>CM054117.1:13386610-16270365 GCA_028673005.1 Tanypteryx hageni
ACTAACTGCCTTCAGGGAAAGCGGATGGCAGGAGGTGGAGGATGAAAGCATGGGGAGGTGGAAAGGCTTTGGAAGGGAGAAAGGGTTTGGAAGGGGGAAAGGGTTTGGAAGGGGGGAAAGGGTTTGGAAGGGGTAAAAGGGTTTGGAAGGGGGGAAAGGGTTTGGAGGGGGGCGGCTGGGATAAAAAACGGATAGGTGGAGTGGGCAGGGAAGTGCGACGTGAATCACCAGGGCGGAAACGCCTATCTCCCTCCCTCCTCCTCCTTCCTCTCTCCTTCCCCCTCCCTCTGTTTCTTCCTCTCGACATTAACAAGAGCGGCTGCCATGACGCCCTCGCTAAAGGCGACCAGCGCTGCGAGCGGATCGCAGCAAGGGACGCAAATAAATATGCACGCACATACACAACATTGCAACACGTCGAATAATGGCGTTCCTAACACGTATGTACAACTCACCCATTCGCAGAAGTAATATTTTCCTGTTCACTTATAAAGCTCTTTCCTCGAAACCCAAAACTTTATTTATCAGAGAATTATGAACTCATGACTATTCAAGTTTCCCATAAATATATATTCTCTCTCTCTCTAATAAATAAAGACCAAATCAATCTATATATATATATATATATATATATATATATACATATATATATACACATACATATATACATACATACACACACGATTAAATTGGATTTCTCTGAAAAAATCTTGCGGGTAGTTTGAGGAAGAAAGAAAACCGGAGGGAGATATAGGGGGTGAAAGGGGAGAGGGAGGTCTGCCTCTCACGACGGCTACCCGTTTTCCACTCGGATGAAGCTGAGGGGTTGGGAGGAGAGGGGGGTGGGAGGAGAGTGGGATGGGGGAATAGAGTGGAAAAGGAGAATGGAGGGGGATGGGGAAATGGAAGGGGGATGGGGTGAGAGCGAGGTGGATGGGGAGGAAAGAAAGGCAACGGCGGCGGAAGGGGAAGAGGCGCCCCTTCTTTCTGCATCGCCGCCAATAAGAATCCTTCCACACGATGGGGAAGAATAAAGGATAGCAGTGTCACTCACCCGCTTTAATTTGCACCAAATGAAAACCAAGCAGCGGAATAATCCGGAGGCGTCGAGCGATCCCAATTCACTGCACAAGACACAAGTCGTACCTCGATCCAGAGATAATTCCTCGAAGCACAAGCACACTAGAATACGGGAGAATCTCACTCCCACGGACACTTTCCCTCGAATGTGTATAATGGGATATATAAAAGTACGTATATATATATATACAAATAGATATATTCCTCAGTAAATCCGATTGGGTATTCAACCGCCGGAGAATTCGAGGCCACTGCGGGTAACGTCCATTTTGAATATGTGTGCAGGAAACAGAGGGACGAGCGTTAGCAGCTCCCAAGTCCTCCCTCCACGATAACTCGGCGAGAACTGGCGACGCAGAGGCGGGAGGGGAGGCAGGCGGTGTAAGGGGAGAGAGAGAGAGGAAGAGGGGAGGTGAGGTCGGCGAGAGCAAGAGAGGGAGGGAGGGGGAAGGAGAGGCGAGCAACAAGTGATTCTCTGTCCTTTCCAACTCCCTCGCTCCGACGAACGGAGACCTGCACCACTTTATGCTGAAACGCCGCTCCCTCCTTCTCCTCCGGCCCTCCCCCCCTCTCTTCCTCCCTCTTCCCCTCCCCCCTCCGCATACTCGCTCATGTTCCCTTCTCCCGCATCTGCTTCCTACACCCCATCCACTCTTTCCTCCGCCTCCCCGCTCGATACCTTCGCCACCCCCTACGCCCTCCCACCCTCTTTCCTACTCTCCTTGACACTATAAATAATGCGAGCTTATACACACGGAATAACATTGACCAAGTGCAGAGTAAACGAAAACTTAAGATTGCCACGCGCGCACTTTCCGCATGTCCGGCAAAAATCCGACGAATGCCGCCAGAAATGCGAGTTCGTGATTGCGTTCTGTTCTCTCAAATTGTTTACAATCGCACCGGAATATGATGAAATAAATTTCAACGATCGGACGTAGTAAACAAATGAATGGGGGAAAGCTGAATTCGCTCTGCATCCGAAAGAAACTGTAAAAATATATTGCGAGCTATCTTTCGTCGACGTAAAAGACGGCAACGAATGAAATGGTGGCGAATAATCATTCAATTTTAGCTGTTCAGCATATACAGCCGAATTTCGATAACTAGGACTTCAAGGAGAGAGAAAAAAATCGTGTAACGGAAAACGGAAGTTCGAGCGAGCAAGTGTATGTAACAAGGCGATAAAATAAACTCTTCGAATGAAAGACATTTCCGGTGATGGAAGTTCTAAGGCAGTGCTTTCCACATAGGGCTGCCGAAGCTGATTTTTAGAGATGCCGAGAAAAATGTTGTCAAGCAAATAAATCTAGAAAATTCTTTTTATCTTTGAAAGCGTCCCACATCTGTGAAAAGCCTGCGAACCATTGTTTTGAATGCTGTAAATAAGCCCCAAGGTGGCACTGGTAAGGTACATACCTCCAGTAAAGATCGCTCCCGCAATCGAGGGCTCATTGCACCATTATCGCAGGCCAACCACACCTCCGCGTCTTGACCCGAGAGGGCCTTTTTTATGGCCCCGCCGCCTCATGCAGCAGATTTCCAAGCCAAATAATTACAAAAATTATGCAAAGCGAATCGCTACGATTACTTTCAACGGGAGACTTACTATTTATATTTCGCGGAAAATCTCCATGTCATAGATAAACGTGAAACCGAAACCTCTGCTCACAAAAACTCTTTCGATATAGGATATCAACTAACGGAACGTCAGCAACTCAAAAGCGAAGAAAGCGTCCGTGAACGGGTAATTTGGCATATTGCCAATCGTCTTCATTATGGCAGCGTCAACAGCAATAAAAACGGCATCGCCAACCACCAGCGTTTTTCGAACGCATCGGTCCACCGTCGGACGATGGCCTCTTGGCGAACACGCCATGCGGAACACGCTCTCTCTTCGAGACAAAGCTTCTTGTCCTTCGAATGGAAAGAATTTCATTCGCCTATCATTTCTCTCCCCACCAGATCCAGAATTTATTTCAGGGGCGAACGGAAAACGCCCTCGGCCTCTCCTTTGCCCGTGGGCCCACCCCGCCCGGTACGACACTGGGGTCCCCATCTTGGATCTCGTCCGCCCCCTCCCCTTCCCCCTTCGTTTCCGCCGATGCCTCCCACCCACATCCATTATATCGTCCGAAGCTTTTGTGTTATACATACTCCCCATTTGCAAGTTGTTCTTTGGTGAGAACTGATAGAATGAAGTGACAGCAAACTTTCTTCTTTAGACAAATAAAGAGAATAAATTCACCGACTTTCTCTGAAATACTCGCTATAGGCCTAATACGTTTTGGAATACCGCGCTGCTAAAGAAAGCTATATTGAAATGAACGCTGCTGTATATCCAACGACAAAAGAATACATACCGGCAGATGCCGTGATTCATAAGAAGCCGAAAGAGGAAGAGGTGCATTACGAAATCCGTAGGGAGATAGATCCACATACATTAATACATATTATGGAAACAATGGCCTGAGTTTGCTGTATACATTTTCTCCGAGGATGAATGTTAAAATTTGGACTAAATGTTTTCAAACAAGTTAACATTCAGAAAATCTGCAAATCCAATCGGTATTTCGGATTAATTTTAATTCCATTCATTCCTTTCTTGTTCATTCCATTTCTTCGAAACAGATTATTTTTTCATTTTATCACGAATGGATTTTTTTTCAAAATTTTCCCTTGCTCATCTAAAAATATCCTATTAGTCCACTAAGCAAAATATTTCATAAAACAACTTTTGTGTAATGACAATTATAACAACGTTGATTTAAAAAGATGAAACTGACATGGTTAAACATTTCATATTAACACCAAGTGGTGCAGTTTGGTTTTAAAATACATTTTCACGATTTTTTTTCACGATTTTTAATATAAGTTAAGAGGCGCGAACTTTTCTAATAAAAATGTATTAACTACTTCTTAAAATTTGTAGCATTTGGAATCCTTTGATTTTGATTTGATTTTTTCCGCCATTTCTTTGAGCGACAATTATTCATTTGCATATGCCGAAGTTCACATCTTAATATATAAGAAAAGAAAAAAGTGCTCGCACATTTATTTCGAGGGGAATTTTATCTTTGCGAGTTATGGCAATAAAATATTTCTACATGTTTCGCGTGTGGATTTGAATCAAACTGCGTTAAAAAGCGGTCAAATCGATTACGTTTATGAGAAAATAGGAGAGAGAGAATAACTCCTTCCAGCCTCTGAGTGGAAAGAGCACTCCCGGAAGACAAGGCGCTAGACAGCCTGAGGCTGTTGGCTGCGCAACTGACTCGGCGCCTGCGCAGTGAACCGGCCCCACTTAATAGTTTTCTTCCTGGACTTTTCCTCAAATCTTCAAATCTCGGGCTGGGATATTTCAAAGTTGAACCGACGAACCCAACTTAGATAATAAAGGCAACTCCAGCGGTAATAAAATTTCAAGAGGAAACCATACACGCATTTCAAAGATTCAGCCGCCTTCAGTGGCATTCATCGATCGTTCCCTCTGATTAGAACCGCGCGATAGGATCACCGACCGATTAATTGGCGGCGCAGCTGAAACACGCATTTACTTCGCTCGACCGTTCGATTGGAGTGGCCTATATACAGGGAAATCTTCGTATAACGCAGTGGTTTTCAAACTGTGGGGCGCGACCGGGATTGCCAACCGCCCGTAAATTTACAGACAGTCCGTAGAAAAGAGCAAAAATTGGAAAAGCCCGTAAGGTCGGTAAAAATAATTAGATATCCGTAAAAATATTAAGAAATTTCCCGACGCATAAAGCAGTGTTATTCAGCCTTTTTAGTCGGCGTACCCATTAAAATATTTTTGACGAAATTCGTGTCCTCTAGTATATATTAAAGTTAACAAACTCGGTTATTATTGAATACAGTCTACAAATATATATGCACTTCCTAATTATATGATTTACGTATATTTTATGCATGAGATAATTATTAGATTTTACCTCGCTATATGATTTACGTATATTTTATGCATGAGATAATTATTAGATTTTACCTCGCTATTTTTTTACGTTAGATATCCTTAATATCGTATCTCTTTGAAAGATCTCGCGTATCTCCAGAGATATACGTACCTTAGGTTGAATACCGCTGATTTATAAAATGTTTATATTATATATTCTCATTTTGGTTAAAGCAACCTTTCTTTATCAATGGGCACAAATTAAAAATGTGAAACAAAATGCTCTGAATGAAAAATCAGGTAGTATTTGTGTTCCAAGAAGTTTTACTAAACACTTCCGAAATTTCCTGGGCACAAATTAAAAATATGAAACAAGAACATTTACAGAACACATCCGAAATTTCCTGTTTCCCCAAATAAGTGCACTAAACTAACGTAAATAACATTTGTTGCGATGCATGACTGACAGCACTGAATATTGTGCACTTACGTCTTTTTGAGACATCTCAATATTACGCAAAAAAATGTCCGTAAAAACGTTGAGTTGAGTTCCATATTGCCCGTAAAACTCATTTTCACTGGTTGGCATCCGTGTGTGCAACCCTCGGGGGGAGCGCGTGGCCATCATAACTGGAAGATCTACAAATCCTAGCCCTCAATTGGCTAGGACGTATCGTTTGCCTCATTGTTTTTCTAAAGGTGGTTATAGTATTAATTGCAATTATTGATCCAGTAGGTATTGTTTATGAATTTTGACTGAACATGATATGGACGCAAAGGCATTTTTCTTAGGTGAGATGGGCGCGGCTTTGTAATGTTTGGAAACCGCTGGTATAACGTATAACCATGCCTGTTTTTTTACCGAAAGAACGTTGAAATGAAAGTTTACTACGTACAAAGCTGAACGGATTAGAACAGAAAAAGTGATCTAATTGTATAACCGCCTTGGACTTCTAAAAACTCTTACATTTCCTTGTTCGACTGTAATAAAATTGCTTTATAAAACGCCGGTATGGAAATTTTCCCGAGCCACGCCTTTTTGCTGAATGCATTTCAGAGAAGGCGAACCATCAATTTTCAGCGCTTAATATTATTTTTGGCCAATAAATCCGCTACGGTGAGAAAAATGTTGTCGGAAGCACGTAAATAGGCAACGATGAAAATGACGTAGCTTCGAACCAGGTTAAACTGAAATATTTCTACGACCTTCATACAGAATACCAGCGCCGTTTCGCTAAGCGGGGTTGCCTGTATTCTATGTGGACAAATAAAAAGTATTTGATATTGATTACGTTATAATGAGATTTGACTGGCGATCTCACCCCTTAGAGCGTCGAAATATACAGTAGACATAAATGAAAAACTTACTTTTTAATTGTAACGATTCGAATGGCAAATTTAAATGGGAAAAACCTAAGCAGATGGTGCGTGCCAAGATTTTCAACAAAACATAGCTTTATTTCACTTTAAATATGTAGCGGTGGACCTTATTCACGGAACCCACGGATGTACCGCAGAATAAGCAGACGCTTGAAAGCAAAGCCACGAGAAATAAGAAGAGCCTTTGGGGCTATCGACACCGTTCGACACAACCGAGGCAAGATACATTCTGTCCGCAACCAGAAGAGACCGAAATACTCGTTCCGCAAATAAATGTGTCAAATGCTCTTTAGATCCTGTGGCCCGAAGAAAAAAACTAGATAGCATCTCTTCGATGTTACAGAACGATCGATCGGGAATTTTGTCAATGCGTCGAGGTGCAATAAAGTCAACTAGACAGACGGCTATAATAAAGCCTCAGCGAATCTCTCTAAATGGCAACCCGCCAAGTTTCATAACAACGCCTTGCTACCGACGCGACTAAGTCGTTAAATGCAAATGAGGCCTTATAGGAAAAATTTTGGTGATTGCTAATCTAGTTACACTTTAAAAAATCGAAAATATTTTTCACTGTAATTATTATAGTGCTGCTGATTGTATGCAGGCGAAAGTGCCAGATGTGATGAAAGTTCCAAGTTATGCTTCAATTGACAATTCAAAGTATTCCTCTCGTTTAAAGAAAATGAGTCTTAATATATATTCCAGGTATGGAGAAGTACACAGGAACTGAGGCATTGTTATCCCAAACAGACTAAAAAATTAAGTAAAATGTTTATGAATGGAATGAGTACCCGTGCTATTCCCTCTTTGTATTTTGCTTGTATTCCTCCTGATAGAGATCAGGCTAATAATAAGTATCCATTTGTTAAAGTGTCAGTGACATATAAAGTTTATTGTTATATGTATATGACGTTCGCTGGGCGTCGTTTAGAAATTCACATGTAATAAAATGTTTTGTGTATTGATTATGACGTCGAGAAATTAACGCCGGCCATTTTCACCAAGGCACTCGGAGGCTGAGATGCTTGAAAGAGGTATCAGACGCTTTGCAGTATGTGCTGCGGCGCCCGATTTTCGCATAGGGCAGTTTAGTGCAGCAGCAAAGCCGAATAACGAGACTGATCGCTGGCTATAAAACTACAAGATAGCAAAGTGATCGCAGCAATTTTAATTTTCTCTCGAATGCGAGGAGCAAAGGAAGACGAAACGCGGCCCGTGACGGAGAAAAAAAAACTTCAACAGGTGAGGCAGGTGCAGCACAGCGAAACGAAATGTGAAAGAAGAAATGGCAGAACAAAAATAACGAAAAGCAAAGAGGGGCTCAACGCGTCGCAAGTAACGGAAGAAGTAATTATTTCAAGCTATTAGAAAGAAACATTATCCCACGAACACCGATGGACGTGCAGGATGATGAGATGACGAAACGACCGAGCATACGGGAGTATCACTCCGGAGAGGCTAAAATACTACATAGAAAGAGGAAACCCGAAATGAGGCAAAGAGGCTCAAATGTGAAATTTATGAGCGAATCTGAAAAGTCCGAGCGAAGAATACCTCACAAAGCAATGAAATTACCAATAAAACTATGCAAGCAGTGACGCGAAACAATCATACGCGAGTAAAATAACAATAGTGTGTGAAGTGATTCGAAAATAGTACGAGTCCTGGAAAAGAGTCGATTTGTCCAGATTCAGTGGAAGCAGAGCGCCATCTACCGTGCGCGATGAGGGACGGGCGGCTAATTGCAACGACCATCGGAAACAGAAGAGATCAATGTTTTATATGCAGGCCACAAAATGTAAAAGGGCGAGTAGTCCCTTATTCGTAATCACGGAATGAAAACCACGCTGTGGGAATGGATGATGGAACACTCACGGATGGGTTGGAATAGCACAGCGGCAGACCGTGGCGTCCCTCAAAGAACAGGAATACACGTACCTGCGGAAGACAGGAAAGGATAATTTACAATTTCAGGAGTTGAAATAAGTATACTCTGTGTTTTAAATAATTTTCACTAGGTAACCATAAAAAAGAATGCTTTAAAATTAATTTTATCATAGAGTTCACGCTATGGCATTAATCCAAGTGAAGCCAGCAACGCTAACACGGGCCAAAACCGACAATGAGTATTACTAAGCGGGTCGCATTGCCTCTAGAATAAAAAGCAACATATAAGAAAAGGCTCAATATTCTTTACAGGGATCCAAAGTTTAGTAGTTGTACATAATAACGCGAGATTGTTTTCGTGTCGGAATTTTTAAAATAACATTTTATATCGGAGGTTTTCAAACTCGCCGAAATTGGCTGCGAATTCGGAGAACAGTCATTGCGACAATAGCATTTGAATACTAGAAAAATGTCTATAATTGCCTAATATACATTATAAATTTAGCCTCCGAATATGAAATATTCTTATTGAACGATATTTTTTTACAAAATTTGTCGCTTACGTGGCTTACATACGTAGGCTGCATAAAATATATTCGCAGACTGCATGTATTACACTCCTGCTCTCATCGAACTGCTGATCTGCAGTCGTAAAATAATTATTTCATATGATCTATTTTATAATACACAATTCCGAAGCTTTATCGCACTTTCAGATGCAAATGAAAGCTGAAATTTCAGCTCATTGAATCGTATATAATAATGATAAATAAGCATTTCCCTTTTTCTGAGTAATGCTATCACAAAATCACTCGTCACCCCCACACACATCCAAAAACAAGCACTGGAAGCATTTCAGTATGGTGTTTTTAATATTTATTTTATTTGGGTTAAAAATGGTAAATATGTGCCACAAAAGGACCGCCAGGAACGTAACCCTTACTTTCAACATTATATTATATCTATACTATAATTTAAAGTGCTTGTCTTTCTGTCTGTTATGCTATACAAATCCACACGCTTGACCCGAGAGCCACCAAATTTAGCATGCTATTTAATATGATCAAAAGGAAGAGCGTAATCAGGTTTTGGGGAAGAAATTTCAATATGTTTGTACGTATGCAATGCTCTTTGATCGGCTATAACTCCGCCATTTTAGCTTCATATCCAACCATATTTTGGTTTTAGACTTACAATGATGCACTGAATGGAATAACTGTGGAACATCGAAACAATATTGGTATTTCCTGTACCCAACACATGTCTTTCCGATAGCTAAAATTGGGAGTGAACGGAAGAACCTACCGAGGAATATGACGGCTCATTTGAAAGTTTAAGTCGCTCTGGCGTCGGGAAACATACGTTTTGTAGTGTCATGTGGCCAGTATATGACTTTTCGATACCTAAAATTGAGAGTGAACGAACGAACCTACGGAGGTGTGTAACCACTTATTGGAAATATTACGGTCACTTATCTCGAGAGTACCTTGAGTTGGAATGAAAATATTAGTGAGTGATGTGAGCATGAAAAACTCGAAATTGTGAACTCCAAGGGGCAAAGCCAGGTTAATTAAATAGTATGTGTGTGTGTGTATATATATATATATATATACTAGCTAATTACCTTGGCTTTGTCCTTTGGGGTTCACAGTTTCGAGTTTTTCATGCTCATATCACTCGCAAATATATATATATAAAGAGAAATTGAGTTTTGCCAAACGTCGTTTCGTTATACATCGCCGTTTTCAAGATCGCATATTCGGCGTATATCGAGGACTCGATGTACTAAGAATAAATGACAATAAGATCTCAAGATCTCGATAAATATACAGCATTTACTCAGTTTGGCCATTAAAGAGTTTTACTGTGCTCGCCACACAACTTTCACGTTTTTAAAAACGGAAAATGGTATTGCTTGTCACATTGTCTTTTCACAGAGTATTCTCAAAAATATGTTTTAGGATGTTACAAAGGTATGTCGCCAAATTGTTACAGATAACCTATTAGTGATTTTTACTTTGCAACAAATCTAATTCATTCAGTTTTTAGAATGAAAGATTTCTCAATGCTTCTTTGTTAAAATCTAAGCACACAAATCGACTAGAGTATCTAAGCAACTTTTCCAAAGGATCAAAATTAAAAACCTCAAAACTTTGCATTTAACTGGCAAACGCTACAATCTAAACTAGATATAAATTAGGGAAAAAGTATCCTTTAAGAATGAATTTTATAAATGGCACTTTTTAATTACAAACCAGACGGGGATTAAAACTCTACATTTTATTGTATTTGATATTCTTCGATGAATTTATCGCTACTTTCCATGAAGCTTATTGTTTGTGCCATTGTTAAATTATCATTCTTGCGAAAGAAAAAAAAGTCTTAATAGAGATAACTTTGAATACAACCTTAATCCTTTTCCAAGGAATATCTTATCTAACCCGATGATTTAATATCTTTTAAATAGTATGACATAACTCATGACCACGCTTACTTAATTCAATTAAACTAGCTGTTTCCATGTTCGACCACTGACGACGCCGACCTAAGTGAAACAATCACACAGAATGGACCCGTCATCCTTCTCTTCCCTCCCCTCCTGCCCCCCCCCTCCCCCTCCCATCCTTCCCCCTCCCCTCCTTTCTCTCCCCACCTGCCCTTCCTGCTCCACTCATCCCTTTCCCGCAACAACCCCTTCTCTCGAACAGCATCGCTCTTCAACGCCTCTCTATACGCATTTCCAGAGGCTATTTCTCTTAATTATAATTTGTTTCACTCAAGCTCCTTTCTACCAGCCTTGACCTTCATAACTTTTTCTTATCGTTTACATCATATACACATTAGAATGCGGATCCGTATCAATAAACTATTCAAATATTCCAGAAATATCGATTTCCTTCGTTTGATTTTTCGCACGCCACAACTATTGTACATTGTAGCTAAATAAACTTTTTCCGTTTTAATCGACTCACTTCTCCAATAATTCACTATTGCAAGCTTGGGGCAGCAAACTGGCAAGTATCTTGCCATTCACTCGAGGCGGAAAGAAAAACAAGACCAAGGTTTCCCGTAGTCCTCTTTCATAGTAATTGCAAAGCAATTAGTATCATCATCAGAGTCTGCAATATGATTCCCTCGAGATAAATTTTCTTTCTCGAGTTCACTTTTCCTCTTGCACATTTCCATACCGTGCCTTCGGAGATACAACGTAAACTTTGCGCGCATAGGTATCTTTATTCCGCAGTTTCGAAAGAGAAAACGAGGCGAGTAATGGCGTATCGTCGAAGCCCAGCAATAAAAGCGAAGATGAAGCGGTTATTTTATTTTGTAGCCTGACAAAGAGAGCTTTCAACGCTCTTGATGAAAAGTTCGCCAATTATTGAGCCGAGATACTAAAGCAGAGGTGACCCATGGCCATATTTTCCAGAAATCTTCCCAATGTGCGGCAAACGCAATTGTTCTGTACAACTCCGTCAAAGGGAACGCTCCTATCTCAAGATATGAGTTCATGACAAAAGAGGCAAAGCAACTTGTGACCCCACAAATGGAGAACAGGGTCCGAAAACAGCATTTGATAAATGAATCAGGCGCTGGCGTTAGGATGGCACTAGGAGTAAAAGAAGAACTTCAGAAGAGAAAAACCTGTGGCCCAAAAAAGAGACGAAAAGCTGCGCCCCAATACTACTCATATAAGAGCCCAATGAGCTTGGTAAAATAATCTCGCTCCTGTAGCGAAAACTAATGAAAGAAACAGATATTGCTACCTTTCAGTTTTATTTAAAAACATCTTACTCTCGCATGATTTTTTTCCTGTGAGTAATGAACACCACGAAAATTTTTCCCCAGTTCGAGTTTTTTTTACAGTAACAAAAATATGATGTCACCACAAAAATTGGTGAAGTTCTGACCAGCGGAAAAGAAAATTAAATATTTACTTTTTCTTTACCCTGCAGGGTTCTCATTTGTAAACGAGATAATGTACATAACACGTGATTTCTAGTTTATGATTCGTAGCCTTTTAGTATACTGATTTTTGAAGACGTCTCTGAGATCGTCCTCAGGTACAAGTGTCCCGAAAAAAGAACACGAATTTTTAAGGATTAAAAAAACGCGTTTGTACTTTAATCCTGCCTCAGTGACTATGGAATTAAGGTCTCCATATTCATAGCGAGATATAGAGATTTAACCGCCATTACAGCCTACACCGTAGTGGAACCATTCCTCTTGGACGTTAAGGGCATGTCTTTCCGTGTTGCATCGGCGCGTTCTTCAGCATCTACCACAGCAAACATTTTCTATCTAGATGAATAAAGGAAACTTGCAAGTACAAGGAGACGCACAGTGGGTTAAATTGCAAATCTAGGTGAACAAAAGTATAAGTGAAACAAAATTGCTTCTGTTTACTTTCTTTTTAATTCTAATTAATTTTTGGCGGTCGAATGTACATAATATTTAACATTGTAAATACATTTCTAGAAATAGGCCATGTTTATAACATTACACACGCCTTGAGAAATAGAGCTTGTTTTTATTATTCTAAATGAAAAAAATATGAGTTTCTTGTAATGCTTAAATCTGTAAAAGACTATATCGTTAGTAGCTCAATAACTTTGGCTGAGATTAATAAAGGTAAAGTACTCCTTTAGCCAAACAATTAGAGGGTTACAACACCA
The DNA here is from genome assembly GCA_028673005.1 of Tanypteryx hageni. Classification (NCBI taxonomy): domain Eukaryota; kingdom Metazoa; phylum Arthropoda; class Insecta; order Odonata; family Petaluridae; genus Tanypteryx; species Tanypteryx hageni. Next base: position 13,399,544 of record CM054117.1, read on the forward strand.
AATGCATTTCGCCCACAAGGTGGGCATCGTCAGGGGCAAAACCTGTTTCAACAGTGACTGGGAGTCAACTGCAGGCCGAGCTGCGTTTCGCATGATCTACCTCTCCGGAATCCGTGTTGGCATCCGCTAAGCAATGAATGACTATCTAAATAGCGCATTACAGAGCTAAAGACTATGTGCTCAAGTATCTTGCACGAAAATGAAGTTAAGGATATCGGCCTATAACTTTCGGGGTTCTCTTTGTCGCCACCCTTATGGATGGGAGTAACGAGTGCTACCTTCCAATCTTTAGGAACTACTCCTTCCCTAATGGATTTCTCGAATATAATTTTCAAATACGGCGCGATTTCAGCAGCTAATTCTTTCATTACACGAGCGGGAATTTCCTCCGGTCCAGGAGATTTATTTGGCTTAATTGCATGAAGTTGGAGCGCGATGCCATTTTCCGATAATACCAAATCTTCCATCGAATCATAAATCCCGCTTCGATATTAAAATTCTAAGATTTTTTAATGTACAATAGAAAATTACCCTGTACGATGGATATCAAATTTCCCATGTAAATCAAATGGGAAGGGTAGTTCCTGGAATAGAACCCGGGACTTTCAATCTTTGCAACAAAAACTACCCTCGGGAGCTCGGCCCCAATAGCAAGAGATTTCCACCAAGTATCATGAAAATCGGTCTGTTGGCTCAAAAGTCAACATAGGGGGATGGACAGACAAACAGACGGACAGACAGACACAACGACGAAACTATAAGCCTATTTCCATTCCGGAAAGTAGGCTAAACTTTGCAAGTCCTTCAGTTGATCCGCTGTTACGCAGAGAGCATGCTCCAGAAAACCTGTAAGCAGCCGGTTTCAATTTTGTTCGAATGAAGAGTCCGTTTGGGAGATGTGCAATTCGCTCTCAGCAAAAGGCAACGCAAAGGATTTCAAGGATACGTCGCCTCCAGGGCAAATTTCTGTCGCAAATAACAACCATCGACAAAGCGAGAGAAAGTTGAATTAAACGCCACGAACCCATAAACCCAGCGTCGGAAGCCGGTCGCCAAACCGCTTTCCTCGCTCTCAGCTCCGCCGTCGGCGCTAAATCGAACGTAACGGAGAATCGGTGAGATTTTATTTTGCGAAATTCTGAAATTCCTTTTGGGTGCGGAATTTCATCTTCTCTGCTGTATCAACCTCTGATATATACGTCACTCGAGATTTTCCCCATCTCCCACATTGAGTAGTCGTTAAAATTATTACTATACAATAATTATTATAGAATATCTGTTTTTAAACACTCATTTGCCATTACCAATACATACATATTAAATTTTGTAATAAGTTATAAGCGCGGCCGAATGTAATAAACACCAATCCTCTGGTTGTTCCTGAGTGATGTTTCCTCTTCCGAAGCTCAAACGGTTAGTTTCGACCGCGTAGTGTAAGGAGATGGAGGAGGGGATTAGGAGGGGGGAGGGGAGGCGCGTATGGAACAAGGGAGCTAGGAGTGGGCGGAGAGAGAGAGAGAGAGAGAGAGAGTGTGAAGGGGGAGGAGAGATAGGGGAGGGAGGGAGGGGAGCGGAGGGGAAGGCAGGTAGGCCGTTGCTAGGCAACAGTTTCCGAGACCTGCAGTGTGTAGAGAGTGGGGGAGGGGGAGAGGCAAGCCCTTGTTGGCCCTCTTGCGGTAGAGAAAGGAGGGTAGTGGGGAAGATTGATTGAACTTCCTCTCGGGTTATGAGATCGACTCCATATCTACCGAGACGAGAGTATCGTGACAATATCACCCTCTTGCACGTAATGGAGGATATGACACTAGTTTATCGCATAGCTTTGATATGTAGAGCAACGGTTGTTGGAATAGCACGCACCTAAATGAATTTTAACGGTTCTTTATTTCCGGTTACGAAAGAGAGGCGACGGAATTAAAGTGAGTACAGAGCTCTTCTTACCTCGCATAAACAAATGAATGAATCAAGTTCCGAGCGAGAGTTTTGTGCTTTCCTTTGAAGTTGATAATGAACGAGGAACTCCTGATTTTTATTTTTGTCTATCATAGAAAATTTCAGATAATTTCCTTAGAATTGCAGTTCGGCACCGATTATATACGAGCGCTTCTACTGCATTTGATTAGCAAAATAATCCATATCGACAAGGATTTAATTCGGCGAAAAACATTTTTTAAAGTCTGTGCGAAGTATGCCGGGCTTATTTATACTTAGGCAATCTCACCATTCTACATCTACATTATACCCTGCAAGTCACCTTTTTGGTGGATGGCAGGGGGTGCAGTGCACCAAGGGTCCATAGTTTTCCTACGTTATCTTTTTCTATTATGGTCTCTTATCGTCCTAGGGAAAAACGATCCTCTATATCGCTCCGTTCTACAGTCGATCTCGCGAATCTTATCCTCACTGTCCTGCCTTCCGATATACGTCGGGCTTCTGATAAGTCCTACTACCTCATTTGCTAGTCCCTCCAACATAAATTTATCGAGTAGTTTAAATCTACCCTGCAGCATATGTTCCTCTAACGATGTCCATTTCAGATTTTCTATTAATGATGTTACGCTTTGTTTACTATCGTAATTCCTCTTTACAAATCTAGCTGCCCTGCGCTGAACCTTTTCTATCTCGTTAGTGAGTCCATTTTCGTAGGGATCCCACACAGCTGAAGCATATTCGACCTGCGGTCGAACCAAGGATAAATAACATAATTCTTTCACTTTTTCGGAGCTATTTCGAACTATTCTCCCTATAAAGGCCAGCTTTTTGTTAGCGGCACCTATCAATCGGCGAATGTGGGTGTCCCACGAGAGATCACGATGGATCGTGACTCCAAGATATTTAATCGATTATGAAACTGGAATCTCTACTCCGTCCAACGAATAATTAACATCCAAGGAGATACTATTGGTTCTCCAGAAATTGATGATGTAGCTTTTCTTTTGGTTGATCTCTAACTGCCATTCCTTACACCATGCAGAAATAGCTTCTAGATCATTTTGGAGATACTGATGGTTTTCCGGATTGCTGATTTCTCTATAAATGACGGTGTCGTCCGCGAAAAGCCTAATTTTACTTCTGACTACTGAGCTGATATCGTTTATATAAATTATAAATAATAACGGGCCACTTACACTACCCTGCGGAACGCCAGAGACAACCTCCACTAAGTTCGAAGATTTCCCATCTATAACAACCTTCTGCTTCCTATGGTTTAGAAATTCACAGATCCAACTAACGATTTTAAAATTAACGCCTAAGGTTTCTAATTTCGTTATTAACTTCCTGTGATGTACCTTATCAAAGGCTTTCCTAAAATCTAAGAAGATGGCATCGACCTGCGTATTCTTTTCTCCGCTTCTCAGTATACAATTCACAAAAAGACCGAGCTGAATATCACAAGACCTACCTTTCCTGAAGCCGTGTTGAAATTCATCTGACAATAAATTACTATAAAAAAATCGCATTATGTTGCTAATGAGTAAATGCTCGAGAATCTTACACGATATCGAAGTTAAAGAAATCGGCCTGTAATTTTCTGGGTTCTCCTTGTCGCCGCCCTTATGAATTGGGGTAACGTGCGCTAACCTCCAGTCGCTAGGGACCTCTGCGCGAGAAATGGATTTCTCGAAGATTATCCGAAGAAAACCATTGCGAGGGTAGGGGTAATCTTTGATGTGTCTCTTTGAGGACATCCGTTGGAAATGGTTTATACTAGCTTGGCTAGCCCGTTCCTAGCCTAAGAAAACAGGAAAATCATTGTGCTACTGTAGTTCAGTGATAGAATACAAGTGGAAGAGCCGGGATCGATTCCTGCACATAGGAGATTTTTTTCTCCAGTTTTACAATTTCCCATTATTCCAGCTTATGGCTAAAACATAGAGATTATACGAGTATAGCCATTAATTACATCTAGTTGGACTTATTGTGACATAAAGTTGGTACTTATTATCACAATAAAATTCGTACCTGGGACATTCTGACACAAGGGAATTTGTGACTTCTTCTTATCATCAAATTAATTTCATTCAGCATTAGATAATTACCCGGGCTTTTCCCCGGGTTTACATTTTCGAATTTTTTTTAGGCACTTTTCACTCGCTAATATTTTCATTCAAACTCAAGGCACTCTCAAGATAAGTGACCAATATAGATTCAAATTTGATATTTTGCTGACAATATTTCAAACAAGCTGAGTAATTTTACAAAATATCAACACGGGCCTTTAGTCAGGGAATGATTTGTATGGCACCCCCTTCCAAAAAAACCAAAACTCTGGCCCAGAGGTGCACATCCTCAAGGTCTCTTTATTAAGTGTATCAAGTTTTACGTCTTTAAGTATCTTGGTTTTCGTGAAATGCTGTAGGGTATATATTGTATAGCACTTCCCTCCTCCCCCAAGAAATCTAAGTTCTGGCACCGAGGTGCATATCCTCAACGTCTCTTTAGTATGTGTACCAACTTTTTAGCCTCTACGTTTCTTGGTTCAACGTTGATATTATCTATTCAGAATGTTAGGAACTTATAAAAAAATTATGGGATTATCATTCGAAGGTTGAGAAAGTAAAACTCGTTCACGCCTTCAAAAATATGTTATCGAAAATTGATATTAGTGAAGGTTTTCATCAAAATCGGTAAATTCGTTGATGAGATATATAAAACAAGTTTACATTGGGTTGGAGTATTTGAAACTATACGGTGTAATTTGACCAAACACACACGATATTAAAGCAAAACACCACGAACCGAACGTATCACTGTCTATTAAAAATTTTTTCTCCCCCCTTAGTTGGTGCATAAATAAACATATTACATAATGGAACAGCTTTGAAATCTCGGGGTCTGCCATGTTGTTGCGATTTTCGATCTTCGTTTGCCGTTTTTAAATAAACGCTGCTATGTAGTTACCGTTGCTGTCTTTATCATTTTCAATAAACGTGTTAATAAGAATCCTATTATGAAACAAAACACTTCAACCAGCTTACCCAACCCGGTGAAGTCGCGCAAAATGTTCCTCCATAAATGTTGTTAATAATAATAATGTCAAAAAAGGAAAAGGTAGACTGTATACGACAATTCCATCGCGTCCATGTTGCTAGCTGGTAAAACAAAAGAAGATCGAAAATCGCATAGTCAACGGCGACCCCGGGATTCCAAAGCTAAGCTTTATGACTAAATACTGCAAAACGATATATCAGAAATTATTTCAGGGAACTATTCAATTTTTATTTTCCGATTTATTTTCTAATCAGTTTTAATCAACCGAACAATCGAAAATTACTTTAAACATACCTCACTTGAGTTCAGTAGTTGTAATATTTACGTTGATGCTCTTTTCTTCGCCGTAGAGAATCCATTTTCTTACGTTGACGAAATCTGTCATGCACGCGTAAGGAATAAAATGTATTTGTAATTATAGCAGATCTTATTTACTTCAGTAACCAATAAGATTATTTACGTTGACAACAATTAGGTAGCTATGCATGAATTTTTCCAAGTTCAAAGCAAATTACGACTTTCTTGTTCGATTTTCTTGATAACGGCTACTCCTACGATAAAAATGCAGCGGAAAATAAACTCTACGTTACTAGCTCTAGAAATTTATTTGAAAACTATTTTAATTTGACCAAAAATTTACGAGATATAACGAAAAGTTCATTTTTTGTCACCAGTCAAGTGGTATCCCTGATTGGCTTAAGTGATTTATTTTTGTTTTTCTTAATGTTTTTCACTATATGTCCTTAATATCAAATTTCATAAAAATCCGTTCGGTAGAAGCCGAGAACGAAAATGCAGACGGACGGACGGACGGACAAACCGCCGCTAATAGGCGCTTATATTGAAAGCGAAACGCACCTCGACGCCGTGGGCCGAATTAAATTATATTTGGCACTGAAACTCTCATGATTAACTTGAAGCTGCAGCCATTTTTTGAAGCTACTTTATTTTTTGATGAGTTATGACTGCCACAGGCACACACACAGACATCTTCTTTTATAATTATAGATTAATGAAAACTTGAGACTCGCGAAATTATGAAAAGTTAGCGATAAACTTATCCTATTCGTGTATAAAAGATAGAAAATCCAAGAATAGATGTTTGGAAGTATGGTAAAAGACAAAAATATAGAGCCATAGTGACTAATAAATTTGACAAAAATAAAATTTTGGAAGATTCAGACCTCTCACACGCTACTGAGCGAGAGAGTTCCAAATCAGACGAATGTGTACAATAAATTAAGAAACCTGGAGCTTTTTCTTATTCTTTAACTAAAGGAACATGCGTCAATGAAACAACAAGAGACTTACTGCACGCTACCAATCGCGGGACATTTTACCTCAGGACAAAGGCCTGAGATGACTAAATCCTTAATTTAACTAAAAAGTTCGGATTACACGTAGCCAGTTTGTACTAATAGTCGACCCCTAACAAAGGAAGAGAGCAAAATAATTTAGAAAAATACGTATTCATTTTGCAGACTTGTTCGATTCCAACATAGAGGGTTTTAGATAACTAAATCGATTTCTGATGAAAAACCTACTATTGACAAAGAAAAGTCGAATCAGAAAACTGAAATTTAAGATGGCGTGACACGGCCACTTCACGCGACTCTTAAATGAACGGAAACGAGGTTCTTGCAGAGAAAAAGTTACCTACCATAAGAAAAAGCTCGAAGGAAGAAATTCGGAGAAGGTTGTTCCAAAAATTATTATCTATGATGCATTAAATGATAAATTTGGAAAAACATTCCAGAAAAAGAAATTACTTTGCTTGACGGCACACGTTTTTGCTTTCAAGAATCGGGACTAAGCGCTGATAGCGGTCAAATATTAGTTTTTACCTGCTTTTGAATGCGGCATAGTAATTCAAACGAAGGGCGTCCTGAAAACTCGTCGTTGGAAAGTTTCTTTTTTCGTGTGCAAAGCAGAAAACAACAAATAACTCTTTTGAGCGATGAAACGGGAAGAACATTTTTCGCTTTCTAAAAAAGGGGCATCCTCAAACGCCCTTACTGACAAATGACAATTTTTTCCGCACTTAAATAGTATTAATGTAGATATACGTGTTAAAATCGGACTTGATAAGCAGTTTTACCATACATAAATATCAAGTATTAGGTGGATTAGTGAAGTCAAATAGGCGATAATTAATGGACGAACATTGTCGCATGACATCAGAAGGCTGGGGAGAGCTGGAAGGTAGCTGGGCGGAAACCCCGATTTATTATGTCCATGGACGCTAAATAATTATTTTTTTAGAAATATGGCTTATGCAGCATGTTTATAACGTCAATATAGATATTGACTGAATGAATTTTAATCAAAATTGTTAGGGCCTTTTTGAAAAAATCGACAAGAATAAAGTGATCTTTATTGTTGCGTTCTGTCGTTCATATCTTTATAGGCTATTATGGAAGAAAGGAGTAGGCAACCTTTCCAAGGGCCAATTTGTTGGGAGCCGCACAGTGACAACCTGTACGACCTTTTTTTACTTTCTCCATACGTAGTACAGGGGAAAGTATTGTTTTCATGAAAAAAAATAGATTTCGAGATTTCAACGGAAATACACATTTTAAAGGTCTCCTAAACATTAATAACTTCAACCATCTTCCCCCCACCGCTAATCCTTAACTTCCGTAGTGCAGTTAAATATTGATCATTTACTAAGCAATTTCCATTCGATAGACATCCATATCGCCTATATATGTTAATTATTTTTATCACTCCCTCCCTCCCCCCGGCTGCCGTTATTATTTTCATAAGAAAATGTTCACATCTACATGATACCCTGCAAGTCACCTATTTGGTGGATGGCAGGGGGTGCAGTGCACCAAAGGTCCCTAGTTTTCCTACGTTATCTTTTCCTATTATGTTCTCTTATCGTCCTAGGGAAAAACGATCCTCTATATCGCTCCGCTCTACAATCGATCTCGCGAATCTTATTCTCGCTGTCCTGCCTTCCGAGATACGTCGAACTTCTGATAAGTTCTACCAGGGGTATGAAACTCTTATGGGAGAATAGATTCCCAGCTTTTACACGTAGTTCACTATGCTAAGGGGTCCGCGATAGGCACTGCAGTCGCAGTCAGCTCTCTCTCTCTCTCTTTTTCTCCCTCTATTTCTCTCTCTCTACCGCATCACCACACGTTCCTTGTGCATCGTAACTCTATGATCGTAACGGAACAGCGGCCATTTTGCTTGATAAAAGTTCGCCATTGCTTATTGAGCGGTTGTCAGTTACTCTGATTTTGTCAAGTAGATATATAGTAGATATACATTCATCACTGTTTAAGAAAACGTGACGGAATGAATTTGTTCTGATCTCCAATCAACAGGTAAGTCTTAAAAATATCATATATTTTTGAAAAAAAATCTAACGAACTAGTTCTACGAAGTGTTATGTGAATGCGTTTTGTGAGAATGCTTTTATATTTTCTTAACAGATACCTGCAAAGGATAGATCTTCTAGGAAGGAAGGAAAGAAATTTCTCTCGTTTGTTTGTGTGCGAGAAGCATTTTGAGAGGAAATGTTTCTCATTTTCAGGTGTTAAGCCTCGCTTACCTCACCTAGCTGTGTCATCCATTGCCCTGGCCGTGAATATGGTACTTGTCAGTTCACAAAATAAGCCGTAATTTTAGATTGAGTAACTGAAATTTCTGTATAAAACTTCTCGCGGTTATCTGTAGATTATAGTGAGTTTGTAAGTTAAACTGCAACATAGACGCCAGAGGAAGGAATTGTGCTAGTAATAATGAAATAAGTGTACCATAGCGATGTCTCATTGTATTAATTTGAAATATTTTGAATTTACAGAAATCGTTAACTTGATTATTTCTTGTTTCTCATTATGCATTTGTTTATAATCCTAGACTTTAACATAATTCTTCTTTGTTTCAAAACATTTAGAAATATGTATATATTTTTCGATCGAGAAATTGAAATTTCTATATAAAAAGTTTCCCTTGTTATGATGAATACATATAGATCTTAAATGGGCTAACTGGAACTGCTGTGAACACGTAAACGTCAGCAAATACAAATGTGCTTAGAATAAATTATAGATAAAGTGGACATTTTCTAGTGCAATGTGATGTGTTTAATTTTACAAATGGTAATGTGAACTTCATAGAAACAATGTTTATGGGCCGTAAGCGCATTTGCCTTATTTTACATGTATTGCAACATTTGAAGCATGCCCATTGCCTCCTGCATCAATTTCATTAGGTTTAGCAGGTTTAATGATTGACATTCTTAGAAATTCATTTTCGTTCTTTTTACAGGTGCAACAGAAAGAGGTCCAGGGCCGAAGAAATCACTTTACAAATAGATTTTTGCTTGATCCACAAATTCATTCTTGACGTGAAAGTTGGACGTTTTTCGTCGTCCACGTGAATTTCCTTAAAATACGTTTCATGCACAAAAGATATTAACGTTATAAAATTCTGTTACAATAATTCATTTTTATATCTTGATTGTATAATATTTATGTAAAAATACCTCACTGTTATGTAATATGATAATGACTTTGTACTCTCGCAATGTGTGATATACGTTAATAAATTTGATTTCTTATATGCAATTCTTTCATTTAAGTCCATTTAATCTGTCCGTGCAATTTATATTTGCTACGATCATCGCATTAAAACGGGAGGGGAAGGGGGCGAGGGACATCCCGTGATGACGTCACGCTAGCATTCGTTAACACGTAGTTCCAAATTTTCCCGTTGACCCATCGATTGTCGCCTTCCATGGAAAAACCTGGGAATCGTTTTATAGCATTAAGTTTCCGGTCTTTCCGTAGGGGTACTAGTCTTTGAGTTCTACTATTTCATTCGCTAGTCCCTCCGACATAAATTTTACCAGTAGTTTAAATCTAGCCTGCAGCCTACGTTCCTCTAACGATGTCCATTTCAGATTTTCTATTAATGATGTTACGCTTTGTTTACTATCGTAATTTCTCTTTACAAATCTAGCTGCCCTGCGCTGAATCTTTTCTATCTCGTTAATGTGTACCTACAAGCAATTTCCAGTATCAGTATTAAGAAATATTCCATTAAGTTAAGATTTTTACCAACAGTAAGCCAAGATATAGTATGTAGTAATATTTTATGCTACTTTGCTCGAGTTTTACCTAGAGAAACAGAAAAATTGCGTTCCTGCGCTGAAAAGTCTCCGCGCCGAAAGATCCCTTCACCGAAAGGTCCCCGCGCCGAACCGGTGGCGCCGAACAGCCCTAAACCCATATCAAGTATCAGAAGGCTACGGTATGAGTTTATTTCTGTTCCCTGTAAAGTCTTTAAATTTTTCTCGCATTTCCTTAAAATAATTATTATCATTTAACCTATTTGGAATTTTTAGAAATATTACAGGTATGGAGAAAGTCATGTGGTGGCGACATCAGATTTTTATAGATTCGAGTGATTGCAATAAGAATACTTCATGATTGATAAAGGTTAGGGAGCTTAGCTTACTTCTAAAGAGCCACAAGTATTTACTCAAGGAGACATATGCGGCCCCGGGCCGCAGGTTGCCGACCCCTGCCCTCAGGGTAAGTCAAGAGTTTTTTTAAATTTAATTTACAATACAGTTAGACTTTAGGCCTGGTGGCAAGGTCAATACAATAATACGATAGAAACTGCATGGCAGGTGAAACAAAGCAAGTGGGTAATACAGTAAAGAAAATATAGCCATCAAAAGGACAACTACACCATTAACCTCCTGAGTTGAGAGTTTTCGTGGTTGAAGTTTTGAATGGGTACGCGAAAGCTGTTGAAGATTACAATTTTTCTTCTTACTTCGTATTTCATGCTTGACTTAGGAATAAAAAATTGTGATGTTAGGATCAATAACACCGTTACGAAAAAGAAAATACGCCAAAATTGTGAATTGAACGTAATAAACATGAGTTATGTCTTAATGCAAGTATTATTCATTTCATTATCACTTTAAAATGTACTGAGGGGTACGCGACCATTTAAAAGCTGCTCTAAGGGGCACGTCAGCAAAAAAATGGTTGAAAACCCCTGCTCTAGAACCACGCACATATAAATAGACGGCATGGGATAAAAACTCTTTTGGATTCATGGACACAACGTGTATTTCCATCAAAATCTCAAAGTCGCATTTTTTCGTGATTGCAACAGTTTTTCTATATACTACTACGTATATGAGAAAGTAAAAAGGGTAGTTTGAAGCGATGGTATTCGAAGCGAAATTGATTGTTCCTGGAGATTAAGGTTATTCGTCGTGGGAAAAAATATTCTTTGGACATTTCCCGGAAACCTCGAGCAATATTCACGCAGCGTTACGGAATGTGATAAAATGCATATTATAAGAGCATGGAGAGCTGGCCAAATAACCATTACCACAAGAATGGCGACTTTTGCTTCCCTGATACATTCGTCCGATTCGCTGAATTTCACACGGGGCAAATTCGTCAAGGCCGTAGCTCAATGATCTGCTTCCCTTCCCACAATCCTTTTCCTCGTCTGCTGTCGGAGGCAGATACAGAAACTTCCCAAGGGGAGCGAGAGAGGGCGACCGCCGCCCCCTCGGGTCATCCTCTGCCCAACAACCTTTATTCTGAATAACGTCGTCACGGTTTTTACCACCATCGTCCAAACTGCGACGTCGAGCTTTTAAGAGCGCATCCGAGCATAGGCGAACGGGACAGGCAAAGGGGGTGATCGATCCCTCGAATCCGCAACTGCTATCCGTGGTTATTCATTAAAATTGTTTCTACTTATTACCATTAATTAACATTTACCAATCTGCATCCGCATTGATCGATTTCACTCTCCCTCGGGCCTCATTTCGCACGCAATTCGCTGCGCCCTCGTAAGAGGCGGTACGCTTCCTCGCTCCAGATATGATCAGCAAATAGAAATACGAGCATCGTTTCACTCTCTTCCCACAAATCTGTTCCACTTCCCAGTTATTTCCATCCGCAACCATTGTAAATAACAATGGAGACATCGCGCTTCCTCGTTTTCAAACCGCTTCTAATTTGCGCCGACCGCCGCCTTCTCATTTTCGTCTTATGTAATTTTTAACGTCGTCTTTTAATGGACCGCTTATCTTCCACCCCCTGAATCCCATTCCACGCAATTTCTGGGCGCATCCTTTCACTAATTCGGGAGAGAGGATTCCATTGTTCCGCTCCCTCACGTAGACAATCATCCTCGTTCTAATTAAAACTATTTCGATTTGGACGTCAGCGATGTTCACTTTGCTTTGTATCACTTCCATGATTTCAACGAATCGACCAACTCGGAGACATTCATGGCCCTAGTCTTGGTCACCGAGTGTGACGGTTCGTCTTCTGTGCTTCGCTTTCCCAATCCGAATCATCATCTTTCTCGTTTTCGGCTCACTTCTGCACGATATTCACTCACAAAGTAAAGTACAAAACGCTCAATTTGTTACGATTAAATGTCGTCTCAGCTTATCGCCTCGTGCGACATTTTCTCTCAATCCATTCGCATAAAAACGACAGTTCGCAGAATGTATAAAGCACGGGAGCTCGAATTACTAACAAATAGTTCTGGGAGCAAGTATGTTGTTGCAGCTTTGAATTATCGAAAGTGATGATAATTGAAGTAATAGTAGGATTACGCAAAGAAAAATTATGAATCTGAATTTTTATTCTGGAATAAATAGAAAACGTGGGAAAAGACGCTCATAAAGAGGTAAAGCTTTAATTTACGCCAAAGATAAAATTCGACTTTCGCTATAAGATTTTTTTTCGTACAATGCCGATTTCATTGTTGGATTGCAGTCTGTTGGCTCCTGCACTTCCGTTTTCATCCATTAACATAATTTGTCTTTTTTAATACACTTTATTAGCCTTTAGCGGATTCAATGTTTTTGCAATTGAGATAGCTTGATACTTAAATTTCCTCTGCACATTAAAATGCCAGAAACGAAACATCGCAAGCTCTGCAAAGAAAAGAAAAAGGTGAATAATATATACTCTTTGTCCTGACCCGTCTCAGCTGAATGTCCTTCGCGCAGAACAGCACTGATTTACATATTTTTCGACGCATTCTCATAACATTTTCTTTTTTGATTCCATGAAACACATTATTCTCCAAGTTCTCTTATACTCTCACAAAGGGCTATTTGTTTATTTGAGGTCGACTATTTCTACTCACGTCATCTATAGATTCCTTTGCACATTCGACGAACCTCTTTACTGCGGGGGGCAGGTTTCATTATAAAGATTTCTTCGCTGTTATCACAATGAGAATTTTTGACGCAGCTTCATAGAATTATAGGTTACTAATCAACAATCTTCGTAAAATTGTGGTAATCTCGCACTTAATCACATAACCAGTAAGAAGCTTTTTCGCTCAGTCTATTTTATTCTAATAATTTTCGGAACTAAATGCATTTCTGGGCTTTGCAATGGACACTGGTGGGGGAGACTTGGATTTTAAGATAATTGAAAATCATCTCATCGAAGCGACCATTCGCTGAAAAATCGTCGGAAATGAAGTTTATTATAATAAATAAAGCTCCGTAAAAGAAGCGCACGGCATTTCGGCGATGATCTTATGCCGACCTTTTTGTAGTAAGAGGGGATTTTAACGTTTCTCCCCCAATTTCATAAGCGTTAGCACAGTAACCAATCTAGCAGTTGTTAGCCTCTAAATCAGGGGTCTCCAATCAATCGATCGCGATCGACCGGTCGATCTTTGGCTCTTCTAAAGTCGATCGCGGAGCCTTCCCTCAGCACTATTACTTTTTATTGAATCAAGTGAGAAATGCTGAGACGATATAGATTTCGACTTTGGTTGATGGAAATTCTTATACATAGTTCATTAGTGAATGTAGATTTGAAAGTGAATTCAGTACTTGGCGCCACATATTTGTGTGAGTCAACGTTTTCTTGGATGAATGGAACCAGCTTAACAGACTGAGTGGTATTATTCGACTTGCAGTATCAACTTACACACCAGAGTTTTCCAGCGCATATTGTAGAAAAAATGCAATGTCAGAGTTCCCATTAATTCAATAAATAATGTTTCATAACATATGATTTTTCTGTTACTATTAATGAGATTTTATTAGTAAAATATTCTCTTGTTCAGAACGAAAATTCAAACCAAGTTTTATTCCGGTTTGTTTAACTCAAATTGAATTGGTGGGGCATGTTAAGTAGGAGAGGTTATGATGCTGGTTCTATGTCTCCTAAAGTTTGGGGTAAATTTGCAGGGATTCACCTCCCCCCCGCCCCCGCTCAAAACAGTATTTCTCGCATCATGGCCCACGTAGACATAGGTACGCCGTTGGGTCGATCCTCGGTAAATTTACAAGCAAAAAGTAGATCTTGGGTGCTGAAAGGTTGGAGACCCCTGCCCTAAAGGGTTCACACGGCGGCCTAACTCTTCGCTACGGCTGAGAAGAAGTTCGTGCGCTTTGGGATCAGGAGTGCCACAATTACAAATTAAACTCTTTCAGTAATTAAGGATTTGGAAGGAATTGGCAGAACGGATTTCAATTAAATTTTATATATAAGATTTGTACAACATAACATAATGAAATCAAGATGTTTAAAGCGGAGCTAAAGAGAAGGGCTACCACAATAAAAATAAAATAATATTTTTACACGTATTTTCTAGAGAATTGACCTCATGGATTTTAACCAAATATGATGACGTAATCTTCATATAAATAAACAACAAAAATATATTTTAAACGAGTCGACTAAACAGGGCTACCACAATATCAAGTTAAGAATTTTTCTGTAGCTATGAATTTCGAAGGTATTGGATCAACCGATTTCAAAAAGTAATTTCGTTTTAAGAGCGAGTATACGTAGAATGGCAAAACGAAATGAACATTCTTAGAACGGATCTAAAAAGCAGGGCTACCACCATATACGGAAAAATAATTTTCTGATTTCAAAGCAAATACAGTAGTATACAATTATACTACGGCGAATTTGAGGAAAAGCACTTCTGTACCACGGGAAACCCCCTACTTGTTATCTACTTAATTTCCATACGCTTACATACTTAATAACGATATTAATAATATAACCAATAATTATATTTAAAATGAATACCAACATTCTAAATTAAATCATTATGTACTTTTCCATAGTGAATTTCTCCTAAACTTTTCAGTAATTGTGTGGAAATTAATAACAATAATGTAATTTGGTGGATATCACAATACAATTCTATTCACTAACGCTAGTAGTATCGCTGTAGGAACCTAGAGAAACCATTAATTTAGGCTTTACATTAGGTGCGGATAATAATGACAAAACTTAAGTAGAAAATTTGCGAGTTTTCTTTCTAGGAAGTGGACCAAGGCACGAAATAATTGGATCAGACGAGTAGCAGACCCTCGTTTGTATTTTTTCGTGATGACTTTCGGGTGTGTCCTCCTGATCTATATTTTTTTAAATCCTTATTGCGGGTCTCCAAATCTTCCTTTGATAACTGCTCAACGGCCAAAACTTCTAAATTGATCACATCACGTCTGCACGAAATATCTTTTTTCACTTTTCATATGCGGCGAGTAGTACTGACAATGAGAGTAGCCTTTTCTATAACTTCGGCTGTATTCCGACGTCCTACAGCTCTCAAGCTTGCTTGCGCTGCAAAAGACAGCTCTTGTATACTGAATGATTGCAATAAACTTTCGAATTTCCCCCGTTTAGTTTTGTCACTACTTTCTGAAAATGTCTTTTTAGGATGGCCGTAAAGTGGATTCGCTTTAGTGGATTTCGATGGTGTTGGTTTACTCTCCGTACCAAGAAAAATTAGATCCTTGTCAAGCCACTTTCCGTAGTTTTTAATGAATCGCTTCGAATTTTTGTGTCAACTTTTCCACCGCCTAGAAAAATCACTCACAAACAAAGACAGTTGTCCAACTATCGATGTATGCACATTTTCACCACAGTGTTCAATATTCATCTGTTCTTTGACGTAACATAATAGAATTTGTCCACAGTCAAATCTTAATAAACTTGTGTTACATTTTGCACGCAACAACTCGCACAGTAATGAGTCGCCGACGTTTTGTAAAAAATATATTATTATTACAGGCGCACTTGGACGCAGTTAAATCATATGGAAAATTAAAGAGGAAGAACAATGGGACATACATAATATGTTATTTCTGCGCAGAGACGTAAGATGTGTTTTAAAAGTCTTATGTAAAAAAGAACAAAAGTAAAAAAACCATACATTATTTTAGGGTCATTATTTATATGCATAAAAAATTTACCGATATGAGTTTGCATTAAATAAATAGGTAGAAATAAAGTACATACCTAGCACTACAATATTTATTGGAAAGTGAATATATATAACTTAGAAAAACTGCACATACGTCTGTTCAAAGTGGGTCCACGAACAGTATTGACCCGAGGTTATGCCGCCCGATATTAAGTCGAGCGGATTTGCAAGCTTGACACATCGTATTAGCAGCGTTACGTCGCGTTCTGAGCGCATACATATATACCATATGGGTGTGCAATAACAAGAATTTAAAAGTAATCAACAGTTTTATAACATTAAGAAATTTGCTTTTTGCCCCGCTAAAATCCTATCCTGTCCCACAATGCGGCGGCTGAGACGCTGCGCCAGATCGAGATATTGTCACTTTGGAACTCCAAAACTTTTTTCAAGACTGTATAAAACCAATCAACATATTTCGTGATACCCACCATCAAAAGTAAATAAAAATTGACGTGAGAAGCATTCATCATGCTTTATAATTTAACTAATAAAAGCTGAATCTTAGTAATTTAAATAATTTCACTAGAAAATAACGTCAAATTTAAATAAGAAATTTCTGTCCGTTCATACATTTTCGGTCACGCATTGACATTTGTAATAATAAATAAGTATTACGCAAATAAACGTATAAATGTACAATTGAAATATAAAGCTCATTTATTATGCATTAGGTATAATTTGGTTAATGAATTAATTTAAAATCAATAAATAAATAAAAAAATCGGATTCCACAAAAATTAGTATTCGAATCTGGAACAAAATCTAAAGATCTTTCCAAAAAAAGATTACGTAAGACCTTGTTCAGGGTTCATAAATCATATTTTATTGTTTTAGCTTTTTATTGTACGAAAACCAAGGGATAACTATGTAAACTTCGTTTATACGGGAAAGCTAAAAAGACAACGCTTCACAATTATGGTTTTTGGCTAACTACGCCTTGTTTTCAAAAGCAGTTTTGAAGCCTCAAAAATATCTCGAGGAAATGAGATGCAAAAAAATTATAAAAACCTCTCAAGCTATGAAGAAAGAGGCTTCGTTAGAAGTAAACACAGACCCAAATTCGTTTGGAAATCCTCAACAGGGAGGATTTATGACCCTTTGGTGAATAGACGAGAGGTTTGCACCCGTATGTTTCTAAGGAGTTGGTCTATAGGTGCCAGCTTTTTGGTTACTCTGTTAAATGTGCGTTTTATTATGGAAGGAAGGGACTAACCCGACGGGACACGTATCGAAGAATTTTCCCAAGGGGGAAGGGCCAAATATTTGACACAATGAAACAGTTTCGCACCAGAGTTCATAGCAAGTGGTTGTTTGATGAGTAATTATACGATTCAGTGCGCCTTGCAGATTGTTGGTGATATTATACATTGTGTTAATATAGTAATTGTGATGAAAAAATGAAGTGTTTAAATTGCATCGGCATAGCGTGATTTTTTCCAAATTAGCGATTACACTCAATTAGTAACTGTTTTTGCTTTAGAGTCAGCGTATCCTATAAATTATTTTTTTTTGTTCTAAGTAGAAGTTCGAAAATATTTCAATTCAGTTGTTGTGAAATCACCTGAATCAGCATGGAATCTGGATCAAGCAGGAAGTTTAAAGGGATAGGCGCTAGATCTAATTCACGGGAAATTTGGCAAATGCGCGCGCCATAAGCGAAATACTATCAACTCAGGGTGGATTGGAGTAAAGCAGTTTTTAATAAATGTTTTTTTCTTCGTGTTATGCAAAGAAATCTGTGGTCACTTTTCTTCCGTCGAAAACGTTACTAAGGTTCAACTTTTCAGAATCGCAAAGAATCCAAAATCTAACGATATTACTTAAAGAAATGAAAACATTGTAAAAAGAGTACTTTAAATCCACCATCTTTAGTATTTTATTTTTGATATGCAAAAAGCGAATAACCCTCGATTTTGTTTCATGGGTATTGGGAGTAAACGGAAGAAGGGTAGAGCAAGGTTAATCCCTACCATAAAAATTTTGAAGAATTTTTTTGTTTGTGCATTTATAACGCAACAACTACAGAACGTAGAAGCAAGTGGAATGTGCCATTTTAACCGCAATAAAAAGTTTAGCAAAATGGGAGGGTTTTTTTAAGGGATTTGAACTACATTTTTCATTTTTTAAATTGTTTCTCTTTTAATTTTTCCCATTTAAAATAACACGGGAATGAGCGTATTGTTGGATTAACAATCTGCTTGACAACCGTCATAAACAACACCTAATATTAACTAAAAGAAACAATATATACCTAATATAAACTAAATCAGGGAAGAAAGAAACATTGAGGTTATGCAAAGGACAATCGCCAAAAAACTATCAATCTGGCTAATTGTTTCAAAAGGCAAGTGGAAGACAGGTTTAATGTGAAATTTTAAGTGCTTTCGTTCTCTAAAAACTTCTTATGTATTCTGCATATTCTCTATATTGATAGATAGCGAAATATGTTTTCATTAATATTGAAAATGAATCAAGCGAAAGATACCTCAGAAGATAAAATAAGAAAACTTCTATAACAATTTTTTAATTTAGACCAACATTTATAATCGTTAACTCTTCCTCCCTTGAGCATCTATGTACGTTTTTCTTTCCTTTCAACTGAACACTTTTATGCATCAGTTAAGCCAATTATACTTATTAGATTATAATACATATAAATTAGACCCACAAAATCAGTCTTTGCATGGGATAACGTATGGGGAAGCTCACAAGGAGAGGGCACGGTAGTGGGATCACGGATCTTTATGAAACTTGGTAGGTGTAGTATAGCTCTGGATTCCAGGATCACTGCAAACCCCCCTTTTGGGCGTATGCGGCCGATAGTTTTTCCGAAAATCGCGATTAAATATTGCAATTTCTCGTCAACTGGTATAAATATCTTAGTGCACGACAATTGATTAATTAATTGATGGCGGCGAGCGTATAGTGTGTGCGTCCGAAACGTGAGTGCGCGAGTTCGATTCCCTCTTGGGTAGCTTCTTTTATTCCTCTTTCAAGAAATCGTTTTTCGTATTTTCCATTCAAATTTAACTTGGCAGACACGTGCGTATTTTTATTTTTTTCTATGCTGTTAGGTGGTGGTCGGGATTTTTTTCTCAAGTCATTCAAAGCACGATTGTTTCAACAAAGTTTATATAATTAAATCGCATATTTTTCATCGATTTCACCATGCTTATGACATGGAAAGGATCCCTGAAATTATTTTTGCGAAGACTTCCTCTGAATACTTAAAATAGACTCATTAGGCGGAGGTATATCAGGCAAAGGACCGTTGAAAGCATAAAAGAAAAATAACTGGTGAGAAGTCCGTTAAAAGTACAGTACTATAAATAAATAAAAATATTTCTTTTATGAATCCCTCATAAATTCGGTTAACTGATTAAAAACATTAATAATCTACAACCACCAATCATAATCGGGAGCAATGATGGGGAGAGTTAGAAGGGAAACATTCGTTTATGCATCAACAGGTTACCGAACTTTTGTTTTATGTTTCATTCCCATAATACATACGCCCAAAGGGGGGGAGGGGGTTCGAAACGATCCTGGAATCCAGAACTATACACCTACCAAGTTTCATAAAAATCCGTGATCCCACTACCGTGTCCTCTCCTTGTCAGAGCCGCGCCGCCATATGGGTGCATCGCACCCGGGCGGCAACATATGAGGGGCGGCACTTATGAACGGGCAATAGTATTTCTTAATTTTTCCCTTTTCCATCTCGTAGATTTGAACGCACATACTTTAGTAATACTTGATATTAAAAAAATCATATTTCTACTTACTAACCCGATTATTTTCTTCGTACACAACCAAAAAGAAATAATTGGCTCGAGGGCGGCAACAGTTTGCAGGCAAGCTCCTCTTTCGGAGGAAGAGCGAATTTTTAGCCTACTTTCCAGAATGGAAATAGGCTTATAGTTTTGTCGTTGTGTCTGTCTGTCTGCCCCCCCCCCCTTATTAACTTTTGAACCAATAGACCGATTTTCATGAAACTTGGTGGAGATTTCTTGCTACATGGGCCGAGCTCCCGAGGATAGTTTATGTTGCGAAGATTGAAGTGACGGGTTCGATTCCAGGAACTATCCTTCCCATTTGATCTACCCGGGAAATCTGAAATCCATCGTGCAGGGTAATTTTCTCTTGCACATTAAAATATCCTGGAATTGTAATATCGGAGCGAGTTTTGTACTGTTCTCTGAGCGATTTTTCAGTTTTTATCACTCATTACGCGAGTATTGCCATAGCAACAACTATTGTTGGACTCGGATTCGGTGTCAAATTCTAATACGTACACGCGTTATTTTTGCCGCACAAATACGCGTGGTCAATTTATTATTCCGTTCGAATGTATTTTTAGTATTTTATAATGCTAAATTATGAAATTTGGGAACACAAAGAGTTACATATCCGCGATGACTTTAAATCTATTAAAGCCAATATAAGTATTAAATAAATGATTAAATGGAAAGTAGACATCATAAGTTCTGCTTGGATCATCTTGTTAGAGCTAAATACGTTCGCAACCAGAACCGTGGCGATTGTAGCGGCGATGCGACCGCCTCAGGCGTTCTCCCAGAGGGTGCGCCAAATTTTGAAGCAATGTATCAGTGCGTCGAAAATCAGGGCTGCTTAGCAGTTTGAGGACGGTATACCGATTTTTAGTTTAATACATCATAGGTAAGCTGCTTAAATTATATCATGGTTAATTTTAAAACTTTCTTCTATGGAAGCTTTTCACATATGCAAAATAAAGGACGCGGAAAAACCGAAAAATTCCTTAGTGCACATCCGCCAAGAGTTAGGAGCGAGCGATATGGACTGCCCCCTTCCAAGAAAATATGGGAGCGTCACTTCGCAAATCACGTCCTTTGAAAAACACGAAAATATACGACGCCTTGTTTGAATTCTCCACAGATGTAAGCAGAGATGTAAACACTAGACATCAAGCAAATTCACTGGCGCTGAAAATAAAATCATTTAGATTCATTTGCTCCATTTCGCTCTGGTATAACATTTTATCGCGGCAAATGTCGTGAGTAAAACTTTCCAAAAGTCGGACGTAAATATTTCAGTTTCAATATAAGTTCGAGAAAATTTGATTAAATATTTGAAAAGCTACAGAACTGAGGAAGGATTTAAACTTTTTGATTGACGCAAAGGAATTAGCTGAAGATGTCCATTGCTATCTGTTCGGCCATGTAAGAAAAAAGTAAAATCCGATTACGAACACAAGGATGAAACAGTTCAAGACCCTGAGACTAGCTTTTAAGATTAATTTGTTTTACCCTATTTGGATACTACGATAACCTCTGTTAGTGAAAGATTTGAGCGGCTAAAAATACATAATGCTGATTTCAGTTTCCTCTGTGATCCTATCTAGGACAAAATATGAAATAAAAATGAAATTCTGAACACACTTAAAAAACTAACGGAAAATGCCAAAGAAGAAAGTAACATTAGTGCTATGGATCTTTACGATGAATCGGAAGCTATTCAAGATTACATGAAACCAAGTGCTTTTAAAATTTTAGAATATATCTTCACCAAGGATTTAATAGGAGGTTTTCCAAATATCTGTATAGCTTTGCGTCTTTTATTAACACTTCCCGTAATAGTTGCTGCTGGAGAAAGATCTTTCTCAAAAATTAAATTTATAAAAAACCATTTGCTTTCATCAATGAGCCAAGATAAGCTAAGCAGTCTGACTCTTAATAGCATAGAAAATGGAATATTTTGATGAAATTGTGAATGAGTTTGCAATTATGAAATTTCGAAGAGTAAATTTCTTAAAATTTACCAATTTGTCATTTTTATTTTATCGTTGCTTTTCCCTTAAGATTGCTAGATTTTTACTATTTTTCTTGTACCTTGTACTTTCGAAATAATTAATTAAACTTTGCAAATACTATAATGTGGTTACTTTATATGTATACAATTTTTGTTTCAAGAAGTTTTCCTTTCTTAGATCTAATAAATTTTTGCAAACGTGCCTT
The DNA here is from genome assembly GCA_028673005.1 of Tanypteryx hageni. NCBI lineage: Eukaryota > Metazoa > Arthropoda > Insecta > Odonata > Petaluridae > Tanypteryx > Tanypteryx hageni. The sequence goes on from CM054117.1 coordinate 13,421,791, forward strand.
TATCCCTGATGGAACATCTACAAATATAATTCTCAAGTAACCGTACATCTGTCTTCTTTCACGCATTTTGGGCGCTTTTAGACGCATTAAAAAGATTAAATTTTACATGATGGTAGATCATGAGCTACAATCGACAGGAAAAATCGAAAACTTCAAAAATTCTCATTTTGGAAAGTATTTTTAACGTCAATGATTCCATTTTATTCCCCAATAGGAGGCATTGAAATCGATTAAATGTTTCACGAAATTGCATTTTAAAATAGCTTTAAATTAAGTTACTAACTTGGAACTTAAACACTTTTGAGGCGATATTGATTTTTAAGCATACATTTGGGTCTGTTAAGCCTATATACCTAGTCATTATGTTGACGTTTACCTCGACGTAAGCAGATGATGATGTCAAAAAGTTTTATTGCCAAGTATTTTCATTAGTTTCAACATATGTATTGCCGATACTCATACTAAATTATAAATTTTATTTAAAAATAGAAAATTTATACATATTTTTTGCATTAATTTTAAATATTGGTAAAATTATGAAAAGCTGTGGCAACTCTCTTTATTATTTTCGTAGCGTGATTCTTAGTAGAAGCTTGTTGATTAAGCCATAAAAAATTGGATAACTTCTTTCACATTCAAATAATGCAAATAATAATGATATGAATACTTTTTGAAAGAGATGGGAACAATAAAAATACAATAACGATTGACAGTTAATACGGAATATTTGTAACTAATCATTAATAATAATTTGTAACTAATCTGGGTTGGGCACCGTAGGCGCGAAGACCCTACTTTATTATAGCTATCCTTAAATTAATTACATCCCGTATTCTAAAAATCGGAAACATTCGGGCTTATAGAGAAGGGCGGCATAAACTGCTTACACCCGGGTAGCAAATATGCTCGGCGCGGCTCTGGGTAAGCTAACTTTGAATATATCTTCAAATGTGTTTCCACCGGTTGCATCCCTAGAGCTTGTAATTCCTGCCCAAGTTTTTAATGTTTTTGAGATTCATGACCACATAATAACATGCAGTTTCTTCCATTGGAACTTAATTTGAGTGAAATGACAATATTTTAAAAGTGATTCCCTCGACTTTATTATGATTTGATAAAATATACAGTCGCCAAATTTATCGATCAATGATGCAGAAAAACTTAATTTATTTCGACAAAAGATGGGAAGACAAGAAATATTGCATACCATTAAGCACTATATTACAAATTAACCTGTTTCATTAATTGGTTTTATTCTCAAATCTTCCTCAATATTTTTTGTTTTGAGTTGAAAACCCGAGCAACGCCGGGTAATTTCAGCTAGTTTAGGAATATGTAGATATTCCTAAACTATGATAGCTGGTTGACTATGCACGATGACGTTTTGATGGGGTATAACGTCCAAATTAAAAAGTACAATCATCTCATGTTAAACACAGATGAATCTCAGAAAGGCGAATTTCAAAGACATTGGCGCCATTACCCTTGAATAGTTCCTCTCTTCATTGATGCAATGATTTTTTCAGGGGAGCTATTTGGTGCCCACTACCTTCGGCCACACAACGACAGCTTCATACAAATGACTTCCGTCTATTTACATGCAAGGATAATTGTTGTAATTAGCCCAACCATCCGTGAAAAATCTTTCACACACCTTTCCCACTAATGAGAAATGTAATAATCTCCACAAAAAAATTAAATCACTTTTGTCCTAGGTACATCTACTGTGCAAAAATCGCTAAGTTTTTCATTAACTCAAGGAGATATTCTTAGATTATATCTGTGGAAAATAAACGGGAAGAAACCTGGAGCAGCTTATTATGGATAAGTATACTCAGAAAAAGTGGCAAATGGGAGAAAAGCCATTTGCGATGCGGACGAGAGCTAGCGTAGAGAGGAAGAGAGGGAGAGAGAGGGGGGAGGGGGGAGAGAGGGAACGGAGGGAGAGATACTGAGGGAGAGAGGGGGGAGAGATACAGCGGGAGAGGGGGGAAGGGAAGAGGGGAGGGAGAGGGAACGGAGGGGGAGAGAGATATTGCGGGAGAGAGGGGAGGGAGAGGGAACGGAGGGGGAGAGAGATATTGAGGGAGAGAGGGGAGGGAGAGGGAACGGAGGGGGAGAGAGATATTGAGGGAGAGAGGGGAGGGAGGAAGAGATAGGAGAAAGGGAGAAAAACTGAGGGAGAGAGAGAGGGGAGGGAGAGAGAGAGAGGGGAGGGAGGGAGGGAGAGGGGAGGGAGGGAGAGAGAGGGGAGGGAGGGAGAGAGAGGGGAGGGAGGGAGAGATGGAGGGAGAGATAGAGGTATAGAGAGAGGGGAGAGGGAACGGAGGGAGAGAGGGGGGAGAGAGGGAATGGAGAGAGTGAGGAGAGAGTAATGGAAGGGAGAGAGGAAGCAAATCGCGAGAAAGGACAACGATGAACAGTTGGCTGTTACGTTTGGCCGTGCTAAGAGTTCTGTTGGGAATATTTATAGGCATACTCTCATTCATTCAAGACGCATGGAAAGGTATGGAAGCAGAAAGAAAAATCCAGACAGCATTTACGAGCCATTACTTAAATATCAATCATTATCGGCCAGAATGCTTCGGGACTACTTAGCTTCTGGAAGCAGCCAGGAAAAACCAGCGGTGGACATACATCAACGATGGTCTGAGCCTCACAACCTCTGGTTTCAAGGAGCCAAGAGCAGCGTTCTATTTTTACGCCCCTCGTGCAGATTTATTTCAATTTGTTTCGAAATACACAAGATTATCGAATCAACGTGATCATCTGTTAAGACAAACGTGAAAAGAACCGAAGGAAGAGAATGATCAAGAAATATTAGGCACGCATAACAACAAAACAAAGCTGTGCGACATTGGAAAGAAGTAAACACTACATAATAAGTCGGCTGAAAAATGAGAAAGAAATACAATCGCGTAGGCAATCGTAACAACTCCAAAGAAATTACTAAGCAAACGAAGTGAAGAGGACGTGAGGAAATACGGCAACAAACGTCGCCCCAGAAGAGGCAGGATAAGCATCGGAGAGTCGAGACGCCGCTTAAGTGACACGAGATGATGGAGTTAGGCCTATGGAATGTATCGAGTTGATTGACACTCAAGGAGAACGGAACTTAATGATCAAGTCGTCCTTCTTGAAAGTATACGAGTCAGACGAAAGGAAATGAAGATAACACATCTGCCGGATGTCCGCACTAGAAGACGCGATATATTGTCTAGTTACCCAAAAGAAAAATCACCCCGTGGATATGAAGTCGAAGTTATAGGCCAGAAATAGGAAGAGAGTGCGATCTTGAAAATACTGCAATTTTTCACCGGAAGTTATTACCTATTTGGGAAAAATATTCATCCGATCGAGAGATAACTCACGGTTAAATGAAATGAGAGAGATTTTTGCTTCTATGCATCGCTTTTACAATGGCAGGTCGAGTATTAATCAGAAATGGGCTCCATGGAACAAAACAACCTTTTAAACGTCGATCTGTAGGACCATCAACGAGATGATCCAATGTTAAAATTCTTCGACTGAGAACAAACACCGACCACCTAGCGCCTTCTAGGAACGGACTCGCCCAATGGTTTCCACGCTTCATCCATTCCACTTGTAATGAAGATTAGATTACGTGTTCATTTATGATTATGGAAGCTTATGCATAGTCGTTCTCATCCTCACGAATCGCTCGCAGCTTTCGCCTGAGTTTTAACCAAAATGATAAGCCATATGAATATAACCGGAAATTATCAGCAAATGGCGACAATCTTATATTATATTACCGTAATCGTCGTAGTCGTAGGCGAACTTTTTGGTAGGTTGGTTATAGCCTATTGGGAAGCTTATATCTCCGCCGCTGTTTAGGCTATTTTCGACATCTATAATTTGTAAAGATGCGGAAATCTCCCGTTCTTTAAAAGTACTAAATTTTATCAGAAAGGTTAAATACTTTCTTTTTTAAGGAGGTTTTCCGACACCCGTGTACTCCATAAGAAAAGCATTTCGGGCATTATAAAATTGCATTTTAAAATTAGTTAGAATCGAGATACGTCGTAGGGACCTAAACGGTAGTGTTGGAAAAAGAAAGAAGTTCATTTTGGCTATCGTGAAAATTCAATTACGTTGCGAATTTCCCGGAAAATCCGTTTTTAATACGAAAAAAGATGATCCAAACAGAACTTATGATGCCTGCTTTCCATTTAATCATTTATTTAACACTTATATTGGCTTTAATAGCTTTAAAGTCATCGCGGATATGTAACTCTTTGTGTTCCCAAATTTCATAATAATTAATACTAAATTGATCACGCGTATTTGTGCGGAAAAATAACGTATGAACGTATTAGAATACTAGTAGAAGGTGCTTGCATGCTGCAAGCATTTCATCTCACCTTGAAAAAACATTAATTTTTCAGACAGATATTTCACCATTAAAATTATTCTATTAATTCTAAAGATTTCACCTCTGCAGCGATTTTCGTTTTTCCTACATGTAAAAATAATAGTTTAAAACAATCCCCAAATGTTGCAATTTTAAACATTTTACATTTTCTCCATTATGGGGTACTAATGCTACACATTTGAGCCAAATTTTAAAGTTGTAGCACTTCTAGAAGTAAAATAATATTTTTCTAATTGTTTAAAATTTAAACATTTTTAACGGTTGCCGCAATATATATATGGAGAGATTGAAATGTTTATTTGTGCAAATGCACTGTTCTGTAAATAATTTGAAAATTGCAGCTTCCTAGCTCATCCCGTAGAACCTAAAAAATTATTAAACTTTAATGTTCAAATGGGGTTAAAACAACCCCTAAAAATTAACAATTTTAAAATTTTCCATTTTTATAGTTGGTTATGAGAAAAGTTCTATAATCTTGCAAAATATCAGCTTCCTAAACTTATTAGATTGGTCTACACACTAGATTACGTTTTCCCATGCTAACTTATGGGAGATATTCCGGGGTCTCTGGAGTCGAACCCAAGACACTGTAAGCAAAAGTAACAATAATTCCTAATAGATATTGCGGCCATCTAGCAACACTGATAATTTCATTTTTCTAGTTTACCGGTAAGTGCCCATAATTAATTTACAAAAATGGCGCAATGCTTTTCTTATGGGAAAAAACGCAACTTTCAGAATTTCTGGAGTCGAACTCATGTCACTTAGGTAAGAAGTCTCATTTTATCTGAAGGTTTCTCCATCATATCTACAAAAACTGAAACTTTGAGCTCTCTAGCTCTTGTAGTTTGGGCTGGACATTAGTATCCTCCTGTTATATCCTCCTCTGTAAGAGTCGTCGATATATAATGATACCGAATCCGAGTCCAACAATAGTTGTTCCTATGGCAACACACTCGTAATGAGTGAAAAAAAACCTGCAAAATCGCCTATATTTACGCGAAATTCTAAGAAATACGATCGATAAGCAACATTCTACGGTGAAAAGTATAATTTTCATTCCTTTTCTCAGAGAACAGTACAAAATTCGCTCTGATATTATAATTCTAAGATATTTTAATGCGAAAGAGAAAATTACCCTTCACGATGGATTTTAGATTTTCCATGTAAATGAAATGAGAAGGATAGTTCCTGGAATCGAACCCGGAACTTCAATCTCCGTATTTCGTAGAGAGTGTATTTTTACGTTTTTACCTAAAAAATGTTTTCCTGACGGAAGTTTTGGTGGTGCGTGGGATGGTTAAATTAAAAGCCACTGCAGTGGATGGCGCTCATACCAAAATCGACAAACGATGTGTTACCACTCAAAATAACTGAAATGCGAATTCTGGTTTTCTCGTCTGTTTTATGGCCACATGAATTACTGAAAATATCAACTGAATACAATACAATGACAACATAATGAAAACTATTCTATTCTTCCACGCATAGCGATTCAGACATTTTATCATAATGGGACGAACTTTTCTATCCGACTGAGGTCTCATAAGGTGCTTTGTTGAGAGACAAACTAGAGAAGATTCACTAGGATAGCAAAGTTCGGAATGCATATTGAGAACTCGAAAATATGCAATGCAGTCGCAACATTTGCTATAGGGGTTAATCACTACAATTGTTTTTTTACTGATGCGATTTTATATCTTAACTGCAACTACCAACTACAGTTGAACTTCGTTATGTCGAACTTCAAGTGAAACAAAAAATATTCGAGTAATAGAAAATTCGACTTATGGAAATACCTTTTTCTCATAGGGATTTTTCCCGGTAAAATTAATTCATTTAGAACTATGTAAAATTCGAATTATAGATGCTCGAGTTACGGAAGTTCCACAGTACTTAATTTTAAATCTAAAATGCATGTTTATCTTTCCGTCACATCGTCATTCACGCCATATTTTTCCTCCCGCAGTATTTTTATTTATTCCAGTTCGTTCCAGGAAAACTGGAACTTCATATTGATACTGCAAAAATAAAACGCTCGAATAAATACCAGGGCACGCGTGTTTTTTCACCCACGCTATCGTCTGCACGTGTTTCCTTGCAAGGCTGCCCTCTACACCCTCTAGTGACCTTCAGTCCCCGGGAATGTCCTTAGTCGCTTCTAACTCATCCTAACCTGGACTTCCTAAGTGAAAGGTATTACAATTTATGCGTGAAACAGAAGAATGCCATCCGCCAATAGACGGTGAATAAGCTTTCTTCCTTTCATTAGACTTTGTAACCGGGACAACATGTGATTTTAGTGTCTTTGTCTTTTATATGATAAATAAACAAACTCTGCTTTGCTAGGTATTAATTTCTTCAAAATTTAGCGAATAATATTACAAATAAAAACAAACTTGCACATTATTATTACAGAATTCAAATATGTCAGTGCCACATTTCATAAAATTGTCCAAATAATACTATCACACGATTCCAATCCAAATAATAGGAATGATAAAAGAAAATGCGAAGTCCCGGAAGAATTTTTGGGGCATCGGGGTATAACACTGAAAACCAGGACGCCTGGACACCTTACACAGGAGCTTATACGAGAAATTATCCTCAGCTTCATCTAGCCCAGGCGTCTCAAGCACGCGTCCCCTCAGTTACAGAAATGCGACCCTTCCCTTGCATACATTCTATCTTAAGCAGGCGGATGGCATAGCGCGGAGAAGACTGGAATAGAGAGACAATTGGACACGAAACATTACTAAAACGTTTAATATACACGAGTAGTGCGATAATTTAAATCTATTATTATTAAAAATTAGCTATAATAGGTGGTTTGCGTAAGTTTCAACAAAAAAATTAGGCTCATTATGGAGATACAGGGGTCGCTATATATTTAAAAATTACGCTTTTAGAACCATGCAATTTGATTTTGAGACTTCTGCTCTAACAAGGTGAGAAAACGCGTCTCCTCAGTTAAACATTTTGCTCCGCCTATGCGAGATATTTTTCGAGAACAGCATGCAATTTAAAATGAAAAATACAAGGATAGAGGGCGGGAGAATGAACAGTAATTGACACTGTTATTATTTAAGAATACTGAGACAATGGCTGCTTAACAGAGTGACTTATACTAAACTAAACTTATGCCAATGGAAATCACCAGGATGTACAGGGACTGGCAGAAAACGAAACTTTCGTTTCAAATATCGTACGGCAGGTTTTATAGATAATATCCAAAGATTTGGAAAAGAATTTTACTCAGCATCATACACGATGCAAAGTTGACTATATTACATAAAATCAAGCCCTCGCTAATAAATATTTTCTACACAAATCATCCTTTTGTATTTAAAAGTGAAAAGTATACGCAGGGTGAATCATAATTAAGACGCACTTTACAATTCTCTACCATTATTATGAAAAGAGCATTAATACCTTTTGGAATACATGTAACAGTGTCCGCCAGATACAGTCAGCTTCCGCAGTCATAAAATGGTTACGTATTCGAATGGCGAATGACAATTCGCCGTCAGGGGTTATTCGCTCATCGATTCCCTTTCTTATAACTTTATTTATTTGAAATGTTTATGAAATTTATTGGATGCTAACCACAAAGCCCTCTAGATAACTAAGTTTGAAAAACTTGTATTATTATTCACAAACCTTCCAAAAAGAGATTAATTACGTCGGTTTCGATTAAAAGCATCATGTATAATACCATCATCATAGGCTGGTCCCGTTGCACCACAAAAGAACCCAACGGAAACAAAAATTCTGATAATGCATTGTTTTTCAAACGTTTTCTCTAGCGACAGAAAGAAAGAGAAATCCTGACCATAGCGGCGCATAGCAACTAAAGAAAAGGAATTCCTGACGAGTTTTTTCAAAAACTTGATAAAGCAGACAACAGGAAAAAGTTATCTACCTAGCAACGGATGTTCGCTCCTCATATTTTTTATATCTTCCAGCATTTAATGAAATGAGTGTTCAAGTTGTCACTGGACATTTTAATCTAGTTTCATACGTGCTGCGACCAAGCACTGGGTCACGACCGCCACTTTGAAAAACGCTCATTGAAAGGATTGGCTAGTAAATACGTTGCCGGAAAATAATCGAGTACTCAGAAATCCAATATTACCGCGTATCTTTTAACAATGCAGTTTCATTACCTCTCCGTTTTGTTTTGCTTTTGTAGTGAAAAGATTTTATTGGTAAAAGAAAAATAACCGAAATTATCCAAAACTATTAAATATATTTTTCTCAACGATGAATAAACTTCGTGATATTATAAAGATGCGGTCATCATCATTACTTAAAGCAAAGGTTGCTCGCGACCGCCGTTGTGCTCTTGAGCATTCTGGTAATGCTCTTCTCTCTCTCTCTCTCTCTCTCTCGAGCTTCAGCAATTTAATTTGTTAATTTATTTACCTTTAAAATAGGGTCCTGCGAATCACAATGTTTTTCTAGTCAAATCGCGAATCGAATCATCTCTAAATATTCGAATCAAATCGAATCGACTGTGCCGATATAGATTATATAAACGGAATAAAATTCTAAATAAAACAGAAAATGGGTAATTTATATATGTAGGATGTTTCTGTACACAATTAGTAATGAGTATAAAAGTAAATCTTTTTGAGAACAAAGCAAAAAAACGAAATAATTTACTTGAACACTAGGAAGAAGAATCAAGAATCACACGAAAGCATTTGCCTCAACGTTGACACTACAAAATATCTCAAATTTATAATAGGTACTAACTAACCTAATAGCCTATAATTACACCCAGTATATTAATGTCAGCTAACACAAAAATAAAACATGTTACTAAAGCTCGGGAAGCCCTCTTTGCATCCAGCAAGATATCGCCCTATCTCGCAACTAAGCGGATTAGCGAAATATTTGAAAGGATCAACCAACCATACTTGCTGACCTTCATAGAGGAGAACTCCATCGTACCACCTGAGCAGTTTGGTTTCCGCTCTGAGCATTCACTACCCATCAACGATTGCGAGGTCTGGACAAGATCACTGACGGGTTCAACAGAAAGGCATAAAAACAGCAGCCTTTCTGGATATCTCTCAAGCTTTAGATCGCGTCAAGGACTACGCTGCAAGCTAGCTAGGGCTGGACTCCCCCACTAGCTCCACACAATTATATCCACAATATTATATTCCTACAAAATCGGTCCTTCCGTGTCCGCTTATTCAACGCTCAATTAACACAATGAGCAATTCTTGCTGGAGTACCTCAGAGATCGGTCGTGGGACCATTACAGTTCAACATATGCATTGCGGATGCGCCACGTAATTATGGTTGAAACGCTATGATGGCACTTTATGCTGACGACCTTGCGGTGCTAGCCACATCCAGACGACGGACTACGGTACTTACCTCCAACGAGACCTAGATGCCATCGCAACAGAGTAATCTGGCTAAAAAAATCGCTCTTTGTTTCACTAAAAGCGGACTTCCTACTGCCACCCGCCCGGCGATGCAAACAGTACTGAGAAATACCTGGGAGGCTAACTCGACTCAAGTCTCAACTTCTCCACTATAGCTTCCAAAGGAAGAAAATCGCTCAGCGGTCTCTCCCCGCTCCTTTCGTCTACATATATAGCGCCTGAAATTGGAAGCGTATCTACACGGCAGTCATTCGGCCAGCCCTGACGTATGCCTCTCCGGTCTGGTCAGGGCTCGCTAGTAACCCCACACTACAGACTCTCCAGTTCTAGAAAGGATTATCTTGTGCTGGGCACTTTACCTCTCTCGTTATCCTACCAATTTGGAAGTATATAACACTTCCGGACTCCCAAGTATTGGATCGATTATGGAAATCCGCGGTTGGAATTTCTACGGCTCTCTCCCAGCCAACTGTCAAGTAACGATCCGAAAATTGGCAGGCCAACGGAGCAAACCTTGGGACCGGCACAGACGACGTCTGGCTACGATAAACCTTCCCTGCTTCATCCCTCCCAGGAGGGAATATCGCTCTTATACATGGACACTGTCCCGGAATATCAAAACAATAGAGCGAAGGCGCATAAACTGAACCACTATACCGGATCCCACATCCCGAGCCCCTTAAATAGGGGCTAAGGGTCTGACACAGGGCAATCCTACTTAACCAGCAGTAGGATCAAGAGAAATAAAACATTGATACAACCATTCATTTTATCTAAAAATGCAATCACTCTAAGTAGGAAATCCTTTTCTTCATGAAGTTCAAAATTAAACTTGCTGGACTACATAAACATTAAACAATCCTTACAGCAAACCGAAGCCTCACAATACTACCAAATTCAACGGCCCCATCTCACTGTGTCTTTAAAAGAATGCTTACTGAAAAGCAAATATGCCGTAACTTTGTCCGTTAAAAAAGTTGACAAGAGCTTAAAATAACAATTTTTTGTGAACATAGTTTCAAGCTCGTCTCATGCAACGCTGTGCGATCAGATACTTATTGTAAAGTTGTTAACCGGAAGTAAGGTAAATTCGAAAATATCGAATGTGTCCGAGTTACCGAATTGAATTCTCATTTCAGATTCAAAATAGAACCAAATCTCGAAGCTTCGCAGGGCCCAACTTTTAAATGCATTAAAATGTTACAAATAACCCTGAAAGTGGTTTGTGTTAATTCAAGATCATTCCTAATTAAAATAAATGACGCAATATACATTGCACAAACTTTCTCACATACGTCGACTGTGTACTCTCATAAAAGAAAAATGCTTATAAATCAAAGTTAACCGTAGTTTGGCGTATATTTTAATGCCACTGGTCGATATTTAGTAATTTTTTGGGATATATGGGTTAGTATTATTTGTGAAATCAGGCTGTACGATTAGATGGATTTTAATCAAAATAGTTATAGCCATTTTTGAGTAAATCGAATTTTGTTTCAAAATATCCTAGAACAAAGCGCCCTTAATTGTTGCGCAATATCGTTCATCTCTTCAGAGTATCTATTATGAATGATATTATCCACAAATATGATATATAATTCGATTTAGTAGAACCGTTTAGGCTGTAATAAGATTTTGAGTGGATAGGAGCGGAGGCGTGATGCCATAGGACTTAGGTAAGGTAGCTTAGCGTACATTGTAATGTCACTGGACGCCATATAGTGATTTTAAGAGATATATGGCTTACGGAGTATTATTTGTGACATTTTAATCAAATTCTTTGTAGCCATTTTTGAGTAAATAAAATTTTTCTAAACATCGCCAAGAATAAACTACCCTTTATTTTTGTGCAATATCATTTTTATGAAAGAACGGTCTGTAAAAGATGATATATTGCACAAATACGAGATATCATTCGATTTTATGTACGCATTTGACCCTAGAACAGCGAACAGACCGACAGACGGCATGGCGAAAATCACTTTTACGGACTCAGGGACACCTAAAACGTGTATTTCCATCAAAATCTCGAAGTCGAATGTTTTCACGATTACAATACTTTCTCAATATACTACGTATATGAGAAAGTAAAAAACGTATAGTGCTGCTAACTTAAAGTTCTGTATCAAGTTCTATAAAATAACTTGGATTTCTTCTCAATTGTAAGGTTAGGAACCCACGACTTCGAAGGTGATTATCTGATTGTTAACTAATTTATGACAATCATCCATACCTTTCAGAATTTTTTAGTCGTAAAACATAATAAATCTTCAATCAGCAGATATGAACTACCCAATTTCATATTTTCAATGCATCAACTTGGGTTCTGCTTTTCAGAATGTAATTTATCTTTATCTTCTCCTAAGCATTTTCTTCTTGGGCAACCCATATAACTAAATGAACCACATTCAAAAACAAAATCTTTGAGGGGGGCTTGAGAAAAACAAAAAATTTAATTTTTTTCATAACAACAATATATATAATATATATAATATATATTATATATATATATATATATTATATATATATATTATATATGAGAAACTTGTTTTTTTGTGTTTACTTAATATAACAAAATTTATTACAATTTTGGTAGTAAAACCTTTTTCAAATTAATATTTGGTAATCGGTTTTGAGATGTGTTCTTAGCGAATTTCAGTTTAGAAAAATTAACCACAAAGCAAAGTATTCCCAAAAGCATTGACTATTTCTGCGGTAAAATTTCTTAAGCTTGGGAATTTTAATTCTTCGGCGTATTTGTAGTAAAATTCAACCTTATTATCTGTCTTCTTAAAATTATATTTCAATTTAGCACTGTAATTTAAATCAATTATCTCCAAATGTAAACAGTGCTGGTACTGTACTTGCATCAACGTCAATAGGCGTTGTAAATACACATTTCAATTATCTTGTCTTACTTTAAAATATTTTCAAATCGGGTTTTAAAGGTTTCAGCTAATATGTTTAACCGATCGGCATTATTTTTTAAATCCTTATCCCCCGCGAAATTAAAGTTTTCCGGGCATGGAGAATGCATTGCATCACCTTTTGCTAAGTTGACTTTCCCAAAGTTGTAGACTTAACTTGAATGGTTTTACTACTTTGCCCCACTCTATCAGTATATTTTCTCCACAAAGTTTCTTACTCAAATTATTTACATGTTCTGCGATGCCCGCCAAAAAGCACAATCCAATATCCAATTAGGATCGGAGTTTTAAAACGGGCATTTTCTGGACGTCCATCAAGAAACTGACTTCATATTACAATTCCAAAAATTATCTTACATAGTTTTTCCTCAGCTTAGCCATCTCACCCTTGAAACATATCATCATAATCCGAATCAAATACGTTCAAATATTCTTAAATTTACGGTGCACAAGTCCTCCAGACCGAATGAAGTTCACCGTTTCTTCCACAATACTCATAATTGATTCCATCCATGAACTTGGGGCGCACAAATTTGCCTAGTGACCTCCAATCTCTTGGGATAAATCGACAATGACATCTGTTTTCAGTTTGTTGTTACAAGCACTAAAAGTAAGTAATCATTTTGTAATAATATCGTCGACTCCTAAATGAGGTTCTTTAGCGTGTCACTAAAATGATTCCTTTTCTCTAATCTGACGAAACTCATTACGCGTTTTGAGCCATACACTAAACCAGGGGTTCCCAACCTGGTGCTAAGGGTGCCGGTGGTATACTGGTTAGGACGCTGGCTGCTACTCGCCTACTGCTTGAAAGGGCAGCGGGCACGAATCCTGCGCAAGTAGGATTTGTTTCCAAGGTCGCCCGGCCCCGTTTGTGTGGTTTGAGGAGAACGCGCAAAGTCAGCGTTCCGTCCTTCGGAAGGACCGCTAAGCAGTCGGCCCCGTTGGTGCTTTTCATGAAGAGTAGGCTAATGCCGGCACCAGCCTTCTCCCTTGCTACCCGGCTATTACTGAGGAGCGGGTGCTATTATTGACAAATGGCCAATACCCAAACCAGGTTGCCAGCTATGCTATGAACCTGATATCAAAATTTTATAATAATGTATGAAATTGTGTGTTAAATTTTTCGGATTGCTTTTTCGTCATAGCTTCACGGGCCGCACAAAACCTCTTCGCGGGCCGCATCCGGCCCGCGGGCCTTAGGTTGTGCACAGGGATGCTAGCCAGTGAAAATGATTTTTACAAACAATATCGAAAAAATTTACGGACAACCAAACTTTTTTACGGGCATTTTTTTGCGTAATATTAAGATGTCTCAAAAAGATATGCATGAACAATATTCAATACTGCCATTCATGCATCGCAACAGAAATGATATTTACGTTAGTTTAGCACACTTATCAGGCCTAGGGTAACAGGAAATTTTGGAAGTGTTCAGTAAAAATTCTTGGAACACAAATACTACCTGATTTTTCATTCCGAGCATTTTGTTTCATATTTTTAATTTGAGCCCATTGATAAAGAAAGGTTGTTTTACTTTAAAAAATATAACCAAAATGAGAATATATAAGATAAACATATATTTTTTAATTCAGCGGTATTCAACATCAAGTACGCGAGATCTTTCAAAGAGATACGACATTAAAGATATCTAATTAAAAAAAATAGCAAAGCAAAATCTAATAATTATCTCACGCATAAAATATATGTAAATCATATAATTAGAAAGTACATATATACATTTGTAGACTCTACCAATAATAACCGAGTTTGCTAACTTTAAAATATATCCGAGGACAAGAATTTCGTCAAAAATGTTTTAAGGGGTACGCGGACTAAAATGGTTGAATACCACTGCTTTAAACCTCTGCAAATTTCTTAGCATTTTTAGGGACATCTAAATATTTTTACGGACTGTCCGTTAATTTACGGACGGTTGGCAACCCTGGTTGGGTAACACTGTTCTAGGATATAGCTTGGTGCTCGTTTGATGTACCAGAATACAACATAGTGCTCGCCACATGGTAAAGGTTGGGAATCCCTGCACTAAACTATTGTTATTATCTTCAATTTAATTTCATTTTAAGATCAACAAATAAAATATTATAAAAATGAAAGTTAAAGGAGTGTTAAACTGTTTCAATTCTCAAGCTTTTCAAGCAAAATTGGGAAATAATGTTAACGAAGCGCATTTGGTTTAATATCTGCCCTCATCCTCAATATTTTTCCATACGACTTCAGCTACTGAAGATAGGAGCATAGCTCCCGAAATACGTATCTAGAGATTTCCAGAGTGCTTGTGCGTGTGTGTTTTCATTTTCTTCTTTTTAGGCTAGTTTTTGACAAAAGGTCCCTGTAGGCCATCTTCGTCCTGCAAACTTGTAAGTATAATTTTAATTTTCCTTGTTTCTTATTGACGTGTGAGTGCTCTCTGGGTAAATTTACGGTTTAGGAGTTTTAAATTTTAATTCCAATCTGTACACCGTAGTCTCCATTTCCTTTTTTAATATTTTTCCAGTATATTTTGGGATAGGAATCTGAAAACAAGGAAAAAGACTTTTGAAATGGAAATATGAGTCAGATATCCATTGAGCATCATGCGTTTGTCTTTATGAATAGTATGCGAATTCTGTCAACCAGTTTTAAAGGATAAGAATGGAGATAATTGTAGGAGGTTTTTGCGATTTTAAACAATGTAGGTGAAGCACACGGCATGACCTAACATTATGGACGTTTTCAGGGCAGAGTTGGAAATGAGGTAATTATAAATTAAAAACTCTCCACATTGACCAAATCGATTTATATATATATATATATATATATATATATATATATATATATATATATATATAAACAAATGAATAGTTCATAGAAGAGGTTGGTAAGAGTAAAGTAACTAGTGATACTTTGGCGCGTGCCTTGAGTGTGTCGTTGTTATTACTGTAACGCACAATTTAAACGGTCTTGGAGATGTAATGGAGTTGCTAGGGAATATACCAACGACAAAAGCAAGATGCAATTTTCGGACAAAATATAACTTTTAAAATGATACTCTAGCAGCGACGAAATTATTGCTGGGTCTTTGAGAGAGTTGAAAGAGCAGCGAAAAAGGTGACTGACCCGCCGATATCTCGGCGCTACTGTTACGTCGAATACACGACGGCGACCATTCGCGGCTGCATTACCGAGTGAGCGGCAAGTGCTTCAAATTATCACGTCCTAAGGAGTCTAATGAACGGCGGAATCTTGCTTCCCGCCGGCGATAGATGTCCATGGCGGATTTAAGAGAAGTGATCGGAGACGAGAAGCCTCTTTTCACGAAGACACAATATTTATAGTGAAATGCTGATTTTCAAACACGAAATACAAAGAACTGCCAAGTTTACAGAATAAAACTGTTAGTGGCGTAAATGATGCCAACTTCCGACTTTTAGACAGGTGTTGCCGAAGTACAAAGTGAAATTCGCTAAAAAGGGATGAACATATTGCTTCACTTTTCTTCGAATGCAGGCTTCTCCAGTTGGAAATATTTTCGGTTCCGACTCGACGGGACATTCTTTCTGCCTTTGTTGACACGCGACAGCCGATGGGGCGGAAAGAGGTCTCTTGCAACATCACGGCCAAGGAAGAATTGCGCGCTCGTCCCAAGTGACGAAAACACATCCTTATTCAATGCCCAGTCCTGATGGATTATCATTCATTCTTGACGGAACGAATTGTAAAACATTAACTCCGCACCAAGTCACCACGGAGCCAAACAACCGCAATGTCTAGAAATTTTTTATTTGGGAACATTTTATGCTTTGGTCGAGTCCGGAATTTCGAGCTAAATGCGTGAATTTAGTTAAGGATTGCGGTCGGGAAGTACAGACGCATAAATATTCATGCGATCTTGTTCCCAAGTAAACAAGAAAGATTTCGCTATAACGAAATTAAAAAGGCTTCGCCTGTAGTAATGCCCACTGCGCTGGAAATTGGAAACATGATATAAACGAAGACGAGAAATGACTATCCAAAACAAGATGAATTTGTAACAAATCTGAAAAAGATACGCAGCGAATACAAACACCTCTTCTCGGGTAAATTGCATGGAATTATGCAAATGTGTAAATAGCCAGTGCGTGTGCGTATGAGCATAACGTAGATTTGTAAAAGGCATCTGTCAACGCAAGAGAGAGATCTTTATTGAAATAATAACCGCTTTGATTCAATTTACACATTATGCGTGCACCTTAAGTAATTAAAAAATTGTCCTAGGAAATCGCATTACAACAAGAGCAATGCATTTTTAGGAGGTAAAATAAGAAACGATGACCGGGCGAGACAGACCAAAAAATATTCCCCAGAAAAAGTGTCTTTGGCTACAGAAATGTTTAAAATAAGCTACATCTGTACCTTTATAATATTTAAATAGCAAATGATATTCATTCGTCCAATCTCTAAACATATTAATAGCTTAAGAAGAGAAGGGTGTATCTAGGGACCTCGAAGTGGTTCAGCGTAGAAAGACTCAATTTGCTAAGGGCGACTATGAATACGATACTAGAAAGAATATCATAGCTTCTGAAAGACATGTTTCTATACCATGAAATGCAGAATAACAAAGAAAGAGCGTAAACTCATTGTGGACGTGCGTGCCACAGCCGTACCTGCTGCTGCTGCTAATGAGCGTGAGGCTAGACCACAGTGTACAAGAAAATAAGTTCAAATAACTGCTACACTGTAAGATACTATTAGTTCTTTTCCCATATGCAAAATTACAGGAAAATATATATTTTAATCACGGTGAAACACAGGGTCGGATTAAGGGTTACGTAGGCCCTAGGCTCTATATGTCGTAGGCCTTTTTAACTATTACTAGGGACTAAAGAAAGAGCCGATAATTTCTTTTGCCCAATATTAGACCTATGAAAAAAAACATTTGTTAACGTATGTTTTTATTTGAACTTTTCGTAGACCCCATTTTCTCTATTTTCTCGTAGGCCCCTTTTTCTCGTAGGCCCCATTTTCTCGTAGCCAGGCACAGTGCCATAATTCGACCCGGCGCAATGTCTCTCCCTTCCATACAAATTGGACGGCACTTGGGGAAAAATATAAATTCAACTGTAAACAGAAATTTATACTACTATTGGAGTAGAAAAGAAAAACGCATGATTTTAAAGGGGACCTTGATTGTCTGCGAACGCGCAGGAGAGCAAAAGCAGAGAGATGAGGGTTTTAAACAAGCCGTAAGCCCGCCAGTTAATTAAATGCGACCCTCTAATTGGTTGGAATTTTTCAAGCAAGAGAAGAATAGAGAAAAAGATAGCATGGACGGCCTTGGGGATCACGAAGAACAAGTAACAATATAAAAATGTTTTGCATTCACGTGAACCATGATAGGCAAATTCTGTAATTGAAAAAGTCATATTTTAAAGTGACAAACCATGTGTTTCATTTTAGACAAAATTCTCGCGCTCATTATTGTTAAAAATGACATTCGACCGACAGTGCATTTCGAAAATATCTATTTCAGGGGCGGGAAATCTACGACCCATGAAAGCATTTTATGCGACCCGCGATCCTATAATGAAAGCAAACCGTGGAATGCAACGCATATAATTTCATATTTTTTAACAAAATTATGGCCGAAAAACAATTTCTAATGAAATCATGAGGCTGTAATATAATAAAATATTTATTTTCACTAATATGATCTTTCGCATTATTTCAAATAACTTGCAATGTGAATGAGGCCCGCCAAAGCACATTCATATTTTAATGTGGCTCGCTTCGGAAAATGTTTGCCCAGCCCTGATCTATTTGATCTGAGATCCATATCATAAAGGAAGCCAAACAAAAATGAAACGGCTGTCTGCACTCTTTCGGTTATGCGTGATAAACACAAAAGTGGCGTGTTCTGAGAGAATATCCAAACGTATTGCGAAAAAACGTGTTTCGGATGCGTGGGAGGAGAAGGAAATCGAGTTCCAAAGACGAAGCGATACTATTTATAGCAGTCTGGGCGTTTGTTTACAGTACATTTACTTTTACGTAGCAAAGGAAAATAAAAATTTATCCGAAATGCTTATCGTGCACGAGGCAGAACTAATTGCCATTCCGGGTATTCCCATCAAATATGAAATCAAGGATATTAAGAAAAAATCTTAAGTGTCTAAAACTTGAGCGGAATAAAAATAAACTTCGTTTGTTCCTGGAGATTATTACTTATGCAAGGAGAAACCAAGCTGCGGAGTTGCATCGACAAAGACGGCATCAAGGTATACTTGTAGAAAATTTTAGAGCATTGGTAAAGGCCATAGTTAAAAAATTAATCTATATAAGCTATTTTAATTTAAAATAATTGATTCGACAACGGATTATGAGAAAACTACCTTTCTGTGATGCCTGGCTCTTTATTTGGCTGTATTCATCAATTTCTTTGTGTTCAGCTTGGAATGCCTTTAATATACGCGGCCTGTAATTTCTCTGATAGCTTCATCTTTTTCAATAGTGTCGCTGATTGCTGAAAAATCCGTAACTTGAAACTAAAATTTGACAAAAGCAATAATTCTATATACTCATGATTTCAAAAAGTATGGTAGGCTTTTACAAACCCCAATGGGAGCGGTAAATGTGTTTCTATCATTGGAAAATTGCTTTATTAATATAAAAAAGTATAATTACAGATTTTCCAATCGAAAACTTATGAATAACGCTTTCCCAGTCAACGGCAGTCTGCAAGGTGGCCAACTCGTCATGTAGCCTACTTACTACGATGACATACTTGACGGATACTACCGCTACAGATTATAACATGTAGAATTACTTTCGCTGAAGGAATTGGTGAAAGAATATTGCTAACAAATTATTCTTATTAGTGGAAAACTATAACTGACATAGGCTCCTGCGTCATAAAAAGAAATTTCAAGAGTTGAAAACGAAAATTTGCTTAACTATTTTCCGGAGCATCAAGAGAAGACTCATCCAGAATTAAAATATCACTTAATTTTTTCAATTTACAAGAGGAACTTTAGCGGGAAGGGTATGATCAATCAGAAAAGTTCCAATGCGTGGATAGAAATTTTGCAAGACCAAGTGCCAAGAAAAAGTATCAGAAAATATCAAAATAAAAAATGAATGAACGTGTGTAAGAGGCGACACTCTTAATAACGATTTTTAATAAACTGTCTCATTAATAGCCACGAGGTAAGATCAAGTCCAGGAATTAACTGCAACCTTCACAGCTAAATCTCGCCACCAATTGCTTGACCTACTCTGGCTTCCGTAAGGGGAATTTCCCTGCCTTCTCTTAGGAGGTAGGCAATGCTACCACCGCCTCGTACGAAAACCCGTTAGATAACACTTTCCAAGGGAGCTAACCAGGTATCAATCTAGTGGCTGAGTTGATGAAATCAATAGAGTATAAGCCATACGGTATTCAGATTAAATCAGTTTCTTATAGTAAAATTAAATTAATCATTTTATATTTATACATTGATTATGTCGCCAATACATCGAATAACAATCCAAGTGAAAGGGGAGAAGAACAAGGGAGAGTGGAGAGAGGTGGAGAGGGTGTACCGCCAATTCGGCGAGGGCAATTCGTCGCATGGCAATTTCGTCGCAAGACAAATTTGTCGCAGATTCAGGAATCGTTGAGGAAATGGATATCCTTTTCTTCATCAATCTTGCGATGCATCATGTTTGGTTGACGATGCCTCATAATCTCTATTAATAAAAGGCAATGTGTGTGTGTGTGTGTGTGGGCAACATATCTCGAAAACCAAGAAACTTAGAGACTTAAAACTTGGTACACTTACTAATGGGACCATGAAGACGTGCACCTCAGGGCCAGAATTTTGATTTTTGGTGGGAGGGGGAAGTGGAGTTTAAGTTTTTTAACGATATGTTGCCTTGCCGACCGTGTCATTGTTAAACCTCGAGAATGTATTGTCGCCTTAATCCTTAAGTATGCGTAAGGAATGCGTACATTTCAATGCTTTAATTCGGGAGAGAGGAGAGAGAGGAAGAAAGAAAGGAGAGAGACAAAATTAAATATTCCATAGATCTATTGCAGCATTTTAGCCTCCTAGTTTATCGAGTTCTCCATCAGTTTTTCGAACTCCAGAAAACGCTCGTACGACAGCAAACGCGAGTACGACTGCACGTGCGCGTACGTGCGGAGTTTCTACCTTTATAGCCCAGAAGAGGACGCTACAATCGTGCTAATTAACCAATAGAATTCCGCGAGAGGTATGCCCCCTTCTCGAGAAAAGATCGAACCAGGGGAGTCTTATTGTGGCAACGTTGGGGAGCGCGACGTCGGGAAGGTGGACGAGCAGTAAGAGAGGATAAGTCACGAATGGAAGCCGAGAGACTAAAGAAAGCAGAGAACGGTAGCACCAGCCAGCGACATTTCCTTGTTCTTCCAAGTGCTATTTTCGTATCGTTTATTATCCCTCCAAGTGGACAATTCTATTGAGTATATCTCCTGTATATTTCTGTTATGTATCATTTCATTCCAATATATTTGTAAGCATTTTCCTTGTCACGTACCCATTGCGTTATATTCGATTGCCTGTTGTGTGCACCAGTGTCTTTTAAAAAGAGCCGTATCGTTTTTTATCTTAAGTATCTTGTGAATTACGAGAGAATAATGTAAATGGGACAGTCGTCTCACTATATATATATAAACGTCCGATTCCTGGAATATACTTAAACGCGAATAACTCGATCAAATATGCAGATATAAACTTGAAATTTGGCAGAGATAATCTACTCCGATATAGAAATGCTATGACGAGGGAAAATTTACGAAAAACGTCCAGGGTTCGACTCCACGGGATGATGTGCATTCCCCATAAGATAAGACGTAAAAATCGACTTTTTGACGCGCAGACTTTTCTTCTTTTTTTATTAAAATTAGAAAAAATGGACTCACGACATTTAGATCTAGACCATTTTAAAGAAAAATTGCAAGGTTTCTTATTATTTTCATCTTTTTTCGCCTACAGTTCGAAATCCGTCATGGTAAACGTTTAATTCACATATTTTGGGAAAATCTTGCCATTTTAACGGGATATCGCCTTGCCTACCAATTACATTGTTAAACCTCGAAATCATATAGTAATTTCAATCCTTATAAATTTAAGCGTGCTTTGATGGTAAGGAGAGAGAAATGATTTTCATAATTCGTTACTTTATTTACGAGAAGAAACACCTTAAGAGTTGAAATACGTTATGTTGTCCGTTCGTTGGTCTGAGTGTATAGTTATTAAAACGCGAATAAATCGATCGAGGATGTAGATAGAAAATTGAAATTTGCCAGAAACGTATGTAATGAGCTAATCAGAATTTGTTTATATAGGGTTGACATGGTAATTAAAGAAATAAATGTCCGTTTGTTGCGCTATTTTGAGAGGGGATAAATTGCACCTCCTTCGAATAAAACTAATAAATTTTAATTTAATGAAACAATATTTTATGTGGACTGAAAATTAAAAAATATATAATTCACATTATAGTATGTTCCAGAGAGTTGAATTATATTCTTGGCTTCATATTTATCTATATACATTTATATTAAAATAGATCAGTGTTACAAATATAGGTCATTTAAATGTTATCACCTAAATTCCATCTCGGCTTATAGCAAAAGAATTTTCATGACATTGGCGATTAGCATGTCCTGTGATATATATTGATAGCAATGTTTATATTCGTGAATTTTTTGTTTGAAAAAACATTTCACGTGTTGACGTAATAAAAATAGTATTTTAGTCTGCTTTTTACAGAAGGCAACCTTAGCCTCTTAAAGGTATTTTTATAACTATGATATAACTCAATCCTTGTTTCGGTAAAATAACCAATTTAACAGCGGCAGAGGCTCCGGGTTTATCATCACTAATGATTACTTAACAAATGTTGAGCAATAGCCGTAAATAGCAACGAATTATTTACCGTTCTGGGATATAAAAAATAACGAAACAATAATGTTCTCTGCTTCTTCTCTTCATAAATATTTTTTTAAAATTTGCTTGTTGTGCCGAAAAAAGCTTCAATTACCGATTGCCTAGCAAAGTTTGCAAGATTTTAAATTTTTATTTCAGGCAGACATCTTTCGTTTCCGAAATTCTATATCTAGATAAAAATCATAATATTGGTTTAAAATTTCCATTTTCAACACTCTACTCCTCGAACTCTACCTCCAACAACTCCCTCTCTACCTCCAAAATCCTACCTCTCTGCCTCCAACTACTACTTCACTAACTCCAACCCCTCCCTCTCTACCTCCAACTACTCCTTCATTACCTCCAACTCCCCCATCTCCACCTCCAACTACTCCTTCATTACCTCCAACTCCCCCTTCTATACCTCCAACTACTCCTTCATTACCTCCAACTCCCCCTTCTATACCTGACTCTACTCCCTCTCTACCTCCAACTCCTCTACCTCCAACTCCTCCATCTCTACCTCCAATTACTCCTTCTGTACGTCCAACTCCTCCCATTCTATCTCCAACTTTTCCCTCTTTACCTACAACTGCTCCACCTCCAACTCCTCCTTCTCTACATCCAACTACTCCCTATCTACCTCCAACTCCTCCCTCTCTACCATCAAAAACTCCCTCGCTACTCCAACGCCTTCCTCTCTACCTACAACTCCTCCCTCTCTTCCTCCAACTCCTGTCTCTCTATCTCCAACTCTTCGAACTCTACCTCCAACAACTTCCTCTCTACCTCCAACGCCTTCCTCTCTACCTACAACTCCTCCCTCTCTTCCTCCAACTCCTGTCTCTCTATCTCCAACTCTTCGAACTCTACCTCCAACAACTTCCTCTCTACCTCCAACAACTTCCTCTCTACCTCCAAAATCCTACCTCTCTGCCTCCAACTATACTTCACTACCTCCAACCCCTCCCTCTCTACCTACAGCATCAATTTGGAGAAACTTAAGGATCACGGGCATAGGTAAACAAAAAAACTCGATTTCCAATCCTAACTTCTCCCACGACGCACTTAAACAATTCTTTACTACTACACCCTTAACTAAAAATGCAGTACCGTCTCTTTCCACGACAGAAAGAAAAACTTCCAGTCAACAGCTAGTGTAACTGATTTCAACTTCTCTCCTATTTCACAGATTCAGATACTCAGGTGCTTAAAATCTATTAAGTCCAAATCTTAAGAGGTAGATGGAATTTATATAGAGATGCTTAATAAACTCACACCTTATATCCTGCCGGCAATTATTGACATCATAAACACATCACCAATGTAAGGTAAATTTCCATCACAGTGGTCATTCCTCTTCCGAAAAAATCAGCTCCACCGTAAAAAATCTTGGCCTTATTATAAATGACACACTCACCTGGAAAAACCGTATCACGAGAGTTTGTAAAAAAGTAAACTCCTTTCTCTATTCATTGAAGAGACTAAACAACTTCCGACCCCAGAATTTACAGCAAAAACTCGTATCCTCCCTTCTTCTGCCTCATATAGATTACTGCGACGTGGTTTACAGTGATCTATCAGTAGAGCTGTCCAATAAAATTTAAAAAAACCTTTAAATTCCTGCGTAAGATTTATTTTTAACTTTAAAAAATCAGATGAAATATCTGACTATTACAAAAAGATTTCATGGCTTAATCTCGATTCCCGCAGGAACCTCCATATTCTTAATACACTATTTCGGCTATTGTCTTCAAACTCTCCCTCTTATCATTTGTCGAACTATTCCTGTCTCTCTTCCCTACACGAAAACAACACCCGTAGCTTAAGAACGCTAAATATTCCAACTCATAGAACAAAACTTTTCAGTAATTCATTTCATGTAACGTCCTGCAGACTTTGGAATGAGTTACCCGTAAAGACAACAAAGTGAAAGTCACTGGAAGGCTTCCGCAACTCCTGCATTCTACATCTGATGAACAAGTGCTAAACTGATGATGTAATCTTATATTTACTTCACTTTCTGCCACATTTATCCACTCCAACATGGAATCATTGTATTGTAAGCAGCATCTGGTATTTTACATTTTGCGACGCTAAAGTATATCTTGTGTGGTTTTAAAAATATATTTGTAATTTTGATAAAAATTTTTATTGTTGCTCCTCTTTTTTCGTCTTTTATTTGTAAAGCAAGCATTTTATATTCGAAAGTCTAAAATGAAATTTCTTCATATTTTTAATTATTCAAAATGGTCTCTGTTGTACTTATCTACATATGTATAAGAGAATGTACATGTATACATAAGATTACACTAATATATATTTCTCTCGTGGTAAACATTTTTTCTGAATTAAAATTGTAAATTTTAAAAATTGTTAAATATTTAAATCCAGATGTGAACAAATTGTAATGGTTAGGTGGAAGAGGGGGCTACTTAGCCTCAACCTCGCCAATAAAGACATTTTTCTTTCTATCTTCTTTACCTCCACCTCATTCCTATCTATCTTCAACTCCTCCCTCTCTACCTCCAATTACTCCCTATCTATCTCCAAATCCTACCTCTCTACCTCCAACTCCTACCTCTCTACCTCCAACTAAACCCTCTCTATTTCCAACTCCCCCCTCTCTACCTCCAACTCCACCCTGTCTAACTCCAACTACTGCATCACTCCTTCCAAATCTCCCCTCTCTACCTCCAACTATTCCCTCTATATCTGCAACGCCTACCTCTCTACCTCCAACTACTCCCTTTCTATCTACAACTCCTCCCTATCTAACTCCAACTCCTCCTACTCTACCTCCAACTCCCCCCTATATACCTCCAACACTTCCTTCCCTACCTCCAACTCCTCTCACTGTCTTCCTTCAACTCCTCCCTCTCTACCCCGAATTGCTCTCGCTCTCAGTACCTCCCACTTTTCTCTTTCTTTCTACGTCCAACTAATATCCCGCCCTTACTCCAACTCCTTATTATCTACCTACAACTCCTCCCTCACCAACTATTCTTTCTCTCTCTACCTCCAACTTCTATTTCTCTACCTCCAACTACTGCATCTCTATCTCAAACTCCTCCCTCTCTACCACCAACTCCTACCTCTCTACCTCAAACTACTCCCTCTCAATCTCCAATTCCTCCCTCTCTATCCCAACTACTCCTTCACTACCTCCAACTCCCCTCTCTTCCTCCAACTACTCCCTCTATATCTCTAACTCCTACCTCCAACTCCTCCTTCTCAACCTCCAACACTCCCTCATCTACCTCCAACTCCTCCCTCTCCACCTCCAACTTCTCCCTCTCAGTCTCCAATTCCTCCCTCTCTACCCCCAACTACTCCTTCACTACCTCCAACTCCCCTCACTCTACCTCCAACTACTCCCTCTATATCTCTAACTCTTACCTCCAACTCCTCCTTCTCAACCTCCAACACTCTCTCATCTACCTCCAACTCCTCTCTCTCCACCTCCACCTACAACTCCTCCCTCTCTACCTTCAACTCTTCCCCCTCTACCTCCAACTACTCCCTCTCTATCGCCAACTCCTCCCTATCTACCTCCAACTCCTCCTTCTCTAGCTTCAACTCTCCCCTATATACCTCCAACACCTCCTTCCCTACCTCCAACTCCTCTCCCTGTCTTCCTCCAACTCCTCCCTCTCTACCTCCAACTCCTCTCGCTCTTACTACCTCCCACTTTTCTCTTTCTCTCTCTGTCTACGTCCAACTACTATCCCTCTCCTCATCCAACTCCTTCCTCTCTACCTACAACTCCTCCCTATCCAACTACTCTTTCTCTCTCTACCTCCAACCCCTCCTTCTCTACCTCCAACTCCCCCTTTCTACCTCCAACTACTCCATCTCTCTCTAAAAGTCCTCCCTCTCTAGCACCAACTCCTACCTCTCTACCTCCATCTACTCCCTCTCAATCTCCAACTCCCCCTATATACCTACAACTCAACCTTCCTTACCTCCATCTCCTCCCTCTCTACCTCCAACTTCCTCTACTCCTTACTCGCCCCTTTCTAGCTACATCCCCTCTCTCTCTGTCTCCAACTTGTCCTCTCTACTTCCTACTCTTACCTCTCTACCTCCAACACCTCTCTGTGCATCCAACTTCTCTCTTTCTACTTCCAACTCTTCCCGATCGACCTCCAACTCCTTTCTCTCTCTATCACTCTCTACCTCCAACTCCTCTCCCTGTCTTCCTCCAACTCCTATCGATCTCACTATCTCGAACTTTTTCTCTCTCTCAATCTCTCTAAATGTAAGAAGGAACTACATAGTCTCAATTTCGCCCTAATAAAGTCGTTTGTCTGTCTGTCTGTCTCTCTCTACCTCCAACTACTATCCCTCTCTTCCTCCAACTACTTCCTATCTACCTACAACTCCTCCCTCTCCAACTACTGTTTCTCTCTCTACCTCCAACCCCTCTTTCTTCACCTCAAACTCCTACCTCTGTACCTCCAACTACTCCTTCACTACCTCCAACTCTCCTCTCTCTACCTTCAACTCCTCTCTCTCAATATCTCCAACTCCCCTCCCTGTCTTCCTGCAACTCCTCCCTCTCTGCCTCCAACGCCACTCCCTGTATTCCTCCAACTCCTCTCGCTCTCACTACCTCCAACTCCTCTCGCTCTCACTACCTCCAAATTTTCTCTTTCTCTCTCTCTACCTCAAACTTCAATCCCTCTTCCTCCAACTCCTTCCTCTCTACCTACAACTCCTCCATCTCCAACTACTCTTTCTCTCTCTCTACCTACAACTCCTCCCTCCCTACCTCCAACTTCTACTTCACTACCTCCAATTCCCTCCTCTCTACCTCCAACTACTCCCTCTCTATCTCAAACTCCTACCTCTCTAACTCTAACTACCTATCTATCTCCAACTCTTCCCTATATACATCCAACTCCTCATTCCTTACCTCCAAATCCTCCCTCTCTACCCTCAACCCCTCTCTCTCTCTACTTCCTACTCCCGCATTTCTACCTTCAACTCCACACTCTCTACCTCCTACACCTCCCTTTCTACCTCCAACTCCTTTCTCTCTCTCTACCTCCAGCTTCTCTCTCAGTCTCCCTCCAACTCCTCCCTCTCTACGTCCAACCTCTCTACGTCCAACCCCTTTTTCTCTGACTACCTCTCCAAATTTTCTCTCTCTCTGCCTCCAACTACTATCCCTCTCTTCCTCCAACTCCTTCCTCTCTACCTACAACTCCTACCTCTCCAACTACTCTTTCTCTCTCTACCTCCAAATATTCCCTCTCTAGCTCCAAATCTTCCCTCTCTACCTCCAACTCTTACCTCTCTACCTCCAACTCCTCCCTCTCTTCCTTCAATTCCTTCCTCTCTCTACCTCCAATTCCTCCCTCCCTACTTCCAACTCCTTCCTCTCTCTACCTCCAACTCCTTACTCTCTTTACTTTCAAGTCCTTCCTCTCTACTTCCAACTTTTCCCTTTTTATCTTCAACCATACCCTCTCTTCCTACAACTCCTGTCTCTCTTCCTCCAACTCTTCTCTCTCTACCTTCAACTCATTTTTCTCTCTACCTCCAACACCTCACTTTCTTCCTCCAACTCCTCCGTCTCTATCTCCCACCCCCCCTTCTCTACCTCTACCTCCCCCCTCCGTATCTCCAACTCCTCTTCCTCCAAGTCTTTCCTCTCTACCTTCAACTCATCCTTCTCTCTTCCTCCAACACCTCCCTCCCTTCCTCCACCTCCTCACTCTCAACTCCAACTACCCCCTCTCTACCTCCAACCCCCCTCCCCCGCTACCACCCCCGCCACGCGAAATGCCGCCACTGCGAAGTCTTCCTGCCGTTGTCAGACAGTGCACGGCTTCAAACGATCAATGCGATGTTTCTATATGGGCCCAGGGCTTTATTCCGCCATCGAGGGTGTCGTCACGGCCGCTCACTCGGAAACGCCTCCCTCTGACGGAGAGGAGTGAGAGTGCATCAAAATTCTCTCGTGATACATATCGCACGCTTAAACCGTCGCCAAAAAGAGAAGATGGTTCAGGGATATAGAGAGGGGAACTGATATAAATGCCCTGATGAATAGTAATAAAAAATATAAGGCTCACGAACAAATTCATAAAACAACCGAAGGCTTGTAGAACGATGGCCAAAAGGAAGGTAAACGAGAGGTACAGACTAATAGTTTTCCGCCGACTATTGCGAACAATTCCTCAATTCCGGATGAAGCACTCCAATCTCTCAAACCCATTGCTAATCCCTCCTTCAAAATTCCACGCAACTCTTTCTTTCTCTCTCATTTTCACTCATGGCATTCCTTCACTAGATCAAATCACCAGCGTCAAAACAAAAAATCTGAGATCTACTGCTTGGAAACGTGTATTGACTTCCACCAAATCACGTCCTCGTAATATCAATGCAATTCGAAATACGTAACTCTATCAGCCATATAACGCAAACATAATAAACCCGTAATGTAATCCATTTCGAATCGATTTTGCCGGGAAGGAATACTTGTGGGCGTCGAAGGTAAGGATGCTGGGCAGCAGCGAGGGTAAGTGCGACGGCGTCGGAGGGTCACCGGAGCGGCGGAAGGTCGCTAGGGCGGTCGAAAACGCGAGTGCGGATCAATGCCAACAGCCAGAGCGAGGGTGTTTAGTTAAGCTCATAGGAGGGCGAAATCGATTTGAGGAGGGAACGGGATGGGGCGAGGGGAGGGGGTGAGCAGAGAGAGAGAGAAACGGAAGGGGCCAGCCGCTCGTTCTCCGCTAAAGAGGAAGCCTCGTAATCATTCATCGCCATCACCGCCGCTATGGCAACACACCACCACGCCGTTCCCTCCCCACCGCGCCGTTCGCCACGCCACCTCCCTGCGCCGTTCATTCACCCAACGAGGGGAGCGGCAAATGCCACCGGATCAATTAGGAGAGAGGATGGGGAGAGAGGGTGTGTGGGAGAGAGAGGGTATGGGGGAGAGAGAGGGTATGGGAGAGAGAGGGTATGGGAGAGAGAGGGAAGATGAGAGAGGGATCGCATTTTACTCCCTCACCCCGACCCCTCCCACTCCGCACTCGAAAGAATAAACCCGGAGTCAGAGGGAGAGAGAGAGGGAGAGAGAGACGAGGGCAGCGTTTACCGGATTACCACTCGACGCATTCCGAAAACGTCGCACGGCGGAGGAGAGCGACACAACAACACAAGGGCTGCAAAACCGGTATGCGACGCAACACCGAAAATGGTCGCGATCCGATACGCCGTGAAGGGAGGAAGGAAACACGGAGAGCGAAGGGCGAGGGTCGTCGAGGAGATGGCACGCGGGTCGAGGGATCGCCAGGATAAGACGCGGCACGAAAAAAAAAAGTGATCGTG
This sequence comes from Tanypteryx hageni, assembly GCA_028673005.1. Classification (NCBI taxonomy): domain Eukaryota; kingdom Metazoa; phylum Arthropoda; class Insecta; order Odonata; family Petaluridae; genus Tanypteryx; species Tanypteryx hageni. The sequence goes on from CM054117.1 coordinate 13,451,792, forward strand.
GGCGAAGGGGGGAAAAAGGCGATTGTGTTCGATACCTGGATTGAATCCGAAGGGAGCAGAAGCAGGGCAGCCAAGGCACGCGTAGCACACGAGCGGCGTCTAACGGCTCGCCGCACCCAAGTCAACAAAAGATGGCGTCGGAAGCGCAGGAGTTTTCCGCCGCTCCATCTCCCCGCACCCGTCCCCCTCTTCGTTCCCCCTATTCCTCTCCCCTCTTCCTCCCTCCCTCGCGAGGGAACGAGGGCGAGAGAGATAAAGGTCACGGGAGTCAATTCTGAGCCGAAAACACCAACGCCGCCGCTCCTTCGATCTCCCGCCTCGACCCGCCGAAGCCTCCCCCTACCCGCTCCCCGTCTCGCACCACCGCTGCATCGGCGTCCGACGCAACACACGCGACACCGACACGCACACACATACACGTATACACGCACACACAATTTCCGCGAACACGCCGTCGCGATCGTCCTCCCGACGACCCAAACAAGCGCACGGGGAGACCTCTGTCCGTCTCTCTCTCTCTCTCTCCTCCCGGGCACGATAAAAAGCCTCCTCTTCCGAGTCTGCGCCCGACGCAGTCTGGCGATGGCCGTAGGCGCTAGGCGGGGGAGGGAGGAGGGGTACGAATAAGGGGTAGGGAGAAGGGGGAGGGAGAAGGGGGGAGGGAGAAGGGGGGACGGAGAGGGAGAAGGGGGAGAAGAGGGCGGAGAAGGGTGGAGAAGGGGGGAGAATGGGGAGGGAGAGGGGGAGAGAGAAGGGGGGAGGAGAGAGAGAGGGAGGAGAGAGAGAGGGAGGAGAGAGAGAGAGGGAGGAGAGAGAGAGAGGGAGGAGAGAGAGAGAGGAGAGAGAGAGGAGAGAGAGAGAGGGAGGAGAGAGAGAGAGAGGGAGGAGAGAGAGGACGAGGGTGAGGGAGGAAGGGAGGGGGAGGAGTGTGAAGGGGGAGTGAGCGGAAGGACGGGGAGGGAGGGAGAGAATGCAGATCAGAAAGCGAGTGGCGCTGGGGGGGGGGGATCGCCCGCCCCCTCACTCGCGCCGTGACGTCCGCCTTCGCGAAAGGAGTGCAGATGAGAGAGGCGGGGTGGGACATGGGGGCGGGGGAGAACATAGGGGTGGGCCATGGGGACGAACGCCGAAATTGCTCCGGTGCTCGCACCTCGACGCGATTATCCTCCGCCCGTGTTATGCGTCGGGAGACTGGAGAAATGGTCGGGAGAGAGAGTGGGAGATGAGGTGGAATATGTTGCCATGGAGACGACCCCCTTTCGGCCGGGGGCGGGAGAGAGGATCGCACGCGACGAGCGGCTATACCTTCGCGGCGTGGGTTGGAGGCGACGGTCCCCTCGACACGCGCAGAGGGGACACTAGAGGTCATCCTCTTCCGGATCGAATGGTCGTGTGGGATGGTTGGCCGCAGGACCGTCATCGAGGGCCACTTCCCGGATTTAGGGACCGTTCGTCGAACGCACTCCCCCGACGATATTTACGCTTTCCGTGCATCTTTCGGATCGAAAGCGCACCGCGTTCCGCGCACGCTTTCGGAAGGCCGCCGTCGCGGAAGGAATATCGCTCGCGCTTATCTATCGAGGCGATCGGCGCGTGCAGCGAGATCGCGTGTCGTTGGGCGGAAGTTGGCGAGTCGCGCGATGGCACGCGTGACCCGATCGATGCTCGCGCGTACGCACGCAGACGCGAATGCGGCGAGTGGGAGCGGGTCGGGGGGGAGGGGGTGCAGGGGTGCGGCACGCGGGGACGAGCGTCGTCCCGCGGAGGAAAGAACCACCTGTCGACCGCCCCTCGCGCACCAACCAAAGCAAACGTGTCCACGGAAACGGGCCAAGTGCGCTCCTCGCGGCGGCCTGAGACGACAGATGTCTCCTGGGAATACGGGGGCGGGTCGGAGGGAGTCGGGAGGGTGCATGGAGGGGTTGCCCGCACGACGCCGCCACGCCATCAGGAAATGCTCGCCTAGGAGACGGAAGACGAAGGGAGTGGGCGGTGGGGTGGGGACGCGTGAGGGTGCGACGCCCGCACCGCTCTCTATGCCGCACGCGACGCCTCCAAAGGTCTGTCGCAGGAACAGTGTTGCGTTCGCGCGGAATAGTCGCGGCGCGGCGAGAAGAAACCGTGTGTCTGCGTGTTGTTTGGTCCGACTGGACTGGCGATTATTGATTCGCTCCGGAAATACGTCCGGAGTTCTATTTGATCGGTACGAATGCGACGGCAGCGCCCGTTACTACATTGCGCTGTAAATGGCCGTCGATTGGATCGATGGATCCGTAAGCTGCCAAGGAATTAGTCGCGTGATATATGGCGCGCAAAACAAAAACTTATTTTCTCTTGTATTCTTCTTCTTCAGCATTCGGTCATTTTTGACCGGTTCGAGATCCTAACTTAAAAGGATTCCTCCGATTTATCCCGTCCTCCGCCACCTTTTTCGTTTAGCTGTTAATTACTAATCTTCATTTCACCTAAGATCTCCATTATTCCTTTTCCTCTTCCCCATCTGCGTCTGATCTTTCCGTCTCGCAAGAAACATTCTCTTCTTAGTATCCCGTTAGCTTTCCTTTGTTTTATGTAGCTAATCAATTTCTTTCATCGTTTATTCTCTTAATTTCTTATTTTGTTTGTCCATTTTATGCTCACCATCTTTCTCTATATCCACATTTAAAATATTTCAAATAGTTTACACGTTCCTTTCAAAGAGTTTATTGTTTCTGCTCCATATAGTGCTATATCCAAAATGTAACACCGCATTAACCCTTTCCTCGATTCTTCAGCCGTTTTACAGGATAAAAGTAACCCCTCCTTATGTTAAAAACCCATTTTGCCGTGCTTTGTACACTTTTCAATCGAAATCAGCATCCTTCACAAATATCTAAAGTTTATAACCGCAGACGTGTGGTTAGAGTATCTGCCCACGGATACTGAGGTCGCGGGTTCGAATCCCGCCGAGGGCACAGACGTTTGTGTTCATCATACAGGAATACATGTACGAATAGACTCGACGGTATAAATATCGCCCTTAAAAAAGTCGAATTATTATTATTATTCATCAACTTTGACATTCATATTCTCCCTTATCCGTTGATATTATCCTCACTTTAGATTGTTTTCATATTCTATATTCTTCTCCTTAGTCGAGATTTCCACGTCGATCGTAACAGTCCCTTGATTTTCGCTTCCAATTTAGCGCTTCCTTCAGATTTTTATCACATTTCAACCGTGATATAATAATTTTTATTTATTTAATTTTTTCATTATATACAGTAGTCCCTCTCCAACCGCGGTTTTGAGTATCCGCAGTTGAGAAATTGTACCTGGTTTTGCCATCCGCGATATCCAGTCTTCAATATCCGCGGTTTTCCGCGCGGCCGTCTTATAAGCTAATTTTACTAATACTTATTAAAATTTATATTATTGTTATTTTATGCATGAACCTACTAACTAGTCTTTATTAGAAGTAGAGATATAGGAAATAGAATTTTTAGTTACCGATAAGACCATGAATTAGTCGAGAGGTGGAGGATCTAGGAATTTTCCTTGAAGAATTTGGAGTGTAAGTTCAGGCGGGAGGCGTCAGCAGGGTCTGCTCTGCCGTTATGTTATTAATGCACAGTACTTCTTTGTACTTTGAACGCGTTTTATTTTGTATTATTAATAATAATAATTTTTTGAAGTATGGCGTACTTATTTTTTCACTGAAGTGTACAATGTGGTATGTCTCTCAGAAATCACTCCTCTTAACCCTCAATTTTCCATAAGATCTGACCCTCGCCAACGGTGTACCGCCAATTTGTCACGTGTCAAATTCGTCGCAAGACAAATTCGTCACCAGGCAAATTCGTCGAATGGCAAATTCGTCGCAAGGCAAATTCGTCACAATACAAATTTGTCACATGGCAATTTCGTCGCAAATTCAGGAATCGTTAAGGAAATTCGTTTCTTCATTAATCCTGCGATACACGATATGTAGTGAATGGGAAGGGTTGGCATGCCTCATAATTTCCAAATAAGTTATAGAACTCCTTTGCAGATTATTCACAATTACCCAAGTAAAAATTTCGGAAAATTTAATTGTTGAAATATTCGTATCTTATCTGATCAGGACACGCTATGTTTCAGCTCTTCCTTAGTTTTTCAAACAGAGAAGGAACGCTTCTGGATTCGAACCCGGGACTTTTTCGCGATCTTTATTCCGTCACTGACTTTTAATGCGTGACTAAAGTATTAATGCCAAATCCCAACTCGCATTCTGTTATAACACTCGCAACGAAGTATCAATTCGCCTCATGCGAATGCGAGTAAAAAAATCTTTATGTACGACAGATTCAAAATCTAAAGTTATCATATAGTAAATTTTATGTTAAATCTGATTATGCATTTATAGACATTCTGAAAAATCGGCAACCTTCCTTATACATACATCGTCATATTTCGGCTTCTATTGAATAAAAAGTGACAATTTTTATGTGACTTCTATAATGATCCTGAATAACGACAAAGTAATGCAAGAATAAATAAATATTATGAACTGCCTTTTTAAAAAATACTAAAGTAACATTTATCTAAAATTTTCAGTCGAGACAAAAAAGTTAAACTGCGGAAAACTTTTTTCCGAATTGGTTTAGAGGGGTAGTTGCAGCAAATTACATGTTTAGAATAGTTTATATTTATATTTTAAGAAGGTTGCATGCCAATAACTGCAATAGTTTTCACGATATTGATTATTATATGAAAGCGCGGGCACGCGCTGGATTCCTGCCAAATCTCAATTTAGCGAAACTTATTCATGTACAGCAGTTAATTCCTATTAGAATAAACTCATATGACGTATGATTCCGAATTTAAATTAAAAATATCCTAACTCGAAGACAGCGAAAACTGAAGTTCAAGACTAGCTTATCTATAATTTTCGGCCTATTGGCGTTTAAGCATAAACAGAAATCTTTAATAGCGACTAATACGTAAAATAAAAAACACGAAAAAATGGCAGATCTCTCGTATAACACGGTAAAAATATAGTATTGAATACCAATTTAAGAAGTTAGATATTAGGGGAAGAACCTCCCGTTCGCCATTGGGGAGGAGCGGCCGTTGCGACGTGGAGAGACTAACCTTTCTCTCCTTCGGTGGCAGCTGCAGCAGACGAAGTCGGAGGGACGTCCGTGGCCGGGACGTGGGCCTCCGAGGGGGCAGCGGCGGGGGGCGAGGGGGCAGCGGGTCGAGCGAGGGGGGCGGGCGGAGGCGGATGTTGCAGAGGAGGGACCTCGCCGGCGGCCGCTAGGCGAGACGAGCGCGGCTTCCGGGAGACGGAGGAGGGGCAATTGCGGTTCGCACCTCCGGAAGAGAGGCCTCCGGGTCCGCCGCCAGCGCCGCTCCCGGCTCCGCCCCCCGCCCCGCCACCGTACGCGGCGGAGAGAGCGTAGCAGCGGGTCACGCGTGACTGCGGAAGAGACAAACGCGCGGCGATTACGACCTCGTGACACAAAGCGGGAACCACGTTTGTGTTGTCGGTGCTTGCATACTACAAGCGCTTAAAAAATAACCATCTAAACTTGTAAATAAACCAACGTGACATCATTTGAACTACACAGAGCCCATTTAAATAAGATAATAGTTTTAATTTTCCCAGAAATTAAGGCATCTATACGGAATTTTTAAATTTTCTGGCAATCGGCTAACGTCCAGGTATCCAAATTTCAAGTTTCATGGCTCAAATCGCCCTTTTTAAGCGATAATTATAATCATCATTAAGACAATGGCCTACGTGTTACACTAAAATACATGTAAAAATAGGATATTTTGTGTGTTATGATTATGGTGTCATCATCCGTGACTTTTAGTACGTATCCGGATAAAAAAAATAATTTAAAATTATCACGGCTTCGTATGTATACGGATCTTCTTCTTCTTCATCTAAAGGCTAAGCCTTGTCTCTGCAACCATGAACTCCTGTCCTCTGCCATTCTCTTCAACATCTCGTACTTCTCAACTCCCATCACTGACTCCACGTCATCTAGGTATTTCTTTCTTGGTCTGCCTCTTCCTTTCTTCCCTAAAAGTTTCCCCTCCAAGATGTTCACAATTAATCCATTATGTCTAATCACATGGCCTAAAAATTTTGCCTTCCTTTCTTCCATTCCTCTGATCAGTTTCCTTTCTTAAGAAAGGTATACGGATATCCGTCGTTAATTGGTTCCTCAAAAGTGCGACGGATAAGGAAACGACGGACATGGAGCAATACGCTCGCATGTTATAATGATAATTCGTTCCAGGGAAGTCATATACTTGAGCACTAAACTATTTTTTCGGGTAAAGAAACACCAATAAAGACTAGTTTAAGATAATTTAATTGGTTTAAACATACAAAGTGCATATAAATTCACTCCTTAATTTAAATTTATCGAACCAGCTCTTACTTGCGAAAAATTCAACCTGGAAATTTTCTTCGTCCGCCTTGAGACCGTCGAAAATCCTCTTAGCTTTCTGCCTTATCAAAGTGGAATTCACATTATCTCCCTTAGCTTGCCGATCAGAAATCCAAATCAATAATAACTTTTCCATTTTCAGCAAACAATTTTATCTGGCTCTCAAAAATTTACTTAATTGTGTCAGGCACTGCTAATTTTGCAACATCTTTATATTTTTGTTTAAAAGCTAAAACTTTTCTTACTGTTTAAGAAGTACCGTATTGTCCCAAATATAACGCGATGTTTTTCTCCAAAAAATGAAATTTTAAAAGTAACCCTCGCGTTATATTCGAGTAATAGTGATTTTAAAAGATCGTAAAATAGTGTTTCGAAAAATCACCGTACAAACCGCATGTCTGTTTACGAGATACAAGATACTTGTTACATTGTAGACACATTAAGCGTACGCTACATTGTACTTGAAAAGCATCCGAGGCGAGAATAGATGGAGTTCAAGCGGCGGCTAAACCCCTCGATGATCATTCAATTGAAGCTATAAGTGCGTCGGTGTATTCTTTGTAACTACTGGTAACTACCATAGCGAGTTTTTACCCATCCGTTATTTTAACAATGGGTGACAAAGAGGGTGTTGATCATGTTCAGAAAAAAGGTTCTTCCAAATCCCAGGTTAACAGAAGAATCCGACGAAGTTATGAAATGAATTTTAAAATAGTCGTAGCTAAATCGGTGGTGTTAAAATTCATCGGAAATGTGAAATCAAGGATAACTGTTATGCTTGCAGTCACGGCCGACAACTGACTCCCTACGTAATTTTAAATCGTAAAAGGGTGCCAAAGGAAAAGTTACCGTCAGGTGTAATCTTTCACGCGCAGGAGAAGGGGTGGATGAACGAGGAACTTGTGTTAGACTGGCTGAAGTGTGTTTGGGGTCGCGTTAGTTTCCAGGTATAGTTTTTTCTTGAAAAACTTTCCAAAGATCTTACGGTCACGTTATATTCGAGTTCGCTTTATATTCGGGACAATACGGTATTCCAGGTTTACATCCGATATCGGCTGCTCATTTGCTAGCATCAAAATCAACAATAATTTTCAATTTCGTTTCCAAAGTGTGGACTACTCTTAGCTTTCTCATTTGACTTAGCAGCATGGGCACTGAGTTTGTTGCAGAAATAAAGTAAATATGACAAAATCGGCATAGAACTGGTTTAAGAACCTCTCACTAGGAGTGTTTCTGGTAGACTGACGCTGCTGAACGATAGGAAGTGACGTACATGACGCGTGAGACAAGTGGCAACATGCCGACTGATACGGAAATAATGGTGTTAAATAGTGGATGACGAATATGAAGAACGACGGATTGGGAAGTCGGCGGATATCGAGGGCCCACTGTATCAGCAGTTATCATTTTTGCAATCACGGTCCACCCACTAGAACGGTATGTAACTACTGAACTCCACCAGTCATATTTCTGCAGCTGGAATACATTATCGTTATTAGCTAATTATCGTTTCGAACTGCTGGTAAGGCACTAAATTCACCATTAGCTTCTTTTTTAAATCACTAACGCCAGCGCCTACAGAAACTTCGCTGAGCACAGGTTGATACTATGTGACATTTTATAATTATCATAAAGGTCTAAAATTTCCAGTAACCATGAAATCACATAGTACTGAAAACTAACGAGACAGACCGACGGAATTGCGCGTCTGAAAGCTAATAGGGAGAGCGCGAGAGGATGGCGTGAACGAGGGAGACGTAGATGGGAAGATAGTCTCGGGAAGAGTGACCATGGAGCCGAGACAGAGAGGGGCAGCCCGAAAAGAGGAGAGAGGGAAGAGATCTCGAATGAGTTAGATCCTCGGAAATCCGTGTCGTGATAGAGGCGGATTGCAGTCCCGGGTTCCACGATAATCCTCAATCCTTAAGGCTTTCTCCTGCAGTGGAAGTATCGATCGCTCTGTTTTCGAGAAAAACAATATTTCGCCTTTAGCGAGTATAAGGACGTAAGGGAAGAGTGAGCGGGGTGAGAAGGGTGGAGTTGAGGAAGGAAGTCGAAGGGCGATAGGACATAGTTAAAGGGGACGCTTCGGAACTGTGTGCGTCTAAAGGAGATGCGACACGGAGAGAGAAAAGGCAGGATGGTCCCCTCCTAAGCATAGGAGGACGTAGGACCGAAGAGGGTCCACATCGCCCCAAAACCTGGGGCCGCATACAATACTGGTGCTGCCACTTAGGAGCCTTAGCGCTGGATAGAGGCATCCCCTCCTCGCGTTAGTTGAAGCGCGAGTGATGACTGACGCATGCCAGGCAGGATGGAAGGTATAACAAGATGAAAAAGTATATGTACTCCATGAATGGAATACGCAGAGATTTCAAAGGCGTTCTTAATGGGAAATACGTATGAAAAGGTATCGAAGGATTGGGCGACTCTCGAATTTTTTGCGGACTTTCCTGTGGTAAATGTTTTTCTCTATCCGAATAATTTTTGAAATCTATAATTAACAGATAAGGGCGTGGGGTAGAAATACATGGATTTTAATTATTGCTTGCCGAGAGAACAGTCTTAGAGAACGATGTAAACAAAATATGCGTTGTTTTTCTCGGGATTTTCTCGAATTTTTATCTCCGAAACTATAACTCGTAATTATGTTGTCTTGCGGACTGTATTGTTAAATTTAATGTGGTAAATGAAGTCCTCTATCCGAATAATTTTTTTAATCTATACCTTACCGATCATATAAGAGCTTGGGAGAGAAATATATTAATTTTTAATCGTTGTTTGCCTATAGAACCATCTTAGCGATCGATGTAAAAAATATGTGGTTTAAAGCTTGGGGTTTTCTCGAATTTTTATCTCCGAAATTATAACTAGTGTTTATGTGCTCCCGCGGACTTGAATGCGGTAAATGTTGTCCTCTATCCGAATAAATGTTTTAATCTATACCTTACAGATCATATAAGAGCTAGGGAGATAAAAATATGGTATTTAATTGTTGCTTGACGGATGCCATTCAACGAGATACGAGTACTATAAATTTATAATAGTAATTATGTAAAGTGTAGGTTCTAATTGATGGATTCAGGTCAAAATCACAATTGGACGATACATTTTAATAACGATCACTCCTATTTAATTCAAACCCTTCCTGCGGTTTAGGAGATGAAAGTTACGACGGAAGGACGGACGAGACGTGCCAATAAAGCGTTCCGCTACTACCGCTTCGCTGGTAAAGGACGCCTAATAAGAGGAATTCACATTTCTTCCTAAACTGACCCGTTATTCATTGCACCACCTCCTAGATACCCATTGCGCGTAGGCAAGAGGGAATTAGCGGGTCGTTAATTTTTTTTAATAGGATGGATGGTTTACATATGTACCACCAACTACTCAATGGGTCCGTTCCCAAATTTTCATCGTACTCATTCTCAAATTAAATGCTCCTTTAAATGTCTCGTGAAAAGATCGAATAAGCTTCGTTTGTCATCAACATTTCACGAAATCCATAATCGTCCGGAAATTTAATATTCTACAAATCTATCCCAAAGCGACGACGGGACTAGAGAAAATTAACTCTATCTCATAAAATGACCTTGGTTGATGGGGTAACGATGCATTGGAAGGTTTCCTAGTCCCAGAATGTTCCCTTGAACGCCCAAACGAAATGACGTTTTTGTCTTGGTGTTCCGGAAAGACCCATCAGGACCCTTTATGTTATGTTACATATTTCCTGACATAGGTATCCTGTCGTAATGTTGCATGCGTATTTTGTGAATTTGAAAAATTATTTGCTACATTTAAAGCCAGATTACCTCCAAACTACGTAAATTTTGTTTCTATAACATAAAAAGCCAAAAACTTATAAACCATATGATGTTCCGGTTGTGTCCTACTATTCCTTGGAACACAGCATGTCCGGGTTTCACTTCCTCAGAATCTTGCGACCAATAGCTAGAGTTACCATTCGTCCCAGTTTGGCCGGGACAACCTCGGGTTGGGTAGACTCTCCCGGCGGGTTAGTCGAAATTACCACTAAAATCCCGGAATTGGCTGCATTAACCTGGAGTTTAATGAATTTGTTCCGAGCGTGAGATTCATATGTTTTCCATTTAAAAGCAGTGGACTCGATGAAATGCCAGTATTATTTCCCATTGTTAAAAATCTAAAACTTTTCTCTTTTTCTGGATTAAAAACAAATTTCAACACCAATTCGGCGCCGGTTTTAGTCTTCAAAAATGATAAAAATAATTCTTTTAACAAAATCCACTTGGGAAGGCTCAACTTTGTGGAAAGAATTCATAATGTAAATGGAATCACCTGATGATGCTGTAACAGGCGAAACCGGTCGTAATAAATTTGTTAGTGGAAATATACATTTTTTTTATTTGCAACACAATTCTTTTAGCTGTAGAACTGTTTTAATCACGAGCTCACATCTGAATTTTAACTAATTTAAAAATGCAAATTTACAATCCCCTGCGTTGATTTCGTGCTTTTCTTATTAAGGGGGATACAAATGATGCTGAGGGAAAAAGACACCGATTATTCCCAAGCAGCTGATCATAGACCCACAAAATGTATGCCACGTGGATCCCTAATATAGACCAATATCTCCCTGAAAATTTAGCTTCACTAGGTTGCAGGATTCCAGAGATCTTGTCCAAACAGACGGACGGACGGACAGACAAACCGAATGCATAAGCAATCTCTTTTAGAAAAAAGCGCTAGTGAGTAGATTATATGTAGAGTATGGAATTTTTGGGTTTAAAAAAATTTCATTCTGAGGCTGAATATCGGGTTTTAACAATAATAATAATTTATTAAATGCATCTATTTATTAATTGCATACAGATTTATTATTTTCCTTTTCATTAGGTTTAAAATCGGGAATAAGTAAGTTACAGATTTTCGAGGACGGCTTCTTATATATGCAGCTTTTTCATGATTACAGGAGTAATTCGGAACATATGCAGGCAGGAATGAAATATGGTATTTCATATGAAAATATGGTATTTCATATGGAAATTATTGCATCGAATTTTCTCATCTTATCGCCGATTCTCCCCACAACTCCAAATTTACTTTCCCCTAATTTCGGGATTCACAATTCGTTCCACTTTCCATTAACTAAAAAGTTAAGGTTAAGCATTTTTAACAATCGAAGGCCTCCGGTGAAATATACTCCGCCGGAGTACTTACTTTGGTACTCTGAACACACTGCCCCCCCTGTAACCAAGAAGTACCCTTACTTTCAAACTGCGAGTGCGCCCAATTCTTCCCTTCAAACGATGTCAACATCTCTAAAATATGATCAACTGAGCCGTATCTGTAACTCCACCTAATAAATTGACAAAGGGAAATGATCTTTTTCTTTCTTTTGACTTTTAGATCTAGTCTTTCATTCGTATTGCCTGTGTACTTGAGACTAATCTCTTAATACACATGAGACGTTTTCCAGATATGTCATCTCAACGCGCCAAATAAAATCCACGGGTCATAGGTCGAAGATTCCCGATTTACACTATTCGAAGTTCATCCTCGTTTTTCGTGAAAATAAGAAGCCATAATTAGGGTTGCCAACCTACGGCTTTAGGGCCGGAGATCTCCGGGTCATCGCATAATCTCCGGTCTCCGGGTGAATAGTTCAAATATCCGGTTCAATTTCGATTGCAGTGAGAAACCCTTTTTATGACTTAATTTTTTTACAAATGATTTGAATTAAGATAGTTTGCGCTTTAATTTCGATTGTGTTTGTTATACACAATAAACTTGAAGCCCTTGCGTATTTGTTGATCATCCATACTTTATAAACTACTTTATCTCTGGATCAGCAATGTAACACAACTACGATGTTGAGTAGGGTACAGCAAAATATGTGAAAATCACCAGAGGAGTTGTGGAATAGTGTAATCTATTTTTATCCTTTCTTTTCCTCGATTTTACTACTCGGAAAGTAGGGAGATTTAGTCTTATTCCATGAGACTCCAAGCAAAGTAGGAAAAATTGACATGCTTATATGTATGTATGCTGATGCAATTAAAATAGTTTTGCTTTGGTCTTACATAATACTCCAATGCTCAATAATTTTAGCCATTTTTAATTTCATATATCGTATATTTAATTCCTCTTGGGTTTCTCCTAAAGTTTCAAGGTCAAGAAAACTCCGGTTCATGAATATCTTAAAGTATGCAACCCTTAACACAATCTTCGGTTCATGAAGATCTAAAAGTTGGCAAATCTAGCCATAATATATTTGATCCCTCCACTCGACTCCACCTACAGGAGTACGCCCTTTTTCCTATGCAGCAAAGAGAGTTCAAGTGGCGTCGCGGAGGAACCAAGGAAAGCAGTAGGTACTCACCGGAGCCGGAGAGGAGTGGATGCCGCCGCTCCCTCCACCGAGGGCGCTGCTGGCAGCGGCAGACGACCGCGACCTCCTGGAGGTTATCCCCGCGTTCTCACCTCGCATGATGGACTCCACGACTGAAGAGGGCGCAGATGAGACAGAGAGAGGGAGATATGTAAATTTCATCGCTAATGACAGTCGTTGGAATCAAGACACCGACAAAAACAGAGGTTTACTAAAGTGAAAAAATACAAACCGCAAACAATTATAGTAATCAGATCCTCAAACAAAGATGCATCTAGTCTAGTCTATTGATTATTTTATTAACGACGGAGAAATGTTTGTAGGTCACATAATAAACGTCTCTCACCTCCATCTCCGATGAGTCTCATCTGAACTAGACGGGGATCTTCGTTGTGCTCCTCGAGAACTGTGTCGTCCGTGACCGTCAGTTCCTGCAAAGAACGGAAGAGAGACAAGGGTTAAGTTGCCATATTAAAGCACACAAACACTACATATTATAGAGAAACTGAAAGTATTTTTCAAACATCCTCCTACTCACTCCCTTCCGCCATTTCTTCGGTTACAATTCCTCAATTTGAACGGTACTGTGAGTAGTTATTAAAATATCTTCCGTTGCCGATTTAATAACTTTATTTGCTACTGTTACAAAAAAATTGATATATTCTTTTTCCTATGACGTAAAAAATCGTTACCCCCTTTCGCGAATGGTAAAATGCAATACATTTCGAATCGATCCCTATCTGCCCTGATCTGACCAACGGCTGCGTCGATCAATCCGCTTACCCTCGTGGATTCGTTGTATCCTACGATGACCGCCGTGTACCACTGTGTAGTTCCTTCGGCCCGGTATACTTCGACGCGGTACCCCACAAGCACGCTTGGTGTGGTCAACAGGATACGTTGGCCGTCCTGGAACTCTGCCCACCGCCGCACGGCAGCGCGTACGTCCTCGGGGGACGCCTTACGGAGGGTCTTCCTGTTCCCCACTAGGCAACCGCCTTTGGGGGGACTCTGAGAACCCAGGAGCTTAGAGTCCCACTCCTGGAGAGGAAGAGAAGCATAAGAAGTGAGACACAAAAGAACAGAAACGAGCGCTACCACAATATGTAATTGTAGCGCGTAGGATTTACGGGCACACTAAGCATTTTTAGGCGATATAAAAATAAGTATTATATAAAAAATTCTGATGTGGCTACAACTTTTATTCTAGTACTTTATTACATTCACCAAATATTAAAAAAAGGGATGTGGCAAGAGTAAACACCCTCCTCCGATTGACCGATTTTTACTAAAAACTAAGCAACTCTTGTCCTCATAACAGAAATGTCAAACAAAATTTCGCGTTGACGTGATCAATAGTTATTGAGTTAGAGTACCCACAAAATTTCTATCACATACACATTATCGAGAAAATAACATTTATTTCAATATTATATTACATTAATAAAATATTTAAAAAAATTGATGTGCCCACCACATGACTGTCTCCATACCTGTAATTTTTCTAAAAATTCCAAATAGGTTACATAATAATACAGGTAAATATTTTAAGACTTGCGAGAAATTTTTAGACTTGACAAAGAACAGAAATAAACTCAAACTATAGCCACCCAATATTGGATATAGCCACAAAGCTCCAACAATTAAGAAAAGAAAAAGGAGCGTTACTAAGTGGCGTGGTGGTGGAGGCTAAAAATATAAGATAGCTCTTAAACAATGCAAAATGGGAAAATGTTTCAAACAAAGGTTGTAGAAAATTATATTTACTACAACTTTTATTCCAGTACATTTTTACATTTATCAAATATTAAAGCAAATATTCAAAATAACGGATAAGTGACAAGAGTAAACACCCACTTCCGGTTGACCGATATTTACCAAAAACTAATTAGTTCTTGTGACTGTCATAAAGATGTTAAATGTAAAATTTTGCGTTGACCTGATTAATAGTTTTTCAGTTAAGAGTACCCACAAAAAAACTGCCACATACACGCAGACATCATCACGAAAATGGTCAAAACGTGTATTTCCGATAAAATCTCGAAATCGATTTTTTTCATGAAAACAATACTTCCCCTATACTACGTATGGAGATATTAGTATTCAGGGCGGTAGGGGTTCCAAGTATTTCAAGAAGTAAAATAGAATGGCGAGAGAGATGATTTTTGTTCCTTCTTTGACTTCCTGGATGTTTTCTACAGTCTTCGCATTTCCATTGCTGCTGTCTATTCGACTTGGCGAATAAAAATAATAGCATCTGAATTTTATCGAATATGGCCCATCGTATGAAAATATTTATGGAAAATGATCCTTTTGATTACCTATAAATCTAAAATTTTAAATATTAAAAAACCATAAATATTGCTATATTTCCAATTATTCTACAAGTGTAGGATCCCATACTACGTCAAGATTTAATTCCCAAAATTTTCCTTACAGTTAAAAATATTTTTCTATAATTTATATATATTCTGTTTAATATATATTATTATACATGTTATTAATATATATATTTATTTATTTATTTATGTTATTTTGACATAATTTACATGCATATATAATCATAAATGTACGTTGTAGAGTCAGCCCTTTACTAAATAGTACAAGAAGGGGGAGATATTTAAACTACGAGAGCTCATCTCCAAGTTAACGTCGTCAATATGTCCAAGTACAAAGTTCAAAAACGCAGGTATGAATAACGACCAAGTGAACAAGTGAAGAGATGCGACAAAGGTTTTCCGGGTGCACGTATAAACGAACGTTATAAACAAGAGACTGAAACGTCTCTCTACAGAAGACTGTGCACTTTGGCTGGAATTCGCATCACGTCTCCTAAAGATTAACATTTAGTTCAAGTAGATGTAATTAGTCTTAATGAAATTTTTCAAAGTTAATGGAAACGATCAATCGCTCGTTTTATAGAATACCAGATACCAAATAGTAGCACTCTTGAGAGTATTATTAGAAAAAAGAGGAATCAAGAGAACTATTGTTCTCGTAGCGGATATCGATAGGGATAACCGTTGTCCTAAGATGGGTTCAACTATGAAAACGAGATAATCCGAAATAATTCCATAGAACAGGTAGGGAATGACATTTTAATTAAGTAATAGGTTAGACTTGTAACTAACACGCTCGAACAAATTTATAGCGATTGAGGAAGGAATCAGCGACCACAGGTTGCACGGCCGAGATAAATTTTAGACTCTAAAATGCCTACAAAGCAAGAGTAGCAAAACATTACAAATTTTGGAGCGATTCGGCTCAAGCAATATGTATTTTTATTTATTTATATAGTGTATTGCCCGTCATATGACGGGTGTCAGTTACGATATGGTTGAAAACCACGTCGTAAGACTGGTAATCCTACTGAAACCAGGCAATCTATGCACTCGTATGCGGGTTGAGGCCATTGGATCTCTAAGTTTAACAATGACGTGGTCGGTAAGCCAACATCCCGTTTAAAAGCCGATATTTTTCCAAAATACGTGATTTAAATGTTTTATATGATATATTTCGAACGGTAGGCAGAAAAAGATTAATATAATAAGAAACTTCATTAATTTTCCTAAAACATTTCAAATACGAAGATCGTGCGTCAATTCTTTCTAATTTTAATTTCCAAAAGAATAAAAGCCTGCAATTTAAAAAGTAACTTTTTACGTGTTATCTTGCGGGAAATGGAAATCGCCCCTCCCCCTGGAATCGAACCCGGGTCTTTTTTCGTCATTTAATTTTTATATTTGAATCAAACATTCCTGCAAATTTTCAATCTTCCACCTAATCGGGAAGTGTGTTAAAAACGTTTTAAAAATACCATTGATGACGTCAGCGTTATACATCTAGGGGTTTATTATAGTGACTAGCGCAACCCGTGCGAAAACTTCGCAAAAAAAAATAATTTTTGTCAGCGTTATTGATTACATATTTATTCCTATTAAGCCCATATATACATGCATATACGTATAACAAGATAGAAAAGTATGCTCCATAAATGGAATACACAGAGATTTCAAAGGCGTTCTTAATGGGAAATACGTATGGTATCGAAAGATTAGGTGAATCTCGAATTTTTATCCCCGAAACTATAGTCCCGGGGACTATCTTGTAGCAAATGTTGATCTCTATCCGAATAATTTTTTTGATCTATACCGCACAGATAATATAAGAGAATGGGAGAGAAATACATGGATTTTTAATTGTTGTTTCTGAGAGAACCGTCTTAGCGATCGATGTAAACAAAATATGTGATGTTTTGCTCTGGATTTTCTCAAATTTTTATCGTAATTACGTGGTTTCGCGGACTTACTTGTATCTTTCTATCCGAATAATTTTTTTTTATCTGTACCTTACAGATCATATAAGAGTTAGGGAGATAAAAATTTAACATTTCATTGTTGCTTGACGGATGAGATTCAACGAGATACGAGTATAATTTTATTAAATTAATTATGTAAAGTGGAAGTTCTAATTGACGGATTCAGTTCAAAATATCACAATTGGGCGATAAATTTTAATAACGGTCACTCATACTTAATTTAATTAAAATCCGTTTAGAGGTTTAACAGATGAAAGTTACGACGGACGGACAGACCAGACTTGCCCATAAGGCGTTCCGCTATTACCGCTTCGCTGGTCAAGAACGCCTAAAAAACCATATAATAATGATGATATCAAGTTCAACAATCTATTCTGTCACCAAGGGAATCTTTCACTAAATTACCTACCACTTTTATTCCAGTACATTTATCAAATATTAAAGCAAATATTTCAAAAAAATGGATGTGACAAGAGTAAACATCCACTTTCGGTTGATCGATGTTTACCAAAAACTAATCAGTTCTTTTACCTTTAACAGAAATGTCAAATATAAAATTTTGCGTTGATCTGATTAATAGTTTTTGAGTTAGAGCACCCACAAAATTCCACATTTGACATTTTTTACTTTCTCCATATGCAGGGGAAAGTATTGTATTCATGAAAAAAATCGACCTCGAGATTTCAACGGAAATACACGTTTTGAGGTCCTCTGAACACGTTTTGACCAATAGTCCCCCAATCGGATCTCCGGGCAGGGACTGCCTTGAGGAAAACATTTGTCGAAAGTAATTTACGAATAGGCACTTAAAACGTAATAACTATGAGAAAGGCAGGAAAGCTAGAGAACTTGAAAGAAGAAATGAGAGGAAATAGAGTTGACATTATAGGACTGAGCGAAAATAGATGGGAAGGAGAAGGACAGTTCAACTCGGAAGAGTTCACGGTAGTTTACTCTGGAGGAAATAGTGGGGAATGGGGAGTAAGCTCTGGTACTTCGGAAAGATATGATGAAAAGCGTGACAAAGATAATAGTAACGAACGATAGACTAAAGGAAATAAAGAAAAAGCAGTCCCAGTGGACATGCTGATAATCCAATTATATATGCCGTGAGCATATTAATGACTGTACGGGGCAGAAACATGGACGCTAAGGAAAAATTATATCAAATACTTGGAAAGCTTTGAAATGTAGACTTGGAGGAGAATGCTGAAGATAAAATGGACGGATAGTATGGAAAATGATGAAGTGCTACGAAGTGTAGGAGAGAAGCGAATGATTATACAGACTATTAGAAAGACGAAGGCTAACTGGGTTGGACATTACCTGAGGAGAGAGAGAGTATGATTAAAGACGTGTTAGAAGGAAAACTAGATGGAAAAAGGGAAAGAGGTAGGAAAAGGTATCAGCTAATAGACGATTTGAAAGGGAAAGAGAGTTATCAAGATATGAAGAGGACAGCGGGAAATAGGAGTATATGGAGAAGCAGGTTTAACCATGAATAATTACGGACCTGACTACGGACAGACTACTTATGATGATATGTAAAAACTTAATGAAATAAAAGTTGCAGGAAATTTAATTTTCTACAACCTTTGTTTGAAACATTTTCCATATAATACATTGTTCAAGAGATATCTTAAAAACAACATATTTTAGCTGCCACCACCACGCCACCTACCGACTTGTTAGCAATTGACACGCTTAGTTACGTCTTAGTAACGCTCCTTTATAGTTTCTTAATTGTTGGAGATTCCTTGCTATATCTAATATCAGAAGGCTATGGTATGTGTCTATTTCTGTTCTTTGTAAAGTCTTTAAAATTTTCTCGCAGTTCCTTAAAATATTCTTTATCATTTAACCTATTTCAAATTTAAAAATATTAGTTTTTGTGGGTGCTCTAACTCAAAAACTATTAATCAGGTCAACGCGAAATTTTATATTTTCAGGGCTGTCACAAGAACTGATTAGTTTTTGGTAAAGATCGGTCAGGAGGAAGTGGGTGTTTACTCTTATCACATACGTTTATTTGAAATATTTACTTAAATATTTCATTAATGTAAAATAATACTGGAATAAATATTGTAGGAAATTTAATTTTCTACAACCGTTGTTTGAAACATTTTCCCATATAATGTGTTTAAGAGATATTTTAAAAACTAATTTTTTAGCTGCCACCACCTACCGGTGACTATTGTTAACAATTGACGCTTAGTTACGTCTTAGTAACGCTCCATTTTATTTTATTAATTGTTGGAGATTCCTGGCTATATCTAATAACAGAAGGGTACGGTATGAGTCTATTTCTGTTCTTTGTAAAGTATTGAAATTTTTCTCGCAGTTCCTTAAAATATTCATTATCATTTAACCTATTTTGAATTTTTAGAAATATTACAGGTATGGAGAAATTCATGTGGTGGCCTCATCAGATTATATTTAAATATTTGCTTTAATATTTGATTAACGTAAAAAAGTACTGGAATAAAAGTTGTAGGTAATTAAATTTTCTACAACCTTTGTTTGAAACATATTCCGATATAATGATTGTTGAAGAAATATTTTAAAAACTAATTTTTTTGTCACAATCACACCACCTACCGGCGACTATTGTAAGCACTTGACCCTACTTTTATTTTCTTAATTGTTGGAGCTTCGTGGCTATATCCAATATCAGGAGGCTTCGGTTTGTGTTTATGTGTGTTCTCTGTCAAGTCTTTAAATTTTTTTCGCAGTCCCTTAAAATATTTATTATCATTTAATCTACTTGGAATTTTTAGAAATATGTATTACATGTATGGAGAAAGTCATGTGGTGGCCACATTAGATTTTTTCTTTCTCTTTTTCGAATAAGAATAACTTCATCCGAAATTTCATTAGAAATTTTAGTGTCCCAATTGGTTTCGCCATTTTCATTGGAAATTAAGTGCTCGCTTTAACGAAACCTTTCTTTACCCTCGACTACATGACAATCCCTTGTGTCACCTCAAGATGCAATCAGCCGCCGTCCTACATTTACCAAAAGGTGTTTATGAGTCACCTCTTTGTCTTTCTACTAAATATATCTGGACATCTCCTCCATTCACTGAAAAGAGGAACTTTCGGAATTGAGAATTTAGCATCGAGGGCCGGGTATTCATACCACATTATCGCATAAAATTTGTATTTCTGGGAATTATACCACTTGGTTTACTTGCAGTTCTCTACCACCAGACATACAGCAGAGGGAACCTGTCGAATAGATTCTTCGAATAAAGGGGATTTCCAATGCGTTGTTTTAATCCGGAAAGGATACACACCGTTTCCATAGTAGCAGTAGTACGAAGCTTCTCTAAGGATTCGACACGCATGTCTCTCACGAACGGCTTAATATGAGTTAAACTTTCATAAAAATACGCCCATAAACTTTGTCTGCATATCCATCGCAATACATATTTTTAATGAATTATTATTGTGGAATTTTAATGCCAGGAATATCTTTAAAACAGGAAATTGAGGGTTTGAAGGCAGTATTGTGTCCTTATCGGAAATGAGGGGAAGACAGCGTGTCTAACCTGGGTCACTTCTTATCGTCATCATCACTGGTTTTATATATTTCGGTAGGTTTTAAACTCCCCGACTCCCCTCATCCAAGGGGTTTCTCCTTATTTTATTATACCCATCCCGTTATTTTAAGTAATATAATGTTCCTTTCTCTTCTTACCACTTTGCCTCTTTCCTAGCACACTTCCTTCCAAGATTTAAAAATTTGACCAAACCATTTCTCATCTTTCCCTTATTACTCCAATTAGACTCATATATTGTCCTAATATATTCGAAACTTTATCATTTGTTCTACTCTAAACTACTCTTCTATTTGTCTAAATATAATCTGAACGAATCACATGGGCTATAAATGTGAAATATTCCATCGGATCTGGCTTCTGAAAGGATTACAGGTAAGGAGAAATGACCACTTGAAGACTAGCAATTCCCCTTTTTCAAACGACACAAAGGGTAATAAGATGGTAGCAACAAATACAAAAACATTTAATAAGGTAAATTATGTGAATCAAGTCTTAAAACTCTAGTCAGACTGCTTAGTAGCAAACAATTCGCCTCAAATTCGGAGATATTTTTTCTCAAAGGACTACACAAATAATTCGACTTTTGCATATACAGTACAATCTCGATACGACGCATCTCTACGGAACATGAATTTTTATCTTTATACTGAAAATACCCCCAAGGAGTACGGCGGGGAGGGAAAGGAAAAGAAAATGATCATACTTCAACACTACTTTATTATTTCATAGAATAATCTGAAATTTTCTTTTGTTTCATCTTTTTGTGGCACTTAAAATATTTTTCTACATCGTCATATGATTTAAACCAAGTCTTTGCACATCATCAGATTTCATAATAAATACCTTCAATTTCTCCAAACACTTCAATGTTACTAATGATGTCGCACTTGACTCAACCTCTATCTCGTCTTCATAATCACTACTCATTTTCTCACCTGATCCAGTAATGCTCCGTTAATAAAGGTGTGGTTTCCAAATTATTATCAACATCTGGAAACTCCTCAAAAGTAAGTGGAGAATGAAGATGAAGTTTTGAGGAGGCATCTTTCCAAAGCTCTCGGCGAACATTGAAATCTGCAATCCTGGAGCTTAATGCAATAGTGGAAAAACGAGAGGGATAACTAACCCTCGGTTCTAAATTTTTCAATTCGGAAATTCCGTTCTTTTTAATTTTGGTTGAGTTCCGCAGATATGTTCGAATTAAAGACAAAATATTTCCTCAAAATTGTTGTATAACGACTTGAATGAGCAAGAATTGGTTATGCACGAGTCAATTACGGATGAAAGCATACGTTAAAACCACAAAAATATTTTGTCAGGACTTCGAAAGTTCATACGTTGTATTGAAAAATACGTTACGTTGAAGTACGTTATTTTGAAATATTTATACGGTGAGAAAAGTGATGAGGACTCAAAAAAGTACGTTAATTTGAAACATACGTAATTAAGAAGTACGTTGTAACGAGATTTGACTGTACTAGCAATTATTTCTCTCTAGTCTTAGGTGAATAACTATAATAAAATCAAATATATTGATGGGGTCAAAGGGTAATTTTAATTTGATTGAAGACATTTCGAATCTTGAATCCATGTAATAGCGAGTAATGAAGCGATCCAGAGAGGTGTGAAGGGTAACAATGTGACCCGAGGGTTGCTACTCTGCACAGTTTGTGTACTGAGACCGCGTGATCTTTCGCAGAATAGTGAGGCAATGCTTCCCTATTGGGAGCAGTATCTTGGCTGAAACACCAACATCAGGAAGCGCTCTGTGGGAAAAGATCGAACCCCAAACATGTTATGAACGCATGTGTAATATAATTCGAAGCAGGGCGTTAAATAGACGCGAATTACGAGAGTTCCTAGAAGACGTGGAAAGGGAGAGCCACTCGCTTAAGATGCGCCAGGTGTGTGGCGACGGGAAATCGGTTGAGGCTGCACTGAGAAATTATACGAGCGAAGAGCACATATTTACTTAAGAATCTGTTGAATGAAAAAACTGCGAACAAATGTTTTGTAAATATTAATCACCGAATGATTTTCCTAACATTAAAAAAGCATGGCAATGCGCACTAGGGTGGTCCAAAAATATGGACACTTGAAAAATCGGCCATATCGACCAAATATTTTTCCGAGTATCATAAAACCTATCTGAGGAAGCTTGGGAGCAGTGTTTGCTCTCTCTGCCCTGAAATACTTGAGTCATTACCTAATGATCGAAAAATGCCATTTCAACAGATTTTTCCCTCGATTAAATAGAGTGGGGTGAATCTCATCTGCGTGAAAAAAGCGCGATAATCTTATTTCAACGGCATTACGTCCAGTTTCACTTAACTTAGTTTAAAAAATTATAAGTAGGCTGTGATCAAAGGAAATAAACAAATGAGTATAAAAAGAATACTTATCGCTTTAAATTTATTTTAATGAAACATTTAAGAATTTGAAATCTGTAATAAATATTAAGTTTTTGAAACATTCCCGCTTTTCTATTTGAAAAGTTCACTTATTGTTTTCTTGTTGCAACCAGGCAACCTATTCCTATGGGTTTGTACCATCTTAAGGAGGAACTGAAGCTGTTCTTCATCTCTTATTAAATTCCCACTATATTCTCTCTGCATTGTCATTAACAACAGGAAGTTCTCGAACTGTTTGAAGACCTCTCTGGAAATCTTCTCTTTGCTGCCAGTCCTCAAGGTCTGAATTTGAAAAGTCAGGAGAAATTCCCAAAATTTGAAAGAAAACTGTCGTACGCTTTGTGAAGAAATCTTCTATTTTGCAAAGAGCCCGAGTTTCCAAAGAAACAACGCTCAGGCGCTTTGGTCCGAACTCTCTTTAGAACGGATGGAAGTTACCAGGCGTCTTTTATGCGTTGTATGGGTATTAATTAGGTGGATGAGTGGTGGGCAGGTGAAGTTGGTGGGTGGGAAGGAGTTGGAGGGGGTGTGGAACACAGTAAGGGAGAATGGGGGGAAAGTTAAATACGTTGACAATTGATGCATTTGGATTATTGCAGTTGTGGACGATTTCTATTCTTCTAAAACGCAAAAATTTCTACCATTATTTTGAAAATGAAAGCTAGTTGGGGTGAAGTCAGATATGTGATTGATCTAAATGAGATATTTGGCAAAAAGGGAGGTTAGTTTTATATTGATATAAGTAGTACCATTTATGTTAATATATGCTTGCACATAAATTACGTCCGGTCCTTTCGCAACAAACGGCATTACAGTCATTACATTAAAGCTTGTATAATCGCGATAATACCAGGTACAGAATGTACACGAGCTCCACAAGCAATGCTTTTGTGTGGGAGCACAAAATAAGCGGGTAGGAGAGACAATTCAAAATTCCCGCCCAGCCTAGTGTATAATAAATTTTTCTTCTAACATACTACTACTACTACAATGGCTGTTTTAGTTTAGTAGTATTACTTCCCCTCTCAACGCAGTTTCCGTTTCAGCGTGCACCATAACATCATACCTCATGCAAAACTGTAGGAGCTCGCACGGACGAATGTTAAACTTGAATATGTATGCAGTTGATTTTAAATATTTTGACACAAACTTCTATCGGATAAATTCAGACCATGCTTCCTTACTATCAACATAAAAATATATAAAAAACTAATAATAAATAGAGTGGAATCAACGCCCTTAAAGTTTCACGTTTCGATCCTCGCGATTGCCTGGGCTTTATGTTAGTTTTGGCTCCCCCTCAGCAATTAAAAGTACAGTTAATAAACAAACCAATTTTTATGGATCCTCATAATATGCCCCCAAAAATACACTAACGTATTTCCATAGTTTTCTGTCATAGCCACCTAAATGAGCAGACCCTTTTTTGTACGACCAAAATATCCAAGAGGCAGGAGGGCGCAGTTCTTAGTAAATTATTCAAATTTGGAAGCCACATAATGAATGCCATTTGAAACCGATGTGACAAGGCATTGAGCTGCATGATCATAAAACAAACTGTGGAGGCGAACGTCAATGTCACGAAGTATTATCGACATGAAACGCTACCAACGACGATAAATATGATAAACACGTACAAAAAGGTTCATCAGACTCATTTTTAAAGCCGCGTTAGTTTAAAGTATACATTTTTAGTAAATAAAGCTGCGGCTTAAATATCCCTATTCCAACAGTAGAGTTAATTCTTAAGATAGAAATGTAACCTCCTAGAGATCCATATTAATATCTCAAATCCGAATTCACGCTTTTCATGTTTCCGTTCCATTGCCTGCGTTCACTATCCTTTCATGTTATACATTCCTTTCGCATTCCAACCCATTCCAATGTCATTCGAACTATTTTAATTCTGGCGAATTGCGTTGCACCATTAATAGCCTTCCTCGTACTGACGACTCTCCACGAAGTGTGTCTGTCCCGGGATTTACCCTAGAGGATTTCCGAGAAATGAATGAAGCCTCTATCTATTCGAATCGCAGAAAACTTTAAAATTTCACGAGAAAGACTAATACAAAGCTGCTAACCAAGCAGGAGTCCAACTATGAACTGGGTTGCGAATGGTGATCGTCAGCATTTGATGATAGGTATTTGAAAACTATATAAAATTTTACTAAACTTTTTTAATTAATTTTAATTAATCAATAAAATATAAAAACAATTTATGAACTCACATTGCAAGAAAATGGCAGACACGAGAATCAACACAAGAAGCAAAACATTTTTCAGTTTCACAAACAAATAAATTGAAAAATGCAGTCAAAGCATGCTTATAACAACGCCTATTGATTCAAATAAATAAACCGTAAAAATAGAAAACGAAGTTTTTTTACATGAGGAAAGACAACCTAAAAGGTCTAGAAAAATTATTCAAGATCTATCATACCAACAGCCAATAGTGAAGGGGTTATATCAACAGCGGGCATATCAAATGATCATTCACTAGATGTGCTATGTTTTCTCAAAAGATTTGAAAAAATAAACAGGTATGATTTCATTTCTTACACAATTTTTTCTTAATTTAGGGGAGTAGTATTTTTTTAATTTAAACTTTACATAACCCAAACTGAAATTAATACAAAATTTTGTCTAAGAATATAAAGTTGATAGGATTCGGATTATTTCATTTTCGAAATTGAATCCAATATTTGCAAACAGTCTTTTACACAAGATATGTAATGTCCCGATTAGAAAAAATGGCCAGCAAACCGAGACTATCTCTACCGAAACTTTCAACCACGTTACACAGATTCTCGATGTTTCTTTTATACAATCAGCTCAATGCTAATTCAAGAATAAACAGTGGCGTATCCAGGAATTTTTCAATCAGCTTCATCACTAACATCTCCACTGACCTTTTTTTAGAGATTTAATAAAATACGTTGCATAAGTAGATAATGACACAATAGATTGATCATAAATACGCAAAATAAACCAATAGATATTATATAACATTAAAATCCATCTAATTTCGCGTTCTTAGTCGATTTACGTAAGTTATAGAATGAGATTTTTATTTTGGCAACGATAAAATGAAAATCCAATCTTTCGTGCAATCCTTCGTCAATGTCTTGATTTTGTATTTTTAAAATATTTCAATCTTAGTTTTAAAAAGTTCCTACGTGTCAGTCATTCCTGTGTTACACGAGTTGAGAAAATCGTTTTGGGATTAGAACTCTGCCTGATGGGCCGACAAAAATTTTACCATTCCGAACACAAAGTATGACAAATTTAATCCTGAAAAAATGACTACTCCCTCTGGAATTTCTTGAGATATCTTGTACACGTAGGGACAAAGTGAAAACATACAATAAATTGTTTATGAAGGAATATTAAAAATTGAATGCAGCATCAGAGCATGTGAGACCTACAGCTTTATTCCAAGTTCTCTGTATTTGATGTTTAGTTTTGGCGATTCTATTTTCTATAATAATCCAAGATTATTATATATTATCCAAGTTGATTAGTCAAAAATAAACATACGCGAGCTTTGATTTACTAGCCGGGCAGCAGATGCTTAATGAACACAAATCTTTCGCTTATGTTGAGCCATGTTCTGCGTTTATGGAGTGGTTTTAATAAATTCTTCGTTTATCTCGGCTCATCCTCACAGCACCAAATTTCTTTCGTGAGAAGACACTGAAGTGTCAAGCATTTTTCCCCTTTCCCTCCAACCCACATTGCATTTCTTTCTCTCTTAAGCCTTTATGGAAAATAAGATGATGAGCTATGTATTAATAAAGAGAGAAACAACAAGCAGAGCTAAGGCGTTTACATTCATCAAATAATAACATGGGTCACATTTAAGGCCCGAAAAAATCCCGAATAGAATCGACCACTTCGCCCGAGAGAGGCACTCCTCCGTCCACACCACCTCTCCGTCCGCCGGAGTGCCGTGCACATGAGTCCCTTTCTCACGAGACTGCTTCAGTTTTGGAAGCCATGATCGCATAACTCATCTTTTAAAGAAAGTTAACTTGTAGGACGCCAAGTAAAACACTAATGAATTTTATTTACTCGTCCCGACGTTCGCAATTGTCTTGGGGCGTCAATACCTTTTCCAGAGGCTATTCTAAGTACGTTGTTCATGGGGGAGGGGGGGTTATAACCCCCAAACTACCCCCCGCCTGAATACGCCACTGAGAATAAACACTTACGCATAAAAAATTGAAAAAATAATTACTCATCCTAGGTATCTCCAACAGCCATAACAAATTCTAAATCAAGAGAAAAATTCTACCATGACCAAGAATTGAACCCGGGTCTTCCACTTGCTGAGCGGATACTCTACCAGTGACCTATCGTAGCAGACCAATTCTCATGTTTCAGAATGTGGAATGTTTTCATGGTTGGGGCTGGGCCAGCTAAGATAGTATCTAGTATCTACCTGTCCGAACAGATGTCCTCCACGAGGTACATCATAGAAAACCCACAACTCTTTCACTGGTGAGATTGCCTTTAAAAAATTATAGAAAGTACAGATGATAGATTCCATATGCGGCAGGCATATGCTGGAATTATAACTGATCATGCCAGAATTTTTCTCCTGATTTCTAATTTCTCCTTTGTCCAGTGGATTCGAAAAAATAGCCCAGGCTCTTTTTACTTTCTCCATACGTAGCATAGGGGAAAGCATTGTTTTCATGAAAAAATCGGTTTCAAGATTTTGACAAAAATACACGTTTTGAGGTCACCTGAACACGTTTTGACCATTTTCTCGTTCATGTCTGTGTGTGTATGTGACAACATTTTTGTGGGTGCTCTAACTCAAAAATTATTTATCAGGTCAATGCGAAATTTTATATTTAAAATTTTTATGAAAGTCGCAAGAACTGATCAATTTTTGGTAAAAATCGGTCAACCGGAAGTGGGCGTTTACTCTTGTCACATCCGTTATTTTGAAATTTTCGCTTTAATGTTTGATATATGTAAAAATGTATTGGAATAAAAGTTGTAGGAAATTTAATTTTCTGCAAACTTTGTTCGAAACATTTTTCCATATAATGCATTGTTTAGGAGATATCTTAAAAACTAACCACCACGCCACCTACCGACGACTCTTGTTAACAATTGACGCTTAGTTACGTCTTAGTAACGCTCCTTTTTATTTTATTAATTGTTGGAGCTTTGCGGCTATATCCAATATCAGAAGGCTATGGTTTGAGTTTATTTCTGTTCTTTTTAAAGTATAAAATTTTCTCAGTTTCTTATAATATTTATTATTATGCAACCTATTTGGAATTTTTAAAAATATTACAAGTATGGAGAAAGTCATGTGATGGCCACATCAGATTTTTTAGAATTATCACTGAATAAGACTGCATTGTAGCGGAAATGGACATCTGGTTTTTCATAATCGTGTTTTGACTATTGGAGGTGTCTAAGAGAAGTACTTGTTTCTTTTTCGGTTTTTGATACTTAAGTGCTTATCCTTGAATTCATTTTCAGCCGTAAGAGGAATTATGCTTTTTCTAGAAGATTGGATATCTGTTTTGCAAAAAACCACAATTTAGAAACCGCGCTCTATTGTACTAGCTAATAATAATACTAACTAATACTTGTAATAACTAAGAACACATCTTCACTTCTTTTCACAAAAACAAAGTATTTATATAAAATTTAGTTAAGACAAAAACTCGCATCCGACCCGTATCTATGCATAGAAAAGGCCGCCGGTTTGGAATGAATTAGCTGAATGCTGTTCGAAGTTTCTGCCTATTTCTCCGTAGCTTAAATGCTTCGCTATGCTTTTTTACAGCATGAATATTATTACTTAATTTATCATCCATTAATTCTCCGTCGTTTAATAAGTTCCAGTGGAATCAAATCAATGCCAAATGTTTGCAGTAAATAAAAGAAAATTAAACTCCAAAATGTGAGTTAAGGCCAAAACTGTTTGATCGGGTGAATGTGAGATGACGGGTGTTACACGATAGAGAGATGGGTCATAATGAGGCAGGAGCGGCTGTTAGAAGAGTCGAATGATGGCAAGGAGAAAAAGTGCTAATGGCAACAACAGAATATCTTACTGTAAACCTGAATTTTCAGAAATTGAAAAATATGATTATTGATAGGGATTAATTAGGGCCTGCGTCGAATTTGGCCATTGTCGGAGGCCAGAGAAGCTATCGCTAGGAAGACGTCGAATCCAATCTGAATGTGACCGCTTATCCATTTTCTCAAAACCATTCTGATAGCGAATCGAGTCTTAGAAGATAATTTACCGCTGTAGAAGAAGTATTCGATTAGTCAACCTACAAAGCGAAGATTAATGTGCAGTAATTGTTCGCATATAATACCGTGATATGAGAGATGAAAAATGGTGTTGCTGATTAAGAAGTAATACTTGAATTTTTGTTCTGAAAATGATACAAAGATGGATTTTTTCTATCGCGACAAATTTCATCGATGGCTTTTCACAAATAAGCGTAGCTACATCAATATGTTGGCAACATAAGTTCACATACGTTTGAAAAAAATTTACTTCTTTTAAAATCATTCGAACACATATTTCTACTTAACTCTGCAGTAATTATGCTGTAGTCCTTTTTTTCCGCGGATCACGCGTTAACTTCCTTAGATCTACACCGAAGATTCAAGGTAGCTTATTTAAATGCGAAAATAATTTGCTTTGAACGTAATGCTCAAGAAGACTTACATCGCCAGTAAGTGCTAACCGCAGGAAAATAATTCGCAAAGATAAATACGATCCCAGGTTTTTTTCAACGCATGCCGGATGAAGGCGTCAGAGCATGGAAAAGCTGACCGTGAAGATCCATGCGAGAAATCGGCTTCGAGGTGCAGGGAAGGACTTTCACCGACGAGGAATACTTTCTCAGAAGGAGTTAATCCATTTACGTGGAAGAAGATTACGTGGAAAACTTGTGTACGCCACCAATCATTGCAAAATATTTCCGCGAAGTTTTATTAAAATGAGAAAAATGGCGGATATCACTCATGGAGTTGCACTTATTTATTAACTATGACTAATTTTGTGCATTGGGCCTAAAACAATTTGAGTAAAATGTTACTTTGATGGAAATTTGGGCTTCTGGAATTTAGTCAAAATTGTTAAGGTTCGCACAAAAAGGCTATCGGACATCATAAGAAAAAACTTTGGTTAAATCGAGCTGATATTCGAAAGAACCTAAAGGTTTCAGCTAACGGAATCCTCAAAATAAAAGAATTATGTTGATAATTTTACATATATCTAAAAGTTGCATGTATCAGATCTTTTGACTTACTCTAGAGGAAGAGGCCGTGACTCAAAAATGTCTAGATAAAATTAAAACCGGGAGGAAACAGACGTTACATTTACATGAAAAATATTAGCAATTAATTGGAGGCGCCGGTGAAGCGATGGGCAATATTTATCGGAGCTGCAATTGAAAAAGGGGAGGGAGAGGAGGAGAGAGAGGAAGAGGAGAGGGATGAAGGGAGAGGGATGAGGGTAAAAGGATGGAGGGGAGGAAGGTAGAGGGATAGAGAGAGGGAGGGAGAGGGATGAGGGAAGGATGGATGACGAGGGATGAGGGTAGAGGGATGGAAGGAGAGGGAGGTATAGGGAAGGAGAGAGATGTCGGGAGGGAGAAGGATGAGAGTAGAGGGATGAGAGTAGAGGGATAGAGAGAGAGAGGGATGAGGGGGGAGGGAGGGAGAGGGTAGAGGGATGGAGAGAGAGAGAGGGGGATAAGGGGGAAGGAGAGGGATGAGGGTGCAGGAAGGGAGGGAGCGGGATGAGGGTGGGGGGAGGGACGGAGAGGGAGTGAGAGAGGTGAGGGTGGAGGTAGGGGGAGGGATTAGATGAAGGTATGGAGAGAGAGGAAGGAAGAGGGATGAGGGTCGGGGGAGGGAGCGAGAGGAATGAGGTAGAGGGATGGAGGGAGAGGGATGAGGGGGGAGGGATGGAGAGAGAGAGGGATGGGGAGAGAATGATGGGGAGAGAGGGATGGGGAGAGAGGGATGGAGAGAGAGGGATGAAGGGAGAGGGATGAGGGTAGAGGTATGGAGGGGAGGAAGGCAGAGGGATGGAAAGAGGGAGGGAGAGGGATGGAGGGAGGGAGGGAGAGGGATGAGGGAGGGATGGAGGGCGAGGGATGAGGGTAGAGGGATGGAGGCAGAAGGAGGTATAGGGAAGGAGAGAGATGTAGGGAGGGAGAGGGATGAGAGTCGAGGGATGGAGAGAGAGAGAGAGGGATGAGGGGGGAGGGAGGGAGAGGGTACAGGGATGGAGAGAGAGAGGGAGAGGGATGAGGGGGAAGGAGAGGAGTGAGGGTGCAGGGAGGGAGGGAGCGGGATGAGGGTGGAGGGAGGGGGAGGGATTAGATGGAGGGATGGAGAGAGAGGGAGGGAGAGGGATGAGGGAGGAGAGATGGAGAGAGAGGGATGAGGGGGAGGGATGGAGAGAGAGGGATGGAGAGGGATGGAGAGAGAGAGATGGAGAGAGAGGGATGGAGAGAGAGAGGGATGGAGAGAGAGAGGGATGGAGAGAGAGAGGGATGGAGAGAGAGAGGGATGGAGAGAGAGAGGGATGGAGAGAGAGAGAGGGATGGAGAGAGTGAGGGATGGAGAGAGAGTGAGGTATAGGGAGGTAGAGGGAGGGAGAGGGATGAGAATAGAGGAATGGAGAGAGAGGGAGGGGGAGGGATGAGGGTGGAGGTAGGGAGGGAGAGGCATGAGGGTAGAGGAATGGAGGGAGAGGGACGTAGAGAGAAGTAGAGGGATGAGAGAGAGAGAGAGGGATGAGAGTAGAGAGATGGAGGGAGAGGGAGGTAGAGCGAAGGAAAGAGAGTTAGGGAGGGAGAGGGATGAGGGGGGAGGGAGGGAGAGGGAGGGAGGGATAGGGAGGTAGAGGGAGGGAGGGCGGAGGGAGGGAGAGGGATGAGGGTAGAGGGAGGGAGAGGGATGAGGGTAGAGGGAGGGAGAGGGATGATTGTAGAGGGAGGGGGAGGGATGAGAGTGGAGGGAGGGAGAGGGATAAGGGTGGAGGGTGGGAGAGGGATGATGATGAAGGGAGGGAGAGGAATGAGAGTGGAGGGAGGGAGAGGGATGTGAGTGGAGCGAGGGAGAGGGATGAGAGTGGAGGGAGGGAGAGAGATAGGGGGGAGGGAGAGGGAAGAGGGGGGAAGGAGGGAGATAGATAGGGAAAGGGATGAGAGTGAAGGGAGGGAGGGGGAGGGATGAGGGTAGAGGGAGGGAAGGAGATCGATAGATGATATGCGTCTTTATTTGGGTGAGATTGAGACTAAATAGTCTCTTCTTCCATCTAACCCAGTAGTGGGCAACCTTCTCTACTTGGCGGGCCGCATTGGTGGCAGTGAAGCCTTCGGTGGTCCGCAATGGAAATTGTAAACGCTTCGGCGGACTGTATTAAACTTAAATCGGAAGTTACTTAGAAATTCTTACGCACCCTATGAGTGAAAATCAAGTTAAAATTAGGTTTTTAGGGCTAATATTACAATATTAAGAATCATGATGGAATTCAATTTTTAATATGCCTTTAAGAAAAGATAAAAAACAAAATTTAAAAAACTTATTTGAATCGAGAAATTTTTATTAAGGTGTCTCAATTTAATGCTAGACATTTTTAATTTTTGCTAGGCAAAAAATAACATTTGGTGGACAAATAAGTTTTGAATATTACGAAATATTAATGATGGGCCGCATGAAATTGCTACGAGGGCCGCAGGTGGGGCACCCCTGATCTAACCCATTGTCAATTACAGACAGGAATAAAGTGAAAAATAATAAAAAATAAAAAATTACATAAAATAAAGTACCATATAAATACAATAACAAGTTAGCATTTTGAGAAATGAAAGGATTTATTTGCAAGAAAAAACGAAGGATAATTAAAGAGGGAGAGGGATGAGGGTATAGAGAGGGAGGAAGGGAGAGAAGGAGAGGGAGGAAGGGAGAGGAGAGAGGGAGAGGGAAGGAGAGGGTGGGAGGGAGAGGGAAGGAGGGAGGGAGAAGGAAAGAGAGGGAGGGAGAGGGATTCGTTCTCTGCTCGTGCCAAGATGAGAACTAGCGCCCGTTGGCCCGCAGCCAATTCTGCGGGGATTCCCCGACTAAGCCCGCCACACGACGGAATCAAACGCAAATAGATTATTTTGTTCGGCGCTGCGCTTCTTCTCCCCCAAACCCCGCGTCACCGACTCGAATCGCATCAACACGCCACTCGCTAATTGGCCAAATTTCGCCGAGCGGCAGCGTTAAGTTTTGTCGAAGATGACATTTCACGGGCTTCGTTTCGCATATTGAGGCACAGGAATATTTCTCTTTATTTCGGAAACGAAATTGTCGTTTCTTTTCCGATTTGTGGAAAGATCGCCATGTTTCAGTCGAAGAATTCTCTTCCATCTTATTTTTTCGAGTTGTTCACTGATGTATTAAGACGTTTCTTACTCCTTGTCCAATCAGACGGACGGTCAAAAACGAGGTTTTAGAAATATTCATCGTGCCAACTGGTTTTTGCTTAGGTATACAGACTCAGAATCCCAAGACTCCGACGATATAGTTACTCCAACGTAGTACTAGAAAATTTTCCTTTAATTATAATCTATCTCAATCGTCATTAAGTGACGATTCCATGTCGGTCATTATCACGTAAATCAGTTCTGCACAATTTGCTAGTGGCAATACGTTTCTCGAGAAAATTGCTTGTTAATTACATTTGCTGTTATTCCGATGTTAGTAAATAGTAAAAATAAATCTGATTTTATTGAACACAAAAAATATAATACGTTTTAAATGGAGGTCGCGCCAGATTTGTACAAAACTCACCGCGCACCTCTGAAATAATGCACGCTTACTTAGCATTCACTTTCGGGCGATGTTATTGTAGAGTTTACAGCTTGGCACTTACCTTGAAAGTCCTCAAGCGGGAAGGGTCGCGAAAGACCAATTCTTGGTCCACGAGGAACTCGACCGGAAGGCGAGGGCTGTGCGTCGTCATGTTAGAAGTGTCCACTAGGGCGAGGAAAGACTGGAGCGGGGAAGAAAGAAAAAATACGTCATTATATCATCACTCTTTCGCGCAGGTTTGAATTAAAAATTAATAAATATCCGATAATATACAATATTGATCTTTATTTCTCGTCGTTTTATTTCAATAGATACCCACATATTTACATAAAAATTGACAGAATTGGAACGCTGTATCATTACTACCATTTCATTCCATTGCAAGGATTAAAAAAAACGATTAAACAATGATAATTGGGAGAGATATTGGGCATAGTGCCTAATGCATGTAATCATTTTTCGCCTCGTTTTCAATTACAGCACTACAAGCAAATAAACCAAGCGTTGGTCGGGTTTTTAAATCAAGACAAAAAATATTGAGGAAGATTTGAGAATAAAACAAAGTAATGAAACCAAAATATTTATGTAGAGAAGAAGAGAAGATCTTTGGCATTAACATATGCCAAGCACTGAGATCGTTGTTTTTGCATCCAACGATGCCAATTTAGCGATTAATATTTCTTTTTTTAAATGATCACATAAATTGTAAATAACGCATCTGCTTTGCATGTATGTACACACAATGCGCAAATCTTTCCTCTGTTGTTTATTTTGTGTTTTATATATTAAATGACTTTATCGTTTATATATTTCGTTGTGTTTATGTATCAATTGAATAAACCGGTTACATAAGCTTAGGGGTCCAGAAAGGGCGATTGTACATTATTAAAGGGGTCCGCGGTAACGAATTAAACCTATTTACATTAATTATTTTGGGAAAATTGGGTTCCATGTCGCTTCCCCCAAAGCACTTCATCCACAAGAAGTTTCACCCAAAGACCTTTCACCCATGCCTTTTCCCCCATAGTTTTTCGCCCACAATCCAGTTCACCCACATAAGGTTTCACCCAAAGATCTTTCACCCATAACAGTTCAGTTCACCCAATGACTTATGAACGTAACTAATGTAACATAAATACATAATATAAAAGAAGTAATCGCATGACAGAATACCTTAATATTTTTGGCCATAATTTCACCTTGTAAACGCATATTGTATTCATTGGAACGTTATTGGAAATTGGATCGATTTAGCGCTGTGACGGAAAGTTCATTTTTGTCACCAGTAGGTTATGTGAACCATTTACGAGGGTAAGTCAAAAAGTAAAGAGATTTTTTTAATTTCTCGCTCAGTTGGGTGGTAACATTGCTAGTACTCATAGTGTAGTGTCAGTTATTGTGTCGTAGCGCTACGTAAGCGGGTTATTATTTTGTGTTTCGTAGTTAACAGCTAAAGATGAAAGCTCCATTGCCGATTTGCACAAAAGAAGAAATACGGGGAGTGATTATATTCTTGTTTGTGAAAGCTGTTAAACCTGTGGAAATTATTCGTCGAATGCAGGCTCAATACAGTGATAATTGTTTATTGTCGCAGTAAAATTTACAAGTGGATAGATCACTTCAAAAAGGGAAGAACTTCTGTATGCGATGAGGAGAGATCATGAAGGACGTCCACGTCAAGGACTGAGAACAATATTCAAGTCTTTGAAACAATGGTACAAGACAACAGACGAACCAGAGTGGACGACACTGCGGAGGCTTTAAACATCAATCATGGTTCAGCATATTCCATCTTGCACGACAAGCTAAATTTTCGAAAAGTGTGTGCAAGGTGGGTCTCTAGTCAGTTGTCCACGCAGCATAAGGCTCGACGTTTGTAAGTCTCACGTACCCATTTGACACGTTATCGCCGCGAGGGAAATGACATTTTAGAGCGAATTGTCACCACAGATGAAACTTGGGTGCATCATTACGAACCGGAGAGTAAAGCTCAGGGTATGGCTTGGAAACACCCGTCATCACCCGTGGTTAAGAGATTCAAAAGTAAACAATCAGCCGGTAAGATTATGCTTACACTTTTTTTGGAATATGGGAGGTGTGATTTTGGTTCATTTCAGTCCAAAGGGTGAAACTGTTAACCGTGATGTGTTACGAACGAAACTGAAGCCCGCGATCAAATCCAAACGTCGTAGAAAACTTTGAAAGGGCGTCATCATGTTGCATGACAAGGCGTCATACGGCCAATTGGACGGTCGAAACAGTAAATGAGTTGGGATTTGAATTGATGAAGCACCCGTCATACCGTCCAAATTTCGCTCCCAGCGATTTCCATATGTTTGGCCTAATGAAAGAAGCGCTAAGAGGAAGAACATTTTCACCCGATGAAGACGCCATTGGCGCGGTGAAAAATTGGTTAAAGACGCAATCAAAAAACTTTTTTCTAACGGAATTGAAAAACTTGTGAAACGCTGGAACTGGTGCGTTGAAGTCGACGGGGATTACAATAAAAAGTAATATCAGTTTCGTTTCTGCATTTTTAAAATAAATGTGCTTTTTTTAAAGTCCCTTTACTTTTTGACTTACCCTCCTGGTATATCATTTTCTTATTTTCGTTGCCCTAAAGCCCTTAATGCCAACCTTCATGAAAAACCGCCGTGATTTCGGAGATGAAAACTGCAAACGGAAGGGCATGACCTGGAAATAAGGCGTTTTTTACTTGTCGTAAAGAACGCCTAAAAAGTATCTCCAAAATCAATACACCGTGTCAGTTAGGGTTGGCATCCAGCATTAGTCGCGAAAAATGTGGTCCAAAACTATCATTTATTTGTATCGTTCATAGCCAAGGCGGATTCAAAAGCTTCCCAATATGGTTGGGCCGCCAAACGTTCCTTCTCCTCTTGAATCCGCCTAATCCAACTAACGAGCCTTTATTCTTAACATGTCTGCTCCTGTCAGGATTTTTCATTCCCTCTTCGTGTGAAACTTATTTGAAGCGCAGAACGGAAGAATTTCCTCCGGAATGAGTTTAAGGAATTCGTCCGATTTAGAGAGACGTGTACACCAAAGGAGGTGGGGAGTGAGACGATCGTCCCTTTCTCCCCTCCCCCTTTGAACCGCCACTGACTCATAGAAAAACTACAAGCGTAGGCAGAGTGCCCATCGTTTGATTTGACCGCCTTCTCACATACGGAGACGGAATGGTAACGTGTTTGGATGCAGACCGATATCCGAATACGATTTTACTTAAATCCGCAATACTGAGGAAAATCGAATTTTTAATATCAGTATATAGGTATAGAAAGTTCTAACTCTTGGTCGACTCAACTGTCGGCCTCCTTTGTTTTTTGAACACGAACACTCGCTTGGCACGGTCTGGGCGACAAAAAAAACAACTGCGTGGCGTCAATGCTCAAACATTGAGAGGGGTTTAACGAAAATGCGCTATATTGCTTTTAAAAGGAAAAAAATACAAAAATTATATCAATAAAAACAATTTATAAAAATATTAACGACTCGTATAAATTGTTATAAAACTTGATTAAGTTACTGTAGATCATTCTGTTCAAAATATTTACTAATTGATTGTTAGACTGCGTCTTACTTCTGAGCTCTCTGTAGTAGCGAATTTGTTGATCGATTTCCCTATTGACTACGTTACCCGTTATGATCACCCTTATAAAACATTTCTATTGCAGGTTTCGTATGCTTAAAGATCTGAAAGCAATATAATAACCTGTTATAATTTTAGGCCGAGGTGTTTCTACAAAAACTCCTTCCTCTATAGCAGTGATTTTCAACCTCAGGTCGCGATCCAAATCAGGGACACGTTGATCCTCAGCAGGTTCGAGAAGGATCATCAGAAGAGAAATATTTGAGGCTTTCCCGGCGAATGCACATGGTAAAATATGTATATATTGTCAAAATGTATCATATTTCATGATGAACCAGATACTAAATAATAAAATAAATATAATTATATATATGTATGCATATTCGCATTTATGTACATATTTAAATTTAATCGTAAACTTGAGGGCCAGGCGGATTTGTTGTTGGTCAATTTAGGGTTGCGGCAAAAAAATGTTGGAAACCACTGCACGACAGAATTTTGTTCCTTCAATTGTACGGGGTCTTCATTAGATAATTCCTCTACGTAGGTAGCAAGTTGTTGTTGTATATATCTTTGTTGTCTAAGTTATTTGTTTATTTGTATTTCTGTAGGGTACGGGACGATCCCAGGTTGAAAAATCCGACCTCAGCCGGAATCGAACCTGGGATCGCTGCGTGGAAGGCCAACGCTCTAACCACACCGCCACCGCAAGTTGTCAAATCTATCAAATCACGTTTTCTGTCCATAATCACGATGTTACAATGGATTTCCTCAACTTTCATCAAATCCTTTAATGTCTTTAACATATTCGGGCAAAATCTTTCTCCAAATTCTCTTCATACTGGAGGATGTTACTTCAATTAAGAATTCTGCAATGTTGTCAGCGGCCATCAGAATGTTATAAGACTTGCAAAACTCCCCAAGTGTTACAGCATTCTCATCTTAAGTTGCCTTGGTCAAGGTGAGAGATTCTAGATGGCAGAGCAAGGAAGAGACGCGTCGGAGGGCCCGAGTTCTTCGTTTGTAAGCTTAGATAACCGACATCAACACTCCATTTGTACATATATGTATGTACATCAGAGGGAGATTTAGGTAACTCGGTAGTGGAGGAGGGCGCCTGAAGGGGTATGGGACGCAACCCTCCTTTCACCATGTAAAGCTAGGTTCACCTAAAGCGGATTCATATTACACGGCACCTTTTCAGGACACATCCCCCTGTTATATAAGAGGGCCGGGTGTATAATTAAATAGGAATGCATATTACTAATCGCGTAACTGTGTCAATTTTTTTATCCTATATTAAAATGCAAATGATTCTTATGAAAACACACCTTTTTACCTGCCCTTTTTTTCTCTAAACGACTGATTTAGTAAGGTTAAGGAGTGATTTTTACAATTTTTAACATCATCTTCTCCGTAGTCTTCATTCTCATTTATTTATAAAAAGCACCTCTGATATGACAAGACTTTCACATGAATTCTCTTCCTCATAGCATAAACTATACCCAAACCAAAAAATTGTCATTTTCATTATTACCTAGCTGAATGCGGAAGAAAGTTTAATTTAATAATGAAAACAGATCACATGCTAAAATAAACAATACAGCATACGATTACGCAATACCATTCCATTTGACGGAGGAATTGAAAATTAAACTTCGCTCTTTATAAATAGTCAGATTTGCAGGCACAGAATCGGGTATTCGAAGAGAGCGTAGTTCCAGCGGCGAGAGGTCTAAATTTAACCAGACTTTTGGAAGTCGTCGAACTTGGAGATATTGTAAACAAGTAATTGGACAGGATAACTGAGTTATAAGCAAGCAAGATGCAGATGTAGGCAATATCGTCCTCGAAGTGAATAGAAACACATTTACCTAACATGCTATCGCTACCGAGCCGCATGTATTTCAATTTTGGAGATTAAAGAGGAAAAATTTGGAGAAATTTCCAATCACAATCCCAAAACCTCATCGACATATCAGATTTAAGTTCATAATTACATTAAAAAAGCTGAATTTCTCAGATAAAGAAAGTAGCAAGATTTTTTTTACAAGCTAGGGAATTCTTAAGGCTTACGAATAAAATAAATGGATAGGAATAGCAATGGAAACTGCTTTGAGGCGAAAACCGTCGCTATTAAGCATCGACAAGCAATTACCCACCCTCGATAAAGACGTTGTCGCAAACATCTAGGATCCTTTGGACTGAAACATATTAACATATCATTTTTAATAGGCTAGACCAGTGGTTCTCGGACTTTTTTGAGCCGCGGCATACTTGCAAAGATCAAGAGGGTTACGCGGCACCCCAGTCTTGTTAAAAGATTTATATGCATATTTTTAGATACGGATATTACAACCTTTAGACATATTCATTTGTTGATGCAACTACATAATCAAGTTAGTAGAAGAAAAATTATTTCCCTAATAACCCACCAACACAGGAAAATCGTTGATTTATTTACTAAACAGTTTTTCGCGGCCCCCCTATCTACTGAGGCATCCAGTTTGAGAACCACTGGGTTAGATCATTATTATGACAAATCGAGGATCCAAACATCATAGCCCAACAGATGTAACAACTCGCGACAGTCGCACGTCAGGAACAATACGTACTCAATCTACACAGGAACGTGTGGTCATTTATACAATTGTCAACGATCCAATTATCTCCCGCGATTTCAGTGAGATAATATCGGAATCAATGATCATTCCACACTGTTATTTGGTACAGTTATTTTATAGTTTTTTTACACACTGATTTTTAAAGACCGTATTTACTGGAGAATTCGACGGTGGTGGCAGAAGACAATACATATTATAGCCTGAGGAAGATCTTTAGCCGAGAATGGATTGATGCCATATTATGAATGTGTGCATACATTAATTGGCGAACCCATGATTGGGGCGATCCCCTCTCCCCCTTAAATCCGGAATTGATGCAATTTGCATTCTTAATTGGAAAAGATAATACGGTATAACCTCGTTAACTCGAATATCTATAGCTCGAATTTTCGTTAAGTCGAAGTAAGTACGGTTATCGATCGTATTCATTTACGTTAAAGCTTATTCTGTCTTCACTAGAGGTTAGAGTTACCGAGGTTCGACCGTATCCGATAAGCTACTTGTTTGAGAAAGTTGATTTTAGAAAAGCAGATTTTTGGAAAAGTTTCATTCAAAAAGTTGTTTGTCATTCCTATATTTTCCCTACAAATGTCTGCAGTGCAGTGTTTTCCAACCTATGGGTCGCGACCCAAAGTTGTGTCGTGGGCACATTCGTCATGGGTCGCCTGGAGTTCAAGTTAATGTTGAAAAGAAATAAAATTTTAAAATCTTTAATTACTGTTAGTAAATATGAACTAGTCATGTATTTCCCATGAAATCACTAGGAAAGTGTAATGTAATGTTTCTCTCAACAGTGAGTCAATCTATGAACATACGTATATTCGCGGTTAAACGTATTACGTATGTTTTGCGACACGCCTTCTTAAAAACCTTCACGCTACTCCATTGGGTAATCTGAGAGATAAAGGAGGCTATTGTCTTCTAGAAGGTTTCAGCTTCGTAAACATTACGTAAGGGTACATGATTATCCAGTCACAAAGCTAAAAAATATCCAAAACATTTTTTCGAATGTTTTCAAACTCGTCGAAGCTGTCATGCGTGGTCATCATTTCGAGCAGTTATTTCAACTCCCCTTTGTGTATCTTTGGATGGCATCTGGATTACGTTACTTTTAATTGCATTCTGGGTCAGCTGGTATGCACATAATCGCACATTGTATCCTAGGCCTCGGTCGAAAGATTTCTTTTGTGAGACGAAGTCAAGATACTCCTTTCTACAAAGCAATGGATTCTTGTAGGATTGGTTCGGGTTAACACAGAACTCAGCAAATGCTTTTAAATAA
Organism: Tanypteryx hageni; assembly: GCA_028673005.1. Lineage (NCBI taxonomy): Eukaryota > Metazoa > Arthropoda > Insecta > Odonata > Petaluridae > Tanypteryx > Tanypteryx hageni. The sequence continues at coordinate 13,493,255 of CM054117.1, forward strand.
CTTTTTCGGCTTCCCGCAACATTTTATTAGGCCGCGATATCTGTTAGTAGTTTGTGAGTTGAGCAATGGTAAACACGTGTTGTAAGTTGTCTTGTAATTTTAGATTTTGTGATTAATTATTTACTGTGATTGCGGATTATTTTGGTGTTGTTTTGTGTTAATTAATAGCATTTGGAATTGTTCCCGAAAATATCACGGTCACCTCAAAATGGAAGGAGCATCGAAAGAAACGAAAATAAAATATTTAGACGCATATATACAGTATGGGTTTACAACAATAGCACTAGGTGGTAGTGACAGGCCGCAGTGTGTAATATACAGTTCGCTCAAATGAATCTTTAAATCCCAGTAAAATGAAACGCCACTTTGATACAAAGCATGCACATACATCTACAAGTTACCCTGCAATTCACCAAGTTGGTGGGTGGCAGGGGGTGCAATGCACCAAATCCTACCTAAAGATTGTCTAACGCAATTCGAAATTTCCTATTGTGATCTCGTATTGTCCTCGGAAAGAACGAGCCTAGATAACCCTCCGTCCTACAATCGATCTCACGTATTTTATCGTCTCGATCATTTCTACCTATATACGTTGGTGCCACAATTATTCCCACTACCTCTTTTAGACTTTCCGACCTATATTTCTCCAGAAGTTTCAACCTTGAGTCCAATCGCTCAATAAAGAGGTGGCGCTTTCCTTATGTTCGTACTTTTGTTTTACAAATCTGGCTGCTCTACGATGTACTCTTTCTAGTTGAATTATGTGTCCCTTCTCGTACGGATTCCATATGCTCGCTGCGTATTCCACCTGCGGTCTTACCAGTGATAAGTAGCATGTTTCACGTACTTTCTCTGTAGTGTTTCGTACTATTCTACCTATGAATGCCAGTTTCTTGTTGGCCGCGCCTATAACTCGACGAATGTGCATGTCCCACGAAAGATCTCGACAAATGGTTACTCCTAAATATTTTACATACTCAGCTTGTCGAATGCTCATTTCATCTATTTTATATTCGAAACCTAAATCTTTGTTCTTACTTTTCCAAAACGTGACTGCGGCACATTTAGTATAATTAATTTCAATTTGCCATTCTTTGCACCACGCTGAAATGGCTCTTAAGTCTTCACGCAGTGACTGATGATCCTCCTGGTTTTTCATTTCTTTATATAGAACGGTGTCATCGGCGAAAAGCCTAATTTTACTACGAACAACCGAGCAGATATAATTTACATAGATTAAGAAGAGCAGAGGTCCCAATACACTTCCCTGAGGAACACCCGAAGCAACTTTAACCGGGGACGAGTATTTCCCATCGATGACAACTATCTGTTCCCTATTCGAGAGGAAGTCTCTCACCCAACCGACAACTTTCGGATTGATACCACATTGTCCTAACTTCGCAATTAATTTCCTATGAGATACTTTATCGAACGCCTTCCTGAAATCAATGAATATGGCATCGACCTGAGTATTTTTCTCTCCGCATCACAACAAATCGTCCACAAACAGGCCGAGCTACGTTTCGCATGATCTACCTCTCCGGAATCCGTGTTGGCGTCCGCTAAGCAATGAATGACTATCTAAATAGCGCATTACAGAGCTAAAGATAATGTGCTCAAGTATCTTGCACGATAATGAAGTTAAGGATATCGGCCTATAATTTTCTGGGTTCTCTTTGTCGCCACCCTTATGGATGGGCGTAACGTGTGCCACCTTCCAATCTTTAGGAACTACTCCTTCCCTAATGGATTTCTCGAATATAATTTTCAAATACGGCGCGATTTCAGCAGATAATTCTTTCATTACACGCGCGGGAATTTCCTCCGGTCCAGGAGATTTATTTGGCTTAATCGAATGAAGTTGGAGCGCGATGCCATTTTCCGAAAATACCAAATCTTCCATCGAATCGCCCTGACGCATAGGAATAAGGGTTTCACATTCATCGTCATCACGAGTGAAAGCTTTCTGAAAGTGATGATTTAATAGGTTTGCTTTATCCGGACTATCGTGAACTACGTTTCCCGTTTCCGACCGCAGTGACGCAATAGTGGGGCCCCTACCTTGAACTTCCCTGACGTAAGACCAAAATGCTTTCGGGTTCTCTTTCAAGTTTTCCTGTAAAACCTTCTTTTTATAATTGTTAAACGCATTGCTACTCTGGCTATGGAGCGCGCCTCCTTGTATTGCTGCCTTATTATTGCAATCTGTTCGACCGTAGCTGTTGAGGATGTGTTATTTACTCGAGAGTGGAGCTTTCTTTGCCGTCGGAGAGCGCTTCTTACTTCCTGGTTGTACCATCTAGGTTCTGCACTATCACGCTTCAGTTTGCTTGGAATAAATCTATCTGTACACTCTCGCATCATATCTCTGAACATACGAGAAGTAGGGATAAAAAATTCTTCTAAAGGAAAGCTGAAACATTGAAAAAATCCCGAATTGACTTTAGCGGTTGATTACATCAACAGAACGCTGCTGCTGTTGAAGCTTCGTATCTCGTCGCGCTTAAAATTGCAAAGGCCAAAAAACCGCACACTATTGCTGAGGACTTAGTACTTTCTTGCGCAAAAGATATTGTGCGACTCATGATAGGCGACGACTAATTTTAAAAAATGAACAGTTCCCCAAGTGGTTTATTTATTTTTCAATTTGACGAAACTACAGATGAGCGCAATTTCGCTCAACCACTTGCTTTTGCTAGATTGGAAGCAGCTCACAATAGAGTTGAGTGCAAGTCATCCGTCAATTCGGAAATTTATAGGTGCATTGCGGACAGTGCAGTAAGGAAGAGATGTCTTCTACGAGCAACTTGTCACCAGTCATCGCTCACCTACTAAATAAGGAAAATATCGAGAAGCCGATGAACGAATTAAGAGTATAGTAAGCGATTATCAGCACCGGACCAAGATTGAATATTTAAGAGGGATTGCACATAATTTTAATATGGATTAAATTGATAATGCGTATCCTTGTTATTTTGTGAGTGCATGTGAATTTAGTTTATGATTACTTCAATTATAAGTATTTTTCTTTATGTATTTCTGTTTATTAACGGGCAAATATATTTTTTAATTTGATTCAGTAATATTATCATATCATATTGAATACAGTAACATGTTTGCATTTTTAAACATATTGTTTATAAATATATCCATATTACAAATTTTGTTGATTTTTATTTTACTGCATAAGTCACCATATTTTTATTTATTCAAGCTACCTGCAGTTTTAGTTTTTATTCGACAATTTTACAAAATAATTGTATATTCAAGTTTGGTTTAGCGGCGAATCATCCTGCGGCGAATCGTCCGGTGGCGAATCGTCTTGCGGCGAATCATCTGGTGGCGAATTGTCTTTGCGGCGAATCGGTCGCGGCGAGTTGTCCCATCCCGCCCCATGAGGATCCTCGGGCACCGGGGCAGCGACCCCCACTGCCCCCGCTCTTGTCAGGCCTGGTTCCAGGCGTTTAAGAAATATAATAGTTTAGAAGCCGTAGAAGTCTTTAAAGAGCCGCATGCGGCTCTGGAGCCGTTTGTTGGCGGCTCCTGCAGAAGAACCTACTCGATGCGGACGCTTTGTAACGAGATTACGAAATATAATAGTTTAGAAGCCGTAGAAGTCTTTAAAGAGCCGCATGCGGCTCTGGAGCCGTTTGTTGGCGGCTCCTGCAGAAGAACCTACTCGATGCGGACGCTTTGTAACGAGATTACGAACGTTCCAACGTCCGAGGCGTCGCACTTCGCCTCCTGAGCCCAAAGGTGCAACGGAGCCTTATCACCCGTCCCACTGCGTGCGGGAAGCTAATCGTTTCCGATAGATTGCGATGACAAAGGAGTCCCGTTAAAGGGCTAAGGGATATCCAGATGCTCCCGCACACCGACCGTTTCTTTGAGACAAGATGCAAGCTTCCAGAGTCGAGTTGCTCATCCGAAGTCACGGCGACGAACAAAGCGTCCTCGTCCGTGCGGAACGCGAGCAAGTTACTCGATTCAAAGTACTATTCGAAATCGGTCCGGAGTTAGCACGTCCTACAGCAGTGGTTCTCAACCTTTTTGATAACACGGCCCATTTGAACTTCCAGAAATTTCCCGCGGCCCACCTAGGGCCATAATAAGGAAAATTTGGCGACTCTAGCTTTCATAATTATAATAATACCCTTAAAACGATTCAAAAATCAATTATAAAAATATTATTAAAACATTTAGAAATAATTACAAATTACTGAAACATTTGGGTCAGTCTTCAAAGTAATTATGATGAAAATATCGACTTCCGGTCTTCCCGTTTTGGCTTAATGCTGGTTTCTTTATCGACATTTTAAAGTATAATCTGGAAATAAAAGTTGTTTTTATTTTTTCCGTTTCTCGTAAAAAGATGATAAATTCGTGAATTTTTAAATATCGATAAAAAGCCAACAAAAATTATGAAAAATTTTGCAATAACAAACCTTTAGTGAAAAAATAACTGATCGCTTACGTACTTAGGTAATGTGATCCTTGTGCTTGGCATTGGTTGACAAGTTTGTTGATTCTGGGATCTATTGGAGAAAGAGAAACTCTCATAGTAGCAGAAGCGTCCAAACGATTTCTTGATTTATTTTTCGTAATGGTGAATACTGAGAATGTAGTTTCGCATAAATATGTGGGAGGGAATGGAAGGAGTAGTTTCACGGCATTCTGACTCAACATAGGGTATTCTACGTCCAATTTTGCCCAAAAACTTGCCAATGTTGCGGTTTTTGTATGTTGGTGTTTTAAGGTTAGATCAGTTGATAGTTCGAGAAGAGTATCTTGTACTGTTGTGTAGAGTTTGTTGCTTGGATCGGAACAAAACAAAAAAGGATCGTAAACCCAGATATTTCCTGATCTAGGATCATCATCATAAGGAAAATAATCTTAATTTTTTTTCTGAGTGCCTCAGGGTGTCCTTTTAGTACCTTAAATACTCTTTGTTTGTCAAAATTGAAATTTTCATCACATGCAAGGTCCGAAAATGTTGGAAACATAAAAAATTCCAGATTTTACCCTCAATGCCCAAAGGTCTAATTTCTTCTTGAAACCCTAAATTTTTTGAAAGAGTGCAAAAATTGAACATTTTGGACATTGTAACTTAAAATTTAGTTCATTCAGTACATTAAAAATACCCCCCAAATAAGATAACTTTGCCAGCCATTTATTATCATGAAGGTTTATTTCCAAGTGTGATCGTTTCACTGCTGGGAAAACTTCGATTACTTTATTGAGCTCATATAATCGAGTTTCTTCTGGACAGCCATCGCACTTCAGCATGCAGAAGTAACTTCGTAACTTTTGCGTAAAAGTTAAAACAGGCGTGAATTTAGGAAGTTGGCAGCAATGTAATTAATTATTTTTACTGCTTCGTTAGGAACGCTATTAAGTTCAGGAAACATCTCTTTCGATTCCAGTACAATAAAACAATGCGTTGTTTGTGCTTCGGATGCAGATATGATTTCGATTCTTGTTGTAACTCCATGATGTCTTCCTGTCATAACTGCAGCACTGTCTGTACAAACACCGACATTCTTGTTCCATTCCTAACCTTTACTTGAAAAATAAACATCAATAATTCGAAATATTTCAGCACTTGTCGTTCTAGTTTGTAATTCTGACAAATAAGATATCTTCTTGAATTTCCTTCTCATATACATAACGCACAAAAACAAGGAGTATTGCACAACTCGAGATGTCTGTCGATTCGTCCAGTTGAATAGCAAACCATTAAGAGTTTTTATTCGTTCTATTAATTGAGATTCGATGTCTACCGAAATCATATTAATTCTGCGTTGCACTGTTTCGTTAGACAAGGGAGTTTGATTAATTTTTTTTGCAGCGTCTTTACCTAGCATTTCTTTGCACGCATCTATAATAGAGGGCTTACATAACCCTTCTTCTATGTTAAAAAGGCTTGTTTGCTCTTGCAATGTGACATGCGATTGAAAACGACGATTTAAAGCAGATATGCTTACTGTATTACTAATGGAAATTGTCTTTTGCATACTTCTGATGTCTTCAAGTTTTCTCTAAAAAATCAATCGGTTTTTTTCGTAATTACAATGCTTTGTTCGAAGATTACGTAACAGTTTTGATGGTTTCATTGATTCATTGCTGAGAACTTCGCCGCAAATAACACATAATGGAAGAGGGCAAATGTCACCGTCTGTGTATGTAAAACCATATTTTAAATAATTTGAATTGTATTTTGAATATATCTTTTTAACTTTCTTCACTTCAGCTTTATATTCGCTATTAGTATTACGGGTTTCACCAGAACTTGAAGTACTTGCTTCCGAAATATTTTCGTGTATTGTGATTTCAATACCAGAAAGCGTTAATTGCTTCTGTTTGGACATATTAAAAATAAGGGTTAAAATCCAAATAACGCAGCTAACGTGAAGTTAAGGTTGGATTGTCAGGACTAGAGGAAAAGGCAAAGCTACTCTGGCAAGACTGCGAAGCTGTAAGAGGAAACCTGGTTTGCCAAAAATAAATCGGAAAAATAATTTTTTAAATTACAATTTCAAAAATTTTAATGTTACGTAAAATTAGACTAACCTCTTTGATTTATGATACTGGGGGTAGCAAGATTTAATGGCTTTTAATACACCTTTTAAGAGTCAGCATAGTTTTTTTGTTGAAGAATAAATGAAAATCAAAATTAGTATGAGGAACTTAACGGGAAGAATTTGATTGAGACAACTGAACTTCAGATTTATCTTGCTATTAACTTAATTGATGCAAAAACTACAAGCAGTAGCCCCATTCTCGACTCGGACATGGTTGTATGTGTTCGTCTTTAGTATGTAATTTAGTATTGTAATAGGCGCTAATAACCTTTACTGTAATAGGTGCTAATAACTTTGACTGCCAACGCCTTAAAGCTATGCCAAAACAAAGAGTTATCCATACTTTCAGATTTCAATAAGAATCCTGTATTTTAAGGAAAGCTGAACTACTCGATCACCATTATGACTTCTAAAATAACCTTTCCAGTACTCGGATATAATACTTATTTTAAAATATGCTAAATTAATCAAAACAATCTTTCTATGAAGCTTTATGAAAAATGAGAGCAAATTACGCAAAGAAAATAAAAATCTTCACTACCTTACAGCAAAATAGGAATGCAAAATTACGCGGTAGCAGAAGTTATCTGGTAATTTTAAATATGGTTTTCCAGTTCTGTGTAACGCTGACGTCATCAATGGCACTTTTTAACGCGTTTTTAACAAACTTCCCGATTAGGTGGAAGGTTGAAATTTTGCAGGAATGTTTGATTCAAATATAAAAATTAAATGACGAAAAAAACGAAAAAAGACCCGGGTTCGATTGCAGGGGGAGGGGCGATTTCCATTTCCCGCAAGATAACACGTAAAAAGTTACTTTTTAAATTGCAGGCTTTTATTCTTTTGGAAATTAAAATTAGAAAGAATTGACGCACGATCTTCGTATTTGAAATATTTTTAGGAAAATCAATGAAGTTTCTTATTATATTAATTTTTTTCTGCCTACCTTTCGAAATCTCTCATATTAAACATTTAAATCACGTATTTTGGGAAAATATCGGTTTTTAAACGGGATGTTGGCTTAACGACCACGTCATTGTTAAACTTAGAGAATCAATTGTTTCAACCCGCATACGAGTGCATAGATTGCCTTAAATTATCATAGGATTTTTCGCGAAATTATGTAATCCTAATGGGACTGGGATTTAGTTTGGATTCTTTTGCTGATATAAACGACTATATAGATATAGAGTAAGAGAGAAGGGGATGTGGGGAGGGAGATCGGAGGGAAGTGATTTAGAATGGAAGGTACATAGAGAGTAAGGGAGGTATAGAATTAGAATAGGACGGGAGGAAAGAGATTAAGAAGGAGACGGAGAAAAAGAGGGAGAGCTATGGATTGAGACAGGAGGGAGTGAGAGAGAGGGGAGGTGAGAGGTGGGAGAAAAAGAGGCAGAGAGGGAGGGAGAGAGAGAGAGGGAAGGAAAGAGAGAGGGAGGGAGAGAGGGAATATTATTATTACTTCCTTTTTGACAAGGGGCTCATCATTTAGCATATCTTACTGATTTTTCATATCGAAATTCAATATATATGGAATACTTTTATAATAATCCCGTCATATTTGACGGGCAATTATTACGCTAGTTATACAGAATATAGAAAATTGATAGACTTATTTTTCTCCTGATTGCTTTAAATAGGCATGGACGAGGCTCTGGTTTCCTCTCACCAAAGAAACAGTTCTATTTCCGCTATAATTCTTCTCTTTCTTTCCGCTTTTCACTAAAGTAAGCAGACGACCAGCCAAAGCAAAGTGATCACAAGACAGTTCTGCACTATTTCGAGAGCGGACAAGTAATAAAATGCATGAGAGGAAACAATAAAATTCAATTTTCTGAAAAGAATCTACCAAGGCTATTTACTATCAGAATGAAGATTTTCAGGAATGTTTCTTTTTACATATAGGTTACGCAGTTTTCCGAAGAAGAAAGAGGGGTCGGGAAAGTATTAGAGATGTCGCCTGCGACGAAACGTCCGCGGTATCACCCGTTAACCCTCTCCCGTCCGAATTTAAATGCCCAGTATCACAAATTTTGAGCCTTTTAATTCGCAAGAATCGCACTCAAAGGGCAATAGTTCACATGAATGATAGTAACTCAAAAAGTTATTACCGTGTCGGATTGAAATTTTGAATAAATATTTTCTTAATTAATGTATTAGGTATTTTAAAAATAATTCCTACCTATCTGATTTAAGACTGCTGTCGGCTAGATATTGCGTAACATAATCCTCGTAATAACTTCCACCTGTAACTTCACAAAGTTCCGAATCACTCGAACTATCAGAATCACTTGAACAAATATCTTTATTCTGTTCGACTGTAATAGTATCCACAATCAACTCGGCCACGGTCACAACTGAGGGCTGTGGTAGAAAAAGAGTAATTTTTCCAGCACTCCGCATATTGGTGCGCGAGGATAAGATTTGCATACAGACAAAAAGACGTCATATCCGTGAGATGACGATGGCCTTTTAGCTGGACCATATATCAATCGTCGAAATAAGAGGCCGTCTCACGATAGCATCCTCACTCAACTCAGTCGTGTTTCCAGCCGAGACCAGTCGTCGGAATAAAGAATAATGTTTCCAGCACTCGGCATATTGTTACGTGAGAAGGTTTGCTTACAAACGGCATACCGTCTGAATCACTGAAGAAAGTTCTTAGGTCCGAGATGAAGAAAGACTTTTAGCTGACTCATGCACATACAAGTATACCGTTTCGTTCTTCGTTCGTCAGTTGAAATAACAGGCAGTGATTAGAAAATTATGTTTTTATGAGTGGTTATAGGAGAAGGAAGTGAATACGTGAGACAAAGGAAGTGTATACAGTAACAAGCGAAGATTTATAAATGAATTTTTATAACCAACTTTTATATAGTTAATACTTTAATATGAATAAACTCTATAATATAATTATGATAACCTTTTTGCTTGCATGGGCGTAAAAATTTGCAAAAGTGTCTACCAGCTGTTGAGTGATGCGGGTGTCCCTCTATTTGAACTTTAATCTTTTTACAGTTGTGAGAATGGCAGACAGAAGTAGAGAACTCAGTGACAAACGTAAAAATGTTTGGTATATGAGTCGTAAGAAGTTTGATAGTATCTTTTGTTTCATTAATGAAAATACTGACTTATCCATTCATATCGCTTAAAATTGACGAAAATATATTGGTAGTTCAGAGTAATTCAGCTTTAAATACTAGTAGGAGTAAAACTTGAATATTTCATATTTTAGCCACCTAATTTAAATGAGAAAAATAATAAACTGTTCTTTTCCTAACGTCACACGAAGGAATGAAAAGTGGTGCCACAATTTTCGTTTTTTATGTACAACATTGTTGAGCGCAATGAATCGTGCCGTTCGAATCGATTATCTCTGTGTTATCCGTGAGAAATTCGGGAAAGTCTTAACACAGAGATATTTCAACCGACGTTGATGAAAACTCGAACAATAAATATTATAAACTTGGAAAGTAGGCGCAAAGTCATATCTAATATAATTCTAAAAGCGGATTTTAGGCAATCACGAGATTTGGCCATTGCATATATTCTATTTGCGCTTTTGGCGTACATTTTCTGGGATCGCGAGTTGCCACAAATGTGTCAATGGAATTTTCCTGATTGTGCATGAGCATTCCTTCTGATGCTTAAAATGAGGCCGCTCTAGTTCGTGAATACGGGAATGCAAGCGGGAGGGGGGCGGGAGGTAAGGGAGGGGGACGAGGTAAGGGAGGGGGGAGGAAGGTAAGGGAGGGAGACGGGAGGTAAGGGAGGGAGACTGGAGGTAAGGGAGGGGGACGAGGCAAGGGAGAGGGGGCGGGAGGTAAGGGAGGGAGACGGGAGGTAAGGGAGGGGGGCGGGAGGTAAGGGAGGGGGACGAGGCAAGGGAGGGGGGCGGAAGGTAAGGGAGGGAGACGGGAGGTAAGGGAGGGGCACGAGGCAAGGCAGAGGGGGCGGGAGGTAAGGGAGGGAGACGGGAGGTAAGGGAGGGAGACTGGAGGTAAGGGAGGGGGACGAGGCAAGGGAGAGGGGGCGGGAGGTAAGGGAGGGAGACGGGAGGTAAGGGAGGGGCACGAGGCAAGGCAGAGGGGGCGGGAGGTAAGGGAGGGAGACGGGAGGTAAGGGAGGGAGACTGGGGGTAAGGGAGGGAGACTGGAGGTAAGGGAGGGAGACTGGAGGTAAGGGAGGGGCACGAGGCAAGGCAGAGGGGGCGGGAGGTAAGGGAGGGGGGGGCGGGAGGTAAGGGAGGGAGACGGGAGGTAAGGGAGGGAGACGGGAGGTAAGGGAGGGGGGCGGAAGGTAAGGGAGGGGGACGAGGCAAGGGAGGGGGGCGGAATGTAAGGGAGGGAGACGGGAGGTAAGGGAGGGAGACTGGGGGTAAGGGAGGGAGACTGGAGGTAAGGGAGGGAGACTGGAGGTAAGGGAGGGGCACGAGGCAAGGCAGAGGGGGCGGGAGGTAAGGGAGGGGGGCGGAAGGTAAGGGAGGGAGACTGGAGGTAAGGGAGGGAGACGGGAGGTAAGGGAGGGGGGCGGAAGGTAAGGGAGGGAGACTGGAGGTAAGGGAAGGAGACGGAAGGTAAGGGAGGGGGACGAGGCAAGGGAGGGGGGCGGAATGTAAGGGAGGGAGACGGGAGGTAAGGGAGGGAGACTGGGGGTAAGGGAGGGAGACTGGAGGTAAGGGAGGGAGACTGGAGGTAAGGGAGGGGCACGAGGCAAGGCAGAGGGGGCGGAATGTAAGGGAGGGAGACGGGAGGTAAGGGAGGGAGACTGGGGGTAAGGGAGGGAGACTGGAGGTAAGGGAGGGAGACTGGAGGTAAGGGAGGGGCACGAGGCAAGGCAGAGGGGGCGGGAGGTAAGGGAGGGGGGCGGAAGGTAAGGGAGGGAGACTGGAGGTAAGGGAGGGAGACGGGAGGTAAGGGAGGGGGGCGGAAGGTAAGGGAGGGAGACTGGAGGTAAGGGAAGGAGACGGAAGGTAAGGGAGGGGGACGAGGCAAGGGAGGGGGGCGGAATGTAAGGGAGGGAGACGGGAGGTAAGGGAGGGAGACTGGGGGTAAGGGAGGGAGACTGGAGGTAAGGGAGGGAGACTGGAGGTAAGGGAGGGGCACGAGGCAAGGCAGAGGGGGCGGGAGGTAAGGGAGGGGGGGCGGGAGGTAAGGGAGGGAGACGGGAGGTAAGGGAGGGAGACGGGAGGTAAGGGAGGGGGGCGGAAGGTAAGGGAGGGAGACTGGAGGTAAGGGAAGGAGACGGAAGGTAAGGGAGGGGGACGAGGCAAGGGAGGGGGGCGGAAGGTAAGGGAGGGAGACGGAAGGTAAGGGAGGGAGACTGGAGGTAAGGGAAGGAGACGGAAGGTAAGGGAGGGAGACTGGAGGTAAGGGAGGGGGGCGGGAGGTAAGGGAGGGGGACGAGGCAAGGGAGGGGGGCGGAAGGTAAGGGAGGGAGACGGGAGGTAAGGGAGGGAGACTGGAGGTAAGGGAGGGGGACGAGGCAAGGGAGAGGGGGCGGGAGGTAAGGGAGGGGGGGCGGGAGGTAAGGGAGGGAGACGGGAGGTAAGGGAGGGGCACGAGGCAAGGGAGAGGGGGCGGGAGGTAAGGGAGGGGGGGGCGGGAGGTAAGGGAGGGAGACGGGAGGTAAGGGAGGGGGGGCGGGAGGTAAGGGAGGAAGACGGGAGGTAAGGGAGGGAGACTGGAGGTAAGGGAAGGAGACGGGAGGTAAGGGAGGGGGACGAGGCAAGGGAGGGGGGGCGGAAGGTAAGGGAGGGAGACGGGAGGTAAGGGAGGGAGACTGGGGGTAAGGGAGGGAGACTGGAGGTAAGGGAAGGAGCCGGGAGGTAAGGGAGGGGGACGAGGCAAGGGAGGGGGGGCGGGAGGTAAGGGAGGGGGGGCGGGAGGTAAGGGAGGGAGACGGGAGGTAAGGGAGGGGCACGAGGCAAGGGAGAGGGGGCGGGAGGTAAGGGAGGGGGGGCGGGAGGTAAGGGAGGGAGACGGGAGGTAAGGGAGGGGCACGAGGCAAGGGAGAGGGGGCGGGAGGTAAGGGAGGGGGGGCGGGAGGTAAGGGAGGGAGACGGGAGGTAAGGGAGGGGGGCGGGAGGTAAGGGAGGAAGACGGGAGGTAAGGGAGGGAGACTGGAGGTAAGGGAAGGAGACGGGAGGTAAGGGAGGGGGACGAGGCAAGGGAGGGGGGGCGGAATGTAAGGGAGGGAGACGGGAGGTAAGGGAGGGAGACTGGGGGTAAGGGAGGGAGACTGGAGGTAAGGGAAGGAGCCGGGAGGTAAGGGAGGGGGACGAGGCAAGGGAGGGGGGCGGAATGTAAGGGAGGGGGACGAGGCAAGGGAGGGGGGCGGAATGTAAGGGAGGGAGACGGGAGGTAAGGGAGGGAGACTGGGGGTAAGGGAGGGAGACTGGAGGTAAGGGAGGGAGACTGGAGGTAAGGGAGGGGCACGAGGCAAGGCAGAGGGGGCGGGAGGTAAGGGAGGGGGGCGGGAGGTAAGGGAGGGAGACGGGAGGTAAGGGAGGGGGGCGGAAGGTAAGGGAGGGAGACGGGAGGTAAGGGAGGGAGACTGGGGGTAAGGGAGGGAGACTGGAGGTAAGGGAGGGAGACTGGAGGTAAGGGAGGGGCACGAGGCAAGGCAGAGGGGGCGGGAGGTAAGGGAGGGGGGGCGGGAGGTAAGGGAGGGAGACGGGAGGTAAGGGAGGGAGACTGGAGGTAAGGGAAGGAGACGGAAGGTAAGGGAGGGGCACGAGGCAAGGCAGAGGGGGCGGGAGGTAAGGGAGGGGGGGCGGAAGGTAAGGGAGGGAGACGGAAGGTAAGGGAGGGAGACTGGAGGTAAGGGAAGGAGACGGAAGGTAAGGGAGGGAGACGGGAGGTAAGGGAGGGGGGCGGGAGGTAAGGGAGGGAGACTGGAGGTAAGGGAGGGAGACGGGAGGTAAGGGAGGGAGACTGGAGGTAAGGGAGGGGGACGAGGCAAGGGAGGGGGGCGGAAGGTAAGGGAGGGAGACTGGAGGTAAGGGAGGGAGACTGGAGGTAAGGGAAGGAGACGGGAGGTAAGGGAGGGGGACGAGGCAAGGGAGGGGGGCGGAATGTAAGGGAGGGGGACGAGGCAAGGGAGGGGGGCGGAATGTAAGGGAGGGAGACGGGAGGTAAGGGAGGGAGACTGGGGGTAAGGGAGGGAGACTGGAGGTAAGGGAGGGAGACTGGAGGTAAGGGAGGGGCACGAGGCAAGGCAGAGGGGGCGGGAGGTAAGGGAGGGGGGCGGGAGGTAAGGGAGGGAGACGGGAGGTAAGGGAGGGGGGCGGAAGGTAAGGGAGGGAGACGGGAGGTAAGGGAGGGAGACTGGGGGTAAGGGAGGGAGACTGGAGGTAAGGGAGGGAGACTGGAGGTAAGGGAGGGGCACGAGGCAAGGCAGAGGGGGCGGGAGGTAAGGGAGGGGGGGCGGGAGGTAAGGGAGGGAGACGGGAGGTAAGGGAGGGAGACTGGAGGTAAGGGAAGGAGACGGAAGGTAAGGGAGGGGCACGAGGCAAGGCAGAGGGGGCGGGAGGTAAGGGAGGGGGGGCGGAAGGTAAGGGAGGGAGACGGAAGGTAAGGGAGGGAGACTGGAGGTAAGGGAAGGAGACGGAAGGTAAGGGAGGGAGACGGGAGGTAAGGGAGGGAGACTGGAGGTAAGGGAGGGAGACGGGAGGTAAGGGAGGGAGACTGGAGGTAAGGGAGGGAGACTGGAGGTAAGGGAGGGAGACGGGAGGTAAGGGAGGGAGACTGGAGGTAAGGGAGGGGGACGAGGCAAGGGAGGGGGGCGGAAGGTAAGGGAGGGAGACTGGAGGTAAGGGAGGGAGACGGGAGGTAAGGGAGGGAGACTGGAGGTAAGGGAGGGGGACGAGGCAAGGGAGGGAGACTGGAGGTAAGGGAGGGAGACTGGAGGTAAGGGAGGGAGACGGGAGGTAAGGGAGGGAGACGGAAGGTAAGGGAGGGAGACGGGAGGTAAGGGAGGGAGACTGGAGGTAAGGGAGGGAGACGGGAGGTAAGGGAGGGAGACTGGAGGTAAGGGAGGGGGACGAGGCAAGGGAGGGGGGCGGAAGGTAAGGGAGGGAGACTGGAGGTAAGGGAGGGAGACTGGAGGTAAGGGAGGGAGACTGGAGGTAAGGGAGGGGGGCGGGAGGTAAGGGAGGGGGACGAGGCAAGGGAGGGGGGGCGGGAGGTAAGGGAGGGAGACGGGAGGTAAGGGAGGGAGACTGGAGGTAAGGGAGGGGGACGAGGCAAGGGAGAGGGGGCGGGAGGTAAGGGAGGGAGACGGGAGGTAAGGGAGGGGCACGAGGCAAGGGAGAGGGGGCGGGAGGTAAGGGAGGGAGACTGGAGGTAAGGGAGGGAGACGGGAGGTAAGGGAGGGAGACGGAAGGTAAGGGAGGGAGACGGGAGGTAAGGGAGGGAGACTGGAGGTAAGGGAGGGAGACGGGAGGTAAGGGAGGGAGACTGGAGGTAAGGGAGGGGGACGAGGCAAGGGAGGGGGGCGGAAGGTAAGGGAGGGAGACTGGAGGTAAGGGAGGGAGACTGGAGGTAAGGGAGGGAGACTGGAGGTAAGGGAGGGGGGCGGGAGGTAAGGGAGGGGGGGGCGGGAGGTAAGGGAGGGAGACGGGAGGTAAGGGAGGGAGACTGGAGGTAAGGGAGGGGGACGAGGCAAGGCAGAGGGGGCGGGAGGTAAGGGAGGGGGGGCGGGAGGTAAGGGAGGGAGACGGGAGGTAAGGGAGGGGGGCGGGAGGTAAGGGAGGGGGGCGGAAGGTAAGGGAGGGGGGCGGAAGGTAAGGGAGGGAGACGGGAGGTAAGGGAGGGAGACTGGGGGTAAGGGAGGGAGACTGGAGGTAAGGGAAGGAGCCGGGAGGTAAGGGAGGGGGACGAGGCAAGGGAGGGGGGCGGAAGGTAAGGGAGGGAGACGGGAGGTAAGGGAGGGAGACTGGAGGTAAGGGAGGGGGACGAGGCAAGGCAGAGGGGGCGGGAGGTAAGGGAGGGGGGGCGGGAGGTAAGGGAGGGAGACGGGAGGTAAGGGAGGGGGGCGGGAGGTAAGGGAGGGGGGCGGAAGGTAAGGGAGGGGGGCGGAAGGTAAGGGAGGGAGACGGGAGGTAAGGGAGGGAGACTGGGGGTAAGGGAGGGAGACTGGAGGTAAGGGAAGGAGCCGGGAGGTAAGGGAGGGGGACGAGGCAAGGGAGGGGGGCGGAAGGTAAGGGAGGGAGACGGGAGGTAAGGGAGGGAGACTGGGGGTAAGGGAGGGAGACTGGAGGTAAGGGAAGGAGCCGGGAGGTAAGGGAGGGGGACGAGGCAAGGGAGGGGGGCGGAATGTAAGGGAGGGAGACGGGAGGTAAGGGAGGGAGACTGGGGGTAAGGGAGGGAGACTGGAGGTAAGGGAGGGAGACTGGAGGTAAGGGAGGGGCACGAGGCAAGGCAGAGGGGGCGGGAGGTAAGGGAGGGGGGCGGAAGGTAAGGGAGGGAGACTGGAGGTAAGGGAGGGAGACTGGAGGTAAGGGAAGGAGACGGAAGGTAAGGGAGGGGGACGAGGCAAGGGAGGGGGGCGGAATGTAAGGGAGGGAGACGGGAGGTAAGGGAGGGAGACTGGGGGTAAGGGAGGGAGACTGGAGGTAAGGGAGGGAGACTGGAGGTAAGGGAGGGGCACGAGGCAAGGCAGAGGGGGCGGGAGGTAAGGGAGGGGGGGCGGGAGGTAAGGGAGGGAGACGGGAGGTAAGGGAGGGAGACGGGAGGTAAGGGAGGGGGGCGGAAGGTAAGGGAGGGGGACGAGGCAAGGGAGGGGGGCGGAATGTAAGGGAGGGAGACGGGAGGTAAGGGAGGGAGACTGGGGGTAAGGGAGGGAGACTGGAGGTAAGGGAGGGAGACTGGAGGTAAGGGAGGGGCACGAGGCAAGGCAGAGGGGGCGGGAGGTAAGGGAGGGGGGGCGGGAGGTAAGGGAGGGAGACGAGGCAAGGGAGGGGGGCGGAATGTAAGGGAGGGGGACGAGGCAAGGGAGGGGGGCGGAAGGTAAGGGAGGGGGACGAGGCAAGGGAGGGGGGCGGAATGTAAGGGAGGGAGACGGGAGGTAAGGGAGGGAGACTGGGGGTAAGGGAGGGAGACTGGAGGTAAGGGAGGGAGACTGGAGGTAAGGGAGGGGCACGAGGCAAGGCAGAGGGGGCGGGAGGTAAGGGAGGGGGGGCGGGAGGTAAGGGAGGGAGACGGGAGGTAAGGGAGGGAGACGGGAGGTAAGGGAGGGGGGCGGAAGGTAAGGGAGGGGGACGAGGCAAGGGAGGGGGGCGGAATGTAAGGGAGGGAGACGGGAGGTAAGGGAGGGAGACTGGGGGTAAGGGAGGGAGACTGGAGGTAAGGGAAGGAGACGGAAGGTAAGGGAGGGAGACGGGAGGTAAGGGAGGGGGGCGGGAGGTAAGGGAGGGG
The DNA here is from genome assembly GCA_028673005.1 of Tanypteryx hageni. Classification (NCBI taxonomy): domain Eukaryota; kingdom Metazoa; phylum Arthropoda; class Insecta; order Odonata; family Petaluridae; genus Tanypteryx; species Tanypteryx hageni. The sequence goes on from CM054117.1 coordinate 13,510,254, forward strand.
GACGAGGCAAGGGAGGGGGGCGGAAGGTAAGGGAGGGAGACTGGAGGTAAGGGAGGGAGACGGGAGGTAAGGGAGGGAGACTGGAGGTAAGGGAGGGGGACGAGGCAAGGGAGAGGGGGCGGGAGGTAAGGGAGGGAGACGGGAGGTAAGGGAGGGAGACTGGAGGTAAGGGAGGGGGACGAGGCAAGGGAGAGGGGGCGGGAGGTAAGGGAGGGAGACTGGAGGTAAGGGAGGGAGACTGGAGGTAAGGGAAGGAGACGGAAGGTAAGGGAGGGGGACGAGGCAAGGGAGGGGGGCGGAATGTAAGGGAGGGAGACGGGAGGTAAGGGAGGGAGACTGGGGGTAAGGGAGGGAGACTGGAGGTAAGGGAAGGAGACGGAAGGTAAGGGAGGGAGACGGGAGGTAAGGGAGGGGGGCGGGAGGTAAGGGAGGGGGACGAGGCAAGGGAGGGGGGCGGAAGGTAAGGGAGGGAGACTGGAGGTAAGGGAGGGAGACGGGAGGTAAGGGAGGGAGACTGGAGGTAAGGGAGGGGGACGAGGCAAGGGAGAGGGGGCGGGAGGTAAGGGAGGGAGACGGGAGGTAAGGGAGGGGCACGAGGCAAGGCAGAGGGGGCGGGAGGTAAGGGAGGGAGACGGGAGGTAAGGGAGGGGGGCGGGAGGTAAGGGAGGGGGACGAGGCAAGGGAGGGGGGGGCGGGAGGTAAGGGAGGGAGACGGGAGGTAAGGGAGGGGCACGAGGCAAGGGAGAGGGGGCGGGAGGTAAGGGAGGGGGGGCGGGAGGTAAGGGAGGGAGACGGGAGGTAAGGGAGGGAGACTGGAGGTAAGGGAAGGAGACGGGAGGTAAGGGAGGGGGACGAGGCAAGGGAGGGGGGCGGAATGTAAGGGAGGGGGACGAGGCAAGGGAGGGGGGCGGAAGGTAAGGGAGGGGGACGAGGCAAGGGAGGGGGGCGGAATGTAAGGGAGGGAGACGGGAGGTAAGGGAGGGAGACTGGGGGTAAGGGAGGGAGACTGGAGGTAAGGGAGGGAGACTGGAGGTAAGGGAGGGGCACGAGGCAAGGCAGAGGGGGCGGGAGGTAAGGGAGGGGGGCGGAAGGTAAGGGAGGGAGACTGGAGGTAAGGGAAGGAGCCGGGAGGTAAGGGAGGGGGACGAGGCAAGGGAGGGGGGCGGAAGGTAAGGGAGGGGGACGAGGCAAGGGAGGGGGGCGGAATGTAAGGGAGGGAGACGGGAGGTAAGGGAGGGAGACTGGGGGTAAGGGAGGGAGACTGGAGGTAAGGGAGGGAGACTGGAGGTAAGGGAGGGGCACGAGGCAAGGCAGAGGGGGCGGGAGGTAAGGGAGGGGGGCGGAAGGTAAGGGAGGGAGACTGGAGGTAAGGGAGGGAGCCGGGAGGTAAGGGAGGGGGACGAGGCAAGGGAGGGGGGCGGAAGGTAAGGGAGGGGGACGAGGCAAGGGAGGGGGGCGGAATGTAAGGGAGGGAGACGGGAGGTAAGGGAGGGAGACTGGAGGTAAGGGAGGGGCACGAGGCAAGGCAGAGGGGGCGGGAGGTAAGGGAGGGGGGCGGAAGGTAAGGGAGGGAGACTGGAGGTAAGGGAGGGGCACGAGGCAAGGCAGAGGGGGCGGGAGGTAAGGGAGGGGGGCGGAAGGTAAGGGAGGGAGACTGGAGGTAAGGGAGGGAGCCGGGAGGTAAGGGAGGGGGACGAGGCAAGGGAGGGGGGCGGAAGGTAAGGGAGGGGGACGAGGCAAGGGAGGGGGGCGGAATGTAAGGGAGGGAGACTGGGGGTAAGGGAGGGAGACTGGAGGTAAGGGAGGGAGACTGGAGGTAAGGGAGGGGCACGAGGCAAGGCAGAGGGGGCGGGAGGTAAGGGAGGGGGGCGGAAGGTAAGGGAGGGAGACTGGAGGTAAGGGAGGGAGCCGGGAGGTAAGGGAGGGGGACGAGGCAAGGGAGGGGGGCGGAAGGTAAGGGAGGGGGACGAGGCAAGGGAGGGGGGCGGAATGTAAGGGAGGGGGGCGGAAGGTAAGGGAGGGAGACTGGAGGTAAGGGAAGGAGCCGGGAGGTAAGGGAGGGGGACGAGGCAAGGGAGGGGGGCGGAAGGTAAGGGAGGGGGACGAGGCAAGGGAGGGGGGCGGAATGTAAGGGAGGGAGACGGGAGGTAAGGGAGGGAGACTGGGGGTAAGGGAGGGAGACTGGAGGTAAGGGAGGGAGACTGGAGGTAAGGGAGGGGCACGAGGCAAGGCAGAGGGGGCGGGAGGTAAGGGAGGGGGGCGGAAGGTAAGGGAGGGAGACTGGAGGTAAGGGAGGGAGCCGGGAGGTAAGGGAGGGGGACGAGGCAAGGGAGGGGGGCGGAAGGTAAGGGAGGGGGACGAGGCAAGGGAGGGGGGCGGAATGTAAGGGAGGGAGACGGGAGGTAAGGGAGGGAGACTGGGGGTAAGGGAAGGAGCCGGGAGGTAAGGGAGGGGGACGAGGCAAGGGAGGGGGGCGGAAGGTAAGGGAGGGGGACGAGGCAAGGGAGGGGGGCGGAATGTAAGGGAGGGAGACGGGAGGTAAGGGAGGGAGACTGGGGGTAAGGGAGGGAGACTGGAGGTAAGGGAGGGAGACTGGAGGTAAGGGAGGGGCACGAGGCAAGGCAGAGGGGGCGGGAGGTAAGGGAGGGGGGCGGAAGGTAAGGGAGGGAGACTGGAGGTAAGGGAAGGAGCCGGGAGGTAAGGGAGGGGGACGAGGCAAGGGAGGGGGGCGGAAGGTAAGGGAGGGGGACGAGGCAAGGGAGGGGGGCGGAATGTAAGGGAGGGAGACGGGAGGTAAGGGAGGGAGACTGGGGGTAAGGGAGGGAGACTGGAGGTAAGGGAGGGAGACTGGAGGTAAGGGAGGGGCACGAGGCAAGGCAGAGGGGGCGGGAGGTAAGGGAGGGGGGCGGAAGGTAAGGGAGGGAGACTGGAGGTAAGGGAGGGAGACGGGAGGTAAGGGAGGGGGGCGGAAGGTAAGGGAGGGAGACTGGAGGTAAGGGAAGGAGACGGAAGGTAAGGGAGGGGGACGAGGCAAGGGAGGGGGGCGGAATGTAAGGGAGGGAGACGGGAGGTAAGGGAGGGAGACTGGGGGTAAGGGAGGGAGACTGGAGGTAAGGGAGGGAGACTGGAGGTAAGGGAGGGGCACGAGGCAAGGCAGAGGGGGCGGGAGGTAAGGGAGGGGGGGCGGGAGGTAAGGGAGGGAGACGGGAGGTAAGGGAGGGAGACGGGAGGTAAGGGAGGGGGGCGGAAGGTAAGGGAGGGAGACTGGAGGTAAGGGAAGGAGACGGAAGGTAAGGGAGGGGGACGAGGCAAGGGAGGGGGGCGGAAGGTAAGGGAGGGAGACGGAAGGTAAGGGAGGGAGACTGGAGGTAAGGGAAGGAGACGGAAGGTAAGGGAGGGAGACTGGAGGTAAGGGAGGGGCACGAGGCAAGGCAGAGGGGGCGGGAGGTAAGGGAGTGGGGGCGGGAGGTAAGGGAGGGAGACGGGAGGTAAGGGAGGGAGACGAGAGGTAAGGGAGGGGGGCGGAAGGTAAGGGAGGGAGACGGGAGGTAAGGGAGGGGGACGAGGCAAGGGAGGGGGGAGGAAGGTAAGGGAGGGAGAAGGGAGGGAGAAGGGAGGGAGAAGGGAGGGAGAAGGGAGGGAGACGGGAGGAGGAGTCAAGGTGAATAGAGAGGGCGAATATTGGAAATGTAGCGACAAAGCGAGTTGACTGAGCGGGTAATTCAAAGGACGTGAGAAAAGAGCAGAGAGTTGGCCCACTTGGTGTTCGATGTATAATAAACAGGAATATTGCTCAATAATCGTTTACTGCACAAAATAAAAATTCAGATAAAATATTCAACGCTACAGAGTCATGAGTTAAACATCAGAGGGAGCTGTGAAAACCTCTTCCACTCGGGCTCTTTTCACGCGCAATGGATTTACGATTGCCTAGTAAACAACAAAAATCGTAAGATGCAAAGTGTCACTGAATACTAATTATATGTTCCATATAATATCTTCAAATGGTAACATTTTAAATATTTCCGTATGCCTTCCTCTACTCATTATACTACAAGCGTCGCCTATTAGAGTGGTGAAGACTAACGGGAAAACAATACTAGTGAATGTTATCGCGGACAAAGAAGGAAATTGAACAAAAAGTAGCAAATGCTGGCTGGAATCGTAGCATAGATAAGGTGCTCTCTGCTCAATAGTTGTAAGAGTCGAAATATCGATATATTTCAATTAAGACGGCAGTCCTGTTAAATCAGCGATATGAGATAATACTATCTCACTGAATTTGTAAAATTTGTAAATACGATTGTCTCTTGTTAGGTCGCGGATTTTTGGAGACGGGCGGGGAGCAGTCTTAAAAGAACTCTTGCAGTACAACCGAAGATACAGTCACATTGACCTATTTGAGCAGAGACTTGCAATCCTAGGGTAAGCAAACTCCTGAGGTACGCGAACGTGTTAAAGCTACTAATTTTTCTTTTTACTTCGTCTTTCATGCATGAAATCAAAAGTTACTACTAATAATAACTTTATAAAACAAACAAATACGCAAGATCTGCGGGCAAGGAGAAAAAACTTCTCAAGTGTGCTCAAACAGTATCACACGAAATCTCCGTCTCATCTCCACTCCACAATATCCACTCCACTCTCATCTCTTTTACTGTAGTACTAAGTGTAGCATAAGAGACAAGGAGAGATTGAATGGTCGCCTTGTGGTATAGTGGAGAACTTTCTTTTATTTGTATTAAACTAGCCGCCTAACCGCATAAGAGCGAATCAAAGACGCATAAAAAGAAATTTCGGCAGCAATAAGTTTGTCGCATAATAGCAAATTCGCATAAAGGGAACCCGCATAAAGAGAGGGAAACCTGGACTAATTTTTTCAAGCAGTAGATAGTTAACAATAGTCGTCGGTAGGTGGCGTGGTGCTTAGTTTTTAAGATATCTCTTAAACAATGCATTATATGAAAAAACGTTTCGAACAAACATTGCATAAACTTAAATTCCCTACAACTTTTATTTCAGTACTTTTTACATTTATCAAATATTAAAGCAAATATAAAAAAATGGATGACAAGAGTAATCACCCACTTCCGGTCGACCGAATTTTACCAAAAACTAATAGTTCTTTTCCCTTGAACAAAAATGTCAAATATAAACACGGATATTATCGAGAAAATAGTCAAAACGTGTTTATGGGACCATAAAACATATATTTCCGTTGAAATCTCGAATTCGATTGTTTTCATGAAAACAATACTTTCTCTATACTTCGTAAATGGAGAAAGTAAAAACGGATGTGACAAGAGTAAAGATCGACTTCCGGTCAACCGATTTTAGCTAAAATCTAACCAGTTCTTCACTCTCTAATACAAATGCTAAATATGAAATTTTATGCTAATTGGATCATTAGTTTTTGAGTTAGAGCGCCCACAAAATTCCAGTCACAGACAGACACACAAACAACATCGAGAAAATAGTCAAAACGTGTTCAGGGGACATTAAAACATGTATTTCCGTTGAAATCTGGAATTAGATTCTTTTCATAAAAACAATTCTTTCTCTATACTTCGTATATGGAGAAAGTAAAAAATGGAAAAATTTATCAAAATAAACTATTTAGAAATCTTTCTCCCACCCACCTCAAGTTCCTTTGCGACCCACAGGTTGGGAAAACCTGCAATAGAGTATGGTCGTGAAACTTTTTCACTTATAAATTAATTTTAACAGAAATCACAAGCCAAAAATAAAAATATAATACTCGCAAAAATTCACAGTCGATGCAATAGATTTTCTTTAATTCTCTGTAGAATGAAGAGGGAGAGGAAAATTATAAACGACGCCAAAGCGCCGTACCAAATTTAATGAAGTTCTATAACAGAAGCAAGGAGATAAAAATGCATAATTTCATTTCTAGTAGTAGCGATTCAGATCGAGTGTTGCCTTAACCTGCCATTTTATAGCGGCGCGCAGACTGATATAATGCTACGTTGAAAACGTGTCTTATTTTTCAACTCTAAAATGCTGCAAGCATTTTAATAGCGTATCCAGCTGCAGTCCAACAGAAAGGCTCGGAAAAAGGTAGACGCGGAATAAGATATGATGGTCGATAAACAGCAAACGCCGCCGAGTGAAAACAAGATCAGTCCAAGTTTACTCCATAAATGGAATACGCAGAGATTTCTAAGGCGTTCTTTACGGGAAATACTTATGAAACGATATCGAAAGATTGGGCGATTTTCGAATTTTAATATTAATGTATGCCTCACAGATCATATAAGAGCATGAGAGAGAAAAATAGGGCTTTTTAATTGTTGTTTGCCGAGAGAACCGTCTCGGCGATTGATGTAAACAAAATACGCGATGTTATGCTCGGGATTTTCTCGAATATTTATCTCCGAAAATATAACTCGTAGTTGTGGTGTCGCGGACCTTATTGTGGTAAATGAAGTCCTTTATCCGAATAAATTTTTTTTTTAATCTATACCTCACAGATCATATAAGAGCAAAGACGAGAAAATATGGATTTTTAATTGTTACTTGACGGATGTTATTTAACGAGATATGAGTTCAAGTTTATTAAAGTAAAGTGGAAGTTTTAATTGACGGATTCAGTTCAAAATAACAATTGGACGATAAATTTCAATAAGGATCGCTCCTACTTAACTTAATTAAAATCCGTCCAGCGGTTTAGAAGATGAAAGTTACGCCGGACGGACGAGATGTGCCCATAAGGCGGCGTTCTGCTACTACCGCTTCGCTGGTAAAGAACTCCTAAAAACGCCAGTGCGTTACATCGGATAAACGTTCGACACGCTAAAAGGTTAATCCACCGTCGGCCGATGGCGATTCCGTCGTATTTTGGGAATAAGGGCGAGTAAATTGCTCACCAGCGCAGGCCAAAAGCAGTGGGCTTCGTCTTGAGGGGAGGCGGGGGCGTCCCTGGGCGGGGGAGGCTCCCTCTCCGCCCACACGAGGCTCCCCTCCACGAGGAACAGGTGGAAGAGGCCGTCCTTGAACACGCTAATCCACTCCCTCCGCTGCCACTCGACGTCATCGTATTCCACCAGCACCTGGCCGGCAGAAGAAAGAAAGGAGGGTTTTGTGAGGAAACCGATCTAGATTATCCTCACCCGACCGGAACTGGATAATTATGCATAATTTATCTAAACAGAAACGCCATTTTTTATTTTAAGAAGCACAAGTGTAAACGTCCGTCAAAACTGTTAAATGCGTTCATGTATTTCTTAGCTTGGTTCTCTCCCGTCTTCACCCCCTTTCCTCCGCACAACTTCGACCACATAGTATGCGCATGTAAACGTAAAAGTAAGATTAATATTGTTTCTAGAGAAAATCCTTTTGGCAACGAATTCACGAAACTTTTCTCGTTTTCCATTCCAACCAATTCAACGTACGTTTCACGAAATCGGCTTCCTTGACGGCAGAAGATTTTCATCGCAGGAAACGTCAACTTTATGCGTTCGACAAAAATTTGTGGACTATTCAATGCGTATTTGAAAATCGACGGTAGGAAAATTAATTTTTGTTCTTTTGTATGTTCATTGGTTCAAGTCGCGAATTTGTACGATGGATATAAGTAATTTTAAGATGCAAATAAAAACACGATGTACTTATTCCCACATTATTCAAGTGGGGAAAATGAACCGTTTCCGGAGTGAACGTCGGGCAGTACCTATTTCTGCACGGCGATCACTAGAGCCCCGAAGTTCAGGCACTATAAAATGTCAAAATAGGCAGGAAAAAATGGTACAATAAAACAGGTAAATAGGCACTATAAAGGCATTTATTTTAACCCAAATATTAATATTATGTGGAGTTTATATAGAGTAGTTATAACATTTCAATAAAATATGATTGCAATCGCTGTTGATAACGTCTTCAAATTATGAGACAACGAGATGTTTTTTTTAAATTTCAAATTAAAAACTTGGTCTTCTGTTTTTCAGGATGTTTTAAAAGTGAAAAGGATCTCTCTACCTCAATGGGAGTAACGGTCGTATTTAAAGCAAGCTATATCTGCGGGATTAGCCTCAATTTCTGCGCTACTGTCCCCTTCTAGAAACTTCGCAATTATTTTCTTTTAATCCAAATCTTTGTTGGCGCACAACACTTTTTCACACCTGTTTTTACAACTATACCCTTTTCACATGGCGCACTGCACATTTCACTTTCAGTGAATTGACCAACGTCTCCTCCCTTTTTTCAAGTAATGTAATGGCGTCTGGCAACTTGGAGAAGTTGGCTGCGATGCATCCATATCGTGGCTGACATAATTATTTTCCAGGAGTTATTTGACAATACGCATGGAGTAGGCGTCTTCTTCATCGAAAGTGTTGACAACTACTTTTATCTTTTCAATATGGAAATCTGGCCATAGAAGACTCCATGCTATGGTGAAAAGTTGAGCGATTGTTGAGCCATTTGCGTTTTCCAAAACTTCTAACGTAAGTAAATAAATTTTCGATGGCTGAATAACCTCCATGGTTCCTATTATGACCTTCCCACAGCGTCGGTTGTCTCGTCGATAGAGATCCAAATTTTCTTGTCCTCAACATTATTTCTGATTTTTTTGATACCACAGTTGTACGCTTTATCTAAATAGGTTTTCCTCAATGTTGACTCAATTGGAACCTCTTTGTTCGTATATTTTTCCAAAAACGCTTCCAAAGAACTGTTTCGACACCAAACTCTTTAATGAAATTGTTCAGTCTCTGGCCGAGACTCCATTGGGCACATTTTTGGTTTTGTTGCGAAACAATGCAGCGCAACATGTATCGTGCAACAAAGAAACATGTGTCCGATACTTTGTATGCGTGAAACAAAATTAAAAGACCCGTCCGCACACGCGGGCACATATTGCAGTTGGTAAAATGGATTCGGACGATGGAGATGCTCTTTTTTGTGTCGTTGCAGCATGCTTTTGCCAACTTGTTGAAAACCGTCGGAAAAACGTAGAATGTGGGTACGGCCTTATTTAACTGAGCGGAGTGACTCTACACTGATTGCGAGTGAGCTACTGATACAGGACAGATTTGGCTTCAAAAACTTTTTGAGAATGAGTGAAAGTCATTTTACAATTATTTTGGAAAAAGTTACACCTTTTACTAAGAAACAGGGCAGCAGACTTCGCGAGGCAATCTCACCGCGCATGCGCCTTATCGGAGGGTTGAGGGGAAGGAGAATTCTGACCAGCAAAAAAAGACGTGTGCACGAAATCACTGACCTTGAGATAAAACCCTGCTGACTAACCCTGTTTTCCCCGACAAAAAATAAACAAAAAAGAACGCAAGATTTGGGGTAGCGGGGTTAGTAATGTTGCGCAACATGTGCCGTGTATATCCAACCAGACGGATATACAAAATCCCGTATACTTTGTTTCTGGATAGACGCTGCGCAACACTAAATGTCGCGATACAGTGTATACAGACAGCTCTTCAATTTCATGAAACATTGTGCCGCAACAACGTTGCGGCACAATGTTGCGCCGAATAGTTGCACAGTGACCGGGCCTCTGCTTCATGGAATCACTCACTTTAGGCATTGTGGCCACTCGAGTAGAAGTATCATGTTCATCACACAAACAATTTGTTAAAAATCAACTGTTGTGAACTGTTTGAAAGCCAAAAGACAACTGAGAGATGCTAGGATTGAAAGTGAGTGTTTATTAGGTCTTCCCGAGCCATGGGTTTCCCAAAAGTGAACTCAGGTCAATAGCAGTGGTCGAATTAAGATAAAGGCATAGCCAATGGTCAGAATTTTATATGATACCGAACCGAGGGAGGGTAAAAACCGTCCTTGCAGAGTTAAACAAAACAGTATAATAGCCAAATTTAAGAGATTTGGCAAAAATTGAGTTAAATAGGAAAAAATAGACGTATTTGGATAAAAAAGGCTTATTTGAAAAAACCTGAAATAGGCAAAAAAAAGGCATTTATGGCAATTTGCCTGAACTTCCGGGCTTTAGTGATCACCCAAAATTTCGTTTAAGGCTGAGACCGGATCGGAGGGATATCCGCGGGCCTCTTCACTATATAAGGAGGGTATGGATTTTTCGGGTTTTACCCGATTCTTACCCTCCGATTGCCTTTTTTAAATTTCGGGTAAAACCCGAAATTATTAGTTTTCTTTATACACAATTTTGTTTTTTAATTTGGTCACAAAATTTATATTCTGGCACTTGTACGCTCCTCAGTACTCGAGTGCAGCCCGAGGTCAATCTGTTTATTCACTTCGTAGACAATTTATTCGCAAGGTTACTTTGTAACACAATTTTAATCTTTTGGTTTGTCCGCGCCACGAATAGTCGAGGGCGCGCCTTGGGTAGCCGCTGTTAGATCTTTGGTAGGATAAGGAAAAAAGAGCCCAAGTGTCTGTTAGTTGAAAACACTACGAAATAAAAATTATTTCACTAATATTTGGTGTATTTTCAAAAGAAGTTGAGCCGGAAGCAGCATATTTGTGCAGTCTGCGAGGTGTTCCTCTCCAACTGGAGGCGTTTAACACAAGATATACGGCACGATAAATAATTTGAAAGATCGTATGTGGCCCGCATACTGGTATATAAAACCTCATGTGGCCCTTTTAGTTAAAATTTGGTGCTCTCTGTTCTACATTATACGGGAGCCTCGTATAACTAGCTGACTGCTAGTACCTGCGCCTTCGTTGGACAGCTCGATAAATAAATTCCAGCTCGGTCAGAAAAGGGACGTTGCATTTTAAAAATTTACAGGCAGTGAAAATATTCCTATATTATAAGAAGTGGCCGTGTGCTTTAAATTACGTAGTTATTTTCCATAGAATTACAATTCAATAACATTTATTGAGGAAAGTAAAAAATCCTGTGCGCATACTCAACTGCACAACCTATGCGCCGTTCCGTTTGCTTCTACACCTACCAAAAAATGTTAACGTGGATTAGAGTCCTGCACGGGCCGGGTACGGGCCGATCCTTTGGAATACATTACCCGGGCCGGGTCCGAATTTGTATGGGCCGGGCCTAGAAAATCAGGCCCGTGCAGAGCTCTACCGTGGACACACAAAAACGCGGATAGCGAGTGTTCACTGCATTCTTATATCATTAAAAAAAATCAGTACGGAAAGTTATTCAGTTGAGCGTCGTCAAAATCTGTACAGTGCCGAATGAATAACTACGGTCGGTCCGTTTAGCCATGCAGAGACTCGGGTTTGGTTGCTTCAGATAGTTTGATTTGCGGTCGCGTCGTGCGGTCAGAACGCGGCTCCGTATATCACGAACGTGAGCGTAGAGCCTGAAGTGCATAGAAATAAATTGCTAGCGAAAGCGATCTTCGGGAGGGATTACTTCCGACCAGATCATCCTTGGCTGCAAAGTTGCAAACGAGACGCCTCGAGTGGAATGTTCCAATGGTGTACTGCGTTAAACCACCGTCTCCGTTTTTTAAAGGGAGGAGAGAACTGTCCATGACAGTTTATATCTTTCCGGCCACTAATTAAGCGTGTTTCTGCTCCACGAACGAAGTGATGACTCATAAGTGATTGTGCTTGGGGAGTTCTACCTAACGATAAGAAAAAAACATTTGACGGTGCGAATTAATATCCGGTTTTCGTCACGTTCGTCGAGAGAAAAAATGAGCATTTTTGGAATTTAGGATCATTTTGATCCTTAAGTTCAATGTTACTGTTAGACTCATTTTCTGTAAATTAAGAGTGTTTCTGCATTCCATATATCCTTGGCTTGATCAGATAGATCATTTCGAACAACAGGTACAGGTTACTTTTCCGTGTATAATACGCAATTCTGACCAAAACGTTTGAGTGCGATTACACATGGTAACAAATGCAAGCATTTTTCCAGCCGTTCAATAGCAATTATTTTCGGACACACTGTCACCGATAAAGCACAGCTGCTATTAATGCTGCATTTCAATCGAATATCTTTCTAAATTTTTGTTTCAAGGCAAAAATAAGAATAATCTTCAACTTTCTATCTTTATATACCTACTGACATCGAGACGGTAAAAAAACTTTTAATTAATTAAAAATGGCTCTTAGTCTTTCAGAAAATAGCACATTTAGTACCAATGGGTTGAGATATAAGTATAGAAATTCGGACAGATATAAATGCATATCATTTACAATGTAACCATTATCTAGGTGGAAAGGGACATTAAATAACTCTAGATGGGGAAGAGGAATGACTACTAATGACAACTCAAAAGTAAGTGATAGTGAATCTACCCACTCTATCCTCGGGATGGTTATACAGACATAGTTTCCAAAATAAGTGTCGGTGTAATCAAAATTGCAGGATTGGAACGGACTACGCTCCCAAAATCACAACAGATAATAATTTCTCTCCTCTCCCTTACTTTGTTCCACCTCGAAAGGTTACTACCAAATTTTCGGTGCGTATTATGCACGGAAAATTGCGGTTGTTCCATTAAAAATATCGCCAACAGTTTAGCCCAGTGGTGCCTAAACTGGGTGCCGCAGCTGACCTTTAGGGGTGCCGCGGAAATGTTTTTTATCATTATAAATAGCTGTTTCTTACATATATAGGATATATATGATATAAACCCTAAAGTTCTACAAGTGCCACAGGGCTGAAATTCGGCATGAAGATAGGTCATTGGGTACGACCTCTGGAAAAATTCCGAAATTTCAGAAAAAGTAATATTTGACCTCAATGTCCAATTTTAAACACCCATAAGAACAGCACTATAAACGGTGCAGGGCTGTATAAAATTGCTTTTGTAAATTATTTACAATTAGGATACAAGGTCGGGACGTGTACCGTTCTCTGGATAAAAGAATGAAGTTTATTTTTCTTGGAGACAAAATTCAAATCCAAGCTGAATTTACGTAAAAATTCGATTTTAATTATAAAATTATGAAAGGTTTTTCGGTTTTCAATAATGATAAACATAAACTACCATAGCAACGACTCGAATGCTTTTCAGTGGAAATTTATTATCCATACTTCAAGAGCATTGATATAATGTTTAGACTGTATCCATTTGATTTCAGCCAAGGATGCATGCTTACGGTGACGTGATAATTTTAAATTAATTTTTTTATCCGGATACGTACTAAAAGGAAGTTACAAAAAGTATGGGAATCACTCGTTTAGCCAAATCGGAGGACGTGATTCACCCGTGACAATTTCCTAAGTGATTCAGTGGACTTCAGGCGTTTAATTCTGCTGCTCGCCAAATAAATTTTACCGGACGAGACTCGACAACAAATTTCGCCGTTACTTTTCGAGTAGTCGAGGATTTGGCTCGAGCGCATGGCAGTGGGTGAGGCAAAGGGCGACGAAAGGAACGCGAGGACGAGGTACATAGGTGCCTGGGAAGAAGCAAAGGAAGAAGGTGGATCGCGGCCGAGGGCAAGGAAGGGGGAGGGAGGGGGAGGTAGGGGGAGGAAGGGGGAGGGAGGGGTAGAGGAGGTGGGGGAGGAGGGTGGGGGAGGGCGGAAGGATGGGCCGCATAGTAGTCGGGCGACAAATCGCTCTCTCCTCGGGGGCGGAGGTGCGATGAATGGCGAGGGGGAGGATCTCGATGGCCAGGGGGCGAGGGTCGACGACCTCCCCCAACAGCTGAGACGCGTATGGCCCCTCGCCCGCCCCCACCGACCCCTAGACGTGGCCCCCCGCCGCCAGCATCGCCTCTTCCAGCCTCTGCCCCCTTCTACGAGAGGCGATCAAACTCGGAGAACCATCCTCATCAGGCGAGGCCTGCTCTCGCAGCGGCGGCCGGAGGGGAAAGCGGAGAAACTGGAGAGATCGCGAAAGGAACAGAGAGGAGGGAGTAAATATAGACCGGAGAAAGGAGAGAGGGCGAGTGGGGTGGAAGCGATCGGAGGCGGTGCAGCAGAAAGGAGGGGGGCGAGGCGGTTGGGGGGGAGGGGGGGGGTTATTGGGCAGCACTGACGTCGGCCGGGTATAATGGAGAGGGGCCGAGAGTGGAACGGGAAGGAAAAGTCGGGAGAGCGTGAGAGGAGATCGCTCCGGCGATTGGCAACGTTGCAGGGACGCTTTGGAGCGGAGTGGTAATTGTCTTCTTCACGGATAACACGATTCGTTGCGTAAAAAAATCATCGGACTGAATTCGGCGGAGGAGGCGTCCCTTCGCACGCGACAGATGCAGTCTGCGTCGACTTGTTTCATTTGGGAGGTTATTGCGGTTCGTTCCCATGACAAGTATTTAAATTTACGACCCGTTTTTCCCAATTAAACCCGTTTTTAGTTGCTGTCTGCTTTCAAATTCTCACGATGAAATTTCTTTGATTAGATAACCGCGGAAGTGCCCGTGCGTAAAACAGAGGCGCGATTCGGCTGCCGAGTGGCCGTCTTCTGACACGAAACATAATTAAGAGCAGTAACGGAAGACGTGAAGAGAGAATGGCATTTGAAAGTGAATTTATTTACTAAGAATTTTCGCTCGCCATAAAGAGATTTGTTGCATGAAATCTGCACGACATTCTTTCCATTTTCATGGCACATTTTCTAACAGCTGAGTGTTTGGCATACATCTGAAACACATTCAGCATTGACAACGCGGTATTGACCGCGGTAATGGCAACATACATTACGGATAATTTATTTGGATTTTAAAGTATAATCACGCACGCACATATTTACAAAATTCAGGTTTACAAAAATGCAATTGCAGAATTCAACATTACCACTAAGATACGTCGAAAACTTCAGTAAGAAGTAAAAATTGCGGATCTTTGAACTATTTGGGGAATAAAAATGCATTAGTTAATTATAGAAAGCTTCATTTGCAATTAGTGCACAGAAATATTCACGGTGAATATCTTTTGTACAGAAATTATACTTCACGTCGTTTGATTTCTTAAGTTTGTAAGATTATCACTATGATGGTATATTTGAGTCTTTTTTCCAGTGCGACTGCAATAAATACCTGCTTGAGTAATACGTTAGATCTCAGGCATTTCGCGCTCCCGCCTGCACCTCCTGCAAGGGACAGGCAGCACAAGGCACGATAGAAAACATGTGACGTCACTCAATAAGATGGCCGCGTTGCCTACTGAAACGCCCACAGTCTTTAACTCCGCCCACTTTCCAATGGAGGACATGAAACTCTTGCAGACGCGTCATGCTCCGCCCCTTTCCTTTGAGGGATGCAACAAACACAAGGAAAACCGGTTCTTAAAATATTCTCAGAAGTCAACACAATGAAACGCGGAAAATGTTTCATAAATAAAGAAACGTATTTGTTTTCCTTGGAGCATGTTTATTTGTATCAAGAAAATTGATTAAATGCAAAAGCTTTGAAACTTATTGCTATATGCTGAATTTAGTGTACTGTGCAAGAATTGCGACGGTATAACTGAATAAAATACTCGATAAAATACCTAAGCACCGAAGTAGCTGGTATTTTGTTTTGAACCCGATTGAGGTCTCTCGTGCCACATGACCAGCGCGACCTACTGACGATATTGGTAAATATGTACGCAACTATTTTACTATTGGTGATTATGTCGATTTTTGTGGTCTGCAACAGACATTTTATTGGTAACGGGGAAAAATAACAGTGAAAGCTTCGGAGCTTCGATTTACACGTTAATTCTATCATCAGCAAGCTTCACGTTCACATTGTGCAAGATTTTTTTATTTCTTTCAATCTACAGGATAAACATAGTCTTTCGTAGGTTAATCATCCAACGATGGTAACTATTCAAAAGTACGCGGTTTTTTTCGTTCGCTTGAAATTTCAAGGACTTACGTACATTAAACGATAGCATTTAATTTGAATAAAATTGAAGATTCGCAATAATGTGAAGGATTCGTTTTGTTTTATTTAGGTATGAACGGCAAATCGGAAATCATTATTTATAACCTTGCGATGATTAATACATCCTAAAAGTATAAAAAACAAGAATTTCACCTTTGAAACAATGTGAAAGATGTATATATTTATTTTATAAAATTTACCCATGACTGCAATTACGCAACATGCCATTTTATCAACTTAAGTCGTACAAGGTGAGCCAAAAATTATAAAAGGGAGATGAAGATCGCAGTTAGGTATAACAAATGAAGGTTTTGGTCAAGCTTTAGTACCATTTACATTCTCCAATCCGAAGCGGTATCGTTGAAGGAATAAACGAGAAAGCCGCTATAAAATTCAGGTCAGAGAACAATCTATTTTTTCTCCCAACGGCCTGAATTTTAAAGTGAACTAGCGTTCGCTTTGATTATATTGAAAGCTACAGCAAAATAAAAGTTTAAATTTCAATTAAAATTAAACATCTTACAGTTGAAATAATCTAAATATCAACAACGTATGTGTTATGCCGTAACTATAGCGACTAAAAATGTACAGATTATCGCACTGGTTATCGAATCATGCTATAGATTTCAGAGTATTTTAATGGATTAATGTATAGGTACACAAATCAAATAATGTAGACTCGATACAATAAATGCATTACTGTATTCGTGCAATAGCTTGTTTTCAATGGATAACGGCTGCAGCCATTCAACAATTAGATCAATCAGAAGAGCATTTCAGCTACAAATTAGGCGCGTTATGTGGTGCGGAAGTTACCAAAAAAATCAATTACAATTTCTGACCAATCTTTAAATCTTTGTCAATATCGAATATAACACAATAAAACATTTGATCGACACCTAATGCACAAAACGGAGTACGTGTTAAACCAAATTAATAGGGAAAAATTACTGTTTAGTAAACGTCACCGGAACAATTTTTTGCAAAGATTAATTAAACGCTGAAAAAGTTCCTCGGAAGATTATTTTTTCAACACAAGTAATATATTTAGCCAGTCAAACCGAAATTATAGGAGATGAAAATATAGTGGCTGTGTTATGCCGAGTCTAAATATAGTAAGGAAAGACTGCCGACACCCAATATCATGGTAACGTCGCATGGCACGCCGCCCTTACGTTGAAGCACGAACTACATCACCTTGTGAACTTTTGGCGCGAGAAACTACCAGTTGTTCGAAGCTATAACCACACATTTCTCTTCTCTATAGAAGCACAATACAGCACTACATAGAGTTCGTATTCCGAAAAAATCAACTATACTAAAACGTTCCGTGAAAAATTACCAAGTTCGCAATCATGAAAATCAATCACAATAAACCTTGTCAAACAATGGCGAGAAATGGCGTGACAATAGCCATAAAATGATTATTCTCAGATCTTAAGGTATTAACAGCAATAACAAATAATTAGAGCGCAAACAATGGGAGCTTTAAGAATCCAACTTGTGATGCGATACAAGTGACGACTAAAACTCCACATGACGTCACCGAAAGTTTCAATAACAGAAGAATTCATTTCATACGATTTTTACTTTAACAGTCGGATCGAATCACGAGTATTACTTTAAAGAACCATTTCATTCATATAATTCAGAACTCACGTACATAAAAAGTTAAATTAAAATTGAATTAATTAAAAAATTAAAATTGGATTCAAATGAAGGTCAAGTAACTCTGTGGCTATACTACTCCGACGAGTGATTTAGATACGCATTTCGGATATAAAGAAGCCATCCTCAGCGGTAATTTACCGACCGTTGATTATTTACTTTCAGATCGATGAATTACCACAGAGGATGTCTACCTTGTAGCTGAATTTCGCACCCGATTTACTAGATCGCCTTATGACCACAGTTCGATCACTACGTAAACAATTCGAAATATTTTTAAACCGTAATTTATACTGAAAATCTAGCGTCTAAGTTCATGTGTCCCTCTAACCCAGTGGCCGGCAACCTGCGCTTCCTGGGCCGCATGCGGCTCATTTAAGGATTTGCCTGCAGCTCCCGACAGCAACTCCCACTGATAAAACACCTAAAACCACCCGAACGAAGCAGACTTCGTGAATTATTTTAACAGAATAAAATGTATTAGATGAAACGTTTGTTTTACAGATATAATCGCAAAAAGTAATATAAGGCAAAGTTAAGAGAGGGACAACCGCCCGCATCACCCTCTGTGGATCCGCTACTGACTGAGGCTCTTCATATGCTGTGTGTTATACAATACATACATAATTTGAAAAAGTGGCTCTTCTAGTGAAAAAGGTTGCCGACCCGTTTTATCTCGCTGTCTCTCAACCTCACGGTATTCACGAACCACCCAATTACAACAGAATATAATAACGGATCAACATCAGTAATGTTTACACCATCAGTGTCCCGCTACTTATCCTTTTGGACCGCATGGACAATTTACATCTACGTTACCCTGCAATTCACCAAACTGGTAGATGGCAGGGGGTGTAACGCACTGAGGCCTGCCTAACAGTTATCACTCGCAGAGTCGTCTTTCCTGTTATGGTCTCGTATTGTTCTCGGAAAGAATGAGCCTTTATAACGCTCCGTTTTACGTCTCACGTATCTTATCGCCATGATCGTTTCTACCTATGTACGGATCCCATATACTGGAGGCATATTCCCTCTGCGGCCTAACTAGCGAAAAATAACACGCTTTGCGTACTTTCTCTGTACTCTCACAATCACAACTTCCAGATTATAACTTCGGTTTTTATTATAAACTCGGACCACAGGATGAAAATCTATGTTCTAACCCCGTGGCGAATTCCAAGTCCTACAAAGAGCTAGTGATTGACGATAACACGGCGTACGAAACCAACATATCAGAGTGCAGCACGAGGGATTATAGGTCACAGGCATCGGGAATGACTCCTCCGGTGAGAGTTTTAAAGAGGCATGTGCGGAGGCGAAGCTAAGGTGAGGGCAGAAAGGCTTGCAGCACCGTTGGGGGCAGTGGAAGGGGGCAAGAGGAGGCAACCCTGAAGGGGAAGGCGGCGAAGAGGAAGTGAAGGAGAGAAGGGAAAACAAGGTGAGAAAGGGTGGGGGAAGGGGGAGGAAGAGGGGGATGAGGGTGGGAGGGAAAGATAGGGGTGAGGTGGTGAGGCAGGAGAGCGAGAGGGAAGCAGAGGGAGAGAGGCACGGAGATAGAAATGGAGGGAGGAGGGGGAGGGGAAAGAGAGGGAGGCGGGGTAAAAGGGGGTGGGGGAAGGAGAGTAGAGAGGAGGGGGAGGGGTAAAAGGGGGTGGGGAAAGGAGAGTAGAGAGATGGAGGGAGAGGGGGAGGAGGGGAAAGAGGGGCGGGGGAAGGAGAGAAAAGAGTTGGAGGGAGGAGGGGGAGGGGCAAGAGGGGGAGGAGGGATAAGAGGGATAAGAGGGGAAAAGGGGTAAGAGGGGGAGGGGTAAAAGGGGGTGGGTAAAGGAGAGTAGAGAGATGGAGGGAGAGGGGCAAGAGGGAGAGGAGGGGTTAGATAGATAGATAGATAAATGTCTTTATTTGGGCGATTTAGACCATAAGGTCCACTCTTACATTTAACCCATCGTCTATGTTAAATTATGTTATAAAAAACTAACATTAACGTCAAAACTATTTAGATAATAATATACTAAATACAGAGGGGGCGGGGAAAGGAGAGTAGAGAGATGGGGGGAGGAGGGAGAGGGGCAAGAGGGTGAGGAGGGGTTAGAGGGGGCGGGGAAAGGAGAGTAGAGAGATGGGGGAGGAGGAGGAGGGGCAAGATGGGGGAGGGAAAGAGGGGCGGGGGAAGGAGAGTAGAGAGATGGAGGGAGGAGTGGAGGGAAAGGGTTGGAAGGGGAAAGCCGTTTTTGGATGGATTAGCGTAAGCGTCCTAAGAATAGAAGCAAGAATAGAGGAAAATATGACCGCAGGGCAATGATGAGAATGCTGGGTCACAGTCTAACGCACTTTGGAGATGGATTTTATGGCTCGAAAATGATCTCAGGGTGAAGCAGCAGAATATGCTCGTCTCGATTAAACAGTCGGAGATATTAACGATTAGTTATAAAACATATGTTAGAAGTTTGCCGAATGTTTGTTTTTCGTTACAAACGCACGAAAAGTTACGTCATGTCCAACCAGTACGAGTGAAAACATCCAAGACTGAGTAATCTATTACATATCAGCGATTGTAATTAATAATGATAATTAATGGTACGCTGCCTCATAGATTGGATTTTTAAGTTAAGAATTCTGCCGAGTTTTACGGCAACGAAAAATCGATATGAATTTTTATAGAAATACAGACCTCGTATTTCGCCGTTTTGCTAATTCTATATTGAAACGAATTTAAACGTTCGCGTGAAAAATACTAATTTTTTTAAGCTACCAAAATCGCAATATACGTCGACTGAAGATATAGAAACAGTGACTCAACGTCCTCGAGGCGAAGATTGATACATATGATTCTTTGGAAAAAGATACAGTGATGACCTTTAGAAATAAACCTTGCGTACGACCGAAGCACACGCTGTGGAGCGGATAAAAGAAGATCGGTGATTTCGACAGAAGCTTAACGGTGCAAAATAACTCTACGACAAACACAGCAGTGCGGAAGATGTTCTATTTATCCACTACGATCCAAGAGGTCATTTCGCGCGTGTGGCCTTCAAATCCAGAGGTCGGAAATTTTTGCTGCGTGACGGACCGCGATTGTAGTTGAGAATTCTTCTGCGGGCCGCATTGGGAATTATGAGTGCATCGGTAGGTATAGGAAGTTATGTAGAGATTCTGTGTTGTCACATGAATAACAATACGATCCAAGCCACCAACAGTTAGTAAACCACTGAACTAAACCATGTTTTATAATAAAAATTTCAATGTACAAAGTTGTATAACTATAAATTTGATTAAAACATTGATGTGTTAAATTTTTCGTATCGCATTCTCATCATAGTTTCGCGGGTCGTAGTTAGCCACCTCCCGTCCTAACCGACATTTATTAACGCCATTAAGAAAGGGTTTTAGTCGTAATCGAGTATAAGAGTTTTGCATTATTGTTCACTTCAAGGTGCGTAATTTTTATTTAAAATTTTAAATTCTACCAAAACGTCGCTGTCACGTATTCAGGACGCCGAATTCTAATTACTCTTACGATTTGCCGTTCAAGGTTCCAAGATATTCGGCGACTTCCTAAAGACCGCCTCCCCCTTTCACGAAAAGAGCAAGGGATGTTCTGCGCACTAAACGTTCTAACCCTAAGAACAAAATATCGGTACTATATATACTGCACAATATTTCTTATTTCTGGTCTCGCTAGGCTCTTTTCTACCTGGAAAAAACTCCTACTGCTTCAGTACCAACCAAACCGCGGAAATTTTTCTTTTTTCTGCACATAAACGGTACAAATATATACAAAATCATATATATATATATATATATATATATATATATATATATATATATATATATATATCTGAAAATTAAACTTGATAAATAGTTAAACCATACATAAATATCAAGCATTATGTGGATTGGCAAAGCCATACAGGCACTGAATCATTATTACTGGACGAAATGAAATATGACTTAAGTATTATTGTTTATAGCACCAAGCACTATAAATGAACGAATTTTAATCGAAATTGTTAGGGCCATCTTTGAATAATTGATATTTTGTGAAAATCGAGATCAATAACTTACCCTTTATCCTTGCGCTCATCAAAGGGTGTATTATGGATGATAGTATATATTATGATAGTACATCTATGATAATATCCATACATGCAAGATATAATTCGATTTCGTCCAAACGTTTAGGACCTCAAGTTGCGCACAGACATACGGACAGACAGACGGCATGGCGAAAACCCATTTGTTTATTTGAATTATAGATTTTGAAGTAATAGAAGTTCGTCTACATTTGTACGAATAAAAAATAAATGTAATAACTCTTTAAAATCAATTACACAAGTCTCAGACTAATTCCACAAATGATGCAGGATCGCCGAAAAAGCTGATGACGCGATAGACGTGAAGTAATTACCGTCTTCCTAAAAGAAAACGAATTGGCGAGATCACGCTTAATGGATATCATTGAAAAATGAAATTAACTCCATTTCATCGCCATAGCGATAACTTATATCAGAGGTTCCCAACCCATGGGTCCCGACCCCATTGGGGGTCGCGGCAGAAGTTCGAGGGGTCGCGAATGAGTGAGAAATAAGACCTAAACATCATTCTTTTATCATATCGCTTGACATTGTAGTTAGTACAATGTCGACAATGTAAAAGAGACGACAATAGAAGTGTTTTGGATTTCCGTCAACAGAGAGTATCCAGAAATTTCTAAAAAAGCTCTAATGTCACTGCTTCCTTTTGGTTCGACATATCTTTGCGAAACTGTTTTTTCTTGTCTCACTATAATTTACGATTGGCAATTTCAAATATATTACCAAATTTCGATGAAATTCTACCAATTATCCAGGCTAAGGTTTCACATTAAATGTATTAATTTTATTAATATGTAATGTCATTATTGCACTATATTATTTATACTGTACCATTTTTGCGTCAATACAATAAATATTATTAAAACCCTATAAATGGCGTAAATTTTATGCAAATATATGGGGGTCGAGTGTGATTATCATCTATAATTTTGGGGTCGCGAGTAGGAAAAGGTTGGGGACCCCAGGCGTAGAGGACTATAGTAGGGAGCACGAACGAAGGCGGGTGTCAACTGGATGCGCAGAAGGTCAGGAATGTCACGTGGTTTCTCTAACTCCTTCACTTGGCCAATCAGCGTCTGTCAGTTAGGGCGACTTTTGGGATGCAGTTTGTACATTTGCGTCGTGATTTTCGTGTTTATTTGCATGTTTTACGATTGAGATTTAAATAGTACCGTCTTGTGGTGTTCTAAAATGGAGGGCAAAGGAATTACACGCAAAGTCTTGCACAAACAAGCAAGAGAAATCGTATATAAAGTGTATCAGTACTCACGAAGAGGGGAATTAGATTTCTTACGATAAGGAGCATCCACGAAAAGTGTAATGTTTGATTGGCATTATCCACCCAATTTTGTTCTTATATCTTATTTTGTATTTTTATTTTATATATTTTTGTATTTTATTTCTTGATTGTATTTCCTGTGATGTATTTTGTGTTACGACGACATCCATGACGTTAGTGCTAAGTTGTTATTTGTAATTTGTGTTTAGAAGTTTAAGTAAACAAATTCTGTTAAATGATGACGACGCAGTGGTATTGTAAACAAAACTGGGTAACTGCATTTATTTTGATGGAAATGGTAATGTAAATTAAAGAAAGAGATTTCTTTTGCCGAGAAGGTTGAATTACGTGTCGGTTTTTGTGAAACTTTGGAACCGTGAACTTTAAATAATAGAGGCTGACCAATATTTACTTTAACTTTGTTAATTATTTCTAGTTCACGAAGAATGATAGCTGTCTCCAATAATCTCTTCCAAATGAAAACCACAGAGCCTGCTTGTTTTCGACAACGCACTATCAAAACTGCTTCTGTTCCTTCACAAAACAAATGAGTTAATGCGGACGCCTATTCCCGCGTTGAATTAACGTTAATTCTACGACCGTGAGTTAAGCTACCGCAAGGAGTTAGCTATGTCTGCCTGAAGGAAGATCAAGAGAGACAAAGCATAGACGAAATTAAAAGCATACGAAATATTTGAATGAACGAATTTAATGTTATTCGAAAAGTACTATGGAAGAGTAACAAAGCACGTATCTTACGTTGTTATAGCGTTATTTCTCCATAAATCTTCAGTCGCCGCATTTGCTATTTCTACAGAAGCCTCCCGGAGATGATTTTATAATTATTTAATTCCGATAGGGTTCGAAAATACAGATAAGTACCTGATAAATGATGAATCTGGGAATGAAACCTATGATATAACACCTAAATACATACGTACGTATGTGTCTGTATGCAGCGTGTAATTCCCTCGCACTTTTAGCACATGCACCGGATTTAAATTTTTTTATATTTATAAATAATTTACGTAGAATTTGAGTGTGGCAAATGAAATGCATTCCTCGAGTTCGACCGTTTTGGTTAATACGCGTGTGTTATCTCCTTGAACATATACTATAAATGTTGCCTCTCGCTGATCAGGCAATCTCGTTATTCCGGTACTACTCCGATTCCGAGGGGTGCCGGATTATCGAGAGTTTACTGTATATAGAGCAAGTATATTATAATCGTAAAAAAATCGACTTCGAGGCTGTGGTGGAAATACACGTTTTAGGTGTCACTGAGTACATAAAAGTGGTTTTCGCCATGACGTCTGTCTGTCATACTTCTGGAACGGTCGACCGAGTGAATCAATACTGATAAGACTTTTATGTTATACAATGAATTCTTAAACGTATTTTAAATATTATCTCGCTTTCTGAGCATAAAAACAAAGAAAATGAAAATGGCTATCGACCACAAAGAAATGATCCACTTCGCGGGGCTAATCAAAAGGACGACTGAAAAGTTCTCGACCCAAGCAAGAAGGGAAGAGTGGAGGGGAGTGTCTTTTATATAAATCGTAACTTGACATCTTGCGACAATATGTATTCAGGTTAAGCGTAATACTCTTTGCGGTTCATTCTCAACAAATCATTTAGTGTAGTCATCCGAAGCCTCAATTGACATAGTGAAATTCGAGCACCGAGCTGTGATTCATTACTTTCTTTCTGAAACGTTTAGTGTTTAGTTGCTAAAGACATCCATTTGGATATGCACCAAATGTTGCTTCCAGTTATTAAACTGTGAAAAAATGTGTAGGAAATTTCTAACAAGATGGAAAAGTATTCTCCATAAAAGGAATACACAGAGATTTCAAAGGCGTTCTTTATGGGAAATACGTATGAAACGGTATCGAAAGATTTGGAAATTCTCGAATTTTTATCCCAGAAACTATAAGTCGTATTTATATGGTCTCGGGGACTATCTTGTAGTAAATGTTGTCCACTATCCGAATCAACTTTTTAAACTATACCTCACAGGTCATATAAGGGAGTGGGAAAGAAAAGCATTGGATTTTAATTGTTGTTTGCCGAGAGAACCGCCGATCGATGTAAACAAAATATGCGATGTTTTTCGCGGGATTTTCTAAAATTTCTATCTCCGAAACTATAACTCGTAAGTGGTCTCGTGGACTTTCTTGTAGTAAATGTTGTTCTCTATCCTATTAAATTTTTTAATTTATACCTTACAGAACATATAAGAGCTAGGGAGAGAAAAGTTTGGTATTTCATTGTTGCATGACGGATGCCATTTAACGAGATACGAGTATAAGTTTATTAAAGTAATTATGTAAAGTGGATGTTCTAATTGACGGATTCAGTCCAAAATCGCAATTGGGCAATAAAGCTGAAAGTTACGACGGACGTACCAGGCGTGCCCATAATGCGTTACGCTTTTACCGCTTCGCAGGTAAAGAACGCTTAAAAATGGGAGAGAGAGAGAGGTTGAAGGAGTAACGAAATAAACTACGTTACATGCGTTGTAGTTGAACATTTTCTACATTAATTAAAGTGGAAGATTGTTTTTTTATCCTCCCGTGAGAAACCATAGGCCACCGAGTGGAGAGAGTTTCCATTCGACGTTTGCCGTCCGAGTAAGAACGGCCGCCCTCGCAACACCCCGACCTCCTCCCTTCTTCTCCACTTTTATTCCCCCTCCCCCACCGTGCGTTCGCCGCAGCGTAAAGCGGCCGGCAAGGAGAGAATGTCGGCCAAGTGTGCTGCCTACTGGAATTAAGAAGCGAGTGAGAGGGAGAGAAAGATGGTGAGAGTTCGCAAGACGAAGCGTTATGGGGGAGGTCGAGGACGAGGGATGATTTATCGGCTCTTGATTGAGGGTGGGCCGCCGCCGCCTTCCGTCTTTCGCTTTGTCACGCGCATGAATGTGGGAATTTATTTTAGTCTAAGGAAATGTTGAGGATACATCAGTTGATGCCTCTTTCTGCTCGAGGTAAATATTCCAGTGCGTAAGACATAGGTTTTAAAAATTCCTCGCTACATGCGTACTGGGCTTCAACAGATTAAAATGAAAATTGAAACCATTTTGCGTAAACAATAACAGGCGTCATAAAAGCACTCGATCCTCTTGGAAAGCCGATTAAACGTCTTCGAGACATACTATCTGTGAAAATAATGCCATACTTTTAATCCTTTTTCTAAAGGTACGTTCACACTATTCATTCGTTCGTGTTCTGTCTTACGACACGTCCTACCAATTCATTGACTGGTTTTGACTAGGGAATATACATACACGGTGTGGTGGTTTTCCGTTGCCTTCCACACCGGACACACACACAGAAGGGAGGAGGGAAAACCGGTGCCGGCAATTTTTTGTGCAAAAGAAGTAGCCACGGTCCATATAAATCAATTATGAATGATTTAAAAATCGAAGACTGACAAGATAAACTAATAGTAAACACACTGTTTTAAGTCACACAAGAACTCAACACTACCGCACGTAAGCAGCGTAAAGTGACAAAGAGCAGATGATTTAGATCCTACAGCGCATGCGCGAATTGGTGGATAAATACAACTTTCCCAGTCGGAAGAAATCTTAGGCTTGTCTTGTACAAATCTTATACTTTTCTAGAGTTCTATTTATACATGTATAGGATTTGTATTTTTCATGTATACAGGGCCGTCCTTAAGGCAAGGCAAGCAAGCAAGGCAGGCGCCTAGGACCTCGCGCTCTGGGGACCTCGCTCCTAACGAATGTCATAATGCATTTATACGGAAACAAAGCCACAGTATAAAGAATATTCTTGAGTATTCTTTGTACTGTGACAAAGCGGGGTGATCGATCACAGCGTTCGAACGACAGAAAAATGAGATGTGGTTCTATAATGTATACATACAATGTACACGTTCTCCAGATTGTCTCGAGACTTTCTCGAGACTAAAGATCTTAGAAACATAAACAAATGTATTTACAATGGTTTTGATCAAGACTTAATTCATAGAGGCGCTGCAATGGAATGGCAATCGCCTTGACAAATGACAATCGTCTATCGAGACAATTGATACCTAATTGGAGATTAGTCGAGTATGATGGTTTTGTTATTACTTATTAGTTAAATGACAAAAAGTAATATTCTCTTATAAAACTGTATTATAAGATACAGACGTGAGAGGCTTCGCAATGTGACATCGAGTTTGTCTGTGCATGCTATATCTCAATCAGTGTTACAATATATGTATTCTGTCGTCGTCCTACGAAAATAAAGCTTCATTAAATTAAATAGAAAGGCTGTTTCGTGGATGGTAAGTAGTAATATTCACGCATGTTAGCAGAAAAAATGACACAGCCAATTTTTAAGCAAAAAAGTACTAGAAATAAAAAAGACTTGCATCTTACGAGTGCTGTAAAGAACAGTTATGCAGCGGGGAAAAGAAATATGAAATTGAATTTTTCAACTGTGTTTTAGACACAGCCTTGATTGAAATATAAGAAAGATTTACACAACTTAAGAATTACTATGAAATATTTGGCATTCTGTTTATTATTCATTCGTGTTACACGAAAGAGCTCAGAGATAAATGCTTAAATTTAGAACTAGCTTTAACAAATGAAAATATAGGCATGAGAGATATAGATGGAGAGAGATTATACGAAGAACTAGAGAGTCTTGAGTATCGCCATCCCTGAAGTTCTTAAGTCTTCAACGCCTGCTGAGATTTTGAAATTTTTATTTAAGCAACAATATACAGACATTTATCCTAATGCTTCCATTGCTTATCGTGTTTTGTTAACAGAAAGAAGTTTTTCAAAATTAAAGCTAATAAAATCTCATTTGAGAAGTATAATGACAGAGGAAAGGTTAGTCGCATTAGCAATTTTATCAATAGAAAAATACGTTGCCGACCAATGTGATTTTTATACACTGATAAAAGATTTTGCTGAAAACAACACGTTTTATTATGACGATTAAATGTCTCGCACGACCTATAACCAATTTATTGTTCAAGAAGGGTTCATGAGCTATTGCTCCGGAGCCCAGTCAGCCATAGATACGCCACTGGTAGAAACGACATTATTTTAACGTTCATTGATCTTCGGGAAGCGATCTCAGAAAGAGAAGGACTGATAATCGGCGTGACGACAAACTGTTTCTATTATGCATATCGATTTCGCTAACTTCTGGTTTATTTATATTTTATTAAAAAATCTTAGTCATTATTGAAAAAAAATACAAATCGAATCATTTGAATTGAATAATACGACGAATCGTAACAAGTGAATTTATTTAACTTTTCCGATTGATCAGAACGAATTAATCCAATCGGGAGCGGCCATGTCATTTGTCACAGTTTGCTGAAAAGACCATCAAAATATCGTGTTTCAACTTCAGGCTTACGTACTCTCTTGATTTCAACTCCGGATCGACCCTCGATCGCCGAGATAAGCAGTTCTACGTCCGCTTCGCGGCTCTATGGCAACGTTACATAACAGGCTTTGCATTCATTTTAATTCTTACAACTGAGTTTATGCTGTTTTTTTATGTTTACATAATTGCTATATAACGGCAGAGGCTTCTTATGCATTTCTACCGATATCCCTGTAAATGATCTCCTCCAGCAATCGAAGCTGACGTAATTTATTTATATTGGCAGTGGCTTCACGAATATCAATGAAACCTTAGTTCAAGGCTCGTTAAAAAGTTCATCCGTTACTTCTTTCTTTAAAATCGACCGATGCATAAATTGTCCCGTCTTTTGTCTCGCTATAGTTTTTTGTCAAATGTTCATTTCATATCTATTCAATTACACGTCTTTATCAATGCCCATTTCACTGCATCTATGATGTGGTTTATGCTTGGAAAATGATGCATGAAATTTTGTCATCTCAAAGTTCTAATAAAATTTACACGAAGTTTCAATGGTTTTAAGTTATTAGGCTGGATTGAACTTCGCCTTTGCCCTGGAATTTGTACCCTTTCTTTGTTAGCCAATCGCCTTTTCCTTAAGTATTTTAATGCACTACATCTAAATTTGAACACGTAAGGTAACGATAGGAAGAACCATTGGAAGATCAATACGTGCCAAAGTTGCAGATAAAAAGTATTTGAAGAGGAGCAAGCGTGTTTGGTCCAAAAAATGCCGCGGAGTAAAGAAGGCGAGAACAACAGCGTGCTTATAGAGCGTGCTAGTAGAACCGCATTCTTCCCGGTTCCTGAGGTTGGATGTGCAGCGGGAACGCGGAAAATGAATAGGCTTAATTGGAAGAAGATAAGGTGGTGTGTAAAAACGGCTTATTTGATGAGACGCGCGCACGCAGCTCCAAAGCAGGTCCGATAAAAGTGGCGATAAGTGGGGATAGACCGAGCGACCCAATTTAAAAGGAACGTAGTTTCTCTCTCTCTCTCTCCCCCTCTCTTTCTCTCTCTCTCCCCCTCTCTTTCTCCTTCATGCACACATTCTTATTCCCTTTCTCGCATACTTCGAGCGATACATTTCAATGGCTCTTGTAAGAAAATTGGAATGAATATTTGTCAGATGTGGTGTCATGCATATCGCGGCATTGATGGTTCATTTTTGGAACTATGTGGAAGACTGAAGTCAATTGTACAAGTCTACATCGCCTGGAATTTCACATTACACCAAACATTATGTATCGAATTCGATTTTTATTCTATCCTGAATTCGATGAAAATACCGTATTTACCCGCGTAATTGCCCCATCTGAATTATGAGGAGGAAATCAAAGATTATTTTTTTCTGATATGACTACTATTATACAATAGAGGAAAACGGCGTAGTTGCCCGACCCTTCTTTTTGTTTACAAATCAAAAGTGGCGCAATTACGCGAGTGAATGATGCGCTTGGATCTAATTCTGGTTTTTCGTCGGCACATCTATACCTCACCGTTCGCGGGGGTTACGTTCCTGGAAGAAACCGCGTACGATAAGTACATAAATAGGGAAAATGGGATTCGGCTCCAGCATATGCGATAGTGGACCCCATGGTGAATATTTTTATTGGCGAAAATAGAACATAGAAACAAATAATTAGGAAGGGTAATATTGAGAAAAGCAGCAATCCTAAAGAGGTATAAAAACCAAGAAAAAAGTGAATTTTTCTTTCCATAAACGACCAACTGAAGATATTCGGGATGGAGATGGTTTTTATTTGGAGATGGAAGAAGACAAGGCTGGCTTCAGGAATGCTGTGATGTTTTTGTTTGTAACTTTTTATAAATGTCTACTTTTGAAGCTAATGTAGAATCAATACTCGAAGTGAACGCTCCTTCCAATGAATGCGGTAACCTTCATTTCTTTTGGTCTTTGTAATGCATCGCATAACCGTAATTTTAAAAACTCGAAGGATTTTCTTACAAACCCCACCACCCCACCCCTCTCTTATGAAGTCAGACGGAAAGAATATTTCTCGTCTACTTCTATCGCGCTTCCTTGCTCTGATCTCCTCCTTAGTATTTATATCCATACTTAGGATCCATGTTTAATGTGAAAGAGCGAAAATTTGTTATTAAAAGGAAAAAAACAGCGAGTTTTATCTTTAGTTATTCGGGTGTACGGCTCATTGCCATTTTGAATTCTTCTCTCTTTCAGTTTACTGCAGTCATTTGTCAGGTTTTCGATCGATGCTGCAGTTGTCAGCGTGTGTCGTTATCAATTTATAGTAGAATAGAAAAGACAGTTTCAGCGCAGCGATAGTGACGCCGCCTGCCGGTAGAAACTGTAAGCTATAGATAAACAAAAGATAAACGTAATGACGTCATAACAAAAGACGATCGTAATGCGCAATGTTAGTTTGGTATCATGGAAGGCGGTAAATTTGAATCGAGTTAAAATTTTGCTGTTGGTATCTTGGAAGGCGGTAAATTTGAATCTAGTTAAAATTTTGCTGTTGGTATTTTGGATGGCGGCGGATTCGAATCGAATTAAACTTTCTGGGTTGTTATTTTGGATGGCGGCGGATTTGAGTACGTTAAAATGAAGCGAAATATTGAGCAGGTTGATCAAGTTTTTTTTTATTTCCAATAAAAGACAATCATTATTACTTTATAAAAACACAACAAAAATGACAATCTTTTTTCAAAGGAGGTGGTCCATCGATATGAATTTCTCCTTTATTGCAGTGTTCCAGGCATGGCTGATATCGTTCCGTCTTATTCCAGTCTTCTATTTCTTGTAATTCGGGAAATGTGGCGGCTATCTGATGGATGTCACGTGGATGATACAGTTCAATATAATCATAGGTATAAATTTCAGATCCTCTAATTTCATCGTCTTCCAACCACGATCATGGCCGACCCAACTTTATGTATAATTGCGAGTTGTTTTAAGTCCATAACTGAAAGTTAATTATTTTCAAATCAATGATTGCTTAGATTTATAATATAATAATAATTTAAATATAAATTAAATTACCTTTGGAGAGCGATCTTATGCGTGGAGTATTCTGGATGCGTCTTTCTTCGAGAAACTCACTTATGCACGCGTCCGTCCTCTGCCGAGTCTCAAAACCGAATGAAACCTTCTATGTGCAAGATTGCAAAAATGCTGAGACTGCACGGCCGCGAGACTCTGCGTAGCGATTTTGAGTCAGCGAACCGGACGTGATCACTGCAAAGTGCCGAGTTCGTGCATACACCGGATGTGATCTGGAGAGTGGGGGTTAACGCAAAAGTATCACGTCAACACTTTCCCAACTTGCGATTTGAAGAAAGAGTACACGCCATAACGCTTTGAGTCTTCGACTTTATGTGACGTTTTCTCAGCATCGGACCTCGTGTCATATATTTTGCTGCAGCAGTATTCACAAAAAAATTGTTTCCAAAGAATACCTTCAATACCTACGCCATCTGGTAAGCATATTTTCATTCAAAATATTTAATCGTTTTGGAAGAATTCTTTTAAAATTGAGTTTATTTCATAAATTCTGAAAATTATCACATCCTTGAAAAATGATGTGTTCGATGAGGGCTAAATGTAACCTCTCAAGATTTTATAATTGACAATTTTAGTAATAGCAGTGATATAAGTGATAGAGATTATTTCTTTACGAAAAAAATAGTGATAATATTTCTAGGGTGAAATATTGCTGCAATCAATGTATTTCATATAGAAACATCCCAGTTCTCTTCTTTGGAAGTCATTGAACCGTATAACATTTCAGCATTCTATACAAATATAAATGTCATCTTAAAGTTGTAGAAGATTTCTACATATTATTGTTTCTATTGTAATGTTAAATTATTTAGTATAAGACTTGTGAGATTATGTAATTGATATATAGGAATGGGGAATGCAATTGTATGAGTATTGAAATTGATATTTTTATTTTTTCAGATACTACGTTTACCAATTTAACCTCCTTTTTCCTAACCTGCATATATATATAAATTCTTGGTTTCTTTATTTCTTTCATTGTTTTTTTGAAACGGTTGGGATGGAAACACTTTGTGAGGTGTGTTTCGTATATTTTAACCCACGTTATCGCGTAGCGCATGAAATGAGCGACGTTCATATGCGACACGTGATACAGAGAGGTGGAAACCGAGTTGTAGAAATAGAATCGGCAGTGAGGAATCGTCTAAAGACATTTTGGATGAGTGGAGATGGAGTGAATAGAGACATTATCACGTTTTTAGACGGTATTAAGGAAATTTTGATAGGTAAAATTAGCGAACAGTTGGCAAATACGGCTCTGAAAATTAATATAATTTTAAAAGCTACGTTTAAAAAGGAGAATGAATCGAGTGAGAGAGTGTTCAAAACGAAAAATGTTCGAGTCCTTCAGGCTAATGATATTGATGAAATTTTGAATGAACTTTTTGGAAAAATTTTGAAGGAAAAGTCTGAGCATCAGGCAAAAGGTTCCGGTTGGTCGCTATACGAGATTCTTGGGTTGGAATTGAGGATCAATAAGTACACACCTTTGAGAGGGTCCTCTTTTATTGAGTTGCCACCAAAAATAAAAAACACACTTTCGGTAATAAATATCAATAATAGCGATTGCTTTTGTTTTAAATATGCAATTTGGGCAAAAAATGTTCAGAAAGATCCTCAACGCGTGTCCAAATACAACAACGAGGAATTTCAAAAAGGGTACGATTGGGATTGCGTTGAGTACCCTGTGGAGCTCTCACAAATTCCAAAATTTGAAAAAACCAACAATATTTCGGTTAATGTTTTCGGTATTGATGAAAAAAATAATGTGTACCCTATCAAAGTTGTGGATGAGGAACTCGATGACCACCGAGACCTTTTGCTTTTAACTGAAGGCTCCAAGACCCATTATTGTTACATAAGAAATTTTGAAAGGTTAGTTCACCGCCAGATGACTAAAAAAGATAATAGACTATACATGTGCAAAAGATGTTTCACTCATTATCACGATGAAGAAAAGCTCATGGAACATAAACGGGACTGCAACACCAATGCTCCCTCGAAAATCCTGCTCCCCACAGATGAAGACAAGTGGTTAAAATTCAAAAATTTCAGGCACACCATGCGTGTCCCTTTCGTGGTGTACGCTGATTTCGAATGCATCCTACCAAAATTTGCCAGTTGCAGTAGCCCTCTTGATCATTCCTACTCGATATCCACCCAAAAACATGAGGTCATGTCTTTTTGTTTTGTTTTGGTATCCTCCACGGGAGAGATTTTCGATCCTGTTCTCTATCGTGGTGCGGATGCCGCCGAGGTATTCGTTAAGAATTTAAGAGATGTCTCAGAGCTCATATGCAGAGTGTACAAAAACGTGACTCCTATGGTTGCGATGACCCCGGAGGAACAGGAAGCATTCAATACGGCGACCGTTTGTCACATTTGTGGGGAGGAATTAGGTAATGATCGCGTGAGAGATCACTGTCATCTCACGGGTATGTATCGAGGACCTGCTCATTCAAATTGCAATTTAAATTTCAAAATGCCAAATTTTCTCCCCGTTTTCATCCACAACCTATCCGGTTACGACTCCCACCTGATCATTCCTCATTTAGGTTACGACGAAAAGGAAATACATTGCATCCCCAATTCGGAGGAAAAATATATTTCCTTTTCAAAGAAGGTGAGTGAAAACTTTTCCATCAGATTCCTCGATACATTTCGTTTCATGGCTTCTTCCCTCTCAAAATTAGTTGAAAATCTTCCTCAAGATAAGTTCGAGCAAACTGCAAATTTTTTTGGAGAAAAACTGGACTTGGTCACTCGTAAAGGTGTTTTCCCTTACGAATACGTAGACTGCTGGGACAAATTGAACGATGTGTGCTTACCACCCAAAGAGGAATTTTATAGTCAGTTGACTCAGGAACACATCAAAGACGAGGACTATGACTATGCAAAGAAAATTTGGAAAGATTTTAATTGTTCGACTCTAGGTGAATATAGCGATCTTTACCTGAAGACTGACGTTTTGTTGTTAGCTGATGTTTTTGAAAAATTTAGGGAAGTATGTTTGAAAACGTACAAATTAGACCCAACATGGTACTTCACCGCACCAGGTCTTGCTTTCGACGCCATGTTGAAATACACTAAAATTAACCTTGAACTGATGAATGACTATGACATGATTTTGATGGTAGAGAAGGGAATTCGTGGTGGAATCAGTCAGTGCATGAAAAGGTATTCTGAGGCCAATAACAAGTATATAGATAATTTTAATCCAGAGATTGAATCTCGATATATTGCTTATTTAGATGCTAACAACCTCTACGGCTGGGCAATGAGTAATTACCTGCCCCATAGTGGGTTTCGTTGGCTTGATCGGGAGGAAATTCAAAATTTTAACGTAACTTCTATTTCAGATGATCATTCGAAAGGTTACATTTTAGAAGTCGATTTAGAATATCCGAGTGATCTCCACCACGAACACAACGATCTACCGTTATGTCCTGAAAATAAAATTCCTCCAGGTGGTAAGCATACAAAATTGTTGACGACTCTAGACGATAAAACTAAGTATGTTATTCACTACGTTAACCTAAAACAGTCTCTTTCTCTTGGACTAAGACTCAAGAAAATTCACCGAGTCATTGAATTTAACCAATCTCCGTGGTTGAAATCATATATCGATTTAAACACTGAACGTAGGAAAATTGCAGAAAATGATTTTGAAAAGGATTTTTACAAATTAATGAATAATTCCGTTTTTGGTAAAACTATGGAGAACGTTCGGAAGAGGATAAATTTGGAATTGGTTTCCAATGAAAAACGATTGGATAAACTAATATCCAAATCAACATTCCTCGACCGAACGATCATTAATGAAAATTTAGTCATCGTTCACTTGAGAAAATCTAAAATTAAAATGGATAAACCTATTTATATAGGATTATCAGTTTTAGAATTAAGTAAAACATTGATGTATGACTTTCACTATCGGAGGATGAAGCCTAAATTCGGTGACGGGTTAAACCTATGTTACATGGACACTGACAGCTTCATTTATGAAGTAAGGACTGATGACTTTTACAAAGATATGTTGACTGACTTGGACTTTTACGATACATCCAACTTTCCAAAGGACCATCTTTGCTTCTCTGATAAAAATAAAAAGATGATTGGAAAATTTAAAGACGAGTGTAACGGAAAGATAATGACTCATTTTGTAGGACTGCGGAGCAAATTGTACGCATTTAAAGTTAGAGATTCGAAGGAAAAGAAAAAAGCAAAAGGAATAACCAAAGCAGTTATCAATAAAGGTTTAAAATTTGAAGACTATGTAAATTGTTTAAGGGATAATTCCGTTGTATTTCGCAAAATGAATGTGATTAAAAGTAAAAAGCATGAACTTTATTCGATGGAAATGAATAAAGTTGCCTTGAGTGCTTCTGACGACAAACGTTATCTTTGTGACGACGGGGTCAACACCTTGTCCTGGGGAAACAGTAAAATTCCAAATTTAAAGAGAAACTGGGAAGAAGCCTTTGAAGGCGATCTTTGAATAAATATTTGTAGAGAGGCTATTTCGAAAAAATAACAGATAAATCTTTTATATATTGCGTAAGGTATTATTTATATCCAAATGGTTCAAACAAAAGTTATAGCTTGTACTGAGATGCAAATTTTAAGTTATAGACTGTTTTCCAATAAAATGATTTTTGTTAAAATTTTGTATTTACCATCTATCAAATCTGTTTTAACTTTATTTAGATTGTTTAAATTCCGTTTATAATCGATATCATATCCAAAAATTATAATACGGGTAATAAAATATTCACTTTAACCTGATACGATATAATTATCTTCTTTTATCCGAATCATCTAAGGGGAGAGTTGTCTATTCTATCCAACGTTGTCGTGGAAATGAAAGAATTCCCGTATCCCAATTGGATTTAATAAAGTACGTATTAAATCATCGCGAGATTTAAATAGAATGTCTCCACGCATATGTTTCTCTTTCTTTTCCGCTGGGGAACTAAGAAGGAAAAGCCTGCACTCGCTCTCTGAAAGAATGCCACCTTGCATTTTTAAGACGCTATCTACATCCGGCCGCGCAATCCTCGTAACCAGATCTGTTGGGCTGTGTCGCGTCGCACGTGCCTCCAGCCCCACCCGCCACCTCTCGCAGACCTTCGTATGTTTTGCCACTAGGATGTGCTGGAAAGACGTCTTTGGAGGCGATCTTTAAATAAATATTTTTGTATTGAGGAATTTAAAGAAATATTGTTTTAAAAACGTATTTTTCTCAAAATTAGTTTGGGAAAACATTTTTTCGATCAAGCATTACGAAGAAATTTTCTAAAAAAAGCCGATGCATAATTTTTTTTCAAAATATCTATTACTAGAATAACTTTCCACAAACGCTAAATATTTTTTAATAAAAAAAAATATTTGCCAAATAAATTTGTATACCGAAAATTAATAAAATTCCGTAATCTATAAAATAATTAATTTATCAAATCTCACTTATGATTATTTATATAATCAGAGAAATATTGTTTTTAAAATCGTATTTTTTGTCAAAATTTGTTTGGAGAACATTTTTTCGATAATGTATTACGAAGAAATTTTCTAAAAAAAAGGCGATGCTTAATTTTTTATCAAAATATCTATTACTAGAATAAATCTCCAAAATCGCTAAATATTTTTCAACCAAAAAAATATTTGTCAAATAAATTTGTATACCGAAAATTAATAAAATTCAGTAATCTATAAAATAATTAATTTATCAAATCTCACTTATGATTATTTATATAATCAGAGAAATATTGTTTTTAAAATCGTATTTTTTGTCAAAATTTGTTTGGAGAACATTTTTTCGATAATGTATTACGAAGAAATTTTCTAAAAAAAAAGCCGATGCTTAATTTTTTTTCAAAATATCTATTACTAGAATAAATCTCCAAAATCGCTAAATATTTTTCAACCAAAAAAATATTTGCCAAATAAATTTGTATACCGAAAATTAATAAAATTCAGTAATCTATAAAATAATTAATTTATCAAATCTCACTTATGATAATCAGAGAAATATTGTTTTAAAAAACGTATTTTTTGTCAAAATTTGTTTGGAAAACATTTTTTCGATAATGTATTACAAAGAAATTTTCTAAAAAAAGCCGATGCATAATTTTTTTTTCAAAATATCTTTTACTAGAATAACTTTCCACAAACGCTAAATATTTTTTAATAAAAAAAATATTTGCCAAATAAATTTGAGTATAACGAAAATTAATAAAATTCCGTAATCTATAAAATAATTAATTTATCAAATCTCACTTATGATTATTTATATAATCAGAGAAATATTGTTTTAAAAAACGTATTTTTTGTCAAAATTTGTTTGGAAAAACTTTTTTTGGTAATGTATTACAAAGAAATTTTCTAAAAAAAGCCGATGCATAATTTTTTTTTCAAAATATCTTTTACTAGAATAACTTTCCACAAACGCTAAATATTTTTTAACAAAAAAAAATATTTGCCAAATAAATTTGAGTATAACGAAAATTAATAAAATTCAGTAATCTATAAAATAATTAATTTATCAAATCTCACTTATGATTATTTATATAATCAGAGAAATATTGTTTTAAAAAACGTATTTTTTGTCAAAATTTGTTTGGAAAAACTTTTTTTGGTAATGTATTACAAAGAAATTTTCTAAAAAAGCCGATGCATAATTTTTTTTTTCAAAATATCTTTTACTAGAATAACTTTCCACAAACGCTAAATATTTTTTAACAAAAAAAAATATTTGCCAAATAAATTTGATTATAACGAAAATTAATAAAATTCAGTAATCTATAAAATAATTAATTTATCAAATCTCACTTATGATTATTTATATAATCAGAGAAATATTGTTTTAAAAAACGTATTTTTTGTCAAAATTTGTTTGGAGAACATTTTTTCGATAATGTATTACAAAGAAATTTTCTAAAAAAAGCCGATGCATAATTTTTTTTTTCAAAGTATCTATTACTAGAATAACTTTCCACAAACGCTAAATATTTTTTAACAAAAAAAAATATTTGCGAAATAAATTTGAGTATAACGAAAATTAATAAAATTCCGTAATCTATAAAATAATTAATTTATCAAATCTCACTTATGATTATTTATATAATCAGAGAAATATTGTTTTAAAAAACGTATTTTTTGTCAAAATTTGTTTGGAGAACATTTTTTCGATCATGTATTACGAAGAAATTTTCTAAAAAAAGCCGATGCATAATTTTTTTTTCAAAGTATCTATTACTAGAATAACTTTCCACAAACGCTAAATATTTTTTAATAAAAAAAAATATTTGCCAAATAAATTTGTATACCGAAAATTAATAAAATTCCGTAATCTATAAAATAATTAATTTATCAAATCTCACTTATGATTATTTATATAATCAGAGAAATATTGTTTTTAAAATCGTATTTTTTGTCAAAATTTGTTTGGAGAACATTTTTTCGATAATGTATTACGAAGAAATTTTCTAAAAAAAAGGCGATGCTTAATTTTTTATCAAAATATCTATTACTAGAATAAATCTCCAAAATCGCTAAATATTTTTCAACCAAAAAAATATTTGTCAAATAAATTTGTATACCGAAAATTAATAAAATTCAGTAATCTATAAAATAATTAATTTATCAAATCTCACTTATGATTATTTATATAATCAGAGAAATATTGTTTTTAAAATCGTATTTTTTGTCAAAATTTGTTTGGAGAACATTTTTTCGATAATGTATTACGAAAAAATTTTCTAAAAAAAAGCCGATGCTTAATTTTTTTTCAAAATATCTATTACTAGAATAAATCTCCAAAATCGCTAAATATTTTTCAACCAAAAAAATATTTGCCAAATAAATTTGTATACCGAAAATTAATAAAATTCAGTAATCTATAAAATAATTAATTTATCAAATCTCACTTATGATTATTTATATAATCAGAGAAATATTGTTTTAAAAAACGTATTTTTTGTCAAAATTTGTTTGGAAAACATTTTTTCGATAATGTATTACAAAGAAATTTTCTAAAAAAAGCCGATGCATAATTTTTTTTTTCAAAATATCTATTACTAGAATAACTTTCCACAAACGCTAAATATTTTTTAATAAAAAAAATATTTGCCAAATAAATTTGAGTATAACGAAAATTAATAAAATTCCGTAATCTATAAAATAATTAATTTATCAAATCTCACTTATGATTATTTATATAATCAGAGAAATATTGTTTTAAAAAACGTATTTTTTGTCAAAATTTGTTTGGAAAAACTTTTTTTGGTAATGTATTACAAAGAAATTTTCTAAAAAAAGCCGATGCATAATTTTTTTTTCAAAATATCTTTTACTAGAATAACTTTCCACAAACGCTAAATATTTTTTAACAAAAAAAAATATTTGCCAAATAAATTTGAGTATAACGAAAATTAATAAAATTCAGTAATCTATAAAATAATTAATTTATCAAATCTCACTTATGATTATTTATATAATCAGAGAAATATTGTTTTAAAAAACGTATTTTTTGTCAAAATTTGTTTGGAAAAACTTTTTTTGGTAATGTATTACAAAGAAATTTTCTAAAAAAAGCCGATGCATAATTTTTTTTTTCAAAATATCTTTTACTAGAATAACTTTCCACAAACGCTAAATATTTTTTAACAAAAAAAAATATTTGCCAAATAAATTTGATTATAACGAAAATTAATAAAATTCAGTAATCTATAAAATAATTAATTTATCAAATCTCACTTATGATTATTTATATAATCAGAGAAATATTGTTTTAAAAAACGTATTTTTTGTCAAAATTTGTTTGGAGAACATTTTTTCGATAATGTATTACAAAGAAATTTTCTAAAAAAAGCCGATGCATAATTTTTTTTTTCAAAGTATCTATTACTAGAATAACTTTCCACAAACGCTAAATATTTTTTAACAAAAAAAAATATTTGCCAAATAAATTTGAGTATAACGAAAATTAATAAAATTCCGTAATCTATAAAATAATTAATTTATCAAATCTCACTTATGATTATTTATATAATCAGAGAAATATTGTTTTAAAAAACGTATTTTTTGTCAAAATTTGTTTGGAGAACATTTTTTCGATCATGTATTACGAAGAAATTTTCTAAAAAAAGCCGATGCATAATTTTTTTTTCAAAGTATCTATTACTAGAATAACTTTCCACAAACGCTTAATATTTTTTAATAAAAAAAATATTTGCCAAATAAATTTGTATAACGAAAATTAATAAAATTCCGTAATCTATAAAATAATGAATTTATCAAATCTCACTTATGATTATTTATATAATCAGAGAAATATCGTTTTCAAAATGGTATTTTTTGGTAAAATTTGTGGTGGAAATACACGTTTTAGGTGTCACTGAGTACATAAAAGTGGTTTTCGCCATGACGTCTGTCTGTCATACTTCTGGAACGGTCGACCGAGTGAATCAATACTGATAAGACTTTTATGTTATACAATGAATTCTTAAACGTATTTTAAATATTATCTCGCTTTCTGAGCATAAAAACAAAGAAAATGAAAATGGCTATCGACCACAAAGAAATGATCCACTTCGCGGGGCTAATCAAAAGGACGACTGAAAAGTTCTCGACCCAAGCAAGAAGGGAAGAGTGGAGGGGAGTGTCTTTTATATAAATCGTAACTTGACATCTTGCGACAATATGTATTCAGGTTAAGCGTAATACTCTTTGCGGTTCATTCTCAACAAATCATTTAGTGTAGTCATCCGAAGCCTCAATTGACATAGTGAAATTCGAGCACCGAGCTGTGATTCATTACTTTCTTTCTGAAACGTTTAGTGTTTAGTTGCTAAAGACATCCATTTGGATATGCACCAAATGTTGCTTCCAGTTATTAAACTGTGAAAAAATGTGTAGGAAATTTCTAACAAGATGGAAAAGTATTCTCCATAAAAGGAATACACAGAGATTTCAAAGGCGTTCTTTATGGGAAATACGTATGAAACGGTATCGAAAGATTTGGAAATTCTCGAATTTTTATCCCAGAAACTATAAGTCGTATTTATATGGTCTCGGGGACTATCTTGTAGTAAATGTTGTCCACTATCCGAATCAACTTTTTAAACTATACCTCACAGGTCATATAAGGGAGTGGGAAAGAAAAGCATTGGATTTTAATTGTTGTTTGCCGAGAGAACCGCCGATCGATGTAAACAAAATATGCGATGTTTTTCGCGGGATTTTCTAAAATTTCTATCTCCGAAACTATAACTCGTAAGTGGTCTCGTGGACTTTCTTGTAGTAAATGTTGTTCTCTATCCTATTAAATTTTTTAATTTATACCTTACAGAACATATAAGAGCTAGGGAGAGAAAAGTTTGGTATTTCATTGTTGCATGACGGATGCCATTTAACGAGATACGAGTATAAGTTTATTAAAGTAATTATGTAAAGTGGATGTTCTAATTGACGGATTCAGTCCAAAATCGCAATTGGGCAATAAAGCTGAAAGTTACGACGGACGTACCAGGCGTGCCCATAATGCGTTACGCTTTTACCGCTTCGCAGGTAAAGAACGCTTAAAAATGGGAGAGAGAGAGAGGTTGAAGGAGTAACGAAATAAACTACGTTACATGCGTTGTAGTTGAACATTTTCTACATTAATTAAAGTGGAAGATTGTTTTTTTATCCTCCCGTGAGAAACCATAGGCCACCGAGTGGAGAGAGTTTCCATTCGACGTTTGCCGTCCGAGTAAGAACGGCCGCCCTCGCAACACCCCGACCTCCTCCCTTCTTCTCCACTTTTATTCCCCCTCCCCCACCGTGCGTTCGCCGCAGCGTAAAGCGGCCGGCAAGGAGAGAATGTCGGCCAAGTGTGCTGCCTACTGGAATTAAGAAGCGAGTGAGAGGGAGAGAAAGATGGTGAGAGTTCGCAAGACGAAGCGTTATGGGGGAGGTCGAGGACGAGGGATGATTTATCGGCTCTTGATTGAGGGTGGGCCGCCGCCGCCTTCCGTCTTTCGCTTTGTCACGCGCATGAATGTGGGAATTTATTTTAGTCTAAGGAAATGTTGAGGATACATCAGTTGATGCCTCTTTCTGCTCGAGGTAAATATTCCAGTGCGTAAGACATAGGTTTTAAAAATTCCTCGCTACATGCGTACTGGGCTTCAACAGATTAAAATGAAAATTGAAACCATTTTGCGTAAACAATAACAGGCGTCATAAAAGCACTCGATCCTCTTGGAAAGCCGATTAAACGTCTTCGAGACATACTATCTGTGAAAATAATGCCATACTTTTAATCCTTTTTCTAAAGGTACGTTCACACTATTCATTCGTTCGTGTTCTGTCTTACGACACGTCCTACCAATTCATTGACTGGTTTTGACTAGGGAATATACATACACGGTGTGGTGGTTTTCCGTTGCCTTCCACACCGGACACACACACAGAAGGGAGGAGGGAAAACCGGTGCCGGCAATTTTTTGTGCAAAAGAAGTAGCCACGGTCCATATAAATCAATTATGAATGATTTAAAAATCGAAGACTGACAAGATAAACTAATAGTAAACACACTGTTTTAAGTCACACAAGAACTCAACACTACCGCACGTAAGCAGCGTAAAGTGACAAAGAGCAGATGATTTAGATCCTACAGCGCATGCGCGAATTGGTGGATAAATACAACTTTCCCAGTCGGAAGAAATCTTAGGCTTGTCTTGTACAAATCTTATACTTTTCTAGAGTTCTATTTATACATGTATAGGATTTGTATTTTTCATGTATACAGGGCCGTCCTTAAGGCAAGGCAAGCAAGCAAGGCAGGCGCCTAGGACCTCGCGCTCTGGGGACCTCGCTCCTAACGAATGTCATAATGCATTTATACGGAAACAAAGCCACAGTATAAAGAATATTCTTGAGTATTCTTTGTACTGTGACAAAGCGGGGTGATCGATCACAGCGTTCGAACGACAGAAAAATGAGATGTGGTTCTATAATGTATACATACAATGTACACGTTCTCCAGATTGTCTCGAGACTTTCTCGAGACTAAAGATCTTAGAAACATAAACAAATGTATTTACAATGGTTTTGATCAAGACTTAATTCATAGAGGCGCTGCAATGGAATGGCAATCGCCTTGACAAATGACAATCGTCTATCGAGACAATTGATACCTAATTGGAGATTAGTCGAGTATGATGGTTTTGTTATTACTTATTAGTTAAATGACAAAAAGTAATATTCTCTTATAAAACTGTATTATAAGATACAGACGTGAGAG
Organism: Tanypteryx hageni; assembly: GCA_028673005.1. Taxonomy (NCBI): domain Eukaryota; kingdom Metazoa; phylum Arthropoda; class Insecta; order Odonata; family Petaluridae; genus Tanypteryx; species Tanypteryx hageni. Next base: position 13,553,790 of record CM054117.1, read on the forward strand.
GCTTCGCAATGTGACATCGAGTTTGTCTGTGCATGCTATATCTCAATCAGTGTTACAATATATGTATTCTGTCGTCGTCCTACGAAAATAAAGCTTCATTAAATTAAATAGAAAGGCTGTTTCGTGGATGGTAAGTAGTAATATTCACGCATGTTAGCAGAAAAAATGACACAGCCAATTTTTAAGCAAAAAAGTACTAGAAATAAAAAAGACTTGCATCTTACGAGTGCTGTAAAGAACAGTTATGCAGCGGGGAAAAGAAATATGAAATTGAATTTTTCAACTGTGTTTTAGACACAGCCTTGATTGAAATATAAGAAAGATTTACACAACTTAAGAATTACTATGAAATATTTGGCATTCTGTTTATTATTCATTCGTGTTACACGAAAGAGCTCAGAGATAAATGCTTAAATTTAGAACTAGCTTTAACAAATGAAAATATAGGCATGAGAGATATAGATGGAGAGAGATTATACGAAGAACTAGAGAGTCTTGAGTATCGCCATCCCTGAAGTTCTTAAGTCTTCAACGCCTGCTGAGATTTTGAAATTTTTATTTAAGCAACAATATACAGACATTTATCCTAATGCTTCCATTGCTTATCGTGTTTTGTTAACAGAAAGAAGTTTTTCAAAATTAAAGCTAATAAAATCTCATTTGAGAAGTATAATGACAGAGGAAAGGTTAGTCGCATTAGCAATTTTATCAATAGAAAAATACGTTGCCGACCAATGTGATTTTTATACACTGATAAAAGATTTTGCTGAAAACAACACGTTTTATTATGACGATTAAATGTCTCGCACGACCTATAACCAATTTATTGTTCAAGAAGGGTTCATGAGCTATTGCTCCGGAGCCCAGTCAGCCATAGATACGCCACTGGTAGAAACGACATTATTTTAACGTTCATTGATCTTCGGGAAGCGATCTCAGAAAGAGAAGGACTGATAATCGGCGTGACGACAAACTGTTTCTATTATGCATATCGATTTCGCTAACTTCTGGTTTATTTATATTTTATTAAAAAATCTTAGTCATTATTGAAAAAAAATACAAATCGAATCATTTGAATTGAATAATACGACGAATCGTAACAAGTGAATTTATTTAACTTTTCCGATTGATCAGAACGAATTAATCCAATCGGGAGCGGCCATGTCATTTGTCACAGTTTGCTGAAAAGACCATCAAAATATCGTGTTTCAACTTCAGGCTTACGTACTCTCTTGATTTCAACTCCGGATCGACCCTCGATCGCCGAGATAAGCAGTTCTACGTCCGCTTCGCGGCTCTATGGCAACGTTACATAACAGGCTTTGCATTCATTTTAATTCTTACAACTGAGTTTATGCTGTTTTTTTATGTTTACATAATTGCTATATAACGGCAGAGGCTTCTTATGCATTTCTACCGATATCCCTGTAAATGATCTCCTCCAGCAATCGAAGCTGACGTAATTTATTTATATTGGCAGTGGCTTCACGAATATCAATGAAACCTTAGTTCAAGGCTCGTTAAAAAGTTCATCCGTTACTTCTTTCTTTAAAATCGACCGATGCATAAATTGTCCCGTCTTTTGTCTCGCTATAGTTTTTTGTCAAATGTTCATTTCATATCTATTCAATTACACGTCTTTATCAATGCCCATTTCACTGCATCTATGATGTGGTTTATGCTTGGAAAATGATGCATGAAATTTTGTCATCTCAAAGTTCTAATAAAATTTACACGAAGTTTCAATGGTTTTAAGTTATTAGGCTGGATTGAACTTCGCCTTTGCCCTGGAATTTGTACCCTTTCTTTGTTAGCCAATCGCCTTTTCCTTAAGTATTTTAATGCACTACATCTAAATTTGAACACGTAAGGTAACGATAGGAAGAACCATTGGAAGATCAATACGTGCCAAAGTTGCAGATAAAAAGTATTTGAAGAGGAGCAAGCGTGTTTGGTCCAAAAAATGCCGCGGAGTAAAGAAGGCGAGAACAACAGCGTGCTTATAGAGCGTGCTAGTAGAACCGCATTCTTCCCGGTTCCTGAGGTTGGATGTGCAGCGGGAACGCGGAAAATGAATAGGCTTAATTGGAAGAAGATAAGGTGGTGTGTAAAAACGGCTTATTTGATGAGACGCGCGCACGCAGCTCCAAAGCAGGTCCGATAAAAGTGGCGATAAGTGGGGATAGACCGAGCGACCCAATTTAAAAGGAACGTAGTTTCTCTCTCTCTCTCTCCCCCTCTCTTTCTCTCTCTCTCCCCCTCTCTTTCTCCTTCATGCACACATTCTTATTCCCTTTCTCGCATACTTCGAGCGATACATTTCAATGGCTCTTGTAAGAAAATTGGAATGAATATTTGTCAGATGTGGTGTCATGCATATCGCGGCATTGATGGTTCATTTTTGGAACTATGTGGAAGACTGAAGTCAATTGTACAAGTCTACATCGCCTGGAATTTCACATTACACCAAACATTATGTATCGAATTCGATTTTTATTCTATCCTGAATTCGATGAAAATACCGTATTTACCCGCGTAATTGCCCCATCTGAATTATGAGGAGGAAATCAAAGATTATTTTTTTCTGATATGACTACTATTATACAATAGAGGAAAACGGCGTAGTTGCCCGACCCTTCTTTTTGTTTACAAATCAAAAGTGGCGCAATTACGCGAGTGAATGATGCGCTTGGATCTAATTCTGGTTTTTCGTCGGCACATCTATACCTCACCGTTCGCGGGGGTTACGTTCCTGGAAGAAACCGCGTACGATAAGTACATAAATAGGGAAAATGGGATTCGGCTCCAGCATATGCGATAGTGGACCCCATGGTGAATATTTTTATTGGCGAAAATAGAACATAGAAACAAATAATTAGGAAGGGTAATATTGAGAAAAGCAGCAATCCTAAAGAGGTATAAAAACCAAGAAAAAAGTGAATTTTTCTTTCCATAAACGACCAACTGAAGATATTCGGGATGGAGATGGTTTTTATTTGGAGATGGAAGAAGACAAGGCTGGCTTCAGGAATGCTGTGATGTTTTTGTTTGTAACTTTTTATAAATGTCTACTTTTGAAGCTAATGTAGAATCAATACTCGAAGTGAACGCTCCTTCCAATGAATGCGGTAACCTTCATTTCTTTTGGTCTTTGTAATGCATCGCATAACCGTAATTTTAAAAACTCGAAGGATTTTCTTACAAACCCCACCACCCCACCCCTCTCTTATGAAGTCAGACGGAAAGAATATTTCTCGTCTACTTCTATCGCGCTTCCTTGCTCTGATCTCCTCCTTAGTATTTATATCCATACTTAGGATCCATGTTTAATGTGAAAGAGCGAAAATTTGTTATTAAAAGGAAAAAAACAGCGAGTTTTATCTTTAGTTATTCGGGTGTACGGCTCATTGCCATTTTGAATTCTTCTCTCTTTCAGTTTACTGCAGTCATTTGTCAGGTTTTCGATCGATGCTGCAGTTGTCAGCGTGTGTCGTTATCAATTTATAGTAGAATAGAAAAGACAGTTTCAGCGCAGCGATAGTGACGCCGCCTGCCGGTAGAAACTGTAAGCTATAGATAAACAAAAGATAAACGTAATGACGTCATAACAAAAGACGATCGTAATGCGCAATGTTAGTTTGGTATCATGGAAGGCGGTAAATTTGAATCGAGTTAAAATTTTGCTGTTGGTATCTTGGAAGGCGGTAAATTTGAATCTAGTTAAAATTTTGCTGTTGGTATTTTGGATGGCGGCGGATTCGAATCGAATTAAACTTTCTGGGTTGTTATTTTGGATGGCGGCGGATTTGAGTACGTTAAAATGAAGCGAAATATTGAGCAGGTTGATCAAGTTTTTTTTTATTTCCAATAAAAGACAATCATTATTACTTTATAAAAACACAACAAAAATGACAATCTTTTTTCAAAGGAGGTGGTCCATCGATATGAATTTCTCCTTTATTGCAGTGTTCCAGGCATGGCTGATATCGTTCCGTCTTATTCCAGTCTTCTATTTCTTGTAATTCGGGAAATGTGGCGGCTATCTGATGGATGTCACGTGGATGATACAGTTCAATATAATCATAGGTATAAATTTCAGATCCTCTAATTTCATCGTCTTCCAACCACGATCATGGCCGACCCAACTTTATGTATAATTGCGAGTTGTTTTAAGTCCATAACTGAAAGTTAATTATTTTCAAATCAATGATTGCTTAGATTTATAATATAATAATAATTTAAATATAAATTAAATTACCTTTGGAGAGCGATCTTATGCGTGGAGTATTCTGGATGCGTCTTTCTTCGAGAAACTCACTTATGCACGCGTCCGTCCTCTGCCGAGTCTCAAAACCGAATGAAACCTTCTATGTGCAAGATTGCAAAAATGCTGAGACTGCACGGCCGCGAGACTCTGCGTAGCGATTTTGAGTCAGCGAACCGGACGTGATCACTGCAAAGTGCCGAGTTCGTGCATACACCGGATGTGATCTGGAGAGTGGGGGTTAACGCAAAAGTATCACGTCAACACTTTCCCAACTTGCGATTTGAAGAAAGAGTACACGCCATAACGCTTTGAGTCTTCGACTTTATGTGACGTTTTCTCAGCATCGGACCTCGTGTCATATATTTTGCTGCAGCAGTATTCACAAAAAAATTGTTTCCAAAGAATACCTTCAATACCTACGCCATCTGGTAAGCATATTTTCATTCAAAATATTTAATCGTTTTGGAAGAATTCTTTTAAAATTGAGTTTATTTCATAAATTCTGAAAATTATCACATCCTTGAAAAATGATGTGTTCGATGAGGGCTAAATGTAACCTCTCAAGATTTTATAATTGACAATTTTAGTAATAGCAGTGATATAAGTGATAGAGATTATTTCTTTACGAAAAAAATAGTGATAATATTTCTAGGGTGAAATATTGCTGCAATCAATGTATTTCATATAGAAACATCCCAGTTCTCTTCTTTGGAAGTCATTGAACCGTATAACATTTCAGCATTCTATACAAATATAAATGTCATCTTAAAGTTGTAGAAGATTTCTACATATTATTGTTTCTATTGTAATGTTAAATTATTTAGTATAAGACTTGTGAGATTATGTAATTGATATATAGGAATGGGGAATGCAATTGTATGAGTATTGAAATTGATATTTTTATTTTTTCAGATACTACGTTTACCAATTTAACCTCCTTTTTCCTAACCTGCATATATATATAAATTCTTGGTTTCTTTATTTCTTTTATTGTTTTTTTGAAACGGTTGGGATGGAAACACTTTGTGAGGTGTGTTTCGTATATTTTAACCCACGTTATCGCGTAGCGCATGAAATGAGCGACGTTCATATGCGACACGTGATACAGAGAGGTGGAAACCGAGTTGTAGAAATAGAATCGGCAGTGAGGAATCGTCTAAAGACATTTTGGATGAGTGGAGATGGAGTGAATAGAGACATTATCACGTTTTTAGACGGTATTAAGGAAATTTTGATAGGTAAAATTAGCGAACAGTTGGCAAATACGGCTCTGAAAATTAATATAATTTTAAAAGCTACGTTTAAAAAGGAGAATGAATCGAGTGAGAGAGTGTTCAAAACGAAAAATGTTCGAGTCCTTCAGGCTAATGATATTGATGAAATTTTGAATGAACTTTTTGGAAAAATTTTGAAGGAAAAGTCTGAGCATCAGGCAAAAGGTTCCGGTTGGTCGCTATACGAGATTCTTGGGTTGGAATTGAGGATCAATAAGTACACACCTTTGAGAGGGTCCTCTTTTATTGAGTTGCCACCAAAAATAAAAAACACACTTTCGGTAATAAATATCAATAATAGCGATTGCTTTTGTTTTAAATATGCAATTTGGGCAAAAAATGTTCAGAAAGATCCTCAACGCGTGTCCAAATACAACAACGAGGAATTTCAAAAAGGGTACGATTGGGATTGCGTTGAGTACCCTGTGGAGCTCTCACAAATTCCAAAATTTGAAAAAACCAACAATATTTCGGTTAATGTTTTCGGTATTGATGAAAAAAATAATGTGTACCCTATCAAAGTTGTGGATGAGGAACTCGATGACCACCGAGACCTTTTGCTTTTAACTGAAGGCTCCAAGACCCATTATTGTTACATAAGAAATTTTGAAAGGTTAGTTCACCGCCAGATGACTAAAAAAGATAATAGACTATACATGTGCAAAAGATGTTTCACTCATTATCACGATGAAGAAAAGCTCATGGAACATAAACGGGACTGCAACACCAATGCTCCCTCGAAAATCCTGCTCCCCACAGATGAAGACAAGTGGTTAAAATTCAAAAATTTCAGGCACACCATGCGTGTCCCTTTCGTGGTGTACGCTGATTTCGAATGCATCCTACCAAAATTTGCCAGTTGCAGTAGCCCTCTTGATCATTCCTACTCGATATCCACCCAAAAACATGAGGTCATGTCTTTTTGTTTTGTTTTGGTATCCTCCACGGGAGAGATTTTCGATCCTGTTCTCTATCGTGGTGCGGATGCCGCCGAGGTATTCGTTAAGAATTTAAGAGATGTCTCAGAGCTCATATGCAGAGTGTACAAAAACGTGACTCCTATGGTTGCGATGACCCCGGAGGAACAGGAAGCATTCAATACGGCGACCGTTTGTCACATTTGTGGGGAGGAATTAGGTAATGATCGCGTGAGAGATCACTGTCATCTCACGGGTATGTATCGAGGACCTGCTCATTCAAATTGCAATTTAAATTTCAAAATGCCAAATTTTCTCCCCGTTTTCATCCACAACCTATCCGGTTACGACTCCCACCTGATCATTCCTCATTTAGGTTACGACGAAAAGGAAATACATTGCATCCCCAATTCGGAGGAAAAATATATTTCCTTTTCAAAGAAGGTGAGTGAAAACTTTTCCATCAGATTCCTCGATACATTTCGTTTCATGGCTTCTTCCCTCTCAAAATTAGTTGAAAATCTTCCTCAAGATAAGTTCGAGCAAACTGCAAATTTTTTTGGAGAAAAACTGGACTTGGTCACTCGTAAAGGTGTTTTCCCTTACGAATACGTAGACTGCTGGGACAAATTGAACGATGTGTGCTTACCACCCAAAGAGGAATTTTATAGTCAGTTGACTCAGGAACACATCAAAGACGAGGACTATGACTATGCAAAGAAAATTTGGAAAGATTTTAATTGTTCGACTCTAGGTGAATATAGCGATCTTTACCTGAAGACTGACGTTTTGTTGTTAGCTGATGTTTTTGAAAAATTTAGGGAAGTATGTTTGAAAACGTACAAATTAGACCCAACATGGTACTTCACCGCACCAGGTCTTGCTTTCGACGCCATGTTGAAATACACTAAAATTAACCTTGAACTGATGAATGACTATGACATGATTTTGATGGTAGAGAAGGGAATTCGTGGTGGAATCAGTCAGTGCATGAAAAGGTATTCTGAGGCCAATAACAAGTATATAGATAATTTTAATCCAGAGATTGAATCTCGATATATTGCTTATTTAGATGCTAACAACCTCTACGGCTGGGCAATGAGTAATTACCTGCCCCATAGTGGGTTTCGTTGGCTTGATCGGGAGGAAATTCAAAATTTTAACGTAACTTCTATTTCAGATGATCATTCGAAAGGTTACATTTTAGAAGTCGATTTAGAATATCCGAGTGATCTCCACCACGAACACAACGATCTACCGTTATGTCCTGAAAATAAAATTCCTCCAGGTGGTAAGCATACAAAATTGTTGACGACTCTAGACGATAAAACTAAGTATGTTATTCACTACGTTAACCTAAAACAGTCTCTTTCTCTTGGACTAAGACTCAAGAAAATTCACCGAGTCATTGAATTTAACCAATCTCCGTGGTTGAAATCATATATCGATTTAAACACTGAACGTAGGAAAATTGCAGAAAATGATTTTGAAAAGGATTTTTACAAATTAATGAATAATTCCGTTTTTGGTAAAACTATGGAGAACGTTCGGAAGAGGATAAATTTGGAATTGGTTTCCAATGAAAAACGATTGGATAAACTAATATCCAAATCAACATTCCTCGACCGAACGATCATTAATGAAAATTTAGTCATCGTTCACTTGAGAAAATCTAAAATTAAAATGGATAAACCTATTTATATAGGATTATCAGTTTTAGAATTAAGTAAAACATTGATGTATGACTTTCACTATCGGAGGATGAAGCCTAAATTCGGTGACGGGTTAAACCTATGTTACATGGACACTGACAGCTTCATTTATGAAGTAAGGACTGATGACTTTTACAAAGATATGTTGACTGACTTGGACTTTTACGATACATCCAACTTTCCAAAGGACCATCTTTGCTTCTCTGATAAAAATAAAAAGATGATTGGAAAATTTAAAGACGAGTGTAACGGAAAGATAATGACTCATTTTGTAGGACTGCGGAGCAAATTGTACGCATTTAAAGTTAGAGATTCGAAGGAAAAGAAAAAAGCAAAAGGAATAACCAAAGCAGTTATCAATAAAGGTTTAAAATTTGAAGACTATGTAAATTGTTTAAGGGATAATTCCGTTGTATTTCGCAAAATGAATGTGATTAAAAGTAAAAAGCATGAACTTTATTCGATGGAAATGAATAAAGTTGCCTTGAGTGCTTCTGACGACAAACGTTATCTTTGTGACGACGGGGTCAACACCTTGTCCTGGGGAAACAGTAAAATTCCAAATTTAAAGAGAAACTGGGAAGAAGCCTTTGAAGGCGATCTTTGAATAAATATTTGTAGAGAGGCTATTTCGAAAAAATAACAGATAAATCTTTTATATATTGCGTAAGGTATTATTTATATCCAAATGGTTCAAACAAAAGTTATAGCTTGTACTGAGATGCAAATTTTAAGTTATAGACTGTTTTCCAATAAAATGATTTTTGTTAAAATTTTGTATTTACCATCTATCAAATCTGTTTTAACTTTATTTAGATTGTTTAAATTCCGTTTATAATCGATATCATATCCAAAAATTATAATACGGGTAATAAAATATTCACTTTAACCTGATACGATATAATTATCTTCTTTTATCCGAATCATCTAAGGGGAGAGTTGTCTATTCTATCCAACGTTGTCGTGGAAATGAAAGAATTCCCGTATCCCAATTGGATTTAATAAAGTACGTATTAAATCATCGCGAGATTTAAATAGAATGTCTCCACGCATATGTTTCTCTTTCTTTTCCGCTGGGGAACTAAGAAGGAAAAGCCTGCACTCGCTCTCTGAAAGAATGCCACCTTGCATTTTTAAGACGCTATCTACATCCGGCCGCGCAATCCTCGTAACCAGATCTGTTGGGCTGTGTCGCGTCGCACGTGCCTCCAGCCCCACCCGCCACCTCTCGCAGACCTTCGTATGTTTTGCCACTAGGATGTGCTGGAAAGACGTCTTTGGAGGCGATCTTTAAATAAATATTTTTGTATTGAGGAATTTAAAGAAATATTGTTTTAAAAACGTATTTTTCTCAAAATTAGTTTGGGAAAACATTTTTTCGATCAAGCATTACGAAGAAATTTTCTAAAAAAAGCCGATGCATAATTTTTTTTCAAAATATCTATTACTAGAATAACTTTCCACAAACGCTAAATATTTTTTAATAAAAAAAAATATTTGCCAAATAAATTTGTATACCGAAAATTAATAAAATTCCGTAATCTATAAAATAATTAATTTATCAAATCTCACTTATGATTATTTATATAATCAGAGAAATATTGTTTTTAAAATCGTATTTTTTGTCAAAATTTGTTTGGAGAACATTTTTTCGATAATGTATTACGAAGAAATTTTCTAAAAAAAAGGCGATGCTTAATTTTTTATCAAAATATCTATTACTAGAATAAATCTCCAAAATCGCTAAATATTTTTCAACCAAAAAAATATTTGTCAAATAAATTTGTATACCGAAAATTAATAAAATTCAGTAATCTATAAAATAATTAATTTATCAAATCTCACTTATGATTATTTATATAATCAGAGAAATATTGTTTTTAAAATCGTATTTTTTGTCAAAATTTGTTTGGAGAACATTTTTTCGATAATGTATTACGAAGAAATTTTCTAAAAAAAAAGCCGATGCTTAATTTTTTTTCAAAATATCTATTACTAGAATAAATCTCCAAAATCGCTAAATATTTTTCAACCAAAAAAATATTTGCCAAATAAATTTGTATACCGAAAATTAATAAAATTCAGTAATCTATAAAATAATTAATTTATCAAATCTCACTTATGATAATCAGAGAAATATTGTTTTAAAAAACGTATTTTTTGTCAAAATTTGTTTGGAAAACATTTTTTCGATAATGTATTACAAAGAAATTTTCTAAAAAAAGCCGATGCATAATTTTTTTTTCAAAATATCTTTTACTAGAATAACTTTCCACAAACGCTAAATATTTTTTAATAAAAAAAATATTTGCCAAATAAATTTGAGTATAACGAAAATTAATAAAATTCCGTAATCTATAAAATAATTAATTTATCAAATCTCACTTATGATTATTTATATAATCAGAGAAATATTGTTTTAAAAAACGTATTTTTTGTCAAAATTTGTTTGGAAAAACTTTTTTTGGTAATGTATTACAAAGAAATTTTCTAAAAAAAGCCGATGCATAATTTTTTTTTCAAAATATCTTTTACTAGAATAACTTTCCACAAACGCTAAATATTTTTTAACAAAAAAAAATATTTGCCAAATAAATTTGAGTATAACGAAAATTAATAAAATTCAGTAATCTATAAAATAATTAATTTATCAAATCTCACTTATGATTATTTATATAATCAGAGAAATATTGTTTTAAAAAACGTATTTTTTGTCAAAATTTGTTTGGAAAAACTTTTTTTGGTAATGTATTACAAAGAAATTTTCTAAAAAAGCCGATGCATAATTTTTTTTTTCAAAATATCTTTTACTAGAATAACTTTCCACAAACGCTAAATATTTTTTAACAAAAAAAAATATTTGCCAAATAAATTTGATTATAACGAAAATTAATAAAATTCAGTAATCTATAAAATAATTAATTTATCAAATCTCACTTATGATTATTTATATAATCAGAGAAATATTGTTTTAAAAAACGTATTTTTTGTCAAAATTTGTTTGGAGAACATTTTTTCGATAATGTATTACAAAGAAATTTTCTAAAAAAAGCCGATGCATAATTTTTTTTTTCAAAGTATCTATTACTAGAATAACTTTCCACAAACGCTAAATATTTTTTAACAAAAAAAAATATTTGCGAAATAAATTTGAGTATAACGAAAATTAATAAAATTCCGTAATCTATAAAATAATTAATTTATCAAATCTCACTTATGATTATTTATATAATCAGAGAAATATTGTTTTAAAAAACGTATTTTTTGTCAAAATTTGTTTGGAGAACATTTTTTCGATCATGTATTACGAAGAAATTTTCTAAAAAAAGCCGATGCATAATTTTTTTTTCAAAGTATCTATTACTAGAATAACTTTCCACAAACGCTAAATATTTTTTAATAAAAAAAAATATTTGCCAAATAAATTTGTATACCGAAAATTAATAAAATTCCGTAATCTATAAAATAATTAATTTATCAAATCTCACTTATGATTATTTATATAATCAGAGAAATATTGTTTTTAAAATCGTATTTTTTGTCAAAATTTGTTTGGAGAACATTTTTTCGATAATGTATTACGAAGAAATTTTCTAAAAAAAAGGCGATGCTTAATTTTTTATCAAAATATCTATTACTAGAATAAATCTCCAAAATCGCTAAATATTTTTCAACCAAAAAAATATTTGTCAAATAAATTTGTATACCGAAAATTAATAAAATTCAGTAATCTATAAAATAATTAATTTATCAAATCTCACTTATGATTATTTATATAATCAGAGAAATATTGTTTTTAAAATCGTATTTTTTGTCAAAATTTGTTTGGAGAACATTTTTTCGATAATGTATTACGAAAAAATTTTCTAAAAAAAAGCCGATGCTTAATTTTTTTTCAAAATATCTATTACTAGAATAAATCTCCAAAATCGCTAAATATTTTTCAACCAAAAAAATATTTGCCAAATAAATTTGTATACCGAAAATTAATAAAATTCAGTAATCTATAAAATAATTAATTTATCAAATCTCACTTATGATTATTTATATAATCAGAGAAATATTGTTTTAAAAAACGTATTTTTTGTCAAAATTTGTTTGGAAAACATTTTTTCGATAATGTATTACAAAGAAATTTTCTAAAAAAAGCCGATGCATAATTTTTTTTTTCAAAATATCTATTACTAGAATAACTTTCCACAAACGCTAAATATTTTTTAATAAAAAAAATATTTGCCAAATAAATTTGAGTATAACGAAAATTAATAAAATTCCGTAATCTATAAAATAATTAATTTATCAAATCTCACTTATGATTATTTATATAATCAGAGAAATATTGTTTTAAAAAACGTATTTTTTGTCAAAATTTGTTTGGAAAAACTTTTTTTGGTAATGTATTACAAAGAAATTTTCTAAAAAAAGCCGATGCATAATTTTTTTTTCAAAATATCTTTTACTAGAATAACTTTCCACAAACGCTAAATATTTTTTAACAAAAAAAAATATTTGCCAAATAAATTTGAGTATAACGAAAATTAATAAAATTCCGTAATCTATAAAATAATTAATTTATCAAATCTCACTTATGATTATTTATATAATCAGAGAAATATTGTTTTAAAAAACGTATTTTTTGTCAAAATTTGTTTGGAAAAACTTTTTTTGGTAATGTATTACAAAGAAATTTTCTAAAAAAAGCCGATGCATAATTTTTTTTTTCAAAATATCTTTTACTAGAATAACTTTCCACAAACGCTAAATATTTTTTAACAAAAAAAAATATTTGCCAAATAAATTTGATTATAACGAAAATTAATAAAATTCAGTAATCTATAAAATAATTAATTTATCAAATCTCACTTATGATTATTTATATAATCAGAGAAATATTGTTTTAAAAAACGTATTTTTTGTCAAAATTTGTTTGGAGAACATTTTTTCGATAATGTATTACAAAGAAATTTTCTAAAAAAAGCCGATGCATAATTTTTTTTTTCAAAGTATCTATTACTAGAATAACTTTCCACAAACGCTAAATATTTTTTAACAAAAAAAAATATTTGCCAAATAAATTTGAGTATAACGAAAATTAATAAAATTCCGTAATCTATAAAATAATTAATTTATCAAATCTCACTTATGATTATTTATATAATCAGAGAAATATTGTTTTAAAAAACGTATTTTTTGTCAAAATTTGTTTGGAGAACATTTTTTCGATCATGTATTACGAAGAAATTTTCTAAAAAAAGCCGATGCATAATTTTTTTTTCAAAGTATCTATTACTAGAATAACTTTCCACAAACGCTTAATATTTTTTAATAAAAAAAATATTTGCCAAATAAATTTGTATAACGAAAATTAATAAAATTCCGTAATCTATAAAATAATGAATTTATCAAATCTCACTTATGATTATTTATATAATCAGAGAAATATCGTTTTCAAAATGGTATTTTTTGGTAAAATTTGTTTGGGGAAACATTTTTTCGATCATGTATTACGAAGAAATTTTCTAAAAAAAAAAGCCGATGCATAATTTTTTTCAAAATATCTATTACTAGAATAACTTTCCACAAAACCCGAACATTTCTTAACCAAAAAATAATCATAAATGAGATTTGGCATGGAGTTTTTCCTGCAGATCATTTACTTCATCAGCCAAAACCTGGAATTTACATGATAAACTTTGATCCATCTAATAAACCTGGAAGTCATTGGGTTGCAGTTCACGTGATAGACAATTATTACGCCGAATATTTCGACTCATACGGTTATCCACCTTTCATTTACGAAATCATCTCTTTCCTTCAACCGTTTTCCTACACCGAAAATTCATTTCGACTCCAAAGTTATCACTCTGACCTTTGTGGAGAGTTTTGCTGTCTTTACACTCTCTGCAAATCAATCGGGGAAACCTTAACCTATTTCATTTCCCAATTTACCCACCCCATCTCAATGACTGTCAAGTCGCAAAGCTCTTTTTCTTCGAATTTTGGAAAGCGAGACAAAGAAGACGTTGTCATCTTCAATCACAAAGCTGCTGCTCGAAGATAAATCAACTCCAACGCATGATGCAATCTAGGACAAGCAACCAATCGCCGAGGATTTAAGACCTCTGAGGCTCCCCTTCCACTTTCACACCTTCCCCTTTACCCCCACCACCCCTCCATCAGTTATAGTAGGTTATATTGAAATATATAAACTCCACACAGTCTTTCGCTATGGAGAGTTCGAGCAGTACAGGAGTTCTACCGAAACGGAGGAGAAGTGTTCCAAGACCGGAGTTATCCAATCTGCAATCATCACCATCATCGTCATCGCCACCACCGCCATCCAGTCTGCAAGCAGATCCCGCATCACCCCCAAAGTCATCGCGGAAGAAGAATATTTGTGAAATCAATCAACTCTTATTGGAAACTGTGTACTATCTGAATAATAAGAAAGTGAAAAGTGTTAGTGTTGGGTTTAATCATTGTGAAACTTTTGAATTGTGTGTGCAATTTACTGAAATCGGTAAAGGGGCAGTCATTCTGAGTAATGATCGATGGCTTAATTTATTCGAACAAAAAGATATAATTTCTAACTATTTTAATTCTGATAGCAAACCAATCATTGAAAATCTGCCATTACTATTTGTAAAGTATTTCGGAGTTAAACATTTAATAATCAAAGGTGACCGTCAATCGGTCACCTTGAATGAGGAGGAGTGGAATAAGCTATTGGTGCAATCTAAACCTTTGAATTTTACATTAAATACTTTAATTAAAGAATCTTCAAACGTAAAAGAGTATTACGAAAGTTTCATGAATGTTGGCTGCGTAATCGGTTTGCATAACGTTACCGATATAGCTAAACCAACAGGTAGCAAAATCGATTTTGAAAGATTAAATTTGGAAATTCCTATACATTGCTCAATCGGAGAATTTTTATTACAGCATATGTGAAAAGACTGCAGTCACTGGCGCGGAATTAAAACTCCCGTAAACTGCTATTTGTGAGTGTGTGAATAATGGAGTCGGTCCCTGGCGATGGAGCTAATACTCCCGTAAACCAAACGCCATTAGAGATTTTTCAATTGAGAAAATGTATAGTGGATTTTCAAGCCTTTCGCAATCAAAAGAATGAATTCGTAGTCAAAGAATTGGCTATTTGCGATATTGACAATGATTATAGCCAATCATGGATTTTTTCATCACCACGTGAATTAATTTGTAAAAAAGAAACTTCATGGCTTACCAAATACTTTCACGGAATGGAGGTAGAAGAAGGTGACAACACCCATAAAAAAATCGAATATGTACTGTTGAAATATGCATTAGGTTATCATCTTTTTTTCGTAAAAGGTTTAGAAAAATGTAAATTCTTATCCAATATAATAGGACATAAAGTCATCGATTTACTCGTTTTTGACTGCCCTCCGATTTCACAATTACCCTCATCGGGTAAAAGGTGTATGCTGCATAAACATAGAAATGATGGAAATTTAATGTGTGCTGTGGATAATTGTCACAAAATTAAGAACTGGTTTCGGCAAAATGTTGACCTGAAAAATGAATCTGATAGACTTATATCATTCAATTGCTTTCCTAAAAATCAATTTATTTTCGATGTATATAAAATGGCTTCTGTTGGATTTATTTATTCTGGATATATGGACATGACTATTTGTAGTAAATGCGGTGTAAATGTATACGAGTGGGAAAAAGGAGATGATCCTAAAAAGGAGCATGATCGATTTGTGATAACCTGTCCTTTAATAAAAAGAAATAAATTACATTAAGACATTTTAAAATGGAAATAAAGGAATATTGATTATTAAAAAACTATTTTTATTTCATCTCATCCTTCCATTCGACAAGTTACCACTTGTTAAATCATATAAGTAAGACGACTTACGACCAAAATATTTGTTTCATTTTGACGTATTTAAAATCACCGCCAAACACCAAATTTTAACTCGATTCAAATATACCGCAAGTTGGGAAAGTGTTGACGTGATACTTTTGCGTTAACCCCCACTCTCCAGATCACATCCGGTGTATGCACGAACTCGGCACTTTGCAGTGATCACGTCCGGTTCGCTGACTCAAAATCGCTACGCAGAGTCTCGCGGCCGTGCAGTCTCAGCATTTTTGCAATCTTGCACATAGAAGGTTTCATTCGGTTTTGAGACTCGGCAGAGGACGGACGCGTGCATAAGTGAGTTTCTCGAAGAAAGACGCATCCAGAATACTCCACGCATAAGATCGCTCTCCAAAGGTAATTTAATTTATATTTAAATTATTATTATATTATAAATCTAAGCAATCATTGATTTGAAAATAATTAACTTTCAGTTATGGACTTAAAACAACTCGCAATTATACATAAAGTTGGGTCGGCCATGAACGTGGTTGGAAGACGATGAAATTAGAGGATCTGAAATTTATACCTATTGATTACATTGAACTGTATCATCCACGTGACATCCATCAGATAGCCGCCACATTTCCCGAATTACAAGAATTAGAAGATTGGAATAAGACGGAACGATATCAACCATGCCTGGAACACTGCAATAAAGGAGAAATTCATATCGATGGACCACCTCCTTTGAAAAAAGATTGTTATTTTTGTTGTGTGTATTTATAAAGTAATAATGATTGTCTTTTATTGGAAATAAAAAAAAACTTGATCAACCTGCTCAATATTTCGCTTTATTTTAACGTACTCAAATCCGCCGCCATCCAAAATACCAACCAAGAAAGTTTAATTCGATTCGAATTTACCGCCTTCCAAGATACCAACATCAAAATTTTAACTCGATTCAAATTTACCGCCTTCCAAGATACCAACAGCAAAATTTTAACTCGATTCAAATTTACCGCCTTCCAAGATACCAACAGCAAAATTTTAACTCGATTCAAATTTACCGCCTTCCCAACCTTACGATCGTCTTTTTTTATGACGTCATTACGTTTATCTTTTGTTTATCTATAGCTTACAGTTTCTACCGACAGGCGGCGTCACTATCGCTGCGCTGAAACTGTCTTTTCTATTCTACTTACTTAGGATCCATGTTTAATGTGAAAGAGCGAAAATTTGTTATTAAAAGGAAAAAAACAGCGAGTTTTATCTTTAGTTATTCGGGTGTACGGCTCATTGCCATTTTGAATTCTTCTCTCTTTCAGTTTACTGCAGTCATTTGTCAGGTTTTCGATCGATGCTGCAGTTGTCAGCGTGTGTCGTTATCAATTTATCTGCATCATCTGTGGCTTCTGGATGATTTCCGAATTCAACTTCCATATAATTACAGAATAGGAGATGACCGGTGGTCGCTGACTCCGAAACGACATTCGCCGCAGCCGAAGAATAAAACGCTCGAATGTGAACGTGGATTTCGCTTGTGTTCTTCGATCGGAAGGGAATTGTTCGTGCTACGAGGTCACGCAGTCAATCGTCATCACTTGAAACTTGAAATTTTAAGGGATATGAAGTCCGAAAGAAACGATTTCAGGAATAAAAGCTACTGGCTGCGAGAACACGCCTTCGCATGCAGCCCTCGCGGTGCATCACTTTATGCCCTAACGCAGGGGTCGGCAATACGGCGCGCGGGCCACATGCGGCCCTCGAGAGCGCTTTATGCGGCCCTAGGAGCTGTAATTAAAAAGTGATCGGGAAAAATTCACATGTGCAACTTCATATTTTTGCAGTAAAATGTTGCTTTCAAAATCATTTCTAGTGAAGTTTTAACGCTAGTAAATTAAGTAGACTTGATTCTTCGCTAATATGGGACCACGGAAACTCTAGATAACTTCTGATTTATTTACTCGTTCCTCCCCCTCCCCCGAGGGCTTTCTTGACCTCCAATACGGCCTTCCGAAGCATCCACAACTGCGAATGTGACCCTCCGCGCAGAACAGTTTGCCGGTCCCTGTCCTAACGCATTGCGTCGCCGCCCACGGAACCTCCTTTTTGGTCCTATTCGGTCCCCTGTGACGTTTTTGTTTGGCGATTCAAAAAGTGACATTTTGATAAAGAGGACGTGAAAGCAATTTAGCAGAATGCGACGGAGGTACTGCAGACCTCTCGAAATCTGCCAAGGATGCTTCCAACGGTTTCAGGATTGTTGGAAAGGGTGTTTGTGAAGAAAGGATTGCTTTGAAGGAGACCTATCTAACAAAAATTTTTAATGATAAATTCAAATAAATAAATCGACTTCTCTCACTATGATATTGTTCGATATTCTTTCCGACTTTTAAAATGTACGTTTTTTGCAAGCACAACAAATATTTTTTTAAAGAGCGAAGCGCCTCTGTAAGCTCGGGGCCCGATACAGTCGCACCGTTGGCACCGCCATCAAGCCGACCCTGTATCCAGGACACGAAAGTCCAGTAAGTTGATGAATATACCTCGCATCGCCTGAAAATACCGTGAAAGGAGCAATTGGACGCCAAAGTAGATAGGAGAATTGAGCATAAATAAAAGAGCGAGGATGTCGGAATAGATAGATAGATAGATAATCGTCTTTATTCGGGCGAAATTTAGACATTTAACCCTACTTAAATATAATAAATACAATAAAAAATGAAATAGGATATTACGATACACATTACATAAACAGTATATAAATCGGACAAAGTAAAAAAAGATAAAATTGAAGACAGATTTGAGTTTGTGAGGAAAATCTAGGTAAAAACAGGCATGTCCTCCCTGGTAAAACCCACGCAGGAAAACACCCACTGAGAATTTGGGTGTGAAAAACCTGCTATAACCCTAAATAGTGTATATATGGTATAATACTAAAAAATTAAATAGAAAGGATAGTTCATATGTACAGCGTCGTTGTATACCGTAATAAAAAATACATATAAAGATACCAAGATAGCAGTGGACAGAACAAACTGCATATATAATTGTCCATCCTTGGACATCTGGATTATCGAACTGATCCCAAAGGATGCGGAAGAATTGTGGGACAGAGACGTCATCTGTTGCCTGAAACTGCCGAAGTTCGCGTGATAGTGGAACGGAAGTAGTAGCAGTGATTGATTTTTTATGTGCGTCGACGGCTTTGGTCATTTTGCACTGTCATCAACTGGACACATGTACACACAGAAGGGAGGAGGGAAACCTGGTGCCGGCATTAGCCTATTATTTACGAAAAGCACCAAGGGGGCCAACTGCTTAACGTCCCTTCCGAATGACGGAACGCTGAATTTGCGCAGTCTCCTCAAACCGCACAAACTGGAGACCGGGCGACCTCGGAAAAATACCACTTGCGCAGGATTCGTATCCGCTGCCCTTTCGAGCAGCAGCCAGCGTCCTAACCACTACACCACCGGCACCCCATAGTCGAACAGAGATGGGATTAAATGTAAGTATTAAATGATCAATTTTTCCTTTTTGTTAAATTTTTCATTATTCAGTTATTCATTAAGATGAGGCAGTAAGATTTTTTACATGAAGACTTTCCCTCTACACCTGCACGTAAGTATGTACACCGTTGTGAAGTGTTATTTTATGATAAAATGTTTCTTATTTAAACAATAAACATTGACTAATAAATAAATTTCTTTTGTGAAGGAAAATAAGCAAAATAACTATATTATAGTAAAATCAGGATAAACTATGAGATGTTTTTATTTTTAAAGGAAATAATTAATACTGTGAGCCTATTTTACGTAATGGTAGAGTTTACATGACATAAATTCACACTGCTATTATAAAAATATCAATGTTGAATATATACGTGATATCAAATATTAACATTTTCTATATTATAAGTTACAAATGAGTTGGTATTTGGGGTACAAATACGATAAACGAAGTACAAGCGATTGGAATGGTCAAAAGTTCCAAAATAAAAAATCGTGTGTTCTAGAGGACAATGATCCCGTAAAAAGGAGCGATATTTCACTCTAATTTTTTTGTACAAAAGAGTGCTAACGAAGTACGGACGATCCATTGTCAGAGTTCTAAACTGGGGCTGGTGTGGAGTAATCCCCGAAAGAGGTCTCGTCTTCGACCTTTTAAAGCAATTGGAAACGAGCGTCGTTTCATTTTTTACAAAAGAATCATTAATCTCTCTCCGTTTGAATATTTGGACCAACTTCGGTACTTTTCGTTTTCTCGCGTAAATAAAAATTAGCGCGCGTTGATTAAAAGTTGGAAACCGCGCATGACAAAAATCCGTTGAATAAACGCACCTTATTTAAGGTCCTATTGTACGTGAAAGATTCTTTGATAGGAATTACTTCAAATGGGCAGCTACATTTTGATTAAATAAAATTGGAAAATATCCCTGAAAAGGTGCTGGTGTGATTTTCATTTGACTGGAAAAATATAAATAAAACGTTCCAACTTATTGCTGATTGTGTTCTATTTTAGTCATCTTTCTATTTTATTGTTACTTTGTTGATAATAACTACGCACAGGTTAGGCCAAAGCAGGTCATTTAAAATTTTAATACACTTTAGTGTATTACTTTACTTTAACGAGTGAAATTGTAATGTCCAAACATGATTCAAAACTCCACGAATTCAGTGCAAACGTCGTCTTTCGGGAGAGGATTAGTAATCAGAGGATGGCTTGTCTGGCCAGAGGTTTAGTGATGCGTCTCCAAATACTGTCATCGTTCGCTTCTCGTGAACTGCGAGTAGTAACGACGAAAGGCCGGGTGTTTTTATTCGTGACGTTTTTCGTTATATTATTAAAATGATTAAATCTAATTTAATGTCATTGACTATATTCTGTAATGTGACGGTTTTTTATTCTATTTTCAGGAAATATCAAGATTTTAACCTTTGATAAGAAGTAGGATGGAAAGGTGTACAAGGAATTAATTCAAGTCGCAACTGCAGTTGTCGCCCCTTCGAACTGGAATCTTCGGCACCTCTGTCCACTTCCCCTCTTCTAAAAGACTTGCTAGGTGGGAAATCACGACGTGCAAATCCACTTACCCCTTACGCCTCTTTCATCTCCTATCCGAATCTCCCTTTTTTTTAAATGCGCTTTTCTGCCCTTAAATTTGGGTCATGGCGTCGCCCATTCCTTTCTGAGGAGGAAGCGGAGTGGCAAGTGAGATTGGAGGGGGAGGAAAGAGGGGGAGGAGGAAGAGGAGAATGGAACGGAGGAAGGGGAGAGGGAAGAAGCTGACACGGATCGAGCGCGCTGAGTATATAAGGACTTATTTATCTTCAATTGAAAAAATAAAGCTTCATGAATCATCAATGTTTTCATTTATCGACCCTTGTACCCATTTGTAATTTATTTGTTTACGTCTGTAAAAGTTACTTGTCTGCTGCTGTGCGTACCTAAATATGACATCTATTTACCCATCACGCATTAGATTTAATTTTGTGCGGTCTTGAAATGGGCGTGCACCGCATTTTACGTACGTATGTGACGTCACAAGTGAGCGTGATTATTGAACCGTGAACCCAAATACTCCTTAAGTAAGGCATATCAAACTCTAAGAGATATCAGGACCTCACTAACGCATCGGATGTTATAGAAGGTCCGCATCATGACTACAAGTTGCTTAGTGAGGGCCAGAGTTGGAAAATTATTCTTTATCTAGAAGAATTGACAAAAAAAATTGTAAACCGCGTTCAATTGTGCCTCAATAACTAAGAAACAAGTAGGGTTGTACACTGGTTTCCCGTGGTACAGAAGTGCTTTTCGTCAAAATCGCCGTAGTATATTCGTATACTAATGTATTTGCTTTGAAATAAAAAAAATATTTTTCCTTATGTTGTAGTAGCCCTGCTTTTTTGAACCGTTCTAAACATGTTCATATCGTTTTGCCGTTCTATACTCACCCTACACACGAAATTTCTTTTAAATCCGTTGAGCCATTACCTTCCAAATTCATAGTTACAGAAAAATCTTACCTTGATATTGTGGTGGCCCTGTTTAGTCGACCCGGTTGAAGTATGATATTTTTATTATTTATATGAGGATTATATTTACTATATTTGGTTAAATGCATGAGGTCAGTTCTCTAGAAATACGTGAAAATTAAATATATTTCACTTTTTACTGTGGTAGCCCTGCTCTTTAGCTCCGCTTTAAACATATTGATTTAATTATGGTATGTTGCACAAATCTTATATACAAAATTTAATTGAAATCCGTTAGGCCAATTCCTTCCAAATCCTTAATTACTGAAAGAGTTTAATTTTTAATTGTGGCACCCCTGTTTGAATGATTAGGTGTAAATATGCTAATATGGTTTTGTATATATGTGTATATTTTAAGGATTAAATTTGGTTAAAATTGATGCGGATAGTTCAACACAAATACGTGTAAAAAGAATTTTTTATTCCTTATATTGTGGCAGCCCTGCTTTCTATATCTATACAAAAAATCTTGATTTTGTTATTTTGTGTTGCACGCCTTCTTCATACAAAATTTCGTAGAAATCGGTTCAGTCAATTCCTTCCAAATTCATAATTACCGAAAAGTTAAACTTTGCATTCGTGGCACCCCTGCAGAGTCGATGCGGTCAAAATATGTCATTTTGGTCATTAATTTATGTGACTATTCTATGCGCTAAATTTGGTTTAAATCGGTTCTGCCAATTCTTCCCTGATATATGCGTACGGACGGACGGACATCACGAAGATAATAGCGCTTTTCAGCAATGACGAATCTCGAACGAGTCGAGCACACATACAAATCTATTTAGCGTACAGGCGTTTCAAGGGATTTCCTCAAAAAATGAAGAAATAATTAATAATAATGAGTTACCGAGTGAAGAATAAATACTCGATGTGCGTGAGAAATCTCGTTGCCTACCAAAACACGTGATTGCCTTTTCGATATACGACATATTTTTAACATTTTATTTCATAATTTATAACACACGCATTGACATTTTTGGTTTCATGATTTTTATTCCATATATATTTGCAGGTATTTACTCTCAGGTTTATATTATGAAAAACATTAATTATGTTTCTGTACGTTATATTCCGTGTTCGCATATCTACATTTTAATTTTTCCATAAGGTATTAAGTTGGCGCAACACGGTTTTGCCCAACGCTGATTTTTCCAAGAACATAAGGGAATGGAATGGAAAATATTGAATTCGCTCTTATTAGACATTAATTAATGAATTTATTTATTAGCAAGAATTCATAAACAGCACAAGGCCAATTACCCTGAATATCATAAAAATAAAGTATAAAACAAATAACGCAACATATAAATAAAGTAAGTAGTGCGAAACAAACAGATGACATGAATTAAAATAAAAGAGGTGCGATGAATATATAAATGGATGCAAAGAAAGACTCATTTAAGAAGAGAGAAAATAGATGTCATAAATGTAGTTCTATTTTGAAAAAGGTCGAAATCAGATTTACCAATGAAGAGATTGTACGAATTGAGAAGATGGAAGAAAAGAGAGCGTTGAAATACAGTGAGGCGCAAGTGAAAGATAGTCTAGTGCAACGGTGGCCAACCTTTTTTAAGAGGGGTCAATAAAACGGCGCGATTTTTTCGGAGGGCCACTATCCTTAACATCCGGTTTAAATTGATAGCTTAAGCTAATTTAAGTTATGCCAAAAATAAACAGGAATTATAAAAAGAATGACATACTTATACAGATTTATTTAAATGACAATATTTGAAATATTAATTAAAAAGTAAACTATTGATATATCAATGTGATTTTTTAATTTGCTTTTCAATCAATTTCTCGATATTAGGACTGATTTTCGACGTCGAAAAAAGAAGCAGGCTGCCCACGCGAGTGTCTGTTAAGATATCTATATTTGTTTTTAACAAAGTTAATTGTTGAAAACGTCTGTTCACAAACGTACACAGATTGATCCAAATTTGGAAACAGAATGCAGTGCAGTTTTTTACCTTGTAATTGAGTATTTAAATTTTAAAACTGGACACTTTATTTTGTCCCATGCCAGGGTCTTTGTCTCTGCGACAGCAGAGCTTAGGATAATAGCATAAGAGAAGGATGGGAAATTCAAAATAACGGAATGGTGGGACATCCGCACACTATTTTAACGGATAGAAAGAAGAGGATCAAAACAAACGCCGGGTTTTAGGTTTTGGTTCCACTCTGGTCAAAAATATTTTTTTTCGGTTGAGAGCTCGACTGAGTACGTATGTACCGCGGGCCGTACAAAATGTCATCGCGGGCCGTGGATTGGCCGCCCCTGGTCTAGCGGATCTTGAGAGAAAAAGAAGACTGGAGAAGATAGGAGCGTAGATTGCCATTCATAATATTATAAAGAGAGAAATCGGATTTGATTCTGCAGGAGGAGAAAGTTGGAATTTTGAGGGAACTTATGATATCAGCTTTGGGTAAACGTCGCAGATAGAGTTTTGGGTTCCCGGCGATATTTTTTCCCCCGGGAAACGGGAATTAGATTTTCAAATATCCCGGAATTCCCGGGAACACGGGAATAAGAAAGTTTTTGCATTTCTTATATTTAATACATCATTTTTCATTTAAACACGATACTTATTATTGATACAACGTATATACATACGCCTTTAAAAATCCCAATGATATGTGATACATTATTTGCGACAAGTTGTTAGCAGATCCAATACTCCGACGCACTTTCACTTGGGCAACCGATCCTTCCTCGATGTTGACGAGGCGGAGATAACAAGAGACCAACTGCTGATGTATCCGATGTTGCAATTCCTTAAAAGTTAAAATTTAGGGTCGAAAATGTACGAAAGAGGTTTAAAAACAATCTAACATCTATAAGAGCCTTCTTCTGTCCCTTTGTGGCTCTCTCTGTCACGCGATAACAATGCGAATAACTCGATCAAGGATCGAGATACATTTTTAAAATTTGACGGGAATGCTCGATTTACATATTTTATGGTGATGACGAAAAAAACTAGAAACACGCCCTGGGTTCGTCTCCAAGGAAGACATTTCCAGTTTCCATAAAATCACACGTATACATCGATTTTTCGACATGCAGGCTTTTATTCTTTTTGAGATCTAAATTAGAAAGAATTAACCTACGATCTTCAATTTAAACCATTTTAAAGAAAAAATTACAATATTTCTTATTCTGTTAATCTTTTTCCGCATACAGTTCAAAATTCCACATGTTAAACGTTCAATTCGCATATTTTGGGAAAATCTTACCATTTTAACGGGATATTGCCTTGCCAACCCATTACAATGCTAAACCTCGAAATCCTATTGTCATTTCATTCCTTATAGGTGAAAGCGTGCTTTGAATGCTTTTTATACGAGAGAGAGTAGAGGGTAATGATTTTCATAGCAACCAATGTAAACAACATTCGTTGCTTTATACGCGAGAAGGAATACATTTTAATGTAGAACATGAATTATTTGCATATTAAAATCACTTAGAACCGTCGTAGGAGTTCGAGACTTGAAACAACGAACGCCTAAAAGAACGAATGTTTGTTTTCCTGCAATCGATTTTTACTTTCTCATATATTGAGCAAGTATTGTTATCGTGAAAAATTCGACTTCGAGATTTTGATGGAAATACACGTTTTAGATGTCTCTGAGTCCATAAAAGTGGGTTTCGACATGCCATCTGTCCGTCTGTTCACTGTTCTAGTGCCCAAAGGCGTACATGAAATCGAATGATATTTCGTATTTCTGCAATATATCATCTTTTGCAGATCTATTTTTCATAAACATGATATTGCGCAATAATTAAGGGTAGTTTACTCTTGGCGATTTTTAGAAAAATTTTATTTACTCAAAAATAGCTCTAGAGAATTTGATTAAAATCAATCCAATTGTAGAGCTTGATGTCACAAATAATACTACGTAAGCCATATATCTCTTGAAATCACCATATGGCGTCCAGTGGCATTACAATGTACGCTAAGCTACCTTACCCAAGCCCTATGACGCCACGCCTCCGCCGCGATCCACTAAAAATCTTATTACAGCCTAAACGGTTCAACTGAATCGAATTATATCTCATATATGTGGATAATATCATTCACAATAGACACTCTGAAGAGATGAACAATATTGCGAAACGATTAAGGGTACTTTATTCTTGGATATTTTGAAACAAAATTCGATTCACTCAAAAACGGCTATAAGGATTTTCATTAAAATCCATCCAATCGTACAGCCTGATGTCACAAATAATAATTACTATGCCATATGACCCCAAAAAATACTAAATATCGACCAGTGGCATTAAAATATACACTAAACTACGGTTAACTTTGATTTATAAGCGTTTTTCTTTTATAAACGTACACAGTCGACCAAACGTATATGAGAAAGTTTGTGCAATGTATATTGCGCCGTTTATTTAATACGCGTCGAATCGATCAACAGATCAGGTCTTAACGCAAGAATCTGACGTATTCTTAGTGAGTTGCATTGTTTCCGGTATCGAGTAATTGCGTGCCATTGTCATGGATTCGCGTCGCATCTATTCATGAAATTTCATTAAAAACTTCCTCTGAATTTCAACGGGCATCTTCCTAGTTTATATACTATAATTCAATTGCTCAGGGTAGCTAGCTTGGCCGATTAGGGGCGGAGGGAGGGGGGAAGGAAAAAGAATAGGAGGCGAAGGCAGTTCACTTCAGCGCCTAGTTTCAGATTCATGCAACACCCATTACTTTTGGACCTTGTTTTTACTAACGATATTCACGGGAGCGAGAAGAAGCCATTTTGACATTGTATTAGCATTCCATTAAAATTGAATTAATAGCAAGAAACGTACAACACGCATAAAATTAAAAAATCAAAACTAATTTTGATAGCTTAACATTTGGAGCTGAAATTCGGAAAAATATTTTTAAAACCAGCTATGAAGGCTATTCCGGAAAAAAATGACTCGGCACAAAATTCCCGGGATTCATTAAAAATTTTCCCGGGGTTCGAGAATAAGAAATATCGAGTAAATTCCCGGGAACGGGAAATCCCGGTTCCAAAACTCTAGTCGCAGATGAGTGAAGCGGTAACGTACTATAGCCAAAAAGAAAGACGATACTCGCTCCAATTTATCTAGGTGAGATTTGGAGGCCATACTCAAAATAGGTGAACAGTTAGTCAGAATAGGTAAGATGCACCCGAGAAAGAAAGAACGAAAAAAATTACATGATTGAGGTTGTTATACCTATGGATAATGCCCAATGAGGACATGCACTTTTTCGCTGTATACTCAATATGATCACAAAATTACAGGTTATCTTCAATAATGATGCCAAGTTCTTTCAAATGAGTAACCTTCTTTATATTAACATTAGTAATAGAGTAGATGTAGTTAATGACGCGTTTACGCGATGTAATAGAGATATAGGAACATTTTGAAGGATTTGGCTTTAGGACCCACAAAAGACACCACTCGGAAAATTTATTGAGACACCTTTGAAGAGAAAGACTATCATCCATACAGTTGACATTTCTAAATATCTTGCAATCATCCGCATACAATAAAATGGAATTATCGGTGCTATTTATAATACTGCTAACGTCATCAACAAATAAAATAACAAAGGCCTGATTACGCTTCCCTGAGGTACACCAGGCAGAACAGGAAGAGATGAAGAGTGGAGACCAGAAATAGTTACCCGTTAGAGAGAAAACTAGAAAGAAGTGAAAGGAAATTGCCATGAATGTTAAATCTATTAGATATTTTATGCAATAAAAGCTTGTGAGGAACGGTATCGAAGGCTATCTCTAAGTCAATGTATACAATAACAAGTTGAGATTTATTTGTGAGAGCTTTTACAGCCGAGTACTGAAGTTCAGCCAAATTACTGAAACATGATCTTCCAGGAAGAAAGTCACGTTGCTGGAGAGACAAACATGGAAGAGTAAATGCGGACAATCTTCGATAAATTACCAGTTCACAAAGGGTTGAAAGGAAGAAGAGAGATAGGCCTATATGAATCAACAGATATTCTATTGCCAGATTTATAGAGAGGAACTACGTTAGCCATTTTCCATTCGAAAGGAAAATAACCCAATGTAAAGCATTTATTGAAGGGATAAGATGAAGGATTTGCTAAGGAGGATGCAGTACTTTCAAAAAGATAGCAGAATTAAGATCAGGGCCAGTGGCACGTGTGACAGAAAGGGAATTAAGTAGTTGGTGGCACTCATCATTGCAGGAAGAGAGAGAGAGAGAGATATGCAAAAGACTGAGGACAAACTCTCCATGGGAAGACTCATTGCCAACTTAAAGTTGCTCTGAGTGTATAGTTATTAAAACGCGAATAAATCGATAAAGGATGTAGATAGAAAATTGAAATTTCGCAGAAACGTATGTAATGAGCTAATCAGAATTTGTTTATATAGGGTTGACATGGTAATTAAAGAAATAAATGTCCGTTTGTTGCGCTATTTTGAGAGGGGATAAATTGCACCTCCTTCGAATAAAACTAATAAATTTTAATTTAATGAAACAATATTTTATGTGGATTGAAAATTAAAAAATATATAATTCACATTATAGTATGTTCCAGAGAGTTGAATTATATTCTTGGCTTCATATTTATCTATATACATTTACATTAAAATAGATCAGTGTTACCAATATAGGTAATTTAAATGTTATCACCTAAATTCCATCTCGGCTTATAGCAAAAGAATTTTCATGACATTGGTGATTAGCATGTCCTGTGATATATATTGATAGCAATGTTTATATTCGTGAATTTTTTGTTTGAAAAAACATTTCACGTGTTGACGTAATAAAATTAATGTTTTAGTCTGCTTTTTACAGAAAATAACCTTAGCCTCTTAAAGGTATTTTTATAACTATGCTATAATTCAATTGCTTCATTAAAATAACCAATTAACAGTGGCAGAGGCTCCGGATTTATCATCACAAATGATTACTTAACAAATGGTGAACAACAATAGCCGTAAATAGCAACGTATTATTTACCGTTCCGGGATCTAAACATATATACAGTAATAACGAAATAATAATCTTCTCTTCATACATATATTTTTTTAAATTTGTTTGTTCGTGCAGAAAAAAAATCCGAATTACCGATTGCCTACCAATGTTTGCAAGATTTTAAAGTTTGATTTCAGGTAGACTTCTTTCGTTTACGAAATTCTATATCTAGATAAAAATTCATAATATTGGTTTAAAATTTCCAGTTTTAATACTCTACGTTACTTTGATAGATTTATTTTAAGAAAACAATTTTCAAGAAATTAAACAAAGGTTTTAAAACAAGCATAATGCCAAAACGGCCACGGAGATCATCCTCAGATCCCGACAGATTAAAATATACGAGAATAGCCACAGCAAGAGCAGCAAAGTCTTCTGAACGAATACAAATTCGACTTCGATCACAATGCTTTGCTCATGAACAATTATATATAACTACGTATAGAGAAGGATGCGGGAAAAATTATTTATTTGAGAAATAGATGGGAAGACAAGAAATATTGTATACCAACAAGCATTTCAATAAAAATTAACTTGGTTTAAATTCTTCACTTATTTTCAAATCTTCTTCAAATGATTTTGTCTTGATTTAAGAACCCGATTAACGCCGAGTATATCTGGTAGTTATTATTAAAATTAGAGAAGAAATATCCATTAAATAAATTACACTTAGCGCTCCCAAAAGGCAATCTTGCCATCTAGAGCTACTTTCTCAGGGATGGATCCGATTTAGCCTTTCGACGATTAACGAGACAAGTATTTCATTCGCTTTACATGTAAACAAATTGGAATTATTAGATTTCCATTAGCGGCTCGATCGCCTTATGCGTATTCTTAATGTTACTATTGTAACAGCTTCTCATTTCGTGGCGCTGCTGGTTGCAGTTTTCTCCGAATCTTACTAGTTGTTCTACATCGGATGTCTTATCTAGGTCAGGGGTCCCCAACCTTTTCCTACTCGCGACCCCAAAATTATAGATGATAATCACACGCGACCCCCATATATTTGCCTTAGGAACAATACATAAAATTTACGCCATTTATAGGTTTTTAATAATATTTATTGTATTGACGCAAAAATGGTACAGTATAAATAATATAGTGCAATAATGACATTACATATTAATAAAATTAATACATTTAATGTGAAACCTTAGCCTGGATAATTGGTAGAATTTCATCGAAATTTGGTAATATATTTGAAATTGCCAATCGTAAATTATAGTGAGACAAGAAAAAACAGTTTCGCAAAGATATGTCGAACCAAAAGGAAGCAGTGACATTAGAGCTTTTTTAGAAATTTCTGGATACTCTCTTTTGACGGAAATCCAAAACACTTCTATTGTCGTCTCTTTAAATCTTATATGTAGATTTTCGCCACATGATAACTCAGTCAATTGTTCTGTTTCTTTAAGGGTGTTATTATTTGAACTTGAATTATCAAAAGAAAAAGGGTTACGGATCCAACCCAAATCTTCTTCCGGAAAATTTTCGAATTTTACATCAAAATTTTCTATCTGATTTGTCAGATGAATTGAAATTGTAGTTTTAATTTCATGTAAATCAATATTGTTATTCAAAATGAAATCGGATAGACATGAAAACATTTCAAAATTATCTCGTGTAATTTCCTTTTTCCATAAAGCTATTTTCTTTTTAAAAGATTCTACCTTGTCGCTGAGAGTGAAAATGTTTGTACATCGACCCTGCAAGCTCACATTTAGATCATTTAGTTTTCCGAAAATATCTGCAAGATAACTAAGATTAGCTAGGCATTTTTTGTCTAAGAAATATTGAGATAGTTTGTAATTGTGATCCAGAAGAAATATCCTAACGTCGTCTTTCAGATCAAGCAATCGTTGAAGCATTTTTCCACGTGACAACAACCTAACTTCAGTGTGAAGAAGAAGCTTGTCATAATGAGATCCCATTTCAGTACACAGCATCGCAAACAATCTACTATTTAAAGCTTTCACTTTAATAAAATTCATTGCATTTACAGCTTCCCACAGTACTTGATTTAAAGTTGGCTCTAGTGATTTTGCAGCTAAAGATTCTTTATGTATAATGCAGTGGTGAAAATCTATATGTGGAGCAATCTCTTTAACTCTACCCTTAAATCCAACGCTTTTGCCAACTAATGCATTTGCACCATCTGTACAAATTGCTACACAATTGGACCATAAAATGGAGTTTGCTCGGAAAAACATATTTACAACATCGAAAATTTCCTCACCAGTCGTTCTTCCTTTCAGAGGCTCGCAGAATAAAAAGTCTTCCAAAATATCACCATCGTAACAGTATCTCACATAAATAAGAAGCTGAGCAAGTTTAGCAACATCAGTGGATTCATCCAACTGAATTGCGAAATATGAGGAATCTTTCAACCTGTTTAACAATAGGAATTTTACATTATCTGCGAGTATTGTAATACGCCGGGAAACAGTATTATTTGTTAGAGGAACGCATCTTAAATTGTTACCATATTTTTCACCATGAATAGTTGAAGACATTTTTATTGCGGCGGGCTAAACGAGAGTTTCACCAATATTATGCGGTTTCATTGCTTTTCCAATCAGGTATGAAACTTCTAATGATGCCCTTAACGCTTTTTCCGAAACTGTTGCATGCCTGCTCTTAAAACATTTCTGTATTTCTAATGCATTCGCATGTCTTTTAAAAAAAGTTTCATCCTTGCTCATTACATTTGCATGCTTTGTTTTTAAATGTCTCTTGAGCTTGGATGGTTTCATACTTTCACCCGATAATATTTCTAAACATATTACACACCTCGGGCGCTGTTCATTATTTATTACGGCATAAGTAAAACCATCCTTAATATAATGTTCTTGGTATTTCCTGACCCTCTTGTCCGGTTTAAACAGTGATGATTCTCCTAATTCCACTTCACTTGGCAGGCAGCTTAATTTCATCCTTTTTGACGTCTCACTTACTTCCTCACACTCGCCACTTGCTGATCGTTTAAATTTTAATATCCATTTATCCATGTCGATGATATGGGTACTTTAAATTAAAAATCCTATTATAGTAAAAACGTAAAATATAAATATAAAAACACTGATAATATATATATATATAAATATAACGACAACATGGAGATGAATATAACAAACTTAGGTCTCATGGAATGGCCACAACACTCCTGGAAAGAGACACTTACTTGAAAGAAAAGGACGGGATCGTATGCAACTGGCAATGGTTAATGTGGGCTCAACAAAACACAAATTAAATGCGAGAAACTAGATGAGACTCTTTCGGGTGCTCACTCTTTATCTCTCACACTTCACTGTCCACGAATTTAACCATGATTGTCCCGTCCATGAAACAGACGAACAAGTTTCAGTAACAATAAAAATAATAGCCATCGTAGGCAGAGGATTCGATCAAAAGGCCTATCCAGATTGTTTTAACTACATTTTATTTATTGTATCGTAACGCGTGGCATTGTAGGAACTACAATGGGATCGCGAAGGAGTGTCGCCAATTACATTGTCGACATTGTACTAACTACAATGTCAAGCGATATGATAAAAGAATGATGTTTAGGTCTTATTTCTCACTCCTTGGCGACCCCTCGAACTTATGCCGCGACCCCCAATGGGGTGGGAACCTCTGCTCTACGCTGTGGTTCTCAACGATTAGTTAAACGTAAATACAAATTTTAAACTATTAGTTTAATTTTTCCATTACGTAAAAGAAATTTACATGGCCTGTGTACTTCAAACTTGGTTCAGTGCCCTCTCTTCTCATCCAACGCGACAGTATTTCCATCTTGCGACGAAATGCGGAACTTCGCGATCTCGTTATAAAAAAGTGCCGTAATAACGAGAGTGCAGGATCAACGGGTGCCGGATTATCGGAAGTTTACTGTACTACGTACATGAGAAAGTAAAAGGGTTGAGAACCCCTGATTTAGCTCGTTGGTACTAAGGAAATATTTTTGATTTAAAGCTAATGACGATTAATTTTACACAAAATATTGCAAAAGGAAATAATAAAAAAGTCTGTCTGAAACGTCCGCGTGCACTATTACCCAATAAATTTATAAAAACGGTTATTTAAAATAAAACTGAATGATCAATTATCAACCAGTCTCGTTTACACTATAATAAGAATATTACATTTAATCGAATACGAATGATTTTCTGTGAGATAGTTTAAATAGCTTGATGGAATAAAGCGATCTAAAGATCCTATGCATTCAGGCATAAGCTATAATGTTGGGAATACTTTTGACACGAGAAAAAACTCTGCTATGACCTGGAATCGAACCCGGTTCTTCCACTTGCCGGGCGGATATTCTACCACTGAACTATCGTAGCAGATCAATTTTCTCGTTTCTTAACGCGGATGTTTTCTGTTTGGGACGGAACTAGCCAAGCTATAGTATCAAGCTGCCCCAACGGATGTCCTCGAAGAGATACACCGAAGAAAAGAATCCCGTTCAGGTGTTATCTCGATTATGTATCGCTTTCAAGCCGAAAAGCGAATTCGATAATAATTCGTTAAAGAATTTATCAAAGGGAGTAATGAATTTTGAAGATAAAACTTAAAAGTCTAACGGTAAGAAAACGATACTTAGCAGTTAGATTCGTGCATGCGGAAGCAATAAATAATGAACTAGCCGAGGATTTCTGGTAACCGCGAAAGACGTTGTCAACACTTCGAATGATACCGAGGAGGATTCCGCAAAACCATTCTCGATTTATTTCCGGAGCTGCGTAGATACGCCCCCGCCGCCCCTCTCCGCCCCACTCTCTCGCGCCCCTCCGTCCCACCCTCTAGCCCCCCTCTCCATACCTCCCTCTCGCCGCCCTCTCCGTCCCACCCTCTCCGTCCCACCCCTCCTGCTCCTCCTCCGCCGCTCAGCTACGCTACAACTCCATCGGAGCGAGTGGCTCGGCGCTCTCTCCGAACAACAAAACGACGCTCGCGTTGCGTCATCGCTCGTAAGAACACCGTCGCCATGGAAACGGGCTCTTCGCGCGAAATCCGAGTCCGCCTCCTTCGATCTCGTGACCCCTTCTCGACCACAACAAACATCTCCTCCCCCTCCGCAGTTGAGAATAACGTTCCTTCGATCCCCCCCCCCCTGCTCCCCTTTTAAGGGTATCGACGGAATAAGGTCGCACCCCTCGCCTCCTTCCAGACGCTCTGCCCGCATCTACATGGACAATGACTCCGTCGATCGGTGGTCGCCGATGACACAATTAAAATAACTGCTCGACCGTGGCGCTTGGGAGGAGATGGTCAACCTCGGGCGGCATTTAAAGATGCGATTTCGTCGATGGCACTACCTCGATAAAAAATTACGGCTTCTAGGGATAGATCTGCGATATCCGATCGTTTTTTGTTTATATCGCTTCCTAGAATGGTCGAAGTTGTTTTTCATACTATCCGTCCATTTTATCTCCAGCATTCTCCTCCAAGTCCACATTTCAAAGCTTTCCAAGTATTTGATGTCATTTTTCCTTAGCGTCCATGTTTCTGCCCCGTACAAAGCTATACTCCATACATAGCATTTTATGTACTTCTTGCTGATATCTTCCCTTATATTCCGCGTAAGTAGGTGTTTCTTTCTTCTGAAAGCCGCTTTTGCTTTTCCTATTCTAGTCTTGATCTCATCCATACATTTTGCTTCTCTTGTTATGATGCTTCCAAGGTATTTATAGTCTGAAACTTGTTCTAAAGGTTTTCTTCCAATACTTCTGTTCAGATTCTCTTCTTTGCCCGATTTTCGAATGACCTTGGATTTATATATACATATATATATATTCCCAACACCTTGTTGACATCCATATATATATATATATATATATATATATAAATCCAAGGTATATGTATGTTTGTATGTCCCTCATACGTTTTTACACCGATGAAGCTATCGAATTCAAAAGTTTCATGGGTCATCCTATGGACAAAAGGAAGAACTTGGTCTAGGTTTGCAGACCTTGGGGTCTCTTATACCACATGGTGTCAACAAAATACTATTTCCAAAAGAATTCACGGAAAATGGTGTGGAGAAACCTCAAAATGCCATGTAGCCCTTCACTGATGTGGATATATATATGTACCTAAATATTAACTTATGATCACGGAAAATCGCTTATTTTACGGACGAAAGACTGAATATTTTAATTCTGTTCATGTTCAGTCGTATTACATGTTAAATCGCTCGAAATTATCCTTTAAGCGAAAAATATATTAACATTTTCCAGGCGGCAACAAAACTAAATTTCTTAATTGTTGTCCTCCTTAAATGGAGATAGTCACGTAACGATTAATGCAAGGAAAGTCCACGACGTGGCGAGCCGTAGAAGAAGAATAGCCAACGCCAAAATAAAGGGTACAAATGGATTATATATAGTCTATGAATGCTTTTAAAGTGAGTCAAATGATTTTTAAGGAATATTATAATATTGTTATCTTTTACCATTAACATTGAAATATTTATCGCAACATAAATCGATACATCGACTTACATTAGTTCGGTAACCAAGATGTTGTTTATTGTTTACGTTTTGGCTAATAGTATTGACATAATCCACATAATTTTATTGCTGCTTTAAAGGCATCGGTGCATCTATCCATGCGGATATTAAGCAAGACGTTAATGCGTAAATATATTAATAGTAAAATTTTACAATACAATAGATAAAATATTAAATGTTAATGTAAGCACCGCTTGCGTAATTAAGGAATGGGGAACGAAAATTCAGGGTTGATGGTGCACTCGGAGTAATTTCTATTTTAATGAAACTGCCAAATTATGCCAAATATTTTTGGAAAAGCAGTCTGTCTTGATTATATGATGGATTCGCCATTGAGATACACAAGCACAAGCCTGACTTAAATGTTTCAATGGTTTATTTAGGTGGTAGTTAAAATTCCGTGTGAACTTCTCCGAATAACACAGCTGAGAAATTTGGGGGAACCGACAGCGCGGGGCCCCGAGAAATAAAAATCATTTGCTAGTTAAAAGAAAATTCTTTCCCGAGTGAAGCCAGGTAACTCCAGCTAGTATATATATATATATATATATATATATATATATATATATATATATATATACACATATATATACATATATATATATATACACACATATATATGGAGGTATGTATTATTTATTTTAAAGTACCATATTATTTCGGTTCATTACGTAAATATCCGTAAGTACGTCCATCAACAGCGCCTCTACTCTTTGAACCGTGCTCGATGGAAATTTCGACGACACAATTGTAAAGCGGCACTTCATAATTAATTCTGCAGAGATAAACGAGCAATTAAACGCTCGAGCGATTCACTTGGTCTCTCGTTTACAATCTCCTTTCTCCACGCTCTGACACCTCATCGTCGCTTTAATTTCGTCTCTCTCTCTCGGGATCTTATACGATCGTTCTTTCCCTCGAATGCTTCCCATCAGACTTCGCTCCATGCTTTCTCGAGTAGTGAAGATGTTGTCCGAGGAGACAAAAGCTGGAAATCTGCAAGGACCGAAGAGCTCTTCAGCCAAAGAATATAGTATTTTTCATTCGGTCACGGCTATCGGAGAAAAGCACAATATTGTTTAATTTTAGATGTTTATTCTGGAACGCAAGTCGAGTTTGCGGAATACAAACTACGCTCCAAGGGTTATGTAACCGATAATCCTGGCAATATTTTTCTCTTTTAGCTTTCTTCGCCTTAGGAGTTGCTGCCTTACGCTATGCCTGCATTTCACGCGTCCAGCCCAGATCGGGCCAGACTTCGCAACTATACTTATCCTAATCAGAGGTATTTGTTCACTCTAGAAAGGTTTTTCAGGTCTTGTTTGTGAGAGAAAATCAAGATCGACGTAAGCTCTTCAGATGAATACGAGAGAGTAACTTCTCCAAAGCTGAATGACTTTGTAGAGGCGAGTTTACAGAATGCGTTGAAATCATATAACTGATATGAATATAAATAATGTAGGCTTTATATGAGAACGTTATAATTGTTATGATATTTTAGAATTAGCACGTCACTTACGGCAGAGCTCACAGCTAGATTAATTAAAATACCACTAGGAGTCGGGCGGAGTCTAGCTATAAAAACAACCTTCTTTGGTTTAGAAGGAACACACAAACTCGATAGCGTAAAGGATAACTTAAAATCATTCAATATGCCACGCCTCACACCTTTTGATGCTGATAACTCAGCCTTTGTGACCAATTGTAAACTCGAAAGGTCAAAGTTCGGAACCTGTTCGCAATAATAAGATTTAAAAAACACAGTTTCCAAATATATGTACGCTTCGCAGCACCATCACGGTTGCGTAATAAGAGAGAATTAGAATGGTAAATAGACCGGGCACATCGCCAAAAGAACATATCGTCATTGAATAAAATGGTGGATTTGATTCAAAGCAGTAGGGGAAGTCAGCGAAGACGACCAAACACGAAATAAAAGATGAAAGTTTTGGAGGATCAATATTGAAAGGATACGCTATAATTAGGAATGAGAGAGATTCTATACGCAAAAACACGGGGGCCAGAGATTCTGTGATACTCGCAGGGACAACCTGGAGTAGAGGCAAGTGACAAAAAAACTGGAAGAATAAGAGAACGTCATCGGCCAATGGATATGGAAATGATGACGCACGTGCGGATAAATGCGATTCCTAATCCACTTCTGCGCCTTATCTCGCAATTCACCGGGCGAATGCACCGATTTGTCCGTGAAGATGCTGATTCGCAGAGATAATGAACAATAATTCACGATTTTTCATTACAGATAGGAAATGTTCTTACCGTAGAAAAGCTTCGTTGTTTCAGTTGCAAGTTACATAGGAATAATGCTAATCTTGAGCAGAATTATGGACGGTTTTTTCCCGAATTTCTGGAAATATAGAGCAGTAGCCTCTGTATCATTCGCAAACTACAATCAATTAACATTTAGAAGGTTCACTTGATGTTATATTCATATTCTATTCTGTGTCCAATGTAATTGGCCTTGTGCCGTTTTTGGGCTTTTTCAAATAAATAAATAAATTATCTTTTTAAGGAATTTTGATTTAAAGCTATTTCAATCAGGGCGAGTATCAAAATAACATTCCGAAATTTTATTTACCGGGCAACTCTGAAGGTATGACATGAAATAAGATACGTCGATAATCAGTTGCCCCTATTATATGTTAAAACCAGTGGCGGAGGGGCTACGGGGGCGATCGCCCTCCCCTTGGACGACCCTATTGCCCTCCATTGGGTGCATTCTTAAATTCATTCCGTACACCGAAGATTACGTCTGCATGGTAAGGGAAAGAAAATTCTGATGGGAGTAGGGGATTTTCAAAATGTATGGTCGTCGACAGAGGCGGAAACAAGAGGGGGGAGGGGCAACTGGGGCGATGGGAAGTTTCTGGATCCGCCCCTGGTTAAAACCAGAGCAGAAACCCGAAACAAAACCAAATAGTATTTTACTGAACCACGAACCGAAACAGAAGTTTATGCAAAAATGATTCGGTTCGAGAATTTAAAAAAATTAACCAAATTTGCCGGCAATTTTCAGCAAGAAATGTGGCTATTATTTTGCACACTATGCAACAGCTCGAGTAATTGTGACAAAGTTACGAACTCCATAAATTCTGATTTTCGTCAAAAGAGAAAAACTAAATAAACCGATGATGGACCGTGAAAGCAGATGGAGTTCTAATTGTAGAATTTCGATAACGCTTGCACATTTTGTGTAGATTTTGCAGTATATATTAAAGAGCTGCACTTATTGGAGAGTAATTGGTTCAAAATTGAAATTACTGTGAAGATAGCGGAACCCGTGAACACAACGTGCGAAGTATTACAGTCTGAAAAGTTAGTTCCTTTTTTCGAGACTGAAATATTCCGTAAGTGCATGACGTAAGCGAGCGGTGCTTGGGAACAACTTGGCGTCGCATTCGGAAGAAAGTGTTACCCTCATCGTGCGCATTCCAATCGTCAGAAGAAGAGACATCTCAGTATTGTTCCACATCGCCTTATGGATGTGTCTCGACTTCCTTTTGTGCGTATCTCGGATTATTTTTTCGCGTTTTTTTCGTAAAATTTCTGCAGTGCTGTCCATTACAAAATGTCTAATAATCATGCATAGTACGCTACATAAGAACAATCTATAAGAGGCACTTCCGACTGACGGAATTTTCGACTTACGAAGGGATTTCAGTAACATGACCCGTTCGTAAGTCGGGAAGCGTCAGTATTAAGTATTATACCTTTCGGTATGTCGAAGCATATAAAATATTCTATTTATAAAATTATTTGTTTCTCTAGAGATTTCCTATTTTAAACTAGTTTTAATCGGTTTGCTACTTAACACTCGTCCTTTTGTAAACAGATTTGATTGGATGCAAGCTGCGTGATAAAATTTGATAAATTTCTCTAAGAAAGTTGCATGGCCATTTCGTTCTAAACGAGTCGAAATTGAGAATGTTTTGCATAGATGGAACTTTAAAAATAATTTGGCCTTAGAACGACGTTGAAAAAATCTGACGTGGCCAGCACATGACTTTCTCCATACAGAATAGAGAATATGATTACAACAGTACGTTTAAGTTGCTCTCGATTACAGCTTACTCAAGAATAGCAATCAACAATATTTAAAAACATTGAATAATTTTTACAACGGAAAATACTTTGAATCGCTTAGCACAATGAAGAAACAATAAGCAAACAAAATTGTTAATTGTTGCTATGGATAAAAAAATATTGATCGCTATCAACAAATCGAAAATTTTGTCATAGCAACGGAAACAAAGTCATCAACTAGCCACATTCAATGTACATACTGAACAAAGAGAGAAAATCGACATATTATCATACCTTTAATATAATCCGTTCTAAGAAAAATGTTTCAAACAAAAGTAATACAAAATTATATTGTCTACATCTTTGTTAATGACAAATATTTACATTAATGAATTTGGCAATAATATGAAAATGGCAAGAGCAAACCTCCACTTCCGTTTGAACAATTTTAGTCTAAATCTCATCAGACCTTGACATTTCAATAAAAACCTTAAATATAAAATTCTGCGATGAATTGATTAGTAGTGTTTCAATTAGAGCGCTCACAAAATTCCCATCACACAGACACAAAAACCGACACAAAATCGAGAAAACAGTGAACTTAAAACGCGTATTTACGTTGAAATATCGACCGATTGTTTCAAAATCTTTACACCTAATGCCTTCTGCTTAGGATCTTATGATCATTTCATTCCATTAATTTCTATCTTGACAATCTCACCATTTGAGAGGGAGGGGTTTCCTTCGACGTGTCTCTTAGGAGACGTCTGTTGGGGCTGGTTGATACTAGCTTGGCTAGTCATAGCAGAATATTTTTTCTGTTCATAATTATTCCCACTGATTGTTTCATGAAAACAATACCTTCTGACGTATGGAGAAAGTAAGAAGGAGAAGTTGCATTGTATTCATCATCGAGTAAGACTGCTACGGAGACGATTGGGTGTAAAGTGAAACGGAATCAACGGCATAATCAAAAGGGTGAGGACTTCGAAATGGCAACCGTATTACGAGTGCTGGATTCCAGAGGGAACCGAATCAACACCAAGAGACATCACCGAACAAAATAGCGAAATTAATCTACAGAAATCATGCAAGGTGATCCACCTGCAAGGATTCAACCACAGCGGCAAAACCAGACATCGGTGGGGAAATAAAAGAGCGCATGGGAGTAAACATTAGAAAGGGATTTGGAAGAACACTGACAGAATTTAAAAAACGCCGACGTTGCATGTGATAACGCGATCTCAAAAAGATCAAACGAAATTGAGAATCTGAACGAAAATGCCGAAAAAATAAAATCACGCTCATAATGACGGAAGGCAGACGTTAGACTAGAATTAAAATAAGTGTCTGTCCAGAGTCTGGCCAATAATGTGAATAAAGGACTAAAATGAGAAGTTAAACGAAAGCTTTTATTTTCGTGATTAAGTCATTTGAACGCCAAATTTGATGTTGCACAATACAAGCAAACTGCGATAGTTCGAGCGTCTATAATCTTTAATAACAGCGAGATATTTTGTCCTTCCGTAAGTTATAATTAAATTCTAAAGCTCCAAGCTCCGATAAATATAACTTTATCTTTCTTCCCGCGGGACTCGAATTATCAGCTGGACTGAATGCATATTATCGACAGCTCTTCCCATCTAAACATGCTTCCACGGTGTCTTTCGAACTTCCCCCTCACCTGCCTCCATCCTCCAAGACGGCACTCGTATGTTTACACGTAAAATTTTGTATTGGTCATTCTTTATCCTTTGCTCTGTGAATACTGGTCTATCTAGCCAAAAGAAGACCTGCGTCACTTTATTTACTATGATAATCTCACACGTTAAATCCGCCTATGTGCATTTTTTGGCTATAATAATCCAAGAGGTTGATTAGCCAGAAATACACGCATATACACAATATATGCCTTTTTCTGCCATTTGTCCACGCATTAACGACATACATTACTTCATACAATACTCAGGAGTTCTATATGATATTATAAATTGCTAGTGGAACTCGCAAAAGCTTTTGCGAAATCAGTCAGAAATCTGCATGTTTAAACGTAATAATAGCCCATTTCACCTTATAAAATTAGACAACTGACATTCGGAATGTCAGAATTTCATGCTTGTTTTTATAATTTATATATGAGCAGTTTTAATTGCTTCTCCCTTACGAAAACGGTAACATTCCAGTATTGAAATAAAGAAAGAAGATTTTTTCTTTTGGTCAATCGTTAAAAATGCCCCCAGCCCACACGCAGTTCACTGAACAATAATGGTTTTTAATTATTAACGTAGCAATCTATTAAGTTTGACATTACTACAACTATAATTTCGATGCTTCATAAAGAGCGCGAAGCGAATAACGCAATTCTTTGTCTATTTGAAGGATTAAATTCAATCGGAGGCAACAATGCGGGTCGTCTTGGCAACGCCCGGAAGGAGTACGAAAAAGCCATAAAATTGCGAAAAGAAATGCGTGTTTCTGGGAAATTATTCCGTGTAACATCAAAACATTGCAAGAATAAGATATTTTATAGTTTTAGCCGTCGAATAAAACAAAAAGGGAGAAATTGGGTCCATATTTACGAATTTTAATGAAGAAAAAAACCATGCACCTAGAAAAATCGAAACTCCTGTGTTAAATGGGAAAATATAATTGTTTCCTGGAGTCGAACCTGGGACACTAATTTGAACGAAAACAGTTTCCTCGAGGTCTCCTAGTTGGCAGAAACAAAATGGCGTTTACAGCATTTCTCTATGACATACTGTTCAAGAGATATAACGGGGGACGGACGGGCGGATGGACAGACAGACATTGAGTAATTATATATAAAAGATATTAATCTAAATCATTAAACATTTACTTTTCGAATATTGCAAATTTAACCAATAATAGCAGTATTCAACAGAAGGAAGAGTACGAGTGATTGTGATTTTTCAAATTAACGTATTTCTATCGCAAGTTTTTGTAATTTTGATTGCTTTTCTTTATTACGTTACCACCACGAAATGGAAACAGGAATTCCTTTGGTAATTCCATTTGATAATTAAAGATAAACTTCCATGGCCTAAGGAGGCGGCAGATAAACGATGGCTTAGCAACGGATATCCTCGGCAGAATGTGCTTTCCGTTCACATCGTCTTTTTAGGTTTTTATTTACTTATTTTTCAAGTTGCTGGCACTGCAAGCGCTTAAAAATCACCATACAACAAGATCTAAACTCGTAAATATACCTACGCGACATCATTTGAACTACACAGAGCCCATTTAAATAAGATAGTATTTCCCAGAAATTAAGGCATATATCCGGAATTTCTAAATTCTCTGGTAATTGGCTTGCGTCCAAGTTTTCGAATTTCAAGTTTCATGGCCTAGATCGCCCATTTTAAGCAATAATTTTAATCATCATTAAGACAATAGCCTATATGTTACACTAAAAGTTATATCAAAGTTTGGATATTTTGCGTGTTACGTTTATGGTGTGCCTTTTAGTACGTATCCGGATAAAAAAAATTAATTCAAAATGATCACGTCATCATATGTATGCGTCGTTGGCTGAAATCAAATAGATTATAATGCAGTCTAAGGATTAAATCAATGCTCTTCAAGTATGGAAAATCAATTCCCATTGAAAGGCATTGGGATCGTTGCTATGGCAGTTAAAATTTTTCATTGTTGAAAACCGAAAAACTTTTCATCATTTTACGATTAATAAAATTTTTTACGCAAATCAGCATGAATTTGAATTATCTTCAAGAAAAATAAACTTCATTCTTTTTTCCATAGTCTGGTGCATGTCCCGACTTTGTGTCTTAATTATAAATAATTTAAAAAAGTAATTTTAACTAAATTGACAATTTTCAATGCTTTTTTATGGGTGTTTAAAAGTGGACTTGGGGTCAAAAACATCCCTTAAATATAACTTATTCTGGAATTTCATATATGTATATAAAATTTAGTTGACATCCGTTGAGCAAATTCCTTCCAAATCCATAGTTACTGAAAGAGTTTAATCTGTAATTGTGGCACCCCCGTTTAGTTGATCCGGTCCAAATATGCTATTACATATATGTGTACATAATAAATATTATAATTTGGTTCAAATCGATGCGGACAGTTCAACACAAATACTTGTAAAAAGAAAATTTTATTACTTTTATTTTTGCAGTCCTGCTTTGTGTATCTATCCTAAAAATCTTATTTTTCTCTTGCACAACTCCTTCATACAAAATTTCGTTGAAATCGGTTCGGCCAATATCTTCCAAATTCATAATTACCGAAAAGTTTAACATTGCAATTGTGGCACCCCTACTTGGTTAATCGGTACGAAATATGTCATTTTGGTTATGAATTTATGTGAAAATTCTATGTATCAAATTTGGTTGAATTCGTTTAGGCCGATTCCTTCCAAAACCATAATTACCGAAAAGTTTAACTTTGCAATTGTGGCGCCCCTGCTAGGTCTATCCGGTCCAAATATGTCATTTTGGTCATGTATTTATGTGAAGATTTTATGTACCTACCTAATTTGGTTGAAATCGGTTCAGCCAGATCTTCCCTGATGTATACGTACAGGCAG
Source organism: Tanypteryx hageni (assembly GCA_028673005.1). NCBI lineage: Eukaryota > Metazoa > Arthropoda > Insecta > Odonata > Petaluridae > Tanypteryx > Tanypteryx hageni. Next base: position 13,597,988 of record CM054117.1, read on the forward strand.
ACGGACATTGCCGAAATGGGGACACATCGAAATCGTGAAATATGGATCAACCCTACATTACGATCCTTGACCCCGTAGACCGATTTTATCCATTTTAAGCTCGAAAATGTATCTCATCTAAACATTGATATTATTGGAGAATTCATCAAAATCTGTCAATTGGTTGCGGAGATATTAAAAAAACGGCATTTGGACCAACAATGGGGACCTTCGGGCCCCCGTGGGCCGATTTGAATTATTTTTGGCCCTGCAACTCTCAGGATCAACCTGAAGCTGCTGCCAAATTTTGAAGCTCCTACGTTTATTTTCTGAAGTGTGATGGCTGCCGCAGACAGACAGACAAACATTCTCTTTTATTTATAGGATAGATATCCTATATATGTAAGAATCAGCTATTTATAATGATACTATCTAATAAGCAGCAGTTAACGGTCTTTTACAATGAGCGCAATAACGTTATCAAAGACGAACACACCATACCCTGGGCAGGATTCGAACCTGCGACCAAGGCATTTGGAGCCAGACATGCTAACCAAGGCTGAGGAATCCAAAGTCGTTGGATATCTCCGATACGAAATTAACATTTCTCTTATTAATCGTACCTCGTAACGAAATGGTCAAATCAAGTGTTTCATAAGTTGAGTACTTCCCCGCTTAAAGGCCTTGATTCTCCATTATAGGAAGGAATTGGGGCTTCTCTGCGTTGAGGGCTTTCCTGTTATGAGATTCGTTCTACGTTAACTGCATGGTACTACAATACCAGGTAGGTCGTTGCGCATCTCGGGCGAGCGTCGCTTCGAGCGTGTGACGTCACGTGGCCTCCGGATTGCGCTTGATGCCTATGATTTAGCATTGACTGTAGTCGCGGGTTTGGAAAATTATTACGTTTTCTCTTGAACTGTGGCTTTCTCAGTGAAATGTCGTTTTGTGCGGCATTTGGCTGTAATAACAGTTACAAAAATTGTAATGGTAGGGTGAGATTTTTTCGATTTCCCCAAGAAAAGTACATTCAAGAAACATGGATTCCAGCATGCCGGAGAAGAGACAACATAAACGTTAAATCAGGTAAAAACAAGTATTCTTTGGTTTAAAAATCTGGTACACTTATTAATGGGATCATAAGGATGTGCGCCTCGGGGCCAGAATTTTCATTTTTGGTGGAAGGGGTGTGCCATTTTCCATAAGATAACACATAAACATCAATTTTTCGATTTAAAGACTTTTACTATTTTGCAAATTAAAATTAGAAAAAAGTTCGGATCTAGACTGTTTTAAAGAAAAATAAATAACGAGATTGTATTGACGCCTTAATCCTTATCATTATATATAGACGTTTCTTACAGAGGAGGAGGAGGATATAACATACATATAGGAGGTTACTAATGTTTAGGCACTTCCAGATGTGCTGGAGATTCGAAATTTTTTCTTAGGTTGGATTTTGTGCAAAACCGACTAGAAAAAACGAAAATCTTGAAAAAGTGCAACAATGCGGCCGTTAAAAATTTTCAATTGTTTAAACAAAATTTTAAGGTGTGGGCATTTTCGAATTTGCCACGGAGCTGAAATTTTTTTTAGAGGTAGAATTTGTAAAAAAACGAAGTAGCGATTATATAAATTTCGATATTTTAGTTTGTTTGACAGTTAAAAATTCTTAAAGTTTAAACAAATAGAAAACTGTTTAGGTACTACGGGATGAGCTAGAAAGCTGCAAGTTCCAAGTTATTTACAGAGTAGTGCATTTGTTCAAATAAAAATATTAATCTCTTCATAAATATATTACGGCGGCTGTTAAAAATGTTTAAATTTTAAACAATTAGAAAAAAATGATTTCACTTCTAGAAGTTCTACAACTTTAAAATTTGCGAAAAACGTGTAACATTAGTACCCCATAATGGAAAATGTATAAAATTCTTAAAATTGCAAAGTTTGGGGTTTGTTTTAATCTATTATTTTTACATAAGTGAAAAACGAAAATCGCTGCGGAGTTCACCTCCGCAGCGATTTTAGAATTTAAAAAATATTGGTAATGATGAAATATCTGTCTGAAAACTGAATGTTTTCTCAAGGTGAGATGAATTGCTTGCAGTATGCAAGCACCAACTACTAGTCATTATATATAGACGTTCCTTACAGAGGAGGAGGAGGAGGATATAACATATAGGAGGATACTAATGTTTAGGCACTTCCAGATGAGATGGAGATTCGAAATTTTTTTCTTAGGTAGGATTTTGTGCAAAACCGACTAGAAAAAAGGAAAATCTTGAAAAAGTGCAACAATGCGGCCGCTAAAAATTCTCAATTATTTAAACAAATTTTCAAGGTTTATGTATTTCCGCATGTGCTACGGAGCTGAAAGTTTTTTTATGGGTAGGATTTGTAAAAAAATTAAATAGGGATTATACAAATTTTGATATTTTAATTTGTTTGGCAGTTAAAAATTCTTAAAATATAAACAAGTAGGTAAATGTTTAGATACCACGGGGCGAGTTAGAGAGCTGAAATTTTCAAGTTATTTAGAGCTTAGTATATTTAAACGAAAAAACATTTCATTGTATCTATGAAATTCTTATTGTGGCCGTTAAAAATTATTTAAATTTAAACAATTAGATAAATGTTATTTCACTTCTAAATGGGCTACAAATTTAAAATTTGGCAGAAATGCGTTGCATTATTAACCCAATGTGGAAAAGTATAATATTCCTAAAATATAAAAAATTAGCGATTGTTTTACTCCATTATTGTTCCACAAGGAAAAACGAAAATCGGTCCCGAGGAGAAATCTTCTGAATTAAAGAAATATTTACCATGATGAAATATCTCTCTGAAAAATTAATGTTTCTTCAAGGTGAGATGGAATGCTTGCAGTATGCAAGCACCTTCTACTAGTATGTACTATATACATTAAGGAATGCATGCTTTGAATGCTTTAATACAAGAGAGAGGAAGAAAAAAAATAGAGAGAGAGAAAATTAAATGTTCCATAGATTAAAAATAATTTTGGACGTAAAAGAATTGTATACCGTAATGTATTTCTTTGTCATGCAATTCCTATTCGCCCATAACTATTTTTACTCTCTGGAACACACAATTACGAGAATTTTGCATTTATTGTTAACTTTTTAGTGCATCTAAAAGTTGGTTGCATTAACTTTTTTATTTCAATTTGAACTTAATTCACGCATACCTGTCATATTTGACGGGCAAATACGCTAGTGAGTGATAAAAACCCCAGTATTTACGCGAAATTCGAAGAAATCAATTATGAAAAGTTAACTTGGGAAAAATCGGCCTTTGAGTGAGAATCATACGGCAAATGAAGCCCTTCTCTTTGAGATAAGTCCGGGACCTTTTTTAGAAGTCTTTTCTCTTCGTCGAAGTTCACTTGATACCGAAAGTTCTTAACAAACTTGAACTTTTCCGATTCCGGTAATTCGTTAAAAAATCATTGTATGTATAAATTAACGTACCGGAATTTCATAGCATGACTTATAAATGTATTATTTATAATAAATAAGGGTGAAGAAATAAAAAGACTGATATCAACAGCCGATTTACGTTAATTTTTATACAAATTTTAAGCTTCCCGTTACGAAGTGGAAACCACGTGACGTCATGCGCGAACTGGACGCGTTTTCGTCCACCGGAACGACCTACCTGGTATTGTAGTACCATGGTTAACCTCTTATTACGTAAACCTGTCATTCTTACAAAATGGAAGGTCTCTAATTTCTAAAATACATAATAATACAATGGAGACTACTTTAAAAGGGATCATGTTAAAACGCTGGGACCACATTGAAAACTGACCGCTGTTCAGGTCTCACGACCGTCATTAACGCGGATTAGCCGTTCGAAACTCGAGGATTCGTCCAAAAACCGAGCTTGGCTACCTGCCCCCTCGCAGCAAGGAATCTCTGAGCCCTTAAAAGTACTTGAAAAGAGTCCAGAGCAAATCAAAGATTTTACGCAAACACGAGAATCTATTCCGTTTAAGCAAGATATGCGATATGTCCTGAGAATCATAACAAAAAATAGTAAGAGAATATTTATTTCTTCGGCGGATTACGCATCAAAACAAGATTTTAGGAAATAATATCTAAAAACAAGAACTGAGGTTAGTCTTGGAATATAGAGTCGATGATTATACCGGAAAGATGTACTAGGCTTTGGCGTCTTCAAAATTTTCTCTATTGTCAATATTTTCATCGAGGTATCATTTCGATTGTAGAACGGAGCGATACAGAGGATCTTTTTCCCTAGGACGATAAGAGAACATAATAGGAAAAGATAACGTAGGAAAACTATGGACCTATGGTGCACTGCACCCCCTGCCATCCATCAAAAAGGTGACATGCAGGGTATCGTGTAGATGAAGTCCTGAATTGATAAAAATCAGCGCCTATCACGGATATAATATGAATGTTACAGAGAACTCCGCTATGCGAAAACGAAAAGTTTTCCTCGACAAGTCACCATGAAAGGATTTACCCAAAACAAAAAAGATTACGGACTGGAAATAAAACATTTTGCAAACACAAACACGATTTTAGAAAGCGCAAAAGACAGATATTTAAGACATTTCTATTTTGTTCTATGTATAACGGAACTTTCCTTAAAGCAAAAATTTAAAAGTAAATAAAGACCTTTAGGAGTTTCGAAGGACCGTTCAAGAACCAGCGCACAATATTTTCACGTAAATAAAATACGTAACAATTCGCGACCGCCGACGAATACGTAACATGAAATTCAGTCCCTTCATCTGAAAAAAAACATTCACGTATAGAACGAGAGGATAAAAAAAGCATTCAGCGAGCGAATCCGAGACGACGAAGGCGCAAACGGGGTCGCGGAACAAGGCGACCGGGGTTCGAGGGCGTCGCATCGTTCCCGCTTCTCCCGATTCCGCGACCACCGACGACGTCACGGCGGAGGAGCAGAAACAAAGGGCGGAGCAGCGGCGGAAAGGAGGAAAAGGGCGGGAGAGCGGTTTCCATGACTTTTTCTCCCATTCGTAGTATCGATTCGAGAGTTGGCCCAGGGTGCGGTGGAGGGAAAGAGAGAGAGAGAGGGCGCGGCGGCGAAGGAGGCGGGGGGATGATGCGCGTGAGGGGGAGGGGGGGGGGCGAAGGGCATCCGCACCGATACGCTCGCCCACGCAGCCGCATTCCTGCAGCGACCCCAAAACTACGCCTCGTTTCGGTGGGCGAGGGAAATGCCCGGGACGACGCCATAGTCGCGATCCTCCACGACGACTTCTCGCGACTTCCGAGTAAAGGCGCCGAAATTCTTTATCTTACTAGATACGCACGAGAAAAAGAATTCCCGCACCCGCCGTCGCTCGCCCCAGACCACCTCCCCGTCGATGGGGGGGGGAGGAGAGGGGAGGAGGAGATGGGCTCACGCCGCCCCCGCGAGGTGCGAACGAGGTCCCTCCACGAAGCGGTCGTTAGCCTTTCAAAATTCGATGCTCCCGCGGTCGTTATTTAAGTATGTACTTTCGTTACATAAACTCGTTAAGAGCGCGCATGTGTAGAGAGAGAAAGAGAGAGAAGAGGGAGATGGGAGGGGGAATGGAGGGAAGGTGGGAAATGAGAGCGACGGGAGAGCCGAAGAGTGGGATTAATAGAGAGCGAAGGATTTAGAGATGTTAAGCTGATAGTCCGAATTAGTAGCAAGAGACTACAACGACAACAAGATGACAACACAAAAATCCTAGCACGGAAACCGTGAATCATGAACGTGACTAACAACACGTACGACTGGCAGTCGCCGAATCAGAATATACGGAATGGCATTAAATCGCCGCTGCACTCGTGTAGACGAGGAATAACCATAACAACAATCACTTTATAGCTTCTCGGTGTTGGCTAATTATATTTAATCAGTTTCGGATGATCGAAGTAAACAGATGCCGAGAGCGAGAAACGCCGAATAACATGCTGGGTAGCGAAAGTTCTGAATAAATAAACAATGACCGTAAAGTACAGCAACATAGCTGAAGTGTATTTTAATCCGCACGAATAACTTGAAACTAAGCCCTCTTCCATAGAATGCTTAAGTTACACACTGAGCGACACTTCCCGGGGAAAGTCGAAATTGCGTATGTTCACGTAAAAACTAATTCCGGTGATGTGCCCCAGCGAAGCTATGAGAAGAGGAGGTCTATCATCAGGCATGCAAATGAAGGAGATGGGAAGCGACTAGAAGTTGCAATTGCACTGGACTGTGTGTGGGAGGGAGAGCCGGAATGGAAGTAAGCGGAATGGGAGAGAGGGGGAGAGAGATGTTGGGAGAAGGAGGCCCACTTGGGCCAAGGGAGAAATATTGGAGCCAAATTCGGTCAGAGATTAGATTCGAATCGGATGTTTTGATTCCTATTAATAATCTAATCATTTCAATGTATTCGTCTGATCAATTTCTTCTTGTAAAATTTTAAAACGAAAAATTACACTTAAAAAGTCAGTTTTATATTATGATGATAAATAAATTTAAAGAAATTTAAGGAGCTATTAATGCAATGAATCGACTCGATTATAAAACTTTTGAAACGAAGAAATGTACCAAAAATAGTGAACATTATTAAGGTGACATGTAACGTAAATTAAAATAAAACTTTAAGTACCTATTATCTAATGTAGTCGTCCATTGCTATAACTAGTGACAGGTTTCAACAAAGACCATTAGAAATGAAATATGTACATGCAAATTTAATAATATAGTAAAAATAGAATTTAAAACAATTCAAAACTTCCTAGAAAGAAAAAATAGCGTCGTTCAGAGCTGCAATGCAACCAAAATTACAGATTAGGAAAAAGGCCTCGATCGTATCGAACCATACACAAAAGTTGTTTCTATCACATTTTATAAATTAATGATAATTATTAATTGAAAAACATATAAATCGATCCATCCACGAATCAAACCGGAACTGTTTATCCCAAGTGGAGAGGTAAATGAAAGTAACGGAGAGAATGCGCTGGATTACCTAAATGATATCGACTCAAGAATTCCTGCATCTTGACCCTCTTTTCGGATACATGCTCATGCGTGCGTAGTCCGAGCGAATTACATAAAGAGACCTAAGAAGTTTTCCCTTGCCGAATAAAAAAGGCAATTCGTACTGCGCAAATATAATAGTCGTTTACCGGCTGTTACGGCGATATTGCATTTTCTGACATTTGCGTACGCACAGGGAAAGAGGGAGCCGGAGGTAATGAAGAGAGTGAGGGGAAGGGAGAGCGATGGGAAGGTGTAGAAAGGAGGCAGGGAGGGAGGAGGGGAGGTGAGAAGAGGTGGGAGGGGGGGAATGGAGGGCAGGGAGTGACCAAGGAAGAGATGAGAGAGAGAGAGAGAGAGAGAGAGAGGGGGGCAGGCGGTTGCATTAGCGAGGCCACACTACATTAACAGCAACGCAAGGCGACGCCAGCGGCAGACCACTGCTACCAACCAACCAGCTCCACGAATCGAAAATGTATTAAAAGGAAAGCGACGTGGAGGAGGGCGATCGGCGTTGCCAGATGTGCAGACCAACAGATCGTCCCCAAATACCAGTTCCGAGATCGCTGAAGCACGCGTGGAGCGTGGACTATTAAGGAAGAAGGGAGCGAACGAGGAGAAAGTTGCGGTATAAGTCAACAAACGGAGAGAAGCTTAGAAAGGGAAGGAGTTTAAGCAACGAGAGCCGAAGCCGACCAAAATATAAATCATTTGATATGGTCGCGAATATAATATGTATTCGGTTTCCCAATATTCTCGAACGCCTCGTTGAACGCGCTCCAAATGGCGAATGAGAAAACAATCATGAATTTCACCTTCAAACTTCAATTAAGCGACGGAGAAAAAATTACGAAAAATGTGTTATTTATGATCAACGATTATGTTCGGTTAATAGGCACTGTCTAATTTTAAATTCCAACAAACTACTGCATTATCTTTATATATAATTACTCAATGTATGTCCGCCTGTCTTTCTGTCCGTCCTCCCTTTTATCTCTTGAACAGTTTGTCATAGAGAAATGCTGTAAACGCCATTTTGTTTCTGCCAACTAGGAGACCCCGGGAAAACTATTTACGGAAGTGTCCCGAATTCGACTCCGGGAGACGATTATATTTTCCATATGTTTACACAGGAATTTTGATGTTTCAAGGTGCAAGGTATATTTCTTTCATTCATTAAAAACGTAAATATGGACCGAATTTCTCCGTTTTTGCTTTATTCGACGGCTAAAACTATAAAATATTTTAGTCTTGCGATGTTTTGATGCTGCACGGAATAATTTCTCAGAAACACGCATTTCTTTTCGAAATTTTATGGCTTTTTCGTACTCTTTCCGAGTGTTGCCAAGGCGACCCACATTGTTGCCTCCGATTGAATTAGCGTCTATTAAGCCTTCAAATAGCCAAAATAATTGCGTTATCCACTTCGCGCTGATTATGAAGCATAGAACTTATAGTTGTAGTAATGTCAAACTTAATAGATTGCAACGTTAATAATTAAAGATCATTATTGTTCAGTAAACTGCGTCTGGGCTGTGGGCATTTTTAACGACTGATCAAAAGAAAAAAATCTTTCTTTATTTCAATACTAGAATGTGACCTTTTTCGTATGAAAGAGATAATTAAAATACATTGTAAAAACAAACATGACATTCAAAATATCAATTGTCTAATTTTATAAGGAGAAATTGGCTATTATTACTTTTAAACATGCAGATTTCTGACTGACTTCGCAAAAGTTTTTGCGGGCACCACTATATATAATATAATGTGGAACTCATGTCATTTTTATTTCCTGTCTTAAATGTTTCCGCGGTTTTCACGTATCCCATGAAAACAAAATTTTAGCAATAGCCATGTAAACTAGCACGAGGACAAAAGAAAATTAAATTTTCCGTCGTTTTCTCACAAAAAGTGAGCATATTAACCACATCAATGACAAAAACAAACGTGCCCTCGGTAGCACTTTAATCTGCGAGTACGTTACAATACATTTGCTCGACCAATCTCGCTACAAAGGTTGATAAGCAAATAACTCCACGTCTAGATTCGTAATCACGTATTTGGCCTATTTTCAAAATGTGATCTTTCACCTAACCCTCGAAAAGTATTTTAGATTCTTTCTAATGTCACAAAGTATATAAACCTTTAATATACGATGTTATATGAACAGTCGACACTGATTTATGAAGAAAAACTTTCATTTAAAATCTTGAAAAGTGTATGGACCCGAAAGTTGTTTTATTCTAAGGGCATTTTAAACGAACGTGATCTCATAAAATGCACATATCAATTCGTTTGAATGAACGGAGTCTCTTTGACCTCTGCCACCGCCGACGAAAGTTTCAAAACTGCCTTGTGACACGCACAAACACAACCAGCATCACATCCCTCAAAAAAAAAGGTGGAAGATAGAAATAAACAGAGGAAAGATGACGAAGAGGATAAGATGAGAAATATGGGTTGCGAAAAGCTTCTTTTCAGAGCGCCCATACTTACAGAAAAATATGCAAAAACTTGCAATTCGTAACCAATGTTACTATTAATTCTCCATTGGCGGGTATTTTCTCAGCCGCAAATTATTATCATTGCAACTATAATAAAACTAAATAAAAATATGTGAACCGACGAAAAGATTTCAATGACGACATGATTCGAGAATGAGAACGAGTTTGCAGGATGAAAACGCAACGGGTGAGTAAGACCGTTTGCTTCGAGGGTAAATGACCGAAAGAACTGCTGAAACTTTAATTATCTCGTATTTTTATGGAGCTGCGAGGTCCACGTATTCATCACGAACGATGCAGATTTAGTTTACAAATGCTGATCGACTAAAAATCAGTTGAAACTTGATACGGCGGAATTCTGCTATTCTTTGAATACAAATATTTAAGTCGACATTTCAAATCCAATTTTCCGATATTTAACCGAGAAAAGGCAACGGTTGCGAATGGTCAACTCAGCCGCTGAACGCGTAACATTACATTGCTGTCCGGAAAGCATAGAACCTATGGGACAGCCTCTCATTTCGTATTATCGATCGCAAAGACTCAAGAGAGATTTACTGAAAAATCAAAATGGTTGTGATTAGAAGGCAGGTGGAAATTTACAAGGATAGGTGGAATTTTTGCTGCCTCCGTGAAATGATACAAAGTTTATAAAAGTGAAGTCGAAATACTTTGGGCCTAGGGGTGATTCACAGCACCACAAGGAAAGAAGATGAATTAAAGTAAACATTCAAATCATAATATGCTATTAACAGTCGAAATAATTTGATTCACAGCACCACAAGGAAAGAAGATGAATTAAAGTAAACATTCAAATCATAATATGCTATTAACAGTCGAAATAATTTACCTGTGAATGACTCAAAACCTTTCTCTTTTTATGTGCGCCTTTAAAAAGAATATTTTTGTATTAATTCGCTTAAGGATGAGATGAACGAGTAGGCTTGCATGATGACGTTCGGTGGGGGATATTCTAACCTGAAAACTTTGTGCATACGGTATTGGCGATTAATGCAGTTAACATGCCTTTCTTTCATCCTCGCGTGCACATATATTTCTCAATCTACTTGAAAACAATTAGCATACAATAGATAACTTGAGCTGGTCAGCAGACTGACCTGTTAATTCCACTCAGCAATAGTAATAATGATAACTAAACAATATAATTATGACTTACAGAAATAATTATCGACGCGCAGGACTGATAATACATATTGTCATATAGAGCAGAGATAGAGAATCTACGGCACGCGAACCCCAAAGCAGCACGCAAGGCGAATTTGGTTGAAATACGTTTACGACTAGGACTAGGATCTTCATTTTACCAATCACTTTATTCAGAGTTTAATAATTCGAAACTGTTGTATTTAAGAATAGCTGAGATCTTCGCACAATTGGATAGGAGAAACCGAGTGAGACATTGAGTGAGAGCTAGAGGGCCGAAATAAACAGATCGCTGAAAAACGTCGGTTTCCGCTTCGCTTATCACCAACTAGGTTTGCCATTCCTTTCTCCATAGGCCGCTCATTCTTTCGTCAGCGACCGTCTTCTCGAAAACAACTCCCAAACCAAAGGTTTCCATTCGACGAGTCGCTCCTTTTGTCTCTCAAGTATGCCTTCCCTCGATCCAATTGGCCTGACACACTGGCGTTTTCCTAGTCAAGCCTCAGACTAGGGCTTCCAAACCGGTTTTTACCGAATCCAGTTAATCGCTTATTTTTCGAATTTTTTTAATATTCGTTAACCGGTTGCGTCCGATTAACCGAATTGTTTGAAGGGAGAAGAAATGCTTGCCATAATCATTTTTCAAAAATCCGGGTGAAAAGAATTTGGATTAAATAGGTATTCTTGGAGGACCCCTCAGGCATATGTTATTTCATAAAAAATAATTAAAAACACCAGGGTTTGTGAACTGTTGGAATGGATTTTTAGGGAAACAATGAAAAACTATTTTTAAAGCCGTTTATTTGTGTTTAGGTACATCACGGGACTGGTGGGTTAGTAGCGGGGTTTTCAGCATTAAGCCTACTTCTACAGCAAGTGAACGAGTTTTTTCTGAGGCCAATAGCTTTACAACCAAAATTCGTAGTTCTATGAAATACGAAACACTTGATGCTCTCGTATTCCTGAAATATTATTTTTTTAAACATTAATAATTTTTTTGTATTCTATTGTGCTTTTGTAAGAGCAATGATTTTTTTATACATACGAAACCTTGAATGTCGTTTATTTACAAAGCTTTATTTTTAAATCACATAAAATAACTTGTTTTTCTTCTAAGTATTCCGTTCAAAATTTTGTTACACCAAACATTGAATGAGCTTCAATTTCATAAAAAAATTATTTGCAGCAAAAACTAAGCAGTTTTTCTTGTATTCTTTGAAATTTATTTAAATAAACATGTCTAAAAATGAATGGAGGTTTTTTATTTTTACCGGTTAATTACCGGTTAGATGATCTTTAACCGAAAATCGGTTAGCAAAAATTCCGGCTAATCGGAAGCACTTATTCAGACCATCTCCTTCTTCCTATTTTCCCTTAGCTTACGTTAGGTTAACCTTCCTTTATATAGCCTTAGGCTATAACTCGAGAGTAATCATGTTTAAGTAGATGTTCCCATTTCATTAATCTGACCCCTCGAAAATAATTGGTCTACTAGGGAAAATAAAATATGTTCTAAATAGAAGGAAGACAAACGGCATAAATATCGACTTTAGAATCATTGGGTACTTTGCTCTCATAATTTCTAACAGCATTTTCACGTACATCTCGAGAAGAATGTATTTTGATGTTAGGTTAATTCACTCGTTATCACATAAATAATTCTCTAATAACTTAACGCCTATTGCATGGATCACTCTTAAAGATCATAGATACGGAAAAAGGTAACGTAGTAACCTGAACCTGAGGCGATGGAATATTTCATCAATATATATAATTACTTAACCTCAAATAAAAAACTCCATCAGATGTACTCAATTACAAATTAACTAGCGTAATTTCCCGTCAAATATGACGGGTATGCGAATTGAGGAATTTCCCATTCTTCCTCCTTTTCTCTCTTCCTCTCTCCCAATCTCACTTACTCGGAAAGTTTATTTAAAATAGCATTGCAGTCAATCATAAATAGTTCTCGATTCTCCCGCTTTTATAACAGCTTTTTAAGGGCGGCGCCCCAGTCGAGCGTGACAGGATGAGCTAGCTCATTATATTATAAAAAATTATGCTAAAAAAACGTATAGATGACATTTAATTTTATAAAGGAAAATATAGTTTTAATCAGAAGATAATACTGATTAGTTATGTTTTTGAAAGTACGGTACATCTATAAATATAAAAAAGCAGAAGCTTATTTCTATTTTTCATTTTACAATCACTATTCGATTATTTATTTTAAGTCACTATATATATATATATATATATATATATATATATATATATAGCTGCAATTAATTAAGATTGAAATACTTTTTAATGATTGGATACAATACTAGGATGACAACTAATAAATGACAACACATTCTTCGATGCGACTAATTTGGTGATACTTGACTGGACTGAAAAACAAAAGTAATAGGTAATTGGACACGCATTCGCTCTTCTTCTTTTGCGATTCCCTTTTCCCTTCCCCTCCCATCACAGTCATAGACAACGAACGCGTAATCTCTTCTGATTGGTGGATTTTTTTCAGCTGCTTACCGAAGTTGTGTTTGAGACCTAATCGTTTCCGTTAGTACAGTGAGAGTAGCCAATCTCAGCCATCAAGGCGGAGCAGTCATTTGACTGCACAACGTAATATGTTTTTTTTACCAATACTGAATTTCGAAATGACTACATTTCTATAAAACAATTCAGCGAAATACGTAGAGCTTCGTAAATTTAATTTTGGAAATTTAAACATGTAACCCTTTTAATTTGTAAAAACGTCATTTGCAGTGGGAATTAAATAAATTTCATTAAAAAAATCATAGTAGTAAAATCAATATTTTAAAAAATATGACGTCTGCCGTTATTGCGCTAAATCTTTTAATGGCTTGTCTAAATTCGAATTTTAGCGTTACTTGGTAGTTTTGACAATTTATTCGTATTCGTAATATGTTTTTCGAAAAACCTAACAAAGCACTTCGCGCAATCGCTTGATCGATAATTACCGACACCTACATATTTTGAAAAACCATTTTATTACAAGAACCAGTGAGGCAGATCACCACTAGGATTTCATTTTTTTATAATCGCAAATAGATGCGGAAGTAGGACGGTTATTTTCAGGTCGTAGGCTAAAATTTTATAAAAAGAAAATCGCACTATTATATACTCAGTCAGTTACCACAGATACAATTGACATCGTAAGAATATATTGAGACGCATTTCGCCACGAAGGCAAACGGTAACATAATGAAAATTACAAAATAGGATTTTCATGCTTACACAAATAGAAATATGTGTCTTTCATTGGAGTTACGACTTTCAAGTCTAACCACCGGTTTATTATTATTTTATACTTGGAAATCATGCTATGTATTTGTTATGGGACACTTTAATGACTGCGGTCTTAACTCGCTCAATCAGCGCTCTTTCAAATGTCATAGTTAGGCTTGGTAGGATTCGATTTCAATCGATAAATATCGAATTCCTAAAAATTTTAAAATCGACGAAAATGAATTGTCATCCATAAGTGTCGATTTTTTGCCTACTTTCCAGAATGTCTGTCCGTCATCCATATTAATTTTTGAACCAATAGAACGATTTTCATGACACTTGGTGGGAATCTTTTGCTGCTGGGGCCAAGCTCCCGAGGATAGTTTTTTTGCGAAGACCGAAAATCTCGAGTTGATTCCAGGAACTTTCCCACTCACAAATTTAATGTATTTTAGCGACAAATGTCCAAAAAAAGAGAAAATCGGCATTTGTCATACCAGACAGACACACTTCATTCGGTATTTCATACCCTTTCAAAGATCTCGTCTTAAGAATCCATACTAAGCTGACACCGGTACGGGACAAAACAATATGATGTTTATTTGTCTTTAATATTGACCCATATGATATTCCCTACGCGCCTTTGGTCGCTTAAACAATATGATAAGCCTCCATACTCAATTTACTCAAAACTCTTATGACTTCTGCAGACAACTTCCAAGATACGAAAAGAAAGATTTTCCCAAACTGAATTAATACTGATCGCCAAATATCCCTATAGCGTCGGCAGAATTTTTAATAGCTTAAAGCGGAAAAAACTGTATAATTCAATCTCAATCCGAGAATGGAGAATCATCCTGGCTTGATAGCTTAGTTGGTTAAAGCACCTATCCGGCAAACGGGGAGACCCGGGTTCGATTCAAGTACAGGATTTTTTTCTCCTTCTCAAATGCCAAAATTTAATTCATCGTTTAAAAACTCCGTAAAATCGGAGCCTAATTATTTAAGTTGCGTTGGAAGCCTAAAAAACATATTGCTGATTATCAAATAGCTGCCATTCAAGTTGCAAGCGTATAAACCTCGGTCAAAGAATTCATTTCTTTCGTTTGCGTTGTCATGAGGTAGCACGCTCTAGGCACTTAAAAATATTTTATTGCATTTTGTCACCTTATTTAGCACGCCATCTCAGAAGAGTTCGTATGGATGCTATAGATACGCCGCCGCCTCAAATAAAGGCAAATCGAAGCGTCTCGGTGGGACATCGGACCCGAAAAAAAAGATAAGGGCACGCACCCCTTGAAGGGTATGCAAGAGGAAGACGCAACCCACACTGCGGGCGGCATAAGATAGCTCCGGGCGACTCCTCCGAACGGGACTGCTTTGGCAGTCGAACAGCCAAGTCGACACATAATGGGCAGTCTAAACGTGCGTTCACACTATATACATGTATGATATATACAAATCTTATACATGTATAGACAGAAATCTAGAAATGTATAGGATTTGTATAAGTCCAACATTTCTTCATGTCCAATACTGTATACGACAAGTAGTATACTAATCTGAAGCTTCCGCACCGAATGGGAAACTTGGATTTATCCACTAACTCGCGCATGCGCTATAGGATCTCAATCATCTGTCATTGTCACTATACGTTGTTTACATGTTTACGTAGTAGTGTTTAAATCGTGCACAAATCTAGGACAAGTCTTACACTTGTATATGGATTTGTCATATACATGTAAATACTGTGAACGTGCCTTAATAATACATCGACTGATCGTTCCTATTATGCCGTCAAGTGTATGATGAAAATAGTTTCGGCCGAGAAATATTTTCACCTGCGAATAATATAGCCTTTCAAAATATGAAGCGATTAGGTCAAGATTCTCATAAAAATGGTTTTATTAGTACTTGATTCTCGTTTCCACTAGATAGAGCTCTCTTACGGGGGGGGGGGGGGGGCAGGCAAAGATACTTTGCGATTTTCAGCTAGTTTATACGCGTACATTGGCCTACGAACTGTAGCCAAAATTCAGGGAAGAAGATTCCGCTTTTGGTACAAACTCGCAGAATTTATATGCTCGATAACTATGGCTGAACTTCTTTATATATAGTTTGCCGATTAATAAAAAGTGTATCACTTCGCTTCAAAAACTCATTTTGTTGATTTAAAGAAAATGGGGGAAGTCACCTTTCTTCCTAAAATTTTTAAACTGACCAGCTATTCATTGCACTACCTCTTAGATACCACTGCGCGTAGGCAAGAGGGAATCAGCTGGTCGTAAAAAAATAAAAATAAAAATGATCCACATATTTTTCACTACTCCAACATTCAATGCTATCGTTTAGTGAGTATCCTCATTGTGTAAAATGCAATGGACTGACAACAGGAACAGATTTAAAGTTGAGACAGTTAAAAGTTTGCTACTATTGAAATTCAGCTATTCCTATACTTGCAGTGGAATGTTCGAAAAATTGTTTAACCAAATATGTTCAAATACGAAATTTATGTAATTACTGTTTCGCAAGATAATAGTAATAAATGAAGTTTGTTGTGTTATGTGCCCTACGTTTCATTAAAAAATCCCACTTTTCGAAAAATGTCATACTTTTTAGATGAAAGTATCTGGGAACGCTAGACATATACAGCAGTGGCCAAGCGAAGGTAGAGGCAATCGGAATTGCGAAAGAGGAAAATATTGTCTTTAGTCACAAATTATCAATTATTGACGATATTAATCGAGTTAATTCTAACTAAAGAGTGGTCCATTAGTCCCAATCAGTTGCAATGAAGAAAAGCTATAAAAACTCAGAGAATTTAAAAAAAAGTTTTGAAATGTTTTTGGTTATTCTAAATACAACGATCTCAATAAAAATGTCTTAACTTAATTTAAAAAAATTACTTTGATTTTTTTGTGCTTTCGCTTCATTATAACCGTTTGGGACTTACGGACCACACTGGACAGTGACTACACAAGGGGTATAGGAAAAATCGCCGCCAGTAATTCATCGCTATCAATTCATCGTCAGCAATTCAACGCCAAGGAAAATTCACCGACAGCAATTCATCGCCAAGGAAAATTCACCGCCACGGAAAATTCATCGCCATGGGAAATTTATCGCCTTGTATGGATCATGTTGTTAACAAAGGCTGTATTAAAAATGCGTGTGCGGTCTCTACGCCGACAGAAGAATATAAGGGCAAATAATCCAACTACAGCGGTCTTAATAAATACGATTATGCTTACCGGGGACGAAATGTAAGTAATCCACATTTACAAGTAATATGCCAATTCTTTATGACAACCGAATGAGAATTTTAAAAATAATGATATGCAGAAAAAGTTAACAAAGAGTAAGGGAGGGAGGAACAGGAGGAGGATGTAATGAAGAAATGGAGAAGTGGGTAGAGGGAGGAGGAAGGGGGGGAGGGGGGTGTAAGAAATTATAATGAAACAGGTAATATTGATATCAATTAACTAGGAATCAAATATAGGCAATATTGATATTAATATTTGTTTAACAATCCCCGAATAAAATTTCGAGCACTTCCATTTGTTCACTTACAAATCGAGAATTGAGAATACCATTTCAATTTTTTTTAAATCTTTTTACTTTCTCCAGACGGAGTATAGAGAATGTATTCTTTCATGAAAAAATCTACTTCGAGATTTCAACGGAAATACACGTTTTAGTATTTTTGCACACGAACGTTTGCTTAAAATAGTTATAGTTTTGGCTGAATTTCATAACTTAAAGATTAATTATGCTTTAAATTTTAAATCATCAATTAACCGAAAAGGAAAATTTATCACCAAAAATTTATTACCAAAGCAAATTCATCGCCAAAGAATGGTTTTAAATTGTTTTCACGCCCCCCCCCCCTTCCTCCTCCCTCTACCCACTTCTCCATTTCTTCGTTACATCCTCCTCCTGTTCCCCCTCCCTTACTCTTTGTTATCTTTTCCTGCATATAATTATTTTTTAAATTCTCATTCGGTTGTCATAAACAATTGGCATATTACTTGTAAATGTGGATTACTTCCATTTCGTCTCCGGTCAAAAAATTAAGCATAATCGTATTTATTAAGACCGATATAGTTGGATTAATTGCCCTTATATTCTTCTGTCGGCGTAGAGACCGCACACGTCTTTTTAATACAGCCTTTGTTAACAACATGATCCATACAAGGCGATAAATTTCCCATGGCGATGAATTTTCCGTGGCGGTGAATTGCTGGCGGTGAATTTTCCTTGGCGATGAATTGCTGGCGGTGAATTTTCCGTGGCGATGAATTGCTGTCGGTGAATTTTCCGCGGCCTTAAATTGCTGGCGGTGAACTTTCCGGTTACCCTACATAAGCAATAACGTTCAGAACCAACTTTTTTCATCGGTATTTATTTTATAATGGAATACGTCACAACCTGTCATTACACAAGAATGTTAAACACAAACAAAGAGCCACTGCACTGGTTTAATCTTTCGTATGCCTCTAATAAGAGCTTTTCAGCAGTCAATAACGAACGCACCAAAACCGCATTTAGTATCGATACATACGTAGATAAAAAATTAAAACAACGCATCTTTTTTGAGAAATACTTTTCAAACGCCATTCGCCAACCAGCAGTGACGGACCCAAGTGGGACGACGATCGCCCTCCCCTTGGACGACCACATTGGGTGAATTCTTAAATTCATTCCGCGCAACATTCCTTGTTTCTACGCCGAATATTAAGATTGTATGGCAAGGGAAAGATATATTTTGATGGGGATAGAGATTTTTAAAATGTATGGTCGTCGGCAGAGACGGAATCAAGAAGGAGGGGGGGAGAGCAATTGGGGCGATCGTCCCCCCCCCCTCCGGGAAGTTTCTGGATCCACCCTTGCTCTAAAGATCGGCGGTCAGACGGTCATCCGCAAAATGATAGACGGTATAAAGCGAGAATATTTCTTTTTATCCGGTTTGCTGTTATGATTTCGGATGGAACATAACGATTCAGGCCGAGGCTGAACGCTAGGTGAAATCGCTCGATGTCAGGTCAGTACTTTACTGAACGCTCAATGCCTCACTCGACATTTTTGTCGCCGTGAGATGTGTTAACGTAAAGAAGCAGTTGCGATTTTTACTTCCGATCGTGAAAATATTTGCGAACTCAAAAAAGGGAGAGCACTCGGTTGAGGTGCTAAATCTTTAACCCGAGTCTAAAAGGCGCAACAACGACAATGCTAATAACTTAATTTTCCCTTTGTTTTCTCAGATTTTCGTACCATAGAACTCGGAGGGAAGGACGGATAATTATTTGTTTGAAGATGCTTGAAATGAGATAACTCGTTTTTTGTAAAGAATTCTCTCTTTTGCTACTTTGATTTAACAAAATTTGTTCTATCAAACATAAAAAAGAAAAATAATAAATTAATCACAAGTTCCACGGAACGACTAGTTCATGGGAACCCTAATCACGCCAGATGAAGGTGGTAACTCCAGCCTTACTTCAGGTGTTCAAGGATTGCAACCTAACTAATCAGTCGGAAGGAAAAGCTATTTTTTAGAACAGTTTAATTTAGGGCAAGGACATCGCCGTTGCTTCTTCGTGCACCACATTTTGTTCTAAAATAAACATGTGAAAATGGCGCGAAGAAATACAGTCGCAAATATCCTACGAATAATGAGGAGATTATCAATCGAGTAATCACAATGTATTACTACGAGTGCATCTTTAAAAATAGGTACGTACAAACATTCAACTCAAATAACACAAGAGAAATTCACCATTCTTTTTATGATAACGCACCAATTAACGTTTTCGATTAAAAAATACGCCAGCGTTTTAAAAACCACATTAGAGAGGAAATGCAAATCCATTATTAAAATGTCACACGCGCACTAAACTAGTCGTTCGATCGAACATCGATATCTCGAAGCATCTCCGATGGACGTGGAGATCTCGGGGACACCTGTAGTAGCGGAGTAAAAGGAATGGGATCGGTCGGAATCTCCAGCGAGTGCACGTCGGCCCAAATCAGGCGCCTCCATCCCATCCTCTCTCTCTCGAAAGAGAGAGAGAGAGCACGGGAGTTGCGCTTACGATGAATCAGTCCGCCATGCGCGGTGGAGCGACGTGGAGGAGAAAGAAAGGGAGAGAGAGAAAGAGAGAGAGAGAGAGAGAGAGAGAGAGAAAGAGAGAGAGAGAGAGAGAGAGAGAGAGAACCCGTCCGCGGCGGAGGGAGTTGGACGATGGAAACTTGCGAGTTGAGCGAACGGCTCCTGGGTCAGAGCGATGTAATCGGCGTTGTGCTTTACCGGGTGAAAGTCTATGCTACGGCGGATAACTCCGATATAAGAAATAATCGAGAAAATAAACGTCATACATGGAATTATTATTATTACCTAGGAATTGCACTTCATTCCAACTTCACCGCATAAAGAACCTAGAGGAAAAAACCAGAAATGAACAACTCGTTTGCAGTTTGAAATTGTGTTCTGTTGATCGGGTTTTCATGCTGTTCAAACAAAAATTAAAGGAATAGTATGGTTTCGGTGTATCGGGAAATGAATCCGCGGTTGTCAATAATAATTTAACATTCTCATTCTGGTTGTTTTAGTTGTCTTTACAAGCAGGTGAAAGAATACCAGTACTGACTAATGTGAGAATATTAGAGATTTCCATGTTACCGCTAAAAAATATATTTATTCAGTCATTTATAGTATTAAATTTATATCGCAGTGCATATGGACCTAATGAGACGGATCTTATGTAATTAGCTAACTAATTACTTTCTAAATTATAGGCATTTCCCTATTATACTATATACGAGTTGTCGATGCTTGCATACGCAAGCGCTAAAAATTCACATTACACAAAGATCTAAACTCGTAAATAAACCAACGCGATCACCAGCGCAAAAGCACTTAAGTCACGCGGAGCTCATATGTATCAGATAATAACTTCCATGGGTTCGCGCAGAATATTTATAATTTTCCGCGAAATTAAGGCAACTATTAAAGAGATGAGAATTAAATGCTTGTAGTGAACGAATTATTTGTCTTGTGTGTGTGTGCGTGTGTCTTTTTGGCTAATCAACCTCTTGGATCAGTATATCCATAACTCCTTCCACACCGAACACAATCTCAAGGGAGGAGGGAAACCCGGTGCCGGCATTAGCCTACTCTGAACGAAGAACACCAAGGGGACCAACGGCTTAACGTCCCTTCCAAAGGACGGAACGCTGAATTTTGCGCGGTCTGAATGAATTGTCTTGACGAGTTCAATAAAATGCCTTCCGAATATTTCACCTTTTTAACAAGACAGACAATTTTGGCCAAGGAACTATGACGTGAACGAAAAGTTACGCCACATCGAGTTTTATGCTCATCATGTTACAGCAAATACCATGAAATTTTAAACAAATTTAAAACGCCATTTCAAATTAGTTGACGAAACGTTTAACTATTTATGGTAGCCCAGCTGTCATGCTTTCTGGCGAATGATTGACTGAAAGTTGTACTCACGACGCATATAGGTATTGATATCAGATATTTTTTTATGAAGGCCGGAGAGTGTTCCCACAAAATTTATTATGAGTTTGGATAAGGCACCGCTGCTATAAAGGATAAGGTCTTGTCTTGCCTTCTTGAGACGTTAAAAAATATGTAAGGCGGAATATGGCTAAACAATGGATCGGGAAGGAGATAGAGGAATACGAAAAGAAAAGGGACTTCGTAGGCACACGGGACTCTCACAGGAGCTGTCTATATAGCTAGGAAAATAGAGAAAGTAGCGGCCATACTCAGGGCTCCAGAAATACGCTCGACCACTCGCCACGAGCGAGTTAAAGGACAGTGACGAGTATGTTTTAACTGTTTTTTGAGCCCTGGTCATACTAATGAGAAATTAAAACCTAGGGCATTAAGGATATTATATAGTATTTACCATGTCTGGAGACAAACTGTACAATATCCGCAAAGTTTATTAAGGACACACACATTATCAACATAGGTAATCTGTCCGTAGACATCTGTGATTAATAGTGGTCCAATCCGATTCTCCGCATACACCCGATTTTCGAATCTTCTTAATTTCTTGGTAGCTCTCTTTCCCTTCCAAGTCGCCAATCAGCTGAAATCTTTTCCTTCCATTTTTCCTTCTAACATGTATATGAGGAGTATATAAAACCTACGGCATTCCTAGAAGGGCTGCAGTTGGCGCGATGATGTCATTGGTACAACTGAATGGAAAATTTCGAATTTTCAATGAATTTTTTAGGGAAGTTTTTCCCGATCCAATTATTTCATTCTTACACTCGTTAGAAAAGTATTTAAACCAGTATGGTGCTCTATAAAATTGTATAAAATTAGTTAAAAATGAGATTTAAAGTCGGGACATGAACAGTTCCATAGCTGAAGGAATGAAGTTTATAAAAATACGAAAACAAATCCGTGCCGAAATAGCATAAAATTTTGATTTCCATCAGAAAAAAGAGGAACTTTTATCTTGTTTTACAATGAAAAAGGTTAAATACCATGGTAACAATTTTAATGCTTTCAAATGGGAATAATTAATGTATATTATAATAGTATCGATTTAGTGATTTTTAAAAGGGAATTAACAGACTACAATATAACCCCTTTGATTTAAATCAACGACCTAAACATGTGACGACATCATAATTCTAACACGATAAAATCGTATTTATTAAAAAAACGCATTTCTCGTTTTCCGCGCGCAGCGTGTTTGGTTGCAAGTACTGCACATTCGGCGATTTACGCGTGTCCGTCTCTTTCGGCTATATAATCATTTGTATCCAATTTCAACAATATTGATCAATTGACAACCAAGTAAGCAATCGGTTGGATAAATGTCTGACAACAAAACAACGACCAGGCGAGTTAAATTTATTTTAAATACAGATATTTATTCGATGATGACAAAGATAGTGAAACTGATGTGAAAAACAGAACATTTAAGATTCATATCGCTAGCGACGTTTGCCACAAATGAATTTCGTTTCAGCAGCGGAGTAAATCTCAACGATTTTTTCGGAATCATTTAAATCGGCCTCGTGCCATCCACGAGACTACTTTCCCAGCCCCTTTCCCCACCTCCTCCTCCACCCCACCCTCCATCCCCCTCCACTTCCTCCTCTTATTATAGCATTGCGTGGACGTACGCCAGCTTTTCTCTCTTCCCAAAGACGACCCCTACCGACATGTGGTTTAGCATTTCGTGGTAACACCTCGCCACTTAAAAGCAGAGAAGGAGAGATTTCCGGAAGGATGCGCGACCGCGGTACACAAAGAATAGTGAAATGTCTTTTGTTTCGGGCAAGTCCCTCGAACTCTTCTCTGTACCGTATTAGGTTTATATAGAAACTAGTATAAAAGCCCGTAAATACGACGGGAAGGAATAAGTTATTTATTATTTAACTTATCTCTCGTACTAACAATATGACAATAACGGCGTATCGATATCAATAATGGCATGGCTGTAAAGGAAAATCCTCATTAAATCGCTGAACTTTGCCGAAAAAGGTCATTTAAACGTTGCATTCCAGCATTTGCGGACTGAGGGAGACAATTGACAATAAGAATTAGAAGCTTTGTTCATTTTTCGTTAAAAAAGTTCGAAGGGTCAATTCTTCTAATTTTTACGAGCAAAAGAATAAAAGTTTGCACGTCGCTCAATTGATTTTTACGTGCTATCTTATGGGAAATAGAAATTATCTACTGGAGTCGAACCCGGATCTTTTTTGGGGAAATATGAGGCGCATATACAAATATTAGTTGACCTGGTTGAAGAAACGTCTGAGATATTGAGCGTTATTGACAAAGTGAGCAACAGAATAAGGGTTTTACAGTGTTAGATATCGTCACGGTTGAAAGAGATGTGCGTGTATATATATATATATATATATATATATATATATATACACACACACACACACACACACACACACACACACACACACACACACACACACACACACACACACACACTTGCAGATACTCTTTCGCTGAAGAAGGGCATAGGCCCGATAAGCTTGCGTGTTTTTTTTTGTCTTTTTGTGTTCGTGTGTTTCACGTGTCTCTTCGACGCCCCCAGCAGCCTGCCAGCTTGGTCCTCAACTTGGTAAGTGTCCGCTGGGCTTTCCTCAACACCTTGTTGCCACCCTCATCACTACCTTTTCTTTTCCTTTAGTTTATATATATATATATATATATATATATATATATATATATATATATATATATATATATTAGACGCCCCCAGCAGCCTGCCAACTTGGTCCACAACTTGGTAAGTGTCCGCTGGGCTTCCCTCAACACCTTGTTGCAACCCTCATCACTACCTTTTCTTTTCCTTAAGTTAATATATATATATATAACAACTTACGGAAAAGGAAAGGTAAAATGAATATATGGATGTCAACAAGGGGTTGGGATGAGGAAACCCAGTGAGCACTCACCAATCAGACGACTTCAGGTTGGCGAGGCCCCGGGGATGTCGAAGCGACACACGTAAAATAACACAAAAACACAGAAACATCACAAACGTAAAGCTTTCGGAACTACTCCTTCTTCAGCTACAGAGAGAGAACTCTGTTTCTGTGTTTTTGTGTTATTTTACGTGTGTCGCTTCGACATCCCCGGGGCCTCGCCAACCTGAAGTCGTCTGATTGGTGAGTGCTCACTGGGTTTCCTCATCCCAACACCTTGTTGACATCCATATATATATATATATATATATATATATATATATATATATATATATATATATATATATACACACATACACATATACTAGTAGAAGGTACTTGCATACTGCAAGCATTTCATCTCACCTTGAAGAATTATAAAATTTTCAGAGAGATATATCATGAGAAATATTTCTTTAATTCATATGATTTCTCCTCTGGATCAATTTTCGTTTTTTCCTTATGGAACGATAATGGAGTAAAACAATCACTAATTTTTGCAATTATAGGAATATTATAAATTGGGTTAATAATGCCACACATTTCTGCCAAATTTTAACTTTGTAGCACATTTAGAAGTGACATAACATTTATCTAATTGTTTAAAATTAATTAATTATTTTCCGGTAGGATTATGTGCAAAACCGACTAGAAAAAACCAAAATCTTGAAAAAGTGCAACAATGCGGCCGCTAAAAATTTGCAATTGTTTAAACAAAATTTCAAGGTTTATGTATTTCCGAATGTGCTACGGAGCTGAAATTTTTTTTATAGGTAGGATTTAAAAAAAAACGAAATAGAGATTATAGAAATTTTGATATTTTGATTTGTGTTGCCGTTAAAAATTCTTAAAGTTTAAACAAATAGATAACTTGATGGAATAATGCGATCCGAAGATCCTATGCAGACAGGCATAAGCTGTTTCAAAATTATACCCAAATAGATAACTGTTTAGGTACTACGGGATGAGCTAGGAACCTGAAATTTTCAAGTTATTTACAGAGTAGTGCATTTGCACAAATAAACATTTGAATCTCCTCATAAATATTTTGCAGCGGCCGTTAAAAATGTTTAAAATTGAAACAATTAGAAAAATATTATTTCACTTCTAGAAGTGCTACAACTTTAAAATTTGGCAGAAATGTGTAGCATTAGTACCCCATAATGGAGAAAGTATAAAATTCTTAAAATTGCAAAGTTTGGGGATTGTTTTAATCTATTATTTTTACATAAGGGAAAAACGAAAATCGCCGCGGAGGTGAAATCTTTAGAATTAAAAAAACATTTGCAATGATGAAATATCTGACTGAAAAATGAATGTTTTTTCAAGGTGAGATGATATGCTTGCAGAATGCAAGCACCATCTACTAGTATGTTATGTGTTACCCCTCCTCTGTAAGGAACGTCTACATATAATGATATGTGTGTGTGTGTATATATATATATATATATATATATATATATATATATATATATAGCGAATAGCTACAATGTAACTAAGGAGACATTGTAAGGGGTTAAGGGTTAGCGGAAGTTGAGGCGGGGAGAAAGAGTCAAGAAATGTCGGAGAAGTGGGGTAGGAGTGTCATTGGGTAAGGCGCGAATAACCCTTACATTGTAGCAACTATTGAAGGGGACATTGTGGGCATTGGTGTGTAATGCAACTGGGAGCGGGCGTCTGAGAAAAACGCTATTCCGGTGACCGTACGAATATATATAATGAGGTTATGAATCCGACAATAAAATAGTAGCGGATAAATCAACTATTGTGAAATAAAATTTATTGGATTAAGGATTTTTTATCTTAACATAACGTGTAATTCTATTTTCAAATTTCTACAAAAGTAACACCGATACAAGCAACTACCAACTCAAATGTCACTACGGCAACAAAATCCAAGTCGTGAAATGACCATCTGGAACTCGCCTCCTAGCAAAGTTTCAAATTTTTGGCACAAATACTCTCTTAAGAGGAAAGAATAATGAGGAAAGAAGAAGGGATGAGAGGGGAATGGATGGAGAGGGGAGGAGAGAGGGGGGAGGCCGCAAGGGAGGGGGAGAGATGTGGTACGGAAGAAATGCAGCGAAGAGTTAACCTGGCCTACTCGACACCTCCACTCTACATTCTTCCATGAATAAACAGTTCAATAAAATATAAAGCGTTTCAAACAATAACAATAACAAATCATATAATAATGCCCCTCCAATTATAGCAGGGGAGAAAAGAATAAGGCAGAAAAATTACGTTATGACGAAAATAATATTAGGATGGAAAAGCTGGGAAAAACAGTTTAACTATAGTGGATAAATCGATGCAATAAACAACGTATGTGAATGATAAACGTTCCTTCGTCATTTAAAAGCAGAAAAGATGAATATACGTAAAGGCAAAATAATGGTTTTCAACTTCACTCGTAGCATATTCATCAAAAGATGAGGAACTGAGAGTGGTCAGACTATTACTACTAATATAAAAAAAGGTTTATTCACCTAATAGAACGTTTATTAAAACGCGATTCAGGTTTATTAATACAAAAAAGAAGAACTTAGCCATATGACCTAAATAATTAGATAATCGCAGAAATAGTTTCTCTAATGATTCAAATTTCATATCACGTCACGTCAATTTAAATACCAGAAACAGCGACCTTCAAATAAATATTTTTTTGCAAAAATCGTACAATAACTAATTGTAGTATGTAATAATAATCAAGAGCAGCAACCAAGTATTAACTTTAATACCGTGTTCATTATATTCATCTTTCAAAGCGAAAGCTGTTCTTCCCATAACAAAATTATTACAACACTACGATATCGGCCAAGAATAGGAAAACATTTCGGTGCAACGCACGGGTTGGTGGATTACGCGCAATTTTTACTTACAGAACTACAGATTGTTAGAAGAACGCAAACATAAAAGCTTAAAAGATATTTTATGATTTTTAATGTTAAATGTCCTTCAATTTTAGATTTGTTAACTTCAAAAATACAATGTCAAGATTCCAAATTTCACGGAAATCATTATTTGAAATGTACACAAAAGCTTGGATATAAATTACAATTTACCTGCAAAACTACTAAGGAATGCATAATTTCCAAATAAATAAGTTATTTCATAAAATGTTTGGCAGAGAAAAATACAATAATTAATTGTTTTATAGCCTTTGCATTGTTAGAACTCTATAATATATTCAAAATAATTCGGAATATAACTGAATAGAATAGAATATAGAATGTACAATATTTGCGGAAAACCTTCCAATTCTGCCAAAATTTCGGAGAAACTAGCGTAGTGAGAACGATTTTCGCACTATTTGCCACTGATTTAAATTTCAAACAGCGAGCAAATAGCGTGATATAATTATAAATAAAAATTGTAACGAAGTAACCCACTTCAACAGCAAATATTTAATATAATCGGAGTAAAGTTAAAAACAACTGCAGTGAAATATCCACGTATTCCGTTTCAGTAAAAGCCACACTATTTATCTGCTATTAATACCACCATCTGCCAGAACATTTCTAATATTCAAAATCCAAAAGTAGTCTTCTATTTTAAATAATTAAAAGTATGTTAGAATTAGATAAATATTGTGAACGTTAATTTTATTTATTTGTGGAATATTTTAGATTTTATGATTCACTTAGATATGGATTTAAATAAAAAAATCCAGTTTTGCGCTATAATTGAAACAGATGAATCTCGAGTTATTAAACAGTATATTTCATTTATTATTCAGAAGTAAAATTTATCGGAAGCAAGAACTTCCAGTCAATTCTTTGTCACAATATTTGGTTGAAAACCGTCCGATTGCATTTTAGGAAAGACGTTTAGAGCGATCCCGTTAGGCGCTCTCTACGCATGTACCTACGTTCGCGCTAAATATAACTTTCAATGCACTACATAATTCCCGCCAATAATTAATATTTACGAAATGAAACTTAAAAGCTTTGCCTTCCAGCTAATATAATAAGCTAAACATTTTATTAAACTTTACGTTTTAATTAATGTATATGCTAAAAATAATTCCGCACATGCTAAATAGCGAAGAAAAACATTTGCTGCTCAAAATATACGAACACATTATCGAAAATTATATACATCACTATGACAGCGTCTTAAACTGCCTGGAGTTGCTTTTACGAAGATAATAACGCAAGGAGTACTACGGCTATGAATTCTACTTTATGTTGGTCAAAATTTATTCAACACCAAAATTACACTCTACATAGAAAAGGCGTTAAAGGGTTCATAAGAAAGGGAAGGCAGTTGGTCAGCTGATACACATTGGTTGGTAGCAGTACGTCACCCGCGCACAAGCTATTACCGAATCGATGGTGGAATTCTGAGTTAAAGTAAATAAGATATAGGTAAACATTGGAAGAATTGAAATTTTCTCCTTAGATAAGCAAAGGATCTTACCTGAAGATCTGGATGTTTGTTGTCCTTATGACTTGCTGCTCGAATCACTCCCGCCCGCCATCCCCACTCGTTTATTTTTCCTAATTTTAACTTAGTAAATCCACTCACAGACAAAAAACGTTTACCAACTATTTCTTCTCTACACTTATATGCCATTATATACACTAAGTACACATACTCAATTCACAAACACCACAAATGTTAAATATTTTCCAGGAAAAGATCAACAACACAACATTATTCCAATTCCGCGCAAGGATACTCACAAAATCGTTTGAGTGGAGCAGAACACTGCAGTAGTTCTAAGCTGGCGGCAGCACGCACGCCTTTCATCAGCTGCCCTCTGTGAGTGAATTTCAGTATTTAGCCGTTTAAGAACAAAAACTCACGAATTTTTAATAAGGCACGAAGATGGCGAGAGTTAATTTCCGGTCACACAATTTTTAAATGATATATTATAGTATTTTATTGCCGAATAGAAATAAATTTACTAGATAAATACAGCGACTTTAAGTTAAATAATTTATTCAAGATAAAACTTACGGAGGCATGAGTTGTTACTACTATCTAGAATTTCACTGAGGGTTTCTCTCATTGACCAATAGAATTGCTCGTACGATTTTACAATATCCTTCCGCAGTTTCGGAAGACAACTTCTGCTAGATAGTTCGTAACCATGTGATCAAAACAAAAGTACGTCATACAGCAAAATGGCAGTTGGATATCATTTAAGTTATCGGGCTGTTGCAGTTTAACCGTCACTTCTCTAAGGTCGATTGTGGGCTGATATTTGAAATCTGAGACCAAGAATGATATCATCCATTGTATCCCGGTTAGTTATGTAAGTATATATTCAGCCTTTTCTTGTAGCATAAATTAAAATTTTAACGGTCGTTCCTTAGTTGCCCGTAGTAACTATTTAAAATGTACTTTTGAATTTTAATGTTAATATGTGCATTAATACATGTTTGTGAGAATACTTAAGTAATCCTGAAACGATTTACATGAAAATCGCAATAATCTAATACCATTTTAACTCCGGGAGTACCAGCTGATATCGATTCGATTGCTTAGGTCGTCCTTTACCTACTTACACAGCCTGGACGTCACCTCGAGCTAAATTGTATGGAATTTCTTGGTGAATGTAGGTGTTCGGGAGACTTTGTAATGTCGTACCTCTTTTAGCGTTCTCGTTTTCGTCAGGTTATTCGAATGAAATCTATGAATTTGCAAGTGCTTACCCGAATGTTTTTCGAGTGTAATTAAATTTAGTGAAACGCAACAAAAATTGTTGGGAAATGGATGCGAGTTCATAAGTTAAAATTACTATTACCATTTCTTCTGTAAGTTGAATTCTTCGATGAGGCCACACGTTATTTCGCTATACATACGATCTATTATTTCTAAGCTGTGAAATTGCTACCGTTTTGTTTTTTCCGTTTATCTTTTTATATTATATATTGTTTTCAATGGACGTAGTCGCGAATATTTTATAATTTTATAAAAAGTGGAATTCCAACATGCATCAATTCTGCAAACTGTATAAATATTTGAAGTTTAGAAAATAGTGATCTACGTAAAGTTAGATTTTTGCAAAAGTAAGTAAGTATTCATATAGCGAATACTGTTTCTGAAAGGAATTGGTGGTTAATTACGACGATTCCCTTCCAAGTATATCTATGATTTTCATCTGCTACGGAAAAATTACTAATTCATTCCGTAAGGTTTGATTGGTTCTCACCAGTTCTGTTTTTTCTCTCCTTATTCAATGAATTAGCCACAGGCGAGTCGACTACAGAGGTTGTGAACTGATTTTCTTCCTCAATAATGATGTCTTATGTTTTCGAATGTACATTCAAAATTACATTTGTGTGCATGTTAACAATAATGGACAACTCCTATTAACTTGGTAATTATCCCTGATTATAGGATTATGATAAAAAATCTTTAATTTTCCTTCATTTGGCGATTGCAATATAAAGTAGATGAAACCGTTACGAAAATGTTGATCGTAAAGTTGTCGACTTCAAAATCTTTTCGGGCATCAAGTCAGCCTAAGATCTTTCTTGGTATGAATTTTCCCCTAGCTTAGGCATTTCAGTAATGATGTAACTCGTTCGTTCCACTATCGATCATTTACCAATGGCAGAAAGTTGAGATATTGCGTGGGTAGAAAGTCTTTTTTTCGCATTTTTCTTGATAGTTTAACTGTTGTTAATAAATTTTATTATTATTGTACTGATAGTACTCAGGCTTGATAGTTTAACTGTTGTAAATAAATTTTATTATTATTGTACTGATAGTACTCAGGCTTGCTTATACGTACGCTTTCAGACTAAATCGATTTTTATTTCCCGGGAATGACTTGTTAATTGGTGAAAATAATGAAAGATTCGTTTGGAAATTTTCACTAGGTGAATTCATTTAAAAGGTTTCTGTGGATTTGATATCTATTATTAACCCTTTTAATCTTAGTTTAACTGGTAAGAATAACTCATTTACTGTATATACTGTATTCATGCGCCATTGGACGAAAAGAAATCGTAGAAAATGAATCTGCCCAAGTACTTATTTGGCTATCCATTATAATGTCTTCTGTAATTCTTAAGAATTACAGAAATAAAAAATTGCAGGCGGTTTATGGAGTAAAATACTAAAT
This sequence comes from Tanypteryx hageni, assembly GCA_028673005.1. Lineage (NCBI taxonomy): Eukaryota > Metazoa > Arthropoda > Insecta > Odonata > Petaluridae > Tanypteryx > Tanypteryx hageni. The sequence goes on from CM054117.1 coordinate 13,629,467, forward strand.
TGTTTCATGGTAAAATATCTACATTAATATTGTCTCAAACTAGTGTTTTAATCTCATGAAACAGTACGATTTGTGGTTTAAAATTATGTATCAGAAATGGATATAATTGTCCGTTACGGTCACGCGCCTTTTCAAAATTGCATAGCTCTTAAGACCCAAACTTTTTTGTACTGAATATTTAAAGTTGAAAAGATTCAAAACCTATATAAATCAATCTTACTATGTACACCTGAGCTGAATTTCGAATTGCTTTAGTAGAGGAAGCTCTACCAAGCAATACTGTGCATCAGTGCATGGCCGTAATTTTGAACGCCCCAGTCTGCTGATACGCAGCAGGGCATCACACTGCACGACAAATCATGTCGCATTCAATGTCGATTCTACAGAAAAGCAACAAAATAAATTTGGAGCGTCGTTGATTATCCGGTTCATGCGTCGGAGAAAATTTTTTACCCTCGGTCACGATGTTGCAGTAGTAGTATTGGATTGTGGTTTCAAGAATTAACACGATTATTATTTTTTATAGTAAATTACTCTCAGTATACTTTGTAAAATTTTATTGCTGAATTGTTAATTTTCTCGTTTACGTTTACTAATACATAAGACTTGGAGCTCAGATAAACACGGTCTGCACGGCAGCCCGCAGCGCAGCGGCCCTTTTAAATTTGCTTAAATCTTGTGTCTTTATCTTTTGTGACCTGCTCTGATATGATTATTGGGAGTTAATGGCATACCGTGTGGAACAGTGCGATCCTATCCTACGTTAGTGCTCACCGCCATTAGGTTTCATGTGATGGGACTTAACAGATTATAGGGGCATTGAATTCCTGTTAATTAATTACCTCGCTAATTAGTAATTTCTGATTCATATAAACATTCAATTGATGATATTGTGGGAAGATTTTGAAAGAAAATGTATATTTGGCATTGGGATGAATGAACTATTCTATTAATTAGGAGGTTACGCCATGCCATAGCGGAAAGTTATGCGGCGAGCTCTACCGGAAGTAGTATCCGCCCCTGGGAGGGCCGCCCTTGTCGCTGGGGCGAGTGGTCGAGGAGCGATTCTAAGGGCAAGGATTGGTCTACACCTACACATACAGCGCGATGCTTTGCGAATCGAGTTCATATTTGTCGAGATTTACCTTTGCGTTGAAGTTGGATCGGCCCTCATTTTAATTTCGAGATAAACAAGAGTAGATACAGCTATGGTGGAACGTGACCAAAGGTGAGGTTAGCAATTATTCTTTAAACTCTCTAATTTCAGGCTCGGGCTCACAGAGTTATATACACTGAAAGGTGAGGCTTTATCCGGCGCAGTCTCATTAGCGTGGGCAAAGTTACAGAACACCAGGAAAGGCAAATGCGCCGACACCACCATGTATGTACCGTAGTTTCATTTCATGCGTTAATTCCTCGCGGCAGGTGGTGAAAAACTAACTGCAGTGGGTGAGCAGATGATTAATTGTAGACTTATTACGAGAATAAAATGTAGGGGTCGTGTCATTAATTAAGAGAGAAGGTGAGAGATAAAAGATAGATAAAATAAAAATATGGGAGTCAAAAGGTAACGCTTGTGATTTTCGAAGTAAAGATATAAATGTTTAACATATAGGGTACTTCTGTCATATGTCAACCATTTAATAGCAGTACTAATAAATTCATACAATGGTACGAGAAAAAATATAACATATGAAGTTTCAATGAAAGAAGATCTTTTAAAAAGAAAGAAAAAGTTTATCTATCCGTCTATATGAATATTTTAATCTCTTTCCTTTAAAACTTCTAAAATAATATCCTTTCGTCAAATGTACTATGTGGGCGGGTGTGGAGGAATGATTGGAGAAGAAAGAAGAGAAATCCGTTCAAGCGATATAGGCATGGTTTTGTATGAGGAAGCGAATGATGAATCAGATACTTATAGGAAGAGAACAAGCGGAGACGGGGAAGAGAATCGTCCGCCATGGCATTGACCTACGAACGATGCTCTTAGGCAAAAGCTGGTGGGGAACGATAGATATTATATGTTTAAGGATAAATTCAAGTGGTTTGGATAGAAGGCGAATTAAAAGAAGAATTTGTCAATCAATGTTAAGATAAAAGTACTATCTCCTTAATTAGGATGAAAAGTGTTTGAGCTGGTTGCGAGCTTCAGATATTTAGAGTGTGAAACAACGTTATGGAGAAGAAACCCGAAATAGATATGAATCTCGACACGAAAAGGAAGCGAGTCAGAGGTGTGAAAGATCTGGATAAAGAAAAAAATATAGCGATTATCCCTCTAACACGAATTCGGAAAAATCGCATCGAACTCAGGTATGTGGACCTCGAAGGCGAGAAATAAAAATTCTAGGGGGTGGTGAAATAAATGGGGTATGCAAAAATAGACTTGGGAATGAGGAAATGAAAAAGAAGAATGCAAAGTTTCGAGAACGTTCCTGGAAAATACGCTGAAACTGATTCGAGAATTTCACGCGAATGAAAGTATAGGGAATGTCAACAGAAAAACATGAAAGAATATTAAATGGTATGAGTCCTAGAGTACTGTGGAAGGTATCAATTCTTCATCAAGTTTAAGAGCGGAAGAGAGCGACGGCCGAAGAAGCATTTTATTAAAACTTGTTTAAATATCGATCGCATGTAATGTTAAAAAAATAATATATTTCCCAATTCAATCTATTTCAATAATCTTGTGGACTTCTCGTAAGTCGTAAAGACCCTAGAATCATTATCAGTGTAAAAAGGAAGAGAAAAATGGAAACATTAAAAGTTAACGTAAGTCAGAAGTCATCTGCATGGCTTAGGAACTAGAAAGGGTGGGATTAAGTTGTCGATTGGATGGAAATAGTCAGCATAGGCATGCGACAAATTTTTATTAAAATGATTCTACAAAAGCTATTTGCATTAGTGAAACGCTACAATTGGTTTGGGCAATAAAAAATATTTTGCCAGTAGAATTTCTTAAGCAAAAAATAAATTGGCAGTAGAAAAATAAAATGGCAGTAAAAAAATAAACTGGCAGTATTCAAGCAGCATTAAAGTAATTGCAATTAGGGACACCAAGTTATGGCTAAGCTTCAGTATAAGTCATCCATGGCGATTTTCGTTCTTCTTTTGTTGTTTTTGGAAATGTTTGCATGGAGGAACATTTTGCTCGTCCTCACCGGGTTGGGTAAGTTGGTTGAAGTGTTTTTCGTTCCTCCTCAAAGGAACATTTTTTTACTTACATTTTATTTTTTACTATGTTGCATTAAAATACTGCTAGTTTTCGCTTGAATACTGCCAGTTTATCGTTTTTACTCCAATTTAATTTTTTTATACTGGCAAATAATCCTTTTTTCTACTGCCAATTTATTTTTTTACTACCAGTTTTATTCCATGCCTTCGTGAAAGACAGTTTAGAGTAATGACTTGTCAGATCTGTGATTACATCGCGATGCAACGGAAAGTCTGGAAATAGATGCGAATTAGATTCAGAGTTGTAATGCAGTGCTGTACCATGGGAAATTGCGGGATAGGTTAGGATTTAGAGCATCTATTTATATATTCTACAGCAGTGGGTCACAAACTTTTGTAGACGTGGTACCCTTTCGAAGATAAACAGAATTTCGCCGCACCCAAGCCTTGAAACGAGGATTTAATATTTTTACATACGGGTATTATAACCTCGGGACGCATCCATTTGTTGATAACATATCATAATAATTTTATTAGAGGAAAACTTTATGCCCTAATCAGTGCCGTAACTAGGGTATGGCGAAGGTGGTATTTGCCATAGGCGCCAAACGTTCCCGCAAAAAAGCCAAACGTATATTTTCCCAAAAATAAGTATTAATTTAACACTCCAATTTAAAGTCATTGTTAATAAAATGTTACTATTTTCATTTAAAACGCAGGAAAAATAATATTCTACGCAACTAAGATCTTTCCTAAAATTTTGCCATATGCACCATATCTCCCTGGTACGTCTCTGGCCCTGATTACCTATCAACACATAATAGTCGCTGCTTTATTTACCAAACAAAGCAGCATTTCGCAGCATTCCTAAATATCAGCGACGGCATCGTAGAAGAGCAGGGGCCAGACCAAATTCAGAAATTCTAGGATTTTTTGTATTCGCGGCAATATAAACAATTTCTCGTCACCCTAGCCTCGAAAAAAGGTTTCATATTTTTTACATACTGATATTACCTGCTTTGTGCGCACCCATTTGTTGGTGCTGCGTATATACCAGTGTGCACTTATATTTTCGTTTATTATCATCATAGAAATGTTTGCCTCAGCCCTCAGTTTCATTGGTTCCATTAACCGTAATAATGCGTTTCTCATTCCCATTCATTATTTTCTCCGTTCACAGTTTTCTTTGTGATTTAGGCATTATATTTATTCTATATCTGAATAAAAAGCAATAAAAGATGTTTTCGCTTAAAAATTTTGTTTCGTCGCAAAAAAAGAAAAAAATAGGTCTGAAAAACTCTGTAGCTTTTATTATAAAGGCATGTGGAATTTACACAAATTCTGTACCGATACAATTTTATAAGATAAATTTTTTCTTTTGCGTAACTCATATACCCTCGTGTAAAAAGTGATGCGAAATTAATAATTTTAAATTACTAGAGTTTTAACGTAATTTTAAATTTTAGAAAATTCTTTGGTGATCAATGCTATAAATTGTCTAAAGTTTTAGTTTGTTGTATTAGTTACTGAAAATTTCCGCCTATATGGAGATCCAAAAGTTTCTTAAAATGCACCATAAATTTCAGAAGAATTTGGAGTTTTCTTCACCATAGATTAATTTTTGTATTTTTTCCGCAAGTTTTTTTAACATTCGGAAATTTTGCAGAATTCGGTTGAATTTTATCATTTATGGATATTCGCCAAGTTCTAAGTATATTGCTACGATTTTCGGTTCAGATAAGGATTGTTGATCTTACCTAATGGCGGAAATCAAGTTGAAAAAGTATTTTTTCGATAGCAATAAAAAAAGGGGAAAACTAGATGCTTATATCGACTACAACGCAGCCGCCATCAGCGGGGATTCACTTGTAGTAGATAGCCTAATCTACTATTGATGAATCGTCTATAATACTTAATAGTTGAAATGCGCATCTGGTTTTCCCAACATTTTTATCGCCATTGACGAAACCTATTTTTTCAACATGAATTCCAATTTTGTAGTTTTCGTTTTCAAAAGGTTTTCATAGGCATTAATATAAAAGTTGTATAATAAAAAAATTCTTTGGCAGACGTCATTGAAGCCTACAATTTCAGACAATCTTTTTAAGCACCCTTGTTTAATCTGATAGAGGTTTCCTCATTGTGTTTTAAAGAGCATCAAAATGCATTGCAACGCTGTAAGAAGGCATTAGAAAGTATTGCCATGCATTTTTATTAAAAAGGGGGGTACAACGAAGGGGGAGAGGTTCACCCAAATGCTAACGGTTGCTGACATGAAGGGACGAGGGGGTCAAAAATAGCTTAACATTTGCTGTCGTAATACATGAACGGTCCCCTAATGAATAAATACGATCTGTAAAATTCTGTGTGCCATCAGGGGCGGCTCCTGTCGTCGAAAAGAAGGGAGGCATCACGTCAACCAAAATCTACCTATGTCCCTATATATGAAAACAAAAACTTACTTCATGATGATATTGGAGGCCTAAAGTAGTGACTACTGAACCAACCGGTAATTGAAGTCAAGTCGTCATCCTTTAGAGTTTGAACAGTGGACGCAGACCTCATGCTTCACTTAACAAGTGTCATATCTCAAGCGGTTTCTTAAAACCGAGTTCGAATGGGAGTCATCCATTGGTTCAGAATTAATCTCTCTTTTCAAAAAAATCAGTCTTTCCCATTCTGGCTGGACTCTCCCTAATCTAATTCTTCCGTCAACGGAAAGATCCGCGTAAGAAGAGAGGAAATCGCACGGGCGACTCTATCCCGTATATCGATTGATCGATTATTTTTGACGTTCTGCGGTGATCTTTTCTTGAGGCAACTTGCCCGGCCAATCCATAGATTGCATTTTTTGCGTCAAATATTTCTCCTCCGTTAGGATTAAATTCGGCGCGAAACCTTGCAACTATCACTGCTTTGCTGGAAGACGTCGGATATGGGAATTTCATCCAATTGACCGATATATTATCCATTTTTACTTAATAAATAGAATGGTATTAGTTCACCGAGCGAGAAGTCAGTATATCTAGGCTTCACTCTTTAACTCTAGTCATACAGTCTCCATCGACGCATGCATTAGTCATAAATACTTTTTTATTATAATCTAGCTCATTTCTTAGATCATATTTACGTTTTTATATTCGTGGATTATGATTGCACAGTGTTGATATTTAATAGCATTCCTTTCGCAATTGACTTCACATAAATTATAAGCTCGTGCTTGCTAGCCATACGAGTCCTTAGTCCTTGGGAAGTCCCGCGTTCCCTGATTCTCACTGACGGCGATGATTCTAAAATTAAACGGGAGGTGCGTTGTATAGCGGTAGGGACACTCTTCCTATTTATCACCGAGTCTTCCGAACGTTTTCAGAGCTCTTGTTTTATCGCATTCTTATTTCGATCCTCATGAGATTCAAACTCTCGTTTTCCATTTCACTCTGTATATTTGATTTTCTCAGTATCTATGTTTTAACGTATTATTTCGCAGTGCACCGGTGTCGTTTGAATATTAAGTTTCTAGAATGGTTATATAATTTCTTCTCGACGTTGTTTTTTGGTTATTTCATGTAAAATTTAAAATTAATACAGGCATAAGACCTATTTATATTGAAACAATATTTATTTGCTTTGTTAAAATTACAAATTTATGAATACTGTTCTGAGAAAAGTTATTTTCATTGACGCGTATTTTTTTGCTTGTAACGGCATATATCATTAAGCAGTACATAAATTGTTTTAAAACGTTTATTGTCGTCAAGATTTTGCCGTTTTAATATTTGAAATTATAAAGTCGCTTGAAATCTGCAGATTGAAAAACATTTGATTCCATGCCTAACCAAATGGTAAGAATTCCCGTTCCTTGTTAGTAGTAGTGCCCTTCGGTAGCCCAGACATGGTGGCCTCGGAATTCTTCTTAGTTTACTAAAAGTGGAAAATTGCGCAGCTACATAGTTAAATTATTACTATTATATTATTACAAATCCAATTCTTGTAGTCATATGTTTCGAAGCCGAGGCTTAAATGGTGACAGTCGCCGAGCATTCCTTCACCGCCGGTCTCCTCAAGTCCCCTCTTCCCTTGCCCTCAGTCTTTTTCTCTCTCCCTCCGAATCGATCTCCCATCTCCCCGCTGCATCCTGCCTCCCTCCTCCATCTCTCCTCCATCCCTCCTACATCCCTCCTCCATCCCTCCTCCCTCGTTCCTCCTCCTCCCTCCCTCCTTCTCCCTTCCTCCTTCTCCCCCCCTCCCTCCCTCCTCCTTCCTCCTCCCTCCCTCCTTCCTCCTCCTCCCTCCCTCCTCCTCCCTCCCTCCTCCCTTCCTCCTTCTCCCCCCTCCCTTCCTCCTCCTTCCTCCTCCCTCCCTCCTCCCTCCCTCCTCCCTCCCTCCTCCTCCCTCCCTCCTCCTCCTCCCTCCCTCCTCCTCCTCCCTCCCTCCTCCTCCTCCTCCTCCCTCCCTCCTCCTCCTCCCTCCCTCCTCCTCCTCCCTCCCTCCCTCCCTCCCTCCTCCTTCCCTCCCTCCTCCCTCCCTCCTCCTCCCTCCCTTCTCCCTCCCTCCCTCTTCCTTGCTGCTATGTTTTCCTTAACTCCTCCCGCCGCCCCTCCCTCCCGCCCCCCTCTATCATCTTTCTCTCCTGCCCCCTGCTTCCCTTTGTCCTCTCTCGCTGCACCCCGCGAACAGAAGGCCGCGCTTAGGAATGGAGCCAAGAGGGGGCTGACGGCTGGAGCCATACCCTCCATTTATATATATATATTTATATCTTGGAACCCCTGATCTCTCTCCTCCCCCTCCCCTTGCCTTTGGCGCCATAGCATCCGGCATTGTAGTGACTGCCACCTCTCTTTCTCTCTATCTCTCTCTCTTTCTCTACCTCTTCCTCAATCGCCAAGCCTTGTAGACACACATTTCCGTCCATCTGAGATTTGGCACGTTTTTTCCTTCAGTCGGATTTCTTTCAATGAGTGATGCAAATCATGAAATCAAAACGAGGTTAATTAATTTTCCTGAGAGGAAAATTGATCGAATGTAACACAACTATTTTGCTGTTAAAAGTTGCAACAGCAGGTTTTTCCGCTACAAACAAACAAAAATATTTTCTTCGCATTTCACCGAAGAAGAAACGCAAAATTGCGAATCAATTTCAAACGTCTCTTATTTAATTGAGCGTGTTTTTAAAATGGAACCTACCATTTTGATTGACATCGTGTTCGTACTTATTTTCCTTCCATACTCGAATCGAGACGTTCTCATACGTACATATGCCAGTGTTTTTCAAGGATAGGGTCGCCACCCAATTCCGGGTCGCTAGGCTCCTGAGGAAAATGTGAGCACTCAACGTATAACCAACCGAGCTGTATCAAAAATGACGGAGCAAAACGCACCTATTAGATAAGTGTCAGTATTTCAGTATATGTATACTGCTTTTCAGAGGCGCGGATAAGGCCAGGCGATCACCTAGGGACCTCGCTCTGGGGATCTCGCTCCTCTGGGGACCTCGCTCCTATGGGGGCCTCGCTCCTATGGGGGCCTCGCTCCTCTGGGGGCCTCGATCCTCGGGGGACCTCGCTCCTCTGGGGACCTCGCTCCTCTGGGGACCTCGCTCCTCTGGGGTCCTCGCTCCTCTGGGGTCCTCGCTCCTCTGGGGACCTCGTGCTTAAAGCCGCGAGAGATTTAGTGTTAACAGAGTCAGCAGCTTATTGCAAAAGGAGAAAGAAATGTACAGATTGAGTGGTCATGGCCATCCTAATTAATGACGATAATCAACTTATACGATATTAAGCAAAGACCAGTCTCAACTGACGGGTATCATTGGAAAATAATTACTTATAAGAAATCCACTCGATGACTTTGAGTTGCGACCGACATCGATCTTAGTAGCCCACCCAATATATCGTATATATGTATGCACAAATTTTAAAGAATTTTATAGCCTGTTTTCCTCAATAATATGTAACATATTTTCACAATTTGCGAGTCGCGGGCCTCAAAAACCACTATCGCCTCGCATCTCCTAAATCCGCTCCTGCTGATCTTTATTGCGAGTTAATGAAAAATCAAGTGGGAACATATTTTCTTCGTGTTGTCTTCCCTTCCACTGGATCTCGAAACACTCGGGTCGCGGGATACTGTTTGGAAAACACTGCTATAAGGTGTAGTAGGTATACGAATAAAACTCCCTCTCGCTGCGCGATAGATGATGTCGCACAACGAGGATCGTATTGTCTGTTGGGGTTCCTGCCCTCCCCCGACCGCACCCCCTGTGCTCCCTTTGGTGCGTGGCGCCGTGCCAGCGTCTCCTCGCCCCTCTTCCCCGCATCCAATTACGCCTCTTCAGGTGGCGCCGCTCCATCTCCCTGCCCCTGCTACGGCGTGTGCTTTCTCTCGGGTGCACGCTCTCTGCGGCACCGCTCCGCTCGCCCCTTCGCCCCCGCCTCTTCGCCCCCGCCCACTCGGCTCGCCCACCCTTCGGTCGATAGGCTACCTCCCCCTCTCCGTTTCGCTCGGCTGCCTCCCCGTGCCTCTCCTCCCCGCCCCCGGCGACGAAGACGTCTGCGTAGGCCGGGTGTGGTCCCGCGCAACGACTCGCGAGGAATCTCGACCCTCGTTCGCCGCCGAAACAGTGTTCCTCCTCCCCCAGTTGCAGCCGCGGCCCACCGCCGACCTCGTCCAACGCACCGATTCCCGCATCCCATCGCCGCGATTAGCGGGCCTCTCTTTTTGCCGGCGGATCGGACACTTCGCCGAGACGACTTTTTTTGACGCGTGGTCGGACCTTACACGCAGCATCCCTCCTCCGGGCTCTTTGCCATCGTTTCGTCACTCGACTTCGTCTTCGCTCTCTCAAATGACGCTGCGTAAACCCGAGTCGGTGGTGCGACCGTCCCGATCGTGCAGTGATTGCTCCGTCGGCCGCCGCGCCATTTCGGCCGATGCATTCGAAAAGATACCGCTCTCCTCGTCTCCGCAATGTCGCAGCCCAACAAGGTCGAATACAGAATCACCGTTTACTATCAAGACACAGTCATCGTGATATATCTGTGAGAGCTCGGGGCCCTTAAGGAGTCGATCTTCGTCGCCCTCCCTACACGCCGTCCGTTGGACAGCGGTGGCGCAGAACGCAGCTGTCCATCTCGAGCGTCCTCGTCTCCCTTCTCGGGCGCCCCCGGCTTCTGCCAAATAAGGACGTAACCCGGCGCGTTCCTCCGCCGCGCGTCCCTCGCTCCGAGGGCGACCCGCTTACCTCCCCTCTCTCTCGCCCAATCCCCTCCCTCCGATCTGCCTAGGATACGGAGGAATGGGGCGATCAAAGGACGCGGCCCCCGCCCGCCCCCCGCCCCAAGGCGGCCTCCCCCGTGGCGGGCGGGCGAAGGGGGGGAGGGAGGAGAGGCACCATGCGGCCTGGTCGCCGCGAAGAACGGCTTGAGCGTCGAGGGGGGACTTCCTCTCGGTGAGGATGGACGCTCCGTCCTCCTCTGCTGAGGAGACCTCGGTCTCTCGCTGGACCCGCCTACGCTGCCCCGTGACCGTGGCCAACGTCTCCGTCCTGTGCGCCTTGCTTTGCGTACTCTTCCCCAAGATCGCTAATTCCGCCTTTTTTGCTTACAGACTCGTCTTTGGGACCCTTTACCCGGCCTACGCATCCTACAAGGCGGTCCGCTCCAGAGACGTCAGAGAATACGTGAGTCGAATGGCATTTTGATATCTTGGATGTTAAGATCTTTTTAAGAGTAAGTTGCTAATGTTGATGAAGATGAACACCGATAGCTATGTCCATTACAGTTATATTCGTCAACATTTGGATGTCAGCTTTGAAGTGAGCTCGGTATTTGATTTTCGGAAAAAGTGCTAAGATGTATGTTGTGCAAGATAAACCATGAATGTGCAGTTTAAAACATTTATCTACGTCAGAATGTCATTCGTATAGGCTTTGTTTTGTTGACGTCAGAAGATCCTGTTGCTTACATAGAATGGGTCAGATAAATGCACCATTAGAGCCAATTGATCGTTTAAGCTGGGTTCTAATATATTTCGCGGTTCCTCAAACACTCGATAAGCTTTCACTCATTCGATTATTGTCTGATATACAATTGTAAAGAACCAGAAATGAAAATTTTGGAAATTATTAGTATAAATTCAAAGTAATAATTCACATAATTCAGCTTGAACTTTTAAAATATAAAAATTGTTTTTGTTTTCGTAAAAGTTATTTGAGATTAAATTAATTTCTACTACGCCCTGATTTTTATTTCCATGTCAGCTATTATCCAACTCGAGATCTAGCGATTAAATGTCATTATTAGTTTCTGTTTAATACAATAGGGATAGGTAGATGAAAATTAAAACTACGTTGATCTTGCGTTTTTTGTGCATGAAGAAAAATCCCGAAAATATTTTTGTTTGGTGCATCATGGAAAATAACTATTGTTTGCCTAAATAAAGCGTTTTTTGTGCATGAAGAAAAATCCCGAAAATATTTTTGTTTGGTGCATCATGGAAAATAACTATTGTTTGCCTAAATAAAGCGTTTTTTGTGCATGAAGAAAAATCCCGAAAATATTTTTGTTTGGTGCATCATGGAAAATAACTATTGTTTGCCTAAATAAAATAATCGAAAATATACTATCGAGCTCATCTTGGGTCTCTAATCCAATCTGTGATCTAGGTAATTCCAAAAGTTTAATGACTAAATGAGTCGCATAAGTCATATAATATTTATCTCATATTTTTACTAACTTTGACTGAAAAGTTGTTTGATGCCGTCTTGAAATAAACTGGTAATATGTGTGTGGGACTTTTACTAAAGCGATGATTTGAAATAATTTAACCGTATCTCGATAAGTTTAAAGATTGATGTATTGAGTTAATTATTTATAATTACTATAGTTACAATTTTTTTGCTTGTTTGTTTTTCCGCCTTAGTTTCCTTTTCTGCTGTCGTACCTCTTTGAGTATTTTTAAAGACAAACAAATTCCCTAGTGAGCTTGATAGTGATAATGAAATAAACAATGCTTTTATCGCAATACATAACTCATGTTTATTAATGTAAGTAATTGTAAAACATGATGTATTTTTGTTTATATTATATTTTCAAGGACAAAAAATGACCGACTGCGACCCCTAGAGTTTAATTTGCTTACTGTTTAGAACAGAGACTCGATAATATAGTTTCCCTCTTTATAACAAGCACGGTGTTTTTGACGTGTTGTCTGATTAATGTATACCGCGAAATTATCCGAGACAAATATTTTTGATACTTCGGTTTTGTATTTGGGAATTCTCTTGACATGCGGGAACTCAAACAATCGTGTAAAAAGCTTTAGTTGCGCATATTTTTTTGCATTGTGATGAAAGTGGATTCCTTCCCTCGATGTTACTCGATCAACCCTATCCGTTCTCTCTATTCCCTTGGCCGGCCGAGGAAACCTATCCGCGGACAGATCGATCTTTTTCGCTCTTTCGAAACTTCTCCCACGAGGCTCGCCTAACCCTTCTTTCTCACCCGACCCTTCTCACCGATGGCTTCTTCCGTGACCGCTCCATCTTACCGCATATCAAAGTGTCCTCGTGTACTTTGAAGGTGACCATACTTAACACAAAACATTAAGGCACAAGTTGTAATATACTACGTCCATTTTCATCTAACGCCATCCGACTGTCTCGCCATCAAATTGCCAATTTCGCTGATTTCCCGTCGGTCAACACAGCTAGTTATGGGGAGTGAGTGTACGACGTGCGGCCCGAGTTTGGTTGGTATTTGTAGACAAACCCTTCTGCGGGAGATTCATTTAGAAGAAGACCCATGTAATTTATTTTTAATTTCCGGTACTACATGTGTGTTCATATTTTACCATTTTGAAACTTTTGACTTTCGCGAACTGAAACCGCTTTAGCATTTCAGTATGTGTCATTTCCGGAGTCGACTCGCGGTCGAAACTGCGTAGCGACCCGCGGGCCGCATGCGGCCCTTTCTATGGCTTCATTGCGGATTTTTGTCTCAACTGAATGAAGTAATTTCACATTTTAAAACGTCATCTTACGGAGTTTTTTTACTTGATTACAAATCTAAAATCATAATTCAAATGCGATTATTAGATTTCGAGGAAAAAATTGTTAAAGTGGACAATTTATATCGAACGGAAAAGACGCAGAATCGCTTCTCGATACTTCGTGACGTCATTGCCTGGTTCCGGTGGTCCGATCCGAGCTGCCATACACGTAGAACGAAGTAAAGAACCAGCTTGGCTTAATCACCTTCCCAAAAGGTAAATTGTTCATCTATAAAACTTGCATAAACAATTGTAATAGTCTTTAACATTAATGAAGTTCTAATTAAACATTTCTAGTCTTTTTAAGTTTTTTATCCAGAGAAAAAAGGAAGAGTTCACGAGTTTTTTATTCCTGAATTCAGGACTCGCAAATTCTTCATTGCTGCTTAAATATTTCGCAGTCATAATGGAGTCAATGAATAGCAAGTTGTCTGATTTGACTTCTACATAATCCCTGTCCACCTTTAAGACATTACTAAACACTTATTACTACTGATTAATTATCTATATATTTCTATAAAGTACGCCTATTTGAATTAAATTCACTTCTATAAATATGCCCTAAGCTAAAAGTAAACTTCTAAATAAATAAACGAGAGTTGAAAGGCAAAAATCACTGTTTACACGTTGCACGCGAGTGACGTGAAACCTTCCCTGCGACGGGTGCGACTACTGACGTCACACAAAGCTAACGAGTCGAGATTGATTGCTCAATACCTACAAATTAAAAAATAAATAAAAATGTAAACTTAAATTTTTTGTTCTTTTTTCACGCCATCATGTCTTTTATGAGTAGCACCGTCACAGCAGGTTTTGAGAGGTATTAAAATTTTATGAAACTACCTCACTGTTGGAGATTTTATATGAAGTTTGTTTTTGTAAACAGCAAAACAATTTACTTAGTTATTGAGACAATAAAATCTAAATAATTTTTTCCCAAATCCGAGTTAATATCTTCCAGAATAGGTATTTTTTTCCAAATCTGGCCCAAATTGGTTAATGCCTGGCCCATATGATACAACAAGGCGTAATGAAGGGAAAACCAGTATTAGTTGCCGAAATAAAATTTAAAAACTTTCGCCTTCTGCCCTAATTATTCACCGAGGCATTACGGCTGGGGCACATATTATTCGAAAGTAACGAAAAGGAATTCCTTAATCCCATTGAGATGACGTACGGTTGAAAAGTCATGGTTTGAGATTGTTTGCATTGATTTTCACCAAGCATCTCTTTTTTATTCGCCATTTGGATTCATTGAAGAGGATAAAACCTTTTTACCGACGGGTTAAAATTTTTACCTGAAGAGTGCAACTTGCACAAATGTTCCATGTTTAATAATTAATTTTCATTTCGCGCAATTTACTAGGCATTTGTTCTTATTATTTTAAGGCGAATAATTTACTTCGAGTTTGTTAATTGAAAGCGTATTCCATAGTAAGTAGTATACAATTTATAAACATTTTCCCGAATACTAAAACATCGAATGAAAGAAAGATTTTCAGTCTTGGATTGTTTTCTGCGCTTTCCGTTGTAAAAAGAGATTACATAGCATTTTCGTCCTTTAAATGTAGAATATTAATTTCACTTCCAAAGAACGTTTCAGAAACTTCGTCTTAGGAGTTAATTTTTCCGTCCTGTGACAGAAAATTTAATATCGCATGAGATAACTACAAAAGGACGGTCGAATTCCCGGATGTATTTTTAACATCCTTATAAAATATAACTTCTCAGCTTGTGATTTTTTACATTTTGAGATTCCATATTCACCCTCTCATTTCACCTCAGCCAAGAGTAATTTTTGCGTTGCGGAATTTACTTCTCCTTAGCAATTTAACCTTCAGACTTCAAGACGCTGCTGAGTTTTAAAGCGTGTCACGTGCTTAGGAAATTGCGTCTCTATAAAGAAAGGGTTTTTTTTGTTAAGGTAAAAATTTTAAATATGCGAATTTAAATGTTGATTAGTAGTTTTAAAATATGTATTACAATTAGAAAGTGAAAACTATAAAGTTTTTCTCTTTTTGAAGCAATTTACAAGCAATTAGACACATATTAGGCTGGTTGTCGTTGTTGACTCGCTAATTTCCGTAGAAATACAAAATTTAAAGCAATGGGATGAACGAAATAACAAGATCATACATCTTATATATTCCTGTTGTAATCTTGCAACATTTCTTCCTGAGCAACTTCGAAGTAACCCAATCTCTGTCATAGCAAATGCAAATAATATTTCGGCATCTTATCTTCATGAACGTTATAACTTCCAAAAACGAAATATATTTTCCGTTTTGATGGATGAGATTGAGCCATTAACATTCTGGTTAAATTAAAATTTTCTTCCGTAGTAAGCTAGAAAAACAAAACATTATTTATAAGTTCTCCATATGCGTCTCATTTGCGTCATCTCATTAAGATATTTTCAAGAATCATGACTCAGTTATCAATCGCCATGGGCATAGTGAAGACCTCCGCAATGCGGGAGGCCCCTGCTGGACAGAAAGTCCTAATGAATCGTATTTGGCGACATTTAATGGGGCGTAGTAGCTACGATTTTGAGTCCCCCATGCAAGGAAAAGTTTTCGGCCCCGCACCTATCTGAAAACATCGTTATAGAATTGTTTTTGTATAATTTTTATTTTTTATTGACAATTTTCGACATTGCAATTATGAAATTAAGTTATAAAATAGTTTATTTTTATACGATTTTAATTGGAATTGATTTTTTCGTCATCTTCATTCTGAAAATTTCTCATTGGCTAATCAGTTTTCATTTAGCATGGTTCCGAGTTTTCTATTGAAAGAAGTACTTTAATCTACTTCTGGCCACACGAGTGCTTAGTTAGCTTTTTATTAACTTAAATTTTGAACAAGATCTTTCATTTGACGACAGTCACTGGGAATGTTAAATATATCACCAAAGCTGTGCATGCATTGCTACAGTTTAATGCCGGGCTATATTTAATCATTATTAAATGCATTAGTTTCTTGATGACTTGACGGCTTTCAATCTCATCTTTCAAAACAGTGCCGATAGCGAGAGAATTCCATCACAATAAATTTTTTACATATTTTGTAAATTTTTGCTAGTCTTGAGTTTCTCGTCCATTCAATTTCGTGAGCCTTTTAAGCATTTTTTCGGAGCCCCAAAAAGCATGGGGTCCCCACACATTACGTGGGCCTGCACCGCTAAGTTACGCCCCTGATCATTTGGTAGTGATAGCCCCAAATTTTTTTGTGGAGACTATTTTCCGCTACGTCACCATCAATCCGACCGATATCCGACAATTTATATCAAATGCATAACAAATTAATTCTTTTAGACGCACTAAGAAATTATATTTATCCTACTCCTTCATGGAGGTTGCGCATCTCGGCCAGATTTGACGTTTTGGTGAGAGCTAGTCTACGACACCGCGAAAGTTGTTGAGTTTTAGGTGTTTATTTTATTGCTAAATAATAATAGTAAAGTAAATTGCATTGAAGATATAATCGCCAGAAAGATTAATCATTCTAAATAATAAACAATTTTCAGCTTTCCGAAATAGTATGCGAGAATGTGGCCATATTCGTCTACATTTTGTTTCATTGGTGCCATTTTAAAATAAAAAAATTCTCATAATCTTTAAATTTACATGTTCTCTATTTTTATTTGTAAGCGTTGTATATCGTTTAAATAGAATTATCCGAGGAATTGGAAAATATAAATGCCTTTTAAGTAGACTGATTTCTATTCATTAGTGTTTCTCTTGTATCCGTTAACGATGTTGATAGATTTTCCTTGTTTACGTCATTTTTATTGTCACTGCCTTTTAACTCGTCGAGTTCTGTATATTCTCTATATTGAACGTCTGAGAACCCACCTGCTTAGCGCCGCCAGTCTTTTGTAAGATTTTATATTTCTTCTGAACCTAGCGGTTTATCACGTTTTGAAGATGTTTCGCGCTGGACAACCTTCGCTTTGCCATTTGGGGCATAGATGCGGTCACGAAGCCGATGCCCCGATGCTGGTCATTCGAGTGACCTTGGACCGCTCCAATAACTCCTTACTGGTAGAAAACTTCTGACTTTTACTCCACCGATCTCATAGAAAAATCTAGCCGTAGTCCACCCGCGACGTAAGTTTTCCCAGGTTATGGCGTATTTTCTACGTATTATGAAGTCGCACGATGGTGTCGTGACGTGTGTCCGTGTGCAGTATGTGTCGCATGCGACTCCGTGCTTCATCATTTTTTTCGAGTTGAGTACTTAGTGGTGTGCGCGGTAGCCGATTGCTCCCCTCTCCATCTCCCTCGTAATGAAGACCGAGGCCACGGTCGAGCCAGCAGCGTCGGAGGAAGGAAAGGGATATGATGGTTTGCTAGAAGAGGGGGCAAGCGGCGGTATCCTCCCATTGCCCACTTCCCTTTCCTTGTGGCCTTTCTCACCCTCTCGTCCCCTCCACGCTGCCCCTCGCATCTTAATAGATGAAGGTGACCCTATCGTGTGCCAACGCCAGTTAACTTGTTGATTATGTATAATGCAGAATTTCATGGCATGAAGTAGTTTCAATCACGGCAAACTTCTCCCGAGGCATTTAAATTTTGTTATTCATAAACTGGTCGATTATATTGAACATTTATAGCGAGTGATTAAATGCAACGTGTGAGCAAATTATTCGATTTACTAATATGTTCAGACTTAACCTACAAAATTTTGGTAGATTTGCAGCTCTTCAATGACCTTCCCCTTTACCTTTTAGTCTTTAAATGTCGGATTTCTGATGGGATGTAAATATGTTCATAAAAATAATCATATCTCCTAAACCATCAGTCAGAAAACGTTCAAATAAAGTGCATTTTAAAGGAGAACTATTGTCAAATTACGTTATATAATGATTTTTACTGAAAGAAATTTTTTCATTATATAATCTTATATTTGTATATGACATTGGTCAATTCCCTTGCCGCCTCTTCCTTCCATTTTCACTTCCTGATCCCTCTCGGGAATGGCAAATACTATGCTCCCTTAGTTTCCACTTCAAATGGGCAAAGAAAAACTTCCTTAGACAGATATTTCATAGATAAGTGGGCTGGGCACAGCTGATTCACAAACGTTTCGACATCATGAAACTGGATAAATGGTATGTTGAGTGAGCTGATTTTTTAAATTTTCTATGAAGGTGTTATTATGAATTATAAAATTGATTAAATGAGTGAAAATTTTATGCTTATAAACAAACAGCTTTAGAAAGTGCATCATGGTATAAATTTGTAGATGTTTTCTGTATGTATTACTTGCAGCGCCATAACTAGGGTATGGCGAATGTGGTATTTTCCATAGGTGCCGCTTGCAAAAGGTGCCCAAGGTTCCCACAAAAATACCAAAAGTTTATTTTCCCATAAATAAATATTAATTTAATACTCAAATATTTAAGTTATTGTTTATAAAAACACTAATATTCTTTATGAAAATGTAGAAAAATCATATTCTACATACACAAGATGTTTCCTTAAAATTTTACCATAGGCGCCATTACTTGCACATAATAACCAAATAAACTGCTACTAATGTTGTTTTCCTTCCCATTTTCTAGGTAAAATGGATGATGTACTGGATCGTATTTGCTCTCTTCACCTGTGGAGAAACCATCACAGATGTATTTCTTAGCTTTTGGTATGTTCAGAGCTTTTTGATTATTTTGCAATATTATCTATTTATTTTAAAGCAATAGTCATAGGTTATGTGATAGTGTCCTTTATATACCTTTATAACCCATACCATTTAATTTTCATTATGGTTTTATAAGTGACAGTAATCTCAAAAACAGCTGCATAACAAACTACAGTCATAATAATATGGGCACTTTAATTATCTGTTATAAATAACTGCTTTATGCATCGGATATAGGAGAATATACATGTTTAGGTACTTGTAGAAGACCTGAAATTTAACATGATGAGAGATTATTGGATGGAAAAAATCCAAAAATCTGAAAATATTTTATTTTTAGGTGGGCTTTTTGGATCCCATTGTTTCGTTTTTACCCCATAAGAAAAGCATAGAAATTGTTGCAGGGCTTTAGAAAATTGCATTTTTAAATTAGTTAAAATTGAGATAGAATCTCTGGTCTATAAGTGTATATATTCAGATATATCTGAAAGAATGAGGTTTATTATTTTTTAAGACTAAATTCAAACCCATGCTAAATTGTCGTAGGAATTTCTTTTTAATAGGAAACGAGTGAAAATATAAAAATGAATTTTTATAACCAATTTTTATATAGTTATGACCTTAATATGAATAAACACTATAATATAATCATGATAAGATTTGTACTTGCATGGGCATAAATAGTTGCATAGCTGTTGAATGGCATGGGAGTCTTTCTATTCTAACAACGAGAGGCTACTACCTTCGGGCCACGGATTTAGATGAAACACGACCAGGCAATTCTGCATCGAAAATAAGGAGACCCGTGTCTGGGGGTTTTTGTGAATGGACCCTTGTGTTTGAGAAATTAGTGTCGAAAATATGCAAAAACATCGTATGCAACTTAATAGGTTTCATTATCAAATTGTTGATAAGAAATGGAATGAGTGAGGGGATAGCGTGCATAGATCCTACAGCTTGGGGATGGGTACGTTCTCAAATTTTTTAGTTTTTTTTTTTTCAAATTATCCAAGTGTTATTTGAAAAGTAATATTCTTCGGTAAAAATACGCTATATAATTTTTATTTGGAGGCAATGAACACAGAAACATATAATAATGGGCAGTTTAAATTCTTTATTAATGACTCCGCAGTTAACTTTCGTGATTTTTTCATGTTAACGTTTGCAAAATATTCAAGGAAATTCACAATACTCATTATTTTCTCTTCTGATCGCTGTCTTCCAAGGCAAGGCTAATATTATCAATAATATATAATTAATATAACAACAATATATAATTATGGATTGCCATTCTTACATGACAGCATTGTTTCATTGTCTGCAATATTTAAAATGCCCATTATTACGTTTCTGCATTCATTACTTCCAAATAAAAATTATATATTTAGCGCAGAATTTTCTTTCCAAACAGAGCTTGGAATAATTAAAAAAATGGCTCCGAGACTATTTTACCACTTTTAAACAGGGCATCGAACCGAAATATTTTTTGCTCAGGTTTTCGTTGCGGTTCACACAAAACGAAAAATTTCGGTTCAATTCTGGTTTCACTCCAGCAACCACCATTGAACCGGTTTTTTTTTCGCTCCGACTGAATTTTTTAGCGAAAATTTCGAAAGAATTCCAAAATAATCTTTATTAATTAATGTTATTTTTTATTTAAATCAAATCTTCACTATCGAAAGTCAAGAAGACAAAAATAGTTATCCACACATAACATCGCACATTGTAACGAATAGTAAAACGTATTAATTTCCTTATTACATTTCTCATTATTATGGTTGGGAAAGAAAGGATGCTAATAAAAACAATCAGAAAAAGAAAATCAAATTGGATAAGGCACATATTGAGAAGAAAGTGTTTACGAAGGATGATCTTAGAAAGAAAATTAGCGGAAGAAGAGGAAAAGGGAGAAAAAGAATAGGAATATTAGAGAATTTAAAGCAGGAATATAGTACTTATAGAGGTATAAAAGAGGCTTCTGAGAAGAGAGAGAAATGGAGGCAGCGATTCAGCTGAAACCTGTCTTCGGACAGCAGCATGATGAAGATGATGACTGTACTTATATTTTCAATTTTTGTTGCTCAAATGCTTACTTTTGAATTTGTTAGTGAAATGGATGTGAAAAGTTTGTTGAGTGTAAGAAAGAATATTTTGATTGTGGGAAAAAGTAATCAGTAACCATGAGATTTATAGGAGTCTGATCTTTTTGAGCAGGGGCGGTCAACCTTTTCTAACTGGAGGGCTACATTGTTGGTTGTGGATAGTTTGGCAGGCCACATTGAAAGTTTCCAATGCTAACTAGAGAATCTGAGGCATCAACATGGGTGAAAATCAAATATACGAGGGGTGTTCAATAAATATGTTTCGGGAGCCTTGTAAATCCATATCAGTTTATTTACAGAAATGTGAGCTACATTAAAAACTAGCGTTCCTCTATTTCTCTACATAATCCCCTTCCACATTCAGGCATTTGCCCCACCACCGCACTTTTTTAATCCTTCTGCGAAGAAATCGGTGCCCTGGGTACAAAGAAAATGGTGCACAGCACCTCTGTGTTGTTTCAAAAACGCTGACCTTCCAATTCCTTCTTCAACACCGGGAACAAATGGAAGTCACTTGGAACTTGGAGCTGTGGTCCAGTCTTTCCAACTGTTGCGTCACTTTCCGGTAGGCCAGAACGTCAGAGATTATGGTGTGGGTGTGTGCCAATGGACATCCCCATTGTTTTGGCTACCTCACACACTTCAACCCACCTGTTTTCTTGAATCATTTGGTTCACTCGCTCCACATTGGCATCTGCACCGGCAGTAGAGGGACGGAGTTCGATGTTCATCGCACAGACTCGTTCACCCTTCACTGAACAGATGACACCATCTTTGCACCATTTACTCTGACAGCACGTCTTCTCCATACACTTCCTCCAGCTTACTGTGGATGGTGCTTCCCAACAAGCCCCGCGCCTACTCGTACTGGACGACAGCCCGCACCTCCTCATTACATCATGTCTCCAACACATGAACGTTCGCCATCATGTCTGAACTCACAATGTAGTGGGTACGCTTGGTGCTGCATGCTGTCCGGGTAAGCGACTGCCATGCATGACCAACAGCTGGTAGCAACACGATGGTTACCAGAAGAAGTAGAGGAAGGATGTCGCTAATTTTTAATGTAACTCTCATTTCTGTAAATAAACTGTTGTGGACTTACGAGGCTCCCAAAACTTATTTATTGAACACCCCTCATAATTAAGGATTTTGGGATGAAAATTTCAAAATTAGTAAATGTTTTATTGTAACAATTTAACCAAAAAATATGAATCTGTTAAATTTTACAGATTGCTTTTTCATCATAGCTTGCATAAAACACTTTCTGTGGCCGCATATGGCCTGTGGGCTGTAATTTGCCCATCCCGATTTAGAGCAATATGTTGTGAACCATTTTCTTAAGAAATCAAGTGTGAGAATATTCAGGTTTTTAGTGAATTATAATGTGGTAGTATAAAATAGTGAATTTTTCATATTTAACCTCCTTTATTTATATTTTCAGTATTATGCACTTTAAGTAGAAAGTAGAGAAATGCATGACCAACAGACACTACAACATGATTTCATTGTATACTGAATATATAAAATTCAGTAAATTATTTACATTTTGGCAGTGAAGAATAAGCAGTAATTATCAAAAATTGCCTAAAGAATAATATTGATTTCTCTTGTTATATAAAAGAAATTTATTAATAATTTAATAAATAATAGAAGTTATTATTATTGATATATACCCTCATTTATGAATCTCAAATAGTTTTTAAGCTTAATTTATTATGTACTTACATATCACTGATATATATTATTTGTGTGATTTCAGGTTTCCATTCTATTACGAGATTAAAATTGGTTTTGTGCTTTGGTTGCTCTCACCAGCTACCAAAGGTTCAAGCATTCTATACCGCAAATTTGTTCATCCTATGTTGACTAACCGAGAACAGGTATGAATTCTGCATTGGTTTACAAACATTAATTAAGTTGAATTTTGAAATTATCATTGTAATCTGGGAATATAGAATTACTGTTATTTTAAAAATTAAACTTTAAGAAATTTTTTACAAAAATTGAAAAGATTCAAATTTTAAAAAGTCTTTATTAAGAAATTTCAAGAATCTTTTATTCATTGACTGCAAAACTTGTTAGTTCATTTCCCTTCTACCATCTGAAGGAAATTTTCTCAAGATTAATAATTTATGTGAACAAAAATTTAATCTTAATTTATGAATGCTCCTCAATTATGAAAATTTCCTCCGTATTAAAAGATAGAATTAAATTTTAAATAGCTCTGGGACTACTTGAGTCCACTAAATCATGTTTCTGTGGTTATAATTTTTATAAATATTCTAACGCTTTTATTTGAATTAAGCAGCAAATCTTGAGGTAGTTACAATTGTTACATTGTCCTGTGTCTGGATCCTAAAAATGTACATACTTTAAGGTTTATAATCACATTTTATACCTATTTTAAATGGAATTTATAGACTGTCAACAATAAAAATTGACTTCATATGGCTGCGCACACACACACACACACACACACACACACACACACACACACACAATAGTCCCTCCATATTTGCAGGGGTTACATTGGAGAACTGCACAAACATAGAAACTATAAATATAGATTTACAGGCATACCTCGGTTAACAAAGTCTGGCAACAAAGCTCCTTTATAGCGAAGTCCATCCTCCCCTTATTTTTGTTTTGGCTTTGTATAATTCCTGGTCAATTAGCTTTGCTTCCTTCGCAGGAATTCATGTGTATTATTTTTGTAACACACTTTAGAAGGTCTGCCACTCATGCCACTTTGTTACACACCACATGTAGTTTTTGGGATTGCATCAGTGAAATGATTATCAACCAGGCTTACGTCTCCGCATGTGTACATAGGTGCATAGGAATGTTCCATTTGCAGTAAATATTCTTACTACTTGGTTTACTTAAATGCTCTTTTAAATTTTATGTATAAGTAATACACACCTTGTGCAGTATGTATTACAAAGTATTGGAATTTATCCCCTTTCACTCTTATGTTATATCTATCCCTGGCAATTTAGTTTCCTACAATGAAGGGAATGCCAGGAATGCATCTACTCCATTAAGGGAGGTTTGCCTGTACTAAAAGCTTATGGGAAAAATGGGCTAAGGAAAAAGAACTTTTTTCTCTCCTCACACTATTCTCAGCACTCACTTTACCTCCTATACATTTTAGGTGCATTGTTAAATTATATTATTGTACATAAATGCAAAAAGATTGTAGAAACTACCGTAAATTGCACCCATTCAAACATAGATGGAGGCAAAGACAAACAGAGTATAGCATCAAGTTGGCATCTCGCTAACCACTCCCTTCAGCCATTCTCCCTGTGAGTCAAAGTGTCATTACTTCTGTGATATGTCAAAAACATTTCTATGAAAATTGTATTAAAATGCGAACAACGCATCCTCAACTAAAGAAATACAAAAAGGAAAAACTAACATTTCAATAATAATAAAAATAAATTTAAAAATCTCCATACCTGTAATATTACTAAAAATTCTAAATAATAAATATTTTAAGGAGCTGTGAGAAAAATTCAAAGACCTTAACAAAGAACAGACATAAACTCATACCATAGCCTTCTGATATTGGATATAGCCATGGAGCTTCAACAATTAAGAAAATAAAAAGGAGCATTATAAAGATGTAACTAATTATTAAGTGTTTACAAAAATTGCATCCAAGTGGTGTGGTAGTGGCAGCTAAAAAATATAGGTTTTAAAATATCTCTTAAACAATGCATTATATGGGAAAATGTTTTGAACAAAGGTTGTAGAAAATTAAATTGCCTACAACTTTTATTCCACTAATTTTTTACATTGATCAAGTATTAAACCAAATATTTGACAAAACAGATGTGACAAGAATAAACACCCACTTCTGATTGACCGATTTTAACTAATAACCAACCAAATATAAAATTTTGCAATGATTTGTTTACTGGTTTTTGAGTTAGAGCACCTACAAAATTCCTATCACATACAAACAGAAAAAATCGTCAAAATGTGTCAGGGGATGTCAAAACGTATTTCTGTTGAAATCTTGAAATGGACTTTTTTCATGAAAACAATACTTTCTCCTATACTAGGTATGGAGAAAGTAAAAATTGTCAAAACGTGTTCAAGGGACCTCAAAATGTGTATTTCTGTTCAAATCTCAAAATCGATATTTTTCATGAAAACAATACTTTTCCCTATACAGCATATGGAGAAAGTAAAAAATGGAAGAGAGCCTTTGTGACACACAAGAAAGGTGATTTACAGGAAATCGTAAGGATACTTCCCCAGTTTGTCCTACATGAAGTATATTGGATTAATCAGCAATTTTGGCTAGTTTAAAACAGTTTTTTCCCGTAATCCTAATCAACGGGGCAGCACGTATTGGGCCTCTCCCTCTCTCATGGAACCCTAACAAACTTTCACGGAAGCCTAAGGTTCTGCAGGTCATAGTTTGAAAGCTAGAGCTAGAGAATCAGTGATTTTCATGTTATTTTCTTATAAATTTGTACATTTTTTATTATAATGGAATTTTTATACCTATGTGAATTTTAATTTCCTAAATTATTGGGATTTTCAATGAAACATTTTATTAAGATTATCTATAATTTGTTTAACTTATGTTCATCATGAGATATAATATGAAAAATAAAAATGTGTTTACAAAAGTGGCCTCCAGGTAGTGTGCTGTAGACAGCTAAAAAAATATACACCCATACCCTGCTTTGCGTCGTCATACCCCGCTTTGCATCCTGGTATGTTCTTAAAAAACACGACTCAAATCGAAATAAAATTTTCCATAAGAAACCATTGAAATATCAAAGATAGGTACCGGCACTACAATTTTCAAGAAAGAATATTTTAAGAAATTGTAAATTAATCCTAATTTGCCCTTTCAATTATGAAATAAATAGAAAAAAACTTTATTTTTCAACATATAAACATAAAAGAACAAATTACATGAAACTCAATTTTACGAGGAACTAATTTGCTCAGACTCTGTATCTGTAGGCTTTGAGGTTGAGACGCCTTCCTATTCTTTTAACTTCAAATATTTATCTAAAGTCACCTTCACGAATTATCTCTTTCAGCTCATCGGAGAAATGCCCTGCAGCTGCGGTATCTGCACTAGCTGCTTCGCCCTTTAGTGAAATGCTGTGTAGATTTGCGTGAACTTTAAACTGCTCAAATCAACCCTGACTAGCTTAAAACTTTTCTTCTTTATCGGTAGCACTACAACCTGCACTATAATTGCAAGTTAACTTGATTTTAAGATCATCAAATAAGCTGTTTGCCTTCGCCTGTATTACTGTTTTGCTTAACGGTATTCTCTGTGCAACCTGATTTTGTATCCAAATAGGTAGCAAAGATTCCATTTTCACCATCAGAGCACTTCTTGTGCAGGTCATCATCTTAGCATCTGAAGGCGTTGCGGATTTAGCAGCTTCCCTTATTTTATTTCCATCACGATTTCAAAAAGTTCTCACCGTTGAAGGAGTCAGACCAAGGGCTTTTCCTATATCCACAGCCTTCTCTCCAGCATCAAATCCTTGTAACACTTCCAATTTCATCTCTAGTGTAAGTTTTCTTTGACCTTTTGGTAATTCTACCAGCAAATATGCGCTTTTCACTCATGACTAGGCTAAAAAGAAATAATAATGAAAATGTAAAATGTAAATAATAATCGTGCTCATACGTTTATTAATCTAATAAATTTTGCATACCTTTTGTGCATGAATGACAAAGCCACGTCTCAATATAAGTTCAGTAAAGCCACTTGATCTTTTATTGATCAGAAAATGTCACAGCTAATTGACTGGCTGTTACGTGTGTACCGGCTTATCCCTACTCTAGACGGTCCATCCTTGAACAGTGGGAGAATCCCCAAACATACCTAGAGTTACCACCTGTTTGGCTTTCGCCCAAACAGTTTGGTAATCAAATTATTTGTTCGTTGTTCGTACTGAACAGAAATGTTCGGTAAAATTTATCAAACAGGTTTTATCAAATTTTAGCTTAATACAATTTGAAAGTTAGCATTTCAATTATTACCTGAATCAACTGTTCAAATCGAGTAACAATATCATGGTTTTATACAGTGTTCGGGAATGACACCAGAAGAAGGTGGTAACTCTAAACATACCACAATGACGCAAATGCGGAATTTTACGACTCAAAGCAAAATTTTGGTTTTAATTGTTTAACGATGCAACTTCGAGAATGACGCACAGTGAAACAACGCAAAGTGAGGTCTGGGTGTAGTTTTTAAAATATCTCTTAATTTATTATAAATCTGGTTGTTCGATATTAACCAAAAACTAATCAACTTTGGCACTCCAATAAAATGTCAATTATAAAATTTCGCATTGAACTGATAAATAGTTTTAGAGTTAGAGCACCCATGAAATTTCTATCACACACATAGACATCATCGAGAAAATAGTCAAAATGTTTAGGAGACCTCAAAACATGTACATATTTCCATTGAAATCTCAAATTTGATTTTTTTCATGAAAACAATACTTTCTCCTATACTATGTACAGAGAAAGTAAAAACTGAAATGAAACTCAATTTCTTTTATGCTTCTTTTCTAGGAGATAGATGAGTATATTGCTCGAGCAAAAGAACAAGGCTACCATACTGTTTTACATCTAGGTTCAAAGGGAGTTAACTATGCAACAAATGTTATAATGCAGACTGCAATTAAGGTAAGAGTGCTGTTTAAAAGTTTATTTTGTTTGGAGTGCCTGTAAGCAACTATCAAATGAGATTGCTTGAATGTGGATCAGCTGTTCCTTAATTTTACTTTTATGGTTAGGTAAAGGTGGAGACTACAGCGAAATTGATGATAAATGAGAATTTAACTCCTTAACAATACAGTTCAAAAATTTGAGAAACAGAAAAAATGGGGATGTGTCTCTAATTTTTGAACTGTATAGTCAAGGAGTTAAATTCTCATTTATCTTTACTTTTAAAACTAATCACCTCTCAAAGAAATTAATTTTTACACTTTTTAATATAAGCTTATAATGGCAATTCTTTTATTGTTTTTGATTGCATTAACTTAATTTTATTTTGTTGATTTTAGTTTTTGTATTATTTATTGAATTGCAGTATCTATGATATTGCTTTCACTATCATTATAACATTTTATCAAATTATTCATAAAATTGAAAGTTATGTTTGTTAATGCTTAACCCTTATATGTTCTAGCCACCAATATATTGGCTTCCCGTAGTCTTCTCAAAACTCTCAGTGTGCTGATATATTGGCATGGACCTTAAACTAGAGTAACTGATAAATAAAAATACATTTTGCCATCCAAATTCTACAAAATGGATGTTTACAAATTTTTTAATCTTTCAAGTATAATATTCTAATTTATTTCCCATTCAAAGTATTTTTTATATTGATGGTATTTTACTTGCTCCCATTTCATCCACAGGTGCGTTGATGCAATTTTTAAACTTGTATAATTTGCAACTACCAATACTATTAATGATGAAATGGATTTGTATAAAAGTCATGCTTTTTCCGTCTTTTTAATACAATTTTTCAGTGTATATACTTCAATCATAATATTTTTCCTCTGCTATGATTAGTTAGTCATGTGTCCGTAGATTAAACTGCTGATTCTTCCCCTTCAACTTATTTACAAACAGCTTACAAATCATAAAATCAGGGGTAGCTGAAAGTTCTCAGCCTAAGTATGGAGAAGATATGGAAGAGAAGTGTCATTTGTGAGCATTGTATCTTGTGACAATGTGTACACATTTTCATGATAATATTCTCAGCAAATCATTTGGTGTGACTGTGCAAACTCTTAATTGACATGGAGAAACTTGAGCACGAAGCAGTGATTATGTTACCTTTTACTGAAAGATTTAGTTGCAGAAGATGTGTTGTGATATCCAGCTGACATTGAAAAATGATTTGCTCAGTTATTCAACTGTAAAAAGTGGGTAAGAAATTTCAAAATAGGAAGAGAAAGTTTGGAATATGAACCCCACCGTGAACCTCCTATTTCAGCCACAACAGAAGAACACATTTACATCATTTATAATATCACCATTGCATAAAGACAAGTTTCATGACTCGAAGCCTTAGAATATCTAAAGATAATGTGAAGCACATCATCCATTGAGATTTGAAAATGAGGAAGGTGACTGGATAATGGTTACTCTGAAATCTCAGTGAAGACCAGAAATGTCTGTGAGCAACTCTGTCATAGCAGCACCTAGAAAGATTTCTGACCATTAAAGATGATTTTGTCATTCGACTTAATTACACAGGATGAAACTAGGTTGCATCATTTTGACTCAGAGATGAAAGAACAGTCTCGCTGATGGAAACAAGTGCTGAGAATTGACTGCTGAGAATATTATCATGAAACTGGGTGCACATGGTAAGCAGATATCTACTACAATTTACGTAAACGACATTCCTCTTCCATATCCCCTTCTTACTTTTGCTAAGAATTTTTCATCCATCTCTCATCCATTTTGTCATCAAAATGCTATTATAATGAATGCCATCGCCTGTTTTTTTTACTGTACTGCTCCAGTCATATATAAGCAAAATATTTTTTCTGTAGGAGGGTAATTCATTTGGTTGTGCAGACTTAGTCAAGTAAATGTGTTAAGTGCCTTATTTTTTTAGAAATTTTACCTCTATTTAACTGCAAAGATCTGTTATTTTATTTAAATATATGAATGTAGATATAGTATTTTGTGTTTGTCATATAGCCAGCATAGGGTAAATATTATGAATAAGGAATGGTGAGCTTGCACCCATAATAACTGGATTTCTTCACATGCAACAAATGTAATTGAAAGTGAAGCTATGGATTACTATATTCAGATGATATTGAATCATTATTTTCCCAAGAAAGTTGCGTTGGATATGAAAGCAATGGCAACAGTTTCAAAATCTTTTATTATCGTCACTCGTGTATAATTTTGGATAGCAATGGTGATTCTACTAAGCTAAGGCATGTTGCATTGTGTTATGATTAATTTTACATCTCATTAATAAAAATCTGGCCTATTTATAGTAAAATTTAATGATAGTTTTAATAGTATATTTATAAATGCAGTAATTTATTCTTGGATTCAATCTACATGTCTTGAAATTTTACTTTTGTTTATAAATTAAAATTTTTTGTTTTTAATTTTCAAAATATTAACTGAAGCTGTTAAGGCAAAACTACATAACTTATCGCAAACTGCAATATATTTCCTTTTAACATAAATATTTTTCACACCTAAATAAACAAGTGAGGGAAGAATTGCAGAGCAATTTACATGAGGCACTTTTTTTTCATTGACTGCTGTCTTTCCATCGGAGTAAAGAACAGAAGATGCCATGTGTTGCTGGTTCCCTACATTTGTAGCAGCATGTACCTTTTAGTGATTTTTTCCGATTGCTCCCTGGCAGCTGATCATAGATCCACCAAATTGTTGCCATGTCTACCTCTCATATAGATGAACCTATTAAATATTCCATTAAAACTGCTTGAGCTTCTTGGGATGTCATAGCAAAAATAGCCTGAGAAAAAGAAATCACATAGTGTTCCTTTATGATGGATTGATTTACATTTTGCATTGTATAAATTGAAAGTTTAATTAATTGGCCCCATTTATCTCTACATACCATAAAAACAGAATGGTGATCATCATGTGAAACGCTTTCTATACTATAAAAACGTAATAATGCTGCTGCATGATACAGTAAAACCTCATTATTTCGAAGTTCAAGGGACCACAAAAATACAACTTCGAATTATCCGGGTTCGAAATAAACGAACTAAAAAAAACAAAATTTCTTACGATTCGTTACTAAACAGTAAAATTGCAATATAGTCTTATCTATCCATTCTGCTACAAAACTTATTGACCTTACAAGTTCGTATATACGGCAAATTCATGAACAGAGCTGAGGTGACCACTTAATTCATGATTCACAAACACCACCGCATGTGAAAAATGGGCTCGAATGAACATCCCAATTTTCCCAGTGTACATTTCAAGTTACTCTTTTACACCACGTTTCAGAAGAAAAGACTTGCATACTCAGCCAAAAGATTACAAAAATGCATGCCAAAAAGACTGGGAAAACACTTTTGTGAAATATTGTATAAATCAGGGTTTCTCAAAATGTGGTCCACGGACCCCTGGGGGTCCACGGGTTAATGCATAAACTTATAAAATATCATGAAATTTTAAAACCCTTTAATTACTGTCAGGACTCATAAGTCCCGATTCATAAAATGTCATATCTTTCCTCCCAGCACTAGTATCCTGACGGGACTTACAAGTCCCGACCATTTACGCGTCTTCAAGCCACGAAACACGAATCCATCCAATTAACTTGGAGGTCTGCGAGAATTCTTTCCTATCAAAAGGGGTCCTTACGTTACTCAAGTTTGAGAACCACTGTTATAGATAATAGGTAGGAACCATCACGCAGTAATTCTATCCAATTTCATTCGAATGTTCCATGTCATCAGCATGGTCAAAATAATTAATTAATTCTTTATTAACTCGAGGCAATTTCATACATAGCATTGCAATTTTATTTCCTTCCATATTACACAGCTGTAATAAAATATACGTGCTCTCAAAATAACGTGGTCCTGCGTACTGGCTACACCGCTGAGATTGGTGGATTTCTTTATTTTTTATTTTCTTAAATCTAAAAACCCTTGATATATTTCAAAACAGTAACCTTGTAATGGTGGGTGATGAATAATACAAATCTATTGTGATGTCCTCTATCCCGCTTATCCCACATTGCTGCGCTAGGAAATGGATGTGATGCTTGAGTCGATGCTTGATGCGAGGGTCAATGCTTCACTATGAAAGGGCACAGTTAACACAATGTGTTTGATTTGGGGACATGCAAAGCTCGAGTTGATGCTTGATGCGATGCTTAGTGCGAGGCTCCACTATGTTTTTACCCATAGAATTGTAAGAAACGCTCAACCCCTCAGAGTCGTCCTGCATACCCAGTACGCAGGACGAAAACTTCATATGCGGTCGTACTGGGTAAGCCACGGAGATCGCTAATTTCTCTATTTTTTTGAAGCAATAAATTTTCTTAAATCTGAAAAACCTTGATATATTTCAAAACAGTAACCTTGGACATTCCTATTGTGCTTTATTCTGCAATTTTTACTGTTTTCTGTTTACCTATATTATATGTCAAATTTTGCGATTGAATTTTCGCGTAGTTATGAGAATTGTGGGTTCTAAAAACCCCTATTCAATGCTGAGACTAACCAAACCTCTGCACAAAAGCTACTGCGTGATAGAAGGGGATGCAGGCACTGTTTATCAGTTTCGTGATGTCTTTTATTCTTGAGATATTTTTTCTTATTCGTCAACACTTGAGAGCTATATGGAAAGGGAGGAGGAATGGTCTTCGGATCTGGGCTAGTGTTTGGTTCAGCATTTTTTGAGAACAATATAATGAGAGTGAGAGAGAGAAACCCTAATCTGACATCAATGCACAAACAAGCCCATTCAAAGATATTTACGATGCTACCTCTTGACTGAAAGTGTGATCAGAGCACATGGGAAGCGCATGGATTGCACAAAAAATATTCTCTTGCCGCTCTGAGGAAAACATTTACACTGTATGGAGGCAGCTGTTGTTCATTCATTCATTTTTTCATTGGTACTTTTGTTTAATTTCTGAGAGATTAAAAGAGTCGAAATTATCATGGCATCAACCAATAGAAAAAGGTGATGGTGATGAAAAGTAGATGGAAATCTTACTTGAAAGTGATTCAGAAGAAAGTGTCAGTTCAGAGAGTGATAGTGAGAATAACATTGAAGATCATGCTCAAATTACTAAGGTAAAAACCTATATTTTTTGTATTTTTTGTTGAGTGGGCAAATATGAAACCTCATCTCTCCTGTCCCTGCGTGCTTCTAGCATCTTTGTTTATCCTTATTTGAAGTTTTTTTCCGAATATCTTACAGGGAAGAGGTATCTACGATAAAGCAGTATACGTGAAGTAATCTGAGAACCTGGAATAAAGATGGCCTAGTGATGCAAGGATAAGATGATTCCTCTAATTGTATCATCTACGATTTTATTTCACATTGACTATTAAATAAGTAAAAAGAAGTTACCTGTTTGAGGGGCAATGTATATTTCGTTTGCGAGAAATGGAGAGCAAAAATGTGATGCCTTTGTCATGTGCACACATGAACTTTCCACTTAAACACAATATGGGTAAAGGTTTCGAATTAAACAATGTTTGCGAATCACCGGACCAGATCATGACTTTGAATTTCATTGTAGACATATTTCGACTAATTCGTACTAAAAAGTATGCAAAATCCTATGATGTTGGCCAGGGACTGCTCTCAGCTTTGAATTACAGGTTATTTCGAATTATGTAGGATTGAAATAACGAGGTTTTACTGTATTTTGAGATGCTACACTGCATAACTTTCAGTCACATTTTTAAATTACTTACAATAATTATGGGACTTATACCAAATAATGCCTACAAGAATTAAAATGTAAGTTTCCTATGGTCGATTTTTAAATTATAGTACTACTAATCATACTACGTCAATCAATGTGCTGCTGAATAAAAGACATTGCCAAATTTTTCAAAAACAACTTACAACATCTATATTTTGTTTGTGGAAATCAAAATGACATGAGCTTTAATTCCTGCAATTTTCACGAATGAATAAAAAATAACCAGGAGCCATCTACAACAATTTCTGGCTCTGTTGTAATTTCCACTCAATTGATCTGTTTTATCAACACCCCCCTCCGTAGAATTGTAGAAATTTTTCATTTCTGACAATTTTTTTCTCCTACTAAGGTACTCTCTCCAGGATGCATTGTTGATAGAACCAAGACAGCCTTATTTTCTTTTGGCATGTTTGATAAAATTGTAGTCTTCTTTTGAAATCCAAAAAGTGTTGATTTTATAGCATGTCCCTTTGGAACAATAAAAGTTGGTGTTATTTTTTTTTATTTTTTTTTTTATGGTGCCAACTAGTGTTGTTCTTTTTGCTAATAATTCTTCACTTAGTGGGTAGCTTGTAAACCAATTATCCATTCTAATGTTGCAACCAGCATCTTGTAAATGAGTTTTAATCCTTTTTACAACTTCTGTTAATCTAAAATTAGTGTCATATGGTCCTTCAGCTTGTTTTCTGCAGTAAATGCCCAACTTGGAAGTGCAGAATGTGCAGGAATCTACTGCTGAGAATATCTTTATTCTATATTTTGCAGGTTTACTGGGAATATATGTATTGTCTAAAATTGCATTTTATGCGAAATGCTTCTAACTTTCCATCTACTGTAATGAACATACCAACATTGTAAAATCTGTGAATATTTTCATTGAAGAAATCATAAATGCATCTATTTGCAACTAGTTTGCCAGTTTTGCAATGTTCTGCATGGTCAGCCATGTCATAATGAATACAACACATCAAAAACAGAAACCTACTGCAGGACATAGTTGCATAATAAATTTCCAAACCTGTGCCATCTGTTGCCCAAGGATCTCTGACATTAACGTGAGAAAATTTATGAATGCCAGCTAAATACAGAAAACCAAGTAATGCATTCATTTCCACAATATTTATAATTTGCGCATCACATGCTCTTTTGAATTTTGATTCAAGTTTTCAAATTCGAATGTTTGTGTATTAAAAAATTTCATCAAAAAATGTGAACTAACTTTCTATAGGGATACAAACATTTTTTGAGTAATCGTTCACTTTTTGAACATTTATAAACACGTTTTCTGAACCTGTTCGAAAATTTTGTCTAAAAGGTTTTTTATACCAGATAGTGACTTTATCTTTTCCTCAGCGAAGCTGATCACCTGTACCACCTACATCACTTTCCTCATCACCTTCAGACATCTCTTGTTGGTGCTTTGTTTATTTTCTGCCACATAATCTTCCTCATCTTCATCAGAAGAATTTCCTATTATATCTTGTCTCTGTATCACATCCAAACACATCAAGCCAAGCTTCAATAGGTTCTTCTCCACTCTTTCTACCACCTATAAAGGATTTTTTAAAATCAAAAAGCAAAAACCTTTTAAAAAATAAATAAATAATGTATAATAATAAGAAAATTTATTTCCATCAACAATTTTTCAAGCATTCCAAATAAAAAATATAAAATTTGTGATGAAATGAATTAATAAAAAACTGCAGCACTCACTTTGAATGGGTGATCCAGTCCGCAAAACAAAACCCGTTGTTCACAAGACAAAGTAGGGCTCGCATGTTTGATGTTTCTTCAGCTATATTCCAACTAAGACTGTCCTGGAATGATATGCTACATCTTCCCATGATATTCTATTATGCATAATTGGATAGGAGATGGAGAGGTTGTAAATTTATTGTGAAGAAATATAATACTATACAGCCTCTTGTTCTCAATTTGGGTCAATATTGGGCTCAATAAAAGCAAAAATAGCAGTAAACATTGGTCTAAGAAGAGGTGTTGTTTCATCTTGTTCTGGGTTGAATTGGGTGGTCTTAAGGAGGTTCCCATGCCATTGTCAGGCTGTTAATTCCCATTCAACATGTGAATTTCTATTGCACCTAGCGTGTCCTTTCCATGTTATTTGCTCTTCTACATATTTAAGGATTTAACACATTTAAAGCATCATCAAACTCAGCTACTAGAAGAATGAAGTTAGACAAATATCCAAGTAAAAAGATATGAGTAGCTAAAGTTGGTCCAGATCGATTCGACCCATACACGAGACTTGAGGGTTAATACTAACAGGTTTTCTGAATTGTGTTTTAGTAGATGTAATGACAAGCATATATGACTATGTCTTCGGAAGAATTTGAACCCGAGACCCTTGCATTGTGAGCCAGACATATTAAACAGTCCTCAACAAAATAAATATACATAGCCCACTGACTGCATGCAGCCCAAATGCTAATTTTTGTCTTAACTAAATCACTCAAGATTTTAAATAAATACTTTATTTTTGTAAAAAGGAGATAGATTTTCCATAATTATAATATTATAGTATTGAGGTTCAATGAGAAAGCATTTATAATTACAAAACAGGCGTCCGATCGTCTAGATAAAGTCTGTTACTCCAACTATGATCCTTATTAAACAACTGTAATCTTAATGCAGCCCTTCTATATCATCCATCACTTTAATATGGCCCTAATGCCCCTCCAAGCTTGGCATGCCTGTTGTAAGGAGAACAGTTTTTGTATGGATAACATATTCACTGTTTGCTCCTTTTTAAAAGTTGAAAATGGCTTTTTAATGATATCAGTACCTTTTATTGTTTTTATTATAAAATCCTATGGCATTTCCTGTTCCAAAATTTTTTAAGAGGAAGAGACTAATACAAGAGCTGTGGAAACCTCGGTATGATTAGTTTCTAGTGAAGGAGCTGCTGCAATTTGATTTGCATCCTATACTGGGCAAAGCACTCCGAATAAATAGTCTTGAGTATTTATACACTTACTGATGTTCAAAGGTGTGAAAGTTTTGTTAATAGAAAAATGTATGGTCAACTTCAATATTAATTTAACTTTTTCAAGTAGATAGTCATGCATGAGTTGGGAAGTTGACATAATGTATCAGGTGGTCTTGTATGGTTGAATATTTTGGGAATTGAACATTTAGCAACATCCTTGAATTGTTACCCACATTTAGTCAAATTAGTACTGTAAACATTTGATGTTAATTCAAGTTTAAAGAAAAATTTCAAGATTAACTTTAAAGCAAAATCATCATACATTCATTAAGCAGCCATATTTTAATTAATGAATATAAAATCTGAATTGGCAAATGAAAAGGATTTTTGAATGGAAAAAGTTAGCCTGTGAAGATGCTATAGGAATAGATACTATGAAAACCAAAAGCTGTGAATAACGTTTAGATTTATTCTATGAGCTCTGTGATAAAATTTTCTCTGAATTCTTTTAGAATTTGGCATTAACTCATAGGAAGGAATTTATCACGTTTTGGTAAATGGTTAACATGTAAGGAAGAGGATTAATACAAAAAAGTATTTGAAATTTCTGTGGTTTAGTAGGGTTTTTATTGAAAATTAAGTCTTTTCAGCCACTTTTCAATGCTTGCCAACCTGTATAAATTGCTGATATAATTCATGTGCAAACAAGAAACTTAGTTTTACTAAATAAGCATTAAATTCTTTAACAATCACAGATCTATATCATAATATGATTCATTGTTGATTGTAGTGTTCTTTTGGGCTTGTTTTTTGCAGTTTATTTTAAAATGGCAGTTAATGTTGCTGTGTTTACTAAACTAAAAATTCATAACTGACATATATCATGAGATTCTTTTGAGATAATGATCGTTATTCTTTCTTGCAAGGAGATTTTGGCATTAACAGATGCATCATTTCCACTCAAAACAAATTGTCTGTCTTTTCAGATTTTGCTCTTTTCCTAGTTTTAAATTAGAGATTAAATGTTGTAACGTGATGCATTTTCACTATGTCACATTTCTTTAAGCAACTCTCTAATGAATGCCAGCTTCTGGATCCCAACTCGATTCCCTGCTTTATTTATTATTACTATATTTACAGCTGTAAAAACCAGAGAAATTATATATTTTATCAGGAATAAGATGCTGGTAGAAAGTTTTCAGGGCTTGTTTGTAGAGAGGGAGCTTCATAATGAGCGAATAGTTGCAAAAGTTACAGACTCACCTCAGAAATCGTAAAATAGAGATAAAGACGCTGAAATTAATATATGTTGGAAGGCATTGAAAAGTTGTTAATTGAATTTTCTTCCAACTTGAAGATGAATCAAAAACAAACTAATGTAAGCAGCCTAATGAAAGAATATGCTAAAGGAAGCATATAAAAGTTAAGTGCTAAATTTCCAAATATATTAAGATGTTTAACTTACTTTATCTTTGTGCTTGCTGTGGCATTTAAAAAATACCTAGAGCT
Organism: Tanypteryx hageni; assembly: GCA_028673005.1. NCBI lineage: Eukaryota > Metazoa > Arthropoda > Insecta > Odonata > Petaluridae > Tanypteryx > Tanypteryx hageni. Next base: position 13,667,373 of record CM054117.1, read on the forward strand.
TTAATAGAAGGATCTAAGGGGCATGATGACTTGTTTTGAGAGGTTATCTCAAAAATTAATATTTAGCTTCAAAATGGATTTTTAATTTGCTCTCTTGAGTTTCAATGCCTGCATTATATTATTTTTATGTATTTTTACCATTTATTACTGCTATGTCTAGTGTTATGAAAGTCCATAAATATCTATATAGAAGTAATCATTCATGCTTATTCTAGGCCTTATATTTTACCCTTATATTTTTCATGACCCACTCAATGTCATATAGATTTTTGAGTATTCCTATGCCTACATCTTTACTATAAATAAATTATGACACCAGTTACCTAGTATCTAATTTTTACTTAATTTTAAGTAATTTAGGGCAAGATTAAATTATTTAAGTTTAATTTGATGCATCAGTTAGCACACATTACTGTAATAGAATTTCTTTTTTAAGGAAGTTTTTTATTATTTTATTTAAACGATTTTGGATCATGGAAATGTACTCCATTCATTCAGTTTCATGTTTTGAGTTAATATTTCTCCATTGCATAGTATACACCAATATAATATCTTTTAATTTGAGCTCATAGCATTGGAGAAATCTACTGAAGAGTCCAGCCTGTCACATAGTACAGCTCTGTAATAGATATAACTGTATGTTAAATAAAATTTAACACTCAGTGTAAGTAGAAATCTTGGCAGTATTTCCTCAAAACAAAAATATATAGCTGGTTTAGATAAAAGGTCATCACCATCGGGTAACAAGTACAGGAAGTCCCTGAGTTATGAACGGGTTGCATTCCAAAAGTTCATTTGTAAGTATTTTGTTCGGAACTCGGAACACAAGCTCCCATAAACACATCAGTATAATTGGTGGTTAGGTTCCCAACCAAAACAACGAAAGGTTATTTTACCCTTAATTAAGTTGAAATGATGTATCTTTTTGATGAATAGCAGTAGAAAACAAAATTGTTGTCAGTGGCGGATTTAGGTGGGGTCGCACATGGCACACGCCAAGGGCCCCATGAAGATGGTGTCCGCATTACCTATGGCCATACTTCTCAACCTGGGAAAAGAAAGGAGAACCTTCTCACAAACATGAACCATGTATCTCCTTATTCAAATATGAGTCCTCGAAATTAGATCCAATGATATTACAGAAAACAGATATCATGTAAAATATACTTTGTTTTCGATCGCACGTTGGTTACAGTATGTGAGAGGATAGACGTTTGTAAACTTAGTCAGGTTCAGGAAAGAGAAAAAAGGTTAAACAGAGAGAGGAAGTTGTTAGACAACAGCAGAACTTGTTAATTAAATTTTTGAAATTAGGAAGTGATCAACTATCAACCCCAACTTCAGCAGAAAATGTTGCACAGAAGTCCGATGATGAATACAAACATGAAGAAGATGTCAAAAAAGAAATGCACACTTCCTAAACAGACAACTTTGAGGTGGTAAATGTAGTTCCTGCTATTTCATCTTCTGAATTAGCAAATAATGACTGTGTAAATCAAAGTAAAAGTTTAATTGTTGAAGACATTGTGCTGTGGCCTGAAATATTAAATGAAAGAGTGATAGATCATTTCGTGTTGAACAAACCAAAAAATGTTGGTAACATAAAACTTTTAAAGTGTTTGTCCAGTGAAAAAAGCAGAACTTATTATAGGGGCCTTCGTAATGATCATTTTTATTGAATTAAAAAAGATAGTCTAAGAAAAGAGGGACTGGCTTGTCTTCTCGGAAACAAGTAACTCTGTTTATTGCTGTTTGCAAAATGTTTTCAAGGTCTATGGTAAAATCTAAGCTTGTTAAAGGGTTTCAAAACTGAAAAATCATTTCTTTGGTTTTAGCTAATCTTGAAACTTCCAAAGACCACATAACAAACATGTGTACATTGGTAGACAATCCTCAAAAATGAATAAAATAGATGCAGATTTATTAAAAGAAATAGAAAAGCAAGAAAATTATTGGAGGAAAGTGATTAAAAGGATTATTTCAACAATAAAATTAGTAGCTAGTTTAGGTCTTCCTTTCAGGGGGCACGATGAAAGCAATAATTCTGAAAGAAAAGGTAATTTTCTGACATGCTTAAAATATCTGAGAGAATATGATGTATTTTTATAGCTGCATTTTGAAAAAATATGGTAACTGTGGGCAAGGCACGTCGAGTTATTTATCTCATCAAACTTGTGATGAGTTAATTTCATTAATCCATGAACAAGTTCGAAATGCAGTTGTAAATGAAATTAAAGAAGCTAACTATTTCAGCATTGTATTAGATTCAACTCCAGACATTTCTCATGAGGATCAGTTAACCTTCATAGTAAGATATCTATCCCCTAGATGAGAAGCAAAAGAAAGGTTTTTGTGCTTTTTACCTATTGAACGGCACAGTTCAGAATACTTGGAAGAGCACGTATTAAATACTTTTAAAAATTTAGATATCGATATAGGAATGTGTAGGGGACAGACATACGATTATGCAGCGAATATGTCTGGTAAGTACTCGGGATTACAAGCACGTCTAAACCAGCATAACCCATCAGCAGTTTTCATACCTTGTTCAAATCATTCCTTGAATTTGATAGGTAATTTTGCAGCAAAATGTTGTTCTACAGCCAGCCGTTATTTCCTATTTTTACAAAATTTGTGTTTTTCTCTGCTTCTACCATACGTTGGAACGTTTTACAAAAAGTACTTCAAGAATCGGGCACTTCTTTGCTTAAAAAGCTTTCTGATACGAGATGGCCAGCTAGAGCTGGTGCAGCACTTTCATTAAGACAAGGGTATAAAATCATTAGGGAAGCATTGATTGAAACGTAATAATGATTGTAAAAAATTGCCATTATTGAAGAAAAAGGTTTATTAAATACTTTTGACGATTTTGGCACAGCTTTGATGACAGCGATGTGGAACAGTTTTTTACAAAGAATAGATTTAACAAATAAATCAAGACAATTTGTCGATTGCAATTTATTCAGTGGATTAAAATTAATGACGTCTCTTGTGGAATTTATCAAAAATTTAAGAGAGGTTTTTGAAATGATTGAAAAAGAAGCCCAAAATTTGACCAATAATGATTATAAAGAAAAACCGCCTCAGCAAAAGAAAAGGGCCAGATTTACTGATGAAAATGTAGATGAAGTTCTCTGCCAGGCATTTCATCTTTAATTCATTTTATGTTATTTGCGATAGTTTGTATTCTGAAATAATGAGGAGTTCTGTTTATTCAGATGTTTTAGAAAAATTCGAATTTTTTAAAAATCTAAATTTAGAAAAGGATAAGAAGAAGAACTGTGTTCAAGACTTGTTAAATATTTACAAAAGTGACATAGATTCAGTAAATTTTGAGGACGAATTAGATCAAGTTCTTTTATTTGCAAAAGAAGAAGACAAATCGGAAAGCATTACTGAAATGTATAAATTGGCATCCCTTATGAAAGAAACTTTTCCCAACGTTGAAATTCTATTAAAAATTTTATTAACAAAGCCGATTTCAAATGCTTTGGGAGAAATATCATTTTCCGCCCTTAAACGAGTGAAAAACTACCAGAGAAACACAATGAGTGACAGCCGTTTGAATTCCTTGGCTTTACTTTACATTGAGAATGATATTTTAAATTATATAGACCCAAACCTAATAATAGGCATTTTTGCTAAATCTAAATCCAGGAGACAAAAATTTTAAATTGTTAATTAATCACACCTGTTGTAAAACATATAACAGTTGTAATTTTTATCATTTGTGCAATGTTTTGGATAATGTTTTATTTAATTTATTAACTGGTTTGACTCTTTTGAAAAAATGTCATTGTCTGCATGTAATAAAGTAACTTCAAAATTGTATTTTTTATATGTACGTAACAATTTAAAGAAATTTATGTATTAAATTTTAAATGTTGTTTTCTATAATTTTTCTGTACATATTACAAATGCTTCCTCCTTTTGCTAATCACTATTCTATCTTCTTAAAGGGAAAATTAGAAATTGATAAAAAATGCAATACACACCTTTAAGTAGTATATATATCAGGGTAAATGTGCGTAGTCCGGTAAATGTGTACAATTCCCGGTCAATGTGCACATTTACCACCAAGTTCGGTAAATGTAAGTATAACATACTTTTACCGATTGGATTGGGGAAATGTGCACATTTGCCTAGGGACACTGGTTAATGTGGATAAATGTTGCAATGCAGGCCACAACATGGCGGCGTCACGAACATCTGTTACAGTTTAGAAGTACGGTAAATGTGCGTTATCCGGTAAATGTGTAAATTTCGTGGTAAATGTGCACAACTAAACTAAATTTGAACACGAAGGCACATTTTACTCGGCCCCACCGGGTTGGGTAGGTGGGTTAGTCGAAGTGTTTTTGGTTCCTCCACACGTTCACTGTGTTCCCCCCTCGGGTTGGGAAGCGTTCATCTTAATATATACCAGTGGAGCCAAACCCTCGATGATTTTTGTTATAAATTAATGTAATTATTAAAGTGCAGCATTTCTCATTCTTACTTATTTCCACATTTACCAAGGCACATCGGTAAAAGTGCACATTTACCAGGAAATGTACGGATAATACGTATTTCTGGAAACTTAAACTTACATTTACCGAGTTTGGTGGTAAATGTGCACACACAAGGTGTTGAAGGAAGCCCAGCGGACACTTACCAAGCCGGGGACCAAGTTGGCAGGCTGCTAGGGGCATCAAAGAGACACGTTAAACACATAAACACAAAAAACACAAAAAAACACTCAAGCTTATCGGGCCTATGCCCTTCTGCAGCGATCAAATATATATATATATATATATATATATATATATATATGGTCGTCACTACCTTCAAATTAGAGGCACTGCGATGGGCACCCGAATGGCGCCTTCATACGCCAATTGCTACCTTGGAGAATGGGAAAGACTCTTCCTCAACGTTCCACTCAGACCACTTTTGTGGCTAAGATACATCGACGATGTCTTCCTCATTTGGACGCATGGACCTGACTCTCTCCTTTCCTTTCTCTTATTCTCTCCTCCCATCCTTCACTGTCCTTCACCCACCAATCCTCTACCTCCCACATCACATTCCTGGATGTCGATCTTTACCTTCAAGACAGCCAAATCTGCACCTGTGTTCACATCAAACCCACCAACAGCCGCCAATACCTCCACTTTGATAGCTGCCATCCCCTTCATACCAAAACCTCTATCCCCTATGCCCTTGCTCGTCGAGGATGGAGGCTTTGTTCCGATAGAGCATCCCTTCTAGAGTATTACTCTGTCCTCGAGGATGCTCTTCTCAAACGTGGTTACCCTCCAGTCTTGGTCCATGAACAGATCCATAGGGCGATGACGCCTACCCACAATGGATCTCATCCTCACACACCCACTATTCCTGCATCTACCCCTCCACTCACTCTTACGACACTTATCCTTCCTGGTATCCACGAAACTCTCAAAACTATCCTTCATGCTGCCCACCCAATTCTTACCTCTTCCTCCCATCAGTCCCTCTTTATCAACCTTTTTGCCAATCCTCCGCTCCTCTCCTTCCGCCGACCCCCAAATTTGGGAAATATCTTGTGGAGGAAGGAACTTCCCACTTCTACCACGCTTCTTGCAATAGGCTCCCACCCCTGCGGAAAACCTCGCTGCCTCACTTGCCCTATCCACCTACCATCATCTTCTTTCTCGAGTCCCTCCACCAACATCACCTACCCCATCACCTCCAGAAGCAACTGCACCACCCGTAACGTCATTTACCTCCTTACCTGCACCCTTTGTCCCGCGTTTTACGTAGGCCTCACCAGCAATCCGTTAAACATCCGAATGAACGGTCACCGGAATAGCGTTTCTCTCAGACGCCCCCTCCCAGTTGCATTACATGCTAATACCCACAATGTCCCCTTCAATAGTTGCTACAATGTTAGGATTATTCGCGCTTTACCCTATGACACTCCTGCCCCCCTTCTCCGACACTGGGAACTAGCACATATCCATCTTCTTGACTCTTTCTCTCCGCCTGGCCTCAACCTCCGCTAACCCTATTAGCCCTCTTACAATGTCTCCTTGTTACTTTGTAGTTATTCGCACTTTCCCTTACCACACTTCCTCTTTATTGGCTATCCACCCCTCCTACTCCCCACCTCCTCCAATCATCAACCTTCCTACATCACCCTGTCATTCCCCGCCCAGTGTGTCACTTTACGTTACTCTTTCGCTGAAGAAGGGCATAGGCCCGATAAGCTTGCGTGTGTTTTTGTGTTCGTGTGTTTTACGTGTCTCTTCGACGCCCCCAGCAGCCTACCAGCTTGGTCCTCAACTTGGTAAGTGTCCGCTGGGCTTCCCTCAACACCTTGTTGCCACCCTCATCACTACCTTTTCTTTTCCTTTAGTTAATATATATATATATATATATATATATATATATATATATATATATGTTGGTTATATGAGGATTCATAATATTGAGGACCCCCATTTTGTTTAGCGCCAGGGGCCCCAGAAGGGCTAAATCCACCACTGACTGTTGTAATATGTAACATTAACTAAGCAAAACATGAAAACAATCAAATTCAATAGAAAATAGTTTTTAATTACCTTGGATGCTGATTAACTTATTGAAAGTGGTGTTTCTTAAGGAGAAGTAGCTTTAAATAGACAAAGTCAAGGATGTAGAAAGAAACTTTTCTAGTGATGGAGAAGACTTATGGGAAATCATAAGAGCTGTAGAACTTGATGGAACTGGCTCATTTGGGCCACTCTTCTTTAAATATGTTCCTATTGAAGTTTTCTTGTTCGCATGATATATTTCCTTGTAACATGTAATGGCATTAGAGACAGCTCTGGATACTGAGGGAAACCTTATGCATCTTATGGGAGCAGCAGTGTTGCCACTAATTGTGAGATGACTCTCATACATAATATATGCAATATACATACACAAAAAATACCTTTTGTGTATCATAACTACCATGATTACACAGCAAGTTATAAGGAAATTCCAAAAGAAACCCACATTTTTTTATTTAAATTTAAAAAATCAACCCAAAAGACCCTTAGAAGGGCATTGAAAATTTGCAGTTCCTTCATTCGCATGTATAGGTTGTTTGTAAGTCGGGGACTTCCTGTATTTGCATAATAGGCTCAAATGTAAGATGGGAAGAGGAGGAGATATAGTGAGGATGGGTGCTTTGATTTGGACAAAGTATCCAAAATAGCTAGACTGTTACAAAATGATGAATTTTAAAGAGGGTAATTGTTAGGGAGGGAAGGGGCAAAAGGTATTGGTGGTCAGTAGCAGAAGAGGAAGCGGAAAATGTCCAAAAGAGGGAAGTTATTTGGAGAAGGGGCTAAGAAATACGTGGAATGGGAGGCGTGAATACCAGTCAGTGTTAAAAACAAGGAGAAACAGACAATGACTATGGAGGGTGGGATGGGAAAAGGTTCTGTTAGCTGATGAGAATTTGTTGAAGGGATGGTGTAATATTTTTAATTACTCAAGGATGTTGAACCTAAAACCTTTATTTTCTTTGGAGCTGAATGATAGGTATATAGCCTGAAGAGGTATTTGCAAAATGGAAACTGAAAGAGCCATTTTGGAAGCATTAACTCTTTTGTGAAAATTTTGGTACTTTTGTCCAATATACACATCACACTCCAGTTTATGCATATCAGATTTTGATAATTGATACATTTTGCCTTTATTGTTTCAAATCAGGGAGCCTAAATTAATTTTATTTAAATTCGTCTTTAGGGAGTAAATTGGAAATTTCATGACTGAAATAATCAATGAAATTGAGTTTACACCATCATGGCATTTCATTGGGCTTAATGGTTGGAGAAGAAAAAATTTGGTTAATTGCCATTGTCCTTTGTTTCTGATGTAACAATTTAACCAATAAGTCTGGTGTGAATGCCCATCATTAATGGCAATGTATTTGATTGTATGAATTGTATTGTATGCATCTCAGTATAGCTAATTTAAAACAGAATAATAATTTTCATTCATTGTAAATTTGAATTAATAATCTATGGATAAGTTTTTCAGTGTCAAAAACTAATACTTTATAAATATCAACTTAAAAATGGGTTATATTCTAATTTTTTGTGTTTCTCTAAAGTAATAATTATTGTTGCCTTAAATGGTTGAGGACTCAGTAAAGTTAATTGATAAAATTGTTCTTAAAGTAGTTAGATTTAAGTTATTGGCTTGATATCATCGTCGCATTGGCCAGATTAATATCAGCTATGATTACGAAGAATACTCGATATATTGAAGTTTGTATAGCGTTGTATATGAGTAAAAATCAAAATTATGTTACTATTTGTAGATATTGATAATAGGTACCCTAGTACATATTTCTGTATCAACAAAAATATGATTTGCTATACTTGAGTTATTGTTTTTAAAAGGATTTTTACATTTTTTAATTCACCAAATTTGATGCATAAAAATAATTAAATAATTTAGAATGCAGTCAAAATAGGAAATAAAATATGTTGCACTCGGAATACTAACCATTAATTAACCAATCTATTGAATGCATATCGGTGTGAATTGTTTTTTGAAATTTTATTATATATATATGTATGTATATATATATATATATATATATATATATATATATATATATATATATATATATATATATATAAACAGCTTACGGAAAAGGAAAGGTAAAATGGATATATGGATGGAAACCCAGTGAACACTCACCAATCGGACGACTTCAGGTTGGCGAGGCCCCGGGGATGTCGAAGCGACACACGTAAAAGAACACTGAAACACAGAAACATCACAAACGTAGAAGCTTTCGGAGTTATTCCTTCATCAGCTACAGAGAGAGATGTGTTTGTGATGTTTCTGTGTTTTAGTGTTCTTTTACGTGTGTCGCTTCGACATCCCCGGGGCCTCGCCAACCTGAAGTCGTCCGATTGGTGAGTGTTCACTGGGTTTCCTCATCCCAACACCTTGTTGCCATCCATGTATATATATATGGTTCTTACTGGTATAAATTATCAAATTCCCACAAAAGCTTGCCTCTGTTCTTGCTTTTTCTTTTTTTTCATACTAGAGTGTGGAAGTGGCATACAAGGTAAGACGTTCTTCAAAGCTTTTCTTTGTTTATCCCAATAGTCTTTCTCTGCTTGCCTGTTGTCTTTCGCTTACTCTGTATTATGTATTCAAAATTAGAGCATTACTTGTTAGTGAATGCCTCCAATTATGCTAGTTTTTCATTTTATTAAATTGCTTATCTTCTTCATAGAAAAATTCTGCATGATTCATAATAAATAAGAATCAGTCTTATTGAAACCTGCACAAACTCAATAAATGTGTTGAGTTTATATGATTACTGAATGCTGTATAAAGCTTCAGTAAATCATAAAAGACTACAGCTTATATCTCTATGGATTATCATTTGAATTGTGATTTGAATGCTTTCAGTTTCTTAATAAAATCTTTGGCCTTTGGTTTTACTTTTGTTGTAAAAGCTTTATGTAAATAATTTCCACACTGAAAGAAAGCAAATATCTGCCAAATAATATGTAATTTGTATATAATTCAGCTATAATAGTCAATGGTATTCTTGTGGTTTTATTGAGGTATTTTATCAATGGGTTTTGTCATAGAAAGCAATGAGCGTCTGGTGAGGTTTTTTTAAATTTTATTACTTCTATTTTGCGTTTAAATCAAATACAGTCAAAGCTCAAAAATCTTGGGACTAAGCAGTGTAGAGTTTTCTGAAAATTATCGATTTTTTAAGCATTATGGAGCTCAGATTTTGGTTTGAAGGTAAAAGTGAATTTTAAATGGTACTTGCATTTAATAACCAATTATACATAATTAATATGGAAAGTTGTCTTATTAAAGAATGAACTACGTTGGGGATAATTCCGGCATGCCCAATGATATGCACCATTGGCGGTATAAGTTTCAGGGGAATATATATCAAACACAGATAGATAGATGAGAGGGAGGAAAATGGTAGGTGTTTAAATTGAAATTGAATACTCAATTTATGCATACTCATCATTTTTGACTAGCAATTACATTAGTTCAATAATAATTTTGTACAAATAAATGAATGAAGTAAACACGTATATGTATGAAGAAGACACAGATGCTAGTTTTCAAATAAATAAAATATTAGAGAATAAATGTATTCTGATTCCTTGACTACCATACACATACAGCACCATGTACATATTAACTGAAATAAAATTAAAAAACTAATGAATACATATTATGTTAGCTTAGAGTGAGAATTTAAGAGTTCCAAAGCTCTTAGCTCATTGGTGGCTATTTGAAGCCATGCAGATTCTTCAGCTTTCTGGATTTTCAAGAGTCAGATTTTTGAGCTTTAACTGTCTATCACTTATCAAAGTTTTTTGTTTTACGTCCATTAACAACTACCATTTGTTTCTGCTTCCCTGCTTGGCCATTGATGGCTCTTCTTTAGATGGCAAATCCACCAAGCGACACTGCTCCCAATAAACGTCATATTCATTCTTCTTGACCATTTTAAACCAAACCTTCCTTTACCTAACCCTGTTTAGTTGTTGTCAAATCCACATAACCAGAGGTTGAGTGAGACACCTGATGACCAGTCTTGTGGAGGGCTGTTGCATTCTTCTTCCTCTTCCTCCTTGTCTTCCTTCCTACCCTCTCCTCCTCTCCTCGCTAATGATGTGGTTTTGGGAACTCATCTCAACCATTTCACCATTGATGAGGATGAAGCTTTGGCCAAAACTCGCTCTACCACTTGAAGTGACAAGAAGACAACTGCATATTGAGGCCTTGTAAATTTAAACAGTTGATTGTGATTGATGTTGAAATACGATCTTATTTTACAAACAATGTTTATAAAATTATTCAGTTCTTTTTATTATGCAATTGTGTAAAAATTTTGGAATGCCTTACTTTCATTTTGCATTTAAAAGCTTCAAATTTTTATGTACTTACTTTTCACATTAATTTTATGTTATTAGAGCTTCAGATGTATTGACAGTGATTGTTAATGTTTTTTTAAATTTTTTATTCCTGCTGAATTTTTGTACACCTGTGCATATATTAGTGTTCTGTAATGGTTTCTTGCACCACTTATGCAATAATGTTTCATACTTTAGTAATAGCACAGTAGATTGAAAATTTTCTTAATGTGTTTCATTTTACTGAGCATTTATAGAAAGAAATGCTTGAAGATTTTTTTAAATAAGTGGTTTTGTAAAGTTTCTGTGAAGAACATATAGAACAGTTTTATTATGAAAAGTAGTTAGATCATAGTTGGAGTTGTTGCCATTCAATACTAATTGATGCTGCAAAATCTTTTGTATGAAATCTTCTTTTGATTTCATTGTGATATTTTACTTAGTCATAGATTAGATTCTCTTGAATTAAGTGTGAAAAATTAATACAAATAAAGTGTCTTTCATGTAGATGTTACTTGGATTGTTTCTTATTTCTCTTTACAATGATTTAATGTTGCATCTAATAAATATTTTTGGTTTGCCCTGTAATTGAGATATTTCTATTACATGTTAACATCTTGAAATTTACATTTTAAGTTTTTGAATTTGTGTTAAGCTTTCTCATAATTTAAATTGAAAACTGAAACCAGCCGATCAATTCTGAGTGATCAGTAATGAATTATCCAGGACAGTGTCTTGCAGGAATTTGGTGGTAAGTTTAAGCTTGTGTCAATGTCCATTGCCATTCTTAATTCTTTTGAAACATAATGTAACATGAGTCCTACAATGCCTTGTTTGTTTGGTTATGGCTTTTTTCTGTTGGATGCATTTTCATGATTAACTCTCTCTTAACTCAGTTTTTCGCTGATGACTAATTTTTGAGGCATACCTAAGCAGCTTGAAATTTTGTTGCACTAAAACTGCAAGTTAATTTACACATTTATATTAAGACAATAGTATAAATTAATGTTTAAAATTTTATCCTAATTTTTAGCATTTGAACTTAAGAACCCCATCATTAATTATAAAATGAAAGTTTATCAATGTTCAATAATTTTGTATTAATGCTTTGCTAAACCCTATATACAGAATATTACTGCCAAACTTTTATTTTTATTAGAAAATACAGACTTTGAAAAGTATTATCATTAAATATAAATCTAATATACGAGGGTGAATCAAAAAGTTCCCGGAATTATCATATAAAAACAAAAGAAACTCAAAAAGAACCATTTATTTTGAAGTTATTTTTCAACATATTCACCATTTAACTCTAAACACTTTTCCATTCGATGTCGCCATCGTTCTAACCCATTTCTGTAGAAATTTTGATCGTTTGAATGAAACCAGTTCAAAACTGCTTGTTTGGCCTCAGATATCGATTCCCAGCGAACTCCCTTGATGTGCTTCTTTAATTTGGGAAACAGAAAAAAGACTGAAGGAGCCAAGTCTGGACTGTAGGGTGAGTGAGATAACGTTTCCCAGCACAATTCTTGAAGCACAGCTCTTGATACCGTAGATGAATGTGCTGGAGCATTGTCATGGTGAAACAGAATTCGCCGATGCAGTTTCCCAGGTCTTTTTTTTATAAGCACAGTGTTCAGTTTTTTTAAAACTTGTTCGTAATAACCTGTTACTGTCCATTGCCCCTCAAGAAAATCAACCATGATTATGCCTTCACTATCCCAAAAAACAATTGCCATAACCTTCTTGATTGATCGTTCAGCTTTGAACTTTATTGGTCCACTTGACCCCCTTGGTAACCATTGTTTAGATTGAATTTTGCTTTCCGGATCGTACTGGTAGATCCATGTTTCATCACCAGTCACTATTCGGCAAAAGAAATCTGGGTCTGTATCAAATCGGTTGAGGAACTCAACTGCATGGTCAGCTCTCCGAGTCTGCGTTCAGGGCGCAACGCTTTCGGTACCCATCTAGCAGAAAGCTTGCTTAATCCTAAACTGTCTTTGAGGATTGATTGAGCTAAGCCATATGAGATGTCCAAACGGACGACGAACACCACGGTTCTTTCATTGATTGACATTGATGGTCTTCCACTTTGATAGTCATCTTTAACGTCTTCTTGTCCAAGCTTAAACCGTTTAATCCATTCATAAACTGCAGTTTTCTTAGATGCATCATCCCCGTAAACTTTCTGCAAAGCCTGAATAATGGCATTCGATTTCCAGCCAAGTTTTGTCAAAAACTTTACCTTTACTCGAATCTCAAACTTTAAGTTATCCATACTCATGAACTAATGGGTTAGAAAAACTGCTTTTATATTATAACAAATGAATGAATTGTTACAAAATATTGAATTGTTATGGCTAAGATAATGCTAGTTTTAGACAACAATGCTTTGTTATTATTTGGAATGCAGGAACATTGTTACTGAAACTTTCCGGGAACTTTTTGATTCACCCCCGTATATATATATATATATATATATATATATATATATATATATATATATATATATATATATATATACATACACACACACACACATATATATATAGATAAACTTAAGGAAAAGGAAAGGTAGTGATGAGGGTGGCAACAAGGTGTTGAAGGAAGCCCAGTGGACACTTACCAAGTTGGCAGGCTGCTGGGGGCGTCGAAGAGACAAAACACGCCTATATATATATATATATATATATATACACACACACAGGCTCGGACATAGAGACCCAGGGCCCCTAGGCAATTAACCGAGTCGGGGCCCCCTTTTTGGTAATTTAGCAAAAAACAAACTTTACTTTTATTTTTTATTTATTTAACGTACTTTGACAATATTCCAGAACGTTCCCTAATCGAACATTATAGAATACAGGTCCATGACATTCTAGAACATTCTTGAATGTTCCATAGTCTTCCACAGAGTTCTAGAACATTTGACACTTTTCCAGAGTTTTCCAGGACTTTCGAAAACTTTCTTTACGCATACAATATCGAAATATCTAGAACCTTCGAGAATGTTCCTGTACTACCATTCACTAATCATTTCCGGAATATTCTATCTTACGGGATTATTCTATAAAATCTTAAGACACTATACACTAGAAAATTCTATCACATTCTTTAGCTTCCGTCGCCAACACTACTCGTATCGTAACCTTAACTAACCTCAGCAAATTCGCGTGGAAGATAAAACCTTTGAGCTGCAAAATTGAAATTGATACAACTTTCTAACACACTTTCAACGCGAACTGACAAGTAGTGACAAGTTATAGAATGAAGTCAGGTGCGATGCAAAACAAACAAAGAACACAAACACAGTGTTGCTACTTGACTTGTCAAAAATTTAACTATGGTCAGTTATTTTCTATTTCATTCGGAAAAATTGACATACTATTTTCCATGTCCTGTGTCCTCAATGTGTACCATTTCGGCCCTTGGTCGGGGCCCCGCCGAGGTTGGGGCCCTAGGCAGCTGCCTAGTTTGCTTAGGCAGAAGTTTGCCGCTGTATATATATATATATATTCTGTTACTCTATCTCCATCGCTGAAGAAGGGCATATGCCTGAAAAGCTTACGTGTTTTTTTTGTGTGCGCGTTTTCTGTCTCTTCGACGCCCCCAGCAGCCTGCCAGCTTGGTCCTCAACTTGGTAAGTGTCCGCTGGGCTTCCTTCAACACCTTGTTGCCACCCTCATCACTACAGTTTCTTTTCCTTAAGTTTATATATGTACAGGCATATTTTGTGTTACTCCAGTACTCACAAATTAAGTCATATCATATTGTACATAATAAATATCGTCTCTAAATGATAAGGTTGATAGGATAAACTTATGTTCACTCAGGTGGCTTTTAAAATATTTGGATAAATTTAAATAGTATGATAATTACTTAATGCCCTTCAGTTATTACACTCATAAGATTTTTTAAATTAAAATATACTTGAAGTGATTCTCAAATAATTTTATTCAATCACATTGCTGTCTGTACTACAAAATTGCCATGTTAAATGATAATGTTGGAGTTAAATAATTCAAAATTAATTTGCACAATATTTTAGTGATACTTTATTGATTTGTTATGTTCTGGATATTTTGTATTTTCTGATATATATTTTGTAAATAAGTATTTAGCAAAAAATATTTTTAAAACTTCACTATTCTATGACCTTGTGAATATAGTGAATCTAAAATGATTGATGATGTTGAAGAATTAGTTATTCACGTTTGATATAACAGTAATGAAGTCCAGGATAACTTAAAAAAGTGTAAATATGAATTTATCAAAAACATAGTTAACGATTTTCCAAGTTATTGACTTTTTGCCCAGTGAAAGGGATGCACCAATTCCTGGAAAGCTTCTCTTTACTCTCAATAAAAATCCGCTGACTAGTTTTTATCATAAACTTGCAATGTGATATCTTTCCGCTATTTATGAAATGAGTGCCCAAACTGATCGTTGTGATTCAGTTCTGGGTTGTGGCCTGTGCTTTGAAACCACTACGTTAAACTGCTGAAGATTCATGATGTTTGGTGGGAATAAATACGTAATTTAATGATTGCACCACTTAATTAATTTCTATCCATGAGGCAGTATGGCGAAAGGCTGCTTCAACTTGTGCAGTTGATTTGAAGTGGTTCTAGAAATCAAAGATAATGTGCAAGGGAGACAGAAGTGAATTTATGACTGAGCCACTAATAATTTGAAGCATCAAATAGAAGTCATCTCAATGGTAAAATGTTTAGTTGAATCCAGGTGTACTGATATCAGAGGTCAAGGAAAGTTTTGCTACTTTTACCAATCATTCATGTGATCACAACAAAAGAATTCCAGTATTGTACTTGTGAGAATATCAGGGGCAGGGCAAGCATTTGTTAGATTTTGAGGAATGTTTATTGTAATATTTACATATTCCATCTGTTACATATTGAAAGTGAACATTATCATATATTGAGAAAAGGCATCTATATATCTATTGAATTATCAGACCCCGACTTGACAAGATTTCCTTGGAAGATTGAAATTCATCAATAATGAGATTTGCAGCACAAAATATTAAAACCACAGAGAGACAGTGCACTTAAGCTGCTTGACAATGAATTTCTAGTTTTGAAGGTAATTTATTGTAAAAAAATGAGAATCGATGAGAAAAAGTATAGACTTTAAAAAATGCCAATAACCTTGCATAACTGTCTGTGCTACTCATTTCCAGTGTCATCCAATATTTCCATTTTTCAGTAGTGCATTAACTATCAGGTGACAAAGAGGAAAAATGTTGACAGTATTTATTTGCATTAATTATGGTTAAATCTATTTAATGCAGCTTTCTAAGAACACATGTAATAGCAGCAAGGTTTTGGATATTTCTCTAAATTAGGCAATATCAGTATCAACTTTTTGAAGTATCTTAATGTTTTTTCAACCTCAAAGTGAAGATAAGGATGCAGGTGTCCTGACTAATGGAGATAATTACAAGTTTTTCTTTAAATTTGGTATAGGATCTTCTGAACTCTGTATTTTATGATTAGAAATTTGTTATATTCAATGGTTGAAATTGAGTTCACCTTTCAGTTCTTGAAAATTTATGTCTGCTTTCAAAAGATATTATGTCAACATATAACTCATGTAATGCTATCTATATTTATGATTGAATAGGCTTTTCTTTCATTATTTTCATATCTTTATTTTGGTTTCACTTCCACCACACCCATCTCACCAATATGGAACACATTACCTCTATGTCCACAATGGAAGAGCGCTAAATGTATCAATTTGCTTGAGCACATTTCTTTTTTTTTACCATTTGCTTTCTTTTCTTTTTTATCACGTTAATGATAAATGGATACATCCTGACACAGTTACTTACTTGAAACAATTTTAATTATCATTATATGCATAAAATGTGTAACTTAAATTTTTGGAAACCTTATAATTATTGATATAAATTAGTTGATTTGGCATCCTATTTATTTGTTATTGGAAAATTTGATTTTTTGAGAAATTTTACTGCCAGTTCTAATTTCCTAATTTGGGTAAATTTATTCAATTTCTTTGAATAAAAACATTCACTTTGGTAGTTTAAAAATGTCTATCAGTGAATTTCCTTTTGTGAGTTGTAATAAGTGAAGGATGGGTGGCTTCAAAGAAAGAATATGAGGTTTATATCCAAGAATCAAGGTACAATTATAGTGTATCTGAATATACTTGTCAACCCTTGGCACTCATGTGTCAGACCATATCTGAAATCCTGGATTTCTCTGTAATCATATGTAGAACCACAAAGTAATTTGATTCGACTTATAAGTGAGAAAATATTGTCTAAAATGACCTAGTTTCTATTCACTCTAAAATTTAAAGAAAATATTTTTAAAACATTTTTTTCTTTAAATTTTCATAATGGAGTGAAGGCTAAAACAGTCTAATATATTCTATTTACTCGATTAATGTGAAATAAGCTCAAAAGGGCTTAAATTGCACAAAATTAGCATGGGCTGATCAGTCTTTAGTACAGTAAATATGAGTTCATAGGGTTAATATTACATAAAGTATTATTTCTCAAGTAATATTCCTTATAGATTAAATTTATTTCACCTGTACATAAGATTAATCTCTTGCCAGATATTAATGTAGTATTATAAACTGTTGATAGTTGTGATGATGGAGAGGAAGAGACTGGAAAACCTCCCATCCAAATCTTGCGGATTAGTCTTCAGTGTCTCATTTAAGAATGATTGTGTTTGCTGTCCACTTTTTAGAATTCTCTGAATGCTGCACACTTTCCGCTGTACAATTGTATTGCTAAAAATTTTTAAGTGATATTTTGACGGCTGGCAAGATCAATTTTTGAGGACAGAAAGGCCTTTTAGGTTTTCATAATTTAACGAGTGGCTTAAGCTTCCTTCCCTTGTAATGGAACTTATCTTTAATTTTTTTGTTAAATTTTCAAAAACTACAGTGGGATGTAAATAAATAAATCACGCAAATTTCCATAGATCTGAAATTAGAAAACATGCCACCATACCAATAAGGGTAATTATTTTTACTTTTAGATTATTTCTTTGCTATTTATTTTAATTAGTAAATTTCAGAATTTATAGTCTGTACATGAAAATATACATTTTCATTTTATGAATAAAGTTTTGTTTTAATTTAAATTTATTTTTTATTGAAGGAAATATTCTACCAAATTGGTCCCTGTGTGAATCTTTTAATTAATGTTTAACTTGAGAATTATTTATTGTCATTTATACTTGCCTATTATCATTATTTCAGCATGTGCAGCATTTGTAGATATTAACTTTCCAAGCATTACTTAACACATATGATGTGATTTTGGTGGAAGTATTTTTTTTATCATTGGTTAAACATGTTTACATATTGTTTCCTTGTATTAAGCTTCTCTTACTGTCCTTTTAAGGGTGGAGGAGGTCTTGTGAATCAATTGAGGAAGAGTTACAGCTTAAGTGACTTAACAGATGGTGAGGGTGAACCCGTGAGGGATGTCAACCGTAATGGCAAGGATGTAGATGGATTGGAGTACCGAGGGAACAGGAGGACTGACAGAGTGGATGGTATGCAATCCTAGATATTTTTATTAAATATTTATCTTTTGACATTTGTATTCAAAATATAATTCAAACATTTAACTTGCCCTCCCAATGTTGTCGCATTCATTTTCGCTGTAAGTCGTTCTTCACATAGGTCACTGCTTGCCATATCCTTTGCATTTTATCACTTTTGCTTTGAATTAAATGAACTAAAAGTAATTGTTAACAATCCAAATATTAATATACCTATGTATTTTAAATATTAAATGATTTTTTTTTCAAATCTATATGATGGTTATACACCAGGTTTGGTTTTGTTTATTTTTAGCTATTGATAATGAATATAATATGTTGGCAATTACTTTTTATTATTTTATTCATTGTAACTAGCTTAAAGAAGTGAGCTAACACACCATCTTACCATTTTCTGTGTGTTATTACCAGAGATGAAATAACATTTCAAATCATTACGTTATTCTGTAACGTTACCAAGGATCAATTTTTGTTACATAAAGTAAAAATAATGTTATGTAATTTAATTGTAACATTATGTAATGTTATATAATGTTATTTTATAAAACCGTTATATGTTATTAATTTTTTTTTCGCTTACTTCGGCCAATAGCCCAATCTTAATTTTTAAATATAAAAGTATTAAATAAAACCACAATATAATTGCCTATAATAATTTTAATTCAGTTATATAATAAAAACAGTCAAAGTAATACTGTATAATTATACGTCTTTGGCAAAAAAGGGAATAAAATAAGTGTAAATCTCAAACATTGGTTCTGAAGTAAGTCAAAACCTTGCAAAAGTCAGCTATATTGATCTCTTCGTTATTTGCCGTCATATCTGAAACTGAATTTCTTACAGAAATTTTAGATATAAATTGATCAAATTCATCACAGTCGGTGGCTGAATGTGCTTCATTATTTAGTGGAATGATTTCAGTCTCTTGACTAAAATTTCTACTTATATTCTTTAGAGTTGTCTGAATCTTTTTAAATGAAGTTTTGCTTCAATGTGGTGCTCTTCTGACAATGAGGCTTGAAATTGTGGATCAAGACAAATAGTAGATTACGTTGCTAACATCTCGCATACTTAACAGTTCACATTTTTTACGTTATGTAACGAAAACTAATCCTTTGTAAGGTTATTCCAACCCTGGTTCACAACATGACAGCTGACACTGAGCATGTGATGAAATGCACTGAAGTTAACTGCAATGTTGCCTGGCCAAAAAATTTTGGTTTGGTGATGTTATAATAACTTGATTGCAATTAACATTTTGATAACATTATAATATCATCATCACCATGCTGCTATCCGAAGACAGGTTTTAGCTGAATCGCTTCCTCCATTTCTCTCTCTCCCTAGAAGCCTCTTTTATGCCTCTATAAGTATTATATTCCTGCTTTATATTCTCAAATATTCATATTCTTTTTCTCCCTCTTCCTCTTTTTCCGCTAATTTTTCCTTCTAAGATTGTTCTTTGTAAACACTGTCTTCTCAATATGTGCACTATCCAATTTGCTTTTCTTTTCCTGATTGTTTTTATTAGGATCCTTTCTTCTCCCACCATTTCTAATACTTCTTTGTTTCTCTTCCTCTCTGTCCATTTCACTTTCATCATCCTCCTCCATACCCACATCTCAAAACTTTCTAAATATTTTTCCTCCTTTCTCCTTACCGTCCATGTCTCTGCGCCATAAAGAGGTATGCTGCATATGTAGCATTTTGCTAATTTCTTCCTTGTTTCTAAATTTATTTTCTTGCTTGTGAGAAGCTCCTTCTTGTTAAATGCTGCTTTTGCCATTGCAAACCTACTTCTGATGTCCTGTGTACTACTTCCATCCTGCACTAAAATACTGCCAAGATATTTGAAACTACTCATATGTTCCAATTTTTGGCCATTTACCATTATATTTAATTCTTTATGTTCCATTGAAACCACCATGACTTTCGTTTTTTGGCATTGATCTTCATTCCATATTGTTGGCCAACCTCCACTAGTCTGTCTATCATCCTCCGAAGTTCTTTCTCGTCTTCTGCTATTAATGCCTTATCATCTGCATATTTAATGGTGGTAATACTTTCACCTCCTATCTTAAATTCTTTTTCTTCCATCAACGCTTCTTCTGTTATTGTTTCTGCATAAATATTAAATATCGCTGGTGAAATAGGATACCCCTGCCTCACTCCCCTCTCTATTGAAGTACTTTCTGTTTCTTCTCCTTCAACCCTGACTCTAATCTTTTGATCAAAGTAAAGGTTTTTAAGCAGTCTTTTATCTTTCCAATCTATCCCTATTTTATTTAAAATACCCAACATTTTATCCCATTTCACTCGGTCAAAAGCTTTCTCCCAATCTACAAAACAAAAATACATACCTTTATTGACTTCTAGCACTCTTTCTATCATCATCATCCTCATACATCCTATAGCATCTCTAGTCCCTCTTCCTCTTCTGAAACCAAACTGATTATCTTGCAGCTCCTTTTCTATTTTACCTTTAATTCTTTTGGTTATTATTCTGGTTAGAACATTAGCTGTATGAGAAACTAAACTAATAGTTCTGTAATCCTTACAACTTTTTGCATTGTTCTTTTTTCCAGTGGTACCATAACAACATCTAAAAAATCTTCAGGCCATATGCCAGTATCATATACTTGGTTAAAGAATTTTGTGAGTTGCTTAACTGCTTTCGACCCGAAAACCTTAAGAACGTCCACTGGTATATCGTCACTCCCAACAGCCTTCCTTCTTTTCATGTCATCAATTGCTCTTTTAACTTCAGACTCGAGAAATCTTGGTCCTAGCTGGTCTTTTTCCACATCCTCTTTTTCATTCAATTCAATATTTCTTGGCTTTCCTTCTTTGTCATACAGCACCTCAATGTATTCTTTCCAGACATCATTTACATTGTCTGGCTCCGAGACTATTTTACCACTTTTGTTCATGATTATAATAATTATAATAATGCTACATTAAATGTTATTAGTTATTATTATGTTATTATAATGATATGTATATATCATTACATTATTGTAAAAAAGAGCAATTTAATCGTTATTATAACGTTATCGGGTATCGTTACATTATGTTTTCCATCCTTGGTTATTACGCATCAGCATCATGTGCTTAGTTTTGGAATTGTGCCTTGAACATTGTATCCAAGATTCTTGCAAGTTTTATCCCCCAACATCTGTGTTTATCCTTGTCATCATGTTTCCCATTCATGTTTATGTAATTCTAAGTTATTTTCATTTATATTAGGGTTAAGCAGTGTTCAGTGTATGTACTGTCCTGTATATTTACCCTTTCCTGACTGGAAACTGCCCGTAAACGGACTTGTTTTCTTAGTTTGGTTTGGCATAGTGGCAATGACTTAAACCTAATATCCCTTATTACATGAAATCTTATGAGGGAAAATTCTCCGTTTTTCGTCACTTGAGTGATTTTAGTGGCTAATTGGAACGTAACCCTCCCCCCCTTATATAATTTTTTTTATATGGATGATTTCGTTTGAATTTAGTAGGATTAACTGATTAAATTACCAGCTTGAATTTTTCTAACCAATTATTTATCCTTATGCTGAGTTTCCGTCATGTAAATTCCCTATTTGAAACCTGTGTTGTTCTTTGAAGAGGCATTTTTAGGGGTGTTTCATTTCCAGCAAGAGTGCCTATTAGCTTTGGTCTGTCAGTACATCCTTTCATATGGTCAATCTTGGCTTCTACCAAATGAATTTCCATGAAATTTGACATTTTGGACCTTGGGTAAAGGCAATGAAAAAATTATATAAATGGTTCAGGTAATCCAAATGGGATGCCATCTTACTAGAAACAAAAAATGGATTTTCTGTCATATCTCATATATTTGTTATAACAAAAGTCTTCAAATAAAATTTGTAGAACTAGTCAAATGCAATATTTCTTGCCTCAAACTATCAAACTATTACATAGTTGCTTTCAAGAAAATCTAACAAGAATACCGAAACTCACTTTGAACTTAAAAAATTTCTTGCATGTATTTTTTAATTGTTGTCAATGAAAACAATCTTATGTTGTAAATAATTTTAGATTGTTTGGTTAATTACAACTGACTAGAAAATAAATCAGTAAATCAAAAGGTTAATATTTCCTTGGCACCCATCCTAAAATCATTTTGCAGTTTTTAGTCATTATACTAAAATTATGTAAATACGTTTATTATAGCACCAGCTCAGAAGGGGAAAGAAGGTTTTTGTAGACAGAGACAATCGAATCATGGTGTTTTGCTGTTTCATTGTGTGCGTTTGTCCAAACTATATTGTTTATTTTCAAATACTCCATCGCAGGAAATGCACCTATTTGTGATACACTGTCCACATTCTTGACTTGTTTTAATAATTATAAAATCTTTTATATGTGTTCATCCAATATTTTGGGGTAGACCATTTTTTGTTCCTTCATATCTCTTGAGCTGATGATCGTATTGAAATGAATGTTGCATAGATCAAAGATGCATAGTTCATAGATGGTTCTTAGACCATACTCAATTTTGTATCTGTTTCAAAAATAAAGCTATTAAGGTTTAAAGTTTACAAACATCTAGGTTGTGTAGATGGCTCTGTCGGCAGGCCTGGGAGTTCAGGATTGACATGTCTGCCTTTGTAAAAGTAATGTCAATGATGCATAGCTGAGATAGCTAAGGCACACTCCTGGCAAACGGAATATCCTGGTTCAAATCCTAGTTGGTCTGGAATTTTTCCTCATTTTTTCTTTCTCTGCGAGTCCGAATATTGTGCTATGCATAAGAATTTTTATATGCACTTGTCTGATATATATTTTTTCAGGGTAGACTATTTTTTCAGTGTTTTGGTTATTATTTTTTACATTGAATAATACTCATTTTAGCACTTAAAAGATGAAAACAAGTATGAATTTTAAAAAAATCAAAAATAAAATCTTTTGGGAATTACTTTGAAACAGAAAAAATTCTGCTATGACTGGGAATCGAACCTGGGTCTTCCACTTGCCGGGCGGATATTCTACCACTGAACTACCTTAGCAGATAATCTTTCCTGTTTCTGAACGAGGGTGTTTTTCTTAGTTGGGTCCGGGCTAGCCAAGCTAGTATCAACCAGCCCCAACGGACGTCCTCCAAGAGAACGTCAAAGAAAACCCCTCCCTCTCAAATGGTGAGATTGCCAAAGCCAGAAATTGATGGAATAATAGAAACTATGCAGAAAGGCATAAGCTGTAATTTTGGGAATTACTTTGAAACAGAAAAAATTCTGCTATGACCAGGAATCGAACCCGGGTCTTCCACTTGCCGGGCGGATATTCTACCTCTGAACTACCTTAGCAGATAATCTTTCCTGTTTCTGAATGCGGGTGTTTTTCTTAGTTGGGTCCGGGCTAGCCAAGCTAGTATCAACCAGCCCCAACGGACGTCCTCCAAGAGAACGTCAAAGAAAACCCCTCCCTCTCAAATGGTGAGATTGCCAAAGCCAGAAATTGATGGAATAATAGAAACTATGCAGAAAGGCATAAGCTGTAATTTTGGGAATTACTTTGAAACAGAAAAAATTCTGCTATGACCAGGAATCGAACCCGGGTCTTCCACTTGCCGGGCGGATATTCTACCTCTGAACTACCTTAGCAGATAATCTTTCCTGTTTCTGAATGCGGGTGTTTTTCTTAGTTGGGTCCGGGCTAGCCAAGCTTTCTGGCTTTGGCAATCTCACCATTTGAGAGGGAGGGGTTTTCTTTGACCTAGTCTTGTCTTGTCACATCCATTATTTTGGGATATTTGCTTTAATATTTGATATATTTAAAAACATTGTGGAATAAAATTTTAGGAAATTTAATTTTTTACAACCTTTGTTCGAAACATTTTTCCATATAATGCCTTGTTTAACAGATATCTTAAAAACTAAATTATTTAGCTGCCACCACCACGCTGTCTACCGGCATCTATTGTTAACAATTGACAGTTACATCTTAGTAATGCTTCTTTTTATTTTCTTAATTCTTGGAGCTTTGTCGTTATATTGAATATGGTAAGCATGGTTTGAATTTATTTCTATTCTTTGTAAAGTAAAATTTTCTCTTAGTTTCTTAAAATATTTTTTAATATGTAACCTATTTGGAATTTTTAGAAATATTACAGGTATGGAGAAAGTCATGTGGTGGCCACATCAGATTTTTTTATCCTTACTGCTTTGTTTTTCCCATGAAATTTCTCTTGTATTTTCTGAGAGACAAACTTCAAAGTGGAATTTATGTATCTAATCTGCTGTATTTTTAAGTTAAATTTATCAACAATCTTGTATGAATATCTCGCACAGATCACTCCTAAGTTAGGTATTATATTTTCTTTTAGGCTCAAGATCTTCTAACCGGGCTCGAGGTTATAGCCCTAGACGCTCTGCTTCCGGTTCAGCCCGAATGGAAATGTATTTTCCTGAGGTTGACCTTGATGTTCGTCAAAGGAGAGGTTCATCCAGGTCAAGGGAAGCTAGTGTTCCTCTAAGGTAGTTGCTTACTTTTATTGTTATAACTTCAATCAATTACAGATATAACCTAAATAACAGAAGTAATAAAATATGATGAAAAATTGTTTTGTATAACCTTAGGGTGCAGGTATGTTGCTTTTAATGTTTTTTTAGTGTAGATTGGTTTTATTTTTTAAGGCTGTCATAGTTATATTTGTGGATTGCTGGAGCTTTGAGTCATTTAATGTTGGAAGGAAATTGGGTAATCAACTACATATCTTATTTAACCTTCTCACAACTGGAGTGCCCGAGAATGCCCGAAAAATTTTTTCAGCTTTTACGGGTTCCAACAATTCACTCGTGTGCATATTTTCCAATTCATTACCCAAATCAACAATTTCAGTGTCAACCCCAGATATGCTCATCTTATCATCTGAAAAATCACTCACTTCAATGTCTGACTCGCCTTTTAAACGTTCAAGACGTTCTGCATGACAACTTGATTCCGGAAAAACTTCACCTTCCAATTCAGATTCCAAGAATTCAATACTGGAATTGGATCCCAAATCATAATCAGAAGCAGAATAATCACCTTTAGCCATTATGGGTGGTTTTCCTTCTGGGAAAATAGAAAAAACTTGTACTCATACTTGGAAAAATGTGCCCAACACAGGCTCAAGGTTATATGGAATACTATGTCATTCTGGCGAGAAAAGTCAGCTAATTGTTGCTTTTGGAGGAAAATTTGAAAGCGTATTTTTCGGGTTTTCTCAGGCGCTCTGGCCGATCTCTGCAGCCAAAATGGTGGGTGTTTTCAGGCAGTTCGGTCATGAAAGGGTTAAATACTTATTAACTATTGACAGTAAAATTTTGCTGTAATTTACCATTGTTATTTGAGTCTAACAATAAGACATGCTAATGTAGTTGAATAAAATATGAAAGAAATCATGTTTTCAGTCATATTCGGTCTTCAGAGGATGTTAGTTCTGGCTACACAAGTGGTGACCACTTTTATGAAGATGCTGTCCAAATGGATGTGGCCCAAGCCTCTGAGGATCCAAGTTCCTTGGCATCAGGTGAAGGTCCGTTAGTGCGCACTGCATCTGTAGGGTCAACCCGTTCAACGAGAACCAAAGGGTCAACTTCGACAAGAGCAGGAGCTGCATCGTCTACATCTACAGCTGCCAAGAAAGCTACTCAGGGAGAAGTAAGAGTTGATCATTGCCAATATCGTTAAAGTTTTGGTTATTTTGATGCTTAGATTTTTTGTTATATTATTATCCAGTTCCCTGGCTATTTAAAGTTTTTATGCACTGGACGAAAGGGATTGGGAATGAAATAAGTTTATTGGTCTAATTCAATTGGCTGGAAGTTAAATTAGAGAATGAATGATGATGTTATATATTGTCAGTTAAGAGTAGTTAAATTGCTATAGATATCCCTTCACTTATGATAAAAGCTCATAACAGCTGTGCTGTTTCTCCTATATACCGTATCTGCCCAAATATTTGCTGATGTTTTTGTCAAAATCTAGCATGAAAAAATCACCCCTCAACTTAAATGCAAGTTCGTGAAAAAATTTGTGGTTAGGGTTAAGTCTCGTAGTCACCCATAGATGGCAGCACATTTCTCATTGCTGTCGCGTTCAAATGATAACACTATATTTTTCATAAAGTAAATAATTTGACCTACGATGAATATTAATGAATAAATAATAAAGCTAGAATATTGAATTTAGCAGTATCCATGTTTTGTTGCCGTTGTTATCTGTTCTGTCATTTATAAATTCTATTGGATATTTTATTTCATTTCTCAGGGCTATGCATATGTATCATTAAGAATATTTAGCAATTTGTATTATTTTTCATTAGCCATTAAAAGAAGTTCCTATTAGTTTTACTTGGCTATTGTAGTAATTGCTATAGCCATTGTAATGTTTATATGCATGTTAAAATCTCATTCAAGGAATCTATTAAAATTGCGTACATTGACTACGCAGAGGATTACATAAAAATGCGATGACGGCTTTTGCTGCTCAACTGTTTGAATTTCGGTAAAACTTTACATGAACATGTATAATTATATAAATGCAATTTCTTAAGGCAATGTAAATGCTAATTTCATTGGAAATAGACTTGGATTAAAAATTATCTTGGTGAGGTCACTATTGCTTTATTTGACTTTGATAACATGAAATTTTTAATTGGAGTAATATTTCAAATGTCAACAACTAAACCATTCCTCACTCTTTTCTTCGATCGCGAATAATGTATTCTAGCCCGTGCATGCATTCCCAACACACTTCAGCATAAAATCTACGAAATTACTTTTTTGTCATAAAATGGTGCCAGTTTTTGGGGGCTGGCTTCTATTCGGGCAGATACGTTAATTTACACTTTTAGGATAAAGTATTTGTAAAAAATTCAGAAAAAATGACTTTATTTTTAAATGCTAAGAAACCTTTCAAAGTTAATTTTCTGTTTCATGTTTTAACTGGGAGGGAACATTTATAAAATGGTTAATGTAATGGATTATATTTCAACATTGAATAGTGGTTTTATTATAAAAATTCTTAACAATCAAAGTTTTAGAACATTTAAGTGTCCCAAAAGCTAAATGAACTAGTCAAATATTTTTAAAGTTCAGAATTCTCCTTACTTTTATAATGAAATAGCAAAAAATCTGAACTAATATTGCTATGAAGAATTATTTACTCAAATTTGATGCATTTCATGGATAATTCTTGTTATTCTAAAGCAGTTGAGTGTAATAAATATGTATTTCAGCTAAAAAGTAAATGGGAATTCATTGGTTATATTGAAAGAATTGTGGTCATGAAGGATTGCTACTTTGTTGCTAGAATGAGCATAAGGCTTACTCAATTGTTTTTTGGCCATGGGAAGACCAGTGTACCGTCAATTCATTGCACGTCAATTCGTCACAGGCAATTCATTGCAAGACAAATTCGTCGCATGGCAAATTCGTAGCAAGACAAGTTCATCACAAATTCAGGAATCATTGAGGAAATAGGAAATATTTATATTTTCAGAAGTCATTGAGGGAACTTGATTAGGTACTCTTTGTGTATTAAAACTGCGAGCTGTGATTGTCGTTGTATGGCATGAGGTGAATATCTTTCCAAAAAATATTTTTCTGTTATTTTCAGGTATTTTTGAGGGAATCGGATTCCACTTATGTAATAATATTTATATTAATACTTTTTCAACCAAATATATTTTCTGCCATTTTAGCTGATCGGGTAAGGTAATGGGATATCCTTTTCTTCATTAATCCTGCGATACACCATATTCGGTGTATGGGAAGGGTTGACTATACCTCATAATTTCCGAATTAATTTTAGAACTCCTGTGCAGATTATTAACAACAATTTGTTGAGAGTGTTATAACAGAATTTGAGTTGAGAATGAGAAGGGAACAGGTGTTTGTTAACTAAAAGAAAGTCGGGATTTTGGTTGTGCAGTAAGATTTCCATTTTTCCAAAATATCTTATTTATGTTATCTGATTACGTTTCATCCTAAATGATTGACAGAGAGTTAAAGTTATGAGATCCTGTTTATTTTCCTTGATTCATCGATACTTGGATTCTGGATTGACAAATTATCAATGTTGTCCCATCCTACAATGTGGAATCTGCGGCCGCAGGGGGTCCTGCGCATTTTATTTCATGTTTATACGTGGCAATCCCTGCTGCAATGCTGGGAGAGTAGTCATAGAAAGCTATGTTATAAGGGAAAGAATGGAAATGGAAAAAACTTACTTGTTTGAGTGAGAAGAGTATTTACCAAGAAATATTGCCAGATATTTTTCTAGCATATGAAAAACCGAAATGGACAGAGGAACATTTCACTGCCAATGCACGACTTGGGATTTCACTATGCAAATTGTGACATTGAAAATAACAGAAAAATATTTTCTATTTCCTCAACTGTTCCTGCATTTGCGACGAATTTGCCATGTGACGAATTTGTCTTGCGACGAATTTGACATGCCACGAATTTACCATGACACAAATTTGACATACTATGAATTTGACATGCCATGAATTCATCTTGCAACGAATTTGACATGTGACAAATTTGTCTTGTGATGAATTTTACATGCAACTAATAGCCACACGATGAATTGCCCGCAATGAATTGATGTAGAACCACCTAGACCAGGCCTTGGCAACCTAATTAACAAAATGAGCTCCTTTCAAATTCACATTAAGAAGAGCTGCAGTACAGGCGATTAAGATAGTATTTATTAAAGAATTAGTTTTATATTTAAGTGTGATGCTATAAATAAACGTTTAGTTTTGGACATTTTGATCACTGACAAATTTCATTCAAGGTGCTTTATCTGATAGAAAGAGTTGGTTTAGGCAGCTGCTCATAGGGTCTGAAAGCACCATAGGTTGTCAATCCTTAATCTAGACCATCAAGCAACTACATGGGCTCAATAATTCCATTTTTGAATTTTTGGCTACACATAATGTTATTTGAATCTTTGGTCAAAATTATTTTTGTAATTTTCTTAAATTTTATTTTAAGTAATTAGATTTATGATAATTTTAATTAGAAAACTTATTATCAATTTACTGTGAGTAAATAGGTCTAAGTAGATGTGTTTAATTAGTTTTTGCTTATTATTCTTTTTGACTGTTAGCACCATATGAAATACAATTCAATTTATAAGAGACAATTGAAGAATTCTATTAAAACTGAAGAATATGTTAGCTTTAAAGTTAATATTTTAAATGCTGTAAAACCTGTCTGAAATGGAATTTGAAAGATTGTGATAACTTTCGTTTAGGGCTGGGGTCCCCAAACTACGGCCCGTGGGCCATATCTGGCATGCACATTGATTTCATCTGGCCTGCCTTACCACATTATTTCTTTAATACATGCATATATATTTGTTGGTAGATGTCACTTACGAAATCTAAATAATATTTTTCGAGTACGTGGAAGTAATATAGTATTAATTTAGGCAAATGACACATTAAACTATCAAAAATTCTCTTTGAAATTTTTGCATGGCCTGATAAGTCATTTTAAAAGTTCTATGGGGCCAATACTATTGTATATAAAATATCGTGTGACCCTTTAAATAAAACTTTTTGCGACTCTTGATATAGAGGTTTATACTCTCACCTGTTATTTATATTTGTTTATTGATTCATGAATTGTAGTTATCTTGCTTTCACAATATCATCTTTTGCTATATAAAATGCATCCAATCCTTAATTTCAGAATGTTTATGAGTTTTGTCTTCTTTTTTTGGTAGTGTTGGTGTTTTCTAAACAAATTGTGTAGACATAGGAACACTATTTTTGGTTATGACTAGGTTGCTTTTTCCAAAGTCAAATAATGGGCTCATTGCCAGAGAGAAATTCCTGAAGAGCCATAACCAATGCATCATAAAAATGCAGTCCTTTTTCATATTCTGATAATCTACAAATCTGTGCCGTCATTCAAGAGTAAACTGTACTGTTTCCTAAATTATGGTTAAATTTCCTTCTATCTTCTGCCAATCATACAGTAAAGGTTAAAAGAAAGCAAATTCATTTTGTGGTGGATGTTGAGGATTATATTTAATCACTAGGAGAATTTTCAATAACCAGGCAGTGGTCTATAATCGTGCGCTGAATAACTTATATCCTGATTCACTGGTCAAGGAGGTGTTTGGAGAAAATCTTGCAAATTTAAAGTTGAATGGTTCAACATTGGAATGGCATATTAATCGATAAAAAAGCAGCTATTATTTATTTAATGGTACTGGTCATTCCTTTTTAACAAACTATCACCAGTAGCTGTTGCTTGATTTACACCTGGGGAAAATTTTCATTTTAATCATATCATTCGAAACCTTTAGGTTTGTCATTGTTTTCTATGAAACACACTTTCATTCAAGTTTTGTCCACAAGCTTATTGAGCAAAGGAACTTGATTGGACAATTCTCAAAGAAATAAGTCTGCAATCATCTTTGGTTGCAAAATTTCATAATATTAGATGACTCAGCTGCTTATTCTAGTGTTGGTTCTTTAACATAAAGCTTTTGCTCCACCGCAGATTGTCTTTGAATATAATCTTTTGCTCTGTGAACATAATGCATCTCTTGAAAGCTGAGAAATCATCTTCTCCTTACTTTCTGAATTTTGTTTCACTGGAGCATGTTCCTTTGTCATTGTACTTAGTAACCAATCCCATGCAATCCCAGATATAGCTCTAGTTCCTGTTTTCTGCAATCATCTTCTCTATTACTTCTTCTGACTCACTTATATTTGTTACTATCCAAAATTTCAAACACTGGTATTTTTCCATCTTACAACTCTCTCCCATCAGATTTCTAGGACTGATATTGCTTCTATTTTCCTTCTTTAACTCTAATTTTGTATCTAAATATAGCATATTTTCCTTTCTGTATCCAGCAATGATTGAAGCAGAGCCACTTATTTTCATGATTAAAAATTTTCTTCCTCTATCAAAAAGTATGTAAATAAGAGGTTGAGAAATCGCCATATTTCCCGCCATATAAGACGCACCCTTGTAATTTGTAGCTAATTGTGTAAACAAGCCTTTTCTTTGTTGATGCCATAATAATAGGGTACTGGTAATCTGAAATTTAGGGTTAAAGTTGGATAAGTGTGATAAGCCAGTGGCTGCTGAACAAACACAGAGAAGGGCAGAAAACATCATATCGTTATATCAGTAATCATAATTGTTCAATAGTAACCGTAATTATGATTATTGTACCGTATGTAACTTTATCTCTATTTCAAAATGTTCAACATACCTAACACATGGGAATAATAAGAAGCAGTGAAATTCTCGCCGATGAATTCACATCTCAGAACAGAACAATGATATATTTTGTTCATTTTGTTGTTGTTGCAATGCAATTTCTTAGTTGACACCTTTTTTCAGGAAAGCTTATTTGACATTTGCAGGAGGAGAAACAGAATTATGTGGAGAGCAGCATGGCAAATCTCTAAAATTGTGTGACTATATATTTTTAATTCTGTCATAGATTTTGGTTTTTTTCAATGGACTCTCTCCATTTCTTAAAAATATTCTGTTCTTGATATGATTACATTAAGTCTGCATTCCATTTTAAGCTGGTTTTACCATACCAGCTATTTTTTCCATATAAAATCAGTACTCATTTTGAGTAGAAAATTCTGGCAGAATCATTTTTATGAGTAATTTGAACAACTTTTTGCAGTTTTCTCTGATTGCTCTGATTTTTCTGCTTTGGTATGTTAGAAGCACATGGAGGGGAGCAGCAGTGAAGAAGAGGACCTCTGGAGTGACCCGCTGGATCAGATAACTCCTCCCTCTGACAGGACTCTTTTTGTTAATGACCTAAACACATTCCCCACGCATCAACCCAAATTTGCTGTTGAATTTACTTCCAGTTCTGCAGAAGTAAGCCAAACTATTATCACTGGTGTTGCTGTGATAAATGCAAATATTAATTCTAATCCTATTGATAAGCAGCTGAGTGTAAAAGAGGACAAGGAAACCCATTTTTTTCCAGTTGAGACTCTGGCTCAACCAAATGAAACTTTAAGCACAGGAATGTCAACAAAGCCTAATGACTCAAACCCTGGTCCAGAAACAGCAAATGTCATTGTTTGCGAGAATTCATCATTGGTTGTTTGTGAAGATAGTAAATCTGATCAGAGTGCTCCTTCTGTATGCTTATTAAATAGCGATATAAATTCAGAGCCAAAGAATGATTCTTCTGCACAGTTGGCATCAGAGGAGAAAAATTTAAAAATGGAAACTAAAGAGTTGCCAAGAGATTATGCCGAAGAACCTCCTGGACCAGAAAATCCAATTATCTCATCTTCTCCTGCATTAGAATCTACTGTGCATGCTAGAAGTGACAGCATGAAAGATAGTAAGGAAACATCACATGCAACAGCATCTTCTGATAGTCCTCCAGAATTTGATTCAAAGCTCACCTCAGAAGAAACGAAGATTTTACCCATTAGCTGCCATGATTCATCAGCTTCTTTGGAGCCAGTCTTTGTCCCAGCCAGTGCAACATCAGTTGTTGTTGAGCAAACTGAGCATTGTGTTTTGGAAGATGCCTCAAAGATTTTATCGTCAATTCCTAAGGAAGAGCATGCCATAACATCACGCGGGGGAAAGTACAACAAGCGTCCTGCACCTGAACCACCAAGAAACGAGGAAGCATCAAGAGGGTTATCAGCTGAGCAGGCAAACAAGGGTGGAGACATGGTCCATGCTCGTCTTGTACTGAAGCGTGGTATTGTACGTTCACTCCCAGATGTAGGTTTGGCATCATCTGGTGACCCACTTGGTCGGACAGAAGTTTTTATGCCTGTAAACGCTTCCCAGTGCACTCCTCCTTCTCCATCTCCGTCTACTCGCTCCGACTTGCCAACAAAGCATAATGATGTGGATAATTTCCTTGCCAGGAATAAATCAAAAAATCAATCTGGAAAGGAATCTGTAGGGTTTCCTCGGTTTCTGAACCTCTCTGGTCATCCTCACTTTGGTTCATTAACCTCTATCTTCCCATTTTGGCATGGAGGAACCTCCTCAGAAACCTCTTCCTTTGCTTCTCCAGGGAAACTTGGTGAATCCATCATCAAGAGCAAAAAACTTTCTGCTGGTAACACAGGATGTACAGAAGCAACAGGTGGCTTCGATTCACCCAACATTACCTCAGTGGATAAGCAGAAAGATCAGTTGAAAGTGGACAATGCTGGCAAGAATAAAGTTGCAGAGAGAGAAAGAGTCCAGTCAAAGATACATTTCCCAGTGCGCCAGTTGTCACACTCTCCTTCTCGTTCTCATATGAATCGTAGATTTTAAAATGAGGCTTTAAGAGCATGTAGACTGTTGTTAGAATAATTATTAATGAACTGAATTGAATGTGTATGTAATAAGGTGATGTCTTTGACTACTTCACAATATTTCTATATTCTTCTGAGATAGAATGTTAGAATCTTGTTCTCAGTTATTCTCTTCCTAGTCTGTTAGTGTCCAATTTGGTCCTTTATCCTTCATTCTGTCTTCCTTCCTTGGCAGTCATACTCCAGTTGTTTACTCCATTGTTCAAGAAAATTTGGCCAAAAATATTGGTATGTAGGCTACAAAAAGATTTTTGAATTCCTTGTGTAATGTTCTCCTACTGCTATCTTAATCGTCCTATTACTTTATACTGTTTGTGAGTGAAACTATTTTTGGTATTGAATACCTTATCATGCATTAACTAACCTCAAATAAACTTGTTTGTTATTTTTAGCAAGGTGCAAGTGTATTATCCCATTTGTTTGTATGCCTGATAGGTCTTATTTTAAAAATCTTTAGGATGTTCCCTCTTTACCATTTGACCCCAACTGCCTTACAAATTGTAAAATTCGGATTTTTTTCTCACAGATGAACGACCTTACTTTAATTCATTGTCCAGTTTGCCAGTTATTAATTCTAATCGCATGATATAATAAAAAATTAAATTGCAGTTCCTGACGGTTTTCTGCTGCAAAGCCTAGTTTGGTCTTTATAATTGCTTTATATGATTGTACGACAGAAGAGCAGGTGGACAAAAGAGCAAGTGAGACAAATGAGCTAGTCCCAAAAAGAGCAAGTGGACAAAAGTATATCATAATATTAATTTATGTAGGATATTTTTAAAAATTGCAATTTCATCGAATTTTTTGTATTGACAGAGCAAGATGCCATAATTTTAAATCAATTTATGTATCATGCTATAAAAAAATCAAGTTTCTGTTCCTAAAAAACATCTGCATTCAGAAACGAGAAAATTGATCTGCTACGATAGTTCAGTGGTAGAATATCTGCCCGGCAAGTGAAGTCCCGGGTTCGATTCCCGGCTATAGCAGACTTTTTTCTCATTTCAAAATTATTCCCTTTCTCTCCCAATGTCTGCCCAGACCAAACTTTTGTTTATTCAGAGTGACCTGCATTGTGTTCTCGGGAGATTGTTAACTCCAACAAACTCATTCAAATCATACTATATATAAAAATAATTGAGTGTCTGAGGTGGTGTCTGGTCAAGTGTATGTATCCATAAATCAAAACCTACATAACATAGAGACAAGTAGAATGTGTCATTTTAACTGCAATAAAGAGTATATGGTGGAAGGTTGGATTTTAAACCGATTCATATGACCAATCTATTTTTTTTATATATTCTGTTTTCATTTTCCCCTTTTAAAAACATGGAGATGAGTGTAGACTATTTTTCATTTGTATATTAAAATTACTAAAAATCATCATACAAAGTCAGGACTTGAACTCGAGGACGAAGAAAATGATGAAGTTTCATTTTCCTATGGTGAAATTTCAAATACATATTGAATTTTTCCAAAATTGAGCTTTAAACTACAAAATCTAGAGTTTTTTAATGAAAAATTTTTTCTTTCCATGGTGACCGATATTGTTGCCAAACTCAATATCGTAAGCCTATAACATTGAAATGAATTCAAGGTCAGTTAATTATCCATGTAAATAAAAGATGGCAGTTTCAAATGTTGAAATACTAGCAATGGAAAGGAAGAAAGTGAGGGATGGAGAATGGGAAGAAGAAAGAGAGAGAATGGGAGGAAGAGAGTGGGAGAGAGAATGGGAGGAAGGGAGAGAGAATGGGAGGAAGAGAGAGGGGGAGGAGGGAAGAGATGGAGAGAATGGGAGGAAGGGAGAAAGGGGGAGCAGGGAAGAGAGAATGGGAGGAAGGAACAGAGAGAGGGAGAGAATGGGAGGAAGGAAGAAAGAGGGAGAAAACAAGGATAGGTGTTAAATGTATCTATTTGTTCTACAGCATGGTTTGTCACACTCTATCGATGTTTGACTATTCTTGTTCTCTTTGCTCTTTGTTTGTTACTGCCTTTATCCTTTTTGTTCATCTTCAGCATTTTATCTTTGTTCTTATTCATTTGTTCCTCATTTTTCCACTATCCTGACATTTGATTCTTCTTTTCTGTTCATTCTTTGTTTATTATAATATTTTTTGACATTTCTTAAAAATTTCCACGGTAGAACTGCGAGCTCTCTACTAGTAATTTTAAAAATTATTTTCTCTTATTTAATTTCATCCATTTGAATAACGCTGGAACAAATTTAGCATATTTTTTTATTTGCACTTTAAAAACTACTTTAAATCAAGATATGAAGTTGGGACTTTAACCCAGGTTCAGAGAAAAGAATGAAGTTTTATTTTCATACTGCCAAATTTCAAAAATGGGCTGAATCTGTCCAAAATTGTGCTTTTATCAACAAAATTACAAAATTTTTTAAGCGAAAATTTTTGTCGCCATAGGAAATCGATTGTTCACGAGAACGAGGGGTGGGAGGCTATTGTTAGCTGCTTGCACAGATGGCGCATTGTCGTGAGAGCGGATGAAGAATAAGGGCAAGCGGGAAAATGGAGGGGTGGGGAATACAACAATTCAGAGAAATAGCGGGAGAAAAAGAGGAGAGGAGGAATTAGTGGAAAATGTATTTTGCTGCTATAATTTTTGATAACAACTAAATTTACCATAATTTTCTGTCTATAAATAAATATATAAGTTTGATGTTATTTTTCATTATTCATATATATCAACATAACATTTTTTAGTGTTTCTCAAAATTTCCTGCAGTAGAACTATGGTCTCTCTACTAGTTATATTATATAAAAAGGGCTAGAGGATCTAATTGGTCTCAGTCGGTGCTCTACTGATGGTACGAGACTTGGAATCCCTGGGCTGGGTTTATTTTTGGGTGGGTTATCAGAATGTGCTTTCCTGACCAAAATTTAGAGGAAAGATTTCATATTAACCCCACCCAAATACGACATACCTATCTCAGGAATTCCAAGTTGCATAGTGTTGGTAGAGCACCTAACCTTAAATGTTTTGTGAGCAACAATCATATGAGCATCTGAAATTACACCTCCTTGCCTTATTTAAAAGTTTAAGACAAATTGAATCTGCATAATGATATACTACTTGTTCTTTTGCCAAATATATATATATATATATATATATATATATATATATATATATATATATATATATATATATCATTATAACAACTTACGGAAAAGGAAAGGTAAAATGAATATATGGATGTCAACAAGGTGTTGGGATGAGGAAACCCAGTGAGCACTCACCAATCAGACGACTTCAGGTTGGCGAGGCCCCGGAGATGTCGAAGCGACACACGTAAAATAACACAAAAACACAGAAACATCACAAACGTATAAAGCTTTCGGAACTACTCCTCCTTCAGCTACAGAGAGAGAACTGATGGCGGTGACACTGGGTGGAGGCATGGGGGTGGAAGGGTAGTGCGGAAAGGTCGAGGATTGGAGGAAACGGAGGGGGTTGGGGATGGGTAGGGTGTTGGGAGAAGACAGAAAGGGTGTGAAAAGCTATCGAAGGTTGAGGCCTGGGGGAGTGAAGGAGTTTAGGAGATGGATATGCGAAAGCTCCCACTGACGGAGTTGGGGAGCCGAAGCATTGTCGGGGAGAGCGCGAATGACTCTCACTGTGAAGCAGTTGTTGAACTTTAAATTATGTTTGTTCGCATGAACGGCCACCGGCAGCGGT
This sequence comes from Tanypteryx hageni, assembly GCA_028673005.1. Taxonomy (NCBI): domain Eukaryota; kingdom Metazoa; phylum Arthropoda; class Insecta; order Odonata; family Petaluridae; genus Tanypteryx; species Tanypteryx hageni. The sequence continues at coordinate 13,704,904 of CM054117.1, forward strand.
CGTTTGAGAATGACGCTGTTGCGGTGGCCATTCATGCGGATGTTGAGGGGATTGCTGGTGAGGCCAACATAAAAGGCGGGACATTGGGTGCATCTCAGGAGGTAAATGATATTGCGGGTGGTGCAGTTGGTGGTGGAAGTTATGGGGTAGGTGATGTTGGTTGTGGGACTGGAGAAGGAGTTGCAGGGGGGATTTATTGGGCATGTTAGACATCGGGGTCTACCGCAGGGGTAAGATCCGGCAGGGTGTAAAGGCGTGGGTGCTGGGGGTTCTTTCTTCCATAGAATATTTGCCAGATTAGGGGGACGGCGGAAGGAGAGCATCGGTGGTCTGGGAAATGGGATCTGGTGAGGGGAGGATGAGAGGATAAGGTGGGCGGCTTTCAGGATGTTTTTCAGAATGTCATGGATGCCGGGGAAATACAGGGTGGTTAGGGTGAGTTGGAGGGTGGAATCAGTGGTGGTGTGGGTATTGGGGTGGGAGTTAGGGGTGGCGGGTGCGACTGCCCGCCGGATTTGGTCTCGGATCAGATTCGGCGGGTATCCGCGCTGTAAGAAGGCATGTTCGAGGGTGGAGCAGTACTCGGACAGGGAATCTCTGTCCGAGCAAATTCTCCGCCCTCGTCGGGCTAGGGCATAGGGAATAGAGGTTTTGGTGTGGAGGGGATGGCAGCTGTTGAACTGGAGATATTGAAGGCGGTTGGAAGGCTTGAGGTGCACGCTGGTGTGGATTTTGTTTTCCCGGATGGAGAGATCGACATCCAGGAAGGTGATGTTGGAGGCAGAGGAGTGGTGGGTGAAGGAAAGCGTGGGGTGGGATGAGAGGCGTTGTAAAAAGGATTGTAGCGAGTCGGGTCCATGTGTCCAGAGAAGAAAAATATCGTCAATATACCTCAGCCATAGGAGTGGTCTGGGGGAAACGTCAAGAAAGCGTTCCTCCCATTCACCTAAGAAGGCATTGGCATAGGAGGGCGCCATGCGAGTGCCCATCGCGGTACCTTTTATTTGTAGGTAGTGGCGCCCTCCGAAAGAGAAGTTGTTTTTTTGGAGCACCATTTCAGCCAGCTTCGTTAGGAAATGGGAGGATGGTCTTGTGTCAGGTGGTCTGGAGTCCAGTAATTTTCTCAGGTTTCCTCATCCCAACACCTTGTTGACATCCATATATATCATTATATATAGACATTCCTTACAGAGGAGGATATAACTTACTAGTAGTTTGCAAAGATATAGCATGTAAATTGATTTTACATTATGATATACTTGTTCTTTTGGGACTTGCTCATTTGTATCACTTGCTCTTTTGTCCGCTTTTTAGTCTACTTGCTCATTTGGACGTTCTCCACTTTGAATTTCTACATTTGGACACTTACTCTTTTGAGGCACATCGGCTTTACCCAGGGTATTGGTAGATTGTTGGATTTTCTTGATTAATTTTCTTATGGACAAAAATTATGAGAGTAAATACATAATTGTCATTTAAATGTCAACCCAGGTTGGGAGCAAAAAAACATTTGCAAAGTTTTTGCACTTTTACTCTCAGGAGGTTTTCCCATTGGGCAAGCTATGGTCATTCTCTATAATATAAAATGTTTATTTTTGCTGTGAGACAGAAGATGAAACTCAAATTTTCTTGGTTGAATGAAATTTGAATGAAAAAATATCAATTTCATTTTGTGAAACTGAATTTCCTGCCTGCTCCTCAATTATTTGCCTTTGCTTTTTCAATTAACTACTTGGTTAAAAATTCCACATGATTGATCTTCAACTATCATTCAAAATATTGTGCTTCATCCCCTCTAAATTTCAATTGAATGGTATACAATACATCTTAGTGAAGTAAGAATAAATCTCATTTTGGAGCAAATGCAGGGAGTGGAAATGTCTCTAACATTGAAAATGAAAAAATATTATATTTTGGAGGATGAGTATAGCTTATCCAATAGAATTCCTCTCTCAGAGTGAAAATGTGAAAATTTCACTTATTTTTTAACTCTCATTTTGAGTTGGTCTAACACGTATGCACAGGGAAATGGCAGCAAACAGTGTAACATTTGTTTTTAATTTGATTGAATTTTTACAGTGTTTGTTATCATTTTCCCACAATGAAATGGAGTTCCACATAGTCAAGGCTTTGCTCCCTTATAGATTTTAATATGTTTGTGTTTCTTGGCATGATTAATCATTAATTCGGTTTTAGGTGATACATATCAAAAGTATAACTATTCGTTTTCTAATTATTATAATCCTAATAAATTATATTTCATATTGTATGATTTGTAATTATTTTGTTATTTTAAAAGCATTTTCCACTGAATGGAGCATTCGAATAGTAATCTTTCAGTCAACTTTTTATATTATTCTAATCATCAAATATTGTTTTTCTCAAAGAATTAATTTGTCTTTTTATCAAAATATTTTCATGCAAAACGCGTTAACCCCTTGCATAAAACTCAACTAAGCTTAGTTACATTATCATAAATTAATAAATTTGATTGCTTTTTTTAAGGTCACCAGCTATGCAACGTTACCTCGAAGCAAAAAGACAAGCAAAAAAAAGCAGTAATGCAGGTTTTATCTAAGGTGTAATCACAATGGAGAATCTTCTGTCATCTTGATGTACAATGGATGAAGAGTGTCAGTGAAGGCAGACTCATCACTTCATGAACATTTAAAAGGGCTCGGATGTGTTTTTCAATAATTATTTTGAGTAATTTTAATAATTTCTTTGCTTCATCTAATTTTCATGCCCTCTTGATTGAGCTTCCAACCAATATGCAGCCAGTGGTCATATAGATAAGCTACTTTTCTTCTGGAAGTGATGTTTGTAAAACACATCGCTTTTTGGCAACCCTTGATTTTCAGTCCTCTTTGAACTGTGTCTCATGGCAAATGACTGAGTGCTTATTACTAGTGCAAATCCATGCAAAGTATGACCTCTCTCTGGTCTTACGTGACAATATCTCAGTGCCGTTTGATGTACCATCTAGGGAACAAATGGAAACAAGTTCCTCTAAGAGGGTTTTCTTCCATTAAACCGAACGAGATAAATGCCTCATGTAATGAGATTTGGAGACTGAAAAATTGTGTTGAGATTGCTCAATTAATATGTGTAACTTTTGGCAGAAAATTGTTCTTGCCCTTATCCAAAAAATTGCAGTAGTAATGGTTTCATTTTCAGAGACATTTTATTGGCTTTATTGCTGGTAAATTCATGAAAAATGTATGGTTAATTTGCATGTGTATATCTTCATTTTCAGATTGAGTCATATTTTCTTTTGTGATATGTTACCGTTTGTTGAGATGCTTTATTTTCATTAACAATAACATTGCGGCTAATAAGTATTAGAAATGTCAATGTGATTAATTGTACTATCTTGTAATATTTTTTACAATTTTTTTAAGTATCCCTATCTCTCAAACCTAAAAATGATCTCATTTTCCTTAATTTTAATTAGTGTTAGTACTTTTTGTTTTTATTTGTTGAGTTATTTCTGTACCGAAAACTTTTTTATATTTGCTATAACTCAAAATAATTTGTATTCTTTGGCTAGAAAGAGTGATACTTTTGAGCTGAAAGTTGCTCTTTCATAAACATTGCGTGTTGTACCTATCTTCTTCCATAGAGCGAACTGTACATAATAATTATTGTGATAAAAGAAAACAAATTTTGCATGCTAACTGCCCACAGCTTGATGTTAGACTTTATGATGCAAATTTTGGGAGATAAACCCTATACTCGAAAATTGTTGTGTTCATGTTTGGAGGCATTAATTGCTGATCTGAAATATATATGATCTGAAATATGTTGATAGCCATTTGGAATGAAATTAAAGGAGAGTGTTTTCCATAGATAAGATCGTTGGCCATAAAACATAGATTATATATATCAAAAATAAATCATCGTCTCATTTAAGCTGATGCAAAATACTTGAAGAAGGCGTATTTTTGCTGAACATCTGTGGCCTAGGAATAATAAAAAAATCGTAGCTTTGCAGAAAGAAGATATTACTCAGGTGGTCTGAATTTGCATTGATACTTGCAATTTTGACTTCACATGTGATGAATCTCTTAATTTTTATGTGCACAGAAACTTCATTTGTATGGCATTTTGTCAGATAATTGATATTAGACATAGTTTCATTTATAAGATACTGGTGCTCTGTGGGAAATGTACACAGTAATATATTAATAAATAGTTCAATTTGCATGGATTTCAAAATGTTTTTTCTCCGAACTCCTAGTTTAACTTGAGTTAAAATGTTTTTTAACTCAAGTGCTGCCAAGATAAATCACAACAGTAGCCCCTTACACCCACAATAATAAGGTAAAATGTAGAATACAAATCTGAAATACCATGAAGTAATAAAATGTTCTCCAGTTGCAGGTTATATAACAAATAAATGTGCTTGATATGTCCATAGAACAAATAAAAATAGAATAATCAAATAATATATAATTTGTATTTAATCTTAAATGATAGAGATCAAAAGTTAAACTGATGATTTCTTTGCAATACAGTTATTACCACTGAGCATATATAATTTGCAATTAACTTTGATGTGGCCACCACATGACTTTCTCCATACCTGTAATGCAGTAAAACCCTGTTATAATTCGCCTCACTATTACGCAGATTCGGATATACCGCGGCTCTAGTCATATCCCCCAAAATGATTCTATTTATTTTCTCTGTTAACAACTTTGTTTCAAATTTTAACTCGATTTATTTTTTTCTAAACAAGTTGGTTCGAATTTTACTATATATTTTCTCCGAAATCAACTTCGTTTCAAATTTTACTGCGAGTTATTTTCTACCTAAACAGCTTGGTTCAAATTTACTGCGATAGGTTGCTGGCAGCGGTGGCGTAAACAAATTACTGCATCTTGGCATCCCTCGGAGTATTCCATGTGACTTTCTAAAGAGATTCCCTATATTATCTCATATTTGTACCACTCGTACTATTCGATTAGCAAAATCAGTCTTTGATCAGCATTTTGTTTGAGCTGGAGAAAACTATTCGTGTTGGAAATAGTATTACACGATGGAAATACCGCACGCTAAGGTAAATAAAAACACATTTGAAAAGGTTTTATGCAGAATGTGTGGTTTTAACTCTTATCTTATTAATTTGTTATTATTTTAGGGTTATAATTATGTCCACCAAAAGAAAAATGTACACAATAAAAGAAAGGTTGGACATCATTGACCGAGTAAAACGTGAAGTATAGAGAAAGTTGTTTTCATGAAAAAAATCGAATTCGAGATTTCAACGGAAATACATGTTTTAAGGTCCCCTGAACATGTTTTGACTAGTTTCTCGATGATGTCTGTCTGTATGCGATAGATTTTTGTGGGCGCTCTATCTCAAAAACTATTAATCAGGTCAACGCAAAATTTTATATTTAACATTTTTATAAAAGTCAGAAGAACTGATTAGTTTTTGGTAAAAATTGGTCGAACAGAAGTGGGTGTTTATTCTTGTCACATCCGTTATTTTGAAATATTTGCTTTAATATTTAATAAATGTAAAAATGTACTGGAATAAAAGTTGTAGGAAATTTTATTTTCTACAACCTTTGTTTGATACATTTTTCCATATAATGCATTGTTTAAGAGATATCTTATATTTTTAGCTGCCACCACCATGCCACCTACCAAAGACTTAACAATTGACGCTTAGTTACGTCTTAGTAACGCTCCTTTTTCTTTTCTTAATTGTCAACCAAAAGTAAATATTGACAACGATCCCAGAGCTAACAACATGTAATTTGCCATATAAATATGGAGAACGTTATGTGCTGCCCATATCAGTTTATTCCCTATGTATAAGACCCAGTGTTGAATTTGTTCTGATTTTTTTTTTACTTTTCTTTATCTATGCCAGTGGTTCCCATACTTGTATCATGGCACACAGCTGTGCCGCGGCTGACTTTTAGAGACGCCGCAAAAAGCATAGTTTACTAAATTAATCAAAAGTATTTGATGTTTCGATAGGCAATTATGGGAATAACATTTCCTCTAGGTAATTGATTGTAGTGTGTAACGAACAAATGGATGTGTCCAAAGGTTGTAATACCCACATGTAAAAATATAGAAACCTTTTTTTAATGTGGGGATGCCGTGAGATTCTATTCATCTTCGAAAGGGTGCCGCATCTACAAATACTTTAGGAACCACTACTCTATGCTATAAGCAATGTAACTACGTATTTTTGAAGTGTAAGTGGAACAATCTATGGGAAGAAAAGGAAATCAAACACAAACGGGCTCTATGTGTTTGGAACTACATAGAGCTGATTAAAAAATGCAAGAAAGAAAGAAAGACGTTCTAACCAATGATCTATCACGCCAGACCGATAATATCGTCTCAGAACGAGGGCATTCATCCCCGACATTCCAGCTTGTGCCTGTCAGCATACAGATCTTATGTTTAATTTATTTCATGTTTAAAAAAATATTTAAAAAATTTTATTCGGTCACGTCTCAACTAATTCATAAATGCGCACTTGACTACAATTTATAATAAAATTCTAAACTATGAAAAATGTCCCCTCAGCTGTGTTCGAACCCACGACATGATCCCGACACGCTTACCACACGCCCAATTGACGACATTCATGTTATCGATGGAGACAAACTCTTCTCTGTAATTGTGTAGTCGGCGGGGCATAAAAAGCATAATGATTTTATGATCAAATAATTTCATCTTTTTAAAATTCTATATTCAATCAAGTGCTAACCAACTCATAAAAGTGCACTTCGATACAGTTTATGACGAGATTTTAAGCTATGAAAAATGCTCCCACGGTCGGGTTAGAACCCACTACGAAATTCGACAAGAACCGGGGGGTAGTATAGGCGGTCGGGCGCCGGGGCCGACTTGTCGGGGTCCGTGCGGGGAGAGGGTGGGGGCGGGGAGGGGCTCATTCGGCGGGGCAGAGAGCGGGCCGTCGACGTGGGGGGGGGGGTGCGGGATGGGCGTCGGGGGCCGATTTCGGGTCTTTTCAGGCCTCCGAAAACTCGCGGGGCGATTTGGGGGGGCGGGGGGGCTCGATTTTGTGGGGCTAATCCGTTCGAGGGGGCGGCTGGGCGTCCGAAGAGGCGGCCCCGAGGGGGAATTTGGTCGAAAAAAAATTTTTTCGGCGTTGTTTTTGGGTGGGTGGTGGGGGGAGTGGGTGGGGGTCCTTCGGCGAATGATGTCCGTTCGAGAAATCATCGGTTCGAAATTCCGCAGGCGAACGGCGATCGATCGAGAAAATTTCCGAGAATTATTCCTGCGCGCGACTCGGAAATCTCTTTTCGCGCTCGCTCCTCGCGCGCATGCAAAGAATGAATGCTTTAAACTCTCTCGTCTCCCGCCGAAAGAAAGAACGAGAGGACGAAGACGACGTCGAAACGAAACCCAGCGGCTCGCCGGGAATAAATGAAGACGAAGGCGAGATTCCGGGGTGCGAGGAAGCAAGAAACAAACGCCGAGGGATCGGGAAAAAATCGAGGATGTCGGAAAAAAAATCCGAACCCCGGGGAGGGAGGCCGCTCGGAGCGCGCCGCTTCGGGGAAAAAATGAGGAACCCCGGAAATCTCTCCGGGGGAGGCCCGGAAAAAATACGGCGTCGTCGGCGAGGGTCCGGAGTCGTTTGATAGAGTTCGAACACAAAAACTTCTGGCGAACACGAAAAACTGATGGGGAACTCGGTAAATTGTCAAAAATGGAAAAATGCTGCAACGCTTCCCAACCCGAGGGGGAACACAGTGAACGTGAGGAGGAACCAAAAACACTTCGACTAACTCACCCAACCCGGTGGTGCCGAGTAAAATTTTTTTTCATGTTCAAATTCAGTCTAGTTAGTTGTGCATATTTACCTTGAACTTTACACATATAGGACAATGCACATTTACTGTACTTCTAAACTGCAACTTGCAAACCCTCCCAATTACACTTGAGGTCAGCTGAGCTGCAGACGGGTCGACCTGGGGGAATTACCGGGGGTTGCAAGACCTCAAGGGCTAGCTAGAGCTCGTTCACGGTCATATAGTCCAGTGGAGTGTGAGTTCCCGGGGCTTTCTGGAAGTAGGTCAAGGCGAAAATCCTGAGAGTAATGAATGAGTTTTCGGAGGTTTTCTAGGCCAAATCGGGGTTTTTCACGTTTTGCATAGAATTAAATGATCTCTGGACCATCTCGTAGTAAATGTTATTCTCTATCCGAATAAATTTTTAAATCTATAGCTCACAGAAAATATATGAGAATTGGAGTTAAATATATGGATGTTTAATTGTTCTTTGTTGGGAGAACCGTCTTCGCGACCGATGTAAGCAAAATATGAAATGTTTTTTCAGGAATTTATCGATTTTTATCTCCAAAACTATAAGTCGTAATTATGTGCTCTCTGCACCATCCTGTAGTAAATGTTGTTCTATATCCGAATAAATTTTTTAAACTATACCTCATAGATTATATAAATGCGTGGGATAGAAAAACATGGATTTAAATGTTGTTTGCCGAGAGAACCGCCTTAGAGATCGAACGTAAACAAAATATGCGATGTTTTGCTCGGGATTTCATCGATTTTTTTTCTCCGAAACCATAACTCGTAATTACGTGGCCTCAGGAATTTTCTTGTAGTAAATGTTGTTCTCTATCTGAATAAATTTTTTAATCTATAACTTACAGATCATATAAGAGCAAGGGAGAGAAAAGTTAGGTATTTCATTGTTGCTTGACGGATATAAGTTTATTAAAGTAATTAAGTAAATTGGAAGTTCTAATTGACGAGTTCAGTTGAAAATCGCAATTGGGCGATAAATTTTAATTAAGATCACTCATTCCTAATTAAATTAAAATCCGTCCAGCGGTTTGGGAGATGAAAGTTACGACGGATGGACAAGGCGTGCCCATAAGGCGTTCCGCTATTACCGCTTCGCTGATAAAGAACGCCTAAAAAGCTGAGGGTATACCACCGTAGACCCTACACTACAGCACTCTACGAATGTGTTCACTGGTCTTCCTTTCCTGAACTACTTGTTCTCATCCATTTACCTTTACTATATTTCCTCTCGCATAAGCATTCATATATATTATATACATATACACACACATATATATATATATATATATATATTATATATATATATATATATTAACTAAAGGAAAAGAAAAGGTAGTGATGAGGGTGGCAACAAGGTGTTGAGGGAAGCCCAGCGGACACTTACCAAGTTGAGGACCAAGCTGGTAGGCTGCTGGGGGCGTCGAAGAGACACGTAAAACACACGAACACAAAAACACACGCAAGCTTATCGGGCCTATGCCCTTCTTCAGCGAAAGAGTAACGTAAAGTGACACACTGGGCGGGGAATGACAGGGTGATGTGGGAAGGTTGATGATTGGAGGAGGTGGGGAGTAGGAGGGGTGGATAGCCAATAAAGAGGAAGTGTGGTAAGGGAAAGTGCGAATAACTACAAAGTAACAAGGAGACATTGTAAGAGGGCTAATAGGGTTAGCGGAGGTTGAGGCCAGGCGGAGAGAAAGAGTCGAGAAGATGTATATGTGCTAGTTCCCAGTGTCGGAGAAGGGGGGCAGGAGTGTCATAGGGTAAAGCGCGAATAATCCTAACATTGTAGCAACTATTGAAGGGGACATTGTGGGTATTAGCATGTAATGCAACTGGGAGGGGGCGTCTGAGAGAAACGCTATTCCGGTGACCGTTCATTCGGATGTTTAACGGATTGCTGGTGAGGCCTACGTAAAACGCGGGACAAAGGGTGCAGGTAAGGAGGTAAATGACGTTACGGGTGGTGCAGTTGCTTCTGGAGGTGATGGGGTAGGTGATGTTGGTGGAGGGACTCGAGAAAGAAGATGATGGTAGGTGGATAGGGCAAGTGAGGCAGCGAGGTTTTCCGCAGGGGTGGGAGCCTATTGCAAGAAGCGTGGTAGAAGTGGGAAGTTCCTTCCTCCAAAAGATATTTCCCAAATTTGGGGGCCGGCGGAAGGAGAGGAGCGGAGGATTGGCAAAAAAGTTGATAAAGAGGGACTGATGGGAGGAAGAGGTAAGAATTGGGTGGGCAGCATGAAGGATAGTTTTGAGAGCTTCGTGGATACCAGGAAGGAAAAGTGTCGTAAGAGTGAGTGGAGGGGTAGATGCAGGAATAGTGGGTGTGTGCGGATGAGATCCATTGTGGGTAGGCGTCATCGCCCTATGGATCTGTTCATGGACCAAGACTGGAGGGTAACCACGTTTGAGAAGAGCATCCTCGAGGACAGAGTAATACTCTGGAAGGGATGCTCTATCGGAACAAAGCCTCCATCCTCGACGAGCAAGGGCATAGGGGATAGAGGTTTTGGTATGAAGGGGATGGCAGCTATCAAAGTGGAGGTATTGGAGGCTGTTGGTGGGTTTGATGTGAACACAGGTGCGGATTTGGCTGTCTTGAAGGTAAAGATCGACATCCAGGAATGTGATGTGGGAGGTAGAGGATTGGTGGGTGAAGGACAGTGAAGGATGGGAGGAGAGACGCGAGAGAAAGGAAAGGAGAGAGTCAGGTCCATGCGTCCAAATGAGGAAGACATCGTCGATGTATCTCAGCCACAAAAGTGGTCTGAGTGGAACGTTGAGAAAGAGTCTTTCCCATTCTCCAAGGTAGCAATTGGCGTATGAAGGCGCCATTCGGGTGCCCATCGCAGTGCCTCTAATTTGAAGGTAGGAGAAAGTAGTTAGTGTCTTGGATGAAGGAAGGGAATTGACGAATGAGAGGTTGTACGTGGGAGTCAACGAAGGCGGAGATGCGTTCTGTAGAGGAATTAAAGCTGGCAACAATGGGGCGGCCGGGGATGTTGGGTTTATGGATTTTAGGGAGAAGGTAGAATGTGGGTGTGCGGGGTTTGTTGGGGATCATTAGAGCAATGGCGGAATCGGAAAGGCCTTCCTGTTTGCCTGAGGAATGGAGATAGGACGAAATTTGGTAGGAGTGGTGGTCTGTGGGGTTGGAAGTAAGGTGATGGTAAAAGGTTTCGTCAGAAAGTTGGCGCTCGGCTTCCTCGTTATATTTGGCGCGATCCATCACAACCGTGGTGGTGCCCTTGTCGGCAGGGAGGATGATGATATGGTCAAGATGTTTGAGTGTGGAAATGGCATGCCTTTCACGTCTGGTAAGATTATCTGTATGGTCGATAAGATCGGAAAAGTTAGGTTGGGAGATTCTGGAAAGGATATAATTGAGGTATTGTTCGACCGGGTGTAGGGAAGGAAGGGTGGGTGGAATGTATTGGGAAGGAGGTTTGAAGATGGAAAAGGTAGGTGGGAGGCCGGGAGGGAGTTTTGGGTTGGCAGAGGTGAGAAAGTCTTCTTTGGGAGGGTTAGTTTTTAGACGTAGTGTGCGGGCAAAGGACTGGACGTCGGCAAGGAGGCGAAAATGATCAAATTTGGTGGTGGGACAAAAGGAAAGGCCGCGTGAGAGGAGTTCATTCTCGGCAGGGGTAAGTACGTGGGAGGAAAGGTTCAAGACTTCATCTGGTTGGCAAGATGAAGAGGTGGTGGCAGGAGTGTGCGAAAAATATGAGCGCTTCAAAGGTTTGCGGGTTAGGAAAGTGTGGGTCTTTTTCAGGATATGAAGTGATGGTGGCGTTGGGAATCCCAGGAGGTCCGCAAGACAGGGAGTTTGACCGATGAGTGGCGGGGAAGGAGGTGGTTTGTTGACCTCGCCAGCTGTTATGAACGGAAGGGGAAGACCAAGTTTGAGGTGCCGGACGCAAAGCAGAGAGAGTTTACGGAGAAGTCTGTTGCGATGTGCGGTGATATCATTAGCCGCTTGAAGGAAAGCGGCACGAAGGTCGGATATGGATTGCGAAGAATGACGAAGATAAAGAACGAGAGATTTACAATTAGCGAAGTGGGAATTAGAGAGGGTGGTATAATGGTGTATGGTGGAACGGATAATGTGGATAGAGGCGAGGTGATACGTGAGGGCTAGGGAAGCGCGGATAGGGGGAGGAAGGCCTGAAAGAGGAATTCTGACGGTGAGGCATTTGGGGGTGAGTCCAAGTGCAAGGCAGGAGTTGAGGAATTCAATCTGGCAGTTGAGGGTAATGTGTCTACGGAGATGATAACGGAGACGGGTCAGTTCCATGGTGGAAGAGAAAGATAAGAGGAAAAGACGACAGGAAAGAAACGTAAAGATATAGACAAAAAGGAGAAAAAAGGACGGTATATATATTAACTAAAGGAAAAGAAAAGGTAGTGATGAGGGTGGCAACAAGGTGTTGAGGGAAGCCCAGCGGACACTTACCAAGTTGAGGACCAAGCTGGTAGGCTGCTGGGGGCGTCGAAGAGACACGTAAAACACACGAACACAAAAACACACGCAAGCTTAACGGGCCTATGCCCTTCTTCAGCGAAAGAGTAACGTAAAGTGACACACTGGGCGGGGAATGACAGGGTGATGTGGGAAGGTTGATGATTGGAGGAGGTGGGGAGTAGGAGGGGTGGATAGCCAATAAAGAGGAAGTGTGGTAAGGAAAAGTATATATATATATATATATATATATATATATATATATATATATATATATATATATATATATATCATCATCATCATAGGTAGTCTGTCCGTAGACAGGTCCGTGATTATTCTTGGTTAAACTTGGTTCTCCATATACTCCTATTTTCCGCTGTCCTCTTTATATCTTGATAACTCTCTTTCCCTTTCAAATCATCTATCAGCTGAAACCTTTTCCTACCTCTTTCCCTTTTCCCATCTAGTTTTCCTTCTAACACGTCTTTAATCATACTCTCTCTCCTCAGGTAATGTCCAACCCAGTTAGCCTTCCTCTTTCTGATAGTCTGTATAATCATTCGCTTCTCTCCTATTCTTCGTAGCACTTCATCGTTTTTCATCCTATCTGTCCATTTTATCTTCAGCATTCTCCTCCAAGTCCACATTTCAAAGCTTTCCAAGTATTTGATGTCATTTTTCCTTAGCGTCCATGTTTCTGCCCCATACAATGCTATACTCCATACGTAGCATTTTATCAACTTCTTGCGGATATCTTCCCTTATATTCCCTGTAAGTAGTTGTTTCTTTCTCCTGAAAGCCGCTTTTGCTTTTCCTATTCTAGTTTTGATCTCATCCGTACATTTTGCCTCTCGTGTTATGATACTTCCAAGGTATTTATATTCTGAAACTTGTTCTAATGGCTTTCCCCCAATAGTTATGTTCAGATTCTCTTCTTTACCCGATATTCGAATGACCTTGGATTTTTCTGTATTTATTTCCATACCGTATTTTCTACCTGTTATCACTAGTCTATTTATCATTTTTTGTAGCTCCTCTTCCTTTCTTGCTAGAAGTACTTGATCATCTGCGTATTTCACTGTTCTTATAATCCTTCCTCCAATTTTGAAATCCCCTGTGCCTTCTAAAGCTTCTTGCATTAGACTTTCTCCATATATATTGAATAGGGTGGGCGATAGGCAGCAGCCTTGTCTTACTCCTCTACCGATATTTATTCCGCAGGTGTTCACATTCTCAAACCTGACCTTTACAACTTGATTCTCATATAGATTCCTAATCAGTCTCCTGTCTTTCCAGTCTACACCTATATCCTTTAATATCTTCATCAACTTTATCCAATTTACTCTATCAAAGGCCTTCTGCCAGTCTACGAAACATGCGCAGATATCTTGACTGTATTCTATTGCCCTTTCTGATATTATTCTAACTACTCCTATAGCATCTCTAGTTCCTCGTCCTTTTCTGAAACCAAATTGATCTTCCCCTATTATTTCTTCTGCCTTTTTCTCCAGCCTTTTATTAAGAATCCTCGTGATGATCTTCGATGTGTGTGACAGAAGGCTTATAGTTCTGTAATCTTTACACTGCATTGCCTTTGGCTTCTTCTTTAGAGGGATCATTGTTACTTCTAGGAAATCCTGAGGCCACTCTCCCGTGTCGTAAATCTTATTAATTAATTTCGTGATCACTTTTAGTCCTTCTGATCCTATGACTTTAAGTATCTCAGCCGGTATTCCATCGCTGCCCGTGGCTTTCCCCTTCTTTAGTTCCACTATCGCCTTTTCTACTTCGCTCTCCATAATACTTGGTCCTAAGTTGTCTTCTTCAATGTTTTCCTCATTTTCCAGTTCTATTTTTGCCGCTCCTGCCTGTTTGCTGTATAATTCTTTAATGTATTCTTCCCATACCTGTGCTACATCCTTTGTTTCTGAGACTATCTTCCCATCCGTATTCATAATTCCTTTACCACAAATTCCATTAGACTTCTTATCTTCTAATTCCAGTGCCCTAGCGTACATCATATCGTACCGTCCTAACTTCTCCATTTGTTCTATTTCATCACATTTTCCTTTTATCCAATTTTCTCTAGCTTTATCTATTACCCTTCTCAACTCATTGTTTATACGCCTATAGTTGGCTCTACCTTCTTCACTGTTAACGTTTTTCCATTTTCGTCTCTCATCCATTTTCTCCAGCATTTCCTTCGTGATCCATGGTTTTCTGATTTTCTTCTCTTGTTTTCCAATCTCTTTATCCAAGGTATCCTTGATACTGGTTTTAATTTCATCCCATTCTATATCAACGGTCTTCGGTTTGTTTTTCAACTTTCTTAGGTTATCTTCCAACTTCATGCTGACTACATCCTGCCTTTCTTTCAGTTTTTCTAGATCCCAGGTCTGTCTTTCTCTTCTCGTTTTTCTTATTTGTTTGAGCTTTGTACTCACGTCAACTATTAGAAGGCTGTGATCTGAATCAATGTCCGCTCCTTGAAATGCCTTGGCGTTCTTTATGCTGTTCCTGAATCTTTGTTTTACAAGGATGTAATCTATTTGGCATCTCATTCTATCTCCTGGGCTTTTCCATGTGTATAACCTTCGTTTATGGTTTTTGAACCATGTATTAGTCACTACAAGGTCATTATTGATGCAGAATTCTACGAGTTTCTCCCCTCTTCGATTTCTCTTCCCAAGTCCGTATTGCCCGACAACATTTTCTTCCTGTCCTTCTCCGACTATGCTGTTCCAATCTCCCATTATTATGCAGTTTACCTTTCCTCTTCCGTCTTCTTCGTAAATTTCATTAATTTGCTCATAGATCTCATCTATTTCTTCATCGTCATGAGCTGACGTTGGCATATATACCTGGATTATCAGCATGTCCACTGGGACTGCTTTTAGCTTTATTGCCATCAGTCTATCGTTCGTTGCTATTATCTTTGTCACGCTTTTCATCATATCTTTCCTAAGTACCAGAGCTACTCCCCTTTCCCCACTATTTCCTCCAGAATAAACTACCGTGAATTCTTCCGAGTCGAACTGTCCTTCTCCTTCCCATCTAGTTTCGATTAGCCCTATAATGTCAACTCTATTTCTTCTCATTTCTTCTTTCAGGTTCTCTAGCTTTCCTGCCTTTCTCATAGTTCTTACGTTCCAAGTCCCTATTCGTAATTTACTTTCGACAAATGTTTTCCTCAAGGCAGTCCCCGCCCGGAGATCCGATTGGGGGACTATTTTACCTCCGGATTGTTTTACCTCGAGAGAACTCATATTGTCCAACCATATAATCTTTACTAGGGATTGTAATGTGGTAGTTTCCCTCTTGCTTTCCACATCGCAGTACTGTAGCCGTTCAAATCGTCCTGATCACGCCTACAGCTGTATTGGATATAGACCCAACCAACATCATTTGTTTTCGGCTCTATACCATACTGACAGTACTGCTGCCTACTGCCAGGCACTGATGATAGTTTTTTTTTTTTAATAAAACCTTCATTCGAGGGGTTTGAACCCCCGAACTTTGCAATAGAAAGCCGACACGCTAACCACTACACCACCAGTGCATATATATATATATATATATATATATATATATATATATATATATATATATATATATATATATAAGTTTTTGGGGCCGCCCTATGTAAAGAAAATCTGCCATTTTGTACACATCAATGTAACAGCTTATAGAGAACATGTACTTTTATTTATATAGTAATTATAATGATAATTAATTTAATAAAAAAGCAAAAATTTGTTGAAAGATGTAAATATATTATTTATACTCAACATTTGAGGGCCCCTAAATAACGGGAGCCCGGACGCCTTGCATCCGCTGCACCCCACACTTGGCTGCCCATGCATACTCACACGCACTCACGCACATCTACATCTACATTATACCCTGCAAGTCACCTTTTCGGTGGATGGCAGGGGGTGCAGTGCACCAAGGGTCCATAGTTTTCCTACGTCATCTTTTTCTATTATGGTCTCTTATCGTCCTAGGGAAAAACGATCCTCTATATCGCTCCGTTCTACAATCAATCTCGCGAATCTTATCATCACTGTCCTGCCTTCCGAAATACGTCGGGCTTCTGGTAAGTCCTACTACCTCATTCGCTAGTCCCTCCGACATAAATTTTTCCAGCAGTTTAATTCTAGCCTGCAGCCTACGTTCCTCTAACGATGTCCATTTCAGATTTTCTATTAATGATGTTACGCTTTGTTTACTATCGTAATTCCTCTTTACAAATCTAGCTGCCCTGCGCTGAACCCTTTCTATCTCGTTAGTGAGTCCCTTTTCGTAAGGATCCCACACAGCTGAAGCATATTCGACCTGCGGTCGAACCAAGGATAAATAGCATAATTCTTTCACTTTTTCGGAGCTATTTCGAACTATTCTCCCTATAAAGGCCAGCTTTTTGTTAGCGGCACCTATCAATCGGCGAATGTGGGTGTCCCACGAGAGATCACGATGGATCGTGACTCCGAGGTATTTAATCGAGTCTGAAACTGGAATATCTACTCCGTCCAACGAATAATTATTATTCAACGAGATACTCTTGGTTCTCCAGAAGTTGATGACGCAGCTCTTCTTTTGGTTTATCTCTAACTGCCATTCCTTACACCATGCAGAAATAGCTTCTAGGTCATTTTGGAGATACTGGTGGTCTTCCGGATTGCTTATTTCTCTATAGATGACGGTGTCGTCCGCGAAAAGCCTAATTTTACTTCTGACTACTGAGCTGATATCGTTTATATAAATTAGAAATAATAACGGACCAATTACACTACCCTGTGGAACGCCAGAGACAACCTCCACTAAGTTCGAAGATTTCCCATCTATAACAACCATCTGCTTCCTATGATTTAAAAACTCACGGATCCAACTAACGATTTTAGAATTTACGCCTAAGGTTTCTAATTTCGTTATTAACTTCCTGTGAGGTACCTTATCAAAGGCTTTCCTAAAATCTAAGAAGATGGCATCGACCTGCGTATTCTTTTCTCCGCTTCTCAGTAAACAATTAACAAAAAGACCGAGCTGAGTATCACATGACCTGCCTTTCCTGAAGCCGTGTTGACAATCATCTAACAATAAATTACTATCAAGAAATCGCATTATGTTGCTAACGAGTATATGTTCGAGAATCTTACACGATATCGAAGTTAAAGAAATCGGCCTGTAATTTTCTGGGTTCTCCTTGTCTCCGCCCTTATGAATTGGAGTAACGTGCGCTAACCTCCAGTCGCTAGGGACCTCTGCGCGAGAAATGGATTTCTCGAAGATAATCAGAAGAAAAGGTGCTATTTCTTCTGCTAATTCTTTTAAAACGCGAGCAGGAATTTCTTCGGGGCCAGTGGCTTTGTTATGTCTGATGGAACTTAATTGCTTTGCTATTCCCACCTCAGAAAATACTATATCGTCCATCAGCCCTCCCCCCCTTATTGCGGGTGCAATATGTACGCAATGGTCGCTGACGGCTGTGAATGCTTTTACAAAATGACCGTTTAACAAGTTGGCTTTCTCTACGCTATCATGAATAACGTCACCCGAGTCATTACGCAGGGAAGGTATTGTAGGGCCTCTACCTTGGACCTCTCTCACATAGGACCAAAACGCTTTAGGGTCCTCCTTCAAATAATTATTTAATACCTTATTCCGGAAGTTAGTAAAAGCCTCGCGCATAGTAGTTCTCGCTTTAGCGCGGGATTCCTTATACGTCTTAACTTTAGTTGCTCTATATTCATCGGATGATGTAGACGGCATATTTTTTATTTTCGCGTGGCATATTCTCTGACGCCTAAGCGCACTCCTAACTTGCTTATTGTACCAACGTGGCTCTTTATTGTCGACCTTCGATTTAATTGGAATGTACTTATCGATACTGTCTAGCATTATATCCTTGAATAGTTTCCATGACGACTCAGCACCTGATCGTTCGGTCATATCACGGAAGCCAGGTAGTATTTCTCGTAGGCGCGACCTGAAGCTTGAAAAGTTTGCCCTAGCAAATATATAAAACTTTCTTTGAGGCTTGGGGTGCCTATCGATTTTCAACTTACACTCTGCATATACGGCCTGATGATCACTTATCCCATCTTCAATGGTGACTTTGTTTATTCTTTCTGGGACGTTAGTTGCTAATAAATCTAATATGTTTCCCAATCGCGTTGGCTTTCTGACTAATTGAAGGAGAGAGTGCTCGCAGAATGTTTCGATTAATGCCTCACAGGATTCGCGTTCTTTACCTCTAGATTCGAAACATAGATTTTCCCAATCAATTGAGTGTAAGTTAAAGTCACCACCGACTATAACGATACCATCTTGATTTATCAGTCTAAGCTTTGATAATTGTTTCTCGAGACTTAAAATACAATCTACACCAGCGTTAGGTGTCCTGTAAAACGAGCATATGAACACCTTTTTGGAGCCATCTTTACCTATGCGGCACCAAACACTCTCGATATCCTCGTCATTTATCGGAATCTCACTGCTATCGTACTTATCGCTAACCGCTATGAAAACTCCCCCGCCCGATCTATTAGCGCGATCTTTTCTATAGACACGATAGTCTCTAGGAAATATCTCCTGACTCTGAATTTCATCCGTTAACCAACTTTCTGTGCCTATCACGACGTCGGCATGCAGACTGCGAATAACATGCTCGAACTCAGCAATTTTCCTACGGATGCTGCGACAGTTCAGTACGACGACGTTTAATTTCTCACTATCATTTCGCATGCTAATCTCACCCTTGACTTTCTCTTCCACTCTAAAACTACATGCGCTCCCACCACAATCACTCCCACGACTGTATGGCGTCGCATCAAAATTGGAATTGCGACCCGTCGCGCCCTTAACGGAACATTCTATCAATGACCTATCGCGAAATTGGTGCTGCATGTCACGCTCGGTGTATATTCTATCATTAGATAATCTTTCGGGATTCTTATTTTCTACAAATGCATCGATTATCCCCTGACCCAAAACTGACCTACACCCTGCCCTACTCTCTAGCCTAAAAAATCCCTACTGTGCTCGAGAATCCTACTCGCTACTCTCTGAGCCGATTCGGGCGTGTAGTGAACACCAGAGTGATCCAGTGGTGCCCTGCACGATTCGATATTCGGTCGTAGGTCGACGAAGTCCACTCCCAAGTCCCGACAGAAATTCCACAGCCTTCGGTTCAGACCTTCAACTCTACTCCAAACCTCAGAACCGCGGTCAATCCTAGGGACTATACTGCAGACAGTAAGCCGCACATCGGAACCCGACTCCTCTCGGACACGAGCAACCTCAGAGGCCAAGTCCTTAAAAGAACTTAAAATCTCCTCGGACCCGCGCTTCGAGGCGTCGTTAGTCCCAACATGGGCCACCACCCGCAGCCGAGAGCAACCTGTCGCCACTACCGCTTCTCTCACCGTGTTGGTCACTTGCGGCACCGTGCCTCCTGATATACATCTGGAGAAGACCCGCTCTTCAACTCCCTCCCGGCGGGCACTGGATAACAGGGGTGCCATTACACGCCGAACGTTAGAGCTACCTAACACTAACAACCCTCCCTTCCCAACCCGACTCCCCTTGGGCCCGGCCTCCATCGAAGAGACGGGAGTGGGTACGGGCGCAATGGCCGTGGAGTCGTCCTCCGACAACACCTCGAACCTATTACTGACAGGAAGCGAGTCCGCCGAAGCATTCCCAACTCCCTGCCTCCGCAGCACCACCCCACGATCTCCCCGAGTGGACACCACTCTCCACTCATCGGATTTCCCAGCCCGAGGACCCTCAGCCCGCGGTAAGGAGTCAGAGTCAACCCCGATCACTCTACCGGCTGCCGCACCCAGGCGAACCCGGGCCGCCAATTTGGCGCGGCGAGCTTTCAGGGATGACCCCGCACCCCCCACACGAACCAAGGCTGACTCGGACCTTTCCACCCTCTGAAGGAGGTCCGCAACCACCCTCTCCAGCTCCGTGATTCGAGCCCTCATGGCCTCGCAACCAGCGGCGCACAAGAAGGAGGAAACGGGAGTCCTCGGTGAAGCCATCCTAAACTTACCTAATTTATATACTAACGCAAAAGAGTTACAATATAAAAACAAAAGCTGAAATGGGATAAGGCTAAAGAATTTGGTCTGTTTTAAAGCGGGGACGCTCTTCGTGTAGCGTACGAGAAAGGGTCAAGCGCAGGTATAAAGTGAAAGGCGTAAACAACACAAACAAGGTTAGATCACGCACAGGAGATGATAGTACACAACAACGAAAAATATAAATACTATGGAGCGTAAAACTAAAACAACCTTACAAATGTAACGAGAATATGCTAATACACAATAACTACTATGATATAAATATTATTTTGTAAAAGGGAGAATGAAATATCTAACAAGAAACTACGAGGCTTAAAAGTTAACTATTACGGTAGAGAAAAATAAAAACTATAACGTGGATGTTATAACAAAACTAATTACATAACTTAAACGAATGTTAAATAAAATTACCGAAGGATAACAATAGAATAAAGTAAATTGTTAGTTCTACTTAACACTACAGCTACTCTAATGCTACAGCTACTCTAGTCGCTCGAGGCTACGTAGGAGCTCGCAGGAGGAAGTGAAAGGCACGTCCGTTCACTTCAACAGCCAGGTAAAGACGCACGCACGCGTTGTTGTTGTATCAATCTCAAAATTAACGTTGCAACGTTAATAATTGAAGATTATTATTATTCAGTAAACTGCGTGTGGACTGTGGCCATTTTTAACGATGATTTAAAACATGCAAATTTCTGACTGACTTCGCAAAGGTTTTTGCGGGTACAACTAGTGTTATTTAATCGTTGCTTGAAGGATGCCAATTTAACGAGATTAACATATAAGTTTCTTTAAGTTCTTGTACAAAGTGGAAGTTCTTATTCACGGACGCTGTTCAAAATCGTAATTCGGCGATGAATTTTAATAAGGATCAGTAACAATTTATTTTAAATCCGCCCTGTAGTTTCGGAGATTAAACATGCGGGCGGTGGTTATGTTACCATAAGGCGTTCCGATACTACCTAAAAACCTCAAAAATCCTGGGTCTTCCGTCTAAAAGATAATTTTTCGTTAATTCGCCGCGGAGTCAATTTCTTTCGTCGATAAAAATAAATTTTGTTCAATCACCGTTAGATGCCTCTGTCTCGATTTCGCTGTTTGATTCGAGAAGTCTTAAAATGACAATTAAATATATTCTACACGCTATCCTATGTTAATCAGATGTATGAAAGAAATACTCCTTGAATTTAACCAGTTCTGTCACAGTAGTGAATAATTAACATATGCCGTGCAATGAGATACGCCGGGAAAACTCCATTGCGGTCTTTTTCCGCGTATTCCCCGAGTTTGGGAACATCGGAGCTATAAGAAAGCGTAACTCAACCGCTCTACAATTTGCAAGGCGTTAAACATCTAATTTCCCATTGAAAATGTCGGATAATTCATCTGGTTCGTTCAAAAAAGAAGCCAGAAATTTCAAAGGAATATGGAACGAAATGTTTAAATGTGTCACTTTTCTGTTTCAGGGCGCAGCGTAGCGGCGGCCGAAAGAACTAACTTCGTGCGGCTTCATGAGCGAACCTCCTGTGACGTCACTGTCGCCATAGCAACGCTCTGATCCAACGATAATGGCCGTCGCATCTATGAACACTTCATTACGAAAAATTGAAGACATTGCTCAGTGTGTTACGTAATAAGAATTGGGCTGGAGTGCCCCGAGTTGTAGCAAGGAATCTGTTAAAAACGCTCGATATATGCATTTTGTCATTTTAAGAAAAGGGGATTTACAAGATTTCACTGGAGTCCATGTTCACGTGCTATTTCCGGAGAACATAGTGGAAAGATGTGTTTCGAATGCTGTGATAAAATTTAATACGGTATTGCATGTTTAAAAGTACCAGAGAGTGTTAAATATCGTTAAGCCTTTAAAAAACTTGAGTGTATCTTTTTCTTCTTTTATTAAAAGATGTTAGTATGAGGTAGTCTGTTAGACGAATGGTTAGTAATCCCGTTTGTCAAATAAAGGCTAGTAATCTAGGGTTAAAAATATACTCTCGTGATAAACGATTAATGTATCTTTGCTTTCTCAAACAAAGAGACAACACATGATAAAATATTAATACGTTTTTTAATCTAGATCGTGGTAACAACACGGCGTCTCCTTTTTGAATAAACAAATGCTTTGGTATCGTTGAAGAAGACTACGGATGTTTACCTGCCGCTAAAACGGCAGATGGAAGAAATACGAAGAGAATCTTTACGTTATCATTTGAGCAAATGTTTATTTGCTAATTTTAAAAAAATTATAGCCACTGTCGATTTCTTGAAAATTGTGTTCCAACATAAGACTGATACTGACGATTCTTTGAATATTTTTTCACGCAACAATGGACACTAAAAATAAACAAAATACCGCAAGTGATCGAATATTGACATGGAAAATTCTAATGTGTGTGTACATCTATTAAGTTTAAGCAACACAAATTTGTCGATTTCAACATTTCTCTTTCAAATAACATATAGTGCACTTACGTATGACGCTTGACCTTGTGCGTACGCAGAGAGAAACCTAGGGCTATGCTTGAGGGGTAGTGAGGAGGGGAGGTTGCGCAGATCATATGCGCAGTGGCACGGCGGAGGGGGGGGGAGGAATCTATTGTTCGCACGGTCACGTCTTACACAAAGGGAATATATTTTTCGGATTTTACCAGATTTTGCCCGTTTTTTACCTCCAGATTCGATTTTTTTAATTGGGATAAAACGCGAATCAACTCATAAATTCTACACTAGTAATAAAGCAATTAATATTAAATTAGGGGCTTGGAACTTTCGGACACGATTTATATATGCAAACACTTGACAATTTCAGCTCGCGTCCACATTTGATATGAATAACCTTCATTTATTTGGCTGTAATTTATTTAAAATCTCGAGTTTATCACTTAATTATAACTATTTAAACAACAAGCCCAAACCAGGACTAATGCAGGCTGGTTTCCAAAAGTTGACGTCCCGAATTGATTGCTTATATTGACAAGAAATGTTTCAGTGTGTATTAGTCATCCCAAGGAATTTTCATACCATAAATATCATTTGTAATTCATAGTTGGTCAATGATAGAGATACATTGGAAAACAAATTACTAGAGCTTTGTCAGGTTTAAAATACTAAAAGCAATGACAAAATCTCTTTCTGAAATTATATTTTGTAACCATATTTTTAAAAAATCTGATGTGGCCACCACATGACATTCTCCATATCTGTAATATTTCTAAAAATTCCAAATAAAAATTTTAAGAAACTGCGAGAAAATTTTAGACTTTACAAAGAACAGAAATAAACTCAAAACCATAGCCTTCTGATGTTGGGTATTACCACAAAGCTCTAACAATTAAGAAAAGAAAAAGGAGCGTCACTAAGACGTAACTAACGAATGTTATCGAAAATAAAATTTCCTACAATTTTTGTTCCAATATATTTTTACTTTAATCAAATATTAATGGAAATATTTCAAAATAACGGATAAGTGACAAGAGTAAACTCCTTTCCCAGTTGACCGATTTTTACCAAGTCTAGTGACTTTTATAAAAATGTTAAATATAAAATTTCGTGTTGACCTGATTAATAGTTTTTGAGTTACAGCACCCACATAAAAGCTATCACACACACACATATCGAGAAAATGGTCAAAACGTACTCAGGGGACCTCAAAACATGTATTTCTGTTGAAATCTGAAAATTAATTTTTTTCATGAAAACAATACTTTCCCCTATACTACATATGGAGAAAGTAAAAAAACTACAAAAGAAAGAAAATATTTTCAATATAAAATAAAAATGTCATCGAATTATCAAATATTAGTTTGAGCTGGTGATGTATATGTTTTTTGTCAAACCTTAACAGTTTTAAGTCAATTGAACACAAAAGCACCTGTGATTGCTGGATCCTATAATGATACATGATTTATATATATTTCATGTCAAAATGAACATCAGTTTTGTCAATGCTGAAAATTTATTTTGAGATTCCAATTTTTTTATTGTCACTAACAGCATTTATTCCATATTTGAAAAAAGTCAAATTAGCAGTAGAAAGGATCAACACAATAAATCTTACTTCTAATATATTTTTAAAATAATATCACCTATATCAATATAGGAATATAAAGATTACAGTTCAATATCAAAAACTATCAGTAACCTAAAGTCATTAAATCATAAAAATAAACATGTGATCAAAATTAAATTCAAATGAATCATACTCTACTACAACATAATTCCAAACACAGCCTTTTTTCCTGCCTTCTACATAACACCAAAAGTATTAGTCAAGATATTTGGAGCAGCAATGTGCTCGTATGGAAAATTTGAAAAAAACAAACCACATTCGTTTGATGTACTATTTTGAGATGAAAGCATGTTTCCAAGGCACCCTGGAGGTAATGCTTTTTGCCTTCGTTGCCGATTATTTTACATGGACGGCATCGCCAGGATACCCTAGCCCTACTCCATGGGTACTTAGACCACACCCTGACCTAGGCCAACACGCTCCCCCGAACCAGGAGCAAACACCTCGAAACCAACAACAAACAAAAGATTGCAAACAACGCCGCACAGCCAGGATGAACGTCGTATTGGACAAAATCCTCAAATGTGCCGAATTTCTAAATGGATAAATACCATCACCAAGCAAGTTAAGCCAACTAAACCAAACCATGCACCCTGAACAGCTATCACCATGCTCTATAATAATGCTCTACAATCTACTAAAATATCTATGCAAGCACATTACAATGCATGAAAAAATAAAATTATAACATTAAGAAAACAATACAATTTATATCACTGAATAATTGCAGTCACTCAAATCACTTTGTTTCTTCTATAATTTGTTCCATGTTCTTCATTTTTCTCAGGCTTTTTATCAATGTTAAACTCTCCAGAATCCACATGACCTCGTAGTGCAATACCTTGCTGTCCACATAACATTATAGTCATGATTATGGGTTCCAAGCATTTCCGATTCTCAATAACTTGTTTCATTCTCATCGTATCGAGCTGTTTGTCGATAGGTATTCTTTTGCCTGTCATTATATCACATAGGTTTTCATAAGAACATAATGCATTTGAATGATATAACGCTTTTTCATGAGCTTCAAATGTTTCAACTGCATGTTTCCAATTATTGTACCCACTTGATGCGAGTTGACCTAAAGGTTGAGATTTACTTTTACCAATTTCTTTTGGCGCGAATAAGCAACAATATTTACAAAAACATATATCTAGTCTCGAATAAGCAAGCCACTCATATCTGTGCAACCATTGCAATTGAAATTTTCTTTTCTTTCCATTTTTTTCAGTCATATATGGAAATGGAAAAAGATCATCTGGTTTCCACAAATTCTGTATAAAACCCACTTTATCTTCATTTATAAGTAAGCTCTTGTAAGCCGTGATATCTGATTTAATTAATGTTCCAGTAGTGTTATTCGATGCAGTCTGCAAGTTTTCACCCGTCTCGGGTGATTTTGATAGGACTATCCTGTTTTCCAATTTTGGTTTTTTCGTCAAATACTTGAATATCGTTCCTATTCCAGATTTTCTTTTATCATCCATTACCCCTTTAAATATTTTTTGAATAAATTATTTCTTATAATTGTAATACCTAGCATGAGAAAAATTAATGCTATTGACTTAAAACTTTTAATTTTACAATTTTAAGTGAACTTTTACCTTGTAAATGTAGTGGCCAAATGAGACTAACACTTTTTTCAATGAATAAGAACGGCTATTCCGTGGAAACGTGACACCTGGACACAGCTTACTGAAAATATGCACAAATTTTAACCTTTGAAATATATAATAGTTATATTTTCAAATAAAAATTTACGGTATTTATTTTTCAACAGTAATATGGAATAACATATTCGCGGGCAGAATAATAAATAATTGAAATTCATATTATCATAAAAAATAATTTGGCCTGTAATATATGTAATAAAAATAATCAATATAGAAAGATTTTTCCAGTCTTTGAATCCAGAATTTGAAATTTTGTTTTTAAAATCAGAAAACAACTTGCAAAAGAAGCAGAAAACGCAGTCAAGTTTTTAAGAACAAACTAGCCAACGACGATCGATGAATTCACCATTTAAAAGTTTCCGGGTGTACAATTATACAGAAAAACGCCTATTACTCTCATTCACAGGAAAGTCAAAGTTACTATCCCTGTTTGGACCTTTATCAATTACAAAGACTAGCTATAATAATAATAATAATAATAATAATAATTTATTTACTGCAGTGACCCCTGTATGGGGCATTACATTGTCAAGGTCATAGTAAAAATAAAAGAACAGTAGAATACAATATATAGAAAAGTGCACAAACATGACAATACAGTACAAAAGACACCATTTGTGTAGATTTTTACAATTTTTCAGAGATAAACTCATTGATGCTATAGTAAGCCCCCTTTAACATCATATCCCTGACATTTCTTTTAAATATAATTGCAGGCATAGATTTAAAATTAATAGGGAGTGAATTGTACAATTTTTTACTAGAATATTCATAATTTTTTTGGCTTGTAGCAAGCCCACAGTATTTCATATCAATATTAGTACAATATCTGGTTTCATATTTGTGAATATCACCACGTAAAATATTTTTGAAGCCCGAGTGAACATAACAGGTAGCTTCCAAGATATAGACAGAGGGTAATGTTAAGATATTGCTACATCTAAAAACATCTCTACAATGTTCTCTTGGTTTGAGATTATGTATGATTCTTATTGCCTTTTTCTGCATAATAAATATCTTTTTACTAGCACTTGATGCTCCCCATAATAGAATACCGTATGACATAACACTATGAAATAGAGTTAAATAGGCACATCTGAGGGTATCATAGGATACCTCAGTCCTTAGTCTTATTAAAAGATATATTAATTTTGCCAATTTATTTTCTAAATATTCAATGTGCTTCTTCCAAGTTAGTCCAGGGTCCAAAACTATGCCTAACAGTTTGCCTGTTTCATTTCTGTTTGAGAAGCTTTTTGATGGATTAAAATGTATATGTTGGTTTTTGGTAGCATTGAGGCTTAATTTATTGCAGGCAAACCATGCCTCCAATTTCTCCATAGATTTTTTGATTTCCCTTTTGTTTTCCTCAAGATTTGAGTTTTTAACAAAAAAACTAGTATCATCGGCAAATTGGAGGGTATATGACATAATATTTCCTGGGCAGTCATTAACATATAATATAAAAAGAAGCGGACCGAGTATTGAGCCCTGAGGCACACCATGGATATGGTTAAAGTTTTCGGATTTACCATTTTTAGTTACCACAACATGAAGTCTATTGCTTAGGAAAGATTTGATTAAATCATGAATTTTGCCTCTGAAACCATAATGATTTAATTTGGCAAGAAGAATCTCATGCGATAAGCAGTCAAAAGCTTTTGTGAGGTCACACAGAATACCTTCAATATGATGCTTCTCCTCAAAGCCATTTACTATAAATGACATGGCTTTAGCTACAAGATCTATAGTATTTCTACCTTTTCTGAAACCAAACTGCCTGTCATTTAGTATGCCCTGTATTTCAATAAATTTATTCAATCTGCTTATTATAGCCATTTCATACACTTTGGACAAAATAGGGCTTATTGCTATTGGTCGGTAATTTGCAGGATCATTTATTGGACCCTTTTTATAGATAGGCAGCACTTTTGTTTTTTTCAAAGCAGATGGATAGATACCTGTCATAAAAGAGTTATTGATTAGTTTAGTTAAGGGTTTATTTAGAAATTCCCTAGCATGCTTTACAACTTTAGAGTTTATCCCATAAATATCACAGGTATTCGAATTACTTAGCTTTTGAATAATGGTATTTACTTCTTCTTCCGTTACTGGATGGAGAAAAAATGATTTGCCACAATTTCTAGCATTTTTGCGATTTATGTAGCTTAGTTTATCATTTTTAAGATAGGAGGCAACATCATTTGTATTTTGAGTAAGATTTTTATGTATATTTGTAGCAGATAATTCCCAATGCTTAGCAAAAACCTGTGGTGACAAGGAATTTTGCTTGGATTTTATACTTTTTATAGAGTTTATAATAGACCAACTTTGCTTAGATTTATTATTGGCTGTAAGTATCAACCTGTCATTAAAATCTAGCTTTGCTTTATTTATTGCTAATTTATATTCTTTCGTAAGTTTCCGTTTCTGATTATCAATCAGAGGTATTGGCCACAGACCAATATCACCACAGTTAATTTTACATGATTCTGACTTTTCAAACCGAGTTTCTGTTAAAGATATAGATGAAGCTGATGTGAGTACTGGTAATTCTACTAACGGTGTTGTTTTAATGTGTTCTTCTAATAAATGAAATTACGATAACATTTTATTAAAGTTTTTATAAGTTTAATTCAAATTACTTTATCAAAATCATCCAGTTACATTACGGAAGGGCTTTCAGTCTCCTAAAGGACATTATTATTAACAACGAAAATTAAACAAAATTCCGCATCATAAAATAATTAGCTTTACTTACCAAATACTGCTAATTAGGTACCTACTGTAAAAAGTGGCCGTTTTGGGAAAGTATCCGGGAAATAGAATTTGTCGGCAACCAAGAACTTCCGAAGCTGTTCCCTTCGTCTGTAGAGAAACACTCGTGATCAACGTAAAATGTTGAGATCAAACCATGAAAATTAACTATTTCAGAAGAATATCTTAATCACCTTTGCGTATTTTCAAACGAATTATCCAGTGTTCAGTCTAAACGAAAGATACGAACTTGAACTATTGATGTTGTTCCAAAGAGAAACCAAATGAGACTAATCCTCTTAAATAGTTTCCCTCTTTCAAAAAGGACTAGGAAACATTCCTACATCTGGAAACTATTAAAGGGGTCGTTTCCTTTTGCCCATTCGTGCGGAGAAAAGAGAAAGACCCAAGTAAGGGACCCGAGACCCTCTCCCTCCTCCTACGGTCAACGTTCGGTCGGAATATGGGAAGGGATAGTAAGATAAGCTTGAAGGAATGTGTGAGAAAAGAAACGCTTTTGGAATTTTGTGAAGAGCAAGTGTGGCAGAATTAATGATAATTCCATTTACTCGACCACTGTTATTTTTACAAGTTCTTATCTATCACAGGTATGTAAGTACTAGCAGCGGCCTCTGTAACTGGCGGATCTCTTGGAATTGGCGGCCCTAGCTGGCCTATGCAAAGTCCAGCCCTGCCAGTAACTAATAAGAAATATTAGTATTGGAAAAACAATGCTATTACATATTTTGAATTAAATGTCAATGTGAACATTGGGAACCTTCAGATTTTGTGGGATATAAGTTATTTTAACAGCAATATTCTTCACAAAAATTCTTAAAACATCGTGAAAATGCTCGTCAGCAAATTAGGTTTTGCGAATGTCTTTCGTAAGAACTTTTTACGAAAATGTAATCGCATCCAAATATCGTAATCATTTGTGAGACAAATCGGCTAATTTTTGGAAAGTATTGCGGCATATAGAATCGAATAAAATTCTACTAAATCACTTGCTTCATACGAATTTTTACTTTCTCTATTTACGTAGATAGAGAAAGTATTGTTGCCTTTTTCATTTCTCTCAATATATCTAAATTTCAAATGCAGTGTTTAAGCCACCAATACAGTTTATAAGCCACCTATACCGTTTTTAAGCCAGATATCTCCTTTTGTGAATCGAAGTAGAGTTAATACCATAATGGCATATTGCCATAATTTACAAGATATTCTTCGTTCGTGCTCACATAGTGTAAACGCACCTTTAAAAGCCGATCTATTGATCGATTCGACGTGTATTAAAAAATCTATGGCAGGAAAACAAACTTCCATTATTTAGGCGTACGTTGTTTCATGTCTCGAACACCTACGATGATTCTGTGATTTTAATATGCAAATAATTAATGTTCTACATTCAAATTTATTCCTTCTCGCATATAACGCAACGAATTTTGTTTAAATTGGTTGCCTAAATCCTCCTTCAAAACATGAATTGCCCAAATTTATTTTGGGGGGGGGGGGGCACGGGCCCGGTGCCCCCCCCCCTCGGTACGCCACTGATATCAGGAAAAGCAACGGGACGAAGTACCAAAACTGCGTGCTATCAGTACGGTCGTAGGCGTCGTAAGGCATGCGATGACGTCACGTACCCCTTACTACTCTCTCTCCAACCAGGATGCCGTTTTCGCGGGGTATTTAAAAGAGTTCTTTAATTTTTTTTTGCATAATGAAGACGATTTAACAAAAAAATATTCACAGGGAGTAATTAAGTCAATTAAAAAGAATTAAAAAATATATATAATTAAATATTTTGACAGTCCCCCATTGTCATCTGTGACGAGATTTCGCAGTGACGAATTTTCTGTGACAAGAATTCCTAAGTAAGATATAAAGACTAAAATTGCTGTTTAAAAAAAAAGATTTTGAGGGCATTTTCTGCGACAGCTGAACGAGTTTTTAATCTTTGACTAAAAATAGAAAAGAAAACAAATTTATTTTGGAGAAAGCGAGGGAGAATAGGAAGGACAATGGGAAGGATAAAGGGAGAAAATATTTGCTGAATTCCGAAATGGCATGTATTTAAATAGGCATATAAAAGTGACAGGACAAGCGGATGGGAATGATTTTAATGGGACAATCTGTTGAAAGAATAAACTAAGAGAATAAGAGCTAAATAAGGCAAGAATTGAAGAGCAAATTACATAAGGCACTTTTTTCTTGTTTTAGGATTATGATGTCAGCATAAGATTAAATATTTGGTTGAGTTCGACAGCCTCATAATATAGTATATGTCTAGTCCCGGGGTTCCCAAACTATGTTCCGCGGAACACCGGTGTTCCGCTGAACCTGAATAGGTGTTCCGCGACAATTTGGAAAGGTTTTATACACTGCAATATATTTAAATATCTTCTACTATCTACTTCAAGTAATAAATGAAAAGTAATTTTAAATTTCCTGCCTTTATGTATGTGTGGGTGTTTTAAGCGAAAGTGGCGCTGTGTAAATAATGCCCCGTTCCCACTACCAATGTACGGACCTTCGTACCAACCACTCGCGCGTTTCCACGAGTTATAAGTTACCATCGTAACTCAGTGCTGCTCTCCCTAGGCTGCCGGTTGAACTACTAACAAACACACATCTAATCTTGGACATTTTAGTAGAAATGAAGAGCACTTTCCATCTTTGTATACAGTCAAACTCGGCTATAACGAGCGCCACGGGACCGTTTAGTTTTGCTCGTTATAGCCGTTAAACTTAATATCCGTGAAGGCAAAAGCATGCATGCGTATGGTGAAATAAGACATAAGAAGTAAAAGTGAATATATAAACAGAAAGGTTATTTAGTAAATTTATGAAAAAACCTAAAAATGAGAATAAACTAGAAAATTTAAAGTAAACATACGTACATATAAAAATTACTCACAGCTGCATCCTTAATCACTACCCAAGTCGCACTTCCTCATTTTCTTGTTCGTTGTTAGGTTGTTCTCTAGTGCATATAAAATCGCTTCTTTGTTTTTCCATAAGGATGAAACCGTAGACGATGATAAATTAAATTTTTTACACACTTCAACATTTTTTTACCACGTTCTAACTCTCGAAAAATATCAACCTTTTCGCGAATAGACAAACACTTCCTTTTATGTACGGACATGTTACTCGTTCAAGGGCAAAATCTCAACTGATTTTTGTGATCAACGCTACGAACTTTCTTTGCAAACTGTGAGCATACCAATTCCAGGAAGAGTTAATGAGGAGACGGATTAAACGTGGGATTTCCCATCTTTACATGGGAAAGGGTGTTGGGTGCATTCGGCTGAGCGACGGGGGTGGGCGCCATTGTACATGCCCTCAGCCCCTTACCCCCTTCCAAACACAACCTCCTGGCTGTAAAAGAGCTGGGGGTTGGGAGGAGAGGACAAAGGACCTCCGCGAGTGCCACTGTACCTGCAAGTTGGGAATTCTTGGTTTGGACGAAGGGATTAATTTTTAACAACAACGCCGCGGTCTTTAACCTCCCCGATGGATAGGGTGTAGCGGCTGGACTCAAGAACACAAGGTTACATATTTTGGGTCACTATGAGGATTTAAGGGGCTGACCGCCACCGCGTTTGAGACAGTGAGAAGTGGTCAAAGTTTGCTCGATATATCCGTGAAGCGTGCTCGTTATATACGTGAAATATTTGTATGTAAATGCTCGTAAACTTATCTTGGAGGTAGCATTTGCTCACTATAGCCGTGAACTCGTTACAACCGTGCTCGTTATAAACGAGTTTGACTGTATTTGGAAATGTCTTAAAAATGAAATCACAGCTCTCCTCCACTCTTCATCAAAAGACAGTCTTCGGCATCAGTGTATAAATTCGGGAGGGAAAGGTCTGCGGGAAATTTCATAAATAAGTCCGTGTTGTTTTTTAACCTTAAAATTTGATCGACTTTGAACTGAAATTTTTTGTTGATAAATTTGTCCTATTACAGTATTTAAATATTATTCAAAAACTACCTATGGATTTTTGGTTAAAAACTGAAACTTCGACAAAAGGAAGGCCAAGAACTTCTACTGATACATCCAATACGTCTATCATTGAAGAAGAAAATGATCGAAAACCCGTGGTTTCTTCAAAATCTAATATTAAAGAACAAGTGTCATCTATGAACAGA
This sequence comes from Tanypteryx hageni, assembly GCA_028673005.1. Taxonomy (NCBI): domain Eukaryota; kingdom Metazoa; phylum Arthropoda; class Insecta; order Odonata; family Petaluridae; genus Tanypteryx; species Tanypteryx hageni. Next base: position 13,737,933 of record CM054117.1, read on the forward strand.
CCAAAACGGAAGTACGATGAAACTTATTTAAACTTGGGATTTACGTGTATTGGCAATTCGGATGCTCCTGATGCAATGTGTGTTTTATGTCATAAAATACTCGCAAACAGTTCTTTGGCTCCAGCAAAACTCCGCAGGCACTTCGGAACGATACACAGTGATTATAAAGGAAAAGACATGGAATTTTTTAAGAGACGACGTGACTCACTAGAAAAGTCTAAACTTCAAATGATTACAATGGCTAAAACTGAAAATGAAAATGCAACAGAGGCATCTTATCGCGTGAGCTATCGCATTGCACTTAATGGTGAAGCTCATACGATTGGAGAGACACTCATTAAGCCATGTGCGAAAGACATGGTGTCACTTGTTCTTAACGAACAGGCTGCTGAAAAAATAGATGCAATACAAATATAAAATAATACTGTTTCACGACGGATTAAAGATCTTTCTACTAGCATAGAGAAAGAGTTAATTCATCGTCTTGGACTTGGTAGTGAATAGTGAATATGCATTGCAAATGGATGAATCTACAGATGTCGCAGGACTAGCTGTACTACTAGTATTTGTTCGTTACCCATATGATAAAAGTTTTGAAGAAGATTTACTCATGTGTGGATATTTACATGGACAAACTACAGGAGAAGATATATTTAACCGTATTAATGATTACATTACAAATCAAGAGATAGGTTGGGAGAAGTGTATTGATACTTGTACAGATGGTGCTCGAGCAATGGTAGGAAAGATGAAAGGTGTTGTATCACGCATCCAGAAAGTAGCTACAAGAGCCACCAGCAGTCATTGTATTTTGCATAGGCAAGCACTGGTGACTAAAAAAATTTCCACAAATTTAAAAAATGTTATGGATGAAGCCGTGCAAGTGATTAACTATGTAAAATCAAGACCACTTCAATCCAGATTATTTAAAATTTTGTGCGATGAAATGGGTAGTGGACACAAAGCACTTTTATTGCATACTGAAGTGAGATGGCTATTCAGAGGGAAGGCACTATTAAGACTTTATGAACTTCGAAGTGAGGTATTGGTCTTCTTGAAGGCACAAAATAATTCAGTACAAGTACAAAATTTTGTTGAAGTTTTAACAAATCCTTCATGGTTGATAAAACTTGCATATCTGGCAGATATTTTTACCAAGTGTAATGAAGTTAACTTATCATTACAAGGAAAAAGTATTACAGTTTGTAACGAGACCAGACCGATAACGGACTTTGCTGTTCATTTTATTTTGTTTTTGCGTGCAGCCAACAGGGTGCGCGTCAGTTCTCTCTTCTCTTGTGGAAGCTTACGTAGTGTAGTGTGCGCCCCAGGCGATTAAAAGGTGTTTGTGTTTTTACGCGTAACTTTCATTTGTGCCCTTTCCTCTCCGAGAAACCCTAGCCCGTCACAAGTTTTTATTACAAGAGATAAAATTGCATCTTTTGATAAAAAAATACAATTTTGGATTTCATCGGTTGAATCTAATAATTTTGATTGTTTTCCTGCCTTACATGAATGTTTGAATGAATTAAATTTTAAAGTAGATTACGAAGTTTCCAAGGCATTTTTAGAGCACCTACATAACTTGAAATCAACTCTTTTGCAATATTTTCCGAAAACTACTAAGGACGATTCCTGGGTTCGGAATCCATTTTCCGTGACAGCTAAACCAGTAGGCTTAAACGCAAGTGACTATGAAAATCTAATTGATTTAATTAGTGACTCTGATTTGAAACAAAAATACAAAGATCAGCCTTTGAATGATTTCTGGGCGAGTTTGTCAGAAGAGTACCCCAATTTATCAAAACAAGCTATTATTGTTTTACTTCCATTTTCTGCAACCTATTCATGCGAAGCGGGATTTTCTTATTATGCTGCAACGAAGTCAAAGTGCAGGAACAGGCTCGACGCCACACCAGATATTAGAATACAACTTACCAATATTATGCCTGATATCAAGAAGATATGCAATTCAAGAATTCAAAATCATAAAAGTCATTAAATGCTTTATTTATTCATATTTTTATGTTTATATTATATTATTATAGTTTTATATTTAAAAATAATTACTAAATTAATAATTTGTTTTAATAAAATGTTTTTTTAAATTTTTACAAATAGAATTACCCAACCTAAAAAATAAGCTAAGTGTTCCGTTAAACTTCCCAGGTTTGCGAAGTGTTCCATTGCAGAAAAAGTTTGGGAAACCCTGGTCTAGTCCATAATCTAGGATCGAACCCATAACTTCAATGTAGACATTGAACAGCTTAAGAAATAAAAGTTGCACCACCAAATGATTCCTGGAAGTTTGATCGAAAAAGATTGAAATGAAAAGAAAAGATAGGAAAAAGACATTGCAAAACTCTCCACCAGCTGATACTAGATCCATCAAATTTCAAATCAAATGTCTAGCCCTCATATAGGGAAAGGGGGGAACAAAAATAAACATTTGAGTTGGGTAAAATTCGAGTAATGGAAATACATTTTCATTTTTTCTGCTTCAATGAAACTGATGGAATAATATGGTACTATGCAGATAGGCATAAGCTGTAATTTGGGAATAATTTTGAAACAGGAAAAAATGCTACTATGACTGGGAATCGAATGCGGGACTTCCACTTGTATCATTCATATTTGGACAGCGGAATTACATTATCTTTCTCAGATTCTTCTTTCTCCTATTTTCTTTTACATATTTCAGCCATTTAAAAATATTTTGAAATTGTACCAGAGGTGACTTATTATCAGCCTTCATCTAGCTTCATATTACAGTCAAGAAGTATTATGTATTAAGTAGAATTCCTCTTCATCTATTCTAAACATTTTCACAAATACTTTTCTACAATAATGATGCTTTAAATGTTTTATAACGCCTTGATCCAATGGCTGTAATTTAGATATCAGGTTGTGTGGTAAAATGCAACATGAACTCTGCATTGATTTTTCATTAATATGATATACAGGACAGTGTACACAAACCAAAAAATTATTTTCCTATTTTCCCTGTATCGATTTGTATTCAGTAAGGCAAGCTCTATCATAGAGCAATGCACATCATCTAGGAACAAACTAGAGATGAAAAAAACTGCAGATTAAGCTGCAGCATTTATAATGCAAAAATCCGTGACAATTATGGGTCCAAAAATACATTTCTGGAACACTGGGACATAGAACTGAAAACCAAAACAAATCACTCTACGTAAAGAAGTGTAAATATGTATTACAAATATGAAGAGACGTGCTTACGTACTTACCAGAAAATTTGAATTCAAGAAAAAATGTAATAGGGAATAGGGAATTTTCTTCGTGCAATAGAAAATTAGGGTTTTAGTAGCTCACATTACAGAAATCAATCAACATGAAAAACAGGGATTTTGGCCAATGAAATGAGTTCACTCAGGGATATCGAATTCGAGTTCAGCTTGTAGATGTTCTGTGGAAAATATCACGCGAAATAGAGAGAGTGAAGGAAGAGACAATTAAGTTGTCGGAGTGCGCCGCACACGTCGCACGTATAGATACCGTTTACCGATAGTACTTACTTAAAATTAACATATCATATCAGTCATTATTTATAATTTTTCTGGTACAAGATCCAAGGCCATGGAACGTAACCCCATTTTTTCTATTAAATCTATAGCCTGCGGAACGCGGAATCGCCGTCCACGGTCTTTGGCCAGAACGTATCCCCCGCGTTCGGCGTGGCATGCGGCGGGGATTGCGTATCCTGTATTATACGCGATTACGACTTCATTACTACGTAGTTCCCTAAGTTGACGTTCGTGTCTCCACTTCCTCGAATATGTTTGCATTGAGAAGATATTTGGATCCTGATTTATTTTATTGTAATTTTGCACAATTCTTCATGAAATGTATACAATTATTTGTTTTTAAAATAAACATATTTGAACTATCTTATTTTCTATACGTTTTCATTTCAAAGATAAGAGCACAATTTAAAAAAATAAGAGAATTCTCACAGTTTTGGTCTGTTCGGTGATGTCCTGGATTTCTGCATAAGTCATTTTGTCCCATTTTTGACAATCAGAATCTGGTCGCCATAGTATAGGATAAATCACACTTAGCTACATCATGTTTTCAGTTATCTTCCGTAAGAATACGAAATAATGCAACAGTCCAATTTCTACGAAGGAAATATTAGTAGCATGATTTCCTTTTTTTAAAGTGCAACGCCGCAAACTTACCCCTTTAGTGAACTAATTTCTGTAAGGTTGGGAAAAAATATTCGTTTCTCTTTTTTATCTATATATCGTATTCGCTTCGATCCTATCGTATATAACTTCACATACTTATCAGTTGCTTACGGAGAGTGTCTTCAATTTTATCGGGATTGTTTGGTTACAGACTTTTTACAACATGTCATTCTGCTAGACTAAAGCTGTAGTCTTGGTTTCTGGATTATTTTATTGTCGTGCACTTGTAACCGTCCAGTCATTTTTCTTAAGACACTTCATAGTATTTGTAACGTATATTATAAGACATCAACAAAATTAGTACTACCGAGTCAACACATCTATAATTTATAAAACATGGCCTTGCAAGGTATTCGTGTGATTGAATTGGCTGGTTTAGCACCAGTTCCTTTTTGTGGCATGATCCTTGCAGATTTTGGAGCATCAGTAACTAGGGTGGACAAGGTAAGCTTTGGTGTGTTATTTAAATAACTTTTGAATAATAGTGTACGCGTTCTATATTTCTTGATAAACAATCGTAAATTGCAATTTTTCCTGTGGAAATGCTTTATAGCAGTTCTAAAAAAATACTTTAATATAGGTAGATAGCAGTACGTCGTTGGACTGCCTAGGGCATGGGAAACGATCTATATCTCTTAACTTAAAGCATCCTGAAGGGATTCAAGTTTTAAAAAAGATGTGCAAAGTATCAGATGTTCTGATCGAACCTTTCAGAAAGGGTAATGTTATGCTTAAGTGGAAGAGTATATAATTTTTTATTCAATCAATTACAGGATAATAGGTGTTCAAGCTTTAGATGATATATATTTCATTTAATCTATATATAATAACAAGTACTCTGCGATGAATAATTTAAATGTATGTACTGAATTACTTGAGTAATCTCTTAATTTATAGGAGTAATGGAGAAGCTGGGATTGGGTCCAAACATATTGATGAAAGATAATCCAAGCCTTATTTATGCTCGGCTAACCGGTTATGGTCAATCTGGACCATATTCTGCAATGGCTGGTCATGACATTAACTATCTAGCAGTTTCAGGTTGAGTTCTTTGCTCATTATAGTTACATTCAGCTGAAAGTTATGTAATGGAATGTAAATTTAATAAATTAAAAAAGGGGATTTGTGAAACTAACAGTTCTACAGATTTATATTTTAAAAGTTATTTTATTATAAATGTGAGGAATCACATGCTAAACTCATCATCTGAGATTTTTTTGCTAGTATTTTATGTTACCTCATCAGCATGTTTGCTTATCAAAAAATCTTAATGACTGTTACCAAATAATTACTTTAATTTACTCAGTACTTTAAAAAACATTAGTATTTCTGGTTCTTTTGGAAGGACATGGGCAGTGTAATGGAAAATTCTTTGCTCTTGCATTAAAGCAAAATCCACAGTGAAAGTATTTTCCTCAACTTAATAGATTATGTCCACCAGCTACATAATGAGAAAGTATTGTTATTCTCAGTACATACCCATTATGTTATGGCAGTCAAGTTACCTTTCCCACTTCAATGTATTGGGTTGATTTTTTTGGGAATGTTTGTAGGTGTTCTGTCATTGTTGGGTCGCAAAGGAGAGAAACCAACACCCCCAATCAATTTACTTGCTGATTTTGCTGGCGGAGGACTTTTGTGTGCCCTGGGAATTGTTCTTGCACTCACAAGCAGAGAGAGAAATGCTACACAAGGTCATAAAGGAAAGGGCCAAATTGTGGATGCTTCAATGGTTGAAGGTGCTGCTTATGTCTCAAGTTGGCTCTTTCGGTCTCGTCCAAGTCTTCCAATTTGGGGTAACCCCAGAGGCCAAAACATGTATGTAAATGTAAATATTTATCAGTGATTACATATGAGGAATTATTTAGCAGTGTCTAGTTTCCGATAATGTTAATTTTATAGAGAAATTTAGAAGTGAATGTTTCTATAGCCACACTGGCTAAGTAATAATTATTCATTTATTTCGAGTCTTCCAAAAAATATTATAATGGATAAAATGTTTTAAATTGAAGCCCAGCATATGTTACAATTGACAATTGAAGTAGGCATTAAAAAGGAAGAAGATAACTTTTATGTGACACAATTTATTAAAAAGTATATGATCCTGGTTGAGATGCATCAACATTAGGTGAAGTTCAGTGGTGGATTTGAAAATTTCTTGTCCCTAGGCTAAATTTTTTCTGTCCCCTTTTTTTTGCAATATTTGTTCGAAAATAATCACTTGTGTATATGGTTTGTCTGTCCATCCATCCCTGTGCAGATCACAATAGTTAAATTCATCAAAAGTCGGAAATCCTGTTATTATTTCTGCCCCAAAATCTTGCTGCCCATAGGTCATTAGGAATATTTTTGAAATGAGAATAAAAATATTCCCAACATTACAGCTTATGCCTGTCTGCATAGGATCTTCAGATCACTATATTCCATCAATTTCTAGGCCATTGCCTACTTTGGCCTTATTTAAAATCCTCTACTGGTGAAGGTTGTTAAGAAAGCATGCTTTATATAGACAACGCTGTTGGTAGCGTAGGAGGATGTGAAAAGGGGAAAGCGATAGGAGTCAATGGTATGATTCCCGCCTCACAAAACATCCTTTCACTGGGCATGCTGCTTGGAGGTGATGACAAGTAGCTCCTGGCCAATTTTGACAAGTTCAGGATAGATAGCTGCATTCTTTGCCCACCAAGTTAAAGGGATGTTAGGACATTTAAGTAAATTTTCAAATTGCATCTCTTCTTTAGAATAAAACGTATTACCCTCATTTCGAAACTTCTTGTTTTCTTTCATTTTCAAATGAAATTTCATCTAAACAAGCCCACACATCTTGAATTTTATCGTCATTATTTTTCTCTTCTTCTGTAAGTTCTCTTGGTTCATTGTCATTTTTTTCATTTTCAAATATTGGAGACAGACTTCTCATTTCTTCTATAATCCAATTTTTAGCAATAACACATATAGTGGGTTTTAAAAATGTAAGTTTGTAACGTAGATCCAAAACGGTAGCAATCACATACAATTTAATTGATTCCACATTCTGAAATCTATCTTGCAAATATTTTAGCAATTCCTTTTTCATAGTTACAGTACCTTCGTCATTTTGTTTTTTGCTGAGGAAGCGCTCCAAAGCAGCTAAATTTGGAATCACCATCGAAATAAGAGCTTCCTCTGAACTGGCTTTGACTATGATGTTGAAAAATTTTTCTAATAAGATAACTACATTTTCAATCAACTTAAAATTGGCAGCATTCAGGTTGGGTATGTTGTGATCTGATGAATATAATGTGATGGCCTGCTTTAGTTCAAATATTCTCTTCAACATATTATATGTCGAATTCCATCTCGTTGCTACGTCTTGTACCAATTTGTGATAGGGAAGCGAAAAATTGGTTTGTATTTCTTTCAGCCTTGTACAAGCTACTTGCGAGTGATTAAAATGAGTTATGATATTGCGGCACTTTGATATTAAGTCTGAAATAGTTTTGTGAAAATATGCTACCATGAAGTACCAATTGTAGAGTATGGATGAAGCAAGACTCATTTCTCAAACCGGTAATACTTGCCCCACTTATCATGTTATGTGCATTGTCCCGAAGCAATACGTGTATATTGTTTTTAGCATTTAAGTTCCAGAGAGTAGGCATCCCTTTAACTTGGTGGGCAAAGAATGCAGCTATCTATCCTGAACTGTCAAAATTGGCCAGGCATTACTTGTTATCACCTCCAAGCAGCTTACCCAGTAAAATGTTTTTTCATGATTCAGTTTAACTTTTGTTAAGAATAATAAGTTTGTTTTTTAAAGGTTTATTATAATTAAAATATTTCTTTGAATGTTTTTTTGCAAACTAAAAAATAAAGTTAAAATAATTTCTACTCCATTTGTTTATATTGGTATCCTTTTTTCTCATGAGGGACCTAGTACCTGGCACCGGGTTTCAGCACCCGGTACTGGGTCCGGGTAATTGCCAGGTACAGAAAATATGGTAATTGCCGGGTACCTGGTGCATCACTACTATGGAATCTTGATTGTGTTTGATTTTGTATGTTGGAAAATATTACCTTCTCATTGCTTCTGGAAAAGAAATTGTGGCTGTTTTCATAAAACTATATTTTGTTATAAAATGTGAACTTTCAACATTCAACAAGCATTTGCATCCCTAGGTTATGTATAATATATACGAAACATTTCAGGAAGACTTCCTATCTGTATTATACAAGCCACCTCATGCTACGCTGAGAGTCTGCTTTGCTCAATTAATGAACTTTAATAGCTGCTTTTGTTTTTTATCTTTTGTAAGGTTGGACACAGGTTCTCACATATATGAGACCTATGAGACAAAAGATGGAGGCCACGTAGCTGTTGGTGCTCTGGAGCCACAATTCTATGCTCAGCTCCTTGAAGGTCTTCAACTCTCTCATGAAGATGCGCCACAGTTTGGAACAGGCAACCCAGAAGACTATAAGAAGATTTTGTCAGAGGCGTGAGCAGACAGTAACTTATAATTCAAATCCACTTGTTTTAGCTTTGTGTGACTCCATAGTAATAGGTAGGATTGTGTGTTAAAATAAAACTTTTATTAATTTCCACATAAACAACCATTGCCAAAACTGGCCATGTTTTATCTTTATTTGGAAATAATAAAAGTTTATAATGCTGTGTTTTATTTTTGGTAGCCGCAGGAACAGGTTTAAGACAAAAGAAATGATTTTAAAATAAAAAACCTATCGGAGAAATGTAAATGGACTGTATAACTGGTTTTAAATAGAAAATAATACACAAAACTCACGTTTTGGATTATGATCACCATATATTGTCACTAATAATCAGTAATTACACTGGAGTATTCCATATTACAAAACAATTGGCTTGCTGCTGTGAGCACACATGAACTCGTTTATGTCCCTTAAAGGCATCTTAACTCACACTCAATGTAAGGTGACCGTCAGTGTAAGTGACAACGGCTACTATATCTACCTCATAAAAAATGACTACTATATCTACCTCATAAAAAAAGCATAATTATTTCAAGGAGTACGTAGTGCATAAACTATCTACCAGATGGCAGGAGCCCACAATCTAAACACAACTATTCAGTTGCCTGAACAATTTTATTTGACATACAATCATACCTATTAATCTATGTATGTTTTTTTCTCTTTCATATTCCTTATTTCTAGTATGCTGAAATCATAACCATCTCTTCTTGCATTTATTTATTGCCTGCGCTTTATTTTTATACTGACTCTTATGTTACTATTCTTACATTAAGTGATACACAGTAAAAGCTCATTTTAACGGCACCTGTTCAACTGGAAAACACGCTCTAATGGCATCTTTGGTGAAAATACATTTTCCAATTGTCTAATAGATGTCACCACAGTCATGGCTGATCTTCCGTAAGCTTAACCACATATTGCAATTAGTAGTAGTATTATTGACAAAGCAGTGCAGCCCATACATCTCAAAGAATTTCACAAAATACACGCAAACAGATAAAATATGATGTATTCACTTGGGAATGTTCATTGAAGGCATGCCATATTGTTTCACTTGATGGCATAACTCAAGATCAGCCAAATACACCAACTGAAAATGAAAGGATGAAAATCCCCCAAAATTGGGCCAGGTACTGCAGCCTGCCTGCTCGGCCACCTTAAAAGAAAACAGGCTATGTTATAGTACCCAAAGTCAGAATATAAATGCCAAATATAAATAGCATAATGTAAATAGCATAAAATAAAAGCAATTGACAACAAATGCTATTTATATTATGGCAAAACTCAAGTTGGCAACATTGTTCCGCTCATGAACACTCATAACAACAAAATAAACAGTAATAAATCAGAATGTAACAAAAAACCACATACAGTAAAACCTCATTATTTAGAAGTTCAAGGGACCACAAAAATACGAATTCGAATTATCCGGGTTCGAAATAAACAAAACTTAAAAAAAATCAAAATTTCATACGATCTGCTACTAAATGTATTGACCTTACAAGTTTGTATACATAGCAAATTCATAAACAGAGCTGAAGTGACCACTCAATTCATGATTCACGAACCCCACCATGTGTGAAAAATAAGCTCGAGTGAACATCCCAATTTTCCCAGTGTTTATTTAAAGTAACTCTTTTATACCACATTTTGGCAGAAAAGACTTTCAACCGCACATACTCAGCCAAAAGATTACAAAAATGTATGCTACAAAGATTGGGAAAAACGCTTGTGTGAATTATATTATAGATAATAGATAGGAACCATCAAGTGGTAATTCTCTCCAATTTCGTTCAAACTTTTCATGCCATCGGTATGGTCAAAAATAATTAATTAATTCTTTATTAGCTTGAGGCACTTTCATACATTGCATTGTAATTTTATTTCCAGTATAGAGCTACGATAAAAAAGTATGCATGAAGTAATCCGAGAATCTGGAATAAAGAAGGTCTAGTGATGCAAGAATAAAATGATTCCTCTATTTGTATCATCTACGATTTTATTTTATGTTGTCTATTAATAAGTAAAAAGAAGTTACCTGTTTGAGGGGCAATGTTAGATATATTTCGTTTGCAAGAAATGGAAAACAAAAACGCGATGCCTTTGTCATGTGCGCACATGCACTTTCCACTTAAATACACAATATGGGTAAAGGTTTCGAATTAAACGAAATGTTTGCGAGTCACCGGACCAGATCATGACTTTGAATTTCATTGTAGACGTATTTATGCTAAAAAGTACGCAAAATCCTATGATGTTGTCCGGATACTGCTCTTAACTTCGAATTACATGCTATTTTGAATTATCCGGGATTGAAATAATGCGGTTTTACTGTATATATCATTATATGCTAATTGGCAAAATTACCAAAAATACTTACCAGTTAGCAACAAAACACAGTTTAGCACACCCTTCACTGTCATCAATGCAAACTTCTGCATAGCCAACATCGTACAGGTATACGCCGGGGATGCATTCCTTAAAATTGTGACCTAAAGCGAAGCAGTTTTTCCCATAAGAACAATATTATGAGGGGAAGATGCATGCAGGAGTTAGGACTGATTGCAGTAACCCCTAATGTTGGTGCTAGACAGTCAACAAATTGAGTCCGAGTTTGGGCAGAAAAAAAACAGTTAATGGTCCTCCGCAATAGGATCACTGCTGCATTTCTAATCCAAATTTCAGGCATTGTCGCCTGGCTGCACAAGGTGGTTCTTATTGCACAGGCATTGTTATCAGGAAACGTACGTCTTATTCAGAGGTGGTGTGACCACACTGGTCCCCACACACTCTTAAAAATATTTGTTGCAACCATTTTAAAAAATTGGGAAAAATATGATGCATTGTGAGAGAGATTGCTTTATTTATTGAAATTTGCTATTAAAAATGTTTTATGCCTTTGCGCACGCTTTGCACTGGTCCTTGAGATATTCCTAGCATCCTCTAGTTTTATCTGCAGAGAATGATTAATCATTGAAGTAGAAAAGGTGCCTATTCTTTAGGATAATAGTGTTTAAGTGTATAGAGGCAGAATTAATAAAAAGAATTAAAATTATTAATATTGTTACCATGCTGATATTTTTATTTTCTCTATTGAATAATTTTCCTGATTTTCAAAAATTATAATATGCATAATTGGATTCAGCGTGAAATTTATTACGACAGAGTGTCATACTTTCACTTAAAATGGCAAATTTGCCATAATCATGATAAATTCTAGCAGTGGATGCCAAGAGTCAGACGTCGTGTGACTCTGCAGTCAGCTTGGGCGTGAAAAAATCGCTCCTCTGCCTGAGTATTTCAAGCGTTTCGCGTCTGAATTTGCCAGTTTTTTCGATTGCTGGGTTCCCTCATTACAAAACCCTTCAAATTCAACATAATAAGAAAACATGTAGTGATCATTGGCCTGAGTTTGAAGTGATGCAATAAATTTAGGATCGTTGTTTATTTAGATGTTATATTATGGAAAGTCAATATTTAGATTGCTGTATGACCTTTTGAATTAGTATTTTAATCAGATAATTGCTTGTGGATGTTGGTAACGAAGATTTTAAAGAACCTTAGACCTCTGATGGCGTATTTTGAGTCAAAATGACGTAAATCAATACACGGGTATTAATTGACTGGTGACATAACTTCAAATTGACATAAATCAGGGTATACCTGTAATTGCATTGTTGTGGCACTGTCACTTATGTTTGGCCCATCGACTAGTCCTAACACCATCCCTCCAGTTGGCAATGGACTCGTCTATGACGAAAACACGTTGCTCCTCACCACACAGATTTAAGCTAGGCTCTCAATCTATAAAAGATGTTCATTTTGTGATTGGTTGAAATTAACATTTGAAGTCATTTTTGACCAATCATCATCATATTCACTATTTAAGGGACCAATAACGTTCCTTATTATTAAACAAATTAAATAAAATTTTAACAATTTTCCCCAGGAGAATTTTATTCCACAGGAGGTGAAAATCCCCCCCTCCCCTCCCCCCAGGCTCACCCTTGAATTCGACACTGGTCCGTATGTATGTTTGTTCTCTGCTTCTGCCAAACAGATTTTCATGACATTCGGTATCAAGGACTCGGGGCAAAGGCAATTAGAAAGTAATATAAATTCCCCAATCAAGAGTGCCACTTTACTAGTAACAAACTTTCAATCTTTCAATAAAATCAAACAAACTCGTAATTCACTTTGAACTTCGGAATGCTCTCACATGGCTATTTGGTTATTGTCAACGAAAACAATCTTCGTAGCAACTGAAGTAAATAAGATGTTATAATTACGAAAATATGTTTAATATCCTTTTGTGTGGATGCAGCATTTAGTATACGGATAGAACTGGATTATCCAGGATGAATAAACGAATGTAAATACGTTCGTTTATCTTTCATGCACACAAAGTGTTTTGTTAGCAAAATGAAATGGATGATTTATGATGAAGGAATGAACGTAAATGTAAATATTATAACTATTTTAAAATGCAAATTAAAAATATCTGACATTCACTTCTATGGTAACGAAAAGAAAGATTCCTGGGATTGAACCCAAGACCCTTTTTGAAGATTTTTGAATTTTCTTAGCCATAGCTTACAATCACGTGTGTGTGGACAAAATTTCAATAATTATTCAAGTAGAAGTACCAAAGAAAAGCATGGCAGACAGAATCTTGTGAATTATTATGTAAAGATTATTATATAATTAATTTTTATATTAAATATTCTTTTAAAATACTCAAGTATAAGTTAGAATTTAAAATTCTAAATAATTATTTTACGGATATTAGAGTTCCAAAATCAAATCCCTACTTGAAACTTTAAGGTTGGCTTATTTTTCTCTTTATAAAAATCCTGCAATGTAGTCTTACTCATTATTCTTACTACCCTAAAGTCTCATGTATAATGTGTGCATTATACAATGTTTTTTAAGATACTTTCATGGAGTTTCAGTGCGTTTTTTCTATAAAGAATACATTCTAAGAAAAAGTTTTTGCCCAAAAATATTTTATTAGCAAAAGAAAATTACTCATCAAAATCCTCAGATACAGTCTCATAATTCAAATAAATTTCATTGAGAACATTAACAAATTAATTCAGTAACTCTCTTTCAATTGGCATGTTTTTGCTTTCTTTGAACGAAGAATTACTGTGGTCATCGTGGATGCTTTTTCAAGAGATGATAAAATGTTTTAAAGAGATTCATTGTCTTCATTTAAAAGTAATCATGCGTAGTAATTTTAAAGAAACAATTTAATGGAGTCACTCCTTAGTCAACGTTATTTGGAGACTCATGGAACATGAGCCCACAGTGTGATGTGCGTTATGCATGAGTATGGGTTATACATGAGACTTGAGGGTAAATTGTCAAATCTCTGCCTTTCTTTTAAAAATACTTGTATGCCATTATATGCTTTTTGTAAACTTTGTAGAAGTTGTACTTTGGACTTAAATAATTTAAATCCTAGATGATTTGTGTAACTTTTGTAGTTATAAAATTGTTGAGTTAATCAGATCTGCATTTCAGCTGCAAATAGCCAACAATGGTTGTAATAATAATAATAATTTTTATTAATCCAGGGACTAGACAAGCAAGCTTAGGACAAGTCAAATTACTACGACAATACAAAATATACACTAAGTACATAAAGAGAACAATATTATGATGACAGGAACTCATCTACAGTATAAAAGCAGTTTACAGTAAAAAATTCTTTTAATTTAATTTTAAATGACCTGTGATTGCTGATATTTTTTATTTTCATTGGGAGTTTATTAAATAATTTTGATCCTGCGTATGCAGGGCTACCAGCCACAAGGTTTAATTCATGAGCATTAATTCTAAAGTCACACATTCCTTGGGTGTTATATTTATGTTGGTCCCTATTAAGCTGTATTTGTAGCAAGTCAGAATTTGCAACTACAAACAATATTGTATTATATATATATAGATTATTAAAGGTAAAGTACTCCTTTAGCCAAACAATTAAACACTAATTGTTTGGCTAAAGGAGTACTTTACCTTTAATAATCTGAGCCAAAGTTATTGAGCTACCAACAATTATATATATAGATGTTAAAGTCATCAGTTTTAGATTTTTGAAGGGGGTCCTACAACTGGAGTATTTGTTGACGTGTACCATAATCCTTAGAGCCCACTTGTGTAATTTGAACAGACGTGTTATGTGGGGGGAATGTCCCCAAGCAGTGTTGAGATTAGTCAACTTCATTAGCCTTCTTAGTAAGTAGCAGCCAGATGCAACCTTAGTGCACAGTGAATCAATATGAGTTACCCAGTTCAGTGATTCATGAATATGTACTCCAAGGAATTCCATTTATTAGTGATTTTTAAAGCAATATAGAAATGTTTTTGCATTTAGGGTTGGTCACAATCAGTGGTCTGGGATTTGACCTAACTTTCATGAGCTAGAAGTTTACATCAGTGCAAACTTTATTTAGAATTTGAGGGAAATATCTTTTGGTTTTGTAATGAAATTGATAACTATTCCAATATATTAAAAAGATCATCCTTTCTAATAATCGATCGATACTTGAAATTGCTCACTTTAAGCACACATTGGAAGACTGATTCCAATGACCCTGGTTGTTCTTATTTGTAATTATCGTACCAATTCAGTAAGTATAGGATGAAAGGGTTTATGTTATAACTTTTATCTCTATAGATTTCTGAAGAAAACAAGAGATGAGTGGGCAGCAGAGTTTGATGGAACCGATGCTTGTGTTACTCCTGTGCTTCACCCTGAGGAAGTTGGTGCTCATTGCCACAATGCCGAAAGGAAGTCATTTTTTCAGAATTCTCAGGTTAGTGGACTGGTTTTGTTTGTGCCAATACACTGTTAAACCCAAATGACTTTAATTTTATTATTTTCACATGGATTGCTTGGAATAGTTGATCTGGCAATCTCGTTATTCTACTACTACTCTGGTCCCGAGGTGTGCTGGATTATCGAGTTTACTGTATTTAAAAAAATGGTGAAAACATACTCAAGAGACCTTCCTATCTTGTGCATACCTATTTACTTGCATATAAGTCGCACTTTTTTCAAAATTTTCATCTCCAAAATGGAGTTTTTAATGCAGTTTATATGTGAGAAAACAAAATCAGAAAATCCAAATATGTGAGACTAGCTGAAATTACCTGGTGTTGCTCGGGCTTTTAAGTCAAAACAAAAAATATTGAAGAAGATTTGAGAATAAAACAAATTAATGAAACCAGGTTAATTTTTATTTTAGGGCTTAATGGTATGCAATATTTCTTGTCTTTCCATCTTTTGCCCAAATAAATAAATTCTTCCTGCATTCTTTATTGATAAATTTGGCGGCTGTATTTTTTATCAAATAATCATAATAAACAATCGATGGAATCACTTTAAAAATATAGTTATTTCACTCAAATTAAGTTTCAGTGGAAGAAACTGCATGAAATTATGTGGTCATGAATCTCAAAAACAGTAAAAACTTGGGCAGGAATTGCAAGCTTTAGGGATGCAACCGGTGGAAACACATTTGAAGATAAATTCAAATTTAGCTTACCCATACGTCATTGCATGCAAAGGCTGATTTTGTGGGTGTAATTTGTCGCGTGAATATTTTAAAGTCAAACCTACGAAACAAAATGAGTTCCCAGATTTTGAAACTGAATTTGGTGATAAAAAGTGTTGATATGACATGGACAGCGTTCTGGAAAAAATCTGAAATTCCAGAAAATGTTGTATTTAAAAGGTGTTTTTGACCCCAATGTCCAATTTTTAAAACCCATAAGAAAAGCATTGAAAATGGTGCAGGGCTATATATTGCTTTTTAAAATTATTTATAATTAAGATACAAAGTTGAGGCATGCACCATACTGTGGACGAAAGAATGAAGCATATTTTTCTTGAAAACATAATTTGCGTAAAAATTCGATTTTAATCAAAATTATGAAAATTTTTTGGTTTTCAACAATGAAAAAATTTTAACTGCCATAGCAACGATCCCAATGCCTTTCAATGGGAATGTATTTCCCATACTTCAAAAACATTGATTTAATGCTTAGAGTGCATTATAATCTATTTGATTTCAGCCAACGACGTATACATATGATGACGTTATAATTTTAAATTAATTTTTTTATCTGGATACGTACTAAAAGGCACAGATGATGACACCATAAACCTAACACACAAAATATCCAAACTTTTATATAACTTTTAGTGTATCATATAGGCTATTGTCTTAATGATGATTATAGTTATTGCTTAAAAAGGGCGATCTGGGCCATGAAACTTGAAATTCGAAAACTTGGACGCAAGCCAACTACCAGAGAATTTAGAAATTCCGGACAGATGCCTTAATTACGAGGAAAATGAAGACTATTATCTTATTTATATGGGTAGTTTAAATGCTGTCGTGTTGGTTTACTTACGAGTTAAGATCTTGGTGTATAGTAATTTTTAAGCACTTGCAGTATGCAAGCACCGACAACTCGTAATAACAAAAATTAACTTCTAAAGAAGATATTTGGAAAAACCAGAAAAATGGCAAGAGTAAACATCCCCTTCCAGTTGGCCAGTTTCTGCCAGAACCTTTTCTGATCTTGAATCTCTATTAATAAAAGGCAATGTGTGTGTGATTAGCATATCTCGAAAATCAAGAAACTTAGAGGCTTAAAACTTGGTACACTTACTAATGGGACCATGAGGGTGTATAACTCGGGGCCAGAATTTTGATTTTTGTGGGGAGGGAGGAAGTGGAGGGGGTGCCATTTCCCATAAGATAACATGTAAAAATCCATTTTTCCACTCTCAGACTTTTACTCTTTTGCAAATTAAAATTAGAAAGAATTGACCTATGATCTTCAGACCTGGACCGTTTTAAAGAAAAATGATATTGTTATATATTCTTATTGTCACATTTCACCTATGATTCAAAATTGCTCAAGTTATACATTTAAATCACATTTATTTGAAAAATTTAAGCTTTTAAACGATATGTTGCCTTGCCGACCGTGTCATTGTTAACCCGTAAATGCCGTCAGACGTACTATTATGTCCTGCAAAAACTGTCCAATCAGCCGTCAGACGTACTATTACGTCCTGCATCAGCCATAATTTCTTTTATCTTTTGACACTAGAGACTTCTTCAAATCTAAATAACCTTTATATATTTTGAAAGAGGAGGCTTTGTACTTCCTATCTATGCTTGTCCTTTTTTTTTCCTGTTTTTAAAAATATATAATCAACGTTGAATTTTGCGATGGAATTTTCAATTTTGCTACGATATGACGGTGTTTTTCCGTATAAAAATCGCTTTTTAATGCGGCAAGAAACCTTTCCTTGGTGTTTGAAATGCAATTTAGCAATTGTGTATCTTTTCAAAGGAGAGCACGATTTTTCTCCTCTTTTTCCTGGTGGAGCCATTTGGCTTATGTCATGCGACATTCCATTATCTATAAGGAATTGGACAAAAATCACAGTTAAAATCACCTGTTAAAACAATAGATCTATTAAGACTATGTAGATAACTAAGCAAATTATCCAATTTATACATAAAGACATTAAAATCGCTCAACGGGAAACGATATAAGGAAATAATGACAAAATCACCTCCAACAGATTTGCAGATACATGCTACACATTCAAAGCATTGTTCTTCCACCATAGAAACAACAATCCTCACAATGTCACAATCTAAACGTTCATTTGCAAAAATAGCTACACCACCATGTTCATAAGTAACACGAGAAAAACTTGTCACACAATGAAAATTACCATATCTACCCGATAGGAAGATGAGGTTTTTCACAAAAATACCATTAAAAATATTAGGTATCATCTTAGAATGGAGTATGAGGATTTAAAGTGAGAATTCACCTCTATTTTAAATGCACCATGAAACACCCAGATGTCAAGTATATGTCCATTAAAATATTTATTATTGCTTAAAGTAATACATCATATTTAATTAATTACTACAATACTTAAAAAATTTAAGGTCAAATTTCTTAAAATTGCTCCCACAGACCAATAGTTCCACTTCGGTGGTAGGGAAGTGTTTAGAGCTGGGTAGGTAATCGCGTGACAAGTTGAAAAAAAATGACTACAGCTGGGCGGTTCCATACGTAATATGAAACACAAAGTCATGTAGGCACCAATTAAGGGGTCTAGTAATACAATGTAAACAAGACTGATACAATTTAAATGTATCTACTACAATTTAAACATGATGCTTTGCGTTTGGTATGCCAATGGCAGATGTAAAATGGACATGAGTTTCAGAGTATAGAAAATTTATGGGAGCACTTGAGTAGTACATACTTGGCTGAGTTTTAAAGTGAAATAGTGAAAAGTTATTATTTATAACTTTTAAATAAGATACCCCAAACAAATGGCAGATCGCATAGAGAAAAAAGGAACTGCGGTAAGAGAGAATGTATTGAAAGGAATTAGAAGAAGTTACGACAGAAATTTTAAGTTTATGGTGGTGCACTATGCTGAAGAAACAACTAATTGTGCGGCAGAGAGGAAATACAATGTGACTGAAGCAAATGTGCAAAGGTGGAAGCAAGCTAAAGAGGAACTTGAAGGTGGTAACTCAACACAGAGATCATTTAGTGGACCAAAACGAGGCTGATTTCATGCATTAGAAGAGGAAATTGCAAACTTTGTGCATATTCAAAGAATGGACATTAAACTGGTGATGTTGGATATCATTAAATTGAAAGCCCAAGAATTAGCATGATCGCAAAACATTCTACACCCAGAATTTAAGGCTAGTAATTGATGGTGTGTGCGTATGATGCATCGTGATGGTTTTAGCCTGTGACGAAGAACTTCTTTGCCAGCATCTACCTTCCAACTTCACGGACAAATAACTTTCCAGAGGCATGTAATTTGGTTGCGGAAAAGTCACAAATACCTTCTGAGCCAAATGGGTAATGCAGATGAGACACCTATTTACTTCGACATGCCATCCAATTACTGTGCATTACTGTAATGCTGTCTATATTAGTGGATGGAACAAAGTTGCTGCCGTATGTTATTTTAAAACGCAAAACAGTGCCTAAGGAATTATTACCAAATGGAATAATTGTTAAATGTCAAGGCCAAGGATGGATGTCAGCTGATTTAATGAAGGACTGGCTAAGCATAGTGTGGAATAGACAACCTGGGGCCCTTTTAAGGCAGAGAGCAATGCTCGTCTTAGATGCATTCAAAGGCCACCTTACAGAGGAAGTTCAAAATACCCTTCATGGTATGAATACTGATCTTGTAGTTATACCAGGAGGTATGAAATCACAAAACTGTGAAAATATCTGGGAAACAATATGTATGACAGAAAACCAGGCATCATACAATAATAAACAAGAAGGAAACGTATACTACATTAATGGAATAAACAGAGATTTCAAGGCAATTCTTTATGGG
Source organism: Tanypteryx hageni (assembly GCA_028673005.1). Taxonomy (NCBI): domain Eukaryota; kingdom Metazoa; phylum Arthropoda; class Insecta; order Odonata; family Petaluridae; genus Tanypteryx; species Tanypteryx hageni. Next base: position 13,758,066 of record CM054117.1, read on the forward strand.
AAATGATTATAAAACAGTATCAAAAGACTGTTCAGTTCTTGAATTTTTATCTTCGAAACTATAAGTTGTAATTACTGTATTAACCAAAAAGGAAAATGACCACAACGAAAAACAAAGTCTATTTAGAAAAAAACTTTGTAATACCAATTGTTAAAATAACACAGTGGTAACTTTGTGCCCTCTGCTAACACCAATAGCATTGCAGTAATGTGCATTTTTTCTTACCCCGAAGTTTTTATAATGACATTTTTGCACCTATTTCATTAACTGTGTAATTGGATGGCATGTTGAAATAAATAGGTGTCTCGTCTGCATTATCCATTTGCTTGGAAGGTAATCATGAGTTTTCTGTGATGCAATTATATCTACAAGGTGGAAAGTCACTCATTTTCACATTGTGAACTTCAAGAGTTTAGATATTTAGTGCATTTTGTCAGTGTGTCAGAAAAGAACAATGATACTTCACATCTATCGTCTGTGAAGGTCACAGGTCATTTCACCATGACAATTTACCTACTATTACCATTTTTCCCTGAATGGTTATTGGACAACACTAACCCATGGCCTGTTAACTACATTATTGAAATTTCATTAAAAGTATTTATAGTTCCTTTTTGGTAGCAAATATCGCCTAAAACATTAAAATTAAAAAAGTACGAGTATCTAATACAGTAAAACCTGGTTAGTATGTTTTTGCAGGGGACAAGACAAATGAACGTATTAACAAGGAAAATGTGCCAAGCAAGTTATCTACATTCACATAGACTACACCACCTTTTTGAACTTCTCGTGCTTGTTGTTTGCGAATTTGCACTTTGCGACAAAACTTATTATGATCATTACTTCTGTTTTGCACTGATTATTTGCATTTTGCATCATGCATTTGCGATGACAACTAGTGTGAACTCCCTCTACTTTCTTCTTTCTAATTTCAGTTACTTTAGCACCCTATTTATAATGCTCATTATTAGCAATTTTTGAAGTAAACAAACGTGATAACTCTCAACTTAATTATTTTGTAGCTCAGTTTGAACTTAACCACCAACTCCGCTATATTGGATGATGAAAATTTAGTTTAAAATTGAAAGAAATGCCATCATTTTGGAATGTAAAGTTTTCATTTGTTATTGTCTTTGTACATATTTTGAACGTAATTTAAGGAAATGTTATCTTGTTTTGGTTTCATTTTTTATTAAGAATTTTTAATGTAAATCATAGGATTGCTATCATTTTGTAAACCTAAGATTTTCTGCCCCTTATTTTGATCGCGATTACCCTAAATTCCCATGTATAACGCATACTCATGCATAACGCGCAGGTTAATCTTAGCCCGTTTTCCACAGGTTCCCGAAGTCTCTAGTATAACACACACCCATTTATAACGCACAGCACTGATTGGATAGTGAATCATTCAAAAAACTTTTTATTCATACTACTGTATTTTGCAAGTTTCTCCCGAAAAAGATATTTAAGGTACTTCAACCGTTATAGAGTCTGCTTGGCTAGTTGATGACGGAAATCATTCTACTGATTTGTTTTCCTGTTTTATTTCTTTCGTAACCAAAACGAGTTGTTCTTTGTGTAGATCGTTAAGAACCTAAGTCTTCTATCACCGGAATTCATTCTCAAAGTGTTGGTGGAGGGAACAGTGATTCTTCATCAGATAAAAGCAGAGATTTGCCAATTGAAAATATAACTTATCCATTTATAAATGAAATTAATGATTTTCATTTGAATCGTGAGACCGAATTTGGAGATTTTGATGGTTTTGATTCGTAATGAATTAATGACAAAAATTTGTAAACAATATGCTAATTTTTTATTAAGGAAAGTGTACGCATTTGGTATGGAGATTTGCTTTCATATTCAGAGACTAATTTGATTTGTTTATCCAACCAACCATGTTAATGTTGCTCGATTATTACATATTAAAGTTTTAATGTGACATATAGGCTGTGTTTAAGCCGAAAAGGTATTTTCGAACTTAAAGTTTGCTTTGTACATCAAAAACAGAATTTTTTCATGAAATCTACAGAGTTAATGCATCTTCGGAGGTTTTGATAGATGGCAGCAATTTAGTGAACACAAGATGGAATAATCTGCTTCCTTTAAGGTTATCACATACCTTTTTTTTTCTTAAAAAGTGGCATTCCTTATACATAACGTGCACCAAGAAACTCCGAAAATTTTACATAAAAACTTGTATAATGTGTGCATCATACATGGGACTTGAGGGTACATTATGCGTCAGTTTTCCGGAACCAATTATTCAAGTTCAAAAAGGTGGTGTTCTTTAATTAATGTTTGGCTCTAGAAAGAATTCTGTAGGTACCTATGCTCTGCTATAGAGGCTGTAGACTACCAATCGGTATATTGAATCAAAGGCTAGTTAAATGGTGAACCGTCCATGGGTGAACTTGCGCGAAAATCATGAAAATATTTTACATTTACTTGTCCACAGTACTCTGTTTTTTATATTTAATCCCCAGTTCATAAATTTTGGAGTCCAACTTTGTAATTAGATTGAGAACATTGTTTCATGCCACAAAACTAATCACGTTTTGGTGTATTATGTCCATAGCCTCAACTGTTTTTGACAGACTGGGAACAGATTCTGGCTCTGGTTCCTCTTCATCATCACCATCTTCATTTTCTGCCACCTGCTGTTTATGTATGTCATCTGTTGACATGGTCTGGCTGACGGTGATATCGTTGCTTTGAGAACATGCAGAATGGACCGTCGTCTAAAGCGCTTCAGCTAATTAGCCGTTATTTGTTCTTACGTGACGTCACAAAAATGCTGATTGTGTCTGGATGAGACCGATGAGGACCAACATATTTGTTATATGATCATAAAACTGAGAGACCTATTCCATTATTAATGATTTATAACTTGCATCTGCATTTTTGTTGTTTTGCCTTTACTTAAGAGGCAACTTATGGAGTGGTGCATTTTTTGTGATGATTCATCGAACATACTAACTAGGAAATGTCATTATTTTAAGACATACTAACCAAATATTTTTAACAAGTTTTTAAATGGAATGGAATTGGGACCTTGAGAACTTGACGTACTAAAGAGGAGAATGTGCTAATGAGGAATGTACTAACCAAGTTCCACTGTAGTAGAAATCGTGGTAAAACCTAATTTGAACAGAAAATTTTGATAGAAAATATTTATGTCGTGCATTTTTGTATTACTGCCATCTTGTGGGCTTATAAGGAACTAGTATAACCTTAAATGTGGAACCATTGGAGATAGTTGAAGTGTTCTCCACCAGGAGGCTCTGTAGTATTTACGTTTATAAAAATAAACCCACCCATATTCATGATTTTCATTGCATTAATTTACCATGCCGGGTGGAAGTAAGCACATATTTTATTGATGCTGCAAGCAATGCTGCAATAAGTTGCTAGTATGAATAAATGCAGGGGTTATCAGTTGTGCATATTGTGCTACTTCTAATATGATAGGGAACATATTTCTCCTCAAGTATCTGACAGAGGGCCGCACACTCGAACAGACAAACCGAAAAATTGTCTATTAGGAAACAAGAGCTGCGGGAATGAACAAGGTTAAGATATTGGCAGCATGCCCTGCATATTGTTAACAGACTGGCAGCTCACCCCTGAATAAATGTATTGCATTAATAAATTAAATGTTATGTATTGTGTGTGTATAAATAAATGCATTTTCATGGCCATAGAATCAGCTTTGGAGTATTCTGTGCAGCATTAAAAAATGTACTAGATTTTATGACAATCCCTAATGTTTTTGCTAAGATTTTTGTAAAAACTCCTCATCTTCCTTTCGGGTTAATACAGCAATTATTAACCCTAGAACTACCAAGCGATTTTCACTACCAAGGCCTCAGAGGCCCACCATCTAAAATACAATAAAAAGTCATAGTAATGTTTCAAACCTATTGTTATACATTTAAAAACATCATAGGAATACAATTTTAGTAATTTATTTGAAATTATATTTACCTAAAGACAAATATTTACATTAGAACAATTCTTTTACATTCTTCCTCATTATGTTTTCAAGATCAGATTAATATTGCAGTGTATTTACAGAAATAATAACAAATTGATTAGAAAAATCATTAATCTGATTCATCTGACACAACAGTATAAACAAAAAGTGCGCTTTACACACTGTGCTTTCCACACGTATGATGTCCTAAAGGTTAGGCTACTCACGTGTACAGGCATGCAGCCAATGACTAAATAATTTGCAGAAAATTAAATTTTGCATACATTGATGAGGAACTTTGGGTAATTATTTTACATAAGTCTCTGCACAGTATAATAAAATATCCAGACTTTTTCTTTGTTTATAAAATATGAAAAAATTAGTTGTGCCTCTTGGAGGCCCCCTCATTGGTAGTTCTAGGGTTCAAGATGATTAAAATATGGTGTCCTTAGAATAGATCTTATTCAGTCACACAAGTTGTCATTGAAAACTTATATTCCGTTTAGAGTTTATCAAGACAAGAAATACTTATTGATTTTAAAATATTCAGCAGGTTCAACTTTGCTCATTTCATTTAGAAAACATCTTGTTTTGAACATGTGTTTTTAAATGATCTCTTTCTAGGTTGTTCATGGCAAGGAAAAAGGACAATGTGAATGGATTCCAAAGCCAGCACCTCATCTTAGTAACACACCAGGTGTATCCCAGGCATCCTTGCACCCTGAATCTGTTAGACCTGGAGAACACACTGCCTTGGTACTTGGGGAACTAGGATACACCGATGAAGAAATTAATCGTCTAGCAACAGTTGGTGTGGTGACTTTAGGCAGTGAAAAGAAAACTTCAAAACTTTAATAATTAGGGTTGAATTAGTCAATGTTTAAGAGAATTATATTGATGTCTATTTTTGAGATCATTTTTGTAAGTGATTGATATTAGTGATTTTTATATATTTTTGAAGATTTTCAAAATATTTTATCTATATCCGAGTTGGATTAAAGGTTACTATGACACTGTTCACTGCCAGCTACCCCTTAGTGGTATAAGTTACCTACCAAAATAAATCTCATGGTGATTTGTGTCATTTTCTGTGGCTCTTTGATTCAATTGCCTAATGCTGTATATCAACAAAAACAGCATATTTGTTTATGATGGAACAACTATTTTTTAGAGCTAAATAGCAATAAATATATACCTTTGTTATCGTTGCTATAATAAGAGTTGCACTCATTCAAATTTTTATTTGCCTTTAAAACTTATTATCAAACATCTATTTGTGCCAATCATTAATGTCAAAAATAAAAAAAATTTAATCCAAAAATTTCAAAAGTTCGAAATTTTCAGAAATTCGAGAAATTCAAAAGGTTTTTAAATAATAAAAATTCCAAAAATTGTCCAATGTCCGAAATTGTTTAAAAATCACAAAATATTAAAATTTGAAAAATTTCAATAATTTAAAAAATTTTGGAGTTCCAAAAATTAACGTTTAAAAATTAGCAGTGCAGACTAAAGAATTAACGAAATCCGAAAAATTTCAATAAGTCCAAAAATTTTAAAATGAAAAATTTGAAAACCTTAATTTTTGACATTTATAGAGATGGCACCTCTACAAATTCTGCATCCCAAAGTGGTTGCATGGGCTGCTAGGTGGTTGAGCTTATCCTGCTTAACAAGACAGGAAAGATGCACACATCATACATGCAAGGCAGAGGGGATCTTTACCATTTATGCAATCATGTCAAAAATATGAATATTAATGGATAGTAGTAGTAATGTGTAGAAAACGACCTGCGCGGAAATTTCCGCGCACCCCACCAAGGAGGAGTACCTATACCCCCACTCCCGCTTACTCTCTCCCTCGTGAAAGCTTCACTTCCTCGCTGTTGCCAGCTCTTGCTACTTGTTATATTTTCCTGTGCTCTCTCGTTTTTTTTACGTGCTTGACTTTTGCTTATCTCTTGGACATTCTTTTTGGACTTCGATTTTGATTTTTGCTTTGGTGGGATTGCTTGTGTGGAATGGCCAGTACATCAAAATCAGTCCGAGGCAGGCCTCTCAGGAGCCAAGCTCGTGAAATGGTTTATAAAGTAAACTGCTATTTAAAAGATTTGAAAATAGAGAACAATTTGGATATGAATGTGGCATTATCGACAGCCGAGGCTACAGGAGTTGGTGTGACTACTGTGAAGAAAATTGTAAGAGAGGGGAAAATGTCGGCAGAAAAAGGGCAGTTATCTTTCGCCACCCCTAAGGGCAAATAATCTGAACGCAAGAAGAGATGATTTTGGAAAATGATGCGTATGAAGAAGAATCCACGAATTCTATGCGGTGTGTAAAATGCTACTGACAATGAAAAATATACTCGCATCGCTGGAAGAAGATGGTATACTTAATTGCAAGCGAACATATTTACTAAAGGTAATTCATCAACTGGGTTTCAACTGGAAAACCTGTCAATCAAAACGAAAGGTTTTGATTGAACGTCCAGAGATCGTGGCATGGAGAGAAAGGTACCTAAGACAAATAAGGAGAGGCAGAGGAAACAAAAAAAATGTCGTTTATCTGGACGAGACTTACTTGCACGAGAGCCATGTGAGTGCTAAGTGTTGGCAGTCGTACTCAGAAATAGGTGTTCTTGGACCCCTTGGGAAGGGACGACAGCTGATCATTGCACATGCAGGAGGTGAGGCGGGATTTGTTCCTAACGGTCTGCTTATCTTCAAGTCTCGGCAAAAGACCAGAGATTACCACGATGATATGAACTCAAAGAATTTTTTGAAGTGGTTGGAGGAGAAAATTATTCCAAACCTTCCGCCACAGAGTGTTGTGGTCATGGATAATGCTGCATACCATTGTGTGCAAGAGAACAAGCGCCCGAATTCAGCTTCATTAAAGGCTGTAGTGCAGAAATGGCTGGAAACTAATGGGATTAGTTTTTCTCCCGACATGAGCTAGGCGGAACTGTTGCTGCTGGTTAAATCTTCCAATGTGGAAATAAATTATGTCGTGGACAAAATTTTGTGGGAGGCTGGACACGAAGTAATTCGTTTGCCTCCTTACCATCCCGATATTAATCTGATTGAGATGGTGTGGGGTGACCTTAAAAGACAGGTAATAAAATTATATAGACTGCTACTTTATTGTAAAATGTTGCCAATTTGTGTAACTTTGTGCGCTGTTTATTTAGGTATCTCACTACTTGGGGGCTTGCACACTGGAGAAGAAGAAAGAAATCTTTATAAAATGTTGTGAAGAATTCACCACAGAGAAGTGGATTAAAGTGTATGAACACGTTAAGAAGACAAGAAGAATACTGGAGACGGGATGCCATAATGGATGAGGAAATAGACAAAGTAATTATTGAACTGTGGAAGTGAGGGAGATTCTGGAAGCGAGAGTGACATGGACATGTTGACATCATCGGACGAGACTGACTAAAAGATCTTTTTTAAATACTGTTGTTTATTATTAAATGTTGTGATCAATCTCTATTGAACTGGTTTCATTTATTTCATGTCCATCTTCTATTTCCAAAGCTATGCTATACAGTTTAATACTTTGTATTTCTGATAATTCTGAGTAAAGTGGTTAGTTGTAAAATATTACGTTAATGTGCTCTGCACACAAGAGCGATATAAAAGGAAACGATTCCTTCATTACTTTCCCAAAGGATTTCCTTATTATATATCCGAGTCCAGCCTGATTCCCCTCTATCCTACTCACAATGGGTATATTAGAGGTAGTGCAATGAATAGCCAGGAAGGGAGGAGAGAAACCCGGTGCCGGCATTAGCCTGCTCTTGCGAAGAACACCAGGGGGACCAACTGCTTAACGTCCCTTCCGAAGGACGGATTGTTGATTTGAGCGCGCTCCTCATTTTCTCGTGTTCTTCTTTCCTCATTGGCTCGTCCTCATCACCATAGTTCCAACACGCACAAATAGGGGGCCGATGCGTCCTCGGAAAAATCCTCATAAGGATTCGAACCTGGTGTCGCACTTTTAGCAGATCGTACGGTGGGGAATCAAACCTTTTTACGAATAACGTAACCAGAGGAGTAATGGGTGAGAATAGAAAGAATAAAAATTTAAATAGTTTTATTGCAGAAGAAATATTGTACATATTTACATATAACAGATATTAAATGGAATTGAACCACATAGATCAATTATTGTTCAATAAATATAGGAAACATGCATACATTGAAAAAATAATACAGTAGAATGTTTGTAACAGACGAAAGAATAATTAACATATGAAAGCTGCAGAAGCCAGCCACCAGACAAACATCATAACAATAATAAAGAAACAAGTCATGACAAAGTATGAACAGAAGTGACTTTTGCCAGTCTCAATGAATCAATAAGCATAGGAATCAAAGCAAATATTGATTGAAATAGCAATGAAACATTCAAGTTAGTCACCAACCATTAAGTATATGAAGTATTTTACCACTAACGCACACCTGATAAAGTACGTATGGACCAGCATGGAATCAGCGAGTCAGCCTCAATTAAGGGAAAGGCAAGAGGGCAATTATTGTATAAGGTTCATGCAATGTCCATCAAGCATCTTCAATAACAGTGGCTTTATGTTTGCCAAGCTGAAGCATATGGGTCAAGGTGCATAACTGCAGTTGCAAACTGATCTCCTCAGGAACAAGGAGTCCTTCCATCTAATTAACATGAAAGACTTTCATGCAAAGCAAAATACCCGCTATTTGATATGCCCAAACCATGTCATTAATTGTAATTGTGCCCAAACGATAGCCAAGGCAATACACTAAGCTGGCAAACACCAATTGCAGCGTACCAACACCTCCAATGGATTACCATTAATATTAAGCATTCCGCCACAATATAGGACTCTCAATGAATATCACAACACTAGCACCCAAGGCTATCTTATACTGACCAATCCAACACTAAATACAGCACAATGACGCAGCTAACATAATTATCAAAATTAAATGGTTATCGAGTAAATATAAATTTATAATTACAAAATACATCTAACTTGGAATTTCACTTAATTGACAGTTCCACCACAAAAAAGCATTCCACCACAATACCATTTGTAAGTCTCATGAATATCTTCAATCATCCGAACCTTTTCCTTCCACACAAAGGTTCTTTTATTTAGCACATTACCATGTAATTTATGGAGATAATTGTGAAAAACACCGAGTATTATAAAATCAATTTCTTAACTTCTTTTACAATTTTACTATTTGCTAACAGAATAAACGGAATACTCATTATCTTAAAAAATAAATGAAATATGAATTAAGCAAACAAGAATCCAGGCCCACAAAAAGAAAGAACACCAATATCTACAAACAATACATACATAAATATCACTAATACATTCTAATCCTAAGAACTAAATAAGACTACCTGGCTAATTTTTTACTTTAACGCTATACCTAAAGAGGGCATATTTGCACACTTCCTCGGCAGTTCTCTCCTTGATTTTGTGAGCACTGCAATGGAGCCATAAAAATTCCGACTTCAGGATAGCATTTTTCCCCACCTCCCCAATCCGATCGTCAAGATGATGATTAGGATTTGTTCAGTGTCATAATGGGCCTATCAAATAAAGCGGGGTTCCCTGCCCTTGCAACCCATTCTCGGCACCTGGAATGATAACATTACAGAATTATTAACACTTCAACATATGCATCAAATACAACTTTGCTCCTAAAGAGCCTAAAGTGAAGATATGCATCACATGAAAACAAGCCATAGTGAAGTATCTCGTTAAATGGTTACTATTATTAAAGTTGAAAATGCTGAGATACATATCTAACTACAGTAATAACTCGATATGCGAATAATCTGTACACTAAATAAGTGACCTTTTTACTACAGGTAGTCCACGATATACTCGAAACGAGAGGTTTCAAGTTAAAAATTGCAATCCCATAACAATAATTTTTATTCATCCCAGGACATATACATATATGTATAGGATGTCAAATTGGCTATACTTATTATGCAATAGATATAAGGCCACAGCCTTTCTTAGGAATAAACAAACACATCCGAGAGAACGTTCTCAGCCACTTATTAAAGGATCAAAAATAACAACTGAGCTGAGTTGGGCGGTAGAACAAGGTTCGTGTGTTCCAAATTGCAATCTGGATATAATTTCACATACGAAAACACAACCATAGTAAGATTAATCTCAAAAAGAAACGTAACTCATTCTTTATTTTTCTCGGTACGTAATATTATTACACAATATGTAGTACTGTAGGTAATAAAATACAGAAGTACATTAATTAATCGATATATTGTTTCAATACTCGAAAGCAACTCACGGAGCGCATCTACTTCGTATATCGAGCTATTACTGCATATAATTATGTCGACTTACAAAAATATTTTTACAAATATAGCTAATAGTACTTACGTAGATTCCGTGCGAGGAAACGAATGTAATTTCAACTTTAGATCTCCGGTCGTTCCCCTCGTATGCTTGCAGTTTAGTGCGTAGCACTTACGTGAATGCACCATCTTCTCTGCTTGATTCATTTTTGCAAGCTAGTGGAAACGTTGCAACGTACAGAAAATAACTTAATTAACACACACAGAGAGTCACATGTATCACCAGCATATATGAAGTTGTTAACCATTCATTCATATACTCCTCTATAGTCAAAACATCCTTACCTGTACTAAAAAAATAACACTTTCCCAAGATTTCCCGTAATGGCGTATAAACTTTCATTTACGCAGTTACCTAGTTCAACAGTCACAACTTCTGAACATGATCATATGATCACTTCAAATTCGGCTTGGCGCTCACTCATTGGCTGTCTTACCATTCAAATTAGAGCGACGACAGCGCTCAACCTTTCGCCTTTACGGTGCCTTCACCAACTTGATGTATCTGACGATAACCAAATCGCCCCATAAGAGTTCCCTCCCACTGGCAGCACTCTGCTGGAGAGTGAGGGAAAGAGATATTGTGCGTTTCATGTTGTCCGTCACTATGGGTTATTATGGGAAAATCGCTATCTCATGTTATTTCCCTATGCTGCTAATTCTCGGCGTTTGTCAATTCGTGCAATTTTTCGTTTTAATAAAGTATTTAGTTTATTTTCTAACTCAGTTAATTAATTTTCCATCTTTCGTTAAGTGTTTAAGTGAGAAATTATGCCAAAAACGACAAAAATCTGGATTTTGCACGAATTGGCAACGCCGAGAATTAGCAGCATAGGGAACACGGACAACGTGAAACGGGAAGGTGTGGAGGAGGGGTAAGAAGCCTTAGCTCCGCCCACTGGTCGCCAAGAAGGTCGTTTTCTACGCGGTACTACTATAGTACATATAATGTTTAAGAACAGAAAAGTGCAGTAAAACTTCGCCGAACGCGGGGATTAGGTTCTACAAGGGTGTCGCGTTGCGCGAATCCGCGTTGGAGGAATCATTAGTCTTATGGGAATAAAAGGGTTCCGTTCCGAGTTCGGAAAAATGTACTCCTTGAAGGCGTTTTTTCAATAATAATGGCATAGTTTGCTTATATTTCCTTGAAAAAAGATTATAAACATCGCATAAACTAATTATATACAGTAGTATTGCGTTTAAAAAAATATTTTTTTAAAAATTAAAATTAAATTCTCGCGTAATTTTACACTAGGCAGACATTCACTTTTATAGTTTTCCCTTTATACCTGGAAATGCTTGCTTAAATACGACACTTTCATCTCTCGCAGTGATAAATATTTAGAAACAAGTTTTGAAATATTTAAACTTAATGTTACCAGAACTGAAACAATACATATTACAAACTTGTTGATTAATATCGACAGCGAATCCAACGATCAGTCCTCAGCTATGCCGGATTGGCCTCTGCACAGATGCATAACACTAGCGGCACTACCGGCAGTTGTTTGCACTCACCGAAACGGTACATACTGGCATTAATTTTCGCGTCATTTTTATTTATCGCTAGAAATATTTTATTGAAAATTTAATGAAATATTTTAACGAAGTTACAGTGAAACTCACCAAGGTTAATTAGATGGTCTGCTCTTGGTCTTGTGATTTCGATGTGCTCGGACCTTGACTGGAAGAATTTCGTGATAGGCATCTGTTTGGACTTTTTTAACTCCCTAACGTAGGGAGCTAAAGCTGATTCTAGACTCCTCTTGAACTTCAGGCTTCTTTCTACTGAAGGATCAAATTCCAGTGGTGCTTCTTTTAAATCTTCTGCCTGCTTCAAAAACTTCTCCAAAATTTTTGCTGTTAACTTTGGCTTCTCAGGCTCCGAATCGTTCTCTTCTTTTTCGCCTTCACTCGAAGTTTGTGTCACCATATCTAATTCACCAACGGTTAGTTCCTCTGCATGGGACTCTTACAATTCTTCCACATCACTTTCTTCCATGTCTTCGAAGCCTTCACCCCCGATGTGTCTTGCGGTATTAATTATTTCCCTAACGTCCTCCGTATTATCGGGAAAACCTCGGAAGTCACGAACGATATCAGGCCAAAGAGTTTTCCAGCAAAGGTTCATCGTTTCACTTCTCACTTCATCCCTTTATTATTTCAATGGCCTTCGAAATATCAAATTTTTTCCAGCAATCGCTAACTCCTAAGGATGGATTTGCCTCCATCGTTGAAAGAATGTTAGCGAAACTTCTGCGGATGTAATACGACTTAAAGGCTGCAGTAACACTCTGGTCCAAGGGCTGCACAAGTGAAGTTGTATTAGGTGGTAAGAACTCAACTTCAATTTCAGGATGGGCCTCAGCAAGAGATTTCGGATGACCTGGTGCATTATCCACTACGAGGATCACCCTAAATGCAAGATTTTTTTCCTTCAGGTACTTTTTCACTTCACGAACGAAGCAATCCTCAAACCAATCCTGAAAAAGTCTTGCAGTAACCCGAGCTTTGCTGTTACTCCTCCAAAATACAGGGAGCGAACTTTTGGTCTTGCCCTTCAGTGCCCTCGGATTTTCCACTCTATACACCAACATTGGTTTGCACTTAAAATCTCCTGCTGCATTTTCGCAAAATAGAAGGGTAAATCTGTCTTTCGCTACTTTAAAGCCAGGAGCCGACCGTTCGTCTTTAGCAATCCACGTTCGTTGTGGCATTTTTTTCCAAAATTAACTCGTCTCATCGGCGTTAAAGACTTGCTCAGGTCGGTAATTTTTCCTTTCAGTTAGTTCACTGAATACATATGGTTATTTAGCTGCTGCTTCATGAACGGCAGATGCAATTTCGCCAGCAATCTTCACATAATGAAGTTGAAATCGCTTCTTAAATCTATCAAACCATCCTCTGCTGGCTTGAAAAGTAAAGGCTCCTCGTTCTTCACCACTTTCTTGCGATTTTAAATGCTCATATATACTAAGGGCTTTATTTCTGATAATAGACCCATCCAAAGGAGCACGTTTTTGCGCCTGATCTTCGATCCAAATGTTTCACATCTTTTCCATTTTCTCCATTAGTGCATCTCGTCTGCTAACATAGAAGGTACTAGCAGAAGCACCGGCACAAATACTAGAACGAATTTTTTCTTCCGTCTTCTTCACGGTTCTTATCGTAGATTCATTTACGTCGTATTGTCGGGATGCTGACTGTCCAGAATTCATCTCGTCAATACCTTAGTGATTCAGCCTTGGCAACCTCCGCAGTGAGTTTTGTGTGCGTTGCATCTTCGGGGAGAAAAGATATTTCCGGCGGAAATATTCCTGGGGGCTAAGAGATCCATCGGCGTTACTTATGTGACTTCTTTTTAACAACGGTAGTTAAGTGCTAAGTCTCACGTTACGTGAAAAACTGAAAAAAGGAACCTCATCTCCAGGTTGGAGTTGAAGATAAGAAAGCAGTTAAAAACGATGAATGATTTTTTATTGGGTGCCGACAGACTTAACAAAACACTATAATCGTAGTACGATTTTTTCTTACTAATGATCTTTTCAGGGCAAACCTTTTATTGAAAATGCTCATTCAAGGAAATCGCGTAAAAGTGAATCACTTCCCGCGGTCGGTGAAGCTCATCACGCATTTGAGTACCGCGTAAATTTGAATCCGCGTTGCGGGAAGCCGCGTTCGGCGAAGTTTTACTGTAGTATGCCAGTAGTGATGCCAAGAAGTATCAAATTTCTGATTCACAGATTTATTTCCTAATCAATTGTAACTAATAAAACAATCAACAATTATTTCAAAAACATACCTCATTCAAATATTAGTAACATAATCTTTGTGTTCACATTCATTCCTTTGTCATAAATTAACTTATAAACGCTGTGTATACAAAAAGAAAATAGGCATATTTAGATAATCCATTTCCTTTCATTTATGTGCACGAAATAAAATTAAACAATTAGGCATTTACACCAGATGTTTACTTCACTTGTCACGAAGGTTGTTTTCATTGACAATTAAAAACATGGGAAAAATTTTCCAAGTTCAAAGTAAATTGAGTCATTTGATTTTCTTGAAAACAGCTTGTCATTTGATAACAATGTACTGAACAAAACATATGCTATTTGACTAGTTCTACAAATTTTATTTGAAGACTTTTCTGTTATAAGTGATATTTTACGAGAAAAGGTCATATTTTGTCACCAGTAAAGTGGCACTCCTGATTAGACTATGTGAACCATTTATATCATTTTCTTTACCCTAATGTCCTAAATATCAAATTTCATCAACATCTGCCCAGTAGTTTAGCAGCAAAGCTTTCTTCTTACAAGAACAGGCTATCAAAGCAATGCTACGAATCTCATATCGCACTCCTGGTAAGCCCCTTTTTCAGTCTCTTCAAATACTAACTCTTCCTTCCATATACATTCTTAACTGAACCATTTTTGTCAAGCAACATCCTCACCTCTTCCCAAGAAATCTCGACTACCATCATTATCACACTTGTACCAAAGATAACATTCATCTCAATAAATATCGCTCGACTCTCTCAAAATGGACCTCTCCATGCAGCTGCTATTGTATTTAACAAACTATCTGCTGCAATCAAATTAATATCCCACATAACATCATTTAAAAGACAGTTAAAAAATTTCCTTATGATAGTGTTATTGAATACTTAGATGATAATGTGTGAATTTTTATATCAATGTGACAAAACTGTCAAATGTACTTGCCTATGGTGAAAATAAATTATTATTATTATGAAACATGTGAATGGATAGACAGGATGGACACGAGCTGACCAGAATAACAAGTAATGCCATTGTTCTCAAAGATAGTTTATCAATATGTTGAGCAAATGTAAGTTTCGAATAAAAGATTACTCCATTTTTACAAATAGTATATAGTAAGGATTTTTCACATGAGTTTAAATCATCACTTCAATCCTTCCATGCATTGTTTCCCATGGTTGATAAGTGAGTAGAAGCAGTTCTGAATAATTTACATCAGTGATATCCAAATGCTTATAAGAACTGCAATATCATCATTTACTGAATAGCTGTTTGGTGCTGTTGCCAACTTGATTATGATTGTCTTAAGGAAATACTATTAGTTTTCAAGTTTAGATCCTCAGGTGTCACTAAAACAATTTCTAGTATGTTCATTTATACCAGATCAATAGTTCCTATAATGCTCATATACCTTTTTAAATTTCTTTCTCTCATTCTTTTAACAACTTTCTTTTGAAAACATCAGGCATATGTTTATTTGGAAAATACATTGTGAGGGTTATGGGTTCAAATTCTGCCAAAGGCACAGTTGTACTTGGTTGCCTTTGTTATCGTTATCATGCTCATTGTAAAAGACTGGTAATGACCCTTTATGCTCTAGTTAAATAAATAAATAAACTATACCAATTTCAAATGTTAAATCTTAAGAACAGCAAACATTTAATATAGTTAGAGTTGAAAAATCTCATTAAAAAATATGTAAATACAGCTTATGAGGAACTGTTAGGAATTAGAGTTACTTGGATTTAGAAACCATATAAAAAGATTGAACCACACAGAACGATGTAGTCAATTGTGTCAAAGTCTTGATACCTCAGAAATTTCTTTCTACACAATTACAAGTTACAAAGGTAAGTTCTTTTAAAGCATTTTTCACTTTTCTGCTTGGTATAAATTGGAATATGGGATAATTTTAAATCACAAGTGGAAGTCCCAGGTTCGATTCACAACCATGGCAGAATTTTTCTTCTTATTTCAAAAGACAGCATTTAAAAATGATTTTATTGTAATTCCTAACTAATTTGAGTTAGCTATGCCAAAAAAATGCACACGGGACATTCAGGCATTATTTGCATGAAGAAAGGACAAGATTATGCTTGCTTTGTGTTAACATTAACACAGACATTGAAAATATTTTAATTCCTGTGTATCATTTATATTATAAACCTATCTTTTCACTCAGGTCAGTTCCCTGGTAACCTAAAACTTGCATGTGTATCTTCCATTCCAAAAAGGCTCTCTCAAATTCTGACAATTATAGACCAATTTCTGTTCTCTCGGTATTCTCAAAAATTTTTGAAAAATTGTTTTATAACCATTTAATTCACTATCTTGATACCTTCCAACTATTGACTGCAAATCAATATGGTATCAGAAAGGGGAAATCTACTACTACAGCTACCCTCCAGCTCATAAACTCCATTCACCAAGCTCGAAGCAATAAATAGCATACCTTAGGCATTTTCTTTGACCTCAGCAAAGCTTTTGACAAAATTGACCATGGCATACTTTATCTTAAACTGCAAAACTTGGGCATTATAGATAATGCTCTAAAATGGATTGCCTTCTTCTTAAGTGACAAACGTCAAATTGTGAGATGTTCTCGAAGAACAACTAAAGGCCCAGTAACAGCATATTCTGTAGCTTTAAAAATAGAGAATGGCATGGCTCAAGGAATCTTTCTTGACCCATAACTATTCATTATTTCTATGAAATATCTCCCTAATTCCTTCAACAAAACTATCTATATTTTATATGCAGATGATACATCCTGCTTAGTTCATGCAAACAACTTCGCAGACTTGATAGAGCATGCTAACACATCTGTAAGACAAATGACTGAATGGTGCAGGCTTAACAACCTAGCTATCAATCATAGCAAATCAACCTACCTAAATTTTTACACCAAAAATCTGCTTCATCCTGGAGCCCACTCCTGAAAATGCATAATGTTTGTTTATTAAGGGCATCTTCAACTGATTTTCTAGGATTACAAATCAATGAAGAGCTTGACTGGTCTGGCCACATCTGTGCTTTTACAAGTAAAATTTCCGCAGGTGTCTTTATGATCAGAAAACTGGCACCCATTTGAAACACATTATTATTACCAAATTTTATATTAACTTCACTTTTTATATATATAATATTTATGTTTTGGACCCCGTCTAATCTGAAAAAAATCTGTTGTGGCCACCACATGACTTTCTCCATATTTGTAATATTTCTAAAAGTTCCAAATAGGTTACATAATAATAAATATTTTAAGAAACTGCGAGAAAATTTTACTTTAAAAAGAACAAATAAACTCAAGCCATAGCCTTCTGATATTGGATATAGCCACAAAGCTCCAACAATTAATAAAAGAAAAAGGAGATTTACTAAGATGTAACAAGCGTCAATTGTTAACAATAGCCATCAGTAGGTGGTGGCAGCTAAAAGTGTAAGATATCTCTTAAACAATGCATTATATGGGTAAATATTTCAAACAAATGTATAAAATTAAATTCCCTACAATTTTTATTCTAGTACATTTTTACATATATCAAATATTAAAGCAAATATGTCAAAATAACGGATGACAAGAGTAAACACTCACTTCTGGTTGACCAATTTTTACCAAAAACTAATCAGTTCTTGTGACTTTTATAAAAATGATAATATAAAATTTCACGTTTACATGATTTATAGTTTTTGAGTTAGAGCACCCACAAAAATGCTACCACATACACACACTAACACAGACATCAAGAAACGTATTTTCGTTGAAATCTCGAAATCGATTTTTTTCATGAAAACATTACTTTCCCCTATACTATGTATGGAGAAAGTAAAAATCCAACTATGTTGCCGTAAATGTGTATTTTAATTCGCGTAGGAAGATAGACAAGCTTCCACCATAGCAACGAGAATAAACAAACTATTGTCGTTGTTCATCTTGTTCATAGAGTAATAGAAGTCTCTTTATTTTAATGTGGATTTGTATTGATACGAGCATTCCTACGTTTTTTGAAGGGATATTTCTGCTAATAATTGTAAGTTTTTATTTATCGTAATTATTATTGATAGTAAGTTTTTAAAAACTTTTTATCTTTATTCATTTAAGATTATTCTGACAATTTTTTCCCCTATGAAAAGGCTATTGAAAACCTCGTTGGTGATTAACAGTTTCACTCCTATTAGTATCTAAAGATGAATTACTCTGAACTGGCAGTATATTTTCGTTGATTTTAAGCAATATGAATGGATAAGTCAGTATTTTCATTAATGAAACAAAAGATACTATCAAACTTCTTACTATTTATATAAAAACATTCTTACGTTTGCACTGAGTTCTCTACTTCTGACTGCCATTCTCTCAACTGTAAAAAGATTAAAGGTTAAATATAGAGACCCCCACATCATTCAACAGCTGGTAGGCACTTTTGCAACTTTTTAGGCCCATGCATGCAGAAAGGTTATCATAATTATAAGAGTTTATTCATATTTAAGTATTAACTATATAAAAGTTGGTTATAAAAATTCATTTTTATATCTTCATCTTGTATTATGGTAAAATTCACTCACTTCTGTCTTATGCCATACTTTTCTGGGGTAAATCAAAATTGTCTGCAAAAGCATTCTCAATGCGCAGGAGCAAAGCTTGGAGTGTCTTACTTGGTAAATCCTTATTCTACCCTCTGAACATACTAACCTTGCCCTCTCTGTATATATTCTGTTGTGCCACTTTTATTAAATCTAACTCGGGCCATTTCCCATCAAACAGTGAGTGGCATAACCAGGGCCGCACCGGCCTATGGGTGCAAGGGGTGCATCGCACCCGGACGGCGGCATATGAGGGGCAGCAACTCACGGGTGGAGGAAAAAACCTTTCCTAATTTGGTCTATTTCCATCTCGTAGTATTATACACATATACTTTTGTAATATTTAGCCTACTTTCCAGAATGGAAATAGGCATATAGTTTTGTTGTTGTGTCTGTCTGTCCATCCATCCCCCCTATTAACTTTTGAACCAAATGACCGATTTTCATGAAACTTGGTGGAAATCTCTTGCTACATAGGCCGAGCTCCAGAGGATAGTTTTTGTTGCGAAGATTGAAGTAAATTGGGTAATTTTGATGAAGATATTAAAGAATATACATGTAGACTGGAAAGACAGGAGACTGATCAGGAATCTATATGTGAATCAAGTTGTAAAGGCCAGGTTGGAGAATGCGGACACCTGCGGAGTAAATATCAGTAGAGGAGTAAGGCAGGGCTGCTGCCTATCGCCGACCCTATTCAATATACATGAAGAAAGTCTAATGCAAGAAGCTTTAGAAGGCATGGGAGATTTCAAAATTGGAGGAAGGATTATAAGAACAGTAAAATACGAGGATGATCAAGTACTTCTAGCAAGAAAGATAGAGGAATTCCAGAAAATGATAAATAGACTAGTAATAACAGGTAGAAAATATGGTATGGAAATAAATACAGAAAAATCCAAAGTAATTCGAATATCGGGCAAAGAAGAGAATCTGAACATAAGTATTTGAGGAAAGCCTCTAGAACAATTTTCAGACTATAAATACCTTGGAAGTATTATAACAAGAGAAGCAAAATGTACGGATAAGATCAGGACTAGAATAGGAAAAGCAAAAGCGGCTTTCAGAAGAAAGAAACACCTACTTACGGGGAATATAAAGGAAGATATCCGCAAGAAGTTCATAAAATGCTATGTATGGAGGATAGCTTTGTACGGGGCAGAAACATAGACGCTAAGGAAAAATGACATCAAATACTTGGAAAGCTTTGAAATGTGGACTTGGAGGAGAATGCTGAAGATAAAATGGACAGATAGGATGAAAAACGATGAAGTGCTACGAAGAATAGGAGAGAAGCGAATGATTATACAGACTATCAGAAAGAGGAAGGCTAACTGGGTTGGACATTACATGAGGAGAGAGAGTATGATTAAAGACGTGTTAGAAGGAAAACTAGATGGAAAAAGGGAAAGGGTAGGAAAAGGTAGACGATTTTAAAGGGAAGGAGAGTTATCAAGATTTGAAGAGGACAGCGGAATATAGGAATAAACGGAGAACCATGTTTAACCATGAATAATCACGGGCCTGTCTACGGACAGACTACTTATGACGATGATGAAGGGGTGGCATAAACTGCTTGTACCCTGGCGGCAAATATACCAGGCGTGGGGCTGGCCTAGGGTTGCCAACTCGTGAAGAGTTGATTCCGAGAGATTTCCGCTCCATGAGTAGGAAATTTCGAGAATCCGGGAGAAGTTTCTCAAAGGTAACAAACGCTTAAGCGAACAATGAAACTTGTATACTTGTATTGATGAGAAAACACGTAACGAATAGTTAATCTTAATTTTATCTTTTACTTTCTCCATATACGTAGTACAGAGAAAGTATTGTTTTCGAGATTTGAACGGAAATACACGGTTCCCTGAACACGTTTTGACTATTTTCTGAATGATGTCGGTGTGTATGTGTTTGTGATAGATTTTGTGAGCGCTCTAACTCATAAACTAATGTTCAGAGCAACAAAAGTTTATATTTGTAATTTTTATTATAATCTTTATAAATATAGATGCAACTTATTATAGACGTTATATAAAATATTATCCTCTAAAATATTTGTATTTAACAAATTTTTGTAGAAAGTATTGTGAAGAAGATATTTAATTTTTTTCGTAATTTCTTAATAAACAGGGTAATACGTCGGGAAAATAAGATGTATTGTAACAGAATTTAACGGAAAAGGAAAGGATGCAGCATTTTTATTACCATTTTAAAACTATTCACAATAATCGTACGAATTTGGCACTTGAAACATAGGATGTATGAATCAATGATATTTTATTTTCCTATCATCGATTTTTGAATCTATTTCGGTTCTTGGCACTAATTTGTTTTGAACGCAGGAATTCGACGTTATTTTCTGGTTAAAATTTTTGCTCGTCATTTTGAATTGCATTGTTGCGGATTTCTTTTATCTTTTAATTCTCTTATATCTGATTCCTCTACGAGAATATCCTTTATACGCTAATTAATATTAATAATAATACTATTATAATTAAATAATATAATAATTAATACACTATACTTATGGAGAAAGTCAGATTTTTACAGTAATGTATAGACGCTAGCCAGCCCCTCATATTCAATCAATGTAAATATAAAAGTGCATGAGACCAACCCGGCCCCTTGGTAATGCTGCTAACTCTTCAACAGCATGGCGATCACCTTGTTAAATGAAAATGGGAGAAAAACGCCTCACATCGGGAGTAGGGAGAATTTCTGGAATTTTGCCCTATTCTGGGATACTCCTGGCGAATCCGGGAGGTTTGGCAACCCTAGGCTGGCCATAATCACCACATCTGTTCCAAGCTCAATATCTACATAAACAATTATTCATACTCCCACCGCCAAAAAGGGCCCTATCACTCTGCCTCCATCATCTTCAACAAATTACCCTGTGATATTAAGTCTATCTCCTCAAATAGAGCATTCAAACATCTGGTGAAGAATCGCTTATTAAGCCTCCGCTCTGTGTGATAGGAAATTTGTGGGCGCTCTAGCTCAAAAACTCATATCATTGCGAAATTTTATATTTGACACTTTCATTGAAGGAACAAGAACCAACTAGATTTTTATTAAAATCGGTCAAACGGAAGCGGGTATTTCCTCTTGTCTTATCCGTTTTTGCCAAATATTGGCTTTAGTACGTGATCAATGCAAAAAATTACTAGAATAAAAGTTATAGAAAATTTAATTTTCTACAACTTTTGTTCGAAATATTTTTCCATATAATAATGCATTGTTTAAGAGATTTTAAAAAACATATCTTTTAGCTACCACCACCACACCACCTAGAGGCGACATTTGTAAGCAATTTTGTTTACACTTAGTTACATCATAGCAACACTCCTTTTTATTCTTAATTGTTGGAGCTTTGTGACTATATCCAATATTAGATGGTGATGGTATGAGTTTGTTCTTTGTAAAATATTTAATATCACTTAACCTATTTGGAATTTTTAGGAATATTACAGGCATGGAGAAAGTCATGTGGTGGCTACATGAGATTTTTGCAGTTTATGCCTAAAACAAAACTTGGCATGTTTTACACATTATTCTTGTAGATGCAATTATACTGTCATGGGTTTTGAAATGAAAATATTAGTTAAGTTTGATTTGAATTGTTTGTATTTAAACTGACTAAAATGTTGCCATATAATCAGGCCAATGCAGGTAGTTTTTGCATTAATTTCTATGATATTTAATGGATCAAGTTTAGCATTTTTATAAATAGTGTTTTAAGATTTTGATCTTTAACGGGATAAAATGTTTGTTGGAAATGAATGAAAATCTTTTGAATAATTAATATATTTATTGTTTAAAAGTTTTGATGTATCATCAAAGGTTACCCTACTGTCTATTGATTAAATTGGCTACATTCTAAATTTTCAAGCCATTATGAACTGGCTTAATAGGATTGATTGGCTTCAAAAATGTTTTAAATTAACAGTGTAGGTAATCACTTAGTTTGTAACAAGATTATTGTATTTACATCATTAAAAACATCTAAATGATAATAAAAATAACTATTGCACATGAATATTACCATATGAACAGGATGATGGTTGATCCTAATTTAGTTTCTGTTTAAATAAATTATATTAACTCTATATCATTAAACTTAATATCACGTAGAAAGTCTTAATGATTCAATTGTAACAAATGATTTATGAGCATTTCTAAGCATATTTGCTCTGAGCTTGATTACAATAATTACTTTATACATAATTAGTAAATGTTACAGGCTTATTTTTTCAAACTATATTATGCTTAGGTAAATTTTTATTTGAATAGGTGATGCTATAAAATTATCAACAAATAATACTTTGAACATTTTGCAGGAATTGCTGTCTTTGCCTGAGTTATAATTTTCTTTTGAATTGAAAAAAATATTTCAAAGCTTTAGAGAAGTATTCTGGCATATTTAGCTGTCATATATATTGTGAGCTAAAATAACAGATTTAGACTTTCCATATTTTTAATATCTTAGTGGTGTGAAACTGAAACAGTGACAATTAACTGATAAATATAGTTTGGCAACATCACAGCTTGTAAAAGAACTCCATATGTCTAGAAGATTATGTAACATTAGTAGAAAAATAACCAAATGGGAATTGCTGGCAATATTTCCTGTCAAATTACATTTTCCTCTGAGTAATATGCATTCAAAGAATTAGATATAAAAATTTAAATTATCATTATTATATTTATTTTAATCAGTAATATTTCCTCTTCTTTAGCAATTTACTGTGTGACAAATTTGTGAACTGAAAAATATATTTGGTATAAGTTTATGATTATTTAATGCATTATGAAAATCAGGAGCTGATATAAATATTTCAAAATAAAACCATTTCATGGGAAGCACACACACTTTTTAAATCAAAAAAGATATTTTTACTTAATTCATGATTTTTAACAAATCAGGAAGTGTACTCCAATAATTTTCAGAAAATAATTAATAGAAAATGTATTGTACAGGTTTGATCCATTATGAAAAATAAGGATGACTGACTTAGTAAGTCATATTGAATAAGGACAATAGAAATATGCATTCAGAGTCACCTCTCACAATTCTTCTTCTTGTCCTTCTAAAACTATTCCAGGTGCTAACTGATGAACATTTGTATCTTCTTGCTGCTTCCATTTGTCAGAATTTCTCCTTGGCCTTGATGGTTTGTAATTATAATCTGGTTCAATGTCTTTTCTTGCATAATTAGAAGAATAATTATTGTTAGTATAACTTTTGCCCCCACCATCTCTTTCATCCCAATTCTTGGATTTGTAGCTGTTGACACCACTAAATGAAGAATTGGGTTTGCCAAAATCATCCATCTTATCTGCAAGATTCCGCTTAAGTGATTCTCGACAGTAGTTTGTCTTTCGTAGCATACCCTGTTGATTTTCCAAAAAATATTGGGAAATAATTACAGATAATTGAAGCAGGTAAGTTAAGCTGAGTCATAGTATTTTTATTATTTACATAAAAAATTATTTGAAATAATTTTTTTACTCTAAATAAATATCTATAACAATAAAGCTACTTGTGCATAACTGACTGACATAAAACTCTTAGATACTTCTTGAAGGGGTAGAAATCTGAAATTTGCCATGTAAGTAGATCAAGTGGCACAACCAATGAGAAAAATCGAAAATCACAAAAATTTTAATTTTTAAGGTTTTTTTTGACCCCAATGTCCAATTTTAAACATCCATAAGAAAAGTATTGAAAACGGTGCAGGGCTATATAAAATTGCTTTTTTAAATTATTTACAATGAAGATACAAAGTTGAGACATGCACCATAGTTTGGATGAAAGAACGAAGTTTATTTTTCTTGAAGACAAAATTCAAATCCATTCTGAATTTATGTAAAAAAATTGATTTTAATCATAAAATTATGAAAAGTTTTTCAGTTTTCAACAATGAAAAATATTAAATACCATAGCAATGACTCCAATGCCTTTCAATGGGAATTGATTATCCATACTTCAAGAGCATTGATTTTATGTTTTAAATGGGAATCAATGGACTATATAAATTATATCGTTACTGTCAATAAACTAGGTAAACATATGGTGACATCTTAATTCTATCACACAATATTCCATTTCTATATTATAATTATCTTTAGTGTGATACATATTATAAATAGCTTGCTCTAAGGAATGTGTTGGTTTATTTACAAGTTTAGATTTTGATGTATGGTGATTTTTTTAAGCACTTGCAGTATGCATGGACCAACAACTTGTACATACATAAACATGCCAAAATGTACATATAGACACACAGTTTTAGCTAGTGGCATATATTTTATTCATGCTGAACCTCTATTTTAAGCATGTATATATATATATATATATATATATATATATATATATAATTTTTTTCTGCGGAACATTGATTTAGATTATATCATTTATTGTCTAATTATAATTTGATTGAAGATCTACTATATATAAAAATGCATCAATATATTTTTATTTAAACTGATATATTTAGGTATATTATTTATTTACAAAACTGCTTATTGGTGATATCTTCTTTTCATGGATTCATTTTCTTTAGTTGTGTGAAAAAATTTATCTCCTCCCAAAATTTGCTGCCAAAGTCCACGGCTTGTTACAGAAATACAGTATGTATTTAAGATGTGAATGAGATATATAAACTGAACAACAAACTTAGAATTGCTCAAGTTTTAGATTGAAATTGAATGTTATCACAGTGCCTATTTTTATTATTATTTTTGGGAAATGAATCCACTAGCTTTGATAGGAGAAATATTCTCGTAATATAAATATTCAATTTTAGATGAAAGTAATTGCATTTCAAACCTGAAAATTAAATGGTGGACCATCTTCACTTTGTTGCTCTGTTCTGCGAGCTCTCATTTCCATTTCATAAACTGGATTAACTGGCCTGTATTATAAAAAAAATATTTGTACTTTTGGATGAAAAAGTTCATTATTATTTTAATTTTCTCAGTTTAATACCCACCTTTTCTTAAGTAGAGATCTGGAAGGAATATTAGATATATATATATAGAGGTGTTGGAATAATTGGTACCTCAATAATCAGTGTATTATTTCTGAAATTAATTTTATAACACTGACACTTAAGATGCATGTAATTGTGATTTAAATGAAGATTGAATTGTGTACATGTTTAAATCGTATGTATTTCTGTACAGAGGTTATACTGCTTAATATTATGAAGGTTTCTCAGGAGTTTGGTTTCACATGGACACTTAGACAAAGTCGTTGTCAATAAACTGTGGAAACTAACAATAATGTATTTATTATTCTCAATCATTTGTTTCTGACTTATTCGCTTGAAAAAATATTTTTCTAATGTTTCAATGAAGTGTTTTTTGAATGTTTGTTGAATAATAACAGTAAAACCAATGTGAGCCAGAACCTTTCTTAGACTGAAAACTGCCAAAGCCAGAAACTAATTAAAACACTGCTCTAAATACTATTTTTCATACAAATATCTCTCTTTAAGACTGAAACTGTGATGGACAGAAAGGATTTTTAATCAAAAGCCTTTTTAGACTAAAATTTGTTTCAATGGTCTTAAACATTTTCGATTTTATATGATACAATAAAAGGAATTACACATTGTTACAATGCCAAAGACACAGTGATTGTAGATGTAACTGTATTATTTTTTAGAGTTCTCTCCAATAAAACTTTGCAGATAAAAGGGAAAAGATATTCTGAAGGTAGGATTACAAAGAAAAGTTTGATTATACTTTTGGTTGTATTTGCTTATAAAAAACTAGAATGACCATTAGAAACAGGTAAAAGTCAAAATCCAAAAAGTTTCAAAAATTTGAAGAAATTATTCCTATTATATGAAAAGCAAATAAAAGAGCTTGAATGACAAGTATCATTTATGGAAAATTTATGAAAAATTTAAATTGCAAAATGAAAATGAAAACAGAAATATCTCATTATTCCTCAATAATACAATGTGTCATCGAAGAATTCAACTGTTTAACATACAATGAGTTTTTTCTACCAACCACAACATCAGTGTCAGAACTGTTGGTTAATGGTGTAATCATCATCATTGTTTACTAAGTTTTTGACTCAATCAACCCAATATTTCCCATCCAAGGCATTTCACTTCATCTTCTCATAGCCATCCACTTCTTTTAAGACACCCGATATTACTTTTATCTTCCTACACCTTTGAATGGTGTGATACAAAATATAAAAATGAATTACAGATAACTTGATGTTGAAACAACTCATCACAGTTAGGGACACATGTTAAGGGACAACATATTAGACAATTAAAATCAACTAGCTTTACTTGGGCAGAGTATCTGCATGCTAGTACTTTATTGCTCAGTGTCATAAATTTCTTTATATACACATTTTTTGATCTCTTGATTTGCTGATACAATAGTTAGCGAGTCAAATGATCTCACCATCCCTCTCTCTCTCCCTCTGTCTCCCTCCCTTCCTCTCTCTCTCCCTTATCAAAAGTCTTAGAAAAATTAGTATATGAACAAATCATGTCCCTTTCTTAATGAAAATAAATTGGTAGATCCATTTCAATCTGGCTTTCGTAAATCTCACAGCACCACCACTACTCTTGTAAAAGTCACCGACGACATTCGTCGTGCAATGGACAAAAGGGAAGCAACAATCCTAGTACTACTATTGAATTTCAGTAAAGCTTTCGACTCGATAGACAAAGATGTCCTGCTGTCTAAACTGCTCGCAATGAATTTCTTGCCTTTGGCCATTAATTGGATATCTTCTTATTTAAGCGATCGTTCCCAAAAAGTGATTTCCATTAATTCTTCATCTGATTGGCTTACCAACGGGAAAGGCATCCCACAGGGCTTAATTTTGGGTCCCCTACTATTTTCTTTATACATAAATGACTGCTCCTTGTCCCTTACATACTGCAATCATCATCTTTATGCAGATGACTTGCAAATATACTCAAGTTCTACTGCAAACGATCTCGCAAAAACCCTAAAAAATATCAATAAGAACTTAGAAATGCTAGAGGCCTGGAGTAATAAAAACTTTCTTAGTATTAATCCAGAAAAATCACAGGCCATCTTAATTGGTTACCCTAAGATATTAGCCGCAATTAATCAATCCCAAAGAATACCGATCAACATAGCAAATTACACTATACCCTACTGTAAAGTAGTAAAGAATCATGGATTGCTCATAGATGAAATCCTCTCTCGTTGGCCCCACATGTTATAAACGTGTGTAAAACAATAAACTCATCTCTTCATCCACTTAGGAAGTTAAGTAGTAGTACTCCAGTTTCTCTAAAAAAGCATCTGGTAACTTCACTCATTATTCCCCATTTTGACTATGTTGATATAGCGTACCAAGATTTATCTCAAGAGTTATCGTTAAAGATTCAGAGAACTCATAATGAGTGGATTAGATATATTTTTAACCTGAAGAAATCAAACCATATTTCAGATTCACTTGCCAAACTAAACTGGCTAAATTTTGCTTTCCTTACTATATCAATTACTTACTTCTAACAATCCACATTATCTTGCAATGGAATTCAGGAGTATAGACACTGTACACAACCGTAATACCAGAACGGTAATATTCAACAAGTCCTTCATTGTATCTGCTTGCTGACTATGGAACGAACTTCCCCAAACAATAAAAAATTTGCACTCGCTCTCATCATTCAAATGACACTGCTATCTATCTCTCTTATCCTTTCAAAGGAACAGTTAAACCCACTTAATGCTTCAATGTTTCTCAATGTTGATTTTGACAAAACAATACTCATTGTGCATGATTTATACATTTTTATTTTATTCATTTATTTATTTTTTCTCCTCTATTTTTTGTTTAGTCATAACAGTGTTATTATCTATTCATTTTTTCATTTTCATATGTTCATTCCATTAATGATGTATTCGTATTGTGCCAAAATTTTACTGCATAGCTTTAAGTTTTTCATGTATTCATCTTTTGTTCTAAATATCAGTTATTAATGTCTTTAGTGAATCTCAGTAGGTTTCGCAGGTTTTTCACACCCCCCTTCTTGTGTGGGTGTTTTCCTGCTGTGGGTTTTTACATGGATTTCATTATTCAGCAGTCCTTATTTTTTCTCCACAAAATTACATCTTTTCTTTTCCAATTCTTGTATTCTTATTGTTACTTGTATTTACATAAACTGCTATGTATTATTGTATATGTTTCATGACGAGGGGTTAGGTGGAAGATGAGACTTTTTAGTCTCAATCTCGCCCCAAATAAAGACCACATCAATCAATCAATCCCTCTCTCTCTCCCTTCCTTCCTGTTTTCCTCCCTTCCTCTCTCCCTCCCTCTCTCCTCCCTCTGTCTCCCTCCCTCTCTCCCTCCCTCGCTCTCTACCTGTCTCCCTTCCCCTCCCTCTCCCTTCCTCTCTTTCTCCCTCTCTCTCTCCCTCCCTCCCTATATCTCTCCCTCCCTCTCTCCTCCCTCCTCTTACTTACTAATGCTCAGAGGTGACTGACGTGTTTTACGGTCACTCCGCTCTTCTCAACTTGCACTCTCCCCGCTGCGATGGCCCCGAAAAACAACCCCGCGAAGAGGGACTTGGAGACGGATAATGGTGATATCCGCTCAATGATTGAGACGGTGATGTCCTCTGTTTCATCATTTAAAGAGGAACTAAAGGTGGTGAAGGACCAAGAGGGCTCCAAAAAGAGGGAATCGCTAATATCGCTTGAGGAACGGTTCGATGCCTTTCACCAAAAAGTTCTCGGCGATATGAAGGTCATTTTGAGACGTCTAGATGATCTCAGCAGTCGGCAGGAGGACTTCGACAACCGACTTGATGCCCTTGAGCAATACTCAAGACGTACGTGCCTACTGATCCATGGCATCCAGGAGAACGAGCGCGAAGACTGCTTACAAATCGCCGGTGAGTTTTTCAAAATCCGCCTAAAAACGGAAGTCTCTCCTACTATGCTCTCCCGCGCACATCGTATCGGGCCGCCTAGAAGAAACTCAGATTTTCCCCGACCTATCATCGTGCGCTTCCTGTCCTACCAAGATAGAGAGAAAGTATGGCGTAAAAAACGGGAGCTGAAGGGATCCTCGTTTCTTGTCACCGAGTCCCTCACACAAAAACGGAAAAGTCTCCTTCTTTCCGCCAAGGAAATCGCCGGCCAAAGATCTGTTTGGACCCAAGACGGGAAAATTATAGCTTTATCCCAGAATGGTACTCGTTTCCATATCACTAACGAGAAGGAGCTACAGAACCTGCAGCGGGAATTTTCAAAACCTAATTTAAGGAGTGAACGCCGTAGTTAGTATTCTTCTTGAGTAAGACTTTGTGCACCATTCTGACGATACTGTTTAAAGTTGAATACACGTAGTAATAATATTTATTTTCATTACCAATCCGAGTGCCTATAAAACATTAATTCTCCTTCCACGAGTCGCGCGTCCTTATTTCCTGAGATCCTGTAGTATCTGAACTCCTCGATTCCCAACGCATCCTGAGGTTTCTGCATCCCTGTTCCTGCACTCCCGGTGTTCCTGTTTCCTGACCGAAGAAAGAAGTTTCCCCCGTCGTGCTCCCTTCCCCCTCGCCTGTGTTAAAAGTCTGTGTCCCTTCACTTTCAGTGTACCCAAATAGCTCGCTCCTCACATAGTAGTAGTGCTCCCAATAGTGTTTTTTATTTCCCTCTCTCGCCCATTTCCCTAAGCTCCCAAGTGCAGTGTGTGTGCTCCTTTCAGTGTAGTGCTTGCGTCATGCAAAGTGTAGTGCTTGTGTTTCCTTCAGTTTAGTGCTTGTGTCTCCTCAAAGTGTAGTTGTACTTGCTATCCTATAAATTGCCTTTTTTGCACATATTTTTATTAATTATCTGGCTTATACGCATCCTCCTGCTCTGCACCTTTGATTACTTCCTGACCATAAAAACTCTTTTAGTTCTTTTTTATCCTATCCTTTTTCCTTTTCCTCAACTTCCTACTATAACTGAGATGCCCTCTTCCCGAGAATTCTTGCCTATTAACCGAACGCTTACACCTATCGTATCCTCACAGCACGACACATCCCAACCGCCCCCGCCTTTTTCCTTAAACCCAAAAGCATCTGAATTTTTCCCTTCACAAACTCCCCTCCCTCGCTCTCCCGCTAAGTGTCTCAACTTTCACGATTGTCCTTCTCTACCTGTTTCTCTCATTTCATCCTCTCCCTCCCCCAACTCTTCTCTATTGACCTCCCGAGGACACCTGCTTAACCCACATGCCCCCGAGTTCTGTCTCCCTCGCCACATTACTCTCTCCCCCCTTAACCCTGAAGCTTCTGAATTTGTCTCAACTACCTCACACACCACCTGCCGCGACGCCTACAACTCAAATCCCATGAACCCAACACAGGTCCGACCCGTGACACGAATTTCCAGGTATCATATCGACACTCAATCTCTCCTTTCCAACGAACTTAAACCACATCCTCGCTCACTAAAAATTATCTATATCAACGCCCAAAGCATTCAGGCTCACTTGGACGAACTTCGTTTAATTTTATCTAAGACAAATATTCATATCATTGCCGTGGCTGAGACTTGGCTTAAACCTGAAACTGACTCCTCGCACGTAGAAATTCCTGGCTTCAAGCTTTTTCGAAATGACCGCTTAGGCAAAGGTGGTGGTGGTGTAGGAATTTACGCCAGAAATGACATTCAATGTAATATCCTCGCTCATAGTGAACCTAAGTACTCTAAACGTCCCGAATTCCTTCTACTTGACGCGCGAGTTAACTCCGTAAAAATCCTCATAGGAATCGTTTATCGACCACCTAAAATAGGACACCTCTCCGATATAGAAGAAACTCTATCCAAACACATTCAAGACTTTCAACATTTAATAATCACTGGTGATTTTAATGCTAATTTACTCGTACCCAACCATGAAAGTAACTTTCTCTTACAGTCTTTCGAGTCCCTAGGGCTAAACGTCTTGCCACTCCAGCCAACGAATCATACGGCAACCTCCGCCACTTGGATTGATCTTGCGATTACGGCAAATCCCGAGAAAATAATTAAATACGGACAATTAGCAGCTCCCGGTATCTCTTCGCACGATATGATTTACATTGCTTACTCCCTACGTTGTCAAAAACTTAAGCAGAAATTCATAAAGGTTCGCGACTATAAATCTATTAATGAATCACTATTAACATCAGAGGCGGCGCTCCTACCCTGGCATTTAATCGAGCACCTAGAAGACATAGACGATAAAGTTCAGACTTTTAATTTATATATGTCTCAGCTACTTGAAAAGTTTGCCCCTCCCAGAATCATTCGGGTCTCTAAGCCACATGCTGCATGGCTAACTCCAGAAATAAAATCGATTATGTCCCGCCGTGACAGCATTTATCGTGATTTTAAGAAATCTAAGGATCCTGATTTACTATCGCGGTATAAATCATTGCGAAATAAAACAAAACAACTTATACGCAACGCTAAAATTAAATATGTACACGATTCAACCAACTCTGCACGAACACAGTCCTCGATATGGAAAAAATTACGGAACTTGGGTGTTGGTAAAAATAAAGATATGCAACTTCCACCAAACCTGTCCCTTGACGAGCTTAACGCTCATTTCACTAAACCTCCCACGACCATAGATGTAGGCCTAAAATCTGAAACTATTGAACGTATCCGTAGCCTCAAACCCAATCACACCTCAAATACAATCTTTGAATTTACACCACTCACACAACCACAGGTAGCTAAATCACTTCGTGCAATTAAGTCAACTGCAATAGGAGATGACGGCGTATCTATAATACTAATAAATAAATTAATTCCTATCATTCTCCCCATTATCACTCATATCTTTAACTGGTCTATTCTTCAATCTAAATACCCTACTTCATGGAAATCAGCTCTTGTCCGTCCTATCCCCAAGAAAAACAATTCTCACGAAAACGCTGATTTCAGACCAATTAGTCT
The DNA here is from genome assembly GCA_028673005.1 of Tanypteryx hageni. Taxonomy (NCBI): domain Eukaryota; kingdom Metazoa; phylum Arthropoda; class Insecta; order Odonata; family Petaluridae; genus Tanypteryx; species Tanypteryx hageni. Next base: position 13,790,763 of record CM054117.1, read on the forward strand.
CTTGCCTGTTCTCTCCAAGGCGTTTGAAAGACTTGCACATGAGCAAATAACTCATTTCCTTTCAAAAAACAATCTCATTGACCCGTTCCAATCTGGTTTTCGTAAATCGCATAGCACAGCTACCGCACTATTGAAAGTAACGGACGACGTCCGCAAAGCAATGGATCAGAGAAAAATCACCATTCTAACACTATTGGATTTCAGTAAAGCCTTCGACTCCATCGACAAAGACATCCTACTATGCAAACTTGAACTTTTGCACTTCTCACTCGCTTCTCGAAACTGGTTTCGCTCATATCTAAATGGCCGCTCTCAAAAGGTTATTACTCATGATTTATCATCTCGTCCCTTAAATGTAAATAGAGGCGTTCCGCAAGGTTCTATTCTTGGCCCCCTGCTATTCTCTCTGTACATTAATGATATCTCAAATGCCCTCACTCACTGTAATTATCACCTATATGCTGACGATCTCCAAATCTACTATCACTCTCGCGTACCTGAATTTCCCGATGCTGTCGCTAAAATCAACTCTGATCTAGCTTCTCTCTCTCTTTGGAGCTCAAATAACTTTCTGAAGATCAACCCCGCAAAAAGTCAATCTATTATTATCGGTTACCCCAAACTATTGGCTTCCATAGATCATAGCGAATCTCCTCTTCTATCGCTTGAGGGGTCCACATTGCATTTTAAAAAATCAGTAGTCAACCTCGGTGTCATAGTAGATGAAACTCTATCTTGGGCTCCTAATACCAATAAAATCTGTAGTACCATCAACTCCTCCTTGCACTCTCTCAAAAAACTCAAAAACTTATTACCTAATTCCTTACGTAAACTCTTAGTGACCACACTCCTATTTCCTCACTTTGACTATTGTGATGTTGTTTATAATGATCTCTCCTGTGAATTGGCATTAAAACTTCAACGCACACAAAACTCCTGCATGAGATTCATCGGTGACCTTAAAAAGAGCGACCACATTAGCGAACATTACAATAATCTTTCATGGCTCAAACTTGACGCTCGAAGGAACTTACATACCCTGATGCAAATGTACAAAATCCTTACTTATAACAAACCTGACTACCTCTCTTCCCTCTTCAATGAAATCAACACAGTACACAAGCGGGATACTAGAGGCAAGAATAACCTCCTTATTCCTCATCACAGGACGAATATCTACAATAAATCCTTTCAAGACTCCGGTTGCCGACTCTGGAATAACTTAGATGAGAATTTTAAAACATCTCCCTCTTTAAACTCATTCAAACGCACCTGTGTCACTCACTTTCTTAAACAACAAAGTAATCCTTAATCATCTCTTTACACTCCCCATAAATTATCCTTACTCATGTTTTTTTTTTGTATTGTCTTATATTATTTTCTATTTCTTAATATAATTTTGTATTGTTTTTATATACTTTGTGTATTGTTTATATGTATACGTATGTATGTGTGTGTGTGTATGTGTGTGTGTATGTATGTATATATATATATATATATATATATATATATATATATATATATATATATATATATATATATGTATATATATGTATATGTATGTGTATATATATATTCTTTCTTCTATTGTTTGTATTTTTTTTTGTTGTTTTTATTTTTTTTGCTATTGTTTTATATTATTTTATATTGTATTATATTATTTATGTATTTTATATCTTTTCCTGCTTTCTTATAATATGCATGCCCCAACAACATTCTTTATATTCATTCATTGTATATATTTCATGTATATTTCATCTCATTCTGCATACTTGTATATTTCTTGTTTACATTACGCTATTACCTTTACGTGTACTTTTTTATGACGGTATATAATTACGCTGTATATACGAACTCTCCCACTGTACATACTCCTTCCTATTTAATGTTGTAGTTTTGTATTACCATATGTACACTATCTAGGGTTTTCGCAGGTTTTTCACACCCCCCTTCTTAGTGGGTGTTTTCCTGCGTGGGTTTTGCTAGGGAGGACATGTCTGTTTTTACCTAGATTTTCCCCACAAACACAAATCTGTATTCAATTTTATCTTTTTAATTTGTATGATTTAGGTACATAGTGTTTATATAGTGTATTTTGTTATACCTTATTTTATTCTTTTTCTTGTATTTATTATATTGACGAAGGGTTAAATGTAAGAATGGACCTTCTGGTCTAAATTTCGCCCGAATAAAGACGATTATCTATCTATCTATCTATCTATCTCTCTGCCTCTCTTTTCTCCCACGTTTCTCATTCCCCCCTGTCACAATCCATAGCTCTCCCTCTTTTTCTCCATCTTCTTCTTTATCTCTTTCCTCCTGTCCTTATCTAATTCTTTATCTCAGATTTATCTTCAGATTTTACAGTACAATACTATCATTATGATACAAACATCTAATGTGTTTCAATGCCAGCTGTATCAGCTGTGTTTAGCAGTTCTTCTCATAGCTCGGCTTTAGCAATACAAAGTTCTTCTCATAGCTTGGAACCTCCAGCATGCCACACATTGCCATAGTGTTATATATATATAGATGCTTGGAATGCAATAATTCTTCTAGCTTGCACATTGAAATGTGTATACAAAAAGCGTTTTAAAAACTGCTGTTTTTATTTAGATATGATTAATGATTTTTAAGAAATGTTTAGTGACTTAACAGAAATACAAATATTGATCAAAGATCTGTAAAATAAACTGCTTCTAAAATACTGATGAAAGAGTATTTACAGCAGCAAATAAATTGGCATGAAAAATGAGCCAGAGGTGCAGAACAAGAATGTTGTTATTATGAGTAATTAAAGAAATGAAGAGGGTGAAGAAAAGAGACAATCTTGAAAAGACCACACAAACTTATCAATTAATGATTTCTCCCTAAAAATTAGAGGGAATTCATTGAACTCAGGAACGATCGCAGTCTTAACCTGAAGTTAAATGATATGCCTCTGGATGAGTTTTGGCTGCAAGTGATGAATGAATACCCAGCCATTGCTGAATGTGCAATTGATGCATTGTTACTGTTTCCTACAACATATTTATGTGAATTAAGTTTTTCAACATTGTCGCTGATTAAGAATAATAAGAGATCGTGTCTGAAATACCTCGACCAGAAACTTCGAGTGGCTCTTTCCACCATAGAGCCGAACATCAAAAGACTGTTCTTCAAGACAGGGACAAGTTTCTCAATAATAAAATTATTTAATAGAGTTCCCATACATCTTCAGATATTAAGACATTCATTATAGGGAAAATATTTTCACCATTTCTTTGATGTTGTTATAAACCTGTTGCACTGCATCTGAACGTAGTGATACTGGTAAAAAATTTGAAAATTAATTTTGGTTTTATTTCACAAATTCACTGAATTATAAAAATGATTTTTAGCCACAATTTATTCCCTTCTTATGAAAATATTTTATTTATCAGTTATTTCTGATTTTGTCGATTATTTTAATTATTTTCTGATCTGATCTCCAACAAAGTTTCGTGTGAAATTAATTTTGATGTGCCGTGATGAATGAAAAAATCTATAGGTGTGCCGTGAAATAAAAACGTTTGGAGAGCACTGCCTTAAAGTATGTTTTCATATATGCAGGATCAGCGGTGAAAACCAACAATAGCTGATTGAAAGCTTTGTTGATGGCTATGCAATGGAGCCGAGTCTCCAATTTTCATGGTGTCCACCTACAACATGTCAGTATTGCTTAGTTTGACCAATTTTTTGGATACTCAAATAAAGGAGTCTATTTTCTAATTGTAATTAAATGACTCTTTTAACCTGTCAGAGTCTGAAATATTATTTGGTCTTATGAGGTTTTGTCTTTCACAGGTTTTACTGTAATATTTAAAGTTGAAAATCAGAAAACATGAGGTTTTGTATAGTGTAAGTGAAATTTATCAAGATAATTTAATTATTGTTATTTAAGGTCATTTTGACCTACTTTTTTCACTTTAAAATCTTTTGGAAGTTTCAATTTCTTTTAGTTTTAATTTTTTAATGGATTTAAAATATAAATTTGAGGTATTGCTGGGGAATTTTGCATTTTAGGAAATAATTCATAATAAGTTATTTGGTTAACTACAGTTATGATCAGGCACTTCTAATAAGCATCTACAATAAAATGTCCGTCAATTACCTTTCTTTACTAGCTATAAAATATAAATATTGAATTTTTATTAAAAATCTATCGCATTGAATTTCAGTGAAGGAAAATAACTTACATGTTTTCATGAAATATTATATAAACTAATTTTTCATAATTAAAGGGATATAGGTATATGTATTATATTTTAGTTATTGTGCTTTCAATGTTCATTAATTATTATAGCTGTATTTAAGAATTTTATATCAATCACATAATTTATTGTTTAACCTTTAAACGCTGAATGTGCCTGTTTGGGCACACAAAATGCAATAGCTAACAGACGCATATGTTTCATAATATTTTCTCGACATGTTTTTTCCTCTACAGAACAGAAGTATGCAATTCTTCATTATTTTTACAATAAAATGCTTTTTAATTGAACATTTTAATACCAATAATTCATTAGATATGTGATTTTTCCATGAAATGAACAAATACCTCTAAATAAATCCGGCGTTCAAAGGTTAATATTGTATCTCAGTAAAGTTTTCAGTTGGAAATTAAATTGTTGGTTTTAAAATAATGTTAGCTTATTATTATATGTACTATGCTTTTAATTTTAATATTCCAGTAGTCAGTATTTAATGCCTGTCTTATTAGGGTATTAGGCACTTCTGCTTAATTTTCTTTTTATATCGTTATCTATGACTTACAATTCTTTGTATTTATCTTTTAAAATTACCCACTTAATATTTGTGGTGAATATTCCAATTTATAACAGCCAAATTCAAAATAAGGAATTAATGTTGACTTTAGAAAGGTATGTACTTATTTCAAATCTGTCCCTGATTTCAGTGAATGTTTCCAAATAAAATATCAAATTACTTGATATTAGATATGAAATTGGAACAAAAACAAGTGCTTTTGTTGTAGAATATTTCATAAAGAGTGCATATTAGCTAATCAGAAAAATGACAAAAAGTTAATAGTAGAAAGAATAAGTTAAAACATATTAAAACATTTTCTTTTGGGTGTAAATTGTTTTATTGTTGGCATGCAAAGGAATCCTCATATTTCTTTGGATGTATGATTAGAACATATGGATTTATTTAACATTGTTGAGAGATATTGAAGCATTATCAAGCCAATTGCAAAACATTTAATCTTTTCGTAGGGAATTTAATTAAGTTTCTACCAAATTTATACCTATAGAGAAGAGAATTTATTATAAGGAAATTGGAAGGGCTGCTGATTTGCAAGAGGTTTGATGGAAAGATTAACAGTGAGAAATTTCAATGTTTTTAAAAATCATTCAAATTCTAAATTCAGCATACAACTAAATTTTGCAAAGCGACAATAATATTCCCAAAGCGATAATGATAAAAATATGTTAGAAGTGAAAAAGTGTGACATCTTACCAATGCTTAATAATTTGACTCCTCCGAGGAACTGTTTCCATCATTATATTTTAGCAATGCTTATACACCACATAAACAATACATAATCTAACCAACTGAAAAAATGTTGCTATATTTATGATTGCTTGTTTACCAATTTGATTCATGGCAACTCATAAGCTTTTTAAAATTTGTTGGATTAAGAATGTTTCTGTAACTATAATTACAAATCATGTGTCTGTAAAATGAAGTTGGCAAATGAAAATGACCCTTGGAAAGCCATTGCTTGACATATCTTAGAAACTAACATGTTTGATGATATAAATCAGTGATGCCCAACCTATGGCCCCTGGGCTGAATGCGGCAATTCATAAATTTTTATGAAAGTTTTGATAATAAAACTTTTAATGTTGAAATATTAACCATATAGATCTTATTTAAAATTGATGTTCACTTATATGGCTCCTCAGAATATATCGGTAACCTCCATTTTAAACTCTAATCGGGCTTGCTGAAGAATCGGCAACTTCCAAGGATTCGCAACCACCGATGCAGCCCGCCATGTAAAAGGGTTGGGCACCACTGATATAAATAATGCATGCTGCTGTTTTTTTTCAGTCACCCTTCTTCCTGCTACTTTCTTTTGTAACCCTAAATTGTAGCATGGGAGGGATTGCTTAAACTAACCGGTCCAAAGGCAACTTCTTTGGCAGAGATGCTTCAGCTATTCTCTCCACGTCTCCAAAGAGGTCATCGATGCTTTTTGCCAAGTTGTTCTCTTCATCAATCTCCAATGATGTGTTGATGTTGGTGTCCTTGCTCTTGTTGTTGGCGGCATTCGCCTTAGCACCAAGAAGCTCTCCAAATAGAGGAGGCTTTGGAGAAGCTTTTGTCTCTCCCATGCTGCCAGTATGTGAAATCCCAAGAAGCTTTTCTCTTTTTATGACCCATTTATTTACAGCTAGCATAATTTTGTTTCGCCTGATCATATATACTTTAAAAGACTTGAAATGAAGTTTGATTACATGAAGAAACAGTTTTAAAAAGACGTTCTGTGAAAGTTGAGAGCAGAGATTCCTTGGTAGATTTTAAAATTTGAGTTATATGAAAAATTTGATAGCTCCTTTTAATTTTGTGTGGTCATTTGATTAAGATGGGATTATTTTTGCATACCCTCCACTTGAAAGTCAGATTTTGGCTATTATATCACTATCACTCTCAACTTACACTGACTCAGACTAATATGAGGTAATGAATGGCCTGTGTTAGACTAGGCTATAACATATTTATGGCTAGTGGAAGAATATGGACACTATAATGAAAATAGGCATATGTGGATTTGTATTCTATTCAAAAAGTTTGTCTAATAATTAATGGTATACAAATTTTATTTTTGACCATTGATAAAATTTTTGTAGACAAATACAGTATACTTTCGAGCAGCTGTGTTAATGGGAGAGTGGAAATTCAAGTACCAAAGATAACCCGGAAATATTATATCATTTAATAAATTAAATTACACTGAAATTAGAGGTAAAACAAATGTCAATATAAAAAGGAATTTTTATAAATAACTTTTCTATAGACTGTACATTCAAAGCATATGCTTCTTTGCTGGAAACTCAGCTAGCAGCTCCTATACCAATGCTTCTCAACCTGGGTTCTGCGGGAACCTGGGGTTCTACTCAAAGGTCCAGGGGCTTCACGAAAGATTGGGGTTTTGCAAGGATTCCGCAAAAAAATATGTACATATATGGATGTGGTTAACCTCCTTTATAGCATATATCAACAGAATCCATTCACATATAATTTATATATGGTTTGTTATTGCAATTAAATCAAAATGTGAGCAGATATACTTAAGTTTATAGTGTGTCACAAACTCGTCCAATGTTTCTGGGACAAGTTCATCCACAGTCCTCGGAGAAGAGTGAAAAACAAAACCAGGAAGAAAGCGACTCATTTCTGTGGAACCTCCAAATAAAATCCTTTTCGTGAATTCTGTCGTTAATGTCACAAATCGTTGGTATGAGCACTACGTGGCTTTTGGATTTTATTATTCTAGCGATCAAATGTTTTACTCTGAACCAAAAGGAGAACGCCTCATTTGTGGGGGGCGACTGAGCAACACCTCTGATTCCGGCGAAACTGAGGCGACGTCTTTAGACAATCTCCAAAGAATACCAAACCAAAACGAATGTGTACTTCGAGAGAATGAGTGAACTAATCTTTAACAGAAAGACTCCTTCAAGTCTGCCATGACGGTCAATAGTCGGTATATGTGCCTGCTGAGAGCATCATATCGCATTGTTGACGTCTTTTGTAAGCAAAGAGAAGATGTCATCAAACAGTGTCTCACATTGCAGTCGAGGAACATGGCGGTGAAAAGGTCGTCAAGAGAGTCGAAGAGATCAGTTGATCCAAGAACTTCAAGCATCCTGCTGGTTTGGCTTGCAGATCGACGCCTCTACTGACTTGGGTAGTCAAGCACAGCTGTTAGCTTACGTTCGATATTCTGACCTTAAGACCGAGACTGGTAGAGGACAATATCTTTGCATCTTGGGCGGGGGAGTTTCAATTACAGGTGAAGCTATTTGCGAGAAATTGCATGACTTCATGAAAGGTGACCATATTCCCTGGGAGATATATTCAATAATTACTACGGATGGTGGAGCAACGATGACGGAGAAAGTTTATGGAATAAAGCGCTTGATCCTCACTTTGTTCACCGTGAGAAACTTGCTGGTAAAGATTTACTGCAGGAAATCAGTTAGCTACAACAAAAGGTGAACTTGAGGTTGTGTTGGAAGACGTGATAAATATTGTGAATTATATGAAAGCTGTTGGAGAATGGAATAATGTTTGTGTGTTCCAGAAATTTTAAGAAATGGGTCGAGGGGAAGCGTTCCTATTAGGGGGCTCCAATTCAGGGGAAATTTTGTTTTTGACTGAGGAAAAGCATGACAATGCATATCTTTTCTCGGATCCTCTTTGGATATCAAAATTATTGTACCTGGCATCTGTAGTCGATCATTTGAACTATTTGAACCTGAGCCTACAGGGTAGTGAGGCTGATGTCATCACTCAACAAAACAATTACGAAGCCGGCCACAATGCAAAATCACTTTGGCAACGAAAGATTTTTACGTAAAAATGCGTCAACTTTTCTCCTTAAAAAATAATTTGTGGGCTGATTCGACGCGTATTCGAAAATCAACGGCAGAAAAATAATACTTCGTACTTTTAGGTGCTGGTTGTTTTAAGTCTCGAATTCCTCCGATGATTTTAAGTAATTTAAATATGCAAATGATATATGTGCTACACTCATCCCCGTGTCAATCAAATGGAGAAAATGAGCACTCCGGGACTAGAACACATAACTTCAATACTGACTGCCAGAAGTTTAAATTTTATAAGTGGCGTTGCCATGTAATTCCTGAAAAATTTAATCTAAAAAATGAAATGTTTTTGAGTAATAAGCGATTTTCTCATTCTCTTGTGACACAGCTACGCTTTGTAACAGCTATCCGTGTCTCCACTCTTTTTTCACTAATGGCTCATTCTGCGAAAAAGATGCTATGTCAATCGTTTAATTTTGCAGAAGTTTTCGACGACACAATCACAGATTTTGTATGGAATTTTTTGAGCATTTATGTGTAAATCAAATTTTGGAGGTCACGCGACGCATGCGCAACTTAAACTGTATGACTCGATTATGTAGTTAATACGCCGCTTAAATATTAAATTAGCGCTCAAAAGTGTTAAAAATGTAAATTGGTCCGTCTCATGTAAAACGAATAAATAGCACACAGTTAATCGACAGTACACTGTATTATACTTTATATAACATCTGTTTTCTTTATTTTAAATATTATTCGCAGAAAATAAAAGATATTTTTATTAGACAAACAACAAACATTTTATAATAAATGATCTACGAATAATGCAGTAGTATATCAGAAACGCTATTAAAACATTTTTTGTATGAACAATTATAGAACTATGATTACTAAGAATTATATGATAGTATCTGAAAAGGCATTCCTATTTTTTTTAACACTTTCATGGTTGAATTATGAAATACACAGCAAAAATAATTTCATTGAAAGAATAGGGCGATAAATATTAATATTATTACAAAATTAAAAAGATTTATTTCAAAGGTACAACTCAACATAGGACTTAGCCTTATCCACACACTTCTGTAACCTTACCATTATAATTTCAACAGATTTTCTCAATAAGTCATCTGATTACATTCTTCTCCTTTATGTTGGTTTCACCCAAAGAAGAAGCTTACAAATCTAAACCAAACATCATTGATGAACTCGAAACCAAAATTTGTAATGTCCTTTATAATGTACCAGGTGACTTCTAGAGTAAATCCATTGATAGTGTACCGATAAGGTTACAGAATTTTGTGGACAATGTACGCTGAATTAACGATTTTAATAATTTCTTAGTTTTGCATTTCTGCTAGTTTGGAAGCAATAACTATTATAATATTGGGATTGACTTTTCAGATATCCTGTGTATATATTTATTATATAATCGGATGGCCGCTGTTCCATTATCATGATAGGTAGAGATCTGAAAATCTTAAAATTAAACAATAACAACATAAAATTCTAGAAAATGTTTATTTAAAAACAAAGTTACAGATGTGTGTACTTAGGAATAAAAATAAGACGTTCCACCTTGAGGAATTATGTTAAATTATATTAAATTTCGTTGAAATTTAATCGAATTAAACAAAATCAACAGTCACAGCTTCTAAAACAGAGATATTGAAATTGTAATCAATAAATAATTGTGATAAACACCTTTTAATTTGAAGTGTCAGGTTCGACGCTTCGTTAGCGTGCTAGTTTACTATCGCTAGGGGGTAGTTAACCATTTTCAAGAGAAAGGATGGAAAGAAAAGAGACTGACTGCTGAATTTCTAGAACAACACGGGGTTGTTAGCACTGTGTATCGCAGAATTTTGAAAGAACGGGTTCTAGCCGGCAGCCGTTTACCAGCATAGCGGAATTATTCGATGGCATAAAGCAGCGTTTCCCGACCGGTGGTTCGCGTACTCCTAGGGCAGTGGTCTCAAAACTTTTTTGATCGCGCACCCCTATGTTAGTAAAAATAAATAGCACGCGCCCCCTGATATATGTAATATTTATTTATTTATAAATTATATACATGTATACATATTTATATAGAATCACATATACGTATAGAATCACCGATAGAATTCAATGCAAAAATACACAAAAATATAAATTGAAATAAAAGTACATTAAGATGAAAAACTATATTTTCAATGCGAGCAGTGTGATTGAATATTTTTCATTATTTCTGAATATCTTGGTTTGACATTTTGCGATACAGCGATTCGAAGGTCTGGTTCAAAGTTCTGTTTATTTCGATACTTGGTTATAATGTCTGTCATAGCTGAAAAAGTCACCTCACACAGGTAGGTAGACCCATATAGAAGGAGTGCATCGTCCGCTGCGCTTACCAAGTTATGGTACTCATTTTTCAATCATATCTACCATTGTGTAAAGGTTTTTGTTGAAATTCAGCTCGCAAATTTCCATCTTCCCTGATGTCAGTCAGCTGTTCTTGGGCAGTGATCGGAAGGTGTTCAATTTACGTTTTCGACAAATGGATTCAACTGATATTCTTCATTTGAAAGATTTCCAAACAGGTCAGAAAATTCTGTTTCCAATTTTTGTAAGTGTGCGAGTACAATAGTTTTTATGGGTGACACACTAATATCGTTTTCGGCAACAAAACCATATAACGATGGAAACATTTCCAAACATCCTTTTTCAAAATGATCTCCCCACAGCACGAGTTTCTTTCGAAAAGCAGTTGCTTTCTCACACATTGTTAAAGCGTCACCTTTACCTTGAAGGGACAGATTAAGTGTGTTAACTTTTTTGAAAATGTCTACTGGGTAGCATACTAATGACAGCCACTTCTCGTCGCAGAAAAACTAGGCAAATTTGGAACACTTCTCTTTCTCTAACTAAGAGAAAAATTAGTAACTCATCTTTAAGTTCGACAACTCTTTCGGGTACTTTGCCGTGAGATAACCAGCGAACCTCTTGTGTGGTACAAAAGATTTTCATGGTTACTTCCCATATCATTACAAAGTATTGTAAAGATTCTACTATTTAAAGGTCTTGTTTTTATAAAATTAACCACATTGATCACATCTTGGAGCACTTTATGTACTTCTGGTTCCAACTTCTTTACTGCAGCAAATAGCTTGCCTATGGATGATGTAGTGAATGTATTTCACGTGTGGTGCTATCTCAATAACCTTGCCCTTGAATCCTTTTTTATTCCAGTCAAAGCAGCCGCTCCATCGCTGGTTATACTCAAACAGTTTTTCCATAAAATATTGTTTTTATTGAAGAAGTCATTTACTGTTGAGAATATATCTTCTCTAGTACATCTTTCTTTTGGTGGCCCACAAAAAAGTAGTTATACGTTTATTTCATCATTAAAACAGAATCTAGCAAATACCAAAAGCTGAGACATGTTAGAAACATCTGTAATCCAACTCTATAGTAAATTTTCCACACAGCGTAATTTGTTCTATTACTTGTTTCTTTAAATCTTCAGTAATGCTTTCTATACGTCTTCCAACGGTGTTTGCTGACAAAGGAATGGATCTTAGTTTGTCGGCATATTGTTTTCCATGTATTATTTCAACCATTTTTACTGCGGCAGGAAGAACAAGTGTTTCCCCAATGGTGTGTGGCTTTTTGTATTTCGCTATTAAGTAAGAAACCTCAAGAGAAGCTTCTAAACATTTATCATTAAGTTTGGTGAAATTTTGTAAAGTACTGGATTGAGTATTGCATGATTTTAAACATCGGTGAAAAAATTGTACAGGTTTTTGTGCATGTTCTGGATGCTTAGTTTTTAAATGTCTTGTTAATCGTAATGGCTTCATACTATCATTAGCTAATATCTCAAGACACAATACCCATTAGGACGTGGTTCATCGTTAACGATAATGGATGTAAATTCAAATTTCAAATTGTTTTCTTGATAATTTCGAATTTTTGTAGACAGCTTCTTTTTCAGTATTAGATCAGCATCTTTTTTACTTCGTAATGTGGTTGACGAAGAGCTCTTACTAGGAGAAATGCCAGCATCACTATTTTCTTCTTGGTCGTTTGTGGTAGTAGCATTATCAGTATCATCTTCAATCCGAAGTTTCTTTGAAGGGATCTTTTTAAGCCACTTGTCCATTTTGTGAGGGTAAGTCTAGTGAGAATTAGATTTAATTCGTGAATTAACCGTGAACACAAGATTTTTACCTTCGTCTGTTTTATTATCGAAGATTCTTACAATGCAGTTACGCAAGTAACCACAGCCAGTGAATAAATGCGGCTACGTTCGTGGTGCAGCTCAGAGCTAGCAAAATTCTGCAGTTTAATACGTATAACGCATGACAATCGTCACTTTTTATCAACAACTTCTCGCCAGCGACGCCAACGTAATTTTTGAACGTACAGCGGTATAGTGAAGCGTGCTTGCTGTACACTTCGAGCGTCTGGGATACATATTTAAATTATATTAAAAATATTGAGAAGCATGGCATTCAAGTGCACAGTGAACATAATATAAATAAAAAATAAATATCAATTGATCGCGGATCGCCTCACGCACCCCAATGGATCGCCTCGCGCACCCCACTTTGGAGATCACTGCCCTAGGGGTTCGCGAAATAAATCTGAGGGGTTCTCGAGAAAAATTTGGAAATGGCGTCTTTTTCACTTTCTTTGTTCTACAATTCTTACCGAGATTTTAGATTTCTTTCAAATTAGTGGCAGAATGTTCAGTAAAAATGGTAGAGTAGATGGGGAAATTAAAAGGAGAGTGAATGGTGGTAGAAAGGTGGCAGGGAGTGTGTGGTCGATTGCAAGGAATGAATGGTTGTCAAAAGAAGCGAAAATGGCTGTATACAAGAGTGTTTTAATGCCTACCTTGTTGCATGGCAGTGAAACATGGGTGTGTCAGGAGAAGCATAAAAGTAGTTTGAATGCGGTTGGGATGGGATACATGAGAAGAGTATGTGGAAAATCTAGGAGGGACAAAGTAAGGAATAATTGGGTGATGGACGAATGTGGTATGAAAGTTAGTGTGACAGATCTGTATGAGAGAGGTCTGCTGAGGTGGTTCGGACATGTAGAAAGAATGGAGGAGAGTAGAACCACCAAACAAATATATGAAGGAAGAGTGAATGGCGAGAGAGGGAGAGGCAGACCGCGCAAGACTTGGTTGGATGTGGTTAGTGAGACTGAGAAAAAGGGACGTGAAAAGTATGAGGAATAAGAGGAAATATGTGACTCAGTGTATGAGTGTAAGTGAAGCAAAAGAAGTGTGCAAGAATAGAAGTGTGTGGAGGAAGTATGTGGTGATGGCAGACATATGGGCATATTGGCAGACATATGGCATGGCTTACCCCGCAAGGGAAAGCGTCAAGGTGTGTTGTTGTTGTAGTGGCATGGTTTTATTTTCAATTTTTCCTTATGCTTCAAGAATTATAATTGATTTCTACAAAGTGCCAACTGGAAACTGATGACAATATCAAAGATTCTGATTTTATTGTGAACGTTTACATTCTATGTGCTATATAAACATTTAATTTTCCATGAATTAAACGCGTTCAAAAAGATTAGTTTTTACAAAATTTACTCTCCATTATAATAAGGGGTCCGCCGCCAAAACTGTTGCATCTCAAGGGGCTCGCAAAGATAAAAGGTTAATCCAAGGGGTTCGCGACGAGAAATAGATTAGCTCAAGGGGTTCGCAAATTGAAAAAGGTTGGGAATCGCTGGCAAAACGCTGGGAAAAAACCATGATATCAAATTCAGGGCGCCATTCCTCAGTGGAAATAATGGAAAACATGATTAATGAAAATAATGGCCATATCCCGGATAAGTATAATAGCGTCTGCTACTTCCCTGTAATTTTTCATACCTCAATTCGGAACGCTATTGCTTCCAATGTAAAGTTTAAACAGCTGTAACTTTGTTTGAACCACAATGTTTGAACAAAATCTGTAATTTAATTGCGTATGCCCTTATTTTAAGATTTTCAGAATTAATGGTACAGCAGCTCTGCGAACAGGACGCCTCTTGTTTCTGGTCAACCGATATATAAATCCACAATGACTTGTTTTATTAGAGTTTAGATCAGCGGTGCGCAAACTTTTCAGGTCGCGCCCCTCTTTTCATCCACGAAAACGGTGGCGCCCCTCTTCCATTTTAATCGGAATTTTTTTAAACTGTAATTTTGACATTACATACAAAAATACATTCACAGAGGCTACTAGCGTTTTAATATACGCAAAATAAGAAACGTTAACGGTAAACTTGATTCTAATAAATATACATTTGAAACTTAATAGATGAGTAAGAAGGTACTTACTTAATGGGATTAATGAGCTTGCTTACCAGCTGCAAGTACATCCATCATGGGTGCAATTTCAGACACAGCTACTCGGAGTTCTGGTTTCACATTCAAGCGTGAACGTTGTTTGTTCTTCAATAACGTTAATTTGGAGAATGTTGCTTCACAAAGATATGTTGACACAAATGGTAAAAGCACATCTATAGCCTTTTCAGAAATATCTTGATATTCTTCCCTTATTGATATCCAAAACTCCGAAAGAGTTTTCTTTTCAAATTAAATTTTTAAAAGAGAATCATTTGCTAAATCTATTAACTTCTCATGATCGGCAATTGCAGCTCGGGAAGTTTTAAAATTCACATCAAAAGGATTTCTGATCCAATTAAGATCGTCTGTTTGAATGTCGAGGAACTTTTCTGAAATATAATTATGTAAAATTTCAAGATGTGTTAGTATGACAGTATCAATCTCTCTTCTATTAATCTTGGAATTTTCAATTAATTCGCTGAGACAAGGAAACATTTCACAAAATCCTTCTTCGTATTTGTTTGTAAGCTTTGATAAAAATGCAGCTATTCTATCACTCATTAGTAAAATATTAGTATTCCTTCCTTGTAATGATGAATTAAAGTCATTTATTTTTTCGAAAATATCGGAAAGATAGCACAGAAATAGGAGCCATTTCTCACTGTGGAATTTTTCAGCCAAAGTTTTCTTATGCTCCAAAAGGAAAAGTTGAAGTTCGTCCTTAAGCTCAAAAACACGACGAAGAATCTTTCCTCGGAAAAGCCATCTGACTTCGGTATGCAAAAGAAGGTTATCATATTGCGAGCCCATTTCATTACAAAAATGCTAAATAATATGCACTGCAAGGGTCTAGTTTTCACATAATTAACTATTTTTATCACATCTTGAAGAACTTCATTTAATTCAGTCGGTGGTTTCTTTGCAATGAGAGCTTGACGGTGAATAATACAGTGCGTGAACTTCACATGAGGAGCAATATACTTTAGCTCTTAAACCCTTTCTATTACCCCACATTGCTGTTGAACCATATGTGCACACACCTACACATTTAGACTATAACAGATTATTTTCATTGAAAAAATCATCTAAGAGTTGAAATATGTTTCTCCTGTGGCATGCTCAACAAGTGATTTGCAGAACAACATATTTTCAAAGATTTTACCCCCGTTCCAGTGTTTGACAAAAACTAGCATTTGTGCCATGTTTGCGATATCGGTACTATCATCCAACTGGATTGCAAATTTTGCGCTTTGTTGAATTCGCACCAAAAGTTGCGCTTTATTGTTATTTTATATGTCAAGAATACGCCTTTTCACGGTATCATGCGACAAAGGTATGGTCTTTAAAGCTTCAGCATAAGAGTTACCATGCATGATTTCACACATTTTTATTGCAGCCGGAAGTATAACTGTTTCTCCAATATTATAAGCCTTCATTGTCTTTGCTATAATATGAGAAACTTCGAAAGATCCCCTCTGAGCCTTTGATGACGGTGTTATATGCTGTCTAATTATATTTACACTTGTTTTCATTGATTGTTCATGGCGTTTAAAGAAGGCTATATCTTTATTCATATACTCTTTATGCCTACTGATCAAATGGCGAAAGTTTCTGTGGTTTCATGCTGTCGTTAGCCAAAACCTCAGAACAAATGACGCACTGGAATATCTGCTCATCATTAACATCAATCCAAGAAAACCCAAATTTAATAAATTCTTCTCTGTATTTTCTTATTTTACGATTTTAGTATCCTTTTGCTTTCCTTGTCTCATCTGGTACTTGTTTGTCACATACATTTTGTATTTTATTTTCGGTAGCGTAGTCCTCAGATGAGCCTTCAGCTTTAGCACGACGTTTTGCACCACACTTCACAATCTATTTATCCATATTCAGGGCAAAAATAATGATACTTATTCTAGTAATATACCAAATGTTTGAAGAATACGTACGCAGGAAAATGCACCCCTTTAGATAGAATGCTTTTAACTGAGGCCGCAGCATTCCCAACAGGAAAATACTCTCGCCTCGATAAAAGAGACCAATAATTGTGTTCGCAAGAAGATAGGTTCTACAATGTAGTTGTTTGAAAAGCGGGAGAAGCTAGGTTCTACAATGCAGTTCTTTTTAATCTCTTGAGTAGAGAACTCATTCAAAACGATGTGTATACTTTTTAGCCACTGTATGTGGCGATTCGCGCCCCCCGGCAAATCGTTCGCGTCCCCCAGTTTGCGCACCTCTGGTTTACATGAAGGAAAAGGATATTTACAGAGGCTACGTGTTCTTTCTAAAGTAAGGACAATTCCATAGTAAAATATGAAAGTGATATCTATTTGATTGTTTTTCCTTAACCTATTTTGGAATTCCCTGTCTGTAAAAATATTTACCGTCCTGAGAAAGCTTTATTTGGAATATAGAGTACGCTAACTATAGAATTCTCTCACCGTGATACGCGACCCGGCCTCTGAACTCCTTCTCTTAATATGACTAATCTATTAATGCTAATTGTCTAATCATGCAATCGCTTTTATCAACTTGAAAGTGCCTAATAATGTACTAAATCTTAATAACAGTTGCCATTAAAATACTACCAATGATTTTACATCTTCTAAATAATAAGTCGTAGTCTATGCCATTGTTTTGTACATAATAGCCACTAAAATAAATTTTCAACTGCAATTTAGGGAGATCCTAAGATGAAAAGTTTTCACATTCTCTATATTTGTCTATTGCTATATTCTATTTTATTTGTAACCCCAGATTTACGTCAAGTTGGTTAGTTATCATGGGAGATTATCATACGCTCATAATATTTTCAAAGTACAACCTTACAAAGTACACTAAGATCATAGCAAATAATATATAAAGGTATTCAAAGGAAAATACAGGAAAACGATTTAAGGGCAAAATGTAAGCGGGGAATAATATTTTTGTTAAGACTAGCCTCGTTACCTAACACATTATCAGTTTTAAGTTTAGCATAAAAATAAAATGGAATGTATTTCAAGTAATTAATTGATCCAACGTCAGAGAATTATCCTTTATGATCAACCGAGAGAGGGAGAGGCTTGCGATCCTAATTATTAGTTACGACTTTCTTTTCTTAGGGCTCTCTCTTATATTTCATACGAGACCTCAATAAAATATCTTGGTCTTCCAATATTATACTGGAAGATAATAATCTTATTCTCTTGTGTTTAAGGTATTGCTTGCTTTTACTTAGATTCATAGAAATGTTCTTAATTATATTTCTTAATTGTCGTTTATAATTTGTAGTTTGTAAATTCATGTAACGGAAAAACTCTACTTTGATATGGTTACTGCATAACTTTTTCTCTGACGTTAGGGCAAGTGATTACCATAATGGCCAGAGAAACCCTTGCTCAATTTCCCGTATGCTAATGCATTTCGATATCCCTTGTAATCTACATCTGTGCATGCAGATTTGGAAAAACCTCCCCTTTAAGAGCTTTCGTTTGCGGCTTCATTTTTTTTAGCGGCGGAAGCATTGAAAAATGACCTCCAGCTGTTTTGTCTCATTTTCTTGAAGACTATGATAAGAAGACTATGGACGCGTTCGGTTTATTTGTATAGCTAAAACGTTTTAACTGGGCAGTGCGCAGTAGGCACATATACGCTAGGACGAGACCATCCTCGAGGCGGGACCGCCTATAGGGGAGGTGGTGTTTAGGTGTGGGCATTTGATGCGCGAACTTGGACTCGTGCGAACCAAAATTGTGTTACTGCACAAGGTTCTGACGTCGGCTCCCCCTTAAAGTTTCTCCTTCCCTTCCCTTCTCACTCGTCTCCGACTGCAACTTAGAGCGCGCAAGCTATAACGAGGGAAATTGAGCCGAGATTCTCCTTCTCACAGACATTCATTCACATCAAAGGCGAAATAATATGGGGAGCTTTCTTTTCAGAGGCTCATCAAACACAGGATTGTTTAAAAGCCGTAATTTCTTTTGCAGACGTTTTAACCTTACCTGCTCCCGCCGTTCCCTCCATTGAACTTCTTCTGTTGTTCTCTTATCCCTGGAGAGGGCCCGGATCTAATGTCATTGGAGAACATGTTCCTTCTCTCCGAGACGCTAAGAGTGCCGCTACCTTCATTGTCCATGGAAGAAGGTTCGAAGCGACTTCGACTGGCAACCGGAGGGGCGGGGGCCGGCTTATTCGGCGCCGACGGCATCCCTCGAATGTCCTGACCCTTTCTTGGGCCGCGGGCGACCTGCGCTGGCTGACTCGGAGCGTAACCGACGAAGTTGGAGTTGGGATAGCGGCAGAAGGGTGCTTGAGTGTGGCTTATGGACACCCTGCGACCCTGGTTGCTCTCTCCTGTTTGTACCTCTTGGTCTTTTCAAGTCCGGCATGCACCCATGAGCGAGAGAAATAGTCATGAATTTCAAGACATGCTTGAGTGCGTGTATATAGAGGGTGGCCCATATGCCAATTTACCGAGAAAATGCCATTGTGATACTGTTGCTGAACGATGTCTCATGTGCACTGAACAAAGCGGAAAATAATTTGAACGGTTCCTTTAAATGTCACAAATAACGTAATATAATGTGAATGTAATATCAATAATGTAATATGGGCATGGCATTGACTTCATTTGTAGAAATTAATGCTTAATTCTTGGTAAATGACATATGGGCTGCCCTATACATATATAAATTTCGCTTAGTTTTTATGATGGAGTAATCTTTTGAGACGTCTAATGCTGTTCAATCGAATCTTGCCGTCGAATTATCTCTCTATATTTTAAATCTCTATATATTTTTAAAACGTTTTGAGACTACGCTTGCAGACACTTCACAAAAAGAGGGGAGAGAGTATTTACCGTTGGCAGTATGGTTGATGAGGGGCGGATGGAAGGGTGGGGATAGATAGCTCGCACAACCTTGGGGCGGGAGTGAGCAAACATTTTATCCGTCGGCGGGATGCATTAAGGCCGATTCACATTACACGTAACGTCACCGTTTCGACCTGGACCGTCTTAGACACGTCAAAATTACTTTTATTTATTTAGATGGAGTTGTACACATCATCCGTCACGTCTCCGTCGCGTCATTGTTCCGTTCCGTCTCACGGTTTCTCTGGAGGAATATTTGACGGACGGCGACGGTCCGAAAGTGTCCGTGCCTGTGCATTTCTTACAATGTGAACACCGCATCCGTCAGGTTTCCGTCAGTCACTGTTATATTACAAATAGTAGCACGTAGTTCGTTTTTATTACAATGGACGAAAAACTAATGGAATTATAGTATTATCTTTTTATACATCTATATTTATCTTTTTGAGCAATATGCTGAATTTGTACCTAGACATTCTGAAATACTGATAAAATTTTAACTCATCTTCTGTCAACTCCTTAAATAATGGCCTAAATTCTCTTTCCGATTATATGTTTCACAAGCATTTATGCACACGTTCTTTTTAGTGCGGATACGCTCACGTCTATGCTCTTCTTTATCTATAAGTAGAGCTATTACTCCGAATTTTACAATAGAAAACATTAACGACTTGTTCTAGTTACAGTAAATAAGTTATAATCATTGAAAAGGTGAGGGCCCGTGATAAAACCTAAACGTAAAATGCGAACATTGATGAAAAATGACGGAGACTGTCCGTGTCGGGACGTTGACGTTACGTATAGTGTGAATAGGCCTTTCCGAGTACCTCGACGGGCCGCATTTAAAGTCGCGGTTGTTTCGATGGGCCGCATTTAAAGTCTCAGATGATTCGACGGGCTGCGTCGGACTTTAAACCCTTAAAGAGGTCGCGCGGTATTTTGTAACGTATGGAGTCGCGTGCGGTCATTTTGACCACGGAAATTTTTTTATCCGTTTAAAAAATAAAATCCAGTTTGCGAGTGGGTTTAGTAAACGAATTGTTGGTCTGTAAATAATGACACAATCGAGCCGTGGGAGGGATTGACGCGTGTTGCCCGTGGAGCGGGGCACGGGGATGGGCTCCATAAACGCCTGGGGCGGAGTCCCTAAATTTGCTTGTTTTCGATAATCATCCGAGATAAATTTTCTTGCTAGTCCTATGTTCATTTATTTCAATGTTGTGTCTCATAACGTGTGTTCCAGATGTTTTAATCCTGTATGACACACTGTATCTTCAATGTAAAATTCAATGAATCAGTTTTCTAATTTTATTTTTCATCGATTAATTTCTGTTAATTGCTCCTACTTTGGGGAAACAATATTGCAATCAAAATAACTTTAATCTACACTGCATTTTTAAAAATAATGAAAAAAATCAGTGCAATATTCACTTGAAAAACTGGTTAGTGTGTACAAAGTGCCGGGGTTCGATTACCGTGAGTGGAGATTTTTTCAACAAAAAACTATCACCTGTGCCTGGCAATGAACAGCAGTATGGTATATAGCCCAAAACAAATGACGTTGACTGGATATATATCGAATAGAGCTGTATTCGTGATCGGGAAGATTTGAACGACTACAGTGCTGCTGCTTTTTGGAAAGCGTGGGAGTAACTACCACATTGCTATTCCCTAGTAATGATTATATGGCTGTAAAAAATGAGTTTTATGGAGGAAAAACATTCCCGAGGCAAAATATAATCTCCGGGCGGTTACTACTTTGAGGAAAACATTTGTCGAAGGTAACTTACGCATAGGTATTTGGAACGTAATAACCATGAGAAAGGCAGGAAAGCTAGATAACCTGAAAGATGAACCGAAAAGAAATAGGATTGTCATCATAGGGTTGAGCAAGGTTAGATGGGAAGGAGATAGGCATTTCGACTCGTAAAAGTTTACGGTAGCTTTCAGAAGTAGAAGAGGAAAGGTAGACTGTATTATAATGGGAGATTGAAACGGCATAGTCGGAGAAGGACAAGAAGAAAATATTGACAGTCAATAGGGGATTGAGAAAAGAAGCCAAAGAAGAGAAAAACTGATAGAATTCTGCGCTAATAACGTTACAGTAATGACTAATACGTGATTCAAAAAACATAAAAGAAGGTTGTATACATGGAAAAGTTCATGAGATAGAATGAGATGCTGAAGAGATTACATATTAGTAAAATATAGATTCAGGAATAGCATAAAAATTCTAAGACATTACCAGGAGCGGGCATAGATTCATATCACAGCGTTCTAGTAGTAGATGTAGCTACAAAGCTAAAACAAATAAAGAAAACGAGAAGAGAAAGACAGACTTGGGAGAGTGACAAAATGAAAGAACGGCAGGAGATGCATTCAGCACGGAGTTGAATTGAAATTTAAGCCGGTATTATTTTTCTTCTTCTCTCTCTTATTACTATTTGCTTATTAATTTCATACTATTTCCTAAAATATTTATCTCGATTAAAATATCACTTCGTGAATCACGTGTGAAAAAATAGGATTTCCTTCACACCGAGAAGGACGATAACAACTGTTCAAGGTGTTTAAATGTTTATAATAAAGAATTATATCGTTTTACTAAGTCCCGAGGCAATTCTGTTTTATGTTTTGAATACCTCCAGTTTTGATAGCTGTGAATAATTCGGTACTCACCACGTGTATTTTTCTTTCTTCCCTTCTCATTCCTCCTGAGCGGTGCGTCCCAATCGATAACGTCGTCCGCTAAATCTCTGTTTGGAGGGAAATATGAGCTATAGCTTTATAATACAATAAACGGAGTTTTAATAATTCTATGAGAAGCAGAATTCGGGAATTATGCTTGGAGGGCTTACTATAAAATAGAGTAGTCCCTCGCCAACCGCGGTAAACGAACTGTATACCGTTTTACCAACCGCGGTATGAGGTTGTGAATATCCGCGGTTTCAGACGCATACTCATTAATTTTTGATGCAATTATTTTTCTTTAATCTAAATAACCATTATGTATTTTAACAGAAAACATATATATTTACTATTTATGTTTAATTCAGCAATTTTATTTTCTTATAACGTATATATTGCGTTATTTTTTCGTGATGGAATTTTTTATGCAGTCGTGGCGAATGGCGCAATTGTGTGAGCTTATAAAAATCGATGCTAAGACGAACGAACTTTATTTCGCCACGATCAAACTGAGAAGTGAAATCAGAGGTATTTGAAGTTTATGAAGTCACTCCCGTTTTTACAATGAATAAACACGTGTATGCCACTTTGGGACGTGTGGTTTTCTCCCTCTCCAGCATTGCTTGAGAACAATATATTATGAGAGATCGTGTCTTTTAGGCTGCTACACAGATCACGTTTTGTCTCTTCTCAAGCACCTATGCGCTTCTAGCATTTAAACTGTTTGTTAGACCTCATTTGAAGTTTTTTATTTTGTATCATTAATAAGAATATTTATGGGAGGTACAGATTTTAATTTTTATCTTTGGCACTTTCCCTATACTATCTTAGAAGTGGGTTCCCCTAAACACCACATTTCCATAAACCTTAGGTTTTCCAGGAACGTTATCCCAGCGGTTGGCAATGGACTACTGTATATTCACACAAGATATTATTGATTTTTACGTCTTTTGTGCGTTTACGTACGAAAATACATACATAGGTTCTTTTATATATTTAATATGTTATAAATTAGCGATTTATTTAATTATTAAATATCTTATATCGATGAACTAAGTAATTATACATAATCCATCATTACCTTATAAAATTACCTTAAAATTACCTTATAAAAATCAGACTTCCATCGTCCAAGTATCATCATGGCTCTAAATTAGGAATCAATCTTGTACAAAAAACGTACTTTACTTAAATTTATAATGCAACAATTGGATAACTCGTTTGAAATAAAGAAACAAATTAAAGTAATTTCATTGGTTGAAAAATGGAGAGATGGCACTTGCGATTGAAAAAAACTCCCTGAGTTAGGCCCAAAGTTTTTACAACAAAAACAAAAGAAAGACACAAAAGTAATTCCGGATTTATTATTGAATGAAATTTGAATCAATTTTTCGGGCGATCACAATGCCTCTTGCGATTTCAGAGTGGAGAGAGAATCTACGGATTGCAGTTATGGGCTTAGTAATGATTGCTCACCCAGCTGCCGATGGATCGCAAAGGGGAGACGTGTCCCAGAAGTGCGGATTGTCGATTAGACGGAATGGTAGTTTGGAGACGGACGGCCTGGGAAAGGAGTCTACGCGCGAGAGACCCGCTTGCACGTCCGATAGAGGGACCTCTTTTCGGCATCCTTGCAACCCACTGACACAGACCTGGTTGTAGAGATGCACCTGAAACGGTCGTGGAATCTCATGTTAGTGCCGCTCTTAAGTAAGGGAGGCATTGCGTTTGAAGGATCCTTCCATCAGACAAGTACCACTTGCGGAAAGCGTACGGAAAATTCACCTGTGGCAGGTTGCACGACCGTGACCACCGACCGGAATATACCTTTTCCACGTTATTCTCGGCCTCAAATTCTGAATAAAATTATCGCAAATTAAATTATACGCATATTTTATAACTGCGGTATTTATTTTACGTATTTTTCATTTTAAATGAAAATATGCATAGGAAATATAAATAAATTTAATAAGGAAGCGACGATTCATAATTGAAATATTCAACTTATTCAAAATTCTCTTCCTTTCATGACGTATAAAGACATAAGGTGGAAATGACTATTATAACAGGGAAAAATCGTTCAAGTACACATTTTTTGGGATATCTTTAGAATACATGGATTACCTAGCGGTAGTAAATGTCTACCCACTGACAAAATTATGCCTAAAGACTAATAGCATTAATAAATTAACAGGTTTTTGTGGCATTTTATTCTTGTCTAGCGACAACTCTATGTATCTCCATCTTACCTGTTGCGACAAATAAACCAGATCGTGCCTCCTGGCAGCCCTGTAGTGGAGTAGCACCTGGAAGATGGACTTGGCCTTCCAACGGTGACAGTATCCTCGGATGAAATTCGCTGTCACTTCATCTAAGTCATTAGCGCCGCTTCCCACTTTGTACTTCTTCCGGATCTGAAGCCCGCGAAAATCTTCAGCCAAAACAATACTAAATTAGCAGTGCGAAAATCTTAGCTAAATACTTGATCATCTAACATCGATACTTCATCTACTAATCTGCGTAAAATTAAAAAGCAAATGTAATTTCCAAGAACCCACCGCATTCGATCTCTTATTCGCCGATTATGATGTTGTTTGAAATCGGATTGTTAGAAATACAGGGAATGTTTGGAAGACGAGTGCATTTTGCGAAACATTGAGGATTAAGTTGAAAAAATCGATAAATAATGAGAGAACAAGTGAACTACGATAAATTAACTCGAAAATATTACTCAATAGATTATTAACAGTTTAATTTAGCGCCTCAACTTTAAGTTTAGAGTTCCTTTTGCAGACACTTTTAACAGGAGGAGCCCCAAAAATGCTCCTCATTGAAGATCAATCAAACGAAAGTCCAATGAAGCTCGCTTAGAAATTTAAAAGGGGAATGGAAAAGTATACAGCTGTAACACCAACGCCTTTTTGCAGGGAAAGTTTAAAAAAATCCAAATGTGAAATAAAAAGCCATCATCACCACTGTCTATTTGGATTAGATTGCATCATCTGCTTTGAAACAAGAGTTTTCTTACTTTTTCAGTCACTGCGTTTGAAGCAGACAGTTTGCATGCCTGTAGTATAATCACATTTGACATTGGGTACAAATAATAAGGCAAATAATTATTTGGTTAAATAGGAGAGCGAAACTTGCAGGTGAGTGAAATAATATCAAAAGATGCCTCTTTGCCCTGTCACATTCACCGTAACGTTTCAAATCATCAAATTCGTTTGCTAACAAAGTAGTATATAGTTATGTGAGTGCGGGCGTTTGGCGATTAAATTGAATTCACTGTAAATCTCTGCACCTCAAGTGTGATTCATGCTGAGTTAAGTTTCCGATGAGTTTTACATTTTAAATTTACATTAATAGCGATTCAGTGTCTATCAAGCATTATTATTAGAGGAAATATATATATATATATATGTAGGTTATATTTATTGAATTTGTTCACTGAAATTCCAAAATTTTTCATGACTACTAAAATGATTTTGTGATATTGTCAAATGGATATTTAAGATATATTTTTGGATGTTTATGTCTTTATGGGTGTGATGTGAAAGTACATTTCTGCGTCAAGTTTTTGCATGGCTCTTTAGAAATGGTATCATTACGTTTACCGAATTTGAATTCTTTTCCAAACATCACACAACAAATTTTGATGACATCATAATGCAGAATATTACGTGTTGTTGATTATCTTTAGTTTGTCACATGTTTTTGGCGGAGCAATTTTTGAAACTCTAATTTTTATTTCATGGGGTCTATGGTGGCACGGAAAATTTTCATCCAAGTAATATCCAGCAGGGCAAATAATTATGACTTTGCAAGTATAATTCCAGTTGCATTCCTTTTAATTAGAAAAAAATGGATGCTTAGTTAAGTATCTCAAAATTTATAGAGCGGTAAAGTTGAAAAAATAACCATCAGAGTATAAAATGAACTCTGTAGGTAAAAAACTAATACCGTTATAATTTTTGCTTTCATTAGTGATATTGCCTATATAGAACAGCATTGAAAGGGAAGTTTCTCCAAGGTCATAATTTCCTCTCATCAGCTGAAGAAATATTACAATATTGTACTTATTGTCATTATAAAAACGATAGGATATGTTTCCTACATTCATATAAAAGCAGTTAAATAATAATCCATTAATACAGCATATGTTATGAATAGGGCTGCCAATTTTACAGGGTATATATGTATTTAATAGCCAAAGAAATTTAACTATGTAAAATAAAACTATAAATAACGAATAACCTATTTTAAGAGCAAAAGCAGCATAGCGTGTCGTAAATTTGGCTCATCAGTTCCAATTGAACAGTTGTATAAAACTCCTATAGCCAAAAAAAAATGTAGGGTAAGCCCTATGCATTTCGCCCACTAAGTGGGCGAAATGCATAGGGCTTACCCTACAATTTTTTTTTTGGCTATAGGGGTTTTATACAACTGTTCAACTTGGAGCCAAAGTGATTACGAGCTACCATCTACAGTTCCAATTGACTTTTATTTTTTACTGTTACTCATAGACAAGACTTCAGTAGCCATTTCTTTGCGAAACCTTGAAGTCCAATTCTCAAAATAGGATAATAACTGCTTTCAAGATATATTAAGTAGAAAATAGCTACACAAACATGCAGTATATTTCACATCAAATTACTGCGCACAAATTATCCATAGTAGACTTTTGTATTTAAACAAACAATTATTTAAATAAAATAAATACCTCTAAGTTAACTGTAGTAGTAATTTTAAATGGCTCTAATTTGTTTTGTTTCTTAAATAATAGCTGGGTTTCTATTTGTAATATGGAAATATACGTTTAATCGCGAAACTACATTTATATTCCTCCAATTTGGAAATATTTATAGCTTGAACTTTGTTTCATAAACATGCAACAATAGTAGGCAAAAAGACTAGGCAATAACCTTTTTGCAAAATTTCGCCTCTAGTCCAGTGGCGCCCGAACTTTTTCACTGGCGGTTCGCATCGGTGGTTGTAAATGCTTCGGCGGGCCGGATTAGAGAGTAAACCAGAAGCTCTCTATATGTTCTAAGAAGCCATCGAGTGAAAATCGAGTCTAAACAATGTTTTTATGGTTAACTTTTCAGAATTAAAAGTTTCATAAAATAAATGAATTTGTGTGTTAAAATTGTTGGATAGGTTTTTCTTCATACCCTCGCGGGCTGCATAAGAACTCTTTGCGGGCCGGATGCGGCCTGAAGGCCGTACTTTGGGCACCACTGGTTTAGCCTTCACTGATAAATGTATGGAATGATTCTTCCGTTAATATTTTAACGGTTATGTGGCAAAATTCAGCCTTCAAATGTAGTTTTGGTGGCAGTGAAACCTATCTAAAGGAAGGGTACACACACACGCGCGCACATACACATACACACACACACACATAACATAATGCTGGAAATCAAATTAAATGCACTTTAGTACTATTTCTGCTGGGAATATATTCTCAAAGGATCAGTAAAAATAAGAACTATAGGCTAAATTAAAATTTGTAATTAGCAGATCCACTACTTATAAACTGGCTCAAATATATATATGGGATAGCGAATCATATTCTCTGGCTGTTCCAATTTCAACAGGATTTATACTTCCAGCGTAACACTGTGGTCGATGATCGTTAGGCTTACAGTGAGGGAGGTGTGGATGGGGAAGGAATTATGTCACTTAGGGGGAATGGAATCATTTCGATTATAAAGGTCAGTCTACATAGTGGCTAGAATAGGAGGAATTGCGAGAATTTTTGTAGTAATCGGCTATCTTACTCGATTGGATTTTGATAGCGGCTTCTTCTTCAGTCATTTCTATGGCGTTCTTCTTCGGAGTCGCCTTCTTGCCTTTTCCTGCATCCCACACCCAAAAAACAAAAATAGTCGGTTCACATTTGTACAAATTTTCTAACTAATTGAAAAATGTCATATATCTAATATTATTTTTTGGCACCAAAAACCTTTAAAATAGAAATAGCAAAAGATAAAAACAACTATCGAAATAAAAATTTATCTTATTTGTAAAAAATGTCAAAATGGAAAATTAATATTATTTCTTTCTAGAGAACGGCATTTTGACTAGATTGTATTATCAGAAAGCATGGAGTTCCACTTTCACATGCAACATGATATCTGACCATCACCCCTTTCACTCAATAAGCCTCTGATGATGCTTTGATGGTGAAACCAATCTATCTTTAAGGTAATCTTTTTGTGTGGAAGCAATCGAATTAATTATTTGACAATAATGATTTAAGAACGTAAATTCACCGAAGTTTAGCGTCGACTGATTGAGTTTCTATGTAATCATTTGTTATGTATTTGCGGAGTCGTCGTGATATGGTAGGCAGCCTAGGCAATTACCTAGGGAACAGAATGAGATGGGGTGCCGAAATAATGTTCATCATATTAATATGACGAACATTATTTCGGCGCCTCATCTCATTCAGCCATTCAGATGCTATCATCCACAGAGATCATTAATGATCTCTGTGGATAATAGTGTCGAATTCTTTGGCTTTTCGATGTGCATAACGAACGAGAAGAAGATAAGCGCGTCTAACCAGGCCTAGTAAACACTACGAAAAAGGTCGTACCGTGTTACGCATTAAAAGTAATGTAGACGACTCGGTCTACGCCCGCGACGTCATATTGTTGCACTACGCATTGTCTGTTGCGTCTGGTTGTAGTACAGTGTTTCTCATGCTGTAAGGTTTTACTTGAAGTCGAAGTCCTTAATTAATTCTAAGCAGCACAAAACGCCAACCATCGGAAGAAGTAAGTCAGTGTATTTATATCTTACTTTCAGTTATTTTTTTGCAGTACGAAGTGATACGTTGCCGAGGATAATATTTAGCGACTAGCAGTTAATTATGAGGAATTTATTAAATTTACTAGCGTGAAATCTTCTTTTAGGACATTATGTTTCATTGAGAACACGCCGCCGACATTTCCTCTTCCTCGTGCATAAGATCACTTTGGCAATTAAGGCTTCCTGCTAGATAGAGCAATAGTTAATTATCAAAAACTTTCGCAGATCATCAATTATGAAGACACGGCTTAATTCCTTTGCTATTTTATCAATTAAATACGAAACGGCAAAGTTAATAGATATCGATAAATTGATTGATGTCTTTCTTTTAAAAAGAACAAATAAATCCCATTTAATATAATTTCTATAATATTGCAGCAAATGTTTTGTTTCAAAGTGAATATATTAATAATCTTTTGTATTTTATATAATAAATTACTTTGTAACTACTTCTTTCAATCTGTGTATTTGCTATATTGGTATCCCATTTAAATGTCAACATTCATTACTTAAAAATTGTCATCCTTGTTTTTTAATGAAGATAGGAGAAATTCCACATTTCAATGGATTTTTATTTATGTTAAGTAATCATTCGTATTGAATATAAAAAAATGTGATAACAGATATTTCATGTGAGATCTGAAATATTTAGTGTAGATATTTAAAGTCTGACATCATTTTCAAGTTAGAGTGGCTTTCTGAAGGAGGTTTATTTATTTTTTACTTAAGAAATGTTATACAGTTAGAGAGAATCTACAGTATTTCATGTTAGTTAGTATGCTTTTGGCGTTTACTCAAACTGCATAAAAAATATATCTGCATGAAAGCACCTCAAAACCTCTGTTGTATTAGTTGAATTTACTTTAACAAAAATCAGAAGTTACATTTTTCGTTAAGTTATCACTGCTTAAAAATATCGAATGTTTATCTTGTGTTTGCTTAAGCTTAAAGGTCTGCTATAAGGGATGATTTATGCCACCTATTTATTAGAAGGAGACAGGAATTATTGAATTGAAAACAAAACCCCACTTATTAAGTTCCATGGAAGATGATTTATTCACTTTCAGAACAAACAAAGTGCAGCAATGGCACTATACACATCGGCATTGCCGTTTGACAGAGTTTTGGCTAACAACATTCGATTTCAATGTGAACAGTAATTTAGATTATGAGTAATAATTACATTAAAGACAGTTTAACAAAGGTAATTGATAACTCTAATCTTTGGTTTACAATCTAAATTTCTATGGATTTTTGAAAAGGCATCAATCATAAACACCAGGCGATTATCTTATGTTCATTTCAACTTTATATTTTCATCTCTTACCAGAAATTTTGAAACAATACAGTTTTCGTATATATACGTAGGGACAGAAAATTAATGTTAAGTAGGAGTTTTGTTTCCCATTCAAATCCATTAATTTTAAGCTGTGCCTATGGATGAGTTAGTTTTGGAAGAGATGGAAATTTATTCGGGGATCCTTGGTATATCCCCCTTAAGGATCCATCACAGTCAGACCTCATTGTTGGAGAGAATTCCACTCATATTCCCATCTTGGATAAGAACAAAATTTTAAATTATCATTATAACAAAACATTATTTACCGACAATTTTTAAATGAGAACTATTTACTACTCTAGAAAATATTTGGATAATAGAATTATCCATTGTATGTGATATTTGGTTGGCAGTATAATCCTTTCGATTTTTAAATACAGTTTTGGAGAAATGATTGCTATGATGGTGCTGATACATTCTTGAAGTGTTTTCTCTGGATTGGTTAAGAGAAAATAGGTCACTTCATTCATATAACGCATTGAATTTTCATACATTCGCAAAGCATCTCACCTGTGATTTATTTTAGAAATTTAGGCCTCTTTAATTGACCAGCAATGTCAACTTTACTGTCAATTTGTCACAAAAGTAGATATTTGACACCTTTTTTAGTTATTGATAAATCTAGCAAAGTTAACATACAATAAGAAATGCCGTTTCAAAATCTGATAGCATATTATGTCGGATATAATAAAAAACTGGAAAAATTTAGGGTGCATATAATATGATAAATGTTAACCCCAAATATAAATTTAAGATATAAATCACACAGCATCAATAGAGAATGAAAAATATATCTTGAAAAGAATTCTGAAATGTTTAAACAATTTTTAATTATCTCGATTTTTTAGCCATAGTAATACGTAAGAGAAACAGTCTAATTTAAACATCAATTCCTGTTGAAATCGCATATACGGGAACTTTGGGCTATTCTCGTGAAAAAGAACGGCGCCTACCAAATTCAAACATTTGCTGCCGCATAACATGTTTTTCTGCATATGCCAATGGTGCAGCAACTCCTGTCCGATAACTGAAGAATGCCAAGAGAATCTGTGTTCGAAATAGATCTCCACCGAAGTAACGTAACTTCTAGTGCTCAAATTCATACTTGGACTGTCATTGCGAATGACCTTCCTAATTTGAGCTCAGACTGGACTGAAGATAGCAGCACAGCAAAATCTTTCGAAAGAGGATTTTGCGGATATATTTTTAAAGCTCATTTCATGAATTTATTGGTTGAAGAATCCAATGGATACACTGAATGCATTCATAGATGTAATGGTTATAGTATTTTACGACTTCAATAGTATGTAATCATAATTTATTAGATGCATTATTATATATGAACCTTCAAAATATCTAAGACATCACATAAAAATTAATTTTTTGTTCCTATTTCCAGTTTTAAATTTAACAGAATCTGCCGATCCCGTCAGAGAGCCACGAAAAAATAAAAGCAACTACGAGATATCTCGTAGTTGGCAAACAAACTTTCAGTTCAACGGCTTATTTCGTAGTCGGTAGGTAACGTGTAAAACCGAGAAGAATGAGATCCAAAATGACTTTATATAGCTATTGCACAAGTTACGAACAAATTATAAAGATTTATATGTAGGCACATACAACATTTCTACGTAAACACAAATATATAGACATTCAAAGGTAATAAACAGTAATTGGGATACTAAAGTAGATAAGCTTTTATACTCCTGCGTACGTTACAGTAAAACGGACAGGCTTTCTGTAAATGAGATGCAGCGGATGTGACTGTCCTGCAAGAAACATCTCATGTTAACCTACGAGGTGTAAAAATACTGGAAAATTATCGTAAAATGTAATTGCAGCCATATTTGTTTTGAAGGAGATTATTATAAACATTTTCGTGAAATTTAGTCATTTCTTATAGTTTCAAAAACAAATTAGATGAACAAAAAGAACCGTAAGAATGTTAGCTTATTATTTTAAAATCGGTTGCCTGGAATAATATATAAATATAAAATGGTTAAAAATCGATATTATTAGCCAGAGAGTTTGTGAATCGGCAGTATTACCTCAATTAATGGGATTCAGTAGAAATTTGAAAAAGAAGCTATTTTCTAAAAAGTAAAAATCTAGTTTAATAATACTTCATTCTGGATAATTAATGTAATATGACCGTCGGATATTTATAATGCGTTTCCCTTTAATAGATAACAAAACGAAATTCACTAAGAAAAAATATGTGAAATTTTAAAGAAATGTTTCCTTAGTGCAATTAAGTGTAACACGGTAATTAGAGAGGTTCATGTAACCAAATTAATAATTGCATGCATCTGACTAAGCTATTCTCGAAGAAGTAGAATCTCGCTTCAATATTACTTTTTCATACTTTTGGTATTATTTCTTGAATTCATGCAAAACGTTTCCCGTACTAGCACAAAATATTTCATAAAATTTTGCAAAAATCATAAATGCGGAAAACCTCTGGAGAAATACACTTGCTTTTTTGTTACCAGAATCAAATAACTACTTGATTTATACGAAACTGCGAGTTTTATTGCGAGGATTATTTCCACTCAATTGCCATGAGAAGAAGTACGGCATAGGTATTAAAATTCACACAAGACCTATTCTGTTGCTCTAAATTTTTATGGACACTAACAGTCTAAATTTTTAGAGTGGATTATTTCTATTCTGAAAATCTCGATACAAACAAATCGGTGGTTTATTCACAATGCTTATATACTTTCTTTGTTTTAAACCGGTTTATTGCTGAGGCATTTATTTCAACATGTTTATCTCATTATATTTATTTTAAAATATTGTATTGAAGTTTTCCCATTATGCCAAATATAATCTCAAGCTGTTTAACTATCATAAATATTGATAAGATAAACATAAGTATAGCGTCAAGAATTATCTCTGACCTTTTCATACTTTTATCAAATTATAAATTAGGCGTTTGCCTCAGGGGTCTCTAAATACTTTTTAAATTTAGATGAAGTTTAGGACCATGTAACGATACACTTCATAATCATCGCTATGAAAGACTCCGATGTTCCGCGTGATAACGAATTTACGCTTAACTTAAAATTGCAAAATTTGCCTCGAGACAGAAAAAACGACTATTTCGAAACCGTTAAAAATGACATGCATGGCCATCATTTGTCCCATGCACATCCCATTTCCTTTCGACGCATTTTCTCTCGATGCGTACGCTTTGCTCCCGTTTGAATATCGAAGCGAGTTTCTCTTCTCCCAACCAAGACTATGTTTCTCTGCCCTCTCCCCGAATTTAGATCGTTTTTATTCCGCCGCTACTTCCGCCTCCGCCGCCGCCGACCCCTCTTCCTGCTCCTCCTCCTGCTCTGGGGGAACGGGGGAGGGCGTGTCGGGAGGAGTGGGGGAGGGTTCCTCCTCGGTTTGTGTTGGTGGTGGTGGTGGCATGGGAGGTGGTGGCTGTGGCGTATCGTCTCCGTTACCGGCCTCTGGTTCCTCCTGGACCACTGAAGCCTGCTTCTTCACCTTCACGTTGCGTTTGGCGAGGAACGCGCGCATCATGGACTGCACTTTGACGATTTTCTTCACCTGAATCTCGTAGAGTCTGAGGCGCGGGGAAAAAAGGAAAAAAGTTTGAGTCTATCGAATGAACAATGTTACTCTAACGAGGGAGAAAAAAGCAGCGTCGAGGAATTATTTACTTGCCTCTTAATTACTATTAATTATTTGAATTACGGACAAAATAGGATTAAGTTATTTCCAGAGGGATATACGAAAAAATGTATCTATGATTATTTATTTACGAATTGATGAAGGCATATTTTATTGAACATATTTTCTTGTCGCGATATTACCAAAACTTTACGTTTGGTTACTTGAAAATTTGCCTTTCGATGGTGTTTATTTATAAAAAATGTTTCTTGGACACAATTGTAAATGGTCTTTTTATTTTTATATTATCGTAATTTAGATTAATATTGGAAGAATTCCCAGTAAACTATGTTTTAGATTTTTTCATTTATTAACATGCTTATATATAGGGTAAAGCGAGGAGAGATGACAGGGGTAGGAGAGATGACGCATCTCTAGTTTACATACCCATAGACAGAGGGCAGCAACGGCGGTTTGAACAGTGAAGGAAAAATTACACGTTGACAAAAACATTCTTTATTGTGTGATTTACAAATGAATTTCATTCACAGCTGTTGTTGGTAAGTGCCTGAATTTTCATATATCATTTCTATTATTTTTATTTCTCATGTTTATCGCGGCAATAATGAAAAACTTCCCGCGTCGCGGTCTCTAAGTTGTGCTCGTAAACATGGCGGAGTGTAACGAGGGTATGTCGGTGCGATTGAAACAGCGTGCATTGATTGAGTTTCTGACTGCAGAAAACGTTCCTCCGATCGACATTCATCGGCGAATGAAGGCTGTTTATGGAGAGGAGTGTGTCGACATCAGTACTGTTCGACGTTGGGCTGCACGTGCTTGTGGTGGACAACTCGAACATGCCACCCTAGACCTGAATGACAAACATCGTAGCGGAAGGCCACAAACTGCAACCGACGAGGCTCACCGTAACTGTGTTGACGAAATCATCAAAGATAATACTCGTGTTTCTCAGCAGGCAATAGCGGACAAAACTGGAATATCACGTGAGCGAGTGCAAGCGATAGTTGCTGATCTGGGCTACCGGAAATTGTTTGCTCGATGGGTTCCCCGAATGCTCACAGCAGAACTGAAACAGAAGCGGATGGACATTTGTCAAGAATTGCTGCTGCGCCACGAACGTGAAGGTGATTAATTCTTATGCAACATCATCACCGGGGATGAAAGCTGGGTGCATCATTTCGAACCTGTACAGAAGAGACAGTCAATGGAGTACCGCCACAAGGGTTCGCCAGCACCGAAAAAATTCAAGACTGCACCGTCTGCCTGAAAAGTCATGCTCACATGTTTCTGGGACGTCAGTGGCGTTGTGCATTCGGAATTTATGCCAACTGGCACAACAATCAACTCTGAGCGATATGTTCAAACACTAATAAGGTTAAATGCACGATGTCGAAGAGTTCGTCCTGACATGCAGCAGCCTCTCCTCCAACACGACAATGCGCGGCCTCACGCAAGTGCGAGGACAACTGCAGAGATTCGCCGCCTTGGTTTCACTGTCTTGGGTCATCCGCCATACAGCCCCGACTCGGCACCATCTGATTTCCATCTCTTCCCAAAACTTAAGGAGCTTCTGAGAGGATGTCATTTCATGATGGACGATGCAGTCAAGACGGCGGTGAAACTGTGGTTCCGTCAGCAAGATGCACAGTTCTATTGGGACGGACTTCTAAAACTGCCTGAACGTTGGCGGAAGTGTGTAGACCGCAGAGGGGATTATGTAGAGAAATAACTGTGTATAGTTATAAAATATAGTTCTAGAAAGTTACCTGTTTTGGTTTCAATTAAATATCTATTCCCATTTCCATACTAAAAATTAGGAGGCATTACTTTTCAGCACGCCCTCGTATATATATCGATTCGTATGATGAGGAAGCATAAGCACTTAATAAAAATTATTTGAAATATTCGGACGGTTTAGAAATGTGGAAATGGTTATGAATAAAATAAATAAATTGAAAAATACGATTATGAAAAAAGGTCAGAAAATAATGACGATACTACAGATGAAAAGAGGAAGACGAATTGGATCATGCATCTTTGGAGAAGAGACTGCAAGCGTGAAGATGCGACTGAAGGTAAATTTGAAGGTAAAAGAAAAATTAATATAAATGATGTATTTATTACAAAACTTTAAGAGGGACTGAGCAATCAAGAAATAAAAATGGCTGCGAAGGACGACGAGGAGAATTGAGTTTATCCTGTAACCGCGGTCCTATCTGCTGACAGGTCACCAATTATGATGAATTATATCCAAGAATACTTCTAAAATTTTACGTAAAGACATGAAATTATCACTGATGCAATGCATTACAGTTATATAAAATATATGACAGGTGTCGTCAACCTGTCGAGCCAATGCACGCGGAGTAAAAATTGATTAAACGCCAAAATGAAAACGAAAGTTGTATGGCATTTTAATAACATTTTGTTTTGAACAGGAAGCTTTGCGTTGTTTCATTTTGACGCATATTTCATGAACAACGAATGAATTGAGGAAAACGTAGGAATTAACGTTTAAATGAACACGGTAAAACACTCAAGTGAAATACTGCACTGAAACTGGAATTTATCAAAGAATAGAATTTTTTTACTTTTTCATAAGAAATTTGTCGTATAGCATTCCTCTCATAAAAATACTTTTTAACTAGTTGGTAATAAAACTAATGTATCATGAAGAAAAATTGATTGTGGAATCTCTTTAGATTTTGATTCATATCCGAGTGGTTTAAGTATCTCTTTTTTATATGATTGTTTCCTTGCGCCAATCCTTGCTGTTAAAACGAAGAATATATTTTATCAATGCCATTCAAGGGAAAGTTACCTCAGATGTGAAAAACCATTGAAATATTTGCGAACGGAGTTTATGAATGTTCTTTTACTATACTGCAAGCTTTCATTAAAATACTCCCAAAAATAAATGTTTAGTCTAACATAACTCACCCCTAAACCTTTTTTACATAATTCATGAGTAAGTTTAAGTAGGAAAGATAATTTATCATAGGTTGAATTGCACAAACAAGTGGATTTACAATTCGTTAATCGCATTCTAAATTTAGTAAACTTGAATGAGGTCACATACCTGGATAGGTACTCTTCATTGTAGTATTTAAGGAAGACCTTTGTCTTTCCTATTGCCCAGCCCTCCATCTTGAGACGGACCATGAGAAGTCGGCTGTTGTCTTTGTTCATTTCAACGGTCTCGTCAAAGTCGAATGCGAGGAACTTATATCTGCGGGAAAATTGTATTTCATCAAAATCTATCAGGAAACTTTAGATGGCGATTAACATTTTTTAAATATCGGAGGCAATAAAAGAAATAATAATTCCAATGATTATCAACATCAATTGGTTGGAACGATTATGATAATTTTTTACGTTATAGCTAATCTCAATAGAAAACTGGTATTCACGTTATATTTGGTACTTGATTCCTTTGCTTAAAGTTAGTGAATTTTTTCATTTTCATTAAAAAATTCAGTTTTCGCCGTTTATTTTTGGGTTTCCCTCTCGAATTTCTAGAATTCCCGAACGGGCGAATCGAATCACAGTTTCAGTTCGGTCGCTAAGCGCTTGCGTCCAATCTTTGTTTTTGCATTTTCATGTAGTAGTAATTGATTTTTAAGTGCGTCGACTGCTATGGTCATTTTGCACTGCTTTCAACTAGACATACGCACAGAAGGGAGGAAGGAAACTCGGTGCCGGCATTAACCTACTCTTAACGAAGAGCACCAAGGAAGCCAACGGCTTAACGCCCCTTCCGAAGGACAGAAAGCTGACTTTGCGCGGTCTCCTCAAACCACACAAACAGGTACTCGGGCGACCTTGGAAAAAAATCCTACTTTCGCAGGATTCGTGCCCGCTGCCCCTTCGAGCAGCAGGCGAATAGCAACCCGCGTCCTAACCACTACACCACTTTTCATTTCGGAGAAATGGGGAGATGTATCCCGGGTTAGTCACTGACCTGCGCAAGAACTCGTGGAATGAGATTCGATGGGAGTATCCGGCCTGCCTCGCGCGGGCCGTATCGGTGACCGCTAGGGCGCGTAGCTGCTGACGCACCACGTCCACTTGGAAGGTCCTGGGGGCGTCCGAGATGGAAGGTCTGATGCAGCGGATGAAGAGAGTGGAGGCGCCGGTGCTGGCGGAGGGCGCACCCTCTCCGTTGGTCGGCAGAGAGACGGAAGGACTCGAGGATAGGCCGCGGAGGAGCTCCAGGCAGGTCGCCCTGTAGATTGCAGCAGCCGTGCGCATCTTGCGGGTCTGAGAGTACTGTCCGCGGATTTCCGTGTTGTAGGTCTGAGGAGCGAGCAAGACGTTCCATTTTAATAGGGGAGGGTCAGCCCTCGAAGGCGTCGTTAATATTGACGCCAAGTTACCCCGGCGACATTAAAATATTGCAATAGGATTTCTTTACATAATAAACGTAAGACTGAATCTTCCAGATGAATCGGAAAAGTTGAGGGCGTGTAGGTGGCTAAAGGGTAGGACTGATATGCTAAGTTTCTAGATTATAAATTGAGTTAAGCGAGTCCTGACCAATTATGCATTGTATTTATTTATATACGATTTGTATTATTTAGTATATTTGATATCTTTTTTCTTATTGATTACAATATAATTAATTATCAGGTATCTACTTTGAGACTAACATTTGTTTAATGCTAACTTGCTTCACTCGTTGCATTTTGGATTATTATTTAACAGTATAATAATAACGAAAATTTAATTTAATTGTCTCTACTTTCCTTAACCTCTTTTTATATGGGATAATACCGTATTCATTTTCCATTATGGGCATGGGTGAAATTCGAAATACAAAAAATTGCAGAGGGGTTATATAAAATTCATACTTTTCCACAAATGTAAGTTACGTGATCAATAATGACGAATGATCGTCATTAGGTGTCAAATTATTTGGCAGCAAGGATTATAAGCAAGAGAAACTCTGAGAAAGGGTAGGAAGGGATGGACGAAGAAGTGATAGATCTTAGGGAGGTGCCACACAGAAGAAAGTAGCAACTGGCAACAACCGACTAGCAGCTAGCGACTTCTATATCCACACAGAAGGGACTGGTCGCAACGGTTAAAAGTAGATAGACGGGGACTTCGCGGCGGTCAGTCTCTTGAATCGTCATTAGTCTGCGAGATACCTCTAATCCTCGGCTGTGCGAACCCTTCATCGACGCCCGAGCTCACCTTTCCCAGCGGAGTATCCCCTGACCGCAGGTATGGATGAGAATACATCTCTGTTTAACACTGTATGTAGTTTCTCGACTATGCACGTCTTTTAAACGGCTTTCTACGGTAAATATTAAGGAAGTTGATATTTTGGAGCAACCGCCAGACCCTGTTGCCTCTTCCCAATTGCTTTAAGGTCGATTGAGTTGCAAGGTAATGTCGCTTGAGTGTGGCTTTCTCTATTTCTTAGAAAGGGTTCGACCGCGAAGCAACTTTGCCCGAGTTGCGTTTGCTAGTTGCCAGTTTCTTCTGTGTGGCACCCCCCTATGAGAGGCAGCCTACGGCGTCCGTTTCACCGAGAAGGGTTTATGCTAGCTGGAGGGGAAGGGGAGGGATGGGATAGTACTCGAAGAGATATAAGGATTAGAAGAGGGGATTAGATTTGAGGAATTCTAAGTGGACGGTGGCGCTCGGTAAAGCAAGTTTGGAAAGTGGACGCATCAAAAATAGGCGCGTTTCCTACTATGGAGTATTTCAAACTAAACGATATAATTTGAACGAACGCACACATAAAACAGCGAAACACCACGACTCGATTATGTTTCTCTCTCTACAAAAAACTTCTTCCCTTTTCTGAGTTGGTGCTATAATAAACATATTTACATAATTTTAGCATAAGGACTAAACACTGCAAAACAATATATCAGAAATGATGCTAAGAAAATATTAAATTTTTGATTTACCGATTTATTTTTCAGTCAGTTGTAATAAACCAAATAATAAAAAATATTTAAATCATACCTCACTTGAGTTAATTAATTGTAATGTAATACTTAAGTTTACGTTAATTACTTCGTTGTCAATTATCCATTCCTTTTCATTTGCAAACGCTGTGTGTGTACGGGAGGAAAATAAACGTATTTACGTAAATTTATTCGTCATAGATAATCCATTTCCTTCACTTTCTGCATGCTTCGTTGGCGCAAAAGGAAATCAAACGCATTTAAGCAATTATTGCAGGTCTTGCTTATTTATGTTGCTGCAAATATTGTTTTCCTTGACAATTAAAAGCAATGCCTAAAATTTGCTATTCAAACTGAATTACAGCTTTCCTGTTTGATTTTCTTGAAAAGGATTACCCATTTGATTAAAACAATATTCTACAATGAATAATATTTGACGAGATATGTTGTTGAGCTGATTATTTGTTTCCAACAAAGTGACACCCATGATGGGGTTTTGTAAACCATGCATATAATATTCTTATCTCCTTTGCTCCGATGTCCTAAATACCAAACTTCATGAAAATCCGTTCCTTAGAAGCCGTGCGGACGGACGGATAGATCAAAGCTAACAGACACTCACGCTAGAGGTAAAACGCACCTAAAAAGGAAGGATCGAAAGGATCAGCGGGGAGTGGGTCGGAACGAGATGGTAGTTTACCAAATGAATATTTGGGACTATAGGTGTCGTAAAATTTCAAATCATTCTAAAATTTGTAGACTTCTTGTTACACCCGACGCCGATGACTCCCTCTCGTAAATTTTCCTCTAAGACATTTCACTACCTCACCCGTCTCTTCCCTTCACTACAGAACAAAAGGACGTAATGTGACTCGATTAGTTTTATCTGCCGCTGTTTCGAATAACCTATACCTGGAGGAATGTCTGTCATGCGGCTCTTGAACTTCCAAAGATTATCGTATGCGGCTCCGAGGCAAAATAAGCTTGGCCACCCCTGAGATATGCGTTATTACAAAAATATTTCCAAAGTATAAAAAGATGAAGCGAGTCGTCACAACACGAAAGGTTTCCATCTTTTCTCTCCCGTGGCTTTAAGTTCTCACCCTTGTCTTGGTGTTCTCCGCCATGAGCAAAGCCCCCCATCGCCTTCCCTTCTTCTTGCCTCCTGCCGCCGGGGGCTCTTCCTTCTTCTCCTCTTCAGCCGGAGGACCCCCGGCCACCGTGAGGTTACCGGTGCGCGACAGACGGTTGGTGAACATGGACTTGATGATGGGGTCCGTGGAGAGGCGCATCGTGTCTATCGTTTCCGGAGGAACGAAGTCTCGGTTCTTCTCCGCCATGTCAGACACTTCGTACGACACCTTTCCGGTGTAATGGGCGACGCTGAACTCTGATCCGGCGCCGCTACCCACTCGAACGTGAGGTCCTTTGGCGGCTGCATTGCGGAGGGTTCCTGGAATTAGGGTCATATGTTTTTATTCTGGATATATGCTTTGCCTTCCGAATTAAAGTAAAAATATGGACACATTTCTTAAAATGAATACGTGAATTTCGTATTTAGGCTTTTTCATAATGAGACATTGAAAATTTCAAGCTAATGGATAAACCAATTTTCGCTCGTAACAATTATTTTAATTCAGAGAAAGACGTTTAATTTTAAGACATGTAAGCTACCATTTAAGACAAAACTCTTTTATAACATCGTACAGGTTTCAATCAGGGGTGGATCTAGAAACTTCCCAATCGCCCTAAATGCCCCTTTTTCCCTCTTGTTTCCGCCTTTGCTGAAACAAGGAATGTTGCGCGGAATGAATTTAAGAATGCACCCAGTGGAGGGCACTGGGGGAGGGCGATCGCCCCCCCCCCTTGTATCCGCCACTGGTTTCAAATTTTAGCCAACTTTCCAGAATGGAACTAGGCTTCTAGTAGTTTCTTCGTTGTGTCTGTCTGTCCGTCCCCCTATAAACTTTTGAACCAATTAACCGATTTTCATGACACTTGGTGAAAATCTCTTGCGTCTGTGGCCAAGCTCCCAAGGATAGTTTTTGTTGCGAAGATTGAGAGCCCTGGGTTCGATTCCAGGAACTATCCTTCCCATTTCATTTACATGAGAAATCTGAAATCCATCGTGCAGGATAATTTTCTCTTGCACATTAAAATATCTTAGAGTTGTAATATTTAAGCGGGATTTGTAGATGCGATTTTCTGAGAAAAGAAATGGGATTTATAATGATTATCGTAGAATTTTGTTTATCGATAGTATTTC
The DNA here is from genome assembly GCA_028673005.1 of Tanypteryx hageni. Classification (NCBI taxonomy): domain Eukaryota; kingdom Metazoa; phylum Arthropoda; class Insecta; order Odonata; family Petaluridae; genus Tanypteryx; species Tanypteryx hageni. The sequence goes on from CM054117.1 coordinate 13,833,224, forward strand.
TTCGAATTTTGCGTAAATACCGGCGTTTATGCAGTTTTTATCCCTTATTACGAGCGTTGCCATTGCAACCACTATTTTTGGACTCGGATTTGGTATATTCTAGTACGTGCACGCGTTATTTTAGCTATACAAATGCGCGTGATCAATTTAGTTTTCCGTTTAAGTGTATTTTTAATATTTGATAACGCTAAATTATGAAATTTGGGAACACAAAGAGCAACTCATTCACGGCGATTTTAAAGCTATTAAAGCCGATATAAGTAATTGCTATTCCACATTTAATGTGGGCATCATGACTTCCGTTTGGATCATCTTGTTACTATCTCTAATAATCTGATAAAGAAAAAACTAATTTACGAACTGAGAAAAATTTGGTGCAGAGACTGTCATATTTTTACATGCACCGAAACTGATTTAGTCTTCTAGCACGTCTCTCAAAAGAGTTTGTTTCTTATGCTAGACCAATGCGTATGTCAATATTCACCCAGTATGAAATCCGTCCCTTGATCGGTTCTCGTTGCTTCGTCGATGCAGTGGAGCACGCCGTCAGGTTTTCCCATGAGAGCGTCTAGAGCTGGCTTGTTGTCGTAATACGCGAGGGATGGGGTCTTCATTTCCTCTTCCTCACATTCTTGCTGCAGGGAGATACGAAAGATAAGCAAGCAACAACATGAAAGAGATATGCTTATTAGGTAAACATAACAGTCTTTATAGTTTCTCCCTATCCCTCGACTTCCTAAGATGAGCCATTTTAATAACACGATGATGGTGTGTCTTCAAGAATTTATTTCTGTTTAGATTGATGATATGAAATTTAAATGATGAGACTCATCTGTTAAGTGATACCTAAATCTAGACCCCTTCATAAGATAGTTTACATAAAGCCACGAAATATTTCACCAATCGGTTTAACACCTTTTCGATCTAGGCTGATTAATGTGTTACATGGCGTCGAGAAGGATCTTAATGATGAAAGACCGTTTTAATTTTCTCAAATGTGCCAACATTCACGGCAATTTATTCTCCACGGCTCTAGAGCACTAACCATTTCCCAAACGAACACTCTCTGGTTGTAGTGATATTGAAGCTGCTCGTTGAGGGCGTTGACGAAAAGCTGCTCGATGCTGTTCCTCTGGAAGCACTCGAAGCCAAAGAGGTCCAGTATTGTGACGCAATGCTTATCGCCGCTGTTTAAATTAAGAGCACAACGATTAGTTTTTAAAAGTTAAATTTTCATGGCAATTTCTGTCGCATATTTGGGAAGGGGTCACTCACAAGACTGCTCTGGTGAACGATAAGCGGTGATTGATCGTATTGATGACCCAATCGAAGAGGCGGGCGTAAGTGGTGCGGGCCAATGCGTCCCTCGCCTCTTCCGCCTCCAATCTGGAATGGCGCCGGCGCTGTGCCTTGCCTCCCTCCACGATGCAGTAGTTGACCAGAGCCCACGAAAGCTTCTTCTCGTCCACTCCCAGCAATCCGGCGACTGATCGTGGAAGAAGCAATGAAGGTCACATATTTCACTCGAAAATATTTCTCCGCAGCCACGGCAATTTTTCCTTTAAATTGACGAATATTCACTTTATTATAGTTGTTAAAGAAAATAAATATTTCGAGTCAGACGTTTGTGACGGTGTTTATTGGTTTCTATATAATATATGTCAACGTTTAAAAATTAAACAAGTATGGAAAGGTCTACTCCAAGTCGGAGTAGACGGAGTTTCCAAATGCGTTCTTTGAGATCAACAAATTTTAGTAAAATTCCCCAATATCAAATTTCATCGAAATACGTCCTGTGGTTCCCGAGTTGAAACAGGTACATTTTAAGCTACATGTAGTTCTTCATGTAAAGTGGTAGTAATTATTTTCCTATTTTAGCCAAAATTGGAATCGGACAACTTTTAGTAAAATTTCACAATACCAAATTTCATCAGAATACGTCCAGCGGTTCCCGAGTTGAGCAAGAGGAACGTAGTAAAATACATGTAGGGAAGTGGTCGTTATTATGGTCCGATTTTACCCAAAATTAGAATCGGTCGACCAATTTTAGTAAAACTTCCCAATACCAGATTTCATCAAAATACGTCCAGCGGGTCCCAAGTTGAAACATAAGTACATTGTAAGCTACATGAAGGTCTTCAAGTAAAGTGGTCGTTATTTTACTCCGATATTAACCAAAATTGGAATTGGCCAACAAATTTGAAGAAAACTCCCTAATACCAAATTTCATTAAAATATGTCCAGCGGTTCCCGAGTTATAGAATTTTTAATATTTTTTGGAATGAACAAAAGACAGAAAATCGTATAATAACGTAAATACGTTAATTTCCTTTTCTTTAAATTTATCGTAAACCTTAGGTTTTACAGGAAAAATTATTTGACAAAAATGCGCATTTAATTATTTTATTTAACTTTAGTTCTCAATATTTTTCTATCAGATGAGTATTTAACGAGATTCTTACGAAACACACATTGTAAAATACATGCAGATCTTCATGTAAAGTGGTCTTAATTATTGTCCAATTTTAACCAAAATTGGAATAGCTCGTCAAATTTTTGCAAAACTCCCAAATACCAAATTTCATTGAAGTATGTCCAGCGGTTCCCGAGTTTAAACATGTGGACGGACGGAAACGATCTCCCCTATATGCGTTCACTTCGTGCAAAGAACGCATAATAAAGAATAAGTCATGAAATATATTTGTGGATGTTATGGTGGCTAAATCAGTTTTTCTCGAGTTCTCATGCTGGTACCAGTCAACTATTTTATAAATCAATTGCGTAGAATAACGGTATCCCAAAGTTTTGTGATTCTACCCACTCCATTCGAAAATGATATGCGCGGCCACAAGTGCCAAATTTAAATTGTTATGAAATGAAATTTGGGGTGAGTCGATCCAACTTGTGAAGAGACTTCGTTCCGAGAGGAATAATTGTGTCATTGTTGGGGAGTGCTCACCTTTAACGGCGATTTCTGGATTTTCAATCTCGGCGCACCCTTTCCCATCGGAGCCTTCTTCGGCCGCCACTTCGCGGAATCGGATCTCTCCCAATAGAATCACAGCTGCCGTCACGTTGTATAGAGTCTGTAGTTCGTTTGCTTCGAACTCCAGATCTTCTTTCAAATTAGAGACGAAGCGGCGCCATCTTTGAGCGTTCACCTCGGTGCTTGTACTAACGCCTTCGTTTGACGTCCCTGCAGAAATGTTTAAAAGTTTGAAAGCATTGCATCTATAGGTACCATATTTACAACTTTTCTTTTCTTATGGAAACGATGGAGTAGTTTCTATATTAATTAAACTGAATATTTAACTCAAATATATGCATTATGAGATTACTTTACATATTATTTAAGTTGTGAAAATCAAAAGGATTTCTAAGATTATTATTCAAATTCAAGTAATTGGAAAACTTTCTTCATGCATGAAATATAAACGCGAAGCAATATATTTCCATTAATTTGATTTGTATCTTTAAAACAATTCAGAAAGGCTTTAGATTATTTTCACAATGAATATTTAAACCAACTAAAAAAATTCTGGAACTTCCGAAAATTATCTTCATGCGATAAATTGATCTAAGTTAAATGAATGCCATAATTAGAGTCCATTACCAAGGTCAAACTCTCCAACTAGTGAACCTGCGTTTGCAGACTTAGGTAAAGTACGAAGGTAGCGATATCTGCTTATCCCTCCACCGCCAGGTTCAAGACCGTATTTGTACAGCTGGCCGGATTCTTCCATTCCAGCGAAGAAGTAGTAGAAGTAGTGGAAGTTGCCTTGGTCCCTTTAGAGCGACAATTAGTGATTTAAATTAGTGCAATTAGTATGTGTCTTTCATTTCGTATAACAAAATTAATCTTATAAAAATGCTTAAAATATTTTTAAAATTTGGTTAAGTATCACATACAAAAACATGTATGCTTACACAGTCAGTTTTTGAGTGATTTAGCCATATTTTGAAAATTTTGAATTCTTATTCGGCAAAAAGCAATACTTTTCAAAATTTTATTTCAAATATCATTAAATGGAAGCTTCTGCGTTTTAAATAAATTTAATTATCTTACTCCTTGTTAACGCGAGAGTTTATATTATGCTACATTCAAGGTTTGGCTATAAGAATAAAACTTTAACATGAGCCATAAAGTAGCATTTGGAGTGCGCTTACTTGATTAGAGTTGATTTTGACACTTTTAAGACTAACCCAAAGTTTTATTCAGAAAAACTTTGATCTGTTCACTCCAACTTAGTCAAGTTTAGTATTATCGTATTGTTGTGTTTTCTATAGTGGATGCCGACAAGTTTAAATCACTAATGAAAGAGGAGTATTCAATTTGCGAATGGAATTTCCAATCAACGATACTATATACAAACGCATTCAAAGAATTGGGCTGGCTGTTCTTGGAAGAACGTAGGAAGATGCATATCCTAACGCAACTAAGAAGTATCCTCACCTCTTCCTCGCCTAAATACCTAAGCTGCAACTTCAAACCCCTTAATTCTGGCCTCTCCCTGAACACCCGAGGATCATCCAAATTACTTATTCCCACTAATCGTAGCAGTTACTATAATAAATCCTTCACCGTTACCGCCTGCAATCTTTGGAACTCTCTCCCCTTTCACTTTTACTCTGTCAATGGTATTAACCAATATAAGAATCATTGTGCTAAATACTTAGCCAGCATTAGGTCCTCATAAAAATGTAATATTTTCCTCTGTATTTTTCCTTCTATCCTTCATTTAAATATCAGCACATCACTATATCCGTCAGCAAACAGGGCAGTGATGATGATTTTTATTATTTTACTTTGTGTACATTTGTGCTGTACTATTCTTATTTTTTTTATTATTTACGAATACCTTGAAATGATTTTCATTTCTCTATATTGATTTGTATTGAATTCTGTACATTTATATTTATCATATTGTGTATCATAATGGTTAGGTGGAAGAAGGGGCCATATGGCCTCAACCTCGCCGTAGTAAGAAATAAATAAATAAATAAATAAATATATTTTAAAGAGGAGAAAATTTTGAAAAATTTCCATGGTCTTCAATTAAATAGTGGTTTAAATGACTATACATTCCGAAATCTGCTGGTTTTTTTTATTATAGTAAGGAGCAATTACCGATATTAATTTCTACGATAGAGCTGATGATTCAATTAAATAGCATTGATTTCTATTAGAGGCGACACCTCCATTACGCACAGTAGGTGGCAATAAAATTATTGAAAATCTCGACTCGCCAGTGTATCACCATGCGACTAAAATGATTCGGGAGTTAACACCCTGCTGGTGTGAGCGCACCGCCACGAAAGGCAAGGAATCTAACACGCAAAGTAAAGTATGACATCATAAATATTGTGAAAATTTTGATCTCTTTAGAATTATTCGTTGTAATATCTTTCCACCTTTGCTAGGTATGTCTTACCTGTCATTTGAGGTGATCCTCCATCTTTCCAATTGGAACACCCAGAATATGGCACCGCTGCACTTTCCGGTGCTACTAAAAGTCACCTCTAGGTGAAGTACGTGTCGGGTGGAGTTGCGATTGAGTGGCGTCGCTGCGTTGCCCATCGCGTGCACCACCTCCAGTGCCTTCTCAATTCGGTTTCCTGCGTTGTTTCCACACTGAAAGAGAGAAAGAGAGTGAAAATATAAAGCATAACTAATCTCATGTAATTACTACTTCAAAGATATATTTATTTTTGTCAAATGAATAAAAACAAAAAGAACAAATAATTCTAGCTATACCGTTTTTATAAGTATATAATTTTATACATTTTATTCTTCTCTTAGAGCAATGCATAAGAAACTAATATTCATAGAATATTTTAATTATAAAGAATGATGTGAGGCTATTTTAAACTTTAGTAATGGCAAGAATTAGATAGTAAATTGATGTATTGCTGAAGATTTTTTCGTAGTAGTAAACTTTTTAAAATGGAATTTCGATGATATGTATTCTGAATGTAATTTTTTATTTCACCTGTCCAAGGTGGATGAGATGTTTGATAAGATGTCCGAAGTTGGTTGTTTTTCCTGAGAGAGACTCCCCAGCCAGAAGAATATGTTGCGGCTCCTCGTGATGCATCATATCTTGATATGCTCGATCGGCCATTGCGAAGACGTGAGGAGCGTTGTCGGATAGCGCCTTGAAGCTATACTTTGTGTGATGCTGTAATGTATAACGAGTTGCCGAACACTTTAAGAATGTACATACGTACTCGCAAAGAAAAATTAGGAGATAGTAATATTGCGGGTGTAATTAACGGCATTATACGTCAGTTAGTAGCGCTGAATAATTTAAAAGATCATTACGCGGTAAAAATTTGATAACTAGGGATGATTTTCGTGAAAAAAGAAACTAAACCCAAAGTTTTTGTCGACTTTTGGTTATTTTTATTGGATGAGAGCATTTCTAACATTAAAGAAACGAGAGGAATAATTTTTAAACGTAAATGTTATATTTTACATGAGCAGAAATATCACTTAGAATCTGACCTGTGGTCCGTAGATATTTTGCTGTTCATTAGGATTGAGAAAGAGAAGGATATCCCCGATGAATGTATGGCTGAGTCCTCTTCTAAGACGCTGATGGAGTTGGTCTAGGATAATGTCCTCGGAAATCACGTCCAAAGCGGCTAGATCCTCTGTGAACATTGGCTCTGGGGTAGTTCCTTGTTCTGCCTGAATTTGATCGATAGATTTATGAATACTGATATTTTCCTCGGAGGTTTCTAATCGATATTTTGTCTTACATCTTGCTTACCTGTAAACATCCTCCTCTTACAATGACTTCAGGTTTTCTGAACGGTTTTCCTACTCCTTTAAGATCGCCCGCAAGAGTTTTTAGATCTTGTTGTAACTTTTAGATGCCGATGTCATTGGGTCAGATAGTTTTTGGATGAAAATAAAATTCTCGTTAGCAAAATTTGTATTTCACTGAAACACTTATTATGCGGACAGAAACAGTTTTGAGAAACAGAATGGGTTGACATTAGCTAATTTTAATTTCCGATAGTTTAAATTTTATTTATTTTTAAAGCGTTTTTGAAATATAAATAACATATCAGCGCTATTCCACTCACAAGGAATTCGTTGCTCGGAAGAGAAGTAAAAAAGGGATGTTCAATCACTTCAACGCTGAATGGTCTGTGCTCCGGATTTTTCACGAGGCATCTGTCAATTTAAATGATAAAATGAATATGTTAAGAATTGGACTGATAATTGGTCGCACTCTAATGAATTACTTTCTCTCGATTTAAAACAGTTTGTACCGAGATTCGTAAAAATAAAAAGAGATTAAGAATTAAATAATATAACACACGCGGGATATAGAAGCAATAGCAAGTAAATATGTTTTAATAATATAAAATACAAAACAACATAAATAAAGATACTTAAGATTTGGTTTATAATAAACATTCATCTATTTAAACTTGTGAAACGACTTACCCTTTATATATTGCTAATCCGTTGAGCAATAAGTAAAGTTCTATAAATATCGTCAAATTGTGTGATCATCGACGGCGATAATTAGAATGCGATTATAGACAACTCGGCAGACGTTCTTTTGAATGCATAAATAAGACTTACTCTGTAATGAAGTCGTTGTAGTTCTGCGACCAGTTTGCTGGGCGGTAGAGCGAGGGTGGAGGGTTCCGCACGATTTGGAAAAGTGCTCGCGTCGGGTGGATGCTCATAAAGGGCGCCTTGCCGTCTCCCAGTTCAATCGCCGTTATCCCTGGGACAGAAAAACAACCAATTACATTACATTCTTTTGCTTTTATACAAGGTTCTTTTACAAATAAGATGATGATTACCTAACGACCATATGTCGGCACGGATGTCGTATCCTTCGGAATCTGACCGGTCGCTGGTGACTACTTCGGGCGCCACCCAGCAAGGCGATCCCAGCACAGTGTGCCTTTTGCCCATTTCTCCGGCCACACGCCTGCGAAAAATATACAGCAGCTGTTTTGATAATTTGATTCTCATTTGTTTTAAGAGACTGGAGAGTTAGGCTTGCTTTTACACAATTCGCGCGAATTTAGTCTATTGGATTCTTGGTAAATTATTTCTCTTTATCGATTTTGATTCCTCGCGCTCTTATTCTACGAAAAATCATCTAAATGGCATGGATTTTTTGTAAATACACTATTAACGTCCTAATATTACTCATGTGATTAAAATGTCTCATTTATGATTTATCAATTTAATTTTTATATGAAACATTCTTTTCTGCAAAAGTATATTAACAGAAATGCTTAGATCTTTATTGTTGTTAAATTTGCTGTTAGAGTAATTGCTTCAATTTATTTAATTAAAAATTTAGAACTCTGTATTGGAGGAAGCGATTTATTTTATGATAAGTAATTTGAGTTTTTTATTGCCTATAATGTTCAACTTAAGGTATAAATATGAATTTGAATTCTCATTTAAATATTTTATTACCTTGAGAGACCAAAGTCACAAAGTTTAACTTCTCCATTTTTTGTCAGAAGAATGTTGCTGCCTCTTACGTCTCGATGGATTATATTATTTTCATGCAAATGAACTAAAGCCTGCAATTAGAAAGTTCATTCAAGATGAGTCTTTTGTTGTGGAAAATCCAATTGATTCGAAGCTATCCGAATTCAAAAAGATATCTCTGTCTGTCAACAAACTATAGTTTAGATTTGTATGTACCTTAACAGTTTCTCTTAAGATGTAAGCAATATGGTCTTCTGACATTTTCTTGTTTTGGCTGTGGAGAGCTTGAACAAGGTCGATTGCTGGTCCACCTTCGCAGTACTATGAGAAAGGCATTTAAAAAAATATTTTTATGCAAAATTCATCTATTCTAATGAGTCTAGATATTTAAAAAATTTGAAGTGATATTATAGAAAAACTACTCAAGCTATAGGAGTAAAGTTTTCACGGATGGGAAGGTATAATGACATTTTACATTCCAACTGTGCGAATTCTCCCCTCCTCGTAGAAGGAGGCAAACCAGAACCCTGAAAATATTTAAGGGAACGAGTTTCCATCTCCTGCATTAGCAAGTGTATCTTACTTGTTCAATTTAGAATTATCGAAGTAGCTATACGAAGGAAAGCACTGCATACAGACCTCCATTACGAACCAGATCCTTCCCTCTTCTGGGCGGGAACCCCTCTTGAGGAAAACCCCGTAGAATTCTGGGAGGTTTGGGTGGTTGGCGATTTCCTTGAGCACGTAATATTCTTCGGAGGCATCTTCCAATTCTTCAGGGCTGCCAACCCTCTGGATTTTAATGGCTACCCGCCTTCCGCCTATAGGTCGAATGAAACAAGATGTCGTTTCCGTAATGTTATACGAAGCAATGAGGAACAAAAAATCCCATTCCGAAAATGCACATTTAGTTTATCATTTGGATTGCAACTAAATCTCGATGACCTCATTCGTGGCACTCACCAGCTTGGCTGTCTGTCGCTTCGAAGACATCGCCCGAAACTCCCGATCCGAGCCGATCTCCGAAAATGTATCTGTTACCTGGCTCCGGCAGGGAGTCCAAGTTTAGCGGACTCTGTCCCCTGTAGTGTCCCTCTTCCCCCATATTCGGTTGACACCTTCTCGGCAAGAGAACGAAACCTCTGGCGCCGTTTACTGCAAATGTTTAGAAAAAATGAGAGCTTAATTTGCTGACGATATATGAAAGAGCGCGCTTTATTTATTGGGGGTTATTTAGAGTTGCAAACTTAAAATTCTTTATAAACTTCGTAATATAATTTTATGGCATAAGGTAATTTATTCAATAATCAATGGAAGTGGGATATGTTCATATCATTACACATGTTAGGTTTCTAACCTAATGACTATTGGCTTATGATATGAATGAACATATTACATTTCAAAAAAAGGCCTCTGACGTTCCTCGATAAAAAAATTCTTTACATGCATTGATACTTGTGTTGTTCACGGGAACAAAAATAGCAACACATGTCACGCTAAAATAAGATTGGTAGGTGTACTCAATATTTTTCGCTCAGATGAGTATTTAACGAGAATCTTGCGAGGCACATTGTAAAATACATGCAGGTGCTAATGTAAAGTGGTCGTTATTATTGACCGATTTTAACCAAAATTGAAATCGGTCGACAAACTTTAGTTAAACTTCTCAATACCAAATTTCATCAAAATACGTCCAGTGGATCCCGCGTTGAATCATGCGGACGGACGGACGGAAGGAAACGACCTACCCTATATGCGTTCACTTTGTGCAAATAACGCATAATAACCAAGTAAAACGAAGTTTCTATACTCGCATTAAACAATAAATTATTGTATTATTTACTACACACGTTGCAGCGTACGTAAATATTTTAACATAATTTATATAACAGGCATAAACCAAACGGAATTATCGACTGGACCAATGTTTTGTGCACAGCATTTCTATATAATCTGTTGACAGAATGAGCCTATTGATTTTGGGATGGAAGATATTTACAAAAGTCAAATCAATACCATATACATACTAAACGCGTGCCATGAAATGTTTCAAACCCGTCGTGTGTAAAAGAAAAACGCTTATAAATATAAAAGTTTCGTTCTTTTTTGTATTAAATTTCACAAATTATTCAGAAGTATCATTTTTAAATTATAAGCTGTTATTGGGCTGCATTGAGTCCATGGGTTTGATCTTTTCTCCATTTGAATAACATGAGAAGAGTAATAATCCAGCGTGCAGGCATTCCTGTGTTACCATTTTAAATATCTTACGGACAAGATATCTACGTAAGATTTATATAGCAAAAAGTATGAGAATTAAGTTTCTTATTGTAAAATTTTAAATGTTAGATGAAATTGCCCAAAAGTACGGTTTAATAAGATTTTTTTATCCATTTAATTAATTTAGCAGTATGAAAACGTGACTGTTGCCATTAATCACATATGCGTAATAAAAGCGTAATTTTAATCCATTAATAATAACAGTGTATTAATTATCCCCTTCTCTGACCGTAAACTCTTTAATTCAAATATTCTTAATGACGATATAAAGATAGCATTTGTCTCTGTGAAGAAAAAATATAATTTCTTGATTTAACTGAAGCTAATGAACTATCGTGAGATACAGTTTGAACGAATTTTGGACACTTGAACAAATATTTGTATTGAAATTTAAACGCAGTAATTAATTTACAGACGTTAAACTTATGAGAACATGGGGAAGATTGAGAGGAAAGGAACTGAATGAGGAAGGGAATGACAAAGGAGAATAAATATTGAAAAAAAGAGGTTGTTGGCATTTTCTAGGCACAAGAAGGAAAATTTGTTCACACAGATTCTACTCATGTGAAATCCTATTTCAAATGTCAAAAATTAAATTCAAGTATACAACATATAATTTTCTATTTATGCTTATAATACTTTTTTGGAACAATTATTATCCTTTTATTTTTTGTTCATATGAAAACAAATAAGCTGTTAACTTATATTGAATATTTTAATAAATCTAATATAAATTTTATGTTTTTAACTACTTAAAAGTTAAATGTATATAAAAACTATTTAAATGCAAACAGGATTATTTCCATTTTTTGCCTTTAATTACTTTGTGGATGAATCATTGCCCTTTATAATTTTATTTTTATAAATTGTTGACATATCGTCATTATTGTGATTATTTTAATATCCAGTTTATGTCTTTAACTGTTTAGAGGGAAAAATCACTTGGTTATATTTTTTTTTTTTTGCTTCAAAATTTTTTCAAAATATTATCAGTGTTTTTATTATTACAAAGATAATGCCCTTAAAATATAAATATATTTAAATTAATATTTCCGCTCCCAAAATATTGTTAATAATAATAATACTAATAATATTAATTTATTGATCTAAAGTCAGCATTACATTTTGAATAGGACAAGTCATTGAAAAGTAACGAAATATTGTACACAGAGTCACAATAAATGAATAAAACAATTATTACACAATACAGAGTAAACTAAAAAGCATTGGCAGTGAAATACTCAGACACAGAATAGTACAATTTACTTAGTAGTAGTAGTAGGAGACAGGTAAGTTTTTGCAGATACGGATACCTAGCTCATTACGCCTCTGCGCTGTCTTTTAAAGAGGTTTTTAGTACAGATGTAAGTCATTTTGCCTTCTGGTGGCATAATTATGAATGCAATAATTTTTAGGATACAAATTAATATTTTTTCTGACTAGAATTAACGTAGAGAAAATGTAAAAATATGGCAACTGCAATATTTTTAGGGTGTCGAGAATTGGACACCATGGAGAGCGAAAGGGTTTTCCGGCTATAATTCTAACAAATTTTTTCTATAAATTGAATATCCTCAAAGACTGTAAGAAATTACGCCAAAAATTATATATATATATATATATATATATATATATATATATATATATATATATATATATATATACACACGGTGAGAAGTGAGAAGTACATTTTCTCTTACAGATTGTTTTAAATATTTTAACATGAAACAAAGTGAGTTTAGTTTACTTACTAAGTAAGGCATTTATGTGGGTCTCCCAGGTAAAATTTGCATCAATAGACTTTCACGTTGAGAATTAGGTGAAAAATATATCGTTTGATATTTTTCTACATTAGGATTAGTGCAGTTATTGTCACACCATGTAGTTATCTGCTGTAGAACAGATTTACTACGGAAGATTAGGCTGTTTTGAGAAGAGGCAGATAGTAAAATATTAGTTTCGTCTGCATACAGTATTGTTTTGAACACATCAACTAAACTGAGGTATTCAGGCAGATCATTAATATTAATCATAAACAAGACATGCTCAAGGGCGGACCTCCTGAGGAACGCATAGACTCACTATTTTACTGGTTGGAGAATGATTTATACCACCAGCATTGATGACTACAATTTTGGCGCCGTGACTATTGGGCAAATAAACCTCGCTGCATTCCGAATAGGTTGTTTTAAATGTTTAACAACGAAATTTTCGGATAATATTTATAAAATGACTGAAATAGATGACATTTTTAGAAACTTTAATTGCCACTCATTTCCTAAAAGGAACGAAATCAGCGAAGATATGAAATAAACATAAATACTATGTATAACAGTTTTTGATATGCAAACAATGCAAGGACGTTATGGTGTAAGTAGCATTTGCATTTGAGGGTCACGGCACGAATTGAGGACGTAAGTGGAAGAACGAATGAAATAATGAAATTTTATTTTTAATAATACATTTTTTTCTGATATAGTATACCATTATTGACTGTTTTCTTTGGAAAATACACAAGAATTTAGTTACTTTATGTTGATATTTGGAATAAAATTTTTACATTTTGAAGATATGAACCAAGGATTACAAAGAATAATAAGTACGAGAATTTAAATTAAATAAATAATATATTCCTTTCAGTCATATTGACGGGTTTTTGCACTAGTACCTATATCGCTATTCAAAGAAGCCTTATTTCATCTAAGTTTTCCATTTAGGTCGTAGTGATAATTTTTTTGAGACGTGGAGGAAAAATGGAAAGAGCTACGTCATAAGGAAAACGTGTAGTGCTCTGTTATGCAAAGTAGGTCGTCTTTTAACCATCCTAATTCGATTTCAAGTATTAAGAAACCTTTTCGGGTCAAGGAATGTTTTCTCTGTCTTCCTTTGAGGCCCTTTACTACGCAGCTGCGAATGGTGTTGCACTTAGGGTATCAGTTAGTTTTGTGATTTAATATTTGTCAGTATGCGGAATTGGAGGACGTTATATTTTATACATAAATATCTGTGCTAATCATGCTGGTGTCTCGGTGAGTTCCATTTTTGTTGTAAGTTATTTTATTATAGCACGAGAAGGGCTCAGATTTCGTCCAACATTTGTTTTAAAAACCACATAGAACGTATAAGGTGAGGATATATTATCGTATAGACCAAAAGGCTAATTAGACGGCGGTAAACAGGAGGGAAAGGGCCACAATGGAGGGCCCTACCAAAGCAGTTTGTCGCTTAAGACGTACTTTAATATTATCAGCTTAGTCAAAATTAGACTATCGGGTTGCATTACTCTTAGCTCTTTTTCTAAAAGCAAGGTTTAAGGACCTCAACGTCGGCCTCTATTCCGCAACATTCTCCATTTCTTGGTAGTTCTCTTTAGCTCGTCTAGTAGCTGAGCATCTTTATTTCTATTCCTCTTCCCTTCCAAATTTTCCTCGAGTCACGTCTTCGTTGATGGAGTCTCTTTTCAAGAAATGCTAGATACAATTTGCCTTTCTCTTTCCCATCAGTAGTGTTATCATTCTTCCATTTTTCTAAATCATAATTTTTCATTCTGTCATTTGATTTTCTGAATTATTCCCCATGTCTACATTTATTAGCTTTTGAATTGTTTAGTTTAATTTTCCTCAGCGTTCATGCCTTTTCTTCATGCTAGGTTATGTGACACAATATTTAACCAACTTTTTTCTTAGCTTGTAAATAATTTCAATCATTAACTAATGTAATTTATAACAAAGGAAACTATTTCCTTTGCTTTCCCGATTTCTTTTATGAATTATAATGCTTGCTGCTATATTTTCCTGGAATATACAGTTATACAGTTCAACTTGGTCGATTGATTTCCAATCAATACATAAAGTATTTTTTCTTGATATTAGGTTTAGTAAGAAATCTCATTTACGCAAATATGGTGCCATATTTAAGTGGCCAGAAAAAATATTTATATCACATTGTAAAAGTAGTAAATTTGAATGGCTCTTTCCAGCAGAATACTTTGAAGATTGGCTAAGGAGTGAACCAAAAAGATACAGCTTAATTTCGACTCCAATAAAATTATATGGGATAAATGGTATAGATATCTACTATTACCATAAGACAGATACGATGAACAGGATATTGAATTGTACGGTAATTTTTTTGATCATCTTTGCTTTGCCGACGAGACAAGAAATTATTTTTATCAATCCTGCTCATGCTACTGAATAGTATGATTAGAAACTAGATACCAGAGAAGAAAAAGACTGGCAAATACCACATTTACTAGCACAATCGTCTCCTTGACATAATCTTTGCACCCTAATGTTTAGCTGTGAAAAGAAAAAAAAATTAATCTTGAGTAAACTTTGGGACCCAATTTTT
Organism: Tanypteryx hageni; assembly: GCA_028673005.1. NCBI lineage: Eukaryota > Metazoa > Arthropoda > Insecta > Odonata > Petaluridae > Tanypteryx > Tanypteryx hageni. The sequence continues at coordinate 13,848,333 of CM054117.1, forward strand.
CACTTTAAATATTAATATAAAAATATGGCTTTAGTTAATTCATTGTGACTTGTTTAATGATTATAAGGTATTTAAAACATGTTCACTCTTATCTGTAATGCAATAAAATATATTAGACAAATAAATCAATTTGACACACTAATTTTCACACTAATAATCGCAGTAAAAATTATAATTATTCTGTATAAAAAGTGTTTGTTAAACTAGCTATTTTGCGAGAATAGTCCTTACTCATATAAAACCTTTTCTCATTTCATTGGTCAAAGGAATGACGAAATGACCTGATCTTTAAGTCGCTCCTTTTCAGCCCTCTGCCATTCCATACCTTAACCACTGGACATTAAAGTCATTTGAATTTCTACTGGTTTTAGAATTTGAGAATTTCAAATATTAGGAAAGGTTCCACCGTGATTCTCATATAGGCACACACATAATTATACCACTGTGGGTAAGAGGAAAAGCATTTCCATAATAAACATTCAAAATTTTCTTACTGGATAAATGTACATGGGACAGGTAGCGAGGCTGCCATTTAGAGGGGAACTGCTCTCAGTATAAGTACCAGGCTCTTCAAGGATCATACTACTTACCTAGAAATTTTACCAATGAAAGGAAGTGCTTGTTGAGAATTCCGTCATCGAAATGTTCTCTTCTCGCATTTCATTTGTCAATTATTAAATAAATGAAAGGAGCATTGAAAGGAGTGCAGATGACTTTTGGAAGAAATGAAGACATAATGAAACGTAAACTACCTTAACTGAAAAGTAAAAATATCTTCAATAAGTGCACTTTAACAGTTATCAGCTACATGCCAAAAACTTGGAATTTAAATAGAAACTGTAAAAGAACCAAATAACTATGAAGACGTTCATCATGGGAATTATCCGAATAGACAATAAATGAAATGAAAGAGTTGAGATGAAATAATGACGTGGGAGCGATTGACGTAATCAAGGAAACAAATCGTAATGGACTGGAGTAATAACGATCAAAGAAAATATTGGAGTATAACTCATGATGTGAGAAGAGAGGAGGCAACAAGAAGAAGGGCGAAACGGAGGAAAAGAGAAGTAGAAAATTGGAAAAATGGATGAAACGCTACTTGGAGATAAGTGGAAGGTACTTGAACTGAAAGCCGCCCACCTTATCCTCTCATCCTCCCCTCACCAGATCCCATTTCCCAGACCACCGATGCTCTCCTTCCGCCGTCCCCCTAATCTGGCAAATATTCTATGGAAGAAAGAACCCCCAGCACCCACGCCTTTACACCCTGCCGGATCTTACCCCTGCGGTAGACCCCGATGTCTAACATGCCCAATAAACCCCCCCTGCAACTCCTTCTCCAGTCCCACAACCAACATCACCTACCCCATAACTTCCACCACCAACTGCACCACCCGCAATATCATTTACCTCCTGAGATGCACCCAATGTCCCGCCTTTTATGTTGGCCTCACCAGCAATCCCCTCAACATCCGCATGAATGGCCACCGCAACAGCGTCATTCTCAAACGACCGCTGCCGGTGGCCGTTCATGCGAACAAACATAATTTAAAGTTCAACAACTGCTTCACAGTGAGAGTCATTCGCGCTCTCCCCGACAATGCTTCGGCTCCCCAACTCCGTCAGTGGGAGCTTTCGCATATCCATCTCCTAAACTCCTTCACTCCCCCAGGCCTCAACCTTCGATAGCTTTTCACACCCTTTCTGTCTTCTCCCAACACCCTACCCATCCCCAACCCCCTCCGTTTCCTCCAATCCTCGACCTTTCCGCACTACCCTTCCACCCCCATGCCTCCACCCAGTGTCACCGCCATCAGTTCTCTCTCTGTAGCTGAAGAAGGAGTAGTTCCGAAAGCTTTACGTTTGTGATGTTTCTGTGTTTTTGTGTTATTTTACGTGTGTCGCTTCGACATCCCCGGGGCCTCGCCAACCTGAAGTCGTCTGATTGGTGAGTGCTCACTGGGTTTCCTCATCCCAACACCTTGTTGACATCCATATATCCATTTTACCTTTCATTTTCCGTAAGTTGTTATATATATATATATATATATATATATATATATATATATATATATATATATATATATATATATATATATATACAGTATTACTCTGTCCTCGAGGACGTTCTTCTCAAACGTGGCTACCCTCCAGTCTTGGTCCGCGAACAGATGCATAGGACGATGACGCCTATTCACAATGGATCCCATCCTCACACACCCACTATCCCTGCATCTACCCCTCCACTCACTCTTACGACACTTTTTCTTCCTGGTATCCACGAAGCCTTCAAAACAATCCTCCATGCTGCCCACCCAATTCTTACCTCTTCCTCCCATCAGTCCCTCTTTACCAACCTTTTTGCCAATCCCCCGCTCCTCTCCTTCCGCCGGCCCCCCAATTTGGGAAATATCTTGTGGATGAAGTAACTTCCCACTTCTACCACGCCTCTTGCCATAGGGTCTCACCCCTGCGGCAAACCTCGCTGCCTCACTTGCCCTATCCACCTACCCTCATCTTCTTTCTCGAGTCCCTCCACCAACATCACCTACCCCATCACCTCTAGAAGCAACTGCACCACCCGAAACGTCATTTAGCTCCTTACCTGCACCCTTTGTCCCGCGTTTTACGTAGGCCTCACCAGCAATTCGTTAAACATCCGAATGAACGGTCACCGGACGTCCCCTCCCAGTTGCATTACACGCCAATACCCACAATGTCCCCTTCAATAGTTGCTACAATGTAAGGGTTATTCGCGCCTTACCCTATGATACTCCTGCCCCACTTCTCCGACACTGGGAACTAGCACATATACATCTTCTTGACTCTTTCTCCCCGCCTGGTCTCAACCTCTGCTAACCCTATTAGCCCCCTTACAATGTCTCCTCTGTTACATTGCAGCTATTTGCACTTTACCTTACCACACTCCCTCCTTATTGGCTATCCACCCTTCCTACTCCCCGCCTCCTCCAATCATCAACCTTCCCACATCACCCTGTCATTCCCCGCCCAGTGTGTCACTTTCAGATACTCTTTCGCTGAAGAAGGGCATAGGCCCGATAAGCTTGCGTGTTTTTAAAAATGTTATGCCATCCAACATAAACTCGGTCGCCCCTACAACATATACCACCCAACATACACAGACACGCCCTGATTTTATGTCACCCTGCTTACGCTCTACGGATCCTGTAACTTATACCACCAAACAGGCTGCAGTGCCTCTGATTTTATGCGACCAAACTTACTCAAATGCCCTTAAACTTACGCAATCAAACGCACACCAAATACCCCCTGATTTTAGGCCACCCAACTTACAATAAACTGTTCCTTCAACGTATACCAAATGCACTCCAAATTCCACTATAATTTTGTGCCACCCAAATTATAATGCTTCGCCCCTGAAGTACACCGCTATGCACAAACATGACTTCCTACAGCTTATGCCAACCAACAAACTGGCATGCCTCTGCAACGCAGTAACATCTGTAAAGACTTCTTCGAGACCCGATTTTATCGACCAAAGTGATTACTTGTAACAAGTCGAGGTTTCTTCCTTCAATCCTGAGATTAGGACCCAAAGTTGCCAGTGTAAATACCAAGAGAAGCTCTATTTCAGAAACATGAAATTGTGTAAATATGCCGGAGAAGTGAAGCATTTTGTTTTCTATTAAAGAATCGGGTCATTTATTGCCACCTCGTTCAAGGAGGCCAAGGAGTAAATGTCAAATGCTGAAATATCTGCTATTAACATAGTTCAAGAAATAACATCCCCACCTTGTTGAAAACGGTTGTATCTTGCGCTACGATAACACATCTGCGCATTTATTTAAGGGTTTCCAAACAACTGTCAAAGAATTTGGGTTCGAGATCATGGTTTATCCACTATTTTTGCCATAACTTGTAGAATACAATTTTTTCTTTTACTGGATGTTTAAATAGAATTGAGATGTGACAGTTTTGAATCCGATAATTTGCCGTTACAGTTATATCCAATAAACTATCAAACATTGACTTATAAATATTATGATAAATGGAAAATACGATGAGATAAGTGTATTATGGCGGAAAGAGAATATTTGAAGGCAAATAAATAAACCTTACAATAGCATTGGCATTGCCGCATCAATGTTAGAAAAAAATCGCCAATAACTATTCTTTTGCTTCTTGAAATCATAAGCGACTGAGTTACCAACACCATACTCATAGCATAATTCCGAAAATAACTGATAGAGAGTTATTTTATTATAGCATTTCTTCGGCCTTTTTTGAGAATTCAAATGGCGATCTTCAACACGAGCGACAGTAGGCTTATGTTTCTGTGGACTTAGCAATGCATTGCCTTCAGCTTCTTATTTAGAGGGAAATTCCTGAAGCCACTCAAATAAATAAATTAATAAAAATAAATGAATAAATAAATGACGATGAAGAATCGATTCGCCACATATGGCGAGCGGCTAAAGGGGTTGGACAAGGGTGCCGCAGAAGAACAGTTGAGAAAATGTTAATAGGAATTGGCAAAGGGAAAATATTCAACATAATACTTCTTGACTGTATTATGGATCTAGGCAAGCCGGGCATTAAGACACCGCAGATAAAATTTTTAACTGTTTTAAAAATGCTGGTAGATGTAAAGGAGAATAGAGAAAGAAGGATAGGATATGAAAAATGAAATCCCGCTATTCGAACTTGAGTGGCCCAATTTAAAAAAATAACTTAATTTTGAAGCAACTTTCAACGAATGCATGAAAGCAAATTGTGATGTGATAGTAACTGAACTTGAATCTGGTGTTGCCATTATTGGAAGAAAAAAGGAATGCAGTAGTGCAATTTGAAAAAATCGGTACTATATACATTGCAAAAACTTTCTCATGCACGTATGTGTCTGGCCTCTCACTACACTCTTTCCTGATTGAAAGCAACTTCTACTGCCACGAAAGCAACAAAACCGGGGAAAATCTCCTCTGCGCGTACTTAAACGGTATTGGTCTATTGATAACCTCACATATGTGAAATAAAAATTGATAAATTGTTATGCTATACATAAATATAAAGTATTATGTGAATTGACGAATATTGTTGAGAGAACTGAGGAGAGCTTCTGGGCGGTAGCTGGGCGATGTATTATGTCGCTGGAAGGCATACAGTTATTTTTGAGAAATATGGCTTATTTAATATTGTTAATGACTCTATGCTCTATAAAGAGTGAATCATAATCAAAATTGTTTGAGTCATCTCTATTAATAAAAGCCTTACTCTGTGGCAAACGCTGACGTCATCAATAGCCATTTTTAACGCGTTTTAAACAAATTTCCCGATTGGGTGGATGGTTGAAATTTCGTAGGGATATTTGATTCAAATATAAAAATTAAATAACGAAAACAAAAATACGAAATAAGTCCCGGGTTTGACTTTCCATATCCCGTAAGATAACCCGTAAAAATCGACTTTTTAAAGTGCAGGCTTTTGTTCTTTTGGAAATTAAAATTAGAAATAATTGACACATGATCTTTGAATATAAACTGTTTTAGGAATATTAATAAAGTTTCTTATTCTATTAATCTTTTTCCGCCTACCGTTTGACATCTCAAATTAAAGTAAGTAAGTAAGTAAGTAAGGTAGATGACGCGAAATTTACCATTATGTATAAATTGTAATAGGTGCAATTATAGGCACTACATTGAATATTGATCCTATGCTTAAATAGTAATATTATAAATATTTTGTAGTTAGAAAATCTTTCAAATCCTTACTAATGGCGATATGCAATGGGTAAAATTTTTTATGATAGTCAACATGAACAACAGCGATGGCTGTCCTCAATGAATTTTCCTACGTGGATTTTTGAATCCCCCGTACCCACAATTTTGGTTGATTTCAAAACAATATGCAGAGTATATTTATTGAAATATCTTTAAAAAATAGACTAACAGCGTTTACTCGAGCCTCAGGATGCGTGTATGTGTATTTAGCTAATCAACCTCTTGGATTATCATAGCCATAGCTCCTTCCACACCGGACACACACACAGAAGGGAAATGAGAAACCAGGTGCCGGTAGTAGTCTACTCTTAACGAAGAGCACCAAGGGGGTCAACGGCTTAACGTCCCTTCCGAAGGAGGAAATGCTGACTTTACCTGGTCTCCTCAAACCACACAAACAGTGGGCCGGGCGACCTTGGAAAAATCCCAATTTCGCAGGATTCGTGCCCGCTGCCTTTTTGAGCAGCGGGCGAGGCGTCAGGATGATACGAAAAATTTGCGTTATCGAATTTCAACTTGATTGAATGAAACAAAGAAAATTATATAAGCTTTTGATTCATGAATTGTTTATCGAGATCACCTTATGGCTGAACTAAAATTGAAAACTATGTTTCTCCAATAGCCATACAAAGGCTAAGATAATTTTATACGAAAGAATCTTTTATAAAATAGAACGTGAATAACCACTGTTATCGGCTCCTTTGTCGTAATAATGCGCTTCTGGTTTGGTTTTAGTTGCTGGGGAAGCATTTTTTTCAATCGGGATTCAGTGCGTTTTACTTAGTATTAAAATAAAATACAATGTAAAAGAGGTGTGTCGGCCACAAAAATATTTTTTATTTAACTAGTGACCTAGCCAGAGTTGAGTAAACTCACTATTCAAGGAAGTGAAGTAGTTCCATTTCGCCTAGTCCACCTGTCTTACACGTGATCCGCCTGCTCAAATGGGAAGAGGTCTAAAATGTTTTGCGGAAGCAAACCGACCAAAGATACCATATTAAAGACTTAACTCCAGCTTATACATTTTTTGAAGCTTGGGAAGTCCAAGTTTATAAGCTTCAATCAAGAGTTTTTCAAGGTCAGTTGACGTTAAGTTTTACATTTTTACTTAGACGAGTCCTTCGAAAAATAATTCCAGGAGTTATTTAGGGAGAAACAGGCAAATTTGCGTTAAAACTTATGTGCCGTCTCGCTACTTATCTCTGATGAACAAAAGCCTAGTAAGTCTAGTATATAAATTAACAAAACTAATAATAACTACTGCATAAAATATACGACTCATTTCGATAATTCTCTAAGTATTTTAAATTCTTCCGAAATCGTACAAACGTTCTTATTTCTCAATTTTAGGCTGTTTTCCAAAGGAAACATAGCCTTATGAAATGGTTGTGTCTGTGTGTATGTGTGTTCCCCACTAACAACTTTTGCATCAGTGGACCGATTTTCATGAAACTTAGTATGAGGCTCGTGCTGCTAGGGCTCACCTCCGGGCTATATTTTATTTGGCGAAGACTTAATTCCCGGGTTCGATTCCAGGAACGTTTTTCCTTATTTGTTTTACATAGGAAATCTCAAATCCATCGCGCTGCTGTTTACTTTAATACTTTAAAATATCTTAAAATTGTGATATCGTAGCAAAATTTGTACTCTTCTAAGGAAAAAAGAATGTAAATTCTAATTCGTACCAACGAATTTTGGTAATTGATCATATTTTCTTGAATTTCTACTAAAACAGCGTTTTTGCGTTTCAAATAGCATTTTATCGGATTGTTGCCATGGAGACGATTATTACCGAACTCGGCTTGAGCATAGACGAGTGAACAAACGGGTTATTTTCTTTTCCACTAGACCACTTTTCAGCAATGGACAGAAGATCCATACATATTAGCGTATAAACAGTAGCATATATAGTATTAGTATTTTAAACCTGATAATGCTCTTAATTTGTTTTCCAATTTTTTTCTATCATTGATAAACTATGAATTATAAATGGAATTTATGGTATGAGAATTCCTTGAAGTGACTAACACATACTGAAACATTTCCTGTCGATATAAGTAATCAATTCGGGACATCAACTTTGGGAAACCAGCTTGCGTTTTTCCTGGTTTTGACTTCTTGTTTCGTTACGTGCTAATGCAGTACGTATTTTTTTATATACACGCAAAACCTTTGGTGTGTCTGAGAAATAATTAACTAGAACCGATAAGTTTTGTCCTTTGAAAAAACCACTGAATGAGTTGCTGATGGGAAAAATTTTAACTATACAGACAAAAATAATGGATCTTTAAATAGCCTAAAATTTACGATTGGCTCAATAATCAAGTTAATACAAATATTCTCGAATGACAGCACTACTATAGGAAAATGTAACCATTTTCAGCTTCATTGCATTTGTATCTATACGTGGATGCAGAATGTTCTCAAGTAACTGTATTAAATGGTATAGGTAATTTTTTTTGCTTGCTACTCTTTGTAGCGAGTAGGCTAATGTCGGCAACGGATTTATCTCCTCCCATGTGTGTGTGTGTCTGGTGTGGAAGAATTTATGGCTATAATAATCAATAAGGTTGATTAGCCATAAATACAAACCAAACAACCAACGTACTTTTGTTATTCTATTCATCTCCTTAGTGCTTACGTATTTCCATGCAAATTGAATTTATTGTTGACGCTGTTTGAAAGTATTCACTTTGAAAATAACGTATATATATATATATATATATATATATATATGTGTATATGTATATGTGTGTGTGTGTGTGTGAGAGAGAGAGAGTGTGTGTGTGTGTGTGTGAGTGAACTTCTAAGCCCGAGGTTTCAAGATTTTTAGCGAATGGGACCGTATTATAGTATTCGTTGAACCTTACTTCTAAACGCAAAGACGTACTACGTTTTAAAATAGATATTACTAGTAGAAGGTGCTTGCATACTGCAAGGATTTCATCTTACTTTGAAAAAACATATATTTTTCAGCGAGATCATTGAAAATATTTTTTAATTCAATAGATTTCTCCTCTGCGCCGATTTTCGTTTTCTTCTTATAGAAAAATAATGGAGTAAAACAGTCACAAATATTTGCAATTTTAATAATATTATACTTTTTCTACATTCGGTTAATAACTCCACATATTTCTGCCAAATTTTAAAGTTGTAGCACTTTTAGAAGTGAAATAACATTTATCTAATGGTTTAAATTCAAATAATTTTTAACGATCGCGATAACAATATCATGCATACATTGAAATGTTTATTCGTTTATATAGACTTAGATATAAATTACTTAAAAATTTCAGCTCCCTATCTCGCCCGCTAGTATCTAGACATTTACCTATTTGTTTAAATTTTAAGAATTTTTAACTGCAAAAAAAAATAAAATATCAAAATTTGAATAATCCCATTTCGTTTTTTTTTTTTATAAATTCTATATAATAAAAAAATTCAGCTCCGTAGCACATCCGGAAGTACATAAATCTTGAAAATTTGTTTAAACAATTTAGAATTTTTAGCCGCGGAATTGTTGAACTTTTTCAAGGTTTTCGTTTTTTCTACTCGGTTTTGCACACAGTTCTACCAATAAAAAATTTTTGAGTCTGCTGCTCTTCTGGAAGTGCCTAAACATGAGTATCCTCCTATATATATATGTTACTCCTCCTCTGTAAGGAACGTCAATATATAATGATACGCAAATAATATTATTTATATGATTAATAGATTAATGCATTTAAAAATTCATTTCAGTAAAATATGATAAAATTCAAAATATCATCAGATCACATGCAAAATTTGGTGCCAATAACGAGGAAAAATAATCTGATAATCTAACATCACTTACTCGATACTTGCAATATTTCTCAAAACTCCAAATAGGCTAAATGTTAATAAATATTTTAAGGAACTGCAAGAAAAATTCAAAGACCATACAAAGAATAGGTATAAACTCATACCGTAGCCTTCTGATAGTGGATATAGTCTCGAGGTCAGGGGTGAGAAAACAACGGCCCGCAGGCTAAGTCAGGCCCGCAATTCCATTATGAAAGCAAACCGAAACATAAAATACAGATAATTTCATATTTGTTACTTAAAATTATGGCCAGAAAACTTTTCCAGTGATGTTATGGGGATAAAATATTATTTATTATTGATTTTTGCTAACAGGATCCCTCGCATTATCTCAAATAACTTCCGATGTGAACCATAACGTGGCCCGCCGAAGCATTTTCATTGTAAGAAGCTCCAACTGTTAACATGGCCCGCCATGTAAAAAGTTTGCCCACCCCTGCTCTAGGTGGTGTGGTGATGGTAGATAAAATACGGGCTTTAAAATATCTCTTAAACAATGCTTTATATGGGAAAATATTTCGATCAATAGTTGTAGAAAATTAAATGTTCTACAAAATTTATTCCAGCAATGTTTCACATTGATCGAGTATTAAAGCAAATATTTGAAAGAAACGGATAAGTGACAATAGTAAACACCCACTTCCGATACACCAATTTTAACTAAAACCTAATCAACTTTTGTCCTTCTAATAAAAATTCCAAATAAAATTTTTTGCATTGATTTGATTAATGGTTTTTGAGTTAGAGTGCCCAAAAATTTTCTCTCACGCAGACATCATCAATTAAATGGTCAAAACGAGTTCAGGAGACCTCAAAACATGCATATAATATATTTCCGTTGAAATCTCGAAATAATTCTTTTCACGAAAACAATACTTTCCCATACTAAGTATGGAGAAAGTAATAATTTAGAGCTAGAGTTCTTTCACTAGCTAGTAATTTTTCTATTCCTACATAGGGTGAGTTATTCTCCTATTCCTATCCAGTACACTAGCTTCCTTTTCATGTCTTGGATCTGAAGGAATAACTGCTTCGGCTTGAATTTGGTTTAATAGTTCAAGTATCGACTCTATGCAAATGAAAAAATATTTTCATGCAATTTAATGATCCTTTTGACCTGTGGCCGAGAGCCGCACGCATCACTATCGGTAGCTAAATACGGCTCGCGGGCCGTATCTTGAAGACCCCTTCTCTAAGACGATTATGAGATGCGACTAACACAAAAGTAGCACATTTAATAGATCAGAAAGCAATGCTTAAAATAGCTTATATTAAGTCACATATTGCTAACATCCTTGTCTTTTCCAAATAAGCAATATCATTTTTCCAAGGAAATTACATGTTTGTGTTTAAGTGTGCGGGAGTGAACGTGATATGATCACCAAAGAAATATTGAGCTTAAAGTATATTCTAAAAAATATTATAATCTACTTTCGATAAATTATCACCGAAGAAGGCTGTATTATAATCAAAATGTGCATCTTTTCTTTATAATCTTGTTGTGGTATTTGGGATCTCTGAGATAAGTACTTCTTTCAAATTTTTAAAATTTAGCATCTTATTCTTGAAGAGATACTATGTATTTAAGATGGCTCGATTGATTGTTTTTAAGCAATTGCTCTTTTGCTGGCCGCATTACTTCGACTAATTAGGTGTGTGTGTCCGTGCGCAGGCGTTGTATTTCTTGGTATCGCGTGCGTCCCTTGTTTGGTAGTCTACTGAAAAAGAGGTAGGATTTGCCGTTATTACAGTTTGATTTGGCCGAAGGAGGGAAAGAAGCGAGAATGAAAGTGATGTTAGGGGATGGAAGAGGGTAAGAGAGAGAGAGAGAGGCGTTCTCACTTGTCCAAAAAAGGAAAGGTTGCTTCGCTCCCTTATCGAATTAACATGAGACGCTTTTCCCTGCTTTCAAACCTTCGTGTTAAGTGGATTCCAACGGAGAAACACAACCGCATTTCGGAATGAAATCAATCCTTGTTTTATTTTCTGGAGGCCACGGAAAAGCTAACGACAGTTAAATTTAATAATGGGATAAGCTAAATGTCGACCTGCTCTCTAATCTTATAGAAAGCAAGGGAAATATTGTGAACTTTTGATATTTTTGGTAACTATATTTTAACGTTACATCCATTTTTAAATTTATATTTTCACATTTGGAAGGATACTTACAGACTGCGTTACTCACAGAAAAAATCATGTAAGATCCACAAATTATGAAATAATTATTTTCTTTCTGATTTGACTGCGTTGATAAGAAAAATTTAGGTTGTGTTGACTGTACGGAAGCATACCAAGTAAAATAGCTTTTTTGGTAAAAGATTTGTTAAATATTCGAAGTGATGAATTTATTTTTCCCCATGTCGGTCATGTTTAGATTTGCGTGAGGATAATCTAATGAGCATACTGCTGTCAGATACTTGGAGAAATGTTTACTTTTCTTATTTAAAATGGCCAATTATTAAGTTTTTGAGTTAGGATAGATGTTTAGGCAGTGACAGACTGACTCATCCGTAAATTATTAGATTAGATTATCCCACCAAAACATTTTTGTTCGAAAGTGTTCGAGCCTGTTAATTTAACTTATTAAACATTTTTAAATACAAAATAAAATATCACCTTATGACTTTATTGACAATAGATTCTGGAATTTGAGGTTTTGTTGCTAAACATAACACAATATGGAGATTCGTTTATTCGCTTCAATTAATTACAAAGCGGGGTTATTTAGGTTTTATTTAATTAATTTTAATTTGTGTAACGGATATAATTGCCAAAAAGTAAGGTAAGTTAAATAAAAATAGCAGAGACCTTTTTTAAACTTTAAAATATCTCAGACTTATTTCACAGAAGATTTAATCGAATGAATTTTCTCAAATAAAATACTTAAATTGACTCTATACGGACAAATAACTATCCCAAGTTTAAATAATATTGTTATAAGGCCAATATGTTCAAAGATGTTGTTGAGGGGAGTTTAGCAGAATTACTTGAACTAAAATTACTCGACTATAAGATGGATTTGGGGATATTTTGTAAATTAGGAAGATAAATTTTTAATTTGAGCTTTCAAGTACTCAGATGTTGTATTCACCTTCGGGGGCTACATTCCTCGAAAAGACCACGTTATGCAAATTTAATGCCTAATGGACAAAATCTTGTGTTAGTATTTTACGTCACATTCATACGTAAATTGAGGTACGCGCCCGAATCAGGACCGCGAGTATCTAATAAAATTTTATATGCACTGTGTAAATAAGTACCATATTTATTTTACCCTGTATAATCATATCCGCATTTCCTCTGATGACATTTAAAAATCTGTTTAAAATATATTCAAGAAAATAAAGGTTTCATGCACCAATATGGATAGAAAACGACTGGCGATGGTGTTGATGATACATAATGACATAAATTAGTATGTCTATGTAATTGTAAAAAATACGTTTTAACAGGTTTCAGCAAAATTATGTCTATTGAAATTTGTTAATAGTAGCATAAATGAAATTAACAGGTACTTCGATAGCCGTTACAACCATACGTCGAATACAAAGTCACCGAACGACTTACTTAACATCCTCTGGCATATACGCTTTTTGCGGTTGATACGTTCATAGTCTCTCGCTATCCAAAGAGCCCATTTTGTTAAGGAAAGCGAGTTCTTATTTTATAAATGCCTACGCCTCGTAACCGTTTTTATGAGAAACGACAGTTTTATGCAAAAAACAATGCTCGATATTTATGTCTGTAAGCCGTTTGTCGATTTCCTGGCTATCAAGGTTTTCTGCGAGAGTGAGGTCTCTTGCGTCATAATCTCTTTGCAGAGCTTATGTGGCCTCCTATAGGAGCTTCTCAGTCCAAGACCCTGCCTGGTTTCCAGGGTAGTGATTCTGGCCTTCCCAGGACTTTACAAATCAAATAAACATCCTTATATGCGAAGGTGATTTGAACTATACGTCGATCCCTGGAAAAATCTGAATTTTGTGTAAAAATGAATTTTTTTAAATGCACTTCATATTACTTATCGGGATGATATAGAATAGATAAATTAAATGTGTGATATTTTTTATTATTTTCATAATAAAACAGTAATCGAATAAAAAAATCCTATGCAATAAATGAGGTTCAAGAACAAGCAATTTTAAAAATGTAATTGCCTTAGGTATCTCCCATAGGCACAACAAGGTTAAAAAACCAATTGGAGATATCTAAAATTACATTTTTTAAATTGCTTATTCTTGAATTTTTTTAGCCATAAGTCGAGCTCGATTGTTCCCTTTTGAATAAATGAGGCACTAAAAGGTAAAATAGATAAATAATGAAACGAGTTATTGGCCTGTTAGAGAGAAATAATTACTTTGACAACGAATAAAAACCTTTAAAATGACGAGATCATGTTTTATTTCTTAAAAAAAAGTTAATACCCGTTATTTTTACATTCTGCTTTAATTTTAGTACGTATGCTCAAATTTCTTGACAAGTATCATATCTGGTGTTATTTTGGCAAATTTACTTAAACAGGTCCGGACATTTTTATATAATGCTGCACAAAAGCTACAAAAATTTATAAGCGCATCTTCTACGCTTAAATACTTTATTATTTTTGTAGTTTGTAATGTAAAAGATCGGAAAAATAAGCGAAAATATTAATTTTACTTGAAAGGAAAACTTGAATCTTATCCCTAATAATTCCTAAAACCACGCAGAAAAATTTATCTGAACAATCCATCCCGAGCTGCATGTAAAATAACTTCATATACACTCAAAGCAAAATGTTTCCGATAAAAGATTTTTACATGAACCACCAAATCTTTCAAGATTCTCTAATACAACGGATCGTGCAAGCAGTATTCTGAAATTTAGTCGTAGAAGGACTAGTGTAGTTGATCCAAACAATTTCACCAATTCTCTGAAAACTTGAACCAAAAGTTTTCCTTATCTTCCAGCCGTTTCACTAATCCAATCTCGAATAAAAGCCTTTCCTCATTAAATATCTTTTCGAAAAAACATAGCAAGCCGTAATGCTACACTCCGTGAGCAGCGGTCCTCAAACGAACCTCACTTCCTTTTTATGAGCAACCAGAGAGCTTAGAAAGATACGTTCCGCGTGGTTTTACGAAGCAAAGTACGGGCGACGGTCAGCAGGCAGCTAGCGATCAAGAAATATTTTATCTTCACTCACACAACGAACAATGTCGGTCCCGGATGACCGCGTGCGGTCTGCGGGTCCTCCTCTTCTCTCCCTCTCTTCGCCTCTCTCTCTCTCTCTCTGCCTCCTAAGTAGCCTCCGACCCGGTTTCACGAAGACCACAGACTGTCTGACTGAGCCTCTGAAACACCTTCGGGATCCCTATGAGGAAGGTGGCGAAGGGGTTGTCGGGTAAGGGTATGAGGTGGAGGACGGAGGGGGAGGGAGGAAGGAGTGGCGTGCGGGAGGAGAGTGGGGAGTGGCGAAGACGAGGGGTTGGTTGGGTGTGGGCGTAAAAGGAGTGGGAGGAGAGGCAGCATGGTGCGGGATTGGTTATGAGCGACAAGAGGGGGGTTAGAAGGGGGTTAGAAAGGGGGTTAAAAAAATGGGGGGGGGCGTAGTTATGAGGGGGAGAAGAAAAGGATAGCAGCTGAGAGGGAGAGGTCCCACCGATTCTTATTAATTTTTATTGTAGTGTTTATTCTCTGACGTTTAAGAACGATAAAAATAGTACGAAGTTGTGGATTATTCTAATGGACGCTTATTGATGTGACTGATGAATTGTGTTTTGCTTTTATTTCCAAGCCAGAAAATTTGTGGACGGAGGGATCTCAACGTTGTGGATTAAACTTATAAATTTAAAATTAATATATTTTACTTGATATCCATTATGCATATATCCATAGTTAAATATTTATGAGTGAATATCTCCATTAGTTGTAGGAATGAAAACGTGCCTTCTCTCAAATTCGTCAAAATAATTGGCAAAAATTTGTTTCTGTTGAGATTACTGGAAAAATTGACCGTAAGACATAGGATATTATACATTCAAACTGCATATTTTTTATAATGCTGTTGCTCTGAGGGGTTAATAGTAAGCTTTCAGTCAGTCTCTAAATTAACAGTTTAAATGTTATTTTATTCATGATTGTTTTGTGCTTTATAATTTTTCGAGTTGAAATCAAAAAGAGAAAATTTATTTTAAATTAAATATTTTTTTAAAATTCGGAGTCTTCTCTTGGTTGTAGAATTATACAGCATTTCATAGTGGCGAAACTATTCCAACATTATGTTTTAACTGATGGAATCTCTTTATTTCAAATATGTTTTTTTATTATAACAGCTTTAGGATAATGAACGACGAAACTAAAGAATTTTCAGTGTTAGCGTTAAAATAGCTTTAGGGTTAACGTTCATAGTATTTCTCTATCTAATTTCCATTTAAGAGTTTTGATCTATGAAAAAGGAACATTTAATCGCTAATATATCCTGGTTAAACGGGAAAACTTTCTTTGTGAAAAACGTTCGTACTTTCTTGAAATGTTTTCTATAGTAATTGATGAAGTAATTAATCGAATAAAATGTCCTCGTATACACTAATTAAATTTAAATATTAACATCAAATCGAAGGTGAATCTGAGAGAAATCTGAGTTCTGGTATTGAAGGAAATTTCAACTTAGAAAGAAACCGCATTACTATTTTTCCACAGCAATCTTGTTAAACATAACTAAGTTCTTAATAGGATTCATAATTTACGGCTTCATATCAATGTGCTTACACCTCAGAAAATGGAGGAGAAAATACCACGCCATGCGTGATTGTGGTTGTAGCTGCTAATTAGAAAAAACCGCCGCTTCAAACTAACGAAGACTCATCAATTATTAATACTATTTTCACATTCTATGCCAGGACTTGGAAAAATTTTACGCGGAATGTCACATCAGAAGTTAGTTTTCATGAGCGTGCCGAACAAGAATTGACCTAAGAAATTAATTAAGGAATTATTTGATATAATAAAAGCGATATGTTATAAGTTTTTAGCGTACAAACTTTACTAAATGACCCTCTGATCTTATTTAAATAAACAACATAATTCACACATTGCTTTTTACTGTAGCTTTGTAAATTTTAATCTGCCAAAATATAGATCTCATTGATGTGATCGGGGAAAAGACAAAGTCCCGAACTTTTATGCTAGTGAAAAAGAAGCGACCCGTAATCAGTAAAGTATATTAAATTGAAATAAGATAGCAGGAAAATAACTAAGGAAGAAAAAATAATAGCCAAAAGAAAGATTAATTCTTATAAAATTGTATAGAAGGTTGATAAAGTTTTTAAGGAAAGTGGAGAAGACATGTCACACAAAAAATATGAATGCTGTCAGGATTGGAGACGACACGGTGGATACTCTCAAAGAATCCGAACGTCTCAAGTTGAGGAAGTTGTCAGAAACTCAAAACAACTCAAGGCCAATTCATATTCATATGAACGGAGACAAGAAATATCGTATTAGGAACTACAGACCTTATTGTCTCTCTGTCCATTAATTATATGACCCTGAGGTCGCCAGAAGCATCCCCGACTGGGTGTAACACACGAGTGGTAATAAATGCTCTGTTAAAACTTAATCCGAAGTAATATTCTTGAATTTTTAAAAAGTTCAGAAAAAATTCGATATCAGCAATCAAACTTTACCAAGATAGAGAGAAAATAATGACCGGTAAAGGAGCACTCCAAGATAATAGAATGTCTGGCAAACTATTCAACGCAAAATTGAAAGTGGCTTTAATAGGATTACATTTTGATCATCTTCGTTTTGCCGATGGAGTCATATTTTACTGAAAGTCCGGGCCCAGCGGAAAAGTATTTTGCAATAACCTGCTGCTGTGAACAAAACAGTGAATTGATAGAACTCTTTATATGGCAAAACTATGTCGAATGAAGCATTAAATGGTAAAAGTCGGTAGCGTGGAAACAGTGAAATTAAGAAATTACTCCAACTGTAAAAGTTATTATTAAATCAATGAGAGAATCACGGTGCAAACTAAATTAAAATCGATAAGAAAACAAATACGAAAATAAAACGGAAGAGATTTGAAATGTATTTCGGAAATAAATGAATGATTGCGTTGAATTGATAATTGAAAAGAGGGAAAATAAAGTTCGAAGGGGATGAGGAGTGGTTGGAAGGATCCTTTCACAGGAGGGAGAAGGGAGGGAAAGTAAGCGAGGGAGGGAAAGTGGAAAGGAGAAGGGGAGAGAAACCAACCTAAGTCGCCCGACCATTCTCCCCTTCTTCTTCCTCTTCTTCCACTTATCCCCCTCTCTCTCTCTCTCTCTCTCTTGTGCCACATTCCCGCCTATCCTGCGCTCTGCGACGCCTTTCATTCTATACCTATGTCCGCTACACGTTCTCCCATTTTTATATCCTTACTTTCTTTTTCTATTATCCGTTATACTTTCATATTTCCCTCTTCTATTCCAGTTTGCCGACCCTCCACATCATCATCCTATTTTTTTATACTTTTAGTAACAACCAATGGCTTGCTAACAATTTGGAAGAAAAATGTTTTAGGAAAAAAACTTACTCGGGCCAGCGGCGTATTTGGGCTCATAAAATCGTTAACCGCAGTCGATGTTTTATCTCGGCTCGATGGTTAAGTTTAGTGTCGTGTAGTTCACAAAACGCTTCGGCCCAACCTCTCGCATCCCTCGTCTCCCTCCTTCGTCCTTGACCTCGTCCTTCCATTCACGCCCTCTCTCCTCCTCCATCCTTCCTCCCATCCCATTACTCTAGTTCGCATATTGGATCTCGTCCTAGGCTTCACTTACTTCGCTACCTCCTTCCTTCCACCCGCCCACTTCCTCCCTCTCCTCACTTCGTCGCCTTTGGAGACAACGGACGCTTTCTCCTCTTTCACGCCATCTTCCATCTCCTTCGCCGCCGTGAAAATCTTTTTCCCCGTCTCGAAACGGTCATTTCTCTTCTACCCGATCTCACTCGATGAATATGGCGATAACCAGTGCTTTTCTGTAAAAGCTCTCTTTGGTGGGTGCTATACAGTTGGTTTTTTCACTATTTTAGTTTATGGAATATTCGGGAGGACGTCCCAAACTCAGGAGCGGAGCCGCTTCCTGGAACCTTTGTATTTATCACACGATGCGATGCGATACGCTACGCCTTCCCAAACTTTTGCACTTTTAGGTGTATCGATGTTTCCGCCTTTTGGTTCAACCTCTCTCGCAAAAAACAATGATCATACAACCTGCTCTTGAAGAAGATTGGATTTAAAGATATTTGCATTCTGTCCTAATCTACCTAATCCAAGCCATCTTCCCCTTACAGTTGATTTCTCCTAACCCGTCTGTAATTCCAGTTTCTCTGTTATTTTACGGAGCACTTCTGTGCTTCCTGCAAACAGGGTAATAATATCCGCAAAGCGCACACTGACGTTTTCCGTTTATACCTCCCAGTATAGTTTATGAGCATTTCCTGCAGTACATCTGTGAATAATTTATGAAACATGGTATCAGTGTTAAAAGCATTTGTTTCTTCGTAAAGTTTAATAGTCTCATTTCTGTAGATATTCTTAATGTAACTTCTGCTTGTTTCTTCCACTCCTTGGTTCTTTAATGGATTCAACACAGACACGAATGGGATATAGTTGATTGATTGCTTTTTATTAATAGATTAATCACGCACAAAGAGGGGAATAATTTTGAAACGAGAAAAAAGTCTGCTATGACCGGGAATCGAACCCGGGTCTTCCACTTGCCGGGCGGATATTCTACCACTGAACTATCGTAGCAGATCAATTTTTTTGTTTCTGAATGAGGATGTTTTCTTGGTTGGGACGGAACTAGCCAAGCTAGTATCAAACTGCCCCAATGGATGTCCTCGAAGAGATACATCGAAGAAAACTCCTCCCTCTCAAATGGTGAGATTGCCAAGCAAGAAATAGATGGAATAATATGATCCGAAGATCCTATGCAGACAGGCATAAGCTGTAAAGGTGGGAATAATTTTGAAACGAGAGTGGAAGTGGAAGACCCGGGTTCGATTCCCGGTCATAGCAGACTTTTTTCTCGTTTCAAAATTATTCCCACCTTTACAGCTTATGCCTGTCTTTAGCGCAATAATTTGACCTTATTATTAGTATGCACACCAATCATATTTTGTTATACGAAACAAAAATTACAATGTTGTTTGCTCATTGTTTTTCTATCTGAAAACGAAAAGTAAAGCAGAAGCATTTTTCGTTGTGAAAAGTATTCATTGTTTAAAAATTATTTACGAGCGTAATTGCTGAATATAATTATTGAGGAAGCTGTAGTCGAGAGTAACTTGTAAGTAATATTGTAATCATATTCATTACTCTGCATGAAAAAAGCATTTTGCAGGTCACATCATATTTTTATTATATTAAATCAAATTGTTTAATTTTCAACGACATTATATATTAATATTTTACTACTAAAATATTATATTCCAAAATATTGCACAGAGCGGGAAGAAATGAACGTGATTATTTTACAGCCTCTTAATTCAAGTCAGATATGTTTTTAATAATTTTCAATTGCTTCAAGGAGAAGCGTTTTACCAAATCAAAAAAGAAATCTCCTTTGCAGTGTTTATTCATTATATCAGTGGTTCCCAAAATTTGAAATCATATTCGCCTTGCGACTCAAATGATACCTACTCAGCACTCCAGCAAATCGCCTTAGGTTTATTAGCATAATATTAAATGAAACATTTAGAAAAAAATTGTAGGCGCATTCGATCAATTTCTTCCGATTTTATTTATTTTGTATAAAGTTCAATTTTTGAAATGGGTGCATGAAAAACAAAATGGAACCATTGAATCAAGACATTCCTTCACTGAAATTTTAGGAAATTATTCAATTTTTTTAGAACAACGGAAGCTGCAAGCACTAATTTACTTGAAATTAATAAAAATATGCACTTTACTGTTTGCTTGGCTGATTGCTAAGTGGCTTCCATGATGCTGTTGCACCTTTGTGATCAGCTGATACAATCTTGGTTTAATATTGATGGAGAGAGCGCAGCGCAGATCATGCTGAAGATCAAGTTTATTTCTTGCCTCTCTTGGCGGCCCTTCTTTACATTTATTCTTGCTAGTATAGATGGGACTGGGGGTCATCCGCGACTCATCATAAGGCCTTCGCGACCCAAGTTCGGGTCGCGACCCTGGGTTTGAGAACCTCTGCATTATACTAAGACATTAATATTTTTCTTTTATGACATAATTAATATTACATAATTCGTAAAGAACGTCTCTGCCTTGCATTTATACTCACATGCTGCGTGAATCTTTCCTCTCTTGTTAATTTTCAACGGTTTATACAGTCAATTTGAATGGAGTGTGGAAAGTGCTGCATTACCATTTCAGATTATGCCATGAGAGGATCGCACGGACACCACCTTTTCTAGGAAACAATTCTGCATACTACCGGCCTTATCATAACTAAAATATTCCAAAGTAATGTGTATTTGATAATGCTGGTATAAGACGTTAAGATCCCAGAGAAATTGGAAAAAACTCTCTTAAATTCGTCAAAGCTTTCCAGGATAAAGCGCTTGCCACCCTTGTCACTTTCTAACATTTTCATCACCATTATCACTTGGTGTTGAGGAGGGATTGTGAATAATACAAAATAATCTTGTTTTTCTAATTAACTGCAGAGAGCGATCAAAATTCTTATCTCGAAAAACAATTGCTGGGAAGTTTACTATTGTAAATAACATAATTTTCCGAACTTTTTGTAATTTTAAGTCGAGTGACCAATTTCATTGGCATTTATTAACCAACTCTCTCTCTCTCTCTGTCTTTTGAATTCCTAGGGCGCTGGCTACTATGTCACCTGCTTCTTGAAGGGGCAGCGGGCACGAATCCTGCGCAAGTAGGATTTTTTCCGAGGTAGCCCGGCCCCCTGTTTGTGTGGTTCGAGGAGACGGCATAAATTCAGCGTTCCGTCCTTCGGAAGTGGCGTTAAGCAGTTGGCCCCCTTGGTGCTTTCCGTAAAGAGTAGGCTGATTCCGGCTCCGGGTTTCCCTCCTCCCTTCTGTGCGCATGTCCAGTTGATGACAGTGCAAAATGATCATAGCAGTCGATGCACTTAAAAAAATCAATTACTACTACTACTTTTGAATTCCATCTATTCCACGATTCGTGCCGTCACGCTCTTCGAACGCATTTATCCCAACTAATTCAAACTGCGCTACTTCTTAGGAGATATTTACAAAAAGTAAAAAAGTACGCCTTATGGTCAGGTCTTTTCCGTCTGTCCTTTCGTCATGTTTCAGAAACTACTGGCGGATGTTCATAAAATTTGGTATTTAGGACATAAGGGCAAAGAAAATGATGAAATAGTTTATGTGCCACTTTACTGGTGACAAAAAACGAACTTTTCTTTGTCTCGTAAAATTTCACTTATACCAAAAAAATCTTCAAAAAACCTTGTATAAATAGTAAAATTGCATATGTTTTGTTCAGTACATTTTTATCGAAGGAGTGGCCGATTTCAGGAAAAGCAAACGAGAAAGTCGTAATTCACTTTGAACTTACAATTAGAAAAATTTTCCTGTGTTATTTAATTGTTGCGAACGAAAGCAATCTTAGTGGCAACTGAAGTAAACAATATCTGCTGTAGATAACTAATTAATTTAATTTTCTTTCGCGCGCAAGCAACATTTGGCAAATGAAAGGAAATGAATAATCTTCGACGAAGAAATGAACGTAATATACGTTCATTTTCATTACGTATACACAGCGTTTGTAAGTGAAAATATATGGGTAATTTACGACCTATTTCAACCCTTTACTAGGCTCTCGGGATGAAATTATACTGACGGCTTTTTCGACTTTTCCTACTCTATGGTTTACAGCCTTCCCATCTGAGGTTTGAAAAATAGTACTAATGCCAGATTCATCCCTTAACTCGATCTCTATTTCTTCTCGGTACTTTGCGAATGCTGCATTTTTATGGGTCATGGTAATCGATTATTTCTATCTTACCGTATACAAAACAACTACTCTCACTAAATTTACCTTTGACGACGCACCTACGAAATGTCTTGCCGCAAGACTTATTAACTCAAAAACCAATAAGCATTACATAGTTGCGATGTTTCCCATACTATTATTATTTGTCAGCTAAAGAGACAGAAGAGACGGTATATATATTGCCTGTAACACATTTAAGATGGATTATATGCCAAAAAGATATGATATTCCTTTAAAATAGAACTAGGATAGCAATAATCATCCATTACGGATACTTTATGGTCAACTCCTTGATGGTTTGCGACCCATCGCTTAGTAAGCATTGCTTCAACTATATTAGTTTCATGTAATTCATTTCTGACTTTTAGAGTAAAGCAAAAATGTATTTATAAATATTTGTGGTCTTGAGGTTAAATTGTGAGACAAATAGTGATTTATTGAAATGATTTTGAAAAACCAGCTGAAAATCTATATTAACGGATAACTTTATTTACTTACCATATGTTTTTTCAAAAAAATTATTTTACGAAGGTTTCTTTCTGAGCAATAACTTCTCATTTCCTTTAAAGCGTATGATCTTTTGGTTCTCGGGTACTGTTATTGGATTTATTTGGCTTGGAATAATTTAATTGGATTTGTCAGATGAACTCTCCGAGTCCCTTAAAGTTTCCATTCCGGCTCGAATAGGTGCTTATCATTTTACACAAGGCTTAAGTGTATCAGCTGCGCTGCCGGACCACTCGCCTGTGGTGAAGTGTATAAACCATCATAATGTCACTAAAGTTAAATTTCATCCTTGAATTTTCCATTTCCGCAATTTTTGCATTTAAAATTTATCTTACGAACTTTTAATTATTTGAGATTATGAGAGCATAAAATCTGCGTTGAAATAAAATGATTCATTAATTTTTTATAGCTCCGCAGTGAACGATTGCATTTTAAAAGGTTTTGTATGATATGTAGTTTTCAAATTTCAATATATACCTTATTGAATATTTTTAAATATTCTGAAAAGTGAAAGTTTTACTTTAATTCAAGTTGAAATTTTAAACTCTTTTGAATGAATGCGTCAGTGAGCGATAAAAAAATTGAAAGAGAAACTTTTAACTTGTTTTGTGGATTTATCTAGAAGAAAATATTGACATTTTTCAATAATTTTTAATAAGAGAGGGAAGCTGAAATTGCAAATAAATGTTTTTGACAATTTTTAATTGATTAACGAAACGCTCTCTGCTTACAAATCTACAAATTTACTTTTAATGCCATAAAATATAGTTTTATTTTACAAAATTTTCTCTGTTTGGCATAGATAAAAATCGAAAAAATCATTCAATTTATTGTATATAAATTCGAAATTTTAATTGATTTAGCACGAAAATGATCATAACATGGATATTCGTAGATTTCATGCTAAAAAATAATTTTGACCTCGTAATGTTTTAAATGTTTCTCATAAAATAGTAAGGTTCTGTTAGATTTTAAAGAAATTTAGACATTTACGTAATATTAAGGAATCTATGTGGGATGTATATTTTAGCCAGCAATAATGTTTAATTTAACTATAGCTTTTGCGGGACTTTGTTGTTATTGTATCCTGTTATTGCAGTTTTGAATTAAGAGCCGAAATATTCTTGCAAGAGGAGAAAAAGTCGCAATTTAAAATTGATGCCGCATAACTTAATACGCACGAATACAATGGAGCTCAATTGGACTGTGGGCTGAAGTTTTCGAGCGGTTGGTTCACTTCTGAAAGAGATTCATATCAAAATAACACCAAAAATTACGTTTAATTGAACAGCTGAATATTTATTTACACGCCAGAAACTTTTCTTAGGTTTTATGGTCTTCTTGTCGTAGCCTCGATGTATAATTGAGAACACTTACAATGAACTATCATTAAAATTATATCTACTCTAGACTGTAATCTGTATTTAACGTATTTTACTAAAATCAAGTATTTTAATCACATTTTCAGCTATTAAAACATCGAAATTGATTAAAACCAAATTAAACGTATTAGAGCAAATTATTGGTTGAATCATCAAAATTTATCTTAGCTGTTCCTTTTAAATTGTCTTGCATATATAATTTAGATGAAATAACAATGAATATTGAAATGTACCGAGATAGATTTACCTTAAACATTCCATTTACATTATGTTAAAATATATCGTCTCTATGGCAGTCAATGTTTTATTCATATGGAGGCATGCATCATGCAGAAAGAATTCAAATATAACAAGATATTATGAACAATCAATAAAGAAGAGTTCTTTGAAATTGTGGACCATATTAATAAATATTGCGATGACAAATTTTGAAATATCACGTAACACTTAAATCTTTGATGAAGTAGCTGAGAACTGATTACCATAATGTTATCTTTTCATAAGTATGTCATAGAATTTTACAAAATCTCATCTCTGAAACTTCATCCGACTAATTTAATTAACGGCGAAGGCTATTTCTCATCTCCTGAAATTCTCCAGGATCAACTTTTCTGAAAAAGGACGCTAAAGACAAAAACAGTCTGTGCGTACATTGTCTCTGCAGATGGCGCTACACCTGCTCATAATCTTCTTCGAATTGTCCCCTTCCCTCTTCCCGTTTCGTTTTCGCGGTCGGCAGACTCAAGCGGAAATAATCCAACCTGTCCTTCAAACGACACGAGTTGTCCTCCAAGCATTCCGTTCCCCTAACGAATTTCGGAGAGTCATTTCCCTCGGTTTATTTACACACGGTAACCCATTCCTCTCTGGTGCAGTTTGAGCACACCACGTTGCAGCACCACTGGAATCGACACCCGCATCTCTCCGTCCTCTTCTGTCGCACCACGTTGTACCCTCTGCCGCAGCATAAGGAGGAGCACGAATCCGTCCCCTCTCCCTCCTCTTCCGCTCCCCCCCTCCCTACCTCCCCTTCCCCCTTCCCTCCCTCCACCCTCCCTCCTCTTCATCCTCGGCCTCCTCCTCCCCGCGACGCACCTCCTCCCCGACGTCCCCGGTGCAACCGCGGACGCCTCGCAAAAGTTCGGAGACCTTTCGAAGTAGAGAAGGTCCTCGGGGTGTGGCTGAGCCCTCCTCAATCGCTCTTCGGCGTCCTCTTCGTCTTCGCCGTCGTCTTCCGGGCCTCCCTCGTCGTCCTCGTCGTCCTGCGAAGGCGGTTCCGTCACCGCCGACAGCAAAAGAGGGAAGCCGCGGCCGAGGTTCGCGTCGGCGACGAGCACGGCGCTGCGGTAGCGGCGAGAGAGGGCGTCCCCTACGCGACGGAACTCGGGGGCGGCTCGCCAGCAGGTCTTCATCTCGCAGCTCCCTGACATACCGTGGCACTTGCATCTCACTTGGGAGTTGTTGGAGAGAGCCTTCGAAGAAAATTATCAGAGATGGAAACTTTTTATTCTTGTCTTTGTGATGCAATTATCTATATGGAAATTTGATAAATTCTTCTAAAACCAATTCGCGTTACATGTAGATATGATTGTCAAGGACTTTATAGATTAATCTACGAAAAGCACGGTTAATGGATCAGGTTTTATACTTCTATCGGCAAAACATAAAGGCGAAATTTTGTAGAATCGATTAAGAGAAAAAACAAGAAGTTGAGCGGGAGAAATTTACTGCAAAAATGCTTATACTTGTTTGATTTTAGAGGCAGAAACACCTTTATTGCAGGAAATTTAATGCTATTTGCCGAAGGATAATGTATACAAATAAAATCCTCGTAATGCATAAAATATATCAAATCACTTGGTAACTATTTAAATGTTTATGAGGTCTTTATAAAAATTTTAGGAGTTTTTTATTTTTGTATTTTATGTGCATAGTGTTGTCGTGGTGATATTTTTTCCTAATCTGTTGGTGATGTTACTCGTATCTTTCTTTATATTCTCTCATGTAAGATAGCTGCCAACGAATCTTTATGCGAAGGCGAAGAAATGAGAAATTAATTTCATTTTCTCGGCAAACTATAATTTTCCATTACCAAATGTTTGAAACATTTATATGTAATAATTTTCACTTATGTATTAAGGTATATCAAGAAGGAAACAGACCTTTTCATTATATAATTAATGAACTCACACTTAGTTTGAGTTTGCTACTTGATACCGCTCTACGCGTATGGTATCTTGATTTACCATTTTACACCACTTATCTCCACATCATTCATGTTTACCCATATCCGATTCCTGATTTTCCTATGCTAAGGCAGTGGTTCTCAGGAAGATTCGTGAGGCGATCCCTCAGTCCGGATGTTTGGTCTCCGCGACCCCCCGAGAATATTCGAGAAGCAAAAAACACTCGTTTTATACATAAAGGAGAGAAGAGATGACGATGATAACGAAATTAATAATAAGGGAGTTTTTTATTTTGTGATCTTTATAAATACAAGGTTAGCACTATCAGTTATTTTATTTACAACAACGTATTGTATTAAAAACATTCAGACAACATGTGGTGCATACTTTAATTTTTTAAGTACTAATCACTACTGAGATATCTCTTGTTTTTTATTACATAAAAATAACTAATTTGTTAAAAGTTACGTTGATAAACTACAGAATTTTCTTTATTGTTTAAACAAAACGTATCGATAAATTAAAACCTGCAGGACTCTTAAAACCAGAATAAAATGACTTGCATTAGCAAAGAGTTCTTGTGACCTCCCCTAAATTCCTTTCGCGACCTCTTAAGGGGTCGCGACCCACCGTTTGAGAAACATCGACATAGAGGATGGGCGTCCACGTAAACTTTTCAAGGAGATAAAACCCAAGGTCGGATCGAGTGATGCAACCGCACCCCTTCCTGCGCCACCCTACATAAACAGTTGGATTAATATAGCATTTATTTCATTTCATTTATCTATAATTTGTGATATAGTCAACTTACGAAGGGGTTGTGTTCTTGAAAAACGCGTCTCAATTTGAATGCTTTTAAATGATATGATAACGTATGTAAGCAAATTAAAAGCTTTATATATAGTAGTATTGTACACAATACGGAGCTACACAACTCGAAAAAGACACGATTGTCGTAGAGCCCATTTACATCTTGCGGAATAGTACTGTTTCCAAATTCATAGAGGGATGAGGGCAAGTGTGTCACAGCAATTATATTCGCCTGCCCATTAATAATTGTAATAAAAATTACCGCAAAGAAAAAACTGGTAAATTTTTGTCACCAACAATTCCTGTTAACTTTTTATTCGCTTGTTTCTTCCTGTCATTACTAATCACATGATTCTATTTATTCATCCAGTTCCCTCCGTCATCGCATTCCCCGGCGCATGGCATGGCCATTGTTCGAGACCCTTTGTAAAAGGGGGTTCTCTTACTCTCGGATCGAAAGGGGACAAAACGAGGTTCCAAACCCTTCAGCGCTACAGTGGGGTGGAATGGCGGCGTTTTTAGATGTCATCTGAATAATGAAAAACAGGATAAGATGCTAGTTGATTAACAGGGGGAGCTTTGGAAATAGGACGCCTATCCACACATTTCCTCACTTTTTCCGATGCAAAAATCTAGAAAAAGGTTCTCCAAATGAACTGAACGCTGTTATTCAAAGTGGGTTTGCTTTTCATACTTATAACTACCTCTGGAGAAGTGAGAGAAAGGGTGGTTATGCATGAATGCGTGAAGTGTAGCGAAAATTCTTTTGGGGGATGTTGATATTTTGTTCACATACTCAACAATAATATTTTAGCGTTATTTACGGAATTAACGAATCCGCGTTTGCAGTGCTACTTAATTTACTTTCGTAAGCCATATAATTTTCCTTGCTATCAACATTTTTAGATTTATTTAAGTGTATTTGTACTGAAAGCACAGCACGCCATTTCACCCATAAATATATTAGTAGGGAATTCCTCTCATGCCGTTGTATGTGATAAAACGTAGAGTAGTAGGGTCCCGAAGACATATTACTTTCGCAATTTTCAGGGTCAATATTCTCACTTGACCAACCGTTCTGCTCAGCATTCCCCGTACAGGACAAAATGTGGTCGGGGATACATTATGCGGAATGGAAATGTTTAACGTGGTTGTTGACGCCAATTAATTAAGTCATACAACCAATAAAGTATCTTAGAATAAAAATACCTTATTTGACCTTTAATTTAGCAATGAAAAGTTAAATTCGTTTCAAAAATAGGCTCGAATCGTATATTTACCAATTCATGAAATCTGTTAATAAAATTCATCAATACGTTCAACAACGAACTTATTTATAGAGCGGCATTTAATTCGGAGAAAAATATTTAGATTAGTCACGGTTACTAAAACTTTATAGTCGGCTGTCTAAAATAAACGATCTTTTTCGAGTTGAACAAGATTTATTGACTTAATTAAAGCGCAATCAATAGACGTAAAAATAAACACAATTGTATCGGTCGTGAGTAAATGAATTCTCATTTCGATTATAACGGATTTAAAAACCCCGACTTCATAAAGCGCCGCACTAACACTCGCAATGTTTTCCTTAAACAACACGAATCTGTCGCGAGGGCAAATGGAGGCGCGGACACTCCTCCGCTACTCTGCGAACTTCACTCGAAAGGAAGCTCATTATCCATTGTGGGTTACTCCATTCAGTTCATCTGTTTACCTCTCACCGATATCGATTTAAAGGTTCCGAAAAGGAGGAACGTCACTCCTTTTTATTATTCAACATTCGAATTCTTTTTCTCCCCCGTCGACACACACACACACGCGCGCGCGCACACACACACACCCGGCGGCCGCGTCCTGCATTTGTCTACCGGTCGTCAACAGAGGAGAGGGGGCGGTCGATGGGATGGGTCTGCTTCGGTAACGAGTAAGGCAAAGGGTTTGAGTGAGGGGTTGAAATTGCTTTGGCGGCATCGACAGTGGACTCGGGTTGCCCATTTAGCGTCTCATCCGATAAAAGTCTCCGATTCCCCCAGGGCTCTCTCTCATTCCCTCCCCCCCCGCTCTCTCTCTCCGTGGAATTTCCTTTTATTCCTCCCCGCTTCCGTCCCTCGCCGCTTCCTCTCGTTTGTGCGTCTCGGCCCCACCGCCTCCGCCCCACCGCCGCTGCACAAAGGTTGCTTGCCTCCCTTCGGCCGCCGGCGATTCTGCAATTGACGGCCAAAGAGACGGTGTCCCGCTCACCCCCACCCCACTCCTCTCCAACTCCCTTCCCCCACTTCCCCCGCCCTTTCTTTACCCACTTCGTGGCGCGCTAAAACGTTGATTTTTTCAACGTAGAATGGAGGGAGGTGAAAAGCTGCTTCGGCGCAAAACTCGGTGTGGGATCAGAAGCTATCGGTTTCGTTGTAAACGCCCATTTTAATTTTTCAAATTGCGCGCCACTGCTAATTGCTGTAGTGTTGACAGTGTCGCATATTTTACAACAGAGTGAGTTATATGAAAGTTAGTGTAAAGAATCCTTTTATTATGCATTTCGTAGAAAATGACTTTTTATTGTAATGACGGGAATGTATCAGTAATTTATCCTAGTTGCAGTAAAATTAAAATATAAACGCGATATTATTATCATAGGGATTGTAATAGTTGTCTTGATCTGTTTGTCTGTTTATGAGGAACTTTCCCCATTCTGGAGAGCATTTGGCGGGACATTTAGTGGAATAACTATAGAACGGTTAGTTCGATTTTCACCATTCTTTCGCGATATACTTGCATTATATAGGCAATTCATATGCTATGAGAAGATTCCAGGAGGGTTTTTCTTCTCCATTTGATTAACACGGATATGAGTGTAGCATATTAGTCATTTGCATATTAAAATTACTTAAAATCATCGTAGAATTTCAGGACTTTAACCAAAGAACGACTGAAAAACGAAAGTTAATTTTTCTGCCATCGATTTTTGAATACGCTTCGAATCAGTTCACAAATTAATATTTATCACAAAAATTTGACGCATTTTACGTAAAAATCTTTCGCCGTCAAGATGATTAGCACTGTTGTCGATTTCGTCTTATTCTTACCATTCGCATCGCATCTGTCCATATATTCGCGAAATTTCGACGCTGCTTTGAAGTTTAAACAGTACTTCGTTGCGATAAATAATATAACGGCAACAAAAATAATTGAATAAATATTCAATTTTGAGATGTAATGAGCAAATTCCGCAATGTTGAGCCTGACTTTATTAAAAAATACTCCATTATTAATTGATATTGTGCTAATGTAGACAGAAATAGAGATTAAAATTGATGAATCCTTAAAGATCTTTGTGGATATTTTCCACGAAACTTTTTTAATCTTTGACTTACACAGAAAACTGAATTTATTTTAATGAAATCGTTTTGTGTGCACTAAAATGTAAAAAACAAATATAAAATTAGCATAATTGCATAATGTGAAAATAGTTTTGAGCGTTTAAAATTGTGTAACGCAATGTTTAGCGAATAGATCTGCATTAATATTTCTTTGCCGCACAATTTTTATTTGCTCGGAACTATTTTTACTTTCTGGGACAATCAAATTTTACTTAATTTATTAGTACAAGAATGGGCTTGTTATCATTACAAAAGAATAATACAAGAAAAGGCGTAACGCGTGTATATGGATTTGTCGGTAGAATATAATATCTGAGAATAAAGTCAAAAGTATTCATGACGCTTTAAACGTTATGTTGTTCCCACTTAACAATTAAAATTATCTGTATAATGAACAAGAGAGGAAATGCACACATAATGCGTGCATACATGCAAGGCAGAGGCGTTTTTTACGATTTATGCAATCATGCCAAAAACGTAAATATTAATAGCATTAATATAATGTCTAAGAACTGAAGTGTCAGTAGTGATGCCAAGGAAATATCGAATTTTTGTTTCACCGATTTATTTCCTAATCAGTTGTAATTAATTAAACAATCGAATATTACTTAAAACATACCTCACTCGAATAGTAGTGATATAATCTTTATGTTCACGTTCATTCCTTCTTCTTAAATTTCCCTTTACACTTACAAACGCTATGTATATGTAAAGAAAATAGACATTTGAGTTCATTTCTTCATCGTAGATAACTCATTTTCCTTTATTTTTCAAATGTTGCGTGTGAACGAAAGAAAATTAAACTAGTTAAGCATTTACATCAGATATTGGTTACTTCAGCAGTCACGAAGATTGTATTCGTTGACAACAATTAAAAAACACGGAAGTTCAAAGTGAATTATGGCTCTCGTTTGATTTTCTTGAAAACGGCTACTCCTTCGATAAAAATGTACTGAACAAAACCTATGCTATTTGATTAGTTCTACAAAGTTGTTTAAAGACTTTTTCATTATAAGTTATAAAGAAAAGTTCGTTTTTTGTCGTCAGTAAAGTGGCACTCCTGATTTGGCTACATGAACCATTTATGTCATTTTTTTATTTTTTGTCCCTATGTCCTAAATACCAAATTTAATAAACATCCGCTCAGTATTTTCTGAGATGAATCATGCGGACGGACGGACACGACCTGACCATAAAGTGTTATTTTTTTACTTTTTGTAAAGAATGTCTAAAAATGAAATTCCTTGTTCATTGCCATTCATTTTACCTAATAAAAGAGATATTTATAATGGCATAGACTTCACTTTATTTAAAAGAACTCATTAACGTTTATGTTATTTGTGATCGGGAAAAATTATATATTTTTGTGGATAATTTAAAGAATAAATTTTTCGGAATCAGTGAAAAAGATATAGATGACCACGATTGGGAAGACAGTCCATACTAAATTGGACGACAGAGGTTAGACTTCCCAAAGGGAGGAATAGAGATGGTGTTTGAGAAAAGAGAGAGGTCCGAGGGCGAGAGCAAACACGCACGAAATTCTAAATAAAAGAATTGCGGTGGAGAGTTAAGGGGTGAAAGATAGAGGAATGAACGAATGCGGAACAAAATGGAAGAAGCACACATTAGAAATGGGAGGAGGTTCCGAAAAAGGTTTTCATTTGGTTATAAGGGTCAGGGGACCAAAAGTAAGGAGGAGAACGCGTTGGGGAGGGGAGCTGAGGAAGCTAGGGTGACAGAGGGGGTGGGAGGGACAGGAAGGGAAGAGAGGGACAGGGAGGGGTGAGAAGGACAGGGAGGGGTGGGAGGGACAGGGAGGGGGAGAGGGACAGGGAGGGAAGAGGGGGACAGGGAGGGGCGAGAGGGACAGGGAGGGGTGGGAGGGACAGGGAGGGGGAGAGGGACAGGAAGGGAAGAGGGGGACAGGGAGGGGTGAGAAGGACAGGGAGGGGTGGGAGGGACAGGGAGGGAAGAGGGGGACAGGGAGGGGCGAGAGGGACAGGGAGGGGCGAGAGGGACAGGGAGGGATGAGAGGGACAGGGAGGGATGAGAGGGACAGGGAGGGGTGGGAGGAACAGGGAGGTGTGAGAGGGACAGGGAGGGATGAGAGGGACAGGGAGGTGTGAGAGGGACAAGGAGGGGAGAGAGAGACAGGGAGGGGAGAGAGGGACAGGGAGGGGTGAGAGGGACAAGGAGGGGAGAGAGGAACAGGGGAGGGAGACGACCTCATTCATAGGTATACGCCGCAAGGAGAAGAAGAAAAGAAAGATCGCTGGACGAACTGGGTTCGTTTCGCTGTTGCATGTCGAGGAGGACGTATTGCGATGCCAACCAAAATCACGATCGCTCTCTCTCTCTCTCGCTCTTTCTTTCTCTCGTTATGTGCCATTCCTTCTACTCAAGATTGAACTTTTAAAACATAATGAACTTACTTTTTGCTCCCAACGAATGATATCTGTGATCGATTTGAATTTAAGTGGAACGCGATTAAATATTCATGAAACGAGAAGAAAAACTTATATGTACTTCACGAGTGTTTTATTATAACGTCTTTAATGTTGTTTCTCGAATGATTTTTCAATTTTTCAGAAATTAATTGAGTAACATATAAATTAGATCCTTGAAATTATTGTTTGATAAGATATCTCGTCCATAATTTATGACAGGGTATTTCGCAATGTGAATATATCCAGAAGTGTCCATCTCGTTATTTAAATATCGAAGCGCTTATGTAATCGCGGTTGAAAGGAGCGACCAAACAATGTAAATCATTTTTAATTATTTATAATAGTTAAATACTGAAGGTAGTGATAAGCGCTATGAAAGCATAACAATTACTCCCAGAATAGCAAATAACCCTCACATCCATTTTCCCTCGTATTAATGACACCAAAAACAGTATATTTGGGTTAATTTTATATTAATATCGCGTTATATCTCGAGCAAGTTGAAATTGGTGTACGTTAATGATGAACAAACATTTAATATCTTTTTGGAAACGAATTGTAGAAATATATTAATTTTAATTTATTTTGCGAAACATCTCGCTAAAAAGAGCGCAAAAATTCCAGTAAAAAGTACCTACTTCAAGTATATATGTATTGTAATTTTTCAAATTACATATGATTGTAGTGAAAAAATACTCCCAGTATAATGACTAAAGGCCGAACGAGGCTCGAACTCCGAACCCTAGAGCTCATTGGAACATTCGGAGGTCTTCACGTGAATTGGGATGAAGTCCGTCAAAATCGGATTCTATATTTAGCTACGGCGATGAAATAGGTCACGGAGTCATCATGTGTTATTATTACAACTTCCAACGAAAACTTTAATGATGCATCTGTATGCATTACTCGTGGTAGATATGGAATGAAAAATCAACATTTTATGGAATGTATTGAAAGATTTTCAGTCATGATTATTAAATTCAACTAGAGTGAGATTAAAATTTTATCCGTCCAAATTATGGCTGATATAATTATAAGAAAATACTTTTTTTACCTTGGTTTCTTCAAATTATAAATTCTTCGTATTATTGACATCGTAAATGAGCATTTTTTCTTAAAGACCTCATGCACAT
The DNA here is from genome assembly GCA_028673005.1 of Tanypteryx hageni. Lineage (NCBI taxonomy): Eukaryota > Metazoa > Arthropoda > Insecta > Odonata > Petaluridae > Tanypteryx > Tanypteryx hageni. Next base: position 13,882,771 of record CM054117.1, read on the forward strand.
ACGTACCCATATCATAATCAGTCACTTCTATTTCATATTTACCTGAAGACATCCTTGTTCGTTTTAAACGTACTAGTCTCTGTCCTTTGCTGAGGTTCTATTTACAAGCATCTTATCTTCGGTCTTCGGTATCATTCGATCTTTTAAGGTACAATCCAGTATGTTTATTAGTAACGGTTCATTATGAAAATTTGACCGGTTTACTGTCATTTTTTTCTCTTCTGTCAATTTTTAGGAGCTCCAATTCATTTTCATATTGGATTAATGCACATTTTTTGGTATCACTTGTATATTTAAAAGAAAGGTTTAACTCTGAGTTAAATATTCTGGACAATGTTTTGGTTGTGAAGAATAGAGGTAATTATAGCAAAAGGAGATTAGAAGAAAGCAGAATTTGTAGAGATGCAAGGTGAAAGAGATAGAATAGAAGGCCTAGGCTGAGGGAAAATCGGTTGATCATGGGATTGTTTAACAAATATCTACTCAGACGAGTAATTTTCGCGATATATTTGATAATGCTTTACGTTGTATACTTTAGAAATGAGAAATAAAATCAAAAGATCTTTTGTATATCTGGTTTACTAGATGACTCTTCAATCTTTCTCGTTACATCCGTATTTTATCGGTCGATAAATTTCGATAATTTACATCGTACGACTTTTACTGACAGCCAAATTTCCCGTGTACATAACAATTTATTCGTCTTTCTATCAGTAATATTTTCGTCATCGCTATTGCCGATTAAATTTATCCTCTTAATTAATTTATATACATTTTAAATGTAGAAACATTGCTCGTTTGTCAAGTAAATTATAAGAAAGATAATGGATATATTTACGGGTCGCAGAATTGGTGAGAGATGTGTTGCCTACCTAGCAAGGGGCGGGCGAGGGAGGACGCGTAGAGCGGAAACGGGTTTTGCTATGGTTTGAGCGCATAAACCGCGGCCACCCTTCTCTCGAACGGTCCTTATGGGATTTCCAAATCCGCTGACAATCGAAATCCTTTTATGCTCTGGTCACGTGTCAAGAGACATATCGACGCGAACCCGTGAGTAGGCTGACGACGTCGGTGCTCAAGTGCGCCATTTGTATTCTGAACGCAATTCCTTATAAGAGAACTCGATATATATTTTCTCGGAAAAAACGATATCAACTGTTTAATTTAGTAATCGATATCTGTATTCGAGTCCATTCGGTACTTGTCTCCAAAGGCGCGAATTTTTCCCTATCTAGGAAATAGAAAATTTTGACTTAACAATGACGGCTGCTAAACTACATCAAGTTAACTTAGAAAATAAAGAGAGTTTTAAACTTTAATATATTAAAAAGTATACGGAATGGGCTTCAATTAAAAATCTTCCCTAATATCGCTATTTAAGGTCATGTATTTGTCAGCTCTGCATTACGTACCTTTCTAAATGAAACAACTAAATTCTTCATTTCTTCACCTCAATTAAGCGAATTCATAAATCTTTTGAAGATTGATCATTGACTGGATTGACAATAAAGATTTCACTACAATATTTGAAGTTACATCTCAAGTACGTAACCTTCAAATCGATATCACGAGTTCCGTAGAAAATAAAGGTATTTGGAAACGCCCGTAACAAGGAATTGAAATTATTTATTTCTAGAATAATTTCGGAGAAGGATATTGTTAAATTTAATATTTTTAATTGTTGATAGAAAGCTGTTATTAGCAATTCTCTAAACTTAATTCATTTTTAGTATTCACCTCTTTCATTTCTTCTTTTATGGATCTTGAATATTTATAAGATAGGCTATGAGCCTATCACATATGTATGTGTAATTAATTATATCTGTGAAAAATCAGGAATAAGGCCGATTTTGGATAAATTTAGTTGTAAATTACATTTAACTTGTAAAATTGATTTATTAAGTAGTAAAATACGTCAAATTATTGATTGGAGTTTATGGAAGCCAAGTTACGAATATATTTGCACTTCTTACGCGTAATAATGAGATGTTTTTTTCTCAAGAGTATGATAGGATAAACATCAGTAATCAAAAATAGATTTACGTGATCATGATGGATAATAATTTAAGTTCAACTGATAAAGCTGCGACATTTTTTCTCGCTGTTATCCCACTATAAACATTTCTTCGCAACTCCTTATTTGTTATTCAGCTATTATGACTATTGCTCCTAAATTCTCACCAGCCTCCCTGCGCGATTGTTGTGCAGGTTAGTCCTGGAGCGTATATCTCCACCGCGCCTCTCTCTGGAATCGAGCAGCAGTCTGGAGAATGTGAGGCCATATTCGAGGTTGTGGCCGCAACCACCCCATTCCCAGTGGCGCCTCGGGTGGTGAGAGTAGGAAGCATCAAGGGAACTGTAATCCTCGCTGCTCACTCTCCCATGATTCTGTACGATGCGTTTGGCGGGAAAAAAGGCAAGTAATTTTTGCGTTCTATTACACATTTTTTAATTTTTAATCAATTTTATGCCAAGAAGCATGAAGATATGCTTTTTATAAATTACGTGAAATGTTAATCCTATTTTATAATATAGGATATACTTCACGATAATACTTACATTATCGGAGGCATTTAATCGATAGCAAGATTTTTAATAAACTCAGATAAACTCAATAACTCTTATTATTTATTTATTCTGTCTCTTGATGAAATTTTCGCATTTAGAAACTACCTAATAATCTTAAAATACATTTAGATTTGTCATCGTGCAAAGATGGTCCGATTTTTCAAATGCTATAGAAAAGTAAAGTATGCGAAAGCTAAATGTGATTTTAAATATGCTTAATATAACTAAAATATTTAAAATTTTATTTGTCAACAAACTGGCTTCAATTTCAGTCTTGCAATGGAGTACATACTTTCACAAGACATGTGACTGTTATTTGTACACATAAGTAACGATTATTTGCGTACAGAGTGTGTATACTTTTTTAAATAAAATCTTTAAAATTTTATCCCTAATTAAAATCCATTGGATACTTATGAAGGAAATTCAGTCGGATTGCCATCTTGGTTTAATTTCTTAAGTTTTTAAATTTTATTTAAAACACTATTACTTTTACTAATCGCTGATGATTAAATATGCTTGCTTAGCAGTCAATGCTTACGTAACTCCATTCTACATTCTGAAGAGGAACACAGAGTCAAAAATTGATTATTTTTTCATTTTTGAGATGATCATTTTATCACTCAGGATGTTAGCTACATTTTCGACATATTTTATAAACACATATTCACCAAGAGGTATTTTTCATTGGAAAGCCTTAGCTTAATATTCCTATAAAGTTGTTTTTAAGTTGCAAATTTTATCAACCTAATTACTTACATCATCTTTCGATAATTTTAATTGGGCTCGAGAGGAAAAATATATTTTGATGAACAAATACAATTTAGTTAGATATAATGTAATATTTTTTATATTAAATTTCGGATAAAAAATTGAAACTTTGATTATATTGTATGATTGAGTTCAGCAAATTAATTTTTAAAAATTTCCTTTAGCAGCATTGAATATTTAAATAAAATTGAAGTTTATTTAGATGTTTCGTTTCGAGTATTTCTGCTAAAATAAAAAATATCTTCTCCTTAAAAGCTAAAATACATGACTTGAGGCATCATTTGAAAAATGATGTAATATATGCACATAAATCATAGGATTGGAGAACAAAATCACAAAAAATAACGACCTTCCAATCGGCGACATCTTAATTCTTTTAAATAATTTTCGAATAAAACTGAAGATCTTTATTTTCGCACGGTTGTTTAAAGATTTAAAGAATCGGCGACATCTTAATTCTTTTAAATAATTTTCGAAAAAAACTGAAGATCTTTATTTTCGCACGGTTGTTTAAAGATTTAAAGAAAACTATCTTTATTCATTACTCACAGAAAATCATGGAGCGAACTCTATAATCCTAGAAATAAATTTTATTTGGTAACACAAAGAGAAAATAAAGCTATTTTAAAACTAACGTAGCAGATAGTTCGGCATTTTAAAATAGGATCATTATTTTTAAAATGACCAATTAGAGTCTAAAATCGAGAAATTACTACTTGGAGCAATATTTAAAGTTTAAATTTGTACTTCAGCTAATACGCACGTGTTTTCGGTTTTATGTCGAAGAAGGAAAGGACTTCAAAAGACGTTCGTTAGAAATTATGAGTTATTTATTTGTATTTATTGGCCTGAGTACGTACATACATACTTTTTCTAATAAATCATTCAATAAGTTTTTAATTCCACGATTCTAAATATATTCCGATATTAAGAAAAAGATTTGACAGTTATGTTTTTAAATACTTCGCTAGGATTCATTTATTCTATCCAAGTATACTTCCAATTAATACTTACAGGACACATTTAAAGGAAATTCACTAGTTATTCGAAATATCGCTCGAATAAATATAAAAATATCCAAGACTAATTAGAGCGAATAGAAGCGCATCTTATTGCCATATATCTGATTATTTGCTATTTAATTGAAAGTTTTTATTTTGATAATGGAAATACCTTTTTTATTCCATATTGTAATTCAGAACTCTTGATTAAGCGCAACTAGATGTCTTTCTAAACCGACCCATTGGGATTTATTATGCCGTAAAAATAGTAGTTTGTTTCTTAAAATTTACTATTGTTTTTTTGAAAAACTCTAAGTCATTGCAGTCCTTTTGGCCATATCTAGGCACGTTATTTAGGTGTCTCTCAAGGACAGGGTTCATATGAGTAAAGAAAACATTTTAAAAACATTATTATTTAAGAAGACCTGAAAATATTTTAGTGTTATTTTGCCATTTTTATCAAATAGACTGTTGTATATTCTGTCGAGTTTCCCTAGCGAAGAAAATCAAAATGGCGTATTATAAAGATGAATGTGGTTTTATAGTTGAAAGTAGGGCCCTGCAAATCTTCGAGATTCGATTCGAATTAGAATCGGATTTAAAGATTCGATTCGATATCGCAAAAAAGATTCGTAAATTTCGATATATCAACCAATGAAAGTTTGAAATGTTCCAATTAAATTATTGGTCTAATTTTAAATATCATAGTGTAATAAATACTCTAAATATAAAGTACTGATGGGGGAAATTTTGTCATTTGGATCATCCCCTCCCCCAAGGTACAAACACAAACAGAGCGTTCGAAATATGGACCAGTGTCCACCTTATGGCTGCAATATTTCTTGGTCCAATATTGTAAACCCATCTTATTCACGGAAAACCAAGCAAATATTATAAAGCATTTTGGAATGATTCACTTCAGATTTAAGAGATGCATTCCGGCAAGAAGGAAAAGACGAAGAGGCAATTGTTCTAATACTGGATGCATAAAAAGCAAAGCAGAAAAGGACAGCTTTTTGAATACGTTATTTTTAAAAATTAATGACTCGCAAAAAGAAGCCTAGCCAAAAATGAAGAAAATGTCCACATTTCAGGAGAAAATACACCAATACACAAAACAATCTGTGATAGACCGCGATAGTGACCCATTATTTTACTGGGAAAAAATGGAAGTAAATAGTATATCCTACCCATTTTTGGCAAAAGTTGGGAGAGATTTGTTGGCAATTCAGGCTACAAACACTTCATCAGAACGGGCAAATTCGGTGGGTGGCATAATGCTATCCGACTTGCGATATTCTCTGTCTAACTATAATGCCGAGACTTTGATATGGGCAAAGATGAAGAAAGATTTATTATTTTAAATTTTAAAGAATTCTAACTTTATGTTTTATTTTAAATAAAATGTATCTTTTCTTGTAATTTCCTTATTATTTCAACCCATATGCTAATTATTATGCAATGTAAATTAGATCACTAGTTCAGTTATAGTACTAGTACTTAACGATGATCGATTCTAGATTCGATTCGTTCCATAATTTGAGATTCGCAGGACCCTAGTTGAAAGCTTTTATTTTTATACTTTTCCTGCAAGTGCGAAGAGTTTTTGGAAGAAATGCTGTGATGCGTCAAAGATGTCGGTGAGGCTTATGAATACTCGTAAATGTGAAAAAGGTGCTGTTATAGAGAAAAAAGAACTGTAGGTCGAAAGAAGTCTGTACTGCAAAAATCATCGTGTGCAACAAACATTGGTCCAAAAATCTATTTCTCGTCTTTCTCAAACGCCGGATTTTAAATCAGCATTCAAGTACCAAATGTTATGGAAGGATTCGCATTTTGTATCGCTATAAAAGTCAAATGATGTCAAAAGTTTTACTAAGCATTTCTGCGTTTTTTGGATCAGCACCTAGATGTCACGAATTCTATATGGTTCATCGGCGATTCCTATTCTCAACTCAGTGTTTTTCAATCTTTTTTGTGGCGTAACACTTTGGAATGGAGAAAAAATTGGTGGAAAACCTATGTAAATACGCATATATATATATATATATATATATATATATATATATACCTGCTACTTTCTGCTTTCCCGATGGACTTGGGGCGTGAGAGAAAAATTAAATTCATTAAAAATCTAAATTAATAGAAAAATGATTTTTGGTGGAATATTTCGCGGAACACTTTGGCAATGCCAGCGAAACACCGGTTATAAACACTGCATTAACTAGTAGAATATTAGAATTTGGTCTTAAAAAATCCATGATGTCCACAAGAGTGAACTAAATGGTGAGCAATATCAGCAGAGGGTGTAATTGGACCAATTTTTATCGATGGGATTATTTACTGAAGCTGCTTTAAAGCAATTTCATACCTTCTTTTTAAGATTTGGGAATAGATGTGGAGGAAACATTTCCCCATCAAGATGGAGAACAATCACACACTGATAATGTCATCTATGATAGAATCATACCTAATCGTTATTCAATTCTTTTCGAACTTGGATGATTCTGGCCTTCTTATTCATCAGTTGTTAATCTTTGTGGTATTTAGGCGCTTTTTACCAGCGAAGCGGTAGTAGCGGAACGCCATATGTGCACGTCTACTCTGTCCGTTCGCATATTTGATCTCAAAAACTACTGAGTGGATTTAAATTAGGTAAATTAAGTATTAGTGATCCTTATTAAAATTTAACGCCGAATTATGATTTTGAACTACACTCATCAATTAGACCTTCCACTTAATATAAGATAAGCACTTAAATAAACGTATACTTCTCTAGCTCTTATATGATCCGTGAAGTATAGATTAAAAAATATATTCGAATAGAAGACAACATTTACCACATAAAAGCCTGCAAGAGTATATAATTATGACTTATAATTTCGGAAATAAAAATTTAAGAATTGATACCGTTTTATACGGTTCCCATACCGAATGCCTTTGAAATTTCTATGCATTCCATTTATGGAGTACACTTTTCCTTCCTGTTATACATCACAAGGAATGGGTATATCGAAACAATCCGCATATAATTCCAAAACTCAAAGGAGAAATCGGAGCTGTAATTAGTGATATTCCTGGAGAAATTGTAACTGCAGTTATGGAAAATTTTATTGGCGCTAATCAGGGTAAAGGATGCAGTAGATTCGTCCATAGGAAAAGATTTTTTAAAAATTACTTTGTGTTTTTCTTTGTGCAATAAAAATCTCATTTAAATGGGATGTATTTTACTTCGTGTGTACTCACAGAACAACCCCTCCTTTGTAGATTGGTGCAAGAACGAGTAAAATATCTTCGATTATTTCGTATAAATAAGCTTTTATAACAGTTTCCTTTATTTCGACGCTATTTTTGCTGGCTATGCGGCCCAAAGGTAACAAGAGACCATACTCACGCCCTCGTAGTAAGCAGATCCCTCCCCGTGGGCCCTCTTCCTCCCCGGCGCCGCCGCTTCCTCCTCCGTCCCGTGCTTGCGCATCTTCCCTCCTGGATCGCAGCTACACGACAGGAGCCTTCCGTTGCTGCACGCTCTGCTCACTGCCGCCGTCACTCCGGCGGCCGAGGCTGCGTGCGCGAATGCCGACTCACGGAAACCTACGAAGGAAATGGAGAAACCGCGTAGGTGCGATGCATTCCAAACGGGCGTAATCGGAAATATTTTTTGATCGGCGCTCTCTGGCAGTAACTGCTGTGATATAGCACAACACCACGAATATTATCTACTTTCCCTCTCACTTTTATGCCATTCTTCGACAGAGCACCTTTTTTATTAACAAACTTTGTTATTAGCTGTGGAAATATAAATTAGGTATATTAGTAGACTGGAGAAAACCTGACGATTCGTGTGGAGGTGCAGCGCAGGCTACCTCCATAATAAAAATAATATAACCATTTTGCAGTCACTATTTGGAGCTTAAAATCTAGTGAAATTTTATTCCAATCCAGTAATGGTATTATAAATTTACGGTAGTGTTGATAAAAAGGTGCAGTTTGCTGTATGGTTAGACAAATTGTATCAGTTTGTTTTTATTTTGCGTAGCTTGCAAGAGCAATGAATTGTATTATATTGCAGATTATTTACATTAGCCATCTTAAAAAAATACAATGCCATTCGTTCAATATAAATTTAGTTGAACTTGTTTAATCCTGCAATCCTGGGACCTCACCGAAGTCGGATTAGGGAATTTTTCAGACTGTGGAATGTAACTAACCCTAAGATTAAGCCTAACTACCTCTTCATAACATGTAGCGTTGTGCATTATTGTTTTTATGAGAATAAATTTGTAAGCAACTGAATGGTATTGTCACATTAAACATTTAGGAAGAGTAATAAAGAAATAATAAGTAAGGAAAGAGCTGCTAAATCAGAAAGTAAGTTGCTGTTTTTCTAAAAAGTTTAGACGGACGGACGAACCGAGAAAACGCGCACATCGAGACAGAATACTGAATCGGTTGGCAAACAAACAAACAAACAAAAACAAACGCTAAAAGTTATGTAAGGCACACAATGTGTTTTTTAAAATGATAAACTTTACCTTGAGACCTATTTTAATTGTATCTGAGGATGAGTGCACACTGCGACACTTAATTTACATGTTCATTAGTGTATCATCTGGAATGATCACTGGCGTTAGATCTGGTTGCGGACTTCTGTTATGTTCAGGGAACCGAAGTTAGGCTACTGGTTTTTTGATACTCCCTATTGATTGCTACTTCCCACTCTGCACGATTATTTTCTTGTATTTAGGATTTCATCTGATGAATTTCACTAGTAACCTATAGTCGTTAATGACTTCCTGCTCTGTGATAAAGCTCCGTTGCTCGAGTCCTGCCATTAACTCAGTTTACTAAAACATTATCAAGCTAGTCTTATGAAATAGTGCAAGCATAAGTACTTAAATATAAAAAAATGAAAAAAGAGCTTCTATGGTTCTTTATAACCTTGTTATCTTTATTGGAGACAGCTGAGATAAGTACTTTATTATTTTTATATTTAAGTGCTTATTCTTGAATTTGCTCAGTTGTTAAATGCATACACCTACCAATTGATAGTTTCTCTTCAAACATTTTATTTTAGGCTCTTCATTGTTTCTTTATCTTTATTGGAACTTATTACAATTTTTACACTCTTTATCCTTAAGTTGACACAAACCTGGTGCGTTCTTGTCCATAATCATCCATACTGCTATAATTTCACCTAGTACGTTATGGGTTGCACAGCTATTGATGCTTTTTGCGTTACGTATAATCTCATTTATTCGTTGTTTTTCAAGAGATAGACAATATCCAGTCTGACTCAGAATTATGACAATCTTCAAATATTAATACAAGCCGGAACACCCACGATTGCAGTACCACCTGTGTTACCAAAAATAAACTCTTGAAATACGTATAAGTAATTGTTGCCCTTGGGAACTTATTGGTCTTGACCCTATAAAGAGTAGTGATAATAAAAATAGATGTTCCTTTGAGGAGGAACCAAAAACACTTCAAATAACTTACCCAACCCGGTGGGGTCGAGCAAAATGTTCCTTCATGTTGAAATTTTCCAAGAAAACTAAAGAAGATCGGAAATCGCTTCGGGGAAGTCTGATAGGTAATTCGATAGGTAAGCCAATGAATATATTGTTCTTTGTATAATTTGTACTTTTCCTTCTTAAACCCCTGCCTGTGTAGTTCAATTTTTGTAACACAGGTGTTGCTGTGGTCGAGGGTGTCTTATATCAAACCTATGCCGAAAAGCCATAACATGTGCCACCCATTTTGTTGTGAGAGTTGATTTGCTCATTCACGAGCAAGTTCCCAGATAGCATCTTTCGGTTTGAATTATTTTCCAAACGTTTCAATCGAATTTCCAGAAGTGATAGTACTCAGAATTTGCACTTTAGCGGTCGTAAGATACTCTGACCTTGCGCTCGAATAAGGGATGTGCAATTAGTAAAAAAATTAAATACACAATGCCTTTCATCAAAATTTCGAGACTGGAGTAAGCAGAACAATGATTTAAGATGATCAAAATTTTTGCACTTCTAATCAAACCCTCTGCTAGTGCAGGACCTTCTATGTTCAAAGAGTATATGATTTACAAACCAATCCAGTATAATCTTGGGGGTAATCCAGCACATTTTGTTAGCATGATAGATAACAAGTAAAATATTTTATCTCTGAAAGTTCTCGGACCCATTCTTTGTAATCAAAAATAGTTTACACATTTGTTTCTCTACCGTATAATTAATTTTGCCTTAAATGTTCATATTTCATATTTCTCTAATTCTGTCCTATTATGGTAATCATGTCTTTTAGACATAAATTAAAAACAAAATGAGAATATAAAAATTCCTTCCTTTTTTCTTAGAAGGTAACGACATTGTAACACAGTCAGGGCACCTTTTAAGGCTTAATTTTTAATAAGCATGCTGCTAACATATTTATTGCTTATGGGAAACACTGTAGTGTTTTAAAAGATGTTATACTATTGCAAAATCCAGTTTTTTAGGCAAAACGAGGCTTAAAGATATCTCTTCTGCAATTACATATCCTATAACACAACATTACCTCTTTGAAGAATTGGACTTGATGCTGGGTTCTTGTTTTTGGTTGATAGGCTGGAACAATTCCATCTGTGTTTCCTAAACTGGTACTGGCACTCGGACACAGCTAGCTGGAGACCCTGTATTAATTGACATTATTATGCTTTTGCATTAAATTTTTTGAGATGAATATGTGACTATAATTCAGAAATATTTAATAGTAAAAGAATATAAATAATCTAAATTCATCATTTCTACTGCAAAAATAATATAAAACTGGACAAAATATCACGCCACGTCAATTAACAGAGAATACTCGAGCATCTCTTATTAATTTCATATATATATATATAAACCATAAAAAACCACCAATAGGCATATTACAATGGATTTTAGTAACGGAATAATAATAAAAAGTTAATAACAACAGACAAACAAAATAACGAATGTAAATCAAACTAAACGTAACTGCGCAGCAAAGATATAAAAGCACAGAGCGAACGTTTGAGGAAATAAACGCAGACATAGCTATGTATATGAAAATAAGAGAAATGAGTATTAAGATTTGAGTTTTGTGAAGCGTAAGATTGAATAGTATGAGAAAATGTAGATGGAGGGATTGGAAAAAGTTAAGGAGTTACAAGTGTGAGGAATATCGTGGAACATTCAAGGTTTGGATGCGGAAAGACGGAATTAGAGCTGGTATGTACAAAAGATTACGTTTGGGATTTGGGCGATGGAGAACGCAGAGAAATAAGTACCATAGCAGTTAATTGGTTTGAAATTAAATACTGACTTTAGGAACTTTAGATCGATAACATTACGTCAAAAGGTGAAATGCGATATCCCAAGTGATGACTGAGATACTCTTGAGTTGAATTACGGAAGATAAGTGTGTAATTTCGGCTATTATGAGAATGAGATTGAGTGGACGGTCAAGAGATGTTAGATTAGTGAGTGAGGCGATGATTTAGATTGAGATAAAATAACCGGTTATAGGAGGGATGCAACCAGGAAAAAAGTATTTTAGGGTAATCGGGTCAGTGAATATGTACAGGAACCCAACGAGTGGCTTTGGACGTAATTATTTTGATATGCACAATAAAGATTAGTTTAAAATCGACGGATGAAGTCTTTACTTTGTGGAACTCCATAACAAATGTTTAAAGCGATTAAAGTGATTCTCTTCTTTTCATTTCATTTAAGGTTAGTTTGGGCTCAAAAATCATTCGTAGGTTAAAGTGGGAAGAGAGTAGTAGTCGAGTAGTTTGGAGAGAACATATAATCTAAAGACTGGTTTGGTGTGAATGGTGAAGTGTAACGCGGAGAGTTCATTCGAATATACATTTATATTCCAAGTGCATCGCTCCGATGTGTAACTTAGACAACTTTGGTTATATTGACTGTCAACTATGCTTCCAATTCCCTTAAATACTTTGCAGTCGTCAGAATGCCACATTCATTAGGTAGGGTCGTATCAATGATATTGTCAATGAACAGAGAAAATAGCTTGGGACTAAAAACATGACCCTGTAGAAGAACGGAAGCGGTTGGAACAGGTGGGCAGTAGTGACCATCTAATACAGGAGTCTCAAACTCACATCGATGCGCGGGCCGCATGAAGGCCTTACACCAAAACCGCGGGCCGCATTAAGGCACTATGCCAAGTCCTCGGGCTGAAAACTTTCCCAGTCCTCACACCGTTTTATATTCTTTGGACATTCATTCCCCCTTTCCCCAAGGAAGAAATCGCTCCAACCTTATGATGCGGCCTTAAACCATTGTATTACAATAATGCTAGTTTTGGTGTCGAGGATTAGGTTCTTTTGACACGCAAAACACACACTGGCAGCAAGAAGAACGTACTTAGTATTTGACCTGTGCAAAATTTTTATAAATCTGAATGAGCGAATAACTGCGTATATTTTTAAAGTGCTGATTTAACATACTTCTTAATTTTCTTAGATTGACATGAAATATTTTATAAGAAATACATTTGAGTTTTGGCTGTAAACTACCTTAGCGGGCCGCAGAAATGTACCACGGGGGTGGCGAGTTTGAGATCACTGATATAATACAACGCTTTGAATATGGTGAGATAGGAAATGAGTTAGGAGGGAAAGAAATCCTCCGTATATATTGCAGCGATTTTTTAATCTGTGTAAAAGAAAATATTGAACGAATGTCGAAAGCTTTGGACAAATCGATATAGCACACGTGAAGCTGAGAAGAAAGTTAAAGCTTTTCTTTGATCGCTTCTCTAGTCATGGAGTCTCTCCTCAGGATATTTCCGGTCCAGTTTGTCTGTCTGTAACTAATGACTTGTATTATCGATTCCTGATTCTTCTTATTTCTTTCTCAATTTTTGATCTATCCATCTATTTTATTTTTAGCCCATTTCCTCAATTCGAAGCATCAAAGTATTTTATACCTTTTTACTGAAACGCTAATATTTCCTCTCCGCGAAAGGCCATACAGACTTGCACCTAATTTTTCCCTAGCTTTCGCTTATTTTAATCAACAGAAAGAGATTATTTTTCTGAAGGAGATTTTTGATTTCATAATTATATTCCGAATTTCATTTGTGCATCATGTATCCCGTTATAATTTTCCAAGGTATTTACTGTTCAATCTATTATAATGGACTTTCCACATATCCTTATATTCAAGAATCGTTGCTATTACTTCGCTTACCAATGCGCTTGATCCTTCATCGCTTACATCCATATCAGCCTTTTCTTCTATTTCTGTATTTGTGAGCCTCATCCGCTGGCTTTATAACTGTATTTTATATTATTCTCATGCTTTCATGAAATATTTCAGTTTTGATATTTTTCTCCTGGCTGCTTCCTTTCTTTCCTGCAAATGCTATTATTAAATGCTTTAGAATTCTGCCTTGGCGTACAACATGTCATATATTCCTCTCTTCTCCATCTGTTGTATTTCTTTGCATTGAATTGTTTAGCTTCCTCTAGCTTTATCTGGTGTACTTCATATCTCATTATATATTTTTTGGTAATTTGTTCAAATTTCTTGGGTAAATAATTTTTTTCACCTCCATTTATTCATTTTCTCGACCATTTAATTTGTGATAATTTTTTTGGTTTTTTCTTCTTTAATCGCAGTGTTCTTTAATATCCTCCCATTCTATTTTCACAGTTTTTGGTCTGTTTTACAACAGTACAAACTTCTAAATTCTCTTTTATTGCCTCTTACTTCCGTTTCAGCTTACCTAGATCCTATTCCGACCTTCCTTTCCCCTTTTCTTTATTTGTTCTGCTTTTGTAGTTATATCAATCATCAGAAGATAATGAGTTTATGTCGATTACGCTTTGCATTATTTACGCATTCTAACAATTTATTCTTCTTAACTTAACTTAACTTCTTAACTTAAGCACGTGCTACCTATTATAAGATGATACAGAAATCTACCTATACTACTTCACCGTGCTGTTTTACATAATTTCTATTCATCAACATCATAAACCCTTCTTCCTCTTCCCCTACCATATTATTTAAATATTATATTATAAAAAATAAGACTCTTTGATTTCCTTTATCTTCTTAATTTCATTACGTCGCTCCTCAATTTCATTATCATCATGACTTGACATCGGCATGTATACTTATATTATTATCATGTCTGAACTTTTACATCGTTCGAAATAATTAGCTTCTTCTCGCAGTTGAAGTGCCTTTCTCCTCATCTTGCTTCACTCAAACCATTGGTATCAATCGTGTTTCGTCTCATTTATTCTTTTATATTTCCCCACTTTCCTGCTCTCTTCTTTGCTTTTACATTCCATATTCCTATCCGTACATTCCCTTCGACAAATATTTTTTGCGACTACTTTATCTTCCGAACGTTTTACCTCGCGAGAGCTCATCATGCCTAGCCTTACAATCAAAACTAGGTAATAGCAGTGCGTCAGTTTCGCCTTTCTTGCCACATCGCAGTACTGCAGCCGTTCAAATAGTTCCGATCGTTTATGCAGGTTTCTCGGTTAGGTATCCAACCAACATAATGTGTTTTCAGTTCTATATCATAACGACAGCATTGTTAGATGTATTAGTGGGATATATGGAACCCGAAAGATTTTTTTTAAACGGCCAACCCGGAGAACCGAACCTTGTATTTTTTTGAGAGGGAATCAAACACGCCACCCACGATGCACCAATATCTCCGATCCTCTATATCAGGATTTCCCAACCTGTGGGTCGCAAAGGACCTTGGGGTGGGTCGGGGAAATATTTCTAAATATATAGTTTATTTTGATAAAGTTTTCCATTATTTAATGAGTTTGCGATAAAATAGTTAAAGAACTCATGATAGTACAATTTGCGACCTCTGTGGACACATATGTACCATCTACAGTTTTAAAATTAGCATATAGATAATAGGTGGGTCCCAGGTAAACTCTATACACCTAGGTGGGTCGTGCTATTATAAAGGTTGGGAAACGCTTCACTCTATATCGACAGTTTTTTATCACCGATCCGAAGTTCTGTTTGTTATTGAAAGGGCACCGCGTCTATATAGGTTTTGGGAACCACTCGGTGTTACCTGTATGGCGGCCGCGGTGGCTTCTGGAGCCCTCCGACACAGCGCCATCTGCTCCCTCGTCAGCCCGGGGAAGCTCTTACATAGAACCCAAGGGGATGAGGTGGCCCCTCTTCCACGGGAACCCTTCCGTCTTTCTTTAGGGGCGGCGGTGGCGTTGGGGGCGAGAAGGGCGGGCGAAGGGACCCGGTGGGGCGTGTTGTCCGATTCGGAGGTGAACGACGTGGGCAGGTAGTGGTAGTATTCCTCGTCTTGTGGTGGGGAGCGACCCCTGTGGCCCGCGAGGGAACTCGTCCTCCTGCCTACCGAACTGCCTTCCTTCGCGATGCCGGCGGCTTCTCCCAGGCGCCACTCGCGAAATTTGGCGCTTGTGCTCTTCATCCTGTAACGCACGAGGTATTGTTACTCCACGGGGATGCTGTGTAAGATAATGTCTTGACACGTAAGAAATGCAGATTTTTTGACAAATTTCGTTTTCAGTTTTTCTGAGGCCATTGTAATATCAACGGTTTGCGAAAAAGATACCTATATAAGATCGTTTGTGGAAGTTTGTTATTAAGAGGGATTAATGATGGAGACTGCGGATAAGATTATAATATGGAAAAAGATTGCTCATAAACTGTATGATCCAATATTTAGAGAAACACTAATAAATATGATAAGGGTAGAAAAGGATATGATATAATTTGAAAAAAAAACGTAAATAAAATGTAAGATAAATAAATAGGTTGAATACTTGCAGGTTTACGAGGTATTATTCCTCACCAAGGAATTGTTGTCACTCACACTCATCCACGCACACCAACATAACTAAATCCTAAAGCTGCAAAAAGGAATAAACCGGGTTTACGGGGATTTATTCCGCGTTAGGGACTCGGATATCACACCGTTGTTAAATGATAAATATAACTCATTAACTGTTGTTGTTAGAAGGTTTGTTATAGGTCTACCGCGATCAAAAGAACATTTTGGGTGTACAGTGGGTGTGGCCTAATCCCTCACTCCACTTGGCACACTCTCCTTCCTTACCTCATGGGCTATCGCTGTCTCGGTCCTTTTCTAACTACACTGTTGCCAAATATTCGCAAATCTTCGTTTATGCAGTGAACTGTAAACAGTGAGAACTGACAACCTAAGGAGGAGAAGGATGGGCTAACGGTGGGGTAGGGGTAGTTAAGATGACGGAACTTCCCCTCCCTGCGCAGCTGAAGTCCGCGCATGTTCTTATGAATGCGACAGACCTATAGTCTGATCGAAAGTGACAGAGACTTACTAAGAAACCACATTCACTCATAAAAACAGTCAAAAAACAAAGTAAGAAAAGAAAGGGAAGTTCAATACTGATGTTTAGGAGAAGGATTCTGCGACAGGGACCTAGCTTTTCACCCAATTATCTAAAAGGTTTATGTATCTTCCCACAGCGACAGGGGCCTATTAGTCAAAACACACACGCACCTATTAGATGTCAAACGCACATTCTCTAAATACTGTTTTTTTAGTGTTTCTCTAAACATTGGATCATACGGCTTAGGAGTAATCTTTTATTATATTATTAAGAGGCTTATTTATCCAAAGTACTCATAGAGGTAAAATTATAAGAAACAAGAAAATGAAGATTGTTATGTTTAGTTTGATGCATTGCTACAAACTTTCGTAGGCAATGTGTTAAACTACAAGTTAATGTATAAATGAAAGCGTTAATGAATTATATTGTATTCTCGCCATTTGTAATGGCGTCCTGTAAATTAATATCACTTCGGTTTTGAATTTTATTATACTATACATAAAAGCCCACTTCTGTATTTTTGTCCTGGCCTAATCGTTTGTTATAGTAACAAAACAAACAAACCCTACCTCATTTGCACAATATTTTTCCGTATTAATTGATATAGTGTTTTGTCATATGTTAAATAAAAGAACGATTACAACTTTATTACTAGTATTTGTTCATTAGCATTTTAGTATTTAATTTAGTCCACCGCTAAGTTGAAATATGGTTAAATCTATGTTGATTTATATATATTATTTCTTCGTTTTAGCTTTCATTCGTGTCAATTTTCTGCTTTCTTTCTCATAAGAAACGCAATATATGCATGAAGGAAAATTATTTACTCAGTGAAATTCAGCAGTTATACCCTTTCAGTTTGAAAGAATATAGGATTTATTTAGGCAATTTGTTGTAGCAACGAAAATAACCAAATAAAATCCGTAGTATTAAGCGCTATAAAAATAAACAAACCCTAGATACCTCTGTGCATAACTGATTGATGTTTTTGTCATTCGAAAAATAAATGTGCGATTACAACATTTAAAATTGAATCGAATAATATTGGGTTAATAAAATTGGATAATAACACAATTTTTTCTTCCCACCGTACTGATGGGCTAAAATTATAATTTAATTATAAAGAAGTACTTTAATTTGTGATCATTTTCCTCGTATACACAACAAATTAAAGAGTAACATTTTGATTCAACCCTCGAAAAGTAATACCCTTGTCGTGCCAGTTTTAAAAAAATCGCGAATCACGGATCAACTAATAACTTATTTGGATCAGGCATTCTGCGGTTCGCAGGATTGCTTTAGATGGATCGCGTTAGTGAATGAGAAACGAAGTTGAAAGCTGAAAGTAATTGAGGAGGGGCCGTACCCTTGCTCCATAGGGGTCAGTTGCTGGAAAAGATAATAAATTTCAGCTACAGAAATGTGATTTATGATGCTTTGTGGTATATTCCCTCCTTGTGAGTCTTCCATAGATGCGAAAAGGACGATAATGTAATCCCCTCTAATAAGCCTGTTTCGAGAAACATTACTATTTTTAATTTTAGAACATTTGCAAAAAATATAGAATATTAATGATATTTATTGGGTATTAGGGATTCGATAGATGATCTCATATTGAATAGAAAGGTCATGTAAATTTGATCAGCATGTCAGCTACATTATAGGCGTCATCAGTGGGCATTTATACAACTGTATAGATAGAAAGTGTATTTGGCTTATTGAAATATTTTTTAGCAACAGAAGTTTATTAGATTATCAGTGGAATTAAAGCCGTGATTTGAACTCGAAAATTTATTTCAGAAGTCATTTGATTCCATCTACTAATTAGAACCTTAAGCTATTAGATTTCTATTATATTGTGAAGTAAGACATTTTTGTTAGGTAACTGTAGAACTTACACAATATGATTCATCATCATGATTACTGAAATATTGCTTTAAAAACTAATAACGGTTCTTTGTGTTGTAAATTATATATGTATATTTGCTATTTACTAATTGTTAGTTCAAATACAAGTTTTACTGCACTTTTTTAAATGTCGCGTTTAAGCAACTGATTAAATTCTTTTATGTGCCAAAATATGCTTTATTGGTTATAGACTGCGATCTTTCGTTCTTTGAACCGTGACAAAAGTGGTTTGATTTCACTGTACATCCAGACACTGCAAACATATATTTTAAACGTAGGATTTAATGCGACGTGCGGCTGTGAGGTGCTTTAAAGCATCAACGCGCATTTAGGGAAATTCTATCCGTTCGAAATCGACTTACGTCGTGAAGAAATAGAATATGCATAGACTCCAAA
The DNA here is from genome assembly GCA_028673005.1 of Tanypteryx hageni. Classification (NCBI taxonomy): domain Eukaryota; kingdom Metazoa; phylum Arthropoda; class Insecta; order Odonata; family Petaluridae; genus Tanypteryx; species Tanypteryx hageni. The sequence goes on from CM054117.1 coordinate 13,901,791, forward strand.
CCTGTCGCTGGTTTCGGAGTGAGAGGTATTTAGCATCAGATGGACCAGCGTCTACGCGCGTGCAAACAGAGACCACGTGAACTTAAGAGGCTGCGCATAAATAAGATCCTTTTGATTGATGTCGCACGTGTAGCTTTCTAACCCTCTCAGGGACTCCTAAATCGCACAGATAAAGAGAGAGAAGGGGAGAAGGGTTATCCGCCGTTTCTTTTCTTCTTTGACTCCATCAAAGGAATACAAAAAGCGAAACTCGAATTAGTTAGGTATTTGTACTCTGCTGCTGTTCCAAGGTTTGCATATATCGCTATATCACGGTCACCAGGAGCGAATTCCTTCGAAGTGAGTGCAACTAAACCCCGGAGAAGGCCTCTCTGTTTCAGTCTTTATGGCCGAGGGCACGGAAATGGAATCCTGCACCGGAGGTCTATTGGTCGCTCGAAAGGTTTTAAACATGAAGCCGCCTGAAGTGGGCATTGTCTTGCCCATCTTATTTATCTCTGGAAAGGCTCAAGATGGGAGTCGACGTAAATCACGCTCGCTCTGCGTGAGGGAGACGCGGATCTTACATTTTGATCAATGTCCGACGAAAACGTTATCTCTTTTACTTTTCCTATCTCACTCTCTCTTTCTCTCTCTCTCTTTCTCTCGAAACGAATAGCTTTCTGTATTTGCTTAGAAGAGAAATAGTCGGAAACGGAAATATTTGCATTCGCTTAATGCGAGAATTCATTAAACAAGAAACGGATCGCCAACGCGGAATACCAACGGAACGAGTACGCGAGATAGCATTAGCTAAATAGTGACCAGAGTCGTTTACGCGTCTTTTCACACGGCTGATTGTTTCTCCATTCGAGAAGACCGAAGAAGGTTTATATATATTCTGGCATCTCCATCCTCACAGCTCTTTGCGAATTTGGAGGTATAGTGAAATTTCTATATTATCGATAATTCTTCACCAATTAACATTTATAATAATTTATACTTCTGCAACGCTAATAAATCATTTTAGCAAAATGTGGCGTACTCTCTGTGGATTAATAAATATCGCCCAAGCTTACATCTCGATTAAATGACGATGATGAAGAGATGATCATGTTCCATTTCAAATTTAATATATTTCCAACTTAAAAGGTAATAGAAAACCAAAGATGAAATTAGACGGCTCTCATTAACACCAGAGTGGCGCAATCGAAGTGTAACATCTCAGAAATTAAGTTGAACATCTCATTACATTTTGTGGATATTTTCAGTTTACAAAACTGATTATATTTTTCTGAAATGCTAAATGGAAGCTTGTTTACCGCTAAAATCCTCTGCATATTAAATTAAATTAAATTGTGATGATTTATATAAATGATTTTGATACTTTTTCATCTCCCTGCCTCCTCATATGCAAATATATAGTAATAATAATAATAAATAATAGTCATTTTGTCCTTGATCTGTCCCTTTTGGACGCGATCTGTCTATTTTCGTATATGACGTCTACATCTCCTAATGCTACTGATTGGGGCAAGATGACGTATGCGAGTGTGGACATGAGGCCAGTCTCTGCATACAATTATCAAATACTGAAAAAAGATGAATTTCTAAAGGTAATATATGAATAAGCTTTAAACATTTTAATGAACGTTTTAGGACTATTTAATTTATTTCAATGTAATCTACGTACTTTTAATGCTACTAAAAATCATCTATTATTTGGATTTGGGCGGTATACACCACGTGTTCTCCTATTTGTAACCTTGACTGCCTGCTCATGTTAAAATCTTCTTACCGCGGATTATGTATAAAAATACTCTTTAAAAGCTTTAAGTTCGATAATTTGTCATTGGTTATTCTATATAACTAATAGAATACATTTATGAGTTAGGTAAGTTTATAAATATAGTACTTTTAAATATCAAAAATATTAAATACGTTATGGGAATTTCTGGAATTTTACTATTATAAAAATATAGGTCAGACCAAATCGAATTCGTGTATTTTTAATATTGCTATTTGGTGTACTTACTGCTCTAAAATTCACTTCCTGCGAAATTTAATATTTCAATAATGGCGATATTAAAATTTATCATTATTGAATGAACATTTTAAATTGAATTCATGAGCATAATGCTAACTCGATACGCTTTATGTGCTTTTTAAACAATTGTTTTCAATACGCTTATATCGCTGCATATTACAAACCGATTCTGTAATTATGGAAATCTCGCGTATTTCGGTAATCTCTTCCGTGAAATTTATTTCAGTATGTCCATTTAAACTAGATTTATAACAATTCTTGTTTGCCTTAAAAAACATCGATGCTAACCATGCAGTGGCTGTAGCTTGGGGCCGCAAATTGTGATCTCTTGGCTTAAATTTTAGCAGAAGATTCTTGTGTTTTTTCCTCAAGCTCTACTTTACTGGGTCCAGAAAACAAAAAACCTATGCTCGAAATTAATGCTAATTACTAAATTATGAGCCTCAAATTTAGGCTACGGTTGATGATTGTGTCCATAATCTTGATTATATAATTAGATGGAGTTCTTTTCAGATCGTTTTTACAACTATACTTAATTTTTCATTGGGTTTGGCTGTAAATATCCTTCACTGCCTGAACGATAAGTACAGTGCTCGATTAGGATTTTGAAGGCATTGCTACCTTTCAAATTATCAAGGATATTTCAACGACTAATTGATTTTACTAAAATAAGCATAGGGAATGCGCAGTTGTGTTTTGTAATACTCGCCAGTTTTAGAGCAATGGCAACGAACTAAACTCGTACATTTTGGAGGAGCGGCGACGATCTATTTCATTGCGGCCAAGGGTGGAGTTATTCAGGCACATCTAAGAGCATTGATTTCTCTCTATTATTATCTCTATTCTATCTCTCTCTCTCTATTATACATCTCTTCTCTCTCTCTAAATCTCTCTCCTTATCTTTGTATTATCACCCCACCCCTCCCACTCTCATCTTACGTATCTCTTATTCCACTGCACCTTTCCTGCTCCTTTTCCTCTTCCCTCCTTTCACTCTCTCTCTCTCCCCCTCTCTTCCTCTCTCTCCCCCTCTCTCCCTCACTCTATCCCTCCCTCTCTCGCTCTCTCTCCCTCTCTCTCCCCCTCCATATCCCTCCCTCTCTCTCCCTCTCTCTCTCCCTATCTCCCTCCCTCTCTCTCTCCCTCTCTCTCCCCATCTCTCTCTCCCTCACTCTATCCCTCCCTCTGTCGCTCTCTCTCCCCATCTATATCCCTCCCTCTCTTTCCCCCTCTCTCTCTCTCCCTCCCTCCCTCTCTCTCCCTCTCTATCTCCCTCTCTATCTACCTCTCTCTCCCTCTCTCTCTCCCTCTCTCTCTCCTTCTCTCTCTCCCCCCCTCTCTCTCTCCCTCCTCCTCCCCTCCCTTCTTTCTCCGACTCGTTTTTTCCATTCATCTTGTACCCGTTCCCAACCGATTCCTTCTTAAAATTCTCCTCGTGTATGTAATTCAACTTTTTTGCCTCTCGCGGCGATTGTTTGCCCATTGTGATTCGTTTCGTGTGGCGTTCGCCTGCGTATCCTTGCTTCTCGGTGTCACAGAATGCCACGTCCACTAACCATGATTTAAGATTGTGCTACCCTCGAGAGATTCGCTTTCTCCTCCTCTCCTGGTCACCTTGGTCCATGCCGTACACCCTTCAGGGAGACTCTGAGCTGCGCGCGCATCAATTCAGCATCATGCCGACGCTCTATCCTTGTCTCCACCTCGTTAGTTATCTCCGCATTCTAAGCTGTCCGCAGGACTGACGTCGTCATACCGAGAGAGGAGGGACGATGAATTTACGGACGCAGCGCATTCATTTTATTCGCGTTTGCTTCATGGATACGTTTGTAAATTTTAATCTTTCCATACACTTAAAATTATGTTATAACTTTTAATTAGCACATTTAGAATTATGCTAGTGCATACTATGGTTTTAATAGGTGGTATGGTAATTAAGTATAAAGTTTTTGTATTATCTGCCGGTTTTATTATGCCTACATTTTCAACAATATTTCTCTAATAAGTGTTATCTAAAATCATTAAATAATAGGAATTTAATGACGGTGCATTATATTTGTTTATTTTAATTTTATTGTAATACGCAATATCTTTATTTTTATTATTGCTATAATTATCACTTTGTACCATTTCTATAAATGTAAATGAATGTAATTTTTCTTCCTATATCACAGTTTTCTTCCTCAATTTAATAGTCTTTAATATTTAAGAAAACTATTTGTGTGTTCTGTAGAAAATATTATTTTCTTTGTTCATAAATTAATTTGTTGAAATTCATCATAATAGTAAATATTTCAGTGTATTGATACAGGAATTTATCAAAATCGAAATCAGGAAATTATAATATACGCAACAAAAGCTTTTGATAGAATTTCGCGAGATTAGGTGACTTTTATGTTCTCCAAAATTTAAACTTCTAATTTAATGACAGTGATTCGTTTCCCCGAAACGAAGTCCATAAAAATGGATTTTGTACAGTATTTTGCCATTCGCATGTTTACTTTATAATCGGATTCCTGAGTAGCCTAATATCAGACCTGTGGAAAACTGAAAAAAATTATTTCACACGTAAATGCGGAGCGACGCGCATGCGTTTCAGAAGAGCGGTTGTTATTTCGGAGGCAGAGAGGAGAAATAAGGAGAGAGAGATAGAAATGGAGAGCGACGCCTCCGGAACACATAAAAAATTCCCCCTTTTTCCTCGCCTCTTTCGCGAGCCCTCCGGATGATCACGCAAGCGATTGGCGGCGCTGCTCTCGCTCTCCATTGTTCTTGAAGCTCCGACTTGATCGTCAATTTCCCCAGTTATGCATAAGTTCCACGCAATGGCGGATCCAAGGGAGGGGCGATCGCCCTCCCCTTGGACGACCCCATTGCCCTCCACTGGGTACATTCTTAAATTCATTCCGCGCAACATTCCTTGTTTCTACACCGAAGATTAAGTCTGTATGACAAGGAAAAGAAAGGTTCTGATGGGGATAGGGATTTTCAAAATGTCGGCAGAGGCGGAATCAAGAGGGGGGAGAGGCAATTGGGGCGATCGCCCTCCCCTTGGGAAGTTTCTGGATCCGCCCCTGGTTCCACGTGATGCTGCTGCTATTAGCGCTTCTCCATTTGGAACTCTGTGGCGTTGGACATGAGGATACATTGCAGGCGTGAATGGTTCGCGTGCGTGCATGTGTACGGCGTGGGGGAGAGGCAGGAGAGAAGGGAGAGAGGAGGGGGAGAGAGGAGGAGGAGGAGAGAAGGGAGGGAGGAGGGGGGTAGGAGAGGAGGAGAGGGAGGAGAGAAGGGAGGGAGGGGGGGAGGAGAGGGAGGAGAGAAGGGAGGGAGGAGGGGGGAGGAGAGGAGGAGGGGAAGGAGAGAAGGGAGGGAGGAGGGGGAGGAAAGGAAGGAGAGAATGGAGGGAGGAGGGGGGAAGAGAGGAGAGAAGGGGGGGGTGGAGGGGGGGAGGAGAGGAGGAGGGGAGGAGAGAAGGGAGGGAGGAGGGGGGAGGAGGAAGAGGACGGGGGGAGGAGAGGATAGAGAGGAGAGAAGGGAGGGGGGAGAAGAAGAGGAGGGGAAGGAGAGAAGGGAGGGAGGAGGGGGGGAGGAGAGGAGGAGATTGATTGATTGATGTGGTTTTTATTTGTGGCGAGAGGGAGGAGAGAAGCGAGGGAGGAGATAGGTGCTGGTGCCAACTAATTTCGCTTATTTTGCCATTTTTTAACAGGTTTTTACCAGGCGAAAGCTGCATTTTAATTAAAAACCTATTGCATGTAATAAATAATTATTTTATCGGAGGCATTGAAAGTTTAGTGAATGCTTTATTTCAAAACACTTCTGTTAGGTCACTTTATTGATCGACTCGGTCCTCCGTGAATATAATTGGCTCATCAATATATATCTTTTTTAATTGGTAGGTGATCTTTACAACCATTTCAATGCAGAAAAGGTAGTAGGTGGCGTTGTAAAAAAACTGGTTCAAACGGTTATTTTCTATAATTGTTCATAAAACGGATAACTCCTCCAGAGACGTCGGAGAAGAAATCAATGCGTTAGCACGTTGGTCTAAGTTATTTCTGCGGAATTGCACATTATATTGAGAAACGATGAGCTCAGAAGTTATTGAATCCGATGCATGATCTAGATAACTCTAGCATTCATAAAACGGTCGTATAAAATCAGAGACGCATTTCAATAATGGAAAAATATACCTCACCGAGGACTTATATCTCTATGGCTGCTTGTTGTGTTACAGTATAACGAAAATACAATCGCTCTGTAATCTTCTACTTCAAGGATGAAGCATAAAGACTTTGAATCCAGAATATTTTCTGATTTATTCTGATCCCGATTAATATTTTTGGAGGGACGTTTTATTTATAATATTATTGTAAAATTCAAGAATATTAGGTAGTCAGAGACTAAAATACGTCATTGATTCGTTCTTAAATGTATCGTTATTTTCGACCGACAACCTAAAAGGTTTTTTTTAATAACAAACAATTAAACTCTGCTGTAAAAACGGCACTTTTTCTTTGTCGTAACCACAGATAAGGAAATTTGATTGAGAGTTTTATTACTTAAGGAAAATTATTCAAGACGGACTACTTATTTTTAAAGATAATTGATAGTAGCTCAATAACTTTGGCCAACTGGCTTTCAGTCACTGTTGAAACAGGTTTTACCCCTGACGATGCCCACCTTGTGGGCGAAATGCATTGGGTTTTGTAGCCCTCTAGTTGTTTTGGCTAAAGGAGTATTTCACCTTTGTTATTTTTAAAGATCGATTTGAGAAAATTATGGTTTTTTTAAATTATCTGTAGCAATGGTTCAGAACTATTGTATTTCATCACAAAAATATGTTAAAAATAAGGAGAATAACTGTATTCTTAGGTGAACAAATGTTATGTAGGGTTATATTCTCACATTTTGTAACCAACTACCCAATACTGGTCGAGGCAACCTAAAGTGGGACAGATTGATAAATGAATTACCAAGTTCCCCTAGATTTATTTATGAATGTAGCTCCTTACGTATAGTTAGCTTTATGAAGAAATTAACTGATCTGAAGATAAACATAAAGAATTCATCAGTAAAATAAACATACGTCCAAAAGCTTTAACAAATTTTTCATCTATCAAATTTACGCCAATGAAAAAAATCGTCACTACAACGGCAGGTTTCGTGAACCAAATTCTGACAGCTTTTACGCTTAAACCGATCTGTTTTTGAGACTATCAAAAATCCTTCCAAGTCAACCGCAAGAATAGTTTTCATCGGTCTTCTTATAAGAGAAATAACTTGAAATTTAGGTCGAAGATTTTCCTTTCTTATTCTAAAAAGATTTCGACTCTTATCATGTGATTTTGTTATCTTCGGCCTCAAACTGTGTTTGTGTAACTTCGTTAATATTGTCTACACAGCCGATTTTCATTTTATTGCGTGGGTTCCTTTAAAGCTCGATTATATTTAGAAGAGTTATGACTCCTAGTGATATTATTTTTATGGAAATGGGCTGGTAGAATAATATGCCGCTTGGTCTGCACAGCTTCAATCAGTGAACCCGGAACAGAAATTGTCATTGAATCGTTCAATTATCAGACCTATTGGGCTGTTGAGTGATCTGTTGATGCAGAAGATTAATGCCTTTTGAGAACGTGAAGGTTTATGGATTACAGTCCATTCTTTTTGGAGGTACTAATTGCTTTAAAAGTGGTTGCCGCTGCACCAAATGCGCGGTGTACTGGTTTAGCTACCAAGTATTCTCTAAAACCCCTCGTTTCGTGTTTCCTAAACGAGGCAGAAGCAGATTTTTTGCAGTGAGTTTTAAGCGCATAAAAGACGGAAACATCCTAAAACTGGAGTTTTATGAGTGGCATTGGGGTTCGATTATCGAGAAAAATACCGGATTATTTGCGAATTCGATGTGTAAAAGTGTCTATGAAATTCGTGACCATTTAATCTTATCTTTACATGCTTTCAAGGAATAGATTCACTTTTTGAAAAGAAGTTCAAAATATATTATAAAAATTTCGCTTCTATAGCAGCTATCTTTTTGAAAAGGTAATCGTTCTAGAAGAAGCGTCGTTCATCATCTCCATTCAGTTTTGCAGGGAAATATAAATGTTGGGGCCGAGCACTCGTAGCACACACGGCCGTCGAATCCCTTTCTCATTTTGTTAGATAGATTTGGGCGAAACTGATACTAAGCAGTCTCTTCTTATATCTAACCCATTGTCAATTACAGACAGGAAGAAAGTGACGAATGATAAAAATAAAATAAAATGTTACATAAAATAAATTGCTACATAAATACAATGACAAGTTAGCATTTTAGGAAATGAAAAGAGGTGGAGATTTGTTGTTTGTGGGGAAAAACTAGGTATAATTAAAGTTATATTTCCTAGGAAAAACCCCACTGCAGGAAGACGCACACACAAGAAGGGGGGTGTGAAAAACCTGCGAAACTTACTGATAGCAATATTTAAAGATTAAGACGTTCATATTAGAAAAGTACATAAAATGAAATATACTCTACCGTAACGACCAGCTTGGCGTTCTCCTTTTGCACCTATAGCTATATTCGGTATGAACTGTCTTTTTCTTGCTTTCTAATATTATTATAAACATGATAATAAATCGGTTCATATGAACTTACAAATACTGTTAATTTAGGCGCCTCCTATCTATCAGAACCTCTCTGATTTGCCGAGACGAAATTCTGTACTGTTCCCGTGAGAATCTGTTCGAGGTGGATTTCATTCCGAGTCGACTCCAAATTCCACGCTCTATGCCAAAATTCAGTATTTCAGAGGCAGTTGAACTTTTTATTGGAAGAGGCGGTCTGATTTCCTTTTGAACCAAGTGATCATAGAGCTCATCTCTGATTTTACCGCATTAGTACATCGAAATTAATCGACGCATTAGGTAAATAAATTTTATGCACATGTAGTCTTGTTTGTCGCCAACATAAAATAAAAATCACATCTTTCAATGATTTTAAAGACGCCGCTTACGAAAACAGACCAAGATAACGCAAAATAGTGTAGAGGAGTAACGGAATCAGTTATTGGGACCGACAGGATTTGGCCGCAATAGTACCAATAGAAGAATGAAAATGTTTTCGTAGAAGGTGCAATTGCCAATTTTACTGCGTTTTAAGGTTATTAAATGGTACGGTCTCGCGTTCTATTTGAGAAGTTTGTGTCGTAGCAGATACTCATGTCTGTCGAGGGATATTCCCCAATAGCACCTTCAATGAAACCATTTCCCTGTGAAGGAAATCCCACAAGGACGACGCATCCATCCGATCACCTCAAAGCCCTTCGGTCATAAGGTATTGATTTCATCATCAATTCAGGGCTGTTTTGTGTACCCACTTGTATAGCGTTAAGAGCAATGCCACGGATAGGCATCTCGGAGAGGAAACTTGATTTGTATCCTTTTATATGGCTAGGGACATTCTTTCTCGACATTTTCTTTAAAAATTCCCAAGTAATCTTACTATGCAAACGAAACCTACCGTTTTCACATTCAAAACGAAATTTGACTTTTAGAGAGTCTAATATTTACTATAGAAAAAATACTTTAAATGTGTACTGTCAGCTGATTGAAACGTTTTTATAGCGCAAATTTAAGAAATTTAAGGAAGCTGCAAGTCATATCATCATAAGTAGAGATGATCAGATGGCATTAGAAATAAACATTATTTAGATGTTTATAATGGGTATAACAAACTATTATTTCAAGTTCAAATATTGATTACGAAATCGGGGTTAATTACGAGGCCAACAATAAATTTATGTAAGGATAAATTACACACGTAATTAATCAAAGGAATATGAATGAAAGATTGCAATTGCAATTGTTTTTTTACGTTCTCTATATACGTAGTATAGGGGAAATTATTGTATTCATGAAAAAAATCGACTCCGAGATTTCAACGGAAAAATACGTTTTGAGGCCCCCTGAACACGTTTTGACCATTTTCTCGATGATGTTTGTGTGTGTGTATGTGATAGCTTTTTGTGGGTGCTCTAACTCAAAAACTATTAATCAGATCAACGCGAAATTTTATATTTAACATTTTTATAACAGTCGCAAGAAAAACTTAGTTTTTGGTAAAAATCGGTCATCAAAAGTGGGTGTTTATTCTTGTCACTTATCCGTTATTTTAAAATATTTTCTTTAATATTTGATAAATGTAAGAATGTACCGGAATAAAAGTCATAGAAAATATAATTTTCCACAACCTTTGTTTGAAATATTTTTCCATATAATGCATTGTTTAAGAGATATCTTACATTGTAGCTTGCCACCACCACGTCACCTACCGACTACTATTGTTAACAATTTACGCTTAGTTACGTCTTAGTAACGGTCCTTTTTATTTTCTTAATTGTTGGAGCTTTGTGGCTATATCCAATATTAGAAGTCTATGGTTTAAGTTTTATTTATGTTCTTTGTAAAGTCAAAATTTTCTCGCATTTTCTTAAAATATTTATCGTGTAATCTATTTGGAATTTTTAGAAATATTACAGATATAGAGAAAGTCATGTGGTGGCCACATCAGATTTTTTAATCAAATTCTTTAATCAAATTTAATGACTATGTAGGATATCCATCCGAATGAAAGGCAATTAAAATATTATTTAATGCTTTCGTGTTTGATGCTTCTTTCCATTGCATTGTCAAAATTACGAATTTCTACAAATAGAATGATACAGCAGTTATAATCTAATTTTACTCACATATATGATAGTACAGGATCTTCATGGAAGGACTGACTATTTTATTTATTTTTAATAACTTTTATTATGGATAACAATTGATAAAAATTAATATCTATATAGAAAGTCACTTAAACATTAGAAGTTTTCTGAGCATAAAATGTTTTAACTGAAAATATGTTCAATATGTGCAGCATTGATATCAATAACGCGACCTAAACGCACAAGAAAATTGTTTACTGTCCTGCATAAAACGTCGATATCAATATTCTCTCTGACAGTAGTTATTTCAATTTTCAGCTCTTCGATGTTTTGTGGACGATTTCTGCAGATCCGATCTTTAAGATAGCCCGGTAAAAATAATCACAAGGATTGAGGTCAGGAGACTGCGGTGGCCGAGACCACCCAATCCCAAAACGATAGTGGTTTGAAATTATTCGGTCGCGGAAGTGATTGTGTAAAATTATTAGCGGAGTGTGGGCGTGCTCCATCTTGTCGAAAAAATAATTCATTAAAATTGAAACACGTTACTTGCAAAAAAGTAATAAACGTTTCTTCTAGCGGCGCTGCCTAACGTTCCGAGTTTACAGTCTCCTCTAGGAATATTGGCCCAACGACGCCGATAGCGGAAGAGGCAAATCAAACGGTACACTTTACTGGATGAAGTTGAACGTTGACGAACCTGATGAGGTGCAAATATGCTTCGCCTGTAAACCAAATGTCGTTAACAGTACTAGGATTTGCTTCAATAAATTCAAGAATAGGACGAAAGAACGATAATCAACGCTCTTTATCCTGGCCACTCACTAGTTGATGAATTTATATCTTGTAAGGAAACATGTTCAAATCTTCTCTGAGTACATATTTTATATGTTGATCAAACGCTTATGCCAACTGATTGTGCAACACTTCTTATTATTTTCTTGAACTTCGTTCAATCGCTTCCCTAGCATGTTTGCTTCGGTTCTCACTGTTTGCTTACATCCAACACCACCTTCAGATTGTCTTAAACAGAACCAATTTCTTCAAATTTTCGTACTAAATTAATCATGCAATTTCTTAATGAAACTCCTAGCGTGGAAATGTCGAAATTTTCTTTGCACATCGATAACACTTTCGAATTAAAAAATAGTTTTCGCAATAAACACTGTTCGATAGTGTATAGCTAGAATTCGACGTTTATTTTTTTTTAATCGACGATTTAAATCGACGTTTATTTCCCCGCGAGATTTTCGACGAATATCGACGCTTAAAATTCTACTACTAGAGGATTCGTAGTTTTCGATGTTTTATTTTCTTAAAATCGACGTATATTTTTCCTAAAAATCGGCGACCAATATCGACGTTTACTTTAATACATTTTAATAGGCTTGGCAGTTTTTGGCGTTAATATTTCTTTAAAAGCGATCACTACCATTGTTTATTTTTCCTAAGAATAAACGACGTACACCAACGTTTATCTTCATTCATATAATTGGGCATTTTAATTTTCGATGTTTATATTTTGGCTATAATAATTCAAGAGGTTGATTAGCCAGAAATATACACAAAAATCGAGCGGTAGCTAATATCGATGTTAATTTCAATACATTTAATCAATTTTTATCTAGTAAAGTGTTATAAATTGATTCCTTCTAATTAAATTTAACTAAAAGTGTATAAATTAAAAGAAGGCTCATTTTATGCTGCTCTGTTTGTTGTTTATCTATATTTTGGCGAATGTGCTATTGTTGACTTCGGCCACCAACCTGGAACAATAATGTTTTTGCAATAAATCAGAAAGTATATTCTACTCTGTAATTCGCGCCCCTTATTCACGAAATCGTGATAATTAGTGAGAAATTAATGTGACGTGAGTATAATGCGCAACCTAATGTATGAAGAAATATTTTAATGAAAATATCTCATCTTCTTGAGTATTAAACGACTATGAAGGCGGGAAAAAAGCCTCGAGTGCGTACATGGAGCGATGCTCCTTCGACAGAAATGCAAAAGAAACTAAGCACTGGGGACACTCACAGACGGAGTATATAAATTTTATGACAGAGTGCTTTTGGAAATTGACGATCGGTACTCATTTTTCAGTCCGGGGAAGCCTTTAATTTTGTCTCTTGGAGGAGGTCGGCAGATAATGTCGCGGAGAGGACGCAATAGACGTCCTTCGACTTTTCGGTAAATGGATCCAAAGTGTGTATGGAATATCGGATCTGACCAAGGGTAAAGAAAGAGCGTAATAAACCGATCATAATATTTTAACCTTTACCTTTGGATGTTGATCAGTATGTGACATAAGCGACATTAGAAAGCAAATTCCGGATGTTGTGTGGCCGTTTGATATGACGAAAAGAGACCGTCTCTACCGTTTTAGATGTTTGGTGGAAAAATATGTTGTGTTTGAGAGCGGATAACAAAATTTGAAAATCATGAGCATAAATTTCGTAGAAAATGTAGTTGTGAAAAGTCAACACTTATAGACGCAATTCATTTTCGACGATTTGAATTTTTTTAAAAATTCGATGTGTATAGACATTTATCGATTTAAATCAAATCCTACCAAGACTATGTATAGCCTCATTTTGGCAACTAATGCTGCCTTAGACAGAGTTACTTTAACTCATAGTAAATTCCCTATGTTCAAGTGACTTTCTATGTAGTTATTCTTATCAATTATTAACCCCAATAAAAGTTATTAAAAAATAAAATAGTCCTTTGATGAAGACATGCATAGTCATTGCATGAAATTAATCGCCAGCCATAGATCAAAATTTTTATTATTACCTAGGCACATAATGTGAATAATTCAATGTAAAGGAAGATTAACAATCTCTGTGCATTTAGTTTATTCTACTCTTAATGGTTTTTTTATCGTTTTATCCAATCTGGATCATTCAAAAGGTTCCTTGAGTGATATCCCATTTCCACGTTTCAGAGCAAGTTCTAAATTCACCAATTTTTTATCATATATAGCTCCTATATAGGACGCTTTATTGTAAAAATTTGATTTTTTGCGTAGCAGATTTCCAGAGATATTGCCCATACAGGCGGACGGACAGACAAACCTAATACATAACGACTTTTTTGGAAAAATATATAAAAAATCGCCAAAAATACAAGTACTCTATAAAAAATGAGTTCTTATACTACTTAGAATTGTTGTACGAATATGGTACTTGAACCAAACATCGCCTTAAAGATTAAAAATTCATTTTCCTACCGTCTATCTTGAAATGCGCATCAAATCGGACCATATATTCATTTTGAGCACGAAAATTGGCTTTTTTTGGATTAAAAATCTTCCGTCGTCAAGAGCAATCGCATTTTTGCTCCTTGGAAAAATTTATGACATCGCTTCAGAGGTACCCCACCTCTCCAGCCCTTGGCGCTGTCAGTCTCCCTACCGTCCAATTTTTAACCTAGTACATGCATACGAAGACGGGTGTTACTACTTCGTAATAAATATTGTAATATACAGTTTGTCTTTAATTACTAAAGTAAAATTTATATAAAACATTTTAAAACTAGACGAAGGATAATTTTCTATTATGACTTTCATTATTTTATGGAACAATAATTATCCTTTATAATTTTGTTTTTATATTGTTTACATAACAAATAAGTTTTATTGACATATTTGTGATTATTTTAATATACAGTTTGCCTTTAACTGCATAGAGGAAAAAATCGCTGTTGTAATTTTATTTTGATTTGTTTACGTAAAAAAAGGTTGTTTTTAAAATATCATTGTTTTTACTATCACAAATATAACTTTATTCAAATATAAATATTTTAAAATTGATTTTGTCACTTGATATGATCGGTTGTTCCCCCATGTTTATTGTGGATGTAAAAAGTTAAATAAACCTTGCTGTATTCCGAATGGATTGTTTCAAATGATAAGGCAAGGAAATTTTCGGACAAAATGTGTAACAAGACTGAAATGAATGATATTTTAGGAACTTTAATTGCCATTCATTACCTAAAAGGAGCGAAATCAATGAAGATATCATTATATATCGACGTTTCTTACAGAGGAGGATATAACATACATATATATAACATATAGGAGGATACTAATGTTCAGCCCAAACTACAAAAGCTAGAGAGCTGAAAGTTTAAGTTTTTGTAGATACAATAAAGAAACCTACAGATAAAATGAGACTTTTTACCTAAGTGACATGAGTTAGACTCCAGAAATTCCGAAAGTTGCGTTTTTTCCCATAAGAAAAGCATTGCGCCATTTTTGTAAATTAATTTTGGGCACTTGCCCGTAAGCTTGAAAAATAAAATTTTCAGTGTTGCTAGACGGCCGCAATATCTATTGAGAATTATTGTTACTTTTTCTTACAGTGTCCTGGGTTCGACTCCAGATACCCCGGAATATCTCCCATAAGTTAGCATGGGAAAAATTTAACCCAATGTGTAGACCAATCTAATAGGTTTAGGAAGCTGAAATTTTGCAGGTCTATAGAATTTTCTCATGACCAACTATAAAAATCGAAAATTTCAAAACTGTTAATTTTTAGGGGTTGTTTTAACCCCATTTGTACTTTAAAGTTTAATAATTTTTATCTTGGAAACCAAATGCTGTAGGTTCGAGTATTTGAAATCATTTTGTAGAAAATTATACATAAAAAAATGAAATTTTGAAAAAGTTAAAAAATTCGAACACTAATAATTCGCAATTGTTTAAACATATTTTTGAGGTTTATATATTACCGAATGTGCTGCGGAGCTGAAATTCTTTTTAGAGGTAGTGTTTGTAAAAAAATGAAATAGGGATTTTAGAAATTTTGATATTTTAATTTGTTTGGCAGTTAAAAATTCTTAAAATTTAAACAAATAGGTATATGTTTAGATACTACGGGGTGAGTTAGAAAGTTGAAAGTTTTAAGTTACTTAGAGTTTAATCTATAAAAACGAATAAACATTTCCATGAAATTTTGTTGCGGCCGTTAAAAGTTATTTAAATTTTAACAATTAGATAAATGTTATTTCACTCCTAGAAGTGCTACAACTTTAAAATTTGGCAAAAATGTGTAGCATTAGTACCCCATAATGGAGAAAGTATAAAATTCTTAAAATTGCAAATGAATGCTTTTTCAAGGTGAGATGATATGCTTGCAGAATGCAAGCACCAACTACTAGTATATATATATTCTCAGGATACAGCATACCTAACATCCTCCATATAGTATTTTGAAAAGGGTAAACTTCATTCAGAAATGAGAAAAGCAATTTCAACTTAGCCTTTTCCTCTGTTTAAGATCAAACTTATAATTTCCTTAGCAATTCTGAGTTTACATGGCAATACCGAATCAAAAATTCACGTGGAGATTAGGCAGGATACAAAAGGGTCCACTGGGCTTCCTTCAACACATTGTTGCCACCCTCATCACTACCCTTCCTTTTCCTTAAGTTTGTATATATATCATCATCATAGGTAGTCTGTCCGTAGACAGGTCCGTGATTATTCTTGGTTAAACCTGGTTCTCCATATACTCCTATTTTCCGCTGTCCTCTTTATATCTTGATAACTCTCTTTCCCTTTCAAATCGTCTATCAGCTGAAACCTTTTCCTACCTCTTTCCCTTTTCCCATCTAGTTTTCCTTCTAACACGTCTTTAATCATACTCTCTCTCCTCAGGTAATGTCCAACCCAGTTAGCCTTCCTCTTTCTGATAGTCTGTATAATCATTCGCTTCTCTCCTATTCTTCGTAGCACTTCATCGTTTTTCATCCTATCTGTCCATTTTATCTTCAGCATTCTCCTCCAAGTCCACATTTCAAAGCTTTCCAAGTATTTGATGTCATTTTTCCTTAGCGTCCATGTTTCTGCCCAATACAATGCTATACTCCATACGTAGCATTTTATCAACTTCTTGCGGATATCTTCCCTTATATTCCCTGTAAGTAGTTGTTTCTTTCTCCTGAAAGCCGCTTTTGCTTTTCCTATTCTATTTCTGATCTCATCCGTACATTTTGCCTCTCGTGTTATGATACTTCCAAGGTATTTATATTCTGAAACTTGTTCTAATGGCTTTCCCCCAATAGTTATGTTCAGATTCTCTTCTTTACCCGATATTCGAATGACCTTGGATTTTTCTGTATTTATTTCCATACCGTATTTTCTACCTGTTATCACTAGTCCATTTATCATTTTTTGTAGCTCCTCTTCCTTTCTTGCTAGAAGTACTTGATCATCTGCGTATTTCACTGTTCTTATAATCCTTCCTCCAATTTTGAAATCCCCTGTGCCTTCTATAGCTTCTTGCATTAGACTTTCTCCATATATATTGAATAGGGTTGGCGATAGGCAGCAGCCTTGTCTTACTCCTTTACCGATATTTATTCCGCAGGTGTCCACATTCTCAAACCTGACCTTTACAACTTGATTCTCATATAGATTCCTAATCAGTCTCCTGTCTTTCCAGTCTACACCTATATTCTTTAATATCTTCATCAACTTGACCCAATTTACTCTATCAAAGGCCTTCTGCCAGTCTACGAAACATGCGCAGATATCTTGACTGTATTCTATTGCCCTTTCTGATATGATTCTAACTACTCCTATAGCATCTCTAGTTCCTCGTCCTTTTCTGAAACCGAATTGATCTTCCCCTATTATTTCTTCTGCCTTTTTCTCCAGCCTTTTATTAAGAATCCTCGTGATGATCTTCGATGTGTGTGACAGAAGGCTTATCGTTCTGTAATCTTTACACTGCATTGCCTTTGGCTTCTTCTTTAGAGGGATCATTGTTACTTCTAGGAAATCCTGAGGCCACTCTCCCGTGTCGTAAATCTTATTAATTAATTTCGTGATCGCTTTTAGTCCTTCTGATCCTATGACTTTAAGTATCTCAGCCGGTATTCCATCGCTGCCCGTGGCTTTCCCCTTCTTTAGTTCCACTATCGCTTTTTCTACTTCGCTCTCCATAATACTTGGTCCTAAGTTGTCTTCTTCAATGTTTTCCTCATTTTCCAGTTCTATTTTTGCCGCTCCTGTCTGTTTGCTGTATAATTCCTTAATGTATTCTTCCCATACCTGTGCTACATCCTTTGTTTCTGAGACTATCTTCCCATCCGTATTCATAATTCCTTTACCACAAATTCCATTAGACTTCTTATCTTCTAATTCCAGTGCCCTAGCGTACATCATATCGTACCGTCCTAACTTCTCCATTTGTTCTATTTCATCACATTTTCCTTTTATCCAATTTTCTCTAGCTTTATCTGTTACCCTTCTCAACTCATTGTTTATACGCCTATAGTTGGCTCTACCTTCTTCACTGTTAACGTTTTTCCATTTTCGTCTCTCATTCATTTTCTCCAGCATTTCCTTCGTGATCCATGGTTTTCTGATTTTCTTCTCTTGTTTTCCAATCTCTTTATCCAAGGTATCCTTGATACTGGTTTTAATTTCATCCCATTCTATATCAACGGTCTTCGGTTTGTTTTCCAACTTTCTTAGGTTTTCTTCCAACTTCATGCTGACTACATCCTGCCTTTCTTTCAGTTTTTCTAGGTCCCAGGTCTGTCTTTCTCTTCTCGTCTTTCTTATTTGTTTGAGCTTTGTATTCACGTCAATTATTAGAAGGCTGTGATCTGAATCAATGTCTGCTCCTTGCAATGCCTTGGCGTTCTTTATGCTGTTCCTGAATCTTTGTTTTACAAGGATGTAATCTATTTGGCATCTCATTCTATCTCCTGGGCTTTTCCATGTGTATATATATATATATATATATATATATTCGCGATATGTAAACAACGCAAGGATGGCATGGTGTACGTTGCATTTGAGTATCACGTCTAGAATTAGGGACGTGAACGGAAGATAAAGGGCCATTATTGTACAACTGGTTTTTGCAAATAAAAACCTTTTTTGAATTGAATTGATTCCACGTCTTGCACTTACGTAAATTGTGTATCAAAGTTTTTACCAACCTCTTTTAAAATATTCATTTAAAATTTAATAAACTCCGACCAGCTGATAAATGCCGCCTTTGCTCTTCATATTTGTGGCCTGATCTTTATTTTACTTCTACCATGCCGAATCAGAATGCCTTCTAAGTTAGCAAATAATCATCCTGTGTTCTATTCTGTTCCCATGCACTGTAACATTCCACTCTTAGGAATTCGCATTTATTTTTAGCGCTTTTTTAAATATCTCGTTTTTATTTTGTCCGTTCGTGCAGGACTAGCAGGATTATAAAAACCCTCATGAACTATTTACACGTGCCCGTTACTATAGTAAAGTTTTGTTGTTTACATTACTACAACAATAAAAGCAAACTATGGTGATGTATGTTTTCAGTTACAAGGAATTAGATCAAATCGAAGATTCCAAAAATTTACGCGAACGTTCTAAAAAAAGCGTTTTTGGAATCTGTTTTTGCAGTCCTTTTTTAATTTCTCTATTTTTAAATATCGAATGCGTATGCCTTTTAATCTAAGTAATTTACTTGCATTTGCTATCCCTTCTCCGAATTGCTGCCCAAGTATTAACTATTGGGTATGGTTCCGTACACGTGAATCATATTTCTGCTTACTGACATAGTCATACTAGTTAGGAAATATATTTTAAGTATGTACTCCACAGCATTTACAGCTGCTTTTTCGAGGGACATACGCTTCCTTGATTACTCATAGTCTGGCTCCTACCTAATTACCTTAATGGCGTTGATCTCTCTAAAAGAAATAAATTTTTCAGCCAATGTAACTCTCGTGATTCAAGGAGCTCTCAAGACATTCTACTACGCAAAAGTTGTCGTCCAAAAAATGATTTGGACATTGTATTTTTATCAAAAAGACTTGCTTTGATTGTATCATATCGATCATAATAATTTTTATATTTTATAGAAGACATAAGCAATTCCGATCATAAGATGGACAAACTTTTACGCAGTAATTAGTTAGCCATAAAACGATAAATATTAATATTTTAACCTTAAACATAAAAGGAGTCCCAAAAATCCCTTTACCCACATTTGTTAAGATTGAGTAGCAAAAATTAAACAGCCCCCTATTTAAAACGAGTTCTGTTCATTCGTCTTCACCTTGAAAGAAGCAAAATTAAAAAATAAGAAAGGAAAGAGGCACGCTTCATGCGTGCTTATATGTAAGGCAAAAGCTTTATTTACGAATTATGTAATTATGTTAAAAGAAGAGAATATTAATTGCTTAATATAATGCCAAAATCTGAAAAAACGTTACATCAGAAGTGTTTTCAAAGAACAATTAAATATTTATAGGCAGGTATCACTCCTGCCTGGGTTGTGTGAACCATTCATAACATTTCCTTGCCCAAAAAGTACCAAACTTTACGGGAATCCACTGAAAAGTTTCCGGGATAGAAAATGCGGACAAACAGACACTACCTCACCAAACGCCATTCATTTCTTTGCTCTTGTTATGAAGGTCTATTAAACTGAAAAACAATTGCGGCCCACTACAATCAGAGGTAAGAGACTTAGGGGTCACCCATAATGATGGGAATAACTTTGAAACAGAAAAAAATTCTGCTATGACCGGGAATCGAACCCGGGTCTTCCACTTGCCGGGCGGATATTCTACCACTGAACTACCTTAGCAGATAATCTTTCCTGTTTCTGAACGCGGGTGTTTATCTTAGTTGGGTCCGGGCTAGCCAAGCTGGTATCAACCAGCCCCAACGGCAGAATTTTTTCTGTTTCAAAGTTATTCCCAAAATTACAGCTTATGCCTTTCTGCATAGTTTCTATTATTCCATCAATTTCTGGCTTTGGCAATCTCACCATTTGAGAGAGAGGGGTTTTCTTTGACGTTCTCTTGGAGGACGTCCGTTGGGGCTGGTTGATACTAGCTTGGCTAGCCCGGACCCAACTAAGATAAACACCCGCGTTCAGAAACAGGAAAGATTATCTGCTAAGGTAGTTCAGTGGTAGAATATCCGCCCGGCAAGTGGAAGACCGGGTTCGATTCCCGGTCATAGCAGAATTTTTCTGTTTCAAAGTTATTCCCAAAATTACAGCTTATGCCTTTCTGCATAGTTTCTATTATTCCATCAACCCATAATGATGTTCTCATTTATCATAAATAATTGTGACAGTAAACAAACCATAAATAGGGCAATAAATGAAAAAGATAAATATAACGTTTTTTTTACTCAATGATAATACCTGGGTATAAAGGGACCATTGGGACAGAGTTTTACAGAGTACCGGTCGCGAAATGTTTAAAATGGGTTGCAATGCAAATAACACGAGGCCCACGAATGTTTTAGCAGTCATTTTCCCCAAAGGGGATTTCCCGATATACCAAATACCTTCCTTGCAAAATTTCGCTGCGATTCCCGATATTAGGATCCTTGCTATTGCCATGCGCCTTTCTCAGAAAAACTGACCTGCTGAAGGACTCTCGCATTGCAATGCCTTACGTTTAATGCCTCTTATCCGACATACCCTTCTCATGTTTCCTTTTGGCTCCCTATTAATTAATGACACAGAGGGAAAGCGTATCCTTGCGAGTTTTATTTTGTACACCATGTTGCCTCTCTCCACTCTTTTTCATTGAAAGTTGCGAAATGAGTTTTCAAAAATACATTTCTTTAAATATTATATCTGAGAGTGAATGGCTTTGGCTTGTTATTCCCAGAAACCATCCTTTAAAGCTTTACCGTCAGTAGAATGTTTTATTTTGAGAGAGGAACCGAGAACGTCGTCTGGGCTTATATAGAACATCCAGGGTTCAAAGGGTGTCTTTTAATTTTTCTACATTTTGCAATATTTACCAGATAATCTTCGCGGTCGCATAATTTTTGCATCCCCATTTGTAACAATATATTCTAGATTTTTATTTGCCTAATTTCATTAATTCGTTTTTAGTATATCATTATATAAATATTGTTTTCACTAATGTTGCTTACTTTACAAATAAACATTCACTTAGGATACCTGAAGGGTTATTTTAACATTCAGGGTAGTTTTCGATTATTTCAATCTTCCTTTTACTTTTGAATTGAATTGGTGAAAATAGTTTGGAAACTACCACAGTAAATAATATATTTTTTATTAAAATCTAAATCAGTCCCAATTCTCATGGGACTAAGAATGAATTACTTTATTCTTTCTGGTGTTGAACTGCGCGTACTTCTTAGATGTTACCATTTACCGTTTTAAATCGCAGCTATTTGTCGTGTCTAAATGTATAGTGAATGAAAAATAGATTAATTTTTTAAATACGAATTCAGTTCTGCATTTCTAGGTTTATGTACTGCTCACACACATTCTTTGTGTGAAAGATTACAGTTTGTATACTCTATGCTTGAATTATTTAATTAATTTACGCTTTCGGTAATAAAATCGTTTTCTGTAGCAGATTCGCAAATTATTAATGAAATTAAAAATGGTATCTTCATTTAAATATTTAATGGGATTATAGTAGGAATGAAGCCAATTTTTATACCAGAAAATAATCATTTATGATAAACTACACTTATATAGTATGTGAATTTGTATTTTATTGTGCCCTTGAAAACCTGAGAACGGAGAGAAATTCATTCTGTACTCCGCCAGATAGTCGTATTGCATTATCCTCTGAATTCTGAATTGGAACGATATTACAAAAAATAAAATGCCCATCAATCGCCCAAAAAATAATACCTTATTAGCAAATACACTAAAGACAATATTTGTTTATGTTTAATCTAGTTAGACAAAATTAGGATTTTGCGATATTCTTTCTCTGCGTAAATTGATGGAATTATATGATCTTTAAGATCATATATCGGCAGGCATACGCTGTAAGGTTGGGAATGTTTTTGAAACGAGAAAAAAATCTGCTATGATCTGGAATCGAACCCCAGTCTTCAACTTGCCGAATTAGACTTCCTTGTATGACATCATTATGCAATTATGATCGCTTTTTGTTTTTCTTAAAACGTAATTCTGAAATTATAACCGCAACAAACAAAGACAAATGAGCGAGCAGGACAGTACGGAGATCGAATAATGTCCTCCTTTCTCATCGACACAATAGAAAAAATACATATACACTTCCTCGGGCAGGGAATGAAAATAAAAGCAGATCTACTAAATGACAAAAGAAAGATAAGAGAACAGTGCACTTCTTCGGATAACTATTCAAAATATCCCATCAACCTCATAAATCATCGTTCCTTTAAAGGTTAATCACCGAAATTTTCCGAAAAAGCATCCGCACGCACTCTTCATCTCATTGTATTCATCTCCGTCGTCTTAGTCAACCTGGCGCCGCAGAGGAGAGGGATTCACAGAAGGGGAAGAGGGAGAGTGGTAAGAGCGAAAGAGGACGCGAGGGAGGAGGGGCAGAAAGGGGGGGGGGGAGCACGGGGTAGGCATATGCGTTCGGAGGTTTTGCAGATCGCATGGGGTCTAGGGGATTCTAATTAGCGGAGGGCCCTTTGAGATCCCGCCGCACCGACCTCCCTCCTCCTCCCACTCGTACTCGCAGTGGATGGGGGCCCCATCACGTAGGTCTGCCCTCCCCTTCCTTTCTCCACCCCTACTTCATCTGGATAGCTTTCTCACCCCTTCCGCCTTCTCCCTCTTATTCCGCACACTCCACCTCCCCATTCTGCTCTCTTTGTCCCGCCGCACTCTCTCCGACCACCCCCTTCCTCCCTCCCTCACTCCCTCCCTCACTCCCTCCCTCGCTCCCTCCCTCCCTCCCTCCCTTACTCCCTCCCTCCCTCCATCACACGTGCCGCATGTTGCTGGAGTCTCTTGTGAGCCGAGGAGGGGAAGGTATCTATCTCACCATATCTGCCTCCTGTATTATCCCTCTCTCCTCCGCCCTCTTTCAGCTCGCAAACCCTCCTTATTCCTCCCTGATTTCCCTAAATCCACCGCTTTTAATTCCCTCTCTCCTACCCCTCTTTCCTCTCTCCCTGAGACGCTCTTGATTCACTTCCTCCACTTCTCAGGCCATACACAGCAGAAGATATCGGGAAACTTCCATGCGCGCGCTTATTTATTTATTTTTTGTTTTCGTACCAATATCCACATTCGCTATTTCCCTCTTTTACCCCTTCTCCTCTCCTTCCCTTTTCTCTCTCTCCCTCTCTTTTCTCTCTCTCCCTCCCTTCCTCTTCTCTCTCTCCCTTCCTTTTCTCTCTCTCTCCCTCCCTTTTCTCTCTCTCCCTCCCTCTTCTCTCTCTCCCTCCCTTTTATCTCTCTCCCTCTTTTCTCTCTCTCTCTCTCCCTCCCTTCTCTCTCTCCTTCCCTTTTCTCTCTCTCTCCCTTCCTTTTCTCTCTCTCCCTTCCTTTTCTCTCTCTCTCTCACTCCCTTTTGTCTCTCTTCCTCCCTCTCTTCTCTTTCTCCCTCTTCTCTCTCTCTCCCTCCCTTTTTCTCCCTCCTTTTTCTCTCTCTCTCCCTCTTCTCTCTCTCCCTCCCTTCTCTCTCTCCTCTCTGTCTCTCCGCCCTAACCCTTTCCGTAGATTCTCCTTTCATCCCTTTTCCTTCTCTTCGCGCCGTGAGAGTAGTTCTTATGGCTTCCTGTATTTATTTTCTTATAAAGCGGCAGCGTGTTAATTGGATGAAGAAAGGGATAGGTGCGGTTGAACGATAAAAATGTAATTCTTGGAAAAACAATTGGACTCGCTTTTTTAAGGGGTTTTGTTTTGTGCTACTCAAATTTGTTTAAGCCTAGTTTAAAGTCGACCTTGACATCTAATGGCGAAACTTTCATCAATATTATACGCTCGCAATAGAATTCTCGAAGCAGGAAAAATGTTGAGTAGAGTGAGTTTGGCACATATTTCATCTCGTGAAATGAACTTACTTTTGTATTTTTCATTCAATATTTTATAACATTAGTCTTTATACTGATGCGGTTAAGTAATTTCTTAGAACGGATAAATCTCCGTAATTTTTTATTTGACAGATAAATTAAAATGCGAACTGAACAAAGCCTCTAAAGAGTTATATTTAATTCATAGAGTATTTGCATATACAAATGATTTCAGATGTTCCATTGTTCTAAGAAAATCTGTTTACATATTAGTATTGATCATGTTCGCTCTAGTTACAGCTCTGAAATCAATACATCAATGGTTCAAAAGAACTTCTTTTGAATCTGCGGATTTTGCCTATTAGACGAGAATTAGCATTTATGCTCAGGGCTCCAATGCCAGGACGATTTCAATCTGATTTCATGCCACTATAGCTCCACAGAATTATGGGATTACCGTAGGATCTGGCTATTCGACGAATCTGCATAAAGGACCTCGATGACATGAATGCATTATAATAACATAATTTATATAAACTACCGATGGAATTTGTTGGTATAAATGGATATTTTAAATTTTAATATCTCTTATATGTTATAAATACAAAACGCTTTTTGAAAGCAACATTAGATAATATCCTAATTATAACAAAATAAATTATCTTCTAAAAGAGTGCTTTTGTGATAAACTTTAACCAGTCCTGCTTCAATTCTTCACGTGAACCTTTTGCACAATCATTCGTTATTTTCGGTAGAAAATAAAGCTTAGAAATCCTCGTTAGCCTGAAATTTTTATCAACTGTATAAACTTGAAGAAAACTGATCCTACAGTTATATAATAAGAACAAATCCCTTTGGTATGGCAAATTAAAAATTTCAGAACATTATAAAAGACTCCTATATGTGAAATTTATGCCATTTTTAAATATTTCGTAATTGTTGTATTCAAAATGTAAAGTCTTGAAGGACTATTAAGATTCAGGTTTATTTTATCAAATTTAAAAAATATTGTCGATATAATCATCATTATAATAATGAAGTAAAAATTAATATTAACGATATTCGTTGATCAACCTATCATCTCACAATAAAATCGAATTGTGTTTGTGTGATTTGGTATAGGAGATAAAGCATAAAATTTGTGAAAATTATTTCATTTTGGTTCATATTGGCTAATGATAGCATCTTAGCAAACTAAATGAACTTTTCCGTGTATCTCGTTAATAAGACGTATAGTCAAAAAATGTATCTAAAAAGTTGTAAAAACAAATTAAGATAAAGATTAACATACTTCTACCTTAAACTTGATAATCCAAGGTTTAGAGAGTAAAGAAATCGGAAAGAATTCATTTGGAAACTGTGTACAATTATTGGAATACGCCTTTCCAATATTACCTATTTATATAACGGATTGGTATTTGATTACGACACGATCTTTTTATGGCACTTTTAATATTTTTAGCGAAAAAGTGTAACACAAAATTTAATTTTTTATATTATAGTAAATGATAATTTTAGAAAAACTTGTAAATATGATAGAATAATTTTTAAAATATTTAAAACAGGATATTATATTGTAAATACAAATACACTTCTGTTTCTCAGTTAAACATTAATTATTAATTAATTATACTTTTAATAAAATTCTTAATCTGTTGGTTGGTTATTTGGAACGCTATATGGGATTTCCCATAAGAGGGATCTTAAATATACCTCTTTCACACTTGCAGACTTATTTTCTTTTGCAAAATTAAATTAGAAGTAATTGACGTACGATCTTTGGATGAAAACCATTTTATAGGAAATTAAATGAAAATATTTATTCTTATCATCGAATTCTATTTTCGGATCTAATTCGCTCACATTAAGCTAAAATATTCGAAAATTTGTCAAAATTTTGCATTTTTATTGAAACGTTCCCTTGGCGATCAACAGCATTGTTGTTCATACAGAAAACCGACATATCTGGTGAGTCCATAAGAGCTAATTTTTTTCAAAATAAAACGTTAAAGATGTTGTTAACTTAGTTGAAAAATTGTATACTCTTATTGTCTTACTATTAAATATCAAGAACCTGTTCGTCTATCTTATCTAATGTTCGTATAAGTGTCAGATTTAGCTCAATTCCTTCCAATATAGTTGAATATATTATGTTCCAATTTTCCCGTTGAATTTCAACGAACATTTATACTAGTTAATGTATATTTTTTAAGGTAAT
Source organism: Tanypteryx hageni (assembly GCA_028673005.1). Classification (NCBI taxonomy): domain Eukaryota; kingdom Metazoa; phylum Arthropoda; class Insecta; order Odonata; family Petaluridae; genus Tanypteryx; species Tanypteryx hageni. The sequence continues at coordinate 13,928,493 of CM054117.1, forward strand.
GGCCACTTTGAACCTGCTCCCGTTATTTGAATTAACTCCGGAATTTTTATTTCGTTATTTTGGGTTTTAGGGTGATTATTAGAAGTTCATAAACCGTGTCGAAATACAGCCTCTATTATACATGAATGGCATACATGGACTGAGTAAACGAACCTCCCTCCGACAAAAACAAACGAAGCAAAACACTCACTGAATCACTCCCGATGGATTTTTTTATTCTGTTAGCAACCCTTTAAGTACTAGGTTAACATCTCGACGAGAAGTCCTTATTCCGCCAAAAATCTTCAGGAGGAAGATACAATTGAATCCTGCGCTTTCAAATACCAAATAAATTATATATTTAAACTCTGAGAAACTTCTTAAAACGATCCATTTATTTTTTAACGAATTAAAAAATTTATTACTGGAAGACCCGAGTAACCACTTATTTTTTCATTTTTGTTATTTTATTCTATTTTTCTTGCTTTATTTTGTTAAAACGATCAAACTAAAGATACTTCTTTGTATTTTAGATGTTTTTAAAGGAAATAATTTATTTTATACTTTGATGTCCAATGAACTGAAAACAATTACTTTGAATTCATTGACGCATTTCAAGAAGACTTGGAGCTTATTTTATTAGATGAAAACCTTTTATATTAGATTTACTTTAACAACGATTCCGTGGAATAATTTTTTATATATGAAACATTTAGATGCATATATTTAGTGAAATTTAAATCCCACAAATAATTGTTAATTATATTCTCTCCAGCAGTTAATTCAATTTATGCAGCCTCTCTCTGCCGTTTGAAAGTTCCTAGAAATTCTGAAATATTCCCTTTGAATCAACAATACAAATAAATGAATACGAAGTCACAGTAGAGCTAATGGAAACATTTTCATGATAGTAACGGTAGGGTATTTATTTATTCGCCCAGAATGAATTATCTCATGATTATGAGCAAATATTAATTTAATGATATTCTAGCAGCTCATACAGTTATTATCCTTTTCCGAGAGAATTTTCCACATTAATGGCTGTTAGATATTAGCTCAATCAGAGGATAAATATTTATCAAAATCTTGATCCTATTGGATTCAATTGAATTTTTCAAGCAATGACAGCGTTATAACTTAAGATAATTCACATTTTTTAATGTTCATATCATAGTATGGATTTAATTTTATATAGTTATTATATTTACAACGTTTTATTTGAAATTTTCGGAACGATCTGAAATTAGTCTAAAATGATCCGTGAGCGTTTATTTTCTATATATTGAGCATCTTTCGCTAATTAAGTATTGTCGACCGCAAATATTTCTTTCATCATTTAACTGGTCGGCTGATAGATACGAATTAGTATTGGGTGCATATAAATTGTATCATTACCATACGATTCTTATAATTGTCGTTGATCATTATCTTTTCGTTATTTTTGCACTCTATAAATTTCTTATTCGTAACATTAGAAATAATATCAAATTATGCACTAAAAACCAATAACGTTTAATAGTTTATAGTATCACTAACTTGTTATAGAACCGTTAAACAGTAATTGACATTGTGAATTCTGGGAAAGAAGGAGAAAAATTCTGCCTTGACGGGGACTCGAACCCGGATCTTTGATTTGTCGGGCGGATATTCTAACACTCAATTACATAGGCAGACTAATTCTCTGTTTCAGAATCGGTTATTTCTCACGCGTAATTGGTTCCTTTCCTCTCTCTTCTAAGCTTCCTGCGTGAACACTCAAAATCGAGCTTTATTTGCAGAGCGTAGTTTACAAGGCATCACTGAAATTTTATAATTGTATTCATTCGGTCTGTAAAAGGAATTCTCATTTTCACTGAGTATGAATCTGCAGATAATTTGAACCACTATCTTAACGAGTGCAATATCCAATCACCTAGGCGTATTAAAACACGCATTTCGTAGTATTTTGGTGAAAAATAAAATACTTTTTAAAAATATTTAATAAAAATTCTTGGTTTATTTTAACTAGTCAATAACGAGTATTCTAAAATGGGCTGTCATAAAAATTGATCCATTGGCTTGTAGACAGACAGAATGTTTTGAATAAAATGCCGTAATAATGTGAAAGTATTTTTATAAGTGTATGCAGTTCTTGCTCGTGTGGGAACGCAGAAAAGAACAATTTCCTTAAATGCTCAATTTTACTATTCCCATTCCAAGATTTTGGAGACGTATAGGAAACAAATTACACTTATATGTATATATATATATATATATATATATATATCTTAACTCGTAAATAAACCAATGCTACAGAATATGAACTACCCATTTAAATAAGATAATAGTTTTCATTTTCTGCGAAATTAATCTATCCGGAATTTTTAAATTCTCTGGCAATAGGCTCGTGTCCAAGTTTTCGAATTTCAAGTTTCATGGCTCAGATCGCCCTTTTTAAGCAATTACTAAAATCATAATTAAGCCAATGGCTTATATTATACACTGAAATTTATCTAAAAATTAGGATATTTTGTGTGTTATGATTATGGTGACTTTATCCGTGCCCTTAGTACATCTCCGGATAAAAACTAATTCAAAATGATCACGTCATCATATGTATACATGGCTGGCTAAAATAAAATGGATTATAATGCAGTCTAAGCGTTAAATTAATTCTATTGAAGTATGGAAAATTAATTCCCATTGAAAGGCATTGGAGTTGTTGCTATGGTAGTTCATATTTTTCATTGCTGAAAGCTGAAACACTTTTCGTAATATTATTTTTAATATCGAATGTTTACGCAAATTCTGCATGGATTTGAATTTTGTCTTCAAGAAAAAATATATAATTTTTTCTTCCACAGTATGGTGCGTGTCTCGACTTTGTATCTTAATTGTAAATAATTTTAAAAAGCAATTTTATATAGGCCTGCACAATTTTCAATGCTTTTCTTATGGGTGTTTAAAATTGGACATTGGGGTCAAAAACACCCCTTAAATATAAACATTTTCTGGAATTTCTAGAGATTGTACCCAATGACCTATATTATTGCTAAATTTCAGCTCTGTAGTACCTCTAGAAGTACCTTAGGTTTTATATGATATATCCTATACAAAATCCTATATTGAAATAACAGGTCTGAATTTACAGTACGTAGTAGAATAAAAAAATTGTCTGCAACGGAATTTGGTCGCTATATAACCAATTTAGTCGATTCCAGCAGAAAATTTTAATTTTACTCTCCTAGTTTAGCACTTGAGAAACATTAGCATTATTAGTATAAACTTACCCGTACGTGAAAAGTGCGTCTGAGCCGGAAAGGAGCTGGGCCAGCAATAGGTGGTATACGATCAAGGAGAGACCCGGATGCATGGCTCCCGTCAGTCGCTCTCCCCCCTCTCACTCTCTTCGCCTCTTTTACTCTCTTCTCTATCGCTGACCTATTGGTCTATGGATGCCCTTTCCACAACTCCCACCCTTTCTTCAAAAGACATTTGACGGCGTTTTCGCATGCGCGAGTCGCATCTTTGGATGGCGGTCACGGTCGAACGCACGATCTTTTTCTTCCTCTAGCTTTTCGTCTAACACGTTGACATGTTACACCTGATATATATATTTTAATTGTTCCTTTTTCTATGGAACGTTCGACGAATGGATGAAAATGCGATTTCACCTGAATGGATGTGGTCGTCTCATTTGTAGATGTCAGCCACAACTTATGAACGATTCGTTTCGGTGACTTTCAGGATTCATTTCTATCCAAGTGCCGTTAAGATGCATTTTCATAACCTAAAACTGTTATTCCCACATTTAATTTTCGAACGTAAGATTTTTGTTCTAATCCACGTTTCTTGCATGGAAATTTATAGATAATTCGTTTCGTAGCTAACTAAGATTATTCTTGTACTCAAAGTAACTGGATAGAAAGTATTACGGCTTTAAATTTTGAGTTGCTAAAGATTAATATAATTGAAATTTCATCAGTTTGATGTCAGTTATTAAGATATTCAAGTCTCAAATTTTATGTTGCTTCCTTGTTTTAGAATGTTTACTGAAAAAATGATTGGATTTTAATTTTTCTTATGTTCCCTAAAATTTTAACTAAATAATTTGAAATTTTGCATGCATGCCTCACATATTGTTTTGAGAGATTTAAAAACTTGAGTTTATCATTAGCGTTTTTTAATTTAGAGAAATTATTTTAAATAAAAAAAATCGAAAATGAAGAAAATATTTTGGAGTAAATTATAGTTTTGGAAATTCTAGTCTGAATCTCAATAAAAAAGTACGATTTTTATGATTGATCTAGTACGATCGCTTAGCATACTTTAAAAAGTTTTGAATTGTAAAATAATTAACTATTCTGAAAAATTATGTTTTCTAAATCCTAAAATAAACCTAATTGAAACTACGAAACTGAAGATACAATACTTGTTATTATTAAATATTACGAAAAGTAAAAAGGATATTATTTATTTCATAAAATTGTAACTTACTTTTATTTAATGGCGAGTATTTAAGAGAAGGCTCATTCAGATTAAGCCTTATCCTCCGAAGTTTCTTCTGCAAGATTCATTTCCAGTTCGCATTAAATTAAATGAAGAAGTAATATTTTTCACTTCGATAACTATCGCGTTCTGGGCAATTAACGCAATATTTTTTCCCGCCTTTTTAGCGGATCGCTTTATTGGCAACTGCATAAAATGTGGAATCGACCAATACAAAAATATTAAATATCGGTAAATGTCTAAGAGAAACTTATGTCCAGCTCCGGAAAACCTCTCCTTTATTCTCATCCGAAACGTAGAAAACAATCGACGAAGCAAAACGATGGATCCGCCTCGTCCAATCTTGCCTATATTTGTTTCTTCAAAACATCTCCTCGCACAATGCTCACAACTTCCGCTTCGCGAGAGAAATAAAAGGAAAATTTCACGCACGAGTTTCCCGTGTTCTTCGTATATTTCACTTTTCCACTCGGCACACAATTTGCACACACGGAGCACAGCTCAGCAGCGACGGGGGAAAAAGGGCCTTCGGTTCGACGTTACGTACGAATAACAACGGGGATATTAAATCCTCGTAAGCCTCCGGTGGTTTTTCCCTTTGCTCGCAAAGCGGGTTGCCTGGATACCGAAAACGAATGGACTGAGGGCTTCCTATTCGACCTCTCTCTCTCTTTTCCCTCTCTCTCTCTCCATCCCCTCTCCTCTCGCTTCTCCTCATCGCCCTCCCTCCTTCGCCACCACCGACACATTCTCTCCTATCCCCCTCCCCTCGTTTCTCTCGCCTCCGGATACCACGGTGGGGTTGCCGTGTACGTGTGTGTGTGCGCGATCTGCTCCAGGGGGCCGCACCCTTACGCAGGCGCACTGCGCGGGCAATTGTCGGAAAAACCTCCCGCCGATCAAGCACCCACCCACTCCATATAACCCGTCCGTTCCTGCCCCCTCCTCCTATCACCCCACTCCTCGCCCTGCCTCCCCGCCCTCCCTTCGCTCTCTCCCCCTTTTCGGGCTCTCTCGCCCCGCCCCTTGCACTCCGTGAGTCGGATGCGATTTTTTCGGAAGAGCATCGGAAATTTTATCATATAGAAAATTTTCGTGTGCGGTACAATGAGCTATCGTAACAAGTTGGTATGGAAGCAAGGGGAAGTGAAGTGGTTGTCATAGGGATTCGTCGCGGTTTGGGATGCGAATGGTTGATATTTGTTTTCTTTTAAAGGCTGCAACTTGCGTCTTTCACTGTAAATTTTATAGCTATAGGCTTGAAAAAGAGAATTGAGTCTAATTATGGGAGGGGGTGAGAGGGGGCAGATTAAGAATGAATTATCGAGCTCCCCTTATGGCCTAAAACCAATTGATGGTCAGAATATCTCCCAGCAGCTATAAAACGGTTCGGTGAACCTTTCAGCTGCGGAGCAGTCGCACTCAGTGGTAATTCGCACCAAACATCGATTATGACAGAATCTCCGAAAGGTACGGTCGTGTAGAACCGTTCTATGGCGCATTAGTAACCTGGGTCACCTGCTGGCTTTGATATTCCATTGCAGGTATCACCGAAAACAAAAATTGGTACATTTATCAGTATAGAGGCACGTAATTGCTTATGTTAAATTCACCTAATTAAAAATACGATATATTTATATGCCGATGATGGCTGCATAAAAGAAAAAATGAAAGAACCAAATAACACAATAGCAAAAAGAGGTCTGCCAGAAAGAACCATGAATGTATAACCCATTTTGATCTTTCGTAATGTGAAATTCTGGCGACGGTCACATAATCCGAAAATTTGAATGGTTTCCTAAGTTAGATCTCTGTACAGATGAAGGCCCATCTTGAACCTAGAAAACTCTAAACTCCATAAGAATAGGTAAGAATTAAATTGAATAGGTTATTATTTAAATACTATTGTATTTGTTATTGATAAATTAACTACTATTGTACGTATATTATATTTTGTTATATTAATTTCAATTAATGTCTACGTAAAGTGATTTGTGGGTACAATAGTGTAGCAGTCGTCGCCACCTGGCTTTAGCCAACTTGCGACATTGATGTTTAAATTAATAAATAATATTAAAGTTTTTGTATTGCAAAATGTGGTATTTGATGATGTAATCACACTTTTAACTCGTCTTTGATATTTAGTTAATGATCCGAAAAACATTTCATTGATTCCAAATTCTTCGAATCTCCTCATTGAGCTATTTCCTATGAATCGACATCCAGTTTTCGCAGCAACATCATGACCAACGTCAAAGGCATTTCATAATTTAAAAAGCTCTTTTAATCCCATTGTAGTATATTTAGCTATAAATTACCTTTTTATTTCATATGCCTCAAAAAGTGGAACAGGAGATTTGTTGTTTCAATAAGGGATTTTTGAACAAAGAAAACATTTTAGAATTATAACATATAGTAGAGGAAACATTCTTTAAATATTTTTTATTTACGTATTAGGACTATTTTAATTTGAATTAATATAATTTTGAACCCTCCTAACTGCAAAAATAACATTCTTAAAGATATGATTTCTATCCACTCTGATAAAAACTAATTATGTTAATCCGTCGTCAGTCTCAATTTTATTACCTTAAAAGCACTTTATTCGGGAATCTGTTAGCATGATTCCATCGACGAATTATGTAACAAACGAATTCGGACAAATCTGAAGAGGGAATATCTTATCTTGTACTGCAATACTCCGCAGCCTCTGTTCCGCGACAATCTTGTTTTGCCGTGCCGCCGCGCATTTGCAAACATAGGGAAGTGATTAATATCGCCATGTTTTTTATTCTCAATATGCGGCCTCAGAAAATAGAGTTTTGATGGGAAGCGATATCTTATTTTAACGATGAAATAGTGCAACGAATTAAAAAATGCCATGAAACTTGTTCCGGGATGGGATGAGCCAGAAAGGCGCTCACATCTGAATTTTATCTAATTTAAAAATGCAAATTTATAATCCCATGCGTTGATTTCGTGCTTTTCTTATTAAGGAGGTTACGAATGAAGCTGAGGGAAAAATACATCGATTATATCCCAGCAGCTGATAATACACCCACAAAATGTATGCCACTTGTATCCTTAATATAGACTAATTTCCTCCTGAAAATTTAGCTTCTCTAATAAGTTGCAGGATTCCAGAGATATTGCCCGAACAGACGGACGGACGGACAGACAAACTGAATACATAAGCAATTTTAGTCTACTTTTCAGAATGAAAATAGGCTTAAAGTAATTTTGTCGTTGTGTCTATCCGTCCCCACCTATTAACTTTTGAACCAATAAACCGATTTCATGACACTTGGCGGAAATCTCCTGCTACTGGGGCCGAACTCCCGAGGATAGTTTTTGTTGCAAAGATTGAAAGTCCCGGGTTCAATTCCAGGAACTATTCTTCCCATTTCATTTACATGGGAAATCTGAAATCCACTGCGCAGGGCAATTTTCTCTTGCACAGTAAAATATTTTAGAGTTGTAATATCGGAGCGGGGTTTGTAGATACTATTCTCTGAGAAAAGGAATGGGAATTCTAATTTTATCAAATAATGTCGTTTATCGATCGTATTTCTTCGAATTTCACGTAAATACTGCCCTTTTTGCAGTTTTTAGCACTCATTACGGGTGTCTTGTCATTGCAACGACTATTTTTGGACTCGGTATAGTCTAGTACATACACGCATTGTTTTTGCAACACAAATGCGCGTAATCAATTTAGTTTTCCGTTTGAATGTATCTGTAACATTTAATAACGCCGAATTATGAAATTTGGGAACACAAAGAGCAACTCATTTGCGTGATTTTATAGCTATTAATGCCAATGAAAATATTAAATAAAGAGTTATGTGGAAAGCAGGCATCATAAGTTCCGTTTGGTTCTTGTTTTTTTTTTCAAGCGCTAAAAATTGTTGGGTATGGCGACAACATTATTAATTGATTTTTTATAAGAAACAAGTACAGCATAATGGAATTGATTAGCACATCGAACAAGTTTCTAAATCATGTTGGAGTACAATTTGCGACAGCTACCAATTGCAAATTTTCATGCCGTGTGTGATGGTGAAAAAAGCGTTCTATGAAGAGTTGAGACATTTTTACCAAATGGATGAATGCAGTATTAACTTTAAACCAGTCGAGTGTTATTAATGAATAACATCTATCCATGGATAAAATTAGCACGTTTTTTATTTTTTATGTGGTAAATTTGAATTTTTCAAAAATAAGTGGCATCGGTGTGGAAATGTACGCTTCGGCTTTCTATCTTTTATATCTTCGGAGATATTAAAAAATTAATGAACCCTTATCCGACCCTGCATATTAAAAAAACTCAAATCTAAGGAAAAACAAATGGCAGTGAGAAAACCTGCACTCCATGTATCATGTGCGGTTTCGTCAAAATTTCAATTTAAGCAGACGGACGGACAGACAAATGGCAAAGTATAAGCGCTAAAATAGGAACTGTAGCAAAAGCATTCCATCGCAGCATATAGAGTAAATATCGGAAAGCAAATTCAGGTTTCGAGTGAGAATGAAGAGATCGATTGATCAAGTTCTCGGAGAACATAATGTTCTTTATATCGAATTGAGTCTCAAAATTTTAAAGGTAATGAAATTGGCTGAAATATGGTCACACAGTGGAAATAGCCCACTAATTAATGACCGACAAACATCTTTCGGAAACGTGCACTGCAATAAACAATTTCAACAAGAGATCTGACCGTGGTAAAACTCGGTTATCTTTAAAAGTAAAAAACTTAAGATAGAAAAGTTTTCACTCTGATATATTGTAAATTTGAATATTGTTAAAAATCAAATTAGGATTGTACAAAATATCAATTCCAGTTTGATTTAATGAGATTTTTACAAGATGACCATGAAAAAACGTATCGAAGTCGCATCACAGTATGGAATATTCGGCAAATTGTTGCAGTATTTTATAAAAACTGAATACACTGAACTTTATGAAAAAATAGCCGAATAAATATTTATTGAGTGTAATATAAGCTTTAAAAAAAATAATTCTGATTCATTGTCGAATAGAAAAAATTAGAAAAAGTAGGCATGAAAATAATGAAGAACAAGAATTTAATTATGGATATTTTAGACAATTGAATAGATCAAAAGAAATAATTTTAAAGGATTCAAAGGTAAAAAGAGCCCAATACTTATAATAATACTGAGGATAGATTTTTCAATTAGTAAAACTAATGAATTTCATTCATTCAAAATTCAAATTCAGGTTGAACAGGGTGCTCTTCACCAACAAGTCCCAGAAAGTACAGAAGTAACTTCACCAAACACATTGAAAATGAAACATATTTATAAATATATTAAACATATTAAAAACAACAAAATGCTCCAAACGTCTTCGTCGCTGATGATAAATTCTGACACTCTAAGAATGTCAATAAAACCCTCTCCTTGATCCTTAGCACTCAAGACGAGTTCAAGAAACAAGACCAAGAAAACTCAACATCGGTAAAATACTTTCCTTCATTAACAAAACCTACATTTGACCAAACAGCCAAGAAAACTTGAACAGAAATCATCAAACTGACAGCAAGAGAGAGAAAAAATCTAGAGACATCGATGCAGATGACATAGCAGATGATGGGATACAAAATGGAAGGTTCTGTACTGTGGTAGGATGGGGACAACTCTTTTAAGTAGGAAGAATTTTCTCTGATACACTCCAAGAGGTTGAGCTTCAACTTATTCCTACCAGTGAATGTCGTAAGAGAACTCTGTTTCTGCCTCTTTACCATCTCACAAATGCTATGTTCTGTGATGGATACGATCGGGGAGGAAGGGATGCCTGTCTTGGAGATTCTGGAGGACCACTGATGTGTCAGGAATCTGATGGACATCGGTCATTGTAAGGAGTTACTAGCAACGGATATAGCTGTGCACGTGCCAATTGACCGGGAGTTTATACAGCGCGAGGTATTTTTGCATCATTAGAGGGAACCATTCTAACGCTCCCTACAGATAATTACTAAAAACTAGCAAAGGTTACCCGACTTTGCCCGGGCCACGCCCGACGCCTTCGGCGAATCAAATTATATCCCATCTACCACCACCACCAAATAGTTGAAATTCCTGCGTCCGCTCTAGTGTTAAGGCTTTCCCACCCACCACCACCAAGTCATTTTTATATATTAGATACATCTTATATCTCCCTTTACTTTAAGCGCCTATAAAAGAGATATGAAAACATTTGCTAGCCAAGACATCAACTTGAAAATAATGTATTGGTAGATCGTCGGGAAGGCTGTCGAGATATTGGCGTTCGTGGCACGCTAACATGCATAGTTGCGCGTGAAGGAGCGTCACACTCAATGAAGAAAACTGAGGCTGCGTAGAGGCCATGGTGGATGGCCTGAGTGAATCCGGAGTTGCTCCTGCCATTTTCTCAGAATCCAGTATTAATCAGAGAAGTGAATAAAAAATATTATTTTAATTAACGAGACAGGAGGAAAGGAAGAGTTAGAGAAATATAGACCAGCTTGTACCTAGTTTCACATGACATTTACGAAGACTCAAACGATCCACTTAAAAGTTACATAACATCGATCTGTCGGATCTAAAAGAGTAAACCGGATTTCGACAGTATAGGACTTTTAAGATGCAAGAGAAGATGTGGAATTTACCGGCAAGTGCGTACTAGGTATGGAAGTAAGGAAATCTTGGGTGCCGCAACGATGTCATCTCGTCATTGAAACGACATCTACGGGAGTGCGTGTTCTCCATCTGGATCTGTCCAAGATCTTCGATTCAATCGCACATCTGCTGTGATAAGCGCACTCAAGAAGTAGCTTATCTCGATGGACTTTGTTGACCGCAACGATTCCACATTTCCAATTGTAAAGAGAAAAAGGGGTTCGCCAGATATATTCGCAGCGTAGTTACTATACTTGAATTACTATTCAATATAGATCTGGAAGAAAACACTATATAGAGTAGCCCCTCGCCAACCGCAGTTTTGATTGCCCGCTGTTAGCAAAATGCATATCGTTTAGCCAACCGCATTATGAGGTTTTGAGTAACCGCGGTCTCAGGCGGATACTCATTCTTTTTTACTGCAATGAATTTTCTTAAATCTGAATAACCATTATGTATATTAACAGAAAAACATCTATACATACTTACTATTTACAGTAAAACCTGCCTTAGTTTATATGATTGAGACCAAGTTCTGCTATAAAATATTGGAGGTTATAAACTAAGGCAGTTTATACTATAAATAGAGGGAATGAATGCCTGTTGAAATTCATCGGGAAACTTGGAAACAAATCTTGTGGTCCATATTTATGGAGTGAGACTAAGCTCCAAATTGGTCAAAAAAGAATATTGTGATGTAATAGTAATAGTAAAGTAATAGTTCATAAAATTCATCTTAAAACATGATTATACGTTGCATTTAGCATGTTCCTTGAAACAACAATAGGAGCTCAAGTTTTGACAATGATACGTTCGCCAAGGGAATTTCCGTTAAAATGTAAAGCTCTCTCCAAAATATATGATTTAAGCATTTAGGAGCGGGATGGTTAGACACAAAAAATACAGAATTAGGCTATTATATAGTAATATAATTATTTTGATTAGTGTGAAGCTCATACATAATGTAAAATCATGTGGCAGGGTGCACAAAAATATCCTGCAGAGACTTCTGCTTAAGGGAGTAGGTTAACTTGACAGAGACCCTAGTTTTAATGGCCCTTAAAGCCATCAATAGCTCCTGAGCCTCACTTTGCTCCATATCTTGCTGAAGACACTAGTCCTCAAGCCACTTATCAGCCTCCAGTGTAGCTTGGGCAGAGATGGGAGGAGATGCTGTCTCTGAAAGCTCCATTTCCTCTTCCTCTTCAAGAAGCTTGATAGCAATGTCCTTGTCCATGGGCATTGCCATAACCTTCCTCTCCTGGGGAGGATTAAGGATGAAATCCAGATCCATGGGTTCTCTGTAGCATAGAACTTGAATTTGCTCCTCGATCTCTGTGACACATTGCTCCAGCTTAGCTTCTGCTTTTCCTTCTCCAGCCCCATTACCTTCACTCTTAATCTTGCAGTGGAGGAAGCAGTTGTGGATGGTGCTGAGGGTGAGGTCATCAGACCACGCCTGCACTAGCAGCTTGACTGTTTGGAGTTTTTTTGGTTCTGCAGTATTCCTCACCTCATCCAGCAGGTTCTGGTTGAAGTGTTACCTGTAGTGAGTCTTGAGGGCTCTTATTATTCTAACATCGCATGGCTGAAGCTTGGATGTGGTGTTGGGTAGCAAGATGATGAGCACAGTATGCTTGAGTTGGCCAGCATTCACTTTATGAGCCTCTCATTTGACGGTCAAATATATGCAGCCATTCCATAAACATAACATCAGTCATCCAAGCTTTACCATTAGCCCTATAGTCGACACCAAAATGCTTCTGGTGATGCCCTTGAAGCACTTGTGACTCCAGTGCTTGCCAATCACCCATTGAGGCAGTTTCTGTGAACCATCGCCATTGGCACATACTGTTATTGTACGTTTCCTTTTCTTGCTTCCGGCCTTCGAGAAGCTTGTTGGCAAGCGAGTGATCAGCCTGCATCCTGAAAAAGCGACTGCTCTCATTCATGTTGTAGATATCTGGCCAGCTGTACCGATTGATGACTTTTCTGAGCTTAGGGAGCTACTCTTTGACGTCAACAGCTCCACTGTCACCAAAGTGCCGAAAGAATTTGATGCTCTAGCACTGCCTGAATGTCTCAAGCCACCCGTTGTACCAGTTCTTGGCCTTAAAATTTGAGGCATCCTCATTACGATGAAGCTTTCTCCTTGAGAAGTTCTCCAGAGATGTTCACGTGCTCTTGATGCAGGAGGAACCACTCATAAAGCACTTCATCAACCTTAGGCCACATCAGCACCCTGTGACGTTTAACTAGTGGATTTCCACCCTAGGTCATAAGGGGTTCGTTGATGCATTTGAGTGTGGAAGAGACAGTGGCCTGAGTGGTCTTGAGGCCATAAGTAACCTTGAGCCAAGTGAAAAGGGCCTTCTGTGAGATGCTGGGTTTGATTTTCTTCTTCTGACAAAGAGCCTTGCGCTGCTCATCTGTCATGACAAAGTACTTGGGCTTGGAGGAGGTGGTTTGTGCAGCAGACATGGTGAAGGGGTTACAGGAGGAGGGACGAATGTTAGAAATTGCGGTTGAAACAAGAGAAAATTGATAGCCCCTTAATCCACAGGTGCAATAATATAATGTACGAGTGTCTATCTACCCGTAAAAAAATGACACCTTTCTGAATCGTTTGTCGTTAAGCGATACGGTCAGTAACAAAGAGAAACAGACACTGCTGTTTCATTGTAAGCATCATATCTCTCTCTTCTTCTTTACCTCTCCCGGCCTGCAAACACCACATTGGAAGCATAGAGTGTTGAATGCTTTTCTCATAACCTACACAATGACACTTTTCCGATCATTATCTGGCTACCCTAAATGGTTTAAATGTATCTCACAAGATCACATTCTAACAACGGAGACAGCGATAGTGCTCTAGCAACCCCAATTGACAGAACCGGGGAGTCGGACTGCGACACAAATTTTCATGACTGGCGAGCGAGGCGCTTCCCAAATTTTCTGGAACACCTGGTTGAGGGATTTAAAAGTCTAGTCACCATTGGAGATTTGAGGCAATAGCAAAGCACCTTGTTTTTAAATGCTTATCTCACAGTGACCAATTGTTTGGCAGAGTAGTAATGAACACAATGACTCATGGAATTGAGAGCCACCACTGGGTAAGAATCGGATTAGAGTGAGTGAGAAACGGGGAGTCGGAAGCATTCTCACGCGCCAACATTTGGTATACATTTAGGGCTGATAAAGGTTAATATAAAGTATGCAGTGATACCAACCTTATAAGGTTAAGCTAACAGAGGTTATAAGCTATGGTCATGTGGCCCAAGTTGGTGCTGGACTTATAATTTAAGGGAGGTTATAAACTATGGCAGTATAAGCTATCACAAGTTTTTCTGTATGTTTTATTCAGCAATTTTTTTATTTTCTTAATCACAACATACTCCAAGTTCCATTTCCTAACCTTGAAGCTAACCTCTCTTAGATTGCTCTCATCATCACCATGCAATTGGTTTTTAATTTTTTTACTTTCTCCATATACGAAGTATAGAGAAAGTATGTTTTCATGAAAAAAATCGAATTCGAGATTTAAACTGAAATACATGTTTTAAAGTCCCCTGAACACTTTTTGATTATTTTCTCGATGATGTTTGTAGGTATGTGTGCGTCAGTGACTGGAATTTTGTGGGTGCTCTAACTTAAAAACTATTAATCAATCAACGCGAAATTTTGTGACATTTATGTTAAATGCACAAGAAATGATTAGTTTTTGGTAAAAATCGATCAAACAGAAGTGGGTGTTTACTCTTGTCACTTATCCGTTATTTTGAAATATTTACTATAATATTTGATAAATGTAAAACTTACTAGAATAAAAATTATAGGAAATTTAATTTTCTACAACCTTTGTTTGAAATATTTCCTCATATAATGCATTGTTGAAGAGATATTTTAAAAACTAAATTTTTAGCTGCCACAATCACGCCACCTACCGGCGACTATTGTAAACACTTGACGCTCCTTTTTATTTTCTTAATTGTTGGAGCTTCGTGGCTATATCTAATATCAGAAGGCTACGGTTTGAGTTTATTTCTGTTCTCTGTAAAGCCTTTAAATTTTTCTCGTATCATTTAAGCTATTTGGAATTTTTAGAAATATTATTATATGGAGAAAGTCATGTAGTGGCCACATCAGATTTTTTCACATAATTTAATGATCCAGTAAATCCTTAGATCCATAGTTACGGCGTTAATTGAGAAACACCACCTTTCTTTTTGATCAAGAACATTTTTCATCCTTCCCTTTTCTCCTTAGGGTATTGATAGCGGGACTATGCGGGCCAGATGGCGTTGTTAGGGCCCAAGCAGGTAGTTGTTGCGACAAATTTATTTGTATTTTGATTACAAGGTGTTTAATTTTAGTTTTATTAATGAACATATTTATGGGAGGTCCAGGTGTTCCTTTTTAAACGGGCACTTTCTAGACCTTGGAAGTGGCTTTCTCCAACCCACATAAGACCTGAGTTTTACCATCCGTGGTGTTTTCCAGGGACATAAATAACCCCCGCAGTTGGCTAGAGACTAGTGTATCTTATACACACACACAGTCCCGTAACTAGGGCGGGGCATCTGCCCCGGGCGTAACTAAAGAAGAGGCGCAAAAATTGTTAATGGCAAGCTGTGCATGTCACAAGGACAGGGGAAATTTCATTTCTATACGTTCCAGACATTACGCATAGCAGAAACTTTAATTTCGATGATGCTATTTATGAGTTTACTGCATTAAAATCACATTGAATAACTCTTTAATATTAAAATATTTATGCTTTCAGTATTTAAATTATGTATGTGTGTAATTATATTTATAATTATATATTTAAATTATGTACATTTATAGTAAGAAATTATATCATTTATAGTTTATTTTTGTTCTTTAATCGTTCACCCTATATCCATATAGGTATCAGAGAATTTTTTATTTAGAGGGCGCATATTTGGTAGTTTTCCCCGGGTGCAAAAATAGCTAGTTGCAGTGCTATATATATATATATATATATATATATATATATATATATATATATATATATATATATATATATATATATAACAGCTTACGGAAAAGGAAAGGTAAAATGGATATATGGATGTCATCAAGGTGTTGGGATGAGGAAACCCAGTGAACACTCACCAATCAGACGACTTGAGGTTGGCGAGGCCCCGGGGATGTCGAAGCGACACACGTAAAAGAACACTAAAACACAGAAACATCACAAACGTAGAAGCTTTCGGAACTACTCCTTCATCAGCTACAGAGAGAGAACTGGGGCCTCGCCAACCTGAAGTCGTCTGATTGGTGAGTGTTCACTGGGTTTCCTCATCCCAACACCTTGTTGACATCCATATATATACACATATATACACACACATAATAAAGTTTAAAAGTCATGATATGTGCTTGAAATTTTGCAATAGAAGAAAACTAATAATATAAACGTTCTAAAACTTACTTTCCGGCCATAAACTCTCACAATTTTTGTTTTTTGCTCTAAAATTTATGTGCTTATAAATTATCCTTGCGGCATGCTGTCGTAAATTTTTGGTTTTAAATATAATCTAATATATTATAAGTCTCACAGGCGTCATGTATAAGCTGCAAATCGCAATTAGAGAAAGTATGCCTTTATCTGCTATGCGATACTTGTAATGCCAACGTTATCACAAATCTATCGTCAGTCTGTGGATTTTAAAACGGAATGCGTCGGTAGATTTCGCCAACAAATCGAATTATTAATGCTCAAAGCAAAATGCGATTGCAACTGAAATCGTCGGTTGAGCGCTTTTAAGACGACGCAGAGCGTCTTCGTGGATATCGCCGTCGGCCGTCCATTACACCTTAGCGTCGGATCGCCGCAAACACAGCTTGTTTGTTTGTCTGTATGGAATTTCTGGCTAATCAACCTCTTGCATTGTTACAGCCATAACTCCTTCCACAAAATACACACTCACAAGGGAGGAGGGAAACTCTTTACGAAGAACACCAAGGAGGCCAACTGCTTAACGTCCCTTCCGAAGGACGGAGCGCTGACTTTGCGCGGTCTCCTCAAATCACACAAGTAGGGGACTAGACGATCACAGGTTGAAAAATCCGACCTCAGCCGGATCCGAACCTGGGACCTCCGCATGGAAGGCCAACGCTCTAGCCACTCTGCCGTCCCGCCGCAAACGCAGCGCTTTACCTCAAAACGATAACGATCGCTCGGAGAGAAGCGATTTTATGAAGTGCGTCTGATACTTGGCAAATTTTCTCTTGCCAGGGACATCGGGATGGGATCCGGAGAAGTTGAAGGAGAGATATAGGCGGAATGGGACGGGAGGTGGTGGGAGAGAGGGGTCTTAGGGCGAGGGAGGTCGGAGGGTGGAAGAAGGTAGAGTTTAGTGGAAAAGAGAGGTCCGTGTGATTAAGAGGGAGCGGAAGCCACTCCTGTTTGCGGTGCATAATGGGATATGACTTGGAAGGGGTTGAAGCGGAAAAAGAAACCCCATGACGATTCTCCTCACCGCATAGCATCCCTCTCGCACAATTACGGCCTTTAAGCACGCGTGTTGATCCTCTTTTGTCTCATTTCCATCCTCCCCAATCCCTCATCAGGGGGTGGAGGCAGAAAAAATAGGACTTTCTCCCTCCTCTCCCTCCTTTCTCTCCCTCCTCTCTCTCCCTCCGCCCCTCCCTCCCGATGCACTCATTCGCTTATTTCCTCTCCATCTTCACTTTTATTCTAATTTTTCCGCGCTCATTTTTTACACTCGAAATAATCCTGCGGATTAATACTACGTCCTTGGGGTTCGATGAAGCAAATTCCTTTCTCCTGTTCTCTCGTGATCTCTCGTGCCCTCCTCAGCCTCTTACTTAGCACATTGTTCGCGTTACTGTTTCACGAGCGTTATTTTCCCCTCTCTCACCCTCTTTTCTGCTCACGGCCAAAAAACCCCTTCGGATTAATTACAGTCACCCTGTGTCCTTGGGGGAATTAATGAAATGAAAAACTCCCGTCTCTTATTCCGCGGGGATTCCTCTGATTTCGCGTGTATGCTTGCTCACGTTACGTACTTAAGGACGGGTAATTCTTTTCTAACGGGGGGTGAGGGATGGGGTGACGAGGAGGGTCGTGTGGGCGCGTGTGCCCTCGCACGCGGGGTGTTCTTTCACTCTCTCTCTCTGTCGCTCTCGTGGAAAGGACGGCCATGCTCTATCTATTTACCTGGTTAATTCAGAAGACATGCATGTGATTTTTTTGTTCATCCGAGTCGGAATACTGGCCAGTAATGCTATTAAATGATGAGCATTCGACTTAAGAGGGTGCACGGATTTGTTTTGAAGAAAATGTACTGAGAAATATGTGGATTTATATGCTCTTGCTTCTAAATTGTCAATGGCTTCGAATTTATCCATACTTTGGTTTTCAGTTTTTGGAAAGGGTGCTCAGTATTTTATTATTTCAAAAATTTCGCATTTATGTTCCTTGGTTTAATGATTTGAGTTCGTTGTAACCAAGTATTAACAGAATGTGCATTAATTGGCTCATTCCAAAAACATATATATAGCTGATATTACACATATAGCTCTATAAATGCATGAACATTGTAAATGATAGCGCTTTATTTTAATTTTCTAAATGTATTTATGGTAGTTTTCTCTAAATAAATATATTTATCAAGAGGAACGTTTTCCATTTAAGATACACAATCTTAACTTAACTTTGCATGATTTATCAAAGTGCACTGTTCGAATGACTGTATATCAAACAAGAAGTCCAAACCAGGACTAACGCAGGCTTGTTTCCCAAAGTTGACGTCCCGAATTGATTACTTAGATTGACAGGAAATGTTTCAGTAGGTATGAGTTAGTCATTCCAAGGAATTCTCATGCCATAAATACCATTTGCAATTCATAGTTTATCATTGATCGAGAAAAATTGGAAAACATTAATAGAGCATTATCATGTTTAAAATACTAAAAACAACGTCAAAATCTCTTTCTGACATTATATTTTGCATGTATTTTTTAAATAAACGTATTTAACAAATGTTACTGTTTATATGGTAGTAGCAATGCATGGATCAACTGTCCATTGCTGAAGGGTAATCGAGCGGAAAATAAAATAACCCATTTGTTCCCTCGTCTATGCTCAAGCCGAGTTCGGTACTAATAGTCTCCAAGGCAACAATCCGATAAAATGTGATTTAAAACTCAAAAACTCTATGTTTTAGTAGACATTAAGGAAAATACCACCAATTATCAAAATTTGGTAATAAGAATTAGAATCTATATTCTTTTCCTTTTAGAAGAGTACAAACCTCGCTTCGATATCACAATTTTAAGATATTTTAATGTATTAAAGAAAACATTTTTGCACAATGGATTTGAGAATGGTCTGATGCTTTCCCGGTGAATAGATGCGATGAATTGTTCTCGGGTTTCCAGCCAGTTGAATGTTGTCTGAATTCATCAGATTCGCCTCTTTCCTACTCACGATAGGTATCTTAGAGGTAGTGCAATGAATAGCCAGGAAGGGAGGAGAGAAACCCGGTGCCGACATTTGCCTGCTCTTACGAAGAACACGAGGACGGCCAACTGCTTAACGTCCCTTCCGAAGGACGGAAGCCAGGTTTGTTTGTTTGAATGCCCAGCCAATTCGCCTCTCTTAGAGCACAAACGGATATCTCAGAGGTAGTGCAATGAATAACCGGGGAAGTGAGGAGGGAAACCCGATGCCGGCATTTGCCTGCTCTTACGAAGAACACCAGGGGGGGCAACGGCTTAACGTCCCTTCCGAAGGACGGAACAGCTGAATTTGCGCGTTCTCCTCAAACCACACAAACAGGGGGCCGGGCGACCTTGGAAAAATCCTACTTGCGCAAGATTCGTGCCCGCTGCCTTTTCAAGCAGCAGGCGAGTAGCAGCCAGCGTTCTAACCACTACAAGAGGTGAAAATGTCCGTCCGTGCCTATATCCTCACCGAGGGTCGGTGGCTCGTCTCCTATTGGCTGTTGATTCGGCCTATGGCGTTCCACTATTTTGGGGAGTGTGGGATTCCTCACTTTGATAAGCGGGAACCCCGTGTCCCTGTTCAGCGTGCCCTTGTGCAGTCTGATGTCAATGGATTCCTTCGCCATTCTCTCCCAAAAGGCACTTACGCCTGTCTTTCCGTCAGAACGGTCATAGAGAGCGAGAAAACAACATGACCCTAGGAGTTCCCTGAAGTGGCGCAAGAGAAAGGCGCCGAAACGTCGGAAGATACCATTTTCACCTGGATGGAAACCGGAGAACAATTCATCGCAATTGATTTGAGATTTCCTATGTAAAACAAATAGGGAAAAACGTTCCTGGAATCGAACCCGGGACTTAAATATCCTCCAAATAAAATATAGCCCGTAGGTGGAGCGTAGCAGCACGAGCCTCATACCAAGTTTTATGAAAATCTGCCTAGTTAGTAGGGGACACACACAGACAGACGACCATTTCATAAAGCTGTTTCCTTTGGAAACCAGCCTAAAATTACAATTACATAAGGTACTTGAGATAACTTTTATTATTTCAGGAATGTAACGTTATATAAGAAACAGCTTTTTTACAATCATTTTGTTGGATTTCCGAAGTCAATCTTCCTTACCGCTTAAAAAACACTAGTTTTATTTATTGAATGATGATAATCTTACTATGTAATTAAGAAATTTACTTGAGGACGCATTATAGTGCGAAACCGCAGAGAATTAAGGACGTTACACCAAACACGTTTTTAGATGATCGTATTTTATATCGATGGAAAATTTATAATCTTTTCCCTAATTTGTTATATAAGAATTCGAATAGTTTTCATATGAATTTTAGATAGGCTATAACTTAGAGATGAACTCGGGGTTCTCTTGGCTAAAAGAACAAAGTTTACTCGTATACGAAGTCCCTGAATTTGGCGTTGCATCAAGTCTCATATTTTTCATTCTCGCCTCTTTCTCTTTCCAGAAACCGATTGGTTTATCGACGAAATTCAGGCAAACAGAGCTGAAGTTCTGCTTCAGTTTTTTCCTTCAAAGATTCATACGCCAAAACTTGCATAAATTCCCGGCATATTGAGTAAACCAAACCATAACGTTCCCTCAACTCAGTGAAGCCCATCTTAAAAAAAATCGTAACCGTACGATTAACTCCCGTTAGACATTTTTAAATGAGCCTAGAAGGGGCATCAACTTGAAACGTGATCAAAATACACAAGGGGCAAACTTTCCTTTGTCTATCAGGAATCATATTTCATGTTGAATTACGAAATAGTATATATAAATTTGCCCCTCCTCTATATATCACAAAGTATGGCACAATATTCATATAAAAGCCCATGTCTGTTTGTTGGTTGGTACATTGGTTCGCTGGGAACGCTATTGTATATATTATTTCTCGTTATCCTACTTGTGCCAATTATTTTAGTAATTCCAAGGTAAAACTGATCCCCTACGTACATGTTTTGCCCCACCCTGACACATTTCTGCGGGTGCCAATGATTACAACGCACAAATGATGTGACGAGAAAGTTCCACAAATAAATATTGCTAAAACTACATAAGCAAATGTTGTGTGCGTTATAAGCATCTGATTTAAGCAAATCTCTGCTCGAATAAAATAGTATTTTTTCTTCGAATAAATCTTCCAATAAATTTCGAAAATTGAGCTTTAATGATACAAAAGCTATGATTCTTTAAAGTGACTCGCTCCGTTTCCTACAGAATGTCAGATTCTGGGCGAATCTCTTCAAATCCACAAAGCTTTCCTTTCATTCAAGCGTCATTGGTGAAATTGCATCAAAAACGCTTGCATCATCCTAGCAAACAGAATCTTCTTTATTCTGAAATGTGATGCATATTGCAATTGTTTTCTGAGGACCCTTCTAGTGAGGCCCTCGCGGCCCTGATTTGGGTATCGACCCGAGGATGGAAACCACCTTCCTTTGGTAACGTAAACAAATAACAGGACCGTTGAAATTAAAAAGGGAAAATGAAATAATCCCCCGAGCAGCTCCACATCCCAGGGTCGCTTCATAATTTAACCCAACCTTTTCAAAAAAAAATATTTGCAAACGCTCACCTATGCAAATACTACTCCGAACAGCTTAAATATATCTCATAATGAAACAGTATTATATAAGTAAAAAAGTAACATAAAATAAAACGCATTTTTACTTTCTCCTTACGTAGTATAGGGGAAAGTATCGTTTTCATGAAAAAAAATCGACTTCGAGATTTCAACGAAAATACACGTTTTGAGGTCCCCTGAACACGTTTTGACCATTTTCTTGATGATGTCTGTGTGTGCGTATGTATGTGATAGCTTTTTTGTGGGTGCTCTAACTCAAAAACTATTAATCAGGTCAACGGGAAATTTTATATTTAACATTTTTATGGAAGTGGGTGTTTACTCTTGTCACTTATCCGTTATTTTGAAATATATGTTTTAATATTTGATAAATGTAAAAATGTACTGGAATAAAAGTCAGAGGAAATGTAATTTTCTACAACCTTTGTTTGAAACATTTTCTCATATAATGCATTGTTTAAGAGATATCTTATATTTGTAGCTGCCACCACCACGCCACCTACCGACGACTATTGATAACAATTGCCGCTTAGTTATGTCTTAGTACCGCTCCTTTTTCTTTTCTCAATTGCTGGAGCTTTGTGGATATATCCAATATTAGAAGGCTTTGGTTTGAGTTTACTTCTGTTTTGTCATCTAGAATTTTCTCGCAGTTTCTTAAAATATTTATTATGTAACCTATTTGGAATTTTTAGAAAAATTACAGGTATGGCGAAAGTCACGTAGTGATCTCATCAGATTTTTTAGAAACAAAATTTATTGGCGAAAGATATATTCCTATCCCTCGATTTACGCGATTGAATATGTGTTATTTTTTGAACAATTTTATTCGGATCGACCTCATCAGAGATTAAAAAATAATTCGCGCGCAGTTGCTTGCGCGCAGCTTGGGTTTTTCGTAGTCACCAACCACCACTCACTAGTCCTCGGCTATATCAGTTTATCAGTGTGAATGGCGGCCTTAGGGCGTGTAAACTGCTGTTTATTTCAAACTTAATCCTAGTGAATATGAATTATAAGCGACTGCGACTGTTAAGAGCAAGAGAAAGACTCACATCGGAAGTGAAATTGGACGTTTTGAATCGATATGAACAAAATTGGAAAGGTGTACTCCATTTCGGAGTACACAGAGTTTCCAAATGCGTTCTTTGAGATTTAACATTGTTCTCAAAATTTTTCGCTCAGATGAGAATTTAACGAGAAGCAAGCGAGGAACGTTGTAAAATACATGTAGGTCTTTATGCAAAGTAGCCGTAATGTAGGTCTTTATGCAAAGTAGCCGTAATTATTGTCGGATTTTAGCCAAAATTTGAATCGATCAACAAATTTTAGCAAAACTTCCCAATACCATATTTCATCACAATATGTCAAGCGGTTCCCGAGTTGAAACAAAGGAACATTGTAAACTACATGTAGGTCTTCATATAAAATGGTCGTAATTTTTGTCCGATTTTAACCAAAATTGGAATCGGTCGATCAATTTTAGCAGAACTCCCCTATACCAAATTTAATCATAATACGTCCAGCGGTTCCCGAGTTTTAACATGCGGACGGACGGACGTAATCGACTTCCCCTATATGCGTTCACTTCGTGCAAATAACGTATAAAAAGGAGAGAATACGGCTGATAGTCAACGTGCTTTATGTTTGAGTGAAACCACGCTCAGGACAGTTTGTTCTAATGCTTCCCAAATTAAAGAAAGCAGTAAAAGCACTACGAAATTGATCTCAGCAATCTCAACAATAATAGATAGATAGATAGATAATCGTCTTTATTCGGGCGAAATTTAGACCAGAAGGTCCATTCTTACATTTAACCCTTAAACCCTTAAACAATAATACGTAATGGAAGAAATGGAAAAGATTTTCCCTACAATGATTGAGTGTTAAAATCAACAAAATATGACACTATCTACTGTTGTCATTCAGGAAAAGGCAAAATCGTTTTATGATGACTAAAAAGAAATCTGTACCAAAAGGAGAAGCAAAACCCTTTACTGCTAGTTCCGGGTGGTTTGAAAGATTATAGGTCCGCGCCGGTTTCCATAATCTAAAAACAAAAGGAGAAGCTGCTGCAGCAGATAGCGTTGCCGCGGAACATTTTTCTGAACTTTGAAAATCCGTGATTGGTGAACTTTCAATATAAAAACGCCAATAGATATAGACGGGAGGCATGGGATGAGTCACTCAAAAGTGTATGAATGGAGCTTGGAAGAAAATCTGGCCTGAGGTGGTCATCAATTCCAGGGCTTACACAATGGAAGTTGGCGTTGCCAATGCAAGGCACGAAATCGTGGAGATGGCCAGAAATGTCGGCTCTGACGAGGTAGATGAGAATAATGTGATGGAACGACTTGACTCGCAGGCAGAGGAACTATCTAATGAAGATCTCCTACAGCTGATGAAAGAACGTGATAAGGAGGAAGAAGATTCGATTGCTGAAGTCCAACCTGTTAAAATGCTGTCTGCCAAAATCTTATAAATTTCCTCTCTCTCTTACTTTCCAATAATTTATCTCTACTCAGTTGCTGCGATATATACGCCATGCCGTATCGTCTCGACTTTAACGTATAATATCTCATTATTGATTTAAGGAATTTTATAATAGTGTAATGGATTTCGAAAAACTGTAAAATATTGCCTTTTAGGAGACATCTAAATACTGTGCTCAAGAATAGACGCTCAAATTATTTTTCGTGTTTACGTTATAATACAGTGAGACGAAACTGTCTCATTTTACATTATTCTCTCGTAATACTAAAAGTAATATAAAATAGTTAAACGATACGATACATTCGGAGACACTGCTGCTGCCGACCAATTAACAAAAGCATACACTGGATAAATGTCACGAAACGTGCTAACAATTATATTGCAGTGACGTAATACAAAACACAAATACTTATAAGAAATGTCCACTTGAATCAGAAATGATATGCCAAAGAGTTCGACGCGCCGATCACCTTTCCCACGGCTGCGTTCGCTCCGCCGTCTTCGCTCTCTCTTCCCACGTCTTATCTCGCTCTTCCCCTTTCCTTCACTGCTCCCCTCATGGCGACGTTGTCGGCTCGCAACTAACGCCGATTGCAGTCAGGTGCCGGTAGATTGCGTTCCACTCGCGAACGCTAATTGGTTCTACCCGCATTCTACTAGTGTCCTCTTCCGGGCTAATGTCCGTTGCTATAAAAGCAGGATTCCCGCGAAAAAGGCGAAAAACTTATGGGGAACTCGAAAAACCGTCAAAAGTAGGAAAATGCTGCAACAGTTTACGGAAACAAACGCCCATTCATCGGTTGAACACTTAAACCATTAATAGAAGTTATTACAGTCTGCGATGACTTGTGCAGCCGTTCACCCCACTTTCCACCATCCAAGTGTTGACGTTGGACAATATAATGAATGGCTAAGACACAGAGTGCTGCATTTTTTAAATGAGATATGAAACCACGATTACGACCAATAGCTGATGCACCATCAGTTGTACATACAATATTGTTTGTGAGAGGATTATTTTTCTCTGCAAAAATTCGCCGAACGACTCAAAATATCGGCAGACTTTTGGTATCTGTGAGTATCATCAGCAATTTTGCTATCAATAAGTCGTCTACGACTGTCTGATTCTTCTCAAAGTGCACATAGGCAAGTAACTTTACTATTTCGCAAAGTATATGCTTGTTATTCTTGCACGGTTGATTTTAATTGTCACTTTCCATCTCATCCATTCTTCTTGATGCGGAATCTTAATGGAATTAATGAGGTAATATCCCTTTGATTAGGTCTCATCATCGTGCTAATAACTTCCTTCGCAGTTGGTGTCTTTCGAATATTTTGCGATAAGTAGAGAAATTTTGTACGAAACATTGTTCTTTATCAATCTTGAGTATGGATTCGTTAAACATTACAGGGACAGTACATAATTTTTGACTTTTTCCTTCAGACCATGGAAGTATGTTAAGTCCTTATGGGCTTTATCGCGATGCTCTTCATTATATGCTCACTTATTCTTGAAGGCTTCATTGCTTCATTAGAAAACATGGTCACAGAATAAGCCCATCGTTAACTGTTTATTTGTAATAGATGGAATAAATAAGAATTTCAAATAGTCCTCTTAAATATTGCCGGCGCTTCTTCTTCCGAGTAATTTTAATTATGGTATTAAATACAGCATTTATAAATACAAACAAACAAGCACGAGATGAATATGATTTTCGATACTTATCACAAAACTAAACTGTCAAGCGGATGCTCTCGGAAATTAATGGCGAGAGCTTGAAGCCTGCGGGAGCAGCAAATCGAAGCCCACTCTTCTAGTTTGCACTTTTCTGCAATGAAAAAATACGATACTTATTATGAATTTACGTAATATGGGCGGTCTGAGCAACAAAAATATTTTTAAAAGTGCTAAAAATAAAAGACCTATTGGATCCTTGATATTGCTGTTTCCTGTATATGGACCGAGATGACCTTCTCAGTTCCTATCTCGAAAGAAAAAAATCGCCCTTTCACATAAGCAAGCAGAAAATGAAAACAACTATGTTGCTTTGACGGTTAGTCAAATAAAGTGATTAAAAGAAAGCTCCGCGCAATGAGAGACTGTGAGAGGTGCTGCAGATGTAGGAGTGATGGAGAAGCGATAAAATATGATTTCTGGGAATAATCTTAAAGGGATATTAAATCTCAAAAATAAGATTTTCAAAAATACTTTTGAAAATACATTCTGTATTTGCCAAAGAAAAAGGATTAGAGAAGAGGCAGATGGTATTCGAAACAAATCCTGCAAAGAGACCCTTGCTCGCCATGATGAAAAGCTAAATATATTTGCAATAAATCTTTTTAATTTTGTGATAAAGTAAACGGCAATAAACATGCTTATATTTAGTTAAATAAGTATTTTAGGAACTCCTTTAGTTTAAGCGCAATAACAATTTAAAATAGGAGGTCACTTTTCTGACATGCTAGTACATCCGTCCTTTTAAATAATGAGCTAAGAAATCCGGTCACGCTCGACTAATATGAACTATTTATGACTGACTGTAATGCTACTTTTAACAGACTTCCCGAGTAGGTAGAAGATTGGAATTTAGTAGGAGTATTTGATTCTTATAGTAAAGGCTATTTACGAAAATAAATTTCCAAAAAAGACCTGGGTTCGACTCCAGGAGATAATTTCTCTTTTCCACAAGAAAACACGTGGAAAACACTGGTGGTGTATTATAATTGCTAGTAAAAATTTACAAGTTTCTCTTTCATTTAAATAAATTTTATTGGATATTTTAAGCTTTTTAACGATATGTACAAAAATAACAATAGTAAATTATAATTGATTATAAAACATTTTATACGATCGAATCATGGGCCATTGCCAAATGGGGGGAATTCATAAAATAAAATATAACGTTATTTTCAATGGATTTCTATAATTATGATAATTCGGCAAATATTTCGAACCGAATTTCTAATAAAATTGAAAAATAACATATTATTACTTTTAATTAAATTTCTTTAAATTAGGCCAATTTTCTGAAAAATTTTCAAAACTAATGTAGTCAAAAGAAAAGTGCGGTCTTAAACTATAGTTAAAGCTCAGTGCAGTTCATAGATAGTTACTACACATTTTCCTTTAATGGTAAATTGACTGCCCATTAACGTTTTATCCTGTTTTTACGCGTTAAAAATGGTTAGTAGAATAATTAATTTATTAAGTTAGATTCTATACGTTTTAAATACCTAACTTATAACATTTTATTATTTCGATTTCCCTGTTATTGAGTATTTTCCTAAAACTATTTTTCTCTCTGGAACACTCAATTATGTGACTTTCATATTTGTTGTTTACTTTTTAGTGCATATAAAAGTTGGTTTCGTTCATTTTTTATTTCAATTTCATTTTAACTCAATACTTACTCAATTCACGCATACCCGTCATATTAGACGGGCAATTACGCTAGTAAGTATATAAGTAGCGTCATCTTACTTCAATCTAGAGTCTATTATTCCGTCTCTCCGGGATGACATAGGTATAATCATCCACTAATCGCACAATTGATGACTTTGAAATTTGGATTTTTAACTCTGTCGTACACTTTTCTGTGATTTTAGCAGTTTCTGCCATCTTCGACTATTCATCGTTTAACTATCGACCGCTGTTCTTCATTCACTTTTTTCTATTTGGTCACATCATTCAGTTTTTAAAATGAAATTCTCCAACTATTTTTTCATGATTTCGTGGACAATTGTTTTCTTTACTTCTACAATTTTAGAAATCATTCTCACGCTATTCTCAAAAATATAAGAATCGATTATTTTTTGTCGTCATTATATGTGTCTGTTTTATTTATTGAGTTTGTAAAGGGTTGATATAAATTTGAGGCTGTTAAAATAAATTGCGTCATTGTCAAAAATATATCAACCGTTGTCAAAGTAGTCCTGGAAATATTTTCAGGATCTTGAGCTTGTCTTCGTCTCTTATTCTGGCATTCGATTACAAGTTCAAAACAGTTTCAATTTAGAGCTCTACGGTTACGTTCTAAAATAATAAATAAAGAAACCCTGATTTGAACAGCGAATTAAATAGTAACTTATCAACTTCAATGTGTGTGTATTTATGGGTAGGAGTTGAAGGTTGACAAAATTTTTAATCCCATATAACTGCAAATATTTCAGGTCAAAAGAATCTACCAATATACGAGTATAACAAAGAAGACTTCGTATTAATAATATATTGTTTCAGTTTGAGATCATAATAACAAATGTAGTTACATGTTTTTGTGTTAAAATTATTTATCAGTGATTGTTATAACAATGAGGAAGATTTTTTTCCCCACTTAACCGGTATTAATCTAGTAAATCGACACAAATAAGCCAAGGATACCATGAAAATTTAAACACTACAAAGACGGTTCAGCCACCAAGAAATTCATTACCACATATAATTTTGTAACATCACTGCACTTTAAAAAGAATGACAGCCAACTACGGCACTGATCGATCCAGAAATGGATATCGAAAATTTTCGGTAAAAGCCCTCGATAAAAGGCATAAGGTGTTGGATGAAAAAGAAACATCCTTCGACAACGGAAAGGAATTGCATTTGGAGTGTTACAATTCATTGTTTACTATTAGGAAAACAACTCTATGCCAAAATATAGTCAACTGGTTCGTTTGTAACTTTGTAGAAATCCATAATTAAAAGCAAAGTAACTTGGTAAAGGTAAAGTGTAAATATTTTACCAAGTTGCTTTATTTTTTAATCTATGCCAAACTTTTTTAATATGAAAATAAGAGCCCACACATGGGACGTGGGGGAGGGGAGGCGAAGGGAGGGGGAGAAGGGGGGGCGAAAGGGTTAAGGGTTGGAGGAGAGGATTCCATGTCCAACCCCAACATTAAGGTATCGTGGCTATCTCCGCCATTACCCTCTCCAACAACCCTTTTCCTACGTGTGTATGCATATCAAGTCGCGACGACCACCACGAGGGGCTTCTCCGTCCGGATGCCTCCCCAAAGCATACGATTTCTTCCCTCCTCCCTTAAACTCACCCCTTCGCCCTCCCCTCATACCCCCCTAACTCCCTCCTCTTTTTTTTCCAGTTTTCTACGATATCCCCGTGAGGATCAATGACGATATAACCCTTTAATGGCATTTACGTCAGGCATTGCCACCAGCGGGTGCCACTCCCCCCCCCCCGTTTCCATTCCACAACGTGCTATTCTCTCCCTCCACTCTCTCTCTCTCTCTCCGTCTCCCGTTCCACCGCGCCGTGCATATGCCAGCCGCCCTCCCCCTGCCTTGTCCCCGAACGGACCCCCTATGCCAGAAGGATCTTCGTTTGAACCCTTTCCCCCTTTAATTTGTTCTGTGAGCATGTTCCAGAAGGAGGTTCCTGCAATGCTGAGCTCCTCACTTTTGTATGGGGTTGGAATCATTCCTGTGGAAAGGCTATTTGTCTTCGTTTTTATTTGTTTCGTATTGTACGCGTGCTCGATGGCGGAATCGGGTCTTAACCCTACGGTGCAAAACTTGGGTACGAGGAAAACTGTTACTAAACTTTCGCAAGAAATCACCACCGATGAAACACTCGGCGGATAATCATCATTACCACCCAGTTAATTAGTGTTGAAGCGAAATAAATGAACGGGATTTATGTTATCGCAGTAAATGCAGTTTTTTGGACCGCATTCTGCATATATTGCGTTTGATCGGTGCTTACAAATGGTGGCCGTAGTACGTGGCTTTATAGAGGAACAGATTGAATAATTTGTCCTGACAGAAGCAGAAGAGGGTTTTTAGGCAGTGGAAGGCTGTGGAACATCCGATATCTCACGTATAATTTGATGAATTTGGCGCCGTAATGTTGGTATCTCCAGGTGGCATGGTGAATCAGCCAAAAAAGTGAAAATGCATTTAACAGCTGAAAAGCTTCTTTTGCACTGTCTATTAGGCCCTGGACCACATTTATAATGCTCCCTCTAATAGTCCTGGCATTCTTGCGGGAGCAGCTGTGGACCACAAGAGAATTTCTCTATTACAAAAAGCTTATTAAATTCCAAAGATTTTATTATGCAGTAACTAAAAAAACTGAAGAGATATTAGGAAAGATAATTTAAGCATTCATATTTAAAAAATAATATAATTATTATTGAGAGGTTTTGTCTTGAAAGTAACGTACTAAATGCTAAACACTCGTACATTATAAGGTTGATGTAACACCAGGATATAAATCATTCACTCTGCATACAAAACAATAGCATCAGCTTCAGAGACTGTTAGACTAATGAAGTTACTGAAGAGGAGAAACCAAGAGAACGAGTTGAAAGCGCGAAATACGCAATGCTGCCGATACGAGTCGTAATATTTACGAGAGTCTACATTTATAGGGCTGAACAACGCGATTTTAACCATCATTTTCTAATGTTTGTTTACATATGAATTCATAGAGGTAGTTAGCTATGAGAGTAAGAAAAGTTCTTTTGGTTGAAAAATTTCACTGGAAGATGCGATAAATAATACTGAACCGCATTTTTGTCTTGATTACTTTTTATGTTTGGATTTTCATTCATTTTTGACAACACTTTCGGAACCTATAATATTGTTATAGAGCATTTTAATTATAAAGGTGCTCAAGGGTTTCACTTGTGCTTCCCTCCTTTCATCCGGCTCTTGCTTAAAAAGTTGAAATTGTGGCATATTCAAAATGTTTAAGAAAATCACTCTTTCTGATTACAAGGCAATGTGATTGTATTTATTTAGGCTTGTATTCGGTTGAATTCCAATTCGTTGTGCAATTATTACAATTAAAATGGGCAATAATAATAGTCCTAGAAAGAGATTTTTCAGAGTACATGCATATAGTTACGCGAATTATTAAACTGCGCTTTATCAATTTGCCTTTTATTATGGAAATTCTAATTGTTCTTTTTAAAACTAAGTCGAAAATTTTTATTTCATTTAAATGGATTATTAAAAATACTGCAGTCAGGTAAATGAGTTTTCTAGTTATTTTAAAAGTCCTAAAAATTTTATTCCAGTTATTTTCCAAAATATAATTTAATTTCAATATTCATCTGGTCCTCATGATATTAAGTTAGAATATAAATTGCTTTAGACATATATAATATTCAGATATACGTAACAAGTGAAATCTTATAAATATTTTAGTGTGTTTGTATGTATGTGTGTATGTATGTTCTTTATACGTTTTTGCATCGTTGAAGCTATCGAATTCAAAAGTTTCATGGTCCATAGGATGGACCAAAGGAAGAACTTGGTCTAGGTTTGCAAACCGTGGGGGTCTCTTATACCCCCTGGGGTCAACAAAATAATATTTCCATAAGAATGCATGGGAAATGGTGTGGAGAAGCCCCAAAATGCCATGCAACCCTTCACTGATGTGGATATAAAGATACCTAAATATTAACTTACGATCACGGGAACTGGCTTATTTTACGCACGAAAGACTGAATATTTTAATTCTGTTCATGTTTAGTCGTATGTTAAATCGCTCGAAATTATCCTTTAAGCGCAAAATTTATTAACATTTTCCAGACGGCAACAAAGCTAAATTTCTTAATTGTTGTCCTCTCCAAAGGGAGATGTCCACGTAAAGATTAATGCAAGGAAAATCCACGCCGCGGCGTGCCGTAGAGGAAGCCAACGCCAAGATAAAGGGTACAAATGGATTCATGCCTAAATATAGTCTATTAATACTTTCAAAGCGAGTCAAATGATTTTTAAGGAATATTAGGACGTTGTTATCTTTTGCCATTAACATTGAATAATTTATCGCAAGATAAATCGATACATCTACTTACATTTGTTCGGTACACAATATTTCTATTGTTTACGTTTTGGCTAATAGTATTGATATAATACACATAATTTTATTGCTTCTTTAAAGGATTCGGTGCATCTATCCATGTGAATATTAGGTAAGACGTTAATGCGTAATTCTATTAATGATAAAACTTTACAATACAATACATAAAATAGTAAATGTTAATCTAAACATCGCTTGCGTAATTAAGGAATGGGGAACGTTTGGTAAACTTGGGGTACCCAACAGCGAAATAACGTAAATTTCAGAATTTATTGTATTAGTTTTATTGTAATATGACATCCAAAGTGATATATCAATAAAAATAATAAAAATCGTTTGCTACTTAAAAGAAAACTTTCCCGAGCGAAGCTAGTACTCTTATATTTTAGGCCATAAAGAAAATAGTTGAGGCAAAGGTTAACGGTTGAAAACAGAAGCATATGCTTGATTCTTGTAGTACTTTCAAGTATAAATCAGTAAAAGAGGGGGTTTTACCTACAAAAACTACAAATTCGTGAATATGTCTCGATAAACCAGTATAAAATCCTTTTTGCTGAAAGTTAGACTATGAATTTCATCAGTTAGAAAAATTCCCGAATTATATTTTTCGAACATTCCACAATTTAAGTTCAATCAATCGATGAATACTTTAAAATAATTACACAGGTACGAAAATAATGCTTAAATCAGGATAGAGGTATTAGTGTAAAAATAGAGGTAAATCATCTCTGTGACTGCATTGAGACGTTAAGAAATTAGAAATTATAATATTAATGAATAAGTACAAAAATCAGTAGAGAAAGTCAGTCTCTACCAACTTATCAAAGTAATTTCAGTACTGAATAAATCAATAAGGTTGGTCATTTTATTCATACCGTAAGTATATCGTTTACACAAAGTTACATGATAGGCTTGATGAATCTAACTCTAAAAAAATCTGGTCGAGTTTTCAGAGTATATAAGATTTTATACGATTTGGTATTAAATACATAATTTTTTTACCCTTATTGCTTACTATGTGATAAAGCTGCTTTTCAGAATATTACCCATAAAATTTTCACCATTGAAGTTAATGATAATAATTCATTATTGATCTTCATCTTATATGCCATTATTAATCGTTTAAGGAAGTGGTAATTAACAGCGGCTTTTAAAATTTTTATTAGTATAATTATCGTTAGTAGCATGCACATAGTATAAATAAATGTAAACTTTAAAAACCAGCCATTCCTGAATAATCATCGAAGATGTTTTTAAAATTCGCTTATACTATTTTACGTGATTCTTTTATGGCTTTGTGAGTTGCAATTCCAGTCCTTTGCTTCACCCAATCAGCATAAAATGAGCCTATCAGTATTTCAAATCCAGCACTGAGGTAAGAGCGACCCAGGAACAAAAAGGCCATTTATAAGTTTTTTTAATAAAAAGATATCTTACCAATATTATATCTATTATACATTTTGAAGATTTTGTTGGTTTGTGCAAAATAAAGTCATACTTCTCGAATAGCTGCAGATACAAAATTTTGAATAAACAATCCAACCACTAAAATTAGCTGATTGCGCTAATCTTTACCAACGAAATATTTTATGTGAAAGGTTGAAATAATTATTTTCGTTTATTACGGGATTCATTTATTGTTGAGTGCCATTAAGATATGCATGGAAACACACGTTCATATTTGTTTACTTATTTACTCTTTACGTTCATATTTGTTATATTATTTACTTTTTAAGATATATATTCGCATATTACCTATTAAAATGATAATATGATAAAGAATCAGAATTGATTGCTTGATATAATTTTCTAAGACTTTTTGCAATAGTAACGTATTTCGAGTTTTATTATTTACTTTGATAATTATTTCGGACAATATTGTTTTGGTTACCCACGAAGAATACTTCTGTTATAATTTGTTGTAGGATTCTTTTTTGGTGTACGTCGTTATCATATAAGCGAGTTCAACATCTATTAAAGATCATATTTAGTGATCTCCTTAAATAACTATATGTAGACTTTGCTTTCTCTTCAACTGAACATTTGTGTGCATCATTTAAGCCAATTACACTTATTAGATTATAATAACACTTTCCATGTCATACCAACACACTTATTATCCCCAAATTCGATTTCAAAGTCCGGGAACTCATTTTGTTTCGTAGGTTTGACTTTAAAAAATTCACGTGACAAATAAGGCCCACAAAATCCGCCTTTGCATGGGATAACAAATGTTTAAGTTAAATTTGAATATATCTTCAAACGTGTTTCCATCGGTTGAATCCCCAGAGCTTGCATTTCCTGCTCAAGGTTTTAATGTTTTTGAGATTCATGACCACATAATATGATGCAGTTCCTTCCACTGGAAATCAATTCGAGTAAAATAACTATATTTTAAAAGTGATTCCATCGATTGTTTATTATGATTATTTGATAAAAATACAGTCGCCAAATTTATTTATTTGGGCAAAAGACAAGAAATATTGCTTACCTTTAAGCATTGCAATAAAAATTAACTTTGTTTCATTACTTAGTTTTATTCTCAAATCTTACTCAATATTTTTTGTCTTGACTTAAAAACCCGAGCAACGCCGGGTTCTTTCAGCTAGTAGTAAGATATTTTATGAAATGGCAATGCACCTTTCATCTTCCTTTTGCTTTTTATGCGATTTTTTGTTGACTGTATCTTACTGTCAAACGAAAGACTGCCGCAGAGATTATAGTTATTAAAGAAATAACGTGATATTAATTAAGTATAAAATATTATCCTTGACAGTATTTATAAAAACATTTCTCTCGTCAACTTCTAGGTAGTTTAACACCATTTCACGACATAGAGGTGTGTAAAAATATTAAATTATATAATTGCGGCTTGGTGGAAATATAAGAAAATTTTATATTTCATACAATCGCGTACAATACAAAATAGGTATATCAATTATTTCTTCTATTAAAA
Source organism: Tanypteryx hageni (assembly GCA_028673005.1). Classification (NCBI taxonomy): domain Eukaryota; kingdom Metazoa; phylum Arthropoda; class Insecta; order Odonata; family Petaluridae; genus Tanypteryx; species Tanypteryx hageni. Next base: position 13,963,986 of record CM054117.1, read on the forward strand.
TTTAATTTTCACAACTCAAACTAACCTAACAGTCGTTTAGGTAGAGAAAATTGCTATTCTATATGTGAATCCAATGTGGTTTGCGCAATGTACGTATTTGCCCTTAACGACGAAAATTTTTCACTTCAGAAAATGAGACATTTTGGTATTCAAAGTTGTAAATGATATTTGGAGAATACGGTGTACAGAATGGAATTAAAATAAAAACTCCTGAACCGTAAAATAATCCAGAGGAGCACTCTCACGAAAATAGAAAAAAATTAAAATTATATTTACAAGTTTTCAGGACGATGACCTACAGGGACCTGTTGTCGAAAACTGGTCTAAAAGAAAATGAAAAAGAACACGCACAATCATCCGGAAAAACTCCGGAGTTTTTTTCGAGTGATTGTGCGTGTGTGTCTTTCCTTTTTTCTTTGGGCTAGTTTTCGACAACAAGTCCCTGTAGGTCAACGTCCTGAAAACTTGTAAGTATATATTTTTTTCTATTTTCTCTTATTGACGTGTGAGTGCTCATCTGGATTATTTTACGGTTCAGGAGTTTTTATTTTAATTCCATTTCGTATTCAAGACAAATTTTTGGATATTTTGACGTGCATTTCAATTTTAGAGTTAAGAAAATTAATATTAATTCTTCTGTTCGTTCTTGGATTAAAATCCCTAATTCGTGCCAGGATTATAAGTAATTGTAAAATCCTAATCGATAATATGCTACACCTATCCCCGTGTTACTGAAATCGAGGGAAAACACTCCTGTAATCGAAACCATGATGTTACTGTAGACAGTATATGGTCTGAAATTTAACCCAGGTAAAGTAGATTAAATCTTGAAAGTATGATTGTATTTGAAATAACCTTTCTTGACTTATTTTTGTTTATGTATACTTCTTTTTAACTCCAAGCTGCGTTACCTACCGATAGAATGACTAACATCGACAATTATTATTGGTAATTAATGATAAAGAATAGGATAGCCCTCTTCACTGTGACAGTTTCGGGAAAATTAGAGAGAGTCAGCAGCAGACTAAAAATCTACGCGAAATAGATCCTCCCCAGTATGGCGTCAAATATTAGAATTTGGCGTTTAACATTGTTGAATTTCTATCGCGTACACCTTGATGAAAGACTACTCACACCGTGTGTAATGTTTGTTCAGTTTAGAAAACTTTGACCCAGAATAATGCGGAGAGAAACTTCCCTTAAAATGTATGAATACATTGCATGGAGCATGGGAGAGTATTTGCCCATCGAATAAAGTTTCTATGTTCAGCTATTCGCAGTAATGCTAGCTTTGGCCGGCATAAGTAGCAGTGAGCGGAGCATATGAAGATTTGATGTTTGCTGCGGTAGCCGACTCTCCTCCAGTCGAATAAATATTAATATCAGTGGCGATGATGATAATTAATACGAGCAGCTTATTCAACACACTGGTGATTTTGTACAGAAAATACCCACATGCGTGGCCATTACTCGGCTAAGGGCTTGAAATTTCCTTTGTGCCATTAATGAAGCCGCGTGCCTCTTTGAACGCTACCGAAGTGCTGTAGCGAGAGATGCGAGGACAATGAAACGTGGTGAGGCCCCCGACCACTGGACCATGCGTACGTACTGCTTCAAAGGAAAATATAGATCTGACAAATGCGACGATCTAATTTACTATTTTCGAACTTAATTGAAAATTTTGCTCGATTCCTGCGCGAGTTACATCCTATATATATATATATATATGTGTTTGTGTGTGTGTACATACATACATACATACAGAGCCGTCTGAAGGGGGGGCTGGGTGGGCAGTCTCCCAGGGCCCCGCGTCTATGAGGAGCTATAGTAGAAATTGTATTCGAGAAATTGTCTCGAGAAGAGGAGATAGGTGCTCGTTTACTCGTATACTTTTCTCATTCATTTTTAATTACTAAATATAGAAAATAAATATGTAATATATTATGGCTTTAAAAATATATTTCACCTACTGTATTTTAGGAGAAAAACTAACATAAACTTGAAAACAATAATAAAATTGTAATTAAATGAGAAATTTGATTTGTATAAATAGGGGGCCCCGCGGTAACCCTCTCGCCCGGGGCCCCACGAGTCTTAGAGACGGCTCTGCACACACACACACACACACATCCGGTTCCTGGGTTCCTGATTCCAGGAATATACTTAAAACGCAAATAACTCAATCAAATATGCAGATATTAACTTTAAATTTGGCAGAGATAATCTACTCTAATATAAAAATGCTACGACGAAGGAAAATTTACGAAAAACGTCCAGAGTTTGACTCCAGAGGATGATTTGCATTCCCCATAAGATAACACGTAAAAATCGACTTGACGTGCAGGATTTTCTTCTTTTTGAGATTAATATTAGAAAAAAATAGACAACCTTTAGATTCAGACCATTTTAAGGAAAAAATGACAAGGTTTCTTATTCTGTTCATTGTTTTTTGCCTATATTTGGAAATCCTTAATGTTAAACGTTTAATTCACATATTTTGGGGAAATATTGCCATTTGAACGGGATGTTGCCTTGCGTACCAATTACATTGTTAAACCTCGAAATCATATTGTTATTCCAATCCTTATGTGTTTAAGCGTGCTTTGAAGGCTTTTAATTCGGGAAGGAGAGAAAGACGGAAGGAGAGGGAAATGATTTTCATAATTCGTTGCGTTATTTAGGAGAAGGAATACCTAAAGAGCTGAAATATGCTATGTTGTCTGTTCGTTGGTTTGAGTGTAAAGTTATTAAAACGCGAATAACACGATCAATGATGTAGATAGAAAATTGAAAATTTTCGGAAATTTATATAATGAACTAATCATAATTTGTTTATATAGGGTTGATATGGTAATTAAGGAAATAAATGTCCGTTTGTGGCTCAATTATGAGAGGGGATATATTGCACTTCCTTCGAATAAAACTAATAAATTTTGATTTAATGTAACAATATTTTATGTGGATTGAAAATTAAAAAATATAAAATTCACATTATAGTATGTTCCAGAGAGTTGAGTTCTATTTCTTCGTATTCATCTATATACATTTATATTTATAAATAGATTTATATTTAGATAGATGAGTGTTACCAATATAGGTCATTTAAATGTTATCACCTAAATTTCATCTCGGCTTATATCAAACGGATTTTCATGTGCTGTGATATATAATGATAGGAATGTTTATATTCGTGAATTTTTTGTTTGAAAAAAGATTTCACGTGTAGACGCAATAAAAATAATGTTTTAGTCTGCTTTTTACAGAAGGCAACCTTAGCCTCTTAAATGTATTTTTATAACTATGCTATAACTCAATCCTTGTTTCGGTAAAATAACCAATTTAACAACGGCAGAGGCTCCGGATTTATCATCACAAATTACTACTTAACAAATGCTGAACAGCAATAGCCGTAAATAGCAACGTATTATTTACCGTTCCGGGATCTAAAAAGGTATACAGTAATAACGAAACAATAATCTAATCTGCTTTTTCTCTTCATAAATATTTTTTTAAATTTCTTTGTTTGTGCAGAAAAAAGTCCTAATTACCTACTGCCTACCAAATTTGGCAAGATTTTAAATTTTGATTTCAGGTAGACTTCTTTCGTTTCCTAAATTGTATCTCTAGATAAAAATTCATAATATTGGTTTAAAATTTCCATTTTTAATACTCTACGTTACTATTATATATTTATTTTAAGAAAATAATTTTCAAAGAAATTAAACAAAGGTTTTAAAACAAGCATAATGCCGAAACAACCACGGAGATCATTCTCAGATCCCGACAGATTAAAATATAAGAGAATAGCCACAGCATTAGCAGCAAAGTCTTTTAGAGAAAGACAAATTCTACTTCGATCACGACTTATTGTTAGACAAGGGCAGTCTTTTAAAGTTGCAGGTGTTGAACTGTCAAACGATTGCTTTGCTCATGGACAATTATATATAGCTACTTCTAGAGAAGGATGCGGGAAAAATGATTTATTTGAGAAAAATATAGGACAGGAAATATTGTATACCAACCAGCATTAAAATAAAAATTAACTTCTTTTAAATTCTTCATTTATTCTCAAATCTTCTTCAAATTATTTTGTCTTGATATAAAAACCCGAGCAACGCCGGGTATATTTGCTAATACATACACACACAAATCTGTGGAAGTTATTGATAAATTTATGTTATTTTTATCGGACTAAAAGAGCTAAGTATACTTCACATTGATATTAATTTTGTACAGTTATTATTCCATTCAAATATAGTAAACAATACGAGATAGTATTTTTATTAAAAAATAAGTAATAGAAAAACTATTCCGCATTGTTAATTTTATTTTATTATGGAATTCCACGAAGTCTCCGCATCGTCCATAAATTTTTTATTCAATTCCAATAAAATATCATAAAATTAAAAAGAATTTGTTTCGTTATCCTGTGTGTCCGTAGACCGGAATGTGATCGAACTAAAAATTTCTGCAGCCTAAAGATGTAGTATTAAAATAATTTTAATACCACATCTTTAGGCTGCCAAAATGAGTACGCATTTTTAAATATCGTTCGCTGCATCTGCGAACGGAGAGTAATATTGCTTATCTCGAGAATGGGAAAAAAATAATCCATTAAAAACTACGTGAAGAGGGTTGCGAATTCGGGAGCCCTTTGTTAATAAATTCGCTCGTTTCTCGGCAATTGCCTTCTTTCCGGGCGGCACATTGTCCCTTTAAACGAAAAGCGATTCAAGGTGCACTCGCATGCACTGGACGAGTGCTCTCTGACGAAAAGCCGGGATAAAAGGCTCGACTCTTCTCGCCTACCGCGGTTGCGAGGAACGGATTCTCTCTCTCCCTTCCAATCCGCCTCCTCTCCCTTCCAACCCTCTCTCTCCCTCTCCTTTTCAACCCTCCTTCTCTCCCTTCCATCCCTCCCTCTCTCCCTTCCAATCCTCCCTCCCTTCCAACCCTCCCTCTCTCCCTTCCATCCCTCCCTCTCTCCCTTCCAATCCGCTCTCTCTCCCTTATAATCCGCCCTCTCTCGTTTCCAATCCTCCCTTCCTCCAACTCCCTTCCTTCCAATCCTCCCTCTCTCTCTCTTTCAATCCATCCTCCCTCCCTTCCAATCCTCCCTCTCTCTCTCTTTCAATCCGCCCTCCCTCCCTTCCATTCCTCCCTCTCTCTCTCTTCCAATCTTCCCTCCCTCCATTCCTCCTTCTAACTTCCTCCTTTCCAATCTTCCCTCCCTTCCTCCTTCTAACTCCCTCCCTCCCAATCCTCCCTCCCTCCTTTCAACTCCCTCCCTCCCTCCTTTCAACTCCCTCCCTCCCAATCCTCCCTCCTTCCAACTCCCTACCACGCGTGCCCAACTCTCCAAACAACAACAACAACCTTTTTGCGGCATTCGGAACTTTTCATAAAAAAGAAGAAAAGCAAAAAATAGATGGCATTGTGGGGTGCGCGCGCAGCTAACGTGTGTCGGAAAAACGAGGGTTTTTTTTGATTGGACGCAAACCGTTTCCTCCGTTCTTTCGCGCCATTATTAAGCATTTCTTTTGTCCAGATTTTTCAGTAGTCCCCTTCGGAGGAGGAGAGAGAGAGAGAGAGCGTGCCCCGAGCGCTCGTTTCAATCACGAAAGGAGTGCGCTTTGGAGAGACTCCCTCTTCTCTCTTTTCCGCTGCCGCCTTTTGCTCTCTCTCTCTCGCCGCGGCCGAATTCATCTGAAGGTAAAAATATAATAACAGCCCGAGTTCCGCCATATTGCCGTTAGTTGGATGTTTTTAATAGCTTTTAAAATGGACCCTAATGTGGAGGCACGTTGTGCGTGGTCTCTTTTTTCCCTCCGCATATATTTTGTTTAGTTTTTTATTATATTTTTTATCTTTCTCTCCTTATTTTTATCTTTTCCATTCTCCCGTCTTTCATTTGTTGTGCAGGAACGAAAGGCTTCATTTATGTGCAGTTTGACTTCATTGCAGCTTGTTTTAGAAGTAAATTGCTCGATTTGAAGGAACAGTTCTATTTATAGTCTTGTGCAGTGTAATCAGTGAAATTACATTTAGTACGAATCTATTTTTAGTAAAGTTGATGATTTCCGACCGGAAAAATTAATGAAGTGCACGTCCTGCAATATTCTATTGTGCGCTCACCTTAAATATGTTAATACTGTTTTGGATATTTATTAAAATTATTTTTATGGAAAATGTCTATGAACTTTTAATATAACACGTAATGGCAAAACTAAAATTATCTTTAGGATAATTACTATGCACAATTTTTTTATATTACATGTAATTTGCATTCAAATTGCTTTATTGACATTTAAATAACACTTGGATATAGAGTTACAGCTTACTCCTCAACGTTACAAATATTCATTAAAGGTTTTAATCAATAATTCATTACACGTATTGTTAATGGCGTTTCATGAAAATTATAGAAAAAGACGGATAACATTTGAATGTCAATAATGTCGTAGGAAAGGTGTCGTTACGATGTGACCGATCATAAATAAATTCGGCAAAGTTTTACGACGGAATACGAGAAAAAATCGCAGGTCAGAGTTTTTTAATTCCTTGTAGTAATATGTCGTTTCGCGTTTAATACCACATGCAGGTTTTTCTTTTTATACGACATAAATGCGTCCCTGGAAAATTCTACAGATATGGAAATACGTAAAATGAAACCTATTTCTCATATAAAATATTAATATCTCAAAAATGTGCATGAAAAATTAGGTGAATTATACATCGACTGTATACATAATCCACATATTATGCCAAAATTCTTTACCAAAGGAATTGTCTATCTAAAAGCCAAAGACAGTGATAAAAAAATCCAACCAAATATAGACCTATCACATGTTTATCTACCATATACAAAATACTAACATCCATCATAACAATGAAATTAGATCAGCATCTTAGTTTCAACAAAATCTTACGTGAAGAACAGAAAGGATGCAGAAAACGTTGCCGAGGCTGCAAAGAACAAATCATAAAAGATTCCGCTATAACCAATCAAGCAAAAACAAACAAAATAAACCTTTACTGCGCATACATAGATTACCAAAAAGCATTTGACAGCGCCCCACACTCATGGCTACTACACATTTGTGAAATCTACAAATTAGACTAGACAATTATTGACTTCTTGAGAGATATTATGAAAACACGGAGAACTGAAATACATCTACAAACAGCCAGAGGAATATTTCAAGGAGACTCCCTATGTGCTCTTTGGTTCTGCGTAGCGCTTAATCCACTCTCTGCCCTACTTAACCGAATGAAATATGGACATAAGATCAACCATAACCAAGATATGTATTATGTATTGAGTGGTACCTAAGCTGTTGTGACGAGAGTTCCTGTGACTTGAAGTTAAGAAGTAGTATATAGTGTATAGGAAATAGTATCAAATAGGTTATATTTTTGTGCTAAGTAAACCCATTTTTTAAATGTAAATTGAGTATTATGCATTGAGTTGTGAAGGGGACCCGCTGCCACCGGGACCTGCTCCCAATTGTAGCGTTTATGTGAATAATAATAATAATACCCATAACATAATAAACCATTTACTGTACATGAATGACCAAAAACTATATGCGGCAAACAATAAACAATTGAAATCAGAACTTCACGTAACAGAAATATTAAGCTCAGATATTAAAATGAACTTTGGTATAGACAAATGCAAAACATGCTACATAGAAAAAGGAAAACCTCAAGAACACGAAGGATATTCTCTCAGTAAAAATAGAAAGAAAATTGAAGCCATGAGTAAAGACGAATATTACAAATATCTAGGATTTTCACAAACACCCCTAATAGATCACTCAGCAATAAAACTAGAAATACGAGATAAGTTTAAAGTACGCCTAGAAAAATACTCAAAACTGAATTAAATGGTAAAAACATGATCAAGCAATAAATACCTATGCAGTACCAATCCTCACTTATTCCTTCGGTATAATAAAATAGACAAATACAGACCTTGACTCATTAAACACACTCATCAGAATGACATGTAATAATGATCAAATTCACCATGAACATTCAGCCGTCGAAAGATTCTCCTTACCCAGAAAAGATGGAGGCGGAGGATGTATTGACATAAATAACCAGGCGCCGGAAGGGAGAAAGAAGGGGAGGAAGGATGCAACAAGAATCCCTACACATTTTGCACATTTACAATATATTGGTTATTTATTTATATGAAGATTAAATACATTATATTTGGTTAAAATCCATTTGTTCAGTTCTCTAGAAATACGTGTAAAAGAAATATTATTAAACTTTTAACTGTGGTAGCCCTGCTCCTTACTCCGCTTTAAAAATCTTGATTTCATTATGGTATGTTGTACAAATCTTATATACGCAATTTAATTGAAATCCGCTCAGCCAAATCCTTAATTACTAAAAGAGTTTAATTTGTAATTGTGGCACCCCTGTTTGGCTGATTCGGGCTAAATATGCTTATATGGTTTTGTATATAAGTGTGAATTATAAGTATTAAATTTGGTTAAAATTAATGTGGACAGTTCAACACAAATAAGTGTAAAATAATTTTTTATCCCTAGTATTGTGGCAGCCCTGCTTTCTATATCTCTATTAAACATCCTGATTTCGTTATTTTATGTTGCATGCCTACTTCATACAAAATATCGTTGAAATCGGTTATGCCAATTCCTTCCAAATTCATAATAACCGAAAAGTTTAACTTTACAATTGTGGCACCTCTGCCTTATTGATTCGGTCCAAATATGTCAATTTGGTCATTAATTTATGTGCATATTCTATGTATTAAATATAGTTGAAATTGGTTCATCCATGAAGAAGATGTTAGGGACACACACACAGACACGGACACCCGGGCGGTCTCTTAAGACTACTTTCCATTTTTTGAAAAGCAGGCTAAAAATGCCAGTAACCATGCTAACCTCCTTACAATGAAATATTTATTCGTTTAAATTGACTAAACTCTAATTAACTTGAAAATTTCAGCTCTCTAACTCGCATTGTAGTATCTAAACATTTACCTATTTGTTTAAAATTTAAGAATTTAAAACTGCCAAACAAATCCAAATATCAAAATTTGTATAATCCCTATTTCGTTTTTTTTTACATTTCCTATCTCTAAAAAGAATGTCAGCTCCGTAGAACATTCGGAAATAAAAAAAACCTTGAAAATTTGTTTAAACAATTGCGAATTTTTAGCGGCCACATTGTTGTACTTTTTCAATATTTTCGTTTTTTCTAGTTGGTTTTGCACAACATCCTACCTTAGAAAAAAATTTCGAATCTCCACCTCATCCGGAAGTGCCTAAACATTAGTAAAGACCTTCGGCGGGCTTTGCTTCAGTTACTATTGCCAGGAACAGCAGAGGATCGGCGACCAAGTGAACGGGGGCGATGGCGAGGACAGCGAAGCAGACGTCCGAGGTATTTTACAGCGGCATAGGCGCCGAGAGAGGGAGTGGGAGAGATGCTGGACATCGAAGGATGCCGCCGCCCCACCCCCGCTTGAACCCGACGCCGGCGCCGCTGGAAGAAATGTATATTTGAATATCATTACTCGATTTTTTAAGAAAAACCTGAAATGTTACGAGGTTATTGTTTTGAAATTACGCTTGATTGATGCGTGATTTTTTACTATGTGACATTTTATCTTTTGGAAGGGTTTTTTCGTGTCTTCGGTAATATGTTTTTACGAAGTTAATTAAATCGAGTAAACGGAGCCGCACCTCGACAGTTATAACGAGGTGCGGTATCCGGTTGGCCGCTTTCCGGCAATATTTAATAGTGCGTGATCCTATTAATTGCCGATGGATTATAGTCGAGAATTATTTTCCGACTCACGGTTTGCTCTATAAGTCTCTAGTTGTGCCCATATGGCAGAGGGACGAGCAGTATTGATCTTGTTGCCGTATAAGCCTCTTTGCTTTTATAAGCAAGGGGCCGGGCAAATAACTTTCAACCGTTTTTCGGATAACGCCTTATGCCCTGTACCCTTAAGGCAGAATGGCAGGCGAAAGTATTATTTCCGGTAAACCTTCCGCTACTTCCTCGCAACCATTTGGTGATAAGACGAGGAAGTAGCGAGGGACGGCGATCTTTTTGTTTCTTTAGATCGCCGTCGGGTGGCGGCGAAAACCAATTGAATTTTTTCCTTAGGTAGGATTTTATGCAAAACCGACTAGAAAAAAATGAAAATCTTGAAAAAGTGCAACAATGCGGACGCTAAAAATTCGCAATTGTTTAAACGAATTTTCAAGATTTCTGTATTTCCGAATGCGCTACGGAGCTGAAATTTTTTTATAGGTAGAATTTGTAAAAAAACGAAATAGGGATTATACAAATTTTGATTTTTTAATTTGTTTAGCAGTTAAAAATTCTTAAAATTTAAACAGATAGATAAATGTTTAGACACTACGCTGCAAGTTAGGGAGCTGAAATTTTTAAATTATTTAGAATTTTGACTATTAAAACGAATAAACTTTTTAATGTATCCATGAGTTTGTTATTGCGGCCGTAAAAATTATTTAAATTTATACATTTAGAAAAATGTAATTTCACTTCTAATTGTGCTATAAATTTAAAATTTGGCATACTTGTGTGGCATTATTAACCCAATGTGGAAAAAGTATAATATTCTTAAAATTGTAAATATTAGTGATTGTTTAATTCTATTATTTTTCCATAGTGAAAAAACGAAAACCGATCATGAAAAGAAATCTTTAGAATTAAAGTAATATTCCTCATGATGAAATATCTCTGTGCAAATTAATGTTTTTTTCAAGGTGCGATTAAATGCTTGCAGTACGCAAGCACCTTCTACTAGTAAGTTATATCCTCCTCTGTAAGAAACGTCTATATATAATGATAGGAGGATATTAATGTTTAGGCACTTCCAGATGAGGTGGAGATTCGAAATTTTTTTCATAGGTAGGATTTTGTGCAAAACCGACTAGAAAAAACGAAAAATCATGAAAAAGTGCAACAATGCGGCGGCTAAAAATTCGCAATTGTCTAAACAAATTTTCAAGGTTTATGTATTTCCGCATGTGCTACGGAGCTGAAATTTTTTTTATATGTAGAGTTCATAAAAAAACGAAATAGGGATTATACAAATTTTGATATTTTAATTTGTTTGGCAGTTAAAAATTCTTAAAATTTAAACAAATAGATAACCTTTTAGACATTATGGGATGAGCTAGGAAGCTGAAATTTCAAGTTATGTACAGAGTAGTACATTTGCCCAAATAAAGATTTGAATTTCTCCATAAATATATTGGGGCGGCTGTTAAAAATGTTTAAAATTTAAACAATTGGAAAAATATTATTTCACTTCTAGAAGTACTACAACTTTAAAATTTGGCAGAAATGTGTAGCATTAGTACCCCATAATGGAGAAAGTATAAAATTCTTAAAATTGCAAAGTTTTGGGATTGTTTTAGTCTATTATTTTTACATAAGGGAAAAAAGAAAATTGCTCCGGAGGTGAAATATTTAAAATTAAAAAAATATTTGTAATGATGAAATATGAAAAATGAATGTTTTTTTATGTTGAGATGATATGCTTGCCGAATGCAAGCACCAACTACTAGTATGTTAGATCCTCCTCTGTAAGGAACGTCTATATATAATGAAATATCTCTCTAAAAATTAATGTTTTTTTCAATGTGAGATTAAATGCTTGCTGTATGCAAGCACCTACTAGTATCATGATAATATATAGGACGGTACTAATGTTTAGGCACTTCCAGATGAGCTGGAGATTCGAAATATTTTTCTTAGGTAGGATTCTTGCAAAACCGACTAGAAAAAACAAAAATCTTGAAAAAGTTCAACAATGCGGCCGCTAAAAATTCGAAATTTTTCAAACAAATTCTCAACATTTATGTATTTCCGAATGTGCTACGGAGCTGAAATTTTTTTTAGGTAGAATTTATAAAAAACGAAATAGGGATTATACAAATGTTCATATTTTAATTTGTATGGCAGTTAAAAAGTCTTAAAGATTAAACAAATAGGTATATGTTTAGATACTACGGGCGACTTATGTAACTGAAAGTTTTATGTAATTTAGACCTTAGTCTATGTAAACGAATAAATATTTCTATTTCTGCAGAATATGGTAATTGCGTCCGTTAAAAATTATTTGAATTTAAACAATTAGATAAATGTTATTTCACTTCTAAATGTGGTACAACTATAAAATTTGGCAGAAATGTGTGACATTATTAACCAAATGTGGAAAAAGTATAATATTCTTAAAATTGCTAATATTAGTGTTAGTTTTACTCCATTATTGTTCTATAAGGAAAAAACGAAAATCGGTGCAGAGGAGAAATCTTTTTAATTAAAGAAATATTTCCCGTGATGTAATATCTATCTGAAAAATTAATGATTTTTTAAGGTGAGATGAAATGCTTGCAGAATGCAAGCACCTTCTACTAGTATATAATAGATGTACCTCCTCTGTAAGAAGAGTCTATATATAATAGATATATAGGAGAATACTAATGTTTAGGCACTTCCAGAAGAGCTGGGAATTCGAAGTTTTTTATGAGGTTAGGATTATGTGCAAAACTGACCAGATATAACGAAAATCTTGAAAAAGTTCAACAATGCGGTCTATTAAAATTCGCAACTTTTTAAACCAATTTTCAAGGTTTGTGTATTTTTGTATGAGCTACGAAGCTGAAATTCCTTTATAGGCATAATTCGAAAAAAAGTCGAAATAATGATTATTGAATCTTTGATATTGTAATTTGTTTGACTGTTAAAAATTCGTAAAATTTTAACAAAGATGCAAATATTTAGATACTACGAGGCAAGCTAGGGAGCTGAAATTTTAAATTTATTTAGAAGTTAGTGCCAACGCTTAAATAAACATTTGAGTATTTCTTTAAAATTGTAATTACGGCAGTTATAAATTTTTCAATAATTCAACCATTAGATAAATATTATTTCACTTCTATATCAGCCACAAGTTTAAAATTTGGCTGAAAGGTGTGGCATTAGTGCATCACAATGAAAAATAATAATATTGTTAAAATTTCAAATTTTTGGTATTGTTTTAATCAAATATTTTTCCATAAGGAAAGAATGAAAATTGGTGCACAGTTGAAACTTCTGAATTAAAAAAGTATCTCTCTGAAAAATTAATATGTTTATTAGGGTGAGATGAAATGCTTGCAGATAGCAAGCGCAAACTACTTGTGTGTATATATATATATATATATATATATATATATATATATATACATAGCTTTTGGACCCCGTCTATATACATTTTCACACACACACACACACACACACACACATATATATATATATATATATATATATATATATATATATATATATATATGTTTTGGACCCCGTCTAATCTGAAAAAATACAAATCACCTTGCAGGGTTCGAACCATCTCACTTGAGAAAGAAGAGACCATTTTTGAATTAGAGATAGGCTAAAGAAATCGTTCTGGGTAAATAAGAGAGGCTATCCTGAAATTTAATCTTCAACGTCTCAAGATAACAACAGATACGACCGAAACACCTTAAACCTTAAACAGTCCTCAGCATCAGTAATATATACCCTGAATTTCAGTTATGAAATTCGAGCTTGCGGAAATATAATAACTTGGTGAAAAATAATTTTATGACTAATTTCTCTTATAAACGAGTAGCAGACTGTGATTTTTCTCAGGAATATCTTGGAAGATACGTTTACCGATACCAGATTTCAAATGGAGCATCGATTTCTTCTACAAAGAATGGCCGGATACAAATATGGGTGGCAACTGGGTGTCGCAAAACGCTCAATGGACACCTGACGTTTGGAGAGCCTCTGAGGATGTCGGAGAGACGTACATGAAGAGACATCTGTAGTCTCTTGCTCCAAAAACGAAAACGGTATCTCTTGCCTTGTGTGCGGGATCCCCGCCCTGCTTGAATGTGAAGAATTTAAAAACTAATTTAATATCCGGCAACAATTTCTGTGCAAGAAGACCGCTTTTGCTGCATTCCCAGTTCACTTGCACGCCAGGTTCAATGAAATGCACCTGGCTTGATTCCAAAGCTGATACCGCAGCTGATACCATAAGCGATTTACTGGAGGTTGAGCAAAAACCGACTCGTATTGACATCGACATAAACACGACCGTTTTGATAGCTGCTTTATGTTTTACCACTAAAGATTTTTTCACCTCTAAACCAGGTAAAGTTGACTCTGGTAGCGCGCTAACATTTATTGTGATCTTGTCAGTCGGGCGTGCTTGTTGCCTCTGTTAGCTCCTAAGCACGCCTTTTCTTCAAACATTTTGACTTATTGTTTAATCTGAATGTTATTGATAATTATTATTGAGGTTATTGAGATAAGTAATCGGAGGTGAGTTGTTTGGCACCACGGTACATATCTCTCTATAATGTGTAGATTATAGTTATAATATAATCTAAACGGAACTTATGATGCCTACTTTCCACATAATTATTTATTAAATACTTATATTTGCTTTAATAGCTTTAAAATCACCGCGGATGAGTAGCTCTTCGTGTTCCCAAATTTTATAATTTAGCGTTATAAAATATTACAAATACATTCGAACGGAAAACAAAATTGATCACGCGTATTTGTGTTGCAATAATAACGGGTGTATGTACTAGACTAGTGATGGCGAACCTTTTCGAGTCCGTGTGCCAAAATTAATGAAATAAGAGATCATTTTCCAGCTCGCATGCCAGCCATAAGCGTGACCACCGGAGGAGTCGGGGGGAGGGGGGGTGTACCATCAGTGTCTTCCTAGCTATATCGGAATGTATGCATTTATTTTGAGTTATTTGTTTTACAATAAAAGCGTTCCATGTGGTTTAAAATGTTTTAAGTTCTGTGGCATTCACATATTATCATATTCGTATCCAGATCATAACCCCTCCCCCATTTTTCAACGTCTGGCCACACCTCTGGTGCAAGCATTACAAAACTACTTAACACTTTATTTATGCCAGCTAGGATTACTTATATGTCCATCATACAATACAAATTAAATACAATGATACAAAAATTAATAAAAAATATAAATTAATTTTACCTGTTACTTAGTGGGATTTCTGCTGCTGTACTGTGGGAGATAGTTCTATAGCAGTTGTGTAGTTTGTACATTTCAATGCTACACAGGCAGCACTAACATCATTAGTCAATCTGTTTCTCCTGTCTGTCTTTATGGTGTGCAAAGCAGAAAACAAAGATTCACACGAGTAAATTGATTAAAAATTGTCCAAATAGCTTTAGTAACTCTTTTAAGTGTGTCAAACGTTCGAGGAATGCTATTCCACACTTTCAGAACCTCATTGTCAGCACTTTTATTCATTACTCCTCTTAACCGATCTCGCTCAATTGTTTCTAATTCTGATCTTAAATCAATAAACTTTTGTTTCCAAATTGAGCTGGACTATAACTAAACTAGCTGCATTTCAAAATCATTTAAATCCATCCAGTCAAACATTTCTAATCTCAAATTTTCCAAAATAACTGTATCCTGATATTTTGCAGTGCCTTCAAACTCCCAGGACTTTATAAATCTGGACGAGAACTGTTCGATTATTGAACTTAAGATCTCACTCCGAACCTTTTCCGAGTAAAGTTTGTTGTGAAATTCCGTTTCGTTAAAATGCTTCTTCAAGAGAGGAAAGTACTTAAAACTACTATTTTCCACATCACGTTTGAAGATTTGAAACTTGATTTCGAAGCATTTTATTATGCTTAACATAACATCCATAGTTTTTCCAAAACCTTGTAATTTCATATTCAATTCGTTCAAATGCAATGAAAATTCAGTGATAAACAAAATTTTGCTGAGCCGTTGGACGAAATGCAGAGTTTGTAAAATTATTTACTGTATATGTTGGTCATCCGCTGCTAGGTTTCCATTGTATTATACACTAGGAGGCATTGTGTGCAAAACTCGTATAAAAAGAACTTGAGGACATAATGACGGTTGTGAAAAAAATCTTTAATTTCATTGTTTCACGGGCTCTAAATAAAAGACAATTTCAGTCACTATTAAATGAAGTAGATTCAGTTTACAATGGATTGCTCATGTATGACAATGTGCGATGGTTTAGTCGAGTTAATGCACTTGAGCGCTTTGTGGAGTGTTTAAATGAAATTCGAATGTTTTTGGGCGAGAAAAAAATAGAATCTTTTTCTCAACTAAGCGATGTAGCTTGGTTCAGCCAGGGGGAGTTATCTCTTATGGGTGAAATTGGTTCTAAGCAGATGTGTGACGTGACGTTTAGTTCCATGTCAGCAAAACTCACCCCATGGATCGCATTTTTAGCATTTTTAGTTTTTGCCGCTTTTGTTGAGGTGTTTCCTTTCTATCTAATGTAGACTGCATAAAAATAAGTCTAACGACTTTTAATTTCGGTGAGGAAATAATGTTATATATTTAAGTTGTCATTATCAGACACTTCGACATAAAATAAAAGTTAACATAAGCTTTTCTTCTTAGAGTTATTCCCGAAAAATAATGAAAGTTGTGTGGAAAAATGAAAACGAAAACACTTTGATCCATCGGTTTTACCTATTGGTTTAATCCAAAAATATAGAAATTGATAGAACATTTAAAAAATGAACTTTTTACAAAACTTATAGTATAAGATATTAAATACTTATCGTATTTTCATTATTTCTCAATCAATATTAATAAATTTTACTTTTTATTGTTTACATTTTGGAAATCTTTGCTTATAAGTATAATTTTCAGGTTTAACATTGCCGACTATTATAAATTTAATTACCAGCCAATATTTGATACATATTATAAATATAATATTGTCTTTTGCTACATTTTGTTTAGCCATTTTGACGTTCGCTGTTTTTTCCATTCGCCGTTTTTGTTTACACTGTTTTGACGTTCGCTATTATTCATTCACTTTTATGACATGATACCCGGACAGACACAACGAAGAAATATAAGCCTATTTGCATTCTGGAAAGTAGGCTAAAAATCTTGCGTACATACATCCTAGATGCTCCATGTATCATAGATACGAGTATGTAAAAGGGTGTACGACATCTATCGTTTGCTTTATAAAATTACCTATAATTGTCGTACGACAATTATAAAAATAGCACCATAGTAGGTACGTGCAAAAGAACGCAGATTTAGTTTACTTCCGTAGACTTTCAAATACGATTCGAATTGACTCAGAAAACTGTTTTGAAGACAGAAATTTTAAGTTTCTTGTGAATAAAATATTTCTTTGCCAAGAACAACCAGCATTTTTGTCGTACTCAAAATTATATAGGACAGTTATTGGGATAACGGAAAAAGATGAGAATATAGGGAAAAGGAGAGAGTGAAAGAGAGAGGAAGAAGCGAAAGATAGGGACACGGGATGGGATGGAGAGAACGAGGGAAAGCGGAAGTTTGGGAGGGGGATATAGGGATGGATAGAGGGAGGGATAGAGGGAGGTAGAGAGAGAGGGGGCAGAGAGAGGGGGTGAGAGAGGGAGGAGAATGGGAGAAAGGGTGAGAGAAACCCGGAAATAGGGCTAAATATAATTTTCTATCTAATATATATGCCGAAAGGAGGAGGTATAGGGTTGCACATGGACAGCCGACGAATTTGTCTCGCGGGGCGAGGCACAGGGTTGACGCTCTAAAACTCTCACTATCTAAGCAAGTATAACGGTCGAAGAAGGACTAAATGAGAATATTGGATAAAATGTCCCATCGTAGTTGAGCATTCGATTGTTCGGACTCATTCTTCAGTTCCGCCCGACCTCCGACATCCTTGTAAAAGTGCTATAAATGGACTAGTCAGATACTCTGGTAATGGGTGATCTATTGTAAGGTTCCTTTATTACGAATATCTTGGGGTGCGAAAATCGTTATTTATTCTTAAAATTTGTCATAACGAGTATTATGTAAAAATACCGATTATTTTTTGGGTGAAACTTTATATATCGTTCATATAGATAAACTTTATATTAATTAAATATCGAATAAAACTTCAGAAGACGTATTTATTCTCTGGAACGAGATTTAGACTATAATGTATGTTACTGTAGCCAGTCAAGTCATTCCGACCACACTTAAGAGTTTTTTTTGGTCAAATCCTATTTGCGGCACTTCAGCCTGATTCACACGTGGCTATGTAATATCTGTTTTGTAAAGCATCACCACACTCGAGGGTTGAACCCTGATCTTATGGATTGGCATTTGGGCTCACTAACTGCAGTGCCACCAGTTGGTATGCATGTGGCTACATTAACGGTTAAATTTCTTAAAACACAACCTAATGGGTGAGGGAACAGACTAGAAGGGAACTTATTTCCAATGTGTATTACTTATGCCAGTCCTCGATTTTCATTTAATATTTCGGCTTTGTCCTTAGTATATTTTTTCTTTTATCACCATCTTGCGGAAATTTCTAAACGAGCTATGCCGCGGCCATTACTCTTTGGCTGGGCTTCAATGAAGAGTGGCTTCACAAACGGGAGAGAGGGCGTAGGCGGTCGTCATGATGCAGATATAGAGGGATTGGGAGATCGGTTTGGGGAGGAAGGAGGGGGCGCAATGGAGGGGTTGAACCGGGAGGGTTGAAAGGGGGAGTGGAAGGATGAAAAGAGGGAGGGTAGAAGGGGGAGGGTGAAAAGGGGGGAGATGAAAGGGGGAGGACGAGATGGGATTGCGGGACGATGACGCCGCGTTGATGTCTCTCAGTTGAGTTCACACGTGCGTGCCTCTCTCCCTCTCTTCGATTACGACGGCCTTTGCCTCTGCCGCATGCCCCACAGCGACGCCCTCGTTACCGCCCCCACCTTCTTAACCCGCTTCGTCGATTTCCTGTGTGCCTGCATCGGTTTCTCCCACCTCCCCCCGTCACATGCAAAGAGGATCAGATGCAGTTAATAACGGCCTTTATACAGCCTGCCTGGAATGTAATAACTTTATTACCTCCTAAAAATCTCGATGAAATGTTTAAATGGCAATTTGCTTATGATATAATAACTCGTTGTCGTCTTTGACGGTAAGATAAAAAATATCGATAAATATTATGAGACAATGCATTTTATAAATAATTAATCTATATTCTATTAATTAAGCCGAAATTCTGAAAGAGATGATACTGAAGATAAAAGCTCAAAAACTAAGGTTTTTCAGGTTTTGATCGCGTGATATGAATCGTTTGTCTCTTCTAAAACCATCTTTCCTGTTTCATTAACCTTTGAATGTTTGATGTCAACAAATTAATAGTCGCTTCTTATTGTTAGCATATTTGGTGAATTCAAGAACAAGTATTTAAAAAACACTTGTCTCAATAGCCACGAAAAGATTAAGACGAACTCGATAGTTCCCTTTTGAATTACATTTGGTGAAAAACGGGAAGAATTCTCCTCGGTGCATGCTATACAAGTGGCCATTACAACGGCAGTTTATCAAATCATTATTCGTTAAATTAACTGTAACTGAAACAAATAATTTTGCATCGCTAGGCCGACTTTTTAATTCGTTAATACCTTTAACGGGTTAAAAATTCAACCACATTTATCATATATCCCGGTCGATCTTTCAAGTTTTGAAAAACATTTCAAACTAACTTAGCAGCAATAAAAACTTATTTAAGATATTTAAATAGCCATCAAAATGTTTTGTTCAATTTGTCCAAGGGCTAATTTCCTGATGCATTATTAGGTTTTCTTCGTCTGTGCTAACTCACTGAAAGATAAGTCATACCCTTAAACATCCGGTTCCTTCATTTGAATGTATTTTCATTCCTCATACGATTTATTGAGTAAATAACCAAATTGTATTTACTTTACAGTTATCTGGATTTTATTGTCTGGAGTTTTTTCGCTTTTTTTATCCAATAACAGACTCAAAGAAACAGCAAGCATACTTGTGAAACTATTTCGTACGCCTCTTTTTCAGAAATATTAGTATATTCGTCTCCTGAAGAGCGTAAGTGTAAAGTGATTTTCTCTTCTCCTTGAGTAAACTGACATAAAACTTGGGCACCCGAATGTTTTTGTACGAGTCGTTGGAGCGATTATGTGGGTCTGGCGATGCGTGCAAACGTCACAAGGAGGCGCATATATATATATATATATATATATATATATATATATATATATATATATATATATATATATATATATATGTGTATATGTGTGTGTGTATTTTAAGACCCGCTAACTGCTTCTTAGAACGAGGGGATGACATGAGCTGGCCGCGAACCTCCGCCAGGCGGAAGTTTCAAGCTTTTTAGTTCCCACAATACACACACACATATCATTTGTTTGGCTCCTTATTTGCTTTCAATACTTTCTTCCTTTTAAAAAGACTCTTTTGAAAGAGAGAGAAAAAGAAGCTGCTATTCCACCTCGTTGTTAAAAAGAGGACCAATGGAATGTGGGTTTCCGTCAGAGCGCAGAAAGATGGCGAAACGTGTTTGCTTTTGCCTGTTTGTCAGCAATTCGTCACGACGTTCCTTAGTATATGTTTTCTATTATTATTTTTTAAAAGATAAGTAGCTGTAAAAATAAGATTAAAATCGATCTTTTGTTTTAGTAATTTCACGGTAGCTCTTCCCAAATACTCGAAACAAAACACCTAAGCGAAGTAACACATTTTTAATTTTCTGTTAATTGCGCCGTAAAACTACTAATTCCTTATGATAATACGTTTAGAAACTAGTAAAGATATGCAAATTAAATCTTAAATAAGTAATTCTTTCTGAAATTTCTGATCTAACGTGAGTATTAATTTACACAAGTCGATATACACACAATTGGTATGATTGATATTGAATATGATTCAATTGTAAATATTCATCCAGCTATATTAAATTACAATTATACTATAATTTCAAAAAACTAAAGAATTCAGCATTGATGCGGCGCGACATTAAAAAAGTTTTTTAGACTTAGAACTCAGTATTTGCTTCTGTAAAATATTTGAAGAAGAAGAGTCTGTTAATTATTGTCGTTGCTAAAATTCATTTTTACATTCTAACTGAAAAATGACGTAAATGTATTCACTAATTACATAGGTACGCTATTCACGTTTTAATAAAAAGAATTGTGTTCATTATTGTGACTATATTCAGTATGTAGCATCTTCTTCGATTGTGCCAGAATTAAGGGTTCCCTCTTTTATATTTGTCGGTAAAACACCGTAATATTTAAACATTTTTATCGTTTAAAATCATATTTTGAAATGTAGAGTAATTTCATGCCGATCAACTTAGCCAGTACTTTAGAAGTCGTTATCCGTCCTGTACAAATAAGAAAAACCAATGCGGTCAAAAGCACTCGAAAAGTCATAAGGAGCACAGAAGGGCTCTAAATACGCCACAATCACAGCAATCTTTCCTACGGATTCGAACGTCGCTAAATATCCTCCTTCACTCCTCCTTTTCCATCGATAAACCAATCCATCACGACCCATTTCACACCGGCATTAGCGAAACCAGCGATCCTTTTCTCTCTTCGAAAATAATTGTTTGCTATGTTGTTCGGGCGCAAAAGCGTGAGAAAATTTCACGGACTGCGGTCGTTCCTCACGGACTGTCGGGCCGCCGGGGGCGGAAGAGCGTCCACGCAAGAGATAGGGCAGCCCCGCTACCTCCCGATGCCACCGAGTACCAGCGAGATGGCGTCGACGGCGATCCCGTGTCCTCAGCCCCTTCAAATGAAGCGCAGGTCCAGGTGAAACGTATTCATTCTCCGGCACGGTGGCCAAACTTCGAAATATATGGCGGGCAGCGCTCTCGTCTCCTCTTCCACGTACCTTAGAATCAAAGAAATTGGAGGGCTGCATTTCTGAAATGACTGTTCACGTGGTTGAGATCCGCATTTTATGGTCTTGTGGAGAGTTTATAAGAACCTAGAAAAAACAAACTGCAGCGGCTAAATCGGCGTGCAAAATTATCTCCCAATTGTGTAATTAATGGATCGTAGCGTATAGGGCAGTGCGAGCGCTATAATCAGGATGTCACGAATAATTGTTTCCTTTTCCCTCTTACATGCTCCTAGAAAATATATTTTTAAAGGGTAAAAATGATGCAATGGCGATTTACACTTCGTATTTATCTGTGTAATTTGTGAGCTTAGGTAAAATTATTATTGAGAATTAAGTTCCCTCACGAAATAACGACAACGAGACCATTTATGAGAAGATAGTATAGCGATATCAATTAATAGATTACTATCGAAATAATGTAAAAATAAAGCAAGTGCATGGTCGGGGCGAAATTAGAGTTCGATCCCTTTCTCGAATCACGAGACAACTCTCGGCGATTCAAGGGACTATTTTTACTAAAGCGGTCATGTGCAAAGGTTGAAATGCGGGGAGAATCCGAGTGAAGTTTCGCCGCCTATCTGCCGGGTCGAGCTGTTTGAGTCGGTAAGTGCTTTAAGACTTGCTGTTTTGAGTGATTGATAGTGTCAGTAATAGATCCTTCGATTTCTGCAGAGACGCAAACGGATAATCATTTGACAGAATTCAAATTTTTCTAAAACTTAGAACCAGCTTTACAGAGAAGAGATTCCATCGGCCTTCGGTGTAAAGAGTATTTATTTAGTTATTTATTTAAAGCATCGGATCTCTAAGAAAGTAATAGAATTTTAATAACTAAAAGTTCTAGAATTTAAATATAAAAACAACATATAATACTCAAAACATAACAGTAAAAATAAAAATAAAACGGGAGTGTAAATAAGAATTACTCGTAGAATGTGTAAGGTGCACCATTGAGGATCCATAGCTTTTGCTTTTACCGTTTATTACATTTAGTCGGGATCCATCGAGTTGGCTCCTATGACGTCAATTTCGGTCCAGTGGTTTAGAAAATGTTTTACGGCGTGAGGGAAGTGCAAAGGTATGGGGAAAATTCCAATCGGCGGTGTTGTGGAATGGGATGAAAAGGAGAAGGGGAGGGTGAGAGGGAGGAGAGGAGGATGAGAGGGAGGAGGGGAGAGTGAGAGGGAGGAGGGGCGGTCAAAGGAATTTGCGGAATGAGGTTGCTAAGATATACTATAAAGGGTGAGTGACTGTGAGTGAGAGGGAGGGAGCGTCGAGGGAGGAAAGGGGTGACGAGGGCTGACCTTTGTAGTAGCTTGAGGGAGAGTGCGTTATGCGACCCTCACCGCCACCTATTGACGAGCGTAAGGCTACTCGGTCATTGTTCGCTCTGCCACCTATTGAGCAAGGCTATTACTTTTCGACTCTTAGTTTGCATTTCCAATTTCGCCTAATTTTTAAGGAAGATGCTCGTTAACGCAATGATTTTCGCTTCTTTGCAGCATAAATAATATTTTATTTGCTTCGAGGCTTTGGAATACTTTCAGGAAATTAAGAATACCTGTCAAATTGTTTTTTGTAAAGCGTATACTAATAACGTACTAAAATAGCACAAAAATGCTGATTTGCACCCATTTCAAAACTCAAACACAAAATATACTAAGTAGGATACTAGGATACTAAATGTATTTATTTTCATATTTTTGAAAGGCTTGAAATGTGAAATGTATACAATGGTCGCTCATGTCATTGCATTTCGGCGAAATAATTCGTTTATGAAACATTTTGTGCAAAAATCTGTATTATATACTATTAAAAATGAATAGCTAAACCTTTCTTAATCCTTTTTATTCGAAAATGTGTTTTAGTGAAAATTATTGCAATTACACAGTATTGAACTCGTGGAATAACCCAAACGAAAAATCATTCATTCTGGTATTTACCGTTTGTTGATTTTTTAAATTTTAATCATTAAAAATGTTCTTATAAAGTCATCAAAATTTTTAACACGAGATTGAACTTTACGAAATATATAGATGATCCTCTATTTAGCAGCGCATAACACAAAATTTCATAATACGTACTTCGTTAATGTTGCTTCTTTTTGGAAGAAATCGAAATTACTTCGCATCTAATAAAATTGGAAAGCCTCCTTAAAACCATAAAAATAATAAAAAGAAAATACTCGCATAGACGCCGGTTTATGGGAAATTACTCCACGCCAGGGACCGAACACCCACGCAATCTCACATACTCGAGGTAGGAGGGTTCACACACGCACAAAACACACAAGCAATAACTCACACATTTGTAATTCCTTTAAAAATTGCCTAATTACGAATTTCTGAATCAATAATTCCATTTTCACTAGGCCGATCATAAATATCACATAAACCGAGTTGCGGTGGGGTCCAAAGCCGAGAGTAAGAGACAAAACAATATGATCGGTTTTTTGCACTCCATCTTTACCCTCCACCAGATTCGATAATCGCTACATAATCACTTGATAGAGGAACGTTTTTCCCTAGGACGATAAGAGATCATAATAGGAAAAGGTAACGTAGAAAAACTAGGAACCTTTGGTGCACTGCATCCCCTGCCATCCATCAAAAAGGTGACTTGCATGGTGTCATGTAGTTTTAGACGTGCACACTTTGAGTCGTTTTCATGATTTGGTCTACCGCCATATCCATTTTTACCAAAAAGTCGTGGGACATCTCTTGTATCTTCTGCGTGAGTGGATCTGCCGACCTCCTCCAAGATGCGAAAAGAAAGGTTTTCGCAAACTGATAAATGAGTACCCATCGCCAGATGTCTCCATAGTATTTTACAAACAAACTGTCATAAAATTTATATTTTTGGGAGTAACAGGTACCCTTAGTCTATCCTCCGAGGGAGAATGTCCCATGCTAATTTTCTCATAGTTACTGCATAACTGTCAAAGGAGCATAGTTCCGTGTTCCTACTCAGGGCTTTTTTCTACATTCATCTTCGTTTGCTTCTCTTGAAGACAAGTTTTTTCTCTCAAAATATTCGTATGCGCATTTGATTGTATATTATATTGACTTCAGATTAATTTGTTATAAAAAGGCCACGATTTAGTGAACAAGGGACATCATTCAACGAGCAAAATACACTTGCTGATTTAATACGAAAAATTAGTTGTTGGGGTTTAGTGGCTTAAGTCAACAACAGCGCATTCACAAAAATTCAGAGGACAACAAACAGCCCAGCATATAAGAAGTGTTGTTTTCATTTTTATATTTTATTAAAATGGTTTTAGAAGGAATTAAATTTATTTCTAGATAAAAATCGATGAAATGAATTAAAATAAACGTTGTGTTAAGATAAACTTTGATATCCATCGTCGATTTTTGAGAAAAATAAACGTCGAAAAGTCTTGTTATGTTATAAACCTAGACGGACAGTTTCCAGTGAATGATAACTTCTTTCTTCTAAGATATAACTTACCTAACATAAAAAAATTAATGCCAAGAAATATTATTTATAATGCCAAATAATATTTATCTACTATATAAGAGTTACATAACTGCGTTTAATAGCCGATAACACCTATTAATAGATTCCTATTCCAGAAAGATCTTATTTTAAACATGCAATAAGAGTATTTTGGAAATAATCCATTTATTTTAACTGTAATTATATATTTCGGCATTCGATTGCATATCATAAGTAAAAATTTGTTTGAATCCCTGGATTATTATGTTAACCGCAGCTGTAACGTTAACTAATTCGCAGCACATAAAAACTTTTATTTCAAACGTTGCCGCCGGCGAAGTCGACAGTGAAGTAGTACAGTATAGACACCGTCTTCGCACAGCGCCACGAGGAGCGCGCTGTCTTCCTCATTTTTCGATTTTCTCAACCGAGTCTTTTCTGTAAAACAAGTATGTCGCTCTCGATGCGGAATGACAGCTACGGAGAAAGGTATAAGGGAAGAGAGGAAAGCGGCGAAGCGAGAAAAAGGACGTCTAGCGGACGAGATGAGATGAGGAAGGGACGTGTGGGAGGGAAGGCAGAAGCAGGATCGAAAAATGCATTCGCATCGACTCCCGCCAAATCATGCGAAAGATTTTATGGAGAGAGCGAAGGAGAGGAGAGAGAGAGAGAAATAATGTAACTCGAAGAACTAGACAGAGAGCGATATCGCGTGGGAAGTGGTTTGCCGGGTGGCCGCGAGGGTGCGCTCTGGTAGGGCTCGAGATATAATCTAAGAAGGCGAGGATGCTCGGGAGAGCAGCGGTGACTGTCGGAGGGGAGACGGGAGGAAGGAAAGGGCTTTCGAACGAGAGGGTTTTTATCGAAGGGAACGGAGTGAGAATGAGAGAGAGGGTGGGTTGCGAGGGTTGGCGGAAGAGGTGTCGCCAAGGGTTACGCCGGAAGTGACTACGAATGAATCCTCGCGGAAAATGGTGGTGATTCACTTGGACGGGTGAGCGTTTTGTTTTGTGCTCCGTGCGCGAAAAGGTTTTATTCTCACTCTCTCTCTGTCTGTGCGAGGATGGGTGGCGGATGTCTTCGTGGAGCGATGGTCTTCCTTCGAGTCCCCTTCGACGGCATCCGTCAGGAGGAGGAATGGCGATCGCGTATTTTCTATCGCTGAGAAGAGGGGAGGAATTTTTAAAGCTTTTTTTAAAGCAATATAAATCTTAATGACTGGAAATGTACGAGTTGATATGCATTTGACACACGAATATAGGTATGGTTCATATTCAGTTGCTGTTGTTCAAATCAGGTTGGTGTTTCTGAATGTTGTATACCTAAAGAAATTTCAAAAATGATGCTGTGCGATGAAAACTAATGAAATTAATTATTTTCTTTAAAATTCATCTTTATAGCTGATGGGAATAATTTTGAAACGAGAAAAAAAAGTCTGCTATGACCGGGAATCGAACCCGGGTCTGATGAAAAAAATACAGTCGCTAATTGCTTTAACAAATTAGGTAATGAAAAAAATTAATTCTTAAGCTTAATTTATCTAGTGGTCGGCGGTAAAAATAAGCGTTTTAATATTATAATGTTAACATTTTACATTTAGAAATTGATTTGTTGATTCCACGAAATAAATTCAAACGTACTACAGCACTCCATGTTTATTTATACTCTATGAGAGCACAAGTTTTTAAATAATATTAATTTAGAATTAGTAAATGCACAAATAATTTCGTTGAAATATTAAGTTTTATTCAAAAGATGGAAATATTTCAGAAAATAAATTGCGAATACCATGCTATGGCTTGTGAGCAATGAAAGCTATGGGAAACTCGTGCTACTAAAAAAAAGGTTGAGTAATTATGGGTCCCTGTGTTAGTCATAATTATCAAATAGGTATTTCATAGTTTTTATTTCGAAATTTAAAATTCAGGTATAAAGACAAAATAACAAATGTCGCCTAAGCTTTGAAAAAGTATTTAGTATTAAATATTTTTTTAATAATTTATGTATGTACAATAAGTCCTCCATGTTCGCCGTGGATGCGTTCCTGAGGGTCATGACGAACAGATAATACACTGAAGATATGTTCCGACTACGAAAATGGTTCTACAATCAACTATTTGACATATTTTTACTCATTTTTTACAATAACATCTTACGAAAAACATTAAGTGAGAAACATGAATCAATTTTAAATTTCCGTAGCTAAGTACTCGAGGTTGATTGGGTGACCAAGGGCGTTGTGGAGGAAGAGCAATGCTGTCTTTGAAAGACCGCGACTCTCAGAATACCACTATTCTAATAGACGGGCAAAAATCACAACCAAACTAATCTCGAAAAATACTCTTGAATGAACTATGCCTTACGACTTGAACGTCACAATGCAGGAAGGCTTGCCTTGCTGTAGCCTTCAGTGCTTGTAGATTTTATGATTATTAAACCAGCCAAGGTTTTAGTTTCCAATCCTCTGCTGAGTTTCCTCTATGCAGGAGAGGCAAGCGGTCTTACTGATGTTTTAGAATGAATCGCTGTGCTTTTTTTGAGTTAATATTTTTTTAAATTGCACAGATAATTTATTTTCAAACGACGAATTAACGAAAAGACGAACTACGGAGTTATGAAAAACTGACAATGAGATTGTGCGAGGAAACGTAAATCTCGAAGCTCAAAAATATTCGATTGGAAATCGATCATAATTATGCAAACCAAAAATTTTCCACTTTAGTTCTTTCACTAAATTCCTAATAGGTAAATCTAGTGATGTTCTTATTCAAAAATAAGTCATCAAATATCAACTTAAAAGGACAAAAAACTATTATAATCGTAATGTAGTTACTGCGTTGGACCGTCTTACTAAATCTAAAATTTTATTTTAAAAGCAAGTTTTTAGAAAGTTGTAAATACTCCAACTAACGCCTCTGCGGCTCAAACGAGGAAAGGAAAACAATCTAGCAGCCATCTGTTAATGAACCTTCCAGGTGTTTATTCCAAGATTTATCTAGTCTATACTCGAATTCCTAAGTCAATGCAATGACATTAATGATGACAGGTCCCTCAGCGTTTGTGAGAAAATGCCGACGTTACTTCAATTTCATAGGTCCATATTATGAGCGCCTACTCTTATAAGCGTAATGTTTACTGTATTTTCCGCGCCTCTCTAAGAAAGGATCCTGGACAAAATCGATGAAAAATTCATGTCGCGCCATAATATCGCGCCTTCTCACAGCGCAGACCACTTCGGAGAATAATTATAATGGTTGCATTCTCCTTCGTATTCTAGTTAATCTGGTTTTGCGATCACTTTAAAAGAACGCGCGAGCAGCTCGTTGTAACGATTGCAGGCGGCGCTGAGGAGACGACGCCGCTTCGAGTCTTTTTTGCCTCACAGCTGTCGATCGTCCCTTCCTATCAATGTTGTTTTAATACGCCAACCCAGAAAAGAAATCTAAGCGATAAGTGTGGTAACGCACATTTCGAGCCAATGGTTCTCAACCTGGTGCTCGCGAATACTCCTGCGCTTTCCGGCAGCCTGTTTGCGCTCTTCTGCGATGCTTAAAATCGCGTTCTTAGTACCAGCAATTTTATTTTTTCGGCTGCTTACTTTATAAACGATATTAAGAAATTTAGAATTACTTTGACGTTGGTATGATTTTATTTATGGCCATTCATATTTTTTGTAAAAGTGTAGCGGTGCTCGTTTGATATTCTAGAATAAAATTGATGCTTGCCACATGGAAAAGATTGGAGACCCATGTTTGAGGCAATTGTCACATTACAGAGCATATCAGAATGATTGGCTCTTCAATATTAGTAATATTTGGATAATTTCGGAATATTTCTTCTAACTTGGATCGAGCTGGACGCTTTTAAAACCTCTTAAGTGTCTTCATTGGCTTTAGCCCTCAGATTTCTAATGCAATCCTTTTTCGATCCTAGTATAAGATGTTCAAGTATGAAAAAAGTATTTCTTCGAAAATTTCAACAGAGGCATTAATAACGTGTTGAAAATGGATCTGCAGAGGGAAAAATGACTCTACAGTGAAAAATCGATTTATGTTGATTATGTTGTTTGAAAGTGTGTGGTGTGTGATGCTCAGATGCGCCCATATATTAAAGATCGATCAAAATATTTTGTAACGATGCTATTCCTTTATGTTGTACGAATGAGCAAATAAAGATCCTATTCTATCCTGAAATATGAGGATAGTATTTGTTTCACAGACCAATCCTAGTATAATATTACGCTTCTATAAAAAAACAGAATTAAAAAAATTTTCTTGAGGATCGAGGTATCAAAAAATTCTGCATTTGGTCATTGAATTTTATTTACGCAAATACTAATAGATAACAGGCCTGCGCCATGTCGGTTAAATATTCCTAACCTAAGCATTTCGTTATGGCTGTCTCTCCCTCTCTCTCTGATACCTATCGATATTTACGAACCGCCATCTCATTCGAGCTATCCCGAGAAAAAGAGAGAAGTGGGAGGAGGAGGGGTGGGAGGTGGGGGAGATGGGGGAGGGGGGAGAGGTGTGGAGGGGGAAAATTACCTCCACCGACCTCCACAAGCGGCTCAGTCGATTTTAATCTGCGATCAGGAGGTTGTGCGTGTCGCGTGCATACGACCTCACACACGCATGCACGGCTCGCTGTAAGAGCGGGTTACACTAATGATTCTAAGAGTAGCGTGCTCGAAGCATTTTTTCTTGCGCGGCCTTTGGTTCGTATCCCGATTCCGTGCACGGAAGGTTTTCACCGTTCCGCGACGGAATGGAAATGTCAAACGGTATCGCTTTAAGGTCGCCAGCCATTTGGAGCAACAGTCGCTTTTAACGTCTCTTAGTCGTTTGGTACGTACGCCAAAAATCGGTCATTTTCGATCCCCCTTGTTGCATGGTGCACTTTTTTCTATCCCCTCCCCCGTCTGTACGTACTTTAGTGCTTTGTACCTCCCCCCCTCCCCCCAAGTGCAAAAGTTCATCACAAAAAAATCATTTTTTTTGTAATTAAAATATGAAAGCTGTTTATTTATTTATAGCATTACATAATTATTGTTTACTAGCAGAATTACCCGGCGTTAAAAATAGTCTAGCTAAAACATGCTAAGCTTCTATCTGTTTTCGCTTGGAAAAGTTTCGAACTGCTACTTGTAATCTCTGTTTTTCTATGCGTCCCTCTGTGAGTTCTGATGCTTCTGATGCTCTCAAAGCAGCCTTTCTTTTCGCATCTAATTTGCTGCCAGTTAAACGTGACTTTTTTGGTGGCATTGCAGATCTAAAAACAATTTAAGTAATACTATTAAAATAAAAACAAACTAACCCTAACAATTAGAAGTAACTATGGTGATATTCAGTGAAAATACCTAAAAATCCATACAATTTTCATACTCATTGTAATTTTTGATTGTTTTCAATCAAGAGACGAAATTGTATGACCTGAACAATATTATTTATACTATTGGGAGTAAATCAGTATACATTTTACAACTCTAAGTCAATGACTTCATATTTTAATATACAAATTACAAAATGACTGCAACTATTCCCGTATTACTGCCGTGTTAATGTTATGGAAATGCCATTCTGTGGGCCCCATGAGGTTCCAAAGACCCCACGGGTTTCAAACCCCACCTACGCTCTTCCTTTTGATCCTATTAGATAGCATGCCAAGTTTGGTGGCTCTAGGATCAACCGTGTGGATTTGTAAAGCCGAAAAACGTACAAACCAAAACCCAAACAAACTCTGAATTATAGTATAGATAATATTAAAGTTCATAGAACTTGTATTTATAAATTTTGTATTTATATTACGGAGTGTATATTAGAGAACATAATTTGAATCATCAGTTTCAAACACTTACACACTAAAAACTTAAAAACAGTCTATCTCTATATATTTTTTTATTTTACGTGCCTACGTACCACTTGGTCTTACTCCCCCTCCATACGCAGCGTATACGCAAACTTCAAACCCGCCTCCCCTCCCCCTCGGTGCGTATGCTACGTGGTCGGTTCTTTGCGTCATTTTACTCAGCATCCTTTGAAATACGATAAAATTGGGATTTAACGATAATAGGCAAATAGTACTTTATTGATGCGCGGAAGAAACATGGTACGGAGGATTTGCTCCGTATCGTTGGCGTATCTTGAACATTCGGCCTATGTGATTAAAGAAAGGTACGCCTATCAACATATTAAATAAATCCATAAATAACTTTAAAATGCATCTCTTATAGCCCTTCGTACATAAATTTCAAAATACAGTTTCAATATATTTTTGTTTCATTCATTTAGAATGATGAGATTTAGGTAATAATGTTTAGTACTCCATTAGACAAATGTTTTTTGTATAAGATTTCGAGTGTTTATTGCACACGAAAGCTCTCTTATTCTTTTCTGAAAAATTATTGACCTATTTGAAGGAAGCTTTTTGATTGAATGTTTTTTTCAATGGAAAATATTCAAATATTGACAAAAGATATAATTATCTCATTTTTGAGATTTATTTTCCATAATGCTGTCTTGGAAATGAAGTTTTTAAAAAAATTTAAGTAAGTTTTTCTGCGATACGAGCCTGTTTTGACATGAGTCATCAGATAAAAAAATTAATTCCAACCAGTACTTATGTATTTTCAATATTTTTTATTCATACGCACAATAATAATACTTGTGAGAAAAAATTTTAGTGACGTAGTTTAATAATTAAGAACGCCACCTTTTTGTTTAATTAATGCTGATATTAGTAAGTTTTTTTAGATAAATAGATTGGTTTTCTGTTATTTCACTTAATTTTTAAAAGAAAATTCTTTAAAAAAATATTTCTATCTACAAATGAGAAGCCCGTTATGATTTTGGTGCTGATATTTAAGGTAAATATGCATTTAAGAGTGAAACTTTCCTTAAAAAATCATGTAATTCATTTCAAAACTGGAAGAGGGTTATTACTGGGAGTATGCTAACGGAGACGCAGAAGATCAATCTGTCAGTTTATAATTACTAAAAAATAAATAAAGGTGGAGACTAGGGTGAAATTGATATTAAAATTAAAAATTTAACTCGCTACAGTTAGGGAGTTAAATTTTTAATTTTAACTATAATTACTAATTGTAATTCATATTTAGCTGATATAGAATCAGTTAGCTGTTTTCAACTCCGGCGTTCTATTGGCTAGGCAGGCCCCTTTCTGAATAAACTTTGTATATTAGGATAAAATCATAACTATACGATAGCACGCAGTTATAGCTTTGTTTGCAGTTTAAGAAAATAATGCCAAACCCTATTAGCGTTACCAGCAGGGTTGTAGTGGAGGGTATACGGTGATATACGCCGTATACCCTCTGCTTTTTTAGGGTATATCCTCTGCTCTAAAAAAAACTGGGTAAGACCCTCCTTCAAAGTTTTATTTCCATATACGGTATACCCTCTGCTTCTTTTGCGACTACAGCACTGGTTACCAGTAACGGATTAATATTACTTCGGGTAAAAACATTTTCGTAGGGAGAATTCTGAATCCGCGGGCATCTATACTTCGTAAGTACGCGTCTTAAAACATGTTGCCTCTGCCCAGATGATAATGTGTCGGCGAAACAGAACATTTCCCTCCGTCGAAATAGTAAGAAAAAAACGACGTCACTTTTCAAATGCAGCCCGTTGCAACTGTCTCTCAAACACTTTCGCCTCACTGCTCTCTCTCGCTCTCTCTCTCTCTCGCTCTCTCTCTATATATCTCCCACTCAACCTCTCTCGTCCACCAGGTGCTACGCTAAAGGCTTTTTCTGTCGCCCTACAAACACACGCACCCTGAGTGCAGTGAGCAGGAATAAAACCTCAAACGTGCGTTTTAAGCCCCGCACATTCACGCGCACTCACACGCACGCACACACCGAAGAGAAGGAAGAATCGAGCGAGTGTGTGAGAGAATTTTTAAGGATTTTGGGTGCTGGATTATGCGGCGTGAGAAGGAGAGAGAGAGAGAGAGAGAAGGATGGGCAGAGAGGAGGGAGAAACAGATTAGCGGTCTTTTTAGCCCCTCGCGAGATCACTCCACCGGTAAGTCTGCCACGGCCCTCCTCCCACTCCCTCTTTCTTTCCCTCCCTCCGGTCCCTTCCACTCGCTCTCCCTCCCTCCACCGTTCCCCGGACTACCTCTTCGCCACTCCCCTCTCTCCTTCCTCCCCGATCCAAACTCCCCCTATACGCTGCCCTCCACTCCGCTCTCAGTTCAGCCGGCGACATTGTCACTGTGCACTGCTCCGGTCTGGACCTCTCGCGTGAACGGCGATCTTTTCGAAGGATTCTCTCTTAAAAACCGACCTATGTGCTCAAACCCGATCGGGTAAAGACGCCTTGTAAGGGGACGCCGCATCAATTCGGTCGGTGAAGTCTTGAATTTTTTTACGTGTTCTTTACATGTATTCGTATGTAATCTGCGATAGAGGCCGAGAGCGTAATAAAAATGGTCTGACAGATTAGGAAGACGGTTTTGATACCCGGACAGGTGAAAGGAGTGAATTCCGTTGTGTTATTTTGTTTTTATTGGTGGTGAAGAATTTTTTCTGTTTTTGTTTTTGGATCGCTGGATGCTGGGGAGCAGCGGAGTTCGAAAGAGGAGTTTGCTTCGATCGAAAGAATGAATAGTTCGCGCAGCGGACTTCCGAGTGAAAATTGACGACTTTGTTTTGGACGCGGCGAAACTGTTGTGGATTCCAAACGATCTTGAGGCGAAATTGTAGATTTTTAGCCCGATAAACAAGTATCCGTTCTCGCGTTTCAGGACGGGCAATGTTTTAAGTTTTGAAGTTTTATTTCTTTGGCAAAATATATTGGGTGGTGCGTAAGATGAATGATTTTTTCGTACGGATTTGAAGGGAGGATAAGAGAAATAGAGAAGACTCGCACGCCGAATCACTGTTTCACTCGAAGTTCTGGTCGCATTCTTTGCATAGTTGTGGATTTGCACATTCCTGGATGATAAAGAGCGAACTGCCGAATAGGGACCCCAGTGGCGGTTTCCCCGTATCTTCTCCCCCCCCCCTCCCCCGCGTACCCTTTCTCCCTTCGTGCCCCCTCCCTCGTCTCCCTCTTACTGCACCCCTCTCCTGATCCCTCCCCCCACAGAGAGCACTGCACCATCGTCCCATTCTCTACCAATCCCTCGGCATTTCACGTGAGTTTCCAAGTTTTCTTTTGTTTAGCCTCGACTCGCTCTTTTCCTTCACCGAATCCCAAGTTTTGATATTCCCTATTCTTACTCATTTTTAACTATTTCCACCAGGCGGCGAAAATCGTTACTCTGCTGTTTCATTTTTTTACTCCTTCCTTTTTCCTCCGAAAAAACCTCTTATTCTATTCTCGCTCACGGCGGTCGATTTGCAAAATAAAGTGGGGAGTAATGTGTCCGAGCGGAAGCCAGCCTTCTGTTGTTTTTCAGCGAGCCCTCAGTTTTTAGTGGCGGTATAAGCGGCCGCGTGAGAACGGATCGGGAATATCTCCGCGAAGCGGAGGGATATCCTCCCCGAACTTAGGTCTCCACTTACCCGCCAGCGTCTATTCCGCGTAGTCGGGCGAGTTTCTGGAACCTTTCATTCAAAATAAAAGTTTCGTTTATTTTCAAGTTTTTATTTTGAAAATCTTGGCGTGTGTCTCTCTCTATTCTGCCCTCCTCCCCTCTCCTCTTTTATCGAGAAGAGCGCGTAAAAATACCTGCGGACCTTTTAAATAGACAAAATTTAACTAATTCGTACGCGCTCATTAATGTACGCATACAAATACGCATATTCATATGTGCGAATAAATTT
Organism: Tanypteryx hageni; assembly: GCA_028673005.1. NCBI lineage: Eukaryota > Metazoa > Arthropoda > Insecta > Odonata > Petaluridae > Tanypteryx > Tanypteryx hageni. Next base: position 13,999,040 of record CM054117.1, read on the forward strand.
GAAGAAGATAGAAGCTTTGGCACCGGGAGAACGCGTGTGAACCTTCCCCCCCCTCCCCCCCCCGCCCATCTCCCTCGGACGTTGGCGAGATGTCCTCGTCTACGATCACATGACTGATGAAGGGACTTGGTGCGGCGGCGATGGACCTTCACCCGATGATGTCGATGGCAGTCGATTGCCGCCGCCGCTGCTGCTTCGGCTGTCCCGGAGAATCTACCGGGAGGAGGGTCTTCTGAGGGCCCAGGAGCGGAAGAGGTCGGAGGGGCCTGTTGCCGCCGGCGCACGGGCATACGGCCTCTCGTAATGGACATGCGGCCGATGGCCGTCCTGGTCTGCCTCTGCCTCGTGATGCCTGTCCTCGGTATCTGTTGGTGAGTGGGTTACTGTGTGCGCGTGCGCCGTGCATGTGTGCGCCTGCGTCTGTGTGTGTGTGTGCGCGCGCGTGTTCTCTTTACTTACGATTCGTGCCTATCCTCGTTCTATCCGAGTACTACTTAGTCATTTGCCTATTAAATTTTGTTTCGTCTGCTTTGAGGGTGTGCGTGTTAAGTAATACACACACACTCGTGCGCGCGCGTGTGTGTGTGGACGTCCACCAGAGGACTTTGTCGGTATGGAGTTATGAATGCAGCTGTATTCTGTGATAAATTTCGAGTAACATTAAAGAAAAACACACTCCTATTTTGAAAAATAAATTTTTTATTGAATATTACAAATATTATTTAAAAACAGTGTTTTGAGAAAGTTAAATCCAAAATCACGAAATTAAAAATAAATACCACTCGTACTTCATTTATAGATATAATTCCTCGATAAGTTTATTCATAATATCCCAGAGAATCATTCTATGCACTTTTCTAGACATTATATTTTCTGTCCCTTTTCACAAAAATGCTCATATCTCCGGAACTAGAATCGACAAAGTCTCTGGCGGACGTCCACACACACACACACGCACACACACACACACACACACACACACACACATATATATATATATATATACATACGTGTTGGGTGTGTAAATTTTGGTTGCAGTTTGTAGCGTGCTAGGGGTGTCTCCTATGCTAAGCAATGTCTCGCTGACTGGATGTTAAGTCCAAATAAACGAACGAATTATTTTATGGAGAGCTGATTTGTTACAAGATTGAGGGAGAAATTCATTCCGAGTGTCCTATCAGTTAACCTACTGATTATGTTTTAATTGTAGCATGTTAGTTTCTGATCTATAAACATTTCGTAACCGGATTTCTAGAGTATACACGGAGTGATTAATGCTCAATATGTCGTCATTGCGTCGAATTATTTTAAAAACGATCATTGCAAATAATTAAACAAATTGATCAATGTCACCTCATTTTATTTAATTTGTAGATCTTTCGAAAAATATTATTTACGACAAAGAGCGAATAAGCTATGAATAGATGCAAGTTCCATTTCATTATTCGATGCGACTAATTCATGAAGAAATTGATTCAGTACAAAAAGTCAAGCGTTCGCATTCAGTTTTTTTTAGGTTCGATTCAAGAGTAACTCGAAATTCTTTAATTAATATCATTATTTTATGTCGTACTTTTGTTTATTATTTTTAAAACGCCATATATTTATAGTTTTAGAAAAAATACCTTACTTATGTATGAAGATTTTTATATTAATTTAATTATAACCCAAGTAAATGTTTTTCTGTTCAGGCAACAAATATATGACTTGTTAGCTTGCTATAAATAGCACTTATAGAATATGAGGAGAATACAGACCTGTTTAGGAAATAATTTCGTTGAACTCTAATGCAAACTACGTTTTCGTTTTCAATCTCAATTATAACTCATTTTCCTTTCATTTACCTATCTTTTCGCATTTTTAAATAAAAAATAATAAAGTGAAATTGATGGCATCCGTAAACGACCACAAAATCTAAGTGTTTATCTAAGTATTTATTTATCGTGTACATATCGTGTACATATAGTGCAAAGACATTTCTTCAGCGACTTGAAGGGTAATAATGTGATTGCAAATTTTAGCGAACTCAAGATGATAAGAACGTATTTTTTATTTTTACCTAACAACTCGGGCTCCTCGCTAATATTTCGTTCGTTTAAGCGAGGTGTTTATCTTTTTAAATTTTTAATGAATTTAATTTCAAATTATTTCAGTTGCTCATATCTTATTTCGATTTTTTTTCACATAAAATAATTAAATTTGCAAATATATTTTTATTTCGCTATTCTCAACTGCTTCATTGTCTTAATGACGTTTGTCTTAAAATATTACTTATCTTGTTTTTTCATCGGGTTAGGAAAATTATATTATTAAATAGCTTTTTGTCGACAACTTTTCACAATATTTCTGAATAATCTTAATAGGCTAGGAATTCGTAATAGCAATGTCTTTCTTGTGTCACTTGAATTGCCTGCTGAATGACTTCTTTGTGTCCATTTTGTTTGAGACTTCTTGACCGTTACTCATGACGTCAAGATGTGGCTGCGAGAAGAGTTTTTCGTTCCTTTAAATGGCGTTCAAAAACTTTCGAAACGAGGTAACCCCTTTGCCATTATTCTATTCCAAACTTTAGCAGATCTTCATATTTTTAGAAAGATGTTTATACCTCGACGCAGCAATCGAAAATATTGGAAATCGTTTAGCATTGCCACTAAGTACCTTATACAAAATGGTAGCGAATTCATCCTCGAACTGAAAATGCATTCAAATAGAAATAACTAAAGGAATGCGACACATTGGAATAAATTAAAACGTTCAGCACCAAGAAGTTTGCTCGTTGGTGTGTCATAAGATCAGCAATTTGATATGAGATGTAATTTTTAATGTAGTAATATTTGAAATAAAATAAACGAATAACACCTAAAAAGATAAATGAATTCCGATATGAGTAATCGGCGCGAATTTGTTTTAGTCGAGTTATTTGTTTTATAGACATGTTACGATTTTTTTTCTATTACGACGATAAGTACCACACAATAATTATAGCTTAAACTCATTTAATGCATTTTCTATATTTTGTGCAGAAACGTTTTTAATACACATTTAGCTATTTAATGTCATAATATACAGAATGAAATAAAAACGCATTCAAGCGTTATTTAATATCACGATCGAGACGCTGTCGTTGAAAATTATAGCATTTGTAATTTAACAGCATGTGGAGAGAATTCTTTCACGATTATTGTTGACCACGATAAAAATAACGACTCTGCGCCATTGTTCCGCGCCATTTTTCGTCGATTGGAAATATTAGAGAATAAAAGCGAGGAAAGGTCCGAGTCAGGAATGAGGTCATAATTATGCGACGGCGGAGTTTATTAGTAAAAGCAGCAGCTGGAGTGAAACATTGGACGGATCGCGTGCATGAGGAGCATATAACTCTCATTTTTACTCTGTTAAAAAAACGAATTTTGTCACTGAAAAGGATTAACGTCACTCATTACGCGATACTCGCACAATATTATCCGCAAACATTTGCTTTTATAAAATTTAATTTTCTCATTATAAAGAATCGAGAAGGGTTTTATTGCTTACTAGACGTGAAAAGAATATTAAGATTTCATCATCACGTGAAGTGGTCTTATTGCAAATGAAGATAATGTTACCTTTACCCGCTGAAGACAAATTCAAAGTCTTTAAAATGAGAAAGCGTAATGGAGTATGAGCAATAAAATGAACTTGCAACTCCGTTCGCATTAATATGACTCGATCTCGAAAAAGAATAATTCAAAATTGAATTATGGACCTCATCTAACGACTGGAATGCAATGAATGATTTTGACGAGTCGAGAAAAATCGAGCTAGCGGAATGGCTAGGTACTTAAGTATTTGTCTATAGAAATTGGCGAGTCAGAAATACTAACTAATGGACCGCTTTTGGCTATAGGAGCTACGTTTATCATGAATAAATCACTTTGACACAAGAATTTTCCAGCAGATTAACATGAGCCGCATCTTCTAATAATCCTCACACGATAGAGGTTTATCCTTTATATCAGTGGTTCCCAAACCTTTTTATCTACGACCATAAATTTGAAATCACATTCGCCTTGTGACCCAAATGGTACCTACTCAGCACTCCAGCAAATCACCTTAGGTTTCTAAGAATAATATTAAATAAAACATTTAGAAAAAAATCTGATGTGGCCACCACATGACTTTTTTCATATCTGTAATATTTCTAAAAATTCCAAATAGGTTAAATAATAAAAAATATTTTAAGGAACTGCGAGAAAATTTTAGACTTGACAAAGAACAGAAATAAACTCAAACCATAGCCTTCTGATATTGGATATAGCCACAAAGCTCCAACAATTAAGAAAAGAAAAAGGAGCGTTACTAAGACGTAACTAACTGTCAATTGTTACCAATAGTCGTTGGCAGGTGGCGTGGTGGTGGCAGCTAAAAATATAATATATCTCTTAAACAATGCGTTATATGGAAAAATATTTCAAACAAAGATTGTAGAAAATTAAATTTCCTACAACCTTTATTCTGATACATTTTTATATTTATCAAATATTAAAACAAATATTTCAAAATAACGGATAAGTGACAACAGTAAACACCCACTTCCGGTTGACCGATTTTTACCAAAAACTAATCAGTTCTTCTGACTTTTATTCGGTGTACAAGACGCTCCTTTGTATAGGACGCACCCATAATTTGGGGGGAATTTTAAGGGAAAAAACATTTTTCCGTAAAACAGACATTCATTATAAAAATATTGCATAAAAGACTTAAAAAATTACAGGTTTACCCAATTACACCTTTAAATTAGTTATTACGATATCTAAAACCATATTTTGATGAAAACAAAAAATCTATTTACCTTATAAATTGCCATCATTCAAACGTTCCTCTTCGTCAAACCCTAGAAATTCTTCATCTGAACTAGTGTCGTTTTCGTATAACAAATGATCTTCTGTTCCATCCAAGGCGTTGCTTATTCCGCATTTTTTTAAAAGACTTGTCAATAATCTCCGGACTGATTCTGGCACAAGATGCCTTTACCCACTCGCAAACTTACTTGATCGTAGGCCGCTTAATTCTGCCGGTGTTAGTCAGCTGATGCGTGCTGTCATCCGCGATCCATTTGTTCCATTCTTCTCTCATATTTCCCTTGAATGGCTTATTTAATAAAACATCTAATGGCTGCAGTTGGGAAGTGAGTCCTCCTGGTATTACAGCCAATTCAGTGTTTAAATCAAGAAATTACTTCTTAACAGGTTCCGTAAGATGAGAGCGGAACTGATCGCAAACCAAAAGAGCTTTCTTCCTTAGAAGAGCTCCTTTCCTTTTTCCCCATACCTTTTCAATCCACATTTTCATTCCATCATTGTCCATCCAACCCTTTTAATGAGCATGAACAATTATTCCCGTCGGGGTTTTCTCTTTAGGCATTCCTTTTCGCTTGAAAATTACCATCAGCACAACATGCAATAACTACTATGTAGTGAGCTCTCATTTCCACTTGTCTTCACTAAAATACTTCTTTCACCTTTTAAATTTACTGTCCTGTTTGAGGGGGTATCAAATGTGAGCGGAGTCTCGTCCATATTTCCAATTTGACCTAATTCTATAGTATTCTTCTTTCGGCAATTAATGATGAACCGATGGAAGGCCCAAATGTTTTTTTCATATTCTTGGGGCATCTTCTGAGCAAGTTTAGTTCTAGAACGCACAGAAAGTCCATTACGCTTCATGAATCTATAACACCATGCTGCTCCAACTTTAAATTGACTTATTTTCTTCTCACGAGATAGATTTATGGCATACATTCGAATCATTTTTGTTGACACTGCAGTACCATTTTTCCGATTTTTCATACCCCAATTAAATACACCAGTCTCTAGATCAGACCAAAAGGCAGCCTTTCCACGCCTTGATCGTTTTTCTTTAGGTAAGGATTTGAGAACGTATTTCTGCTTTCTCCATGCTCTTATCATCTTCTCCGTCGGAGGATGACCAAAATGTCTCTCTGCTGCCCTATTTCCATTTTGTTCCGCATAAGCTATAACCTTTAGTTTATATGACACAGAGTATGAAATTCGTTTTCTTTGTTCCATATTTAAAAAAATTGGGGTTTTTCCATAAACTGAATCAAGTTAAATCATTACACCACACAAAACAACACTGAGCTCGAGATATACTAGGGGAATTATAGTCGTATTAGGGGAAGGTGGTTACGGAGAGGGAAGCTTAAGGGGAAATGAAACTGGTGCAGCTCTGTAGGATTGCCAACACATACTTTCTGAAGATTCCAGGTGCTCAAGAAATTTAGTGAGTTTTCAAATTAAATCAAACAGGATAAGTATTTTAAGAGTTCTATTTATTAAAGTTTCTCTTACATTCCAAATCGTAACAATGTTCGACAAGCGGCTTTTGTAGAGTATTATTACAGACGATTTGAGCCTAATACAGAAAGGTTTCTGTCCTCTCTGTCATATGGGTATTTCCCCTGCTTTAAGACTTAATGCTTAGCATTCCACGTGTTCCTCATCTCGAGTAGGGATTGACGTCAGTTGTTTGTTTCCCGAATACTTTTACAGAACTCGAGAGTATCCTCACCTCAGCGGGTGGAAACAAAAGGTTCTCAAGAGAGAGACGATAGGTATTAAGGCACGCCGGACCTAAAGTTAGGGAGGCGAGGCTCTGCAGCAATGAGGACTCCAACTTGGTCGAAGCAAAGGGAAGGGAGTCAACGATATTGACTCAGAAAAACCAGTCACTTGATCTTTCATGAAGGCAGTCGATCATTAAAAATGTTGACTATGGACTGGAGGCATCCAAAAAAATATTCTCCGCACCAGGAAAAGATCAACGTATAGGTACCCTCTTCGCCCATTTCCATCGAAATTTTTGTCGAGAATTCTCGAACCAGAATCACTACTCGTAAGACACGTGATTGAAAAGTATTACAATTTGGGGAATGCATAAATTTTGAAAGATGAAAATGAAAATTTTAGTGGACTTCCGTCAATATTTATTTACACAACATGCAATGCAAAATCGAAAGCGTCCAATACAATGAACGTGACTGATAAGGAAATTATGAATAGGCAACAACGAAACAATTGTTAAGTGCGGTAGAGCAAAACAGGAAGGATCACAGCGAAGGCGCGTGAATATGGTTTCGATAGAGAATGAATGATTCCCTCACAAGTCACCCATGCGGTTGATCAGCTGAGATCGTTTTAATTAATTTTACAGGTTTATTTTTCTGCTGCATATCCCATATGTTATAAAAGAGTTACTTCGCGCGATCTTTTTGTTGATAATGTATTTATTATAGCATATTATTTGGTACTCTAGGTAAAAATTGTTCTTGAGTCATTCGAAAGGTGTCGTAATCTTACGGCAGAGTGCATTGCTAGCAGAGCCGTGCTGAGGGCGAGGCGCGTGAGGCACTCGTCTCGGGCGAGAAATTAGACGGGATGCCGAAAGAGCAAAATAACGCTCCCATAGCTTGCGTTAAATAAATATGAGGGGCGCCGTATGTTATCTCGCCTCGGGCGACAAAATGTCTTGACACGGCCCTGATTGCTAGTGTAGTCTCGTGCTGACTTTATAAATCATTATTATCTGATGCTATAGTAATTTTATATTATCACATCTTTCTATATTTTTAAAAATACGTGCCAATCCTTTAGAGATGTATTTGATATAATCACAAATTAATGTTCTAGAATTTTTTCCCTGTTTATGTAAACTTGATTTCCTAAAGTATATATTCATGTAATCGGGGAAGAAAATAACAATATAAAAAACATTTTTTGTGCAAAAGAAAGGCTTACAAGAATTGTAGAAATACAATTTTAAGGAAAATACTATTCCAGCATTTGAACCTTTGTTGTATAGGACACAGGACGATTTTGAAGCCTATTTTCAGGACAAAAAAGTGCGTCTTATGCACCGAAAAATACGGTATTTCCGTCGAAATCTCGAAGTCGATTTTTTTCATGAATACAATACTTTCCCCTATGCTACATATATGGAGAAAGTAAAAATTGTAGCCACAATCGCTCAATTTCTTCCAATTTTATTTTTTTCTGTATAAAAGTTAATTTTTGGAATGGGTGCATGAAAAACAAAATGGAACCATTGAATCAAGGCATTCCTTCACTGAAATTTTAGGAAAGTATTCAATTTTTTTAGAACGACGAAAGCTGGAAGCATTAATTTACTTGAAATTAATAAAAATATACACTTTACAGTTTGCTCGGCTGATTGTTAATGCAAGCCCCTCGTCTTTGGTGGCTTCCATGATGCTGTTGCACCTTCGTGATCACCTGATACAATCGGGGTTAATATTGATGGAGAGAGCGCAGCGCAGATCACGCTGAAGATCAAGTTTATTTCTAGCCTCTCTTGGTGGTCCTTCTATACATTTATTCTTGCTAGTATAAAAAATTTACAGTTTTTCACTTTGGGACTGGGGGTCATCCGCGACCCAAGTTTGGGTCGCGACCCTGGGTTTGAGAACCTCTGCTTTATATTAAGCCCCGAGGAATATCGAAATTACTCTTGTTAGAGTTTCAGCCATTAAAAATTATTGTGTAAATCCTCCAAGTATTTCAATAAGATAAACTTGAACAAAATCCAATAAAAATATTCGCTTTCCTTTTTTAAAACAATAGACATTTAGTTTGTTGACAAGCAATATCCCTCCAATAGCTATAAAAATGTTGGGAAAACCAGATACGCATTTCGGCTACAAAAGCAGTCGTCATCGGAGGTGATTCACCAAAAGCAGATTATAAATTTTCCTCCTATAAAGAGGCCATTGGAGAGACGTAGCCTGTCAAATTGCTTTCATCCCTCAGGCGATCTCGATTATTCTTTTTTAAATTTATTTCGTTTAAAAATTACAAAATATATTTTTTGAATCTTTTCCAATTAAAATATAGACAGATCCAAAGGCGGTGTATTCCTTCAATTATTAGCAAATATTTTTATAAAGCCACTTCATAATATTAAATGTGTGTAATGATGCCCACATCAGAGAAGCGGTCTCTCTCTAACTTAGCCTTGGAAAACCTGTTTACTGGACGCACTCTCCTAAGGATATGACAGTCCTATTACTTACTTCGTTCAAATAATTTTAGCCTACAGAGTCATTAAATAATACCCAAGCGCATGAGAATGGACCAAAAGAAACGAAATCGTTCGTTCGTTCACTTTCCGACGAAAAATTTGATTCGACTGGAGAGCGCTCGAGAGAGAAAGAGAGAGAGAGACAGAGAGAGAGAGAGTCAGAGAGAGAGACAGAGAGAGAGAGGGGGGAGAGAGAGAGAGGCTCTTAGAGAATGAATAGCACGCGCTCCACGCAACATCCGTGAGGACCATCAAAATAAGAGGCAGCAAAGAGTAGAAGCACCTCATTAAACATTTTCCCCTTCTTAACCCCTCCCCTTCCTTCCTCCCCTTCCTTCCCCTCCTCTCTCCTCCCACTCTTCAAAGAATGCGCCTGAGGAAAAAAGTGTGTGTGCCCTGAAAAAGGGCGTGCGTGAGAGAGGCAGGAGAGGGAAGCGGCGGTCATCCAGGTATCCCACGCAATCGGGAGCCGAGCTCACACCAAAGTTAAGACACTGCCGCCGCCAAGGGTAGATCCCAAGGTGGAAGAAGCTCCTCACCTTTGTCCCCCCGAAAAAACTCTCTTCCCCCTCCTCCATCCACCTCCCCACCATTCCCCTCCCCCCTTCTCCTCCCTACTCCTTGAAAACCTTCTCCTGATCTCCCACGGGGCGTGGCGGAGGCGAGGAGCGGCGGCGGCGGCCTCGAGGTGGATCGGCGGCGGAGCTCCTTTAGCTCCGTGAGACGAAGAGAGAGAGAGGGAGGTTGGGGGAGGAGGCAGTGGATGGAGGCTACTACCTCCTCAGCCTCTCTCTGTCGCTCGCATCCATTCCTTCGTTCCCCTTCCACTCTTCGCGCCAGCGGCCCTCGAGGGCGGCGGGGAGATAGGGATTGGAGTGGCGGCGTGCGAAGGAGGATCAAAGAGGACGGACCGCGCGCTCTCCCCCACCTCCCCGCCCCCTCTTGCAGCCTCCACGAAAGTGAACCGGTAGAGAGGTAGGGAGGAAGATGCTAGACAAAATAAAAAAGATGAAGTGAGGAGGTGGTCGGAATGAGGAGGGCGGAATCTTTGAAAGGGGGATGAGGAGGAGGGGGCGGGAAGAGGGTTCGTTGACACGGAGGTGGGCCCAAATCGTTGCGGGGTTCGGGAGGCGGGGGCGGGGGGACGGAATCGCGTGTTTCGCTCTGTAGAAATGCGATCGCGTGAATGTTTCTCTATCGGTCACCGAGCCACGGACGCGCGACCATCCGCGTGGAATCGGTTAGAGACGCAACAGTTTCATGCTCTGAGAATGATACCATCGTCGGCAAACTAATGAGATAAATATGCTCAAAAACCATTGATCTTTCTTCGGTACATTTTTTCGCATATTCAATTTGTCGGTTTTTATTATATTTAACGTAATACTTTCGTAATGATTTTTTTCACTTAGTAAAGAATATTTAAATCGGGAAATTAAAATGCGTTCTAAAATTTAAAAAAATGAACAAATTTACATTTGCGGGGGATGATAATCGAATTTTCTAATCGAACCTGAGGTGTTCCAGTTGGTTTTTTAATGCTTCTTTTAATTTCCTCCGCCTTAAGTAAATGTTCAAGAGAAATAATTTTCAAGAAATTTTCCGCTTTTAGTTTATTTCTCTCAAATTAACAATATTGGATGAAATCGTTATCGAAGCCTTAATGTTTGAATTTTTTAACTCGAAGAAGATATCTATTTTCCTCGACATTTCTTTCTTATTATCTGTAGTTCTACGATTCCAATTTTGTAAACATGTTACAATAGCTTGGCTATATCTCGAAGAGGTTCAACATTCTGCATGGTTTCGGTAACAAACGATGCACCAAGTAGACATGATGTTTTAAAACCCATAGATACAACAAGCAATATAAATTATTGCCTTCATCTTACATAAAAATAATATTTTCGCTGTAAACCTTGCTATTTTTCGCAAACTAGCGAATTCGACCGTAAGAATTTTTCCGGCTCATTTCACTTCGGATTTTTATCAAAATAAACGTGGTGGCAAAGAAATTTACATGAAAAATCATTTTGACTGTCATTTGTCACTCTCGCATCGAGGAAACCGTGACTACGCATCAGACGAGGCGCATACTCCTCGGTGCTCTTGCGGCGAAGGTTGAGGCGGTCCCACGCTGTTTCGCGTCGGTTTAGGTCACCGATCTCTTATGAAGATTCAGTCGGATCCCAGACTGCGTCTCTGTGGGAGTGGCTCAATGGAGCTCCCACTCCACCTTCTCTCCTTTCTCTCCATTCCTTCTCCCTTCCTTCATCTCCCTCCCTCCATCTCCCTCCCTCCCTCTCCTCCCATTCCTCCTCCCTCCCTCCATCTCCCTCCTCCCTCCCTCCATCTCCCTCCCTCCCTCTCTCTCCCTCCATCTCCCTCCCCCCATCTTCCTCCCTCCTTTTCCCTCCCTCCATCTCCCTCCCCCCATCTTCCTCCCTCCTTTTCCCTCCCTCCCTCCATCTCCCTCCTCATTCCCATCCCACCGCTCCTCTTTCCGACGCTGATGGAGATCCTGGCCGATCTTTTCGGTATCGGTGTACTGTTATCTTCTGAAGGCCCGCTTTGCCCGGAGGAAGACATCCATAACGTGATTCTCGTCTTTCTTTTTTCTTCTTGTTGTGGGGAGGGGTTCCTGCCCTCTTTATGACAGCTTAGTCCTTAATGAAGACGATCAAAGTAGAGGTAATGAGCGACCGTGAGTGATTTCACGTGTCAAAAAGGTATGCGCCAAATATCGAGGGTGTGGGGGAGGAGGAGGGGAGGGAGGGGGGAGGGGGGTTTAAAGGTTGGTAGGGGAAGTTGTAGGCTCTACGCAACCTACCAAAAGAAAAGGATGCTCTGTCTCCCTCTTCTCCTTTTTTCATCCTATCTCTTCGTCTGAGTTAATGGCATCTTTGGTTGAAAGATAAATATGACTAAGGGGTTTAAATTAAGGGCTGTGAATGATTTCCTTCGCCAAAAATCTCTAGTTTCTCCAATGGGATGCTAATTCCACGTAATGATTACTGTCTTTCAAACGCTTTTTCCCCTGCAACCATATGCTTTATAACTTCCCTGTTGGATTTGGACTTGATAACATATTGCATTAATATGAATTTCATGACGAAATTTACTTGGCATTGAATCCTATTTTATCGTAAGATAATTTCCATTGGGAATTCCAAAAGAAATTGTGAATCTTGAAACTTACCTGAAAAATGCTTCATGCGCTTTGTATATGCCGAAAACTTTACTTCAGTAAAGCATTGAATTTTCTTTAACTTTATGTTTATTTGATGGAATGTATGAGATATTTCGTAGTTGACGAATTGTTTGTAATTTTACTTGCCGAGTGTGACATTAATTAATATCACCCCGGTTATTTTGAAAATCACATGACGCCTTGATTGACTGATTTATCTCAAAATGGCTTTTTAGTATCGAAAAGAAGTACATGTGCTAGAACAAGATCAAAGATTTATTCTTTAAATATGACGCAATATCAAGTTAATATGGCGTTGGGATGAGACAAGGAACTCTTTCTCTGCTCTCTCTTGGCACAATCTCCACAGCATTTCTGCACTGCCTTTGTTCGCTATGCTTAAACGAACTATTTATTTAACATTATCGTAAGCATTTCCTTATGACCGTGGTTTCTGATATCAGCATCAATAATTAAAGAATAGGAAACAACAACGCTGAACTAGATAATTATAAGGATGGAGATGATGAATTGTATCAATGGAGCTTTCGGAGAGAACGGAGTAAACTGCTCGAAATTTCAATGTCCAAAATCTCATGGTCTTACAAGCGTGGGGAAATGTAATTAAACCTATTTTAAGTTATTTGCGATATACTTCAAGGCTATTTGAATTAAATTCTCATATTTTTTCTGATTAAATTCTCTAATATCCGAACTAAGGGCCATGTGGCCGATATTATACTGTTTTGGGCGATGATATTTTAATTCTACTTCAGTTATTGCTCGATGTATTATATTTAAAGTGTATTTAGAATAGTATAATAGTAGAAATTATAAAAATTAAATAAATTTAAAAAATTTTAATTGGTACTGAAATACTGCTAGTTAAGGTGGCATTCTCTTCCTTAATCTTTAGAGAAAGTAATGCATTTAAAATTGTTTTTATCGATCAAATTGTTAATTTATAGTGAGAGTGTGAACAAATATATTTATATCGGCACCATTTACTAACAGCAATATAATGGTCGATATGGACTCAATGTTTCTGCTCCGCAGTTACACTGCTGTGTAAGAATCTAAACTTGACGTTCACCTCGCGTCTTCTCAGACAAAAGTGCTTCTAAGACGAAGACAACATTAGCATGCACGCACTCATTGTTTATGCACGAATAAAGCTTTCTCATATCTTTAAGTCTCGCATTAGAGACAAGTAAAATAACTGCATCAAAAACAATTCCATTCTTATTCAAAACACACCGCGCGTCGAAACGAGATGCGCTCTCTAAGGATTGCCCAACCTTCATGCACTCGTCCGAGCAGGAAAACGCTCCGAGAGCGTTGCCTTTTCCCGGACTGAGCTCTGAGGAAACTCTCGTTCTTCGCTCTTCTCTCGTTCTTCCTTTGATTTGTTTGAAAAATCGAGAGCGGAATTCTCCGATACGCGTCGCGTTTCCGCGAAACGGTGTCAAGATGGTCAGCCTCAATCGGAGCACGCCCGGCGAGATGCTGATGGAATCGATAAGGAGTTTTAATTAACTATCCGAGATCTTGGAACGTGCGTGTAACGGTACGCGTTCTTCTTTTTTCGCGGGATCGCCTCCGTGGAATAAATGCGACCAAGATTTATGCGGACGCTCCCAAGTGTGCGGACGTCCCCTCCCATAACGCGGTGAACGAGTTCGGTGTTTAACACTCGCCGCTGTCCCTTTTGTCATAGGAATGCGGTCCGGCGTCCGTGTTTTTCGAACAAACGTCCGTCCCTTTCCGACGGCCGCACTCGGAACCTCTCTTCTCCGTGCTTTCCCTTGAATAGCGAAGGACGTGTTTTTCTGACTGGTGCAGGGATGGGTCCTTACATACATTTGCTGCCTCTGTTGGAATGAGATGCCGTCGTACGCGGAAATCTTTGGGATGGCCACAAATATTGCTTAATCAAGGAATTCAATGATAAATAGAAGTTATGTTCAGATCATGTATTATGTTATATACTAGATGAATTAGCCCGTTAAAAAAGGGTTTTGTAATCAAACAATATAAAAAACAAATTAGACCATTTAGTTATAAAATTATAGAATAGCAATCCTACCAAACTTGATTGAACTGGCTGAAGAAACGCCTGAGATATTGAGCGTTACGGACAGAATGACCAAGTGAATAAGAGAATAAGGGTTTTATTATATTCTGATATGTGTGTGTGTGTGTGTGTACGTGCGTACGTGTCGAAAAATAAATACCATTGTACCAAACAAATATCTCTTCTTGGCTTTTACAGCACAAATTCCGGTTGTTTGTGCATGTGTGTATATATCAGAATATAATAACCCCTTATTCTCTTTTATATATATATATGAAATGTGGACTTGGAGAAGAATGCTGAAGATAAAATGGACAGATAGGATGAAAAACGATGAAGTGCTACAAAGAATAGGAGAGAAGCGAATGATTATACAGACTATCAGAAAGAGGAAGGCTAACTGGGTTGGACATTACCTGAGGAGAGAGAGTATGATTAAAGACGTGTTAGAAGGAAAATTAGATGGGAAAAGGGAAAGAGGTAGGAAAAGGTTTCAGCTGATAGACGATTTGAAAGGGAAAGAGAGTTATCAAGATATGAAGAGGACAGCGGAAAATAGGAGTATATGGAGAACCAGGTTGAACCATGAATAATCACGGACCTGTCTACGGACAGACTACCTATGATGATGATGATATATATATATATATATATACACACACACAACCGGAATTTGTGCTGTAAAAGCCAAGAAAAGAGATATTTTTTTGGTACAATGGTATTTATTTTTCGACATAATCTCCCTGACCGTCAATACATTTCTGCCATCTCAGTACAAATGCATGTATTACAGCTAAATAAAAGGATTTGTCATTATGCTTTAAACAATTTGGGACAGATTTTTAAAGCTCGTTTTCCTCTAAAAATTGTTTGACTACCTAATGTTTTTTCAACGGCCCAGACTAATAGAAATCTGAAAGTGATAAATAAGGACTGTAATGCGGATAAGGTAAACATTCCCACCACATTATGATCAATTATTGCCTAGTTTTCACTGCAATGTGCGGTCTCTCGTTATCTCGAAGGACAAGTGTCAGCTACCTATGGCCCGCAGACCACATGCGGCCTGCGAGTGCGCTTTATGTGCCTCGCGAATGTTTAATACAAATGTGATGGGGAAATTTCAAACGATGGCCACTAAACCTTCTCTGGTGATGTTCTGACGCTAGTAAATTATGTAAACTTGATTTTCGCTTATATGAGACCACAAAAACTTCTGATTTAATCACCCTTCCGGCTCTTCGAGACTTTCTTGACTTCCAATGCGGCCCTCCAAAGCATTCATAACTGCGAATGTGGCCTGCCGTGCAGAAAAGGTTGCCGACCTCTGCTGTATGAGGATGACAACTGTGGAGCACAAACCTGCCAATTTCTTATGAATTTCTTGACGAAAGTCGTCAAGAATGTAATAATAGAATTCATTTCTGACAGTTTGACCTCTGAGTAAAATGTCCACGTGAATGTCACCGTTACAGTCTAAAAAACGGACGCCATAACTTTGCCAGCAGAAGGAATCACCTTGAATTTTTTCGGCTACGTGTGCCTCCATTCCTTGCTTGAGCGCTTAGTCTCTGGCATATGGTAATGAAACCATGTTTCTTCGCTTGTAACGATGCGTTGTAAAAAGGTTTGTCCTGTACTGAAGCGCCAGAGAAGCTGTGATGAAATCTGGAGTCTGCCATTTTATTTATTTCTGTGAGCTTTCTAGGGATCCATAGTTATCACACTTTATTGAGGTTTAAGGTACTTGTAAAATATATTTTCTACTGACCAAAGACTTAAGTTTGTTGTCTTCATTAATTCAAAATCAGTTATTTGGCAGTTTCCTAAGATTAAATATTTAACTCTGGTAATCGCAACAGTAATTTCTCTTGTTATCTTTGATCCTCCTCTGTCAGCAATATCACGAGCACTCACCGATCCTTTTTTGAAACGGTTAAACTACCCGTAGATTTGTGACATTTTCATAGTGTTTCTTTCACGTTGTGCTTCGAATCTGCGTGGAATTTCTGAGGGTTCAGCATTTTCGTATATAAGAAATCGAATGATAATGCGTTGTTCCATATCTGCACTGACATCATAATCCTCCATCTCGAATAAAAATGGTGCAGTTGCTATTGCAACGAAATCAAATGTCTCCCGAAACTCATAGAAGGTGTGTTCCGATAACTGTATAGCTAATTAGTTTCAACACAAATTTATGATACGTGTTAAATATTGAATTCTGGTTTTAACATGAACGACCCTCGTATATATACGAGTTGTAGGTGCTTGCACACATCAAGATCTAAACTCGTAAATAAACCAAAGCGATCTCCAAGGCACGCAGAGCCCATATATATGAGACAATAAATTGCAAGAGTTCTCTCAGGATATTTCTCATTTTCTACGAGAATAAGGCAACTATCCGGAGTTTCCAAATTCTCTGGAAATCGGCTCACGTGCAAGTTTTTATATTTCAAGTTCATTGACTTAGGTAACAATAATCATCATTAAAACAATGGCCAATGTATTACAGTGAAATTTATGGAAAATAGGATATTTTGCGTATAAGGATTCTGGCGTCACCATCCGTGCCTTTTAGTAGGTATCCGGATAAAGAAATAGCGAAATACGTATGACGGTATTATTTTTTCATCGTTAGTAAGAAAAGCTAATGGAATTATTGTTTACACAATTTTGCCAAACCATATATCAATTCTCTCCATTTCGTCCAATAATTGAAGAGAGTTTAAAATTTCTCGAAAAACTTTACGAAACACGAAATTAATTTTTTCACGTTTTTCTTAAGTTTCGTGTTTTAGATTTTTGACGTCCTCATAAGAAGAAACAAAGCTGATGAAATGACGTGTTATGCATGTTTGCATAAAGATGAAACTAAATTTTGACATTTGAGAAAGAGAAAAATCCTGTACTTGACTGGGACTCGAACCCGGGTCTCCCAATTGACTTGATAGCGTAGTTGATTAAAGCACCCATCGAGCAAGTGGGGAGACCCGGGTTCAATTCCCGGTCAAATACAGGATTCTTTTCTTCTTCTCAAATGTCCTCATAAGTTTACGCCGTAGTTTAAAATCAATGGCATTTTAATATAGTCGAATGACTCACTAAAAGCACTGAAGCAATTCTATTTTAATATTTACTAGCTGGAGTTACTCGGCTTCGCTCGGGAAAGTTTTCTTTTAAGTAGAAAATGATTGTTATTTTTCGGGGCCCCGCGCTGTCGGTGCCCCAAAATTTCGTAAATGTGTTATTCGGAGAATTGGTTCACACGCAATTTTAACTACCACCTAAATAAACCATTGAAAAATTTTAGTCAGACTTGTGCTTGTGGTTGTATCTCATTGGCGAATCCATCATATATTCAAGGCAGACTGTTTTTTCAAGAATATTTGGCGTAATCGAGCAGTTTTATTAAAATAGGAATTACTTCGGGTGCACCATAAGCCCTGAATTTTCGCTCCCCATTCCTTAATTACGCAAGCGATGTTTACATTGGCATTTAATATTTTATGTATTGTATTGTAAAGTTTACCATTAATATAACTACGCATTAACGTCTTAATTAATATTCACATGGATAGATGCACCGAAGCCTTTAAAGCAGCAATAAAATTATGTGGATTATGTCAATACTATTAGCCAAAACGTAAACAATAAACAACATCTTGGTTACCGAACGAATTTAAGTAGATGTATCGATTTATGTTGCAATAAATCTTACAATGTTTCAATGGTAAAGGTTAACAACTTTCTAATATTCCTTAAAAATCGTTTGACTCACTTTAAAAGTATTCATAGACTACATTTAATCCATTTATACCCTTTATCTTGGCGTTGGCTATTCTTCCTCTACGGCACGCCGTGGCGTGGATTTTCCTAGAAGTAATGTTTACGTGGCTATCTCTTTTTGAAGAGTACAACAATTGAGAAATTTAGCTTTGTTGCCGCCTGGAAAATGTTAATAAATTTTGCGCTTAAAGGATAATTTCGAGCGATTTAGCATGTAATACAGCAAAAAATGAACATAATTAAAATATTCCGTCTTTAGTGCGTAAAATAAGCCATTTTTCGTGATCGTAAGTTAACATTTAGATATATTTATATCCACATCATTGAAGGACTGTATGGCATTTTAGGGTTTCTCCACACCATTTCCCATGCATTCTTATGGAAATAGTATTTCGTTGACCCCACGGGGTATGAGAGGCTCCACGGTCTGCAAACCTAGACTAAAACTTTCCTTTGGTCGGTAGCATGGCTCATGAAACTTTTGAATTCGGCGGCTCTTATGGTGTCCGAGTTATTAGCGCACAAACATTCTCTTTTATATATTAGGTGATATATAATCTATCTCCATAATTTAAAAGTAATGTTTTTTTTATTTAATGCGATCGTGTTTTAAAATTATGACTTCATCATATGTATACGTCGTTGGTTGAAATAAACCGAATCTATCTATAAACCGAATCTATCTATAAACCGAGTCTATCAATTCCTTTTTAAAAACAAGATGGAAAAATATATTCCATAAATGGAATACACAGAAATTTTAAAGGCGTTCTTAATGGGAAATGCGTATGAAACGGTATCGAAAGATTGGGCGATTTTTCAATTTTTATCTCCGAAATTCGCCGACTTTACTGTGGTAAATGAAGTCCTCTATCCGAATACATTTTTTAATCTATACCTCGCAGATCATATAAGAGCAAAGACGAGAAAATATGGATTTTTAATTGTTGCTTTACGGATGCCATTTAACGAGATACGAGTATAAGTTTATTAAAGTATTTATTTATGGTAGAATTTCTAATTGACGGACGCAGTTCAAAATCACGATTGGGCGACAAATTTGTATAAGAATCGCTACTACTTGATTTAATTAAAATCCGTCCAACGGTTTAGGAGATGAAAGTTACGATGGACGGACGGGACGTGCCCACAAAGGCGTTCTGCTACTACTGGTAAAGAACGCCTAATAAATCGATGATATTATAATATAGATTATCAATTCCCGTTCTAAAGCATTGGACTCGTTGCCATGGTAGTTTATAATTTCATTGTTGAAAATTTTATTTTTTAGGCGTCGTTTACCTGCGAAGAAGGTAGTAGCGGAACGTCTTATGGGCACGTCTCGTCCGTCCGTCGTAACCTGCGTAAAAAACAGTCGTTGCGTTATTTAGGAAAAGTGATCTCATTAATAAAAGTGTTATTACACCGCTGACCGATTCTGTCGCCGTGTAGCTGAAACGTAGCGTGTAGGGCCTTTTTCGTTACCATTTTAAAATTACTTATAATCGTATTACAAACCCGATACTTGAACCAAAGATCGCCTAAAAGAGCGTTTCTGCCGTCGATTTTCGAATACGAGACAAATCGGTTCACAAATCAGTTTTTAGGCGTTCTTTACAAAAAGTAAACAAAGAACGCCTTCTGGTCAGGTCGCGTTTCTCCGTCCGTCCGCATGTTTCATCTACGAAACTACTTAGCGGTTGTTCAGGAAATTTGGTATTTAGAAAATAGGGGCAAAGAAATAAGAAAATTATATAAATGGTTTACGTAGCCTAATCGGGAGTGTCACTTTACTAGTCAAATTAAAGACTAAAAAATAAATAACAATTATAATAACTTTTATACGAGCTCAAAAGGAAAAAATCGAAATTCCTATAGAACAGTATTATACGGGGTCGTATAAAAGGAGCCGTTTACAAATTGAATAACGAAAAATGTAAGAAGGGAGTTCATACAATGTTTTACTGTTCGTTACATGGCGGGAGAGGGCGCTTGCGCGATGTTACGTGCGTATATCTATTTTGTCTTCTTGACTTTCGATAGTGATTTAAATAAAAAATACATTAATTAATAAAGATTATTTTGGAATTCTTGAAATTTTCCCCGGAAAATTCAGTCGGAGCGAAAAAAACCGGTTCAATGATAGTTGATGGAGCAAAACCAGAACCGAACCAAAATCTTTTATTTTGTGTGAAGCGGAACGAAAAACTGGAGCGAAAAAATTTCGGTTCGATGCCCTGTTTGTAAATGAAACGAAATGAGTAATTTACGATGAAGGAATGGACGTGAACATAAAGATTATGTTACTACTACTATTCGAATGAGGTAATATGTTTTAAATAATTGTCGATTGTTTTATTAAGTACGACCGATTAGGAAATAAATCGGTGAATCAAAAATTCAATATTTCCTTAGAATTACTGCTGGCATATCATTTTTCAGTTAATAGACATTATACTAAGCCATTAATGTTTATTTTTTGACATGATAACATGAATCGTAAAGAACGCCTCGCATGTATGCACGCATGATGCGTGCCTCATTCCTGTCTTGTTAACGCGAAAATTTGACGCGTTTTCAGTTGAAAATATTTTGTTGTCAAGGTGATTTTTATTTTTGCCGGTTTCGTCTGATTGAGAATAAATGACTGGGATTATTAATTCGCGTCGCATCTGTCCACATAATCACGATGTTTCGACGCTATATTGAAGTTTAAACAATACTTTGGTTACGATAAACACTACGATGGTAACAAAAATATATACAAATCCCATAATTCATTGACATTGTGCTTATACGCAACTGTTTTAAGTCAGATTTAGAGATTTGATTTTCTGAATTTTTTGTAAATTTTTAGTGCCTTTTCTGCGAAAGGTGAATATGTTTTGCCGGCCATTCATTTCCTTAATCTCTGTGTTTTCTGTTATATTATTGTTGTTTACAAATGAAGTTTGTTTTCCGATCAAAATTAAGTACCTAAAAGTTGAAATTAAAAAAGTTGGGAAAACCCAAGGTGGTTTCATTAATTTTTATGTAACTTTTATTTTAATTTATTACTTAATTCATGCATATCCGTCATTTTTGCCGGGCAATTACACTAATCTATTTATAAAGTAAGTAACTACCCCTTATGATTTTGTTGTTAATGTTGCTTTTAGAATAAAAATATAGTCACCCCGTAACACTGGTGTTGTTTGAACGTATATTTCTTAAATTAATTAATTTATGAAGGCTCCAAGACAGGGGTGGGGAACTGGCGGCTCAGCCCGCATGGGGCCTTTTGCATACTTGTCTAAAAATACTCAAACTCCTGTATGATTTTAGCATGTAAGTTACAGAAATAACAAACAAAAGATATGTATTTTGTATCAACAGAATCTTTGCGCCAAATCTGTCATTATATTGTGTTAAAGCCTTCAATGTTTTTAAAAATATTAGTAAATATGAAGAATTGAAATCTGTATTCGTTAAGTTAAAAATCCATTAAATTGGGTTTGCCTCTTTATAACTATTTCAGTTTTGATAAATGTGAATGTATGCAACGTGCATTGCAAAGTGCGGCCTGATGAGGTCTCCGTTAAGTAACATTTGGCCTTCCAATTAAAAAAAGGTTCCCCACCCCTACTCTAAGAAAACCAATAAAGTTTTAAAGTAACATATAACGGGTATATAGGGAGAGAGATAGGTAGAGAAATGGAGGGTAAGAGAGGGATAGTTAGCAAAAGATGGAGGAAAAGAGAGGAAAATTAAAAGAATAAATAAATAATACTAAATATATAAATAATATATAATATCCTTCTCTCTTGAAAAATTCCTTCGTTTTCTGAATGCATTGTCAGTTTTAAATGAGAGAAAGCAACTTCAATAATGCGCTCCGTCCTATGAAGATTTTTGAGTTTGTGCTTTTAAAAATACTACTTTTATGGTTTTAAGCCGCTGTGAAAGTATTGGTTATTAGCACATAATTATGAGCAGTACTCGTGTTTTCCATTGAACCTATTCTACCGTTTTTTATTATTTTTTTGGAAACATTTTTGAGTGAGCACTGAAAAACTACCATTCCTAGTTTGTTACACGTGCACAAAAGTATATGAATGATTGGAGATGGAGGGAAAAGTGCGAAAATTTCTCGGAAGAAAATGTAGCGAGAGGCTGGAAGAAAAAGGAGTGTATGACGCGCGCAGCGCATACCGAATGTGAAACACGATCATGCGATTTCTGTGATGTGTAACAGCCAAACATCCGCTATTCCATGGTGTGGGCATTTTCAATATAATTACATCTTGAATTTATTTTTCTGAACCTGCTATTAATGTGAAATTATTACGATAGGCATGGTTTTGGTTAAAACGCTGAAGAATAATTAGTTTGGCAACCATCTGAAATATGTTAGCTTTAGTGATAACTTAAAATAAAATAAAATGTAGAAAACTATATAAAATAATACTTAATTGCATGCTTGACTCACAAAAGCGCCCACCCGCGCAAAACCAAAGCCGCTAACACGTTCATGTGGTTCCTTTTGTGTGAAATTGGCGCTGACCCACTGACTTATATTTTCCATTATTTGCGATTTTCCTCCCATTGCTGCGAGGACTGTTATCAGTCATTTCTCACAAACATGCCGATGCTCATCTGTCGACCGACGAAGAAACATTCTCGCTAGCGGGAATATCGAACCGCCTGAGATATAGAGACGAAGGACTCGGCGTCTGGAGGTTTTTCTGCTCCGATGGCGATGTTTTATGGAATAGCGCTAAAAGAGCTTACGCGAACCGCGCGTTGCGAATTCCAGGACGGCGCATAAATTTCGACGGATATGACGCTTTGGCTCGCCTCGTCCGTTTTTATGCGCTCTTTCAAGTGACGTGGGGTAACACGTGCGTTCTCAAACCTCTTCCCCGTCCATCCCAGCGTGACACGTGTTAGACCGTGTAACTTGGAGAGCACCCACGAAATCTCTCACTCCTTCCTCTCCAAACTATTTCATTTCTCGTTCCTTTCCCCACCTCAATCTCATCTCTTTCTTTTCGTATCCCTTTCGCATCTTCATCCATTACTCCGTTTTCCCTCTTCTCCCTCTTTCGCGACCCATCGCCCTCCGTTCTTAATTTATCGCTCTCTCTCGCACCTTTCCTCCTCCTCCCCTACCACGCTCCCCTTTGCGACACCCCCCCTCTATTCACTCCCATCCCCTATACTCCCTTTTCGATTCAACTCCACCTTCTTCCTTTCACTCCCATTATCTCTTATACTTTCTGCTCGGCGCATCGCCACCTTTTGTTTTTTCCTTTTCTCTTTTCCATCGTTCATTCTCCTCCCCTATTTCCTCCTCCTTCACCCACCTACTTCTTTCTTCGCTTTATCTGTCTTTGCCTATCTCTTGCTTCCTACGCCGGACTCTAAACGCCTAATAATTATCATTTGGTGTTCTATTAAAGCATTAAGTGCGACGAGCCTAACCTAAGCTTAAACCTGACAAAGGAATGGGAAAAATATGGTCTTTTTTATCGAAATTTAAGGTCGACCAAAACTTTTGGCCCGAAAATTACGCTTTAGGTTTTAACGGTTTATTTGTTTTCCTTAAATATCGCCGTATTTGCACAAGTTTTGATGTTAAGTTACCTGTTTCATGAACGTACATAACAACAATAGAATCTTTTTCAAAGATATAAATATTCTGAAAACGTGAATTCTTCGTGGGATGCAGCGTTTCTGCAGTTAAAAATCAGCGATATTTATTTGCAGCTTAAAAGTTTAAATACAGAAGAAGTTAATTAGTTAATTTAAAAAATATTGTTTAATATTATGCATAGGTATACGAATTTGTTTATTCATATGCATATGACCTAATCTAAAACGCATCCGTATAATATGCGCTAAAGCAATAAGTAGTGTCTGGAGAGAGCTCATGACTGATATTTAGTCAATAGTACACGTCTTGGACTTCGTCTTGGATGAATACGAGACAGCGCGCGCAAAGTAAACATCAACTTCAAGAAACGTAATTAACATATCTCAGCAAACAGCTCGAGATATCTTGGGAGTATACGAAATAAATATGACCAGGATATATAACCAGAAGATTCTCTTAGGAAATTAGATTGCTTTGCCAAGAAAAAATTGTTTATACGGCCAAAAAACTTTAGCTTAAATGTCTCAATATGAGATTCCAGTGTTACACGACATAAATGTTAACATTATTTAAACTTAATAATCACCAACCACAAATATAGGATATTCATACTACTCTCGTGATTTTATGGTTCAACCTTTCAGGAAATTTCATAACACTAAATTTCAGTTTAAGATTAAATGAGATAGTCGGTATATAATCACATTTCCTCAGAAATGCAAGTTCGTATGATGCTATGGCAGCAAAGAATATTGAAAAGTATGTCCGATGTCATCGCGCTCATGACCTTCGTCATCATATTCCTCTGTGCGTTGCTCTTATCCAGGTGAAACTACCAGCATTTTCGATTTATTTCTTCATTTTCTCAATTCGTCTCCTCTTACCGCCTTGCCTCTTCCGTCTTGTCTGGATGGGCTCGAATTAGAAAGCGATTCGTTCGGATAGATTTTTACCTTAGGAGCACGTCCTCTTCCTAGTGCGCCCTCACACCTTCGCCCGCTCGCCTCTCCTCCTGCCTTCCTATCTCATGCCCCTCCGTCTATTCTCTCTCCTTCCCACTCACTTTCTCCCTTCACTCTCCTCTCTCCTCGTAGCTCTTTCTCTCTCTCTCTCGTGCCTCTCTGCCATCTCTTCCAGACCCATTTATCCCCGTCTCGATTCACCCCTTCCTCTCCGCTACTTCTTCCTTCCTCCTCCCCCTTTCTTCCCTTAACCGCTCTCTCCCCACCCCCTTTCACCTTGCCCTCCCTCCATACCACCGCCCTATCACCGCTTCCGGCGAATCCTTCCTTGCCAAGAAACCCTCCCTACTCTCATTATAACAGCCACCCACCGTCTACTCTCTCCTCACCTCTTTCACTTCCACATTCTCTTTCTATGACTTATTCTTCTCCCCATCTTTCGCCTTTCATCTCGCTTTCTCTACTCATACTTTGGCCCAATTGCGCTACACATATATTTCATGTTACTTATTTTCCGTTCATCCTATATCGGTCGCATTCCCGCGTATTTTCGATACATTTTCATATTTTTTTATTTTCCTTAGCCTTTGTCTCCTTTTCTCTACACCTCCGTTTTCCTCCCTCCCTCCCTCCCTTTTACGTCACTTCTAATCTCTCTCTCCCTCCCTATCTTTCTTCCCTTCCTTTCTCTTCCTTGCACACCCTATCTACCACTCACAAGGGATACGAGCCGGAAACTTTCCCTTGACATGACCTCACGCAGCGTGCACACAAACACGCGAGTATCGACCCACGCACCCAACGAGACTTTTTCCTGCGCGCGCGGAAGGTTTTCGGGGTGTCGTTTGTCCTTTCTCCCTCTCTTTCTCTCTCTCTCTTTCTCTCTATCTATCTATCTATCTCTCTCTCTCGCCCCTCCTTCCGCGCCTGAGACTCGCGATACATACATGAAGCCTTTTAATCCACGGATGAAGTAAAGTACACCGTTATATATAGCAAACGACTTCCATTGTACGATACAGTTAACGTTCGAGATGTTTAATGTTATGATGTTATTTACGTACAAATATGTTACGTTTATTTCGAAATACTTTTTTATGTGGGTAGGACTATATGCATA
Source organism: Tanypteryx hageni (assembly GCA_028673005.1). Lineage (NCBI taxonomy): Eukaryota > Metazoa > Arthropoda > Insecta > Odonata > Petaluridae > Tanypteryx > Tanypteryx hageni. The sequence goes on from CM054117.1 coordinate 14,024,909, forward strand.
AGTGACTAGAAACATCGAAAATCTCAAAAAAGTATAACAATGCGGCCGCTAAAAATTCGCAAATGTTTATCAAATTTTTTAGGTTTCTGTATTTCTGAATGTCCTACGAAGCTGAAATTTTTTGTAAAGGTAGAATTTGTAAAATAACCAACTCTGGGTTATAGAAATTGTGCTATATTAATTAATTTGACTGTTAAAAATTCCTAAAATTTAAAAAAGAGATAAATATTAGGGTACTCGGAGACAAGCTAGGTAGCTAAAAATTTGAGGATATTTAGAGTTTAGTGCAAATGCACAAATAAACATTGAAAATCTCCATGAAGTTTTGTTGTGGCCGTTCAATTTTTTTTTAATTTAAAATATTAGATAAATATTATTTCACTTCTAGATGTGCCACAACTTTAAAATTTTGTAAAAATGTTTGGAATTCAGGTCAACGCGAAATTTTATATTTAACATTTTTATGACAGTCACAAGAAATGATTAGTTTTTGGTAAAGATTGGTCAACCGAAAGTGGGTGTTTACTCTTGTCACATCCGTTTTTTTTAATATTTGCTTTAATATTTGACCAATGTAAAAAAATATTTGAATAAATGTTGTAGTAAATTTAATTTTCTACAACCTTGGTTGAAACATTTTTCCATATAATGCATTGTTTAAGAGATATTGTAAAAACTAATATTTTAGCTGCTACCACCTGCCGGCGTCTATTGTTAGCAATTGACGCTTAGTTACGTCTTATTAACGCTCCTTTTTATTTTATTAATTGTTGGATATTCCTGGCTATATCCAATATCAGAAGGCTACGGTATGAGTCTTTCTGTTCTTTGTAGTCTTTAAATTTTTTCTCGCTGTTCCTTAAAATATATATTATCATTTAACCTATTTAGAATTTTAAAAATATTACAGGTATGGAGAAAGTCATGTGGTGGCCACATCAGATTTTTTAAATTCGTGTTAGCTTTGAATCAATATGAGTGATAAAAAAGTGGAGAAGATGAATCACTTTTACCGGCTGGTCTTTTGTATTATATGAGTGATAGTTGGTAGAGAAATTGAACTTACGGCTGAGAATCGGAGGACTACTTGTTACTATAATGAGATCATCTATGAAGATGCAGGGAGACATCTAACGTACTAGGCGCTGGACTGAAAGTATCTTTAATTCGGCAGATTTCTCGCATGGTTTCTTCTCTCCTTCCTTTCTCTTTCCTTTCTCCTTTACCTCTCGCCCTTCTTTCCTTTCTCCTATCTCCCCTCTTATCTCTTCTTCCGGTCGCATCTCAACTCCCGCGAACGCATATCTCCGTTTGCAAACTCCTTCCCCATATCAACCGTGTCTTCTCTTCTTGAGTGGTTTTGAAACTAAACCCTTCCATTCTGAATCAATTTAATGATCACGTCCTTAAAAAGGAAGCGTCTTTTCAGTCTTTTTCGATGCGATTGCTTCCGTTATTTCACTGTTCGATGTGTATCGGAGTTCCTTCTTTGGTCTTTTAATTTCTCTTTCGTTGAGTCAGTAACTTCAAACATATCCAGCTCGATCTTCTTTTGTGATGCCGTATTTCCTGTTGAAATCTTTTACTTTTTAGCCGTTTCTAACTCCGATTTCATCTGTTTACAATCGTTGGTTTTGCGGGCTGGTTGGGTTATTTTCAGAGTGCAAATCTACGTTTCCCAAGGGTAATCGTTCATTCTGGCGCTCAACGTACGCCTGACAGAATCATAAATTTCTTCTGAGCACATTTCTTTCTAAGCCGAATTTCATCAAATTCTTCACTGTATTGGTAACATTTATTGCAACCTGTAGTGATGAAATGGAATTTCTTCACGCGATTTAAATTTGAAGACTCTTGAGCATATAGCCATATAAAAACAAGTTAAACAGTAAATTTTCAGCAAAGTTTGCCATGCTATCGTTTAAGAGAAATAGTTAATTAGGGAGCAATAAAAATTATACTTCTTTTACATTGTAATCGAGGTGTACCGCAAATGTCGCGCTTCGAGACGGGCGTAAAACATACCAAAAATAAAAGTTAACGCCATTCTTTGGCGTCGAGGTAATTTTTGAACTCGATGTGGGGTCCTTTAGTCATTCTCTTGTTTTCCATCCTTTCCAGATTAGCGTTGAAATTCTCGCGGCGCGTTAGTCTTCCGATTTCGACTGATTGAGCAATCCAAGGGTTTCCCAATGAAGAAGTTTTCCATAGGAATCGATATCGGAACGTTTCCAAGTCCTCTCTTTCCTGGCGCTTCTCTAAAATAATAATTGCTATGCATGACGCTGTTTACTTAGAGGTAACTCCGAAAGAGGGATCACATCGCGATCACTTCTCATTTGTAAAACAATTTTTCAATCTCGCTCCTCCCCCTCCCCTTCTTCCTTTTCCCCTTCCCCCCTTTCCTTATTCCCGTTTCAATCTCTCTTTTCGAGGTCTCTTACTTCTTTTCTCGAATGATTTTTTATTCCTGAGCACGTTTACAGTATCTTTGGTATTCCTCCTGCTGCTCTATACGCAATCCTCTGCTTTATTTTGTTGCACTGTAGGTCTATAATTATGTGCATAACAATTCTTAAGTTATATACAATGTTTAGTCGTGGCGTTGTACTCCGTTCTGGATAATCTTTTCAGTGACCGATTAGGTCTCTGCAATGCAAGAGTATAAATAATCCTTCATTTTTCTATTCTCTTTAATTTTCTTAGTTGTGGTTTTAATGGATTTTAAATATGCTTACCGTGTGAGCGTCAATTAATTTTTGAATTGTATTTGGTAGATGATATTAAGAATACAAAAAATTCGCATTTGATTATTCTGCGTCTTTAATTTAATGTTGTATTTAAAAATTTGGATGCTGAGATTTCAAATTAAATTTTATATATCAGGTTAGGTAATTATGAAATAAATAGCATTTTTTGTTCTACACCTTATTTTTTAGAATTTATTGTAAAACTATGAATATTTTAACTTTTACTGGAAGTCAACATTTACTAATGTTTCACAGAGCAACTAATGGCCACTTAACTCTAGGCAGTGTTACCCGGAGGTTCACACGATCAGAAATCGAAGTTTTTATGAATACTAGTATAGAGGTCGCAGTGATACTCGGGCAAAATGCCAGAGATGTTCTGGCTTTTTTATTCATGTTGATTCCTTTTACCGTTACCCAAAGCTTTTGCTAATATGCCATGCCGTGTTCATTCCAAATCTTCTATTTTAAATACTGTGCAGTGGTATTTTGGTATATTATTGAACGCTTCGCAAATTAACTTTGATTTTATTTTGTTGCCACATGGATTTTTAGCCTGATTTGCAGAATGGAAATATGCTTATAGTTTTTTGTCGTGTCTGTCTGTCCGTCCCCCCTTTTAACTTTTGAACCAATAGACTGATTTTTTGCTACTGGAGCCGAGTTCCCAAGGATAGTTTTGGTTGCGAAGATTGAAAGTCCCGGGTTCGATTCCAGGAACTATCCTTCCCATTTGATTTTCATGGGAAATCTCAAAACCATCGTGCAGGGTAATCTTTTCTTGCACATTAAAATATCTTAGAATTATAATATCGGAGCGAACTTTGTACTTTTCTCTGAGGAAAGGAATGAAAATTCTAATTTTTATCGTAGAATTTTGCTTATTGATTGTATTTCTTCGAATTTCGCGTTAATACTGACGTTTTTACAGTTTTCATCACTAATTACGAGTGTTACCATTGCAACGACAATTATTGGACTCGGATTCGGTATAGTCTAATGCAGGGGTCCCCAAACTATGGCCACATCCGAGTGCTTGGGTGAAATCTAATTTTAATATAAGAGAATTACATATTACGGAATCGAAAAAATTTTCAAAACTTGCCCTTTTAAATTTTCACACGGCCCGATCAGTCATTTGAAATGCCGCATGTGTCCCGCACAGTGGATCATGATGCCTCATGTGACCCTTTCAGTAAAAAGTTTGGTGACCCCTGGTCTAATAGAGACACGCGTTATTTCAGCCACCCAAATACGCGTGATCAATTTGGTTTCCCGTTCGAATGTATTTGTAATATTTTATAAGGCTAAATTATGAAATTTAGGAATACAAAGAGTAACTCATCCGCGGTGATTTTAATGTTATTAAAGCCAATATAAGTAATTGCTGCACAACATTAATTTAAAATAATGATGGGGATCATTTTGTTTCCTACTAGAAAAAAACGGAATTAAGAAATAGGCAGTTATTCATTCGATGGCTGTAAAGGAACAAGAATTATTTGCGTTAGAACCTTCTTATTGCTAAGAAATGAGCGCTTGCATATTTTTAATGCGAAGTATATTTCTATCTAAAGAGCCGTAGAGTGAATGACACGAAAAAAACTAATCAATTCCGACCGCCAAAACATTAAACCACAGCTCGTTGCCTTCTCTTGCATGTACTACGTTGCAATTGCATTCGATATTGCGTCTGCTTAGCCTCGTTGGAGAGTTGTTGGCAGGGAGTGAAGAGAAATTATTTCACGGGCAAGTGATCTTGGATTGCCATCTGATATGCATTGACGTAATGCTTGTGACGGCCCGTTCACGTACCTACGCTCCTGCCGGCCCAATCACTCGATCTGGCTTCGTTCATTTATGCTTTTATGTGAAAGGATACTCGGCATCACTTTATATCTAAAATGACAATAACTATTTATTAAAAAAATAATTTAAACGTTACGATATTTAGAGAACCCATGTGTTTTATTTTGCGTAACTGGTTCGATAGGAATTGCCGACGATTTGATAAGAGGAAATGGAAATTGCCTTGAGGATAATTTATAAACTTCGACGCAATCGACGTCATGGACGGCAAGAAGCAATAAATTTGATTATAAGAGAAGCGAATGTTTGTTGTAACGACAGACATTGAGTCGTACGAGTATTGAAATAGCAGTCAAAGGGATACCTTACGTTGGAGAAAGGCGGAATTGAATGTGTTCATTGGAACAGATCGGCTAAAGACGCACCTAATGGCATATATGAATATAACAAAATTAATTCTTTTTTAAATTCTTAAGTTATGCCATATTTTGAAAACGAAGCTTTGGAATGTACGGAATCTTAAGTATATATATATAAACGTTATGAATTAAGATGTCTCAGAATCTCTTATAGGACTTAAAAATACGATTTCCTATTTCTCGTGGCTTTTCTAATGTATCCGCCATTCAAATGACACTCTTCGATCACGTCATTTTTTTAAAATATCTTCTCCAGCGACACTCAGGACATTTATTTTTAGCGGTCTTAAAAAAAAACCTTTTAAGCTCTATCTAACCCTTTGGGCTGATCGTTAAAACCAATTAGTTTCCAAGGGTAAGAGCCACACTGGTGTTATGTATTTCACGCGACTCGCGTAAAGTCGAATGTTTAATATTCCGCCGTTCTCATTGCCACGAGATTGCTTAAGTGTTTATTAACAGATTAAAGAAAATCTTGATGCGCATCCATTTGGAATCTGTTGAAGAAATCCCAAGAGAAATTTCATCGCGCATATAAGCAAACGTAATTTATCAGTGGTAAACTCTTCATTGGAGTGGTTTTTTATGCTCTCTCTCTCCCTCTCCCTCCCTCCCTCTCTCTCCCTCCCTCTCCCTCTCTCCCTCTCTCTCTCTCTCTTCCTCTCTCTCTCTCCCTCTCTCTCCCTCCCTCTCTCTTTCCCTCTCTCACCCACCCTCCCTCCCTCTCTCTCCCTCCCTCTCTCCCTCTCTCTTTCCCTCTCTCACCCTCCCTCCCTCCCTCTCTCTCCCTCCCTCCCTCTCTCTCCCTCTCTCTTTCCCTCTCTCACCCTCCCTCCCTCCCTCTCTCTCCCTCCCTCCCTCTCTCTCCCTCTCTCTTTCCCTCTCTCACCCTCCCTCCCTCTCTCTCTCTCCCCCTCTCTCTCTTTCCCTCTCTCACCCTCCCTCCCTCCCTCTCTCTCCCTCCCTCCCTCTCTCTCCCTCTCTCTTTCCCTCTCTCACCCTCCCTCCCTCCCTCTCTCTCCCTCCCTCCCTCTCTCTCCCTCTCTCTTTCCCTCTCTCACCCTCCCTCCCTCCCTCTCTCTCCCCCTCTCTCTCTTTCCCTCTCTCACCCTCCCTCCCTCCCTCTCTCTCCCTCCCTCCCTCTCTCTCCCTCTCTCTTTCCCTCTCTCACCCTCCCTCCCTCTCTCTCTCTCCCCCTCTCTCTCTTTCCCTCTCTCACCCTCCCTCCCTCCCTCTCTCTCCCTCCCTCCCTCTCTCTCCCTCTCTCTTTCCCTCTCTCACCCTCCCTCCCTCCCTCTCTCTCCCTCCCTCCCTCTCTCTCCCTCTCTCTTTCCCTCTCTCACCCTCCCTCCCTCCCTCTCTCTCCCCCTCTCTCTCTTTCCCTCTCTCACCCTCCCTCCCTCCCTCTATCTCACCCTCCCTCCCTCCATCTATCTCCCTCTCCCTCCCTCCCTCCCTCTCTCTCTCTCCCTCTCTCTCTCTCCCTCTCTCTCTCCCTCTCTCACCCACCCTCTCTCCCTCGCTCTCTCTCGCTCGCGCTCCAATCAGCGTTTTTGATTCTGAAATTATCGTCCACCAACGGAGAAGTCTATTTTTAGGCGCACTTCGCTCTTTTATTTTCCCGTCTCTTTCCACTCGGATTCGTGAAAACCCTTAAGCGAAAAATATTTCATTTTCTTTAAGTTTTGTCCATTTTGTCACCTGTTGCCTAATATAATTTGTTTCCAAATAAAATATATTGAAATAAATCTACTATCCGCGAATCACCACTGATGGCGGCTTCTTTAAGGCACATTTGGATTTCTCAACTTTAGCTGTTATTGAGATTACTAATTTATCGATCTGATTAAGCGAGCTCGATATTTTTTGAAAGCGGAGACATTTTTAAGAACCTCATTACAGAATTGCAGTTCGTTTTTTATTTTTTCGTTGACGCAATATTCAGTAGATTTGCGCAACTCAAATTCATTGCACGCGGAATGCGCATCAACCTCTCGTGATCTTGAAAAAAGCTATAATCGTTTAATACTTTAATATTCCTTTGGTGCAAACAGTTTTTATGCCTGGCTTATAATCGGATGAATTGTACTTATTTTCTCGAGCAATATTTTATATTTTCTTTTTTTAAATATTTAACTATTTTACAATTTTTCATGCGTTTGCAAATATATAAAAAATATAACAACAAATACATTCGGAGAAACTGTAGATTCCTCAAAGTGATACACTAACTTACTCCTCAATGACTCCTTTCTGTTTTAATTTATATCAACTTAAATAAATGTACAGCGAATGAAATACACTAGACTTTTATTTTTGCATCAACGCGTACCAGGAACGATCAATGCTTTCATCATAAATATGTTTTCTTCCGTAATCTCTCAATTACCTGCCACTCTCAAGAGTGTACCAGAATCCCAACTGATCCAAGGGTGGCCGATTTCTGTCCAAGGAAATACGGACGACGTAATATGTCGTCGTAGCGTTTCGATAGCAATCAAGCGGCGAAGGGTAACTCCCTCTTTATCCGTTCGACACCATGCCGTCTGCCTTCGCCGCCTCAGGAATCCCTGACGCCGTCGCAGCCGGTCTCTCTCCGGCTGCATTCGCATTCAGATTCCCGAAACGACGCTTCGAGAAGGTCTCTTGACCTTGCGTGAGAGGTTTGGCAAACCAGCCGTCTTGGAAGCTCAAGGAGTTTTCTTATGAGTGGATCATTAGTTGGCTCCACCCCATCCTGAACATAGTCGCTCACCTTGTGTTCTGTTTGACACCGCCGAAGCCCTTTCACTCTCCCTCCTCTTTCCCTTCCTCCTCTTTCCCTTCCTCCTCTTTCTCTCCCTCCTTTCTCCTTCCCTTCCTCCTCTTTCTCTCCCTCCTTTCTCCTTCCCTTCCTCCTCTTTCTCTCCCTCCCTTCCTCCTGCTTCTCACCCCCCCTCCTCCTTCTCTCCCTCCCTCCCTCCTCCTCCCACCCCCAGCTCTCGCAATCTTCCAGAGAACCCCCGCCTCGTGGACGGAACACCAAACCACCCCATTCGATTCGGCCATTTTAATTTACATATTTGCCTGCACTGGGTACAGACCCGGGATCTTTGATTTTTTTGCGTCTAGTCATGCCTGTTCCCATATCCTCTCTCCTTCCTTTTTCCACATATCATATTTGGTCAAATAAGCCAATATTCTTGCAAATACAAGCACACCTCGCTTTGCGCGACCCCGTTTTATTTGGATTCGTTATACCGCGAGGCAGGCCCGCGCCTACCTGTTTTTCGAAAAAACAAAGGTGGCCGATTATTGAGGCAGCCTAACCATATGTGAATTGGGAATTCCATTTCTTACAGACTTGCGGATCTTAGTTAGAATATCGTTTGTGGATCCCCATTTTGGGTGAGGGTGTGATACCAAACACGAAAACACCGTTTTTATCTCTCGATCGACGGTTATTTTGTCGTTATTATTTTTAAAGAAATGTGACATAAAACCTCCTTTCTGATTTATTTATATATTATTTTATAGAGGAAATAATTACAATTTTGCCTGAATGTAATGAAGTTTTTAATTTTCAATGCCATTTGAAAATAAATAAATAAATAAAGATAAGTTATTGAAAAAATGTCAAGACTTGTGTCTGGCGTTGATGAATGGAAGCCGACAAGAAGCTTTTTTTTCTCGTTTCAAAATTATTCCCAAGCTTTTTAGTGCATTTCGTCATTGCTGAAAAGCACTATTATCTTCGTGATGTCCGTTCGTCCGTCCGTACGCATATATCAGGGAAGAATTGGCTAAACCGATTTCAACAAAATTTGGTAAATAGAATACTCATATAAATTAATGACCAAGATGGCATATTTCGACCGGATCCATTCAGCAGGGGTGCCACAATTTCAAAGTAAAACTTTTCGGTAATTATGAATTTGGAAGGAATTGGGTTAACCGATTTCAACGAAATTTTGTACGGAGGCGTGCAACATAAAAAGGCAAAATCAAGATTTATAGTATAAATATAGAAAGCAGGGCTGCCACAGTACAAGAATTGAAATAATTCTTTTAACACGTATTTGTGTTGAACTTTATCCATCAATTTTATCCAAATTTAATACTTGTAATGTACACGTACATAAAAAACCATAGTATTAAATTAACACTGAATCAGCTAAATAGGGGTACCACATTTACAAATAAAAAATCTTTCAGTAATTAAGGATTTGAAAGAAATTGGCTGAACGAATTTCAATTAAATTTTTTAATTTTTTTAATTTGTAATAATGAAATCAAGATACCTTGTCCCGTTGTCCCGGAAATGTCTGTCGGGACATAGGAAAGGTCCCTTATTTACGTCGCCATAGATGTTGAATTTAAAAAAAAAATAGTAAAAGCGCTTTACTTTGTATTTTATCGTAACCCGCTCAGTTTATGGACTCACATTATACGTGCCAGTTTACCCTTTCCCTCCTTGTGACACTCAACAATAAAAATTCGCAACTCAATCCAAAGTAGGGACATAGCTCATCCTAATTTTTAAAATGTAAGGTTAATGGTGGATTAACTGGAACCTGGAGCAACAGAAGGTTAACATATTTCTACAAAGTTGCCTGAGGAAAAATAAGTCACGCAAGAATTCTTCAATTTCTGTTTGTGGTTTCAATTGAAAAGAACACAAATCGCTTCGCAATCATCTGAGGTTATAGTTAGCGACTGGAAGTGGTTGTGATAACACGATAATTTTGCGCTTTGACTTTGTTTTGCTATATATACATATATTTTTAGAGTTTCGATAACCCTTTTAATTACAATGCCAAAACGAAAGTGTAGTTTTAGTGATCAATATTCTAAAGACTGGAATTTTATTAGTAAATGGAAACAACAATGACGATGAAAGCAGACTTTGCGGATGTTTTTTAGCATTGCTCACGGAGGATGGTCGGACATTTTACAGCACATTTCTACACAGAGGCATAAGTTAAGTGTATCTGCTTCGGTAGGATGCTCAAAAACAATTGATAGTTTTTTACTGAAGAAGGATTTCAAAGAAGAAGCCAAGGTTATCGTAACTGAAGTTTCTATGGTCTTCCATACAGTCAAACACCATCACTCCTTTAACTCTACGGACTGTATGTACAAACTGTCTCCAGCTGTCTTTTCCGGTTCTAAGATTGCTAATAAGTATTCTTGTTCTAGAACTAAGTTAACCGCCATCATAAAAAATGCACTAGCTCCACGCACAGTTAAGCAAGTTGCAAAAGACAAATAATCCACACTTCTATGGAAATTCTACTGACGCGAGTAACCATAACGCAGGGAAAAATTTCCCATTAGTGACTCAGTATTTTACTCGTGAGAAGGGTATGCAAGTGAAATTGTTATGTGTGAATTCTTTACCCAATGAAAAATCCGAAACTATTGCTGAGTTTTGCAGAGAAACTAGAAAAATTCCATATTACCCTATCAAAATGTGTCGCTTTCTGCGGAGATAACTCGAATACTAACTTTGGTAGACGTCTTCGGAAAGGAACGAACAATATTTTTATGGGACTGTAAACTAGCATGAACGAAAATTTGGTGGCAATAGGTTTCCCAGCTCATGTACTACACAATACAATGCAGTCTGAATCTGACGTGCTCTCCACTGATATTGAGGTGATAATTGTTATACTATTTTAGCATTTCAGCATCTACACAGTGCGAACAAAGAGTCTTAAAGAGTTTTGTAATACTTTTGGCATTGAATATCAATCTATCCTCTCACACTCACACTTTCGTTATTCCATGCAGTAGATAGGATTTTAAAGCTGTATGACGCGTTGAAATCATACCTTCTATCTGAAAGAAACATTCCTAACATCCTGGAAGTGTTTTTCATTGATCCATCGAGCGAAGCGTATCTTTACTTGGTTTGCAGTCTGATGAGTATTTTCAATAGAAAAATCATGCAAATTGAAGGAGGAGAAAAAGTATTATCGAAGTATTAACGAATTTACAGAAGACCGCAGATTGTGTGAAAGAAAGAATGGAAGTAAATATTCTGCCTTTAAGTGTAAATTCGATTACTTGTAGGGATAATGTTTCTGAATACAAAAAGTAAGTTATCGTCAGAAGTAGAATTGTTCCACCATACCTGTTACGATTATCTTATGAAATGGATTTCACCTCTGAAGCCCTTTGACACTTTCATTAGAGATCCGGCATGAGAACAACTCGAAGAAACCCGCACCTATCTGAACGAAAGAGGACTAGGAGTAAATGATACTCTGTTGTTTAATCAGGGGACAATTCTGAAGAAAATCAATGAAAAAAAACCTCCAGTTAAATAGTGAAGATTGGAATAAGAAACGTTGCTTTGTGAAGTGGCAGAAAATCGAATCTCATTACCAATTCTCTGAGGTACTACTAATCTGCGAGTATGTATTCAGTATTCCAGTGCACAATGTTTATGTAGAGCGTATTTTCTCCTTAATAACCAGCCAATGGAGCCAAGAGAGGAACAGACTGGACATATCTACAGTGAAATCAATTTTACGGTGTTTAGTAAATTTAAATGTCTTGCAACGAGTTTTATCAGTATCTACTTCAAAATGAACAATTACAGAGAGATGCAAAATCATCAGAAAATATTAATTTGTAAACTTTAAAAATAAATATTACAGTTAAATAATGTTAAATTCCAATAAAACTTTACTAAATGTAAGCCAAACTACCTATTAAAAGATTTGTCATCTTTCTAATTCATCTTATAATGCAAAGTGCTAATGTAAGCTCTCTAAATATAAGTCAATGTGTATTTACTTTTTAATATCTCTTTTTAAAAATAATTAACCAATCTGCCAATTGGTTTCAAAAAAATTATCCCGTTTGCATGTACCACTCTGAAGAGGCAATAAGAATGAACGGATTTTTTCATGTTTCGAAACTGTTCAACTAAAAAGAGGAAACGTAAAAATGATGTATAACTGGACATCATTCAAAGCTCATGTATGATTATAAAAGAAATCTTTTATGAAATAAAAAACTTTGTAAACTGGAAATTCAATTCAAAGTTGTATGTTCCGTATTTGAAGGCAGAGATTCAATTTACAGTATATGCATACAGTTTTATATTGAGTTATTTGTTAATTTTTTACTTTAAATAAGGAACGACGCTATAAATGCTTTAAAGCACAGGAATAGATAGTTTCAGATTTTTTAAGTGTCCCGTATTTTATTGGATTTATCTTCGAAATCAAAATCTGGCAACCCTAGCTGTAGGGATATTTGGCGATCAATATTACTTCAGTTTGGGAAAATCTTTCTTTTCGCATCTTGGAGGTTGTCTGCGGAAGTCATAAGACTTTTGAGTAAATTTAGTATTGAGGCTGATCATATCTTGTAAACGGCCCTACGCGCCGTAGGGATTATCAGATGTAGTTGAGATTAAAGAGAGAGTGCAATAAACCGATCATATTGTTTTGTGCCGTACACGTGTCAGCTCAGTATGGATCCTTAAGATATAAGGGATCTTAGAAAGGGTATGAAATACCGAATGAAGTGTGGCTGTCTGGTACGACAAATGCCGATTTTCTCTTTTGTTATGAACGTTTTGTGCTAAAATTTATTGTTTGAGAGTGATAAAGCAAATTTAAATAATCTAACGATTTTATAGAAAATTTAGCAGTGAAAAATCGACACTTATCGACAACAATTCATTTTCGTCGATTTTGAAAGTTTTACGAATTCGACATTTATCGATTTAAATCGAATCCTACCAAGCCTATTTATAAGATATTGCTTATGATTGAATGTACAATTCCGGCTAGCACGTCCTTATTCTGTCACTTCTCATTGTTGAAATCAAACAAAAACTGTGTTGGTGCACTTTGCAGTACGAGTAGGAACGGATGGAACTATACGATACAGGCTTTTCATCCCGGTGAAAAACGCCGCGAGATTTCGCAACCGTTGCGTTACAGAAGTAACGATTCGTGTTTGCTTTAAATCATTATTCAATACATTTTCATTAAAATTTAAGATTTTCATTGTTTTTAAATAGCCTAAAACATGGGTTCTTATCCTTTTGTGGCTCATACGCCCCAGGAGAATTTCGAATTGCTCACGTACCCCCTCCCCCAAAATGTTTTTATTTATTTTATTTAAATTAAAAACAATTATTATTTTTTGCTATTTTATTGAAATTGCATTGAACATATATGGCAAAAATTGGAACTTCAAAAAACAACATTAAATTTCAATCATAGAAAAGAATTTGTTCCCTTCATAGAATTAGAAGAGAAAAAACTCTCGAGAAAAATTAATAATGATGTACAGAATGATTTGAAAACGCTAGTTGCTTCTTATTGCGTTGTTTTGTTCGGGATATTAGTGTTTTTAATTAATCTGACATTTAAACACAATCTGATTATTGTTTCTCAAAATGGTTGCAGCGACACGCTAGAATGCTAGGAGGCGTCGCAAACTTCTTTGTTTATTAAATTAATCAAGGAATTGAAAATTTTTATAGGTCATTAGGACTAATTTTTATCTAACAAGCTGATAATGATACAGTACTGTTTCATGAATGTATCCTGACGCTGTTACACCCGTATGTATGAATGTAGAACCTTATTTCAACGAGAGGGTACCGCTATATTCCGTTTCTCTTTGAAAAGGTTCCGCACCAACAAACAATCTGGGAATCAGTGCATTAGATGTTTGCGAACATTCAGTTACATCATAATCTGTTTATTTCTCTCCAGCATCTCAAAATTGAAAATAGTTTATTTTGATATTAAAATAGGTACATATTTTGACATAAGAAAGTGCAAATTTACCAAGTGAAATTAAAATTGTTAACATGAGAGTGAGACGCATATGTAAGAGTTTTTCAATTTTTTAGACAAGAGAGAGAGAGAGAGACGCAGGTGGAAAGGAGATAAAATGTCGGATTGAGAGAAATTTAATAAATCGCCAATTGCGCTGAAAATAGAGGGCGAACGAAAATCAATAAACGGATGACATTCTTGTAGTAAGATTATGTAATAGGAATTCATCGGTTAAGAACGCAATAGACTAGCACAAGTGAGAACAAGTCGGTCAAAGAATGTCAGGATACACAAAAGAAATCAAAGATGCGTTTTGTGCGGGTTTAGGAAAGAGAAGAAAGGGGCGCGAGACCGGGAAGCCAGAGCGGATTTGGGAGTTGGCGCCATTATGATAAAGAGATAGTATGCAGCGAGAGGGCGTGGGAATCAGAATCAATCGAATAACACTTCGTTAGCAGTGAAGTACCTAATCTCTTTATCCACGCAATAAATGTACTCGCGTATAATTTTAAATACTTTATACGAAAAATGTTTCGGAATATGTTTCGAGGAAATAAAAGATTGCTGTCACATTGGAGCAATTATTGATTGAAGGACCCATAATTATAGAAAATTTTCATTTGTCACCGAACAAAACGAAACGATTTTTTATCTTAAGCACATCTTTCATTACAGCATGACAAGTTTAATAAAATCCTAACTTAATTCTGCCAAAACATCGTTAAAATACGTAGTTCGGCAACGACTTTCCCAAAATGTTATAAGTAACGTTTTTATGACTTGTATTTATAATTTTATAAAATAGACAGCATATGATCTAAGACCTCTTTCACCGTACTCCTTGCGAGATTGATTCTTTTATCTAATGTCGTTGCAGAATCACAATCGAATTTGTTCTTCATCGCCTTTCTCTCTCGCCCTCTCTCTCTCACCCTCTCTCTCGCCCTCTCTCTCACATACCCTCTCTCTCTCTCTCTCCTCCATTCTCGTGCTTTTTCTGTTTTTATTCACCACGAAGCTCCAAGGAATGCACATTCTTCGCTGCAGCGTCCATTTCGTGAAGTAAAAAAATCGATCGCTATCTCTGTATTGTCTGCAAACAATGAAAACAAGGAAATAAGACGACTCTAGACTATTGTCGCATGCATAGGCTCTCAAAATGCTCCTCTCAGCGTTATGCTCGAGTCGCGATGCAGCACGGAAAATCGGATTTTCCTCGCCACAGCGATTTCCAAACTCTCTCTCTCTCGGATACCATGGCTACGAATAAATGACCGGCCGCAAGAAGAAGAAGAAAACAATTTGCTGAAACCTTGGCGCGCTTTTGTGCCCCGCGATTGTTTACTCTCCTCCTTCATGGCGGAGGGCCCACGTGGCGTCGCATTGTGTATACGCTTTGCCCCGTAATATGCTCGTAGTTTGTTTGTCCATTGCAGCCATCTCGTTTCTTCTCGAAGGCGAGCATTTTTGTATATCGTTGGATTTGGACACTTTCCAGTTGAAAAAACAAGCTTTTAAATTTTGCGATTCTATTGTCATATTTCAAATTTTTATTTGTTGAAGAATGGTAATTTATGTTTTGGGCGAAACAGCTGTTTATCGTAAAATCTGCGGTTAACTGGAATGCTTTAATTATATGATCAACAGTTTGCAAATGTTTCTAAAATCATCCAACTCAACTCTCATGACTGTACCCTAAAATTTCTCGCTTTTATCTTGCAATATTTATTGAAACGTGTAATTTTTCATTCCGCAGACATTTTTATAAAAACGTGCCCGCATTATGATTCAACATTTTTATTTTTAGTTTTTATTTTAATATTTTCTAACCTACTATGTTATTTTACATTTATTGATGGGAAGTTATTTAAAATAATCAGAGTTTTGTAGTTGAAAGCTGTAGAAAAGAGTTGTTCGAAAAATATGCCAATATTCAACATGTTTGTCTCGAGCTTAGCGAAGAGAGGGCTGAGTAGTAATGCATTTGTTCTTTCTTCTTCTCATTTAGGGGCGTAGGTATAAGGAGGCCGCGTTCCGCCACACCCTCCCGGCCAAAGAGTTATCAAGGGGCGCATCAGTATTATTCCCACTACCCATGGACCTATTTGTACGTGTTCCGTTGAAAGATCAGTAAGATAATAAACAATACTAATATGAACCATAAATATATTAAATTAAACATTAAGCCTGTAAATGTTTCGCCATTTCTCGCATAACAACGTCTTACCTCATTCTTGGCTATGTTAGTTAACGAATAAATATTTCTCCGATTTTTCTATAATTCCTCCCTGCGATATACTAACGTTTCTCTCGGAACTGGTAGTTAACAGTAATGATTCCTTTATTGAAGCGGGAAACGTTTCAACATGTATATTACAGCACTCAGTGTCTTACAACTGCGGACATTGACTTTTATTAACATCAACTTCTCATATTCATCCCAAAAAAGGATAACTAATTTTTTTAAACAAACAATTAGGAATAAAAATAATCAAAAATAAATATTTATCTTAGAAATCATCAATGGCCACAATAAATAACCTTTTCGTGGTTATTGGGGATTGTTAGGTTTAGTAATTATTTTTCCGAATTTTGTTTCTTGAGTGCTTATTTTTAAATATATTTTTAGCCATAATGTGACGAGTTCGTTAATTTTCTATCGAGAGAAACTTATGATTATGAAAATTTTGGCATTTTGTTATTGCCTTCCACTGATGAATTAGTCCATTCTCTCCTCACAAAAAGACATTTCTAATTTTTAAATGTTGATTTCATCGTTTTTAAGGCAGAATTACGCATTTTAGTGGTAGCGTGTTTCTGTTTTGTTTCTTTCGGCTCTTCCAATGATACTTTTGTCAATTCAATTAATATTTTTATATGAATGACTTCTTAATGTACGTTTTTAAAGTATAAAATTGCTGGAACCATCTTTCCATCGCATATATATTTTTTTAAAGAGATGTCACACACGTATATGTATACTCATTATTTTTAGCATGTCTAGAGCTGGGGTTTTCAACCTTTTCTTAATGACGTACCCCTTTGGACATTTTTTAATTGTAGCCTACCCACTAGCATATTTTAAAATGATAATGATACAAATAAAACTTGATATATATATATATATATATATATATATATATATATATATATATATATATATAGTGGAACTTCCATAACTCGAACGTCTATAACTCGAATTTTCCATAACTCAAAGTGAAATAATTTTATCGGAGAAAATATAAATGAGAAAAACGTATTTCCATAAGTCGAATTTTCTATACTCGAATATTTCCTGTATATATATATATATATATATATATATATATATATATATCAGCAATAAAACTTCTGGGATACGTTTCAGAAGTACCCGGTGTCGCTCGTGTCGCTCGGGTTTAAGATCGAGACTAAATAAAAAAATATTTTATTTTTTATCCATAGATTATTCTGTAAAATTCTTAAGTTGAAACAAAACATGAAATATAAGATGGATATTCATCCTTTCACCTGGCTGAAAAATATCTAGATGCCATGGATGGAGAGCAAACAATCCATTGTCTAGCAACGCGGTAGGCAAGTTTTAACTATATGGCGTCGTGAATGACGATTTATATGCATTTAAAAATGTAAATTAATAGATCAAAGGTCGATCAAATCTGTTTAAAACCCCGTTACCAGAGAGTACTCTTTATTAACTGAGACTTTCCTCGTATTATGCGACCTGTAGTTGTTAAGCTATAAAATCCCGTGCACACATCTTAGCAAAAGGGGAGAAACAGATATATTTTGACAGTCGAAATACAGAGATTAAAATTGTGATTGCGAGTTTGAATGCGTGCGTGTGTGAGTTCTCTATATGCCAGTATGTTAGCATTTAATAGGTCTCTGTCGTGGGCGTAAGACTTATTTCGTGTTCGACGAACCAGGACCCTGGAGTTTCACGTAAACCTGAGTATGTCAAACAATTTTTTAATTTTCCTTTTTTTCTACTTTCATCTTTTTGTTATTTCTTTTTCAATTCCTTTTCTCATTCGGTTTCTTTTTGTAATATCTCTAAATGTTACCTTTTTACGGCATTGGAAGAAGTTCCTTCTAAATCAATAAAATATGTTTTAAAATTTCTCGAGACCCCTTTTTGTGTTAATCCGAAAAGGCTGAAATTCTCAGCAGGAATTATTTTCCTGTCGACAGAGTATTCGATGCTTCATACAAACGTTTAAACCACAAGTTCCATACCTTAAAAAAATAGTTCATTGATTCAATGAGTACACTTATGGCGTAACGTTTGCTTATTAACGATTATTATTGAAGGATTTTTTTCATGTTAACCAAAATTCCGCAATTAGATTTGCAGTGCGACCATCCTCAGCTACAGAATATATCGAATTCCAAACTATTGGGTCAAAAATGATGCGTGGAAATCGTTACGAATTGAGTCCAATTGTTTTCATCAGCGGCTTAAAGTAGATTTCATGACATAGAGCCGGCATTAATTTCTTTCCATTAGCCGAAATTTTTCTGATACGAGAATTTTGCTTTTTATATCCATTCTGCTAAAATGCTAGAATACCTTAATAATGTAAACTATCGTCCGACCAGAGTTGAAAGTCACATAGAATTGCTCTTTAAATGGAATGGGTGAAATGGGTGGAGTTGGCAATTTTCTGAAATGAAAACTTTCCTTCAATAATGGAATAATCGTGACATACTTTGCCGTACGTTTCAAATTTCACTGTTTACATTTCTGAATTTTTATCGATAAAGAGAACGCATCAACTAAAATTTGCACTTTTGCATTCCATTAGCAGAGAATCTTCATTACTGCGTTCTCTTTTAAACTATATTAGGCTATCTTCGCGATCTTTTCGACCGTTAAAAAAAATATTTTGCAGTGGTGAAGGATATGAAAAAAGCTTTTTATTTTTAGGCTGGTTTCCAAATGAAATGGTCCTGTCTGTGTGTGTGTGTGTCTCCTACTAACAACTTTTGCATCAATGGACCGATTTTCATGAAACTTGGTATGAGGCTCGTGCCCACCTCCGGGCTGTATTGCATTTGGCGAAGATTAAAGTCCCGGGTTCAATTCCAGGAACGTTTTTTTCCTTATTTGTTTTACATAGAAAGTCTCAAATCCATCGTGCAGAGATATTTTCCTTAATACTTTAAAATATCTTAAAATTATGATATCGGAGAGAGGTTTGTACTGTTCTAAGGGGAAAAGAATGTAGATATAATTCTTATAATAGAATTTTGAGGGGTGCCAGTGGTGTAGTGGTTAGGACGCTGGCTGCTACTCGCCCGATGCTTGAAAAAGTCATCGGGTACGAATCCTGCGCGAGTAGGACTTTTTCTCAAGGTCATCCGGCCCCCTGTTTGCATGGTTTGAGGAGACCGCGCAAATTCAGCTGTTCCGTCCTTCGGAAGGGACGTTAAGCCGTTGGCCCCCCTGGTGTTCTTCCTTCGCAAGAGCAGGCAAATGCCGGCACCGGGTTTCCCTCCTCCCTTCTGTGTGTGTGCCCGGTGTGGAAGGCAACGGGAAACCACCACACCGTGTATGTATATTCCCTAGTCAAAAACCAATTAATTAATTAATTGGTAGGACCTGTCGTAAGACAGAACACGAATGAATGAATAGAATTTTGATAATTTATCGTATTTTCTTGAATTTCTCCTAAAACATAGAGTTTTTGCGTTTTAAATCGCATTTTATCGGATTTTTGCCATGGAGACGATTATTACCGAAGCGTATAAGTAGTAAAATTTATTAAATTTGTTTATTCAAAAAAACACATGCAAAATTTAATGTCAGAAAGAGATTTTGACATTACTTTTGGTATTTTAAACTTGATAATGCTCTTTTAATTTGTTTTACAAATTTTCTCTATCATTGATAAACTATGAATTACATGTGGTATTTATGGTATTAGAATTCCTTGGAATGACTAACACATACTGAAACACCCTATCAATAAAAGTAGATAATCGATTCGGGACGTAAGCTTTGGGAAACCAGCCTGCATTAATCCTGGTTTGGACTTCTTGTTTTTAGTTCAAATCGTCTTCAAAGAATCAAGTAGAGCTCGACTAAAAATGAGAGAATGAATACGTTTTTACGTCCCCGTGCGACACTTTCTCCATCGCATGGAACGTGGAATTAAAACGTCTGCCCCCCTTCCCCACCCCCTTTTCATCCTTTTCGCTCTGCACGGTTCGAATCACCCTCTCCCCCCTCCCTCCCCTCCCCCCACCCCTCTACCTCCCTCCCCCACCCCTCTAACTCCCTCCCCCACCCCTCTAACTCCCTCCCCCACCTCTCTACCTCCCTCCCCCACCTCTCTACCTCCCTCCCCCACCCCTCTACATCCCTCCCCCACCCCTCTACCTCCCCCCACCCTTCTACCCCCCTCCCCCCTCAACCACCCCACACCATTCCACCGTCTCTATCGCCTCCCTCTTTTTAAAAAACACTCCACGAATACATCACACTTAATCCACAAATCCTCTCTCCGAAAGAGGAGAACAAAAAAACAGCGATTCCGCAGCCGTAACACGGAGGACTCTCTCTCTCTCCGACCAGAAAACATACGAATAACTCGACCCTGACTGCGTCCCCTTTCGCGTGCCCCCCCCCCCCCCCCACGCCCCTCTGCCACCGACGCCGCCACATCTAGACGCAGCCTCGGTCCAGTAAATCACATCTGCCGCTCGGAGGGAGCGGAGAGGGGAGAGCAGGAGGGAGTGGAGATGGAATGGAAGGGGAGAGCACGAAGGATACTTCTCTCGACCTGTCTCTTGCCGGATCCTTGGAAAACACGGTGTCTCGTGTTCCTCAGCCACGTGTCTCCATCACCTTATTCCCTAGAGTAGGTATAGCTAAAGCGCTGTAACTTTGCGGTGTGCAGTAGAACGCCTATAGGGGAGGTGGTGTTCAGGTGTGGGCATTTGATGCGCAAACTTGTACTCGGGCGAACCAAAATTGTGTTACTGCGCATAGGCTCTGACGTCGGCTCCCCCTTAATGTTTCTCCTTCCCTTCCCTTCTCGCGCGTCTCCGGCTGCCACCTTAGAGCGCGCGAGCTATACATTCCTTCACTTTACAGCACAAAATATCTCGGATAATATTACCGAGAGAAATCGTATGGGAATCTACCGACCTATCTATCCATAAGGCGATATCGCTTTCGGTAGCATATTCCTGAGAAGTGCTTCCAAATGCGAAACGTCCTATTTTTGTCTTTTAAAAATATTCCCTATTTTATGCGATTCGGGCAAAACGCATTGCTGGATGGCAAGACGGAAAAATCCTCGTTTTATTTGGAATGAAAATTCCCTCCCATGGTCGCTACAGCCATTTATAAACAATTTATTCACGGGAATATTTAATTGTCATCTCAAAAATAATAATACGTGTATCCAAAAATCTCGATGAAATTTTTAATAATATGTTATTTGCTTTTAAAAAAATCCACATCTTAGCAGGAAATATATCTGAATTGGTACAAAGGTTGCCTTCCATTACTAAAGATGTGGATATTTACGTGGCTGGGCAAAGGGATGCGCGTTTGTTTTATTCAATAACGACTATCTCGCTGTCCATTTCCTTGTGTACCATTTACGAAATAGCGATAAATAATAAAATAACGGAATTAAAAAAAAATGCTTTTTTTGATCTATTGGTAGGACCTAAGTTTGTTCCATCATCTTAACTCACTCCCTAGCTTAGGCTTTTTATTTTGTTTATATTATGAATATTCTTAGCTGACGGGCATCTTAAATTGTGAGCTCTGCTCTGAAAGCAGTCGTAAATTCCTCTAGAGAAGCTTCACACATCCCTCTCTCTTGTGAGTGCCTCTCGGAAACGAACATTCTGCTGCGTTTTAGTTCCAAAATTCATCCCAAGTCCGTTCATTAAATGTTATTTCCTTTGTATTATATTAATAAATCCATTTTACGCAACTTATGGTAATTTCCGTCGCAGTTTTATTAAAAAACACTCCCACTGGCTAACACCTTGACGGTTTAGTTATTTAAACATTCCTAGATTTCTTGGAAGCTGCATTTTTCATTTATAGTCAATTACGTATCTTTCGAGCGACTCAACAAGATATAACCTTAGTCTTTAATAGATTAACATTTTCTCTTTTAGATTTATTAAAATTCTTAAAAATGTGCTGCGCTACGTGTTTATCTAAAATTCCATTTTATTGAGTGCATCGTTGTTAGGTTGATGTTAAAATTATTTATTTTTTTTACATTTCAGAAATCTGAAAATAGTTGCGAGTTTCAAAAAACTTACTTATTATGCACGTACGGCATTCTCTAAAAATCTATTATTTTCATTGCATGGTCCTTCCTCTTATGTTATTGTAAGACTAAGAAAATCGAACTTTTGATGATTTATCTAGGGCGAAATATTTTAAGTAGCGAAGTATATTTATAAAAATAAAAAAGTCAGTACCTATATATCTCAATCATATTCGGAATTCTAAATTCGATTTCTCTGGATACGTACGTTGAATCTTAACGTGTATCATTGTTTAATAACAGCTAATTTAACAAACTCGTACAAAAAATTTCTGATTTAAAAATGCAGAAGAATAAAAATGATTTATTTTGTTTTACGGATGAGAATAACAGGAAACTTATCAGTGGGTAAAATTTTGGTTTATATTAATTCTAGTGGCCAAACTAACTAACTAACTAGCCAACCTAAAAAGATCGCTCTTCACAAAATCGGAAAGGATTTGGCATCGTGACCCTTATCTTGAAATATATTTTACGCAAAATTAAGTTCTTTTTATTGCTAGCTGGCTATTTATATTCACTGGCTCGGTAGCTTAGCATGGCTATCACTTCCCAAGGATTGCATTCGAACGGACGTCTCGACAGAAGTTATCGCGAGCACTTGGGCTAGAAGACGCTCCCGGAGGACAAAACATCGCGCCACTCCACCTTAGTTGGCAGGTGTCAAGCGAAACTCGGGTTCCAAGCACACCTTACCTCAAAATATTGCCGACCTTTCTTCTGGCACTCTACCCGACTTCTCACGCGTGCATTTTGTCAATCTGTTATAACGCCATCCTCGCTACAGCTGCTGCCACCTATGGGATCCAGGGAAGGTAACATCGATGCACCGTGGGGCGCTGACAAATCGCGTACCCGGCTGCTTTATTTTTAAGCCATCCTAAACGTGATTCATTGGATCCGCGTGGCTGGCACAAGGACTCTTGCCAACCGTGTTCCTTGCGACCTTATCCGTAATCACCTCGCTGACCCCGTACTATTTCATTTCGTCCTGACCCTCCACCCCGCTTACCTGTCACGGCTTCCCTACTTCTTTCCTCATTTCTTCGCTTCGAAATCTGCCCTGATAAACCATTCTCAGCCCGAATTTTCTTTTTCCGATCAGATTTCTCAGGAATGGATTGCATATTCTATTTGTGGAGCATATTCGTATTTACCTAAAGTATATTTTTTGGCTATATATATATATATAATAAATGCGGAAGGTGTTATCGGACTCGCGGCTCTTCATCGATGATGGAGAGAAATATATATTTATGTATATTAGTCTCAACGCCTTTTCTAAATTATTGTATTTCGTTTTAAACTTATGTATCGTTATTTCATTTCTCCTCTTTTTACGTTATTTATGTCATATCAACATTTCTTCAGCTGATGGTTTCAGAAATTCCTTATCGTGGAGTTAAATTGTAATACAACGCCAGCTTCCTCGCACTGTTGCCTAACGTACCAACGATTTTATTCTTGTGGCATTATAAAATTCCTATTTTATTGAGTTTTGTCAGCTAGAGTACAAAGTATTCCAGTAGTTGCTGATATTATGGACGCCATTTTAATCTTTATCGATATGTAAAGGAATATTGCATTTTTTTTTATTTATTAATAATTTTACATACAGCGTAATAGCCAATTTAAAGTGAAATACCAACAACATAACAATAATGACGATCACAAACATCCATGCCCTAGGTGGAGAAAAACCCACCTAGGCGGGATTCGAACCCGCGACCTTAGTCTTGTAACGACTAATACTGGCAACTCTCATTATGCGCGCTTTCGTTATACGCGTTTTCGCATATACGCGGTTTTATTCTGAAAAAAGATGCAAAAGAACCCACACCTTCTTCTGCAACTTGGAGGTGGTTCGGCCATTTTAAGTGTCGAAATGCAATTCACAACCTCATGTTAACTGGAGAGGCAGCTTCTGCGGTTGAGTTTTTAGAAACTATAAGCCTCCCGTTTTACGCGTATTCGATATACGTGGTGATTTTCAGGAACGCATTTCCCGCGTATAACGAGTTATCTGTATTATAAATTTATCCTAAATAGATTAAGTTTATTGGACCACCTTGGTAAAACTTTGGTGGCACTTTAACAACTCATATTTCTGATGGAGTACGACATAAATGCTGAATGAACTTCTTCTGTAGAAGAAAGTGCGAATTTTTCCAGAGGTCACATCTAGCGCATCATTCAAAATGTAGCTGATGAAATAATGTTGCAGTAAAATTAGCTCCCAAGTTCTAGCAAATTAACGTTTACGATGCGAGTGATATGTTCAATAATAATCTTTTTATTTATGAAAATAAGGAAGTGTGATTTTGGTTGTAAATATAATAATATTCCTTATAATGGCTTAAGTGTTCCCATCGTGTATTTTGAGTGGCATTCGGAATATGTACTGGTACATTTAATTATAATTTTAGAGCTGAGTTCTAACGTATTGTTTCTGTGATGGGAGCTAACGTAAATATTCATTATAAGTTAGTTCTTTTTTATAAAAACAAAAGCAATTTTCAGGTATTTGGCGTTCTATATTTATATCGTAGAGCAATGAAAATCACTCCGTTATTCTTCACAGGCATTTCTCTCTCTTTCTTTGGTTACCTTTTTCGCATTCTTCTCAGAGACTAAGAAAGGAGACGGGGGCAGACAGACAGTGGTCAGTCGGACACAAGGAGGGCACTTAACGAGACACAGACAAGCTGTCTGGACAGGGCCGAAGGGGAACTGGTCGAAATTAATAACGGGAGACGAACTGCGACTCGGAAACAATGGACCTGGCGTTGATTCCATCCCCCATCCCGATACCTCCCCCTCCCACGCCATTACCATTCCTATCGCCAACGAGACTGCTTTTTGATCTGCTTATTTATGGATCGGGTTAAATAACCGTGTAACTGTTGGACTCTCGGTCGGGTAAGGTTTAAATGCAGTCTATCTTATGAAGCTTGGGAATCCATTACGATACGATCCCGTCAATGCTTAAGGGTAAAGGGGAAGGTGATTTCTCGCTGACATTTCAAATTTATAGGTATTTTTTAAAATAGCGGGTTGATATCTGAAAGGAGAGATTATTTTAAGATTTTTCACGAACACGTACTCTTTAGGTTTTGATTATTACTAGCCTAGCAAAAAAAACTCGAATTTATATAATTATGGAATGAAACACTTATTGATGTAAATATGAAAATGGTAAATTGTCTGTATTGATAAGGAATGCTCATCTCTAGACTTAGTGAGTTTTCTGTAGTTGAGAATTAATCTGATACTTTTAAAAATCTAGAAATATCTCTATTATAACGAAGGGATGAGGGGACCGTAAAAAATGTGACGCATGAGAAGAAAAAGATATTTTTTTATTGTAAGTTCGGATCGTATTTATATCACCCTCCATATAAGCCTATAAAAATCTTGTTTCAATTGCTCGTGGCCTCGAGACCAAATGGGATGGCGTTCAAACGTGTTGCAATTTCTTTTCCCCCTTCTAGCCTCCTAAGTCATTGTCTCTACCTTCACTTGTCTTTCCCATTCTCTCCGCAGTGGCGCACGCCTCCTGATAAATGTTCCACTACTTTCCATGTCCATTTGTTCCTTGCACGTCCGTCATTAGGCTAATGTGTCATTCGTCTCTGTCATGCAGCGAGCCTTTCTTTGGCTCCCCTTTATGGACTGAGCCTGTAAAATCCATTTCCAGAGCCAAATGCGTCGTCTCTATTGAAGACATTACATCTATTTAAGACTATTGGAGACGCTTAACACGGATTTCATTGACGGGAGAAATAAAATAACCTTTTTGCTCCATGGTCACCCGCGTAGCTTTGTTTCTCGAAGAGTAATTAGGTTGCTCAAGATATCATCTTAAATGTGACGAAGTACGACGTCGTGTCTAGTTACGTATAGCACACTTCAACGCTTTCCATTACTCCTCATGTAATTCAGGTCGACTAGTCGATGACACTTTGTTTTTTTATGACGCATTAATTATGGAGATTTTCCGATCTCCTGCTTTAGTAGGCCTTGAGTGTGAGAGTTGCATTTCAGCGGAAACGAATACAGGAAAGATGAATTTTCACATTTGAAAGATAACTTTTCGTTAGATATGAGTTGCAACTGAATAAAAACTTTGATGCCTCAGAAAAATATAATATTTATCATCAAACGTGGGTATATTGCTGATTTCTTAAGGAACCCATCTTATACATATTACGTTTACCAACGTCATTCAAAAAATGT
The DNA here is from genome assembly GCA_028673005.1 of Tanypteryx hageni. Lineage (NCBI taxonomy): Eukaryota > Metazoa > Arthropoda > Insecta > Odonata > Petaluridae > Tanypteryx > Tanypteryx hageni. The sequence continues at coordinate 14,051,221 of CM054117.1, forward strand.
CTCCTTCTTACTGGAAGAAGTAGGGAGAGAGCGAAAGAGTAGAGACGAGAGGAGGGAGAAATATAGAGATGGGATTACTTTCTGAGTTTCAGGCAATATGGAAAGATCAGTGGGAGATCGATTGAGCTCCCTCAATGATTATTTTTCTTCGAAGAATGTAATAATATGATTTACCCCCGTGCCAGTCAAAGTTTGATGCCAATACCACCAGTGATACCAGGCGATCCTCAAATAGGTACCAACAGAATTGATTTTGTCGGTACCAAAATGTTAATAAAACATTCCAAGAGGGGAAAAAGTTTGAATAGGACTGATTTACCTCATTGTTCAATACTAGATGAATTAGCCAGTTTAAAACAGGTTTAAACAACAATATAAACAAAAAAATAGCAATCCTACCAAATTTGGTTGAACTGGCTGAAGAAACGGCTGAGATATTGAGAGTTACGGACAGAATGATCAAGGGACCAAGAGAATAAGGGTTTTATTATATTCTAAGGGTTTCATTATGTTTATTATGTTTATTATATTCTGATTCGTTTGTAATTTCTCTTCCGTCTAATAATTTCTGACTTTTGAAGCCTTTCATGATCTGATGCATTTCTGATATTTCGTGTTGTGGAATCAAAAATGTTCTATTCTTGATCGATTCCTCCGTGAAATACGAGGTGCGGGCCCGTCCCCGCATTGTTTTCCCGACTTGAGCGTCTTTGCCGATAGCAAAGAGAGAGCCAACCGCTAAATGAGCCTTCTCGCCAGCCGCGCCCTTGCCATTCCTCGGCTCCTTTGATCGAAGTGTTCCCACGATAGGGCGAGAGGCCGCCTCCGCCCACGCTCCTCGATTATGCAAACCTCCGCAAAAAGAAAAACAACATTCGATCTGTCCTCAGGAGTCTAACCGCCATACTTCCTTCGAGTCCCTTTGTTTGAGAACCACGAATCTCTTCGTCTTGTGAGCGGCGTCCGTTAAAGCGCTCGAGTGGAAATGCAGGAGATTCGTTGGGCGCAAAGCCTAAAGGAGAATCCATCGACTACAAAAAATTTACCTTAACCCTAGAATGGTAACGATATATTTAGGCACTTATTGGTAACGCTGCGTCAGTTTAACTCACTTATACTTGGAATAAGGAAATATCATTAAAAACTTTTTAAATGATTTGTATTGACGTCAAACTGTAGTAAATGTTAGAAATATGCAAATTAAAAATTAGGGCACAATTTTTAGTACTCGCAATAGATAGGCTTCTTGCAAAGTATGCAGAGAGTGGAATTTTTCCTTCTTTTGGCATATTGGCACAAATGACAATATTTTCTTGATATTTGTCGCTCTGTCGCTTGATGTGTTCCAGGAGCCTCTCCTAAGGGTTTGAAAATCATAGCTTTCAGATCATTAGTTAAGTTTGTCAAACTGAGAGTGCTTTTTTGCCATTGGCACGCCAGTCCCTAGTGCAACTCTTGCATAAATTGTAGCCAGTAAGAGTGACCAGAGAAAAATAACATGATGATCCTTTGACAGCACATAAATAACTAACTACAGGAAGCACTGCTAAGAGAGGGGGAACGTGTTTGAGCACGAGCAGCGTTAGACTCATCTTTCGGAAATGTGTGAGTCAGAGTTACTCATGTTACCATTCTAGGGTAAATATTTATAGGTTTATACGCACGGGTTTAATTTGAGCGTAGAATGGACGTAATTACCTATATTCCAGTAGTTGATGATGAAGTCGAGGAGGAACACACCCTTGTACATAAAGAGAAATCTCGATATAACATATCTCTACGGAGCATGAATTTTTATACTATATACTGAAAGCCTTTTGGGATTTTGGCGGAGTTCCGCAGATATGTTCGAATTAAAGACAAAATATTCCTTCAAAATTTGTGTAAAACGATTTGAATGAGCATGAATTGGTTATACACGAGTCATTTACGGATGAAAGCATACGTTAAAACCACAAAAATATTTTTTCGGGGCCTCTGAAGTTTATACGTAGTATTGAAAAGTACGTTACATTGAAGCACCTTATTTTGAAATATTTATGCAGTACGTATACGGAAAAATAGACCGGGACTCAAAAAATTACGTTAATTTGAAACATACGTAATTGGGAAGTGCGTTGTAAGAAGATTTTACTGTACTACATCCGAAAAAGTTCGTCGCTCTATTGCACTACTTCTAAATTCCGGGTCAACGTGATAATTTCCTTAATACATTTACAGAGTTGTGACATATACTGTATCTTCTTATTTTTACGTTCAATTATCTATCCGATTGCGATGGCGTGAAAAATTCTATTCCGAATCATTTTCAAAATTAGAAGGATTAGTGTAAGAATTATTACCAAAATTCTCTGTCATATTGTATTGTATTGAATTTAAGCGCAATTTGAAAAATTCTTAAATATATATTAGCACTTTGAATGCTAGTATTACTTCTGTGGAGTCTATTTAATTGATTTAAACATTTTTGCCACTATATGTTTCTATTTAAAGGGTTCAAGCAAATTGTTTCTTTGCAGTAGCTGCTGGATATGTAGCCGTCACTCTCTTTCATTGTGTTTAGGGTTCAATACGAATTATTCAGAAACGAAACATCGAGTTAATGCTTCAAATCCAACTTTATAGCTGCAGTAGTTAGTAGGGAAGAAAATTCTCTCTTAATTGTTGGTTTCACAAATGCTTTAAGATTTTAAATTATTCGGATCAAGTGAGAGATATTTTGATATTGAAAAATTACAACGAAGTGATAAGATATTATTTTGTTTAACATAAATAAAGATAAAATAATTGATTCCTTGTTTCAAAGATATCTGCCTCAAATTTTTAATTTGATATATTTTTTAAAAATTTGAATCGATATATATTATTCGGGGATGTCCGATGAGTACATTGGCTATGCTCAGAGCCTGTTATGGTTGAATTAAAGCTAGAATGGGCTGATTGTTTAGAATCGGGAGCAGCTAGTAAGGACCAGATAATATGGGAGCCTAATGCTAAAACATTATTACCTTATCGATCCAGTCTTACTTACAAGAAATGTTAACTGAAATTGACAATAACACCCTCTAATTTTATCCAGATTTTTGCTAACTCAGTGTGACGCATAAATTATTGTTGTAAACAGAAGTTCTGTTGGCAGAAATGCATAACATGAAAGACTTGAAAGTAAATTGTAAGTAGAGCATTTATAGAGAATATTTAAAATATTTTAAGGCATTGGATGTGACAGAAAGTAATTCGACTTCCTATTATTATTATTTCATTTTAAAATTATTTATTTAAATGAAAGAACGTTCTTTTTTTATTGAGTCTATTGAAATCAATGTTTTAATCTTCAGTATTACGAACAACAACGGTGTAAGGATGCAGTTATAGCAATTATGTAGGCACTGTTAGTCTAAAGTATAAAGCATTGCTCTCATCTTTCAACAAGTGGAATTTAACTTCGTAGAAGTCGCTTTTTGACTATTATATTAAATATTTTAATAATCTTTTTCCTGTCATAAATTATAATATTAAATTCAAGCCTACGGTTCCATTAATGATGCATAATACTGATACCTAAAATAAATTATTGACCTGCGTGAGATAAGTTATACCAACTGATTCACGTTTTAGAATGTCGATTTCAACGGCACTGCTAGTCATTTTCAAGGAAATGTTTTTTACAGGATAACTTTTTCGTCTCCCTGTTTTCGGCTTTCTATAATACGTCCTAATTTTATCTTCTCATATAGCTCACAGACGCTAAATTATCGAATAAATAAAAATATATCCTCACAATCTGAGGTTATACATAGTACCTAAAGCATTCTGAATTAGTTTTGAAGCAGAACATCGCCCGAATATTAATTCGGCCTTCGATAAAGTTGTCCTCAGCACCATTGCTTTCCCTTATCATGTCCTCTCTCAATTATCTGATGCCGCGGTTGCGTGATCGCCTCCTGGTCTGCGCGCGCATTCATGCATTCGTTTCATTATAAACAGTCCTGCGTGGCGTACTAGAGCTGGACGCGAGGAATAAAAAGACCTTGCCTTGGGTGAATCCTAGCGCTGTGCCGCGCGCCACCCTACGTTGGCGCAACCAATCACGTGTCTCGTTGGATGGTTGGAATGCGAGAGAGGCAACTTATTTTTTTCCTACGAGAGAGAGGCAGCGAGGAAGAGAGAGATGGAGAAAGGGGGAGAGAGCAGAAGAGAGGGGGAGGTGCTGGTGAGAGAGAGAGAGAGGGAGGGAGGGAGAGAGAGAGAGGGAGGGAGAGAGAGGGAGGGAGAGAGAGGGAGGGAGAGAGAGAGAGGGAGAGAGAGGGAGGGAGAGAGAGAGAGGGAGAGAGAGGGAGGGAGAGAGAGAGGGAGAGAGAGGGAGGGAGGGAGAGAGAGGTAGGGAGAGAGAGAGAGGGAGAGAGGGAGAGGGGAGGGAGGGAGAGGGAGGGAGGGAGAGGGAGGGAGAGAGAGAGGGAGGGAGAGAGAGAGAGAGAGGGAGAGAGAGGGAGAGAGAGGGAGGGAGGGAGTTGAGAAAGAAGCAGCAGCGATGGTTCCCATTGCTTTTATTCTTGCCGCACATTTTCCTTTCTGAAGTGCGCGTTGCATCTCGAAGAAGAAAAACGAATGCGAAAAACCAACGCTTCCCACAGACGAAAGCGAAGAATTCAGAAAACAGGTTTCTTAAAGTAGGTTTCTAATCCTATGGGTTAAGGGGGATGTTACTGCTAATGTCCGACATTGGCTAACGTCGACATTAGCCGAGTAAAAATGGCTATGTCGTCATCATCCAGGAGGGGCAGTCTTGATTCTTTTAGTGAAACTTCACTGAAAGTTTCAAGGATAAACGCCGAAATTGCAACTAAAACATACTACAAATAAGAATACAAAATTCAGGTCTGCAAGTGTATTACATTGGCGCAGATGAGCGTTAAGGTTCGTTTTATTTCGCATGGGTATTTTATCAAACAACATTAGAGACTCCACCTGACGAAAGTCATTATTCTCCATTCGGACAATAGTCGTATTTTTTAATTTTAAATCTCGATAGTTGAAATTTTACATTCTTTGTATACATCAGAAGCAAACACTATTTCTCCTTTTAAATAGTTAATATTGCTCTTTTGGTTTATTGTATCGCTACAAAAGTATTTTTATTGTATTTTTGGCTTTTAAATTAGTCTATAAAATATTATCATGATAATTTAAATCGGAGTGAGTAATCGTTTAACTCATTACCTTAACCGATTATTATTCTCCAACTTTGTCGGATAATGCATTTGTAAAATTTAATCTTGTCTTGAAATTTAAATTTTTCTGCTGACCAACCATTTTATGGTATAATTAGGTTTTCATTAGAATGATTTTAAAAAATGCCACGTGTCCACTGCATGATCTTGATTCTTGTAGCCATTGAGTAAATGGGAAGCAAATTTCAACTGCAATGCAGCCGCCCTCAGTGGCCACTCGCTGATCGCTCATGATGATTTCTCGTCCAGTTTAAGTTTTAGGGAGTAAGGAGAGCATTCATTCGAGAAGGAATAATTTGCAGCCGTAAGTCGTAAAGAATAAAGATAAAAGCAAGCACTACTCCAACTGTGCAAGTTCTTTCTGTGTTAGCTCAACGGACCGCCAAATACCACGGCTGTTCTGTGAACTTAATCTTTACGAGGTCTCTCACTCCACAGGTGTGTGTCGTTAATTCGAAATGTTATGGCAGTATTTGCTAAAATTATGACGGCGATAAAATTCTTATCGCGGAAAAAAAAACAATGAGAGAATTTCTTCAAAGTGAATCATTATACGCAAACATCTTATTTCTTCGTACGCAATATATTTTCCCGGACAAAATACAGATGAATACGTTTTATCAGAACTGTATTAGTTGAGCTATCTTAATATTTGTATTTTTTGTTGAATTTTCTTCAAAATCTTTTTAGAAATGGAAAAATGCTGCAATAACTGCATTTTAGCTTCCACAGTATTGTTGTCACTGAGATCTGGTATCACCCTCAAATTCATTTGCTATTTATGAACGCCAATTAAAATTCTCAAATTGAATGATTATGCAAAAAGGTTTTTAATAAATATTGCCATATCTTGTCTCTTCAATCTATGATTTGTTTCTCAAGTCAAATTTTATATAGTTGGAAGAACAATTTAAGAAAATAGAGTCAAAGATCAAATATGTGTAAACCTTGGAAACAAATTTTACACGGATTTCTGAAAATTGCGGACTCTCAAGCAATATGTATCCCAAATTGTGATTTAGCATAAAAACGCTTTTAAGTGTGATTTTCATATAATAAATATAAAAATACTCAAGTAAATATGGAAATAAAGGCAAAGAAATGCTGTATGAATATCGAATTAAATAAAAATATAAACAAATACTTAAATACATGCATAAATATGCAGGAGTAAGTGCGTGGGCCACAAAAACAAATTAAAAAGATGATAAATACACCAATTCTTAGGTTAGAGGTGGAATTGATGAGTGGCCGAAATCCCAAACTCTCGCTTGATGACGTCTATTGGAAACCGCGCAGATCCTTAGAGGTTTCACTTTTTTGAGCTTTTACTGGATACATTTTTAGCGATCTCCTGCAAGATTCAGACTTATTATTAACTAAGAATCACATCTGCCGTGCAGTTTGACGATACTCAACAATGATCGAATGGCAGTACAGCGTAAAACTAAGTACATTCTTCTAGAAATTCTACGTCAAGACCGATAATTGATTTAGGTCGGCATCTCATAAAATAAAGCAACTTGGATAAAGTCAAATGTTCCAGTTTAATGATTGAAAAATTGTGTGTTTAAAATTACCCTTGTGTGCATGTGTGATCCAATTCACCACCAAATGCGAGTTAGGTTTGATTGATGTTACGTTTGAGCATATCCCGAGATATACGATAAAGCTATTTTGATATGTATGCCGAACAGCGCGGAAGAATTGTCGAATCATAAGCTGCATTGACGGAGTCTCTCTTCTCCTCAGAAATCGCTCGGCATTTCCCGACAAAAGATTTTTTTAATTACCCTCTCTTTATACGCCGTTGTTTTAGATAAATACGACAATGAAGAAAACTTTCATATTTACCTTGAATTCATATTTAATAAAAAATTAGGGCATAAATAATTAAACATTGTATTATAATCTTTAACTTCGACGTTCTTCAGGTGTCTCCTTAGTATTATCATCCATTTTAACGTAGGGGCTCATTTATGCCAACAATTCTTCTCTTGTTGCTGTCAACCCTAGGCTGACAACGTAAATTATTGATTAATTAATCATCAATCTATTAAGCAATTTGACTGCAAAATCGGTTTGCTTTACTTCATTTTGCTAAAAAAAATAAGTTGTTTTTTAACATAAAATGTTTCTTATGGATCATATGTATAGAGTAATTTGAAGTCTCGCCACCTGCGTCGCCACAGCTCATTATTATTATTTAATCGACATTATGAAATTCCTGTAAAAATGAACTACGAAGATTTTTTCGAAAGTGTTCAATTTTACTGCTGCAGCATAAGGAATATATTTTTCCAATAACATAGGAATCAAAGACGCAAATGCCTGTGAAAAATCGTCCAATCGTATCCACTTCCTCTTTAAAATAATCCGAAAAATTACGCAACAGACTGATAAACAATGTTCCGTTACAGATTTTCTCGTCTGCGATAATCCACTCGGTTATCCTCCGGCGCTCTCTCCCAGCCGCCACGCCCTTCACCCCCCCCTGCCCCCTCCTCCACTCCTCCCTCCCCCCTCCTCCACTCCCCCTCCCCCACTCCCCACTCCCCCCCTCCTCCCTCCCCCCTCCTCCCTTCCCCTCCTCTCCTCCCCTCTCCTCCCCCCTTCTCCCCCTCCTTCCCCATCCTCTCCCTCCTTCTCCCTCCTCCCCCTTCCTCTTCCCCTCCTCTTCCCTCAACCCCACCATCCTCACCCCCATATTTCCTCACCTTCCATTTTTCTACTTTTTTCCATTCCTTCACCCTCCCTCTTCTGCTCTGCCTTCATTCCCCTCACTCTTTCTTCTACTAATCGTTTAAACCCCTCCCACCCATTCCTCCCTCACACTCTCTACGTTCCCCTTCCTCTCTAGCCCCCTCCCACTCCCCTTCCTTAAGGCGCGTTCTCACCATTCAATTTTTAGTCGATTAACCAGAGGTTGAAAGATAGTTGAAACTGAATTGGAGCTTGTGAACTTTATTTCAACCTATTTGATCAACTTGTTAGCCGATTCAATAAAAGTTCGATTACTTTTAACTTATTGCGGTCAACGGTTTTCAACCTATGACGTCACTGTTCGATTTCGACAAGTTGAAACATGAAAACCTCTTCATTCAATTAGTTGAACCCGTATCATTAACGGTGTAACAGATCTCGAAATACAAGTTATTATGTTACATTCAAAATGGGCTTCTAAATGTTCGGAAAGTGTTATATTGCGCTTTTTGGAGCCTTATCAAATTTGCAATTTTAATTCCGCAGGAAGTGCTTCTCGCATAACTGTATCTTGTTTTTGAATGTTTTCTCTAATTTTTTAGAGCAGTTCCTGCAAATTTTCTCCTGACATTCTTAGGTTATTTCTGTATATATCTAAATCCTCTGCTTCCAGTTATCTCAGCGTGGTTTGTGAGGCTTCTAATGGATTTCTTCTAAAAATCCATTCCCTAACCCCAAAAAACGGTGCTTTTTGCGTTTTCTATTAATATCCTCTATAATTCTTACAAGCTCGTCCCTCAGAAAACCGGCGCATAAGCCTTACACGCTCTAAACAACTTCATTCGGCGCCATGATGAAGATAACTGTTGATTCAATTTAACTTTGAAATATGTGAATATCGTGTTGATCAATTATTCATTCAACATAGGTTAATCAACTTCAATTGATCAACTAAAATTGAATGGTGAGAACCGCGCCTTTAAGCTCATCTTCTGGGAGACTTTAACACGCTCAAGAGTCAAAGAAGAGGAGCGAAAGCGCACTCTCCCTCTCTCTCTCTCTCTCTCTCTCCCTCTCTTCCCTCTCCCCCTCTTCTCTCTCACTGTTTAAGCCACTCTCCGTTTATGCTGGAGCGAACTCTGGGAAAAGCCTCACTCGATTATCCAACAGAGCGAGAGAGCACGAGGAAAAGAGAGGTCTCTCTGAGAAGAAGGAATGCCGCTCTATAGGAAGGGAGAGAGAGAGAGAGAGAGAGAGATGGAGAGATACCGCCTTAAGCATCTGGCACCCTCCGCAATCTTCTCTCTCTCCCTTTCCATCTCTCTCACTACCTCTCCGTCTTTCCCACTCCCTCTCCCCTTCTTCCGTGCGTGTGTGTGTCTGTTTGAATGGGGTAGGTCCGGCCGGTTGGTTGGTTGGCCTCTTTCGGAACTTTTATTCTCTCGGCAGCCGCCGCCCGTGGAGCAGTTATCGTCGTAAAGCCGTTGAGGTGTTTCTCTTATCCGTTTCCCTCTCCGTCTCCTCTCCTCTCCCTCTCTCTCTCTCCAAGCTTTCTGTTTGCCCCTTCGTCTCATATTATCCCCATGAGGTGGATCGAGCTAAAATTCCTTCTCATTTTCGCAGAGTAACGTTTAATGTGCCTATTGGACCGCTAAATTTCAACCTGGGAAGTAATTTGTCGCAATTCCCAATTGCATTCACTTCAGTTATCTGTATATTAGAGTGAGTTAACGAGCCCATATTTTTATTAAGTTATTTTGAGTAAATTTATGTGCAATTTTAAATATATTTTTGCATACTTTTGGCTTTAAGAACTAAGGGCATTTAAAAGTTTAGATCGTCCTTTTTGAAAAATTTGACCTAATTTTTACTGCATATTTAGGCTGACTCAAATTTAGCAACGGAAGGAAACAGGATTTGATGAAATGATTCATGGAACAGTTTGCTTATGATATTCTCATGGATGCTGATGGCCCTGAGTTGCATCAAGCCCTGGATGAAGAAATGCTAATATGTATTAGGCAATAATACTTTTCGTTTGGCATGGTTTTGACAATGTAAGTAGCTAGCAGGAGGATTTGCTGTAAGAGTACTTAATATTTTGCTGCTGATATTATACGTTTCTCTGAAATGCCTCCACTTCTTCCTCCGTACTTAACCGTGGTATTAACCTGCGAAGATGAAGTTAAGAGGAATATATATATATATATATGAATATAATTTGCTGCAGCTGCATATCGATTAGAAGTATGAAGGCAGTTCATATTTTCCTCAAATACGGTAATTTTTAAAATCTAGATTCAGCGAACGGAAAATATCCTCGGCAGTGCGATTGGTTGATTTCGATTTCAAATATTTGAGAACCATGACTGATTTATTCTCCAGAGTTTCTTGCATAAGTTATATCAGCGACTGACCCAGATCTCCGGAAAATTCTCATCTTAAAAAATGTCCTTTCATCAACGATATCCATCAAATCGAAGCCGAAATATAAAATAATGATCGAGTCAAAAGACTTTCTCGCAGATGTCTAAATTCAATAAAGATTATTTCATCATTGTATCCTGACTCTTCATAATATCCGAAATCATCTCCAAAGACATTTTCCATTCGGCCATATCTAGATGCCTTAATACTCCACCCTCTCTCCTCTTTCTTCTTTTTGCCCCAAGTTTGTGTCTGCCGCCATCGACTTCTGAGGTGGGAAGCGTTGTTTAGCAGTTGCGGAGTACAGTGAACTATTTTTAATGGTAGTCCAAGGGTTATAAACACGCATACACATATATTTCTACACACACACACACACACACACATATGTAAATATACGAGTTGTCGGTGCTTGCATACTGCATGCGCTAAAAAATCATCATAGACCAAGATCTAAACTCGTAAATAAACCAACTCGATTTACAGGGCAACGGCACTTCAGCCACGTGGAGCCTATATGTATTAGATCAGTGTTTCTCAACCGGTGCTCCGCAAACATGAGGCAGGTGCTCCGCAAGCCTTTTAAAAAATTAAAGTGAAAAGTCCAATTATTGGAAATATAAACTGTTTATTAGAACGAAGTGTAAAGACTTTTGCCTATCACGTTACGATAATCGGAACACTGCTTTGATTATAAAATCTACTTGTTCTGCCTTTTCTTTCCGAATATGCACTACGTTTTCTTACCCATCCCCCAACCTCCTCCAACTTTCTGCCTCCCCTTTCCTACTCTGCAATACCCTCCCTTCCCCATCTTACTTTGTTTACTTAGAAACATATTTACTCCCTTTATTCCTCTCTCCAATTCACGGACCTTCTCCTTCCACATTGTATACATAAAAGAACATTTTATTGCCCGCCAACTAACCTCTCCTTCACCATTTCACCTCCTCTCTCTTACTCACCGATTCCCTTCTTTCCCCTAGGTGCTATAGATTCTATATACTTGCATCTAATATCTGAATATTTCTCCAGCAAAGATATCGATTTTTCAAATTGTATTTCGATTTGTACTGACGGTGCAGCAAATATGACAGGTGTACATGCAGGATTAATTGCAAAATTTAAAGAAGTAGTGCCAAAAATTAAAATTACACATTCTATTATTCACCGAGAATTATTAGCATGTAAAAAGTTAAGCTCAGAGTTAAATGAAGTGTTAGAAATATCCATCAAAACAGTAAATTTAATAAAATCCAGTGCACTTAACTGCCGATTGTTTGGAATACTATGCGATGAAATGGGGTCTGCACATTCCACACTATTATTGCATGCAGAAGTTCGCTGGCTGTCCAAAGGTCGAGTGTTAAAAAGATTGTTTGAACTTAGGAAGTATGTAGTGTGTTTTCTGTCTGAGAAAAATTCAGATCTTGTGAAGTACTACAAGGATATTAATTGGTACTTTAAACTTTGTTATCTTGCATACATTTTTCAGAATTTGAATGAGTTAAATTTATCACTACAAGGATCATTGAAAAATGTTTTTCACATGTATAGTAAAATAGAAGGGTTTAAAAAGAAATTAAAGTTATGCGTTAACAGAGCCAAAGACAACTACTTTGATATGTTTTCTGGATTAACAGAGCTTCTGAATGGAGTTAAAGATAGAAACAATGAAGAATTTAATTTTGCAGAACTTCAATTGATCATTGTTAATCACTTGGATACACTTAGTGATGAATTTGATAAATATTTTCCTTTAAACAAAGATCCAAGAGTAGGTTCTTTGTGGGTATTAGATCCATTTAATGATAATCAAGGAAATAACTTATCACTAGAAGAAGAAGATGAGTTACTAGCAGTGGCGGCTCGTGTATAGGCACTGCGGAACTGCAGCACCCCCTATTTCCACTTGATATTATCGATAACATTTAATATAATGAGTCCTTTTTTCTTTAATTCTTTCTTTATTGTTGTAGTACAATATATATTCCTTAAGCTTAATGTCAGTACTTCAGTACACAATTTTAAAACAAAGGCTAAAAATTTTCTGTAGCAGCACCCCCACTAATTTTAGCTACGAGCCGCCACTGGTTACTAGCTGATCTTTCCTCAGACTGCGCATTAAAAATTTTAAAGAAGGATTTTCCTCTTGAAACTTTTTGGATTAAAGCTTTCACTGAATTTCCACAGCTAAGTGAAAAAGCGTTGAAAGTCCTTCTTCCTTGTTCATCGACTTTTCTATATGAAAGTGGTTTTTCTGTAGTTACTGAAACAAAAAGCAAGCTGAGAAATCGTTTGGACATCACTTCAACATTAAGACTATCTCTATCCAAACTTAGCCCAAGGAACATGCAGGCCCAAATATATAATTCTACCTAGTTTATAATACTATAATACTTCGTGCGAGGCGTTACTAGAAACTTTCGGTAAGCACTCATTGTATCAATTAGTGAGATTTCCCACGAGATTTAATAATATATTAGATTTATTTGTTACTAATCTTCCTGAGCGTATGAATAGAGTATCTGATGCTGAGGGAATAAGCGATCACAAGGCAGTTTACGTGGAATTTCAGTTAATTATTGAGAAACAGGTTAAGGCCAAAAGAAAACTTTATGTATTCGCCAAAGCCGATTTCACAAGATTTAGGTCTTTTCTGCGAAATAAATATACTAATTTCTGCAATTTAACCGATAGTGCAGACGTGGAGGAATCCTGGTGCATGTTCAGAGATATGATGCGAGAGTGTACAGATAAATTTATTCCGAGCAAACAGAAGCGTGATAGTGCAGAACCTAGATGGTACAATCAGGAAGTAAGAAGCGCTCTCCGACGTCAAAGAAAACTCCACTCTCGCGTAAATAACACATCCTCAACAGCTACGGTCGAACAGAATGCAATAATAAGGCATCAATACAAGGAGGCGCGCTCCATAGTAGCCAGAGTAGCAATGCGTAATGCGTTTAACAATTATAAAAAGAAGGTTTTACAGGAAAACTTGAAAGAGAACCCAAAAGCATTTTGGTCTTACGTCAGGGAAGTTCAAGGTAGGGGCCCCACTATTGCGTCACTGCGGTCGGAAACGGGAAACGTAGTTCACGATAGTATGGATAAAGCAAACCTATTAAATCATCACTTTCAGAAAGCTTTTACTCGTGATGACGATGAATGTGAAACCCCTATTCCTATGCGTCAGGGCGATTCGATGGAAGATTTGGTATTTTCGGAAAATGGCATCGCGCTCCAACTTCATTCAATTAAGCCAAATAAATCTCCTGGACCGGAGGAAATTCCCGCGCGTGTAATGAAAGAATTAGCTGCTGAAACCGCGCCGTATTTGAAAATTATATTCGAGAAATCCATTAGAGAAGGAGTAGTTCCTAAAGATTGGAAGGTGGCACATGTTACGCCCATCCATAAGAGTGGCGACAGAGAGAACCCCGAAAATTATAGGCCGATATCCTTAACTTCATTATCGTGCAAGATACTTGAGCACATAGTCTTTAGCTCTGTAATGCGCTATTTAGATAGTCATTCATTGCTTAGCGGATGCCAACACGGATTCCGGAGAGGTAGATCATGCGAAACGCAGCTCGGCCTGTTCGTGGACGATTTGTTGCGATGCGGAGAGAAAAATACTCAGGTCAATGCCATATTCATTGATTTCAGGAAGGCGTTCGATAAAGTATCTCATAGGAAATTAATTGCGAAGTTAGGACAATGTGGTATCAATTCGAAAGTTGTCGGTTGGGTGAGAGACTTCCTCTCGAATAGGGAACAGATAGTTGTCATCGATGGGAAATACTCGTCCCCCGTTAAAGTTGCTTCGGGTGTTCCTCAGGGAAGGGTATTGGGCCCTCTGCTCTTCTTAATCTATGTAAATGATATGTGCTCGGTTGTTCGTAGTAAAATTAGGCTTTTCGCCGATGACACCGTTCTATATAATGAAATAAAAAATCAGGAGGACCATCAGTCTCTCTGTGAAGACTTAAGAGCCATTTCAGCGTGGTGCAAAGAATGGCAAATCGAAATTAATTATACTAAATGTGCCGCAGTCACGTTCTGGAAAAGTAAGAACAAAGATTTAGGTTTCGAATATAAAATAGATGAAATGAGTATTCGACAAGCTGAGTATGTAAAATATTTAGGAGTAACCATTTGTCGAGATCTTTCGTGGGACATGCACATTCGTCGAGTTATAGGCGCGGCCAACAAGAAACTGGCATTCATAGGTAGAATAGTACGGAACACTACAGAGAAAGTACGCGAAACATGCTACTTATCACTGGTAAGACCACAAGTGGAATACGCAGCGAGCATATGGGATCCGTACGAGAAGGGACACATAATTCAACTAGAAAGAGTACAGCGCAGAGCAGCCAGATTTGTAAAACAAAAGTACGAACATAAGGAAAGCGTCACCTCTTTATTGAGCGATTTGAACTGGGTATCACTGGAGGAGCGTAGATTGCACTCAAGGTTGAAACTTCTAGAGAAATATAGGTCAGAATGTCTAAAAGAGGAGGTAGTGGGAATAATTGTGGCACCGACGTATATAGGTAGAAATGATCGAGACGATAAAATACGTGAGATCGATTGTAGGACGGAACGTTATCTAGGCTCGTTCTTTCCGAGGACAATAAGAGATCACAATAGGAAATTTCGAATTGCGTTAGACAATCTTTAGGTAGGATTGGTGCATTGCACCCCCTGCCACCCACCAACTTGGTGAATTGCAGGGTAACTTGTAGATGTAGATGTAGATACTAAGTTTGTAGTATTTTCTGTCTTTATAATTAAAGGACTTGCTAAAATGTTTTATTTGTTTTATGTAATAATTTAATTACGGTACTAGCTATCAAGCCACTCTGGCTTTTATATATCATAGGTTTCTGTGCTTAGGAATACATTTTTCCATAATTTATTTACAGGTATTTACAGTAAGAACTTATTTATTTTATTTTGTGGATCGTTTTCATGACAATAGAATATTCATGTACTGTAAAATGTAAAAAAGTACATGCATATATACAGTGCCTTACTTAATTACAGCAACAATTCAGATACTCTTGACTACAAAATTTTTTGTCTAAAATTTAGCCAAAATTTCTTTTTAATAATAAATTTGCGGAACGATTCTACGCGTATTCGAAAATCAATCTATCAGCTGCCTCAAAAGCAAGTATGATTTTATGGACAGTTATTAAGCATCTCATTATGAAACGACTTGAAACAATTTTCAAATCTTTTAAAATTGCTAATATTCGGAACAGTTTCAGATATTCCAACGAGTAATAAACTTCATTAACACAAACCGTTATATCTACCGCAATTCTTTGCTTCTAACGATAAGATTCGCCTTATGGAGAAATTAAAGAGATGAAAATCGCTGCATGAAATAATTTTTGTTTTTAACGAAATTTATCCCCAAACGATGTTTAATATTCCGAGAATCTCGCTCATTCTCATCAAATTTATGTCTTCAACAGTGGCGTATTAATACGATAGCGTAGGTGGCCAAACGTCAGGGGCCAGGCGGCAGTCGAATTTTTCCGAATACATACAGAAATACATAAATAAGATTTTTTAGCGATTTCTCTGTTTTATCCTAATTTCTGAATTAATTTCCAGTCAATCATTATTTTTCGACAGAGTACTTTAAAAAGCATAACATTTTCAGCATGTTGTTGACAATAGGTTATTAAGTACAACTTCATAGGCTTTTCAATGAGTTTCAGTTTGAATTGAATATGCGCATTTGTTGATGGTGAAGATGGCGGGAGGCAACAATAAGATTTGGACGCGGGCCCTTCCGCTCCTAGTTATGCCAATGGTCCCGAGCCCAGGAAACCCATAGCACTTGAAATATTATATTCGGGTAAACAACTGCTTCTCCATAGAGCTGAACTGACAACAGATGGCGCGCACTCTTCTGCAAAGTTATTTTTCCCGATTATAATACTTAGCAATCTCCTTCCGCTGCATATACTTCTTGAAGATACTGTTTGCCAACGCGAAATATCACTCAATTTCATCAATATCTTTATATTAAGAAGGGTAGAGATAATAATATGGTAGATTCAATGAATAATGCTTTATTATTTCTAATACACTATGCCTCATTCTGCCGTTCTCTTCCCATTCTCCTCTTCTCCTTTCCTTCTTCGAGTGTTACGTTTCCCTTTCATCTCAAGCCGGCACTACCAATATGTTTGTTTATCCAATCTTTAGATGCCTCCCACCCTCTCGCCTCGTTCTTTTCTCCCTGCCCTCCTTCTCTCGCCTCCCACCCCAACCCCTACTTTCTCTTCTCCATACCCATCTTCCTAACCCTCCCTCAAAATCTTCCCCTACCCTATTAATTCTCCAAACTTAGCTTAAGCGGCTGTGTGAGTCTCAGGATGCAGAGAAAAATTACAGACTCGTAAAAAATGCCATTTAAAATAAGTCTTGTATGCCATCGAAACCGTAGGAAAAACAGAGATGATCAGAGAAAGGACTCGGACTAAAATGAAGGTGCGGCGAAAAAGGAGAATAGCAAGAAACTGACATGGAATAAAAGAATGAGAAAGGTACGCAGGAAGCAAAGCAAGGGCGAGGAAAAAAGGAGTATTGCGAGGGAGCGATGATGAGGTGAGGTGAGGGACGACGAGGAGAAGAGAGAGTGAATTGGAAAAAAGGAGCGAGTGGAAAAAATCGGTTAAAAATAACCGCGTGGCAAAGGGCGACTAAAGCTATCGAGATGAGAATTGAGGGAAACGAGAAACTGAGATAAAAAATTGTCGGAAGAAAAGAGAAGGGCGGATTATGAATGGAGAAAAGGAGCAAGTGTGGAGAAACCTACGTCGCTAACACTCCACTCAAACACGCACGCAAGGAAGCTTTCCTCTGGCCACTCCTCTCTCTCTCTCTCTCCATCAATTCTCTGTTTCCCCCACTCTACCTCTTCTCCTCTCCCTCTCTTCCTCCTTCCCTCTCACCCCATCCTTTCCTCTCTTCCTTCCCATCCTTCCCTCTCTCTACCTCCTCCCCTCACCACCCTTCCCACTCCCTCCTTTTTCTCTCTCTCTCAGCTCTTTCCCTCTCTCCTTCCTTCCATCTCTTCTTCCTTCCCTCTCTCTCCTTCCTCCCCTCTCTCTCCCTCCTTCCCTCTCTCTCCCTCCTTCCCTCTCTCTCCCTCCTTCCCTCTCTCTCCTCCATTCCCTCTCTTTCACTCCTTCCCTCTCTCATTTCCTTCCTTCCCTCTCTCCTTCCTTCCCTCCCTCCTTCCTTCCCTCTCTCCTTCCTTCCCTCTTTCCTTCCTTCCCTCTTTCCTTCCTTCCCTCTCTCCTTCCCGCTCTCCTTCCTTCCCTCTCTCCTTCCTTCCCTCTCTCCTTCCTTCCCTCTCTCCTTCCTTCCCTCTTTCCTTCCTTCTCTCTCTCCTTCCTTCCCTCTTTCCTTCCTTCCCGCTCTCCTTCCTTCCCTCTCTCCTTCCTTCCCTCTCTCCTTCCTTCCCTCTCTCCTTCCTTCCCTCTTTCCTTCCTTCCCTCTCTCCTTCCCGCTCTCCTTCCTTCCCTCTCTCCTTTCTTCCCTCTCATCTCCTTTCCTTTCTCCCTCCTTCCCTCCCTCATCTCCTTCCTTCAATCTCTCCTTCCTTTCCTCTCTCTCATCTTCTTCCCTCCACTCTCCTAGGTTGCGAGCTTCTCTCTTGAAACACACACGTTGGTCAATTCACACCTTCTGAAGAAGTCTTTTTCGTTTATTTTTTCTCGGCTGCCACTGTTTGGGCTCTCCTCCTGTGAGTGAGTGAGGGAGGGAGGAAGGGAGGGAGGGAGTGGCGTGGAGCCGCCGCCGCCCCGATACCTCTTAATGGAGTGTTGTAACGGTGCGGTCGTTCAATGTAAACCGTATCTATTGGCCCACGGGGGACCCCACAATGCGCATTCTAATGAGCATGATTAGGAAGACGTCTAACAGTCGGGATTGAGTTTCTATTGCTCGGCGAATATCAAAAGGATCGTTCGGTCGTGTAAAAGAGTTTTTCGGTTTATTTTTGAGTGCGCTTGAGCCGGTATTTTAGGATGTCCTTTATAGTTTGTTGAACAGCTTTTTTAAGCGGCGTTTTTTCACGGGACCGAAATTTTAGAAAGCATTTATTCAACCTATTTAGGAGTAGATGTTAAAACAGTTTTCGTTTGGATTCCAGATTTGTGTCATTCTACATATAAATACGATATATCTATATCATTTTTACGTTAAGCAAATTGGCATCGACCGTTTCATAAAAACGTACTCGTTGATAAATGATTCAGGGACACTAATTTTTTCAATTATTACGTTATCACGGCAGACTGTCTCCAATGAGTCAGCTGTTTCAAGGACAAAGAAAATACCATTGATATTAGTCAAGCATTCTTACCGTGATTATCATCAACACGAAAACTAACTTTCGTGGAATTCTATGAGCCTGCAGGTCTTAAAAGAACCCATTCACAAATTATATGCGTATATATATATATATATATATATATATATATATATATATATATATATATATATATATATATATATATATATATATGTGTGTGTGTGTGTGTATAGTTTTCCTTCCTGTTTGCGATTCTCTAATATTTTAAAAGCGAATAGTTTGCAATAATTTTATTATTTTATTTTCAATCGAATATTTTTGAGCCTCGAGATTTACGCTTCCCCACAAAGTTTCAGTTATTCGTCGCTCCGTTGTTCATCTTTTCGTCAACTCGTCGTTTAAAAATAAATTACCTGTGCAATTTAAAAAAATATTAATTCAAGAAAGGCACAGCGATTCGTTCTAAAACATCAGTACGACAAAGGCCGCTTACCTCTTCTGCATAGAGGAAACTCAGCAGAGGATTGGGAACTAAAACTTCATTCATCAATGGAGGAGAAAGACTGTGATCATCCTCATGGAATAATGATTGGGATATTCCTTGATTCGATGAATTCAGCAAAGTTAGTTATTAGATTATTGTGAATAAATTTCTTGTTCACCAGAATTTTTGTTTATCTAATTTAATCCTTACATATGTTAGTTAATTATTGTTTCTATTTTAAGAATTTATACCATCGATATGAAGCAGTACAAATACAATACCGTATTCTTTTAACTCTGTGTTCATGAAATTTATGAATGTGAGCAATGAAGTGCTAACGTTACTGGTGAGCTCGCGTTTGTCTACAGTATCCTCTGTACTCATTGTATTTTCCTAATCGTTAACATCTAAATAATTCGTTTTTAGATTTAAATAGGAATTTACAGTTTTATTCGTTAGAGTTTTAAATTATGTTAACATTAAAATAAAACTTAGTTATATTAGTTTTACGCTCGTTCAAATGTTGACTTCGTGCCTAAATCTTAAGCAATGTAAAAATCCAAATTCAATATCTTCTCAATCGATTGCCGTGTATTTATTGAAGAGACTCATGCTTGAAGTCAAATTCGTTTGCTGTAAATTACAAAAAAACTGTCACTGAGCACCGTATTAGCTGCAAAACTTTGCGTCTAGCACGAAAAGTTTTTGTGATGTACAAAGTGGCAGGGACGGATACAGGGCTAGGTGACCGCCTAGGACCTCCTCGCACATCATAGTGGACTCGCACATCATAGTGGACTCGCGCCTGGCTCCTAAAGCAACGGTTTACAAACATTACAAAGCCGCGCCCCCCTCACCTAAGAAAACTATCTTTGCGCCCGCCTCTATACCATGTTCAATTACAGTTCATAAACAATACCTACATGGACATACAATTGCCATTAATATAACCATCTTAAGGAAAAACATTGACGCAAAAGATATGTCCTAATCAATTTAGGGCTAGAATTTGGCTGCTGCATATTGTAGGTCTCAATATTAGGATGTACAAACGGACAGTAAATATATAAGTATCCCTTTGCGCCCCCACGACCTACCCATCGCGCCTCCCAAGGGGGGCGCGCCCCACAGTTTGGAAACCACTGTCTTAAAGAAAAACTATAGGAAAGAAACGCGCGATGCGAGAGCAATCGCGCTCGAAACATCGTCTAGAAAGCTTTCGCGGATGTTTATTTGGAGAATAGCTACGAGCGATTAAAAGAAACATCTGGAGAGAGGAAGAAAGAAACACTGAGAGTGTGCAGTCACATACGGAATGCCGTCTTGAAGAGAGTAAAGGTTAAAAGGTTTTGCGGATGTGTAAGAGATCGAGTCGAACGATGAAAAGAAATAGGCCTCAACTAGCCCGTCTCTCATTTGGCATTCCAAAATCAAAACAGAAATTTAATTCCACCACTCTTTTGTGGGCGCAAATTTGACGTCGAACGGCTGGATGTGAAGTTCTCACCGGATGTATTGTACAATCTACGTCGGAAGGCCTTGAGTTTACAAGTCAGCAGCTTAATATTAGAAGTGAAAAAATGTTTACACTGAGTTTGAAAAGTCCCAGCACAAAGAGCTATCGTTGTAAAAGAGAACTGGCGTGTTCGAGGAAAGATACAGTCTGACTTCGCTGTTCCTCATATTTGGTTCCCGTGAATCGCCAATAGCTAAGTGGCGTTATCGCAGAGCATTTTATTGTATTCGTGAATCATTATCATAATTAACATTGTTATTAAATCTGACTAAAGTATTTAGTTTATCGTTATTACATTAAAAAATAATTAACCCCATTTAAGTGTTAAAATGTCAGGGAGAGATCGGGATAAGGATAAAAAGTTTGAATCGGGAGCATTTAAAAGGAAAAAGCGTGCTCTTCCGGAAAAATCACAACGAAAGTTTAATGAATCTTTGGAGAACATTTTCAAGAGGGAGTGCAGTGGGAAAAATTATTCTAGTTGCAGTGTTAGTGAGAAAAATGAAAATCTTATTGATGTTAGCTGTGAAAGTAGAAATGAAAATCTTGAAAACCCCAACATAACTGTGCATACAAGAGATGAAACAGGTTTAATTATCCAAAATAGCCCAAAAAGGTGTGGTGACTTTGTTAATAGTGCTCCGTCAAGTTCTACGTCAGCAGAATTGGTTGCTGTTGGGGAAGAGCCTAGTGTATTCGCCAATTATAGTGATTCTGGTGAGTGGATTTTTCCTTTGACCCATTATCAATTGAGCTATACCTATTGTTCAGAAAGGTCCGATTCGCATCTTAAGAGAAAATGATGACTTTCCGTTAGATGGTAATAACCGACATTTTAGTTCATTTTACGTATTAAGCAACAGTGAGAAGCATCTCCGACGTTGGCTGGTATAATCTCAATATAAAAACTATGTGTTTTGTTTTGCTTGTCGCTTATTTTCAATATCACTAGCAGCCGTTGCTTCTGAAGGTCCTTCAGCCTGGAAAAACTTGAGTGCTTGTTTAAAATTACATGGAAGTTGCAAAGATCATAAGGTATGTAGACTTAGAGAAGAGACTAAATGGTTGGATGATCATGGACAAACGCAAATTGAGCTATAAAAACAACGGTGGCGAGATATTTTAGAAAGACATCTTGCTATAGTGCAGTACCTATTTAGCGGCCCATAACTTAGCTTTTCGTGGTCACGCAGAAAACAAAAAGGTGCCTACCGAGAACTGTGGAAATTTCCTTGCGTTAGTAAAGTTATTGGAAAAATCTGATCCAGTCATGCGAGAACATTTGAGCCGCGTTGTCAATAATTAAATACGTGATCATTATTTCAGTAAGACCATTCAAAATGAGAGACATTAGGATTTCATTCTTACAACTTTGGAAACTGATGAGCTATTTATTACAGTACCTCCTAGATACCGATTACGCGTAGGCAAGAGAGAATCAGCAGGTCGTAAAAAAATCTTAGTAAAAATCGGTGCAATCAGCAAATGATGGCAAAGTGATAATATACATTTGGATAGCACAGTTACTCACTTAGAAGAATTTCTGAAATGGCTTGATAAATACAGATCAACAGGTTTTGAGTCAGCACTATCTACATCCAACGACCTAGCAGAAAATTTGGAGATTCAAAAAGAATTTAGAAAAACCGCGATTCCAAATTTAAAAAATGAATAGTTATGATATTGAGAATGAATGTACCAACGATTACGAGGAATTATTCAGGATCCATTTCTTTAATGTTATCGTTGATACGATTCGTGTGTGTTTAAACCCGTTTTGTGTCTCTAAACATATGTAAGTATTATAGGCTACTAATTTTGGATTTTTGTATTGTATATCAGAGCTTCACAGTCATTGCAGAAGAACTTCTGCAGCATTATAAAATCCTCAAAAGAGTACTCGGATTTGAGGGGTCATATGATATAAATTACATCGAGATGTACGAAGAACTCGGTATGCTTTGCAGGATCCTTCCACCCAGCACAACGCTTCGAATAGTTTTGGCTATAACAGTTGCGACTGCTTCAGCAGAAAGAAAATTTTCTCGAAGTAGGCTCATTAAGACGTATCTCCGTTCTATCTTGTCTGAAGAAAAATTAAATTCGCTCGCAATTTTATCTAGAGAAAAAAATGAAACCAACTCTCTGGTTACCGGTTGCCAAATTCGTATGAAGATGATAAAAATCAGCTCTTTTAATTTCCGATCGCTAGATTACTTTTGCCAAAACTTCTTTTTTATTGCGCTTCTCAAAACCATTCCAACATCTCTGTCTATAACTTTAAAGTTATTCTCCTGTTAATATTTTACGGCGAATATTTGATTTCCCACACTTCGCTTATCGCAGTCAACAGCATCGATTGGGTATACACTGCTAAAGATGTTTATTGATTCCTAATAATCATGCATCACCGCATAATTCTCTAGCAAATGTGAATTAATCGAAAGGTCTGCATTTTAGACGAAATTTTCGGCTTTTAAAAACGACCTCTGGAGTCTTCTGCTTCATTAGATAATGAGGTAGAATGAGCTCAACTATAAGCACCGCCGCAAACGAACGCAAGCGTTGCTTTTATTTCCCCTGTGACGTGCCGCCTCCACGAACTCACATACGTACGTATATGACTGTTGCGGACATTTTACGACGACTTATCTCGATTGCATCCGGGCGTAGCCACGAACTAAAATGAATCCATAAATCTCTTTGTGCGCGTAAACTTATCCGATCTCCGTGGAAGCAGATATAGGTACTAGTCAAGTAGAAACCGACATCGGCTCTCTCAAACGTGGAAATAATTTCATATTCCCAACTATCGCTTTTTGCTCGACATAAAGGCTAAGAAATAGGTCATTAATCTAAATTCTCAGAGAAACTCGATTTCTCCTTTTAAAGGAAGCAAAACATGGAATTCCGCGATGGATTGTAATCAGGGACGATTGACGCTATTAAAAAAACGTAATTAAAATAAATATACCGCGTAATTTCCACGTTAAGCCAAACTAACGCTAAAAACTGTTGTATGCGCGGAACATAAACCCATTTAGCGACGTAAAACGTCGAGTCGCTCGGCTATAAACGTTTTCAGTATATGCGAAACGCTTGTCCGATTTATTTATTGCCGTGAACTTTGACGTTTAATGCAGGCAACGCTTGCTTCTCACGATGTTTACCATTCCAGGCAATAAAACATTTAAATTCAGTAGACTCGGAGCTTCAGAAAATTTCCTGCGTCAAAACTACCGTTACATATCTCTATAAGTGAGATTTTTTGCCTCATTCTTGGGGTTAAATAGCAAACCGTATAGACCCTGCGATTAAGTTTTCAGAGTTTTAATTGGAAATCGTTCTGGATAATGTCTTGGCCGCTTAAAATTTGAAGAGCGGAACCAGTGATATGACATTCAGCATCGGCCGCGCAATAAACATGTCCCAGAGATCGAATTGATTTATCCACAACCGAGAGTTCGCATAGCAAAGCCCCACGGCAATCGGATTCCTCATTTTTACGTGGATCGAATCGTCGGGCAAGTGGCAGCAACGTGAGGCGCGCAAAGCCTTCCGAGAACCGAACGCGATACTTTTGTATTCTCGTCACAAGTGGCTTTAAATCGGCATAATAGGCAACACGTCGGAGTCATAGGGAAATGCCTTTACTTACATCGAAAAACCAGTTCTCTCGGTGGAGGAGAGCTGACGATCGGTTAGCCGCGTCGTCTGTATCCAAGCGCCTCCGGGGCGCCTCCCTCTCCCATCCTCCTTCCTCCCATTCCCTCCTCTTTTTCCCCTTTCCCTCGCTTTCCTACTCTCTCATGCCCTCCTTCCCCCTCTCCCATCCTCCTTCCTCCCATTCCCTCCTCTTTTTCCCCTTTCCCTCCCATTCCTACTCTCTCATGCCCTCCTTCCCCCTCTCCCATCCTCCTTCCTCCCATTCCCTCCTCTTTTTCCCCTTTCCCTCCCTTTCCTACTCTCTCGTGCCCTCCTTCCCCCTCTCCCATCCTCCTTCCTCCCATTCCCTCTCACTATCCCATTCTCTCCTCCCTCCCATTCTTCCCTTCCCCTCTCTCCCCTCCCATTCCCTCTCCCCTCCTTTCCCTCCCCTTCCTACTCTCTCATGCCCTCCTTCCCCCCTCTCCCATTATCTCCTCCCTCCCACTCTCCCATTCCATCTTCCTCCCTCCCACCAACTCCTACCCACTCCTCCTCCCTCCCACTTTCCCTCATCCTAAGAAAGGGACGATGATGAGTCTTACACTGAGAGGAAGGACGTTTCGGAAAACGCCTGCATATGGGTTTCGAGCAGGCGTGCCTCGACTCGCTAACAGATTTCGTTTCTCCTTCTCTCGACCCTTGTAGCCGCGTATGTTATGGATGCAGCTGAGTAAAGTCTCTCCGTCTTTCTTTATCTCTTTCTCTCTCTCCCCCATCGGCACATTATATTTTCAATGAAATTATTTTGCATTATTCTCGAGAAATTTCCTCGTCCACTCTTTCTTTCATCTCTGCATTCCCACCGCTCCCAGCATTCCCTCGTTTTCTTAAGGGAAAAGGGTTCCCATGTTTCACTGTCCTTGTCTTCCTCTCCTTTCCTTCTCTCTCAATCTCTCTATCTCTTTCCCTCTCTCAATCTCTCTCTCTCTCTCTCTTAGCGAATCTGTATTCGCATCGCGCTGCGCTATGCACGTGAGGGTCCAGGTCGACCGAGGTGAGAGCAGCGCGGGAGGGGGGAAGGAAGGGGAGGGAGATACTTAATTTCGAGAGAAATTGCTGGATTTGTGCTCGCTACGTTACTTTTGTCGACGGGAGAGATCGCTTGAGAGAATTTCAGTCTGGCGCTTAAAAAATTGACCGTATTTATAGTCTTTCGAATTGTTGGAGCTTATTCGCCTGTCAATTGGTGGTGAGGTCATAGCGCGCGTCTCTGAAACGTGGAAAAGGCGACACTGACAAAGCGACAGATTCAGAGGAAGAGATAAGGTCGATAATTACCGCAGTGCTTTTCAACCGGTGTTCCGCTGGCATTGCCAAAGTGTTCCGCGAAATATTCCTCCGAAAATAATTTTTCTGTAAATTTAGATTTCCTAATGAATTTAAAAATATGAAGTATTTTAATTTTGCTCTCGCACCATGAGTCCATCTATCGGGGAAGCAGAAAGTAGCAGGTTTCAACTTCTAACCTGCCGCAGTACGCATGCGCGTCCCCACAGCCATGGTAAATATGTATGTATATATGCGTATGTGTATGTATGTATGTGTATGTGTTCCTCCAATTTTTTCCCCATTCCAAAGTGTTCCGCCACTCAAAAAAGGTTGAAAAGCACTGGGTTACTGCATTCAGCAGTTTGGAAGGCTTTTTCGCATATCGTGCTCAAAAGGTTTGCTATAAGACCGATGCACTTTCTTTTTTTGTGCTGCAAACTCTCGCAAATACTAACGCCTTTACAACGAAGATTTAACTGTGACGAAAATGGTTTCGGTTCTATAATGACTTCCCATTGCTATAGAATTATGTAAGCCTCTTCTTTTGTGGATACTAAATTGACGTCTTACACTCTTTCATCAATTTTAAAGTTGATATTTATCTGCAAAAAAGAGCAATTAGCGATATTGAATTCAAAATAAGAGAAATTTTATTATAAACCACGGCTTTTTAAAAATTACTTGCAGACCCTAGGTTGTCGTTAGAACAAAATACTTCGATATTACCGTATTTACCTAAATATAACCCAATTTTTTTCCTGCAATGGTCAAGATTCTCGCGTTATATGAAATAACTTCTGATGAATCAAGGTTTTCACTTCAAGGCTCGACAATT
Source organism: Tanypteryx hageni (assembly GCA_028673005.1). NCBI lineage: Eukaryota > Metazoa > Arthropoda > Insecta > Odonata > Petaluridae > Tanypteryx > Tanypteryx hageni. The sequence goes on from CM054117.1 coordinate 14,077,744, forward strand.
CGGTGCCGCCAAAGTGCACCTACTGTGTCGTAAAAGATCGAAAGAAAAGCATAAGTTCGTATCTTACACGTAGACGCATTCATAAATGTCTTCTATTACCACGAATCGATGTTTGATTAACTTTTTGAGCCTCATAAAAAAGATATCGGAGGTCACAGCGTTCCGAATACCTTCAGGTCCGTCATTTTAAGTCATATTTACTAGCAGTAAATTTTCTCTTTCTCAAACTTGGAGCGAACATGTTCCACTCACTACGAGATTCTTTCTTCGATATAACAGACCTATTCTTTCTGTGGCTCGTTCCGACGCTCTTCACGTCCCTCTCCTCCCCCCTCTCTCCCGCCCTTTAATAAAGACGTTAATCATACTAAGTTGCGCAAACATCCAGAGGACAGAGACTCTCCCCTCTAGAAAATGTACTCAGCCGTTTACGGTGCATTCGCAAATTGCACGGGCGTGTGCGGGTGTGAGAGAATGCCGCGGGACGGCTTTCCCTCCTCGCCTCCCCTCCCTCCTTTAGCCCCCTCCTTCCTCCTTTCTCCCTCTCCCCCATCCTTTCTCCCCCCTCCCTTCCTCCCCCTCCTTCCCCCTCCTTCTTCCTCCCCCTTCATCCTCCCCCTCCATCCTCCCCCTCCATCCTCCCCCTTCATACTCCCCCACATTCCTCCCCCTCCTTCCTCCCCCTCCTTTATCCCCCTCCCCCATCCTCCCTCTCCTTCATCTCCCTCCCCCTCCTCCCACTCATCCGTCCCCCTCCTTCCTCTTCCTACCCTCCTCCTTCCCCCTCCCCCCTCCTTCACCCCCCTCCTTCCCTCTTTATCTCGTCCATTTCCCCATCCTTTCTCCCTTCTATCCATTCGGTGACCTTTCCCTCTGTCCTTTCTCTATCTCTTCGTCTTCTTCCCACCGTCTTATTACCTCGATCAGATTTTCACACGCACATACGAAACCGAACCGCCAGAATGGGTCGAAGATGTCAAGTTGTGTTCACATTTGACCGAGACGCACTCAAGAATTCTTCCGGCGGATTCATGCAACAGTCGTACGATGTGTTGTGTGACTCAGCGCGGCGGCGAAATCTGAGGGCGGCACACTATTTCAGAATGCGGGCCTTGGGCGGGGTTGAGGGACCAAAAGAGGCCTTTGAGGCGGATTTTTCCTTATTTTCGATCTCCGGACCTGAAGGAGGTAATTTCTGAATTATAAGGGCATAATGCTTCCGCGCATTCGTCTCTAAGTAGAAATTACGAGCATTGTGGAACAATTTGTGATAACATTTAAGGAATTTGATTGCTCTAAAATTGTGCGTTGTTTCGTCTTGAAATTCTTGCACATTTTGTCAAGATTAATTTTGAGAATAAATTAAGTGAAAGATGCCACAATCAGACTTCTAAACAACGAATAACATAATGATATAATTTAATAATGATTATACAATTTAATAATAAGCGCAGAATCTTCACGTGACCCGCGAAAGATATTTTACCCAATTATCCCTTTCTCTCTGTTAAATGCCTAGATACTGTTCCTTTCTCTGATTTTTCGTCACTTTTCTCACCTTCTCCGATATTTCTTTCTCATTCGATGTCTCATTCATTAATGTCCTGAGTTCACCCTCGCCGAACACATCCACCTTCTTTCTTATATCTTCCCTAAAATTTATTCCTTCATAGTTCTGACCGCCCACATGCCTTTCCCTAAAATTAAAGAGCGATTCCTTGTCTATGGTGTCTCATTAATACCCTACTAGATTATTAGGATCGTTTTCGATAGTGCGGTCATTTCGATCAGTACCAATTAGTCGCCACTCCATCGCATATCCAAAAGGCAAAATAACCTAGTTGTCGCCTCATTCCTCTAATTCTTTCAGCTACCCATTTCGTCATTCCAAAACATTCAGACACAAATTCATCCGAATAACGTTTTCTCGAATCTACGTCAGTGCAATTCAATTTTCTTTTGCAGAGCGTTTGCGCAACGCCTCAGGTTCCTATTCTTGTCTCTATTCGCATCATTTTTGGAATTTTAGTCTTGGTACATCCAAATTTTATTTCTGATATTATATGCGTTTTCTTATCCAGTCACATTTCACGTATAAAGCAAATCAATAAAAAACGGAAAAAAAACTCATGCAAAAGTATTTGAATTTTTGTGAACAGCATGATCTGCCAGAGCTCTCCACTTTCCTCCAATCGAGTTCATTTGTTCGATATTACATTAAAACGTCCGTATAACGAAATTGGTTGGACCGAAAAAGGGGGTGTTGGTTGTAGGGATCTTACAAGGGGTTGCATAAACGCAGGAGCAGATCAGCTATGCGCTGGTAGAGGGTTTTTTAAGACGGGCCAAAGTAGCGGCACGATTTTTTTGGCGGACCACTATCCTAATATCCTTAACATCCGGTGTAAATTGATAGCTAATTTAAATTATGCCAAAAATAAACAGGAATGATAAGAACAATAACATACTTAAACATTTATTTAAATGACATACGTAATACCTATTAATTAAAAAAGAAAACATATTGATATATTATCTCAATGTGATTTTTTAATTTGCTTTTCAATTTACAATTTCTCAATATTAGGACTATTTTCGATGTCAATAAAAGAAACACTGCCCACATGAGTGTGTGTTAAGACATCTGTATTTGTTTTTAACAAAGTTCATTGTCGAAAACGTCTATTCGCAAACGTACATAGGTTGCTCCAAATTTGGACACAGAATGCAGTGCAAGGTCATGCAGTTCGGGGTGGTTGTTTTCGGGAACAAATTTCCAAAAGGCTTTTAAATCAGGGAATGTTGGTGACTCACAAAGCTCGCGAAATTTTGCTAAGAGGTCTGAGTGATTCTTAATGTCAGCAATTTCCAACTGGAGTTTTGGTAGATATTTCTCTAGGTTCGTTATAAGGAGGCTTCTTATACGCATTTTATATGTCCCGGGGGCGGGACCGAGATCAGAGTTCGTTATGCGGAGATTTTCGTCATAGAGGGGTTCGTAAGATATATTTGGAAAATCTTCCCAATAATGTTTTCGATTATTATCTGTTTATTGAAACTGACTGTCGTTTCGATTTGAAAGTTTGCTCACTCTCTAGCCCTTCATATTTAATGCATTTCCTCTCAATGGTTGCACCCTCTCCATTTTCAATTCCTTCCCAGCGAAAAAGGCTTCGCCCTCACCTCCTCCCTCCCACTACTCCAATCACTCTTTTCTTTCAACTTCCCGCCTCATTGCCTCCTCACTCCAACAGCATCCCTCCGCCTCTCCCCTTCTCCCTCACTTCTCTCTCCTCATCCCATTCCCTTGCCTACTCAACCAACAGGCTTCCCTTTAACCTCACCGCCCGGTCTTCCGCGTAAACACAAGGGCTCCGACCGTTTTCTCACGGCCGAAATACATGTGCACACACACATACAACAAAGGACAACAACATTTTGAGAAAAAAATGAAGAACAAAAGGCAGTTCTTTGTGGAGAGAGTCTTCTCCAGCAAGCGCTATGTACCGGTAGTTAGCGTGTTGCACTCTCGCGGTGGACTATTACGAAACTCCATTGCTCAAGGGTCTCATTAACGCGTTCTTTTGCACTTATTTTTTATTTTTCGAGTCTGTGGATTCTACGCGGTATACATTTTCGTTTTGTGACGTGAATATCTTCGTTATTATTGCATTTGATTGCTATTCAAAGGAGATGTTATTCGGCTTATAATCGCATTTCGTTTGATATTAATTACTCCCTGACGCAATACAAGTGCGGTGGTAACTTTTCAACTGTACATGAATAAATTTTTTTTCTATAAGGTAAATATATTAAATTTTTAGAGGAGATTATCTCGCACGAAAATCAGGGACTTGGACCTAATGAAATAGTGGTTCGGTTCGGAGAACATTACGATGGTATTCTCCAAATTTCATTTTCAACATAGATGAAATTGGCAAGAAATATCTTTCGTCCAGAAAATCAACGATTCATTCTAATGGATGCGCGTACGAGGCTGAGATATTCATACTTGTTTTCATTTGGAACACATGAAATTTTATAGAAAATTATAAAGGCATGGAAAAATTAAGATACAGCACGCAGTCTGCACCTCTTGAACAAATTCATTGAATATGTTATAGACTCCAAAAATATTTCCTGGTATCTTTATTCCTTTGACAGATCATTACGCTGAAAGGACACTACACCGACAGAAGGTTATAATGGCGTATAATCTACATCTACATCTACATCTACATTATACCCTGCAAGTCACCTTTTCGGTGGATGGCAGGGGGTGCAGCGCACCAAGGGTCCATAGTTTTCCTACGTTATCTTTTCCTATTATGGTCTCTTATCGTCCTAGGGAAAAACGATCCTCTATATCGCTCCGTTCTGCAGTCAATCTCGCGAATCTTATCCTCACTGTCCTGCCTTCCGAAATACGTCGGGCTTCTGATAAGTCCTACTACCTCATTCGCTAGTCCCTCCGACATAAATTTTTCCAGTAGTTTAATTCTAGCCTGCAGCCTACGTTCCTCTAACGATGTCCATTTCAGATTTTCTATTAATGATGTTACGCTTTGTTTACTATCGTAATTCCTCTTTACAAATCTAGCTGCCCTGCGCTGAACCTTTTCTATCTCGTTAGTGAGTCTCTTTTCGTAAGGATCCCACACAGCTGAAGCATATTCGACCTGCGGTCGAACCAAGGATAAATAGCATAATTCTTTCACTTTTTCGGAGCTATTTCGAACTATTCTCCCTATAAAGGCCAGCTTTTTGTTAGCGGCACCTATCAATCGGCGAATGTGGGTGTCCCACGAGAGATCACGATTGATCGTGACTCCGAGGTATTTAATCGAGTCTGAAACTGGAATCTCTACTCCGTCCAACGAATAATTATTATTCAACGAGATACTCTTGGTTCTCCAGAAGTTGATGACGCAGCTTTTCTTTTGGTTTATCTCTAACTGCCATTCCTTACACCATGCAGAAATAGCTTCTAGGTCATTTTGGAGATACTGGTGGTCTTCCGGATTGCTTATTTCTCTATAGATGACGGTGTCGTCCGCGAAAAGCCTAATTTTACTTCTGACTACTGAGCTGATATCGTTTATATAAATTAGAAATAATAACGGACCAATTACACTACCCTGTGGAACGCCAGAGACAACCTCCACTAAGTTCGAAGATTTCCCATCTATAACAACCATCTGCTTCCTATGATTTAAAAATTCACGGATCCAACTAACGATTTTAGAATTTACGCCTAAGGTTTCTAATTTCGTTATTAACTTCCTGTGAGGTACCTTATCAAAGGCTTTCCTAAAATCTAAGAAGATGGTATCGACCTGCGTATTCTTTTCTCCGCTTCTCAGTAAACAATTAACAAAAAGACCAAGCTGAGTATCACATGACCTACCTTTCCTGAAGCCGTGTTGACAATCATCTAACAATAAATTACTATCAAGAAATCGCATTATGTTGCTAACGAGTATATGTTCGAGAATCTTACACGATATCGAAGTTAAAGAAATCGGCCTGTAATTTTCTGGGTTCTCCTTGTCTCCGCCCTTATGAATTGGGGGTAACGTGCGCTAACCTCCAGTCGCTAGGGACCTCTGCGCGAGAAATGGATTTCTCGAAGATAATCAGAAGAAAAGGTGCTATTTCATCTGCTAATTCTTTTAAAACGCGAGCAGGAATTTCTTCGGGGCCAGTGGCTTTGTTATGTCTGATGGAACTTAATTGCTTTGCTATTCCTACCTCAGAAAATACTATATCGTCCATCAGGTCCCCCCTTATTGCGGGTGCATAATGTACGCAATGGTCGCTGACGGCTGTGAATGCTTTTACAAAATGACCGTTTAACAGGTTGGCTTTCTCTACGCTATCATGAATAACGTCACCCGAGTCATTACGCAGGGAAGGTATTGTAGGGCCTCTACCTTGGACCTCTCTCACATAGGACCAAAACGCTTTAGGGTCCTCCTTCAAATAATTATTTAATACCTTATTCCGGAAGTTAGTAAAAGCCTCGCGCATAGTAGTTCTCGCTTTAGCGCGGGATTCCTTATACGTCTTAACTTTAGTTGCTCTATATTCATCGGATGATGTAGACGGCATATTTTTTATTTTCGCGTGGCATATTCTCTGACGCCTAAGCGCACTCCTAACTTGCTTATTGTACCAACGTGGCTCTTTATTGTCGACCTTCGATTTAATTGGAATGTACTTATCGATACTCTCTAGCATTATATCCTTGAATAGTTTCCATGACGACTCAGCACCTGATCGTTCGGTCATATCACGGAAGCCAGGTAGTATTTCTCGTAGGCGCGACCTGAACCTTGAAAAGTTTGCCCTAGCAAATATATAAAACTTTCTTTGAGGCTTGGGGTGCCTCTCGATTTTCAACTTACACTCTGCATATACGGCCTGATGATCACTTATCCCATCTTCAATGGTGACTTTGTTTATTCTTTCTGGGACGTTAGTTGCTAATAAATCTAATATGTTTCCCGATCGTGTTGGCTTTCTGACTAATTGAAGGAGAGAGTGCTCGCAGAATGTTTCGATTAATGCCTCACAGGATTCGCGTTCTTTACCTCTAGATTCGAAACATAGATTTTCCCAATCAATTGAGTGTAAGTTAAAGTCACCACCGACTATAACGATACCATCTTGATTTATCAGTCTAAGCTTTGATAATTGTTTCTCGAGACTTAAAATACAATCTACACCAGCGTTAGGTGTCCTGTAAAACGAGCATATGAACACCTTTTTGGAGCCATCTTTACCTATGCGGCACCAAACACTCTCTATATCCTATATCGACCTGTAAGAGTCCACATGCAATATGTGTATAGTTAAAAACATTCAGAGGGTTATTGTAAAGAAAAAAATAATAAGCTTATATATGAACAAATAGTCGGAGGAGGACAGAGGGAGGAGGGCAGAGGGAGGAGGGCAGAGGGAGGAGGGCAGAGGGTGGAGGGCAGAGGGGGGAGGGCAGAGGGAGGAGGGCAGAGGGAGGAGGGCGGAGGGCAGAGGGAGGAGGGCAGAAGGGGGAGGGCAGAGGGAGGAGGGCAGAGGGAGGAGGGCAGAAGGAGGAGGGCAGAGGGGGGAGGGCAGAGGGAGGAGGGGATTATGATGTCAGCGAGAAGGGTTAATGGCAGCGAAACAGAGCGAGGTGGTAGTGAAAGCTAATGAGGCATTCCTTTTATGAGTTATGGAGGAGAGAGGGAAATTGGAGGCAGATGGGAGAAGAAGATGGAGAGGAAGGCGTTGCGGAGGAGAGGGAAAGGTACGTGGATGGAGATGAGGTAAGGTCGAGCGTGTCAAATTGCTGAAGATGGCAGCAGAGTTGGCGAGCGGTGCGGCAAGAGGAGGGGACGACGGCAGAGGGGTCACGTGTGTGTGGAGATGGTTAAGAATGGCGGAGGGAGGACGAGGTGATGGCAGAAGGAGAGAGGAAGGGGAAGAAGAAAGAGAAGCGAGAGAGAGAAGTGAGGGAGAGAAAGAAAGAGGTGTGTTGGGTGTGGGAAGCAGTTTTAATGGGTGACTAATCGAAGGTCGTCCGAAAGCCGTTTTGATGGGAGGATTGGGGGATTGGGGCGAGAGAGAGAGAGAGAGAGGGAAAGAGGCTTAAAAGACGGTGATTTAGAGGGTTCGGTTGGCGGGGGTATAGGGTGGGTGGGCGCTTCAGGCCCTCCATTGCTCAGCTCTCAGATTAAGTTGTGAATTAAAAAACAAGTAGGGATGTACACGGGTATCACGTGTTACATAAGTGCTTTTCGGCAAATTCGCCGTAGTATAATCGTATACTAATGTATTTGCTTTGAAATCAGAAAATTATTTTTACTTATATTTTGGTAGCTCTGCTTTTTGGATTCGTTCTAAAAAGCTTCATTTCGTTTTGCCATTCTATACTCGCCTTACAAACGAATATTTTTTTGATCGGTTCAGCCAATTCCTTCCAAATTCATGGTTACAGAAAAATTCAAACATTGATATTGTGGTAACCTTGTTTAATCGACCAGTTTCAAATATGCTACTTTGGTTATTTTATTATATGAAAATTATATCATCATCATCATAGGTAGTCTGTCCGTAGACAGGTCCGTGATTATTCTTGGTTAAACCTGGTTCTCCATATATTCCCATTTTCCGCTGTCCTATTCATATCTTGATAACTCTCTTTCCCTTTCTAATCGAGTATCAGCTGAAACCTTTTCCTACCTTTTTCCCTTTTTCATCTAGTTTTCCGTCTAACACGTCTTTAATCATACTCTCTCCCCAGGTAATGTCCAACCCTAGTTAGCCTTCCTCTTTCTGATAGTCTGTATAATCATTCGCTTCTCTCCTTTTCTTCGTAGCACTTCATCATTTTTCATCCTATCTGTCCATTTTATCTTCAACATTTTCCTCCAAGTCAACATTTCAAAGCTTTCCAAGTATTTGATGTCATTTTTCCTTAGCGTCCATGTTTCTGCCCCATACAATACTATACTCCATACGTAGCATTTTATCAACTTCTTGCGGATATCTTTCCTTATATTCTCTGTAGGTAGTTGTTTCTTTCTCCTGAAAGCCGCTTTTGCTTTTCCTATTCTAGTTCTGATCTCATCCGTTCATTTTGCTTCTCGTGTTATGATGCTTCCAAGGTATTTATATTCTGAAACTTGTTCTAAAGGCTTTCCCTCAATAGTTATGTTCAGATTCTCTTCTTTACCCGATATGCGAATGACCTTGGATTTTTCTGTATTTATTTCCATACCGTATTTTCTACCTATTCTATTTATCATTTTTTGTAGCTCCTCTTCCTTTCTTGCTAGAAGTACTTGATCATCTGCGTATTTTACTGTTCTTATAATCCTTTCTCCAATTTTTAAATCTCATGTGCCTTCTAAAGCTTCTTGCACTATACTTTCTCCATATATATTGAATAGGGTTGGCGATAGGCAGCAGCCTTGTTTTACTCCTCTGCCAATATTTATTCCGCAGGTGTCCACATTCTCAAACCTGACCTTTACAACTTCATTCACATATAGATTCCTAATCAGTCTCCTGTCTTTCCAATCTACACCTATATTCTTTAATATCTTCATCAACTTGACCCAATTTACTCTATAAAAGGCCTTCTTCCAGTCTACGAAACATGCGCAGATATCTTGACTGTACTCTATTGTCCTTTCTGATATGATATGATACTCCTATAGCATCTCTAGTTCCTCGTCCTTTTCTGAAACCGAATTGATCTTCCCCTATTATTTCTTCTGCCTTTTTCTCCAGTCTTTTATTAAGAATCCTCGTGATGATCTTCGATGTGTGTGGCAGAAGGCTTATCGTTCTGTAATCTTTACACTGCATTGCCTTTGGCTTCTTCTTTAGAGGGATCATTCTTACTTCTAGGAAATTCCGAGGCCACTCTCCCGTGTCGTAAATCTTATTAATTAATTTCGTGATCGCTTTTAGTCCTGATCCTATGACTTTAAGTATCTCAGCCGGTATCCCATCGCTGCCCGTGGCTTTCCCTTTCTTTCGTTCCACTATCGCTTTTTCTACTTCGCTCTCCATAATACTTGGTCCTAAGTTGTCTTCTTCAATGTTTTCCTCATCTTCCAGTTCTATTTTTGCCGCTCCTGCCTGTTTGCTGTTTAATTCCTTATTGTATTCTTCCCATACCTGTGCTACATCCTTTGTTTCTGAGACTATCTTCCCATCCGTATTCAGAATTCCCATACCATGAATTCCATTATATTTCTTATATTCTAACTCGAGTGCTCTAGTGTACATCATATCGTACCCTCCTAACTTCTCCATTTGTTCTATTTCATCACATTTTCCTTTTATCCAATTTTCTCTAGCTTTATCTGTTACCCTTATCAACTCATTGTTTATACGCCTATAGTTGGCTCTACCTTCTTTACTGTTAACGTTTTTCCATTTTCGTCTCTCATTCATTTTCTCCAGCATTTCCTTCGTGATCCATGGTTTTCTGATTTTCTTCTCTGTTTTCCAATCTCTTTATCCAAGGTATCATTAATACTGGTTTTAATTTCATCCCATTCTATATCAACGGTCTTCGGTTTGTTTTTCAACTTTCTTAGGTTATCTTCCAACTTCATGCTGACTACATCCTGCCTTTCTTTCAGTTTTTCTAGGTCCCAGGTCTGTCTTTCTCTTCTCGTTTTTCTTATTTGTTTGAGCTTTGTACTCACGTCAAGTATTAGAAGGCTGTGATCTGAATCAATGTCTGCTCCTTGCAATGCCTTGGCCTTCTTTATGCTGTTCCTGAATCTTTGTTTTACAAGGATGTAATCTATTTGGCATCTCATTCTATCTCTTGGGTTTTTCCATGTGTATAACCTTCGTTTATGGTTTTTGAACCATGTATTAGTCACTACATGCAGAATTCTACGACTATCTCCCCTCCTCGATTTCTCTTCCCAAGTCCGTATTGCCCGACAACATTTTCTTCCTGTCCTTCTCCGACTATGCTGTTCCAATCTCCCATTTTTATGCAGTTTACCTTTCCTCTTTCGTCTTCTTCTTAAATTTCATTAATTTGCTCATAAATCTCATCGATTTCTTCATCTTCATGAGCTGACGTTGGCATATATACCTGGATTATCAGCATGTCCACTGGGACTGCTTTTAGCTTTATTGCCATCAGTCTATCGTTCGTTGCTATTATCTTTGTCACGCTTTTCATCATATCTTTCCTAAGTACCAGAGCTACTCCCCTTTCCCCACTATTTCTTCCAGAATAAATTACTGTGAATTTTTCCGAGTCGAACTGTCCTTCTCCCTCCCATCTAGTTTCGCTTAGTCCTATAATGTCAACTCTATTTCTTCTCATTTCTTCTTTCAAGTTCTCTAGCTTTCCTGCCTTTCTCATAGTTCTTACGTTCCAGGTCCCTATTCGTAAATTACTTTCGACAAATGTTTTCCTCAAGGCAGTTCCCGCCCGGAGATCCGATTGGGGGACTGTTTTACCTCCGGATTGTTTTTCCTATATAATTATATATATATACCATATTTGGTTAAAATCCATGCGGTTAGATATCAAGAAATACGTGTAAAATATATTTTACTTTTTATTGTGGTAGCCTTGATCTTTAACTCCGCTTTAAACATCTTGAATTCATTATGGTATGTTGTAAAAATCTCATATACAAAATTTAGTTGAAATCCGTACATAGGTATACATAATTACTGAAAGAGTTTAATTTGTAATTGGAGCGCCTTTTTTCAAACATCCGGACCAGGTATGCTAATATGGTTTTGTATATTTGTGAAAATTATAATTATTATATTATAATTTGGTCAAAATTTACGTGGGCAGTTCAACACAAATACTTGTAAAAAGAAATTTTTTCTCATTTTTACTGTGGCAGCCCAGCTTTCTTGATTTTGTTTTTTTTTTATGTTGCACAACTCCTTCATATAAAATTTCGTAGAAATCGATTCAGCCAGTTCTTTCCAAAAGCATAATTATAGAAAATTTTTATTTTGCAATTGTGGTACTCCTGCTTAGTCAATCCGGTCGAATTATGTCATGAATATATGTAAAGATTGTATGCACCGAATTTGGTTGAAATCGGTTCTAAAACCTATCAGTAGACTTGATAATTTTCGACGTTTATTTTTCTTGAAATTCGACGATTAAAATGGACGTTTATTTTTCCTAAAAATCGGCGATCAATATCGACGTTTATTTTAATACATTTTATCGATTTTTATCCATAAAAATTACATAAATTGGATTCTCCCAAATGAATTTTACTAAAAATTTATATATAAACATAAGACTTCTCGCATGCCGAATTTTTGTTGTTCTCTAAACTTTGGTGAATATGTTATCCTTGACTTCGCCCGCCAATCTGGAACAGCTGATTTTTCGGAATAAATCACAAGTAAATTTTACTCGTTAAATCGCCTCTTTTTCAAGAAATCTTAAGCATTCAATAACAAAATTAATGTGGGTTTGGCTGTCAAAAATATAAATTTTATTACTGTGTTTTGGAAAATATTATAGAGCAGGGCTCCAGAAATATACTCATAGCAGTAGGTTTTTAAGCTAACCAACCACGAAATGAATTATGGACAAGTGGATTTTGTCAAGCAGGGAATACGATTTTGTTATACTTTCGAGACCTGCTATAGGGATATTTGACGATCAATATTAATTCAGTTTGGGAAAAAATCTTTCTTTTCGCATCTTGGGAGTTGTCTGCAGAAGTCATAAGACTTTTGAGTAAATTTAGTATTGAGGCTGACCATATATTGTAAGCGACCAAAGGCGCGCAGGGATTATCAGATGCGGTTGAGATTAAAAAGAGAGCGCAATAAACCGATCATATTGTTTTGTCCCGTATCCGTGACAGCTCAGTATGGATCCTTAAGACATAAGGGATCTTAGAAAGGATATGAAATACTGAATGAAGTGTGGCTGTCTGGTACGACAAATGTCGATTATATTTTTTGTTTTGGACGTTTGGCGCTAAAATTAAGTAAGTTTGAGTGTGATAAAGCAAATTAAAAAACCCTGAAGAATATTTTATAGAAAATTTAGCAGTGAAAAATCGATACTTATCTACGACAATTCCTTTTTGTCGATTTTGAATTTTTTACGAATCAGATGTTTATCGGCATTTAAATCGAATCCTACCGAGCCTACTTATAAGACTTATTAGATAGTATCTTGTAAGGAAATGTACATGGCTTAATTAGCGATTACTAAGCCATAGAAAATTTAGAAAATGACTTTTAGGGTCATGGAAGACTTACTAATTTGAACTCGCTTACGATAGTAGTTCAAATGTTTGTTGATTCGTGAGGAACGCTCCTATAGGTTAAATCAAGAAATTTAAACTTTATTACATTTTTATAAAACCTAAGATTCAGAGTTTTAGCGACACCTAATTTATTCTATTAAATTTTGAGCAGTTTCCCTTCAGTATTTACAGCGATTCTTATGAGATTTTTCTCTCCATTTGATGAACACTCGAACGATTGTTGGGCATTATTTATTTACGTTTTAAAATTACTTATAATCGCCACACAAAATCTGGAATGAACACAAAAAACCTAAGAAATGATAACATATTTTTCTGCCGTATATTTTCAAGCACGCGTCGTATCGGCACGCAATTTTCTTTTAAAAACGAAAATTGTAAATTATTTGAGATGAAAACCTTTTGTCTTCAGGGGAAGCTGCATTGCTGTCGATCCGCAGTATTTCGTACATTAAATTGGATTAAATGGAAAACGAGAAAAATTCGTGATTCTTTGTCAAAAGGATTTCTTCTAAAGAATATTCAACGCACCTTCAAATTTACTCACATATAGTCGAAGTTGTGTAAATTACATTATAAAACAAAATTTAACATTAAAGTTCAATTTAAGTGTTTATACTCGATTTAACTAACCAATAGAATAATCTATATTCATAGATTGTTGAAGTATTGCCAAGGAGGAGAAAAGAAGGAGGGAAAGTGGGAGGGAAAGAGGGAGGGAAAGAGGGAGAGAAAGAGGGAGGGAAAGAGGGAGGGAAAGAGGGAGGGAAAGAGGGAGGGAAAGGAGGGAGGGAAAGAGGGAGGGAAAGAGAAAGAGGGAGAAGAAAATCTTACATTAATTATATTGGTGAAATGATTATTTAATTAGTTATGAATCGTTTTATTAAGAATTTTTATTTTTGCCTATTAGTGCGCTCTAAAAATAGATTTTAAAAATATTTTATTTTTTGTTTAATTGTATCCTTTTCAGCAAATCCAAATATTTTTTTCTGGTGAATATGAAAAAAAACGTTTTTTAAAAATTTACATAAAGTTTCTCTTAGCTGTGAACTATTTTAACTGAAGACATAAAATAGATATCTAATATGAGGAAAGGCTGAGGAGAATTTTAATTGAGGTTAATATCAAATGTCCAAGAAAAATGTCTTTTATCTAGAAAAGAACTTGCTGTAGACAACATCTAGTCCCCAAGTGTCCTGCTTAGCAATTATACAGTTTTGGGGTTGAATAGATGTAAACCATTATATAAGAGGCAAGCGAAGTAAAACTACAAGTTGATACAAACAAAGGATGACGTTTTTGCTCCATGTGAGTGAGGTGTATATAGTGCAGTAGCGGCGAAGTTTGGCGCCCGGGATGAGATCAATAATCAACGTTTCAAATCTATAAAAAAGATAATTTGTGTGCCAAATGATAAATATATTAAGAGTATTACCATATAAAAATAAACAATCCAACGACAACATTTTTCATAGTAATCATAACAAAATATCTATTCGGAAAACAGTACTGAGCTAAGATCTCATTCCAATGTGTTTGAAACGGTGTTCTGTCTTATAGAAAGAGATAGAATGCGTTCGCAATTACGAGGAGAGGCGAGAAAAGTGTATTTTCGCAATGGTAATTCGAAACTTTCTCGTTCACCAATGGCTGTTTTCAGGATTTCGGCTCGTCTGTTTGACCTTCCACTCTCCCCCTCCCTCTCTCCCCCCTCCCTTCTCTCTCCTCCTCACTCTCCTCCCCCCTCCCTTCTCTCTCTCTCCCCCTCCCTTCTCTCCCCCCTCCCTCTCTCCCTCCTCTTCCTCTCTCTCCCCCCTCCCTCTCTCCCTCCCCTCTCTTTTTCTCTCCCTTCTCTCCCTCACCCCTATCTCCCTCTCTCCTCTCTCCCTCTTTCCCTCTCTCCCTCCCTCTTTCCCTTCACTCTCTCCCCCTCTCTCCCTGTCTTCCACCTCTCTCCTCCTCTCTCCCTGTCTTCCACGCATCCTTAATATGAGGCGATGAATTCATGCGCAGCGAAAATAAATATTTAGAAGCAGTTTCCACATACGGTAGATTGATATAACCAGTTCAAATAAAATTACGTGGTTTATGGTTTTTCTGGTGCGCTTGAAATTATTTAAAGAATCTTCTCGCGTGGAAGGAATTGGTGGTGGGCGTGAAGATGAGGTGAAAGAAAAGAAATTTCGCTGGCACCATTTCGACTCTCCGCGCCAACATTGCCGGAACGACGCACGAGACGGCAATGTCCTTTTCTAACTGTATACCTCCGTACTCAAAATGGACACCGCCGTTAACGACACCTTTCGATTTATTATAATCATTACATCTCGAACCACTGCCACTAAGCCAAATGTTTACCCTATCGAAAAAATGAATCGCAGTTTCCTGCTAATGTTAAAGAGCTAGCAATACGAGAAGACTTAATGCTTTCTGTCAGCGAATCATGCACATTTAGCAGGCGAAATAGACTCCTTGTCTTGTATTAGCGCTCCCGTACAGTATGACCATGAACATAAAATCGCTCAGAATAATTTAATAGATTCAACGCCTGAAAAATAATTGATTCGTGAAACCAGTAGACAGTATACACATTGTGATAGATAGAATAGATATAAAAATGTGAGAAAAACCATGTATGCATTTCGGATACAAAGCACTCGTATTCAGTGATGACAAACCTACAATAGAATCTAAAAAAATTCGTTGTATCCGAAATGCAAACATCGTTTTCGAAGCATTTTATAGTTATTGGACAGACCTGGGATATCAATTTGGTTCTAGCCATAAAGCGAGCCTGATAATTTTCGTAGAACAATAAAGCCTATGCAATCTGATTTATAATTCGACTCCCGAGCGAAAAACTGTTTTAGCCTAGAAAAAATTATTTGAAATGTAGGCGCGTCCATCCGAATGGGAACGGAATGGGAAGTTGCACCTCATCCCGAGACTTGTAATACTAAAGTGGAGATTTAATTAATCCGACAGGCTCGGTGGAGCGCATTTCACAGAACAAAGAGATGAAATGGAGATGAGACGAGAGGGAGGGCTGGATAAAGAGAGAGAGAGTGGGAAGAGGCGAGAGGGAGGAGTGTGGTGTGGGTTGGATAGCCCCGCACAGTGGAATGTGACTCGCGAAGGGGGAAGTTGTGGGCGTGGTCGACGCAGGCGCACTGGCCAATGGGTGGCCCCCGCTGTCCCATCTCCCATCCCACCCTTTGTGTTCTCTACCCTCTCTCCCTCCCTCTCTCTCTCTCTCTCCTCCTCCTTTCCCACTCGCCTCCATACCCTCAACTCCTGCATCATGACAACCATCTCCAACGTAATTCTTGGCTTAGTGACCTCCATCCCCTCCCTCCCTCCCTGTCTTCCCTCTCTCCCTCACTTCCCTCTTTCTTCCTCCCTCCCCTCTCTCTTCTCCCTTCCCTCTCTCTTCCTCCCTTCCCTCCCTCTCTCTTCCCCCTTCCTCTCCCTCTTAACCCACTAACTCCTTTCGCTATTTCAACACAAACCTAATTTTTCACCTCCTCCATTAGTGGTCTATTAAATCGCTTCTTAAGAGTGTTGTTTATCGTCTAGCAATTAATTAATTATCAAACGATTGTGATTATTTCCAAGAGCGTGCCACTGGTCTTGGTTTCGGTCGCCCTCTCTCAAGTCCCCCTTCCCCCCGTTTTTTAACCCCTGATGATGGTTACTTTGTAGCCGAAATACGTATTGGGTTTTTATCCGGTTTTTATCCGGGTTCATCTGTTTTTATCCGGCCTGTTAACCGGGTTTTATCAGTTTGACTGGCTTTGGAGAATTTCCTTCGCTTACATTTTATATATTTGCCAGTGTAGCTCGCTCTCTTTTACTTATCCGAAACTATAAGTAATTATGTCGTCCCATGGAATTTTCTGCGGTATACGAATAAAGTTTTTAATCAATTCATCATAGATATAAGAGCATGGAAGAGAAAACTATGGATTTTTAATAATTGTTTGCCTATAGAATCATAGTAGCGATCGGTATAAACAAAATATGAAACGCTATGCTTAAGATTTTTCGAATTTTATCTATGGAACTAATTATGTGGTCCCTCGGACTTTTTTGTGGTAAATGTTGTCCTTTATCCGAAAAAAACTTTTAATCTATTCATTGCCGATCATATAAGAGCATGAGAGAGAAAAAATATGGCATTTAATTGTTGCTTGACCTATGCCATTTAACGAGATACGGGTATAAGTTTATTGAAGTAGAATTTCTAATTGACGGATGCATTTCAAAATCACAATTGGGCGATGAATTTTAATTAGGATAAATCCTACTTAATTTAATTTAAATCCGTCCAGCGATTCAGTAGGTGAAATTTGCGACAGTCGGACGGACGGACGGACGGACGAGACGTACCCATAAAGCGTTTACCTCTTCGTTGCTAAAAAACGCCTAAAAATCGCTTATGCATTCGGTTTGTCTGTCTTTCCGTCCGTCTGTCCGGGCAATATCTCTTGAAACTTGGAGAAACCAAATTTTCGAAATAGAACGATCTACATGAGTGCTAGACATTACGAAAATTTGGTGCATCTAGGATTAGCTGCTAGAGAGTAATAGATGTCTTTTCCGACCTCTTTGTTTCATTTCTACCTACATAAAAAAGCTAGGAACCAGTTCTATAGTTAAAAGAATTATGTTTATTATTTTTTTAAGACTAAATTCTAATCGGTGCCGAATTGGCGTAGAAATCTGTTTTTAATCCAAAACAAAATTTTCCGATTTTTAACAATGGGAAATAAAACTCCCATGGCCACGAGTCGACTGCTTTTAAATATGAAACATAATATGTATTATATATAGCATTGATATAATACTTTTAAAGGGAGTTTATAGACTGTATTACGAGGCCGTCTATCTCACCCAAGGATGTAATCTTATAATGACGTAATAATCCTAAAACAAGGGGAAAAAGTGCCATATATATAATTTGCTCTGCAATTCTTCCCTCAGTTGTTTCATAAAAGTATTCTAGCTTAGGACTTCAAATTTATCATTATTATTCTCTTTTAATTAGGCTAAACGAATAAACACGCTAATGTATCATAGAGATTTTGTCAGTAGTATGTACATACAGATTCATTAATTTTTCTTTTAATTTTTACCTAAAATATATTGACAAAAATCGAAAGCATTAATCGTTTATATCGTTTTCGAGTTCGCAGGGTATATTTTTTCAGTCTAATCAGTTAAAAAACCTCCACATATTCTCACCCTTCGTAGTCTACTTCTGCAGGATGATGTCAGAAACTTAAAGGGAAGTTTCGCACACCAATCAGAGGTTTGCACTCGATGCGACCGAACGGGGATTTTCCAGCGCTCTCTTCCTCTCTCTCTCTCTCTCTCTCTTAATACCGCAATTCGTGGAAAGACGCAAAGCTTTGCCATTTACGACCTCGATTATTCATTCATACAGCGTGTTTACACATACAAACACAGAGGCGGTCGACTTCTTGGAAGTCGGCAGCCCATCTGCTAGCATGTTGGTCCAACCGAAAAATATCCTCCGCGTCCCTCTCTCTCTTTGTTGTCATCGTCTCTAAAACTCCTTAATCTTACGCAAACGCTGCTTTTGGTTCGTTTGAGATCGCCGACGCAGCGCCAAATGAACGCGCATTCCCCTCCTCCTGCACGAGAATTGGCTTCTCGATTTATTTGCTCAAACTGCTAGGTAAACATGCTCTTCCCCATGGATCACGTCTTACTATTCGTGCTATACTATTCGCCTGGATACAATCCTATTCGCTCATTCTCTCCCTAATCGCCTCAGCAGAGAGGCACGTTCGAAGGCCGCAACCCAATGAGAGTGTTTAGGGTGGAAACGCATAGGTTTTCTCTTTTTTTTTTTCGCCTCTGATGTCCATATCCTACTCCAGAATTCTTACTTCAATGCCTAAATTAGGTTTAAAATAGAATTTGATTTTTTATTGCTACTAAGACCACGTTTTGATATTTAACTTTGAAGTTTTCAATTTTGTTAAAGAATGTGTGTAAATTCCAAATGGTTATTTTGGTATGATAAAGCTAAAAACACACTGGTAAATGTCGAGTCGCATATTTTCGTATAAATAAACAATTTTATTACTTCCTTTACATGGTCAAAATTACTTTATAATTGTTGCCACTACCAGAAGCACCACTTTTAGAACAAATTGCTAAAACGCTAATAACGCACATATTCCTTCTGCATCCGAAACAGGTAGTTCACGAAAGGTAATGATAACGCACTACTCAGCAAAATATTATTGCGCATTAAATACTTTTCCGAACAGGGCGATTCTAACCATAGGAGGAAAAACACTGCTGGAGTTCCTCTTTTTCTTCCTTTTACAGAGGATGCTGCCATATTGCCACTTCGAGCATTTGAAAAAATGCATACCTTTGAGAAGGTCGGGGACGCATGGCGACCAAAACTCGTCAATGAAGGTCGCGTGACCACTGCTCGTCAATCGAGGCGATTGGGTTAACGAAAGTGCGGTATCGAAATATCACTCACGAACACAGATACGATGTGTATCAAGAGTTGCCACCTTTGCACTTGCGCTAACCCGGAAAATGTAAAAATGAAGTTTTTGCCGTACAAACATTCGGAATAAGATTTGATTTCAAAAATAAAAAGCACCTCTCCTCCTCTGCGCTAGGAATTTTGTTTTGAGTCTTTAGTTTAAAATAAATGTAAAGGTGAGATTGGTGAAGTGAGTTTAAATCATTGACGCCTTCATATCCTTTTACAATTCAAATAATTCATAAAATAAATCGCGAGTGAACAACTTCGTCACGAGACAGATTAATTGGGGCATTTCCTCGCATGTGACAGTAATGAATGGGCCCACCTCAATAACTGCATGCACATAGTCTCTTAAAAGTATTACGAGGTCTTTAAGAGCGAAATTAATCGATTGTTCGATAATTTATCCCGCAAATGGCAGGTAAAATACAACTGATGGTAGTTATCTCAATATTTACGTCATTACCACGACCTCTCACGTATTCCTCCCTCCTCTCCTATATCTATTTCACTCAAGAATCGACAAAAAATTAATACCAGCCGGAGGCTATTCTCATCTCTCTCTCTCTCCCCCTCTCCTCCACCTCCCCCTCCTCTACCCCCCTTCCGACCCTATCTCTCCTCTCCTACACCACCCCCTCCTCTCCACCACCTCCCCCTCCTCCCCTACTACTCCCCTTCCTCTCATCCACCTCCCCCTCCTCTCATCCACCTCCCCCTCCTCTCCTACACCCCCTCTCCTCCACCCCCCTCTCCTCCACCTCCCCCCTCTCCACCACCTCCCCCTCCTCTCCTACACCTCCCCCTCCTCTCCTACACCTCGCCCTCCTCTCCTTCCCCCTCTCCTCCATCCCCCCTCCTCCACCTCCCCTTCCTCTCCACGCCCCCCCTCTCCTCCACATCCCCCTCCTCTCCACCACCTCCCCGTCCTCTCATACACCTCCCCCTCCTCTCCTACACCTCCACCTCCTCTCTTACACCTCTCCGTTCTCTCCTCCACCTCCCCCTCCTCTCCATCTCTTTCTCACTCTGTTTGCTCTCCCTCTCGAATTCTCCACTCTAAGCAAAGCGAGAAGACCCTCGAGTGTTTGCCATTAGTCTCTCTTTCTCTCCCGTGATTACCGATGGCCGAGTGTTTTTAATGGTAATTTCTTTAAAAATGTGTTTGTCTTCCACTAATTTTCCAACCTTAAGACATTCCGTATTTGTGATCTCGTGTGCGACGGAAACGTAATGGCTTGCGCTTTTACTTTATAGGGATTTATTTGGCCTCGGCGCTTTTCAAACAATTTAAAGCCTTTTAAAGCATTTTGCGGTCTTCTCGGTAAATACAGAAATTCAAATTAATTGATTATTATATCGTGAGAATGTTCAATTTTTTAGGTTCTTTTCTCGTAAATTATTACACATGCTAAACATTCATATATATTTTTCTCATGAATACTTTAAAATTAGGAGGAATTCGTTTTAAATTCAAAGCAACGCTGTGAAGCAGAGGCAAACGCCTTTGTTTCTCTAAATTAATATATTAAAAATAAACTATTTTTATTTATAACTTTAACGTTAATATTTTACGCTGGCATCCCCTTCGCATTTGCTTTGGGATCGGAATCATAATCAGAAAATAAAAATTCATAGGATTACCGTTTACGCTACAGCGTTTTATTGCAGGAACGCAAAATGGAGTAAATTCTTGCCAATATAAACAGCGCAATTACTTGAAACAGAATCGTACTGTCAGAAAAACACAAATTGCATTCTGCGAGGCGATTTCTTATGATTTCTTCGTTCGTCTGTCCGATTTGGAAAAGGAGAGGCACATGGAATAAGCTCGCAGCTGTTAACCTTCTCATCGGTTAAACCAGTTTCCAAGTCCTTCCTTGCCTTTCAATCGACGCTGAAGTATAAGCTTTGTTTTCCTTTCAAGCCAACCCGGAGACTAAAGCTCTGATGCGGTGTGGGGCAAGGGGTGCTGATCTAGGTTAAGGGATGGAGGTGGAGGAAGGGAGAAAGAGAGGAAATGAGAAAGGGAGGAAGGGAGGAAAGGAGATCAAAGGAAGAAGAGGAGGGCAATAGACAGTAAGAGAAATAGACGAAGAGGAGCCTATTTATTTTTGGCGTGATTTAGACGACGGAGTCACTTTAACCTATGACCAAAGACTTTGAATATATATTTGAGAGGAGAGGAGAAATTAAAACGTTTAAGTTGGTGAGAATAATTGTTTGAGGAGCGGATTAAGATGATGGGTCAGGGGGGAGTGACTGAAATTTGTGGAGATAAATAAAGAATGAAGTAAGAGGAATATGGGGAAGATGAAAGAGATAATGAAGAGAGAAAGAGAGAACGCAGAAGGGGTAAAGGATGAGTGTGGCGCGGCAGAATGTGATTTGAGTGACGTAGGTCATGAGGGAAGGAGAGGGGGGAAGGAGAGAGAGGAGAGGGAGGGGGTTAGAGAGAGAGAGAGGAGAAGGAGGGGGTTAGAGAGCGAAAGAAACTGGAGGGAGAACGGGGGGTGATGGCTGCAGGGAGGAGGAGTGGCTTGAGGTGGGACCGGAAAATCGCTCGTCAGATGTCTGACGGAAGGTCGAAGAGGTGAGCGTGACGTCACGTCACTCGGACTGAGAGGGGGAAAGGGTGGGCCGAGGGAGGAGGTGTCGGTGATGAGTTGCAGGAAGGGGCGAGGACAGACAGATCGTGGAGAAAAAAGGAAATGCGAAGCAGACAGTCCACATCCGACGCACCTTTCCTCGATGCGCCCGTCCGTCGACGTCCATTCCCATTCTCCGCGAAGTGAATGTTGTCCGATTCCGTTCCTTGCGTCGGAAATAATCGCTCCGTGAGTTTCGGAGCGATTCTCGCGAGAGCCTATTAAGGCCCTTTGTAGGAACGACCTCGGTCGAGGCTCTTGGTGTTCGTGGTGCGGCTGATGCAGCAATGCGTCGAAAAAGACACCGTCTCGAGTGGATCAAGTGATTCAGTTTTCGCGTCGAAAAGTAATCGAAAAGATGCCAAAGAAATCCGATCGGCTGGCCAATGAAAAGGCGTTTGCATACAAGGACCGGGCTCTTTGGCCACCTTTGAATAATGCCACAATAGACATTATCATACAGAAAGGACCCGTTCAAGTACGCGACATAAATTTCCCGAAAATCAATAACGACAAAAACCGATGTTTTACCAGTACACATTACACTCGAATAATTAGTATCGGAGAAAAAATAGCTCGAGAGTGGTTGGTATATTCCAAATCACTAAACGCGGTATTTTTTACTCCTGCAAATTATTTTGTACAGTAAAAACATCTCTAACATCAAAAGGAAATTCTGACCGGAAACACATATCGTTAGTTTTACAGCGCCATGGAAAATCATTGGAACACCATAACAGTTTCCAAAAATGGTTGGATGCGAAAAAAGGATTGAAAACTGTAAAACAATTGATAGCGACATGATACGAGTGATGAAATCCGAACAGAAACACTGGGTCGATGTTCTAAAACGAATAATAGTCATAGTAAAACTGCTTGCAGTTGAAAATATGGCATTCAAAGGTACAAAGGAAACCCTTTATAAAAAAATAATAGCAAGTTTTTGAAATTAGTCCAGTTTTTAGCTGGATTTGACCATGTAATGGCAAACCATTTAAAGCGAATAAAAGACAAAGAAACTCATCCTATCCTAGTCAAGATTTTGCTTTTTTAAAATCTCAAAAAGTTCACTTTTAGTTTAATTTTGTTAATAATTAATTAAATTAATTTTGTTAATAGTTAATAATCGTAACCTTGAGTACTGTACATTATACTGTGAAACAAAATTATGTATAAAGTAAAATATTATTTGCTAATTATTTTGAATCAAAATATTTTTTATTTAAAACTTTATTTTAATACGTGGTTAGACGTTTTCGATAGGGGGCAGTCACATACTGTTTTGCCCACACATAAAATTATGTTCGAGCCGGCTCTGCGCTTTCGATTTGACTACAGAAAAAAATAATTAATAGTCGAGAGGAATGAATGATGAATCAGGATAAACATTCAAAGCAGCAATGTTTTACAGGAAAGAGTGGTTAACTACCAAATAGAAATTATAATTTGTTTGCAAAAGCTACAAATACATAGTTGTCAGAAGGGATAAAAATATATTTTTTGTGTTGTTCCCGGTCATACGAATCAACTCGGGAAACAAACGGAAGTGTCTATTAAGGTGGGCGCGGTCGCGTGGGAGGCTGGATGCGTCAATATGACCACCCATCGCCATTCTACGTGGATTTCTCTTTCAATATCGCCGGCCATGGGTATTGGAGCGACCTCTGTAGCTATGTAGAAGGGGAGGGGGGTGAGGAGGCAGCAGCCCTTTTGTCCTTGTGGTGAAGCGGGAGCGCTCGATCGGCGAGCTCTAAAGGCGAGCGTGGAGGATATAAATGAATCTGGGGAAGAAGGCGCAGCTGACGGCGATGAAGACGAGGCGAGGAGAGAGCTCCGGAGGCTGGAGTTGGTGGCGGCGAGGTGGGAGGGGTCGGGAGGAGGGGGATGGGTCGGGAGAAGGGGGAGGGTTCGGGAGGAGGGGGAGGGGTCGGGAGGAGGGGGAGGGTTCGGGAGGAGGGGGAGTGTCGGGAGGAGGGGGAGGGGTCGGGAGGAGGGGGAGTGTCGGGAGGAGGGGGAGTGTCGGGAGGAGGAGGAGTGTCGGGAGGAGGGGGAGTGTCGGGAGGAGAGGGAGGTTGGAGGGAGAGGGGGGAGGGCGAGAGAGAGATTCGGGCAGATTGATGGGCGGTATAGCCACGTTATAGCGTCCTTCCACGCCTGGTCGGCTCTCGCCGGCCTTAAAATAATCCCACACGTCCCATTTGCGCAAGCGGGAGAAGGGGGTGCAAGGAGGAAGGGGATAGGGGGGCGGGGGCGGTCGCATTATGCGCCTTGGCGGCAAACGTCGCGTATCGAAATGCATAACTTGGTGACATCACGTTTGGACGATTTTTATTAATTTGTCAATTTTATTTTGCAACGGTCGTCCGTTATTTAATAAAATTAGGCTATGCAAAATTGCAGGGTTTGGGGGAAGGATTTCCTTCCCAGCTAGTGACATTTGTCTAGATGTTTCTTTGAGAGAGATTATATTTAATGTATAATTTCCTGAAATATTGCCGTGAAACATTGAAAAGACACCGTTCGTTCCCTAAATCCTCATTTCTAGCGAGGAAAGCAAGACAACTCGTGAATGCACATTTGGAAATTGGTGAGATACCAGGTGGTGCCTGAAATTTCGATCATTGGTAATAACACGGGAGGTAATTCCAGCAAATTTCACCTAATTGAAGGTCAGTATTCGGGCTAACTCGGAACCATACCAAACCTTTCTGGCTTATAATGCGAATATGCTTTTGCATACTTAGTAATAATTATTGGCAGATCGCATAATTCGATTTAAGAAATACGTTAAACTAACCTGGTCTATTTGAATATACGCTACTGTGAAAAACGATCGCTTTATATCTGCGTTGTTGTTGTCAGGTTATATAGTTTTCGAAGCATAAAAGTTATGGAATAATTTTTGCATTAAACAAGCGTATATCACGAGTATTACGAATATAAAAACGCAACAAAAAATTGCATCTCTCACGATTTCAGTTCACAGGACTTGATTTTATTAAGCTGCTGGCTACAATAAGATTCGTGAGATCGATTGTAGAACGGAGCGATATAGAGGATCGTTTTCCCCTAGGACAATAAGAGAACATAATAGGAAAAGATAACGTAGTAAAACTATGGACCTTTGGTGCACTGCACCCTCTGACTTGCAAGGTATCATGTAGATGTAGATTACAATAAGCGACAGACTTTCTAAAGCTACATCTGGTTTAGGAATTCAACTATTGATTGCATTTATCTACTGTTAACAAAAACCAGTGATAATTATAAGTGTCACCTATTGCACTTTAATAAAATATCAAGCTTCAATTTTACAACCCAAACAATTAAATTGACAATTGAAAATCGATTTACTTCCAAATTATACAATAATTTTACTTAAGAAATTGTTGTGGTATTGCGTTACCATAAGTAATCAAACTGCGAAAAGCCAATCCTCTCCGATCTTATTATTACTAAAGCACCTTTCTGTAGGAGTGTGTACGAAAGGGAAGGGCAAACGTAAAATATTTATTCAGTATAGTCTCATAAAAATGCCTGCAACAAAGCAGGCCCCGCGCATCGCGAGTGGGAAAACGCCTTGGGTCATTTGATTCTCCTACCCGCTGCCGAAACAGTTTCCGCCACGGCGTCCGTAGGCTGAGGTTTTTTACAGCCACCTTGGTTTCACTCTTTCACACTCCCAGAGGCAGTTTGGGAAGTGCCCGACCTCCCCTTAAAACGGCGTAGGTGGTTCCATCTATCCGAGGCAGATACAAACACCGAGGTTCGGTACCCTCTCCCGCTGAGTTCTTCATTGCCGCGAGACACCAGTAAAAGGGCGTCTGCGTCTTTCAGAGGCGCTACGAGTGGGCGCTGAGCAGACGCTGGCTGCTGCGAGACGGATGATGGAACGCCGCTCATCCGTCTGCTGTCTTTAGTTTATGAATATCGTAAGGTTGCGTTTGTCAACCCTGTCAACAGATCTTCGCCATATAGCTCGCCTGGTTTTCTTCTCGTTTCTTTATAGAGGCGGCGAGCCGTGAGGGCGCCACGCCTCAAAGCCGTTGCCGTGAAATGTTATATTGAAGTCGGTCGATTACCGCTTGAGATCCATAGAAAAATTACTCTCAACGAGGTTTCATTTTCTAAGAACATCGAGGCATACGATTATTATGAATTATCAACTTTATTGCGTTTATAAAACGTTTTCTCCGTTATTTTAACGAATCGAAAATTAATTTCACGAACTCGTTTCATGTAGATAAATCTCTGTAGCCATAAAATGTGTCATTACTTACAATTTCCAGTGGCGGCTCGTAGCTAAAATTAGTGGGGGTGCTGCTCCAGAAAATTTTTAGCCTTTGTTTTAAAATTGTGTAAAAGGAAAAAAACATGTATAAAAAGAAAATTTATTCAGGAACTTGATAAAATCTTAACAAAAAAAAACCAAACATTTTTTACTTACTTTAACTTAAATTGTTCCAGTTCAAGCTTGATCTATTCATTTAAAAATGAAATCCATAAAAGAACCGAAAAAAAATGAATCAAATAGAATAGCTGGAAGCAGAATAATAATCTAATTCTACACTCTTCTACACTTTATCACATTGAAGAATATGGTACACGGTTTTTAAGCACAACACACGCTGAGTAAAAAAAAAACTTCCTTCCACCATCACGCCAGAGCCGGCACTGCGAGAGCAACAGTGCTCTCTCTACCTGGCAGTCCCGCCTTCCTCCCCACCCCCCTCCTATGTGCGCATGCGCACAACAGTCAAACACCACGTCGCTGGCACTGTGAAGCGCACAGTTCCATACAAAGATTTTTGTATCTTTTTCATAAACTGGGGGATGGCTACTGAAGTACTGACATTAAGCTTAAGGAATATATATTGTACTACAAAAATAAAGAAAGAATTAAAGAAAAAGGACTCATTATATTAAATGTTATCGATAATATCAAGTGGAAATAGGGGGTGCTGCAGTTCCGCAGTGCCTATACACGAGCCGCCACTGACCATTTCTGCGCAGCACATCGAATCGCATTTTAATCATTGTACCCGAGTCGGTATTCTTAAGATCAGGTGTTCAATCAGCGCAATTTCTATTAAGGAAAAGTTTTCTTGGACTGCTTTCGCCTCCATTACTGGCCATCTTCGACGAAATGTTGTGCTGAAATTTAAATGAGACCGGAATGGAATAATCAAGAGTAGTGAATGAGAAACATTGGCAGGTTCTTCAATTTTTAATCACCAAATGAAGGTGTTGACATTTTGATAAAGGTTGTTTGATCATAGTTTAAGTAAGGTGTAGATTAGATTAAAAGCGTTCAATTAAGAAAGTGACGTGATAAAAGACAAAAAGTGGCCAGAAAACAAGAAATAAGTATCGGAAAAGTCGTGACATATTCCAAAACCAAAAAAGTAACGGCTAGAGTAGAATTTGGGTGGGAATGGAATGTTGAAGGAGTCTATCGAAAGAAGAACGGCAAATAGCAAGGAATCCGTTAAGATATCGCGGAGCTCTAACAACAGATGGCTCGCTGGAAAATTAAATTCTTTAGCAAAAGTTTTCACAGCTTCAAATTTGAATAAATTTAAATGGAAAACGGATTTCGGAACAGAATTTCGATGCTAATTTTGCTTCGAAAAAAACCGTCGTTGACAAGAAAACAAGGGCGAATGCTGACAGCAGGCTTGCCGTACTAACATCCTGGAAAATTTTGAAGAAGGACATAACTAGATGGTGGTGATAATAACGTCTGAGTAACACCCCTTTACGGTGCATTTAGCTGTTATGCATTTCTGGCACGCGCAGAGTCTTTACGCGTTTGCCCACGTTGGCACTTCATCGCGAACAAGAGGTCATTTAGTCTGCGTTCCCTGTCTCGTCCTCTCGCAAAACACTACACCTCATTACCTGCCTCTCCTCCCCATCCTTTTCTTTATGTATTTGTGCTAATTGGAGTATTGTGTAAGCGAGCCTCTGTTTACGCTAGCGCGGCCTTTGGAGAGGTTTGTGCGAGGGACAGAAAAAGAAAAATTGGAGAAGTAAATAGAAAGGCATGGTCACGCATCAAGTGCCGAGCAAAGAGATAAGAAAAAGGGTGAAGGTGGGGAGGAGTGGGAAAAATGAGGTTGTGTTAATGCTTGTGGTCGAGGGAAATGGCGCCATCGTAATTTCTGGCGGGTCAAACGGGAAGCAGAATGTCTGCAACATAATACACTCTGCTGCTACGCAGTAGGCTAAAAGCGATAGGTTAGAGATATTTATTAAACGCCGACTTAGCAAGTTTTATAATTCATCTGCTTATAGGTATAGACGGGTGGTTGGAATATCTGCGGACGGATGTTTGTGTTCGTCATGTCAGGGTTATAGGTAAGAATAGATAAAACGCTCTCAATAAATACATTAATAATGGTTACTAACCAATGTATTCATCTCGAACTAAAGATTAACTGCAATAAAAATTAACATATTAATATCAACATAAAGTGAGGTTAAAAAAATAGGTTTCTTTAATTAGGGAACATAATAGAATGGTAGATACTTATTCAAGCAAGGTTATACACGCATGGGATACATGCGTTTGTTATTAGCCTACTTTTCAGAATGGAAATAGGCTTATAGTTTTGTCGTTGTGTCTGTCTGTCCGTCTGTCTGACCATCTGTCTGTCCGTCTGTCTGTCCGTCTGTCTGTCCGTCTGTCTGTCCGTCTGTCTGTCCGTCCTCCCCTACTAACTTTTGAACCAATAGACCGATTTTCATGAAACTTGGTGGAAATCTCTTGCTATATAGGCCGAGCTCCCTACTATCATTCCCATTTGATTTACATGGGAAATCTGAAATCCATCGTGCAGGGTAATCTTCTCTTGCACATTAAAATATCTTAGAATTGTAATATCGGAGCGAGTTTTGTACTGTTCTCTGAGGAAAGGAATAAAGCTTTTAATTTTTATCGTAGAATTTTGCTTATCGATTGTATTTCTTAGAATTTCGCGTAAATATAGGCGATTTTGCAGTTTTCATCACTCATTACGAGAGTGTTGCCATAGCAAAAACTATTGTTGGGCTCGGATCCGGTATATTCTAATACGTACACGCGTTATTTTTGCCGCACAAATACGCGTGATCAAGTTCATATTCCGTTCGAATGTGTTTGTAGTATTTTATAACGCTAAATTATGAAATTTGGGAACACAAAGAGTTATATATCCGCGATGACTTTAAAGCTATTAAAGCCAATATAAGTATTAAATAAATGATTAAATGGAAAGTAGGCATCATACGTTCTGTTTGGATCATCTTGTATTCCTTCAGTGAAATAGCCAGGTGAAACTGGTGCAATACACCGACAGGTCCCTTATATTGCGGCCTCCAAAGAAATGCAAAGTAATTTACGCATGGCACGACCTAGGTGTTGATTCTTGCTCAGAATCGTAACCATCGGAATCGTTGCCAATAAATAAATAAATAAGTCTTCCTCTATTTGTTCGTAGTAAAATTAGGCTTTTCGCCGATGACACCGTTCTATATAAAGAAATAAAAAACCAGGAGGATCATCAGTCACTGCGTGAAGACTTAAGAGCCCTTTCAGCGTGGTGCAAAGAATGGCAAATTGAAATTAATTATACTAGATGTGCCGCAGTCACGTTTTGGAAAAGTAAGAACAAAGATTTAGATTTCGAATATAAAATATATGAAATGAGCATTCGACAAGCTGAGTATGTAAAATATTTAGGAGTAACCATTTGTCGAGATCTTTCGTGGGACATGCACATTCGTCGAGTTATAGGCGCGGCCAACAAGTAACTGGCATTCATAGGTAGAATAGTACGAAACACTACAGAGAAAGTACGCGAAACATGCTACTTATCACTGGTAAGACCGAAAGTGGAATACGCAGCGAGCATATGGGATCCGTACGAGAAGGGACACATAATTCAACTAGAAAGAGTACAGCGCAGAGCAGCCAGATTTGTAAAACAAAAGTACGAACATAAGGAAAGCGTCACCTCTTTATTGAGCGATTTGAACTGGGTATCACTGGAGGACCGTAGATTGGACTCAAGGTTGAAACTTCTGGAGAAATATAGGTCGGAATGTCTAAAAGAGGAGGTAGTGGGAATAATTGTGGCACCAACGTATATAGGTAGAAATGATTGAGACGATAAAATACGTGAGATCGATTGTAGGACGGAGCGTTATCTAGGCTCTTTCTTTCCGAGGACAATATGAGATCACAATAGGAAATTTCGAATTGCGTTAGACAATCTTTAGGTAGGATTTGGTGCATTGCACCCCCTGCCACCCACCAACTTGGTGAATTGCAGGGTAACTTGTAGATGTATTTAAACATTCAGAATTTTATGCTAAATTAAATCAATTGCATAAATTAAAATTTTGAAATTTTGAAAATGAAAATCCGAAATTTTAATAGCCGATGAGTACAATGGGTGGCTTGAAGCCTCAAAAACGCCTCTGGGAGCAGCGTCCCTAAATTTAACTCCACTCTAATGTCCATTGCTTGATTGTTTCAACAATATTTAAAGTTATCTGAAATCTAAATATAGTAATTTTTCTAAAATTCGTAAGTTAGTTTTTATTCTGGATTACCAGAGGTAAAAGTCGAGCGAATACATTATGAGATATAATTTTAAACGTTGGGTAGAACGGATATGTACGATTCCTCTCCATATATATTGTTTTTGGAGGGTCCGCATTGTGTGTTTTAGATAAATATTTAAAACATTTCGTGCAGATAGTTTAGTTAAATTAGTTTTCATAGGTTCGACATTAATCGAGCGCTAAATAAACGAATTTTGCATTTCACGAATTTAATAGAAGGAACAATAAGGTTCGCGTTGACGTGAGCAAATAATCGCCCTGCTCGTCGATTGCTACTTTGGGATCAAAATGCCTTCGAATAAGTACACAGGTCGTTGCGAGTCATAAACTCTTCTTTCAGAGAAAACTCAGGAAAAGGAAAGCTTCACTCAGCACCCACTGACACGCTTTATAAACAATCCACAATTCCGCGTAATCCTGAAAAAGGTTTAGGTTGCGTGGGCCGCAACCTCCACCCTCCGTCACATCCTCGCCTCCAAGTTTTACCACTCTAATAACAGGCTCCTCGATCTGCCTGCGGGTTCTGTTTGTTAATATCGAGAGAGAGAGAGAGAAAGAGAGAAATAGAGAGATAGAGAAAGAGTGCGGCTATTCGCTCCGGCAGTCGAACATCGCAGATGGCGATCGGTTTCGAACGCTTCATTCGAACCGAAATGCCAATGTATCAATGGCGTCTGGGTGAGTAGAAGGTCCCGGAGTGGAGCGTACAATACGCATTCCATCAAACATCGTTTCCTTTGTGCTCTATCGTCATTATTCGAGTCGACATACCTGGAGCATTCTCTTTTTCATAGCGGCAGTGACACTCTTTGTTCCAGAACAATAAGTCGCCTCTTTATTAGTAACTTATCCGAGCAAATTAGCTTTTATGAAAGGCGCTCAATGCCCTCCATGCATCGCCACCTTACGCACCCTCGAGTCTCCCCTTCCGCTACACCTCTTCCACGCCACTTGAAAAGTCTCCGTTCTCTCTCTCCCCTCCATAACGCACCCTCGAAGTCACCGACTCCCTGTCGACACCCTTTATTTCTTTGGCGACCCTTTGAAAGAAGTCTTTGAGGCTTTCGAATGCGTCTTCCGAGACGTCCGAATTTTATTATTAATCCAGAAGGTTCACTCATTCCGAGCCACCTCCTGTGCCTCCCCAACTCCTACTCCGTTAAAGGCACACTCGCACGCACATCCACACGCACGCACGGAGGGGTGTTCGTGAAAAAGGTGTTTTAGAAGAGGAAAGAGGATGGAGGGGAGAGTTTTGTGCATAGGGGGGTGTCGGGATGGGCGGTGGACGGACAGTCGGGGCGTATATATAGATCGGGGTGGGTTTGTGCGCTCCGGAAGGCTGCCAATCTTCCATTCTCGCTTTCACAGCAGACGCCACCCATCTTCTCTCTCTCTCTCTCTTTCCTTTCCCTCTGCCTCTCTCCATATTGCCTCTTTGCATCGCCATGGTATCGAAGGTGAGTCGACACGAGAGTTGTTGCTAAGATTAGCTTTTTACTGCTATTTTGCAATCTTAAAAATGAATGAGGCAGACATCGTTTACCGTCGACTTCTTCACCAAAAGCGCTTGTATTGCTAAAAGGACTCAAGGTGAGGGTAAGTGAAAATTTCCATTGTTAAAAAGTATTTTCCGGCAAATTCAGAAAGTGACTGAGACAAGAAAAACGGACCTAATTTTTTATATTCTGGCCCCGAATTAAAATATTAATTCAAACTATTTTTTTTAAATCAATCCATCGGTCACGTGACTTATGTATCAGAGCAATGGCATCAGACTTCGTTCTCAATAATAGCGTTAACATCCTTCTTGGGTTTTCAAGTGCCACTTTTTATTTTTTGAAATTCCAAAACCAGTTAACGGGTATCAGTACAAATTATTGAAAGGTATCCTTCCTCAGTCGATTCTGGTTCCTTAAACCCTTGTTTATTCCGTATTTCTTTCAGTCATTTTACGAGTAATATTTAATAAATTATCTGTGCTATCACAGAGCGCATTTAGAGGTGGCGGTGTTGGAGTTCTTAGAGCGTTGGCTTTCCACGCAGCGGTCTCAGGTTCGAATCCGGCGGGGTTTCTCTCCACCCTTCTGTGTGTTCGGTGTGGAAGGAGTTAATGGATGTAAAAATCCAAGAGATTCTGTTAGCCATAGATACAAACAAACAAATAAAGCGCATTTCTCAATTTGTTTTTTTCTTAGTTTTTTTATATGAAGTCACCGAAAGAATACCTTTTGAATGCATTCACTAGAGAATTATCGAGGTCGTCTTATGTCTAAAGCAAATTAAATAAACACGCATGTATAAGAAATTGAAAAAATAAGTACTTCTAAAAGAGAGTTTTTCCATAGAATCTGCATTCGATGATTCACTACTGAAGACGACGCATCTGGTTTTTTATATCGTTGGTATGGCAATTAGTGAGAATGTTTACTTAATGTTTTATACGCAGTGCTTATTCTTGAGTTTTGTACACATTGTTTAGTATATGGTAAACATTTTATATGTTAAGCGATATTTATTCATGTAATACTCGTTTTTAAAAATGTTTACGAGAGTTATAAATTTTTTCTAACTTTTCGCACCAATAGATCGCCATCTTCTTCGTCTGTTGCTTATTTCCTTCTTCCATTTTAATGCTTCCGCCCTCTTGGGAATCAAATATGACATAATATCTACTTAATAAAACTAAAAGTACACATTGTAATAAACTTTATTCAAGGGCCGTATTTATTGGTAAACGACCTTAATTTATTTTAATAGTTATTTTAGTATACGTATGTCATAATATTTATATTTTACTAGTGTATTGCCCGTCATATGACGGATAAATAATAATATTCCCTCCCTTCCTCTCGCCGTCCCTGATGGAAGAGAAAGGATTTAAGATAGGAGGTGAAAGTATTACCACCATTAAATACGCAGATGATCAGGGCTTAATAGCAGAAGGCGAGAAAGAGCTTCAGAGGATGACAGACAGACTAGTTGAGGTTGGCCAACAATATGGAATGAAGATCAATACAGAAAAAACGAAAGTCATGGTGGTTTCAAAGGAACATAAAGAATTAAATATAATGGTAAATGGCAAAAAATTGGAACAAGTAAGTAGTTTCAAATATCTTGGCAGTATTTTAGCGCAGGATGGAAGTAGTACACAGGGCATCAGAAGTAAAATTGCAATGGCAAAAGCAGCATTTAACGAGAAGAAGGAGCTTCTCACAAGCAAGAAAATAAATTTAGAAACAAGGAAGAAATTAGCAAAATGCTACATATGGAGCATAGCTCTTTATGGTGCAGAGACGTGGACGATAAGGAGAAAGGAGGAAAAATATTTAGAAAGTTTTGAGATGTGGGTATGGAGAAGAATGATGAAAGTGAAATGGACAGAGAGGAAGAGAAACGAAGAAGTATTAGAAATGGTGGGAGAAGATAGGATGCTAATAAAAACAATCAGGAAAAGAAAAGCAAATTGGATAGGGCACATATTGAGAAGACAGTGTTTACAAAGGACGATCTTAGAAGGAAAAATTAGTGGAAAAAGAGGAAGAGGGAGAAAAAGAATAGGAATATTAGATAATATAAAGCAGGGATATACTACTTATAGAGGTATAAAAGAGGCTTCTAGGGAGAGAGAGAAATGGAGGCAGCGATTCAGTTAAAACCTGTCTTCGGACAGAAGCATGATGATGATGAATGATGATATATATGCTAGTTGGTGCTTGCATTCTGCAAGAATTTCATTTCACCTAGAAAGACTAATTTTTCATAGCAATATTTCATCATTGGAAATATTTTTTTAATTCAGAAGATTTCACCTCTGCACCGATTTTCGTTCTTTCCTTATGGAAGATTATTGGAGTAAAACATTCCCCAAAATTTGAAATTTTAAGGATATTATATATTTTCCATTGTGGGATACAAAGGCCACACATTTCTGCCATTTTTTGAAGTTGTAGCACATCTAGAAATGAAATAACATTTATTAAATTTCTTAAATTTTCAACATTTTAACGGACGCAATAACAGATTCGTGGAAATATATAAATGTTTATTTGTGTATTTGCACTACCCTCTAAATGATATAAAAATTTCAGCTCCCTATCTCTCTCCGTAGTACCGAAACATTTACCTATTTGTTTAAAATTTATGATGTTTTAACAGCCTAACAAATTAAAATATCAAAATTTCTATAATCCCTATTTCGTTTTGTTACAAATTCTGCCTTTATATAATATTTCAGCTTCGTAGCTCATCCGGAAATGCATAAACCTTGAATTTTTTTTTTAAAATTGCGAATTTTTAGCGGCCGCAGTTTAAAACTTTTTCAAGATTTTCGTTTTTTCAAGTAGGCTTTTTGCACCATCCTACCGACATAAAATATTTCGACTATCCTGCTCGTCTGGAAGTGTCTAAACATTAGTTTCTTCCTATATCATTATATATAGACGTTCCTTACAGAGGAGGATATTATATATATATATATATATATATATATATATATATATATATATATATACACATACATACAAGTAGTTGGTGCTTGCATTCTGCAAGCATTTCATCTCACCCTGATAAACCTTGAAAATTTGTTTAAACAATTGCGAATTTTGCCATAAGAAAAGCATTGCGCTATTTTTGTAAATTAATGTCGGGCACTTGCCTATAAGCTAGAAATATTAAATTTTCAGTGTTGCTAGATGGCCGCAATATCTATTAGGAGGTATTGTTACTTTTGCTTACAATTTCCTGGGTTCGACTCCAGATGCACCGGAATATCTCCCATAAGTTAGCATGGGAAAAAGTTATTCTAGTATGTAGACCAAACGTTTAGGAATCTGAAATTTTGCAGGTTTATAGAATTTTTTTCATAACCAACTATAAAAATAGAAAATTTTGAAATTGTTAATTCCTAGGACTTGTTTTAACCCCAGTTGCACATTAAAGTTTAATTATTTTTATCTTGGAAAGTATAAATAGTACATTCGAGTGTTTTCAAACATTTTGTAGCAAATTAAACAGAAAAAAAGGAAATTTTGAAAAAATTCAACAATGCAACCGCTAAAAATTCGCAATTGTTTAAACATAAGTCATAAAATTTCGAAAAAAATTCGTGTTTCTGACAATTCTTCCGTATAATATCAAAACATCGCAAGGATAAAATATTTTATAGTTTTAGCCGTCAAATAACAAAAAATGGAGAAATTCAGTCCATATTTCATGTCTTAATGAATGAAGGAAATAAACCTTGCACCTTGAAAAATCAAAAATCCCGTGTAAACTTAAGGGAAAATATAATTGTATCCCGGAGTTCTATCTGGGGCTTTTCCCGGGATGTTTAATTTTTCTAGAGACCACCACATGGGGGCTTGACGATTCTGAATGTTTCAGCTCTTAATTCCATTGGGAAATGTCCAAAAATACCGAGACGGACAGACAGACGGACACTTGAGAATTATTATATAAGGATTTTGAACGCACGGCGTTCATGGCGGTGAACGTAGCATGGTATCGTCGTGATTGGTGGAAAGCACTAAATTCTTGAAGATAAATAGAACGAGTTCTATGCAACGCTCAGAACTTGGTTGGGCATGTTCAAGAGCATTCATGACACGTTGTGACGTATATCCGTGACGTCATGAACCTTCAAATTTCTTGTTCGTGTTGTCATGGACAGAATTTGACGAAATATTTGATCGTGTATACACGGCTTTACAGTGGAGTATCATATAACATACTAGAAGAGGGTGCTTGCATACTTTAAGCATTTCATCTCACATTGAAAAATATTAATTTTTAGAGAGATATAAGATTTCTCCTCGGGACCGATTTTCGTTTTTTCCTTATGGAAAAATAATGGAGTAAAACAATCACTAATTTTTGTAATTTTAGGAATATTTTAATTTTTCCACATTGGGATAATATTTCCACACAATTCTGCCAAATTTTAAATTTATAGCACATTTAGAAGTGAAATTACATTTATCTAATTAATTTTTAACGTCTGCAATAACAATTTCATGAATACACTGAAATGTTTATACGTTTGTATAGACTAAACTCTAAATAATTTTAAAATTGAAGCTCTCTATCTCGCCCCGTAGTATCTAAACATTTAGCTATTTATTTAAAATTTAAGAATTTTTAACTGCCAAACCTAATAAAATATTAAAATTTATATAATCCTTATTTAGTTTTTTTTTTACAAATTCTACCTATTAAAAAAATTCAGCGTCGTAGCACATCCGGAAATACATGAACCTTGAAGATTTGTTTATACGATTTCGATTTTTTAGCGGGCGCATTGTTAAACGTTTTCAAGATTCTCGTATTTTCAAGTCGGTTTTACACATAATCCTACCTATATAAAAAAATTCGAATCTCCAGATCGTCTGTAAGTGCCTAAACATTAGTATCATCATATATATATATATATATATATATATATATATATATACACACACACTAGTAGTTGGTGCTTGCATACTGCAAGCATTTCATATCACCTTGAAAAAACATTCATTTTTCAGGCAGACATTTCATCATTACAAATATTGTTTTAATTCTACAGATTTCAACTCCGCAGCGATTTTCGTTTTTCCCACACGTAAAAATAATAGATTAAAAAATCCCCAAATGTTGCAATTTAAAAAATTTTATACTTTCTCCATTATGGGGTACTAATGCTACATATTTCAGCCAAATTTTAAAGTTGTAGCATTTCTAGAAGTATAATAATATTTTTCTAATTGTTTAAATTTAAATAATTTTTAACGGCCGCCACATTTCATATATGGTAAAATTGAAATGTTTATTTGTGCAAATTCACTACTCTGTAAATAATTTAAAATTTCAGCTTCCTAGCTCATCCCGTAGTACCTAAACAGTTATCCAATTGTTTAAACTTTAAGAATTTTTGACTGCCAAACAAATTAAAATATCAAAATTTGTATAATCCCTATTTCGTTTTTTTTAAGAATTCTACTTACAAAAAAAAAATTTCAACTCCGTAGCACATGCGGAAATACATAAACCATGAAAATTTCTACTACTTGATCAAATTCCGGAGCGCCTGGAGTCGAACCGAGGACACCTACATAAGATGTCTCATATTATCCGAAGGCCTGCTCATGACATCTACAACCCTGAAACTTTTAGCGCAATATTCCTCTTAGTATTGTCTGCGCACCAAATATGTTTTCCCTTTGCTTTTAAATGTCACGGTCTGAGAGTGACGTCATGACACTAAGCTACTTTTCAGTTTGTTGCACTAGCCTCTCGTTCAGTTTTATTAACACGTAAAATAAATTCCCGAAGAAAAGCATTGCCTCGTAGTCATGACAGAAATATTGGACCATTGTCATCAATTATATAAAATTCCGTTTTTATGCAGTAAAAATCGAATAATTGGACTAATTCTGCACGGATTCCTGTTCTACTTTCAGGAAAAATAATCTTCGTTCTTTTTCCCGTCTTATAATTAGTCCGGAGTTTGTAATTTAATTAAAAGTAATTTAAAAATGCAATTATAAAAAGGCTTGTACGGATTTAAATGGTTTTTTAATGGGACTTTAAAATGAAAAGTACAGCAAAATCCAATACATGAATAGTTGAATCTTTGAGGGATGATATGAGAAAATAACTATTCAGTCTTTCCTCTGAAAGTTGATTTATGTACAATATATCGAACTTCCGATTGATATATTCGAGTGATTTAGAAATAATCAGTTTCCAAATTTTATAAGAGATAAAGGAGACTACGGTTAAAATTCAAATTTAAAATAAAAAGACTAGAATTAACTCTTAAACCGTACAATTCAAATAATTGAATTTTGAATTTTACGGTTTATGAGTTGATTAAATTATTTTTATTTAAAAAAACTACGGAATTGTTTTTTTAAATTTTCTATGTAGTTAATTGTCATTATTACGAAGCACCCCCACATTTTAAAGTATTTTTTAAATCTTGTGTTATGATTTCTTCGCTAAAAAGTGCAAAAGGCGAAAGGGAATATTGTCATTCCATTTAATCGCTATCATCAAAATTAAAACTCTATGTTTACAGCTAATTATTCATTATTACTATATGACATGAATGGAGACAGGTTTCATGCAATTTCAAATATAGCTTTATTATCTGACTTCTAGAAAAATACATTAAAAATATATAAATTGCCTTCCAGGAGGACCCTGGTCTAATTAAAAATTAATTTATGGGGGGCGCAAGTATAAAACCTCAGTTCATTCGGTGCTTCAAATTAGTGTGCTGCGTGCCGGATCTAACCCGCTCTCTCTCGCACGGGCCTTCTTGCCCCCTACAGGGCAGTGGGCAGCCAGGTCCTAATGGACCCCACGCTCATTTGCAAGAAGACACGCCGTCTGCGGGGCGGCGGAGGCCACGGAGGCGGCGGCGGCCACGGGGGCGGTGGCCACGGGGGCGGCGGTAACAACCATCCGGGCGAGGGGGGAGGAGGGGGCAGAGGAGGGGGCCGCTTGGCCGAGATCTGCCGAAAGGAGCCCACTCTGCTTCGCGAGATCTCCCGAGGAGCGGCGCTAGCGACTAGCGAGTGTCACTATCAGTTCAGGAACCGGCGATGGAACTGCACGGCTCTGCGCAGATCTCTCAGAAAGATACTCATGAAGGGTAATTTATGGCGTTTACTTCAAATTCACTTTTCTAATGAGAATTAATGAATAGCTTTACTCTATTCGGGTTGAAAAGATTTTCCAAACCAAGATATTCTGGGGAGCCCATTCGTGTGATATATGTTACTTATCATTGGAATACAGGTTTTAATTTAATCATTTTCTAGGAAGACACTTTCCTCTACTTAGAGTTGAATCTAGTATTGTCTTAATTGGAAAATATAACTCTCTACTAGCATGCAAAAAATGGCGTATGATAAGTTTTCCGTTTGTATATAAAAAAGTAACTACTTTCATTTTATCTTCCAGACACTCGCGAGACTGCATTCGTGCACGCAATCACGGCGGCGGGCGTGACTTACTCCGTGACCCGGGCCTGCACGATGGGAGAGCTCGTGGAATGCGGCTGTGACAAGACTACGTTTAGAGGTCTCTGCTCGGAAAAAATCCATTTCTTTATTTGAGGTTTTCATGTTATTTTATATTTCTAAAGTTCAGATGTATTCAGTCATATTTCCGCTGTCTGTGGAGGTGGCGCAATTTTATTTCACTATTATCTCAGTGAAAACTCATACAGTTCCTTTTAAGAAAATATAAAATGCACTGTAAATGTTTAATATGTAAATAAATGAAATATATCTTACGTAGCACTCGCAATTAGCTTGTAAACAATATAATCTCACTGAGCGATGTAACAGGATAAAATATAAATAAATGTACCTATGCAATTGTATTACTTTCCCTTTCAAATATGGTAGCAAAGACTCAGTTAATCATTTAATTTGACTAACTTACAAATAGACTGAGGCTTGTATAAACATGCAAAGAATGAGATGGCACAATTGAAAAATTAGACCGAATGATCTCATTTCTCTGTACCTACATACTTTGACCGTTATATGTGCCAAGTTTCATAGGATTATCTGCTAGACTACCTGCTTTCATTTGGGCTGCTACGCAACGGCAGTTATATTTGCCTTTTTTCCACTTAGCTCTAAAATTATCCAATCATTTAAAAGAATGAAATGAATTCTAGTCCTTGGTAACCACCGCCTTGCTTTAAAGTACCGATTCGGACCAGTAGCCACAATGAAAATTTGTTATTAATATTAAAAGCTATTGTCGGACCATGTGCTTAAAATCAAACTTACTTTCTTAATCAATGCCATTTATTCTATGCTCTAGCGTAATTGATTTCCATCGTATCAAATAGGTCGAGGAAGAGGCTTGCCCCCGGGGAGTGGAAAGAAAGGGGGGGGGGCAGTGCTCCCCATGGGTGCTGCCCCCGGAATCGCAGGGTCGCTGGCTACAGCGGACGGACCAGGGAACTGGGAGTGGGGAGGATGCGGCGACAACGTGAACTACGGCTACCGGAAATCGAGAGAGTTCATGGATGCTCCTTACAGGAGGAGGAGGGACATGAAAACACTCGTCATGCTTCACAATAACGACGCTGGGAGACTGGTGAGTGGGAGGTGGGAAGGGGAGGGGGAGAGGGGGAAGTGGTTGGAATGTGGGGAACGGAGAACAAGAGAAAATTTTCCGAATTAGCATTTGGTGGCGAAAATTATTCGCCAGCAAATCTAAGAGACTTAGCAAGCACAAGAATCTCCGATATAATTAATTTTTATATTCAGCATAAACTGAGTTCATCTAAATTGATGGAAAGGGGATCTACCGATAATATGTTATCCGAGCGTTATTTCTACAAATGAAGCGTTAATGAAGCGGGAAGAAATCCTTTATCTGTGTTTCGATGCAATTCAATTGTCGTAATCGATCGGGCAAATCGATTCCGGGAGGAAGCGGGCCAAAGTCTGCCATTGACGTCCAACCAAACGCATTTTTAAGCCTTCGCCCATATTTTAGGATAAATTTCATGGAAATAGTCATTAGGTCTTTGGTGCTTCCGTATCTTATTTTATGAGTGGTTTCAGATTATGTTAGTAAGAACAGTTTACTACCATTCTCAAACCAATGTATCGTATCATAATTTTCTCACACTCCGCTATTTGAAAGGATTTCCTAACAAAATGATAACCTAAAATATAACCGATAACAATAAATATGACTTTAATGGACCTACGACATAAAGTTGTGAGGAGATTACTTTATGGGGCAGGTTTTATCCGACGAGCAAAATTGGAACGTTTTCATGTGAAAATACAGTATTTACTCGCGTAGTTGCCTCCATTGCGTAATTTCCCCACCTGAACTATTAGAAGAAAATAAAACACTATTTTTCTGATATGGCCACTTTCATACGATAGGATAAAACCGCGTATTTGCCCCACCCTCGTTTTACTGTAAAAATCGCGCGAAAAAGTGGAGCAATTATGCGAGTTAATACGGTAATTGAAGTATTTCAAATTATGTTATTTTAAATGAAATATATTTATAAATAGATTTTCAGTTGCTTTATTGGAATCGACTCCATCCTTTTAACTAAATTTCCTGTCAATTCTAAAATTATAAGCAATCATAATGCACT
Organism: Tanypteryx hageni; assembly: GCA_028673005.1. NCBI lineage: Eukaryota > Metazoa > Arthropoda > Insecta > Odonata > Petaluridae > Tanypteryx > Tanypteryx hageni. The sequence goes on from CM054117.1 coordinate 14,119,459, forward strand.
CGATAAATGTGATCAAACAGGTCATAAGAATTTATGAAATAATAAGACAGCGGAAATGCCATTTCCGCCAGAAATATTTTGTTTTAGATACCTTCACTTACTAATAATATGAAGGGAACATAGATTTTCAATTAAGGCAATAGCGGGTGAGATTCTGCGCCGAGAGAGGCAATCCTGGCATCCAACTATTAGTCACGTGGATCGAAGGAAGGAAGGGGTGGATTATTTGCTCTCAGAAGCCACGGGCTGCCTCATATGTGACTCTTATTTTTAATGAGAAAATTCCTCTTAATATTAAGTACGACTCGATAAAATCACGTGATCTAATGTAGGCAATTGTAACTAATTGTATTCTAAGCATAAAAAGCAAAAATAACAAGTTCTACCATCTGTATGGTGGAAAAACAGCTTGTAGAGGAGTGAACTAAAAATTGTTTTTGTTTCGTTCTGTATCTACAATCGATGGGATATCCCTTGCATATGGGAGATATTCCCAAATTTTTATCGGGGAGAAATATCTCACCATTATATTATTTTTACTTTCTCATATACGTTGCTTATAACGTATTGTAATCGGGAACAAATTCAACTTTCAGATTTTTAGGAAATAAGTGGTTTTCGCCATGCCGTCTGTCCCTCTGTTTGTCTGTGAAAGTTCATGGATCCTATACGGTTCAACGAAATCGGATGGTATTTCGTATTTAGGTATAGCATTATCCAGAATAGAAACTATTACGAGATGAACAATATAGCGTAACAATGAAGGGTAGTTTGTTCTTGTTGATCTTCACAAAATGCCGGCGTATTCAAAAATGACCTAACGATTTTAATTAAAACTCTCTCAGTTATAGAGGTTAGTGACATTAACAATACTAGATAAGCAGTATTTCTCAAAAATGAAATAGAGCGTTTTTACGCCCGGCTCTCCCTAGTTACTCGACAATATTCGTCCAGCAATAGTGCTTCAGGGTCTGTATGCCTTCGCCAACCCCCATAATACTTTATATTTATCTATGGTATAATTTATAAAGTTTAATCTTTACATATATGAGGTTATCAATATATTAATACCATTTGCGTGCAGAAGACATTTTCCGTGTTTTTGATGTTTTGTAACAGTAGGAGGTCCTTCCAGTCAGGACAGAGTGTAGTGAGGCCGGCTGCATACCTAGTATACGAGAAAGTTTGTGCAATATATATTGTATCAATTTTATTTTGATTGATACATTACTAGAACACAATAATTCAAAGCAGGAGATCGAACGAAAGTCGATTCGAAATGGGGTCAGATATACATTTCACGTTAAAATCTATATATTAATAGCGTAATAAAATGAGGTTTTTAAAGCGAAGGTAACAGCCAACTTAACGTATTATGCATCATATTAAACGTCTTGACCTGCGGATTTGCAAAAATGATAAAATTGAAATTGGTCATACCGTTGGCGAGATATTGAGATTTTTCTTGACCGGCTAAGCTCTGCTCGACGTAGTTGTAGTGGTTGATGTTAAGATGGCGCTGTAGAAAATAACGTGGCCCTAGCGGACAACAGTAGAAGTCGTTGAGTTTCTTGTTAATGTGTTTATTTCAAGTTTGAACAAGAAGGCTTACTACCAAGATTTGTGTTAAGATACAGCTGACATTAATTTGCTATAAACGTTTTCAAATTGAAATAATCGAGACATAGTAAGTATGATAATGAATTATAACTGTTTTAAATGCACATGTCACATTAATATATCCTTTTTATTTTGTTCCAAGTGTAAACAATATATTTCCTTTGTATTTTGTTTCCAAACTGACATTATTTCGTCATAAACATTTTCAAATTGAGAGTATCAGGACATAGTAAGTATGATAATAGTTAGTTTTCATACCGAGATCGTAGTGGTGTCACATTGAATTTGTGCTCGAGTTTTTACCCTTATAAGTTTGAAATGACTCAAGTGAATAAAATCAAAGCGATCCTATCTTTGACACTTATTTAAATGGGATTTTTGCATTTGTTTAGCATGATTTCGCGCAGCAAGACCCTTTTTTAGGAATATATCTGCCTTGCTTACCAGTGATTTTAATCCATTTAGGAACGTATCTCTTTTTATAGCATTGCTCTTTTCTTAAAATGTGTTTCGCAATACGCTGATTCGCGATACGCTCTGGTTTTTGGAACGCAACCCGAGCGTATTGTGATGTATACCTGTATATTTCTTTTTATTTTGTTTCTATACTGACATTTTTTCGTTATAACTATTTTAAAATTGAAATGATCGGGAAATAGTAGGCGAACTACCAAGACAATATTTAGTCTAATCGAGCAGTTGATTTATCGACGGGCAACTGATAGTTTCTATTATTGCTTCGAGAAAGCGACTTGATTCGAATTCTGTATTATCTCAAAGAGCTTCAAAAATTTTCCAAATAACAAATTAAATGAAGTTCTGTCATAGGGTCAGGTAGTTGATATATCAAATATTATGTCGAATAGCACGACAGCAGTGGTCGAGTGACAAGACTTGAGTGTACTATTTCAACCCCACAGTTTTATATAATTGAAAATTGGCAGCCTTGACCAATCGCTCTAAGGCAGTGTTTCTCTACCTTTCTGGAGCCGCGGACTTCCTACGAAGTCCCAGAATTTCTGCAGACCCCTCCCTCATAATATTCCATGCATTTTTCATTCATTGTCTTGTAGTTTCAACTTGAAACATTAATCAGTGCTCTGTGCTGGATCAAACAAATCATAGATAAAAATAAACGTCGTATCCTACTCAACCCGCGGACCCTCGAGAAATAACGCGCGGACCCCCGGTTGAGATACGCTGCTATAAGATATGCCATTTTTGTCACGCGTGGTAAAAATTGACTTCAAATTTATGACATTAAATTAGATGCGTCCACATCCTTTGTATCCTACAAAATAAATTGTATTATGTAACTTTTGATAAGGAATTGTTTTCTTGGATAAATATTTAACGAATTAAAGGAAAAAGTTCATTTTATTTTGTCATTTAATTGGCAGCCCTGATTGGTCGATTTAATTCGTGTACTGCTGTAGTTCTAAAAAAAATTCATCAAAAATTTCCCAGCGGCATAACCCCTGTAATGTGTGCCCAACAACCTTTTTTGATTCACTGCCCAATTTTACTATATTTTGCTATCTGAAATAAGTCCACCTCCCACTTTCTGTATCAGCTTAACAATAAAAGCGCCCACCAAAAACCCAAAAGGTCCACTGGTAGGCGCTATCGCTCACCTTGAAGATCACCTCCATAGACATATTCTTAATCATTATAATGGACGTTTTTTTTAAACATGAAATCCAAATCAGGACTGATGAAGGCTGGTTTCCCAAATTTGACGTCCAGAATTTATTACTTATTTTGACAGAAAATGTTTGAGTATGTGTAAGTCATTTCAAGGAATTCACATACCATAAATACTACTTGTAGTTCAAAGTTTATTAATGATAGAGACAAATTGGAAAACAAATTAATAGAGCATTATCAAGTATAATACTAAAAGCAATGTCAAAATCTCTTTCTGAAATTATATTTTGCGTGTCTTTTTTCAATAAACGAATTTAGTAAATGTTACTGTATATACGCTAATATGTCTGGATCAACGGTCCATTGCTGAAGAGTTGTCGTCAGAAAAGAAAATAACCCATTTCTTCATTCGTCTATGCTCAAGCCGAGTTCGGTAATAATCGTCTCTATGGGAACATTCCGATAAAATGCGATTTAAAGCGCAAAAACGCTGTGTTTTGTAGAAATTCAAGAAAAAACGAACAATTATCAAAATTATGTGGTAAGAATTATAATCTACATCATTTTCCCCTTAGAACAGTGCAAAACTCGCTCCTATATCAAAGTTTAAAGATATTTTAAAGTATTAAAAAAAACATCTCTGCAAGGTGGATTTGAGACTTCCTAAGTAAAACAAATAGGGAAATACGTTCCTGGAATCGAACCCGAGACTTCAATCTTCGCCAAATAAAATATAGCCCCGAAGTGGGCCCTGGCGGCACGTGCCTCATACCAAGTCTCATGAAAATCGGTCAATTGTTGCAAAAGCTTTTAGTGTGGGACACACATACACACAGACAAGACCATTTCATAAGGCTATGTTCCCTTTGGAAACCATTCTAAAAAGGTTTCTAAAAAAGAATAGATTAGACTTAGTTATCAAGTAATTGTCGAAATGGAAAGCTGGATTTTCATCAATAACTGTTGGTTACGTTTGATGGTTTTTTCTAATTTTTAATGAATATTATTATATTGATCACGATTAGTTTATGTTCTTTGTTACACTTCATTTGCATTAAGAAGTTCTTTAACTTGGACTCGAATGCATATTTGTTTTCGAGATAAGTATATGAATTACGTGAAAAAGTTTCTTCTGGGGAACCTCTCCCGTAACATCGAGATAAGTAGCCATAAAAATGTTCATTTTATTTTTACAAAAAGGAGAGAAAAGCAATCAGTTTAAAGTATTCTTCAATTAGTTTTTAGTGAGTTATGCTTGTTCTCAGACTGAAGTTAAGAATAAAACTTGAATGAATATTTCTTCATAATTTATTTATTAGTAGAATTTTCTCCCGAAATTGCACCATTGTGTTGTTATCATTTCATGTTTGTGACGCAGGAGCCGAAGTGACGTTGCTTTAGAGTGACGATAGGACTGCCATCAATTTATAAACATTTATCCTTCAGGTGGCTGTTGTATTATCAAGGATTAAATTACTTGAATTATTTCCAATTTTTAGCTAATTAGTTTTTACAGTGTTTCAATTTCTAAGCCATTTTTATCAAGTCAGAGCGTTGCGTATCATTTGCATGTATGTATTTGGAGATGACCATATTTACATGAATTTAGCAAGGTAGTGACAGTTAATGATAGATTAATAGCCGTAAAACTTCAGATGGAGCCAGTGGAAATGCTTATAATTCAAGTGTATATGCCAACAACAAATGCTGGTGATGACGAAGTAGATGAAATGTATGAACAGATTACGGAGATATTGGAGGAGGAGGGAAAAGGAAGGGTCAACACCATAGTAATGGGAGACTGGAACAGTGTAGTCGGAGAGGGACAGGAAGATAACATAGTGGGAAAATATGGACTAGGGAAGAGAAATGAAAGAGGAGAGAAACTCGTGGAATTCTGCCATAGAAATAGATTGATTGTAACTAATACATGGTTTAAGCGTCACCAGCGGAGACTTTACACATGGAGAAGCCCAGGAGACCAGAGACGATACCAGATAGATTACATACTAGTCAATGAAAGATTTAGAAATAGCATTAAAAATGTAAAAACACTATCAGGGGCAGATATCGATTTCGACCACAACCTTTTAGTGGCAAATACACAATGTAGACTGAAGAGCGTTAAGAGAAACATAAGATTTAACAAGAAATGGAACTTAGAGGAACTCCTTAAAAACAAGGAGGCTATCATGACTGAGCTGGAGGAAAGGTTGGGGGAGAGAGCTGAAGAAAATAGGAAGAATGTAGATGAGGAGTGGAGATACATCCATAGCAACATTAAAGATGTAATGGAAAAGAAGGTAGAAAAGATAACGGCCGAAAGAAATAAAAACCCTGGGTCACAGCAGCCATGCTGCAAAAAATGGAAGAGCGGAGAAAGTGGAAGAACATAAACACTGAAGAAGGCCAAAGAAAGTACAAGGAGTTACATAATGCTTTAAGAAGGGAAAAAGATAAGGTCAGAGAACAGTGGATAAATGAGAAATGCGAGGAGATTGTCGGGTGTGAAAGAATTTGTAGAACAGACCTCATGTATAGCAAAGCAGGGAACTTTTCAAGAAAAAGGCAATAAAGATAGGAAGTGAAGGAATCATGAACAAAAGTGGTAAAATAGTCTCGGAGCCAGACAATGTAAAGAATGTCTGGAAAGAATACATTGAGGTGCTGTATGACAAAGAAGGAAAGCCAAGAAATATTGAATTGAATGAAAAAGAGGATGTGGAAAAAGACCAGCTAGGACCAAGATTTCTCGAGTCTGAAGTTAAAAGAGCAATTGATGACATGAAAAGAAGGAAGGCTGTTGGGAGTGATGATATACCAGTGGACGTTCTTAAGGTTTTGGGGTCGACAGCAGTTAAGCAACTCACAAAATTCTTTAACCAAATATATGATACTGGCATATGGCCAGAAGATTTTTTACATGTTATTATGGTACCACTGGAGAAAAAGAACAATGCAAAAAGTTGTAAGGATTATAGAACTATTAGTTAAATTTCTCATACAGCTAAAGTTCTAACCAGAAAAATAACAAAAAGAATTGAAGGTAAAATAGAAAAGGAGCTGCAAGATAATCAGTTTGGTTTCAGAAGAGGGAGAGGGACTAGAGATGCTATAGGATGTATGAGGATGACGATTGAAAGAGCGCTAGAAGTCAATAAAGTCATGTATTTTTGTTTTGTAGATGGGAGAAAGCTTTGACCGAGTGACATGGGATAAAATTTTGTGTATTTTAAATAAAATAGGAATAGATTAGAAAGATAAAAGACTGCTTAAAAACCTTTACTTTGATCAAAAAATTAGAGTCAGGGTTGAAGGAGAAGAAACAGAAAGTACTTCAATAGAGAGGGGAGTGAGGCAGGGATGTCCTATTTTTCCAGCGATATTTAATATTTATGCAGAAACAATAACAGAAGAAGCGTTAATGGAAGAGAAAAGATTTAAGATAGGAGGTGAAAGTATTACCACCATTAAATATGCAGGTGATCAGGGATTAATAGCAGAAGACGAGAAAGAACTTCAGAGGATGACAGACAGACTGGTGGAGGTTGGCCAACAATATGGAATGAAGATCAATGCCAAAAAAACAAAAGTCATGGTTGTTTCAAAGGAACTTAAAGAATTAAATATAATGGTAAATGGCCAAAAATTGGAACAAGTAAGTAGTTTCAAATATCTTGGCAGTATTTTAGCGCAGGATGGAAGTAGTACACAGGGCATCAGAAGTAAAATTGCAATGGCAAAAGCAGCATTTAACGAGAAGAAGGAGCTTCTCACAAGCAAGAAAATAAATTTAGAAACAAGGTAGAAATTAGCAAAATGTTACATATGGAGCATAGCTCTTTATGGAACAGAGACGTGGACGGTAAGGAGAAAGGAGGAAAAATATTTAGAAAGTTTTGAGATGTGGGTATGGAGGAGAATGATGAAAGTGAAATGGACAGAGAGGAAGAGAAATGAAGAAATATTAGAAATGGTGGGAGAAGAAAGGATGCTAATAAAAACAATTAGGAAAAGAAAAGCAAATTGGATATTGAGAAGAGAGTGTTTACAAAGGACGATCTTAGAAGGAAAAATTAGCGGAAGAAGAGGAAGAGGGAGAATAACAATAGGAATATTAGAGAATATAAAGCAGGAATATAGTACTTATAGAGGTATAAAAGAGGCTTTTAGGGAGAGAGAGAAATGGAGGGAGTGATTCAGTTAAAACCTGTCTTCGGACAGCAGCATGATGATGAATGATGATATTATAACATAGCCGTAGGAATAAAACTGAGATTCTTTGGATGCCTAGAGGTTAACTGTTTACACAAACAGAAAAATAAATTTAAATGTGCATTACTCGGTAAAGTTGGTCCAAAATCTATCAAAAAACTATCTCTTCGACAAACTTTTCAGGCCGTGAAGAACCACATGAGGACGGAGTGTAAATGTCACGGTCTTTCCGGTTCCTGCACCCTGAGGACGTGCTGGCGCAAGATGCCGCCTTTCCGGGAGGCCGGGGATCGACTCAAGGAAGCCTTCGACGGGGCAGCCAAGGTCATTCCGTCCAACGATGGTCGCGCTTTCATTCCAGAGGGCGCGACCATTAAACCTCCAGGACGACAGGACCTTGTCTATTCCGAGGAGTCTCCAGATTTCTGCGGGTAACTCAAATGTGAAATTATTTCTCTCGGGCTCTTTAACGTGTTGCAGCATGGTCAGTTCCTTATTCACCAAATCTGCCAAATTATGAATTTTCTCCTCATAGCCGCCGCAATATTAAAATTTCTTTACTATGTAATAAATAATCTTTAAGTCTTTAATCTCACGTAGATTTTTCGCTTAATCCGAAGCATTTTTCGTGAGAATGAGTGCAATTCAAATAGTCAGTCTTTTCAGTAAATGCTTGGTTGCTATAAATCTTATTTCTTTTTTATGCTTGGAAAGTATTGCATATTTCAATCGCATTACAATATTAGAGTTAGGTCAAAATTCCTGTATGGCTTGTGAGAAATTTGGCAAAGCGATTAGTTATTTAATAGATAAATCTTTTGTAACTTGTTACTACTTACAATTAGTGTATATATATGTTCGTACATAATTTAATAATTAATAATTTCCTACGTGTATGCATTAACATGGGTTTCTAATTAAAGGTCTACGCTTTGTGATGACAACTTTTTTGCATGAATCATAAACTGTTATCTAAAGATCTGTCATGGGATCTTCGAAGTCAATTGAACTTTTAGTCTTATATGAAACATTTACGTATTCATGCAAGTGCATTTATAGTTAAAAGTATGAACAAAAATTTATTTTATGAAAGAGCTCTACGCTCTCACATAACATTTTAAAATAAGTATACTATAAAATATATAATCCTCAATTTGACATATATGATACGATATATTCAAATTTAATAGTTAATTAAAGTGAATGATATTTATATAAAATTTACTCTTTAATTTCAGCATGTTTTTCATTGAAGGCGTATGCCTCAAAGGTTTTCTTAGAAGTAATGAAAAATTATTTTTGAATGATTATTGTATGAAAGCGATCAAATGAAAAATTTATAAATTCTTTCAAGCACAGATTTGCATCTATTGACGTTATAATTTATGTTGAAGCGTTTCAGAATGGTCATTTATTCCATATCGTTCACTAATGATCATTCTGATATTTTACGTAATTCCAATTGCCACATTATGATTTGGAAACTAGATGCGCTTTCCAACTGGTTAATGATTGAGTTATTTCTAAAACAGTTTGGATAACATGAGCTCAATAATTAATTTACAGAATATTCACCCTGTGTAACATAAAGGAACTTTAATTTTGGCTTTATTAATATTAATATTTAATTTCTGTGACCACTACTATGTAAATTAAGTATTACAAATTAGAAAGTTACAGTAAATATTTGAAATACTCTGCTAAAAATTTATATCATTGTCCATGAATTTTGATTTCTTGATATAGAGTTTTATTGAATTTTTGGCGATAAAAGTAATTAGAATTAGAATTAACTAAGAATTTGGGTAAAAATTACCAAAGCATGTGGTGATGAGCATTTATTTTATATAAATATGAAGTGAAGTCATTATGTTCACTCACTTTACAACCAATGGCCTTAATTTATAGGAAAAATCGCCGCATTTTTAACAGTAGCCGTTGTCAACGCCTGAAAACCAGATTAGCATTACTTTCCTATGCTTCTATCTTAATAAAGTGCACAAAATGTATTGATTAAATGATGCATTAACATACCAACAGCTCCTTTGGAGCTAATGCCGTGGGAAATGTTATTTTCGCTCTAAAATTCCACTTAAAACGGACTTATCAGTTTAGAAAATTTTCATAAATGTTTAATAATAAGGTTTCAAATTAAATAAAACGTTTTAATGGAACATTTTTTCGGTTTGAAGGTTTAACAGCACCACGGGATCACTGGGAACCATTGGAAGAGTATGCAACAGCACGTCTCTGGGCGTCGAGGGTTGCGAATTGCTCTGCTGCGGTCGTGGCTTCGAAACAAAGAACGTGAAAGAGAAGATAAACTGCGATTGCCGATTCCGTTGGTGTTGCGAGGTCACTTGCAACACCTGTGTGGTTCGAAGATCGATAAACACGTGTCGATGAACGCCTTCAAAAGAAGAATCGCTTCATTATATAGACAAGTTAACTTTTTTGTAGTGAATTACAAAAAAGTTTCGCCGGTAAATGCATTAGGCTTTTTAGTGCGTGTTTGAAAGTGTCTTTGAATAAAAAACAATCAAAAGCGTGCAAATCGAAATTAACGAAGTGGGGATTTAAAATATAATTATATCGTTAACGATTGAAGTCAACGATTTTGGTTCATTTCATTGATTATTCAAATTGGTGGTTATATCAACGAATCATGGATGTGTCAGTTGCCTTGCTATTACTCCTTTTAAAATTCTGTAAGGTTTATTTTGCATGAGGAATGAAACTGAAAAATCGTATTTTATTGTCCTGATCGAGAAGTATTAGTGCTTGATAGACAAATACCTTCCACCATAAATAGTGAGAGATTGCATGGCATGCGAAGAATATTTAAACATGCGACAAATATTTTCCACTGTGAAATACTATGGAAATGTATTTATGAATGAACGGCGCATGAGAAAAAAGGAAAAAATTCTAATTCTCCTAGTAACTCAGAGATAACAGACGAAAATTCCGTTTTCTCTGCATTGCCCGAAGATAATATGTAGCAAAAGTTAATAATGAAAAACTTGTGACAGTAAATAGTGTGGCAGTTGGAGAAGACGTAAAAATATTGTACGCTTTAAAAAATAATTGAATTCCAGTTTTCAAAAATTGTAGTTACAAACAAGGTCTAATGAATTAGAACTCCCCTTAATTATTTACTATCGGAATGGAAGCATGACATATTTTTAAAAGCCCATGAAAATGATTTCTGTCCAGAAGTCAGCCATATGTAAGGATGTTTTCGTTCATTCATCATCACATTTCCGGGTGGGCAATAATTATTTCTTAACTTATTATTTTGACTATTTTTATTTGATTTTATATCCAATTACTGATTCTCGATTGCTTTAAATTGGTAAACACTTGAAATATACTTTCTGTTTAGTTGAAGCACCAACAATTGTGCTTTTTAATTATAATACATTACAGCTTCCTTTCTTATAGAACACAACTCTCAAGTATAGATGTGAGTATTAATTCTGCACTCGAAATTTAAAAACATTAAGTTCCATCTGAAAATTTTTATCATATTTTATTACTTTCAGTTGAAATAAGAAGCTTTAGTAATAAAGGGATTTTTGCTAAGGTCTAATGAAATTTTAATTGAATTTTTGTTTAAATTTACAATTCACATTGAATTTAAGTGGGCTATTTCTGAATTGATGCATTTATTGAGAAAAAGAAAGCCTATTGCCGAAAGTTATTTGAAACGAATATATTTTAATATGGCGTACATATTTAAACGTATACATAGAATCCAATAAGGATATTTTTCACACAAAGTGGCTGAAAATATAGTTATTTTACCATCTCAAGGGAAAATGAAAAATTCAATTGCAAATAATCACATCAGTCAGCGTGATAATGGAATTGTATTTTTTAAATTCTTAGTTTCCATATACCTGATAATAGTATACTTTTATCATATGAAACCTAATCGTTAGGATCCTGAGAAAGATGTCTACCTATTCATTTATCTACACACATAAGTCGACTCGTATTGAAATTGCAAATTAAATATATCAATATTCTTCATGTAAACATTCGCCATACCTCTGGCACAAAGAGACTAATTTGATAAATGAATAGTTACTAATTTATAAATCATCGAAAAAAATTGAATACATTCTCAAAATTTCTTGAGCTACCTTTTGAATTAAACATTCACTAAAACTTGCTTATGTTTTATAAGATAAATGTATTAAAATTTATTATTTCATCTATAATGCTCAACAAACGAAAAGTGAAAATTTCAAATACATTTCTGGACATAAATAGCATTCTTTTTTATGCAAATATTTTTTAATAGTGTAATTTTCAATGTTATATTTAATTTTGTAAAAGGCAAATAATACGGATCTATATTTATGCTTCTGAATTTTATTACATTTACATTATTTTCAAGTCATATTTATTCGTAAGGGCAAAACATGTTGTGCTTCAAATGATGGCAAACTTTCCATTTAGTTCTCCAAATTACTTTTAAGTATTTAATTCATATAAATATTAATTTTGATAAAACGAGTTTTGTATTCGATTGCTGCCGCTCTTGAGAAAACTTCAGCGTCAGAGCCAAATTGCGACAAAAATGGAATTAGGTAAGTAGAGCATTACCCAGATTAAATTGTCTTCGCCCGGAGTTTGATATGATTGTAGTTATATGTATATATATATATATATATATATATATATATATATATATATATATATATATATATATATAATTTTTGACACTTCTCGTTTTATTAGGAATTTTTGTAAGCTGCATTAAGAAGTTTTAATGGTAACAATTACTTAACCGTTTTGAATAAACTTTCGATAGATCATTGTTATGTATATTTGAAATTTTTTAATATTATAAAAGCTTCATGTGGATTTCAACAAATTAATGTTTTAATCACCTAAGAATAATATTCCACAAAAACATTTAATGTAGAATGTATATATTTAAAATTGTATTTCTACCAACTATTTTTTCAACGGCTTATAAAGTTTTTCGTTTAGCTCAAAATCAAGTAAAATGTGGAATAACATTATCATTTTTTATGTTTAAATCAAATATATTTGAAAATAATCAGTGAAACATTTTGTAAATTACACTTTCGAGATCTAAAACTGTCAAATAATGCAACTCTCCTTTGCCTTCTTTCTTTGATATTGTTTCTTAACTATCATTCCGTTATGAGGACTAAAGTCACTCAAAGATAAAGTAAATAATTTATGATATCTCCGTTTGATTTTGTTTACCTTCAGTTAAATGATTTCGCAACGATGGAATCAGTTTTTATTACATTTTAGTGCTGTATTAAATCGTCTTTACCAGTGTTTCCCAAACCTTCTCCAGCGTGTAATCCTTTCTAATTATTTTTTCTGCTGCAAACCCCTTTTAAAATGTTTTGAGAACATTTGACCTATGATATGACATATTTTATTTATTAAAATTTGTTAAGATTAATAATTATTGATTAAATTAATAATACCGGTCGAGAGATAGATTCTTACTCCTCAACAAAATTAAATAAATGCATTCCAAATAAAAAGAGCATGATAACCAATACGCCATTTGCCAATTAATACAATTTATAGATAATTAATTATAAAATACAACACATTGTTTCTTAAAATAAATTTAATGCGGCTCTTCCTTCGCCATTCAACATTTTTGGGTTTCTTTAGGAATAAATTATTTTAAAGATACTAGTTTTATGATTAAAATAAGGAGATTGCAAAATGAAGGACAATATCAGCACAACTGCAACTGCGGTCAGACTGAACCCTGCAAGCCACCACAATTGATGTGTGGCAGGGGGTGAATAACACCGCCCTATCATGTTATTCTCCCGTTATGCTCTCTTATTGTTTTAGGAAAAAGTATTCCTTGTACCTTTCCGTCCCACCATTTATTTCTCGTATCTTGTCAGTGTGGTCGCAGCATCGTACGTCAAATAGGCTCCTAATAAAATTAGAACCTCTTTTGACTTTTACAAATGGAATGATATTAAGGAGTATCGTATTACTTGGAAATACAATGACATAAATAACAAGATGATCCAAACAGAACTTATGATGACTACTTTCCATTTAATCATTTATTTAATACTTATATTGGCTTTAATAGCTTTAAAGTCATCGCGGATATATAACTCTTTGTGTTCCCAAATTTCATAATTTAGCGTTATAAAACACTAAAAATACATTCGAACGGAATATGAAATTGATCACGCCTGTACGTATTAGAAAATACCGGATCCGAGTCCAACAATAGTTGTTGCTATGGCAACACTCTCTTAATGAGTGATGAAAACTGCAAAATCGCCGATATTTACGCAAGCAAAATTCTACGATAAAAATTAAAAGCGTCATTCTTTTCCTCAGAGAAGAGTACAAAACACGCCCCGATATTACAATTCTAAGATATTTTTATGTGCAAGAAAAGATTACCATGCACGATGGATTTCAGATTTCCCATGTAAATCAAATGGGAATGATAGTTCCTGGAATCGAACCCGGGACTTCAATCTTCGCAACAAAAACTATCCTCGGGAGCTGGGCCTATATAGCAAGAGATTTCCACCAAGTTTCATGAAAATCGGTCTATTGGTTCAAAAGTTAATAGGGGAGGACGGACAGACAGACAAAACGACAAAACTATAAGCCTATTTCCATTCTGGAAAGAAGGCTAAAAATTTTCCAATAGGAGTATTTCTTGACGAAACCCTTAAAACAAATTGTGAATCTCCAAGGAGCTATTAACCTTTATTATTATATAGGCAGCTCATTTTGTCATTTTATATTGTTGCAGGACATTTATCTAGGAACAAATATTAAGCGCGTTTCATCCTATTTTTGGCTTTGGAAAATATTTTTATCAAAAACATTTTTATGAACTATATACCATAAACAACAAAGAAAGTTTTTGAAACGAACCTTTTTATTAATCTGCCAATGACAGTGTTAAATCTCTTTAATTAAATTATCGTTTTTCTTTTTTCTCCAATTCACGAATTTCTAAAAACCGCGCCACTTTTACTCAAGTTAAAAAGGATAGCGAAAACGCAACGATATACTGCAATCCCCTTAAACCCGTTCAGTTAACATGGGAACGTTATTAGAGAGGGACCTATAATAGTTTGAATTCCTCAGAACTGTTCGTAGGCGGAAGGATTGTTCTAGTCTTTATCTTTCTACCGTTCCAACGCTTTGGAAAGGTTCGCTTAAAAAAGTTTTTACATTACGTGAGAAGTGTGGTGGAACTCCATTCTGCTAGAAGATAATACGTTTTTATAAGCAATTGTGGACTATAAACATTGCGTGTTTGAGTAATAGCTGTCGGTAAAAGTTTGTTCTTCAAAAAAGTAAGGCCCATAGATGCGGAAGCACATTTACTTTAGAGGAATCCCTCTAATTTTGTTAACTCTCATGCTGATTCTGTTCACCCCAAATTCTGCAGTTACGGCTATGGAATGGAAGCTCATCACTAAAGGTAAGGTTTGATCATAAGTTTTTTTTAAATTCTATCTTTTCAATAGATCCCTGGCAGGTGATTATTCTGCTTTTAAATGTTCTTCTTAAAACTTGTGTAATATGAATAGCATTAGCTTCAAACCTCACTTTTTATGAAGGCTTCTATGGATAGAGCTTCATCTCTCCCAATCGACTTCTTTGGCCTTGTAAATGTTTCTCAAACTGAGTTCCTTCCTTCAAGAGATTTCTTCGGTCTTCTAGTAGATTTTCATTTCAATAAAGTTCCTCCTTCGTATGCTGCATTTCAAGAGCCGACTCGTTCATTTCATGTCGATAATGTTTTTCGGCAGCAACTTTCGTGAAAAAAAATGCAATGTTTAGCCTATATTTACGAGATGTCATTTTATCCGAAACAGGCCCTGTTATTTGATTGGAAAATTAATGCATTCTTGATTCATTGGTGGCAAAATGAAATGTCATTTTCAAAGTAAAATGGGTCAATGTCTTAATAAGATGACTTTTTGTCAAAATAAGTTAAATCATTGTCAAAATAGCTCGGTAAACTGTAGATAGAACTTTCAGCCGTTCAGATGTATACATTTTGAATGTTGTTGTTATATTAAATAATAAAAAATACCTATTCAATTTTGTTTTGGATATATTCTTTTTGGGACACAGTGTATTACTTATATTACTCTGTGATTTTGACCGTGGCTGTCGTCTAAGAATATTTCAATCCACTCCACTCTCGTCCATAACCTCAACAACCTCTGCTATACTCCCACCCGCCCCTTTCAACTCTTTCTCTCTCCATCACTTCCATTTCTCTTTACCTTCCTCGACTACTCCTCCCTCTCCCCACAACTTACTCCTCTTTTCCCTCCCTCCCGTTCCACAACTTCCTCCTCTGACTTCTCCCCAACCTCATTTTCCTTTCCTTTCTTCCTCTTTATCGTTTTCCTTGGTTATTCGCATTTAACCGCCTTCTTCGAAACCTTTTTACTATCTCCATACGTAGTATAAGGGAAAAAACTATTAATCAGATCAACGCGAAATTTAATATTTAACATTTTTATGAAGGTCACAAGTTGATTAGTTTTTAGTAAAAATCGGTCAACCGGAAGTGGGCGTTGACTCTTGTCACTTATCCGTTGTTTTAAAATATTTGCTTTAATATTAGCTATATGTAAAAATAAACTGAAATAAATGTTGTAGGAAATTAAATTCTCTATAATCTTTGTTTGAAATATTTTCCCATATAATGCAATAAGAGATATTTTTAAAACTAAATATTTTAACTGCAACCATCTACCGGCGACTATTGTTAACAATTGACGCTTAGTTAGGTCTTAGTAACGCTCTTTTTTATTTTCTTAATTGTTGGAGCTTCCTGGCTATATCTGATATCAGAAGGTTATTGTTTGAGTTTATTTCTGTTCTTTATAAAGTCTTAAAATTTTTCTCACAGTTCATTAAAATATTTATTATCATGTAACCTATTTGGAATTTTTAGAAAAATTACAGGTATGGAGAAAGTCATGCGGTGGCCACCACATTAGATTTTGATAACATATCAGCACCTTTTTCACTTCAACGATCCTCCTTTTTTGCCATATTTGTATCATTTATTTCATATCTTTTGCCACTTATAATACCTGAAGTTTTAGTTTCAGTCTATGTTTTTCAGCCCCTACATTCAATTCCTTGGGAGTGGCGGTGGAGTACTAGTTAGAGCGTTGGCCTTCCACGCAGCGGTCCCAGGTTCGAATCTGGCGGTGGTCGGATTTTCCAACCTGGGATCGTCCCGTCCCATGCTTGTGTGATTTGAGAAGATCGCACGAGTCGGCGCTCCGTCCTTCGGAAGGGACGTTAAGCCGTTGGCCCCCTTGGAGTAGTCTAATGCCGGCACCGGGTTTCCCTCCTCCCTTGTGTGTGTGTTCGGTGTGGAAGGAGCTATTGCTATAATAATCCCAGAGGTTGATTAGCCAGAAATACGCACAAAAACAATTCACTTCCTTCGCTATTTTATGGCAAACGCCTCTCCTGCTTCTCAAATTCTTCCTATTTCGTTCTTAAATTTTTCGTCGCATATCAGGACATTTTATTTATATTTGTGCTTTGCAAAGATTGTCGATATAGTCTTTAAGTTGAGAGAAGTGACGTGAGTGGATAAAGGGAGCGAAGTGGGAGAAGGAAGAGATGGAGATAGATTGCCTCCCCTTCCCTCTTGTTCCTTCCTCTTCATCTCGCGCCTCACCCTCTTTCATGTCCCGGCGATGGATGAAGAATTTTATCCATGTACATAAGCCCTTTCATCCACCTCTTTCAGCTGTTAGCCATCATTTCTTCCGAACCGCCCCCTCATGCTTTCATTTCTCCCTCCTCCCCCCTCAACCCATTCTCCCCCTCCCTCCGCCTTTCTCCTCTCCCCCATCCTCCCCCGCGCCCCCCGCAGCCACCGACCGACCACCCAGGTGTGGAACGAAAGCGACTGCGCTGCCACCTGTGAGGCGGTTCGACTAGCACCAATCTCTCGACCTCCCCTTTACTTGCCCTCCTCTCACCACCCTCTGCCTTCCTCATCATCTCCTCGCCCCTCTCCAGCCTCCCCTTCTCGACCTGACAACAATTTAGTGTCACATTCTCTCCCCTTACCACCCAAACACTCATCTTTTCCACCCCATCCCTCTATCCATCCTTTACCTGCCTCTATTATACATTCCGGCCTCTATATCGCCATAGTAAATATCATTATCCGTATCTATTTCTCCTTCCCCACCTCTCTCTCCCTCCCTCCCCTTTCCTCCTCACTCCCACTCCATTTCTTTCACTCCCTCTTTTCCATCCTCTCCTTCCACAATCCCTTTCCTTCTCACCCTCTCTCCCTTTCTCCTTCTAAATCTCCCTACCCTTCCCCTTTCCTACCCTCTCTCACTTCATCTCTAGGTCTCTATTTACTTTTAGATTAATCTTGTACTTCTTTTCTTCGGTTTTCCATTTAGATAAGATGTTACGAAACTACTCGTATATCCGGCCCGCGCACTGATTTCATCCGGTCCACCTTAACTCATCAATTTTTTAAGACGAGCATAGTTGTGTATTTTCCAGCGCGAGGTCTCATCAGGTATAAGTTTTGAACTCTAAACGGTATATTTCGAGTATGTGGACGCAACAAACTTTCAATATAGGCGTATGACCCATTACAATATAAAAAATCCCAAAAATAGTTCATTGAAATTTACGCACGGCTCGATCGGTCGTTTAAAAAGTCGTACGCGTCCGCACACGGTTTTGTACAAAGCCTCATGTGGCCCTTTTAGTAAAATATCTGGTGACCTCTGTCATAGAATATCGAGCGGTGGACATTTTAGTTGTTAATCGTTTAGAGTAAGGTAGGGATTTATGGTTTCAATTAGGGATCACCGAGTCCAATTATATTCATCGATGAATCGAATCATTCGTCCCGATTATTCGGAAAATATGAATCGCTTTACTTGTTACGACTAATCGTACGAATCGATTCAAGTGATTCGATTTTTAGCTTTTTCCAAATAATAATTATGAAAAGTTTTATAGGATATCAAATAAACTAAAGCATAAGGCAAAATGGAAAGTTTCTCGCTACAACGTTTATCAGCTCTATTCTTTCTGATTAACAACATTAGATAGTTCTAAAGTTTTATTTCAATTTAAATTACATTTAATGTTAAGAAAATTTTACTTTTCTTAGTGCAGTAATTATCCACCTCAGGGGCACCATAGATAAATACGATGAAGTGTACCTAAATTCAAAAGAAAGTTGTTAATTACTGCATTTTATTATTTACTTGTGTCCATCTTCTTTCGCCATTTTTTTATCCTTACAACAAACCAATCATACCCAACTCTTACATTAACTTTAATTTCGGTTGCATGCCATCTTAATCGTATTCAACTAGTTTTTAGTGCAATTTTTCGTGCTCAAACTTTAATAAAAAGAATCAAATCAAACTAATCGAATGATTCGATTATCAATCGGAATTCCAACATTCGATTCGAATGGATTCACCTGAATCAGATCAATGACCAAATTTGACCATCCCTGGTTTAAAATTCCAAGGTTTCACACAATTATTTACTGGGTATGCCGAATTTTCATTTTTTTCGTGACAGTTTTCGCGCGTCTAAGCAACGTTCTGTTGTTCAGCCTAGTGCAGCAGTCACTCCACTCCGCGAGCCGCATTTTGGAAACCCTTACTATATAGAATAATATGCATCTCCTATCTAAACGCCGAGGCATTTACGCAGTATTTTCGCACCACTGAATCACAACGAATGGCAAAGGGATTGTAATATCTCGAAACATACGGCAGAAAGTGGAGAGTCTCTATCGGGTCGAGCTAAAACCCAACACAATAACATCGTTTGGTGGGTCGCCTTCGCATAGATTCAACATATAAGATAATCAAGCACAGTAAAATTGTCGGAGGTCACGCACCGAGGCAACGCTTCCTGGAGGACAAGGCGACGGGATTGACGGCGGACGGTAAATAAAGGAAGAGAAATGCGTTTTGCGCGAGAAAAGGGCGTCGTGCTCAAGGGTTTTAGGAAACGCGTTTTCAAGAGACTCGGAGGAGTGGGAAGGAATGGGGATGAGGGGAGGGGGTGAGGGAAGGGGGTGAGGGGTGGGAGCGAGGGGATGAGGGGGAGGAGGACAAGGGAATGACGGGTGTGGAAGAAGTGGATATTAGGGGAGTAGAATTGGAGGATTAACTTCTCACACGCAATGGCATAGCTGGGCGGCGGCGGCGGGCGAGTAACGGGGGGGCGTGGAGGAGGCAGGGGAGGAATCGGCCGTAAAGGGGAAGGCAGCGAGGGGGGAGTTTGAGGAAGGTGTATGTTGGGAGAAGGAATGGGGGCGGGGGCGTGAGAGGGTGGTGAGAGGGGAGGTGAGAGGGGAGGTGAGAGGGGAGGTGAGAGGGTAGGGCAGTCAGGCGAGAGGAGGGGGAGGGAGGGCGCGGCTAAGGTGATATGGGGCGGGGAAGTTGCAGGGTGTATGTGGAGGAGGGGGAGTCGCTCCTTTTCTGGATCATTAAGGTGTGGAGAAGCGCGATGGAAGTGTGTGAAAGAGCCATGGAAAGGAGAACACGAGAGGGAGGAGGAGGGGAGGGAGGGAGAATGGGAGAGGGGAGGGGAGGAAATTGGAGGGAGAATGGGAGAGGGGATGAGAGAAAAGAGATGAAATGATGGAAGATCTCTTTGTCCGCTCGCAAGATATGTTCTGAAGAAACTAAAAGATTCGGAACTACTTTTTCCACTAGTTCCTGCTTCTACGTTGTCAAGTTCACATCAACTTGTGTCGTTTGATTTTTAACGTTCGAAGCGTATCAACTTCGGAAAAAAGAGAGAAAGCGATAAGTACTCGGACAACTTTGCAAGAGGAGAAGAGATGTTTTTCAAATTTTCAAACTCGTTTTCTATTTGAATTTCTCTCTTCGACGCCTTTTTAATGTGCACCTAAAATCATAATTATCAATGTAGCAATCGAATTATTATTTTTAAATGTTCGCATAAGTTAGTATCAGGCGGCTAACGCAATTAAAAGATATCGTGAGCATACATTCACTTCTTTCGCCATTTAAAATCCGATCTCTCCGTATCTCTCTCTCTCTCTCTCTCTCTCTGCAAAAAATAAAAATGCAATAATATAAAAAGATGAACTTTTAAGCGGCGAAGAAGGATGCTCTCTCTCTTTCTGTCTGTCCATAGGAGCAGTTCGAAACAGCAAGCCGGAGGCTTAGACATGCCAAGCGAGAGGAGGGATGTGAGGGGTGGGAAGCGACGGAGATAGGGAAGAGAGAGAGAGAGAGTTGGGGAGGGAGGGAGGGAGGGAGAGATGGAGAGAGGGAGGGGTGGCAAAAGAGCAATTATCGACGTAGGTGTTCTTCGGTCCAGCTTCGGACGGGGATGGAGTAGAGGGGGAATGTGGGAGGAGGCGGGAGGAGGCGGGGAGGAGGTGGAGGAGGCGGAGAGGACGTGGAGGACGCGGGGAGGAGGAGGTAGAAGGAAAGCGAGGATTTGGAGGGAGAGTGCAGTGGAGTGGGAGGAGGAGAGAGGGAGAGAGAGGTGGGAGGGGCTTCGTGAGTTGGGAAAGGAGAAAATAGGCTGAGATGGGGATTCCTTCTTCCCCCTTTTGTTTTCTATAGTCGAAAGCGAGGTGCCGCATTAGGAGAGAGAGAGAGCGCCGTTTATTCGATGAGCGGGATTCCGCGGCAACGAACTACAGCGTGGAAAATTGTCAAATAAAGTCAGAACTTTTTGAAAAATTAATTTGAAAGGGACGGAATTGGAAATTGTTGTCCACAGAGCTAGTATCGCGTATGTCCTGTTTAAATTTCCCTCCGTTTTTATTGGATTAAATGGTGTAGTGGAGAAAGCCAGGCACGAAATAAATCGGACGAAAAGATAAAAAAATTAAATTGGAGTTTTTAATTCAATCGCGAGTGATACTCGTTGCCGGAATAACTAAAAAAATTATTTAACGGCAATCATAGTGAATATGTAAACAAAAGAACTAGTTTTGGTTAACAAATGTCATTGTTAGATTTTAATTCATAAAAAATGTTAAAATTTGGTACTAATTCATAAAGGAGAAGAATCATTTTTCAAAATTAATTGCAAATATTGATTTGTGAATATAGATAAACAATAGATATTTTAAAGGCAAATCGAAAAAAATAAAAAAAAATCATTAATCAGAAGATTACTGCAAATCCTGTAGCGGTGGATTAAACAGCTAATCTATGATATTTAGTCGATATAAATTAAGCGCATTAATTCAACTTTAAATACTTGAGTATAAAGACTGCTGACTATACCTTCTCTGGCATAAATAACTAATGCCCCTCTTTTAGTTGGTCTAGTTCAAGTTTTCTTACATTTAAATTATATCATCAATTTATTTACTCATATTCTAATGACGAATTATAAAACCTTGGTAGTGAATTGGCTGCATCAACTGTTCTTCGACGGTTGGCGTCGCGGGTTTAACCATGCCGCAGTAACAGGGATTTTCATTTGTCATTGTTAGCATTAAAATATCGTTGAAATTGGTTTTTATCTTCGGTGTTGTGATAAATGTCTTGAGAATTTTTCTAGAATGAAATTATTTATCTTTATTATAGGAGATATTATCACAAATTTAAGTTTTTTAATAATGACTCAAGAAACGAATTCTTGATTTTATTATTCAATATTTATATAAAATTATAATGCAGTGGATCCTCACTTGTTTTAGGATTATGGCAGATCGTATTTATAAATGTATCTTTTAATTTTTGTAGAGAAACAAGTTCCTCATTAAAAAGTTGTTTTTCTTAAAAAAGAATTAACGCAAAATTATCTTCATTATCTGTCATTGCAAATTAATAAGATCATATATGTAAAGTGCGTAACAAGCTGCTTTGTTAAAACAAATAACCCAGATGTTAATAAAAGAGGTATAAATAAATTCGAAATGCAAGCGTTCTTATACCTTAATTTAATTAATTTTACCTTCAAACGTTAAATTGTGATAATTCTGCATTTAATCTCTCGAAGAATCGCGAACAAAAATTTATAAATATATAGATTTATGAACAATAACAAGTGATAATGGCTTCATTTGTACTCAAAATTCAATTCTATGTAAACTTTGAATAATAAAATACCTAGCAAAAAATATATCATGCAGTATTTACAAGATGGACAAGTATACTCCATAAATGGAATACACAGAGATTTCAAAGGCGTTCTTAATGGGAAATACGTATGGAACGGTATCGAAAGATTAGGTGGTTCTCAAATTGTTATCCCCGAAACAATAGTCTCGGGGACTATCTTATAGCAAATGTTGCTCTCTATCCGAGTAAATCTTTTAATCTATACCCCGCTGATAATATAAGAGAATGGGAGAGAAATATATGAATTTTTAATTGTTGTTTGCTGAGAGAACCGTCTTTGCGATCGATGTAAACAAAATACATATGCGATGTTTTGCTCGGGATTTTCTCGAATTTTTATCTCCGAAACCATAACTCGTAATTACCTGTCCTCGCGGACTTTCATGTAGTAAATGTTGTTCTCTATCTGAATATTTTTTTAGATCTATACCTTACAGATCATATAAGAGCTAGGGAGATAAAAGCTTGATATTTCACTGTTGCTTGACTGATGCCATTTGACGAGATACGAGTATAAGTTTATTAAAGTAATATGTAAAGTGGAAGTTCTAATTGTCGGATTCAGTTGAAAATCACAATTGGGCGATAAACTTTAATAAAGCTCACTCATACCTAATTAAATTAAAATCCATCCAGCGGTTTAGGAGATGAAAGTTACGACGGACGGACGGACGGACCAGACGTGCCCATAAGGCGTTCCGCCATTACCGCTTCGCTGGTAAAGAACGCCTAACTCTTCATTTTTCGCCATTTACGTATCATGGTTACTTAAAACCTCACTTTCCGAAGCCAAAATAAAATTGCAGCGATTTTTCTCGACACTCTCAATTAGTGTCACCCGTATGTCGATTCTCTTGTCCGCCGTATTTCGTCTCTTTCTTTCTCCTCCCAACACACTCCTTCACCAGCCTCTCCCATTGCTCTTTCTCTCCCTCCCCTATCTTCTTCCCTTCCCTCCTCCGACTCTCTCTCTCTCTCCTCTTACACACACTCCTTCTTCTCTTCATATAGTCTCTCTCACTCCTTCTGCTCGTCTCTCTCTCTCTCTTTCTCATCCCAAACTCCTTCATTTGCCTTCTTTTTGTCCCTGTTTTTGTTTCCTACCAGCCAAATAAAAACTCGACGACTCAAATGATTAATGGTGCACCGTGCAGCATTGTAATTTATTGCTTTCATTATGTGTAACCCCTTCTTTTCCCCTCCACCTCCTCTCCTCCTTCTCCTCCTCCTGCTCGGAGGTAGGCCTACAAGTATCACCTCCTCGTCTGCCTCGCCTTCCTAAACCTAAGACCCTTCCCATTCTTCGAAACCAACCAATCTCTTCGGGACGAATAAAACACAACGAACAAGTACAGAAAACCCTGATGGGAAAGAAAGGAGAGGAATATTGCATTAGTTTCCATCCCCATATCCCTCGTTCTTTTTTCTCCTGTTCGCGAAATTAAAGAGAATCGTCACTCTTTGGTAATCTTTTTGTCTCTTTGACCGACTCTACCTCTCTCGTTTCGCCGTGCTTACCTGATGTGAATCAATTCTTAATTATTAATAAAAAATAATAATCCACTCTGAGGGAGTCTACGAATGAGAAAAACAAACGAGATGAGGAAAGCACGTTCGAGACTGAAAGTTAAGGGAGGGGATTGAAGAACAGAAGGGATGGGGAAGAAAGATGAAGGAGAAGGATATATCGTAGTTGGGGGAAAGGAAGGGAAGAAAAAAAATATGTGAATGGAATGGTTGGAGGATAGAGAAGGAGCGAATGATGGAAGTTGATAAAGATGAAGAAGAGAGAGAGATAAAGATGGGGGAATGAAAGAGTGGGTTCTTTTATTAGCAAGGGGTCATTTCGAATTCTCTCATAATTTAGACTTGTGAAAACATAATCGCATTTAATCTACGCTCCGATTCTCATATTTGTATCGTTTTAGGAAGGAGCAAAGGACGGGAAGAGGGAGGGGGAGGAATGAAGGGAGATAGTGGAGGAAGGAAGGAGTTGAGAGGAGGGGGAAAGGAGTATAGAAGTAAGAAAGTAACAATAGGGGAAAAGGGTGAATGAGGGTGGTAAGTAGAAAGGTGATAGCAGGGAGGGGGCCAGGAGGAGGGTGAAGAGAGGGAGAGAGGGGAGGGGAAGGGTAGAAGGAGAGGGAGTGGCCAAATGGAAAAGGGAAATCTCCAGCTGTCGGATTGGACGTTCCAATAAGTGATGTCCGCGGGCGAATGCTATGGCAAGAGAAGAGCGAGGGAAGGAGGAAGGGAGGGAGGGAGGAATGGAGGGATGATAGAGAGAGAGGGAAGGGGGAAGTGTGGGAGGAGAGGAGGGAGGAAGGGTTGGGAGGGAGAGAGGGAGGAGGGGGATAGAGAGAAAGGGAGGGAGGAGGGGAGGAAGAAGGGAGGGAGGGAGAAGGGTTGGCAGAGAGAGGGAAGGAGGAAGGGAGGGAAGAGGAGAGAGAGGGAGAGGAAGTTTTCTTTTCGTGGTCATTGTGTGAGGTCTCAGTGTGGTCGGCCGGAAAAGATGTCTGTTCTCAATTTAATGGAACAAAAGGATGAACATGAGCGCATGTCTGCGCTTGATAAAGGGATCGAAGCATCGGATTTCACGATCTAATGGTTTTCTCGGTTGGAGTGGGAGAGAGGCGAGGGAGAGAGTAGAAGGAGATAGTAGAAGGAGAGAGTAGAAGGAGAGAGTAGAAGGGGAGAAGATTGAGGAGAGTGAGTGGAAAGGAGAGAGAGGGAGAGGAGTAATAGATAGAGAGGAAGAGAGAGAGAGAGATGAAGACCTTTTGATGTTCTCAAAACCTGAGACGGCCGTACGCGTGTGCATGTTACGTAAAAAACCCTCTTGATTGAGTGCGCGTCTCTCCCTCCCCCTCTCCTCATCCCCTTTCCCTCTCCTCCCTCCCTCTTCCCACTCCTCTCTCCCTCTTCCCACTCCTCTCTCCCTCTCTCGACGAATTAATTAAATCGGTCCGAAATGTTCGACGTCCGCCGCGTTGGACTCACACACCCTCTTAGTAAATGGCGTTCGCAGAAGCAATGGACGAAACTTCGCGCTCTTTTTTTATTTTGAGACTACGATACTCGAACCGACACTGCTTCTGTATCTTTTTTATATTAATTTATGTTTTTATCGGTTTCGAGCACATACGTTGGAGACAAAGCTCTCCTCTATCGCAGTACGCCATTTGCCTATTAGAGTTAAAAATAATCCACTTAAAATAAATTTCATAATATTTTATTTCAATAAAACAAATAAAAGTTGACCTATATAGATTACAACTAAAGTTTAATTCTGTCGCTTTCCAGTTTCTTTTTTCAAATCTTAATCTGTCATTCGATTTGTAAGTTTTCATGAATTAATGCGAATAACTCAAGAACGGTAAGATCGAATTCGATGAATCTTTCTCAAAATACTCGGCGCGTTCACTAACCGATTTTAAAAAGGGTAATCTTCCATGATTAAGGGCCTGAGTTTTGATTCCAGTAGAGTCTAATTTTTCTATTTTAATAACGTGAGAATAATGGGCGCAGCGCGTTTTTATTTGCATTTTAAAATTACTTATAACCATCGAATAAATTCGTCACCTGAATCTATAAATGCTTAAAAGAATGAAAACTCATTTTTCTGCCATGGATACTCAAATTCACGTCGAATCAATCCAAAATATCTTTTGAACAAGAAAGTTGTACGTTTTCTGAGATGTGAATTCCATTGTGCCATTCATCATTTTATTTTAAAAGCAATTTCTGCCTATTTTAAAGTCAAGCACAAAAGAGGTAAATCAACCCGATTCTCCCACCCTTCTTCCATTGCCTCCCCCTCATCCACTCCCTCATCCCACTTCTATCCCCCACCCTTTATTCATTCCCCCACCCCTCATACATTCTCCCACTCCTCATACATTCTCCCACCCCTCATACATTCTCCCACCCTTTCATTTCCCCTCCCCAGTTGCTACTCCCTCCACTCGCTATCTCCCACTCACTCCAACGATCTCCCTCTTTCTTCTGTTATTTTTACGAGCTCAATCATTTTGTTTCTTTAGCAAAGGCAGATTGAGTTCCTTCCTTTCTGACAACCAACGCATCATTATGTACACCAACGATCATTCAGAGAATTTGAGAAAAGGATATAAATTTAAAATCTCTGATTTTTATTAGGACTACTGTGAAACTATGAAATTGTCCTCGTCAAGTCTGATAGCGGTGCGGCGAAGGGAGTAGGAGACAAAGAAAATAGGTTCCATTGAGCGAAAGGGTGAGCTTCAAACGAGTAAGAGAGAGAGAGATGGAGAAGAAGAAAGAGAGAGAGGAGAAGCGAAGGGAAAGACGGCGCGTGTAGGGGAGGGGGAGGGAGATGATTTACGCGCATAAGCCCAGAAGAAACGCGCCGTTTTTATCCCCGTTCGCCGGTGCGATCCGAGGTGAATTCTTAGCAGGCGGGGGAGGAGGTGGAGGTGAAGGAGATGGAGATAGAGGAGGTGGAGGAGGAGGATGTGGAGTAGGCAGACGGGTGGGTCGCGCACTCACACACAGAATACATCAAACCGTACTGCTGCCCCATCCACACACTATTCCTTCGTATATTATCTTCTCTCTCTCTCTCTCTCTATTCTTCTTACCCTTTCCCTCTGTTTCTATCTCTCCATTTTCGCTCTTCCTTCACAGTTTTATTTCGCATCTTTCGCCCTCTTCCACATTACCTCCCAATGCCTGTATTAACGGTCTCGCTGCCCTCAGTTATCATGTTTCCCTCCTTCCCTTCCCCCATCATTATATACTTAATATAATGTTTTAGTAGGCCCCATTTTTATTAGTTTGTGTGTGTGTGTGTGTACACACGCACGCACACACACACACTCGCCCGGCCACCTGTTTGTGTGATTTGAGGAGACCGCACAAGTCAGCATTCCTCCCATCGGAAGGGACGTTAAGCCGTTGACCCCCTTGGTGCTCTTCGTTAAGAGTAGGCTAATACCGGCACCGGGTTTCCCTCCTACCTTCTGTGTGTGTTCGGTGTGGAAGGAGCTATGGCTATGATAATCCATGAGGTTGGTTAGCCAGAAAAATACAAATACACGCACACACACGCACGCGCGCACACACACACAAACACACACACGCACAGAGGTTTACATTTATACTCGCAATCTAAACCTTTTTTCTTCAATCTCATGTCTTTTCCTTCTTGGCATCTCCCTAAGTATGTTCTAATCTGTGCCTTTTCAACCGATGCTCTCCGAGCCCCCATTCTGCTTTTATTTATTCCCTCCCTCCATCTCTCACTCCTCCTCTCCTCTCTCCACTATCTCCCTATCCCTCCTCCTTCACAACCCTCTTCATCGTGGATGTCTTCAGCCATGTACACGATTGTCCCTTAGGAGGGGCAGCCAAGGGGTTCCACTATGGAGGTGCTGGTGGAAGTGGTGGAAATTTAGAGGCCTTGAAAGGAAAGGGAGAGAGAGAGGGAGAGCCTATCTCTCTCTTCTTCGCATCCAGGTGGTCGCATCGCATACGGGCAATTAAAAATCTCGTGTGTGTGTGTTGGATCCATTATAGTGTCCCGTGGAGAGCAGGGGATCGCCGAGGGAGGTGCGGAGGGAGTTTATTTGTAAGGAATGGAGGAAGTGGTGGGAGAGCGAAAGTGATTCATTATATCTGCGAGAGAGGGAGTAGTGGAAAGGGGAGGGGAGGGGTGGGGCGGAGGATAAGGAGGAGGATGGGATAAAGAGGGATGGGATAAGGAGGGGGATAAGGAGGGGAAGGGGGATAAGAAGGGAGAGGAGGATAAGGAGGGGGAGGGGGATAAGGGGGGAGGAAGATAAGGAGAGGGAGGGGGATAAGGAGGAGGATGGGATAAAGAGGGATGGGATAAGGAGGGGGATAAGGAGGGGAAGGGGGATAAGAAGGGAGAGGAGGATAAGGAGGGGGAGGGGGATAAGGGGGGAGGAAGATAAGGAGGGGGAGGGGGATAAAGAGAGGGAGGGGGATAAGGAGGGGGAGGGGTAGGAGGATAAGGAAGGGGAGTAGGATAAGGAGGGGGAGGGTGATAAGGAGGGAGAGGGGATAAGGAAGGGGAGGGGGATAAAGGGGGAGGGGGATAAAGAGAGGGAGGGGGATAAGGAGGGGGAGGGGGATACGGGGGGAGGGGAACGAGGAGAGGGAGGGGAGGGGGATAAGGAGGGGTAGGAGTATAAGGAAGGGGAGGGGGATAAGGAGGGGGAGGAGGATAAGGAAGTGGAGTAGGATAAGGAGGGGGATAAGAAGAGGGGAGGATAAGGAGTAGGATAAGGAGGGGGATAAGGAGGGGGAGGGGGATAAGGAGTAGGATAAGGAGGGGGATGGGGATAAGGAGGGGGATGGGGATAAGGAGGGGGATAAGAAGGGAGGTGGGCTGTGTTATGACGTAGGCCTTAAAAATGCGGGGCAAAAAGAGGACGGGAACACAAGATGGTGCTCATTCGTGAGTGGGAGATGGTTTTTTTTTAAGAAACAAAGAGATAAAAATTACTGATTATGCCTACGGTTTGTATGTCTCTGAGAGGCAAATGCAGGTGCGATGGGAATGTATTTTTTTTTGCTAAATTATAGATGGAATATTAAGATTTCATTTATCAACTTGTAATAAATGACACACTTTTCATGATTCCAAGTCGAGTGTCATAAACTTTCTTCTCGAATACCTCGAACGTCTTAAGTTTCTTCTGGTCTGGTCTACTTATGATCACAATCGTTTTCATCTTCTGAGTTTCCTTCGTACTGCCATCCTTCGCTCATTCCCGAAAGGTTCCTTAGTAGCCCTCAAATCCGTTGTCTTGTTTCATGTTTCTCAAGATGCGGCTCATTTTTTAGTCTTTCATTGCTACATATGCGAATTCTATAATCACTGATTCTTCATGCTTCTTATACAGGTTTTTGGACGGTGATCGTTCTAACTAAGCGTATGGCCTCATTCCAGATTACAGGAAAACGAATGTACAAAAACTTTGGGAGATTGTTAGAAAGTATGAACAGCGATATGTTATTTCACTATGCATGGAAAGTGAACTGACGAGCGTTAGCTTCTTATGTATTTTTTCGAGAAAGCATGTCTTTTTCAGGCATCCCATCACAATACTCATATTCTCGTTATCCTAGAATTATTGAATAGTTTTATCTGAGATTCATGTAGCTGCCATCTTCTCCGTATATCTTAGATACGTTCATCACAAAGTGATGTGTGAGGGAGGTCGAATGCCATTTGAACGAAGACGAAGAAAGATGAATTGGCACAATCTCTTATTAACACGACTAATTTGGTGTCTTCATCTGAATATCAACTAACTATACCGTTCGCTAGGCCAATGATTTCAATATTATGAGTTGCTGCACACTCCTTGCTCAAAACGGTAAATTTCACCATAAATTCATTGCGCTATTGAAAAATTAAATAAATATTGAGAAAATACAGTCTCTATACAACTCGAATATGTCCTCGAGGCTTCTCCATTCGTATTCTGCCTCATTAAAACAAAAATAAAAAAGAAACCCCTTAAAAAATGTTTCGCCTCACAGCCTGTGAGTAAAAGCTTGGAGTGAAGGTTCTTTATTAGTCCGCAAGAACAAACGGAGTTCCGCCTCTCCTGCCACTGAATCTGCTCGTGTTGCGGTTTTGCAGCAGAGGTTACCTTTCTCGATAAATGAATTTTTCTATATACAGATTTGACCGTTATTGATTTTTTCAAATAAAACGTTTTCCTTTTAACTTAAATCAATATTTAACCACAGTACTGACTAAATAAAGTCGGTTACATGGGAATGCAGTTGATTCATTAACGCACAATCAGCTGCTAATTTTTCCATAAACTTCTGGTAAAAACTATTAAGCTTTATTTAACTAATCAGTTGCACTGGACCTAAATACAAAATACAAAAATCGTGGCATTCGCAGTATTCTACCAAACATACTGCTCGCTGAAATCGAGCGATGTGCGGCTGGAGGGTAAAGTCGTTCAGGAAAAATGTGTCACGTTGAAATTAAGCTGAGTTGTTACTGATGCTCAATGTTTTTCTGACAGTCGCAGTATTTTCAGCAGTTTCTATCACTTACCTTAGAATTTTACTCTGACTATCGCCATCGCTATTTGAAATAGAACACCGCAATATCGATCTAAAATATTTCTCACGAAATCACGCAATCGAGTGGAAAATTCCTGCGAAACGACGAAGGCGTGCCGACGCGTATATTCGCACCACGAACGAACCTCTCTGCTTAAGAGCGGAAAAACAACGATAACAAAAGAGAGGTCCATTTCATTTTTCGTATTCGCATCTGATAGAAAGTATCTCTTTACGAGAACCCTCGAAGCAAATACGGTTTCATTACTTCTCTCGTCGTGTTGCCATATTTTTCCCGTTACAACCTTCACATGTGTTGTATATTTCACGAAACGCTGCATATCTCCGCGAACATGTTTTTCCGATCGTGAACTTTTTCCTGGTGCGTTTTTATTTCTTTCCATTTAAAATGTTTCGACGAGAGAGAGGGAGAGAGGGAGAGGGAGAGAGATAGAGGAAGAGAGAGAGAGAGGGAGAGAGGGAGAGGGAGAGAGGGAGAGAGTGAAGGAGAGAGAGAGGGAGAGAGATAGAGGAAGAGAGATAGAGAGAGAGAGGGGGGGAAGAGAGAGAGGAGGAGAGGCGGGAGAGGGAGAGAGGGAGAGGGAGAGAGGGAGAGAGTGAAGGAGAGAGAGAGAGGAAGAGAGAGGGAGAGAGATAGAGGGAGAGAAAGAGAGGGAGAGAGAGGGGGGAAAGAGAGAGAGGAGGAGAGGCGGGAGAGGGAGAGAGAGAGGGTGGGAGATATAGATAGACAGACAACGGCTTTATTAGAGAGAGGGTGGGAGAGATAGTGGGTGGGTGAGAGAAGGGGTTGGAGAGATAGAGAGAGGGAGATAGAGAGGGTGGGAGATAGAGGGGGAGATAGATGGTGGGAGAGAGAGAGGGTGGGGGCAAGATGGTGGGGGGGAGAGAGGGTGGGGGAGAGAGGGTGGGGGAGAGAGGGTGGGAGAGAGAGAGGGTGGAGGAGAGAGAGGGTGGGGGAGTGAGAGGGTAGAGGAGATAGAGGGTGAGAGAGATAGACAGACAGACAGACAAACGGCTTTATTAAAGAGAGGGTGTGGGAGGGAAGGGCTTGTAGAAAGAGAGGGAGAGAGAGAGGGAGGGAGGGAGAGAGAGGGAGGGAGGATAGGGACTGTCCTCCATGTAATGAGGTGGTATAGGGAAGGAAAGTGGAGGGAGGCAGGAGTGAGGGCAGGCGATGGAACGGGCGAAGGAAGAGAGATCCGATTTGTTTAGGAGAAAGAGGAAGGAAGCCATTTCTAAAGGAAAACGTCAAATTGACATGTCATATCTCTTAAAGAGTAAAGGAAGGGTGTGGAAGTAGGATACACGGAACAGAGGAGTGGCGTGTTTCTGGAGGAGATGTGAAAGTGGGCCCCAGAGGGTAAGGCGGATTATAATATAGTAAACACACAGTTTTATGCCTTACGGGAAATATTATTCTTCGGTCGAAGCTTTGAAAATGAACCTAAAGGAAAATCGCCTGAACTGCAACTGAAACTTTCTAAATAGCTCCATAACTCCAAGTTTTTTAATTGTAAATTTGAGAGAAATTTTCCAAGAAAAATAGGAGATTGCGCATTAAGAACTGTATTTAAAAATATTCAGTTCTATCTGATTGATATTAAAATTAGTCACGGTATCAATATTACGCAAAACAAAATACATCTGATAGAAATGAGAACTGCATCGGACACTTCTGGACACTCGGTTTTCGAATATGTAATAATTCGATAATAACTTCAGGGCAAATGAGAAAGAAGAAGGAAATGGTTTCAATTGATAAACGAAAGTTATGAAAGTGATTGTAGAAGGGTAAGGATAAGTAAATCCAGTGCAAACTTCGCTTCGCGTGGAGCAGGTGGCGAAAGATTCCGGAATGATGGTTTGAAGCTTGCAGACTTCATGTCCTTCTCGCTAAAGAAGGACGTCATAGTAATATACAGCCGAATCTCAAGGAAACAGTTTAAAGGATTTCGATTTTTAACTTCACCATGTCATACAAGGATAAAGCAGGAACGATATATCCACTTCGACTAATAAAAAATCCGAGTGATAGATGTGCAAGTCGTCGAAGCATAAATATGCGTAGAATATGGTAATTAGTGAAAATGGGGAGACGGAAAATGTCAGGAGTTTATAATCGTGGTTAAAATGTTAGTTTTAGGAAACTAACAACGGTTAATAATAGAAATTCAATCGATCGTTTTTTAATGTCACCAGGAAAGTTGGCTTCGAGAAAAATATTAGACATTTGAGAAATAATTTGTTCGATGTATGTTGGTTGGATGTGGAGTGTGAGTTATTACGATATTTTCTCTCCGTTACCTAAATCACATTATTATTAAAACATTCAAGTTAAGAAGCAATGCTAATAATGAACATTTTAAAGCATGTTTTTAGCGATTATTAACTAAAACTTCAAGTTAGTGCATCTTACAAAATAGTCGGTTAAGATGACTGAAGCTATACGAAATCTAGCTTTTAATCGGGCGTTGAATGACGTGGGTTCCGTCTCTTTAAAAGGTCATTCCGTCGATGCCGAAAATTCAATCACTTAAAAATCTATTCCCAAATAGATACACTCGCGCAATTAGGAACAGCGACATGCAATTATGGGTCTTTTACAGGCGAGCTGCGTTCGCCAAAGCAGGTCGTTAAGGATTTCTTGGTCCGAGATGATTAATAGTTCTTGCGTTGACCTCTGCCGTTTAAGAGAGCAGCAGTAGCCGTTAATGGTGCGTGCGTATTAGAGATGCGAGCAGGTGGATGGCGGTGCAGTGGCATAGCGAACGGAGGGAAAATGAGCCTCTCTCTCGGTTGTGAATGGACGACGCTTAGACGCGGAACGGAATCAATCGAAACTCGGTCGCATTTTTTTATAAAGGGTCACAATGGGATAGAAAGGGCGAAATGTAAGGCAAGGAGACCCTCTCGATGGGCAATGTTAGTTTTCGTGTCGTGTCGGCTGATTTCGTTTCCGAAGGAGTGGAAAATTAATGGAAATAAAGGGGATAAAGGTGGGGAACAAGCGCAGGGAAGAGTTCTAGACGTGTACGATGAAGTGCACGGACAATCTATTAGAACGGCTTTAATAGCCTCTTACCGTAACAGGAAGTATATCTCGTGGAATCGCAACATCTCTTTCTCTCCCCCTTTCCTCTCGGAAAGAGAAAAAACAGCAAAAGTGCATTTATTCGTCGATTCAATGTGGAGCTCCCTGAAATCGTGACTCCCCATATAATGCCGATGGATGTATGAGGCACCTGCGCACTAGTAATGGTTCAATTTAGTTGCACGAGCTGATTTCGTCGAGAATAGGAGGCATAAGCCATTCGCTCCGACGTGCGTTTGTCTTGAAAATGTGAGCTAATCGATAAAATCACGTTTCTCTTCTTTAAAAAAAAAATGTTCTTGTTTCGCTTAGCTTGCGATCCTCAATGAACTTTGATTGATGTTGGAGGGCGATTTAGATTACGGTTAGGACGTGTGCTGCGCTCTTAAGAAAGGATCGAATTTAATTGATTTCGTTTATAGCAACGGTTCGAAGATGGGATGACTACTAACATTTTTCATTTTCAAAGCTATTTAAGCGCTTTAGTATAAATTTGTTTTTGAACTAATTATTTGCGATTTTTGCAATAAATATGCATATTAGAAGTCGATACTGAATTTATAACTTTATATCGTATACTAGCATAAATCAAACTGTCAAACATGGCGATTAAATATTGATTTTCAGCTATTTTTACTTTCTCCATATACGTAGTATGGGAAAGTATTGTTTCCATGAACAAAATCGAACTCGAGATTTTAAGGTTCCCTAAACACGTTCTGACTAGTTTCGCGATGATGTCTGTGTGTCTGTCTGTATGTGATAGATATTTGTGGGCGCTCTAACTCAAAAACTATTAATCAAGTCAACGCGAAACTTTATATTTAACATTTTTATAAAAGTTAGAATATCTGATTAGTTTTTGGTAAAACTCGGTCTACCGGAAGTGAGTGTTTTCTCTTGTCACTTATCCGTTATTATGAAATATTTGCTTTAATATTTGATAAATGTAAAAATGTATTGAAATATAAGTTGTAGGAAATTTTTTTTCTACAGCCTTTGTTTGATACATTTTTCCATATAATGCATTGTTTAAGAGATATCTTATATTTTTAGCTGCCACCACCACGCCACCTACCGAAGACTATTGTTAGTAATTGACACTTAGTTACGTCTTAGTAACGCTCCTTTTTCTTTTCTTAATTGTCAACCGGAAGTAAATATTGACAACGATCTCAGAGCTAACAACATGTAATTTGCCATATAAATATGGAGAAAGTCATGTGTTGCCCACATCAGTTTATTTTGTGTTGTAAACAGTCCATATTTGCAAATTTCATATATCATGTTTTTCTAACCATTACTTCACTCTTTTCTCCTTCAGCTGAATTCATTCTCTTCTTCATATAATATTCTTTCGTAAAATTTAAATATACTTCTGTCGAAACATCATTAGAACTAAATCCAAAAAATACTTTTTGGAAGGCATGCATTCATTACATTATTCATTTCAACTTATCACAACGAATAAATTTTTATCATATGTATTTATTATAACCGATCAATCCATTTTAAAACTATTAATTTTTCAGTTTTATTATGACGACGCTTGCAGCCTCATCTTGATATGCTCGATAAATATAAGTTAGCACAAGGCTCGACCAATTTTCTGAAAATGGACGCGCCAGCTGCAAAACATAGGAGCCAGCGCAGACGTCACATACTTTTGGCGGATATTTTTTATCATCGTCAGAAAACTAATTAATAATTTAAACATTAAATCTACTACAATAATTAAGCCATGCACATTTATTTGTCGCCTAATGTAGCAGAACATAATAAAATGAGCCTTTTACATCTGAGAAAGTCTAATATTCTGAAAATATGTAGTTTACGAGCAAGAATAAAAAATTTGAACATATTTTCAGGAATTTGAAGACTTCCGACAAATATATAATAATTTGCAGGTCCTACTGCTGAGCTCGAAAATACGATATAACTACGGCACGTGACTGCAGTATAACGAAAACCTAACTACAGCATGCATATACAATATCTAGGCGCCATGGCGATCTGGAGCCGGAATGTGTCGAGCCCTGTGTTAGCATATAAAATGAAAATACCTAACTCTCGTTTTCGATCTTCTTGTTAATTTCCTCTTTCACAAAATTTAAAAATATAGTACTGAATGTGACCGTGTATTAAATTTAAAATCTAGTTCACATTTAAAGGTATTGTATTTTGGAATATGGTGGAGACAAATAAATATTATTACATCGATGGATTGCAGGAAAGAGCATTAAGTCGGAGAGCGACTTGTACGCGGCGTCAATATGCTAATCAGACAGAGGAATAAAATTTTTAGTTTTTAGGGATCTCAAATGCCTGCATTTTTTGACATTCTACAGAGGTTACCATATTTTCCTACATCGTCAAATGATTTAAAAAAAGTCTTTTTCACATCATCAGATTTCATAATAAATACCTTTAATTTCTGCAAACACTCCGATGCCTCTAACGATGTCACTAATGATGTAGTACTTGACTTTACCTCGTCTTCAGAGTCACTACTTATTTCCTCACCTGGTCCAGTAATGCTCTCCAGAATGACACCACCCGTTAATAAAGGTGTGGTTTCCAAATTATTATCAATGTCTGAAAACTGCTCAAAGTAAGTGAAGAATGAAGTCGAAGTTTTGAGGAGACATCTTTCCTTAGCTCTTCGGGAACATTAAAATACTCTTCCTAAGTGGAATCTGCAATCCTAAAACTTGAGATTTTATCTCGATGCATTTGTGAAACTACGAGCGGGATAACTGTCCCTCGGTTCTAGATTTTTCAGTTCGGAAAATCCCGCCTTTTGGGATTTTGGCGGAGTTCCGCAGATATGTTCGAATTAAAGACAAAATATATCTTCAAAATTTGTATAAAACGACTTGAATGAACATGAACTGCTTATACACGAGTCATTTACGGATGAAAGCATACGTTAAAACCACAAAAAAAATTTTTTAGGACCTCTGAAGTTCATACGTAGTATTGAAAAGTACGTTATTTTTAAGTACCTTATTTTGAAATATTTATATAGCATTGATACGGGAAAATAGACGGGATACAAAAAAGCACATACATCATTGTGAAGCATGCTGTAACGAGATTTTACTGCATTTAAAATTACTAACTTTTTTACGCCAAGGAAAAATAATTTGATTGTAATCGGTCGAGTAATTGTCACTACCTGTTTCTCTTAAAATGCATTTTTATTGGCTGGTTATAAAATATGGGGTCTGAAAATTGAATCCCTGTTTTTAATGGTTATTGTTCTTAAACAAAAAGGGATATTATAACATTTTTAAAAATGAAATGGGGATTATTTACTTATTGCCGTTTACTTTATTTTAAAAATTAAAAGGATTTATTGCAAAGCTAAAAAATGAAAAGGATTTATTACAAAGCTAAAACTGCATTATCCACAAATTTCTGCAACCTTGCTGCCACACTTTGAACAGATTTCCTCAAGAAGTCACCAGGTAAATTGCCAAGAGTATCACGAATTTTTTTTAAGTTCATCAATGCATGTGAAAGAATTGGAGTACAATCGTGTGCGTTAATACATACATACATACTTTGCTGAATTCGATTCGAATATGGCACTTGCTCAATTCGAGCAATTTTAATTTAATTTTACAAGATTAGTTATTTTTATTGACGGATGTCCGGAAACATTGCATCTCCTACCGACTAACGATTAATCAGACATGAAATTACACCTTATAACATGAGACGTCTTTTTTGAGGTAAAAATATTTTTTCGGGAACATTTCAAAGGAAAAAGTTCAAATGCCAGTTGTATCTTGTAAGTTCCAAAATTAATTCAACGTATTCGTACTGCCTCTTTCATTGTTCTTATTGTTAGTATTGGTTTTCTAATTTAAGAGGTTTCATTTTATTCTTCCTGTAGCTCCGCGTTGAGTGTCCTCTCGGCCGCGATCACATTTTCCGTTATCGCATACGAGCCTTCAAAAGAGTTCCTCTGCTTCTTACGTGAAGCGCGAAGTGCGTAACACTCGCTCCCTTCCACCCATGGGCTTCCCCACCTGCTTCTTTTGGTTCTATCCCCTCCTCGAAATCTTCTTTCCCACCTCCCTTCCTCCTTCCCCTCAATCCTATTCTCACTCTGTTAACTTTGGCTAAGACCACTCTTTTTCGATATCTCTGCCCATCCACGATCGATCCTCCCCTCCTCTTCTTTCCTCCCTCTCCCTTCCATCCCCCTCCTTCCCTTCCCCTCCTTTTCCTCCCCCACCTCATCCACTTCCATTCGAATCAGCTGAGAGAGGCCTCCAAAGATACGAGGTTGGCTCTCCATTGTTTCCGAAGCGACTTAACAATGGGACCGACACACGGAACAGGGCGAGAGGAGGCGGGGGTGGGAGGAGGCAGGAGGGGTCGGTAGGGGAGGCATACTGCTGGGATATGTCCCCCCCACTCCCACTCGAAACATTCCTAAAGGAGGAGAGAGGCGTGGATACGAGACTTATATTACGGAGAGTGAATTAACACTTTTAAGGGTTGCCTTCGACGAAAGGAGAGCCTCAGGGGAATGATGAGAACAGGCAGGGGGTGGGAGGACGGGAGGGGGAGGACGGGAGGGGGAGGACGGGAGGGGAAGTCGAGGGGAGAACATACAGGGTGGAGGGGGGGCCAACACATGAGGAGGGAAAAGAGAGAGAGAGAATAGCTGGAAAAAGGAAGACGCGGAGACAGCGATAGAAAGATAGAGGGAAAGAATAATAAGGTGGAAGATGGGACGGCGAGATGAAGATTGAGAGAGGAGAGGATGAGACAGAAATTTTAAAGGCGTTATAATGGAGAGTAAAAATGGTGAAATGTGTACTTGAGAAAAGGACGAAGGAATGGAAGGGGCGAAAAAGCACGTTTTGAGGGAAAGAGAGAGAGAGAGAGAGAAGGGAAGAGAACGGGAGGGAATGAAAGGGAGAGAGGGAGAGAGAAGGAAGGAAAGAGGGAAAGGGAGATTGATTGATTGGACCCTTTATTGGCGAGGGAAAGGGAGAGAGAGGGGAGGAGAGGTACGAGTAAGAGGGTTTGTGAGCGATGAAGGCCTTCCTCCCACTCGTCATCCCGGGCGCCGAGAGCGGGTGCAGCACATCATCTCACTTCCAACAGAGGAGTAGGATCTCTTCTTTTTCTCTGCCCCCTGAGTGCGCTGATCTTTCGAATTACGAGGTTTTACTCTTTTTACAGCACTCCTCTTTCTGTTTCTCTTTCTATTGCTTAGTAATATGTGCGAGACCCTTTAGGAGCGAATGAGAGACACTTCAAGTCGGAGTGACGCGGTCCTCTCCCCTGCATATCATTTTTTAAAACCTGTAGCCGACTTCCGTTTGTAGAGACGATAGTTGGTGATTGCATTTATTCTCTATACCTCTCTCCTCCCTTCCCCTCCCAACCTCCCTCATTATATCTTTCCTCCCTCCTTTTATCTTTCCTCCCTCCTTTTATCTTTCCTCCCTCCTTTTATCTTTCCTCCTTCCCTATATATTTCCTCCCTCCTTTTATCTTTCCTCCCTCCTTTTATCTTTCCTCCCTCCTTTTATTTTTCCTCCTTCCTCTATTTCCCTATCTCTGGCTATCCAGCGCATCGATGTCACTCCGATAGGAGTCTCGCACATGCATTTGTCTCGAATATGACGATTGGAATATTACTTTCTTCTCTCTTATATACTGTCACGCACTCCGTGTATTATTCTACGTGGTAACGGCGTATCATTGGTTTGTTAGGGAGTGCTAGATTTACGTCCAATAACCACTTCATCGAGATCCTCACCAAATTTCAATCTAACGTACAAAAAAGAACCGCGCAAATGATCGGACAGAATGTTTCCAAAATTTCTTGCTCGTAATGTTAGCTTTATTTCTATCTATCTATCTATATGATACCTTGCAAGTCACCTATTTGGTGGAAGGCAGAGGGTGCAGTGCACCAAGGGTCCATAGTTTTCCTACGTTATCTTTTCCTATTATGTTCTCTTATCGTCCTAGGGAATAACGATCCTCTATATCGCTCCGTTCTACAGTCGATCTCGCGAATCTTATCCTTACTGTCCTGCCTTCCGAGATACGTCGAGCTTCTGATAAGTCCTACTACCTCGTTCGCTAGTCCCTCCGACATAAATTTTACCAGTAGTTTAAATCTACCTTGCAGCCTACGTTTCTCTAACGATGGCCATTTCAGATTTTCTATTAATGATGTTACGCTTTGTTTACCATCGTAATTCCTCTTTACAAATCTAGCTGCCCTGCGCTGAACCTTTTCTATCTTGTTAGTGAGTCCCTTTTCAGCTGAAGCATATTTGACCTGCGGTCGAACCAAGGATAAATAACATAATTCTTTCACTTTTTCTGAGCTATTTCGAACTATTCTCCCTATAAAGGCCAGCTTTTTGTTAGCGGCACCTATCAATCGGCGAATGTGGGTGTCCCACGAGAGATCACGATGGATCGTGACTCCGAGACTCTTAATCGAGTCTAAAACTGGAATCTCTCTCTACTCCGTCCAACGAATACTTAATATTCAACGAGATACTCTTGGTTCTCCAGAAGTTGATGACGCAGCTTTTCTTTTGGTTGATCTCTAACTGCCATTCCTTACACCATGCAGAAATAGCTTTTAGATCATTTTGAAGATACTGGTGGTCTTCCGGATTGCTCATTTCTCTATATATGACGGTGTCGTCCGC
Source organism: Tanypteryx hageni (assembly GCA_028673005.1). Lineage (NCBI taxonomy): Eukaryota > Metazoa > Arthropoda > Insecta > Odonata > Petaluridae > Tanypteryx > Tanypteryx hageni. Next base: position 14,160,012 of record CM054117.1, read on the forward strand.
GAAAAGCCTAATTTTACTTCTGACTACTGAGCTGATATCGTTTATATAAATTAGAAATAATAACGGGCCAATTACACTACCCTGCGGAACGCCAGAGACAACCTCCACTAGGCTCGAAGATTTCCCATCTATATCAACCTTCTGCTTCCTATGATTTAAAAATTCACGGATCCAACTAACAATTTTAGAATTAACGCCTAAGGTTTCTAATTTCGTTATTAATTTCCTGTATGGTACCTTATCAAAGGCTTTCCTAAAATCTAAGAACATGGCATCGACCTGCGTATTATTTTCTACTCTTCTCAGTATACAATTCACAAAAAGACCGAGCTGAGTATCACAAGACCTACCTTTCCTGAAGTCGTGTTGACAATCATCTAACAATGAATTACTATCAAGAAATCGCATTATGTTGCTAACGAGTATATGTTCGAGAATCTTACACGATATCGAAGTTAAGGAAATCGACCTGTAATTTTCTGGGTTCTCCTTGTCGCCGCCCTTATGAATTGGGGTAACGTGCGCTAACTTCCAGTCGTTAGGGACCTCTACGCGGGAAATGGATTTCTTGAATATTCTCCAAAGAAAAGGTGCTATTTCTTCAGCTAAGTCTTTTAAAACGCGAGCAGGAATTTCTTCGGGGCCAGTAGCTTTGTTAGGTCTGATGGAACTTAATTGCCCTGCAATTCCCACCTCAGAAAATACTATATCGTCCATCAGGTCGCTCCTTATAGCGGGTGCATGATGTACGGATTGGTCGTCGACGGCTGTATATGCTTTTACAAAATGACCGTTTAACAGGTTGGCTTTTTCTACGCTATCATGAATAACGGCACCCGAGTCATTACGCAGGTAAGGTATGGTCTGCCCTCTACCTTGGACCTCTCTCACATAGGACCATATCGCTTTAGAGTCCTTCAAATAATTATTTAATACCTTATTCCTGAAGTAATAAAAGCCTCTTCGCGCATGGTATTTCTCGCACTAGCGCGGGATACGTCTGAACTTTAGCTGCTCTATACTCGTCGGATGATGTAGACGGCATATTTTTTATTTTCGCGTGGCTTATTCTCTGACGCCTAAGCGCACTCCTAACTTGCTTATTCTACCAACGTGGCTCTTTATTTATTTATCCTTCCTTATTGTTCTGTGAAAAAAACAAATCATTTCCTGCAATAGGTCTCTAGTGATTTATTTTCGCGATCGTGTCTTCCCGTTTGAGTGTTTTAATTTATCCAAATACATACCCTGCTAAATATTCCGACATATATCTATCTAGAAGATTTTATCTAGCCTTTACTGGGCGTTCTAGCGATTCACAATGCAGATCCTCAGATAATGAAGTTACATTTTGCTTTCTAAAATTAATTAACTTCTAATTCGAGTTTGTGGCCTTTCTCATGTAGAGTTTCATAGATTCGACGCATATTCGATTTGCGGTCTAATCAAATACAAGAAATTTGGCATTGAAAGTCTTCATTGCTTTAAGGACGTCTTAACACGAACAAAAGCGGGATCAAGAGAGCGAATGCTTAGAACACTAATGACAGAGGAAGAAGATGAGAGAACTGGAAGATTGAAGAGAAAGAATGGAAAAAAGGGGAATGGAAACGAATGGAGAGGATGGGGAAGGGAATAGACAAGACAACTTATCCACGTTGGGGAAAATAAGGGCAACAATGAATGGAGAGGGAGATAGAGAGAGAGCGGAGAAAGAAAGTGGAGAGATTAGGTTAAAAATAAAAACGGAGAGATGTCGGTGGGAAGAGGTGGAGGAGAAGGAAGAATAACATGAGTGAAATAGGAGTGGGTGGAGATAAAGGAGTTGGAGGCGATGGAGCTGGGAGTTGGAGATGGAAGTTGTGGAGGGGAAGGAGCGTGAGAGAGGAGGCAGCGGGGGAGGGGAGGCAGCGGGGGAGGGGAGGAAGCGGGGGAGGGGAGGAAGCGGGGGAGGGGAGGCAGCGGGGGAGGGGAGGAAGCGGGGGAGGGGAGGAAGCGGGGGAGGTGAGGGAGTCGACCAAATGCAATAGTGCTTCTTGGATGTTTGAGGTTTGTAAGTAACAGAAAAAAATTTTGACTTGAGTGTATAATCATTTTAGGGCGATCTTTAGAGCGAAGGACAATATTAAATGCATGAAATTCTGTGACGTGTGAAAAGTGTATTTTTTCCGGATAAAATGACGACTATTACATTCACAGGAATTCATTCTTTGTGAAAAAATCAAGGAGAGAAAATATTGAATATTTGTGGATACTTTTCATTATATTTCTTTACAGTTTTCCGAATATGACATCTTTCTGAGGCGACGCGGAAACGGATACAAATTTCCTACAAAGAATAGAACATCAATCAAATCAAGATTTTCTTCCAGTAAGGTACCTATGTAAAAAGAATTGGCATGTCAGTAGGGTTCTATCAACCAGTTCTAAAGTAAAAACCGTGATCATATTTACACAACGTCTGTTTCTGACTTTAAAGCCTTCTCTGTCGTTCCTTGGAAGAAAATCTGATAGCTCTAGGAAAGCGACTCTATGTAAAAAATAACTCCAATTAAAGAAGAACCGAGAAATAATGTCAGATAAAGAAAGCAAAAGGAGTTTTAAGGACAAAAGTTCCACCCCAGTCTCGTTGTAAAATGTTTTCACTCTGAATCTCCCTTTCTGCCTGTCTCTTTCCCCCCCCCCCTCTCTCTCTCTCTCTATTCTCTATCTCCCTCTCCCCTTTTTTTCTTCCGTGTTCGAGGATCCGAAGTGGAGGAAAAATTAGTGCCTCCTATCTGACATCGGATAGAGCTACACTTCGGTACAAACTGTGCGTAATAAAATGGATGCTGGTTGTTAGGGTGGAAGGAGGACGGGAGGAGCGAAACGGAGTTCTGGTGAATGGTGTCCGGGAAGTATAGATAAGGCCTGTTATCCGGTCATTAGTGAACACCCGACACATTCGAAAGCTGACCCCTGGGAAGGACACGGACATTGGTCAAGAGACGTTGTGGCCGGTGGGATGAGAGGAGAGTGGTGGACGACTGTTGGGAGAAGGAAGGAGTTGGAGCGGATTCGGAGGAAGGAGAGGTCGCGACAAAAGATTGGAGGGAGTGGATGAGGTAAAATGCACGAGGAATCCCCGTGAAACTATTTAACTATGATAATACGACGGTTTATATTGTTATCCGCTTTTTAGAAAACGGTGCGTTTAAATTCATGATTACATAATTAAGTGAAATGTATTCCTTCAAATACACACGCTTATTCTGTTCCTAAATCTATGTTACGCTATAAAATTCGCCGCTAAATAAACTGAAATCGGTATGACTAGCATTCTAGGAATATTTTCTTTATTTTTAAATATCCCTTTTGGAGGGAAGATCACGATGCCGATGGCCAAGAAATGATTTTTTCCCGCAATTATCGAGCTTTACTCAAGGATCGTTCAAAATGGAAACATTTAAATTTCGGTCTTTATAAATGGACAAATATCGAAAGAAGTTTCACAGCAGCACATGGAGGTCAACATTTCGCGCATTACACATCATTGATGAGGAAATGAAGAAACGTATTAAATTAATTTATAAATCTGCACCATTTTGAGTCACCAAGATTTTTTAAGCATTACAATTACTGGTATTCTTTAGAAATGTTCGAGTTACAAACGTTAATTCACGCATGTATGTAGATTAATCTCTAAGTTGACGTAAACAATTCAGTGTTATAATGCTTTCGTTTTCAACTGTTATAGAAATCTACAATATTTTTTAATCGACAATAAACGCGCGCGCGCACACACACACACACATACACATATATACACATATATATATACACATTCAAGCCAACCGTACAAAGCAATTACATATATATATATATATATATATATATATATATATATATATATATCGAGTATTGGAGTTTCTTTGTACGGTTGGCTTGAATGTTTTATTGGATACTGTCCGAATATATTTCCATTGTACAAGTACGGTTTTCGTGAAATTTATTTCTGCCAAATCGCTTTTCGAGAGGCAATGCAAAGTCCACTAAAGGACCCTTCTTGAAAGCTTGCCTTTATTCCGAATAAGCGGTTAAAGGATTTCGATGGGCGCCTCAAGAACGAGCGAGATAAGCAGATACTTAAAGACGTCTCGTCCCCACTCCACGCATCCACATCAAACGAATTAACGCGTTTATTGTGGACATTCGAGTTTGAATAAACCATAATAAATACGCGCCATGGACATATTCCCAGTCCTTTTTAACGACCCGGAAACTTTTTTTAATAGAAAAGAGAGATCTCAAGAGAGAACGAATAGCAAAGAGGAGGAGTGGGAGAGTCAGGGGGAGGAGAAAGGGAGATGGCGACCCTTGTATATCAAGGGACCCCTCGGGTATTTGAGACGCAGGAATGACAAAACGAAAGCAAAATTGAAATGGATCCCACTTATCGAGGGAAAATTAATACCGCGAATTGATCGTCAAAGGTTCAAACCCATTCAAAGAAAAAAAATAATAGTGGCCACCCTTTGTGAGCGAAAAGATCCCCGCAAGTCGGTGGTCATTGTAGAAGGCTGTTTCCGGGCGATCGACTGATTGATTGTCGCTCTTTGAATGTTTGTTGAGGAGGGAAGAGGGGTGAGAGAGATGGGAAGGAGGGATAGTGGGAGGGGAAGGAGAGAGAGAGAGGGAGGAAGAAGGGGGAGAGAGGGAGGGAAAAGAGGAGAGAGAGGGAGAGAAAAGAGGGGTGAGAGGGGGGAGAGAGAGGGAGGGAGGGGAAGGCGTCGCTGGGTCTCAAACAGGGGCGGGGAAAGCAGTTTCCTTATCAAATGGAAAAGGGAACAGAAAGTGGATGTGAAGGAGGGTTTAAGAGGAAGGGGAGCGGAAGAAAAGGAGAGAACATGGAATGGAAGGGGGTGGAGGTAAAACGAGGGTATCATAGACGGATTGATGTCTGAAGGAGTCTGGTTCGTAGACGGCCAACAAATCGTGGCAATCGAGTGTTTTTTAAATCTTTTTCCGTGCGACGGGAAGGAGGAAATGCCCTTTCTTCTCACGGAGAAATTCCACGTTTGTGGGGATGATAACATTATGTCTTGGTTCCGTGATATAAATTCGCATGCGGTGGCAACGAGTCGTAGAAAGAGATTTTGGTTTTCTGTGTAATTTTGCACGTCTCCGGAGATGGTGAGGGCCGAGAACGTATAAGGTGATTCTTTCGTTGCCTTTCTCCAGAAGTTTCCTTTCTCTCGCCGGCGCTTCCCATTGGAAAATAGCATAGAATCGTATTCATAAGATGTCTCATCCTCTCACGAACCACCGATCTTTCTCGGAGATGAATTTTCGCCTTGGAACGAAGCGCTCGACAACTCAAGGCCTCCTTATGACTCCTGCGTGATTCATACTTTTTACGTTCGATATCTCACAGCTTCATGGTTTTACGTCCTTTAAATTTTATTTTAGTTCTACGATCGCATTGTCCTTGTTATCAGATTTAGAAAATCATCTTCCAGGTTTATTCAAAGTGTTCGTTGTAATTTTTGGCGCTTCACACGAAAAAGTCGATTTCTAGCGGAACTTAAATATTCGACTTTTTCTGCCTCGCGTGGTAAAATTAATTCCATCCATAATAAATAAATAAAAGCAACGAGGAATTGGAATCTACTCCTGAACCACTTCTAAACTTAAGTTTTTATGCTTTCAAGTTTCAAAATTTCCCATTATTAATTGTATTTTGATTCCACATTCATTCAAAGTCTTTCTGTGGGTGTCACCAACCATGTATCCATTCTTTTATAAATCGTGACAGCTTTTATGTCCTTTTCGACACACACAGTGAACGAAGAAGCATAATACAGAGCTAATTTTATTCAGACGAATAGTCTTAAATGCAGTTAGATCATAAAACAAAGTTTAACATGCAAAGTAGCTTCATCAATGTCGACTTCCATCGATCGCAATCTTTCCACGCTCAGAAACACGTTTAACACTTAAGATTGAAAACCTAAGTAAGGCATCTAGACATAAATATTAGTTAAATCATTCTGAATTCATTATCCTCTTTCATGCGTAGTAGATATCTAAAAAAAAACATCCATTTCCTGCAAATATTTAACGCACGTTATCATAAAATGTTTTACATCTAAATTGAGTGTCTCATTCTATAGCTATAGTTATTTAATTTATATAATACACACTTGTTATTTAAATTTATTTTTATTTATTTTTTATTTTCTCTACCTTCCTCCTTGCCGCAATTGCCATTCGAACGATACCCCGTTCTCAATCGGCAGACAAACATTTTAGCAAAATCGTCACGGCGAACTACGAGACTGGATCGCATGATTAAAAGAAGTGGGCGGCCTCTTAAAATCCACCCAAATGGAACGCAATCGCGTTTTCTCCCGTTTCAAAGGATTTCGGAAGACGGCGACATATATTTCGACTCCGAATGGAATGGAGAGGAAACGGATGACGCAAAGAGAATAAGCGGGAAATGAGATGGAATTTAGGAGTGAGTGAGGAAAGGATGCAAAAGTGAGAATCGGAAGAAGAGAAAGAGGTGGCTGAGGGATTTGGCGAAAGAGGGGAGGGAGAGAGGAGAGGGGGAGAGGGAGAGCGGGGGCGTGGGACGTAGAGAAAACAGGGGGCGGAGGAGAGAGGCAGAGAGGCGAATGGGTGGAAGGGGTGCATCGGTGGAGCCGCGAGCAAAAAGAGAGGCGTAGCCCATTAAATCCGGGAGATGGAGGGAGAGGGGACGGAAATAGAGAGAGAGAAATGAAGATGGGGCGGTCGGCGAGGAGAATGGAAGGAGCAGAGGGATGGGGGCCCTGGGCGTGGGAGTCGAAGGGAGATGATAGAGATATGACCAATAAAGATGTTTTCGTGGCCATTAGTGGGTAGGGTGGGGCGGCGGCCGGGTGGCGGGTGGTGAACCCTCCATTATAGCACCATCCGAGCGCTCGGTGGATGGTGGTGGTGGTCGGTGGGTAGGTGCCGGAGGGTGAGGCCGGTGATCGAGGCCAGGGGATGTACAAAAAAGCGGTGATTTTTTTTTATTCGAGCGAGTGGTTTTAGGAGGACTGTTCCTATTTTGTCGACTGTAATGATTTCAATTCCGAGAATTATGACGTGTTAAAAAAAGGATCCCCTTTCTTTCGCTCTCTCCTTCTCATCTCTTCCCCTCTTATTCTCTTTTCCTCGCTTTCTCTTTCTCCTTTCCTAGCCTTTCGTTTCACACGTCGGCAGAATGAATCAAAAGATGTTTTTTTAAGTGCGCGGTATTTGGGAACACGAGAGAAATGAAGCCGGTGATTGGATTTCCATGCGCATAAATACGGAATTGTAAGGGAACGAATGAATTTTAGTTTAATTTACAGAAAGGAGGGGAAGAAGGTGAGTGAAAGAGGAAGGAAGAAAATCCTTCGTTGTGTGGTCAAGGATCAAAGGAGGAGAAGAGGGACGAAGTGAGTGCGTGTGTGTGTGATTCAGGCAGGTTGAGAATGTGAGGGAGAATTAAGATGCCGGGAGCAGAGGAGGAAAGCAATAGGGAGAGGCGATAGGGAGCATTAAGTGGGCGGAATAGGGTGTATTCAGCGGTGATAGGGGGCGCGAAAGAGCGTGTGAGAGGTGAAGAGGAAAGCTAAAGTGATACGCCGCAGTATTTGATTTAGAGTGGAGGAAGGAGAGAGTGGAGGAAGAAGGATGGGAAGAGGGAGGTGGGTGAGAGGGAGTTGTGTGAGAGGGAGTTGTGTGAGAGGGAGTTGGGTGAGAGGGATTTTGGTGAGAGGGAGGTGAGGGAGAGGAAGGTGAGGGAGAGGGAGGTAGGGGGGAGAGAGGAAAGCAGGAGAGGTTCGTCGGGCATTGTGGTAATAACCATCATTTCAGTCACCTAGTGTTCGGTGGAAAAGAGAAAGGAATGGAGGAGGCCGAGAGAAGGAAGTGGTGATGGGGAAGGTGGGGGAGGGAGAAGGTAGGGGAGAGGGGGGAGATGGGGGAGGGAGACGGTAAGGGAGAGGGGTGGGGGAAGATGGGGAAGGTGAGGGATGAGGGAATTTGAAAGTTTGTGAGACGGAAGGGCGAAAAAGTTGAAAGCGGAGGCTGCGATGAAGGAGAGAAGTGTGGGCCTAGGCGTGATGGATGAGGAGAATGGAATGAGGCGAGGGAGGAAGATTGAGATATAGAAGAGAAAATTAGCGAAAAGAGAGGGAACTAAGGTTGGAGCGACGATTTCTCTGGAACACGTCGGATGGATTAGCAGAAAGTGAGTTATTTGTCGTTCATGAACTAAAACAGTGATCGAATTTTAGCTGAAATTATCTTGGAAAATGAGCAAGATTTTTAGAAATTAATTCTATTCATTTGTGAACGTTCGTATAAAATAATTCGCTAAAATACCTTCCTAGAGAATGTCCTTAAGCAATACGTTAACGCGATGATTCTCTTTTATCAAAAGTCATAAATATATCGAAGAAAGACCATCATTAGAAACGAAATGTTTAATCGTCAATCTCGTAACCCGTTTGCATAGAATTAATGTTTCAGCGTTACCTTTTTTGAAAGAGCTTCGCTGTGATAATTAACGAGAGAAGAATCCGGCTAAACGACGTGTGAACGTGTAAATGAGAGTTACAGTAAGGTGTGCGTGTTGCGTGCGATGCTGCGTGGGCGCACGCGAATGCACGCCTATGAGGGAAGCACGGCAGTGACACGGGTTAGCGAATCTGCGAGGAGCGATTGAGGAGGCCATTGCGTGTCTTCGCTTGCGGTACGGTAGAAGAATAGGAGGGAGGAAGGGAGGAGGTAGGGAGGAAAGGATGGAGAATAGGAGGGAGGGACGAGGTAGGGAGGAAAGGATGGAGAATAGGAGGGAGGAAGGGAGGAGGTAGGGAGGAGAAGAGGGAGAATAGGAGGGAGGGAGGAGGTAGGGAGGAGGTAGGGAGGAGAAGAGGGAGAATAGGAGGGAGGGAGGAGGTAGGGAGGAAATGATGGAAAATAGGAGGGAGAGAGGGAGGGAGGAGAGAAGGGAGAATAGGAGGAAGGGAAGGAGGGTGAGAAGGAGGAAGTAGAAGAGGAAAGGAAGGAAGGAGGGAGGGAAGAAGGGAGAGAAGGGGAAAGAGAAGGAGGGAGAGAAGGAGGGAGAATAGGAGGGAGGTTAGGAGGAAGAAAAGGTGAGAGGAAAGGAGGGTGAGAGAGAGAAGGATGGAGGAGAAACCGGAGGGAGAATAGGAGGGAGAGAGGGAGGGAGAATAGAAGGGAGAGAAGGAAGGATGATGTGAGAGAGGAGAGGTGGAAGAAAGGAGGTAGAATAGGAGGGCGAGAAAGAGAGAGGGAAGGAGGGTGTGAGAGAGGAGGGATGGAGCAAAGGAGGGAGAATAAGAGGGAAAGGAGGGTGAGAGAGAAGGAGGGAGGGAGAATAGGAGGGAGAGAAGGAGAGATTTTACATCTCAATTTGCGGGAAAGGGTCGATAGTTCCTTCGTGATATGTTCGAGTGGCAGCAATGGAATAGAGGCGAGATGCAGAAAACCCATTTGAGCGACATAGAAACTTTGTCGCGATGTTCCAATGATAACATGTATTACTAGAACAAAAAAAATAATTGAAGCTCTTTTTATAAAACATTTGTTGAAAACTTTTTTAAAAGGCTAACTTTCAGGTTCTAATAAAAGTGGTTGTATTCTTTTAGATGGATAAATACAGGGTGGTCATAAAGTCCTGGTGCAGTTTTAAATTTTTATAACTAAAGTTATACAAACAATAGAACCATTTAGTAAAAAAACATATAAAAGCTCAATTCTTAAAATTTTATTCATAATGCATTTTAGATCCTTAAACTTCCACGTAGCCGCCATCATTGTTGATACATCTTCGAAGCCGAGTCTCAAACTCCGTTAACACATTACATAATTGATCGGCTGAGATAGCTTGAATTGAGGTTGTTATTCTGACCTTGAGTTCATCCAAAGAACGAGGTTTCGATGAATAGACAAGCGTTTTGATATGGCCCCATAAAAAAATCTAACGGTGTTAGATCAGGCGAACGTGGTGGCCAAGCAATTGATCCGCCTCTACCGATCCACTTGTTCGGGAAGAGGTTATTTAGACACTGTCGCACATTCAAAGCATAATGACAGGGTGCTCCATCTTGCTGGAAGATGGTGTTCTCTGAAAGATTTAATCTATGCAATTCGAGGATGAAGAAATTCTGCAACATGGAAAGATAACTTGCACCATTAACTGTTGATTCTTCAAAGAAAAAAGGACCGATAATGTGAGATTTTCTGATTGCACACCACACATTAACTTTTGGTGAGTCTCTCTCATGTGTCCAGACTTCTTGTGGTTTTTCTGTTCCCCAGATGCGGCAATTGCGGCGGCTGACCTTGCCACAGACATGGAAAGTTGCCTCATCAGAAAACGTCAACATGTTAGGAAACTCACGGAAATGGTCGATTTCTGATTTGATCTGATGACAGAAATCTAACCTCACTTGATAGTCCTACTTAGAAAAGCAAGGAAAACGTGAGATATAAAAAATAACAAATACAATAATGAAGATATATCTGGCTGTGGTTCAAATAGATGCGACACAACAACCAATTCAATTGTTTACTTTCGGTACAATTCACCCGTTCAAACGTTTTGCTACTGACAATTAACTTGATATATTTTTTATAATTCTGGCGGTACACATTACCCGTTCTATTATTTATACTACCGTCAGTACAATTTACCAGTTCAATTTTTTATTCTAATGGCAGTACAAATTACCCGTTCAATTGTTTATTCTACTGGGAGTACAATTTACCCGATCAATTGTTTATTTTAATGGCGGTACAATTTGCCCGTACAACTGATTATAGTTATGGTGGTACGCATTACCTGTTCAATTGTTTATACTCCTTGGAGGTACACATTACCTATTCAATTGTTTATACTTCTGGTGGTAGACAGGAACCGCTCAATTGTTTATACTTATGACGGTACACATTAGCATATCAATTATTTAAAATTATGGTTGTACGCATTACTTGTTCAATTGTTTATAGTTCTGGCGGTACACTTTACCAGTACAATTGTTTATAGTTATAGTGGTACGCATTAACCATTCAATTGTTTATACTAATAGCGGTGCTTTTTACCGGTTCAATTGTTCCTACTACTCTCGGTACAAATTACCTGTTAAATTGTTTCCAGTTTATACTAGTAATTGCATCGGTGGTACACTTAACCTGTTAAATTGTTTATAGTTGCAAAAATGTAACCCTATTAATTGTTTTAAATAATTGTGTTATTATGATATTAATATTTATTATTATTATTATCAATTTCAATTACTATAAAAACAACTGATCTTATTTAAATGAAAGTAAAGTTTTTCCTCAAATATTGATCGGGAATGAAATGTTCCGGGGGCGAAAAGACCGGGAGGGAAAAGACGGGGGAAAAGACCGGGGGGGGGGAAAGACTGGGGGGGAGGGGAAAGACCTGGGGCAAAAAGACCGGGGTGAAAAGATCAGGGGGGTGAAGCCCGGTGAGGGATAGACCGGGGGGGGGAAAGACCGGGGGGGGAGGAAGACTGGGGGGGGGGAGAAAGACCGGCGGGAGAAAGACCGGGGGGGAGATTGGAGGGGGGGAAGACCGGGGGCGAAAAGACCGGTCACCCTAAATTACATAGGACATTGGTCGAAACCTAATTTTTTCCATTTCTGGAAATTCTTTTTTAACAGCAAACTTGCTGCATCATGAGGAAAATTTGCTCCGCTTAAATGGAAACTCTAAAAGCTTATGTTTCTGAATTGCAACGCAGTTTGACCATATTTTTTCGGCAACTAATTCGGGAATTTCACCTCAGGTGAAAGAAACCCTTCGAAAGAGATATCGATGGCCTTATTTCTCGAATCTAATTATTTTCCATAAAAAAAGCCTACTGCCGACAACTGCTTCCGCTCGCACTCAACGGTCCTTCTGTCTCGCTCATCGGAGATGTTACCGACATCACAGCAAAGCCACACACGCACACGCGCACATACGCACGCAAACACTTTGTTTATTATATCTCTCCCCCGCCGGCTGACCTGAAAGAGGAAGAAGACCACCGAGTCTCACTCACTCCCTTGCGGGCTATTACCTTCTCTCGGAAACCTCCCGCTTTCTCGCCCTGGCACGCATGCTTCTCTCCTATCTCGCCTCTCCACCTCGCCTTTTCAGCCTCACTCCCTCCCTCACCTTTCCTCCCTCCCTTTCCTCTCTCACTCAGTCGTCGGCAGCCCCGAGGGAGAATTCTCACATGGAGGTCCTCTCTGCACGGCCCCTCTTATTCCCTCCACTCCTTCCACTCTCCCTCCACTCCACTCTCCCTCCCTTCACTCCTCTCTCCCTCCCTCCACTCCTCTATCCCTCCCTCCGCTCCTCTCTCCTTCCCTCCACTCCTCTCTCTCTACCTCTACTCCTCTCTCCCTGCCTCCACTCCTCTCTCCCTGCCTCCATTCCTCTCTCCCTGCATCCATTCCTCTCTCCCTCCCTCCACTCCGCTCTCCCTCCTTCCACTCCTCTCTCCCTCCCTTCACTCCTCTCTCCCTCCCTTCACTCCTCTCTCCCTCCCTCCACTCCTCTCCCCTTCCCTCCGCTCCTCTCTCCCTCCTTCCACTCCTCTCTCTCCCTCCACTCCTCTCTCCCTCCATCAACTCCTCTCTCTCCTTCCACTCCTCTCTCCCTCCCTTCACTCCTCTCTCCCTCCTTTCCTCCACTCCTCTCTCCCTCCATCAACTCCTCTCTCCCTCCATCAACTCCTCTCTCTCCTTCCACTCCTCTCTCCCTCCACTCCTCTCTCCAACCTTGCAGTCCTTTCACATTCTCTATCCTTCCCTTCTTTTTCCACTATTCGTTTTTTTCTCTTTTCCTCTTTCTTTGCTGACATGTATACATAATACTTGTTCTTTTATGGATACCTATACCTCTTCATAAGCTATTATTATTACCGTCAGTCTCCTCCTTTCCATCGCTGGCCGAAGACGTCTCAATGAAACTTACGCTCATAACCATATCTCCCTCAAATTATCTCCGCATATTTCAATGTCTTTCATGTTTATACGAGGTTATTTTTTAGATTCTAGATCTCCAGTCCGGAATTTTAGATATTCGGTGACGATTACTCCATACAATATGTTCATTATACCTATAAACTGCATGCACTTTCTTCACCTCTTCTTGTGTATATTTATCATTGTTGAGAAATTATTAAATGAACTTTTAAATTAGAAAATTATTTTAATTATCTCTTTGTCAATCCAAAACAAAAATGACGTGAAGATTTTCTTATTTCATTATGTTTTTAAGAACGGTAAAATATCGCTCTCACAAATATTTCTTTGGTATTGCGAGGATTGAGGTCAAGTCATTCTTTCCTCAGTTTTTCTTTCTCAAAATATGTACAGGCAATCTTCGGATTTACGTCAGGTTACGTTCCTAGAAAAGGAGCCGTAAGTCGAAATAACGTAAGTCGCAAGAGATTTTACCATATAAACAATGATATAACAGGAGGTTACGTTCCTTAATAAGGATAAAGAAATTAAATTTTTTCTTATATGAACAAAAATAGCGTGTTTATTCAACTACTAATTACATATTACGACGATCAAGGTGGTCTAGGCGCGGATTTTTCTTTGTGCCTTGTACCACTACCAAATCCTGTCGGGTTCTTTAGCGGTGGTGCTAGATTTTGGGTCCGCTTACCCTGGATCTGGTTGGGCACATCTTGCCCTCAAGACAGCTTCCTGCACTTCGGTCTTCGTCTACCTCGGTGGCAGGTCTGGGGCGACGATGCTGATCCCACGGCATGGTTTTCCTTTCGCCGATGATCCGAAGCGTCTTCTTATGTTGCAGACTATCGAAGAATTCAACAGTAGTGGCACGAAGATATTGCGAGTGGCGTGGTGGTGGTGAGGTCGTGTATGGATGTTCCAACCGAGGGCGAGAATACTTCGGAGTCTATCACCAGTTCGCTTCTGCCGGCTGCGGTAATTCTCCCACTCCTGACTGGGGATGCGTACGTCAGGGCGGAGAAAATGACGGTTCTGTATATGTGTGGCTTCCGGTTTAACAGGATGAGCGGTGAGCGGAGGAGCGGCGCCAAGGCGATCTTCGACCCAATGGCGCGGTGGGCAGCTTTTTGTGCGTGCTGAGCAAAGTTGAGGTGCCTATCCAGCGTCACTCTCAAATAGGTGACGTTCTCATTGCATATTAAGAACATACAATAATATAGAAGGTTCTTCGTGACACATTCATATTTGCCTTTAAATAGGTCGAAATTACTTTTGGGAAGACTTAGGGCGAGTTGATAGCTTTTTGAAGGATGCGTCCAGGGATATTTAACTGTCCTCTTCTTCTCATTGTATATGTGCCAAAGCTACTGTTGGCGATTAGGAATTGGAGAGAAGCAGCGATTAAAAGGCGGAGGATAAAGGGAGCTCGAATTCGCCATGAACTGCAGCGCCACGAAGGAAGAAGGGAATTAATGGCTTTTTAGTTAGAATTCCCCAAAATTCCCATCGATCACAGACACACGCAAGCGCCATCGTGAACACTTCCAAAAATATTGGGGTGGCTTTAAAACATGTATTTCCATTTGATATCGAATAAAACTTTTTTCATAAAAATAAATAAATTTCGCGGCATGTGGTACTGTCACTGGTTTCTATTATTCTAAAACAAAAGTACGAACATAAGGAAAGCGTCACCTCTTTATTGAGCGATTTGAACTGGGTATCACTGGAGGACCGTAGATTGGACTCAAGGTTGAAACTTCTGGAAAAATATAGGTCGGAAAGTCTAAAAGAGGAGGTAGTGGGAATAATTGTGGCACCAACGTATATAGGTAGAAATGATCGAGACGTTAAAATACGTGAGATCGATTGTAGGACGGAGCGTTATCTAGGCTCGTTCTTTCCGAGGACAATACGAGATCACAATAGGAAATTTCGAATTGCGTTAGACAATCTTTAGGTAGGATTTGGTGCATTGCACCCCCTGCCACCCACCAACTTGTTGAATTGCAGGGTAACATGTAGATGTATTATGGTGTATTAAATCGCGCAATATCACTTATGTAGGCGCAGTGTCACCGTCATGACGTAAGTATCGGTCCGACCGCCGTAAGTAATAACATGGGTGGTAATGGACGGCTGCCGCAAGTGCAGATCGACGTAAGTCGCACCGACGTAAGTCGAGAACTGACTATACTAATTCAATGGTTCGGAAATACTTGTTTAGATCGATGGAGTATTCTATACTGTGGTTCTATTTTTCCCTAAACATAAAATTCCCGCAAAAATGCTATTTTTTAGTTCTTATTTAAGATGCTAAATTCTTAGTTATTTTCAGTGAATTTTATGAAGTCATAGGATATATGTATTACCTTTTTTATTGGAGCACAATAATTTTTGTCAGGAAGTGCTTACACACCCACATTGTATGGAATGTTCATTTTCGGGACCAAGATTTCTCCTCCAGATGACGGAACTCGATCACGGAAAGGCAGTCATTTGCGATGATTGAGGAAACTTTCTACTGCCGTTTCCTTTTCGGGCGTCGCTCGCATTTTGTCTCAGCAGATAAATGATCACGGCGGACATATTAGAAATTTCTCGCAACGTTATATGAATATGCAGAAAGTGTTCTAAATTTTTTTCTAATTGTTATTTTAATTCATTTGAGTAGAGAATTCTTATAAAAATGCAATCCGCAATTTATAGTTTCAGTTTATATGAGCTGTTTCGTAGAATAATTTAGCCTATTGCAGTTTTTAAGACTCTAATGAAGAACTCGTGAAATCTTGTAACAAGTCAAATATATTTGAATATTTACAAAAAAATAAAATTGTATAAAAACTTAATCTAGATATCTTATCATTCTCTTAATCCGTATTTTTAATGAGACTAAAAAAAAACTAATTTCAAATATGATGCAGGAATTCTATTTGCACGTAGTAATCTTTTATGTCTTTTTTGGAAATTAAACAAATCATTCTCCTCATTTAACTTTTATTTGTAACCAAATAAAGAAATTCTGCAAAGTACGGTCAGTCTAGTGTTTTCTTCTGTTGAAAAATTATTCATGAGAAGCAAATTACTATGCTCTCGTTTAAGTTTGAAACCTCTTCTGTTTTGCCTGTAAACTTTGCAATGGATTTTAATTCATAGGTTTTCGCATTGAATTATGATAATATGCGTCACAGCCAAAATTATGAGGTCAGATATCACCAAGAGGAAACTTCGAGGAAGATTTTATCCAACATCGTATTTGGTAAAGGAATAAGTCTTCATGGAAGGTAATCAGGTGAACTAAACCAATGTATGGCAAAATGCGGAATCTGACTTTTATAAATGGCAAAAACTAGAATGAGCTTCAATACTTTTCAGTTTTGTTCATTCTTAGTAAATATCAAGGGGATAATTACTTTCCAGGTCTGTTAAAGTGATATATATGCTCTTTATCGCCCATTTATAGCAGAGACATTGTCGTTACGTAAACGGTTTCGTCGTGGAAAATTAAAAATGAATATAGGGAGAGATTAGTTAACAGTATTTTTAATACCTTTCACTTTTGCATGTACGGTAAATGCCAAGCTTATGTACTAAAACGTAAAGGAAAATTTGAAATTAAAATATTAGTACAATTCCACATGAAAAAGCGATCCGTACAATTAGCTTCACCTTGAGTTTCTTGTTCCCGAAAAAGGTGAAGATATTTGAGAATGAAGGGGCTCACATATCACAGGCCACTATTCCTATCTCTACACCGCATTGTTCTCATTATCTGTCATCATAAAATTACTTGGACATGAGTTCTTACGAAAATAAAAGAAAAATCTGCTCTATAAAACCTCTTCGATCCTTATCCAGGCTTAACTCATAGTCCTTCTCCTTCACACTCCCCATCTCCTGCTCCTCCTCCCACTCTTTCGCTATCCTCTATCACGACGCCATCCCCTCTCTCACTATTTCAAATCTCTCCACTCCACGGCTTCCCCATTGTTTGTAGGCCCACACTCACTCTCACAAAGAACGTGGGCACTGCTAAGCCCCGTGGATAATTCCCTCTCCAGCCAATTCCCTCGTTTCTTTCTCCATGCTGACCCCCTCCCCATCTCTCCCTACTGCCCTCCTCCCAAAACCCTCTCTTTTGCTCCCCCTCTCCATCTCTCTCTCCTGCTCTCCTCCACATCTCTCACTCCTGCCTCCCCCGCCATCTCTCCCGCCTCCCCATCTCTTACTCCTTCCCCTTTCCCATCTCCCCCTCCTGCCCCCTTCCCATCTCTCCCTCCTTTTTACCCTCACCATCTCTCCCTCCTTCCCATTCCCATCTCTCCCTCCAATCCTTCTTCCTGTCCTCCGACTTGCCACATGTTCCTTCAAAAATATAAGACCATTATCCCCATATATTCTCTCCTCTCCGTCCTCCTTAAATCCATCCTCTCATTACGCCCTCTCCTTGTTTCATTTCTTTCTATAGTCCATTTTCACCGCTCACTTCCCTCCTACTTCTTGCTCTCCGATGCACCTATCCCTGACCATTCCCATTCCCCTCTTATCGATTCCGCAGCCTTCGCCATACTTTCAGAATCCCTTTCTTTAGCTACAGCTCTCCTCCTGCTCCTATCACCCACGCAACCCCTCCGAATCCCCCCCACCCTCTCCCACCTTTGCCTCCACCTACTTCCCACTTTCTCCTGCCATCTCCCCCTTCTACCTCCCGAACATCTCATATTTCTCCACCTCTAATCCTGCATACTCTAGCGCCCCTCTTCATCTCCGCACCTCTTCCCCTTCCACTCCCATCCCATCTATGGGATACATCTCACCCCACTTCTCCCCTCCACGGCCCTTTTTGAGTTATGAGGCTCAGGATGGAAGGATTTGAGGAGGGAGGGCAAGAGAGACGGAGAGTGCGGTAAAAGAGAGAGAGGTGGAGGAGACTTTGAAGAGAGAGAAAACTTAATGTGGGCGTATACGACTCTCATTTTTTCCTCTCTTTCATTTCATAAATATGTCATATTTTTTCTCATTCTTTTTATCTTCTTCGCTATCTTCTCTCCCTCTCTGTCTCTCTCTCAGACCAATATCTCTTTTTGTTCCTTACTTTCAAATCTTGTATTTTTCGTTACTGAACCCCGTGCTCTTTTGAAGGTCGTTCATTATTATGCTCTCGATTTTCTAATTAATAAATTTTGTTTAACACTACTGTTTCTATAATATTTTTTAGCGATTTAAACTTTTTAGAATATATTTATTTAGCTGTGACAAAAGCAGGTTAATAGTTATCTATATTCTAAATAACATTAATTATTTAAAATGAACAATTTTTTTTCACAGATATTTTTTCTTTAACATTTCGTATATTTTTATGCTGAGTTTCAAAGCCAAGGATCTTGATAATGTTATCAAACCAAATACCAATCGTTTTCTTCCCTTTAACACTTTCGCGACATTTTCTCTCTCCCTCCTCCCTTTTCCACTCTCCTCTCTTTTTGCTTTTTTATCTAACTCCCGTGGGAAGCCCACCCACCATCGAATTCCTAATCGTATAAATCACGCTTGTCAAAGTGGTTCCCGGTGTGGTCTCGGGGTGTGTGCGAGTATGTGGCGAGGGAGAGGTTTAAAGGGATGGGGGAGGGAAGGGGGAGGGAAGGGATTAGGGAGGAAGGACATTGGTGGAGGAGAAGGGGGAAGCCGAATAAATCGACTCCGGTGATGTTCCCAAATGGTTGAAATTTACAGACATAATTAATACTAACGCGCCCATTCGAAGACTTCAACGCTCGATGTCGTTCTCTATACTCCCTTCTCTGTTCTCTTTCTCTTCTTTCCTCGCTCTCTCACTCGCCCCAACTCCTTTTTATATATGTATATACATGTATGTATATATAGTATTTATCTGACCGAATGTTGCATTCTTGTACTTTAAAAAGTCAATGTGCCGAAGTATTAGTTTTTTCTTTAAGCGTGAAACGTCATTTCTCTTCAAATCACCACGTGGTTAAGTTAATTTTACTCTTTAAGGAACTAAATCCGCGATACAAATACGACAAAATGACAAAATATTTTTTTGAAGAACCTTCTCAGCATTCATAGACGGCAATCTGCGATGCTTCGGGTTTTCAGTCTTTTATAGCGTTACGTAAGGAATAGCACTCTACTGCCTGACGACGTACCAGGAGTCTAATATCTAACCAGACTATTCTTGCATCTTCAACGTCTCTTCATTTTCCTCGAGGTTTTTATGTAGGATACTATTCCGAGACGAAAAATATTACAACTACAGGAAGAGTATTTTTTTCGAGTCTGCTTCAGGCGGTGACACCCACGCGCGCATCATATCGTCATCTTCCTTAATTTGGACGATACAATTAATGCGTTTTCCCCTCCACTTAAGGAAGAACGTCGCAGTGAGGGAGAGCTCGGAGTAGAAAAGCGTGGGTGAGGTTCCGAGGGAGAAGTGAGAGGGCAAGGCGGGGTGGATTTGGCGAGGAGGAGGAGGCAAGAAGGGGTTGGGGAGGAGAAGGGGGAGAGGGAGTGGGGGAGAGAGTTTAAGAGGGGCGTGGCGGAGAGAGGCGGCTTCGAATTAATATTCGCGCCGACGTCCCAACGGAGCCATTTTTCACTGGCCCCTGAAATGGACCGGTGCGGACTAGAGGATGCCTCGGGGACTGACAGGAAAATATGATATCAGAGGCTCCCGCACACTAATGTGACGTAATGATGGTCTTCCAGGCTCCGCCGTCTTTCTCTCGGAGCGCTGCCTCTCGTGGAAATTCATTAAAGAAGGACGGGATGGAGAGAAGGGGATAAATGGAAATAATAACAAGTGAAGTTCGCCTATTCTTTTTTCAATTTCGTTTTTATGTGATTTTTTCCACGGGGCATCAGTTATCCTGGTAGCCGGGTGGGTGGCGCGGTCTGTGAGGCTGCGTTTTGGGAGCACTGTCAGCAGCGTGGGGAGGAATAAAAGGAGAGGCTGCCAAATGCGACGCGTGAGTAATTCCGTGCATCAATCACCTTGGAAACTTTTAAGCCTCTTACGATTGGATTTCATGCTGGCACTAAGAGAGCATTAGGACTCGTGCAATCGGCCATAGGTGTTACACCGGAGGACTTGGATAGAGCATAAATCCAGTGTTTGGTGATCATTGATCACTTTTATCTCTCATGAAAAGGAATCCTTTCATAATTAATTAGATTTTGTTCTTTCCGTGATTCTTCCACCTCTGAATCGTTACTCTCTCAGCAATAGGAAACAGGTCTTCGTTCATCAGTCGCCTACTCACGAAATATTTACTCAAATAGTATTGTTTATTTTCACACAATATTTATTTGTGTTATCAAGAGATACATGCCTCTATCCAAGCTAAATCGTACCGAGCAAGTAGTTTCAGATTATTTTCGTGATCACTTCCTCTTCGACAAATTGTTTTTTCTATAACTACTTTATTAACGAAGACGATAGGGTTTACGAGTTATGCGAAAAAATCAATATGTATAGATCACATAATTTTTGGACATCTGGTCCAGTTTTGATGTAATTCTTTTCGTTTGATTAATCGTGATTTATGCGAGGCATTTCGTATAAAAATGCGGCATTTTCAAGCATAAATAATGAACAGCTTGGAAATCCATCATACGGATGAAGACTCGCTCTGCTTATGTGTAAATAAAGGATCGATCTGAATTCAGGATTTTCCTTTCATTTAACAAAAGTCAAAATCGTAAGTTTTCACAATTAATGATTTTGTAATAATCAGCTTCTGCAGATAAAATGTACAAAACGGATTTCGTATGACATAAAACTTTGAAATTAACTTTAGTGGAAGAAACTTTTCTGGCTTATCATTATTACCTTGATAATATATATATATATATATTCTCTCTCTGTAGCTGAAGAAGGAGTAGTTCCGAAAGCTTTACGTTTGTGATGTTTCTGTGTTTTTGTGTTATTTTACGTGTGTCGCTTCGACATCCCCGGGGCCTCGCCAACCTGAAGTCGTCTGATTGGTGAGTGCTCACTGGGTTTCCTCATCCCAACACCTTGTTGACATCCATATATTCATTTTACCTTTCCTTTTCCGTAAGTTGTTATACATATATATATATATATATATATATATATATATATATATATATATATATATATATATATATATATAATTTTTTCTTATTTAAACGTTTTCAGCGTAATGCTTATTCTAAACCGAATGCTTCATCTCTTGTGATTACTAGCGCTATCAAAATGGAAGTTGTCGGCGGAACTCCGCGTTAAGGCCGAAGGGTCCAATGGAGCACTTGATGGCGATATAACGGGCGACAGCAGCTCCCTTTTGGGGATGGCGGAAAATTCAGGAAAGGTTTCTCTTAAAGTTCGATTTTGATTCACATACGAGTGACCGGAAAATGAAAACCAACGGTTCAAATAATTTCGTGGTTTACGACGGCTACAACTTTCGGTGTTTTTTATGCGGTGCGTTGGTGTTGTGACGCCGTAAAGGACCTCTCTCGACCTTGCGCTGTCAAGCCTGTGGTCGCTGCAATAACTTCATCGGAAGATGCTACTCCCTCCCTCGCCCTCTCGCGCGTGTGTGGTGGGGGGAGAGAGGGAGAGGGAGGGTAAGGTGGGAGAGGGGAAGGGGGAGTTGGAAAAGGTGGAGGGGAAGGTGGGAGAGGGGAAGGGGGAGTTGGAAAAGGTGGAGGGGAAGGTGGGAGAGGGGAAGGGGGAGTTGGAAGAGGGGGAGGGGAGAGGGGAAGGTGGGAGAGGGGAAGGGGGAGTTGGAAAAGGTGGAGGGGAAGGTGGGAGAGGGGAAGGGGGAGTTGGAAGAGGGGGAGGGGAGAGAGGGGAAGGTGGGAGAGGGGAAGGGGGAGTTGGAGGAGGTGGAGGGGAGGGAGGGAGAGGGAGGGGAAGGTGGGAGGGGGGAAGGGGGAGTTGGAAGAGGTGGAGGGGGGAGTGGGAGGGGAAGTTGGGAGAGGGGAAGGGGGAGTTGGAAGAGGTGGAGGGGAGGGACGGAGAGGGCTACCATGGGAGCCAAACCTCTCCCATACACTCTCTTTTACACTCCCTTTCTCCTCCTTGGGCCATAAGACCGGATGACCTTTGGCACCATAATGTCCTTCTCTTCTCTCGTGTGATTCCAGCTCTCTTTAACGTCTCTTCCCGGCAGCATCCTCCACTGCTTCCGACCATAAAATAAAACCGCCACGAACCCCCGCACGCCTGCCTCCTGCTCCTCTCCCGCTCCTTCACCACCACACCTCCTCCGCATCTTCCTCCACCGTTTTCCATTCGCCTACGCTCACTCCTCCTGACAGCCGACGAAGTTCCTTATTTTGCTTTTGTTTTAACTTATATTCGGTCCTTTGAAAAGGAGTTTCCTCTAAAGCGCCTAAGCATCTCCTAGATTCCACCAATCCTACAAGTGGTCTTGAACGATTTCTTTTTGTCTAAATTCTGTTTGAATTCAAGATTTAAAAAAATAGACTGATACTGCTTTTCTTTTTCCCGTGGTCTTGATTGACCCCAGCGATATTTTTATTGGCTTCTGGTGATTTCTGAGACCATAGATATTAACTTGCTTTGGCAGCGTTCTAAATTAACTGGTCGTATTATTTAAGGTTTTTATAAGAAACACAGTTTTGCTTTGAAAACAGAAATCTCGGTGAAAATGTTCTAACTATCGAAACATCCAGCTATGGAACATAATTTTAACCTGTATGAGCACAGATTGGATTATATTCAGTATGTATTGGAGTTCTAGAGGATTTAGGAACGTGAAAGCTAGATATTTCTTGACTATTTGTAGTTAAATTTCATTTCTCTCTGCATTGAACGCGTAAATGCGTGATAAACTAAGTCAAGGATGCTTCTATGTAAAAATGCATTCATAGCCTGGCCGGATAAGTTTATTTTGTAAATTTTACGATGATACCAAAAAGCAGGTATCACTCAAGATAGGTTTACTTAAGCAAATATTATATATGAATTACTTCGAAGTTTGATCACCCAATGTAATCTAACACAAACGTTCATTCCAAAAATAAAATCAGATTTCAAAAATATTTAGTGTAAAGATCTTTTATTCGACGATCATTAGCGCCGGAGAACGTAACAATTACAAAATTATCATGAAAATCGACTTCAGTATTAATTATATACACTAACTTGTTAAATTTCCCACCAAACGAGACGTATTCTGAGCTTTGAATCATAATTTCCTCGAAAGAGACAGTTTATTGTACCATAAACAGTAGTAACTATTAATTTTATCTTTTCGTGATAATGAAAGTGTTATTAAAATTATGACACGTTTCACTTAAATATTCACCATGGGAGAACACTTCAAAAGGATTCCTTTAAACGCTTTTGATGGAAGTGCAGGGGACGGCCAGAATGTAAGGATCTTTTACATCGCCACAGGCAATCCAACTCTTTCTTCGCCTCCTCCTTTGCCTCCCTTCTCCAACTTCACTTCTCACCTCATTCCGCTTTCTCTCTCCTCGCCCCCTTTCCCCTCCTACTTCTCCCTGTCCTACCCCTCCCCTCCTCCTTCCCTCTATCCTACCTCTCCCCTCTAACCCTCCCTCTCCCGTTCTCAGCCTCCAAGACCCTGCTTCCGTCTCCCGACCCCATCACTGTCCCACCGCGGCGCAATCTAAAGCAGCATCTTCCCCAAACCTGCCATCCAACCCATCCCTTCCTCCCCCTCCCCTTTCTCCCTCCCCCTCCTCCTCTCGCTCTCCCTTCCGCTCTCTCCACACGTCCTTTATGGTCCACGAATTCCTTTGCCGGTTTTTTCTCCCTTACTTTACTTTTGGTATTTCCACGTTGATGTCCTAGGTCCATCCACACTTCTTTACTCTGACAGCGCAACACAACTGCTACCCCCCCCCCCCTGCCCCCCTCCCTCCCCACCCCCTTCATGCCTCGGCGTATACCCGTTCCTTCCACATCCTTGAAACACCCGTCGACCCGGCTTTTAAGTCGCTCGCCACTTTTAACTCCAGCATTCTCATTGTGGTGTATGTTACGCGGGATTTCAAGGCAGGCGGCCTACGGATCGAGCCCATTCTGTTTCTTGCAGCCACTTCGACCCCGAGCTGCCGTTATTGGATTTTTTTGCCGCCGTTTTGCGCGCAAATATAAGGAGAATAGCATGCGTTTTGTGATCTCCGTTTTTTAGGGATAGAAAGAAAGCGGCTAAAATATAGTCCATTAATCAGCAGTTTTTGAAGCTACGACGCAGAAAGGGACGAGAAAAACAGAAAATTGCTGTTGAATGCAAATGTGATGGTCATTTTCTCATGGAATGCTCGTGTTTTGTCTTCGCAAAGGTAACCAAGGACGAAATTTGATGCGCTCTCCAACTAGGTTACTCGACGCATTTACAGCCTTTCAACCAGAAACTGTAGAGATTCGATTTTATGCAGCGCCTTTGGCACTCGATAATTTTTATTCTGTAGGAATTTACGCCATGACCTTTTCTTAAAAAACAGTAAAATCAGAATGCAACATTTATTGCTTGGGTGAGGTGTGTTTAAGTCTAAAGCAGTCTTGGCGAGATGGCGACACTTATCTCTCTCTTATCTCGTCCGATGAATAACATGTGATTTAATTATACAAATGTAAGTTATTTTTCAAATTAAAATTAGGAACGCAAAATACCCGACACGGCGCCATTTTTCTTGGTCCGATTTTAATATCGCAAAAATATTAATACGGACGTTCGCTATATCCTCGAGATTCTTATGACTTCGCACAACACTTCCATGGATTATCTTGACTAAACTTAACGGTGATTAGATAATTTTCGTTTCTCTTCGCCATTAGGATGTATTTTTCATCGGATAAAGTTAAAGAAATTTTAACGCATAAGTTAATCCCGACTTTCTAAAATATATTTCTGAATTTTAAAAATTTTGATTAATTTTTAAATCATCTATAAACTTTAAATTCAAACGACATTGGTAAATTTTTGAGATCTGATCCTCGCTTGCTTCCTCATTATTTATATTTACGTCATCACCCTGCAGCCCGCCAAAAAATATGGTAGTGCTTGCCATTGTAAAATACGGTAATTGCAATCTCTGTGAGGGTATTTTTAGTGTAGGAAAAAATCGGTGCAATATACATTTCACAAACTTTCTCGCATGCGTTATTGGACTCACACTCTATTCCCACTCCTGCCTATTGGCGATTTATTGAGGCTGTAAGTAGAAATGTTGCTACAAAAACAACAACACCACTGAAATTTTTCCCCCGCCTGAATAATATTAATATAACGCTAACCCCATATATGTGAAAGTCGAACTTGATAAATAGTTACAACATATATATATATATATATATATATATATATATATATATATATATATATATATATATATATATATATGTATATAAAGCCCAGTGAGCATTCACCAATAAGTTGTCTTCAAGTTGGCGAGCGTATGAAGTGTTGATTGGCGAAGAAGCCATATAGGCGCTTAAGCATTACTACTGGATGCCTCAAGTGACGTCTTAGGACTGGGGAGACCTAGCGTCAAAACTCGATATATTGTAATGTCGCTGGACGCTATATAGTTATTTTTGATAAATATGGCTTATTTAGTATTGTCGATGATACCACGTTCGTGTTAGGAAAATACGATAAGAAAGAGAGAGTAACGAAAATGCTAGATGAGTTAGGTTGGGAGAGTCTACAAGAAAGAAGAAGGCTGAACAGACTTGGCAACATGTTTAACGTTTTTACCGGAATGCCAACTTTTAATAACTTTCAGAATAGGATTAACAGTCCGCCTTATTTCAGTAGACTGGACCACAAACATAAAATTAGCTACCTAAAACAAAAAACTAACATTTGCAAAATCTATTTTCTGAATATGGCCACAGAGGAACGGAACAATTTACCTGAGGGAGTTTTTGAGCCTTTCCCTTGAGACAAAAATTATTTTTTAACCCTTAAACCCCGATATGGGTAAATTTTACCGCTATCTCTCTTTATTTTTGGTCACCTTCCCCTTCCCTTCGCAGATATACCTTGAAACCATCAGTATGTTTCTAGCTATTGTTGGGCAAGATCGCACAAAAATTTTAATTTTTTTGTGAACTTTTGCTATTTTAAAAACATTTTTCCCAAGGTCTACGGGTAAAAATTACCTATAACTATTCCAGTAGTCGAAGAACCAGACGCTAGCCGCTAGCAATATTTTATAAAATAGTTGACATCGCATCCAATAATGCTTACACATTATATTTACATCATAAAGGCACAGACGAAATATCGAGATTCAAATTCATTGAACAACTCGCGCTGACCCTCGTCCGTCCACATATGGAATGAAGAGTCAAGAAACCTAAAGTACGACCGGACATACAAGACAAAATAAGTAACATTTTACGTAGAGCTTCCAAAAGAAAAGTAGATACGACAGAAGTAAAAATCGACAAATTGGGAAAACGGACGAACTGTAGGAACTGCCCTTATACAAAACAAAGAAAAACTACTCATAAGTGTTTGAAGTGCGGTATTCTTATGTCTGGAATGTTCCAGAAAAGTGTGTATTAACTTTTCAGACAATATTTGAAATAACATAATATTGTGTATATTAAAATGTATTAAATTTGTAATTAAAAATTTATTTCTAGAATTTTCCCTAATCCTTCCAAAAATACCCAATCATAAAAAATATGTATATGAAAACAACAATAATAAGAAATGCTGAAAAAACCTTTTGCATTTTTGTTACCAAAAGAATATTAAAAACATAGGGGTAATAGTTAATTATACTCGCAGGTAACGTAAGTTTCTCATGCTCGGGGTTTAAGGATTAAATAAAGTAAAATACTGTCAACAATGACTAAAGATGGAAAATAATGTTGTTAAATATGTTAAGATTCCAGTAAACAATTATGTACGTATAATATCCTAAATGCATACATATATCGTTTTAATGTAAATGACACAATTGTTATTCAATTACTTCTAAACCCCTGTTTATATGGTAATGACAAAAGACGACTGAGTTTGAAGGAGTTGGTAGGATTGCTTGGTAGGGTGATGTGCGGTGGTGACTCTGAGGGCCTCGTTACCGCTACGGTAGCCGTGAAGGCCTACCTTGAACCTCTAGAACTCTCAACTCAGGAATCTGATTGCCATTTTGTGCTTAAAAATTGTCCCTATGTTTTCTTTAAGACATCTATACAAATGTCGCTTTATATCCTTATTGTTATGTTGATCTTGTCACCTGGCCTAGAGCCAAATTGCATTGTGTATTTTAATAATATTAATAGTAAAAATAACTGAATGAATTTTAACATAAATCATTTAAGCTATTTTACGCTGGTTTCCAAAGAAAACTTATGAAATGGTCGTGTCTGTGTGTCCCCCACTAAAAGCTTTTGCATCATTAATTGAATTAATTAACGAAGGAGCTCGAACTCGAAGCTCCTAACAGGAAAAATATATGAATAGAATATTGTATGTGGTATGTGAAAAATTGTAAACTGAATCTTCTGAATCTTCTGAATATGTTTTTATATGTTTTAAATATGTTTTTTTTTATATATGTTAATTTTGTAACCTTGCCACCGGGCCAGGCGCCCACTTGCATTGTATATTGAAATAATAATAATTGACCGATTTTCATGAGACTTGGTATGAGGCACGTGCCGCCAGGGCCCACTTCGGGGCTATATTTTATTTGGCGAAGATTGAAGTCTCGGGTTCGATTCCAGGAACGTATTTCCCTATTTGTTTTACCTAGGAAGTCTCAAATCCACCTTGCAGAGATGTTTTCTTTAATACTTTAAAATATCTTGAAACTGTGATATAGGAGCGAGTTTTGTACTTTTCTAAGGGGAAAATAATGTAGATTATAATTCTTACCACATAATTTTGATAATTTATCGTTTTTTCTTGAATTTCTACATAACACAGCGTTTTTGCGCTTTAAATCGCATTTTATCGGAATGTTCCCATAGAGACGATTATTAACGAACTCGGTTTGGGCATAGACGTGTGAATAAATGGCTTATTAGTGCTTTTCGTCATTGCTGAAAAGTACTATTATCTTCGAGATGACCGTCCGTCCGTCCGTACGCATATATCAGGGAAGAATTGGCAGAACCAATTTCAACCAAATTTGGTACATAGAATGTTCACATAAATACATGACCAAAATGGTATATTTCGATCGAATCGACTAAGCAGGGGCGCCAATATTGCAAAATTAAACTTTTCGGTAATTATAAATTTGTCAGGAATTGGCTTAACCGATTTCAACAAAATTTTGAATAAAGGAGGTGTGCAACATAAAAAACAAAATCAAGATGTTTAGCATAGATATCGAAATCAGGGCTGCCACAATACAAGTAATAAAACATTTCTTTTTTAAAAGAATTTGTGTTGAATTGTCCAAATCAATTTTAACCAAATTTATTATTTATAATGTGCACACATGCAAAACCATATTAGCATATTTAGACCGAATCAGGCAAACATGGGTGCCACAACTACAAATTAAATTCTTTCAGTAATTAAGGATATGAATGGATTTGGCTACACGGATTTCAATAAAATTTTGTATACTAGATTTGTACAACATACCACAATAAAATCAAGATGCATAAATCTGAGCTAACTAGCATGGCTACCACAGTAAAAAGTTAAATAATAATTCTATCACGCGTATTTCTAGAGAGCTGACCGCATGGAATTTAACCAAATATGGTACATATAATATTCATATAAATAAATAACCAAAACAGTATATTTCAACCGTGCCAACTAGACAGAGCTACTACAATATCAAGGTTAGAATTTTTCAGTAACTACAAACTTTGAAGGAATTGGCTGAACTGATCTCAAAGAAATTTCGTTTTTAGGGCGAGTATAGAATGGCAAAACGAAATAAACATGTTCAGAACTGATCTAAAAAGCAGGGCTACCACAATACAAGGAAAAATTAATTTTCTGATTTCAAAGCAAATGCATTAGTATACGATTATACTACGGCGAATTTCGCGAAAAGCACTTCTGTAACACGGAAAACCTGTGTACACCCCTAATTGTCTTCTTTTCCACTCGATTACCCTTCAGCAATGGACAGTTGTTCCATACATGCAAAATATAATGTCAGAAAGAGGACTTTGACATTGCTTTGAGTATTTTAAACCTGATTATGCTTATTAATTTGTTTTACAATTTTTATGTATCATTGATAGACTTGTTGGGATTCGATGTAAATCAAAAAACGTCGATAAACCGATTTTTTTAAATTTTCAAAATCGATGAAAATGAATAGTCGTCGATAAGCGTCGATTTTCCAACAAGATGGAAATGTATATGTCCAAATTTATTTAAGACGTTTCTGTATACTTTTTTCGCAGTATTATTTTCTACCTACGATTTCGTTCCTTTTCTGGGCTTTCGTTAACAGTGGGACTGAAAGAAGAGTATTTTCTTACACTCAAATATGTCTTTTTGAAAAGCTTACGCTTCTACTCTGGACAATCAGGTAACGCAAGGTCCTAGGGTAGTTTTGAAAACACGTGTTTCTTAGCCCTTTTGAAGTTTTTGAGATTATATTTGCCGACCTAATGGTGGCATACTCCACGAGCCTTTCTATGCAGATAAGGTCATGGATATGCCCTACTGAGAATGTCTCGACCCCTGTTAATACAGCCTTAAAGACCTAAAGCTGCTTCACACTGGAGGGACGGTCGCGGTTGGGACATTTTAGACCAAAATATAAAAATCCTATTTTCAATGGTGTTTCTATGGAGAAGTCTCAAATGCGTTCACAGGACGCGGTTAGGACTCTGCACGAACCCCTTGGGTCGCTCGAGGAGGCAACTTTTGTTCCAAGCCCCTTCGAGTCCTAGCCTCTTTGGTTACTATCGGCAATCCTCAGTGATATCCGAAGTAGGCTTGAATCTTTCTGCTAGTTAGGAGCATCCATAAACTACGTCACACTGTAGGTGGGGGCAGGAATGCGACCGAGGCCTAACCTACAAGTGTGAATGGTCTCCGCACAAATAGTACTAATAGCGCCCCCAACGCGACCGTCATCCTAATATAGATGAAATTCCTTGTAACAACTAATGCCGCAAGTTAAAAATGTCAATATTCGAAGGGTGGATTTTTCTGTATCAAATCTCTTCCTCGGCATTTTTTTTGTCTTCAAATATTCGATATATGTTCTCTTCTTGGGACTGGAGAACTCGATCATATCTGCTCTTCCCCGACTTCCATAACAATTACCGAAGTGTTGAATTCCAGACAATCTTCAAGAGCCGTTGACGCGTTCAGATCAAATATTCGCCACACATGTTTACAGCTTTGGCAAAGTGACTACATGCCAAGCCTCTGCTGCGTTTTCGATGGCTTAGTTATATTATAGTCATCGTAAAAGTCTCTTATAATAGTCACTATCTGTTTTCTAGTTGAGCTGGGATAAGCGCTGGCGTATAATAGTTCTTGAGCGTGACACCTTTATCCATAGATTTCAACGAAGAAGTCGTGCAAGGAGGCGAAAAATTACCTCAGCACGTTCAGATAAGTCGTGGACGCGTCTATGATCATCGCCTCTTGTTTCAGATTTTTTTTGCAATAGTTCTTCCGAGAGATATGGTTATAAGTGAAAATTAAGCCATTTCTGTGGTAGACTTGTGGTTACTGTCAGAGTTGGAACGCCAAATCAAATATGCATAACCAGTCATGGTCCTTGGGATCTCTGAGTAGCAGAACAATAAAAGTTTAATCTCGCAATCGTTCCCACCAAACTGAAGGATCATCCGATATTTTCATCCTTAGAAAACTGGCGGAGTCTTCTCTTCTGTTAAAAAAATATTTCTTCTGTCACAAGCTCCCAGCGAATACACCTTATTCGATGACTTTTCATAATGCTATTTATAGCATCCTCTTTATCTGCAATGGTTCATTTGACTCTCACTTTAATGTTATGGAAATTGCATATATCTCTTATCCCCAACCCCGAATACTCCCACAAGTTGTCATTTATAATTCTCCCCGTATCCTTACTGTATTGTGTCTATAAATACTTATATATAATACATTTTAAAAAATGGAAATTAGCTCGTAGCGTTGATATTGATATTATATCCAAACAAGAAAGTTCTCTCCATAAATTCCATAACACCAACTCGGATACAGGTTATTTCTATTATTACGAATTGAAGCGCGTGTTCGTTGAATCTGGGATTGGAGAAATCGTTCCGCCCATAATTACGTTAAACACCAATTGAAAGATAAAACTCGTCCTTTAGCGGATTCGCCTCTGCGGTGGGTCCTTCAGGTGACTCACTGGCTGTCCAATAAGGAATTCGGCGCGTTGACGGTGCAGATAAACACAAAAGCGACTCGAAGATAAGAAGTGATGGGGATTTCCATACAAGTACTCGTGGATTACGCAGCGCATTCCGGAGCCAATTGTATTTTGGATAAATATGAATTTATTATTCATTTGTTTTTAGAGAACATTGTAGAAAAGGCTGGTTGGTAACATGTAGTCGTTTCCCAAGATTTAATTTTTATTCTTTGGTTTACTGGTAGTTACATGCGGTCAGCTAATTGTGGTTTGCTTCGATAATTGGGTTTTACTTATTGTAGGACATATGTAGAGAAAGTATTGTGAATGTAAAAACAATTGAATTCGAGATTTTGATGAATAGTGTCGTTCTTGTGTTTCTGAGTCCAAAAAAGCGGTCTTTACAATTCCGTCTATCTGTAGTATGCCGTCTGTCTGTAGTATGCCGTCTGTGAGCCGAGACCCAAAAAGCGCCATGCACATTGGTCGCGACCCCTGCATCAAATTTATCGTCATTAATTACTTCGTGACGGTGTAGGCATGCGACAGTATTATATATATATATATAGGTTTGTGTGTCCTAAATAATTTGTTAGAATTTACCATGCACTAATAGTGGAAGAAAATCGACTTAGTAACCGAGGAGACTTTCGTCAAGTTTGAGAAATTTATAGTAGGAGAGGAGAAGAGAAGACACAGGGTCTGCGAGAAAAAATTGCTTTCACTTGTACAAGCCAATTAGCCAATCACAAAGCTGTGTATTTTATCATAAACATTTTAGTAGCGTAATTTATTTTACCATTAAAACGTTAAGTGACATAACACGTACACAATTTTTCAACAAAAATAATAAATAACGCCCTCTCCCACCTTCCTCCCTCGACGTCCCTCCCATTTTCTCCCTTCCTCTCCCTCTTTCCCTTCCTCCTCTCTTCCTCCCTTCCTCTCTCTCCCTCCTTTCTTTTCTTCCTCCCTCTCTCTCCCTTCCTTCTCTTCCTCCCCCCCTTTCTCTCTCCTCCTTCCTTTCTCTCTCCCTCCCTTCCCCTCCCCCTCCTTTCCTTTATCTCTTCTTCTCTCTCTGCCTCCCTTCCTTTCTCTCTCGTCCTCTCTCTGCCTCTTTCCTCCAGATCTTCTATCCCTCCCTTCCTCCCAATTAACCTTCCATACTTTCACCCTCCCAAAATCCCTTTCTCTACATCTATATAATCGCTTATTCAAGTAAAGAATCCATTCAACAGGGAACTATCGATCTCATCTTATGGCTGAAAATTTTCAAGAACAAGCATTTAAAAAATACTTGTCCTAATCTGGTTATTTATAACCTTGCTGTGGGTATTGGACTAAGAAAGTATTTTTAAACGCTTGTTCTTGAAAAAAATCCATACTAAATGCCAGTCTCATTAAGATACGCAATTTCGCGAAACATCTAACAATTAGGGTTGCTATGACGGCGAACAATTTTTCCTACATAAAACGTGAAATTTTGGCGTTAAAGAAAAATTTGTGGGCGTATTTGATAGGCATTCCAAAATGGACGTAAAAAAATAAATTGTAAGTATTTTAGGCGTCCTTTGGTTTAAGTCTCGAGTTTGTACGATGATTATAAGCAATTTAAAAACGATAAAGTAAAAAGGCTTGCACGCTGCGTTTCAGCTCTTCCTATATTATTTAAATAGAGAAAATAAACGTTCCTGAATCAAACCCATGCTGCTACTGTGGACTTTAAACATGCTAAAATTTAAGAGAGGCAAGTAAAGTAAGTAAATACTGAAAGTATGATTCAAATTGGGAATATTGTTCGTGATTCAAAAGCGGTTTGAAAGACGAAATTTTTTAAATTTAAATGTTCGTGACACGGAGATTTTAAACAGAAAATATGAAAATTCAAAAAATTTCCTATTTTAAAATGAAATACTGTAATTGTTCAATAAACTTACCTCACAGTAATTCATTTAGGAATAAAATGCATATATTACACAAAGTTACGCCAGAAACAGTTGTTTTAAAAAATCTTTAGTTTGTTAAGATGACAATGACAGCTTTGTTCATTCATATGGAGCAAGAAGAAAGAATGTATGCTTTTAATTGTGTGATTTAACTTTAGAATAAATTTCCTATTTAGTCGATCTTCTTCCACTCGAAGGTCTATGGACTTCATTCATAATTTTTTAAACGATACATTTCTATATTTTAAAACAGTAATTTTTGTTTGGCAGAGGCGCCACTTTTAGTTTGCAGCAACAATCAACAAGGCTCAAGGTCGATCCCGTAGCCATGATGATGTGCATCAAAAAGACCCTATTTTCACACTTGACCAATCTCATGTTGCAGCTCGCCATTTCAACCATCCAAGTCGAATTCCTTTTACTGCTGTTACGGCTTCGAGCAACAAAATTAGAAATTTTGTCTTTCGGGAAGCATTGCTGTATTTGAACGTATTGCTTAAATTTATATATTTTTCTATTATCGATAAATTTGCAATGTATTGCCACTTAGATCATACTGTACTCAAACCATGGCAAAGATTTCATAGCGAAATCAGCACCGACGCCATTGATAACACAGGGAATCTTCACATTGCGGAATGCTACACAATATGATTTCTTTGTGTGCTACAGATACAATTCTGAAAAATCCTTAGATTATCATCCAAACGTCTCCCAAAATTGCAAACTTGTTGATTTCTGGCACAATTTTTGAAATCTATCTAAAACAGCAGAATGCATGCATTATCAATGGCGTGAGTCCCGATAACAGCAATGATCACACAGACTAGTGGGAAAGAGAGAAAGGTGATACGTGCGTATAGGAAAATAGCCACTGGTAGCTGTCGAAGAACTGATTTGTGATAAATAGCTTTGATATTCATATCTGAAATGGAATTGTGTCAATGTTAATGACTAAAAGGTCCCTTTCGCTGCCAGAAGACTATAAAATCGTGATAAATACAGGGTTCGGTGTGAAACTTTCTCCCTTGAATCCGAGGTTTGAGTGTGTACAATAGATACATATCAATATCCGAAAACATAAACGCAGCGGCGGATTCAAGAGTGGCCGCACTTGGCCCCATAAAGTAAGGGGGCCCAAAAATGTTTTCATACATAATCTCAAAAATGTTTGTTATCTAAATTAAAATAAACAAGAAGAATAAATAAATTTTTTGCTCCGCTATACATTATTTCACCGTACAGTCCTTCTGTTGGTTTGGTTTGGCTGCCCTTCCTATCATAAACGTGCACGTTAGGTGCACAGCAGCACGGGTCGAACGTGCGAGACCCATTTGTAATTCAAATCCCGATACTGTGCAACTTCGTTTTTTCCTTTGCATCACAGATATTTATTGATATTAAGATAATTTATTTTGATTTATACGATTACTACGATTGACAATCTGTTGAATTGCTTGGATTTACTTGAAGATGATAGTTTGAGTAATAAATATCCCAATCTAACAAGATTGGAAAGGTGTACTCCATGTCGGAGTACACAGAGTTTCCAAATGCGTTCTTTGAGATTTCACAATGTTCTCAATATTTTTCACTGAGATGAGAATTTAACGAGAAGCAAGCGAGGTACGTTATAAAATACATGTAGGCCTTCATGTAAAGTAGTAGTAATTATTGTCCGATTATAACAAAAATTGGAATCGGTCAAATAATTTCAACAAAACTACCCAATACCAAATTTCATAACAATATGTCAAGCGGTTCCCGAGTTGAAACAAAGGAACACTGTCACCTACTTGTAAGTCTTCATGTGAAGCGGTCGTAATTGTTGTCAGATTTTAACCAAAATTGGAATCGATACATAAATTTAAGTAAAACTTCCCAATACAAAATTTAATCAAAATACGTCCAGCGGTTCCCGAGTTGAAACGAACATTTTTCAACAACATGTAGGTCACGTAAAGTGGTCGTAGTTGTTGTCCGATTTTAACCAAAATTGGAATCGGTCGACCAATTTTAGTAAAATGCGAAAATTTATTAAAAATAAGTCAAGCGGTTCCCGAGTCGAAACAAAGGAACATTGTTAACTACATGTAGGTCATGTAAAGTGGTCGTATTTTTGTCCGATTTTAACCAAAACTGGAGTCGGTCGATCAATTTTAGCAAAACTCCCCAATATCAAATTTCATCATAATGCGTCCAGCGATTTCCGAGTTTTAACATGCGGACGGACGGAGGGACGGAAACGACCTCCCCTATATGCGTTCACTTGGTGCACTTTTTGCAAAGAACACATGATAATGTCACTGGATGATATACTATCGGGTAAATGAGGGCGAATCAGGTCAAAAATGGAAAAACGGCTGCTTACTATTTACGATATATTCCTCTAACCCTTAACCCTCATGAGGTTGGGTGAATAGGGTCAATACAGACTTTTGTAATCTTTTTTGCATATCTGATTCCCACACCGGGATAAAAATTTTTATGCGACAAATTTCATCTACTACATTATCAAATAGAATATTTCCCACAAAAGAGTTATTGCTCTGTTCAACAACACAACCCTCGAGGTACCATTCCTTGTCATTCCCTTGTCGCTGCACTCTTCAACCAACATTGCTGGAATAGGTTCGCTGTGTTTGATATGGCAAAACCGACAGAAGGGGTCACATCCATTCTTCTCTTTTTCATTTTACAATACAGAATAGGATTTTTTATTTTCCCTCTATTTCTATCCACCTATCTATCTCTCCCCTATCTCCCTCTTTTTTAAATTTAAAAGCATTGGACTAGTTTGCATGGAATCAGAATTTCTCATTGTTTAAATCTTGAAGAATTTCCGATTTTTTCCGGCATCAAACTATTTGCAAGTTAGTTCGGCATGGATTTGGATTCACTTTTAAGTAACAAAAAATATACTTTGTTCTTTTGGCTATACAATTGCCCAAATATGAAGATCGCGTCTTAGAAGTAACTTATTTACAAAAGCACTGTTACGGGTATAAAGGCGAAGCAGCATATTTCTTATAAGGAAATTTTAATAAAATATTGACTAAACAATTACGTCGCATTGAAAGGTGTTTAAAATTTTCCTGATACTTTCAAGTAGGACGAGGGATTTGTCAGTCTTAAGATAATCATGCTCCCGCAACATTTATAGTAACATGTCTGCCACTTGCACCGTTACTTGCAATTTGGCAGTAACGACGAAAGGAGATTTATTTATTTCACCTCAGGGTCTTGGAAGGGAGGTTTTAACAGCGGCGGATTTAGGTAATCCGAGGCCTCTGGTGCTAACAATAATCACTTTGTTCCCCTAACACTCAAATATATAGTGAAATTTAACCTATGTTTAACTATGTTCCTTTGTTTCAACTCGGGAACAGCTTAATGTATTTTAATAAATTTCGTATTGGGAATTTTTACTAAAATTGGTCGATTGGTCAATTATGGTTAAAATCGGACAACAATTACGACCACTTTACATGAAGACCTACAAGTAAGTGACAATGTTCCTTTGTTTCAACTCGGGAACCGCTTGACATATTGTTATGAAATTTGGTATTGGGTAGTTTTGTTCAAATTAATTGACCGATTCCAATTTTGGTTAAAATCGGTCAATAATTACGACTACTTTACATGAAGGCCTACATGTATTTTACAACGTACCTCGCTTGCTTCTCGTTAAATTCTCATCTCAGCGAAAAATATTGAGAACATTGTGAAATCTCAAAGAACGCATTTGGAAACTCTGTGTACTCCGACATGGAGTACACCTTTCCAATCTTGTAACATATCGAGTATTACCCCCAGCGATAAGAATAAATATCTTGCCACAGACACCAAATATGTCGATTATATGCTGTTATATTTTTATTTTAATCAACAGAACTCTCACAAAGTTAAGCTATTTTTAGCTTTGGAATTCAATTCGTTAAAAATAATTATCAATTTACAATGTCACATAGTCAAAATTTAAAAAAAGAATGTATAAGCGCCATCAAGTTTTAGATTTAAAATTAAAATTGTGTCCACTGCAAAAAACATTTGTCCGTATACATTTGAAAATGCCCTTCCACACTCATTGGGATGAAATAAAATAAAAAATGCACAACTTATTTCATAAATAAAAAAGAGAACTATCGCTGGTCGACACGAATTGACCGATCGCTCGCTCTTTAATCTTCTCCCCCACTCCCTCTTTTTTTTACATTGCCGGTCACGTGGGCTGAAACGTCTCAATCGCCTCTCTCCTCCTCCTTCCGTTGCTTTGAGAGCGTGTGTATGTGTGTGTGTGCGAGAGTCAGCCACTTGGGTGTTCCAGCCGCTGCCTCCGCGCGCAATTAAGTTAACGGTTCGCTTACCCCTGCGGCCAACCAGCAGCCCTGTCAGTCTTCCCTTCCTCCCCCTCCTATCTCTCTCTCCCTCTACCTCTTTCTCTACCTCTTCCTCTCTCTCCCACTCCCTTTCTATCCATCTCTCCCTATCTCTCTCTATCTCTCTCTCTCTCCCTGTATCTCTCTCTATCTCTCTCTATCTATCTCTATCTCTCTCTGTCTGTATCTCTCTCTCTGTCTCTGTCTCTATCTCTCACTCTCTCTATCTCTCTCCCTGTATCTCTCTCTCTATCTATATCTCTCTATTCTATCTCTCTCTATCTATCTGTCTCTATCTCTCTCTCTCTCACTATCCATCCTCTCTGCCTCCAATCTCTTGCCGCACGATAAGCGAAAGAATATGTTTGAAATGCGAATCGTTCTCTCTCTCTCTCTCTCTCTCTTTCCTCCTTCCCGTCTCATCCTCTTACTCCTTCTAATTCGTCCTTTCTATTTCCTAATTAAATAAAAATGTTCTCACCTAATCTGCCATCGGGTGAGGCGTCATTCGCCCTTGCAGTTAATGACCTCGGTGGATCTACGTTTTAAAAACCCCTATCTCTTCGCCGTTGACTCATTGTTCCTCGCCATCATTCAGCCATTCATTGACGAGTTAGTTGAGAATTTTTATGGTAGTTATTGAATTTCAATCAAACCTCTTATTCACGTCGAAATTGCTCCAATACAATTCATATTTTGCCGTTATAAACCCTCGCTTATATACATACTTATATCAACAGATTATTCTCATTTATTGATGTTGTTACTATTCATTACCACATTGAATTCGACGTTAAGCAAAGCTATGCTAGTATAAAATTTTTGGAATTGGTATGAAACGAATCAGGTGAAAATTCCATTGCCTATATCATGTGATATCTCTCTAAGTAATGCTCTTCTTTTCATTGTAGAGGTAATTCGCATACTTACAATTGGATAAGTATCATCGTTGACTTAAATGAATAATTGATTTTGAATAAAATGTTTTTTTTAATTTAGGCAGCTATGTGTACAAAACTATGTAGACATAACTGAATGATGACTTTTTCCGATTGGATAATTATTATTATTATTATAAGTAAATACATTAGGAATACATTTACATAAATTATTACAATTACAAAAACAATTCGTTACAAATTTCAGGGAGGAAACTTGATCTGGTCCTACAGAGCCATAGGTTCGTCTGTAGGTGCCAATTTTCCCTTTGGATCCAGTGTTTAGTTTTTTAATAATTACACACTTTACACATACAAATAAATATTTTCCTTTTTACCAAACAATATTTCAATAAATAATATTTAATAATATTTAAATTTAATTCCAATAATTATTTGCATTCATTTATCATAATCTCTCTGAGCCCACCGCATTGCAATCAGCGACATCACGTAACAAAATCGAAAAATCGATCTATCGCATTTCGATTCTTCGGATCGACTTGTTCTTCCTTCTCTTTTCAATGCCTCGGCGCACGCTCCCTTCTGCAATCGCATAAATAAGGAGAAAATCGAAAGGAACTTAGCCGCCCTTTAAGCGGCGTCCAGAACGAAAAACCTCTTGGTGGTTTCTTTCAATCGCTCTCTCGTTCTATCGTTGGATTTTTCTCGGCCCTTCGAAATAGTTTTCCCCCCACCATCCCTCCCGCCCTGCATACCTCTTGCGCTCTCCTTCTCCCCCTCCCCCCGTTCTCGCTCTTTTACCTCACACATCGACAGGCGCCCTCTCCCCTCCCCCCCTCCCGTCCCGCCGCACTAATAGAGATATTAGGATCGGGTCGGCACCTTTGCCCACCGCAAGGCAACCGCACGATTGAGGGAAGTGTCTGGGAGAGGTGGTGCGAGAGGGAGTAAGAAGGGGAGGGGGTGAGAATGGGAGGGAGTGAGAAGGGGGAAGGGGTGAGAAGGGGGAAGGGGTGAGAAGGGGGGGAAGGAAGGAGGAGTGTGAGAAGTTTAAGGGGCTGGGATAGTTGCTCTGCGGTCTCTGGTTCGAATCTTCAGGGCGGTGTTATGTTCAGCCTGTCTTGTTCTTTGTGAAGGAAGTGCTGTACTACGCAAGGTGCTAAGAAGGAGAAACAATAAGGTAAAATTAGCATACTCACTATCTATAGAGGATTTGTTTGAAATGGTTTTTATTTTATATGCAATCCTGTCACAATTTGATTACATTTTCTTTACTAACAGTGAGGGATAAAATACAGCATTACGCCATATTACGAGATCCCAAAGGCTGAAATAAGTGTTTACTGACACGGTAATACATATTGTTAATGATTCTGCGCATAATCGTAGTTAAAAACAATAGTTGCAGCGCATAAGAGTCTATAGTGATATTTTTATATAATATAATCATTTGCGTCTCTCTAATGTTACTATAAGCGCACTTTCTCTTATATTCCGTTTTATCTAATTACATCGGATGGAATATTGCTTATTTCATTTAACTCCGTAAACTTCGAATCGACTCTATGCGAAGCCAGTTTCCAAATTCAATTTTATGATCTTCTCTCATCAAATGCATTTCCTCCCCCACTGCCCTATTTATTTCTTCTATTCGTCTATTTCCATTTCTCTCGTTTTCTCGATCCGTTAGTTTAATTTCTTTTCTCAGGGAATCTTCTTGTGATCTATAATTTAATAAATTGGCCATTTCTCCGTATTTTCCCCTCTTCTTTCCCTTTCCTATTCTACTTCGAGATTGGCGAACCTCTTAGGAGGCGCGGAATATTTGATTTTCCAGCGCTCGAGTTGCAGAGAAGGCAGTAAAAAGCGAGAGAGGGGAAGTTGGAGGGAGGAGTTGCAAATGGAGGAAGGAGGAGAAGGAGGGAAGAGGAGAATAGGGGAAAGGAGGGAGGAAAGAGGGAGGAGGGGGAAAAGTTGGAAGAAGGGGGAAAGGGAGGAGTGTAAAAAAGGGAGGGGGGAAAGAGGGTGGATGGAGAAATTGGGGAGGGGGAAAGAGGGAGAAGGGGAAGAGGGAGAAGGGGGAAAGAGGGAGAAGGGGGAAAGAGGGAGGAGGGGTAAAAGAGGGAGGGGGAAGAGGGAGGAGGAGTAAAAGTGGAAGGGAGGGGGGAAAGAGGGAGGAGGGATATGGAGGAAGGGTTTGTTGTGTAAGGGTGCGTGGTGGTCGAGTCGAAGAGGAAGGTGGGAGGAAAGGTATTAAGGAAGTGAGGGAGTGTGGAAGGAAAGAAGGAAGGAAGAGGCGAAGGACAGGGCGAGAGGAGGGGGAGGGAGACGAGAGATGATGAGTGTGTAGGCGTTACCCAAGTAGGGGAATAAAAGGTGCTTTTGGAGGGCGAGTGTAGTCCAAAGGGAGAGTTGGAGGTTAGGATGAGAATGGGAAAAAGAGGGGAAAGAATGAGAAAGGATATGGTTTGGAAGAAGTGAGCTGCTGAGTAGTTTGGGCGGAGGGTTTTGAAGTATAAAATAAGCTTGAATGCCCTTCGGAACGCTATAAGCAAACTTCCTTTCCTATTCATGTTCGAGAATGTAATGGCCGGATTTGATAAATTGCGTATGACGCTTTGCTCGCACTCGGCATTGGAATTTGATGGTTTAGATACCTCCGTTAGACACAAATTAAGGTTTGAAAATCAAATCCGCATTTTGCTCCCATGGAGTTTCACAGACAGCCGTTTCTAAAAACATTCTCTTTAAAACTAGAATCGGTGAATCGTCAAAGAGCGGCTTCTGGACAGGCGATATGCGCTTCTGGATTTCCCAGCCTTTTTATGGCTAATATATAATAATATATGTATATCAGTCATCGATGCAGTTATAGCCATTATGCGATCTCGTTAATATTTTGTACCGTTTACATTCCATAGATAGTGTTTATTTCTCGTTGTTTTGAGAATGAAGTATCATGGAACGTTATGTTTATAAGGTTCATATACTAGGTCATTTACACATCTTTTATTCGGTAGTACAATGGTTCCAAAGAAAGATTTAATCTTAAAACTTAAATACCTGAATTATGCATCAAATAACAGTTGCCCCCAAACATAAACAGCTGGCTGTTCTCGGAAGCGAGCGCTTTTCATGTGCTATGAAATTTTATGAAAACGGAAGGTACTCTATTTGAACCTCGTAGTAACTTACAGGTCCTGAGAGCGCGTACAAATTACCGCAGTCCTCCAATCACTCTTTTCACGCGATTTTATTAATTACCTTTCTCTTCAGCATTCTACACTGTTTGTAACTGGGGTGACTTATTGTTCGGTCTGATTTTGCATTAATTCTCTCAAAAGCAAATACGCAAATCGATCGTCTGTTTTCTCTCTCTCGAGAATCACAATAACTGATGAGAGGCAGTCATTCTAAG
Source organism: Tanypteryx hageni (assembly GCA_028673005.1). NCBI lineage: Eukaryota > Metazoa > Arthropoda > Insecta > Odonata > Petaluridae > Tanypteryx > Tanypteryx hageni. Next base: position 14,202,010 of record CM054117.1, read on the forward strand.
CCGCCGGGATTTCGATGGAATTATGGCTGGATAAAAATGTTTTGTTTTGTTTATTTTCGTTAGTTCTTGGTCATCCATAGCCTTTAATAAAGAGCTTTTTAAAAAGTAACGAAGACACTACAGACGCCCATGTCCGAAGCAGGATTCGATCCCGCGACCTGCCAGTCACCAAGGCCGTTTGTTACCTATGTTTACATCGTTCGAGTAGAATATTTACATTATTATTTATTTTTGAAGAAAAAATCGACAAACTAAATACAGCGTAACAATTCTTAGCGGCAACTCGCATTCAACAATCACCCTTCATAACGATTAATTTATCTCGCCATTCTACTAGTGACTTGTAATTTTTTTCCCAACGATCACCTCTATAAAAAACAATTTTTATTCTTAACTGTCGCTTGCAGTTTAATAGAATTTCTCTGATTTATTAACTCAATCGATTTTAATCTTACGTTTTCTCGAACTTGCAAAGGCGTCTCTTGTCAACCGGCGTTAAAACCCAAAGGAAATGCCCTCGGAGGCGAAACTGTGGGAGGGCGAGCGGAGCGATGGGATAGGCGGAGAAAGATTCTAATAGGTCGAGGAAGAGAGATAGAATTCCGGGAAAGCTGTGAGTCGGAGGAGGTAGAGGAGAGAGGGAGAGAAGAGTGAAGGGAAAGAGAGAGGAAAAGGGGCGGACCCCTTGAGGTGACGAGGGGAGGGGTAATCACCGGCCTAAAGTGTTAGCTCGAGAGTCGACGATGGTGGTCGAGGGCGGCGGAGGGATGGGGAGGGGGAGAGGGTGGGGGGGCGGAGGGGAGTCACGAAATAAAAGGTGAGCAGAAGGGGAGGTGAAGGCCACGCGGATGCACGGGAGGGAGTCAGGATATGGGGCGAGAAGGAAAGAGATGGGAACCCAAATGCCGTTTCGGAGATGGATGAAAACGTTCTTTGGCTGAATTTCTTCCTTAACTCTTTATATTAAATTATGTGTGGATTGTCCGTTACTGTTCCACTGCGATGGTATTGAAAAGTGCAAGCAAGTTGCTTCAGCAAGGGTATATAGAATGAATTCCTTTCGAGTTTCAGGGGAATGAAAAAAAAGAAATATTTTAACAAATATGTGAGATTCTGATCTAAAATATGACTTAAGAGTAAAAATTGCACTTCTTTGATAAACAGCATGATTCTAGCAAAAATATTCGATAACTTTTCTTGCTGTGTAAGGCTATAAAACAACAGACTAATATGCTCGACACGATTCATTGCATCTTTTTATGCTTCGTGATTTTATAAACTGAGCGTAAATCGAGCATAGCTTTTATTTTTCTAGATCATGGTTGTCTAATAAGATTTCGATTTTCGCCGCGTGTGTGGCCATCAAGATACCAAGTCCGTTTCGACATTAAAGCGAACCCATCTTAAGGCAGTCGACCTTATCCCTACCCTCCATCAATAAACACATATAAATGTAACGTTAATTTGAACATATTGTCTGTTTTATTGGCGTAAAAATTAACTCAGCGCTAAACATAGCCATGCATAAATTTAAATTATAAAGCAAACCTATCCCGCATTCGCGACCCACTGAAAACATTTCGCAATCCCGAGTTCGGGAACCACTGCGTTGCATCACGAAAGATCACATTCGCCACTCTCTTTTTAAAAGGATATTACTTACGTGACGCATGATTCTTTTTCATGAGAGAATACATATGCTAAACCTCAGTCTGATATAATTACACCCTTAATTTGAAAATTCCCAAGAAGAAGCGCACGGGTGATGGTGAGGTAGAGGAGAGGAGGAAGAAAGGCGAGAGATGGTATGAGAGGAGAGAAAGCGGGAAGGAGTATTGAACGGGGCGTAAAAGTAAGACCTACAGTTCCCGCCGTCAGGATTCACCGTGAGGAGGAGAATGAAGCAGAGATGCTGTTTGCGTTTAGCGTCATCGGCAGTTTCGTTCTCTTTGAGGTAAGATACGCGAGGGAGTAATGAACGGGATAGACACAGTCTCGAGGATAAACAGAAGATATATGGGAATTTGTTTGATAATTCGAGGGAAGGGAGGACGGTACACTCAGTGGGGCGATAGGAATCGCAAATTCATTGATGTCCCGAATTAGTGTATATCGACCGCACATTCACGAGCCGATAAGAACGAATGACTTAGCGCATCTCGTAGCGGAATACACGATCGTTGGATTGGAAGTGCTCCTGTAGCTGAGAACAGAGGGCGCGTGAGAGAGAATTGGTGAAGGAGATTGAAAGAGAGGAGAGAAAGTGAGAACGTCTTGCTTACTTGCTAAAGACTTTTCTCTCCGGATGTCTTAGCATTCCAATATATACTTTCCCTGTATTCTGTGGTTTTTCATTCTGCCTTATAAATTGTCTCTCTCCAATGGCCTCGTGCAAGACAGAACGATTTCCGAGAAACTCTTAGTGACCTTTTGCTCAAAAAGTATCTTATAAAGCTGGTGGGCTTTTACTGTTTTCTACATTAATTAGGAGATGTTATCCTCGAGGAGTTTTTACTTCTGGAGGTCTTGGAGGAGAGCTGTTTCGTTAGGTCGTTAATGTCAAAAGAAGACTATTCGCTCAGAACTCAAATAAATGACACCTTCTCAGCAGGGGCGTAACTGCGGTTTTGGATCCCTTATTCGAATAATATTTTTGGGGCCCCCCACCTATGTAAAAATCGTTATAAAATTATTTTTATATGATTTTAATTTTAATTGATTTTGCCCTCATTTGGATTCTAGCAATCTCTCTATTAGCATTTCAGTTTTAATTTTGCGTGCCTCGTAAGTTTTCTATCGAAAGAGGTGACAAATACTTTGATCTGCTTCTTGCCACACAAATGCGTAGGTAACTTTTTAGTAACTTCAATTTTGAAAGAGATCCTTCATCTGACGGCACAGTTACTGGCAATGTCGAATATATCATCAAAACTGCAGATACATTGATACTTATTGATGCCAGTCTGCATTTAATTACAGTGCCTCTATAATCCGCACTAATTAATGCAAGGGCGTGCTTGGATTATCGAGGTGTTCGGATTACCAGATTCATGTAAAATAACGAGGAAAAAATCTATCAGGTATTAAATTTCTGTGAATAAAACACCAATTAATGTACTTACAGAACACTAAAATGATTGTGAGTGATCCGCGTTGATGGACGGGAAAATTGTACTCCACACTGGGTCGCGGCAGTAGGAATGAGCGACATCGGCCGGCCGTACCGATATCGCTCATTCCTTTTAAAACACTGTTTCAAAGGATCATCAATTCAGCAGAAAGAGGTGTTAGTAGTGGGCATATGTGCCCGACTTTGTTAAAAAAAATCAAATTTCACTTTCCGACGCTCTCTTCGCTTAACCGACACTTTACACCTGATGTTGAGAAACATTTCGGATTACTGGGAGTTCGGATTAACGTGGGTTCGGATTTTAGAGGTTGCACTGTATTATTAAATTCAATAATTCCTTGGTGTCCATACAGCTTTCAGTCTCATATTTCAAAACAGTGTTCGTTGATAGCGAGAAAAGTTGGTCACAAATGTATTTTTTATAAAATATTTGGAAATATTCTTTAATTTCTTTTTCATTCAATTTTGTGAGTCTTTTAAGCATTTTTTACGAGGCCCTTTCAAAACATGGGTCCTCCACGTACTGCACGGGGCCTGTAGCTCTCAGGTTACCCCCCTACTTCTCAGGCAAAAAATTACTTTCGTTAAATTAAAGTGCCAAATTGAATTCAAATGTTGACGGTCGATAAAGGAACATTGTTTCGAAAAATAACCCACGATGACATTTTCTGTATTACAATTTGGTATTTATTTGAGTCCTGAATTCACAAAGGTCTCGAAGGTAAATAGGCGCGCATTATTACGCTTAGAATGAAAGCTTTTAAAAATTAAACAAGAAAGAATAGTGTAGTTAATAAATAGAGTACACAGAGCTTTCGATGGCGTTCTTCATTATAATCCATAGAAACATTATATATAATGTTAAATGGGAATATAAATAGGAACAGTATATAGGAATATTATATAGGAACTATATGGGACAGTGGTACTCACTATAAAAATAGAGAGGGCCGAGAAAAAACGCCGCAGGAGAAATTTTTCTCTGAAATACGTTGTAAGCATACCTGGCATCATTTAAAAAATTAAGTTTCTATTAGAAAATTTAAAAATTGGGGAGGAGGGGAGTTTGTGTTAAAAATATTTATTTCATGGACGTTTTCTACAAAACATTAATTATTTTAAACTTACAGAGTTGATGGTACAGCAATATCTAACTTTTAGATGTTGATGGGTGGTACCTGTTATAATTCTGCATTATTTTGTCAGTTTTTGCTGATTGTTTTAAAACAGCAAGCCTATGCAATTGCTTTAATTGCACCTCAGTAAGTCGGCTCCTGTGTTTATTCCTTACGAAATTTAACTTATTAAAAGTAGATTCGCATATACAAGTATATTTGGACGCAAACAGAGATAATATGTATCTTTTTGGCACAGCCTAACAGAGAAGTTATTGTTCATCAGGAAGCATGTTCCAAAATTATCTTTTCTACTTTAACTTTCTCGTGAAACATACCTTTCAGGGCCGGATCTTGCCGCATATCAATTACTTCATTTTTCAAACATCTCGTTTCACAATCAAAAATGCTTAATTCTGACACATCTTTGGTTGAAATTACCCACTGATTTTCAATGAGTCGAAAAGGATGAAGAAATTTTCTATATTCCTTCAATGGAGAGTCCATTTCTTTCTGTATATAGATTAACAATTTGATAGAACTTGCTACATCAGTTCTTTCTTCTGGATTGTCTTGAACGAGGGTATTAAAGTAAGTAAAACCTGAGAACTCCTTGAAATTTCTTCATTGAACATACATCTTAAGTTTATCTTCAAATGCAAAAAAATTGATAGCCATTCATTTATTTTCTTCGTGAAAAGCATTTTGAAAATTGTTAAACACATTGTTAATAATTTGTGAGGAATACAATTTTGAATAAAAAATCAGCATTTTCCAGCTCAGCATAACTCACGATTAGTTAGAAATAACTTAATTTCTAATCTAAGATTGAAGAATCTCTCTAGGGCTATGCCTCTATTGAGCCAACGAGCCTCGGAGAGATGAATGACCTCTTCATACTGTGAATAGAGTTATATCAGAAATTCTCGGAAAGTGCTTTGGTTGAGTTCTGTGCTCAAATATGGTTGACTATTTGGATAACATTTTTCATTGTATTAGTGAATTCTTCAGGAAGCTTTGATGCCAGTTTTTCTTGGTGAATAATATAACGGTAGCTTAATAAATCTGGTTTGTTTAATTCTTTTTTATAAAGGGAAAAACAGTTTTTGACGACCATGGACGGACGCCCATCAGTACACAGATACAATTTTGTCCTAGTTAAATCTATGTCTTTCAAAAAATATCTTACTAGTTTGCAAGTACATATCTATTCCTTATGTCTAGCCTGCCATTGGTATCAGTGTTAAAAATTCTTCATTTATAAATCCTTCTTTCGAACAATATAATACAAACAAGATTAATTGTGAAGTTGACAGTATATCCGTCAAGGAGACCAGTGCCCACCTAAAACATTTGTACTCTCTTAAGTGTGTGTGTGTGTGTATTTCTGGCTAATCAACCTCTTGGGTTATTATAGCCATAGCTCCTTCCACACCAAACACACTCACAAGGGAGGAGAGAAACCAGGTGCCGGCATTAGCCTACTCTTAACGAAGAGCTCCAAGGGGGGCAACTGCTTAACGTCCCTTCCGAAGGACGGAACGCTGACTTTGCACGGTCTCCTCAAACCACACAAAAAGGAGGCTGGATGACCTTGGAAAAAATCCTACTTTCGCAGGATTCGTACCCGCTGCCCTTATGATCAGCAGGCGAGTAGCATCCAGCACTCTCTTAAGTGCTCAGTGATTGTAGCAAATACATCATCTGAAATATCCTCTACACTTCTTGTACAAGTTGCGTCATTTAACTGCAAATTTTATATTTCCTTGCGAATTTGTTTTTGTTGTGAAAACTAGAAAATAAAGTGTCGCAAACTGTTAAAATACACTTTTACTAATTCCGCATGTGTAAATGATTTCATTCTGCAAGCTAAAAATCTCAGCAATCTGATAGGATGCTTATGTAGTGATTTTATTTCTGGTCACAGCACATAACAATATTTTTGTTTCGGCAGACATTCCTTTTTTCGGTGACAATTATTTCTCATCTCTCTCTCTCTTTCTCTATAGATTTAAAAAGTGAAATCAGAATGCCTGTTTAAATATACCGTTTTGGAAATATTTCACTATATTGCGGCACAATAAGCAAATGACTGAACCTACATTTTTCCCACGCACAAAGAAAAACTCTTGCTTCCATTTGTCTTGAAAAGTCCTGTGCTCGTCTCCAATTTTTCGTTATGAACCTTTTAGACATCTGCCATCACTACTATTTAGCGCTCCCACAAAAACATACTAAAATAGGAAATGTGTAGTAAATAATGAACAAACGTGTATTTAACGTGCAACTGTCAAATAAACATTCCACATACAAGAATGTTTTCATGCCGACTGACAGCAGATGTGTTGATACCAGTGCTGCCGCGCGACAAAATTGTTTTTAGCAAAATTTGTATCAGAAGCGTATTAGATTTATTTTCGTATAAATAATGCTACAAATACAAAGATATTTGTAATAGAAATATAATAAAACGTAATAATGCAATATTTAGAGCAATTATAATGAAAGCGGCAACATTGCCTTGATGCACTCTGCCAGGAGTCTGCAGTTGATTCGCTGACTGAACTTCCAGAAACCTGCGACATCACGTTTGAGAATACGTTTCGGACCATACTTTTCTCCCTTCAGAGCTGCGTATTGAGAACCACTGTTCTAAAATGTAGAATCCACGGGGTACCGCAAAGTTGGATAAAGTTAAATCTATTGCATTTTCTTGTGCTGTTTTTCTCTCAATTTCACATCCAAAGACCCTAAGACTGTGCTATTTGAAGTAATTTTATTTCCTTGTGGCAAGATTAGAAACATTCCTATTTTAATGCATCAACCTTTCGTATTCTTTCTTTGTTCCGATACAGGATGTTTTCCCGAGGTATTCTAGCGTCTTCGGCCTCACGTCTCCTCTTTTTCTCCCAAGCAGCCTCTCTCTCTCCTCTATATTTTCAACGTAGCATTAGGGGTGCTGAATTGCTAAAATAGATATATTCTAAAATGAATACACCCAAGGAGTATCTAATTGAAATTTATTAGCTGCTACTAAAGCGTTGGTTACTTAATAATCGAATTCCGATTTAATTGTTAGCTGTTGCCAACGATCTTCAACGAACAACGCTTTACGGATTTTGATGACATTTAACGAAATATGAAACATATTTATTTGCGCCCTTATGTAAAGTGAAAGGTGCAATCGGCACAAAATCATATTCAGACGACCAATTTCAATGGGAATCTCTCATACTAAATTTAATGAAAATTTGTCTAGCGGTTCAAGAGATGAAAGGCGCGACAGACAGACGAGACGTGCTCATAAGACAACAACATTGCGTATGAATAAGTCATAATATTAAATTATTTCCCAGTTGAAAATCTAAAAATTAATTTCGTTTTTTTAGTGATCAAAACTATTTCTTCTGCATATCCTGTTTGAAAATTCGCCTGTTCAAGTTCAGAGATAGTATCTCAACTTTATTCATTTTAAATGTGGCTTAGAATATCTTGCGCCGATTTTCATGTTTTTATATGGTGGAGGGAGATAAAAAACTATGGGGGATAAATGTAAGGATAAAACTGTTACGAATTTGGTATTGTTTTGGTTGTGTCCTTGCGTAATTTCAGATTATTCCGGAGTTTCATCGAATTTTGATGGACAAGGAAGTGAGAGGGTCGTGGCCAAGCGGATTTTCATAACGTTGAGAGAGTAATTTTTGAGACATCGAGTCATGAAACTCGTGGACAACATAACGGAGAGAAAAATAAAAACATTAACGTGGGCTAAGAAACGCGATCGGATATTTTAATCGCCTTCAATCCGTTAGACTTGACGTTTCAGTTTATACTATACCTCGAGCTGTTAGGAGTGCACCATTTCACCGTCTATCTTGCTAAGATGGATCATACAAACCTTCGCACTACCCAAACTGAAACATTTCGAGTTGAAGAATCAGGAAAGAAGAAAAAATCATGGGAAGACATGTAAAGTGAAGTGAAAAGACTGCAACATTACACGAGGAAGCGCAGCCTTATGAAGAAATTCAAACGGATTTGCGTCAAACAGAGGATTTTGGAGATAGAAACCGTTCATTGACATAACGTAGAATATTGCATACGTTCCTGCCTCTAAGTCGTTATCAGTCTGAAAAAATATTCAGTATCAGTCGGTGAGGCATGCAACTACCAAAGGAGGAAAAGCTGACCAAAAAACGGTGCCGACCAAAAAAAAAGAGCAAGACCATTACTGGAAAAAAATGAAAAGCCAAAAAGTTGAATCCATCGAACAAATATCAGCGGCAGTTACACAAAGTGTGCACCTAATACAATCGAGCCGGCCATAGTTGGCACCTGAAGAGCTGGTTGCCAAATGCTGTTACGACCATCGGTTTACCCCAACCTGCTGAGTCACCGTTCATTACGCGTGTGGGACTAGCGAAACAGGAGGAGTAAGAGAAAATGACAACAGCGCACAGTTGCCATGGTAATGGCTCAGTCTTTACGCTGCCTCATTGGCTAAAGCTCTCTCCCTCCAGAGGTGGCACTTGACTGCTTCCGAGCAGCCAAGTGCCAACTCTGGCCGGCTCAACTATAATACGTAACTTCGAGACGGAGAAGAAGAAAGTGAAATGGAGCAATAAAGACAGGAAAAAAGGAATAGAGAAATGGGAAGTGGAGATAATGGGGTTATATGGGGGAGGCGGAGAGGAGCGCGAGGGAGATTCAGGGGAGGCGTAGGAGAGGAGGGGCGGGGAGGGGCGGGGAGGGGGAGGTGCAGTGTGGAGGGGAGAGGGAGGCGCAATGTGGAGGGGAGAGGGAGGCGCAGTGTGGAGGAGAGGGGGAGGCGCAGAGGGAAGGGGTAGGCGCAGAGGGAAGGGGAAGGCGCAGTGTGGAGGGGAGGGGAGGGGGAGGCGCAGTGTGGAGGGGAGGGGGAGGCGCAATGTGTTGCGGCAGGGAGGGACAGGCGGAATGTGAAGGGGCGGGAGGGGGAGGCGCAGGGTGAAGGAGAGGGGGAGGTACAATTTGGAGGGGCGGGGAGGGGGAGGTGCAATGTGGAGGGGCGGAGAGGGGGAGGCGCAATGTGGAGGGGCGGTGAGGGGGAGGCGCAATGTGGTGGGGCGAGGAGGGGGAGGCGGAATGTGGAGGGGTGTGGAAGGGGTGGCGCATGGTGGAGGGGAGGGGGTGGCGCAGGGGAGGGAGAGGATACATACCGAGGCTCGGACGTCGTGGAGCGCAGCGGCACAAGGACTCCTTTGGGAAATGAACTGCTGGGGGCAATTACTTAGGAATTCCAGGGCGTCGGCGACTCTCTGGTCAGAGAGAGAAAGAAAGAGAAGAAAGACGAGAGGGAGTGAAGAGATGATAAGGGCGGCGGGGGAAGGACGTGGAGGTGAGGCATAAGATGGAGTGAGGACGAGGAAAGGAGGGGCAGGAGCCGAGGTGGTGGGAAAGGAGAGAAAGTGGAAAGCGAGAGTGGAGAGATTAAAAGAGAGGAGAGAAATGGAGAAGAATGAGAGGAAAGAGAGACAAAGGAAGGTCTAGGTTATGCAGAAAATGGGCGAACGTAAACTTGCCGAAGAAGTTTCTTCTCTTTCCTTTCCTTTCGGTCGCATTCCAATACCACATTCCGAAAAATCACTCAAATGTAAAAGCGAAAATGTTATTATTATTCTATTAAAGAGTGCGGTATTATCTGCCGCACGATTTGATAAAGCGATTCCACATCAAATTAACGATTTGAATTGTTAAACCCAGCATTTAAACAACTATTTTTGATATTTGATTTATATTTACAATAAATAATACCTCAATATGTTCATTCAAAACTTAACTACCGAGCTCACCGTATGGATGGAATTCATTTGATAATCAAGAAAATTCCTGCGTCCACAAAAAGGCATTATAAACCAGTTTTTAATGCAAATGCCGGCTTCAGTGGTCTGTCATCGGCCGTTGATTCTAAATTTTAAAAAATCTTCTTTTAAATTTAGATTAAAGCACCACCGAGATGGTCTACATAGTGACCAATATATGAATCTGATTCACCCAAACGCACTGGTCTGCAGAGGTCATGTTGACATGATTTGTATCATTACATTTATTTTTTTTGGGAGCTGCTACTTAATCATCGATTTTGTTACTTCTTATTACAGGCAGTTTGCGTTCAAAATATTTCATTCCTTCTTAAATAAATTCGCCATAGGGCAATCACTCTAGCACTAAATGATCTGTCCTGACGCAAAGCTTTTGACGGTCCGATACTCACTTGAAATTCATAGCAAGTACGGGGCAACGTCTGACAATAAAGTGGGAAGGCCTTGTCCTTCCCATTAATGTCCACGCTGGCGGCATGACTTATTTTTTTCAGTTTTCCTGTTAAGGAATATATAGCAATGCATCCGGCAGCATGAATCCAGCCTACGCAGTGCGTAGAAGCCTTCCTGGGGAGGGCGCCCACGGGGAAACGCTAGAGTTATCAGTTCTTATTTATGCTTATACAGACATATAATAATAATATTTTCTGCCCAGTTATGATTACAAAATCTACTATATAAAATGACTTGATGTTGGTCGGTGGGTGGGACGACACTCTTGGCACTAGAGCGGACTAGCGATAAGCCTTGGCACTAGAGCGGGCTGGCGGCAAGAAATTCAACTATTTGTTGGTGGTGTTGGTGGATGAAATATAATTTGATTCGCCGAAGGCGTCCGGCCTAGCCAGGGCAACGCTAGTAACTAATAAAGCTACGCATTTTGCTATTTATGTATTTTTCATTCGTTTTTCAAGGTGGGAGAGCCGTCATTAATATTGCACCGGAACTCACTAACCATAGTTTCGCCACTGATACCGATGAAGTTATATTCACATGAAAGCTGTGTTTTCTGTATTTTGATGCAAATTTAAAATTCAATATTTTATAGATAAATTAATTTTCGGAAATATACAGACTAAAAGTAATACAGGTCTCTTTATAGGAAATAGATAGTTTCCAGAATTGTTCAATTGTATATCAAAGCTACGCATAAGGAAAGTTATTTTCATAATGAAAATCATTATATAACTGTAGCTTTGTTTCCACAGACAAATTTCTTCTCCAAAACATGATTAAAATAGTCTCAAAAATTCACCATAAATTTCTTCAAATTTTATTTTTACACTCAATCGCACATGGCATGGCGTGAAACATTCTCCCAAACTTCTATACAGGCGTTGATATCTCCGCCCTTACTTCAATTTCAAGTTACAGTAAAATTGTGACAAACTCAGATGGAAAGAGACAACAGTTCACTTCGCTGGTATACATTCTCTTATAAGGAAAAGAGCAAGTATTGTGACAATGAGAAATTTCGTCTTAGAGATTTTGGTGACTATGTTCGTTTTAGGTCCCTTTGTGTTCAGAAAGTTGGTTTTTGCAATTGCTCCTGTATGTCATCTGCCCGTGGCTATCGGGGATAAACGGTTTAACATGCTGTTAGAGATAGAAGCAATAGGATCTGAAAATAAAAATTTTCCGAATTTCGTAAGTTTTACATCTATCGAACGTAATGGCCTGCCATCACTCTGAATGTTATACGGGAAGCTCATCTAGAAATAGTTTACAATTTCGACAGATCAGTCTGACAGCCAGTCACTGAGCAGCCCAAAGAAGCTTTAATAGAGTAAATACGTGTATCTATTATTTAGAGAAACAATCGCTTCAACTTTCCACTCGGTACTCCTCCGCATCTTCCTTCCATCTGGATATATCTCACAATCGAAAAAGATGTCCGTAATCCTTTAAATTTCTTTCTCTCTTTTGTCCTTTCTCCCTTTCACTTCTCTCGGTCATCTCCTTCAATTTCTCTAGTATTAGTTTTATCTTTTTTCCGCGTTATTTCTTTCCTGCAGTATCATTTTCTCCCCTCCCATTCCTTCTCTTTTGTTTCTCTGACTTCCTAATTTTCCCATTTTCTTCTTTCCCGATATTTATGTGTCGCCCACATCGCCCGCGCCCCCCTCCACCCCATTCTCCTCCAACCCCAACCTTCCTATTCCCACACCCCACTTCTCCCTCTCTCTACTTATCCTCCACCACACTTCTGTTCCACCCCACTTCTCCTCCACCCCACTTCTCCCCCACCCCACTTCTCCTCCACCCCACTTCTCCTCCACCCCACCTCTCCTCCACCCCACTTCTCCTCCTTTCCAATTCCCCTTCACCCCACCTCTCCTCCACCCCACCTCTCCTCCATCCCACTTCTCCTCCACCCCACTTTACCACCACCCCACTTCTCCTCCACCCCATTTCTCTTCCAGCCCATCTCTCCTCCACCACACTTCTCCTCCACCCTGCTTCTCCTCCACCCCAAATCTCCTCCACCTCAATTCTCCTTCATTCATTGGGGGACTGTCAAAATATTTATTTATGTTTTTTTTTAATTCTTTGTAATTGACTTAATTACTCTCTGTGAACATTTTTTTGTTAAATCGTCTTCATTATGCAAAAAATTATTTAAAATAACTCTTTTAAATATCCTGCGAAAACGGCATCCGGTTTGAGAGAGAGTAGTAAGGGGTACGTGACGTCATCACATGCCACTCGTTTAAACATACGACCGTACTGAGAGCACGCTGTTGCGATACGTCGTCATGTTGCTTTTACTGGTGTCGTACCTAAAATGGAGAATATGGAACTTAAGAAGGGTTATAAGTATTGTCTGGTACCTCAGTGCTTAAATACAACGATTACTACCCCCGGGAAAATTGTTCTTCACGCTACCGAGCTCCTTGGGAAGAAATAAAAAGCGGAGAATATTGTGGTTGAAATCCATGTGGAGATACGCATCTGATATATCGGAACATACAAGCGTATTTGTCTGCGAAATCATTTAAATCTAAGTACTAGTTATATGTATGTACATAATTGTATTGCTTCGTATTCAATTTATGACTTATGTCGACATTACATTGACTTGATGCATATATTTCTGGAGAACGTTGAAAGAGTAAATTATATTTTATGTTTCAAAGATTAGTCTATATATTTTAACAAAACCTCCATAATGTTATGTATCTATTCTAAATACGTAAGATCTAACTTACGGAAATCGTTGGGCCATGGGTTTATTAAGCAAATAATTACTGTTGCAGTGCATATATTTATGCACCAAGTTTTTAAGCAAATACTTTTACAAATGTTGCATATTAAGTTATTTCATTAATTTAAATATTTTAATAAATTTGTTCCCATAATATCCACGACAGCATGGTATTTTCAATGACCATGTTTTGCTAAATGAAGGCAGTCATGACACTCCACAGACGTGACTAATCTTCATCTACAACTACACTCACTTCATAACCTCTTTATCTTATTCTGTGTTCAGGGCAAATCTTGCCTTTAACAATACAAATTTTTCCTTCTTGTTTCAGTTTAACAAATCCAACAGCATTACTAACATAGTCTTTCCTCGTTGATCACAAAGGAAGAAAAAAGCCATAAAAGTAACGATGAAATTCGCGACATATACAAAAGAGATATGCAGTTATGACAAACACTTATACAATTTTTTTTTCACAAGTATAGTTAATTACTAGGGCAGATATACACTTAAAACAACAAAGTTAACCACATTTTCTATAGACAAGACACACGGAAACTAAGTTTATTCACATTAATTTTGTATATTGGTCAAAATTTGACCTGATGATTCTGCAAAGGCAGATGATGGTGATTATTCACCGAAACCGGACGTCTTTAACTTCATATATTTTGTGGAAATTTGCAAAAGTTTAATATAAATAAAAAATACTATCTAGCATTGTTCATGTTATTTTATTGTGGAATTCCACGAAGTCTCGGCCTCGTCCATTACCTTTTGTATACTTTTCTAACTATATTTTACTTACTAGATATTAGGACAGCATGAGAAACAATACATAAATAAATATTCTATAATATTAGTTAAAACTAGAGTTGTTTCATTCATTTAATATGGGAAAGCTGTTTGAAGACGTCAATCTATCTTTTACATGTCTTCTTCGTTTCAGTCGAAATAATAGTACTATTACAATAACTGAAAATTAAAGCACTACATCGAACTTGTTTTATCAATTAAATGTAATACAAACCTATCCGCCTTCACTCCACGCATTTCAACATCTGAATATTGCTCCGTACGACTTCCAAACATGCACGAAGCAACGTTGGGCAAATTATCAGATCTGGCTCATGGAGCTACTAATATTGAGGGAGGGGGCATGACGTCACGGCTGTGAAGCCTCACCGATGCGGCCGCCGACATATTGGTTTCACCAAAACAAACGTATCCGAGGTGTGGTGCATTGTATGTTAACTGCTTCTGAATTGAATTTTCTCTTTATTCTTCTCTTTATAGTGTTTTAATAAAGATTTGTAGTTTGTCATTAGTATTGTATCCTTTGATGATTTTACTTTGGCATGGAGATCACATAAATGTCTATCTATTTGTTTTAGTTCTGGAGTGATCCATTTTTGCACTGCATTATAACTTGTTTTTTAACCACTAATGGAAATGAGCAATTAAAATGATAGAGAAATATTTCATAAAAATTATTAAATTTTTCATTTACTGTAGTTGCTTCATATACAGTGTGCCAATCAATGTTTGAGAGTCGACAAAAGAAGACGTTAATTTTGGCTGGGGTATATTGTATTTTGTGCTCATAAGTCTTTGTCAATTTGTTGTCTTCTATTTGAATTTCAACAAGTTGCCCAAGGTGATCTGAGAAGCCCAAGTCTAAGGTTTTACTTGAAAATCTAGTGAAAGAATTCGTGATAAAGATATTATCTATTGTAGTACTTGAGGATGTGGTTAATCTTGATGGAGAATGAATTGTAGGAATCAAGTTGAAGGAGGATGTTAGATCCAGGAGTAACATTTTATGTGTATTTTGTGTTTGCAGATCAATGTTAAAATCACCACATAAAATTACATTAATATCATAAGTTACCATTTCACATAACATTTTTTCAAAGTTATACAAGAATACATTTATATCACTATTTGGAGATCTATAAATACAAATTACAAGAAACACTCCTACTTTTCATTTATATATAGCGGCAACACACTCAAACACTTTTTCAGTGGAAAGCACTTTCACTGGTTTTATGCCCCTTATTGGTGATTTTGTTAATAACATCACCCCACCATTTTTGTATGCTTCACGGCAGAAGGAAGAAACTATTTTTTATCCTGGCACATTAATTATGTCTAATTCACTTTTTTAAACCAGTGTTCAGAGATGCATACTATGTCTGGGTTTATGTCTGCAAGACCTACTTCTAGTTCATCAAGTTTGTTCTTTGCACACTGTGTTGATATGTAGAATTTTTAGAAATTCATGTCATAATTCCTTGGATTTACTTATCCCTGCTTTGAATAGCGTGGTCATATTGTGCTTGTTCTTTGTCTTTACTATCAGCTGTTTATTTTGGAGATAGACTTCCTTCTATGTTCTCTTGATTGTTTAGTTATTGTAGTGTTTCTGGAGGTAGGACTGCTGAGCTACTGAACTTTTTTAATTTAAAGCGTCGGACTGATACCCCAAGAGGCCAGTAGAAGCTATCATATAATTTAGATAATAGTGAAAGGTCTGCACTTATTTAAAATTACGACATCACTACATTTGAATGGACATTTTCACACGTGAATTCATGTCCCTTAAATTGAATATTTAGGTAATTGATTAATTATATCACTACATGTCGCAGTATTTATTACACGGCCTAGATGAATCCATGCTTTTTTCAGTATTCCGAAGTTTTCCTTTTGTGCATCATTACTACTTCCGTAAACTTTATGTTCAGGTCTTTGCTGTTTTACTCTCTTTCTAATTGCAGTTGTAAATCCTCCATTATTATGTATAGATACCTTGTTGTCGTGTATTTAATTTATTTTGTTGTTTGTGGTTTATGTCTATTGCTGGCTGATGATCATTGAAAAGCTGTTGTTTTGAGGTCTTTACATAATTATCACTTTTCTGTTTGATAATATTAATTGCTGTAATAAATGTATAGTTTACGAATTGTAGTAATGAGACAAATTACTGAGTAAGTATAACCTAATATTAAGTAGGAGTGGGGCCATTAGTATTAACATGAATCATTCGAGTGGGAAAGGAAGATTGCCACGAGTTTCACCTAAAAATCTGGTAACCTTATAATAATAATGGCCTACCTGTGAAAAATTAGAGTTGAATTCGAAAGTTCTATGTAGGAAGTTCAAGGCCTGTTTATTAGTACTTCACATCGAAACCCCATATATCATCTTAGCAAGAGCCTATATGAATATTTCAAGCGCTTGGAATAATCGTGCAAAAATGTGTGTGGCAGAAAACGCAACCTATTTTCATCGGTAAACTACGAAAAGCGATATATTTATACAGCATTTCCTGTGCCGTGAGCATGTAAAGTTTGTTTTGGTCAAACCAATATGGCGGGCAGTCCACGTCCCCTGACTTCACTTTCTGCTACACCTAGAATAGGGAGTGCCATCTCCCGTATATTAGTAGCTCCATGGATCTGGATACACAAAACCCTTCATATACCATTTTGCAAGACACAAAGCGAAATAAATGCAGGATGGTGCAGTACTTCTACCAATATTTCTTCTAAGACGGAGTATAGAGGAAAACAGAATTATGTGTTTCAGGCTTCTACTTCTATATCCGCACAACGGCTTTTAGCACGGCTAGCATCGGCTAACATGCTTGTGGCATGCACTGACGTCACTAAACACTCGGCAAACTTCGGCTACCAATCGGATGTGATCGGGTTTGGCATTAACTTGTCCGTTTTAAATTGCTTTTTTTTATAAATATCTGTTAAAAACTTAACGAAAAAACTTTATATTTGCCTATAAAAATAGGCATGCAATACAACTTCATAAAATTTTCGGTAATTCCCGATATTTGACAGTCCCCCGTTTTTCCTCCACCTTCCTACTCCCAACCTCCACTTTCCCTTCAACCCACTTCTCCACCATCTCACTTCTCTACCATACCACTTCTCCTCCACCGCACTTCTCCTCCACCCCGCTTCTCCTCCACCGCACTTCTCCTCCACCCCACTTCCCCTCCACCCCAGTTCTCATCCACCCCACTTCTCCACCACCCCACTTCTCCACCACTCCACTTCCCCTCCACCCCACTTCCCCTCCACCACACTTCTCCTCCAACCCACTTCTCCTCCACCCCAGTTCTCCGTCACCCCACTCCACCCTTCCACTCTCCTCCCCCGAGACGCATTCACTCCTCTCTCAAAGAGTCATTACTCACCGAATGATCTAGAGAACCCGTGTTGCCGTCCTTCTCCCTCTCCTCTCCTCTAGCGGCGACTTTTCTCTTGGGAAAGGGAAAACCCTTGAATAGCGACCAAACAAAGAGGACTCCACGAGTCGTCTTCGCAAATTAAACGGAAGTGGTTTGGCAGATTCGCCGATTTCTTACCGTATGCATCGGAATAGCGGTTGGGAATTGGGGGGGGGGGGTGATGGGAGGAAGGAATTGTGGGTGGAGAAGAGAGAGAGAGAGAAAGGAGATGGAATAAGAAAGAAAGAAAAGAGGGAATTTTTTCGCATTTCGGCCTGCTTTTGTTTTTATTTCCATCCTTGGACATTCCCCGTTGGAGTTTCGAAACCGGAAGGTCCTTACCTGCCAGTTTGGATATCAATCACCTTCTCTCCCACCCCGCCTACGCCCCCTCGACTCCCCCATGGAATTTCTCTCTCTCCCTCCACTTCTTGGAGCGAGAGCTA
The DNA here is from genome assembly GCA_028673005.1 of Tanypteryx hageni. Classification (NCBI taxonomy): domain Eukaryota; kingdom Metazoa; phylum Arthropoda; class Insecta; order Odonata; family Petaluridae; genus Tanypteryx; species Tanypteryx hageni. The sequence continues at coordinate 14,220,019 of CM054117.1, forward strand.
GATGGTCGCTCCCTTACCTTTCGATTTATTTGGCCATGCTCTCCCTTTCTCTCTCTCTCTTATGGTTGACGAGTGATATATCACCACCAATAGGTAGAGTGAGTGAGCTACGCGGAGGATTCCTCGTCGTCCTCTGTGACTTCGTTTTCTTTTGTGAAATCGAAGAGATTCGAAAATGCGTCTTTTTAACCCAGGCCTCTCCTTCTTATAACTCCTTATCTCCTCTCCTTCTCCCTCCCCTTTCTTCCTCCTCTTTCTTCCTCCTCTTTCTCCCTCCTCCTTCTCCCTCCTTTTTCTCCCTTCCCTTCTTTTACCTCCTTTACTCTCCAACTTCGTCCCCGTCTCCATGTCTGCCCTTCCCACACACCTATCTCCTTATCCCGCCTCCCTCTCTTCCCTCCCCTTCCTTCCCTTCCTCCTTTTCCCTCCCCCCGTTTCATGGATCTATCCTCTCGGCGTCCACGTTCGCGGTCTCAGAGTTCGCCTCTCTTCGCTGTCCGTTCGTTGAGAATCATTCTTGGGCCTCTTCCTGTTCGCTTGCCTTTGCTTTGGTCCGAATGAGAGGCGGAGTGACCGGTGGACGTCGGGATAGGAAGAAGTAAATGCGATGATGGATGGATTTGAGAGGGGACACGATCGACCCAAGAGGCAGGTTGAAGGGGAGAGAGAGGTTAGATTAGGAGTGAGGAGGGGGAAAGTGGAAAAGGGGTGGAAAGGAAGGACACAAGGGCAATGAGTGCCGATTGGTTGATGAGATGCGGTTGTCTTCGAAACCACTCGCGTCGAAAGAAATTGATGCAAGTGTTTTCGGTTATGAAAATATATTCCTGTTTTTATTGCCTTTTCTAAAGAACAATTGACAATATTTCCGAGACACACCGGTAGACAATGTCTGCTAAAAGTCTTGTGAAATTAATAATTGTATTGGTGAGATTTACTTTGGCAATGATGTCAGTGGAAATGATCAGTTTTTTTCGGTCCAAATCCATTGGCATATCCCATTTTATTACATTTATTCATAAAATCAATGACATTCTTTTAAGATCTATTATTTTATTTATTTATCTCCTTCAAAAACATATTCCACTTAGTAGTTTTAAGGAGGAACATTAATTGCATGTAAAAATCAGCAGATACTGCCACTCATAAGTCTTATGAAACGACCGCGTGCGGTAAGTAGCAAAGTTAATAGAGACATTGGGGATATTTCCCAATATTTGTGGGATCAATAAGTAATTTATACAAAGTAGGGGCTCCGCCACTGACTCCTTCAGCGACAAACCCCATGCAGGTTCCGCGCGGTCAATTCGTCACGCGAGCTCACCTGATGGCTTCGGCACCAGATCTCACTCCTCCGGTATATATTTGAGGAAGTAAATTATGTATATCATCTACCACAATGTCTTTCTTTTCAGTTGCTTGCGTAGATGAAACTCGACAAACCACGTCCGTTTCGGAAGTTATCTAGCGTTGTTTCTGAGATCTCTAATGCGAAGTAGCCTTAGGGATATTATAGGCGACATAGGCAATGGATTTTTGCAATAACTAATTAAAAAAGGAAGATATTCTGCAAGAATAAACAGCAAGTTCGGTTTCCCAAAGAAGAAGTGACTTGCATATTTTGCAAAGGGGCAGCAAATATTTAGTATATAGATTCCTTTATTACATAATCTCATTCGCGATACATACTCCTTTTAAATATGTTATTAGGTTAAAATAGGTTGATAAACATTTATTAAAGAACGAAAATTAATTGCAGCATATATATTTTGCAAAAATGATAGACAAAGAACAAACAACCAACGGCGGACGAAAACGGCAGGATTAATAGCTTATTGTTATTACGTGAGCTTCTCAATTGTAATTGACAGAGCCTCTACTTCTCTAATGTGAATCCTATAATAGTCTGCGCATGCATTCTTCACCCTTCCCAATTGATACAATTCTCACCCCTTCCAATTGATGCAATTCTCACCCCTCCCCTCTCTACCTACCAGGATGCGCGCGCACTTACCTCCATCCCTGCGCGTTAAGGAAGTAGAAAACTCTTATAGTAGATAGAGAGATAAGGAAAATTTTCTGACTTTGTAAATTAAGTATTTGGAATTACGTAAAATGAACATCATTCCGAAAAATTGCCCGATTACGACATGGGCAAATTAATTCGCCCTGTGAAAAAATTGATTCTAAACATGTTCTACCTTATGTTTTTTATGTTGACATTTTTAACAACCTATCCGTACACAAACAGCGACTATGTAACCCGGCTGGGCGCGGAGATAGTTTTAAAACTAAGACACTTTTCGCAGCTGTGGTTTTTTTAAGCTTTCTCTCTCTCTCTGTTCCTACCATGCACCTTCCTCGAATAATATTGAGAACTTTTTTCCATCAAAAGTTAATAATTCAATAATTCGTCGAGTTCATTCTATATCTCTGTGACGGAGTAGTGGATGAAAATGAGAATTTCCCTTGTGCAATGCAATAGTGCAGCGGTTCCCAAACTGAAATGATTGTTAGGCATGCCTCGGAAAACTATTTTAAGTAAATGAATCGAAGGTTTTTAAATATCCTTCGGGCAATAATCTTGCCTCTATTAAAGTGATGGCGATGAAGCACCAACAAATAAATGCATCAAAACATTGTGATACCCGCATGTAAAAATATAGAACCTTGTATCAAGGTGGAAAAGCCGCGAAGTTCTGTTTATCTTTAAAATGTTGGGAACTGCTGTTACAGTCAATTGATTTTAGAAGTTACTGAGTCAGTGACAATGTTTGTATTTGTTTTCTAATTGTTGGAAATTTCTTTTAACGCTTCACACTTCCGTAGATCTTCATTTCTACGTGAGCGTTTTGCCTCTGTATTATTCCAAATGGCGAATAAAAATGACAGCGTCTCAATATACATGAATGAGGCTCATCGTCTGAAAAATATTTATGCAAAAACGGTGTCTCCTTACTACCTATATAGTAAACCCCCGATTGAGCGCCACCATCTGTTCACCTCTGACATTGGCGCTAATGCGGGGGTGACGCTTAATCGAGGGAGATTTTATATGGCATCCTAACGGATATAAAGTACGCAAGGAAAGGGTTTAACCCTTGACCGCTAGGTTTAAATGCCGCCCCAATGTTCATCTACCGGATTTTTTTGGGATACATATTTAAATATTTTGGCTTTGAAATTTCTAATTATTCGCATATGTACTTTATGAGACATTGATAAAAATTTTCAAATAATAAGAATTTTTTAGTAAAAATATTAAAGAATTATATTATTCTGTTGTCTAGAAGAAAGAAAAAATACGAAAACACGTGCACAACAATGATATTAAATAAAGAAAATGCAGATAGAAACATATTTGGGGATTATCTAGATTCGCACAGTATCTTTTCCAACGATACATACCATGTAGAGATTTGGAACCGAGAATTCCCGTTCCCGGGATTTTACCTGATATTTCTTATTGTCGATTCTCGGGAAAACTTTTAATGATTCCCGGGAATTGTTCGTTTGATTTTTGTGCCGAGTCAAGATTTTCCAGAACTGCCTTCATAGCTGTTGTTTTAGATATTCCTCCGAATTTCAGCCCCAAATATTTAGCTATCAAAATCAGTTTTGATTTTTTTGACTTTATGCATGTTGAACCAATAAAATTTTTTATGAAAACTAAATATTTTTTCCGTGAATGCTATTTAGTAACTGAGTTATTAGCAATTTGAGATTAAGAGTCAGGTTGCCTTTATCGCTATTAATTCAATTTTAATGGAACGCTAATACAATATCATGATGGCTGCTTATCGCGCCCGAGAATGTCGTTAGTAATAAAAGCTCCAAAGTAATGGTTGCATGAATCTGAAACTAGGCGCTGAAGTGAACTACCTTCCCCTCCTATTCTTTTTCCTTCCCCCCTCCCTCCGCCCCTAATTGGCCAAATTAGCTACTCTAAACTAGGGAGACACGCCCGTTGAAATTCAACGGGAAAGTTTTTTTAACGAGATTTCGTGAATAGATGTGACGCGAGGCTATTATCCAAATCAGTGGTACTCAATTAAACGAAACCAACAACAATGCAAATCACTAAGAATGAGCAAATTCTCGCGTTAAAAACTGATCTGCTGATCGATTTGACGCGTATTCAGAAATCGATGGCAGGAAAACCAACTTTCGTTCTTTTAAGCGTATGTTGTTTCATGTCTCAAACTCCTACGATGGTTCTAAGTGAATGCAATATGCGAATGATTAATGCTCTACATTCAAATGTATTCCTTCTCGCATATAACACAACGAATGTTGTTTACATTGGTTTCTATGAAAATCATTTCCTTCTCTCTCTCTCTCGTATTAAAAGTATTCAAAGCACGTTTTCACTCATAAGGAATGAAATGACAATAGGATTTCGAGGTTTAACAATGTACTTGGTTGGCAAGTCAAAATCCCGCTAAAATGGCAAGATTTCCCAAAATATGTGAATTAAACATTTAACATGAGAAATTTCGAACTGTAGGCGGAAAATGATGAACAGAATATGAAACATTATAATTTTTTCTTTAACATGTTTTTAATCAAAGGTTAATTATTTCTAATTTAAATCTCAAAAGGGAGAAAAATCTGCACTTCGAAAAATCGATGTTTACATATTATTTTATGGGAACTGGAAATGTCTTCCTTGGAGTCGAACACAAGATTTTTTAGAGTTTTTTTCGTTATCACCTTAAAATATGTAATTCAACCATTCCTGCCAAATTTTAAAAAATTCATCTTGATCATTTATATGCATTTTATAGCGTGACAAAGGGATATACAATGGGACAGAAGAAGGCTCTTATAAGTTTTAGATTGTTTTTAAATCTCTTTCATTTTCTACTCTACTATTTTAACTTGGAGAGAATCGCAATATATGATACATTAGTAGTTGGTCTCTTGTTGTCTCCACATCATCAACATCGAAGAAAGATCGGTTGCGCAATTGAAAATACGTTCAATATTGAATCCGCTAACAATTTGTCGCAAATAATGTATCAAATGTCATTGAGATTTATTAAAGATTTTTGTATTTACGTTGTATCAATAATAAATATCATGTTTAAATGAAAAATTGTGTATTTTATATTAAAAATGCAAAATCATTGTCATTCCAGCGTTCCCGGGATTCCCGGGATATTTGAAAATCTAATTCCCGTTTTCCGGTAAAAAAATTATCGCTGGGAACCCAAAACTCTAATACCATGGGACGCACACTGGGAAGGGACGGCTAATGGAACAGAACTTCCAAATAACCGGCGGCACTTATATGTAGAAGTTCCTTTTCTAATCACTATCGAAATTATTTTCTTCTTCTCGGCATCCAAAGGGGTGAAAGAGTTCTTATCGAATAAAATCTATCCTTTTGGCACGTGGAGGAAGACAATAGATAATATCTAACGATAGACAAAAGAGAGTAAATGGAGTGAACGACCGCACATCCTCAAGGATTGTCGAAATTGGGGTAGCACGCCTTTTGTATCGTGGTCGTACAGCATGTGATAAGCGTGAGAATGTGAAATGGTGGGTAAATGAGTGGTGGGGAAGTCCCTCGTTTCGCCTTTTATATTTACGAGATCTGAAATAATTTTCCAATATAGAATTTCTTGATGGTTTGAAAATTATCCGAAGCCTCCCAAATCCGTCAAATAAAAAGCGATGGCATTAACGCCTTAGTCTTCAGTTAAAACTTGGCTTTGGTACATATAGCGTTAAATCTGATTCTTTTGCTATGCAATATCGTACATTTGTGCATTCACAGACGTGGCCTTTGGCGGCTGGCGGGGGTGGTGCTTTACCGAGAGATTCTCTATGTAATCATTATGCGGAAGTTCTTTTCACAAGGATTCATTGGCGCTATGCGGGGGTGGCGCTATATAAGGGGACGCTAAATCGGGGTTTGACTCTATATCTAAAAACAAAAAATAATAATAATCATATTGAGACATTTCAATACATTTTTGCGTGGGATATATTTACACCTTGAACGACGAAAATCGTTACGAATACCGCTCGACCACTGCCCAGTTAAAAGTGTCTTCTATAGGTTTATCTTGGATTTTTCATTAGTACAATTCATTATTTGATAAATTATTATTACAAATATGATAAATAACAAAATCTAATGCCCGTTTGCATCTCATGAAGAATTTAGTAGGAAATAAAAAAAATTGACCAGACGCGAAGACACCATTCTCGCTCTTTATTATCCGACTTTTTTTATTAAAAAATCGCGATATGCGTCTGGTTTTATTCAACTGTTTTACAGCAATAGGATTTATCGTCGACTAGGTAAAATTGCGCATTTCATATAATTTTGTATTTACAAAACATTGTCATGTACTTGTCAATTAATCATGCAATAATTAAATGATTGTGAAAGTGTATTTTCTATCGTTTGTGTCGATATGGTTTTCTTTAATAGCTTCAAAGTGCGTTAATTATGTTTAAAAAATACATCCAAGGCTAAAACAAAGGGTTTCTCATAAGGATGAGATAAGAAATCTTTAATCGAAAATGTGACAGTTTCAACGACCTCTTCACTTTCAAGGAAACCATACTTCTCAGAATCGATAAAAAGGAGCGTAAATCGATTCTATCTGAAGATCTAGATGCAAAAAAATCGATCACAGAGGTGCGATGAACATAAGTTCGTGTCTCGATTCCATTTCGGCATTCTTTCCGTTAAGAAAGAGTGGTTGCTTTGAGACCATCGAGGAAGTGAAAAAAGTGGAATATCCTTTCGCTTCTGCCTCTACAAAAAACTGAAAGAGAGCGGCGAGAGGAAGAAGATGTTACCCGTCTCCCAAACTGACCGTTTCGTATCGATTATCGGCGCCTCCGCGATATCTCCGGGAAACGGAGGTCGGCAAACTCCACCACGCGATTCGTCTAGGCGACGCCGAAGTGTTTGGCGAAAGACTGTAGAAGGGAGGAAGACAAGTGTCGAGAAGAAGAGGGAGAGGTGGAGAGAGAGAGAGGTGAGAGAGAGGGAGGGGGAGGGAAAGGGAGAGGGAGAGAGGGAGGGGGACAGGGAGAGAGAGGGTGAGGGAGAGCGGGGGTAGGGAGAGGGAAAGAGAAGGGAGAGGGAAAGAGAAGGGAGAGGGAGAGAGGGGGTAGAGGGAGAGAGAGGGGAGAGGGCGAGAGAGGGGAGAGGGAGAGAGAGGGGAGAGAGGGAGAGAGAGGGAGAGAGAGGGGGGAGAGGGAGAGAGGGGGGGAGAGGGAGAGAGAGGGGAGAGAGGGGGAGAGAGGGGGGAAGGAAGAGAGTGGGGGGGAGAGGGTGGGGCACAGGCGAAGGCCGGTGCCACACGTCGTTCCCAGAATTCGAGGATCTCACTTTTTCTCGACGCCATATCAATGGGAGCCGACATTTCACGGTAATGCTTCAAGATTCCTTTTGTCGCATGTTTATTTTTTTGCTATTTATTTTTGCTGTTGCAATCCCTATGCCTTTTGGTCGACCGACTCGTGAAACCTTTGTGTCATCCAATTTGTATGGATATCTAAATGACGCAGACAATCCTTGTTCTATTGCACGGATTAGTTTATCGCGTCTACGTTTTTTCACGTTTCATCAGTTCTGTATGTCACTCGAGAAACTATTTTTCGAAGAAAAACATGTTAATAACAAGATCAATGGACTATAGATTTTGACCAAAATTCGCTGTGTGCAACATTACGAAATGTTTAAGAGAAATTTCAAAAAGTGTTCCTTTGTAATTTAATATAAATTCATTAGATGTAATTTGGGATTTTTTCAATTTTAAACCATTACTACATGTCGCATGAAATATTCCAAAACGTTTAATCGTCCAACGCGACAGTCTCTTAAAAAAGACATTGATTGTGTCAACACTTTTTATCCTATTACTCCACAAATACCCATAAGATTATTTACGTATTATTTTGAGATGCTAATCGATACAGAAAAGGTGAGATGAAACGTTACAACCACCAAATTCTTGCACATAGGTTAATGTTCCTTATTAAGACTCTAACGATTCATTTACTAAACTTTAATTTTTTCAAATTGCAAAATTAATAATTAATGAATACGATAAAAATTAAAGTTATGACTAAAAGGTGTGTTGACGTATAGCTTGTAAAATGTGTTCATACCAGGGCTTTTTCAGTTGAAACTTCTGAAGTTTGCCAAGTTAGGAAAGTGGGCTGTATATCACAAGTTTCATTCGATGGAGTATTTGAAACTAAACGATAATTTGAACGATCGAAAACCATAAAACAGCTAAACACCATGACCAGTCCGTCTACTAACGATTTCTTCTCTCCTGATGTTGGCGCTTTAATTACGTAATTATAATAGCGTAATACACCAAAACGATATATCAAAAATGATGCCAGTGAAATGTTAAATTTTTATTTATCGATTTATTTTCTAATCAGTTGTGATTTGTCAAAGAGTCGCCAATTGTTTTAATAGTAGTAGTAGTAAGTAGTTGTAATATTTACATTTAGGTTCTTTTCTTCGTAGTAGATAATCCATTTCCTTCCGCTTACAATGCAGCCGTCTTCAGTGGTGATTCACCGCAAAAATGTGCTGGTATTTTGTTGTTTTTATACGTGTGTATTTTATCTTTCATGTTTCCCTAGATATATACTCAAAATTTAAATTTTGGAGCCCTATGGTTAATTACAATAGAAATGGAGAAACCTTATACCCTACGCCGTATCACCATAAAAAGTAAAATTAAAAAAGAAGTAACACAAATACACACCGGTTTAGGGGAAATTATTCCACGCCATGGACCGGACACACACAATCTCACACACTCCGGGTTTAGGGTAAACTACTCAGTAGACCGCTCGGCTTACTGAGGATGGAATCATTGATTCCGAAATACGTACATATTTAGGCTTTCTCCAAAAAAGAAGGACATATGTGTGTTTTATTGCTTGCGTGATTCGTGCACGTGTGAACAAGGGTCCCTGGCGTGGAGTAGTTCCCTTAAATCCGGAGTGTGTAAGATGTGTTATTGTGTATTTGTGTCACTTCTTTTTCAATTATTTTTTATGGTTATCAGGAGGTTTCTCCATTTTTATATCTAATGATGTTGTTGCTAGTGTAAAATCTTGAAAGTTTGAAGTTGTTAAATAATTGTGGTTGATAGAAAATATGGTAGTTTAAGATATAGCTGTTTGTTGTCACTTCTTGTGTTTTGTGGCAATGTGTTTTATTGAAGTGGTTTTTGTATTTGATAACCATTCGATCTATTGTTCGAGTCTTGCAAATGTCTTATGTGGAGATTTGTTTAAATGGGTTGACTTATTTATTTTAGTTAATTTTATTATATGGAACGTTAGCCAATATACTATTCTGTGAAAGGTGGCCGTTTTCTGTTTGTAATGGCGAATAGAATTTTAAAGACGTAACTGTTGTTGTGTATGAGTTTTTTGTGTTCATCAAATTCTATTCTATTCTCATTCTTTGATATGAGTACATCAAGATAGACAGTAAGATATTCTTTTCTTCTTAGTGACTGAATCTTATTGTGGGCTATTGATTGTTTATAAATGTTGCATTGAAGTCTTCTACATTGTTGGATTTAAAATCATCTCCAAAGGTATTCCAACAATTTGAGCGGCGTCGGTTTTGCAGCAGATTGAATTTTAAATTCATATCTACGTGAATGTTATGTCAGTCGGTGAATATGTATCCCTGTCGTGACGCCACCTCAGCCTTCAGGGTTTATTATTGTACTACAGTAAATGCCCGTCAAGTATGACGGGTATGCGTGAATTAAATATTAAGTTAAAATAAAATAGGAATGAAATATTAATGAAACTATCTTTTATATGTACTAAAAGTAATCAGTGGATATAAAATTCACAAAATTGAGTGTTCCAGAGAGAAAAATAGTTTTTGGCTAATAGAAATTTTATGACAAAGATATTACACTATAGAATTGTTATATTTCCAAAACTATTTTTAATTTATGGAACATTTAATTTTCTCTCACTCTCTCTCCTTTCTTTCTTCCTCTCTCTCGTAAGCAATCATCATAACATTATTCCAAAGATATTTGATTTCGTTATGAAAAATCAGTAAAATTTGTTGTGATCTGGTTTAGCTTTCATACACAATCAAATCAGTGTTTTTAAAAGTTATCTTTGTTATATTGTTTAAAAATTATTATCAGTGAAGCCAAATTCTTATCCAAATATTTGCTGAAAATAAGAGTAAAATCGAAATAATAAGTTCTAATATATGAAGAATGTACAAAAATTTACTTGAAATATTTGAGTAAATTATAAATTATTTAAAACGTATAGAGTTAGACTTAATAATTGAATTGTTTTAGTCTCATGCGTAAAAACAGGATAAAATGGTAACGAACAGTCAATTTTCCATCAAAGGAAAAATGTGTAGTAACTTACTTTGAACTTCCAGGTGAGTTTTTGTCATCTGTGATCTCAGACACGTCTTGATTTGAGCCATATGTGAAAATGTTCATTCACAACAATAGGTTGTGTCAAAACAAGAGAGTAAACGACGAGCATATTGACGCAGTCGTGGGTATTCAACTGCATTCTTCCATATTTCAATGGGATCATTTTTACTGTCAAATAGAGGCTTCAGAATGTTATCTTCTGAGAGCTCAATCAACTCCATCTGCAAATCCTCAGGTGCATTCGAGACATCAACCAGATGTGGCTGAAAAGCTAACCTCAGCGTAGCATCATGTTTCTCAAAATCTCAATGAGTCCAAAACACCTATATATTCATTCATATTTCAATTTTGCAAGTTTTTATTCATATCTTGTTCATAAATTACCTTTGCCAGTTCAGGAAAATGCTCGGCTGAAACAATTGATCTGATAAGGTCAATTTCAAAAAAATCAACTTCCGAAATGTCTGAATTTGCTGCAACATTTTATATATGGATTTAATTTTACCTTGCAGAGAAGTATGTAAATGATTTTTTTTGGCATTAAATCACACAAAAATGCTACATTTCTGCAGAAATCTTTTTCAAAATTTCACATGGTTCATTCTGTTCTTTGAAAAAGTTCGTGACTTGTTTTCGCAAAACTAAAAGATTTTCTAGTGCTTGACCTTGTGACAATCAGCTCACTTAATGGTTTGGAAGATCTACTCCAAATGTTTCATCATCATATTGAAGCACTGGCAATGCCGTGAAGCATTTGCTCAAATGTAGTTCACAATACCAAAAACTATACGTAATGTGTCATTTAAAACAAGATTTGGCGCAAAGATTCTGTTGATGCAAAATACATATCTTTTGTTTGTTCTTTCTGTAACTTTCATGCTAAAATCATATATGAGTTTGAGTATGTTTAGACAAGTATACAAAAGGCCGCATGCGGCCTGAAGGCCACCGGTTCCCCACCCCTGCACTACACCGACGGCACCCCGTTAACTCCGGTCGATACGCAAGAATGCGTCGTATTGTATACAATAATAAACCCTGAAGTCTGAGGTAGCGACTGACATAATATTCGCGTACGAGTAGATATGAAGTTAAATGTCAATCTGGCGCGAAACCGACGCCGTTCAAATTGTTGGCATTCTTTTGGAAATGAGTGTACATACATATTATTAAACGCGGCTGAGGCGTCATTTATGAGACAAAACCGGAAAAAACCACTTCTGTAGATGAATAACCGGGACGCCCTTTATTATTTTTGTTTGCTATATAAACCTTAAACTCTGTTTAGGTTAAACCTATTTTCTATCGCCATTAATTAATTTTACCAATTTGCCAAATTCTATACTACAATATTTAGGCTTACCATATTTTCAAACAGCCAAACCTTGGAGATTGAGTGGGTGGGGGAGAGGAAGGGAAGGGGGAGGAAGGGAAAGGGTAGGAAGCAGTGCTGTAGTCGTAAAAAAGCAGAGGGTATACCGTATACGGAAGTAAAACTTTGAGGGGGGGTCTTACCCAATTTTTTTAAGAGCAAAGTACATGACTATAATGTTACGATGGCAGGAAAAAACGTATGAGCTTACTTTGAATTTCCTTGAAAGTTTTATTTCAATTATATTTTAGTTATGTACATAAAAAATAATAAGTACAGTATTTATTTTCAATCTGTTCGAAACAAAAGTAGTATTAGAATATTGGTATTAAATCTGTCGGCCGCAGATTTTCAAGGATTGCAGGTGCAGCTTCAATATTTGGGACCACGAAAAAAGGAGGAATTAGCTTTTTTTTTAATCAACATGTATAATTTCTCGTAAGGCCAGGGTATACGCTATTTGTTTGAAAAAGCAGAGGGTATACCCTATTCATTCGAAAAAAGCAGAGGGCGTATACCAGCGTATACCCTCCACTACAGCACTGGGAGGAAGGTAAGGGAGGGAGGGAGGGAGAGAAGGGAGGGAGGAAGGGGAGGAGGTGGTAGTAGAAACTATCAAAAGGAAAAAAACTCAAAATGTTTTTAATATTACAATATCAATCTGTATCCGAAGAAATTCAGATATGGAAATTTGAAAGAGCTGCATTCTAAGTTAAAAGAGCGGTTTGGCTACCCCTGCTATATATAATGTGTCGATGGGAAGTACTTAAATTTTTTCTTTCGCAGCGGACTTTGGATCAGCATGGTGTTGTGTAAATAAATGCGTATTCTCATCGAAATTATTACATTACGCCAGAGTTTGCCAAGACGCGGCCCGAGAGCCGCATGTGGCAATTTTAATTGAGCAGCTCTTTTCTCGTCCAGAAGAAGAAACTCATCCCACTCAATGACGTGGCAAAACTTTTCACTTCTGAACCGAACAACGCAGGGTAATTTGAAACGTTCTGTATAAGTCCAATAAGCGTGCATTCTCTCTGAATTCATTTCGATGCAGATGTTTACTAATCATCAATTTAAGTGTAAAGGTTGTAAGAGTTCTACGGCTCTCAAACTACTGAAGATAGTTGCATGCTGCTCGAAAGGTTATTAGCTATGACCACCACTATATTATGAGTTACTCTTTGGTGTAATGTAGCGTAAGGTACCAGTTCCTGAGTGAAAAAACACGGACAATACTTAATTTAGTCTTTTTATAGACCGAACAAAAAAATAAACATTTAGTTAAATTAGGATCAGAATAAAAATATCCATATTACATGAATCTTCCATTTTATTATAAAACATTTTTCTTGGAATACAATTATTTACAAAATAAAGAGGATATTGGAAAACCTCCAGGCTCATATCAATGAATTTGACTAGTGTCAAGTAATACAATCATAATTCAGGGCAGTTATATTGATATAACAGAACATTTAGCATAAAATAGGAAGTATTTTACATATATAGTTGCTATTCTTATAAGATTTTTAATAAAAGTACAAAATAAGAGCTTTCCAAAAGACGAAATACCAAGATTTTCAGTCTTGATATTTATTTTCTCGCATTTTCTTCGAATAACTTAAATAAATAATGACGTAACCTGTAAAACTTTATCTAATTAACGTTTCAATTTCATTTTTCTTAAACTTTATTTATTTGAGAATTGTAAAATAAAACTTGCAAACTCGGGATTTTCGGTCATTGATTATCTCTATAACTGTCTGTAAAGAACGAATAACTTAAGAAATATTTTGACATTGGAAAAAACGGTGTTAGTGTAACTGAGAGCTTCTTTTAATAAAGATATTATGATTTATTTATTTTTTTGGAATTGGCGCTTTAATTGATAGCCTGAATTTATCTCGATTTATACTAATAAATTATATAAACTGATAAATAATAATGAGTTTACTTATAAGTTCTGTTATTTCTCTGGAGTTTTGAAACGCATTTCCTGCCGTAATAATTTCACTCGCCTAAGAAATGTCTTTACTTATTGCTGACACTTTCTTCATAAAGTTCTATATTTTGGAGACAGTCTCGGAATTTGCATTCCCATAGCTATATTCCATCACAAGTTCAGTCCTTTTTCCCATTTATTTAGGATACAATTTATTTAATTACATTGTCTTTTCTATTTGTTGAGAGAGATAGTAAATAGTTGCTAATGAAATATACAAACAGGAAAAATAACGCAGGCACGATGCTCAAACGAAAGTCGTCAATCGATTTCTGGTTAGCATCTATGCTTGAACAGTAAGAAGCATTCACAGATTGCGTATTAGTTTTTTTATTTTTTTACGGTATCTGTATAAAACATAATACTGGACAATATTTTATTATTACATAAATGAACTGCGCACACCGAGCTCAACTGAAGAGAAAAGTCTACCTTCCTTTAATTATATTAGCGCAGGTATGAACGAAAAACAAGTTTGCGGTATCTACAGCGTAAATCAACCCTCTCTACAGCAATTGTCCTCTAGAATCATCCCATCCATAATACTGTGGTCAAACTATAGCTAAAGAGTTTTTAGAGGATATGGCACAAAACAACTTAGGATAATCCGAATGTCTCCGTAGAAGTCTCTGAAAAAACTGAGATAAAATTCAAAGAATTTCGCATAATTTATGAAATGAAATTTCGAGTCATCCATAATGTTGGCGTCCTTCTACTAAACTGTGAAGACAATCAAACAAATTATAATAAAATTAAAAGTAATTTCAGTGTATAATTTCTCTTTCCTGAATACTAATTCAGAAGAATCGTGATATATCAAAAGCTTTCGTGGTAAAATAAAACCGCGCTTAACATTTGCTCAAAAAAAGTTGGTCCTCATGCGGAGATGGTACGTTCATTTTAATTTTTTTTATTTTTTTGTTTAGTGGAAAAAATAATTTATTTACAAACTATATTGAAGCATTCCTAAACTTAAGTTCACGAGAAAAGTAAAGGTGCCTTATTTACCATTTTTGATAAATTTGTAAAAATGCATGGCTCAGGAAAACATACTGTCAATTTTATTTATAAGAACTAGCTTTTTAACTCCTAAAGCTCATTTAAATTGCTGCATAATCGTGTAGCTCTCAAGACAACTGTTTTTTGATTTTAAATAGATTTCATTACAAAAGTTTTACAACAGATTGATACCATTTTTCCATGCACCGTATTTTCGATTTAAATAATATTACTCTAGAAATAATTTATGTAATCTTCGAATCCTTGGTTCCCCAAAAAATAAGGGAATCAATCATACATTTCTCTCACAAAACTGAGTCTTAATGACCAAACACTTGTTTCACCGTGTTCAATATGGCGACTCCAGAGATGATTTAGTGTCCATTACTCAAGGTGGTTTTTAATATAACCGAATGCACAATTTCTATCTCAATAGCGAGTCTCTCCATCCTGTAATTAAACATTCTATCGCCACTCGAAACGGTATTCCAAGCATCGAAGTCTCCCGCAGGCGTTAAAGTTCCCAGTCGCTGGCCGATAGGCACCGGCCTCGCCACACTCAAAGGCACGTGTGTACAAGCTTTCTCGTCTTGCAAAGCTTGCACTTGACCTCACAGCACCAATGAAAAGTGCACGCGCACCTCTCTACGACGACTGTTTCTGTCGTCCGGTGACCTCGGCCGCAGCACATGAGGTCACAGCCATCGACACCCAAAGAGGATGCGTTACAAGGTCGTCCCCTGGTACCTTTTAGGCGAAAATAGACGTAGGTATGAGTTGAAATATTGGAATATACACATAATATTTCAAAGAAAGTTTAAATTAACTTACAAATAGCATGAAAATTTCTCAGCGTTTATTTACTATATTTAGGAAATTAAAAAATGTATCTATAATTCGGTTATCTTGAGAATAAAGTTACAATTTCGCAATTCCTTCTCAGTTAAGTTTGTTAGAGCTGCAGAAGTATGATATATATATTACTTCTTTAATCTGTCCAGCCATATTCATATGGCGCGTAAACATGTTCAATGAGATATTTCATTTAAAAAAATAGAAAATAGGGTGATATACGATTCACATAAAATACAATGCAATAAATTCCATAAATTACTGAAATACTGTCGGCATAAAATATTTTTGGTTAAAATAATATCATGGCAAACTAATTTTTTGGCAATTCACGTAAAAAGCATATGCATAAGGAAGAAAACAAGATTTAGAATCTCTACCTGGAATACCGAGACGGGGGTTCCTCTCGCAGAATCCTGGCGATGGCTCCAGGTATACCAAATCTTTCCTGCCCGGCGGCTTGTGCTCTGGCCTGTATGGCTGGAGCTGGAAAGAATATCTGCCGCCAGCGTTGGTGAACCCCCCTCCCCTCCCCCTTCCTCTTCCGCCGCCAACAACGAGGCCACCGCGGCCCCTGTTCCTGTTTGCCCCATTGCCGGACATTCCTGAGCAAAATCAAATACATGAGAAACCAAGTAAGAGATAGCAGGCATTCCAATAGAAAACAAGATATTACATTCAATTATATATATATATATATATATATATATATATATATATATATATATATATATATATATATATATATATAGTGGTTTATGTTTTTGTGAAGGAAATAATTTTTTTGCCACGTTGAAATAATAAGCAAATTTAAGTTAATTCGACCAATTTCAGCTGATAATATTAGATGCTGTGTTTATTTCCAATCTTATTAGAATGATCTATTTTATCGACAACAGTAAAATAATATCAGAACGTTCCCAAGCCATGTCATAGTAATTACCATCCCTTTGTCACAAAAATAATATTAAATTGTTAGTGAATGGCAAAGGTAAGCGACTGGATGCATAAGATTTGATAAATATAACAGCCAAACGCTGATGCAAGTCATTTCAAAAAATTAAGATGCATCGTTTTTTATACAAAGCTTGTTAAGCATAAGTGTTGATACGCCAATTAAATAAGCAGTTAATAGTATGTTTTATAAGTTTCATGCTTTGGGCAATTTTGTATATTGAAGAGGAAAGGTTCATGGTAAGCAGGAGGTGAAGCGTGAAGGCAACAAGTACTCTTTATCGAGCCTCTTCAAAAAGATTTTATCGCCATTTTTACTTTGTTGGAGCTACCAAAGTTAAATGGCATTAAATGCAGCGTGAATATATTTCGTTTCGTTTAATTTAAAAAGTAAATCATTGATCTCGTCTAACTGTTGAGGTAAAACTGATAATGACGATTGTCCCTGTAGTCATGAATTGGTAGAGAAAACCAGACTGTTGAATGGCCATTACTTTGAAACCGAAATACGCATCTGGTTTTCTCAACCGTTTTCTGACTGTACCAGCTATTTAAATTATCAACTCATTTGGTTCAATTTTAGATGAAACTGATTACATTCTAATAAAGTTGCTCATATTCATGAATATTAATTTCTATCCGTAAAGTATCGATTCAATGTTTTAGTTTTGCCAATGATATATATTCCTGATGGATCGCGACAAAACGTTTTGTCATGTTCCGCACAAGACAAGTTCCCTTACGTAAAATATGAGAAGAAGCTTTAAATACTCCTTTAAAGCTCCGTACGTAATTTCTTTGTGAGGAAACTTGGTATATATTCAATCAAATTGACAGTTCTTGTCAAGCGATTAAATCAAATCGTGATTTACAAATCCACCAGCCCCTACTCTCAGTATTGCTTTGTCCACAACTGCAGGAAACCCAAAATAAGTACGTCAACTTCTTGGTATTAATAAAAAGCGGATCACCAATGCAAAAGAAGTTAAGCGGAAAAAATAAAAAATCATCACACTAAAGAATATAACACGCCGCCCTTACACCACGCAAGCAAGCGGGGATTAAGAAATAATCTTTTCAGGCCCGAAGTATTGCAAATATTAAAAAAAAACCGCACAGATAATAGATGATAAGAGTAAACGTTACCTCCGCTTCCGCCTCCCACGCCCTTAGTCCTCCTCCGCTGCCCCCCTCTCCCGCCGCCCCCGGCCCTCCCTCCGCCCCCTTTGGAAGGCGCTGCCTTAGGGCTCGACGCCGACGCGGGGGCCAGGGAGGGGCCGGGGGCGGCGGCGGCGGCATCGGCGGGGGAGGTGGCGGCGGTGGAGGACGGGTCGGGGGAGGTGGTGGGTGGTGACGAGGGCGGGTGTCGGGTGGGTTTGGGTTCGCTGGCTATTGCGGGACTTGTGGACGGGTAGGGTGACGTCGGTGGTGTCGTGGTGGTGTTGTCGAAGGCCCCACCTCCGCCGCCGCCTCCTCCCGAGTTTGGATGATGGTTGTTGTTCTTTCCCTTGCGTCCTACGCCCCCGGCCACTCCTCCTGCGCCCCCGGGACCGCCTCCTCGCAGGGAGCCGGAGTTCGAGACCAAGACCCTAGAGGCGCCGTCGAACCGATCCTTGAGGTGGTCCCCTACGACTCGGAACGAAGGTAGCCGCATCCAGCACGTCTTGACGGTGCACGAGCCGCTCATTCCGTGGCACTTGCACTCCTGCCGCATCTCGGAAGACACGTGCTGCACGATGAAAGAAAAACGTCGTGATAGAACGTAAAACATCGAGATAGAACGTCTCCACTAACATTAAAAGTTTCGTCCAAGAGCAGCGGCGGGCCTTTTCGCATTTGTTCAATTAGTGGCACTCTCTCCTAAATTAAATCCCAAACTGACTAAAACTTCAGTTAGGAAAATGTTTTCTTGCAACTGCTCGTAAACTGAGTGTAGATTTTTGCTATTTAATCAATATTTATATAATAATGATAGTTACGAAAACAATGTATATTCAATAAAAACGAATGCTGATGCAATAGTCTTTTAGTACACGACCCCGATGGGGGTTTAGGACTTAATTAGTGGGACGAGAGATATTCAAACGTTAAATTATTTATCTGTTTATAAAGTAAACCCGCCTTTTTAAAGATGTCCTAATAGAAAGAAATACATTGTAGGTGGAAATTCAGAGAAAAAATAAGGTACAACGGACGAGTTGCTGTATGAATATCTTTTTGTGAGTTTTACATCGTGATTTTTATTCCTTTTTTGCAAAGAGCACAGCAGAGAACGAAAGCAGTGAAACAAATATAGGTATTATTTCTTCTCATATAGCAGTAAAAAATGGAAAACGAACTAAATATATCCACCTTGTCTCCAGTAAATGTTTAAGAGAATTTAGAAATTTATATATTATTAAATCGTAATGCTAAACTATTAGGATTAAACTGAATTTGCGGTTCCTCTCAAGTCGACAAAACCCACCGCTCTGCCGGCCTCGTTGTTGTGAAGGTTCATCTTCTCCCTCAAGTGTCTCCCCTTCTCGCCGGCGTCCACGAACTCCCTGGAAAACTCGTAACCGAACGCCAAGTTGTCGGAACATCCGCCCCATTCCCAGTCCCTGCGCACCCCGGGGGGTTGGTTCCCTTGGGCGGCACCAGGCGAAGATAGAGCAGCGGCGGCAGCGGTGGCCCCGGGAGGAGACTTCCCTCCGCCGCCCCTCCTGCCTCCGAAGTATAGCATCTCCTGGCTCACCCCGGCGGCCGTGTTCGGACCGTTGCCCCCGCCGCGGTGGCCGTAATCGCACGTGCAAGACTCGATGGAGCCCTCGCTGCACGCCCTGGACACGGCGTGCGTCACGGCCGCACTCGTGATGGCGTAGATGAAGGCCGTCTCGCGGCAGCCTAGAGGATGGGAAAGAAAATTGCGTGAGAAAAGGACAAATGCGTCATTTATTTATGTATTTATTTGTTCGTTCATTTATTTATCGTTTGTTTATAAACAGCACTCGAGACAAATCAGGATGAAGTCATTAAATGGAGAAAACGAAACGAAAATGAAAAATGAAACAAATGTTACCTCTTGCGTAATCTTCCTTGGATTATAAGTATGCATTTGCATCCTTATGACTTTGAAAGTGGTAATGAAGTAAACTGAAATATCAATCTTTAAATTCCAGTGATTTATATATTTACATTTCTGTTTTTGTAAGAGGCATGTTATTAATCTTCCGTCAAAGAGTCCGAATGGATTTTTAGCTAATAATTGTCTATATGGTGACATTGGTACTACCGTAAGCCGCCATGATTGTTTGTAGATAGTAGCAAGCGCTAGATATAGGAAATTTGTGATTCGTTCCGTCTCAGATATATTGCATACGCGAGGAAAGATGCAAGAAATATTTTGATCTCTTATGACTTAATTTCTTGTGATGGTGTGAATAAAACTGTCACCGGCAAAGCGCAACAATGTAACTATATACAACTTATATACAAGTTCATTGAGATGATTTTACTTATTATTATGAATTCTAATATTTCGAATCGGATCGGTTCAAGGAGTGATCCGAGACATCTTAACTCCCCAGGTGAAAATGCATTTCAGCGCTTCCTTCGGGTAATTTTAAGGAGTTTTTACGTGTATGTTAACTTATTCATTGCTCCTTCGAAATAAAATCAATTACTACCTGAAAATTGAAGGAATATCAATGATACCTCGCCTTTTGTGTGCTATGTGTTGCTAGCCAACATTTATCTTGCGAGCAATATATAGATAGATCGTCGGGCAAGCCCCCTCTAGATTAGGGGTTTCCAAACTGTGTTCCGTGAAACAAATGGATATGGTTCATTTCGAATGTATTTTAACCGAATTTATTCGCTTCCGTTATTAGGTTTTTCCATCGACCTCGACTTATAACAGATTTTCCATAGTAATTTGTCGCAGGTTCGCGATATATCTTGCGAAAAAATTTGTCCTTATTAAGTTCTTCTTATACATGAACAACAAGAAACAAAAAATAAACATTTGAGTGCCATGGAACCTCCGAGTTATCCAACTTCCTGTCATGCAGATGTTCGCGACCGAAGTCTTTTGTACTCTTAAGAGAACGCTTCGCCTGTCTAAGCGCACGAAAGCATCCATGGGAATAGGCGTGGCTGATTGGCCTCGTAAAGGGTGCTCTCTCTCTCTGCATTCAGCCATACGCTCACCCTTCCATCCCCTTCATTATAGTGATTTCGAATCTATTTATTCCAAACGCGATCCCAATGAAACCAACGACTGAAAACCAGTGAACGGCGCGTCGCAGAACGTGCTTCGGAATGGCGTCGTGGTGGGGGAGTGATTGGGAGAGGCGCACGAAAGAGGATAGAGAGAGAAAGGAAGTTGGTAAAAAATGATTGAAGAATGCGCAACCCTTTTCTTCTTCGCCACATCTCACTCCTCTCCACGCAGCTTGAATGGTAACCCAAAACCTACCATTTTTATTTTCAAGACTGAGGGAGATAAACGCGCACCCTCTCCCCCTTCCCATCCTCTCTCTCTCTCTCTCTCTCTCTCTCTCTCTCTCTCTCTCTCTCTCTCTCTCTCTCCATGTTCTCTTTTTCCTGCCCCTACTTCTCCGTCCTCCACACCCTTAACCTTTCTCTTTCCTTTCCGCAACCATCTCTTTCGCCCTCTCTCTCATCCCCTCTGCATCGCGGCTCTTTGATTTGGGGGCGGGATGGGAGACGAAAGAGGGCGTTTGAAGATATTTGCCCACCCACTAATTCCCTGAGTTAATAGCGCTGCTTTAAAACGTTCGATATGCGTACGCATCGTGGAACGGTGAAATTTTTGACGAGACTAAAGGGGAAAGAGTTGTTTCATTTATTTACTTCATCGCTCTTTCGTCAAAAAAGTTTTTAACATTGTAAATACTTTCGTCTCTGTTAACAGAAAGCGTTGTTTTAAATTTCTCAGTAGATCCGTCTTCTTGATAATTTTCTTAGTCCCAAATCAAATAAAATGTTGGTTCAAGTCGCAATGGAAATTGAAAATGAGTGAGGGCAATTTATATGTAAAATTTAAAGTAACGCTTCCAAATTAATAATTGACGTGTGAGCGTGAAACTCATGGATTCGACTCCTCAAATTACGCTCATTTTTTATTGGAGCGCATTATGACGTAATAAACCCACTGCCATTCGCCCGAGGCAGATTCTAGAATTTCGATTTATAAATGGTTAATGGGATTTATTCTGTTACGTTATAAATTAACAAGAAAAAGGTGCTCATAACTACATAAACCGCAAATGTTTCCTTTATTATAGCTATTCTGCGACCTTTCAAATTAATTAATTATAATAACGCTCTCCGCTTCGCTTTGGCGACCAACTGACATCCTCACCGCTTCATGTCATAAACACTAATAAACATATCAAGGACGTGGCATTCTAGAGATATGAAAAAGAAAAAAACCTTCCATAATAATACAACAATGATGGCGATGATTATGTTCGGAGAGTGTGAGAGTGAGAATCTCGCGTGGAATAGGAGAAGAGGGAGGGAGTAGAGGGAGGGAGGGTGTAGAGGGAAGGAGGGAGTAGAGGGAGGGAGGGAGTAGAGGGAGGGAGGGAGTAGAGGGAGGGAGTAGTGGGAGAAGGAGATCGTGAGGCTCGCCACTGCGAGGTCCAGCCACTTAAAGAACTCCATACCATCAATCAAAGATGCCTGAATCGTATGAATATTCAATGGCCAGCGGCCGATGGAGATATAAAAAACACATATTCTCATGTGTACCGGTTGACCACGGCTTCTTCCTTCCTGCCTCTCCTTCTGCCACCTCTATTCCTTCCCCTTTCCACCCCATTCTTCTTTTCAACCCCCGACGGAAAATACGCCTTCCCCCTTCCGCCGTGCCCTCTTCGGCCATAAAAGGGAGGGGGCAGACATGATGACGTAATTACGCCTGCCCCCGGAGCCAGCGGGGAGTCTCTTATGGGATTCCAGGTCCCATCCGGGCGATCGCCAGCCATCCGCGCGCCTCTCATCCCGCTCACCCCCTAATGTTTCATCTCTCCAGATTTGATATTCCAGAATTCGTTCGACTCGTACTCAAGCACTATCGGAGTTTTTAGTTGCGTATTATTCCCTTCGTGTTTAAATGAGGGACTACTTCGCCACGAATATTGAATATTCAAAAACGGAAACTGAGAGATCCCTAAGATCTTTTTACCGTTAGGTAAGCTATGGATACATAGGTTTGTTTGGCGACATCTCCGTTTAAATTTCTCTCCGTGCTTATCTTTCGGGTTAACGTCGCTCAAATGTTTCGATTCCCGCACCATTAGGATCTCGTGTCTCATTTGAGATGCACGGCTTAATCGTGACCCGCGTACGGCGGCGGTTCAAGACCTTGCTTTCTCGCGCGTTGTCACGCAGCAACGTAATCGGCGGTAGACGTGAAAGCGAGACTGCTCCTGGCATGCCAATGAAGAGACCATATTTCAGAGTTTATGCTTTGCCTATTAAAAAGGCTTATTGTGTCACGATAAAGCAGGTCCCACTTCTGACAAAACGATGATCCGTTGAAGCCAAAATGCACATTTTGAAAGCGTCGGTTCCCCACGGAGAACCGTTCACTCGTACCCATATAAAGTGTCCGAACAACAAATATCCCGGACAATGGGAGGCAAATTTTTTCGATGAAAAGGTCACGCGAGGGCGGCAATTGCTCACATGACAAGAGAAAGCACGCTTTCCCGTCGGCCCCTCGATAGAAGCAGAGCGATTTGTTATGAGCAGCATCGCTGAGAGCGAAGCCATCGATCAAGGAGGCCACAGGGCAGCAGCGTAGGGCGCAGCGGGAGAGTCAATCGGAACAATCTGATAACGAGATGGACAAAATGGTCGTACGGCAGAAGAGAAGAAGAGAGAGAAGAGGAAGAAGGCGCATCAAAGAGAAGACACACGGCGTACAAAAGAGGGCAGAAAACTGGAATGCTGTTTGTGAGATTTCTTTGTTAGCACATTCTGTGCATTAAAATACAATACGAAGAAATCCACACTTGGCAGGTGAATCATTTTCCGACTTGTACTTTAAATGAGTTGTGCCTATATTTTTACATAAAAGATGCGAAATAAAATCAACTATCGGAAAGACGACATGCAAACGTTGCAGTTACACACATTTGACTATCTATGAGAATAAAAAAGTGTGAAGACGACATTCAGAATAACATTGTCGAACTAATGATGATGCTGAAAAATAGTACTAATAAATTTTGATCCTTTCCTTAGTTTTCATATATTACTAAGAATATTCCGAAAATCGTCACCGCTTTAAGCGAGATCTTAAAATTTCTAATATCTCTACTTTAATTACAGTCGTTACAGAAAACAGAGAAAGCAATCCGCACATGAGGGGATTTATAATGATTCCTTAAATATCTCCTAAACACAAACATCATTTTCTCTCGGCGTTTTTTAAGAAATTTGTTTTTTTCTGTTCATTCTGTGAAATCATATATAGCGGAAAGCCCACGTTACTTTTTGCTTGTTAAATTTATTAGGAAAATAAATAGACGCCGCTTTGCTCCAACATGACTCTGAACGTTGGATCTCACTCACTTGGAGGCGCCTCATTCGACATCATCGCTTTCTAAAAGAGCAGCGAATTTCGAAAAAAGGCGTAATACGAGCAAACGGGTTTCTTCTGTTTTCGGACCCACGTGAGAAATGCTCCTTCCTCATGGTCCACTCTTGCCTCTGACACAAAAGACAAGAAAACGCGTGTTGGGAGAAGCAGTGGACGGCATCGTAAAAAGGTCGCTTCCAACCTCTCACTCGAAAGAAATGACCTTTTTATATTCAATCTTGAGTTTTACATCGAGGAAATGGCTATGTTCTTACTCCAACAGGTCAGGTCTCATGGCGAGTGATAGCGAGGAGGTGGTGCGGAGGAGGTAATCGGCGTGTCTGCTCCTCCCTTTGGCAACACACGGGCGCATTGCGAGAGAGAGAGAGAAAGGAGACTTCCTCCGACAAACACAGCAATTGAGACACACGCCCTCTATTTAGTCTCGCCCCAAGAGCGCGTTGAGAAAAACGACCCAGGTGAGATAAGCTATTCTTGTTTTTTAGTACCGAATGGTGTGTTTGAGGGGAGACACCCTTCCTTCCTTCCTCCCACTCTCAGGAAGTTAATGAAGAATACGGACCATTTAGTGCCTTGTGTAAAATAATCAAGAGGCCACTCTGCCATGTATATTTAAATAATGAGCCATGTCTTATCATTAAATCTGATATTTAGATATTTTTGTTATAGCACGCATGAGCTCCAATTATGCCTCCTTTCAATCAATTTTATATCAGACCTTAAAATCTGTTGCATGTCCCATATTGTAGGAATAACAAGCCTGCTTTCAATAAAAACGCTCCTCAATAAAAGTATAACTATATCTATCTCATTTCTGGATTTCACTCAAAGCGTTTTCTTCCAACTATGCATTTTTATCGATATAAACCACAACTAATGTAGTCTGGCTTCCCAAAGTTCACGTTCCGAATTGATTAGTTATATTAACAGGAAATGTTTCAGTATGTGTTAGTCATTCTAAGGAATTCTCATACCATAAATACCACTTGTAAATTGTAGTTTATCAACGACAGAGAAAAAATGTAAAACAAATGAATAGTGCATTATCAGGTTTAAAATACTAAAAGCAATGTCAAAATCTCTTTCTGACATTATATTTTGCATGTACTTTTTTAAAATATACGAATTTAATAAATGTTACCGTTTTTACGCTAATATGTATGGATCAGCTGTCTATTGCTGAAGGATAGTCGAGTGTTTGTTCACTCGTCTATGCTCAAGCCGAGTTCGGTAATAATCATCTCCATGGCAACAATCCAATAAAATGCGATTTAAAACGCAAAAACGCTGTTTTAGTAGACATTCAAGAAAATACGAACAATTATCATAATTCGGTGATAAGAATTAGAATTTACATTATTTCCCCTTAGAATAGTACATACCTCGCTCCGATATCCCAATTTTAAGATATTTTAATGTATTAAAGAAAACATCTCTGCACGATGGATTTAAGGTTTCCTATGTAAAACTAATAGGACAAAAACGTTCCTGGAATCGAACCCGGGACTTCAATCTTCGCGAAATAAAATATAGTCCGGAGGTGGGCCCTGGCACCACGAACCTCATACCAAGTTTCATGAAAATTGGATGCAAAAGTTGTTAGTAGGACACACACAGACAGGACCATTTCATAAGGCTATGTTTTCTTTGGAAACCAGCCAAAAAAGATATTGCATAAATATTAAACTTCTTTCGCTTGATTCAGGTTAGAAAAATCTGTTGAATAGTATTTTTGAGCATCAACAAATTTCAATTCAATCTGCAGCTTTAGTTGACAACAATCGCGTCAAAAAAGGTTCTTGGTACTAAAACGATAATTTATGCATCCTTTACGTTCATCTGATTAATTTATTTCGTTAAATATTTATGATCGAAGAAAACCTTGTCGTTCAAATCAATCAAAATTATGAGATCTTATAATGTACATATATTAGCCCGTTGGTTTAAGTTCGATCCCAACACCACGCCCAGACATCAAGTCTCGGTCCGGAACTTAATAGACAAAAATTATGTTACAACCTCTGTGAAGCATTGGAAGTGGAAGTGCCATTCTCCTATCTTGATTACAGCATTTGTTATGCTTTTCTCTGTTAAAAAATAACGCTCTACAATGTTGACATTCTTTATCCATTTTTCCTAAATATGAATCATCTCGTCGATGGCCAATCCATTTCCTCTTGCTGAGTTTAAATTTACGTTGTTTCTTCGTCTTCCGCTGTTGGCTGCATCGATTCTGTTTTGGCTTATTCTTATTATATTTCCCCCTTCTTCGGGTTCTTCGTTTCTTCTTGGGTACCTGATTTCGTTTATGCTCTCTCTCGCTCTTTGCCATTGTTCATCTGTCCGTTTTGATCTTCTCGCCCTTGCTCTATTTTTTCTACGTCAATCTTCTTTATCTTCTTCTGTTTTTTGCTCTGTTCTCCTTCTCATTAATTCTATATAATATCTTCTTCTTTCTTCCATTTGATGAAATAACGAACAATTATTACCTTAAACTTTAACTAAAATTAAATTAACGCAGATAATAAAAACAATAACTTGTCGAAATTGCAATTGGTATTCGTTTTCTGTCAAAGATAATAATGATTGAAAGCGTTGTTATGTACACTAAACATAAATAAAATAATATTAATAAAATATAATAATTGTCATTTCTTAAGTGGATAATCAATAAAAATATGCAATACAGAAACCTATTATGTAATTTAAGTAGGTATTAATACTTTCATAAGTTCTTAACAAATTAGTTTCGTCATCAAAGTAAACAAAACAGAAAGAAAAGTCAATTACTATTGATTTTTTGTTAATTTTGGTTCAAACTCCAGTGTTTCTTGGGAATTTGTTTTTCTAAACGGCTATTACTATAAGAGCCAAACATTCCTACCAAATTTCAATCTTCTATCTACTCGGAAAGTTTAATAAAAATAAATTTAAATTTCGTCATAGGTAGTTCTCGAATATCCTGCTCTTTTATAACGACCTTTAAGGGCGGCGCCACAGTCAACAGTATGCAGTATATGATATTACACAGGCTCTTATTCATCTAATACATATTTTAAAGAGAATTCTGTCCTTTCTGTGTGTTTGCACAGTTGCAGCACATTTTTCATTTGTATTTTAAAATCACTACAAATTACGATATGAATACGGGACTTGCACCAAAGGAAGCCTCAAAGAACGGAAATTGATTTTCCAGCCATCGATTTTTTAAAACGTGTCGAATCGTTCCATAAATTTGTTATTAACACGAAAATTTGGCTTAATTTTAGACGAAAAAATTTCGTCGTCAAGGCATTGTTGCTGATCAAGCAAGATTACGACTATATCTAAAAGCAATGACATGAACTTTGATATTGTATTTGCAATCAATTGTGAGAACTCTTCTGATATATCTTGAATACATTTTAATCGAAAGGGAAGTAATGATGGCTTAATTTGAACGATAGGTTTGTTTACTGCAGTGCCATTTCTAAGGCGTGGAAGAAATGCGAACGAACATGCGACAGCTAATACTTTAATTAGATGTTGTTTGTTTACCTTGACGATGAAAGAACTTAGTAAGTAGCTTTTTTAATTCACACATTATTTGTAATCACTATAAATGCACCGGCCATGTGTCAAATATCTTGCTTAATTATCGAAAGAAATTAATCATGATCATTATCAATATAGTAATTTGCTTTAAACTGCACAATAAAATTTGCAAACGAAAAGATATTTTCAATGTACGCGTGAAGTATCTACCTATTTGAAATGTTGAGTTGTCCATCATTAGAATGCATTGGAATCGTTTCTGACTTAAAGATTTTACGCTACGTGTTTATTTGTTTTAAATTTGCATGAAACTTTTCACAAATTCTCAATCGGTTTTTGTCCTTCATGATTTTGTTTCATTGCAACCTCTTTATGAAATGTGGAAAAATTGGAAAAAATCTATTATAAACTTAAAATATGAGGGAGGAGAATGGAAGAGAGAAAAGGAGGAAGAATGGGAAGTGCCTTAAATTCAATATTTAATCCACGCATACCCGTCATATTGACGGACTTTTGTACTAATTAGATTAATAGGGGATCTCAAGTTCAAAAATGACATCGGTTGGCAAGGCGACCTCTTGTTAAAAACGCAAATTTTAGCCGAAATCTGGAATTTAAACGTTTAATTCGAGCGATTTCGACCCGAAGGCGAAAAATGACGATAAGAATAAGAAACTATTTTTCTTGAATACAGTCCAAGTCCGAAGATCGTAGGACATTTTTTTCTAATTTAAATGTCCAAAAATAGATAATCCTGTACGGCGAAAATTTGTTTTTTACGTGTTATCTAATGGAATATAAAAATTATCATGTGGAGTCAAACCCAGGCCTTTATTCGTGATTTTGTTTTCGTCATTCCATTTGTATCTCTGAATCAAGCATTCTTACCAACTTTAAATCTTCTATATATTCGGAAAGATTGTTAAAACACACTAAAACTGTTATAAGAGTTTAAAACATTTCCTGACACTCGTTCTTTATGCATGTCACGGTATATGTGCGTAGTCCGGTAATGTGCACATTTACCTCCAAGTTCGGCAAATGTAACTATAACATACTTTTACCGATTGGTTTGGGGAAATGTACACATTTACCTGAGACACTGGTAAATGTGGATAAACGTCGCAACACAGGCCACAACTTGGCGTCGTCGCGAACATCTGTTGCAGTTTAGAAGTACGGTAAATGTACATTGTCCGGTAAATGTGTAAATTTCCTGGTAAATGTGCACATCTAACTAAACTAAATTTGAACATGAAGGAAAATATAAATCTGCCCAACCGGATTGGGTAGAGTCGAAGTGTTTTTGGTTCCTCCTCACCGTCAGTGTGTTCTCCCTTCGGGTTGAGAAGCGTTCATCCAGTGGAGCCGAACCCTGGATGATTTCTGTTGTAAATTAGCGTAATTATTAAAGTGTAGCATTTCTCATTCTTACTTATTTCCACATTTACCAAGGCACATCGGTAAAAGTGCGCATTTATCGGGAAATGCTCGGATAAAAAGTATTTATGGAAACTTAAACACATTTACCGAGCTTGGTGGTAAATATGCACATTTACCGGTAAATGCACACATTTCCCGATTACCGTAACATATATATGGTATAGATATACTTAAAAGTTTTTCACATAGGTACACAAATATCACCCAATAAAGTCTATTTCCGATTGTCGATTCGCTGCAGTTGTCACGTGCATATTTCAAAATACGGTCCATTACGTGTATTTCCAACCTCGTCGCCGATAAGCTGACGTCATGGCCGATGAGACCATTTCACATGGTTCTCCCCTGCATCACCCCATTTCCCGCTTCACCCGGTTCTCTCCCGAATCCCCCTCCCCCCTTCTCCCATCCAAAAGCTTTGGCCGCACGCTACTGACATCGCCAACTTATCTTAACTGATCTCGAACCTCCCCGGATGCGTTCTTGCTACACCCCTCGCGACACAATAGACAAACTATTCCCCCTTTCCTCCTCCCCCCACCCCTCTTGCCTCCTCCCCCCACCCATCCTACCTCGTAGCATCTTTTTATCTGCGACGCACGGACGACAAAAGCCGGAGGAGGACCCAAAGAGCGCTGCTAAAACGCGATTCGAGAGGGAGGGCCTATAGATGGAGTGAGTGGGAAATAAGGGAGAGGTGGGTTGGTTCGAGATCTCTCGCTCGCCACGTGCTGGAAGCGGACGACATATTCCGTCTTCGATGCATTCGTCGGATGTTCAATTACCCCGTGTAGAGGAGCGACACAATCTCAAAGAAAGTAGATAGACCGTAGCAGTGGTTATCAACCTGTTTTGTTTTCGTACAACCTAAACAAAAACGAATATGTTCGCGTACCACATTGTAAGAGAATTTTAATGCCGTTTTATATAGCATTTTTACCTTTCCGATAGGAGGGTAATTAATAATTGACTTTATTCTCAATAATACATTCAGTTTTTACTTTCTCCATATATTGTTTTCATGAAAAAACTTGATTTCGAGATGTCAACGGAAATACACGTTTCGAGGTCCCCTAAATACGTTTTGACCATTTTCTCGATGATGCCTCTGTGTGTATGTGATAGAAATTTTGTGGGTGCTCGAACTCAAAAACTATCAATCAAATCATCGCGAAATTTTATATTTAATCATTTTCATACGATCTGCTGATTCCCTCTGGCCTACGCGCAACGGGTATCTGATAGGTAGTGCAATGAAATATTTTTGTTAAAGGGTCAAGAGTTGATTAGTTTTTGTTAAAAATCGGTATTTACTCTTGTCACATCCGTTTTTTGAAATATTTGCTTTAATATTTGATGAATGTAAAAAAGTTGGGAATAAATGTTGCAGAAAATTTAATTTTCTACAGCTTTTGTTTGAAACATTTTCCCATATAATGCATTGTTAAAAGATGTTTTAAAACCTATTTTTTAGCTAACACCACCTACCGGTGACTATTGTAAACAATTGAAGTTTAGTTACGTCTTAGTAACGCTCCTTTTTGTTCTTAATTGTTGGGGATTCGTGGCTATATCCAATATCAGAAGGCTACAATATAAGTTTATATCTGTCTTTGAAGGTCTTTGAATTTTCTTGCAGGCCATTAAAATATTTATTATCATTTAACGTACTTGGAATTTTTAGAAATATTACAGGTATGGAGAAAGTGAAGTGGTGGCTACATCAGATTTTTTTTAAATTTAATGCACTTAAAAACTGAAAGGTCGTCTCAACCAGTAAAATAATAGTAAATCGTTCTAGAATCAGCGGTCTATGCATTACCACTGAGGATGACTGCTTTGTAGCGCATCTGGTTTTTCCATCCGTTTTGCAACCATCGGAGTTACCCTGACTTCCGTTTTTTATCTATTACTCCTTACTTGTTTATTGCTATGTTATTTCATATTCACCCTGTCTTTTTCTTCATCATATTACTCCTCGCACTTCACACTAATTGCGTCCAATTTTCACGATTCAACATGCAGAATTTGGTATTTATATATATGCGTATATTTACGTATTCTACTTCGAATGCGCCTAATTGCTTTTGATAATGTAGTAGATTTTTCTTGGTTTAATTCTACTTTGAGATGGAAGTTTGTGCCAGCAATTGTCATCGCTAATTATATCAGGCATTGGCATGCACATTATCAAAAACTTTTTGTTGTTGTCTTCTCACTGCGGCTGAAAATATTCAATACGTTTCTTCGTGTCTGTCTCTCCGACATCTCCAGCGGTTATCCAACCCACCGGACTTCTCAAAAGGCCTTGTTGTCTCTCTTATTAATATACTATGCATTCAAATTTATTAGAAATAATTTACATGGGTATAAATTCTAACCGTATTCGACAGCACTATAATCGTCCCTAAATATGTAAGAATTCATTTCAAAAGGTGGACGAGAAATTTGCGATGGCGTCATATCATCACTGAGAGAGAAATTTGATATAGGACTTCATTTTCGTCGATGAATTATAACGAGCAGTCACAAAATCTTTAGAGTATTCTGTTAATCGTTGATGATGCCATGTTACACCAAACATTAAAGCCTCTATTGTTCTGTCTTATCTCGTCTGGGGAAAATTATCTGTAGTATCTCTCGGTTCTATTGGCATAGACATTTTCTATTACTCTCTGATCTAGCTCTACGTTCATTACTACCAGGGGGTACATCATTTCGAAATTTCTGCTTGTACTCTCTTCCTCTACGCTTCATGGTATGCCATCTTGTGTCACTCAAAAACTCTGATGCGCTGCCATCGTATCTATACCCGCGCTTAACAAATCTAACCGGACTATTTCGAGGTTCCTACTTAGCCGTCTCTGCGCACCAGCATTCATCAATAGGACGGACTAGCGAAAAATGTACGATTTCTTTCGGACTAGAGGGGCATCCTCGCAGGACTTTGGAGCCCTTGAATCCTGTTTACCGGTTCTATAATGTTTTTGAAGTGCTCCCTGGTGGACGTGTTCCTACTGAATGCAACTCCTAAGTAGTTGTAGTTGCTTACATATTTTAACACTCGGACGCCCGGACTTAGCTCACCCTCTAGAACGCCCAACCGGGTCAATTTGACACGTACTATGAAATGTCAGCTTTTATAGCTTACAATTGCAAAGTTAAAAGCGATACATTATTTTCGTCATCTAAACAATTATAAGTTGTGTTTTTGTTTAGTAAATTTTGACAAACTGATACATTCATGGTCAAAAATAATGTTGTAACATTTTTTTCTAAAAGTAAGTTGTTTTATAGCAATTTGTTAACGTGATAAATATTTTACTGCTCTCTTATGAGAATGTACGCCTAAAGAAAGTTCCTTTTCCATAGAGTTATATGTTGGGATGTGGCACCTTAAGAAACCGGATATAGTATTAGTGATAAACCGTTAGTATGTATGTGGTAAGAAGCTACTAAAAATAAAGCAATTATTTCTTCGTATTTATTGCGTTTAAATGAGGCATACATTTTTTATTTAGACTAACTACTGTTTACAGATAGCATGAGCCGGTACATTCTCTGTTTGAAACTTTAAAAAATATGTATATGTATAAATTATTTCTTCGTATTTATTGCGTTTAAATGAGGCATACATTTTTTATTTAGACTAACTACTGTTTACAGATAGCATGAGCCGGTACATTCTCTGTTTGAAACTTTAAAAAATATGTACCTACATACATCTTCAAAATGTTAGTTTGGAAAAACATTTGAAAATCACGCAAGGATTGCATAACAGCGAAGCACGTAAGAAAACTTATGCTCAAGTAATATAAGGCAGACCCATATTTACCAACATGAAGAATAAATTAGGTACTGGTAGTAAACAAATGTACATAATTAAAATTTACAGAGATAAACACGCTAATTATAAAAAGGCATTATAGTCGGATATGCATAGCGGTAATGCATTCAGGTTGAAAGCACTCATTTCGCTTACAAATATTACTAACAGGTTGATTTATAACTAATTTAATAAACTAACGCTAATTATAAATAGCAAGTATTTTACTATACCATGTTTCAACAAAAATCTTTCGGACCTGAAAAATCGATTTCTTTGACACATATTTGTGTCGAACAAGCAAAGTTTCAAAATAGTATAACAAAATTACTATTCATTCATCGCGTTAGTGCATCTGACGCAAGTGCAGCGCATTTTGCCCATACACTTCCCATAAACCATTTTCTTGCATACTGTGCATTTGGGTGAGGTTTTATTTTCTCTTCAATTTTCCATGATCTGGCGTCTTCGTCGTTTTGGAACAGCTTCTTCAGATCCTTCGCCTCGATTATCATAATTTGGCCGATTTTTCACGTTGTTACCTACCCCCCTCGTAGCTTCTCTGTAAGCTGTCTGATGAATTTTCTCCGCGAAATTTTCTTACCAGTGACAGCTGTATATATCAATGCAGCATTCATTGCCGCCAAATAAAGAATGTTATAAAAGGTATGTCCGTCCGACACATCCTCGAGGACGTTATTGAGTTCCGCGAGAATCTCAGAATATAAATCGCACCTACGAGTCATTTTTCTGACACAATTCTGTGCAAATGCTCGCGAGGCTGCCTACCCGTTATTGTGCATCCAAATACCGCCAGAACCGAGGAAAGGGGTTGTTGAGATAAAATGAGTGGAAGACAATATCTGCACGTTCAATCCTGCACACACACAGTGTTGCATTTTCGGGACAGAAGACGATCGAGTGATGATTAGCAGCCAGAGGGGGAGAGGGAATCGGGGAAGGTGGGAGTGAGAGGGAGGGAGGGAGAGAGATAGAGGAACGCAGGGTGAATGCAAGGAACAGCTGAAAAAATAGGTAGTAATTCAACATCATTAGCTGCGTTTACATGGAATCTTTTTGATATTCCATGTTGAAGAAAAAACGTCTCATCGTACACTCGGGTCAAAATGACCTGTTTGGGCGTACGAGGTAAATTTTATAATTGATGACATACTGTCATGACAATATTAAAATCTCTTGTGGGTAAATGCCTTCTAAAATGAATAAAAGCCACGAGAGGAAATTGGGTTCAAGATCATACTAAATTATAAAAACGCATTCAAATTCTCCTTCGGGTCAAATTGACCCGTCTGGGCGTTCTAGTGTTAAGTCAAACTCCAGGGCAACGGATAAAATTACTGGAACGGGTGAAATTCGTGGCAGCTCATATTTCTATATTTAAGTTAAGCACAAGGGTATCGTTCGGGAAAAGTCTGACCTTACTATTTATATAATCTGCCCAGAAATTCACGAATATTAAGAATAAAAGCGGCCAAATTACACTTCCCTACAGTATTCCGAAAGTCACATAAACGACCTCTGATTCAACTCCGTAAAGAACTCTGCCATCTATTATCTGAGCGGAACAAGGCAATCCAGATTACGATTCTGTTGTCAATTGAGTAGTATGCAACTAATTTTTAAAAATATTTTCGAGTGTGAAATGGCGTCGAAGGCTTTCCTATGACTAAAAAATGCTCTCTACTCTTACTCCATCGTCTGCAGCTTTTACAATATTTTGGCGGAATAGAGTAAAATTAATATTGTTCTGCTTAAGAACCATGATTACTAAGAGGACATTTTTAAGTGCTAAAAACTAAGGTTAATATTGGGATGAGAAAAAAATTAAGTGAATTTATGGAGAGTTATACTCTTGTTCACCAAATAATATTAAGCATAATATTGTGCATTGGAATAAATATATAGCACAATGGTTTGGTGCACCCTCCACCCTCGTGATAGAATTCATTCCATGTTTCTCCCATTCGACACTTCTTGCGGGCCAAAAGGAAGATGCCCTATAGGTTAGCAGGTGCCCTTGACTAAGGGACACATGATTTAAAATGGGTGCTTTGGACTCCGCCTCCAATTCCCAAGTTGGGAGGGTCACAAAACTGCTGTCTTCTTTTTTGAAAAGGTGAGAGTCGTGTCCGTATGATCACTTGCCAACCACCCGCCGTTAAAACGCTTTTCATTAGGAGCACTCTTTAAAAGGGCGCCTTTTCAAACTGACCGTCAGGTGAGATGTGGACGGGAGGGAAGGAAAGAGGGGCAGAATAGGGAGAGGAAGGGAGGAGGGGTTGAGGAAACAAGGTAGGCAGAGGGAAAGGGGGGAGTGGGGCACCCTACAAAGGCGGTGGACAATGGTCATCGCCTCCCCATTAAGCTGAGAGAGGCTGGACAGAGGCGAGAGGGAGGAGGATGATGAGGGCGGTAAAAAGTGACGAGTGGCCTCGTGTCCGCTGCACCTCATCTTCATATGAATACCTTAAGGTTTTATGGGCAATAAGACTATGGGGTATATGAAAACTGAAATACAACCCGCCCCGTAATGTTTCTTTAATTCAGTGGGTGTTAAATATCGTGTAAAGGATACTACCAAAAATATGGGACAACAGTTTTGAAGGTTATGAAATATACTGTAAGTTTATGATTGGCGACCACAGAACAGATCTTTTAGTAATTACTTATTTAATGACTCGGGCATTAAATTTTCGCATGTTCGAATTCTCTATGTACTTATATTACCCATTTTATTTATAATAGCAACTTGATGCGCAAGTAGAGATATAATTATAATAATTTACCTCAGATTTCTGGATGCTTCGCTTGGACCGACTTGTCCTTTTAATCTGAACAGTTCGATTAGCAGTTTCTCCTTTTTCCATTCGCCACGAAGAGAAAACGTCACTGACTGGAATTTCTCGCACGTTTGTGACTTAAAGTGAAGTAAAGAAAATTCACCCTCGAGTGATGTCTCCTTTCTTTGCCTTCTGACATTGCCTCTATCCCCTCCCGCTTTTCTCCCCCTTCCTCTCCCCCCTTCCTTCCCTCCGTCTCACCTTCCCCGCCACCTTACAAACCCACGTCCGAGCCGAAAACGATGATATGCGGAACGAACCAACACCTCCGCGCTCTCCCCCTCTACGCTCTCCCCCTCTCCGCTCTCCCCCTATCACCCGCTCTCCCGCTCTCCCCCTCTCCCCGCACTAGTCACACCTTCCCCCATTACGGCCCAAACCGACCCCTCTTCTCACCCGTAATTCACCCTATTACGGTAACTTCGGTGAAGAACGTTTAGGGCAATACTCTTCCACAAAAAGGACTATCCGTGGGACAATTGCATCTTCGAGACTTTCACGTTACCGAGAAGCGATCCTAACAACTTCATCGGATAAGCCTTCTTCTAGCGCGTCGTTTATTTATGACTTCTGGCCATGGTATATTACAGTTTGCTTCGCTTCATTATCGTTCAATTGTATCTATCAGATTGTAAGTATACGAGAATGTAAATCTCTTGTATGTATCTGAATGCGGTTCAACGAATCGTCCGTAAATTTTCAACGAACAAATGAAAACCCATTCAACATTCTATGGTAAATAAATTCATTTTGATTTTGACCTTTCTCTCCGACTCTCTATAAATCTTATTTCCCCATAACGGGAGAGGTTTTCTTTAAGCGCTTCGATGAGGTTCTATAAATCGAAGCTTCGCTAACTCGAATTTTTTTCTCTTTACCTTGAACACCGAGTGACTGCGGTTGGAACTGTCTCCCTCATCAATATAATTTTCCTGTTTTTCTCCTGAAAAATGATTCAAAAATGAAAGGATCAAAAGTTACCGATGAGAGAATCATTTATGCGTTATGCCCACTTCCCCCCTTCCCCTTTTCCTCTCCCCCTCTGGCCACCAATAGCCCTTCGTCCCACATCACACCTCGCCCTCTCCTCCTCGCGAGCCACGCCAGAGAGGGTTGAAGGGCGGAAGGGTAGTCGGAAATGAGTGGCGTGAGTAGGGAAGGGAGGAATAGTAGAAAGGGAGTGAGGCATGTCCAAAATGAAGCAAATGAGGGAGAGGGGATTATGGAGGGACTCCTCTTTGTCCTGCACTATTGACTCTGCTCGTAATGATACCGGAGGTCTTTCGAGGAGTGCTTTTTAAAAGAGAGTGTGGGACTTTGGAAGGATAATGAGCCATAATCCAAAGAGGGGTTCTTTTTTAAGAGGCCATGTTACTCTTATATTTAGTCCCAGCGAGGACAGAAGACAGTAGCTTAAAGTCGAATATTTTCCTGAGGTTTTCGCAGGATCCCCGTGGCGGTTCTGACTTTTGTGTCTTGGCATTTTATTTAGCTGTTTTTAACTGTATTTTTACACCACATCTTTTCTCTACATGTACGTACGCACACACACATGCGTGTACTTGCATTAATGCATGAACGTATTTATTGAAATGTGGTCAAATAAAAAAATATATATGTAAAAAT
This sequence comes from Tanypteryx hageni, assembly GCA_028673005.1. Classification (NCBI taxonomy): domain Eukaryota; kingdom Metazoa; phylum Arthropoda; class Insecta; order Odonata; family Petaluridae; genus Tanypteryx; species Tanypteryx hageni. The sequence goes on from CM054117.1 coordinate 14,257,539, forward strand.
GATAAATATGTAACTTTCATATTTTGAAGAGATAATGTATGTACTATTCGTAACGTAAAAGATTCTTTCTTTTTCTTTAAAAATAACAATGATTCATTGTCTCTCTATTCCTCTTTCTCCCCCATTTTACGAACTAATGGTGCCTTTCAGAAAAAAAACTCACGCGAAATGAATAGGCAGAGCATTTTTACACGGCTGCTTCTTGAAGTTGCGGGAGAGGAATCACAGTTGTCGAGAGACGCGGAGGCACCAGTAATAAACACCCGCCCTACGTGCTTTTGTTTGCCGGCCGCAGAGGTGAGCTCTCCCACCCCCGCACTGCGCCACCTGTACGTTTGAACAGGGTGATCAGCTGCACCCTCTGTCCAAGGCAGAGGGGTTTGACCATCGACCCAAGTCACATGGTTCGTCACACTTGTTTCCCGCTAGTGTTAACATTCTCTCTCTCTCTCCCTCTATCCTCCTTTCTCTTCTATTCCTCTTTGTGAGAGAGACCCACGCCCACTTCTCGCGCGCAGCCAAATTTCGGAAATCTTTGCTACTGTCTCTGCCCTTTCATTTCCCTTCCGGTCACCTTTCTTTATACCTGCGAGAGAAGACCTCCCCTTTGGACGCGTATAGGTGTAGTTTTCTACGGCTCACGCTCTCAATGGGCAGGTTACATTACGGCACGAGTTTAAGTTTGGACAGGGCGTGACGGAGAGCAAGCGAGGATGTATAGCTTAAAATTCCACGTTGGCATTCTTGTTTTATCTCTTTTATTTTCTACTTCTCTATTTCGCGCGACTGTAAATAATAGCCGAAACGAAAGAGATATAACGAAAGCCGACGTGGGGATGGAGGAAGTCATGGTTTTTTCATTATTTCGTAGATTGATAGAATTTGTATGCGTTTTACTGGCTTATTTTTGCGTTTAAAATATCTTTCGAGAAAAAACGTCATGCCAGTTGTTATTTTACGTCCTTAAGGATTGATAAGGACTGTTCCACGACAGATCTCCATTTTGCTGTAAATGTATTCTTACTCGCTTTACAAGGAAAGCTCAATATCGTCCATATTTCTATAGTTCTCTAACTTTTTGCTCAATTGCGCATTCCTTTGTTGTCCCTTCCGCGACCCCTGACACTCCTCATAGTAGCTTCCGTCTAAGAGAAATGGAGGACTCTTCTACAATTAGGAACCATGGTAAGAGCCTGTGTGATGAGGTCGTTAACCGGGGTGTTTCATTTCACAAAGTATTTTTTAAAATCTTGGACAAAAATTGTTTTATCGATTTTAATGTACAAAAAGTCTTATTGTTTTCGCCGTTTAAAAGTTTTTATAATTGCACATTGTCGATATGATCGAAGACCAGCTCCAGCATCTAAACAAGTATGTCAGCCACTCTATATAAGTATACATTTGTGGGTCAAAATTGTATTAACCGCTCAATCACAATTTATAAGTTTAAGTTAATTCAATTTCATGAAATTTTATTAAAAGTAGTGGTTATGATGTTTAAGGCATCTCAATATATTAAAGTTGAGTTAAATATTTATTAGCAATAGTTGATTGAACTTACTTTCATGCAGCATCGTATTCTATTCAACAAGCTGTCTTAAACGCTTGATCCTCTATTTTATTTCCACGAAAAGAAATGAAAAGGAGAAAAATCACAATGGCAACAATTTGCAGTCACGTCAAAAGGTATGCTCGCCAAAAAGTAATCTAGTTAAAAAAGTCTACGGTTATTTTTTGCTGGTTATTTAAACACCATCACAAAAAATTACGCGTTACATAAATCTTCCCTCCATTCATTAATGTCGAAAACTTTTTTCCAGTGAATAATTTATCTCTTAAAACACAACTCAATTATTTTTCTTGCTTCTTCGTATCTATTACGCTAAATGGAAAAATTTTAGTCTTCATTATTTTTACACCGATCCCTTCAGACAACCTTTACCTCCCGTTTTTGAGATTACATTTATACATAAACATATATAAAAAATATATATGCTCATACAGATATATATATACGTAAACACTAACCTCATCCTTACGTGTCTCTCAACCTACCTCCGACCATCTCATTCCATTCTCGTTCCGGCCTGTCTCCCCGGGAAACCGGGAGAAGAAAATATATAGCTTAAACTCCCAATGGGGGGCAAAAGCGAAGGAAGGTAAGAGAGAGAGAAAGAAGTATAAGGATGACGTAGGGAGGAAAAGAAAAAGCCTTGGACCACCCGTGCTTGGATAGAGGAAGCGAGAGTGGGAAGAGGTGAAGAGAGGGAGGAGGTCCTGAGGAAAATGAAGAAGAAAATGTTATGGGTCCCAGGTCGCTGCCTTGGGTTACCTACTTGCTATGTCGGCGGCCCAGAATGACGACTTGTGTAGGTGTGTTTGAGTGTGTATGTGTGTGTGTGTGTGTATATATATATATATATATATATATATATATATATATATATATATAGAGAGAGAGAGAGAGAGAGAGAGAGAGAGAGATGGCCTCTTTCTTTTACCCGTTTCGCTCTTCCTTGACGGTCGGTCGCTCCATCGGCTGCTTCGAAGACCCTTTTGTTTCATTTAGTGTTAAAGCAATTTATTCCTTTTGAATCCGGCGTGATGTTGAGTCATGGGGTATGTAGTTTAGGTTTTTGGAATATTTGAGCACCTCCCACGTCTTTAAATCATTTTAACTCATAGATTTGGAATATAGAAAGCGTTTTCCTTTGCCAACATATATTCAGCCATTGGAGTCAATGGAGTAAGTAAGACGCGTGATCTTATGCATTCAAAGAGAGATAGAAAAGCTGGTTATCTCACTCAAAATGTATTAATCAGCCTGAAATCAATCGTTAGGTTATTCATATATTATATCACCATTTGTTTTATTGTACACATTAAATAATTGCAAAATACGGCTCCTTTTTGTAATCGCTGTGATGAATGTTTTATATCCTAAGTAATTTAATTTTTTATCAAGGTTTTATTAAGACACGGAATTTAATTTAGCATTTCCTTATTTAAGTTAAATATATTGTATAGCTGGAAGCATTTAAGATAATGAATTGGAAATAATGAACTAGGAAAAAGGTGAAGACAGTTGACAGGGGGGAAGCGGAGGAACTGCTAGAGGGTACTGGACGGTCAGGACCAAGTGGGATGAGGACGTAGAAGGAGGGATGCGTCCCTGACCTTATGACCGGACCGTAGTCAAGACTTGAGGAAGACAGGAATGAAGATGGAGAAGGAGTTTATGCGTCCTTGGTTCTCCCGCATGTGAGAAGAGGGTCTCCGTTCGAGGTGAGGACAGACAGACAAGAAGAAGAAGAAAGAGACGAGATCCCAAAAAGAAGATGGAAAACATATGAGTGTGTGCGAGAAAAAGAAACACGAATTTTATTTTTATTAGGAGCCGGTGGTCGGAAGCCGCCTCACCCAGAGAAGGAAAGTAGATACCCACCAAGTGAGTCTCCGACACAAAAAAAAACACGAGAGGTCCCATGGCGAGAGGGAGAGGGCAAAGGAAGTAGAAAGAGACTTTTACATGATGTAGAAAGAGGGACGAGGGCCACCATGATAGGAGTCAAAAGTGGAAGGGGAAAGGTCGGAGGGGTAAGAATGGAGCGAGGACAGATTATGGCGTAAATGCACTCGGCACCTTTTTTTCCCACACAAATGAGAGGAAACCGCACCTCCCGAACGATTTCTGTCTCTCTCTCTCTCTCCCTCTCGTTTCCTATTCTCTTCTCTCCTTTCCCTCCCTCCCCCTTCAACATCCCTCTTTCAATGGGTTTTGGTAGCCAAGGAGACCTCCCACCTTCAGCCTCGAGGTGAAAAATTACTTTTCTGGACAGCCAACCGCACACCTCTTCCTTAAGCTCCTTGTGCCATTCTAAGCGGCCACGTAACGACTCGGGAATAGCCGTTCCCCTTTCAATATCTCCCGACATTTCTTTCATTTCTTCACTTTCTCTCTCCCGCCTTATTTTTTCTTTCTCCCAACTCTTACGCGATGAAATGGGCGGAGTTTCCTATCGGCACATCTTATAAAATTTATCTGGGCTTATGTTGTGTGGAAAACCCTTCTTCAGAAGCGGGTTCTGTACATTTTGTACTCCGAGGGTAAAATTAATAGCACAAAACTTGTTACTATGTCATTTTCTACTATCCTTTCTGGTTGGGATGACTCGATTATTACTTGAAAGGAAGAAATTTGAATAAATAAATAATTGTCAGAGGCGTTTATTTCCAGACATTTAATTTGTTTCTCGGTAACAGATGATACAAATAAAATTTTAACCTGGAGAATGGACGGTTTTATGGCTCTTGAGAGCGCGCACTTCATCCAGATAACTTCAAATAAAATAAATAAATAAAATAAAAAAATAAATGCCCGAGTATTTTGTACGATCAAGGAGAATGTGGATTTCGGTACGTAACAATGCTAATTCAATATCAATTTAATATTATGAAGCGCCTTCATTTTTAGTGAATTACTGTGTATGTTCTCCCCGTAAGTATGAGTTCATCATAAACACTTCAAGTCGAAAGACTGTATAATCCATGGGATCCTAAAGTTTCAGAATGGTTTTCATCATACCCTCTCCCCCTCGCTTCCGACTCCAAATTCCTCTTCCTACCGCCTTCGCTTCCACAGTCACATCAAGATGTCTCCTACCACAGCTCATCCCTTCTTATCTGGCCCTGCGCACCCGCAATCTCCATAAAAAATAATAACTCCTTCAGCGCTCTCCGTCTCAGCCTCTCTTTCTCCACCTCCTCAGCCTCTCATTCTCCACCTCATCCTTTCTTCCTTTCCTCAGGCGCTTTCACAGAGCTTATATGTCAAGATGCCCTCCCTCTCTTCCCCTCCTCCGCCCATATATGTACTTTGCATTTCTTTCACTCTGCTGCCTATTCCCTCCCTATAGATAACTTTCTCCTCACTCTCATAATCCAACTGAACGACATGACCGTCAAATAACTCTTCAACCTCATCAACTCACGCCTTTTTATAACTATATGTTCTACGTCTTGAATTTTGTTTGGCCATTCCGCATATAATGTCGTCAGAATTGGACGATTGGTCGCGGAAATGTTTTTCCCTCTCTCAGGAAAAGAAACCTTGGCATGTCTTTTCGAAGAGGAGTTACATGTTTGATTACGGCTGATTGATCCAAATGTTAATGCGTGTAATTTGTTGCGGCACCTTTGAATCCTAGTCCAAGTTTCTCAGATAGGTACATGTATTTCATCGGGAGAAATGAGCAGTTGAAATAGGTACGCAGCAGAGAACGCTCGGCTCAGAGAAGTAGATAGTTTATTAGCCAAATAATTATTAGTAACAAATATATACTAAAATGTTCTTCTTCTTGGCCTAGGTATAATCAGATCATCAGCTAGTGAGCTCCTTATCGCATAATCAAGTATACATAATATATAATGCAATATCCTTACGTACCTATTTCATTCTTACTGCAATGCAACGGTAGGATATATTATTTATTCATTATTGTACGATAGCAAAGTGACTGAATTTTATTCTTTTGACCGGAAACATTTATCAACGCCTGCCATCTTAAAGGGTAAGTAGCCGCAAAGAAAGAAACATTCCCGAGACCTTTTCCAATAACGGGTCTTTATGTTCGTACGCGTGCTATCCTCTCGCTTTGTTTCACGCGGCGAGGGAGAGAGGGCGCCCCGGGTGGTCAAATGGAGCAGAGGTAGTAGAGCGGCGTCAGTGTGGGTGGCCGCTCGCCCCATTCGACAGCGCCGTGGGAATGAGCCCGCGGGGGGCGACCGCAACAGCTGAAGACATGACCACGCAACCATTCATCGCACCGAGATCTTTTTTGGAGTGCCGGAGAAAAAGAAGACCGCAATCATTTCGCCTTCTTGCTTCAACTTTCGTGTTTCCGCAGTCGTCATTGGTTGAAAAAACGAGATCATTTCGCAATGGCGAAAAGAAACTACTTAACGCAGATATTATTCATAAAAGTAAGATTATAATGGCTGAAAAGAGATGAATGAATTTTGCTGTCAAATTAATGGTAAGCCTCTGAATATGGTTCGCAATATGACCCCCGCAATTTATGTGCGATAACTCCAGCAACAATTTATTTTACAACTTTAAAGCAGCCACGCTAAATAGCTTCAAATAAGAACCGCAATTTGTAATAATCCTCCACTTAATTAAATAAAACAAACGTTATTTAATGTATTCGACGCTCGTCGAGTTGATGTTCTCACGATTTGTTGTAAGCTGCTCGTAAACTTGATTCTCTCAATTAGTGGATCCTCATAAGATCCTCTTTTCCCTATAACACCCTAAACCTCTCAGGGCGCGTACCCTTTTATGGCGTGAATATTTTTCTAGTTTTTAGGTGCGCCTCGGTGAAGGAAGCGACCCTGTGAATGCTGCGCACCTGCGGAGCGGGAGAAATGGAGAGCAGGAGGAGGGGGATTAGGGGGGGGAGTATGGGAGAGGAGATATGAGGAGGGGGGAGTATGGGAGAGGGGAGATGAGGAGGGGGGAGGGAGGCAGAAAGACTGATACTCTTGAGGAACAGAACCACACGCATTCACCTCTCGACCTCTTGCTTCCATTCTCATCCTGAGTCTTGCGACGGCGATAAATTATGCCCACTCCCACTTGCTCCCACCCTCAACTCATACATTTCTTTTTCTTCTCATTCTCTAAAAAAACTTTTTACCTCTCCTCCCGCCTCTCTCTCTCTCTCTGCCTCTCCTCACTACAGTCGCAGAGCAGACTTCATAGCTTGCTTATCTTCTGTTCACCGCGAGTTTTTATCCTTTTGCAAATAAAGAAAGGAATTCTTCCCTTCCCCTTTTCCCCACCACCTCCTTCTAGACAAACATCTAGGGTTAAGCAATACTTTTTATGTCCACAATGGACACGAGCGTGAGAAATGATTGGCAATTCGTTGAAAACTTTCCACTTCGGGCTAAAAATAAATGTGACCAGTGATTAATGTAGAGTAAACCATAAATGATGTATCTAATTATCTTAAAAACGGACTTCTCGTTTATGGATAACGAGTGCTGGAGGATCATCGCACTGGGATTCGAATCTCTCGTGCGTGAATTTACCTCGTGTAATTCGCGCTCTTAAAACCAATTCGTCCCAGAGAGGAACTAAACACCACTAACGCTCTTCATCAAAGGGTATCTCGTACACGTGTCTCTTTAGTCGATTCGATGAGAACGCGATGACACCTAGAAGTTTCTGTGACACGAAAAACCGTCATCAGAACGCAATATCTAAAGAAAAAAGGACTCAACTGCAAACCATGCGGGAAAAATCGACTTGGATCAAACATCAAATCCTGAAATAATTTCTAAACCTGTTTCCATCTGCCTAGCCTATTCCTCAGCAATAAATCATAAACGAGCAATACCGCGCAATAACCATAAGATTGTGAGATTTATGTCTCGCGTTAAGAATAAACACCTGAAAACTCCTATTAAAATCTACTCGAAATGATTTTTATTCCTTTCATTCATTCTCAAGTCGTTAATCAGTTTTACTCTATTCACAAATCACGAACTCAAATATAATTAAGCATATACATCAGTTAAATAGAGATTAAATTGCTCAGAAAAACCATCCACTAATATTCTTTCGCAGTATATATTCAATATTTTTTATAAAAATACAATGTCATAAAGACCTATGATAAGTGAACCTGTTACAGTTTTACACATTCTATGCTAAATGTTTAACGCTTAAATGAATTACTTCTTCATCAGTTCCCGTTAAATTTTATAATCATTCTCAAAATATCGAAATAAACGGAGAAAATAGTTAAGAAGAATAAAATCAAGTGAGGTGTGGGAATCAAAAGAGAGATACAGAGAAACAGAGATCTGAGGGAACACGACGATCACAATCATAACCGAAAGCGACAGAAAGGTTTCAACGGCGGGAGTCGGCCCCCCACCCGATGATCTCACTCCCTCAGCCTAGCTTTCGTAGCAAACGGCAAATAATTCCAGCGTCCTCCCTCGAATCTTCCACCCAGTCCCTTCCATCCACACTCGGTCACTTCCAACATACACGCATTTATCCGGCGGCAGGATTCCTGCGGCCCGGCCGTAAAAATACCACCGGGAGATGCTAGAAGGTAAGGTTAAAGGCATGTCTGGAAGTAGTCCTGAGGAAGGGAGGGCGAGAGAGAGGAACCGCTGCCGGTATGGGAGATGGCAGAAGAAGGCCTTAGCTACCTCTTAGCATTCCTAATTAGCGGATGCGACCTTGGGAGATCGTGTGGCCGAGAACTATGATGGCGATCGCCGAGTATTTATGGAGAAGAGGTTGTTTGAGGCCAGGAAAATGGCCCAGGAGAGCATTTTTTTTTTAGGCCTTTCCGAAGGGATTGCGAATTGAATGGAAGGAGGGAGGGAGGGGAGAAATTGTGTTTGCGGATTTAAGCCGATGTACATAACTAAAATACATAACTCGTATGCGCCTAAAATCATATCAATTTGTAAGTGAACTGGCTGGGTGTCGAGAGTGAATTCGAATGAGTAATACCTGTCGAGTTTTAAGGAGATGATTCGTCTATGACGTTTCCCTGAAGTTATACAAAAAGTTTCGCTTAAAGAGGAGAGGAAGTCGAATGATAAAATTTGTCTAGTGCGACATTCCGTCCCAGAGTGGAATCTCTATCGTTCAATAAATGGAGACAGTCCTTTCCGGTTTGGCGAAGTCTTTTCCCACCTCTTGGAGGCATCAGCATGCTTTGGAAGGACGGCAAAGAGGGAGCAAATATGCTTCATCCGCTGGCTCTCCCGAAGGATGGGAATTGACACATCAATGGAAGTTCTTTTCCCATCATCATCCGTTCCTGCGGGTCGCCATTCCTCCGAGGAGTGGAGTGGAGGGGGGGTGGAAGGAGCCCCCCACCCATCTATTAGTTGACCATCACTCTGCATTTCGTATTCCCTTCTCGAGAACCGGAAATGCGTCTTGTCTCTGAATCACTTTTACCTTACGATAAAATCGACACCATCTTGCCACTAAAAATCAATCTCAAATGAAGCCACAATTAAATTTCTTCCGTTTGTAAGATGCTCCTGTTTCAGGCATTTATTGTATTGCTGGCTTGAGAGCATCCAATTTTCTAATGACATTTTTTTACTGTTATAAATAGGTAAAGAAGTCTTTAGCCTGAAATTGAGGAAGGCGTTTTTAAGCTCTTACGCCATCACAGAGTATGACGATTCTTTTGTAATAGAATATCAATTGAATGGTGCTCATTTATCATAAACATTGGAAAATTTTGCTAAGTCTTGGTATAAAAAACTCTTCGATTAGTTTTTCATCGGAGAAGGTACGCCATTCAATCCAGCGAATGTGAACCGTTGCTGTCATTTCGCAAGGATTTCTTTTATCGTCCAGATCTGAGTAACCTCGTTTTATCGATGCATGTCTCGACTTCCGAAGAAGTTTCGGTGCTCCCTGACCCACCCGAAATATTCTCGTGCGGCAACGGAGGCACTTGAAGTAGCTGCATTAGCCTGCTTTCATCTCGCGACATAACCGGGACATTTTTCATGCGAGTTCCCATGGCTACAGCGCGTTGATCCACCGAGTCGACCCCTCCTCCTTCACTACCTCTTACGCCCCCAACCATTCCCTCCCACCGAGGTCCCAATCTACTGCCGGCCAGTCACAACCCGAGCATATAAAATATGTGACTCGACGATACCTCTTTGGACCCTGTCCATTGTCTCGTGATTTATAACGGCAAGGTTTCACCGTCTCCTCCCCTCACTCCTCCCTGGGAAATAGGGTGTCCGAGACATTCCCATGACCTCGCCATCATTCCACGGAAAAATATTTATTAAGCATCTGTGGAAATATGTCGTTAATGTCCCTGCGGGAGAAAGTTTTTGAGTGATTGCTCCGGACGTCTTCTGCCACGGGCGGCCCAAGAATTTCGTAACGATATGATGGATTCCCGACCACGGAATCGGATAGATGTTCTTTTTTTAAATCTAGTTTGTTTCTTTTTGGCGTAGCGTCAGCGAGCATTGGCCCTTGCTTTCTCACGGTTCTTCACATAGCTGAAACAACGTAACTATTCGCACGAGATTCTCTCTAGTGACCGTGGTGGCGATTTGAGCAGTTTCTATTGGAATTAAATCACGGTCAAATGTTTAAAGAGACCCTTTCACGCCAATTACGTAACTGTCGTTCCTATTATGGTATCGTTGCTTAGGTTGTGTGCGGAAATATGGTGGAAAACCGAAACGGAAAATTTCCAAATGCCATGAGTAAAATCTCCGTGAATAATGTACGTTTACAAAAAATAACACGAAATGGATGGATATGTGAAAATATAACTCATTACCGTCTAGTATCGATCGTCACTTAGAATTGATGACATAAAAATCTTAAAAACCGCATGCACACCCGATGCGAGATCTCAGGACCGCGGGTTTGAAAAGAATCGACAAGTTTTTTTGAACGGCGAGAGGAAAAAATCTGATGTGGCCACCACATGACTCTCCATGTCTGTAATATTTCTAAAAATTCCAAATAGTTACATAATAACAAATATTTTAAGAAACTGAGAAAATTTTGCTTTGCAAAGAACAGAAATAAACTCCAACCATAGCCTTCTAATATGGGATATAGCCACAATGCCCCAACAATTAAAGAAAAGAAAAAGAAGCGTTACTAAGACGTAACTAAGCGTCAATTGTTAACAATAGTCGTCGGTAGGTGGCGTGGTGGTGGCAGCTACAAATATAAGATATCTCTTAAACAATCATTATATGGAAATATGTTTCAAACAAAGATTGTAGAAAATTAAATTTCCTACAACCTTTATACCAGTATATTTTTACATTTATCAAATATTAAAGCAAATATTTCAAAATAGCGGATAAGTGACAAGAGTAAACACCCACTTCCGGTTGACCGATTTTTACCAAAATCTAATCAGTTCTTCTGACTTTTATAAAAATGTCAAATATAAAATTTCGCGATGACGTGATTAGTAGTTTTTGAGTTAGAGCACCCACAAAAAGCTATCACATACATACAGACATCATCGAGAAAATGGTCAAAACGTGTTCAGGGGACCTCAAAATGTGTTGAAATCTCAAAGTCGATTTTTTCATAAAAACAACACTTTTCCATACTACGTATATGGAGGAAGTATAAACCGCCTTATTTTCATTTTTTACACCGAAACGATATTTAAACAAGTTTTCCTATATAAATTGAATTTTATTCCGTTTAAATACTTCAAGAAAACGCGAAGGAGCCTATCGATGAATGTAACGAGAAACTAAGATTAAAACAATGGCGACAGACGACACAATATTAATAAAAACAAAATAAACGAAATATATATACTATGCGGAGGATTTGATGGAACGAGGGTGTGGTTGTGGGTAGAGAGATCCAGTTCGAAAGCGGCGAGCGACGTTCTATTGTCATTCTGCTTGACCCTCAATCATAGATGGAGCGGATAGCATGGAGGGCGGCAGGTAAATCTGAAGAGAGAGGCTTCGATACCACGGAGTCAAGACCAAATATGTCCAGATGTCATGGTGGAGAGAGAAGTATTCCGGACGATGGGAGTGGAGACGGAATTATGGACTGAATAGAATTGTCTCATAATTCACATTCGAAAGAATCCAAAAATATTGCGTTATTTTAACCTAATCTTCAATGAAATATCTCCAATATGGCGTAAAAATTAATAATAGTAGAGGAAGTCACCTTTCTTCCTAAACTTTTAAAACGAAGAACTTAATAGTTTTTGGTAAAAATCTGTCAACCGGAAGTGGGTGTTTACTCTTGTTACTTATCCGTTATATTCAAATATTTGCTTTAATATTTGATGAATGTAAAAAGGTATTGGAGTATAGGATGTAGGAAATTTAATTTTCTACAATACTTGTTCGAAACATTTTCCCATATCATGCATTGTTTAAGAGATATTTTAAAATCCGTTTTTTAGTTGCCACCACCACACCACCTGCCGGCGAGTATTGTAAACACTTGACGCTTAGTTACGTCTTATGTTAGTAAATCTCCTTTTTATTTTCTTAATTGTTGGAGCTTTGTGGCTGTATCCGACAAGGCTATGGTTTGAGTTTATATCTGTTCTTTTTAAAGTCTTTTAAATTTTTCTCTCAGTTCCTTAAAATATTCATTATCATTTAACCTATTTGGAAATTTTAGAAATATTACAGGTATAGAGAAAGTCGCGGTGGCCAAATCAGATTATTTTAGAAATTTTTTAAAAAAATTTTCTCGTAGGACCCGTCTCCCCTCTCCTCTCGTGCTGGTACTTGTTATAAATTCTTGGGTGGAAGACTCCTTGCTACTTCTTTTATCTCTAGATAACTATCCGGCCAAAGTGCAATATATCTCCCCTTCGAAAGAAATACTTTTAGCAACGGTATCGTTAATTTATTTCATTTTTATTATATTTCCGTTTCGACGAGTTTCTTTCTATTCAATTACAACTTCTTCGGGCCAAATTGATTGGTTTGTGTTGCGCTATAGAAATCGGGTGTCGCGTGAGCGACCCCAAAAAACATCAAAACGAAAATATAATTTTTAACGGACGAATATAAGAAATTTTAAGTCGAGATGCTTCCAATCAAAATTGATTCAATGAGGGTCGACATGGTAATTTAAGAAATAAATGTCCGTTTGTGGCGCTATTTTGTGATATATTGCACTTCCTCCAACTACCCGAATACAGTTGTTTTGAAAGAATACTCATCAATTTCCTTGCATAAAATTACTTTTCATAGGTATAGTTTATCATGCGGTGGCGGAAGTATCGATCATTTAAACTTCCTGTTTAATTTCAAATTTGGCGCGACTGTCTCGTATCAGCTACCAGACTAATACCTCCATTTTCTAACGTCATGCTTTGCTTCCGTATTTGAGAAGTAGATGATCCTTGCCGATTCTCTTACTCTCTCACGTCTCTTGATATTTTTTCCCAGACATTGACAGTTTTTTTCTTTTCGGTCAATACCAGATTCTCCCGACTTCACGTCTTACCCTCCTGCTCGGTGCTATTGGCGTTCTTCAGTTTTCCGGTCTGCAAGGTTCATTTTGCTTGCCTTTGCGAGGTGATGTAGTATGACTGAGTGTGGACCAAGAGGGACTACTCCCCTCATTACAGATGCAAGGCCTTCCGCCGTGGCGGTAAGGTAAGGTAAGGATACGTCGAATCATTTCAATATGCGAAAATTAATGTCGGCGATCTTGCCTCCTTATTCTTCTCCCGCTCGTGTTCCGCAGTCCAACTACTTACGCGGTCATCGAATGGTTCTCATCAAAAGTTGATTAAAAATTTTCCTTTACGATAAACTTGTCCAATCTGACAATATGTACTTTATTCGTAACCCTTCCAAATCACTTAAACATAAATAAGATTTGGCAAAGGGAAAAATTGCTTTTTAAGAACTGTATTTTGAATGAGGTTTATAGTGTATGGGCTGGGTATACGGAAGGAAAGGAGCTCGGCATAGAAGAGTGATGGGGGAGAGGGTGCGTGAGAGAGAGAGAGAAGCTACAAAAGGAGCGGCAGAGGATGCCCGAGATAGCGATCTAATTATTTCTATGGCCTTCGTCATTTTACAAATCTTTACTTTTAAACTTGACTATAAAGGTCAGCCGACATCTTAGACTTTGTGTCATAACAAGAAATAATAAGTTTAGAATGCGGTGTTAACGAAAACTTTTTTCGATAGTTTCTTTGAAGTTAAGAAAAGGACACGAATTTTATTAAATAACTTCATTAATTGATTTATTTAAAGTTGTTTCTTAAACAGCACTTTCTCGGTCTTATAAAATTAGCTTTTAAGGTTAGTTTAATATTTATGAGTGTGCGGGAACCATGGCTAGATTTTCAATTTCCGGCGGACTCTTTAAAAGCCATGGCTGTTCGGACGATAGCTACGACATCGATTAAAATATGCGTCATGAATGAGCGTTTATCCGATCATATATATATATATACACACACACACATAGTAGAGTTCCGATAATCCGACCTTCGATTGTCCGACATTCCGCGTAATCCGACATAGCCATAGGCAGCTCAATATCTGTGGCGAAAAATTATCGGCAAATTCGGACGAATTTTTTAAATTTAAAGCGAAATTTCGTTATCTCATTGACAACGAAGGATTGTTAGGTGATATAACTGCGATGAGGCAGGCTTTAACTATAAAATGCTGCCTTCAAAAACTTTAGCTTCTCTGGCTGAAGTTCCTGAGTATAAACGAAGCAAAGAAAGGGTGACGATTCTAGCCTTTAGTAACGCTACCGGTAACCACAAATTAAAACTCGTACTTATTGGAAAGGCCAGAAAACCACGTCCTTTCAAAAACCTAGCTCCTGCTGTTTTACCACTTTTGTATAAGTATTGCTACTGATGTCATATTATTGAGACGCTGGCGCGACCTCAGCGCAAGAAAGAGAAGCAAAGCCTGGAAACAAACCTCAATTACTCCATTTTTTAAACAATAACTTTAACTTCAAATAATAGTTTTGTACTCTATTATGTTAGTTGTACTGTAGAATAATGATTAATAAACTGGACTTCATAATTATGTTACACTTTCAATTTTTGTTTCGTTTCGCACCGTTCTTTTCCGTATAGTCCGACATTTTTGGTAATCCGATCACTCCTCGGTCCCGTTTAAGTCGGATTATGGAGACTACTATACATATATATGATAGTGTTCACGGTAGAAGATAAGAATAGATAAGCGCTGTGCTGAAACTGCAGATGTCTGTTAATAGAAAACCATATAAAAATGTATTTAGTACTCTTATAATCACGACATGATTCCCTGCCTGAGATAAATTCATATTTAAGAAGAATTTTTATTTATAAACCAGTTCCAGTTGCAAGTGTTCCAAGACGGTCGCGTCAAAAAAACTATTTCAGTAAGGTAATGTGTAAAAAAAGCCTTTGCCGCACCGGCAGTTCGGAGACGAGGATCATATATAAAGTGACCGACGGAGAAGTATTGCATATTCCATTTCGATTTGATGGCGCGTTAGACATCGCCTCCTGCGAAAGAATTATCAATAACTCAGTCGCAGTCCGCTTCCGTGTGCTGGTCTCAAACGGAATCGGCCCTCCTCTCCCCGCACCCTCTCTCGCATCTCGAGTGGTTCTTGAGAAACGTCGTCTACAAACACACTAGGGAGCACTTTCGTGAATGCGTGATCGAACGTGGCGCCTTAGGAGATCGATTTACCATCATGTTAATGGCAAAACCACGACTTAAATGCATTTCATTTTTCTCGTGTCGGGACAATAATATATTCCACCGACGAGCGACACAAAACTGCGCCCGCGTGCTAAAAAGCAGCTTTCTCGATTCTCACTTTCCAATCGGTCGTGGAGTGGCGCGCGCGTGCCGCGCATATGCGTCGCAGTGACGCTCTGTCGTCGACGTGTGAGCGAATAAAAGCAATAATTCCATCCGATCCTCGACGCTCGCCGGAGACGCCAACCTTTCCGGAGCTGGTGCCATTGGGCCAATAGAAAAATGTTTCCATAGTTTCTCCGAGGAACAATTTTTGAATCATTTTTCAAGCTGCGCATAGGAATATGTATTTGAGTCATTATTGACGCGGCGTGCAAGATTACTCGAATGTTTCACTAATAGACTCCGACCGAACTAGTGAAACGATATTTTATTCCAAGCATTAGACGATTTGATTAGCCAATTTCCCATTAAATAATGGCATTTAAAAATAAAACTCGGTAAAGTTGTTTTCGCTTCCATAAACACTCAAGTGGCAGATTTACGCGTGCTCTATAGTTGCTCCGCATCGGGATTTTATAAGCAAATGCACGCGTGTGTACGAGTTAAAGGGAAGGAGTATGCATTAACAGTTACCAAGTCCTCCGACCAATCACACAGCCTACCCCTTAATAACGCCCACGGTCCGTCCCCTACCACTCTCTCGCCCCCTTCCACTGTCGGCCCCTTCCTCTCTCGCCCCTTCCTCTCTCGCCCCTCCTACGGACCACCCCGCATCCCACCCACGTGGATTTCTTCTTCCCTCCCCCGGAGGCCTCGAGCTCCTCTGCAATCGCTCCGCCCCCTCTTCCTCCCAACCCAACCCCTCTCACCTACCTCTTCGCCCGTTCCCCTCCCCACTTTCCACGACCTCCCCCCTCCTGCCCCCGCCGACTCGCCAATCTTCTCACCCCAGGCGCCGGGGCCTCCCACCGCCGCCCCCGAGTCGGTCAAAAGCGCCCAAGATTAAAGAGCGCATGCGTGATGGGGGCGGTGGTATAAGGGGTGGCTGAGAGAGGGAGAATCAATCTGCGGCCTCAGGAGGAGTAGGGGGCGAAGGGTGGAGAAGATGGGCTCTCTCAGAGCTTCCACCGACCTTGGCGAGGCGTAAAAATAATAACATCTTTGTGCCGTTCCGGAGGATGGGTATCTCTTAAGATATGGGAGGCTTTTTTGAAGCTCCGCGAAATTACACCGGAGAGTGGGAGGGAGAGGAAGAGGAGAATGGCAGTGAGGGAGGAGAGAGAGAGAGAGAGGGGCAGGGGTTCTTGTAATTGTGGGTTATTGGTGGGGCAACCGCTCAAATAACACGCCGGCTATTTTTGGTGTTCGATTATCGTTAGCGTGTCACTATATTAGAGACGAAAATACCAGCGTGTACCCGAGTAAAAGGCGAAATTATTAGTTTTTGAGGATAGTAACGGCATAGATTGATTTAATCTAAAGATTGAAAAAAATCAAACTGGAAAGACTGGAGTAATACAAAACACACCTTTCGCGTGAAACGTCTAGTGTTCGGCATAACTGCTTCGAGGGAAAATAATTTTAAGGCTCGATCGATTCAAATATATCCTCTCTTCATAACTTCAAATTACAAACAAACGTAGTACACTAAGCGGAGACGTTATTATGGCAAGTTAGACAACCGATATAAGTGTGGAAATAATTTGAATCCAAACGATTAAATAGAGTGTATCGTCCTCCTTTTCCCCTATTCCTCGTAACGGGCCAATCACTTTCCTCCCTCGTCTCAAATCAAGAGTCACCCCCTCTCCTCACCCTCTCCCCCATTCTTCCTCCCCCCCTCTCTCTCATCCTCCCCTCTCTGTCTCCTCTCCTCTCTCTCTCCTTCCCATCCTCTCCTTCCCATTCTCTCCTTCCCATTCTCTCCTCCTCCCCTCTTTCTCTCCTACCCCCTCAATCTCTCTCCTCCTCCCCTCTTTCTCTCCTCCTCCCCTATCTCTCTCCTCCTTCCCTCTCTCTCCTCCTCCCCCTCTCTCCTCCTCCCCTCTCTCTCCTCCTCCCACCTCTCTCTCTCCTCCCTCTCTCTCTCCTCTCCCTTCCTCTCCCTTCTCTCTCCTCCCGTACCCTCTCACTTCCTTTCCTCCGCGTCGCTGTGGCGGAGTGGTTAGAGGGTTGGCCTTTCACGCAGCCATCCCAGGTTCGAGTCGGATTTTTCAACCTGGGATCGTCCCGTCCCCTGAGGAGACCGCGGAAGGGACGTTAAGCAGTTGGTCCCCTTGGTGCTCTTCGTTAAGAGTAGGCTAATCCCGTCACCGGGTTCCCCTCCTCCCCTGTGTGTGTTCGGTGTTTAAGGAGCTATGGCTACAATAATCCAAGAGGTTGATTAGCCAGAAATACCAAACAAGCATAATCCCTTTTCTCCCCCTCTCTGTGTATGAGTGGACCATATGGTCTAAATTTCGCCCGAATAAAGACATCTATCTCTCTCTCCTCCTCCTCTACCCCTCTCTATCTCTCCATTCCCCCCTCTCTCTCCTGCCTTCCACTTCCCCTGTCATTTACGCCTCGTGCGCGAGCATACCTTAATAACAGTCTCGCATAGCAATGCCTCATTTCCAACCGAGGTCTTTGCGTTCCTCGTCTGAATGGTCATCACAATTCTCCGCGGCTGAATTCAAATCGCGTCCGCCGCCACTTCCCTCTTTCCATCTCCTGCCCTTAACCCACTTCCACCTCCGCTCTGTCTTCATGCGAACGAAACTCGTCAGCGGGATCGCCACCCCTCCGCCCCTTTCGCCTCTAATTTTCACCACTCTCTATCGAGTAATGATTCCATCTCTTCCTTCTCTCATCATTGTGGACCAACATCACTCGAACCGTTTTCCGACCACGCGTGCAATCCATGATGGAATTTAATTTGATTTTGACAATCTGCAATATCTATTGATTCGCTGAATAAAGAAATTATTAATAGCTTAAACCTATTTTCTCTAAATCATTATTATTTGAATATTTAATCAAAGATGACTAATTGTAAGATATGAAAATTTTAAATACTAAGGAGGCTTGGCTAAAACAATATTTTCAGTAATTTGTTCGTAGTAAGGTTTAAAATTCTTATTTGCATAGCCTCATCCAGTACCGAAGACTTTTAAAAAAACCTTGAATCCAATGTTGTAATATTACTTTGGAATTAGTGTAATAATTTGAATTTAAATATCTGATGTGGCCACCACATGACTTTATCCATATCTGTAATATTTCTAAAAATTCCAAATAAGTTAAATGATAATAAATATTTGAAGGAACTGCGACAACAAAGAACAGAAATAAACTCAAACCTTAGCCTTCTGATATTTGATATAACCACAAAGCTCCAACAATTAAGAAAATAACAAGAAGCGTTACTAAGACGTAACTAAGCGTCAATTGTTAACAATAGTCGTCGGTAGATGGCGTGGTGGTGACAACTAGGAATATAAGATATCTCTTAAGCAATGCATTATATGGAAAAATGTGTCAAACAAAGGTTGTAGGAAATTAAATGTCCTACAGCTGTTTACTCATGTCACTTATCCGTTATTTTGAAATATTTGCTTTAATATTCGATAAATGTAAAAATGTTTTGGAATAAAAGCTGTAGGAAATTTAATTTTCTACAACCTATGTTTGAAACATTTTTCCATATAATGCAATGTTTAAGAGATGTCTTGTATTTTAACTGCCACCACCACACCACCTACCGACGACTATTGTTAACAATTGACGCTTAGTTACATCTTATTGTTAGTAACGCTCCAATTTCTTTTCTTAATTTTTGGAGCTTTTTGGCTATATCCAATATCAGAAGGCTATTGTTTGATTTTATTTCTGTTCTCTTTGGTCTAAAATACTTAGCATAGTCGTATATGCTCATCTTTATAATAACAATAAATTCAACTGCTTTAATGCAATGTGCGAATAATCCAAAATGCGCGACTACCAGACTTGAGTAACGAAAACCAAACTAATTTTTTAAGCGAACTCTGAAACTCCACAAATCTTAAATTTGTGACAGCCGATTCCCAACAGTCTCCTCGATATTTTCCCACTCTCTCGCACTCTCCCGTCTCCCTTATCTATCCTCTCCTTCATACATTTTAAATAGCTACCGTTTGCCTTGCCTACTAACAATCGTAATAATCACTCGAGCCCTTAACGACCAGTCTAAAGGTATCTCACTCTTGCTCATTCGTAGAGAGAAGGCCCTCATCCACCACTTCTCCCCCCACCTACCACAACCCACCCCCACCCACCCTCCCCAACTCTCCCTTCACCCACCCCCTCTCTCCGGCCTTTTGCATTAAGATAACCGAATGCCGCCCACATGAGGTTCGGTATGGCCCCTCTCGCGGTGACAGTAAACAGAAGATGCGTTCGATCTCATATGGAGCCAAGTATGGCGAGGAAGCCTCCGTCTGGAGCGCCTCACGAGGTACATTGAGGCTCCGAAGCCATTTGGTGGTGTCGCATTTTGATAACTAGCACGCGCCCTCTTACTCTTTATCAAACAAGAGATTGGACGATTTATCCGAGGTATTATAACGTGAACGTTTTGTAGCCACTACTATCTTTGTACCTTTGTTCCGGTGGTGTAGCGGTCAGGAGGCTGGCTGCTACTCGCCTGCCGCTCGTAAGAGCAGCGGGAAGGATTCCTGCAAAAGTAGGATTTTTTCCGAGGTCGCCGAGCCCCCTGTTTGTGTGCTTTGAGCAGGCCGCGCAAATTCAGCGTTCCGTCTTTCGGAAGGGACGTTAAGCAGTTGGCCTCCTTGGTGCTTTTTGTAAAGAGTAGGCTAATGCCGGCACCAGCTTTCCCTCCTCCATTCTGTGTGTACATATGTCCAGTTGATGAGTGCAAAATGACCATAGCCGTCGACGCACTTAAAAAATCAATTACAACTACTACGGACTCAATCCCGTACGTCCTTCGGTTATTCAGGTTCTTCTTACGCTTCTCGTAGATTGACATTGCTTTATGTCCTGTAATGTGATGCTACGGGAGCATGTATACGTGATTTTCAAAGGCACAGAATGTTAGGTTTGGGGATCTCGGCCACCAAACAACAAGGTCCTCAAGCCACCATTTTTCCATAATTGGCACGTGAGCGGTAATATGTAGTACTCATTAACAATGCACATGAAAAACCTTTTGCGAATCTTTACGTATTATTCCAGGAGTGGGCAACATTTTTTTACGAAGTACGTAGTTTGGAATCGGATCAAATTTGAGGTAGCGTGTGCTTTAGCGAGCAGTGTGTTTACACCGGACAATATTTATAGAGATACCAAAAAATCAAGGCTCAAAAATTTATTAACGTTATAATTTCACCAGAAAATGTTTTACAACCATAATTTTTAATTTCTCCTTACGTAGTATAGGGGAAAGTATTGTTTTCATGAAAAATATCGATTTTGAGATTTCAAAGGAAATACACGTTTTGAGGTCCCCTGAATACGTTTTGAGCATTTTCTCGATGATGTCTGCGTGTATGTGATAGCTTTTTGTGGGTGCTCGAACTCAAAAACTAATAATCACGTCATCGCGAAATTTTATATTTAACATTTTTATAAAAGTCAGAAGAACTGATTACTTTTTGGTAAAAATTGGCCAACCGGAAGTGGGCATTTACTCTTGCCACTTATCAGTGATTTTGAAATATTTGCTTTAATATTTGATAAATGTAAAATGTACTGGAATAAAGGTTGTAGGAAATTTTATTTTCTACAACCTTTGTTTGAGACATTTTTCCATATAATGCATTGCTTAAGAGATATCTTATATTCCTAGCTGTCACCACCACGCCACCTACCGACGAGTATTGTTAGAAATTGTCGCTTAGTTACGTCTTAGTAACACTCCTTTTTCTTTTCTTAATTGTTGGAGCTTTGTGGCTATATCCAATATCAGAAGGCTATGGTTTGAGTTTATTTCTGTTCTTTTTCAAGTCTAAAATTTGGAATTTTTAGAAATATTACAGGTATGAAGAAAGTCATGTGGTGGCCACATCAGATTTTTAATTACGTGAGCGTGTGTTAAATTTTACGAATTGCTTTATCTTCTCATCTCTGCGAGCAGTATAAAGTGCTATCTTGGGCCGCATATTGCCCGACGCTTGGTTTACGCATCTGGGCATTCGAGCTGGTTTTGTGCTAGAATTTTTCACTTTCTCGCATATGAAGCATACAGAGAAGATATTTTGATTGTGAAAAAATTTGAATTCGAGATTTTGATGAGTATAAACAACTTCGGCATCCGTGAGTCCGATAAAGGTTTTTTTTTAATTTCCTCTCTCTGTAGTCTGTTTGCCCTTGCGCAGCTCTAGCGCATATACGGTTAAACATAATTGGAATACATCTCGTATTCATCATCATCAGGATGGAAACTTTGCTCTTAATCATATAGCGCAACAATGGAGGGTAGTTTATTTTTGTCGATTTATTCAAAAATGGCCTTTAGGATTTTGATTAAATTCATCTACTAATGTTATATGGGAAATTTAAGTACCCATATGACACAAACAATAACTATACACCGTTCGGTGACATAATTCATCCGCTGCAATAGTGACACAACTCAAAATTCGTCGATTTTGAGTTTTATTGTGCAAATCACGGCAAATGATGAATATTTTCATCAGTAAGGAGGACACAAACGTAACTCAAACAATGACCGCTAGAGAGCAGTTGTGTCACTATTGCATTTTTCCATAAGTGTGAGTAGGTTATCATGAATAATGACACATCTCATTTGTGCTCTGTTAGTGAGAAATGTTTCTTTCCGCAATAACAACAGATTTTGTGTTACGACGGTTTAATGTGTTAAAATTTATCGGGTACAACGAAGTATTTCGAGTTGTGTCGTTTTCCAGTGTCCAAAAGGAGACGTGTCAGTTTTTTACTACTCATCTAAATTGAACGAGTTCAACTTTACGATTCATGAATTGAAAAAAGACAGCAAATTGTTTCGTGTGGCACGAAGCAGAAGCGAATCGCGGGGCAAATGAAATTGGAACATGCGTTTTACTTTATCTAGGGAAAAAAGCGAACACTTTACCATCTGACAAACAACTCGAAGTGATATTTTATTCCGATAATTACTGTGGACAGCAGAAAAATCGTTTTATGATAAGTATGTGCATGTATGTTGTTTCAAAGTATAGCATTAAATTAATGACTCATAAATTTTTAATAAAGAGGCATAGCCAAAATGAAGGGGGTGCGGTTCGTCATTGAAAAAGAAGTTCGAAGGTCCATGGGATCAGAGCCAACTTATGCTCCCGATCAATTTATAAGCCTGACAAGATCAGTGAAGAAAACGGGCGAACAGTATAAGGTTACTGAACTGTGTCACAGCAATTTTTTTGATTTGAAGAAATTAAGTACGGCATTTGGAAATAATTTTTGTAAGGATACAAAAGGCGAGACTGTAAAGATGGGTGACGTGATAATTAAAAGTGGAGAAGCAAAACCCGTCAAATATTTTTTACAAAACATCTTTCAGCCAAAAAGAATTTAAAGAAATTTGTATAATGCAAGGCAGGAAAAAAATTCTCCGAATAAGCTCGTGAAATTGGAACCAGGTTACAATAAAAAACAGGTTCTTATGAGTGAGAAAAAAGGAGACTTATTGCAATTACTCCACAAAAATTATATTCCAAAATACTACAGTGATTTCTATAATAATCTCTGTTCTATAAATTGAAATTTTTGTAAGAATATGTTATAATACAATAAATTTATACTTTTTTCAACAATTTTTATTCCAAATAATTTGTTACATCTCAAAAAAAGTTTTCAAATTTTACAAGAATAACGTCATAAGTCAAAATAGGGGTTGAAAAAGGAATGTTTTAGGTGTTACTATTGGCACTAAAAGTAAAATGACTATGCGTTAATTAGGTTCAAAGAATGCTGAAACCACGTATAATAATAATTTTTACAATTTTAAATAATTCATAGTGCTTTAACTTAAAAAATAAAATTTTCAAATTGCTCTCCTGAAAAATTGCATTTTTTGAGTTGTGTCACTATCGTAGCGGATGAGCGATATATATTTCACGCCCAGCAACCGCCGTGCTCTCCATAACATCCCTAACGTAATGCAACGACCCTCGTACGCAGAAGTCGTCTCCCTTACCTTCCCATGTCCACTCCCTCTTGTTGTGTACTTCTTCTGCCACTTAGAAGCAGTATTGTTGCTACAATGCAAAATTGGAGACAATTTTTTCGTACGTAAATATGTAATAATGTAACCAGTGGCATTATTGTATAGAATAGAAGCCTACAAATATGATAAAGTTTGTGAAATGAATAATAAACCGATGTTTTAACTTGCCTTCATTATTTTGATCAAATCTGTATAAAAAAAATTCACTATAATCTTTTGCTCGATTGAAACGCTAAGTTTTCTCACAATAATGATTTAAATAGATGTAGAGATGACATTGTATACAAGTCTGTCTATTTATAATAAGTAGATACCTTCCTGAAAAGTTTCACGAATATTGAAGCATTAAATTATTTAGTCGAATATAAATAGGAAAATGCCTCGAAGCAGGTTACATTATTAATCATTGGAACGATACTATTTTATCGCGAAACCCCTTTAAAAATTATGCTCGTGACTGCACGTCAAAATGCTTCCAGACGCATTTTTTGTGCCCCTAAACTTTACCGCTGAATTTATTTATTCCTCTTCCGCGGGCAATTAAATTTCACCGGGAGGCTGACTCGCATACAGATGGCGCTCGTTAAACAATGATGAAACTCGGGTCGAAAGAGAAGGGACGGTGAAAACCCTCCAGGCCTGACATAATATTCCGAGTGAAAAGTTTTGGCCTGCCTTACGGATCTTCATCAACTGTCACGATTGAGACTGAAAAAATTACCTTCTACGATCAGCACGCGTGACCTTTGACCTCAACCCTACCTCGTTCTCTCTCTCTCTATCTCCCTCCCTACAAACAAGCTCGACTTCTCGCTTGCGTCGTGAGGCGCCTGCAGAAGCAACATCCTCTCTCTCTCTTTCCCCTTGGACACATGGCCGAAGTGAATCCCTCTTTATGGATTTCACCCCAGATGACCCTTAAAGCGCTCTCGCCCCCTAAGGCCGACTACCGAACCCCTCCCCTCCTCCATATTCCCCTCCACCTTAGATTCACTAAAAGCTCCAACCGACCATCGTTTCTCATAAATTTAGCAGCATCCTCTGAATTACGAGTTTGGACGGAAATACTCTGGTATGATCTTGCAAATGCCGGTTCTTGACCTGCAATCGCCGCGGTTATGCAAACAAGCTATCGTTGTAATTATTAATTATATCGACTTCGTATGGTAAGTAACTAAAAAGTTAAAACCGGTAATTTCCCTGTAGAATTTTTTATGCATTGAAGATACATCTTTGGCCGCCAAAATTGTTACTGCTCATCTGGTAGCTAAAAGCAGAATCGAAATTTCCCGTCACACCAACTATCTAAGACGTAACACTGACCAGTTTTCACTACGCTTCTTTAATCTGACATTTGAAGCAGACCAGAATATGGTTGCATAGACCCTTTAACGGTCGAAAACATTCTGGGGAAAATTTTTCTACCAAAGGAAGGCACACAGACAACCGAATGATTATTTATCAAAGTAATTAAATGCCGTTTTTCGTAAAATTCACTTCGTTATAAATTAACCTTAGTTCATATCCAAATATTTTTCATTACGAAAAGTATCCTCTCGCTGACTGTAGTATTGATATTATACGTTAATTGTGTTTAATGCCCTATAAATTGTCGATTTTATCAGTCATTCTTCTCTTGGTAATTCATCAAAATTTATAATATGATATTCTGCACATTTTAGCTTATTGGTTCCTGAACAAGAGACACGATATATTGTCTTTTTGGCGCGATAAAATGTAATTCACTGTAAATTTCAATAGTTACAATAAAATAGGATATCATGATAAAACGACACTGCATTGTGCTACCTGTTCTATCGAAGCATTTAAGATACAGGAATACCATTCACAATCGCCCTTTCAGAGAGGAGTAATGCAGCGCAGTAATAGTAGCAGTTTTTTTTTCCTTCGCCCTTTTAAGATGTTTTCGAGTCCCATACCCTTTAAGAGGAGGAGTCCCTAAAATTAAGAACCCGTGTCTCTTAGCAACCTCTTCTCTCTTTCCTCACCCACTCTCAAAGAACACTTCCCCCACTCCTCCATTTCTCTCCCTTCCCGTGTCTCTGATTCCCTCTCCCCCCTCCAACCATCTCCATCCCCACTTCCAACCATCTCCATCCCCCCCTTCCAACCCCCTCCAGCCAAACTTCCAACCCCCTCCAGCCTCCCTTCTAAACCCCTCTCTACCTTCGAAGCACTATCTCGGGCAATATGCAATTTCAATTATACTTTCAATTATACGACGCAAACATTTGCTTACTCTGCGCATTGCAAGAGCTCGAAGTTGACTTTGCTGAGCTCCTGTGGCAATATCTATAATCCTCCCGAATCCATGCGTTACCTTGACCATATTCTAGTAATTATATCTATTAAAGAAAACGAAAAATAATATAGGCGTATGGGCACAAAAATATCGAGATTTATGGATATTATTTAATTTAATCTAATCTTCCATTTTCCTTTACTTTAAAGGATATTTAAGTGTGCAAAAGATAATATAACATAAGGCGACCGAAATTTATGTCCATATATTATTATCCAACTAGGCACCTTGTCTCCATATAGTCATCGAATATGACCGAAAATAAGACAGGCTCGTAGTATGAATGACGTCTTGAGGTAATCATGTTTAATGACGCCTGCTTTCATTTGCCGCGTCCTCTCAATCTTTCTTCCCTCAACAATTCCTGGCTCTCTACACAACATCACCTTTAAGAATCCATCCTCCGCTCATCCTCCCTTTTTCTTAAAAGCTCATTCTTATTTACTTCCGCCTTAAAACACATACTCCTCCTTCTTCCCTACCTCCTCCCTCCACATTCCACTCTCTTCCCTCACTCCCACCGCAGACATCTTTAACAATTACTGTAGAAAATACACATCGCAAACAAATCAACTATAAGGCATATCAATTGTCTAAATTGCCAAAAAATTAATAAAATGTCAATATATTGACCGCTACGCAGAAAATATATTTTAAGTATGATTTCAATAACTTTGAAATTGCTTATTGCCATTCGTGTTTCCTTTATCGGGCAAAACACCGTTTAGGCAATCGATAGTGGTAGGGAAGGGTTTCTACAAACGACTGCTTATCTGTTCACAATTTCCTCCAGTAATTAATGTAGTTGTAATTGTAACCTGCATTTGTCCCCAGCTGCATCTGCGCCACTCTCTACCCTTTCCACACCGATTCTCTCCTAGCAGCGCTCTTGCACTTTCAGCTGTTTCCGCGCCTCCTCCTCCTTCACCAACCTTTTCTCCCTGCTTTCAAACTCCACTACCACGTCTTCACGTACCCTTCGACCCGACCATTAATGGATTCTCGCTTTACGACCGCTTACATTTCACCTAAACTACCTCCGCGATGGTTGCCGAGTGAAAAAGTAATTCTTTGGGTAGAGGGTGCGTTTAAAAGATAATTCCTGATATGTAATCCCTTCTCCTCCGAGTAACTACCACATCTCTTTAAAAATAGCTGGATAATACGCATCCCGACGGTTTCTACACGACGACGATGTCATCACTCAATGAGAATGTGGAGGTGGAGAATTTAATGGAGTCCACCGGCGAGTATCCGAAGAGGGATTCCGTCCAAGGACAATAAATCGGATGAGAGAAGCGTAGTGTTTGTCCAAGTGATTTATGCTCCCTCGAGCTATATTTTCAGTTGCTAATGGCACCCTACTGTTTACCTATCTCGCTGTAATGGTGTCACTCAAACTTCGTCCAGAATAATTCATACGGAAATTATGAAAATATAAAATTTTAATCGTCAGAAATTTCATAAAATGTAGAATGAATGTGTTAAACTATTTTCATCTGCTGGGGTTCATCATTCCTTTTATTCGGTATTTTCTATGGAAGATTAATTATCAATGGTGCCATTATTTAAAGCGTGTCTTCGACTAGTCTCAGTAATTTGAATATTCAGTAGCCCAATAAATATATTTGATAAATATATTTTTTTTCTATCAGCATAAAACGAGTTTTGATAATTTGATGCCTGTGCAACTAGAACATTCGGAGGACTGCAGTTCGATTATGAAAAATCTTATTTCAGCCAGGAAACGTTAAAAAAATCCATGTTTTTCGATAATAAAATAGAATATAGAGAAATCGGATCAGATTAGTTGGTGAGGAGGCGTAGGTTAGAGGTATGGATGAGGAACGGAGAAGAGAGTTCCAAGGAGGAGCAGAGTGAGGCGGGTTTGATGGATATATGCCGGCTCACCTCCCTCCCTCCCTCTTTCTCTCTCTCGATCCCTCTCTCTCTCTCTCTCTTCCTCCCTCTCTTTCTCTCTCTCCTCTCCCTCCATCCCTCTTTCTCTCCCTCTCTCTCTCGGCCTGGAGTGAATGCGCCGCGTGTTTGTTGACACTTTGGGTGGCGATTTATGAGTGACCAAAGGCTGGGTAGAGTGGAGAGAGGAGGGGGTGGAGGATTTTTAAAAGGGAGGAGAGATTGGATAAGGAGGGGGGAGAAGGGCAATGGGAACGGATATAGGAAAAGGAGGTGTCTCTAGGGAGGAGGGAGAGAGGTTAGAAAGGTAGGGGGGTTAGAAAGAGGGAGAGAGGAGTTACTTGAGATGTTGAGAGGGTGTCTTGATGGGTTTCGTGGTTGATATGTGTGGCGGGCGAGAGGCGATGCTCTCTCCAAAGTCGCTTGAGAGGGAGTGGAAGGAGAGAGAGGGAGGGAGGGAGGTATGTGTGAAAGGGAGAGAGAGGTTAAATTAAGGTTTAGGTCAATACGAGTGGTAATGGGTGAGGCTATGGCAGAGAGGGGCTGGCGGTGCGTGCGTGTGTTAGTGAGTGTGCGTGCGTGCGAAGGGATGGAGAGGAAAGAGGTCGCATTTGAGAGAGGTGGGGCAGGGGAGAGAGGGAGAGGGGAGGAGGAGAGGGGAGGGGGAGAGGAGAGAGGGGGGAGGGGAGAAAGAGAGGGAGGGGAGAGAGAGGGGAGGGAGAAGAGAGAGAGGGGGAGGGAAGAGAGAGAGGATAGAGAGGGAGGGGTGGGAAATTCTTATCGTGCAGAAAATAATTACAAAATTCGAACTGTTTTCGTAGATTTTTTTGAGTGCTTGAAAAATGTCTCTAAAATATAAACAATAACGAAGGTAGTAATAAGAACAATAAGAACTCCAGTTTCACAGCAAAGAGGAAGCGACTGTTTGCCTTTTCCATTGGGTTTGTCTTTCGAGGGAGGAAGGAATAACTGAAGAGTACACAAAGTGTTTAACGCTTATCTGGAAAGGGGCGGCAGTTGGAGTCACTCCTTCCAACTGCCGCCCTATTCTTACTCCTCTCCCCCATCCCCTCTGCTCCCCCCCCCCAATCCCTCTGCGACCCCACCACTCTCTCCCTGGCGCCCCCGACCCCTTCACGAGCGCCGCACATAAACAACGACTTCCCTTTGCCCCGCCTTTGATAAAGATACCCATCTCACACGAGACGACCGTGTTTTATTCCTAAAGCCTTTTCTTTATATCCTTAAGTTTCCAAAGACCATGCTTACCTTGGGTAAATCCGACCCCTTTTACGGCCAATTAGTTGATTGGTTGGCTTGCTATAATTATAATGAACTTATTCGATGCAATGTCACGTAATTGGCAGTTTAGTGTTTAACTCGGCTCTGCTTTTCATCGTTTTGAAATCTCTCGGGGTACATATCTAGACAATAAACAGACCATATTATTATTATATTAACCTCCCGTGTGTGCATCTCAAACAAATTAATGTTAACTGTGTCTTAATTAAATTATTTCTTCGCAGCGAATGATTCAATTAAAGATTTTCGATTTATCGATAAACATGTCAATGATACACTTTCAAATCATGCCGTTAATTAAATAATTCTATGTCCTCAAAAATTTATCAGAAAAACAGTGGTCCCAATCATGTTAATTCGAATTTCATCGGAGCGTGTAACGATTAAAAGCGTCGCGAAGATTTTTACGACCTCTAAACCGAACGTAGGGTTTCAGGGAGGGACCTTATAATTGCGGCTCTCCATTTCTCAGACTACTCGCGGGATTTCTCCTTTCACAGCGCCTAAGTTCTAACGAAAGATTCGCACGCATTCGAATTCCGCGATTCGCAATAGGAAGCGGAATCCCGCTTCATTGCTTCAAATCGAGAGACGAAGTCGCCTTTGCGTCAGACTAATGAAAAGAGAAATGGCCGCGTGGAAGGAAAGGGAGTCAGAGGCGTATTTTTGTTTGGAGGTGAACTACCGGAATGATTCCACGAGCCGGCGAGAGGCGTTAAGAGTCGATATTTAGATGCGTGGCATAATTTGTTATTTTCGTCCGAGCTCACCATTGAATAGAAAATGCAATAGCTTACCTACCTTTCGTCTTTTCTTGTGTAACAGAGGAGCTGAAAGTCGGGGGAGTCCCTTATCGGTCAATGCGTAGTTAAGATGGTAATGACGCAAGTCAACGGCGCGTGGTCCACGTTGATGTATGATTTACACACGGTATAGTTGAACAGTTCTTGATTTACTCAACAGCATAGTCAATATCGTCTTCTTTCTTTAGTTATGAGGTAATTTTTTCATCTAATAATTTTTATTGTAATTCCTCCCAAAATTAGATGAACAACAATAAATTCCAAAATTGAGATATTCGATTAGAGTTGGAGATGACTGAATTTTTGCTTTTTACCATCGGCTTTACAAACCGAATACCGAGAATGTACGAAATAAAGTAACAACGATATAGGAAACCGATGCTTAAGATAGCGCAGGAAAAGGAGCCCATATTCCACTACCGACCATTGGAAAAGATAAAGATTAGCAGCGCTCTCGGAGTAATCTAAAGACGGGAGAAACAGAAAGCTTTTTGAGTCGGTCGAAGCGAAAACTATCGGGTGGATGGTCCCTTTAATTCGTCCGCGCATGTCATCTGGGGAATTTCCCGTACGTGGGCCCTATTCCCTTCGATGGCCGTGACACGGGCACGCACCCCGACCAAGAGACAATAATAAGGGGATTAAACATTTCCGAATGATCGGATTTCCCCTAACTCGGCAGTTGCCCCATCGGCCAAAAGACGAGCGACCGAGGAGAGAGTTGTTTTCGACCGTTACCAGTGCAAATCCTGTCGCCATGGCGGCAGTTGGAGGCGAAATCGTCCGTGTTCACCCGGTCGTGTTTCACGGCTATCTTATTTGGTGTGGGAGTGGGGCCGGAGGGGAAGGAGGAGAAAGGACGGTCGGATCGAGAGTAGTCGGATTAGGATTTGACGCGAAACTGACCTTTCGCGTAAGATATTTTCGGATTTTTTTGAAGGTTACGTTTTGAATGTGTTAAATGCTAAGAGCAGATCGCATTTCCAAAAATAGAACACTGCTGATGCTTAAACCGAAGGACATCGTCGTTCTCTGAGGCCACGTTTGAATAATTTGAAGTTTAAGAGTTAAAACTCATTTCTACCTAGACAAGGCATCGTGTGGAAATAAACGCGTCACCGTCTTCCTTTGATTTGAAGCAACAGACATCATTGGTTTCGGACACACAATTTCTTAGAATGAATTCGTGGTAATCAAAAACTAACTGAACGCTGGATATAGGAAAACCGCTTGGTTAGATAAACATCAGCCTGTTTTATACTAGAAAAAGATGGACGCCACATTTCCTGTAACAGGATCATGAACGGTGCCGTATCATGCGACGTAACCATGGAACTTTTCGATTTAATCGATCGACGACAGCTAAAAACGTTGCAAGTCGCGATAAATCGAGACGATTTCTCTCGTCCGAAGATCCTCTCCTCCCTTATTTTCCTCTCCCGAAATCTCTTCCAGATTCAACAGCACGCACATGCGACTGCATCACGCCCTCATCCCCCACCTTCAGTCCCCTCCTGTTTTTCCTTGCAGGTTCATTCGTCATCTGGGAAGGACTCCAAAAGGCAGACGTCGCTGGAGAGGGAAGGCAGCGAGAGGAGGGGGAATAGGGTGGAGGGTAAGTGGTAAGAGGGTGGAGGATAAAGTGGTATAGGATATAGGGTAAGGGAGTATAGGGTGGAGGGTAAGGGGGTATATGGTGGAGGGAAAGGGAGTACAGGGGGAATGGTAAGGGGGATGGTGGGAAGTGAGGAAAAGAGAGGTAAGAGGAAATTAAATCTTAAGCGAGAAATATTTCATTGTTTGAAAATATCATCCTAATGGCGGTTAAACTCGGTAGACTAAATTGAAGGTGATGGTAAGCTTAGAAGAGGGGTAAATACAGCCTCATAGCAAAATGGTTTGGGACTAACCAGGTAGGACACGACAATAAAAAAATGTAATGTGGCCATCACTTCATACCTGTATTATTTCTAAAAATTCCAAATAGGCTACATGATAATAAATATTTTAAGAAACTGAGAGAAAATTTTAAAGACTTTAAAAAGAACAGAAATAAATTAAAACCATAGCCTTCTGATATTGGATATAGTCACGAAGCTCCAACAATTAAGATACTATAAAGGAGCGTTACTGACAATAAGACGTAACTAAGCGTCAATTGTTAACAATAGACGCGGTAGGTGGTGTCAGCTAAAAATATAATATATCTCTTAAACAATACATTATATGGAAAAATGTTTCAAACAAAGGTTGTAGAAAATTAAATTTCTTACAACTTTTATTCCAGTACATTTTACATTTATCAAATATTAAAGCAAATATTTCAAAATAAAGGATAAGTGACAAGAATAAACACCTACTTCCGTTTCACCGATTTTTACCAAAAACTAATCAGTTTTACTTTTACAAAAATGTTAAATATAAAATTTCTCGTTGACCTGATTAATAGTTTATGAGTTCGAGCAACCACAAAAGAGCTGTTACATACACTCACACACACAGACATAATCGAGAAAATGGTCAAAACGTGTTCAGGGGACTTGAAAACGTGTATTTCCGTTGAAATCTCAAAATCGATTTTTTCATGAAAACAATACTTTCCCCTATACTACGTATGGAGAAGGTAAAAATTGGTGGCGAGGCAGAGAAGAGGAAAAGGCGTCGAGTGAGATATTGGATGAGATTGGGGAATCTATTGGCGTGGATAGAGCGTGGGATAGAATTTCAAGGAATGGAATGAGAGGCGGTGCGAGAGAAAGAGCAAACGCGTCAAAAGCAATAAGGATAGATTGAGATGGTCAAAAATCGTTTGCGTAGAACTCGTGCTCTAAAGCGATGGATGATTTTTAAAAGGAGAGCTCGAGTGCGTCCGATGAGCAGAAGGAAAAGTATCAGGAGAGATGAGGGGGGGGGGGGGGGAAGAAAGAAAAACACGATCGGGTCACGTGACACCATAAGAGGAGTTTTTGCCCCCCCCCCCCTCTTTTTTGCATCACGTACCAATTTGTCACTATCCCTTCGATCTCTTCTAAATCCCATTATTCCTAGTAACTCATTTATTTTTAAACCGCGATCACCGTTTGAGAAAAGGGGGCATCGGACATACGTGGATGGTTACTTCTCATAACTGGGCGAATAACCTCACCGTTGAATTTTCAACGAAACGAAAGAAGATGAGAACATCGAAGTTTGTCTTGGAGTGGAAAATCCGCAAAACGTTTTTGGGAAAATATAGGAAACCCCGTTGTCACAAGTGACCGGAAATTCGTCCGATTTGGTATGAATCAAACTCATTCTAAAATAAATTAAAGTGATTTCCGAAAAATGACCTCTCAATCTCTCTTACGAGCATGTTTCTTTCATTCACCGTGGGACCACCCCGCCCCCTTCCCTCTGCTCTTCTTCACCCGCCCTCCGACGTCCTTAATCCGCCCCAAAAATCTCGGCTCCCGCACTCATCCATCCGCCCCCTTTCTCCCAATCCGATGTCATTTCTTCACCCCGTAATTATTCGACCCGCTTCACTCTAGCGCCACCTCCCTCATACCCTAATTTTATCTCTCCGTCGCTCTTCTTAATCTCTCCTCGTCTCTGCATCCATTGGCTAATACGTCCTTAATTTCTCCGCACCGACCTTTATGATGAATTTCAATAGCGGATGCATTTGTAGTACGTCTATCATCATATTCGAATATCTCACTCCTTTCATGTATCGAGCCTCGGATTCCTCAAAATTCAATCCTCCCTCATTCCTATCTTCCGCTCCACTCGTCCACTCCCTCTCTCTTTCGGCCTCTTCAGAACCATTCCTCGTGTTATCGCATCCTCAATCTTCCTTTACATGGAAACCGATAGCGTGAAATGGGACCTCTTTTTTCTTTTCTTTTCCCTCATTCTCGATGATTCTCCCTCTCTCTCCGTTTCTGCTTCTCCCTCCTATTCGCATCTCCTCTTCCCCACTTCCTAACTCGTTCAATTTTCTCGCTCGCTTCCCTCTCTTAATCAGCTCCCCCTCACCCCTCCACGTCGCTTCTCTTCCTTCTTCCCTTTCCCTTCTCCTTACTCTTCCAGCACGAGTCTCGTCTCATCTCGTCCGCTTCCGGGCCCACGGTTCCTTTGAAAATTCTGTCTCCGGCGTCGGAAAAAAGAATTCGGCGAGTACTCTTTGAATCTCCTCCTCCGCTGCCGCACGCTCCTCCCGCACTCCCCTTCCTCCCTTCCTCACTCCACCCTAACCTTCCTTTCGTCCTCTCTATGCGAATACGTCACCTCCTCCTCCCTCCCCCTCTCTCCCTCACTCCCCTCTTTCCCTCCATCCCCCTCCCTCTATAGATCCATCGCACGTGAGTCTCCCATTTGCCCAATATGTCCGAGTATCGCCGATTCCATACGCGCGCACACACGCCGACAGTCGAAATGTCGCTTTGGCGTCCGGAGATGCGCCATTGGCGTCCGTCTCATATAATAATGGAGTTTGCTTCGCGGTCTTTTTCCAAGAATACATTATCTTGAGCACAATACCATACTCAATTTTTTATTTCAATCCTGAGATATCATAATAGATTCGTGAGTATTTCCAATCGAGTGCAGGCCGAGTGAAGTGGCGGTGTGGCATCCTACGAGGCGATATGACGTCGGTACTCATCCCCTTCCCCCTCTAATGACAGAGTTTGTTCTATTTTGTCACTGCGGTTATTACGACGCATTGTTTATGAATACGATTGACGCGAACTTACCAACAAGAGAGTTGTGCTTCGAGTTTGTAAACGTAATCTCACGAGCGAATAGGAATTAAACCATGCGCGACGAAAACCAATAATGTGTTCGTGTAAACAATGACCCGCAAAAAGAGCGAGGGACCGATTCCATCCACCTTTCGGGAGGATATCATGGCGGGCATTTCTCCTCTCGACAATTCTCTCCCGCAAGAAAAAATACCCACGGATAAACAGCACCTAAAAACTCTTGTTGATGTTGGCTTTCTCACTCAAATGGACTAAGTGCAAATAAATCGTTTTCCTGTTGAGTAATATTTGAGTGTCCCCTTTCACTCCTCGAAAGAAAGCAGTTTTCCTTTGAGCCGACTCGTATAACCCACCCGACCTCCGCCACCCCTTCCCACCCCCAACGCCACCTCCTCTCCACCCACGCACCGTGCGAGTGAGTGAGCGAGCGAACCTCTCCTCACACTATCTCTCCTCATCCTCTTCCCCTCCGCTTCCTTCCTAACCCTCCTCGAATCCTTTTAAACACCCTCTCCGACCCCCGCCACTGCCTCCCCATTCTCTAAAAACCCTTATTTGCTCTACTTTCCAAAAGAGGATGCATCTGTTGACCCCACTCCGATCTCAAAAGCCTTCTCCCCCTATGCATAGACTGTGCCATCGCACGCCCTCACACCACGCTTCTATAGAGAGAGACTTCCACCCTGCGAACAGGGCTTTCCTACCCTTCCCCACTCCCTCCCCATCCCTCTCTACCTTACTCAACATCCTAGCTACCCTTTCTCCCTTCCCGTGAGAGAGTTAAGAGTGAGATAGGTACGAACGAGAAGTATTCTTTAAGCGCCCATCATCCCTTTCTTCCTCTCCCCCCCCTCTATCCCTCCTCTATCCTCCCCTCTACCCCCCTCTATCCCTCCTGTATCCTCCCCTCTGCCCCCCCTCTCCCCGTTCTCATCCTTTCTATAGGCTCATGCTATTGTTAAAATACCGAGCTAAGGTAAAAGCTTTCCCAAACAAGTAACGCTTTGTTAAACGTGTTCATCGCCCTGTATATTAAAAGGTTTCGCGGCTATTTTATTATTAACCGAGACCCAATTCCCTGGTGTGTATACCCATTCTGTATTAATGTTTGGATGGCTGTTTATCAAACACAAAATTGTTTATTTTTTAGGCTTGTGGTCGGATTGCCGTCTTGTACCCAATAATCGTGTTACGATGTGTTATGCAGTACAGTTCTTTTAGGAACACGACGAATGCGAAGGCAAATAAATCGCGTGATGGGGTGTCCGTAGGAGGCACAAAGCTTATTAATTTCATGCTATCCATTGCTAAAGCTCGTTAATTAATATTTAAGCAATCGTGCCATGATTTATCACAGAATATACGTGCTTACGTAGCACGTGTTCTTCCATCACATATATTTTTTCAGCCAGAACTCGGCAAATATTTCTTTAGCAAATAATTTCAACGTCCAAAAGATCTTTTCCTAGAAGCCAGATTACCAAACCCACCAAAATATTTTGCCGAGACATTTTGAAATCTCTCCCTGAAGCTTTGCCTCGAGTGTCCCTCCGAATCCTAAAAACAACCTACGATACTTGCAATTATTTACAAGTATCGATTTACCAGAAAAGAGGACACCACCTCAAGCCTCGTCACGGAAGATCATTCGAGGAAAGGGAGGATTACGATCTTCTCTCCCGTAAAAAGAGACCCACTTAACAGCCCCTTAGGACCGAAAAGGACTCATCGAAAGGCAAAAAGCGTATTCCGGCGACAAGACGACACCTAAACAGTCGCCACGGGTTGGACCCTTTCCCACTCCTCCTTTTCCTCGCATTTGGATCTCTCGGCTAGTAGATCGCTGCTTACTCGCCTCGACAATACGGGGATTAGAGAGCGGGGATGTTCCCAGGGCGACGACCGTCCCTCGGGACCCATCCCACGCCGGACCCTTTCCCTCCTCTAATGGGTCACCCCGACTTCCCCCTCCCCCAAAGTGCACGCCAGGTGGTGCGCTCTTCCCCCGTGTTGCATTCGGCCGCGCTCGGATTCCGACATCGAGAGGAAAGTGGAGCGCGTTCCGGTGTGCTTTTAACTAAGCTGAGCTTTTTGGGCGGGCGGGGGGAAGGGGGGAATGGAAAGGGGGAGTGGAAGGGTGCAACCGTTGCTTTTCCTCGCCTACTCCGATGGGTGGGTGCCGTACCGCACGCGGACGTCACCCTGTCTGCGACGGAGACGACATTCGTCTTTCACGACTCATCTCTCCATCTTCCCTTTTACGATACGCTCGTGTAGCGACAGAATTTGTGCACGGATATCCCTCTTATCTTGGCGTTTCCGATGCTCTATTGAGTAAAATTTAATTAACCAATGAAGGCGTCACTTGGTTGAACGACATTGTACAAATGAAATCAAACTCACTGAGTAACTGTCCTCTTTAATTTATTGAAGAGAAAATGAAATCAAAATCACTATGTAACTTTCCTCTTTAATTAAATTTGAGTGAAAATTTACATATTGAGTGGATTTCATTTGCAGAGACAAGTTCGATAGCGCAGCCGATGCCTCTCGTCTCTCAGATGGCAGGAGTGAACCCTTTGTCACACGATCCTATAATGGCCTCGTCATTCAATCGATCGACGGAGACAGACTCTGACCAATCACTAGAGACGTCATCACGCTCTTATAAGCTTCTAACTTAAATCGACCGAGGAAGCCGTGACTTCGTGGAACTGCTTTTTATAAAAATTCGTAATAAAAAAAGAAGTAACTTTATACAGACAAAATTCTAGCAACACAAAATCGCGCGATCATGTTTCAGACTCCTAGTGTAATCACCATCTCTTCTATTTGATTTGAGTATTGCCTATTTCTAATCTACAGTTGCAGGCGTTAACTAAATATGGAATCTTTCCATATTATAAAATCTGAAAATTTGTATATTTCCATCTTACATATTTTATGTTTCCCTCTGTATATATGCAGCACTACTCTCCCCAGTCTTTGCCCTGCATATGACGTTTAACACGTCGAAACCATGGTCAAAATAAAAAAAATTAAGTGGAAATATAAAAATTTTCTGACTTTGTAATATTTCTGATCTACTTGGATGATGCAAATGCTTGCAATATAATTATAAGGAATTAATTATGCTTATTTTTTATATAATCTTTGCAATGGCATGGAACGGAAACTATGGCAGTCTTTTGTGTACTCGCACGGTCAAAAATGGTCTCGCTGAGCAGGAAAATTTTCTGCATAAAAGTCTCTGGTGATTTAAATTCTTTTTAATACGTCGATAAATTACTACTTCATTGTTAGCACTTTTCAATCTAGGCGCCGAAATGGCTGTTGTATCCAATTGAAAAATCGAGAATGATAAGAAAATATAATTTATAACTCGTAAGGATACTTGTCGTGAAAAAGCAACAACGCCTTGCGAAGTAATCAACTCACCTCTGTCCACTATCTTGCCGAAGAGATTCTTTCCCCTCAAGAAGTTCCTCGTCGAACAGTTCCATCTCCTGTTCCGAAACTGAAACTGGCACTCAGCCACCGCTTGGGCCGCACCCTTCGCCACGGCGACCAGCGAACCAGGGTTCTCCCTCACCAATCGACGCTGCTTCCTTCTGAGGGTCGCGTGCACCGCAGGGTCCATGTACAGGACACCAGGACTCAGCGGAAGGAGGTTGTTAGGTTCGCCGGCCTTGGCGATGCCCCTGTCACGAGAAATACATCGACGGAGTGAGAACGTGATGATATCTCTCGAAATATAAATGAGAAACACCGCGAGATTAGAATTTGGAGATAATGGAAGGATGGAAAGCTGTTTTTTCAGTTGAAGCTGGATCGGAAAATAATAATTTTTAGCAGATATAAAGAGGAGTACCGCAGTTATTTTAATAGCTTGTAGTTCACAAAAATGCGAAAATATTATTAATTATGCGGTACTCCACGCAAATTTGTTTAGCGTGCAAGTTTATGTTCCATTGGTACCCGATTTCAGAGAGGCTTATTACAATAACGCGTATGGAATTGTAATGCAAAGTTTTCTGTTTTGAATTCGCGCTGTACGCATTGCATATTTTTCGGACGCGGTAACTGCTGAAACTATAATAGTAATTTCAATTTAATGATACTCATCGTATAATGCTCAATACACAAAACATGAAAAAGAAAAGGACGTTTCAGTCACAATTAAATTAAGAAAGAAAACACATCAACCGTGCAATTAGTGTTCACGCAACCGTTTCATCGAACGAATTTTCCTTCACAATTTGTGGGATAAAACATGGCAAAAAATTAATGAATTTTACTAAGCCCGAGAAGAAAGATCTGGAAACCTAACATCAAAAACTAATGTCCGTGACTTCTACAAGAGCACGTTTATATCTTTGTCTTCACGGATCATTTTCTATCCACTGACACATGAGGGCGCAGGATTATATATCTGGAAAGCGAGACAGAAATGGAATAATCTTCATAATTCCTGGTTACAAATGAAACAGCAATAAAGTGTAAGGCGTCCGTCATTTTATCATGACATTAAATTTCTGCACCTCTATCGCCGAAAGCCATTAGCTTTCAGTACAACGGCAAAAAATGCGTGCATAAAATGAATGCAAATATATAGCTCCTCTCGTTTTTTCCAGAATGAAATTCAACAATACATTTCCATGGTCACTAGATCCCATGCGATACACCCAAGTACTTGCTGAGCCTTCCTTTGCAGCTTATTATAAAATTTCCTTTGGTTTTTATGGCTCGGATGACTCCAGCACATGTTGCAGCTGT
Source organism: Tanypteryx hageni (assembly GCA_028673005.1). NCBI lineage: Eukaryota > Metazoa > Arthropoda > Insecta > Odonata > Petaluridae > Tanypteryx > Tanypteryx hageni. The sequence continues at coordinate 14,296,887 of CM054117.1, forward strand.
ATAAAACCGCTCGTCGGATACAATTCCTCGAGGACGCTGGGCTGGATGCTCGTAAAAATTGATTTTTCATTTTAAAATACCGTTACCCGCCCTGATTATTTGTGTAGTTAATATTTTTAAGACTCGCAACGCTCACTCCGTTGCCTTCATTCCTCTCTCCCCACCCACCCATCTTTCCTCCTTTCCACCCCCCTCCCCTCTCTCTCTCTCTCTCTCTTTCTCTCTCTCCAAATCGCTTTCTTTTCTCCTATCCATTTCCTTACCTACCTTTTCACCACGTCCCTTCTTCCATTTTCAGATAAAAAGAAAAACTGCTAATCGTGGATAAGCGCAAATGTGTGTTTCGAAGGTTAAGCTCGAAAAAAGCAACTGAAGTCGCGAAGCAGATTGAATAGAGTTTTATTTAAGTACAGAACATATTTTCTACTGAAAAAAGAGGAATCGATAGTTTTTCTGCTCCTGATTCTGGGTGAATGGACCTTATTTTTTCCCGTAATTCCATTGCGACCATTTGAAAAGACTTATATGCCTTGGAAACATTTATGGGCTCAAAAGTAATCTTGCCAATAATTTATTTACCGTAAAAGAATTTCGACTGAAAAAATATGGACAATTTATCACGAGTCTTCTCCGAAAGTGAATTCCAATTATAACATTTCTTATTACTCATTTTATGGGCAATCGCTTTTTTGCTCAACAACGTCAGACAAAGAGTTGAGACTAGATCTTTCCAGATGGCTGACTGGATATAGCCCGTTGCTTTGCAAACATAATATTGGGTGTCCGAACACAACCCATGAAAGGCTAACACCTGAGTCGACTTTTGGTGCGGCTCTCTCCTCCCGCGTCCATGTTCCCCGATATTGGCTAAATCCTTTTTTGAATAGCTGAAAAGGCAATGACGATACATTTTGTTTTATATATCCCTTTATGATGATTAATGAACCTCATCGAATAAATTATTTTTTAATGGTGAAAATCTTCGTACCCATGTCTACACAATAATAGAGATAGTGCAAAATATCTAAGTTACCTTTTAATTCCATGCCAAATTATTCGCATCATATTTAAATGCGTGTTTACAATTCTCTGTAATGAAATATGCGAATATTATGACTTAAATCTACGGAAAATCTTTATTAAGATCAAGGTGTATATTTTAGCCAATATCGAGCGTTTTGTGTTTTTCAAGATTTTTATATATAAACAACAATAATGAAAATCGCATTAAATATAACTGTGGATTACTGCAGTAAATAATTCACTAGTCATCAGCATATAACGGAATCAGTAACGCAGCTAAACGTTTACTTTAGCTTATTTAAGTCAGGTCAAGTCGAATATATCTATTAATAATTCTATCAGTTTTCTTTACATTTACATTTTTGAAAATTGTCCATCACGCTTTTTGAAATTATTCCTACGTGATTTTACGTAATTTTATAAATACTCTATATTAAAAAAGCGAGCCCAAAAAGCCTGTACATATAAATTGCATTAATTGTGGTTTATCGTTCAGCTAAATTTGAATTTCTCAAAGTTTCGGACTCCTTGCAAAATTTTGTTTTTGTGAAACAGTTCACTAAAATGCTTCTCTTTAAGGCATCACTTACTGTAACCATTGAAACAACGAACGCGAGGCAAAGCGGCGGCATTAAAACTAATGTCCCAACGGCTAGTCGGTGCGAATCGGAGTGCCCAGGTTTTCGCGTGTTCCGTCCCCCGCGGAACATTCCTCTCCGATATCTTTCCTTCCTACTTGCGATGCCGCAGTTTTAACCCAGGAATGGCATATGCTCTCCTGGAGGCGCAGCGCGCGCACCTCCTTCTCGATTTCACGAATTTACATCTCTCGCCCTCGCCCTCTCGCCATCTCACTCAGCGCAAACGACTGTCGCCACACCGCCGTCGAGGGACTCGCGAAGGGAGGTGGGATCAAAGGGTGCGGGATGGGACGGTGGGTGAGGAGAACGGGGGGAGGAGAACTGGGGGAGGAGAACGGGGGAGAGGAGAACGGGGGAGAGGAGAACGGGGGGAGGAGAACGGGGGGAGGAGAACGGGGAAGGAGAACTGGGAAAGGAGAACTGGGGGGGGGGGAATGGGGGAGAAGAACGGGGGAAGGAGAACGGGGAAAGGAGAACGGGGGAATGGAGGCGGAGGTTCTGCGGGAGCGACGCGGTGGCTTTGTCGATTAGCATTCGGATTTGGACGAAGACGGGGGTGTGTGCTTTCAGCATGTGCGTGTTGAAAACACGGAACTGAGTACGCGCCATTGTGTGCTTGCGATCGTATGTCAGCTTTTCGCAATCGGGCGCCTTTTATGAATACAAGGAGTCGGGTTTTATACTCAAATAGAAAAAGCCATTGCAATATAGATAAATCTCCTCTGTGCATTAGAAAATGGAAACCCTTTGGACGAGGCATTTCGTTACGTCGTATACTGAAATTATTTCAGAGAGACGTTCTGAAATTCACAATTTGAGTAAAAATTGTTTTGATTACAGCGTATCTTTAACTAGAGATTGAATGATATTCGACGAGAGTAAATTAAAAGGTGAAACATTCGAAACTAGTGGATTTTCTTTTACGATTCCTTTCGCATAATGCTGCCGGAAGTTCAAACGTTTCTGTCTGTTGGAATTTTGGAGATATGTGCCATGTGAAAATTTTAACTGTCTAAAATAATCGACCCTGTTTTAATTTTACTTTTACGTTTTACGAGATCATTAATCGCGCAATTAAAAATTTTTATTGGGTTGTATTGACAAAACAAGTTAGCGGTGATCACAGAAAGTCTTTGCAATCTATCTCCGATGCGATTAAAAACTGAATACGAAGAATAAATGTGTGCCTTGACTCATAAAATCTGTACAATAATGAGTCATATGCTATCAAATTTTAATGCAGGGGCCGATGGAAAAGATTGAAAAAATATTCATTCCGCCATTAAAAATCTACTCGATACATAAGAATACTTTGAGTCGTTTACCATATTAAATTCACCTATTAAGACTAAAGACCCATGTCACGAGAGAGAGAGAGAGAGAGAGAGAGAGAGAGATGGAGGCGGTTTAGCGAGGTGGAAGAAATGCTCGAATAAAATCAATTTAAGTGTTTCTCTAATGACAGAACGTATCTAACATAAGATTCGAATTTTCGTCGTCGCCAGATCGTGCGAACAACAAATGGGATTTAAAAATATGTGGGCGAGGGAGTCTTTTATTTAATAGGGCTAACGGCTTTTTGCTTGGGAAAATATCCCAGCAGACGCCTTCGCATTTTAATTTGCATTTCATAAACGAATGCTCGGCGTTCGCATGTGAGACGTCTCTCCAAGATGGCAGATGAGCGCATAAGGAATGACACGAACGAAGTGCGCGTTAGACTCCGGGGCGACCTCCTCCCGCAGTCGTCACCCCTTCCCCCCTCCCATCAACCCCCCTCCGATTAATCCCCTCCTTATCAACCCTCCTCCATCAACCTCCTCCCCATCAACCCTCCCCCATCAACCCTCCCCCATTAACCCCCTCCCCTCAACCCCCCTCCCCATCAACCTTCCCCTCTGCCTAACGCTCCTGACCCATCGCAGTATCAAACTCCCTATACGAGCCCCATTTTCGCTTTCCAACGTCGCCTCATTCCAACAGAACGTCTGCAGGTTGTTTTCTTTTGGCATTAGTATTTGAGATTCAACACAGCGAGATATGCTCAAAATTTTACTTTCATTTCCAGTTATTTCAAAATGTATGGCTGCGTCATCATTCGCGAACGTTCTTAATATATTTCGTGGAATCAGTGTTGTATTGTATTCTTACGTAAAATCATATTTTAATAAATTGTACTCATATTAACAAAAGATCATTAAAAACTGAATTATCCAATTATACCATTGTACGAATATAGTTAACTAAAGTATTTAAAAACTTGCTCGTTTACGTTGATAAGTGGCCGCTATCTATGGTATTAATTGTGCTCTGGCAAAGAATTCGGAAGTCATGAACGTAATAGTCACTTTTTTATAATAGAGGGTAAGTAATCTTATTAGAAACAAAGCTGAATGACAGGCATAAATTTTATCGCATCAATATGTATTGGAATCACTTTGTTGTGTCAAAATCTTGAAATATACGAGCACTTCGTTTCTTTTATTGCTAGAGAAGTTTGAAGAATATTTACTGAAAATTGAGCGCAGATGTTATAGGTTTTGTTCTCCAGTTCATTTACTTCGTTTTATTCTTTGGTAAGGGGTCTCTAACACGTGCCCCGCCGACGACATGCCGCCCGCCAGCTCCAAAAGTGCGGTCTTCTGATTACATTAATTTTACAATAAATGGGTGGAAGAAAGAGCGTAGACGAATCCATAATGGAAAAGAGATATGGCAGTGTTTAGGAATCATATGACAACTTACTCTTAATTGAAATATATGTATATCGTTTTGAGTCGTGTCCTTTGTTTTCATCAAGATGCTTAGTGTCATTATTATGTCAATCAGCTCGCCATATAATTCGAAATTATCTATGCGACCCCCGAGCAGTTTGAGTTTGGTACCCCTGTCTTAGATATTTCCGAACAAGCTAATATCTAGTGCTCCAGTCAAAAGTACATCCCTAAGCCCTGTTAAATCATTCCATGTAAAAATCCCTAGCCAAAGGTGCCATCAACGCAATTGCCGATTTGCATATGAGCACCATAACAACCAACCGTCTTCACGGCATTCGCGTGCCTTTTATCGAAGGGTTTCCATAACTTTTCCTAGACCTCGCGCATAATGAATCGCAATGGCGCGCACAAGTTTCTTTAGTTTCGCCCCGAGAGATAATCCACGCACTCTTGGACATATTTCTCTTCCTCCCTGTATCCCCCTCCCCTCTCCCATCCCTCTCTCTCTCTTCCCGCTCTATTGTTGTTTGCTTCCCCTTTTCTTTCCTTGTTTTCCTTTCTCCCGTGTCCTTCCCCTATGATCCCCATCCACCCTCCCATTCCCCATCCGAAGGAAAGGATATTTGTGTTGGGAAAACAATTCCTTCTTCTCCTCATCCCTTTTCCACGCTCCAGGAAGTTGTCGCCACTTATTCTTCCCCTCTAAATTTCTCATTTTCCAATATTTATCCCTGCATTCTCCTACGGTTTCCTACTTAGACTAAAATTACCTGGTTTATTTTATTTTTATTGAAGGTTATTTTTGGACAGTTTTACGCTGAGAAATGCGCGAGTCCGGCTATCCGCGCGAGGAGAAGAAGTTTGCGTCGAGGTAAGGAGTAACCCGATCGATTGTTAGATATACATTTGTGATTTCCATTCTCCTGGCTCCTTATTTACGCAGTATGTTTAAATATGGAATTTTTCCACGAGTAGGAGAGTAATGCGCCTTTTTCTTCTCCAATTACCCCTCCACGCTGCAGTCCTTCCTCCCTCTTTCTCCTCCTCCCCCTCTCTCTTCTCTTCGTAGCTTCCTTCTGTCACCGCTGTGTTTGCCTTGCCTTACCCATAACGAAGCGAGCGAAAAGGATTTCAAAGTCAACTTTTGCGTTTGTCCCATTATTACCCCTTTTTTAAAACGCTTATTCTTCCTTTTCTTGGAGGTCGTTTTTAGAACGACATTGACAGATCGAGTCTTCGGTCGTGGGACTACTTAAAAAATAAGGCTTTTCCTTCTCTCTCTTCCTTTTCTCTCCCTCTTTCTCTTCCTCTTCTCTCTCGTTCTCTTCCTCTATATCCATCTTTCTCTTAAGATGGAAGAAGAGACTTTGTTATCTCAATCTTTATTTAATTATTAATTAAACCTTTAGCTATCTATCCATCTCCCTCACTCTCATCTCGTTCTCTATCGATGTTTCAGAATAGCAGAGTGTGGCATCGAAAAGCTCGAAGAACTAGAGCAGGGGCCCCCAAACTTTGTGAGAGGAGGGCCACATAGGAATATTGAAAGTGCTAAGCGGGCCGGATCGAAAAAAAAAAACGTTTCAAAATTTAAAATATTTTATTCTATAATTACCTAAGCATACATGCATATATAACTATAAGTAAACGTGATTAAATGTAAGAAAAAATTCTAATGCGAACAGTGCGCCGGTTTTTAAATTGGAAACACTGATTTTATGATGTTTGATAAAATTTCCGCGGGCCGTAGTTTGGGGAAACCTGAACTAGAGGATTGAAAAAAGAAATACTTTTAAGTTTAAGCATAATCCCATAGCTATTACGCGTACAGCATTTTTCTCGGTACAAGGCGAGCATTTTGAATTGAAAAACTCAGTTTTAATGCCCAAGTTAATATTTCAATGAAATAGTGACGTTTTTCCACAAGAACGCATACTGTCGACTTTAAAATTATCCAAGATGCGAAATTATTTTTCTTTTGAAAATAATTGCACATCGAAGTTTGGACTCAGTTTATGAAATCGGGAGCACCGAGTAGGCACGCTAATTTCCGGATTCATTTGTGTTCTCTTTTCAGTGAATATCTTCGCCATAACCGATGTATCTTTAACAAGATGGCGCCCTCGCCAACAGGTGTGTCCTTCTCGAATGTCTCCTTTTTCAATTTATCCGCATCTTTTAATTGGTTATTATATCATAATGATGGCCGATTATCTCTTAACATTGAGTTGCGTTTCCTTTTCCCGAAGAATGATCCAAATTGGCGTTCTATCATAATTAAGATCCCTAAAATATTTTATTGCCGCTTTAATTTTCTTTTTGAAGATTTTACTGCTGACTCTTAGGTATTCCTACTGCATACTCTGAAATCAGCGTTTAATAATTTTTCTCGAGTCAAATAAAGTCGTAAAAATCTCACGACGCAGTTTTATCTAATCTAGGAAGATGTTTTCCCCTCTTCGGGGTTATACACAAGAGAATAAATTTCTGATGTTGCAGATGAATCAAAAGAAATTAACAATGACGCCCATATAAGCAACTTCACATATTATTACAAAATTAAAAAATGAACCTCTTTAATGGGCAGTTTTATTACCCGCAGGACAACGATGAAAAATTAACCAATAAAAATCAACGAACAAAATGGAATAATTTTGAATCCCATGGCTCAGGTTCCTTCTGATTTCCTTCCCTCCCCTTCTTCCCCACTCTTTACCTCGTTCTCTTCCTCTCTCTATCTCTCTCATCACATTCTCTCTACACCACCCTTTCCCTATTCACGTCGATCTTCCCCTTTACCATTCCCACGGGAACACTCTCCATATCCCCTCTCCCATTTTTCGCTTCCCCCTTCCACCCTGCTGCTCCATCACGGCGCTCCTTCCGCCCCCCCTCCCCCCCCACTCGCCGCCCACCCGATCCATTAGTCCCACTCTCCCTCTCTCTGCATCCTCCCCTAATTTTAATGCCTCCTTTTCTTCCTCTCTCATCTCTACTATCTCTCCGCGGCTTCCTACGCGCCTACCTTCCCGCTTGGCTTCCCCACCCTCCCACCGCCTTACCGACACTTATCCCCCATCCCCCCGGCTTCCTTAACCCCCGTCTTTCCCCACCGTCATTCCTCTTCCGTTTTCCTATCTTGTCCCTTTGCCTTTTTTCCCACATTGCATATCCAGGCCACTTGAATTTCTGGTTTAGTTATTTCTTCGGATGCCCTCGTCGGTGGTTAAAGCGGCGGGGAATTCGCACGTGACGATTGCGCTTTCTTTTTAACGTATTTCTTTTGTTTCTCTCTCTCTCTTTCTCGTCTCTTACCATCACGAGGTGGTGGAGGGAGAAAGAGTGGGGTGAGATCTCTTCGACCTCTTTTAAAACAAACGAGTCTCTGGAGGCGTAAGTGCGAGCAGAAGTGCGGAAGCGAACGTGTTGCGCGCGAATGACGCATTTGAGAAATCCTCGACTGTAAACGTGACACTTAAACTAAAGAATAACTGAAAACCAGAATAAAGGATTTACATGAAATACCAAGAGACGGAATTTATTGCGTAATTCTAACTCATTCTCTGCTTTACCTATATCGGCAAGATAGGCAATGGATTTCAAAATCGTTTCGTTGTGCAAGATTTCGCGACGGTGTGTACGCTGATTGGCGAGTTTCGACACGCTAGCGTAATTATCGGATCATTGCCGCAATTTGCGGCTGACAAAAGTGTATTTAAACTTTTAAAATAATGCTAGAATAACTCTTCAGATACTTGCCATAGAACAGACAAATGTCGTTAGTGCGCTGTCAAACTTAGCAAGTTGTCTCGACTTTAATTTCGCATGGCCATCGAAGAATGGGTGGGCGTTCAAGGTGATTAAAGGAAAGATCATGACGAAGGATCATGTTCGAAAGATCGTGATAATTATATTTTTAGATAGAGCGTTACATCCGTAGCAAACGCTTAATTCCTTGAAGTGCGATACATTCAGACAAACTTAATAATCGTGTCATAGAATCAAAACTAAAAAAAAAAACGAAATGCTCAAGTTATAAATGCAGCGCCATCTCCCTTTCGTCTCTTCCCCTTCTGCTCCCCTCTCTCCACTCATCTCCCTCTCTCCACTCATCTCCCTCTCTCGCTCCTCTATACTCCCTCCAGCCTCCTCTCTACTCCCTCCAGCCTCCTCTCTACTCCCTCCAGCCTCCTCTCTACTCTATTCAGTCTCCTTTCCATTCCCTCCGTCCTCTCTACTTTATTCAGCCTCCTCTCTACTCTATTCAGCCTCCTGCCTGCGCTCTACTCCCTCTGTACTCTCTACTCCCTCCAGCCTCCTCTCTACTCCCTCCAGCCTCCTCTCAATTCCCTCCAGCCTCCACTCTACCCCCTCCAACCTCCTCTCTACTCCCTCCAGCCTCCTCTCAATTCCCTCCAGCCTCCACTCTACTCCCTCCAGCTTCCTCTCTACTCCCTCCAGCCTCCTCTCAATTCCCTCCAGCCCCCACTCTAATCCCTCCAGCCACCACTCTAATCCCTCCAGCCTCCTCTCCAATCCCCCTCATCTCTTCCGCAAATCCTCCCTTCTGCTCTCTCTCCCCCTCCCCCTTCCATTCCGCCTTCTCCATCTTTCTTGGCTTTTCTAGAGCTGGGTTTTTCAACTGCGGCCACCAGAACATTTTTATGAGGCCACCGAAAAAATTTTCAACGTGAAATGATTAATACGCAGATTGAAATGTCACATTTTCTTATAATTTATATTTCGACAAAAAAAGCGAAAATCTAGACGCGATATGAATTACGCCTGCCTTTTTTTAGTTCGCCATGGTGTGATTAGCGGCAGGAAATGTTTTCAATTGTCCTTGCTTCCGTCGTTCTGGGCCGACGAAGGATCCAAGAAGGTCTCTGAAGTGTAGATAATTTTTCTTTTAACAAGTTGCTATAATTGTAAATGTATTTGCTTTTTCACGCATTCTTACATGTATTCTCACTAATTGACGGCCTCGGCAGAGGGGTGGCTAGCGCGTCTGGCTCCCAATGCAAGGGTCGCGGGTTCGAGTCCCACCTTGGTCATGGTTGTATGTGACGTCTATTGTTACTCTTATTGTTGCTGTTTCCACTGTAGAATGGCTGCCAGTGCTGTATGTGGAATTACTGAATAATTTTAAAAAATTGTGATTTCAACATGTGTCCCATTATATTTTCAGATACATTGTAAGTTACTAGAATAGAACTTCATTAATATGATAGTGTATTGTAATTTTAGATCAATATACAATTTGGGATTTTTTTCGAAAGTCCAAATATTACTTTTACCCTAAATTTAATAGTGCGGCCTCCAGGACGAAATTTTGCCTGAGAAACACTGTTCTAGAGGGGCTCGTTCGTGTGAATATCGGGAGACGAGCCGAAGACGAGAGACCCTTAGGGTGTGAGAACGAAGGGGCTCCGCGAAATGAGTAGCAGCGAGAAACGGTGAAAAAGCCTTAGAAAAAATTTTGAATTTTTCTATCATTGCGTCAGTGCAAAGGTATGATAAATGTATGCGCGTAGTCGAATCATGCCTCCAATAAAGAGCTCGAATAATATTTTTGCCACGACGCATTATTATTTGTTAATAATTCTAATTTCCTCCTGCCTCATCGTTGTGTTAGAAAATGGGTTATTTGATAAACACGTATTCGAATTAAGTATGCATCACAAAAATAATTGAACATTTTAAAAAATATATAATATTATGATAACTCTGTTTTCCTTTCCCGAATTTTACTTATCTATCAATCACTTCCACAAACGACTTTAGCAGGTTCTGCTTTTTACAAGTTTTATACTTAAGCTTACCGCATTTTTATCCTCGAAACTCTTCCAATAATAATTTTCCTCGACGGAAGCAATCTCCCTCTTAAAGTTCACCATAAAGCGGCTGATATTTTCCCTCGAAGGCCATTCACATATGTTTCAACCGTCAGGAATTAAAATCGCCTCATCAATTCAACAGACATTTTTTTCCCTCAGAATATTTTTCCCAAAGCAGGATGATTTTTTTACGGTCTTGGAATAAATGAAAAAGTAAGCCATGTGAGATTGCAGGGCAATTAAAGTCTCTCTATATATCTTTCCCTCTCACAATGGTTTTATGGCCGTTTTTTCTTCCATCTCCTCCAAAGACTTTTCCTAAAGACATCAAAATAACCCTCGAAACTCCCTCTCTCTCTATATCTCTCTCCCCCACACGCTGGCGCACGCATACACACGCACGCCCTCCCGTCTCAGCACATCCTACATAGCTTGCATCCGACCACTCTCTCTCTCTCTCTCTCTCTCTCTCTCTCTCTCTTTCAGGACTTCCACTGTTTCTCTTTGACGCAGGCGTCCCTCCTTCTTCCTCCCTCTCTCCCTCTACCTCTTACTCCCTCTCTCCTTCTCTTCCTCCCTCTTTCTATTTCCCTCTTCATCCCTCTCTCCTTCTCATCTTCCTCCCTCACTCCCTCTAACTCTCCCTCCCTCTCAACTTCACCCTCCCTCTCTCCCTTTACCTCTTCCTCCCTCTCTCCTTCCCTCTCAACCTTCACCCCTTTTTCCCTCTCTCCTTTCTCTCTTCCTCCTGCTGTCTTCCTCTTTCACCTTCTCTCCTCTTCTTCCCTCTCACCTCCCTCTCTCCTTCCTCTCCCTCTTTCTTTCTACCTCTCTTTCTCCCTCTCCATCTCCTCCTCTTCCTTCCTTCCTCTCTCCTCTTCCTTCCTCTCTCCTTCTCCCTCTCGCCTCTATTTTCCCCTCTCTCTCTGATCTGTATACTTCCGCACAGCGCAGAGGCGCGAGATTTGCCTCGGGGAAGTTGCTGAGTGGAAGGATATTAGGGACTAAGGGTCAGAGGTAAGAATGGCTTTTAGAATTGGGCGCAGAGCACATCAATCCAGCTTTAGTCGAACGAGTCTTCGCAACTTATTCTCCCGTCGCACTCTTTCCTAAAATTATAATGGACCATTTACTTCACCAATGTCTAAAAAATAACAAGACGATGTCGTTTTATTTTCTTGATTTCTTCCTTCGGCGTTCTTCTCTCTAACTACTTTCCTTTAACAACATCAATAATGCTTCACAAATTGGAAGAATTAAAAAGTGGATTACCTACTTCAGCTAAGGTATAAATCCAACGGATGGATAATATAGGCCAAGGGTCAAACTCACATCGGCGCGCGGGCCGCATGAAGGCCCTCCACCGAACACGCGGGCCGCATTAAGGCACTGAACCAATTCTACGGGCCGCATACTTTCCTAGTCCTCACACTGTTTCATATTCTTTGGACATTCATTCTCCCCTTCCCCAAGGAAGAAATCCCACAACCCTATGATGCGGCCTTAAACACATTCATTACAAAAATGCTAGTTTCGACGTCGAGGTTCTTCGGACACGCAAAAAACAAGCTGGCAGGGGGAAGAACATACTGTGCAGAATATTTATAAATCGAAATGAGTAATAAACTATGTATATTTTAAAAGTCCTAATTTAACATATTTCTTACATTTCCCAAATCTACGCGAAATATTTTATAAGAAACACATTTTAGTTTATGCCGTCTAGTGCAAATTAACTTACTTCACGGGCAGCAGAAATGTACCACGGGGACCGCGATTTTGAGATTCCTGAACAAGTTTTCTTCTTAGCGGCCCGGATGGAGAGAGACGCTCAACTTAACCCCTTAAAAAGGGAATATTCTGAGAATAGTTGTTATAAACTAGAAGTAAAAGGCAGTAGGGACTAGAAATAACTAGGCTAAGGTTAAAAAGTTACTTCTCTTCGTTTTTACGCTTCTCAGTTGTTATTTTAGTGTTCTAACATTTAATGAACCTTATCATTCAGCCTATTATCCACCGAGTTGCAGTACTGTGTCGCAGGGCGTGATTTGAAAAAAACAATTCCGGATAACTCCTGCAGTCATAAAAAGTCGAGCGAAAAAGCACATTTTAGCGTCTACATGTAACGATCTACGAATTGCCACCAAGCTGAAATGCGCGTCTGTCTTGCTCAATCGTTTTGTGGTTACAATATTTGTCTGGGTAATCCGTTGATTTCACCAATAAAATGACTGTGATAAGTAAGTATATTGTCCATTGTGAAGTCTCGAGCTAGCAATTTCTATTTTTGTTCGACCGCTATTTCTTCAAGAAGACACCGTTCGACCAAGTTCAAATGAGCCATCGATCCAACGTAATCACCCGCATTCTGCCGAAATTCACTTATCGCTTCAAAGGATATGTCTCGACCAAAGATACTACGAAGTTGACATTCTACGCCGACTCCACGGCGTAGCAATGCACATTATACGGTGCATATACAGTTGATAGGCGACGGGGAGCAGGAAGAGAGAGAGTAAGGAGGAAGGCGAGGATGGAAGGGTGGAGGAATGGGCGGGCTGGAGAGAGAAATAGAGAATGGAAGAAAGAATCGGGAGCATTGGTGCAATGCGAGGGTCAGGTGTTCGAGGACCGAATAAAGACGAAGCTAAAAATCCAAAGGATATTTTTCCCGCCTAAGAGAATTCTCGACGGATGGAGCTCGTAGGATGGCCGGGCGTCAACCGCGAGGGCCTTCGCACTCTGTCGCGTCCTTGGATTCTGCAGCCGCGCTCCTGGATTCGGCCTCAAATCGCTTGGCTGCCGTCGAATGGCTATTATCGAATGACTCAAACTTTGACAAATAATCGATCGCTCCAAGGGATGGAGCTCAAATGAGAAATGGATGCGGCAGAGTGCGCCCGATTGGCGATTCTCGTGAGAGCAGGCGGACATCGCTAATCAAAATAAATCTCGACTATGAGCGGAACAGTAAATTCGGAAGAGAAAAATTCGCTCTGATCTGCAGAAGGTTGCGGTTAATTGTTCCGCATGCTTCTAAGCATCTCGGACTTTCTAGTTTACTTGATTCGCGCTAAGAAGACTAATTTTCTCCCTCTCATTCCTTTACTCGCCATTCGTGTTTCCATCTTTTGTGAAACTCCCACCGCCTCCACATTAATCTCGATCGCCCAATTCCACCACCCACCCCTTTATTCCTCCTTTCCGCCACATTTCTCACCTTTGGCCGATCGGCTGCGTCCGCTCTTCCCCCGCTCACCCACCCCCTCCACTCCTTCTCCTGCCCACCCACCCTCTCCACTCGCGAATTGAGCAATCTCGCCAATCCAATAATCGTGGGCGGAAATATGCTCGATTCCTTCGAATAGGAGAAACACTTTCAGATCTGCTATTTGCTACTCAGAACTATCGTTGAATATTCATAAAAATGAATTTCATGAACATTTCATTGACAGTGAGAATAAAAAACATTCCTTTGGAAAATTCAATTCATTTATCTTTCAACCTGAGCTAATAATTTCTATTGAAGGTATACGTTCGACAGTAAAAGATAACTCCTACCCCATCGATATTTCTGTAATTTCGTAGAAACATGATGCGTGCTGCTTTTATCTGCTAGGTAAAGTAATAGTTCATGTTCGGGATGTAAAACAATGCTCTCGCAATCTGCACACGTTTTTAAAGGGCATTTTTCGGATTTGCATATGTCGCACGAATTAAAATTGACCCGATCAATAAACTATGAAAGTATCTATTGATTGATTTTATCTATTGCATTCAGAAGATGTCAGCGCTAAATCTTTCGCCTAAATCGAAAATTAATTCACCGCGAACACACCGAAGCCGGGAATGGCGGCTCGAGCGTCGAATGGCGCGACAGTGAAGGCGCCATTTTAGGCGGCGCCCAGGAGAATCTTGGGAACGGTGAAGAGCTCCATTTTGAAAATGCATCTTGAACGCACAATCATCTACGTTCACATAATATCGTGTGTCTTCCGAATACATATACACTTCAGGTGTTCAGCAGCCATCAGTGAATTGATTTTGTGTGCATATGATGGGTGAACGCGACGCCGAATCTTCATGATTTCAGATTTTGCCCCTCCATTTTCCCCAATTAATCGGACCTTCAATTATTATAGATTTATATGTATCGATTTTTCCGAAAGAATTACTTTTCAAAAAAGCACAGAGAGAATACTCGGAAATTCTACGTCATAACGATATCTAATAAAATGGTTTCGAAACAAATCGTGACTCTCATAACTGAATATTTTCTCGGTTGCCAAAGGTTTCATATTTCCAGTTGAAACTATTGGAAGACGTCTGAAAAAACTGCTGTTGCGACGGAGTAGAGAGAGAGACTGTTGTCGACCGACTGGTTTAAAGACGTACGTTTAAATTAAAAAGCTTAAAGATTGAGGGAAATGGTGAGCGGGAGCGAAGACGACAAAGAGAAGTATCAGAGGATAATGCGGGAGAGAGGATAGAGGGAGGGAGTCGAGAGGGGGAGGGAGGGAGGACAGAGAATGGAGGGGAAGATGGAGGTTATGGGAGGGAGAGGTGGGCAGGAGGAGAGGAAAAGCAGAGGGAGAGAGTTGGAGTGGGCGGTCGGGTATGTGTGTGTGTATGTGTGCGCGCGCGTGTGAGTGTGTGGGGGCATACGATGGGATCTCAGAAGAGATGTGGTGTGGTATGCGAAGAGACTGGAGGAGTGACAGGGGGCCTTAGAGGAAGGGACACGGTGGTAGGGGATGGAGAGGGGGTCGGGAAGGGTTACGGAACGGAGGGAGTGAAACGAGGCTAGGGAGGAGGGAGGGGGAGAGAGGGGAGGGAGGGGGAGAGGGAGAGGAGAGTAAGGTCTGCTGTCCGTGGCCGGAGGTGGAGACGGAGGCGTGGGGGGGGGGGGGGGCGGGGGCGAATGAAGCGTTTTATATAAAATGTGACCGCGTAAGAGCGTGAGAAAGTAGCCGATCCCGGCTTTCACGAAAATTCTCCCGGTTCCCAACCTCTTCAGCCTCACCCCTCCCGACCTCGTCCTTCCCTCACGGTCTCTCCTCCTAACCTCCAGCCTCACCCCCACCATTTGGCCTCACGCACCCCCTAGCCCCCCTCCCCCTTTCCAGCATCAACACGCCGTTTCAACAGAATTTTCTCTCCTATTCCTCTGCCATTCGTCTCGCTGTTGCACTTTTCGCTCATTTCCGTTTAAAACCTCAGTTTTCAATTTTCTTTGTCTTTTAAAGTTGCGGAAAATCATTGCCAAATACGTTATAGATTCTGTCTATCTTTTTTGATGCAAGAAATTAATCTGACCCCCTTAGAGTATTTTTAACGACCTGCTGATTCTCTCTTGTCTACGCTCAATGGGTGTCTAAGAGGTAGCGCAATGAATAGCTGGTCAGTTTCTAAAGTTTTGGGAAGGAAGGTGACTTCCTATAATACAATTTGAGCATTTGGAGTTGCTAGTTATTTACAAGAACGAAAGTTTCTAATATGATAAAATATTTTAAATAAACTTTGGAGGTCATATTTATCTGCTTCGCCTTTTTCACAAAATGCTAATGTAAGACCTTGTTACTGCAATGAATTCCGCTCGATTACTTTCATACATCTGCAATCAAAAGCCATTAATTGTTCACATTCTCCGCATTCATTGCTCTCCATTCCCGTATCAGGCGAAAGTGCTTCCCTCTGGGAGATTAAAATTGCGAATAACGTGCTGCCGCGAGATCTCGCCCACTTCCTCTCTCTCCTTACCTCTCCGCCTGTCCCTCCCTCCCACTCCTTGCATCAAGCATGTCAACAGTGTTACCAGGCAGAAATAACATCTCTCAGATATGAATGAAACGGATTCTCCCACATCCAGCGAAAACATCTTGTGCCTCATGCTCCCAGAAACACAATCTCGTCCCCTTCCAAGGATTTATCATTTCCAGAATCCCACCCGTCCCCACCCACCCCAGTGGCGTTTGGTTGGATTTCTTTCATACCCACAAGACCAGGGAAAGTTAAAAGAAAGTATTTCCCCATTCTCAACCCTCCGCACAAGAGATAGGATTTCGCTGTACTCTTTCTTTTTTCGCGTTATCTACCTCTCTCACTCCTCTCTCTCTCTCCTCTCTCTCTCTCTCTCCTTGCTTTTGTTGCCTACATGAGAATAAGGAGGAAGGAGACAGAACAGAAAGATAGCGAGAGAAGATGGAGAGGATGGGGAGCCGGAGGAGGAGACGGGAAAGAAGCGATGAGAAACTTATCACGCTAATCTCCCCTTCCTCTCAACCACTCTTCCGCTCTTCCCTTCCTCATCCTAACTCCCATTCTTTTTCTCTCCTTTCCTTTCTCTCTCCTTCTCTCTTCATTCTCCAACTCTTACACTACGCCTTACCGCTTCAGTCCAACAACTCTCATTTGTCTGCTAGCTTCCCTATCAGATGGACCTGACCCTCGCTCCTCGATCTCTCTCTCTCTCTCTCTCCGCCTGCCACTCACCGTACGCCCTCTCTCCATGGTTAGTTTTACCACTGAAGAAGTATCCTTCGCTCTCTCCTCCTCTGCCCTCTCGATAAGATGAACACGCACGTGCAACCAAGATCATACGACTAACATTAAATTTATTATTTGAAGACTTGGTCTACATTTAGAAAAGTCTATTGATAGATTAACTAAGTACAGTTAATTTCGTTAATTTAATTCGAGATATTTTAAAAAAGAAATGCAAAAGTGGGAATTGTTTTTTTTTTCAATTACAGAGAAGTCGAGTGATATTAGAATATAAATGGGCTGAATGGAATTTATTTCTCAGTTTGCCTTATCCTTTCCGATTTTCACGATTCTTTTAATTTATCGCGTAATGTAATTGAAAGATCTCTCTCTATTCGAACTGATAAGATGGTTGAGAAATTCCATTAAATTACTAAATATTAGATCTTCACTCGAAGATCATTAATAGTGAGCCGTGTATTTCCCAGCGGTCCATCTATCCCGGACAAGTATAATTCCGCTAATGAGTGACACTGGCATAGCTGTGGATCCTCTTGGTGTATTTTTCCTCCCTCGCTTGAGAATATCTCGTGGTCACTCGCTTTTCAGCGGAATGCTGTCCTGCAAAATGTTAAATGACGATTCCAGCTTCTTTTGCGTGGGAATGAAGGAAAGGAAGGAAAAACTCCGCACGAAGTTGTTCTGGTGACGTAAAACGTCCTCCCAGTCAGTGAATGAAAGTTGGTAAAGAAAATCCCTCGACGATTTTTCTTTTGGGATCACGAACGAAGATTATATTTGTGTAAAAAATATTTACAGAATAGGTACTGTATATTTATAATTATTTATAGTAGATTAAAGAATTTGAAACCATTTCTTGAAGCAAAAATGAAAAAGCCATACATTATAAAAATAATGCAAGAACTCCATAAAAGATTCAGTACAAAAATTTTGGTGACCGTCTAATTTTCTCCGTAAATTTATGAATATATTCGCCATTCGTGAGGACATAAAATCTAAAGAGTAAGAACGGATGGACGCCGCTGTTTCTTTTTTCCCTTTACAATCGGTCGACTTCTAAGCATCAGTTCTTCCTGCAACTTAAGTTCCTCTTAAACACTTCTTAAATCGCATTCAAAATTGCAATATTCGCGTCACGCCTCCGAGTGTCGCACATAATTCGTATTTGGAGTCCCCAAAAGCTCTCGCATCCACCCGACGCGTCGCAGTCACACCGTTAAACTTATGAATTTATAAGTATGTACTGCAACTCAGGCGACTGCGCCTTCACGACAACCGTTCATCCCTCTCGCTCTGCGACAGACAAATTCCACCCCTTTCGATCCAACCCCAACGCAGTACCATCAACAAAAATTTCTCCCTGCTTTCGCCGCACAACCGGCGCCGCCCACCCTCTCCCCCACCCTCTCCCCCACCCTCTCCCCACCCTCTCCCCACCCTCTCCCCCACCATCTCCCCCACCATCTCCCCCACCCTCTCCCCCACCCTCTCCCCACCCTCTCCCCCACCATCTCCCCCACCCTCTCCCCCACCCTCTCCCCCACCATCTCCCCCAATCCACATTCTCCTTCATCCCCACCTCGCGAGCTTCGAATTCTCGGCAGTCGTGCCATTCCTCCGGTTCGTTCCCACACATCCCTTTGTCTATTCACAACCCACCCACCCCTCTCCTGCAACCCTTGTTTCTCCCACCCACACCGCACCCACTCACTGCCCCCCTTCCCCGCTCACCTCTACAAACGGCCATTGCGCCGCCAAGCGCGTAATATTTTGATAGGGCGCCGGGGATCGAATGTATTGGTCGCGTGCGTCAGATGATCGCTTCTTGCCTGGACATATGCTTATTATTTGCAGAATGCATGCGACGATCCGATTATTGCGCATGGTTTAATAGTTCCCTCCTCACAAATGTCTCTATTTATCTAGAGGTGGGTATCACCCACCATAAACTTATCGATTCAATCATTTTTTTAGCCAATCTCTATGATTCATAGCTTATTCCAAAATCATAATAAAGGCGTTACCCGATTCGCGAGTTCGGAAGGGCTTCTTTAGTCAAGTGCGTCATCATCATCATGCCATCTTTATGATTATTTGCATAATTTACGATTTTTTGCGAGGTCTAAAATGCTTCGAATAACCTTCATATTTTTAATCCTTGGATAAAGATGGGAA
The DNA here is from genome assembly GCA_028673005.1 of Tanypteryx hageni. NCBI lineage: Eukaryota > Metazoa > Arthropoda > Insecta > Odonata > Petaluridae > Tanypteryx > Tanypteryx hageni. Next base: position 14,315,784 of record CM054117.1, read on the forward strand.
ACGCTTCAGATCCATAAATCCGCCCCGCGTTGCTCCCGGACTTCTCTCTCTCTTATTTCCTCCGTATATATCCCACACCGTTGTCTCCCCCTTCCCTTTTCCACTCCCTTTCTCCCTCCCCTTTCCCCCTCCCATTTTCCACTCCCCTTTCTCTCTCCCCTTTCCCCGTTCCTTCTCCATCCCCTTCCACATTTCCACTCCCCTATCCCCCTCCCCATCCCCATGGCACACATCCTCCCCTCACCCACTTAAACCCCTTCTAATTTTTTGTCCCGTATCTCCTTCCTCCACCTCCTCCCCCTCTCTCTCTCTCTCCTCTTCCTCCACCACTTCTCTCTCTCTCTCTCTCGGCCTCTCGCCGCATTCCTCGCTTCCACCTCACATCCAACTCCTTCCTCATCTCTCCCTAACATCCTCGATCCGCCCCTCCCCCCCCCCTCGCCTCTTTCCACCGTGGCCTCCATCTCGCCGACCCTTCCGGCTAGTTTATGGTGTCGCTTGGCTTACCACATACTCCACTCAACATGACCCTTGTCTTTCCACGGACTCCAACCCCCGGGAGCAGAAGGTGGAGTCAGAGAGAGAGACAACGGTGGAGGGAGGCGGATTGGAGGGAGGCGGAGTGGAGAGAGGAAGAGCGCTGGAGAGTGTTGGGTGGGATGGGGAGTGGGCGGGGGGAGTATAAGTGATAGAACTTGTGGACAAAGAAAGGATGGATATCTAAGGCAAGAGGATTAGCAGGAGGGGAGGAGGCGGAAATAGGAGGCGAAGGACAAAGGAGAACAAAAGAAAGGCGATGTCGCGATGAAGATGATGGGAATGAGAGGATTCCAGTGAGATAGGAAACTGGGAACGAATGGAATAAAACTAAATGGGAAATAATGAAAAATAGGATAACGACTGATTGTGAGAGCAGCGTAATTGAGAAAGTCGACGAGACAGCGTGGACGGCGAAGATTTGACGAACAAGAAAGAAGGACGATTAGATTAAAAGAGTGGGGATATTGGGATTAAATGAATGGAATGAAGCAAATGAGGAGTTCGATGCTATGAATTCAACAGTAATATATCCTGGAGAAAAAAGTACAAAATGGGGAAATATTGCATGAGATAGTGAGATTGTGTAGAGAAATTAGGAGAAAGAAATGATGGAGGGGAGAAGAAGCGGAGAGAGAATGGAGGGAGGGGAAGGGGCAGGGGAGGGAGAATGGAGGGAAGGAGGGGTGGGGGAGAGAGAATGGAGGGAGGGAGGAGAAGATGGGTGGGGAAGAGAGGAGAGAGGGGGAGAGGGGTGGGGGAGAGAATGGAGGGAGGGAGGGGAAAATGGGTGGGGGAGAGAGAAGAGAGGGAGGGAGGGGAAGATTGGTGGGGGAGAGAGAATGGAGGGAGTATAGGTGGGTGGGGGAGAGAGAAGGGAGGGAGGCAGGGGGAGATGACTGGGGAAGAGGGAGTGTAAGATGGGTGTGGGAGAGGAAATGGAGAGAGGGTAAGATGGGTGGGGGAGAGAGAATGGAGGGAGGGAGGGGAAGATGGGTGGGGAGAAAGCGTACGATTGGAATGAAGGTAAGGGAGAGTAAAGCGAGCGAAGAAAGATGCTCGGAATGAGGGGGCGGAGGAGAGGATTAAATCAAAGCACAGCGATTGGAATGGGCAGAGGGGGAGTTTGGGGGGGAGTGCAGGTGTAAGGGGGAGGTGTATGGAGAGAGGAAGGGTAGAGGTGACGGAGGCTTATCTCTTTCGAAAGAGAGAAAGGATGAGAGCTATCCGATGCCGCTTAGTTTTTTATCACAATTTTCCTAAATCATTCTCAATTCCTTCTTTTTGCCCCTTTTTCTATTCTCCATTGCGCATTGGTTTTTGCCTCGAATTTTTCTCTAGGCTGCATTCACTTGTTTCCTTCCTGCTCTCGTATTTCGACCCTTCTGCTCGCATAAATCCTGTCCCAAAAGCTAACTTTCTCATAGCGCGGCACAACTCTTCACACCTCGCCATTTCTCCTTCTGACAACGCGAATTCTATTACGTCGTTTTCTCGTTCGCCTCTTGTTTCGAAAATTGTTTACTGCTTTTGTACTTTTCCCTTTGTATATATTCAGCCACATATTTTTCCGGTCTCCATCTCCTATCTTAAGAGGCGAGAACCTTTTATGGCCCGTGCCCACATTCCACTATCGAGAAAAGTAATTCGAATATAGCTCAGTTGGGAATTTTATTTTCCCACTAAGCTTTAGAAGTTATGCACCATTAGATTTTTTCTTTTCATCGGAAAGAGATTTTAAATTCTCTATATTTCCATTTTAAATGTTCTGGGTTGTTTTTTTTCTTTTTTTTCGCCGAGTATTAAATTCAGATTGAATTTCCGGAATTCTAGTTTCTCAGGTTTTATTACCCTATCCCTTTCGTCCTTGCCGGCCATATTTCAAATAGTGACTAATTGAATTCGAGCCAAATGGCTATAAAAATCGTTCGTTTATGTCTTGCTAATGAATACCTACAAAAAATGTGAATAAATTGTATCTCTTGGATGATCCAGTTTCAGCAGCGGTCGAATTTACTCCGAAGACAAAACAAAACGTTAACACAAATTAAACCCGGTTTATGAAGATTCCGATTCCGCCTCGGGTGTGTGGCCTCAAAAAAAAACACTTAAGTATAAGTCAATATAATCAATTTCATTTCTCTCTCCGATGGAGATTTTAACGAGCGGATCTATAACTCGGACGCGTCAAAATTGATCAAAACCTGAAATGGTTTGAGCCATTAAAATTTCGTATGAAACAACTTCATCTTTAACGTGAAAGATTAAGGACAGAAAAATATCTTTTTCGAGTCATAAGAGTTGGCATTATCAGGGTTAGCCCGTAAATAAAATATAAGAATTTTATATATTTTCCCGTTTAAATTTAGACTTCTCCCGATGGAACGCTTTCTTTCTTTGCCAACTTTTTAAATTTATTTTCATAACAATTTCTTTGTCCTTCCATAAATGTTATCTCATCTCGTCCTGGAAAAGAATGTGGACTCTGCTCGATAGAGAAACCGTGTTGCGGTCATTTATCCACTGTGGCGTGCAAGCACGGAGCTAAAACTTCTCATTGGTCACCTCGAAACCAAAATCGGTCGTTAAACTATGAATTCTCTTCCATAAATGCCTTAAAAACTCAAATAAATTGCGAAATGTTTTACATTGGCGCAGTCTTTCTTTCTTTGCTTCAGATTCTCCACCTCTCTCGCATAATTTTTCTTTTGCACTTCCTGCTAGGAATTTCAACATCTGCGGCTCAGCGAGCAAGCTGCTGAGGATAAAGCAAAAGAAATATTTTAAAATGGACTGCATTATAGAGGAAGATAGAAATGGATGAACGGTTTACCCCCATGAATGCAAACGCCTCGGCAATCGGCGGATTACCACCACCATTCCTCTGGAGAGAGCGCCTTCTCCCTTCCCAAGACTCTCGTCCCGTTCTCCCAACAACACTCTTTCTCCCACTTCCCCTCCCTTCCTCCCTTACCTTCCTCCTCCCTCGGCAACATTCTCCCAACAGAGCTTCGCCATCAATCTATTTCGCCAAGTAATTTATTAAGCCCACTTTATTTCAGAGTAGGGATATTATCCCATTCGAATAACGTCTCCTCCTTTTCATAGATTGATCAGAACCCTAGCGGAGAAAGAATACCAATGATTCGAAAACTACACGATAAAAAATAAATAAAAACGCCTCGTTTTTTATTTCGTAAGGTATGATCAAGGATCATGCGCGGCTGCTAGAAAGAGAGAAAGAGGGAGACGTTAGTCCTTTTTTGCGCTCGTTTTCGCCTCGTTCGGATGGTTTGCGGTGATCGGTGGTCAGAAGAAGCCACCCGTGCGCGTGTTTACTGAATAGGCACGGCTAGAGGAGGGAGGCGATCGTACGTGGTGGCGAAGCGCGCTCTCAAATGCCCAACCCCTTGCCCGTCTCCTCCCGCGATCCCTCGGAACTCGCCATGAATTGCAAAATGACGGATGGCTCTTCGCATGGGATTCCGTATTCCGCACGCTTCGGTGACTCGCTCCTATCCTCTCCTCCCGCCACCTCCTCCCTCTTTCCCTCACCCTCCTTTTCCCTCGACGCGACGCAACTAGCATCGGTGTACGCCCTTGGTGAAATGAGCCGTTTCCAAAGACGGAAAAAGTCAGGGGAGTTGGAGTTAAGGCTCGAGAGCTAGTGCAGTTTCAATTCAAGCGATTTTTTTTACATGATCCATCGTCGCAACACTCTTAGTGATCCACAAATTTTAAAATAATATCCCAAACATGGCTTCCAATACTTTCAGTTTGCAATAATTATGATTGAATTTTCTTTTAATTGAATGCGATTTAGCATAAGTATATTGCTTTCGATTGACCACGCTTGTTAAAAGCAAAAATCTAAGTTATAAATATCGGATTCTTTTGTATTTATTTATGACATTTGAGATGTTGTTATTATTACCCTAAATCGGCACTGTTCAATTGAATTTCGATGTTTGCCACACTTGTGGCCATCAGGGCATCATACTCGACGCATGATTCAAAATATGTGCTATTTTAATTGATGTTAAATTTTTTTCAAGTTGGCTTGTGGTTGTAAACCTAAAACCTCGATTAAGACCGTAAAACGGTAAATTATGAGAGTTGAAATGCTGAGATAAAATCAGTATTTTCTAGCCCTCATACATTAAAATTTAGTTCAAATTACGATTAATGTTAAATAAATTATTAATATAGAAAACATTTTCCGCACACGAAAAAATCAAAATTTGAATGTTTCGAAATCATATATATTTTAATCATTTCTTCACATGTATACGAAAGATTAGCCACATTTAAACAATCCTATAGGATAGGTTGTATATTTGAAAATTTTGTAAATTGGAACTTAGGGGGATTTTTATAAAAATGTTATAATTATCGTAGTATATCTGAGTGAGTTCGTTCAAACAGTAAGATTAGTTCGATAAATTGAAATTGCCGTTTGAAGTATATTCAATATTGAATATATAAGACAACATAACGTATGACTAAATATCAATCATGGAACAACTTTATCTATCAAGGTAAATACCAAAGTCAAAATTCCAGCGATCCCATTAAAATTCAGGGCAAATGGACTTCATAATTCATTTAAAGTGATTCAGTGGTCAGAGGCACTAATCGGTATCATATTTCTCGATTACAGCACTCTTGGCCCGTGAGAGACCTACACTGCTCCCTAATTCTGCAGATAGTTCGGCTAACCACAGAACCAGGGAGCATTCTGCCATCTCCTTTCCCGACACCGCCGCCTCCCTCTGCCTCTTCTTCTCCCCTCCCTCTGCCTCTTCTTCTCGCCTTCCTCTGCCTCTTCTTCTAGCCTCCCTCTGCCTCTTCTTCTCGCCTCCCTCTGCCTCTTCTTCTCGCCTCCCTCTGTCTCTTCTTCTCGCCTCCCTCTCTTGTCATTCTTCGCCTCCCCACCTCCCTCGCAGATATCCATGGAAAACACACGAAAGCTTTCTTTCTATATGATACGAAACATAGTGCCTCGCATGCGAAATGACACACGCGTAGGCACATAAATGCACACACACGCATACATATATATGTTTGTGTGTGTTGATTGAGAATGGAAAGCTGCCGGTTGTTTTTTCCGCTCCATACGCGACCGGGAACCCTCCCTTCTATCATACTTCTATAAACATTTATGAATCAACTCTTAGGGGTTGTTTTTATACAATTCCCATTACTAGAATCCGTTTTCTTCTCCCTTTTTGCGGTCTTGAAAACCCATTGAACGTGTGCGGAGAGATGGAAAGCGCATCGGGTAAGGCACGGGTTTTCAATTAACGGGTATCTTACATTTCAAAAATCACTCAACGATGGAGACAGGAAGATCGAGTCCCCGTATTAGGTTTTTTGCGCCACCGTTCGATTATTGCCACCCCTCTGTTGACGGAGTATCTTTCTTCCAGCATCGGCCGATCTCTGCAGCGGGGTTGACATTCATAGGAAGGCGTTGCGAGCAGACTGGTAAAGGACATGTCCATCATGAAAATGTTGCGGAGATGAAAGGCAAGAGAGGCAGGGGAGTGGGGAGGGGAGGGGGCGATTGAAGGTCTGGGAGGCACATGGGAGGGCGGGGGTGGAAGTGGGGTCGGGGATGGAAGCGGGAGCTGGGGTGGAAGCGGGGGCGGGAAGACGGAATGGCGCTCCACATCCATTGTAATTCACGGGCCGTTGCGATTCGAAATGAGAGCGGTGCATTTTGCGGGAATATATATCCTCAAGAATTATTTTGCGTTCGCTTTGCAGCCCATTAATAGATTCGCGATAAAAAACGAAGCTACAATTCGAGATGAATAAGAGTTGCAGGTGCTGCGTTGCTCAGAATGTTCTTCCTTTTAACCCTAGTAGAGTGGATTATTGCCCAGGGAATGAGGATATGGTTAAATTTTCGCTTTATAACAGAACATTTTATAATATAGATTGCTCGGAACGGCTGAGAATGTAAAATGTAAAATTCGGGAGAGAGGTCATTACCCGGGAGACGCGATGCGGCGAATAAAGGGAGACAAACTCCCATCAGAACGTGTTCGCCTACCTTCAACACCAACTGCAACAACCGGCTTTAATATTTTGAGTCAATACCGTACCGCTCTTTGCTGAGGGTGGCGATGGAGCTGGATGCGGATTCCCGAAGGAGTCCGCGTTGGAGATGGTGCAGTGAACGGTAGAAGGAGAGAAAGGGGAGAGTGATGGGGGAGGGGTACGAGAGCTTGGGGGGCTTTTTTACGTGATAACCGTGCACGGAATCTGACGGGTCGGATTAAATCTCGAGCAGAGATGAATTAAAACCCTGGAGTGCAATCCGTACGCTCGCGGCTGCAGTCTTCTATTGAATTCTATAAAAAGAAATATGTTCGACCAGTTCCATAAATAGATTTTCGGGAAAGGTTTATTTTCGAAGACGGACCTGTCTTCGCAAAGCGCTGCGTTCTTTTGTTTCTCCAGTTTCCTCCGAGCGTGACTTGTGTTCAGATGCATCTCCAAGAGATTCCGTTTTGTAGCGCGCGTTTCTGCGTTTTTTTTATTTTAAGCGATGGGGTCTTTTATAGCATTAAGCCGTTGCTGTTGTAAACATCGATTTGGTTGATTAGTTGATTAGTTTACCAACCTGGTTTTTCAAAAACCGTAGAAAATAAGGAAATATTCACGGAGACGAAATTAGGAAACTCAGATGAAGGACGTAGACACTTCCATCCCAATGAATATCGTCTTTGTTAATTGTAAACTTATCTAATTTGAAGTCAAAAAAATATTAGTTAATACTTGATAAGTTCAATTTACCTTGAAAATCTTGCCTAGTAATATGTGTGTGTATATATATATATATATATATATATATATATATATATATATATATATATATATATATATATATATATATATAACAACTTACGGAAAAGGAAAGGTAAAATGAATATATGGATGTCAACAAGGTGTTCTCTCTCTGTAGCTGAAGAAGGAGTAGTTCCGAAAGCTTTACGTTTGTGATGTTTCTGTGTTTTTGTGTTATTTTACGTGTGTCGCTTAGACACCCCCGGGGCCTCGCCAACCTGAAGTCGTCTGATTGGTGAGTGCTCACTGGGTTTCCTCATCCCAACACCTTGTTGACATCCATATATATATATATATATATATATATATATATATATATATATATATATATATATATATAGTCACTTTTATGACCTATATTCTTACTTCCAGCAATTAAATTTACGAGCCCAAACTAAAAATCTCTGGAATGGAGAAGTTTGATCAAGGTAAAATGACTATAAGAGGAATCTCTATATATTTATTGCCTTTAAGTTATTTTTTCTTATCGAAGTGCTCCAGAGAATTCTTCCAAGCGCTCCAAAGAACTCGTTTTCTTTCGAGTCCTGAAAATCGAAAAAAGCTTATTTCGAAAAGCCTTCAATGTCGTCCTTTATCTAGGCCAATAAATTCCTCGAATCCGCTCTCCCAACCCCTTCTTCTCCTGACCAACCTCACCACCAGTGCCCAGCCTATATCGCGTTCATTTGTCATTTTTTTACCGAGCGACCGAACGCCGCGTAGGATCCGCTTAAGTCGCTGGCGATCGAGAGAGGAGCGAATTTTTAATTAATCCCAGATGATATCAGAAGAGGAAAGTGGATGGAGAAAGAATTGGGTGGGAGAGATAGAGAGAGGGGGGAGGATGTCGGGGAGTGGGAGAGGAGAGGCATGAAAGAGTGCAGAGAAAGTGAGAGGAGAGAAGAAAGTGAGGAGAGAGGGAGCAATGGCGGTAGAGGAGGAATAAAGAATAGGGTACGACGACTCTATTTAGCAAAGAAATATAATCGTAGCTGCTAACAAAATAATCGCTCCCCTAATAGACCGCCTCAATTGTTGAATTTTATTCTGCGATATAAACATATGAAGGTTAATTTTCTACGTATATAATCATCGATGCTGTTCATCTTTAACAAAACCATGCCATCTATATTAACCCGCCATTGGTCCTTTGTACGAATTGCTCATACTGCCGGAAAAGTGGGACATTACTCACGGGGAGGGCAAACGCCAGGTCCTTCAGACCGTCGTCTCCAATGATTGAGATTGGGGGCGTGGTGAGCTAATCCCTCACCTCGAGAATAAACATGCTCTAATCTTTTTTCTATACAAGTTACGACTTTCGAGATCAGTATATCTTCCTAAAAGTAGTCGAACTTACATAAGATGTTATCGAAGATATTTTTTGTTCACGAGCAGCAAAATTAGGGATGCATATGATTGAGAGGGTAGTGCCGATTCACCAGTCGTCGAGAGTGTTACATTTGTTATGTACCAGTATCCTCACCGTATTGAAAATTTACAATAAGCTTTATTATACTTTTATAGCAATTTCCACATTTTTTCTAGTGTTTTATTTTTTAGAAATGTGTAGTGAGAGTATTTTACATTAATATTGAAAATTCATATAATCTTAATAAAAATGTATTAATGCTTATTTTATTTATATTTTACTCATAAATTTATTAAGGTCATGAAATTATGGAAATGATATAACAAATAATTATTTTTGCCGCAAGGAAGGAACAACCATCCGGGTGAGCGTGGCCCTCTCCAGCGGCCAACGGCGTCACAAAATACAGCACGATCAATGACGGGTTAATGAAAGACTCTTAGTCACCGACACATACATTACTTACGCATTTATTGCTATTATCATCTTAGAGTGATTTAAGGTAAAACCGAAAGTAACGGTAAAAATAACGATTTCTTGGCTATTTCCAAAGTAAATGCGTTCTAACTATTACAAGAGATACTCAGCTTTTCTCTAATTGGAACAAACTATTTGCATTGAATAGCTGGAATTTTGTTTTTTACCACATTATCACCTTGTGATTCTATCATGAATTGTTATGATCGTTTACTTGTGTCTGCCTGCTAAATTTTAATGTTAACCGACGGAGTTAATAAATATTTCATGGAATCGAAATTTTGCGTTACATAAATGGATTGTTTTCTATCCGCGATAAATTTACAATCTTTGTATCTTCTCAGAGCAAACTCTCAATTTCTATTACGGTCGGTACATTTTATGAATAACAATTTACCCATGCCACCGCAAAGAATATCATAAATCAGAATGTGTCGCCTCTAATATGCGTGTCACAGGAGACTGCTTTTAACCATGGTAATGTCGAAGCGTTTCCAAGAGACCCGGCGAGTCGTGCGCTGGACTCGTTACCGTCGCGTTGCCTGCGCGGAGAGACAGCACGAATCGCTTTTCCCGCTCTCTCGCTTATTTATTGGCCCTTTTTAATTTGTATGCGCCTAAGCAGGCGGACATCTCGTCAGCCTCCCCTCCCCTTTGCTACTCCACGGCCGAACGAGGAAGAGAGGAGATGAAAGTCAAGAGCGCGCAGGGGCGAGGGTGGGAGAAGTGGCAAACGTGGAAAATACCGGTGCATTACGGCCGAAGGAATTTATGTTCAACTTGCATCGACCGCATTGGTGGGCCGGAAATGTTGATATCTCGTGTGTAATCCAAAATATTTTTCTTTTATTTTTCCGTTTCACCAAACGTATTTGTCCCTATTTATTAATTGGTAAATTCATTGCCATAGGAGTGTTTTCCCGAAGGTGAAAAGTACCTAAAAAGTGGAACACAATCAGAAAAGGCGGAACACAATGATTAGAGCCAACACGCAATCTGAGAAGATATTGGGAAAATGCGTTAAATTCCAAAATATCATAATTATTTAGCAGAGGTACCTCACCAGCATTTGATTTTTACAGAGGTTTGAACGTATTTCGGCAAAGGATGTTGGAAGGATGAATGGAGGAATGGATGCGGAATAGAGGTGGAAGAGAGGTGGAATAGAGGTGGAAGGGAGTTGGGAAACGATCGAAATGAAGAGCTGGAGATGGGTTGAGACGGGTTGACGTGGGAACGAATGTAAATGGCTGAGGATATTCGGAGGGAATACATCGGCATGTTATAAATGGCACGAACGCGGGAAGTTTTTATTCCTTTGAATGGCGCGAGGATACGGAAAGAATGAATCGCTTGATCGAGCAGATGGTCTGGGACGAGAAAATAAATTAAGCTATTTTTACATTTTGCGAAACAACATTTTCTGACAGCACTATATTTATTTTCAAACTTTCAAAAATATAAATTTCATATACGTGTGTCATTTAAAATAAAAGCTCAAGAAAAAGATGTATACTTTTCAGTTTATACGTTTAAAATATCGAGTTGAATTCGATCTATATCATTAAATATAAAAACCAAATAATTAAAAGCTCGCGTGGAGCTTAATTCATTTGCACCACTTCCACTTTCTTCTCGCCCTTCTCAGATAATATCCTAAAGAGATTTAGATTGCTAGTGTACTAGTGTACTTCACTTCAGCACTCCTTTGTAGTTGCCTTTTCTTTGTATATTAGACTACTTCTTTAAAAGGACACATTTTCGACCAAATAAGGCAATCGAGAACTATCAATAAAATTCACTTTTATTATGCAGAATCTGGCACGTGAACAACATACTAAATCTGACTAAAAATCAAGATAGCAGTAAAAGGGGGATTTCTTTTTTTACTTCGAGCGTTATCACTTAGAGAATGGTTACTTTCATATAAAGTCAATTTATTTTGGTAAAACAAAATAATAAATTTCAAATCTTACATTGTCAATAAAAGCGTCTCATAAGAATTTACCAATAAATATCCATTCTTAACGATTTTAAAAAGAACCAGGATAATCCGATTAGTAAGATGCAGATCGCGGTGATTTGGAAGCTGTTACTTCCTCTCCTCGAAATTATTACCAGTAAACGAACTTTTTCTTGCAGCGATATGAAGGATCCTTTCGGGCGAACTCAACCTCGCTGCGAGAGAATGTCGAATACGTGAGGCGAAGAGTGAAAAGACAGTTTGTGAAGCAATTAAATAAAAACAGCCGAACGATAGATGCTGAAAAATCAATTTTGCCCTCTTGACAACGTCTTAAGAGTTCTTAGCGTCCTCGCGAAGCGGCGATACGTATTCGGCCGCGGAGAAATTCCGGTCACGATGTGTCGTTTGTTCGATGTAGCCATTATACGTCGCGTTCCCCGCACGGCCCCCTCCTCCGGACCTCCAAGGGCCCCACCTCGCCCGCCAACCCCATCCTCGCAATCGCAGGATATTTCACCGGCATTCATCTGTCACATGGCGTTAAAACGTTCGTCTGTCACTGCCGTCATCGATGTCGAATGGATTCAGTTGCGACGTCACGGGAGAGGTGTCAACTAAGCGACCGAGGAGGGGTAGGGAGGGAGAAGGGGGGAGGAAGAGAAGGGAAAGGAGTAGGAGGAGTAGGAGGAGGAGTAGGAGGAGGAGGAGGGGAGAGAAGGGGGAGGTGGGAGGAATTATCAACGTGCCCCGGTCGATCGACGCTGCGTGTGCGTATGCTGGCGCGCCGCGAGCATGCACACACAAACACATATACTTACATATACATATATACACTCAAACACACCTCGAGATAGAGGTGGAGATTATTTAGAAAGACTGTTAATCGTTGAAAATCTTTTCGAAACAGGAATTTTAGTGACTAGCGAAATTTCGCTCAAGTTGATTTGAAATCAGTTTGGAACCAATATATTGTTAAAATACATTCTAACAACTCCGTAATTTCTATATATTATCTATTTACTTGTGATATTTTAGAAGGTAATTGATGAAATTATGATCAAGGAAGCAAATACATAAAACCCTTTGAACCGCAGTGGTTTAACGACCATATGAAGCGAGATACTGGCGAAACTCGTGAAAAACAATCGCTATCGGTGCTTTTGTATTCAGTGGAATTCACATATTTCGGATCCTCGGTTATAAATTCAAATTATGTATCGAATATTGGGAGACTAGATGAGTACTAAAATTTATTGGTTCCTCTACGAAGACTAAATATTCTGTTTCGCGAAAACATCACCTGTTCATTCCTCTCATAACCTTCCATATTTTCGATGTCAGGGTGGCAATAGGCCCCCGTGGCGGGATCGTTAGGACGAAAGCGTCATCGTGTCAGAGCGGGGGCGGCATCGCGACGAGGGACATGCCACCAGATCGAGCGACCGTGGGGCGCCTTTACTGGCACAGAGTGGAGCACGCGTACTCACGAAGGCCTCAATCTAGTTCCACGCATGAATATACGCGCGGAGAATAACGCCGAGCATGAAAGCATTAGTTAAGTGGAGCGTAAGAGCCGATTTGCCCATTGAGGCTTTGTTTTAAAGCGATAAAAATATGTACAACAACGATTCTGGTGTCATTCAGATCCAAAGTATTTTACAACTGAAGGTGACATTTCAATTTTAAAAAGTACAAACATGAAGACTAAGAAAATAACTTGAGGAATTTCGAGAACAATTATTCAAGACGCAATAAACGCTATTTATATTAAAAAGTGACTAAATTCGAAAGTAAGATTTCTTTTAAGTAGCAATATATGACCTAAAACCTTCAGCTTACTTGAAGAAACCCCTGTCCTGTCTAGTTGGCTAAGCAAATGGGTTATAGAGTGTTGATGAGGAAACAACCAGAGATCTTTTAGAAGTAGCGGTGAAGGGTTCGTGAGGAGATATATTTTCGAGACAGCTATTTAATTGGCCTTTCAGAGAATAGGAGGGAAACAAGAGGGGTGCCATAAATGCTTCGACTGATATTATATTTGTTCTGAGTCGTGTCCCTATTCTTATTTGCATACCGTTTCCTCCACGATCGACGCTCTCGATATTGTGGTGCAAATGCTATGCTTACGTCTATCTAGTTTCTCTCGCAATTTCGGCATAAACTTCGCTTTAGTTTTTGAAAACAACTATTTTCTTGATGCGCGGTTTACGCGAGGCGGTACGTAGAGCAAGGGGGAAGGAGATATAGAGGTTGAGACGCCCGCCGATATCATAGCAGTTGGGATACATTTCCGCCATCTTACCATTGTACAGGATACGTACTCGATATTTTTTCTTATTTAATTTTAACTTCCATTACCCCCCAAACACTCACTCACATTTATACGTGTCAGTCTATGTTTTCTGTCGATTTCATAATTTTCTAGAAATTAAGAACACGATAAAATTGATTCTTCCTTAAATATACGAACGTCAAAACGTGGATCTACGTGGAACACCTTAATCTAATAAATTTACTCCCAGTCTATTGCGTTCCTATAGAGTTTCTGACCATTGAGAATTAGCATTTCTTTTCTTTTACTAATAATTAACAACCTCCAAAATCTCCACTTGCGGATTATGAGCCGCAGTATGAGGAATCCTGAGCTAAGGGCAGCATACAGATGGGTTAAGATCCAGAAAGTCCTCGATACAATACCCCCTCCACCCTCCCCACTCCCATTTGCCTTCCACATTGTTCTTTTCCACCCACGACCATCCTTCTCCCCTCCTCCATCCGTCACCCATCTATCGCCACCAGTGTTCCCAATCTTTCCAATCCCTTTCGTCTTTCCTTGCTGGGTTTTCTGCAACCTCAATCCCCTTTTTAACTCACATATCCTTTATTTTTAACAAAAAGTGCCTATCCCTTCCCTCTCCCATATATATCACTCGCTCACTTATGCTCGCGCTAAATGCTTGACACCTCCTCCCCCCCCCCACCATCTCTCCCATCCACATTTGTTGATTTTTTCTCAGAATGCGTGTCGTTCGTTCATATTTCGGCGTGCATAGAGCAAATATCTTACGCACGCTCAGATATCTCTCATTTGAAGGCTGCAAGCTGTTTCTAAGATAGCGATAGATACATGTACGGCGTGAATTAAAGGCTGTCGATTAGGAGGTGAAATAATTTATGTTGGAAGAAGTCTGAGTCAGATGTCCCTATTTCTTTAGTTTCCATTAAGTAAATCAAGGATTTAGCATTGCTTTTACCTTTCTGGAGTTATCTCTATTGTTTTAAACTAAAAGACTGAGTTAACTTCCAGAAAACTTCCATTGTCCGTTTACACCGCATCATTATTTATCACTCACGAAAGAAACTTTGTGAAAGAAACTTGAAACATATTTCAAAATCTGCAACTTTGCAAATGAATTCAGCTGATACTTAAGCCCTGAAGCTGTTCAAAGGTATATGGAGTTGGTTTAATAAATAATGTTCAATTTTTGTGATATAAAATGACTACTTTTCTAGTAAACTTTTAGATCAGGTGTGTGCGTGTGCGTATTATTTAAAATTAGCAGCTAAATATAAAAATGTATATTTATAATGCATCGATACGAAGCGCTGGTGGTAAAATAATCGCTACCCTCAAGATTAAGCAAATAATAGATCCATAGGTCGCGCTGGGAAGTGCACATCTCAACGTTCCGCATGTATATTAAGAATAAAATTGGATATTTTACATTTACATTGGGTAAAATAAAGAAACCGTGTCCTCGATAAGCGCGGTTACTATTGAACTGAGATATTCATGCAGCTCGGGCGTTTCGCAAAAAAAATTAAATGTTATTTTTATCGACAGCTATCATTGACAGTCTGTACAGAACATTTTTTCTAGTTCCATGAATAAAACAACGTTTTTCAAGACATCTACTTAAAAAACCGACCAGACGCGATGTCACAACAAGAAGAGATACGATCTGGAGTACGTATCGACATGCTCATCCCGAGGCTCAAAACACACGCATCCCTATGCGTAAAAGGCCTCATTCCCCTCATTCCCCCCACCCACCCACCCCCGCCTCTCTCAAACGGCAATATCCCCGTGCGTGCGTCTGTGTGCCATCGCAGCGGTCGCCTTCTCTTCGGGGCAACAGGGGGTAAGGTCTGGACCTCTGGTTCCCAGACGCAACGGGGTTCGAGCATCCGACGACAGATCCCGCTGCAATCGGTCCTTCCACATCACTGCATCCCACGCCCGCCCACGAGTGGGTTAGCGACAGTGAAATCCAAGATAAAGAACCCATCTCGGTAAAATTATCGGAAGGATTTCCCTATTCGAGAATGGAACATTCTTTCCGAGAGCGGATGCTGTTTCGTCCCAAAATGGTCCAGTCTTTGATCGGCGGGGGACGGCTAAGCTTCCCCGCAGTCGTGTTTCCCACCCGCCGCGAACCCTTCCCTCCACTTTCGCTTCGTCGTCCCTTACGGGACCACCCTACCTTTCCTACCCTTCCCCCTCCCCCTGCGCTCTTCCTCCACCCCCCATCCAGAACGTGGACCTGCCCAGCGCCCGCCATTCTTCTCTCAATCAATCCGCTTTGATTTTAAATAAATCATACCGTTTGTCTTCTCTCTCATATCCACGTCGCTGATGTCTGTCTCCCTCCTCTCTCTCGCTTTCCCACTCCTTCAGCTTTTCTTTCTCTCCATCTCTCATCTTCTCATACCCAGGAGTGAGCGCTTCCCCTCTCACTGTCTACACTTACTGTTGGATTTCATTCCGACGACAGACGAGGGAAGCAAAGGCGACCAAAGGAGCTATGTTTTGATCAAAATTACTTCTCATTATTTAACAAATTAGTTAAATGTAATTTGCTAAATATTCGGCTGATAATATGAAAAGCCAATCAATCATTCGGTGACGAATTACCGTGATATCGTATTGTATCAAAATTCATTCGGATAACTCTTGAAGCCTATCGGAGAGATAATCGAAATTTGCCTAAAACGGCGCTCTTCCATAATCCTGTGTGAGTTCATCCGAGTAAGAGAGCCCAATCCATGGCCAACTCCAAAACGCTTCGATCTCCTCTCCATCAGACGATTCTGATAGACCTTCGCTAGCCCGCCGCCGTGCAACCTACGAGTAGGGACCAAAAGTCCTTTATCAGGGCCCTGGGTTCTCTATAGCTACCGAATGAAATGGCGAGATGACTCCACATGAGAGGCTTCCATCCTAGCTCAAATACTGTCGCTTAATCCTCCGCACACCACTCCACAGGTGGTCGGAAGGGTTTTTTCCATATCATTTCCACCGGGATATCATCCTCAAGGAGGTGTTCCCGGTAAAGCAATCCCTAAACCTCGCGAATAATCCGAGTACGGATTCTCCATAGAGCTGAGACATGGGCCATCACAACGCCAAAGTCAACAATCTCATATGGCGATTGAATTAGAAGCGGTGTAAAATTGTTCCCATACTCTCTGGCGATGATCATTTGGTAGCTCATATCTTGAGAATGCAGCATTGCCCCATAGACACAATGTTTCACACACACATTTATGCAAAGGGTGGCCTAGAAGTCCCATTTAGTTATTTGGAACAAATATTTAAAAAAAAACAAGTAAATCTTAAAAATCTTTAAAAATATGTTTAGAAATATTATCAGAATATACAAAGTACAAAATAAAACCTCCTCAAACTTATTTTTTAAAGTTTACTTTAATTTATTTTCATTTTCGCTTCATCATAACCACTTGGGACTCATGCACCACCCTGCATATAGTTTAATGGCGTAAAATTCTTGATCTCTAAATAAACAATTTTTCACCAAACTTCCGTTATCTCTCACGATCGACAATTTGATCCGGCAGAAAAGCACTCGTACCGCGCATCGCGAACTTAATATAATTTCCGTCGGTGGCGCAGATTTGCAGTAAAAATCTAGTCACGTAATCCGGGGCAACTCATTTATTTGCTGTGGGTGATGATCACGAAAGAGCAATTTCTGAAAAAAAAAAGCCAAAAAGATGACGGAAAACGTCTCTCGTAATACGGTATCGTTTGTGAAACGGCGACGGAATTGAAAATTTATTGGGCCGAAAGTGTAATCGCGGCGGAAAAAACGGAACGGTGATCGGGAGATGGTCTGATTTATAGGGCAATCGCCCCCGCGGGGGCATCCCCCCCCCCAAGCCACCCCCCCCCCCCCAAACCCTCTCCCCGAAGCCCCCCTTCGACCCTCCGATCGCCCTCGGCTCGCTCTCGGGAAAGTTTTTGTGGAGCCGAGTGCGGCTGGGAAAATGGGCTCCCGATATTTTACGACTGGAGCTGGAGAGAGAGGAACGAAAGAGAAAGAAATGCGTCTCGCACTATTTATAGCCTTGGTGAAGCAAAGGAGAAGTACTATCGCTAGAGTTGCGTTAGCGCTAATGGCGCTGGTGACCCTTAAAACCTAGGGTAGTCCTCCATACGCCCAGATTCACGAATCTGCTATCCGTCGATCGAGACAAAGTCGTCCGATATTTAAAAATACATAATCGAGTTTAGATTAGTCGGAAAGTAGGTTTTTACTCTATATGAGCTGATTTTATCAAAAGGGAACTAGTTGTTCTTATAATGCACGCAGTCAACGCCCTCTTACGAGATTCATGTTTTATAAACACGCATAAAAGCACAGTTTAACGGAGAGAGAAAGAGAGATAGATAAAGAGAGAGCGTAGGAGTGAGGGAGAGAAGGCAAGAGAGAGAGAGAGAGAGAGAGAGGGAAAGAGGGAGCTAGGGGTGAGGGAGGATAATATAGAGTTCGGTGTTGTGTAAATCAAAACGAGAGATCGTTATCCAAACTCTCCTTTCATAAACCCGTGCACCCGTGCACGGAATACATAAAAAGCACGCGCTACGCTGGACTTTCGCTAACGTGATGCACATACTGAAACGGGTAATGTTGATTGCCGAAAGAAAACTAACGTAAACGCAAATGTAGCCGCGGAAAGGGAGTGGTGAGAGAAATTTAATATGAGATGGGATCGAGAAAATTAAAAATATGAGTTGGAAATCGGTCTGCAATTGAGAAGAAGAGTATTATCTCAATATTCCGAAGGTGTCATACTGTTATCAAGTAAAATTTCAACTACCTACGAACTTTATTAAAATCGACGTTTGTATGTGTAAGCCGCTATGAAGTGGGATTAGTTTGCTAACTCCCACAAGTTGAGAAAATTCATTTTAATATAAAAGATCTTATTATGTGTCCAGCACATGCCTTTCTCCATAAAGAGTATCGAATATTAATGCAATATTAATGAGAAACTGCTCTCGTCATCCGCGCCTTCAAGAATAATTATCAACAATTACATTCGTGAATTTTTTTAAATCACTGAATAATTTTCACAGTGAAAAATACTTTGAATTACTTCTCACATTGAAACAACAATAATTAAGCAACATTTTCATTTGTTGCTATGGGTAATAAAATATCTATGAACTATTAAAATTACCGTTGGCGGCGCTGGGATCGCCGTCAATAATTAAAAGAAAATTTGTTTACTAAATATAGCGTTATGTGGCATTGGAATAATTTTGATCGCAATTAAAATTAACCTTGGCATCGTAGGCACCGCTATCAACATTTAGGAAATTTTATCAGCGTCGGAAGCAAAGGAATCACTTCGCGACGCACAACAAATTCAGACAAATAACAAATAGCAATCCGTTTTATGAAATAATGTTTCATACAAAAATTGTAGCAAATTATAATGTCTACAGCTTTGACAATAACAAATATTCACATAAACTATGCCCTAAAGGAGATATTTGAAAAAAATAGTGTATTTCCGTTGAAATCTCGAATTTGATTTTTTACAAGATAATAATAATTTCTTCTATATTGCGTACGGAGAAAGTAAAAGTTTGACGCGAATGCGGCGCCGCTGGCATTATGAACCAGGGACCGCGATTTTCCTAGCCGGCATCATTTAACAATTCAATTCGAGGTTATTTTGAAATACCCAAGTTGGAGTTACGAGTGATAGGAGATCAATGCTCAGACTCGTTTGTAAAAAGCCTTAGCATTCAAGAGGTTGTAAAAGCAATTACGACCGTACACAAGGGGTAATTTTATAGAGTTTAAGGCAATGCGATCGGGTACGCGACCGCATCAAACGTCGATCCCTCGCACAAGAGGGAATGGCTGCGTGCTTAAAGAGATGAGGAAGGATTATTAGACGCGGCGGTCAGAGGGAAAGAAAGAAAGCGAAGACAACAGGTAGCGAAGGATAAGCATCGAGGGATGTTTCGTTGGTCAGGAGTGTTTGAGCATGACTGAATGGATGATTTAGAGCCGACCAATTCGCTCGGTTTTTTATGCGATTCCTTCATTTGTTTTTTGTAATTCTCCCGTGCCACGAATCATTCCGATTCCTGATGGACGACCGATAAGAAGTGAGTCACGTGATGGAAGGCGGTCGGAGGGAAGGGTTGGATGTTTGGAGGATTGAAATGGGATTTAGTGGAGGATGTAGGGAGAAGAGGTCGGCGGGGGAGAGTGTGCGTGGGAAAGGATACTCGCTAGATGGCGGGAACCGACCAATAGGATGCAGGTTTTTCATCGTTAGAATAACAAGAAACATCTATGAAACACGACTCCTTCCTGGATACATATAATTCTTTAATAAAAAGTTGCCGTATAAGAAACTAATAGCCGCAAACTTAACAGGGATAGTAGATGATAAATAATCGCAGCGTCGTATTATTCCTAGAACGGCCATAGTTGCCTATACTAGGGTTATCGTGGAATGTTTCCCTACTTGAAACAGTTGATATGGTCCAGGGCTGGACAAGTTTTCTAAAAACCTAGGCGCCAGTTCCAAAACCTAGGAGCCAGCGCATATAACTACAGCACGCATGTACTGCAATATCTAGGCGGCAGTATAAAAATCTTAGGCGCCATGGCGACCTAGCGTCCGGGATTTGTCCAGCCCTGGATATGGGTATTGCAACGCTAAATTCGGGAAAAATATTCTTAAAAATGCACAATTTATATTTGCAAAACCAACGCCGTTTTGCTTCGAGAAAAATGTATCCACGCGATACTATAGCAAGTTCCGATCGACAAATGGAATCTGCGCGGATCGGGAAACATCACCGCTTTTGAAATTAGCATCGCTTCGTAATCATCGATGAATTGGATCCGCTGAAATTCCGCCGGACGAAAAGTCGCGATCGCGTCTCTTTCCACGCGTCGTCCAATCGGCGGACGCGACAATCCCGCCGCCGATCCATCGACGGCGTGAACCTCGGCGGGCGACGACCGGCGGAGGGGTCTTTTTCCATCATCGCTATCTTCTCGTCCACGAGCGGGCCTCTTTGAGGGCTCGCCGCCGGGCCACCGGGCCGAGGATAACCGGTCGGCCGTCGGACCCGCCGCCCCCTCTTCTCCACCCTCCGTATCGGCCTCTCCTCCCGCCGTTCGAAAGCCCTCCGAGGCGAGGAAGGCCCCGAGAGAGCGACTCTCCTCCTCCGGGATGGCTTCGCTGCTTTCCCCGGAAAGATCGCGGCCGATTTCCGCCGCCGCCGAGAGACTGTGGCAAAGGATGTGACGGCCGTTTGGCGCGCGTCTCACCTCCTGATCGAATCCGCGAAAGTCTTTCGCCAACGAGGAACGGCCCCCGAGAGTGATTTTCGTTTGTACCCCGTATCGCGCGAGTCGTCGCCCGTTTTTTTTATCGCTCGCTTCTCTTCCGTTTGTCAGGCTAGATTTTTTTAATAGATGGAGATTTACGTTGTCCCTTAGTTTGCGGAAGAATTTCTTCGAACATTCATTTTTTCGCCGAAATGCAAACATCTTGTATACGTGTCATCATTGAATAGCACTTAGTTCTCGTTATGACCCGAGATGATTTAAAAATCCTATGTGACTCCAACAAACGGCATGTCGGCTCACGAAGTGCCGAGGCTTCCGACAACCGAAAAGTGCGAACTCCTTTCCCTCTCCCTCCAGCCTTCCCGAGGACCTCCGGCTTCCCTCCCGTGAGCCTCTCCTCGCCCTTCGGCCTCCTCTATCCCATCGGCTTCCCCTCGTCCTCTCTCCTCCGCGATAATCCAGCCTAAATTCGGCCGCCGCTCCAAAGCGCGCTCCCCCCATTCTGCCATCGACCAGCCAACCCCTCGATCTTGAACGCCGACTAACCGACACACTCGGCGAACGCCGTTCTTCAGACTCCTGTAACAAAACCTCAAACGGTGTGGTGGGCGTCGTTCTTTTTTCTCCGGTCGTTTTATGCGTTAAGCGTCTAGGAAAAAGAGTTAAGAGAGTCCCCAATTAGTCAACGCTCTCGTTAGTCACCACCACCACACCCAGTCAGCGATTCAGCCACGGCACTCCTCTCCACGCCCTCTCCGCTCTCAGGTATAATGTCATTGTTCACAGGTCCCCTTCAATTATTCAGGGAGTCCGGCTTTTTAATCTCGCTTGCTTTTTCATCTCTCCTCCCATTCTCTCTCTCTCTCTCACACACACACACACACATACACGCGCGCGCGCGCGCACACATACACACACGCACACACACACAAGCACTCCTAGTTTTCTCCTTATCGCTTCGAGCGGAAGAATGCCGCCCAGAATGAGTGCAGGTGTTGTTTTAAAGGTGTTGCTTTGCCCACTCCACCGAGACAGTGATCGAGCTACCTCCCCTTTGGCGAATTCGCTCTCCTCTTTTCCCCGTATCCTCCTTTCTCTCTTCCTCCCATTCACTTTTCCTTTCTTTCATAAATGCTATAAATTGTTTCCTTTGTCAAAAATTTATATCATTTACCGTTTTGGTCGGTAGTTCCAAGAACCACAATGAAGATGGATATTATTATTTTTAAAAAGTTCACGTATTTTATTTAAGTGAAACGCATTAACGCAAACGCTTAATCTCCTCTCTCAAATGGAATGTTATTTCATTCGCCAGCGAAAAGTAATCAACGACTGCATTTGGGGTTCACTCATCTTTAATTTTGTTCTCATGGTAATGGAAAAAATCCAATATATCACAAAAATATTCATAATAGAAAATTAGAGCCATAAAACTTTAACTTTAAAATCACTAATAATCCATCTTTTTTTCGATACTAAATATTTCTAAGATAAGAAACTTTTCACATCTCCTTTCCCACCCCATCTATGATAATGCCGACTTGGACTCCGTCCTCTTTCGTTAGTAATTTGTCTCTGTGTTTCCTCTCCTTTTCCCCTCTCCTTTCAACTCCCCCTCCACTTCCCAACCTCCTCCTCTTCCCCTTTCCTTCCCCCCTCCTCTACCCCTCTCCATCCCCCCTCCTTTTCCCCTCTCCTCTCCCCTCTTCCCCTCTCCTTCCTTCCCTTCTCCCAGACGTAGAGTCTTTGTAAACGGCCACTCCCTCTTTGTCTGTGTCCAACAATTTGTCTCGCTTGCTTTCCCTCTCCCTTCTATCTCTCTCTCTCTCTCATTCCCATTCTCTTTCGTCAAATAGTTTCCCACGCCCCTGCTCCTCCCCATCCACGTCCTCTCCCACCTCCTCCCCCATCCACATTCTTATTATTGTTTATTGCGACCCATCCTCCAGCGATAACATTTCCCGCCTCGGAACGCCGCACTTATGCCTCACAATTTCGCGCATCACGGGGTCGCCTGATGCCATAACCCGCAAGGGCACTCTCGTTGATTTTTGGCGGTACAAGATCATTCCCACCATATTTGTTTCCGTGGTCTATCCGCCCCTGACACATTTTACTATTGAAGGAACAGGTGGGGATTTTATTGGCACCTCTCCCACTTGCATCCTTCTCTTCTGGCTTTTTGTACACATTTTTAAGAGGGCGCTACTCTGAGTCATTTAATAAAATTTAAAGTGATCTCAGGTCTGAATTTTCAATGTGTTGTATGTTCAGACACATCCTTTCTTCCGAGGAGAGAATAAGCAAAAGAGGGAAGAATTGCAGAGTAAATTATTTATGGCGCTTTTCTTTTTTCTTATCTTAGGATTATGACATCATCATAAGATTACATCTTTGGTTGATATCGATGGCCTCAGAATATATAGTCTATAAATTCCCTTTAAATGCATTATACCAAGGCTATGTAATTATATGTTTCCCATTTAAAAGCTCTAAACTCGTTGTTGCGGCAGTTATTTCCCATTGTTAAAAATAGGAAGTTTTTTTGGATTTAAAACAATTGTTCGCTCTCATTCGACATGGATTTGAATTCTGTTTATAAAATATATAAATTTCAGTCTTTCTGCTACAGAGCGTTTTAGGTTCCGAGCTCCTATCTTGATTTAAACAGATTTAAAAATGAAAATTTATAATGCCCTGCACCGACATCGTGCTTTTCTTATTGAGGGAGGAAGAATTGAAACAAAGGGATTGGAAATAGGCACTGATTATCTTCAGCGGCAAATTATAGATCCAGCAAATTTAGACCATGTCTAGCCCTTAATGTATACCACACCATATTCTGAAAATTTGACCTCTCGAAGCTGCAGAATTCCAGAGATTTTGGCCGAATACAAGGACGGACGGACAGGCAAACCGAATACATAAGCGACTTCCTCTTTCAAATTGCTAAAAATGCGGTGGCAGTTGTGGTGTTTGAATGTTTATGACACTGGGCGAGGTGATATTTTTACGATGCGTTTCATTATCTCGATGCCTAAATCGCTGAGATTATTATCTCAGTTTTTCTCTAAATCTTTCTCGTTTTGTTTGACTAGGCGTCGTTCTATATCAGGGGTACCCAACCTGCGGCTCTCTTAGCAATTTCATGCGTGAAACCGCACAAGAAGGGTTGCAAGGAAGATAACAATAGGCCAATCAGCTTGCTCCAGGCAGTCTACAAAGTATTCACATAGATGTACACTACGCGCCTTTGAAAGCATCTTGATTTTACCCAACCCAGAGAACAAGCTGGATTTTGCAGTGGATATTATACGATGGACCGCATTCAAATCGTCAGAAAGATAATCAGTCGGACTATTGAGTACGAGAAACACCTCTATATGTGCATCATCAACTACAAGAAGACATTTGACTCATTCAAACTTCTTCGGTGGTAAATGCAATAAAGAAACAAGGGGTAGAATTACTCTGATCAAGAATATTCACAAAACGCGAAATCGTCTGTACAACTCCATGAAGAAACAAGTGTCTTTAAGATCGAAAATGGAGTAAGGCAAGGAGATACCAGGTCTCCTAAATTATTCACAGCAGCTCTAGAGAAAGTATTCAATACGTTATACTGGGAAGAAAAAAGTATAAAGTAAATGGAGAATATCTGAGTCACTTGCGATTCGCTGATGACATACGGTTCGCAGGGAGTTCAGAATAGCTCCGTAGAAGAACTGAGGATCTGGAGCAGGCTAGCCGACAAGCTGGGCTTAGATTGAATCTTAATAAAACATAGGTCATGTTCAACTCCTTCACAAATCCCGAGAAGATATCTATCAACGGAGCAAAACTCGAAGAAGTAACAAATTA
Organism: Tanypteryx hageni; assembly: GCA_028673005.1. Classification (NCBI taxonomy): domain Eukaryota; kingdom Metazoa; phylum Arthropoda; class Insecta; order Odonata; family Petaluridae; genus Tanypteryx; species Tanypteryx hageni. The sequence goes on from CM054117.1 coordinate 14,340,481, forward strand.
CATTTACTTGGGTCAACTCACTACCGATGGATCACTTCTTGGAGAAATCAACCGGAGAGTAAAGATGACATGGAGTGCTTTTGGCAGGAATCCTAGCCTCTTCAAATCAAATATCCCAATCATTCTGAAAAGGAGATTGTATGACCAATGTGCTCTGCCTGGTTTGACCTATGGATGCGGAACATGGACGCCATGATATTCCAGCGCCTGCCAACAACACAGAGGAGCATGGAGAGATGTATGCTTGAGATCACCCCGAGAGACCGCAAAAAGGAACGACTGGGTTAGAAAGAAGACGGGAGCCTGTGACGTAATTAGAAGAGTAAAGGCGCTTAAGTGGAAGTGGGCGGGTCATATTGCAAGAAGTGATGACCGGCGTTGGACGTCTAGCGTCATAGAATGGATCCCAAGAAACATCAAGAGACCAAAAAGAAGACCGAAAGAAAAATGGGACAGAGACCTTGTGAAGTTCGTAGGGTCATCTTGGAGGAGGGAGACAGTTGATACGGAAAACTGAAGGTGTCTGAGGTCACTGGATTGAAAAGGGCTGATGATCTATTTGAAATGTTTTAGTCATTGTCTTTTCAAATTTTCTACTTTTAAATAAAAGTGAAATAATTTATAATGTAGTCATGGAAATTATTTAAAGCGAATGAATCTTTCCCTGGACGCCAAAAAGCCTGAGGTCGTTGCTGCATACTGCTTCGGTCAATGGATCGTGTCGTCGTTTATACCGTGAGAGGACTTACAACGCGGGTCGCCGCGTCTGCCTCCAAGTCCGGGATATAACCGAGGAGCACGGTATACTGCCAATCCCAAATCAAATTGCCTTTATCAATATAAAATTGGTCTCCCTTTGTTTCATCATCGGTTTTTTCTATGGATTTTTGTTTGTAACTCTCAGAGATCACCGTATCCTAAATGAATGAAAGAAGACCCCAAACCTGGTCAAAATTATAGATGTTGTGAATGAAATAATTAAGTAAATACTAAACTTGTAAGACAAAATCAAAATTATTTGCAATAATGAAGGAATTCATCCTATGAAATTGAAATATGAAATATACATCCATTGCAATTATTTTAAATAATTCCACAGTAAACTCAATTCTATTTTCCCTCAAACATATTCTGATATAATCAGACATCAAAATTGATCATCGTTAGTCCGTGAACTCTCAAAAAACCAATCAGAGAGAGCCGGACTCGAAACAGATATTTGTCTGCCGGGACACGTATTCATTGGATCCCACGCGGACATTCGGACGCCGCCCAATCGAAGCGAGAGAAATGCGCCGTGAAGCAGTCAATTTCACGCCACGTGCTCAACGTGGTCATAAATCAGTAATGTGGAACATTGTAATTGATGCCATCCGTCATCTTACGCTTAGAAAGTCTATAAATTATTTTCTGCTATATTTGTGAACAGATTTCCTCATTTTTCTCTATATGACTCATCTCAAGAACTATCACCGATAAAATTTTATTCTATGCAATTTGTCAGTTCAATTTAGGATCAGTTTGCAAAGCATTTTTACGATATGATTCCAACGTAAAATATGCGAAAACTATTGTTTCTATGCTAGAAAGTTCCTAATGGTGTCAATTTATTTATGCGAAATACAAAAGTATCCAATATTCTATAAATAAATATCAAGATAAATACGAAAGATAAACTGGCGCTTAGAAATAAAACGAACAAAAATTATAGATGAGTAAATATATTCGGAGTGCTTAATTTATGTATCAGATGATGTCGAGATTAATTCCTTTATTTACTAATTCATTAAAAGGGCTTGGTTCAGGTGTCAGAGATTTTGAAAAAATTCTCAAATAAAATGTTTAAGCATGCGAGTGTCTACAACCAAATTGGTAACATGGAGATATCACCTTTCAAGACCACATCATACTAATAAATATAACCCAAAGAATTCATATGCACTCCAAGGGTCTCCGGAAAAAACTTTATGAGATTACCAACCCGAGGATAATGGTCTCGCCTTCGACAATATTTATCGTCGCAGATAGCGTAAACATATGAGGAGGCAATTGCGGGAAAAGTGCCAGGAGGACGGGAACCCAATAACCCTTCTATAGAGTAATTCCATCAGCGCTGCGTGGTTCTGCAAGGGAATCCACGTGACAGAAATATGCCTCATCGTCTGCCCACACGAAGCTCCTCCGAGTAATAGAATTAATAAGCGCACGACATATTTACCCTCACTTAAGTCCAACAACTTCATATGCTCTCGGAATTTATCGTTTCAGTTAAAGCACAATTAAAATGCCAGCGGTTATTTTTTGCTACATCATAAAATATGGCGTGTTCGTCGGTGTATGTTGTCGAATTGCATCTCATCTCTCTTGTTCAGCTTCATTTTCAGCCGATGCGAAATATGAGACCAAAAATTAGTCTTTTTTTTTCAAAATTCGCATGTAAGAATTGCATATTTGATTATGTGGACATGAAGAAGATACTCGTTTCCTATCGAGCGATGCCGCAGCCGCCAATACCTTCGTCAATGGCCTTCATAAGGCGATTTCCTCTCGATTTCATTGCATTTACTCATAGATGAACATTTTGCAGACCCATTTGAAAAACATTGATGGCTCGAAAGCGTTTGAGTGTGGCAATGTATTTTTTGGCCAAAATTCCAGAAAAGAATTATTTGTACTGCTGAGATTTTGTTTTTTATGTTCTTGAAGGTGTGAATTGGATAATGAGTAATACTATTAGTTTATATATTCCTTGAGGTGATCTTAAGTCACTCATCACAAAGTGGTTTATGCGAAGTTCATCGAGTTAAATTTAATTCAAAATTATTCCCAGAAGAATATTTATAGGAAATAGCTTGCGCCGCAATTAATTTTTGACTCGAGTATTAAAAATAAAAAGTTTCGATGCAAATTCCTTTAAGAACTGCAAAAACTACCGCCTGAGATATTCATTTACTCTTTTCAAATATGCTCCGATGAACCGTATGTTATAATATTGCGCCGCCAATGCACGCCGGCGAAAAAAAAGAGAAACGTTTTTCGCAACAAACGATGGCAATTTTCCTATGCGAGTGGAAGAAGTGCACTCTGCCTTCCAAAGGAACGAAGGAATGCGATTAGCGCAAAGCCTTCCTCGATTCTTTTATGAGAGGCGGCTGAGAAATGAGCCACCACTAGTTGAAAGGATTCCCTCTCTCTCTCTCTCTCTTCTATCTCTCCCCCACCCCCTGCCTTCATCTCCTCCCTCTCCCTCTTCCGTTCATTTTCCTCTATTTCTCTTTTCCTTCTATTTCTCTTCACCCACACTGCCTCTATCCCTTCGACAACCTCCCACCCTTTCTTCCTCCTGGGTTAAACACTGCGTAAATATCTCTATTTGCCATGTTTTTTTCGCCGAGTTGAGGAGCATGTTTGTATAGAGAAATAGCTTTTAAAAGGGCCATGTTGGTTCACGGAGGTCACTAAGGTTAGATTTTCTAAGGTGCTTTTTTTTCGAAAAAAGTCTCGATCGCTCTGACCCCTTTCGCGCCGACGTGCTATCGAGGCACGAATCCTATATACGATTTTTCTTTAAAAGGCGAAAGCATTTCGCTTTAAACGGTTGGATTCCAATGAGATATGTGAGGTTCGGAACTTGAAAGAGATTCTGCTACGGCGTGCAGTAATTGGTTGTTTAATTTATTTATGCGGGCATTAACGGCAACCTTGGGGTAGGATCTACCGCGAGTAATTAGAAGCCAGCATTCGTTAAACGATGGATATAATTAATGTATCGGAACAATAGCACGAAACAATTGGAACCTTGGCGGAAACGAGCGAATCTTCTGCGATTTACGATACGATGGTTTTGGCGGAAGATACGTAATGCTCCGTAATGGCACGAGTCTTAATGCCGGCTAATTACGAATTCACGTTTGGCGTATTAGCGCCGAGTAAAGTTTCCACAGAATTATACGGGCCCCCGGGGATGAGATGAATGTCAAAGCAGCTGGAACATTCAATTAAGGGAACGACTCCCGACTCAAATTTAGGATGCGGCGAAAATTAGGTATCGATAAAATATGCGAGCTGCGTTTCTAATATTGCGTCTGAAAATGTATTTGAAGCATATTGAAAAACGGCGAAGGCAGCAGATTACCACCGGCAATTTTAAAGTTACGAAGCTCTCTCAATATTTCTGGAGTTCTTTCCAACTCAACAATGAACTCCTCCGTTCACCGGTTGCGCCCATTGGACTTATCGAGGCCTCGATTGCGACTTTCGGTCGCGTTAAATTAGTCATAAAATCACTACGTGCGTCTTCCGAAATCATCGGTTGCAGACGATAAACCACTTAGATCCGGAAGTTAAACTGACGGCGGTGATGAATCGATCGATCGAATACGGAGTGCCATTTAGCTCCTTGAAAACGCAGAATCCCTTTCCTCATCCGGGCAAAGGCGTGTCCGAGATGGCGACAGAGAGAATCCCTCGTTTTTTGGCACCTAACGAACCTCCCGAGACAAGCGCATTACGGATGCGATGGCTTCCTACGTTGATTAACCATTCCGAAGCCAAAATCGATCTTAAGGAGCCGTCGCCTGAGATTCGACCCCCCAAGGAGGAAAGACACTATATGGAAGATAATCGCAACCACCCTCCAATCTCTCTCTCGCCCACCCTCTTCTTCCTGCACTCCCATTTACGACCTCCCACAGCGTCAAATTATTCATTACTCCACTGCGCACCCGGTCTGCGCATTTAATCTCCAACCCGTGCCTAATACATCAAAGTTACACATTATCGGCGGCGCTGCACGCAGAGCGTCGAACCATCCATTCCCCTTTAATTTACGATCCTACTCGGTCCTTGGAACTTCCAAAATGGAATGGATCTCCGGGGCAGCGGGGAAGATTAGTCTCTCAGTGGAGCGCAATTAGGGAAGCATGTGACCGCCATCTGATCACTAGCTCTCTCTTTCTTCAAAGCCGCTCGCACGCGTGCACACACATACATACACACACGCGCGCGCGCGTTTATACGCATACATGGTAAAACATCATTATTGCTAACTTTAAGAGACAAAATTTCATGATTTGTATTAACGAGGTCTGTTATTAAATACCTATGTGCATATAAAAAAATATCAAAACTTATTCACCAATTGCTTTTAAATATTCAACTTTAACTAAACCTTTTTCTCGCTTTAATAGAAACAATCATTGACTAAACTTTCTTTTGTGCATTTTATACGGATATTTTTAAGCATATATTTTTTCGAATGGGACAAGTTTCAGCATCGCATTATATATATATATATACACCCAAATACTTTCATGCGCATGTACATGTGTCATATGCTCAGCTCCCTTTCTCCTGCCATAAACCGTGGAAACGAGTAATTAGCCAGCTGGACGTGGATGGATTTCATGAATAGACGGCTCATATTTTGGAATCTCTAATTGAGGCGTGGTGGGAATAGATGTTGGATGGGGAATGGGGGGCTGACAGAATGAAAAGCGATATACGACCAGAACTAATGAATGCTGGAAAATATTCTATATTAGTCTGCTCCTTTTCGAGACCCTTCTCCAAAAGGACTTTTCGCAGGATACCGGCCGACCAACGCGTTTGCCGAATAAATGCAAAGACTACGTCAAATACGGATTCATGCTGTGGATAGCATCTCCGATTTTTTCAGGTAATCCTCGTGCGTTCAATGCTTCTTACAGTAGACGGAATTCCTCCAACCATGTAGACTATTATTAACCAGATGAAATAAATAGTCCCTTGGTCGAGTTATGTCATGCATCATGAAAGGAGTCTTAATTCTAGGTGAGTTTAATTTGAAAGTCATTATGCAAACATTTTAAATATTAACTTTAATAATTGCTTGTTCAATTATATCACGTCGGGGAAGTCGAAGAATATCATCTTTTACAGCTATAAAAATATCAGCTATAAATTTTAAGTAATAGTTAGGCTATATGATATAAAATTTACGATGTTAGGAAAATAAACAATAAAATCTTCCTTGGTTCCAAAAAGCAAAGTCATTATACTTTATTTTTGTATCATAATCAAAATTGATTGCAAAAAGTCATTCAGTTAATTATATATTGAAATTTATTTTGATTCATTGGTTGATAAGTATGCACCAAAGAAATTGATACTAATGAACCTAAGTGGTACAATCAGAAGATAAAGATCGCTTTCCTACATCAAAGATAAGGCCACTACCAGATAATTAATATATCACCAAATGACGATTTTAAGCAAAAACACAGGAAGGCGCGCTCCAAAGCAAGAGTAGGTATCTAAGCGGAAGGCACTTAGAGATTTTAAGAAAAAAGTTCTTAAGGATTGTTTGAAGTAGGACTCTAAATCGTTCTGGTTGTACGTCATTGCGAAATGAGATTGGATTTGTTGTTCATAAGTGTGTTGAGAATGCGAATTTATCGAAAAAACAATTTCAGAAAGCATTTTCGCAGATCTTAACTAGTTAGAGAGATTCTCATCAGCACAATATAGAAATTACTCTATGAATGATATATTTCTCACAGTTACTGGTATTGCGCAGCAACTTGACTCGATCAAACCGAGCAAATCTCCGGATCCAGAGGAAATTTCAGCCGGAGTTATAAATGGATTAGATTATAAAATCGCACCATTCCCTATGATAATTTTCGAGATACCCTTATCGCAAGGGGTCCCTCCCAAAGAGTGGAAGTTATCGCACGTAATACCCATCCACGAGAGTGGTAGAAAAGAGAATCCCGAAAATTATCGGCCGATATCCCTATTATCCTGTAAAGTGCTTCAGCTCCACAGTGCAATTTTTAAATGGTCGGTGCCTACTCAATAAGTGTCAGCAAGTTTTCGGGTAAGGAAAATAATGCGACACCCAGATGGGTCTTTTTATGGAGGATTTATTGAATAGTGGAGGGAAAAATGCCCATGTCGACGCCGTATTTATAGATTTCAAGTAGAGCTTCCACAGGGTATCTCACAGCAAATTCATCTTAAACCTAGTAAAAATATATGCGTACACAAACGTTTTAGGCTGTCTTAGGAAATTTCTTTTGTCCAGAGAACAGAAAGTAATTATCGACAGAATGGGTTCGGATCCTGTTAGAGTTACGTCAATTGATCCGCAGCGTAGTCTCCTAGGTCCATTGTTCATTGATTTTAGTCAATGGTATATGCTCGAAAAAGTAGCTCGTAGCTAAGTTGCGAAAATAAATTCTCAGGATGATCACAGATCTCTGCAGAAAACTCTTGAAACGATCTCAGAATGGTGTAAGCAATCAACAGTTGAACATCAACTTCAAAAAGTGCGCCGTTTTGAATTTCTGGAAAGGCACATAGTACCCATAGTTGACTCTGTAAAATTTATGGAATAAGCATATGTAAGTGATTTGTCGTGGGCACTAGCGGATCCATTACCCTCGACTTAATGCATATTTAAACCAGGAATTTGAATTGGGTATCGCTAGACTGAATGCTAGATTGAAACTTGTAGAGAAATATAGATTGAAAAGCTTAGCTGAGGAATACACGAAATGAGTAAATCACCCAGTTAAAACCACAATGATAAAATACGTCAGATAGACTGATGGACTGTAGGAGGGAGCGATATCGAGGATATTGTATCCTAGGACTATCAGAGATCATAATAGGATATTTAATACAGAAGTAGAGATTACTTAACCCTTAAATGCTACACTATGGTTGAAAAACCGGCCAGAGCAGATTTGTTTACTTAAAGCTCAAGAATACGCCTTCCGCTAAGTCTTCTCCTACTGTGGTCACTTTGCTTTTAGACCTTGGTCATAGCGTGTCGTTGTCTTGTTAGAAATCTTTCTATAGTATAGCTCAAAGCAGTTTTGGGGCATTTAAATATTACCGCTGCGAAAAAGATAATCATATTGATACAAACTATATTCGGTGGAGTGCACATCATGCAAGCAGTTTGTTTGTGGTCAACATCGCATTTTTATCTGTGAAAACTGTATTAAAAATAGATCAGAAGATAGCTCTTCATAAAGTGATTTTAATATTTTTTGTTAAAATTCATTTTGTATTATTACCAATTTTGCACTACATATGTGTGCAGTACAAGATATGAACATTTTAAATAAAAACATGGGTACTTGTTGTTAAAAACATTCATACTAAATCCACATACAAAAGCAATCGGGTGAAAATTCACCTATGTGTAGCATTAGCGTGATATTTCAGAAGTGTAGTCTTTAAGGGTCAATATGTCTGGTACACTCCATCCCCTCCTGTATGGAGACGTGATGCAGGCCGGCCCGCGGTGCCAGCGCCCGGGGAGCCCAAGTATTATCTGTACTTGCAAGTGATTGGATACCAATTAATATCGAGGGAAGGCGAGAATCTAGATAAAATTCCTTTTACTTCTCATTTTATATTATTTTACGGCGCAATTAATAAATTAATCGGTTCTTATAAACTCGTTTTAACAAAAATTTACGTACGGTTTCTCGGCCGACGCGCCAAAAGTATTCTATTACAATGCGAAATTTATTTATTTATTTAATTTGTTTATTTAAAATTTTTACATACAGCTTTAAAATGCCATTTTACAGTGAAATAATGCGAAATAAAATAAATAAGCACAATTTCCCCTTATTCCATCAAAATTCTTTGTTAAAAATTGCGTTTCGTAGCACTTATGTAAAAGCGATTCGAAAACACCGTTGATAACTTTGTATATCGATCCTATCGAGATGAGAAAAGTGCTTCATCACATCACCATCCGGTTTAACAACGCATCGAGTGCACGCTATTACCTCCCAATCAGACGCCCGCGACAGAGACAGCCGCTCATGAGCGCCACCTTTTCAACAATGCAGGCCTTGGCACCTGAAACAGTTAACCAATTTTCGGTTGCCCTTTAAACTAGTTAATCTCTATTCCGATATGCTAAGGAGGTTTGCGAGGAGATCCCCGGATGTCGCTTCCAGGACTTACATCCTGATGACTCACGCTGAATGATATCACGACAACACGGGGAAAAAGAAGCGATTCATTTAAGTGGCATTGTTTCATTTCCGGGTCAGGAATTCTAGTCGAGTTTCTTCTTCTCTGAATGGCGGATACGTTTGAAATAAGGATGGTTCGGATAGTAAATGACTAGTATGAATATTTTAGCATTATATTGACACAATGGCCGTCTCCAAAAGCCACAAAAAGGTTATGAAAACCAGATGCGCATTTTGGCTAGAATGCAGTGACCATCATTAGTATTCACCGTAAGTAGATTCTTTGCGAGTTCTTTTAAGAATCTACTATTAGTGAATACCACTTATCACGGCTGTTTTGTCTTCGAAACGTTCACTTGGTTTTCACAATCTTTTTATGGCTGTTAAATATGCCTATTCTGTCAGTTTGATTTTAGCCATAAGTAATGCTCGATAAAAATTCTTTTCTCTAGTTCCACAATTGTAAATTTAACTCTCTTAGATAAATGAATAATTTTCAACGCTACATTTTATGAAAGATGGTTCCTTGATCCCCTTGAATGTATTTAATTATGAGTACCTAAATGCTTAAATATTTCAAACTGTAACAATAGATTTCCGTCTTTTAATTCAAACATTCGTTGATTAAAACTATGAATTTGAGTTATTTTTCCTAAATAAAAACAGAATACGACTATCAACATCTAGTTCCCTGCGTAAATATTTTCCTTTTCTCCACCACCAGATGGAGTGATAAATGCACAAAATAAAATCTCCATTTTCTCGAGTAATATCTAAATATAATATAATTCTCTACATTGAATAAAATTAACATGGAAACATTTTAAATGCTCCATGTAAATAAAAATGAATCTTTGCGAGCCTACACTACATTAAGTGCGCATTTCAAAAGCACTCACGGGAACGAATGCAAGCGAATGGAATGACAACTAAGTAGATTCTCTTTAAGATTGTCGCATTACCGCGAATAAACGCAAGTTTGATCGGAATAGGAACCCAAAACGAGATGCAAGGAAGGGTCCCGCCGCGCCCTTCCAATTACCTCTCTTCGTCTTCCCCGCGATGGCGTCGTGGTCCGGCGTGTCCGAGTCGCGTGCGACGACCACTCTTCGAAAAAACCCCTCCTGACCGCGTGACTCAACGGCCCGCGAATCGCGCGGCTGGAAATACCACTCGGATGTCGAGAATTCGTCAAAAGTCGGGAGATTCCGACACGCGTGCTCTTTCGTATTCGTATCACGCTTCCTTCTTCCCCTTCTTCCTTCCGCATGATGGTTTTTCGCGCGGTTCCTATCTTGAAAATCTGATTAGGAACTCTGTCATGCGGCCCGCGGTTCCTGGATTTCGAAAGCACTTTGTTCGATATTTCTTTCCAATTTACCATTTTCGTGAGTTAACTGTGCGTTTCTCGCGCAGCGATTTTGTCATTCGAGTGCTCCTTCAAAATGAAAATGGATAATTTTGCGGGTGATCAAGCATGATTGTTTAAAATATTCCATGTTGATCTTTGAATCTTTTCTGATGTAACATTTAAATTCATTAATCTCGAACGGAGAACTTCATATTTTTCTCGGTTGACATATGATGAAGAGTCTAAACCTACAAGCGGCGACTTTGAAACATCCTTTCGCGCTAAATCGCTTTATCCGAAAGACTCCTCGGCGTTTAGCGTTTTAAATTAAACGTTAATGAGGACCCGCAGGGAATTGTTCCAAACTTTTACGCCTTTCCGAACATTTTCCGTAAAACAATCTCAAAGGAGGACAAAATTCGCGATCGGCTTTCGAGATGGGAATTTTGCTACCGACGGAGGAAGATGGCGAGAGAGAGGCTGCGATAAATCTTGTCGAGACGGATACTTTTTCCGTCGCCATTACTGACGACCGCCGTCCTTCCGAGAAATCTTCCCTTTCGCACTCGCGGGAGACAAATGACGAGAACGCTGCGGCGATCTTTATCTGTTTGGTGACGGCTCCGATGGGATCGCCGTAAGATTGGATGCATTGGTGTGCGCGTGCCTTCCCGCGAGAGTGCGACGGCACGGGTGGACTCCCTCCGCATCCGTGCGCCACGACGCAAATACGAACGTGATCTCGGTGACGCTCCGATTGAAGCAAATATTTCGCGACGACTGCCATCGCTTTCTATTGATTGCCTCCGATTCCGCGTGAGTGGAAGCTTCTCTTATTTTTCCAATCATATAGAATCTCATAAACGCAGTCTTCTTTTTTCTGCGTGGGTTGATGTTTCGCATTTCGCTTCGGCTAAATAAAAATCGGACATGTTTGCATTTGCGTATTTTCAATGCGCCATGATTATTTCAGCGTAGTTCGTCTTTTCATAAACTTGATCAAATCCTTATTGAAACTAAAATGATATATACGATGAAATTTTACGTCAACATGCTCATAGTTACGGCATTTGTAATTATCTAAAATAAATGATAAATGATATTCCATTACTCCTCGATGGTTTTCATTTTTTTGCAAAGCGTAGTAAAATGAAAACGTAAACTCTATTTCATATTTCAATTCCAAGTTACTCCTTTGGGGAATAGCTGAATCGCCTTTAAAATTGCGTGTTGGGCTCATATGTCGGAAACAATTTCCTACTGTCACAGAGACGGTTTCAATTCAACGAGATCAAACGAAATACTTCCGCAATTTATAGTTAAACATCGACCTATCCCAGCGAATGGTTTGATTAAATATTAATTAAAAATTTCCAGCTCGCAAACATAAAGCGTCGATTTGTAGGGAAATATCGTTCTTTCGCGGAATCACATTACTATTTCCATTAAAGTTTAATGGACAACTGTCCTGACTTGCAATTAGCTAAATCAATAGGAAACACAAAGTACTTAAGGAAACTAGCAATGAATAACGATCCGATTTGGAAACAAATATACCCGCTTCTGTTGAAATTGTTTCTTTCCGCGTTGAATGGTATTATTAACTTTTAACCAATTGAATTATTGCAAATCAATCCAACAATTGCGCAGGATAACGCTTCGATATACCTTAATAAGCGCAGCGCAATTTCGTTTCTTGGATTAATTTTCAGATTGCGGATTTTCTGGCGTCACAAGTAATCCGAACAATAATTCTCACCGTGTCCCAATGAAATTGCTTCGCGCCGCGTGATAATCGCCCGCGACATGTGACCCCAAAATCAACTAGCCGCGGACGAGGGAGCGGAAAAATATAACCGGAGACGGAGAATCATACTGCGACAGTCAATAGGTTTCTTGAAGGAAAATTAGCGCGGCACGATAGGAAACGAGTCGAGGGTAGAATGTAAGGAATCGGATATTTTTTAAAAGTAAACGTAGGCACGCGACACGAGTTTGCGTGCCCGTCGCGCTTAATTCGTCGGAGGAACGTGCAATCCCCCTGGATGCATCGCACTCACCACCACATGCTTCCTCGGCCGCGGCCCCCTTTGTTCTTGGCCACCTCCGCCACGGTGAACAGTGCGAAGAACACCACCAAGGCCATCGGAGTCGTCTTGGGTCTCATGGTGTCCCGGAGACGCGGATGTCCCCTCTCCTCTCCGACCGATAAAGACACGGGAGAGCACGCCCGTGCTACCCGACGACCGCGGTCACCGAAACACCGGACGGCAACGCACGCCGGAAAGTCCTCCGGAAACTGAGACTCTCGCACCGATTCGAGTTTTTCGTTTTAACCGTGCAACAACAAAGTCACGTCTTGTCTCACCGTTTGTAGTCCGTGGTCACGATCAAAACTCGTTTCCGCGGGACAACCCAGGAAGCAGTCGCGTCCTCGTCCGTCCATTAAAAAATAAGTCTCTCCTCGCTTCGGAACGAGAAAGCATTAACGACACACACACGCACGCACACACACACGCGAACACACACCATCCGCAATAGGCCTTCCCGCAACTAAGCGGCGAGGAGCGATACCGAGCGGGGTCCTTTAGATTCACCGGTAAGTCACGGCACGCCCAAGAAGATCGGTCATCGATGTCCCGCAGTGTCTCCTCTCTCTATTGGACATCACACGGTTTTCTTTCTTTTGGGGTTCGAACACCGATCGAGAAAATGAGAAAAAATCTCCGAGCGGTTCAAAGAGCGACGGATAGAGATCGTTCGACACCCGGTTTACGAAAACTGCCGAAGAATCTAAGTCCTCCTCCTCCCTTCCAAGGACCAAACCGTCTTCGTCTTTTTTCGTCACGTGAACGGACGACCATAAAAAAAGTCGCCGACGCGAACGGGAGCGCCGTCGATAACTAGGGCTCGGAGAGCGCGTGCTGTGCCGGAGGCCTCCGTCGTGAACGGGCAGCAAAGACCCTACCACCGATCTCCACCAGACTACGTCCGTCGATGGAATAAGGAGAGGGGAGCGGTGGTGAGAGTGAGTGGAGGGGGGTGGGGGGGGGAGAGAGGTAGGACGGAGAGAGGGTGAAGAAGAAGGCGGGGGTCACACTGTGTGTTTCCACAGACTCGTAGAGAGGGAGGAGGCGGAGGGAGTGGGGGTGGCGGTCGAGGCTGGTGGCAGCGTACGGGAGGAGGGGTTCTCCGAGCCGCTTCTTTGATATATTCTCAAACGGCAGTAGGGCGTATAGTGTGGAGTGGAGAGGGGGGAGGCGGGACGGGGGAGGGGAGGGATTTCCGGGTGGAGTGTCGGGGGTGGGCGAGAGGTGCGGCGGGGGGCGCCGGTATCGTTGGCGGGGTTTCAAAAGTCTAAAGAGTGCGGAGGGGTTTCCGAAGTGACCCGCTCCCCGCAAGGGTTAACCCCGATCGGACGGCCCATCTTTAAGATGCGCTCCCCTCGGCCCCCGACCCTCTCCGCCTCCCTCGCGGCCTCCGAGAGAAAGGATTCGGAGGGAGGTGGAACGCGGGGGGTAAGGTGAATCTTTATGGATTCTGGTGGGTTAATGGTCTTTTGCTCGGGAAAATATCCTCTTTGTTCATCGCGAAAGATATGCACGTCCTTTGATTAGTGCCACTGCCGCTACTTTGGGCTTGTCCTTGGTATATGGCGGAATATTCCCTATTCTAAAAGATTAAGACGAAGGTCGAAGGTCGCAAGTTGGTAAGGAATGTTATGAATGAACTTTGTGAGCGGTCATCTTGAGAATTTTTTGGGCATTTCCGCGTTTCCTATTGCGACAGAAATTTCGCAGAAGAACGAAAAAGCGTCCGCTAATTGAAGTTGGTTAAGACAATCGAAAGACGGAATATTCGCACTGAGAAAGATAAGGAGAGAGAGAGAGAGAAGAACGACGGCGATCGCTCCGTGTCGCAGTCTCTCACGCAGTATTCGTTGAACTGGTAAACAAAATTAACGCATAGAGATGGATAGCGACCTCGCCATGACTCTTCCCATTTGCCATGAAAACGTTTGGAGAACCCGGTGAAACTTTCGGCTACAAAGCAGGCCTTTAAGCCGAGGAGCGCATCTAGATTTCCCTACCATCTGCTTTTAGCCATAAGGTGCACTCGGCAATTTTTCTCTAAATATACTACTCTGCCTAATTTTAAGTTCAAGATCCCACGCGAAAAATCTATAACGATTACCATTGTAATATACATTGCAATAGAACAATTCATGACGGAGGAATGGAAAATTTTGCGGAATATCTCCTTTTTAAATCTAAATTGTCTTCGATTTAAGAGGTCTTCGCTCGTCGATATCTCAAAACATTGTCAAAGGAAATTCAGCAATGGCCACACGCATAGAGGATGCATAATAGACAGAGGAAAACTTAGGCAATATCGCACCCTTAAGGAGTGATTCTCATTTGTTTCGAATCTACTTTGAAACAGATCAACGGTGGCGAGACCGAGAGAGAGAGCGGAGGTATAAGGAATGTGTGGAAGAAGGTCGGGTAGCAGACAACTCAAAAGAGTGGGGAAGAGAATGGAGAGGGACGAGGGGATGGAGAGAGAGAGTCATCCTTACTCTCTTTCCCTCTCCTGTCCTCTCTTCCCACCCTTCTACCTCCTACTCATTCCCTCCTTTTAGACCAACTTATCCTCTCTTTCCCCACCTCCCTCCTCTCCCTGCTGCCTCCTACGGTTTTCTGAAAGGAGACCGAGGGAGTGAGCACGAGTGGTGAGGGCAGGGGAGGAGTGTGGGGAGGAGTGTGAGGAGGAGGGGCGACGGTAGGAGGAGGGAAAAGGTAGAGGAGAGGGGGGAGGAAAGAATAAAGTTCCTTCGGGAGAGGGGGAAGGGTGAAAGGAAGGAGTTGAGGGGGAGGAGTCAAGACGTGAGAGAGAGGGAGGGAGACCTGCACTCTTTGTGCGGTCTCTATCTATCCTTTCCTGTCCTCTCTCCTACCTTTTGCCCTACCTTCACATTGCTTCCACCATTATCCCTTTCTCTTTGCCCCTTTTGTCTCCTTCGATTCCTCTTTCCAGCTGCTATCTATCTCTCCTTCTCCTCTTCCCCTCCTATTCCTCCTCTCAACCGCCTTATCTTTGCCACTTCTCCTTTCTCCTCCACACTATCTCGCTCTCGTTTAAATTCGCCATTTCTGTCGCTCTGTTTACATCGCTACATAAATTTCATGTTTCTCCTGTTTATCAATATCGTGTCTTTCGGTTTGTCATCTAACGTTGACACCTACCATTTAAATAAAACGAACTCGTAAGCGATCTAGTATGTACCTATGTTATTATTTCGAAGATAAAAGCGAATTTAAATCGATCTGACTCGATTTCATATATTACGGCTTAAAGTACACAAACATATTTTGAAATATTCTTCTTTTAATTTTTAATCGTGTAAATAATTTTATTGGTGACCCATTCGTGAGTTCGTGAACACTTTTTCAATTCCTATTGATATTTATATGCTATCTGAATAAACGACAGCTCTTTCTCAAAGGTAGAGTGAGCCAAGTTTAAAAATGCCATTTAAAAGTTAAATTCCGATAGTTTTTCTCCAAAGCGATGACGAGGCATATTGAAAATAATTAAGCCGTTGGAATTGCATATTTGCGCGATAATCTATGAAGTGCGTGAGAATATGTATCGTATTCTTAGAGCCCTGGATCGATGAAATGATAAAACCTGTACAGGTAGTCTTCGAATAACGCGGTAGACGCGTTATTTATAAGTGTCGCGTTATGCGAAAACACGTTAAGCGAAAATCTATTTCTCATAAGAATGCATGTAATAATGATACGATGCATCGTGGAGTCAAACTTTCTATACTCAACTAGCATTTAAAACGCGTTTTATGGTCTTAATTTGATGATAAACATTAAAAAGGTTTGATTAAATATCGATAAAATGTCAACTTTGAAAAGTACTGGCGAAAAGTCGAAAACTAATGCGTTATTTTATCCCTATCGCGATTTAACTATCGTAGGCAAAAAATAAATTAGAGAGAAGAGAGCGCCCCTGAGATACAATGAATGAATTTGGAAGTTAAGGTTTATATTGAGCAGTATTATTGTATCGCAATATGCGATACAATGAATCAAAGTCTGCGACAAGAAAATGATTCCGCGTCTCAAAATGCGACGCAATACTTTCTATCACAATGTATTATATTGCATTAATTTGTTTTATCGTAAAGGAATACATATTACTTTCGGAAGTTGTGATAAGAAACTGGTAAAATGCCACACATATCAAGATTTTCATCGCAATTTGCAGTTCAAATATCTAAATACAAACAATCACTGGTCTGGACTCTGCGCGGTCGTCGCGTAATAAAGAAAAATTTGCGCGTTGTTTAAACAGGTAAGGACAAAGCTGATGAAGCAGGCAATAAATGGCGGTTTTCTTTTCAAAAAGAAATTGGTGATACAGAATGTTAAAATTTATGTTTATTAGTATGATTAGTCAGAAAAAATATTATGAAAATATTTAGACGGACGGACAAACAGAAAACGTGCATAACAAGAAATAATATCAAATCATTTGGCTAAAAAATGAAGTCTCTATCTGCATTCGTTTAGGAGCAGGCGCGTCAGACAGACAGACGGAACTTCACAACAAAACGTGCACAACAAGACAGAATATTGAATCGATTGGCGAAAAGCCGGTCTCTATCTGCATTCGTTTAGGAGTTGGCGCGTCAGACAGACAGACACATGCATAAACCGAACGTATAATATGAATTTTTAATAACGCTAAAAACTATATTAATTGAAAAACGCGTAGTAACGAAAAGTTGCCGCGAAATATGAAAATTGTCCCTAATTCATATATATCGTAGTAACGAAAACGCGTAAACGGAAAGCGCGTTATAGGGGGACTACCTATATAAAGCATTACTTCCTAGAGAATTGTTAGGAATGGGTTAGATAAAGTTTATTGTAGTGGAGCGGATTCATGAAGCGTAGATACGAGAGATACGAGTGATGGATTCCTAATAAGAGATCATTATGGAATATATTGGAATAAAATTCCGGAATTAATCTTGATCGATTTAATTCGGTGTCTACTTTAACTGAGACTAACATAAGAGAGGCTGACATCATTGTGAGAATGTTTAAGGATTTTAACGTATAATAAACAAGCTTAAATGGTGCAATATTCATAGGACGATTCGCCAGAAAAACAGAAATATAATAGTTTTATATCATCAATTCGCGCTTTGTGTTAAACGATAGATGCTATGGAAATATGTAGTAGTACAGACCGTGTCGGAATATTCTGGAATAGTGGATAATTTGCCCTTAAATTTGGACCAGCATTGGATCGTCAGACATGAAAAGTCCAGGTATCGACTATTGCAGAGATTAAGATACGAAAATATTTAAGACGCATTATCAGACGTAATAAAGAGCCCATCGTACGTAAGACACCACGACCACACTGAAAGGATACGATAAATTGTTTGTATGACGGATAGATACAAGGGATCCTTTTTTCCTGGGACAATAAGAGACCACAACGGGAAAACAACGTGATAGGTCAGTGATATCCTCCCCCGGCCACGTACCATTTTTCATGCACCAATTGCGGTGGCTTGCAGGGCATTTATTCAGATTCAGATGTAGGCCCGGCCAGAGGCAGTAGCAAGCCGGGTGGTGTTCCGGGGAGCCATAGCCTCGGGGGCGCTTTCCCAACCAACTATCAATACATTACTCTCAAATAGATGTTAAATAATAAAACACAGCGATTCCCCAAAATACGCCGTTTCGCATAAGCGTCGTCAATGAATTAAACAATATGTTCTGCATATACGTCGTTCGTGAAGAGCCAAAGGAGGGATTCGGGAAATTCCAATTGCAACATGCAAATTGATACTATACGTTTAAATCCCATTAATCTTGTTTTCAATTTAATACTCATAATAATTTTTGCGGTTTAATTCAATTTCGTGTATAATTTCATACATATACATATTAATTTTGTTTATTTCATTTTTAGCCTACTTTTCAGAATGGAAATAGGCTTATAGTTTCGTCATTGTGTCTGTCTGCCCCACCTATTAACTTTTGAACCAATAGACCGATTTTCATGACACTTGGTGGAAATCTCTTGCTACTTGGGCCGAGCTCCCAAAAATAGTTTTTGTAGCGAAGGTTAAAAATCCCGGGTTCGATTCGATTATGAAATTTTGGAACACAAAGTGCAACTCATCCGCTGTGACATTAAAGCTGTTAAAGTCAATATAAGTAATTGCCGCATCACTCGATTATGTAAAAATTCACTAATAGTATCTATTAGTAATCAATATATATGTATGACGAGGATTTAATTTTTCCGTTAAATATTGCATTAATTTTCATTATTATTTAATTTCCTTTAAATAACCAAACACGAATGTGGAAAGTAGACATCATAAGTTCCGTTCGGGTCGCCTTGTTTCAGCTTACTTTTAACATATTATGTCTTATACACTACATCCAGGGCCGGCCCGAGGCAGGGGCGAGCCAGGCAGTTGCTCGGGGCGCCGAAGTTTCGAGGGTTCCCACCAACTATCTACTAGTATACATATACTTCTTAATGAACAAATTTCGGATAGCATTTATATCGCGGGACAAACTGGTATCTTAATGACTTTCCTTTTGTTCTTTAATTATGACTAATACTTGCGGAGCATTGAATAAACTAACATTCACTTTTCAGATACCTTAACAAATATTTTTGGAATGGAGTGGTTTCACGCCCGGGACCCCAAAATATCCCGGGCCGCTTCTGATTGAAACATCATGCATTATTTAGGGTGTGATGTGTCATAAAATATATGCCAAGAACGTAACCCGTACTTTCACCATTGTGCCTATGGATAAATAGGTATCGCTGTACGTTTTTTATGTATACGTCGCAATTTTCAGGAACGCATCTCCGACGTATAGCGAAGACTAGTTCATAGCGCTGAAAAGGCAGAATCTCAATAACAATCCTTCAATTTTTCGTAACCAATTTTTTTTATTATTTCGGAGTAATAAATAATTTAAAATGTACGTTTAGATTTCTTCTTAATATTATCTGGAGGAGACGCTCAGACGTATTTCCACCGGGGCACATAAATAGGTACCTTAGATTGCTCTTGCTCGTTTGAATTGGAATGATGGATTTAATATTTCGATAACTATTAAAGGCTTGCGTGTAAAAAGAATTTAGACTGTAATATTCATGTAAATTGTTCCTAAAGCTGAGCTTATAATAAAACTTGGGAAATAATCTTGTAATTGCTTCAAAAATATTCCACGTGTATCCCAACAGCAAATTATGAAGTCTAGAAAATACAGATAAAGGAAACATTACCACGGTAACAGGTTGAGAAAGGGGAGAGAGAGAGAGAGAGTTCTTTTCTTGGTCACAAAGACGTCTAATGTTCTGAATAAACACTTCGTAATAGGGATCGGTTTCATTTTTTTCTATCTACGCTTCATCTGTTTTCCTTTCCTTCCTCGGGTGGAAAAATACCCTCACCTCTTCCCTTCGAATCCCTTCTATTAGGATATAATATCATTTTCTCTCTCTGAATCTCTGTTACTGCCCCGTATCAATGGACTTAAATGGGATAATGAGAAAACCGCTTATAACTCAACAGTTTTTAATTCTTTTACGGCGAAACTTTCAGAAATTACTTGGCAGCACAACTTTTGTCTTTTAATCTGATTGCCGTCAGCATTAAAGTCATGCGTTTGATTCTATGAGCGTTTATTTTCCTCATTTGATTAACACGGGGATGCATTCAGCACGTAAATCATTTGCATATTTAAATTACTTAGAATCACCGTGAAAGTCGGAGACTTGAAGCAACGAACGCCAAAAAGGACGAAATGTTTTTTCCTGCCGTAGATTTTCGAATACGCATCGAATCGATCAACAAATTAGTTTTAATTTGACGCATTCTTCCGTGAACATCTTTCATTTTCAAGGTGAGTTGTATTTTTGCCGGTTTCGTGTAGTTGCATACGATTGACTTGGATAATAACTTCGCGTCGCATCTATCGACACCCACGAAATTTCGATGCTGTTTTGAAGTTTAAACAATACCTTGGTTGTGATAAATAATACGACGGAAACGAAAGTTAAAAAACATTGTTTTTTGTTGATATTGTGTTGATGAAGTCAGATATGGAGATTAAAATTGCTGTTTTTCTTTGGGGATTTCTGCGAAATTAGTGTAAGTACCTTCTTAATATTTGACTGAAAACAGAAAATAAAAATTATATAAATTTATTTTAATGAAACCACTTTTAATATGCACTAAAAAGTAAAAAGTAAATCTTAAATTCACATAATTCAGTATTCGCGAAAATGACGTTTTGGAGTATAAAATTTCTCTAGCGTAACGTTTAACAAATGAATCTTCATTTGTCACACAACTTTTGTATTCCAAAAATTATTTTTACTTTCTTAAACCTTCGATTATGTTAATTTAATATTTATTGTTTACTTTTCAATCAATGCAAAAGTTCATTTCATTAATTGTTTTATTTATATTGTATTTTAACCGAATACTTAATTCGTACATACCCGTCATTTTTGACGGGCAATTACGTTAGTTACGTAGAAGAGCAGACATCATCTCCAAACTCACCTGATGGAACCATTTCTCTCCCTTTTCCTTCCTTATCACTCTTTCTACCGCCTCTCTCCCTCTAATCCAATTCTCCAATATGTCCTTCTCGCTCTGTCTAGAGCAGTGGTTCCCAAACTCGGGGTCGCGACCCAAATCAGGGTCGCTGGGGGTCCTCAGTTGGATCGTGAAGGATCATCAAAAGAGAACTTTCCCGACAATCAGATTGTTATTTATGTATTATTATTGAGAATTGCCTAACCTTTATCAGTCTTAACAGCCGATGCAAACCACATTCCCCTTTCGAAGCTTTTAGCACTTATGCGAGGAAATAGACGGGGAAAAGCAGGAATATTAGATCAACCGAAAACTTTCCATCCGCACCCCCGCTAGCATGGCTTTCATAGATTAATTCTAACCTTTTATCGAAAATGTTCACGAGGCAAAGACCGATCAAATTTGCAGCGAAGTAGAGCGATACAATAGTAGCGTCCACTGGCAGGGGCAGCTATGTTGTATCTTAGCTCAATTAGAAGAATGGGTGGCGAGAGTCCTATTGGTGGTAGGTTTAGGGTCGTAGCAGAAGAACCGTTGATCTAGAGAGATCGAGTCTCTCCCCCTCTCCATTATGCGCCATTTAGCTTCTCTTAATCGTTCCTTCCCCTCTCCCCTTCTTCACCGCCTCCCCTCCCTCCTCTTTGACGTGGCCCAGTCTTAAATTGTAGTCTGTTTGTTCTTCCTATTCGCTCTTCCGTGGCAAGTGATTCTGGAAAGGGAAAGAAAGATTATGGGAGGAGAGTGGGATGGGTGTGGCAATTTGCGGTTTGCAATCATACACTTTGCTACGCAATCGATTGATTGTGGTTTCGCTCATGCAAGTGCGGAAATATCAATATCGTTAATTTTTTAAATGGCTAATGCCGGGGAATTAACAGAAGGACTTACAGTCTTTTCCATGCAGTTTTTTTTCGTATTCGAGGGAAAATGTTTCGACTGTCTTTTTCATTTGCACAATTTCGACCTTACTCTTGCATTATATTTTCTGCTCCGTTATGATTTCTGTAATATCTAGAATAAAAACGTATTATTCCGCTTCTTGATTAGCATTCAAATTTTTCTGCATAAGCCGATGTAATATAGTTCTATTAGATATTCTTGATTGCGCTTTCGAGGTTTTTCACAAATTTTACTCGCGAAATAAAATTTATGAAGTAATGAAATTTATTCCACATGGGATTTTAAAATTCTATACATTTATAAGATATTTCTTGAAACCAAAATTAGAGATGTATCATCCAATTAATTATATTATTTTACTACTACTTGCGTTAATTTGTTTCCTTTTTTTAAGTAAACGGTTTAGAAATAAAATTGTTAATGAACTCAGATTATTCCGTTGGTTCGAATGGCGAAACATCCAATCTTCGCCTTGACTGCGCGAAAAATAAATCGTATTGAGAGTTCATTCCGTAGCATTGCGCCGCAAATCGTCATCGACCGAAGGCAGCCGAGACACAATTTGGTGGGCTGAATAAAGACCCGCGACCGAAATGCGAGTGCTCTCCCTCCCCCTTCCACACTCCCCTCTCTACCTCCCCATCTTCCCTCCCTTGCCTTCACGCTAAGTCTAGCATCTCATCGACCAAGTGCTCGTACTTGCTAAAGTGAGGCAACCGAGAAGCGGCCCCACGGGCGGTCCGCCACACTCTAATACCACCCCCGCCTCACCCCTATCCAGCGGTCTCATTGCCGCGAGGGTGAAGGAGTAAACAGGGAATTTGGGAGTAAGTCTGGATAACTGGGAATGACTCGTTTGAACCATAATCCTCCTCCCTCACATTCCCTCCCCCTCCCTCCCATTCCTTCCTCTCTCTCCTTCACATTCCCTCCCCCTCCCTTATATTTCCTCCCTCCCATTTCTTTCCCCTCTCTCCCATTCCTCCCCCTCCCTCACATCCCCCCTCCCTTCCTCACATTCCCTCTCCCTCCCATTCATTTCCTCCCATCCCTCCTCTCTCCTTGGAATACGCCAATACTCGCGAAGCTTCCCTTTTGCCTCTTTGGTATCGAGCAGTTGTTGAAAACCGCGCGATTCATGTTTGTCATTTGCATGAATCTGCGCATCATACAATTTCAATCATTTGAGGTACATTTTGATCGATTGTGCTCTTTCTAAGGTTTTATAGTTATATTTCAGCTATTCTCAGCTTCGCAATATTTCCATCAATTTCTCTCCTTCCTGTTATTCTCAACGCTTTATAATTTTAAGTGATAAACTTCAAAGTTAATTACGCAGCTTCAAGATGCGTTTATAAGGAATGATTTGCATTGTTATTCTGCTCTCACAAGCCCGCACATGCATCCTTGGAATTAAATGCTCCGTGAGACAAATCCTTTCGTTCCTTAAAAGCATCCATTTACGCAGCGGTTTTTATGTAGATAATCTTACAGAATACGGTTTCGCCGACATTTATTTCTGTAATAGTAAAAATGGTAAAAGAAATTCATCGAAGAAGAGCATTTGATATCGTTTAAATTAATCGAAATTATTCGTTTTCTACGGTGACGCTCGGGGGCATATATTAATGCCCGAGTAAAAATAATGATTTTTAAAATTAGGATATCCTGGACATTAAAAAATAAATGTTTTCAAATATAGTTTTTTATTTTTCTATCATTTTCGATGTATTTGACCGACTACAGTCGGGATGGTACATTTCTACCCGTTATGCACACTCCAATTTAGGTCGTCGGTAATCATTCCATCCCATGCACCAGCATTTAAAAAATTTTTCAAGACGTAACGAGCGAAAAAGTTGAAGTCATCTTGATGGAGAAAGAGAACAGGGAAATTACTGAAGGTATCTTTCGAGGAAAAGGGAGGGGAGAGTGGTCAGTGATGTCTTCTGGTCCTAGCGGGAATGTGGGAGGGGAAAAGGGGAAGAGGGATGGGGAGGTTAGGAAGGGGTGGAGAGGGGAGAAAGGGGAGGAGAGGGGAGAAAGGGGTGAAGAGGGGAGAAAGGGGAGGAGAGGGGAGAAATGTGAGGAGAGGGGAGAAAGGGGCGAAGAGGGGAGAAAGGGGCGAAGAGGGGAGAAAGGGGTGGGGGAGGACAGATTCCATGAGAGTGGGAGTTGATGTGTAAGTAGGAGGAGCTAGGATGTCAAGAAGACTCTTCCGGCCAACCAGAGTAAACCCCTCTCAGACAACTTTTCAGGCATCTTCGCATACCATCCCATTTTTCCCAACCTTCGAAAAATTATAATCCATCCCACGCTTCCCTTTCTCCCTTCCTCTCTCTCTCTCTTCCCCCCCCATTCTCCCTTCCTCTTTCGCCCTTTCACTCTCTCTCCACTTTCTCCCTTCCTCTATCACCCTCTCTCTCCACTTTCTTCCTTCCTCTCTCACCCTCTCTCTCCACTTTCTTCCTTCCTCTCTCACCCTCTCTCTCCACTTTCTTCCTTCCTCTCTCACCCTCTCTCGCCTTTGTCCCTTCCTCTCTTTCCAATTTCTCCCTTCCTCTCTCGTCTTTCTTTCTTCCTTCCTCTTTTTTACTTGCAATCTTTTACGTTTCTTAGGAGAGATTTACCCTATGAATTACATGCTTTTTTAATACATTTCTGCCAACCCAAAATAATTATGTTGCCTTTTTGCTTAAATTTTAACTAAATTAAATAAGATGATCATATTTTATAATAAAATGTCAAATGATCTTTATTAAGTTCATGCAGTGAATTTTCATTCGAATTAAATATAATAGCGTAGTAATCAGATTTATTAACGATCAACTATCTGTTAATTTCCCGCTTAGAAAGTCGTTAATTTGAAATTTTGTTTGAAATAAAACTGCACGAATTACAATATCTTTTATATCCGTTACATGATGTCCACTTTAGTATATTTTAATTATGGAAATAATTGCAATCAAGCTAAATATGGGTTTATTTTGAATCACAACTTGTAACCTTTCCCTGCCATTTATAAATTGATCGATGAAATTTTATCACATTATAAAGATGAACAAATTATCCGAGAAAAAGGATAAACCGAAGGGTTTGTCTCTGGACAATTATAGTACAATCATAGACATTAATCCATTACAGATTATAATTATCTAAACGCCAGGCATAAAATCAGGCATCTGTGGCGAAAAACAAGATATCGTTACAACTACCTCTTTCGATTAGTATCACCTGCTGCAGTGCCCTAAATACCAAACTACCTCAACGCTCCTTTTCAGAAGTCCCTTACCCGGATGCATACCTGCCAACTTTCAAATATGAAGAATCGGGAGATATTTTGCTTCTATTGCCTTGCCTCGAAACTGATTTTCCCGGCATATTCATTACCGAAATGCCAGCATGTAAGGGCCTTCGAGCGGCACTGATGGATAACGTTGAACGTGAACCAATCTTGAATCTAGTTATGTCACTAGTAGATTACGATGGTGGGATGATGTATGCCCCGCAGCAGTGGCGGCTCGTAGCTAAAATTAGTGGGGGTGCTGCTCCAGAAAATTTTTAGCCTTTGTTTTAAAATTGTGTAAAAGGAAAAAAACATGTATAAAAAGAAAATTTATTCAGGAACTTGATAAAATCTTAACAAAAAAAACCAAACATTTTTTACTTACTTTAACTTAAATTGTTACAGTTCAAGCTTGATCTATTCATTTAAAAATGAAATCCATAAAAGAACCGAAAAAAATGAATCAAATAGAATAGCTGGAAGCAGAATAATAATCTAATTCTACACTCTTCTACACTTTATCACATTCAAGAATATGGTACACGGTTTTTAAGCACAACACACGCTGAGTAAAAAAAAACTTCCTTCCACCATCACGCCAGAGCCGGCACTGCGAGAGCAACAGTGCTCTCTCTACCTGGCAATCCCGCCTTCCTCCCCACCCCCCCCCCCCTCCTATGTGCGCATGCGCACAACAGTCAAACACCACGTCGCTGGCACTGTGAAGCGCACAGTTCCATACAAAGATTTTTGTATCTTTTTCATAAACTGGGGTATGACTACTGAAGTACTGACATTAAGCTTAAGGAATATATATTGTACTACAAAAATAAAGAAAGAATTAAAGAAAAAAGGACTCATTATATTAAATGTTATCGATAATATCAAGTGGAAATAGGGGGTGCTGCAGTTCCGCAGTGCCTATACACGAGCCGCCACTGCCCCGCAGTACTCTTATGCGTGAAGAAAATTAACAATGCACCTGCATGATCGGCACAGCTATATAGCAAATTGTGTTCAATAATTAATGATGGAAATAAACATTCAGCATGTATAACACCTTCATCTTTAGCTTTTAAAGTGCAATCTAGTTTTTGATTTTTTCTACGCACTTAAAATTATCTTAATGTTTCTTTGTTTGCATATACTTAACAATGTTTCACTCTCCGCAATGTAAAAGAAAAGAATCGAACCTGCACACACTATGTACAGAAAGTCACCTTTCCTGGGTTCTGTAAAAAAATAGAAACTCTTGCAAATACGTCTTCTTGAAAATTTTATCGTATTTTTTACAAACTTGAGGGATATAATTAATTTTTAAAATAAATACACACCTCATCAATACTAAAATTTACTAATGCATAAGATCACGCAGCTAATATCCACACAATCAGATCTCGCTGCAATTACATTTTGAATAGATAGTATATCGACCTCAAATCCGAATCTCATCATAATAATAGTTAAAATCGATTATATCTCCCGCTTAAATACACGAATCTGTGGTCCGCAAAGTGACGGATTTTAAAATGAGATTTTAATAGAAAGAATGCAATTTCAAAGTTCATAAGGAAAAGTCGGGAGAAAAACTTGACTAATCGGGAGAATGGGTCAAAAATGGAGAGTCTTCCGCATAATGCGGGGAGAGTTTGTAGGTATGCGAATCTCATCTTCGGTCTCCTCTGCAGTAACATACTAAAATGCTTCCGCGATTCCAATTCAGTCATCCGACTCCTCGTTTCCATCGGATCGCAGAAAAACTACGTTTTTGACCACCGCCCTCAATGCCTTTCTCCAATTACCTTTTTCCCCATCCTACGAATCGATGGTCGCAGAGAATCCTCTCGGCCACCGTCCCTCTCCAATGCCACTCTGGAAACGCGCGTGTTCCGACTCGTCCGCATCCATCTTTACGCGGGGAGAGGGGGAGAGATCCACCCCTCCTGCACACGCTCTCCTCCCTCTTCAATCCTCCGGCGTTCGACCTCACTCCCATCGCTACACAGGGCAGTGCTTACGCGCTGACCGCCTGGACGTGACTCGAGGACGTAACGCATTCGCTTTTACGGACATTTAAACGATTCGATGCACGGACTCGGTACAATAAGGGTCTCGAACTTGAACCGCGTGCGTCTTTCCTTACCCTTCTAAATGCGAAACGAAGGAGAGAGAGAGAGAGAACGATGGAAAAAAGTGAAGGACGAATTGCGTCGTCGTTTAAGACTAAGTAAGAGGGACGTAAAGGACGACGTAAAGTAAAGTCGGATTTTGAGAGTCGAGCGGAACGAGACAATAAGCTTTCCTTCCTTCCCTCGAGATGAATGGAGGAGGGCTGTGAGATTTCGGTGACGTTTTGCGATTGGATTAAGAGTCTCGTTTCTACGGCACGATAGTAAAGCGGTTGTTATAAAAACAAGTTCGACCGCGGATGAGGTTTAAAATTGCCTATATCCGTTTGTTTATTCTTATTAATTTGAGAATGGCTTTTTTCGGACGCGTTTTTAAAACGATATCGTTACGAATGTGTCGTATTATCGCTGACCCGTTCCGATGAAATCTACGAGGAAATGCGCCTTTCGAGAGAATAATTAGATTTTCTCGAATTGCCTGTACGATTACCAGTGCACGTGGGGCCTACCCCGGGGGAAAGAACTGTCTTCGCGTTTCGCAAATCTCACCGACGCCAATTTTAATGACTTTTGATAAATGTACAGATGGAGTACGTGGCCATATTACAGATTAATCTTGCTCCCCCTGTACGGGGCGGCGTGGGTTCCGTCGCAAGATTAAATGATGGACCTTCACTTGAAAAAATATTGATGAAAGCTAACAGTTAATTGTCACAAGCGAGTGCGAAGTTTCATTACTTATTATCTTTTATAAGTAGCGGATTTTGAATATTATTTCGTGCACACGTATTTATGTGTTAGAATCGATATAATCTGATAATTATATTGTTTATTAGGGGACCATTCCTTGCATATTTTATTTATCAATTAAACTAAAAATGACCGCTGATCTTTACTGTGTGTCTATGTATTTTTGTAACATTATTGTATCGATAATATAAGAAAATAATATGGCCAACTTTGTTTGAAAACATAGGCAATAAGCTTGACAGGCAAATTTATTTATTTATTTTATTTATTTCCATGCGGCCCCTAAACAGCCGTAATCGGCCTGATTGGATCACTAGAGAAATAATTAATTTTCTTGCTGGTAAATGGCGAAAGCGCGATGATTTGTATCTCAAATTCAAACTGGGCCAAATAGAATAGTCCAAAATATGTGGCGGGCCGTGTTTCATAATAATGGGCCTAAGCATGAAAATTAAACCTTTTTATATCGTTTATCATCTCTTTGTTACTCCGGCGTTTTCTCGTCAGCGCTTTCCACCTGCAGCAGAGACAATGCAATGAGGGGACGGTAGGCGGCCCACGCCCTACAACATATAGGGATTTCCAGAGATGCAAGGAAAGATTAGCGCGAGAGTGGGAGAAGCGAGCCTAGACGTCAATTCCGCGGACGGAAAGAATAGAAGAAGGTGGTGGCGAAGAGGTATGCAGACTGAAAAAGCCGCGAAGAATGAAAAGAGTTGGAAATGAGAGAGAGAGGGGAGGGAGGGAAGGAGGGGAGGATGCGAAGGGAGGGGGGACCTTCTCGGAAAGTGGGCGGAGCCAAGACACTGCGGCCGTTTGTCAGACCAATGGCGTGCCTCGATGGGAGGGAGCCTCTTTCACGACAAAGGAAGCTGCGGGAAGGAGGGAGGGGGGGTGAGGGTAAGGGAGGGGAGGGGGAAAGTATACGGGATGAAGCGAAGGATAGCGTGAGAGGGAAAGGAGGAAGGTATAAAGGTTAGGTCTCAATTACGGGGGAAGGAGGGAGTGGAAAGTTGAGGTGGCAGGAGGGTGTGGTGGTGAATGGACTGTGAGAGAGTGAATCCATTTTGAGAATTTTTATGCAACCGTGTAATTATTCTCTCTCTCTCTGCCTCGTTATGCAGTGATCGTATTGTCGCCGTCCACATCCCGATTCGAAAGCAGCGCCTGTGTAAACGCCGTCATTTGATTTGCTATGAAGTTGCCCGTTGTCCTTACGACTTTCTAATTTATAGATGCATAAAAAGCTATAAATTCTCTCTTGGAAATACAGTAATTCTGGAAAGAAAATATTATTTTATTTATTTTTAACCAGCTCTAGAAGTGACGGCTTTTAAAAATGACCATATAACAATCAGTAAGACTTATATGTACATACGTAACAGGATTCGAACCTGAGCTACGCTGACAGCCTTTCTAACAAAGATTAAGCTATAGACGATTTTTACATCCTACTTTGCCATTTTTATTTATTTATATTTAACGTTGGCGACCTTATTCAATGAGCTTACAGTAACAACAAGACGGAAAAGTATACTCCATAAATGGAATACACAGAGATTTTAAAGGCGTTTTAATGGGAAAAACGTATGACACGGTATCGAAAGATTGGGCGATTCTCGAATTTTTATATCCGAAACTATACTATTTGCATGTGGTCTCGTAAGCTTTCTCGTAGTAAATGTTGATCTCTATCCGAATAAATTTTTAAATCTATACTTCACAATTCATATAAGAGTATGGGGGAGAAATATATGGATTTTTTAATTGTTGTTTGCTGAGAGAACCGTCTTCGCGTTCGATGTAAATAAAATACTTATGCAATGTTTTGCTCGAAAACTTCCCGAATTATTATCTCCAAAGCCATAACTCGTAGTTATGTGGTATCGCGGACTATCTTTTTGTAAATTTATCTGAATATATTTTTTAAACTAAACCTCACAGATCATATAAGGGAGTGGGATAGAAAAACACGGATTTTAATTATTATTTGGCGAGAGAACCGTCTTAGAGACCGATGTAAACAAAATATGCGATGTTTTGCTAGGGATTTTTTACAATTTCTATCTCCGAAACTATAACTCGTAATTATGTCCCTCTTTGGCTTAGTAAATTGTTTTTTACCACATATGTCGGCCGTACCTCGTGGTATCACCCCGTTCCCAGTCAGCCTGACTAGTGCTCATTTACAATGTTTTTTTTTTAAATTTACATGATTTTAAAACCTTACGGTGTTTATGATTTTCTTAAAAACTAAGACTAAATATAAACTACTTAATAACACAATAGTAAAAAGACTAGGTCTCGCGGACTTTCTTGTAGCAAATGTTGTTCTCTATCCGAATAATTGTTTTAATCTCTACCTTACAGATCATACTTATAAGAGCTATGGAGAGAAAAGTTTGATATTTCATTGTTGCTTGAAGGGAGCCATGTAACGAAATACGAATATAAGTTAATTAAAGTAATTAAGTAAAGTGGAAGTTCTAATTGACAGATTAAGTTCAAAATTACAGTTAGGCGATACATTTTAATAACGATCACCCATAAATAATTTAATTAAAATCCGTCCAGCGATTTAGGAGATGAAAGTTATGACGGACGGACGGACGGACCAGACATGCCCATAAGGCGTTCCGCTATTACCGCTTCGCTGGTAAAAAACGCCTAAAAAGGAATACATAAAACCACGTCTTGGCCAAAATACAAAACGGCGACCCTAGGAATGGGATGCGCTAACCATCACTCGAACAAGGCGGTTTGCTGTTGAATTTTTATCTTCCATTATTATTTTTCCTTTTATCACCGACCATTCTGGACGGCGCAATAATGCACAGTTTCCTGCGTGTGTGAGCCCTTTCTTCTATAGCAGGGGCTTTTATCCAGGGGTTCGTCCAGAATTATAAATTGGTACGCGAAAGTATTAATAACATATAATTATTTCTTATTTCAACTTTCACGCATGATTTCGGAGTCAAATGCTGTGATTTTAAGACTACGAATAACGATATAAATGGCATTAACAGTTTTATTGACACGGTGGTACTAGGAGAAAAAATCATTTCAATAGTTTCGCTTATCTCTTCAAAGAATCCTATTAACTCTAATTGAATTATAATAATAATCATTTTCACAGAAAATGGGAGTTTTGGAAAGTACACTAAAACAAATTTATGAACATGATTTATCTATTTCAATGCAAGTTTTGCTCATTTCTTCGTCGATTTAAATATATTATGTGAAAATGCTCAAAGGGGTGCGTCAGAGAAAATGTCGAAGAACTAATATAGAGACAGCTAGTTGAATTCCAGAGCTCTATATCACGCTGCTTCAAATGAAAATGATCAGTGGTTCTTTGAAAGAACGACAGAAAAGAGAATTTAATCGCTGGTACAATGTATTAATTAGTAGGTATATAAATGCTCATATTTTGAAAAATTTTACGTGATTTTGATAGAAATAAACGCGGTTCTTCGGATCATATTTATGAAGTTCAGGTATGGCCTGTTGCTGTAAAATTTATTGACATATTATGTGTACAAATGTTGTATAAGTGGAAAAAATAATACCGTTAGCTCTTTAGTTTATTGTTATACTCGATTAAATCATGATGATATGCGTGATGTGATATGATGCGTCGTCCGATACTTTCCTCCAATCAACTGAAATGAATAGCGTGACACCTCAGGAAATGGAACAATGAACATTGTGGGAAAGTCACTTTCCAAGAGACGGCGATCCAAGCATATTACTGTATATCCATCATAATTAACGAGAGCCGTATCTTGTTGTTAGATGTCTACTACCTGGCTAAAATTCGTATTTGGTTTTCCCAAACCTATTAAGACACTACTACCAGCTCGATCCTAGATAATTATTTTTATTATTTCATTATTTTTTTTTCATTATTATTACCTGCAGGCACTATACATTTACATTCACTCAATCGGAATTTTTTGGGAAATTACGGAAGTTTCTATTTGAGCATCGAATTTTAGATACATATATTTTGAAGAAGAGTCACAAATTCTGCATTTAACGCTCAATAATCGCTGCCCTCCAGAATTTTTTATCCATATTTAATATACTATGTTTTAGCAACTGAGCGTAATATGACGTCATGTCGTATTTGCCAAGGGAACTCCGCCCAAGGGATGCATAGCGTAGGGCCGGAATATATCTGAGGATCGGTTCGCTTACTTATATTTTAGTATGTTGTATTTCTGTGTAAACTACGAGTAATGCAAACTATCATTCTGATAAATAAAAGTGCATTAATCTTTAATATTTTTCCCGAAATAAAAAAATAATCGACTATTCTCGTACGAGATATTTTTGCTTTCTAAAAGGAAAAATATTTCTACACAACGTCGCACCATCGTCTGCGAACGAGCCTCTTGTGAAATAGAACGTCGAATCATTGTAAAAATACCTATCGATCTGCTTTAGCAGTCAAAGACAAACCCTAACATTCTACATCACATACGTACCTTTAAGATGAATAATCCGTTATCATTAACTAGACCTGCTTCATAAAGCGTAATCTCTTCCTCCTTTTTAAGTTTCTTCTTGACAAATAACAGTAGAAACGCTTCGAATGATATTCCCACGGCCAAATCCCGAAGCCGCGGCTGCGACTCCTTGGTGCACGCGTGCGCCTTTGCTCGCATCGCTTCCACTCCTTCATCACCCTCTTTATCCGCACGTCCGACAGATGGATCTTCACCCAGAATTCCCACGGTCAGCGCACGTCAATGGACCATAACGCCGCCCCGCGAACTCATTAGCATAACCTGATCTCGTAGATCGCACACGCGCGCCTTGAAAGTGGCGTTCTCCCTCGATGCGGCTCTCTCTCTCTCTCTCTCGTGCTGCTGTGGAAAACGAATAAAAAATCGCGGCTCCTTTCTTTCCTTGTCTTCGAAGAGGTTTATATTCTCCCTTCGATCGCTTCTCCGTCATTTATAGAGAGTGGAGGGGGCGTTTTTCGCACCCAAGGCTGAAAATGGAACACGAGGAGATGCGATTTCAAATAGAGGCGTAAAAAATATATCCACGTATTCTCAAAATCAGCCCGATTATATCGGACGAGATATCGAATCTCATTTCCGTTTGTTTTTGGTAACGGTTGCGATTAGTCGATGTTTGCCTCCAAAATTACTCTTCAAAGATCCTAAATCGCCTTACGATTCATTATTTGGTTCGTCGCTTGTTATATCTTTACAGATGAGCGATTCTCAAAGAGATATTAAAATTCGTTCTTATCAAATTCTTGATGAGGATGGTAATTTAGTGACATTTGGAAATTTTAACGATGTGCTTTCGACCACCGGAATTGAATGCATTTTAAACGAATTTCGGATATCAAAAAAATCTAACGAAACCAAAATAATCATCTAAATACGTAAGAAATATATTTAGAAGTATATCATTAAAAGCAAATAATTTGTTTTCTTTTAAAATGTTGCTGTTTTTCGGTGGCTGAGTTTGTAATAACGCATAGAGACTGAAATGGATTTCTAATAAAACATTTTGTCAATTAATATCATAATGACTTATTACATATTGCTCAATACCTATTATAAGAAGTGCGAGTAATAATAATACTTACCTCAGCTCTTCAGGCGGAAATGATTTTTCCAGAACCCATTCCTTCACAACACGATCAGGAAAAAAACAAAAGGTTTCTAATCCCAGGAAAACGTACATCACATCCCTTCCTTTTTCCAGAAACTAGGCGGACCCATTGTTACACGCGTGCCAAAAGCACAAACACAGGCTCCTTTTCATTTGAAAATTTTATCCTCGAAACTGAACATTAATAAGACCACCTTAAAAAGGCGGCAGTCTTTAACGACCTACGAAGAAAAGATGCGCGATTCCATTGCCGTCTCTCTATATCCCGTGGTGTCCCGTGAGGTGGTTGGGAGGCACCACACCCGCCTCACCACTCCAGCCTCCATCCGCGCAATTCGTCGCACGCTATTATTTTTCGGGCGTTGAGAGAACGCCGCTCCAAGAGACACGGACCACACGGGTAGCTACGTAGACGGTCTCGCACCGCTCTCTCCCTCCCTCCCATTCCTCTTCTTCCTCCTCCACCTGTCTCTATCCACTCCCTCCCTCCTCTTCCTCCACCTATCTCCACCCACTCCTTCCCTCCCATCATTTCCTCCATCTCCCTCTTTCCTCTCATCCCCCACCTCTCTCCATCCGTCTCTCCCTCTCTCTCTCTCCCTTTCTCGGCGTTTCCACGAGAAGTATTAAATGACATAAATTAAGAGGGCAGCAGCCGTGCCTTGGGAAGCGGGCAAAAGTGCTCACGCCCAACCCATTCGTGTAAAAGGGACTCCTCTCTTTCTGCCTCCTCTTCAACGCGCCTCGTTTCTCTCCCTCCCTCCCTCTTGCTTCCCATTCCTTCTTCATCCATTGTTATCCATTATCTCCTCTTTCCCTTCGCTTCACCTTCTTATACTCTTTGTCCACTCTTGATTTACAAATGACAATTCACTTCACTCAAGAGAAAGAGAGAAACGTTAAGAGTTTTCTGTTTTTGCTTGCCGCAGTTCCAATAGATGAGATGATATTTTTATAAGAGAAAAATTGCAAACTATTGCTCAATTATCTTTCCATTTTGAAATATTCTTCTCGGTATGAAAAGTTTTCTTCATCAATTTGAAACACTTGAGGAATTAAAGGATTCTGTCAATTAACGAATGAAACGAATTTGATCGGTGAGATAATTTCCACGAGTGGATTTTAGACGGAGAAGCTCATACGACTTACTTCGTGATCAGACGAAGCAAACTTTGAACTGAACTGCCGCGTAAGAAGAATATTTTTTGCATCGAGTTAGTGCTAATCCCAATAATAAGAATCATGTTAATCTGCCTGGCGTTGGCATGGAATTCATACCTGTGGACTGGTCGGTTCGTTATATGTACGTAATTCGATGCCTCAGCGACAGGCGAGTTTTCCTGTCGCTTCCCTCGATCGACACCGCTCTCTTTGCTATTTAACGCAGCGCTTCTCAACATTTTGCATCTTGCGTCCCACCAACTATTTTGTCAAAAAAACCCTGATCCCACCACGATAAAAACAAAATCTCATATTTATTATCTCATATTATATTTACGTCAAATTAATTTTGGTATTATATTAATAATACATGAAAATTATTAAGGTCCTTAAATATTTCAGTATTTTGTTGATAAAAGGCTTTATAATAATTATTTTCGAAATTTCACGTCCCATCTAGAAGACCTTCGAGTCCCACAGTTGAGAAACTGATCTTGTAGATACGCGGCAGCAAAGACGCAAAGATGGCGCTCCCGCGTATCCTTAAATGAGGGCATTCCTAAACCTTTTCACACCGAGAACTCATGCCTTAATATTTTTTTATTGCGTAGTCTTTCCAATTTTTTAAACCACTTCCCTTGTAAGTTCACGTATTGTTAATTGAAATTGATAATGCAGGACGCAAGATAAAAAGGAAAGAGCCATACTGCTACAAAGTCCACACCGGTGAAATTTCACTTTGTGAAATGTTCAATTTGCCATTACTGTTTATTTCATTCAAATTATATTTTGTTAGTGAGAGATGGTTACTATACTACTGTAAATCCAACGCTTTAACATTTTCATTTAGGATAACCTCTTAATGCGACTTGCTTACGTTAGACTCAATGCTTCGCGGCCAATGGACGGGCAGTGGCACGTAATTTGAAAAACACTTCTCTCGACCAGTATTGCCCAAACTTTTCGGTTTGAGGGCCGCATGGCCTACTTCCGCACTCATCGCGGGCCAAACGAAGGAGGAAATATAGTTGAAGAATAATTTAAGGAAAATAAGCGGTGAAATCGGGGTCAATATTACATGATTTTATATTCATTTAAAATTAAATTTATTGCATGCACTAAGGGGCTTGAGAGGGATATGCGAATTACATATATTATTTTTATAATTTTCATTTCACTTGCGTCGCATTGTGTCCTTAAATTCCCAAACTTAAGGCGAGCCGAATTAAAACAATCCACGAGTCAAATTGAAACACTTGGTGGGCTGGATGTGGCATGCGGGCCGCGGTTTCGGCACCACTACTCTAGACCAGTGATGCACAACCTTCTTCTATCGAACGGCCACAATAGTAACTTTTCTCGGATCTGCGGGCCGCAGTATCAATTTTCTCTTAGCCTGCGGGCCGCATTATGGATACTTAAGATACATAAATAAAAAAACCCAAGTACACATTTTTATATTAATTACATTTTTAGTTGAAATAATGTTTGAGTCATTCTTCTAATGAATTAATACGGCGTAAATGAAATATTTCGTGTAAGCAAGTAGTTCCAACTAATACACACATTAAGAAATTAATTTCTTAATATCTTAGCTAAAATTAAAGTCTATTTAACGCTGAACTCTATCACGATTCAGAGCAATCTCGTAGCCTGCATTTTCGAAACCAATCGTGTCAAATCAGGTGTAATGCTGGTTTTCTTCAGCCGCATGATTGGCGTCAAATTTTCATCTATCAACTGGTTCCAATATATTGATTTGTTTAGTTCCATTAATGAGAATATAACTGCTTACGAACAAACTTATAAAAACAGCGTCTCGTCACTAACATCTCCACTGCCTTTTTTTATAGATTCAACAAAATACGT
Source organism: Tanypteryx hageni (assembly GCA_028673005.1). Classification (NCBI taxonomy): domain Eukaryota; kingdom Metazoa; phylum Arthropoda; class Insecta; order Odonata; family Petaluridae; genus Tanypteryx; species Tanypteryx hageni. The sequence goes on from CM054117.1 coordinate 14,377,220, forward strand.
TACATAAGTATATAATGACACGATAGATTTATCATAATTATGTATAATAAACCAATAGATATGATATAACATTAAAATCCATCTATTTTTGCGTTCTTAGTCGTTTTACCTAAGTTATAGAATGAGATTCTTATTTTGGCAATGATAAAATGAAAATCCAATCGTCCGTGCAATCCTACGTCAATGTCTTGATTTTGTATTTTTTAAATATTTAAATCTTAGTTTTAAAAAGTTCCTACGTGTCAGTCATTCCTGTGTTACTCGAGTTAAGAAAATCGTTTTGGGATTAGAATTCTGCCTAATGGGCCGACCAAAATTTTACCATTCCGAACACAAGGTATGGGAAATTTAATCCTGAAAAAATGACTACTCCCTCTGGAATTTCTTTAGATATCTTGTATACGTAGGGACAAAGTGAAAACATACAAGAAATTGTTTATGAAGGAGTAGTAAAAATTGAAAGGGTAAGGTAAGAATAAACTAGTTTTTTTAGATCATCCTATTGGCCTGCTGTGTTACACGAATAAACGCTGTCTCTCCACTCCTGTGTTACGTAAATTGTCATAATATTGTATTCAATATAACGCGCTAATTTTTCATTAAGTAGAAAAAATAACGATTTTATGTTTAGAGATTTAATTTAAGAAAAATGCTTAGATAAATGATGCGCGGCGCGACATGTTGATATTGAAATAAAATAAAGTCACTAACTTGTAAGGCATGATTGTAGAACCCAGCAAACATTGTCATCTGTTGCTTTAACTTGGAATAAAATTTTTCGGAAATCTCATTCTAAAAATTAGCAATCTCTCTAAATTTCACACAGCGGTACATTCGCGGAAATATGTTATATATATAAGTGTAAAAGTACAAACCTTAAAGGCAACGAGGAGATGCTTCTTCGACCGCTAACAATGAATGACTGACGAAAAGTGACTGGAAATTATATGGAGTGAGAGTACATGCAGCATCAGAATATGTGAGACCTACGGCTTTCTTCCAAGTTCTCTGTATTTGATGTTTAGTTTTGGCGATTCTATTTTCTATAATAATCCATGAAGATGATTAGTCAAAAATACACATACGCGCGCTTTGATTTACTAGCCGGGCAGCAGATGCTTAATGAACTCAAATCTTTCGATTGGGTTGAGCCTTGTTCTATGTTTAAATTCTTCGTTTATCTCGGCTCATCCTCACAGCACCAAATTTCTTTCGTGAGAAGACACTGAAGTGTCAAGCATTTTTTCCCCTTTCCCTCCAACCCACATTGCATTTCTTTCTCTCCTAAGCCTTTATGGAAAATAAGATGATGAGCTATGTATTAATAAAGAGAGAAACAACAAGCAGAGCTAAGGCGTTTACATTCATCAAATAATAACATGGGTCACATTTAAGGCCCGAAAAAATCCCGAATAGAATCGACCACTTAGCCCGAGAGAGGCACTCCTCCGTCCACACCACCTCTCCGTCCGCCGGAGTGCCGTGCACATGAGTCCCTTTCTCACGAGACTGCTTCTTCAGTTTTGGAAGCCATGATCGCATAACTCATCTTTTAAGGAAAGTTAACTTTTAGGACACCAAGTAAAACACTAATGAATTTTATTTACTCGTTCCGACGTTCGCAATTGTCTTGGGGCGTCAATACCTTTTCCAGAGATATTCTAAGTATACGTTGCTGATGGGGGAGGGGGGTTATAACCCCCAAACCTCCTCCCCTTTGGATACGCCACTGGATAGGGGTTCTTTGAAAGGAAGACACCATTCTACATTTTAGGCCCCCGCGGGTGGCGCCCAATCAACGGCCCTCGAAGGGTTTTTGTGAGGCCCGCGAAACTATGATAAGTAATCCGAAGAATTTAACTCACAAATTCATAATTTTTATGAAAATTTTGACAGTAAAACTTTTAATATCGGAATGTTAACCATAAAAACCTTATTTTTAATTGATTTTCTCTTATATATTACCTCAAATATATAGGTAACTTCCAATTTAAACTCTAACCCGGTCCGCCGAAGAATCTAATGCGGCCTGCCGAAAGATTCGCAACCACCCATGCGGCCCGCCATGTTAAAAGGTTTGGCACAACTGCTCTAGACCAGTGTGGTTCCCAAAATGTTTTGTCTACGACCCAAAATTTGAAATCGCATTCAGCTTGCAACCCAAATGGTACCGGTACCTATTCAGCACGTCAGCAAATCGCCGTAGGTTTGTTGGAATAATATTAAATAAAACAGTTACAGAAAAACTGTAGACAATATCGCTCAATTTCTTCCAATTTTATTTATTTTGCATAAGGTTCAATTTTTGAAGTGGATGCATGAAAAACAAAATGGGACCATTGAATCAAGTCATTCCTTCACTAAAATTTTAGGAAAGTTTTCAAATTTTTTTGGAACAAAGGAAGCTGCAAGCACTAATTTACTTGAAATTAATAAAAATATAGACATCACTGTTTGCTTGGCCGATTGTTAAGTGGCTTCCAAGATGCTGTTGCACCTTCGTGATCAGCTGATCCAGTCGGGGTTAATATTGATGGAGAGAGCGCAGCGCAAATCATGCTGAAGATCAAGTTTATTTCTTGCCTCTCTTGGTGGCCCTTCTTTACATTTATTCTTCTAGTATAGAAAATTTACACTTTTTCACTTTGGGACTGAGGGTCATCCGCGAGCCGTCATAAGGCCTTCGCGGCCCTGGGTTTGAGAACCTCTGCTCTAGACCGAGGTTGTCCAACATACGGCCCGCCGGAGGTTTTCATGCGGCCCGCGAGAGGCTTTCATCCGTTCAGCAAACTTTTTGTAACAATTGCATACAAATTAAATTTACAAAAACTTTTAAGTGGTTCTTTATTAAGGATATTCAATGCGCTTGTGTTGAGGTGCATTTTCTCAATAATCAGTCTTTGATTATTTAAAAGTTCCTTCTCCATCGCGATTCCTGATACTGCAGTCTCAACCGCAGGGCCACCGAGAGGGCGGGGATACCGGGGCAAAATCCCCGAGGCCCGGGCCTCTGGGACCCGGTCTTATGAGCGGTCACAATACTTTCCTATCGTAAAACACGGGTGCAAGGAACGCCGTCAACCGATTTCAAGGGGTGGCATTTCGTCCCTTCCCACTTTCCTTTTCTCAGCCCTCGACTTGGGTTTTCCCCACTCTGCCCACTGCTTTTCTATCTTCCCTTAGCGCCGTATGCCATCTCCCCACTTCTCTCATTTTCCTCCCCTTGTGCTGCATATGGTGACAGGGTCCCAACAATGCGTCTTTTTAGCATTCTTCACTTAATTATCCTTCTTTTCGATTGAGTTGTCTTTAGTGGTTTGTTCGTAATGGCCGCCCTTTCTTCGCCTGCAATGAGAACGGGGGATGGTAAACCGTTATGTTCCTACACATTGGAGAACTCACATAGTTCTCTCTCCTACCACTTCTTCCACCAACTTTGCATTTGGGAATTTCACGAAATACGTTAGCCCTTCTCTCCCGTCAGTTCTACAAAGCATTTTGTCAAAGAAACATCAGTCGAGTGAGTTTGGTCTTCTTGCAGCTCTGTGTCAATATAGTGAATATATAACAGGTCTGTGTTTTCATTTATAATTATTTAATAATATTTTGTTGTCTTTGCTCGGCAGTTTATATCAATATTTACTTTTACTTTTTTGCGTTTACGAATGCAGGTGTTACTTAGCGACTTATGGACATAGCAAATTAAAATCAGTGCGGCATTTTAATTGAAGAGGTAAGTTTCGATTTATATTTAAAAATTTTGCCAAAATCCGCTGTTTCTGCTTCTTCCTCATTTAAGTATTTTTACATGAATGAGGTCTCAATAATACTTCCTGCTAGAATAATAGTCTCAATTTAATCGTTTCTTAATTTAAAATGCATGTGACGATCCTTTTAAATTTTGACCTCATAGGGCAGTGTTTTTTAAAAACCTCATGGGTAGTATATTCCGGGATATTTTTTTTAGGTTAAAAAAACAACTTATGTGAACAATGAAACTTCCTTTATTTATTGATTATAAAACACTGCCTTTTCAACTTTAATTTTATTGTTATAATATGGTTTAAGTAGAGAGCCTGTGACATGCATCGCAATCACATTGAATTGATTTTGTATATAAGTTTCCATTTGGTCATTTATAAGAAAATTTCACGCCCCATATTAGCTATTTACATTGGCAGTTAAAACTATTCTTTTACTCCTTTTCTTTTCCTACCTCTATCCCCTTCCCTCTCTCTCTCTCTCTCTCTCCTTACCTCTCTCTTCTTCCCTATCTCTCTCCATCCCTCACCCCCTCTACCCATTTCACTCTCCCTCCATACCACCTTCTTTCCCTACACATTAGAGAAATTGTACCTGCAGCTTTGTATGTACACGGTGCTTCCCATAGTTTGAATTTAGCTATTAGCAACGCTTGTGATATCGCCCCCTTACGTAATTGCAAGGGAACTGTGGGTAAAGTGTATGTTTTCTTCGATACATACCTCGAAAAGGCAGGTTGTATTAAAATCAGTAATTGCGAATAATATTGAGTCTTCTGCAATTTGCGAAAAATTAAAAGAATTGTGCGCCACAAGATGGATAGAAAGACAATTCCGTGACAGCTTTTGTAGAATTACTTGATTCGGTTTTAGAATCTTTAAATATTATCACTGAGTAGCGTGATAGGGACACTTTGTCCAATGCTAATCTATACTTAGTGCATTTAACCAAATTGAGTTTGTTTTATCATTATTTATAGTAAAAAATGTTTCAGCTTATCATTGTCGCTCTGCAAAACTTTGAAAGAAAAAAAATTAGATGAAATACAGGTTATTAACTTAGCAGATGACGTAATTGAGGAATTAAGAAGTTTGCAGATAAATTGTGATTATGAATTTGGTATCATTTTTAAAGAAGAGGCCTGAGTTCGAATCTTGAAGCACATTTCTCAACTTGTGTAACACAGGGATGATTGACACGTAATTTTTTTAACCAAAATTAATATATCTTAAAAATACGACATCGGACATTGATTTTTATTTTATTAATGTCGAAATAAGAATCTCATTCTATAACGCTCATAAACGCGTATTAATTGTATAGGACTTAGGATCAATCTACCAATGTTATTACAGCAGAAATTATTGTTCTTAAAATAGCTTAGGTTGGTGACTGAGAAGAATTACATTGATTTTTTCTTTAGATTTGATTTTCCTTTTTATTTCTTTATTTTATTGTGTATTTTTCCTTTATTTTGCAATAAGAACTTAATATCAGATATTAATTTATTACTGTATTATTTCGAAATTTAATTCTTATTAAGCACGTAAATATTCAGAGATTGTTGTTTTTCATTGAAATTAACTTGGTTATAATAAATAAATATTTATAAGTAAGCATGCATTCAGTCAAGAAAATAATAATTGCAAGTGAATGTCGTATCTTCAAAGCACCGTGGACCCATGACTTCTTTCTTATTGAACATAATGACGGCATATAATGTCTTATATGTCACGAGAAGATAGCTGTTATTAAGGAATACAATGTCAAGCGACATTATTCTACAAAACACTCCAGTAAATTTGACAGCCTCGTGGGTCAAGTGAGAATCGACAAAATTACCTCGATGAAAAAGAATATTATTGGAGAACAATCTTTTTTCAAAGCTGTAAAGGAGAATTCTGAGGAGGCAACCAAGATCAGTTTCTTGATAGCCGAAACATTAGCAAAGAGAGGAAAACCATTTTCTGATGGGGAATTCGTAAAAGATTGCCTGGACATTTTTACATCTGTTGCACGCCCTGATAAAAAGTCGTTAGTCCAAAAAATTAGCCTTTCGCATCAAACAATCGCTAGAATAGTAGATGAGCTGGCATCTAACATTAAAAATACTTTGGTAGAAAGAATTAAGGCGTGCAAGTTTTACAGTTTAGCTGTTGATGAGAGTACAGATGTGCGCGATACAGCTCAATTGGAAGTCTTTGTACGAGGAGTCACCGACACTTATGAAATAATTGGGGAACTTCTTGAACTTTGTCCAATGAAAGGCACAACAAAGTGACAAGACATTTACGATGAAGTAAAACGTCTGTTTATAAAATTTAGACTCCAAGAGAGTAACCTTTGTGGTCTAACAACTGATGGAGCTCCTGCGATCACAGGGAAGCTAATCGGGTTTGTAAATCTAATGCAAAAATCATTGCCACATGAAATTATCACATATCATTCCATAATTCAACAAGAGCAAATTTGTTCAAAGACACTGCAGTTTAAGCATGTGATGGAAGTTGTTGTTTCCACAATTAATTTTATTAAATCACGAGGGCTTAATCATCGACAGTTCCAAACCTTTCTTGCAGAATTAGGATCAGACTATGGCGATGTAATTTACTTCAGTCACGTACGTTGGTTTAGTAGGGCGAACACATTGGCGCGCTTCTACTCTCTGCTAGAAGAAATAAAGGTATTTATGAGAAACAAAGGAAAGGATGTGAGTATCATGGACAATGAGGATTGGCTGAATGACCTTGCTTTCTTAGTTGACAGAATCAAATATCTTGCAGAATTGAATATAAAGCTACAATGCATTATATGAGCATGTTACAGCCTTTACGGAGAAGTGAAAACTGTTTCAAAAGCAGTTACTTGTTAAAAAACTGACCACTTCACAACACTTTCAGCAAGATGTGCTAAGACAGTAAAATTTGAAAAATACGCAACATTGATTAGAAGCCTGAGAAACGAATTCGAGCAGAAATTTGAAGATTTCAGAAATCATAGTCTTGAGCTTACAATTTTTGCTGATCCATTTAGCATAGATGTTAATGAAGTGGAAAATACCTTTCAATTAGAATTAATTGAAGTTCAAGCCAGCAGTCACTTGAGTAGAGCTTTTGTGGAGAATGACATTCACACGTTTTATAGGAAATACGTTAACAAAGAACCCTTTCCAAATCTTTCGAAATATGCCATTCGGTTTATTGCACTTTTTGGTAGCACATATTGTTGTGAACGATTTTTTCACTTATGTAAAGTCAAAGTTGAGGTCGAGGACAGACGAACATTTATGCAATGTGCTTCATATATCCACGTCAAGTGTACGGGGGGACATTGACTTTTTGTGCAAGCAAAAACAATGTCAAATACCTCACTAAATTCTTGTAATTGTAAAATTGTAATTTTCCTATTTGTATATCGAATAAACAATAATCTTTGTGAATCTTGTGAATTTTATTCTTTGAACTTAATTATATTCACATGGTTTTAGTTTTATAGCGTAGTATATTCAACGGACAACCACATGCTGGAAAATTAAGTAGCTTTTCATTCAAACGAAGCTTTGTTTATATTTAGTTCAAATAATTTTTGCGACGGTGTGTACGTTTCTCCAAACCGTTGATTTTATTTCGTTCAGCTTCCGGATACCGTTTTATTTTAACTAAAAACTGAAATAACGCCCTATAAAAACCAAGAAGGTAACTTGGTTGCTTTAATCTCTTATTCCCATGCGAGAAACTTTTGCCATCTCACTTTTGATCTATGATAATGTATATGTATTTGCGTTTTTTCGAAGAGAGAGAGAGCGGCAACCTTTTCTTTCCTCCGCTCTTCCTCTTCCCAACAATCTCTAAGTTCGTGAGGAAGAAGAAGAAACAAAAAATTCGGGATCTGGAATGAGGAATGCGCATTCCGGAATCCTCGCAATTATCGCTCTTTTTCCTCCTCATCCAGCTTCGGCTTAGCCAGCGCCCTTCGAGAGGAAAGGAAAGGAGAGAATCGTTCTGCTCTCAACAGAGGAGGCAACAATCGCTAAAACGCCCTCTCCCCTCCACCTCACTCCCTCACGCCGTTCCCTCTCAGAGAGAAAAAGAGAGAGAGAGAAAAAGAAAGAGAGAGAGAGAGAGGAGGGCCCTCTCGCGGTGGCTGCTGCCGCTGTTCCACTTTCTGACAATGGCCCGATAAATCAAAGCGGCCCCCTCCTCCCCTCCCCTCTTTCCCCTCCCCTTAGCTCTCTCTCTCTCACCTTCTCTCTCGAAGACGGATAGGCAAGAAGGGCGGTTGGCTTATACGTGTTTTTCAGAAAGTTGAAACAAGAGTTTGCATATGATTTTTATTTACTTCTTCGTATTAGTTTTTTTAAACTTTTTACTGCGATCAGATCACTTACTGGTGATAAAAGCAAAAGCAACGGTCACACGGGCTCGCAATATTTAATTAGACTATTGTGCGATTGATATAGCAAACATCCTATCAGTTCTTAATTTTTGGAAGGATAATTTACGGATAAATAATAAATAAAATGTTTATTTTTAGAAGGAGATTCGCTAGATTTGGCGCCTACATGAGAGAGTATCGTGGGATGTTTAAGTTTGGGAACTTCTGCTCTAATAGCATATAGTTTAAAACAAGCTTAGATACATATATTTTAAGAGACATATAATATTATGTGAATGTAATTACTAAAAAAACGATATCTGAGTAACCGTGCTTACTGTTATGATTTAATATATTAGTGTTATCTTCTGAGAATTGAAATGAAGACTGAATTCAGTTTCTGCCTCGTATTCCTCTTTGTAAACGCAATAAGAACGGGTGAGCCATAATACTATATGAGTTACAGTAAAGCATCTTAATAGAATCAAATATAAATGAATGCCTTCTCGGTAAGTAAGTGGTGAAGAAACGATTAACGAAGGACAAAAATAAACTGGCATAAAAGCTCTCTACATTTTACATTCTCATTGATATGAATATGTCATTGTGAAGTAGCACAACGAATTGTGTCGTTTTCTTTTTAGAGATTTATTGCCAACTTTCATAGTCTTCAATCCGCTTCATAATTTGAATGGAAATGTAACGATACAGACATCCTTCTCTCAGTTTTTCTGCTTATTATTTTTGTGGTAAATCACTCCGGCTCCAAAGCATAATAAGTTCCAAGGTACTTCTGGATGTCTCTATTATTTAGAAGGGGATGTTCATGTATTTAGGTAAGGGTGTTGCAAAAACCTTTATCTTGAATCGCAACTGCTATTGAGAACAAAATCGCACTTTGCGCCCGATTCTAGCAATTCACAAAATTACAAAACATTTACTGGGAAAAAACTAATGGAAGTCGGCAATCATGAAAAATTCCAATCCAATTGGCGCGCTTTTCCGTGAAAAGCTTCCTTTTTCTTAGATATTGTGAATGATATGTACCGAATTCCTAACAGAATTCATTTAAATTTGTTCTTTTTCGTTACTACTCCTCCGTTTCCCTTGCTATTTCCCATCGCATACAGCTATACTGAACTCGTTGTTCCTAATGAGACACGAAAGCTCGACGTCGCGATCCATTTTGCCCTCATAAAACGTACGTTCCTCTACATTACCAATTCGGCACTTTATTTAATAGGGGAACGACATATTCTGTAATATATGAATCGCGTAACATTAAATCCTTACATTCGATAAAATGAAATTTCAGTATCCCATAAATAAACACGAAATATGTATTAAAATTTTCAAGGAGAACTGCGAGGAAAAAATCAGCGTCGATGTCATTCCCTCGAAAAATACTCCGCCGAAGTATCTCCTCATGATATACGTCCGCATGGCAAAAGAGATAAATACGACTAAATATTCCGAAATAAAATTCAGCACAAGGCTCCGAGGAGAAGAAGCGGATAACACAGTCCTTAAATGGTTCGATGCTAGAGATCGGATTTAAAAAATCGAGGCGTAGCGTATGATTTGCGAAGCCGCGAGGAGATTATCGAGAGATCCCACGCTCGTAGAGACAGCACTTTACGATAGCTTTGCATTTCTCTCTCCGTTCCCTCTCTCCCTCTTCATCCTCTCCCTCTTTCTCCTCTCCCTCTTTCTCCTCTCCCTCTTTCTCCTCTCCGTTTTACTCTCTCGGCTTATTACGCGGCCTCGTGAGAAAAGCGGGAGTGTCGGAAGCACGTTCAAGAAGATTTTGCGAAAAAAAATGACTGTCGAGGAGATATTTTCTCGCCGATCGCATTTTTCCTCCGACATACTTTTTTCTCCTCTCTCAAAAATATACGACTTACCAGACTCTCAGTTTAATGCGTGTTTTTGCCAAACGAGAGTTGCGAGATTTTTTGCTATGGCACTCAGCAGGTTCGTTTATTTGTCTTGATAATTATTTGTGTTCAATTTTTTTAAATTTTGATATACAATACACATCGGTTTAATATATTATATTAACCTACATAGTCTTTTTATAATAAATTCATGAGGATGTGAAAAATGTTTTTTCAATCTTAAATACACTTTTGATGTGGTTATTTTGGGCTTATGTTGCTACTATTATCATTCCGAGTATTTTATTAACAGACTATTAAAATTGAAAAACTATGTTTCTCGAACAGATTTTCAATTAAATGTCTGCATTAAGTTTCGCTCGATAATGCATTCGTCAAAGAGCATTAGAAGTTAATGACTTAAATCCTATTTTCATTTTTTTACCTATGGTGAAATTTTTGTTATATGGCGATTTTTAACCATCGATACACGGCACAGTTATTACACATTTCTTCATTATGGCACGTTATTTTACGGTCCATCTATTTATTATTTCCATTGATTCAATAGATATTCATCGAGATCGTTTTATTACTGAAAACAATTTGACAAAATAAGCACTAAAAATAAAATTGATAAAGTTCTTTTAGGATCTACTATCGGCATGTAACGGTTATCTGGCGCAAGTATGTTTTTTATAACCTTTTTATAACTATTGGAGATAAGTATTCTTTTTGTCAAATTATTATTTTTGTTTAATGGCGCTTACGGAAAAGTCGAATAATCATCGACACAAAACAAAGCGAGGCCAATAAGCGTAATGTAATACACATGGCTGTAATTGCACTTTTATTATCAATTTTGTTTCGACCAATATGAATAACATCGAAAGTCAAGCAGAGGTCGTATATATCGCTGGAAAAGAAGGCAAGGTGGTAAAGGGAAAGAAGAGTAGCCATCGAGAAAATTAAGTTTCGTAATCATTTAGAAGAGACGCGCCGGTCCGAAATACGTATCCAGGGGAAAGGGACGGAGCTAATGGTGCTTCGGTAACTCAAGCAACGAATCTCCAGGGGCCATACGAAAACAAATGAGCATCATTTCTCCCGAGAGAGAAACTATTTCGTTTTGCAGAGGAGAGTCGGAGAGCAACACTTCACGGGTCTCGAGAAGCGGCGAGGATAAAAACTAGTTTGTTAAAAGAAAAGATGGTATGGGTGGAAAATGGCGGTCGTTTGTAAAATGATACGACAGGCTGTGTACGCACCTCGCCTTATGGTAATGCGAGCTGCTATCCCGGGACCCTCTTATTTAAAAAAATAATAACTCTTCCGCTAGGAACTGGGAACCTGGGCTATACCCAACGATTTCATATGGCAAGGTATGAACAGTAAATATCGCGCATATGACCTCCTTCGAGCGAAGTACCAACACTCATCTAATTGGTTTTGACAACCTAAGTTTCCAGGTCTCAGTGCTGACTTTTACTGCTACGAGAGTGGTCTCGGAAAATGACACTGGTAAAGATTGAACGTAAACTCTTGCCATGCCACCTATCTCTTTCTTTCCCTTTCTCTCTCCTTATCTATTTCTGCCCTTTCCTTTTCTTCCGTTTAAGGCGCAACACTCAAGGTGACGAATGTGTAGCTCCCGAGTAGGAAACGAAAAGCAAAAATCGCTTTATCGATATTTTCGAAGTCGAAAAATCAGAGCAAAGGGTGTGTGAAGGAGAGGGAAGAAAAGATTATGGGAGGAACAAAGGAAGCAGGAAGAAGAGAGAGAGAGAGAGAGAGAGGGAGTAAAGGACGATGGTTTGTGAGAGGAAATGTTTTAATGAAAAGCGACAAAGAGAAGTGGGAAGTTGGAGGTGGAGAAGTAAAGAGATGAGAAGAGATGGAGAAGTAAGGCGGAGAAGGGAAGGATTATTACTGCATTGCCGAAGTTATCACTTAGTCGCCGGATTTTAAGAGATTGTTTATGTGAATGTTCTTCTAATCCCTTTGCTGTAGTCGTTGAATGAAATAGACCGAAAAGTGAATGAGTGCTCACTTACGAGTCCTTGTAACTTGCAGGGAAATGACGACTGGGTCTTCTTTATGTGTTGACTCCGGGGACACGAAATTATTTCATGGTAAAAAGTCTTATTATGTGGATTTGACGTTTAGGTCGCGCACTCGGAAAGAGACAGGCATTGCTGTTTTGATTTGGCGCGCAATAAAAGAGACGGTCCCGAAGGAACAGGTTCGTAGCACGGCGAGCCGCTAGTATAAAAGTCAAGTTAGTAAAATGAAAATCAATTGCACCGGTTGTAAAACACCGTCGCCAGCAGCACGTACGGGGTGATGTAATAAGGCAATATTTTTTCCATTAAAGTGAAAATGTTTTTCGCGATCTTTGGATGATTCCACCAAATTTGTAAGCGCAATGTACTGGAGTGGAATGATGTTTATGGGCGTACGTTTCAACGTGAAGATGTCATTACGGTTATAAGAACTTTTTCTTTCCATATCGTATGGACATGAATATATTCTGAAATACGCATCCAAAATATATTATGAGCCCGTGTTATTTACTAGAGTTTTGTGTACACGCACATTGATGCGATTTAGATAAGGAACGCTTTATAATTTTTGTTCAATGGTTCGAATTTCACCACATACGTGACAGTTTGGGTTCGAATATACTGTTCAAATCTCGGGTTTAAGGGGAAATGGAAAATGGGTTACAATTATCCATAAATAAATGGATTAACGAGCATTAATACAGTTTTCCTAGGTTATTTATCATTAAAAAGATGGCATAAAGAATACTTCAATGCGTATAACATGAACTCGATTAATTTGTAAGTGGTATCACTGATATTAATATCTTTTTATTAATAAATCTTATCCATAATATTTACTACGTGTTACCAACTTGTGATTCATAAAACATAATTATATTTTAAGGCCAATGAAATACCTTCAACTGGATTTTAAAATATATACATCACTGCTTTCAGTTAAAATATAAAGAAGTGAAACAGTGTATCGCGTCATTTTAGAACATGATAGACTATGATGTCACATATACAACGGAAAAGGTTGTATACAAGCATTTCAGTCAATTTCTAAGTTATTTCGAGCAAGTTAACGGATATATTAAGATAGAAATTTCCCATTTGTCTCTGGCATCGAAGAGAAACTTTTGACAAATGCTAAATTTTTGATTTGTGGTGTTCCACGCGTGATTTGTCCTTCGATGTCTTAGTTAGTCTTAGTCTTAGTAACGTCCCTTAGAGAAAGCATCGGAGCGGCGGGGGTTTTATTATTTGCCCAAAAGGAAAAGAAAAAAGGAAAGAACACTCATCGTCGCAAGACTGTGAAACACGCGTTTAAAGTCGGCTACTTAATATTTTGACCGATTTATATTCCAATTTAATATAAGATCACGTGACCTGTTCGAAAAGTAATACGGTCTCCTAACTTGAGATTTGAAATCCGATAAAACTCGCTTCGCAGCGTACAACTCGGAGCTAATTATTCCTCCGATTAGCCCTCGGCCACGAACGGCGATTCGCCGTGCCGCCCCACCCCCTTCCACCTCTCCTCGGTCATGGCTAGACAGACAGACGGACGGACAACCGTCTCGCCAGTATCGAGAAGGGATAAGCTCTTGAAGGAGAACAAGAGACGAGGTAAGATAATAATACAAAAAAGAACTGAAGACTTCGTTTGCGGCAACCGGCGATAATTTTCGTCGTAATGTCACATAATTTATTGGGAGGGACGTAAAGATGCGCAGCTCGCTTACATCCAATCTTTTTCGAGTTTTTCGGCTTTCATCCGGCCGCATTATAGAGCCCTAGCCAATTCCACAATATATGGCTTGTCAAATGCTCTCTATCGCTCCTCTCCGCTCTGCTCCGCCAAGATTAAGGTTTTTTTATTATTATTTTCCCAAGTTCGCCCTCGCAGTAAATATCGAACCTTCGGCGCCGCAATGGAACGTTAGGACGATCGGACGGACGGACGGACACGCTCTGAGCAGCCGATTACGAAGACGTGCCGATAGGTGCGCTTCCGGAGAGCATCCGACGAAGGAACTATTCCTTTTTGAAGCACGCGTATTTTTAGCCCATCGGAACCAAACGCGAGGGACGTATTCGCATTCTGCTGTATATGCTTGCCTCGTAGCTACGTTGTTTCGAAAGGAAAAGACTTAAATAGGACGTTTTTTTGGATACTTGTAACTATTGGATTGACTCTTCGTATATGGGAGTGGAGGCGTCATCGGTGTGGAGAACTGGAGAACTGGCATTTGCGGTTTTTTTACTATTCGCCCAGATTTATTTAAGAATATATAATTAGGAGGGAATGAGTTATTTTCTAAGTCAATCGGCCATTTCTCAATTTCATTTTTAAAATGACTTGTAATACAACCTATATTCCTTGATGCTTAGTAAATGTATCCCGCTTTTTTAACGGATGTCTCTCCGGATCAGCAACACATTTCTGCGTTGCAGGACAGGGTGTCTTCTTCACATAATAATGACGTCATCACATTTGGTTTCTTTTTCTAGGGATTTTTAACACGATATAATGTTGAAATTTTGTTTGAATGTTATTCATCGGAAATCAAAATTAAAGTTACGAAAGCAATTACTTTCAAAGTTGATTAAACGTTTGAGAGAAGAATGTTGTGTTTCTTAAGATGCATCCACAATGATTGGTGAATGCCTTTGCTCTTTTTCCTGGATATTTTATATCATTTTAACTATTTTTTCCTCAATTGAAATACTCAATTCAGCCCAATAGGTAAGTGAGCTTTGCGGTGATCTAGAATATATAATGTAAATTTTACAGCAAAGAAGTATCAGAGATTGACGCATAAACATTTCACTTTTCACTTTCATTTATACCTTTGTTGTTTCATTTATAAGAATTATTCGAACATCCATATAGAAAATAAAACTACATTAATTAATCCACAAGGCTATAGATGTCAAGATAAGAATTTTAACTAAAGAAAATCGTGTCCTCTTTCAGCTATAGATTTGATTTGGTATATAACTTATGTGGTTTAAGTCATTATACTCTACAGAATAACTATTTTTTAAACTAATCTTCTATGAATTGGATGGAAATCTTTCTAGTAAGATGTAAAATTAAACCGATCTCACTATTATTTATTGGAATTAAACGAGTCTGAGCAATATATCAAAACATTTCTGGGATATTTCTGCGAAAAACGAATGTTCAGGCAAGAATATATTAAAACATGCTCTAAAATATCACCCACTCTTGATAGTGTATCTGTCCCCTTTCTGTTGCGCGAACTTAAGATATGGTGATTCTTATTAGAAAATGAACAGGTATTGTCGAAAACTATGCCTACTGGAGACAAGGAGACGTTTCTTCGCGCTGGATGCGTGCCAGTTCGCATTTGAGGAGTTAATTCATATTTTTACGTGACAAGAACATCGAGCTCTCCCAGGCTCACAATAAAATACCTGATATATGAACATTAATGGGAAACATATTTTCTTACGTCAATAGCTACGTATTTCTCCTTGCAAATTGTACAGTTTCCAGTATAAAAGTGTTTTTTCCTTCGCGCTCTACCAGTTGTGAATTTATATTTTTATTCAACTTAGCCAGAAAAAAGTGATGTGCCAATGAAATGCATCTGCTCCTATTCTAATGCTTACTAACAAGCAAACTCGCGATCATTCCGCACGAGACTATACGATTTACTATGAATCCCAATATTTAAGCCCTTAGCGTAGATAGGTACTACACTTAGGTAATTAATCATTATTATAGAATAATTAAGGATGTACTCCTTAAATGTGTTCAAAAAGTTAATATTTTCTTTATTATGACACTATCACAATTTATTCGCAAATATTTACGTGCCGGCATCAGCCTGTACCCAAAATCATTCGCAATCAAAGACTTGATATTTACCATCCCCTCATATTTTATATTTCTATTGTGCAACGCACGTTAGCGGTCATGCGCACTTTTGCAACCGAGTTCCATAAACTTCCTTGGTAAACATAATAGATCGTGTTTTGCGGAGAAATCAAAAAAGTAAACTGAAGATATTGAGAAGAAAGTGTATGCATCTAAGATGGTGGAGGGAGAGAGGAGGGAATAAGAAGTTGAGAGGCAAGAAGGGAGATGAAGAGGTTAAAGGGTGGTGAGAAGGGGAGAGGAAGAGAGAGAGAGAGCAAATAACCTGCTCCGTCGGAGGAGTAAGTGGCGGGAGGGAGGGAGGGGTGGGTGGAGGTGTGGGGGGAGGGTTGGGGGGGATGGAGGGGAACCGCGGCTGCTTTCGTGGGGTCATTAATTAGAAGGGCCGCCTACTGAAAGTCATCCGGTGTTGTCTTTGGCCTGCGTCAAAATCGGTTCTCGAGGGACTCGGAATCCTTATATCCACACGTAGAGAAGGAGAAAAGAGAAAGGAGAGAGAAGATGCTAGGTGAAAGTGGCGCGTCGTAGAGGAAGCGCATGGAACGTTTCCCTCTGTATCTACGGTATCATTCGTATACCGATAGGTCGAGAAAATTTGCCCGAATAATCCTCTCCTATTTATTTCTTAATTTTCATTATTTGATTGCCGGAATAAAAGTTGGTGATCCATTGATCTGACGTTGAAGTCGGCGATTAGCCTCAATATTCTCTATTTTAATTTTACTCTTGAGTATTTTGGCGTGCGCACAGCTTGGTAATAGTAGGTAATTATAACGTCGTATTTATTTTAAATTTGACATTTTCATTTTCTATCTTGGTTATTAGCTTTGCTTAAGTTTATTAAACGGTTATTAACTTTATCATTTACTAAGAAACATTTTTCAACCGTGTGTAAGAAACTCGTCGGAGGATTTTATAAATAATTAAAATTTTCTTCATTATGAATCATGAGATATACTCTTAACATTGGCTTATTTCGTTACTTAACACTCACTTAATGCGCTGATGGTTTCGAGATGACTCAGCAAAACGAAATATGAAAACTTTCTCTTTAAAAACAGTATTAGATAAAATGACCTAACGCTTAAAGTTCTCAACAGGTTTTCCGAGTGTTAATATGTCACAAATTCAATTTTGTTTTAATATTTTGTACAACCAGAATGATGATGGACTTCACAAGACCGCCTCTGCGACTGACTTCGTGACAATTAAACATTGAATTGGACCTAATGAAATATCGGTTCGCTCCAGGTTCGGTTCGGAGAATAATATGATGAATATTGTGATATTTTCCGATTCTGTTCCTTTGGAAAATATATTAGTACGATTACCGGTTAGAGACGGTTCTCTAGGGGTTATTTACATTATATATATATATTCCAGTCATTAATATCCATTTTCAAGATTTAACATTGTATAAGGAAACAAATCTATTTCGCATTTACTGAAAAATCTTTACCGCTTTTTTAATTGACAACCAAATATCCTTTCATACAAAAAATGTCTTCTCATTGATGTTTGTTAAATATTTTGTAACAATTCTCTATCAGAATATCATCTTAGACATAGTCTTTTATATTTGCTCTCATTGTAGACAACATCAATCGCACATAAAAAAGTATTTCAATATTTTCTAGTTTATTGACTTCTGGTTGATTGGTTTGTTATTTTCCAGGGTTGCATAATACACCGTTTCCTGTTATTCCAAGAACATTTTGTAATGAATGCAAAAAAACTTCAACCAGAAAATGCATTGAGATCCAGCTAAAATGCGTATTTTCTGTCTTTTTGAGTTTTAATTAAATTTTCAGTTGCTAACTCAATTCTATTGCGAGCAGAAAATTTGCCGCATTTTCAATTTTTGAAATGTTTCAATCTGCTACATTTTTTGAAAAAAAATGGGTGAAGCTTAGAAATAGTCTTACCTCTACTCTTACCTCTAATTTAATTAAGATTGTTGTGAATTATTGAAATATTTTAAAAAGAATATAAACTTGATTAAATTTTCTAAATTCGAATCTCAAAAACGATGGTGAAGATTATAGTGAAAAGAAAAATAATACACTATATTTCCACTAAATGCCATATCTTTATTGACTGAAAAAACTGATTGATACAATTATGCGCACTTGCACATTCATCATTGCTGTACACCCGCTGCACAGTGTGCCGTCATAGATAACTAAGCATTTCATAATAAATCGCCAGCAGCGGTTGGAAGAAATGATGAATTTCAATATACTTAATAACATTTTACCGAGATGTTCTGACAGTCAATTACTTTAGCATATAAACACACATGTATCAGCTTCACATACGGAATCTCTCATAAGAGCGCACAAAACCGTTCGGATACAATCGAAACAACATTAAAGTCAACAACAAATGTCTCTCTCTCTCTGTCTCGTTTTATCTTTAGAACCATTCCTCTTAATTATAGCTCTTATTTTTCAAAATCACTTGTCGTCTATATGAAGAGGAATTAAATGGCGGGCCGTATGCTTTTGTTGGCGAATGGCGAAGCATGGATTATTCTCAAAAATAGTTTAATAGCCTCCGAAATCGGGCGATTGCCACAAGGTACCGAAATAATAACGTCCTTTCCCCTCAGGAGAATGTTCGCGTGGTGCGATTTAATCCGTTTCCTCGGGCGTCGGACGAGCGGAAGAATCCGGACGGTTAATAAATTTTTCGGTTCGGAATCGTGATTTAAGGAATCGTAAATATTAAAGCCGTAGTTTATGAATTCGGTAGCGAGATGCCTCATAAGAAGAAGAAGAAGAAGCAAGCGATCCTCACGATTTAAATTCTCTCTCTCTCTCATACGTTCTCCTTTAATATCTGCCATCTAGCTTGGTCCGTAGGATATCTTTCTCGCCAAATTCCATTCCCACGTAATGTCCGTACGGGTGTAATTTAGAGACAGAGGGATAAATTCAAAGTTCCGCCGTCGCAAATTCGACCGATGCTCTGTTAATTTTCAGTAAAATTGACGGGCGATTACTTAACCGAGGGAAAATGGCGAACGAACGTTTTTTTTTCTTTTTACGATCGATGTTTTCATAACCACAAATTAAGATGTCTGTAATCATTAATTAGAACGGGATGAATATAGCCTGAAAAGTATAATTAACTAAGGGAAAGGAATGAGGCAGTGGAAATACGCAGTTTCTTAAAATTAACGTTAAAAATTTCCCAGTTATTTAATCCTCTAGCTTCAATTTAATGGTCGATGATTCTGGGATAGTTATTGAAAATCAATTTTTAAATATATTTAGATTAAATTATACTAGAATTTTATGAGCTAGAACAATTTCTTTATAGAAATAAATAAAAACTCCTGAACCGTAAAATAATCCAAGTGAGCAATTTCATCTTCAAATTTCTTTATAGCACCTCGCGTGGTTATTAACACTCCTACCTCGGCGTTCGTCTCGTACGTTAAAATGCTCCTATTCTGAAATGAGCCTTTTCTTTTTATTTTTCTTTCGGCTTAGGATCTTTGTGCCTCAAATAAAACAATGTTCTCCTGATATCATGCACGTACTTACGCTTACATACGTTATATTACATCCTCATAACCATCCTCATCGTCATTTCATCGATGAGTAATTTGAATTTTTTACATCTTGATTTTTATTTATTCTTCATAACTTATATCAAAATTGTATTTTATATATTTTTATACTCTTGTAATACATTTATTTTCATCGGCTTCAAGCATTCGCTGTGATCCCCACTCCACCCTACCATATTTTTCCATAACTTTTCATCTTAACATTTGTGGATATTTCCAGGAATGCAATTCCCGTTAATGATGAGGGTCCTCAGCAGTTCATTGTTTCGAATAGCAATTTGACGTTTGAAATGATTTCAGCTCCAAAGAAGTACCGCGTGAAGGCAATTAATTGACGGTATTCGAATATTTCGAATTCCATCAAAGAAATCTTTAACAGTTTCCATTAAATTTTTCGCAGAATCATGATTAATCATTTTATAATTTATTTATCACAGTCCATTGAAACTGCTAAAGCCATAACGGCTGCATTCCCCTGAGAATAAATAGTTTCTAACCCCCAAAATCATCTCAATCCATTTTCTTCACTCGCCTTTCCTCCTTTTTTACATAGTAATTTTTATTGCATTCCTTCTCTAATGTCAAAGCCACGCCCATCCCCGTCATACAGGCCCCCTTTTCTCAAATCCCACGCCTAATGGACTGCAATGGAATCAGCCTACGTCATCGTTCTCTCACGCCATCTTCCGATGGACAAAGGATTCAAGAATGCGAAGCCACCTTTCCTCCCTCTTGCCTTCATAACTGTCTGCCTCGTCTCTCGGCACCGCTCCTCCGCATTCTACTTCCATTTTCTCCGACCCTCTCAGCTCTCCCTCTTCGAATCTCCTCCTATTGCTCGTAATGAAAGGGGTCATCGAGTCAGCAACATCGATATCTCTATCTCTTACCTCCTCGTTACGTTTCGTAGGATCGGATTCTTTTGTTTCTTGTCGATACCTATCGATAATCGTTCCATGACTTTTTTCGAACAGGACACGAAACAGTTTGTCTCGATTGATGTGCGGGCCCCGAAGGCGGGACGGCGATGAGTCGCTTGTTGGGGCCGATGATGGATGGGCGGCCGATGGGCGATGGTGGCACCACCCCGGGAACCGTGGCGAAGCGCATCGAATGAATGCCTGCGATACTCGATGCGATCTCGAACCCGCGATCGATGTGCGATTTTTTCAGAATCGATCCGTCGCGTTTTTTAATTGATCTATTAATTATCTATGGATTCACTTTGCGATAAAAATTACGATAAATGCTTCGATATCATTTCTGTTGAAACAGATCCTGCGACGTAATGCGATCAAAAATCGTAAGATGAATGGTGTTATAGCTGTTGTTTCCTATGCTACGATATCTTGTTCCGTCCACTTGAGAGCCAATTAGCACTCCTGGTCCTGGTTTCTCCGCCGCTTCATCTATTTGTGTGACTGCTGCTTCGTAGCCTAAATTCTTATCTGATTCTTCCAAACTTTTTGTACATTGAAGTAACATACAATACTAATTTCAACACGTTTGGCAGTTTGTTTAACCTCGTATTCACTTTCATGCATGGGTTAGTGTTTTCAAATAAGGACTCATAAAATCAAGATTAATTAAGTCGGGGGGGGGGGGGGCAGTGGTGTAGTGGTTAGGACGCTGGCGGCTACTCGCCTGCTGCTCGAATGGGCAGTGGGCACGAATCCTGCGAAAGTAGGCTTTTTTCCAAGGTTGCCCGGCCCCCTGTTTGTGTGGTTTGAGGAGACCACGCAAATTCAGCGTTCCGTTCTTCGGAAGGGACGTTAAGCCCATGATGGAAAGAAAGACTAGCTGTGTTCATGCGCAGACGGAAGTACCTCACAAAACTACTTGTGACGTAGGCGTCGGGATAGATAGAGCCATAAGCCTGCATAAGCCGGTATGCTACTGAGTGGTTTGGGAGGATATTTTCGTTGTTTTTATTCATTTGCTGCTTTTTTGTTACATGTTGTTATCGTTGCTATATACTGCTGTTTTGTCGCATAAAAATGCCGTCTTGTGCCGTTTATGGGTGTAATAAACACCAATTCTAAAACGCCGCAAGTAGTAAAGTACTATAAGTCTCCAAAAACGTCATTTCCAAGGCAAAATGGATTAAGGCTAGCCGTAGAAAATATAAATTTAACGTAAACAACGGTGAGCATTTAGGAGATAAATAATACCTTTTAAATTTATAAAATAGTTATGCGCATCATGTTTAACATTTTTTTTCAATATCAGCTACAGTTTGTTCGGAACACTTTGCGAGTGATTGTTTTAGTAAAACTTTACAACAGCAAATGTTGGGTTACTCGCCATAAAGATCCAGGAACATTAGTTGCGATGCAATCCCCACGGATTTATTTGTCTTCAATGCTTAACAAGAAAATAAAATAATTAAGAGAATATTTTTATTTATATCATTTTAGCTTTTATAGTGGATCATTATTGTAATGATTTAATTGAGCATATATTCCCTAACAGAGAAATACAAAAAATATATGGCAGCCTGCAGGCATATTGTATAGCTTATTATTTTCTGCAATCCAAATACGTCCCTGAATAATTGAAATAATTGTTGAAATGTGTTTCTGATATTGTCTAAAAGTTTTTTCCTCCCTTTCATTGTCTCCATCTGAGAAAAATTGGGTAAAATAATTTTGTTTGAGAATTCAAATCCCATCAAGAGTAAATTTCTTCTATTACACAATAAGTAATATGAAGTTACTAGTGGCACCCGCAAATGCTTTTGCGAAGTCAGTCAGAAATCTGCATGTTTAAAAGTAATAATAGCCCAGTTCTCCTTATAAAATTAGACAACTGACATTTTGAATTTCATGTTTGTTTTTATAATTTATATGTGCAATTTTAATTGCTTCTCCTTTACGAAAAAGGTAACATTCCAGTGTTGAAATAAAGAAAAAAGAATTTTTTCTATTGGTCCAACGCTAAAAATTTCCACAGTCCACACGCAGTTTACAGAATAATAATAATAATCTGTAATTATGAACGTTACAATCTATTAGATTTGACGTTGCTACAACTATAATTTCGATGCTTCATAAAAATCTCGAAGCGAATAACGCAATTCTTTCATCTATTTGAAGGCTTAATAGACGCTAATTCAATCGGAGGCAACAATTCGGGTCGTCTTGGCAACACCCGGAAAGAGTACGAAAAAGCCATAAAATTTAGAAAAGAAACGTGTTTCTGACAAATTCTTTCGTGTAACATCTAAAAATCGCAAGAATAAGATTTTTCTAGTTTTCACCGTCGAATAAGGCAAAAACGGAAAAATTCCGACCATATTTACGTATTTTAATGAATGAAGGATATAAACCTTGCAACTTGAAAAATCGAAAATCCCGTGTAAACTTATGGAAAAATATAATTGCCTCCTGGAATCGAACCTGGGACACTTCCGTAAACGAAAATAATTTTCCGGGGGTAACAAAATGGCATTTACAGCATTTCCCTATGACAATCTGTTCAAGAGATAAAAGGGGGGACGGACAGACATTGAGTAATTAATATATATATATATAAAAGAAAATATGTTTTCTAAATTGATGAACGAGAAACAGTACGGGTGTGTCTTTCTATAATTATCTCAAATAAATTGAATTTTAAGCTTGCAGAATATTTAAGGTCATAATGTAAATGGTCTCAAGAGGAATATGATCTGTTAAAAATATGAACTAATATAACAGCATTGATTAAATGAGAATTTATAGGCAAAATCTACGCTATTTACATATCGAACGGATACCAGGAAATGTTTTCAACTCATATATTTAGAAGCTGTGCAAAAAACTGTAATTTTACTTTACTTCGAATAATAGCCCTAATATGAGCCTTGAATAAAAACACCGAAAAAATTATAATTAATTTTTTTAGCGTCTATTGTTAGCCAAAAATACACACACACAATCCCACAGTCCCTGAAATTGAGGCCTATATTGAACTACTATGATTTGAGATCGTCCTAAAATATATATTATTATATAAATTTATCAGCCTTAAGGAGATATTAAACATGTTTTAAAGAGTACAAGCAATATAATTATTGATTTTATATTCTTATGGCATTCAATATGTTTAGCCGAAAATCGGCAGCTGTCCTCATGAGAAATCAATTTACATATTTCTCATCCGATTTAGCTCGGCTTTTATTAGTTACGAAAAGATGAACGAACAAATCTGTAAGAGATTTTACGGAAACTTGGAACTATAATTGACCTGAAGATTTTGTAGTGAATCGAAACCTGATCATGATTCAGAATTTATGTATTTCTGTGAAATAGTTGGAAAAAATTGTTCTCTTAGATTCAGTCTCAAGACATCTTATGTGTCGTGCACATGACTATCTCCATCCATAGTAACGAATATTAATGCAATAGTAATGAGAAGCCGATCCCGACATCAGCGTCCTTATAAATAATTATCGGCAATTACACTTAGAATAATTTTCGCAGTGAAAAATATTTTGCAACACTTTTCACATAGAAAAACAGTAAGTAAATAACACTTTCATTCATTGCTTTTGCGTAGCTGGGGTGGCTGTCATTACTTAAAAGAAAATTTGGTTATATAATGTGGCGCTAGATGGCATTGGGATAATTTTGATCGCAATTAAAATTAACTTTGGCAGCTAAGCAATCAACGGTTAGAGACTTTTATCATAGAATCGGAAGCGAAGGTATCACTTGGCGACGCACTTAACAAATTCAGACAAATAATCAAAATATCTCTAAATCCGATTTATGAAAAATGTTCAAAACTACAGTTGATAAAATTATATCATCTACAACTTTGTTAATAACAAATACTCACATAAATTAAGTCCTAAAGGAGATATCTGAAAATAGTGAAAACGTACTCAGGGGGCCTAAAATGTGTATTTCCTTTGAAATATCGAATTCGATTGTTTTCGCGAATACTATACTTTCTCTTATACATCATATGGAGAAAGTACAAACAAGGATGCCGCTTGTATGTGATAAAATTAGGTTGATAAAAAATTAGTATTGAAAAAAATTCGAATAAAATGCGATATGCTGTGGAAGGAATATTTTGTTAGCGTTATGTTGATTGTTATCTAAAGATTGAAAAAATGTTTATAAAATTTAACGATTCGTTATTGTTATCGATAGTGATTAATCCCTACACTTATACAGCAATCTTGCTATTTGTTAGAATTATGCTTTGGCGTGTCATCATTCAACTATTCCATGCGCGACGATATGGACTGAACCAACGAGAGAATCTTCCAACGCCGTTAGCTAAATTCGATTCCAGATTCCGTGTTGGCTTCTGTAACCTTAGGACCAAATCGATTGGGACGAAAATTTTCCCTGGCGTTCATGAATCATCACGGAAACTAATTAAAGTGCCACCGAAAGACCCCAACGTGAATAAAAGTTTTAGCGAGGTTTTTCTCGGTATCACCAATTCTATTCCTCCTCCACCCCTCTCTCCTGCTTCTCTCCCTCTCTCCTCCTCCCCTTCTCCACCTCTTTCCATCCCTCTCACTCCTACGCCCCTCATTCTTGCTTTTTTCCTCTCCTCCTTCCTCCTCCTGCAGTGGGACATTTTTTTCTGTGTTAAAATATAGCTGATACAGTTTTTTTTCGACCCACAAAACTCACAATATTCTTTGGTAATGATCTATAAACCAATATATACTTAATTTTTAATGAATGTATTTTATTGCAATTCATATGTAACTAATTTATTTTTAATATTTAAATATTGTAATTATATGACAAAAGGGTTAAATTTCGCCCTAAATAAAGTCGTTTGTCTGTCTGTCTGTCCCCTCCGCCTCTCCTCCCCTCCTTCCCCAATCCTCCCCCTTCTCCACCTCTTTCCCTCCCCCCTCCTCCACCCCTTCCTCCTGCTTTTCTCCCCCCTCTCCTCCCCCTTCTCCACCTCTTTTCTTCTCCCTCCTCCTCTCCAAAGTACTCCCTCTCGCCTCCTCAATTTCCGCTCATTAAGAGGTTTGCCTCCCCCCTCCCCTCCCACTCGAGGAGCGCGTGCTGCCTTGCGTGCCACTCACTCTGCGAGGCGGCTCCTTTTTTCCCCCTCGCACTCCAATCGAGAGAGTCCTTTTGCCAAGTGCACTTGAGTCTGGCGCGGCGGGCTGCGTCTGAAAAAAAATCTCTTCACGCAGTGAATGGCCAGAGGCCTCGTCATCGCCACCGCGGATTAGATGGGTTTTAAAAAAATAGAAGGAGGTACTCGAAATCTCGGTTCATAATGCCGCCAATTTACAGAGAACTTGGACAATTCGGTGACGACGTTCGATTTAATTTCGTGAAGATGAAAATAATTATCGACGATATTTGCGGTTTGTCTCATGCGTTATACGTTCAAGTTGCGGAAATGGCCTTCCTGTTAGGTATTACGCTGCCGTATTTATATTTAATCTTTATGAGCGGGATAAATACGAAGGCACATACCGTCGCTAACCCAGTCAATGTACATAAATTAATAATTAAGTGTACATGTTCCTAATCCCTTCTTTGAACTACAACCTTGACGTGGTGAAGGTCTTGAGTGTTCCACAAACCTTGAGTATTATGTATACTGGTTAGTGCGTCTGCTCCTGGTAAGACTAACCCTTACTAGTACATACGTTCAATAGGTAGGGACTAGACTAACAAGAGTAGTCCATGCGACGTCTGTAGCTCACAATATGACAGGTGGCTGCGAAAGGCGTCTGTACTCAATGGGTCGGCCTAATCAACTGTTGGTGTCAGATCATAAATACTCTTGAGGCAGGCAACGGGAAGCCATGTCAGCTATTTTCCAGGCAACCGTGGCTCAGCTGGAAATGAGAAACGTAATTCACGACGTGTATAGGCTCTTGAGGGCAAGTAGCTCGTCCGGCAGCGTCTGCCGTCATCCCACGAAATCCTTCCGCGGCTTATCGCTTCCAAACTAAGTTTCGGATATCAGAATAGGGACATGAAACAGTGGTGTAGAACTATGTGCCAGACGGAGGAGTTAACCCGCCGGAAGCGAAGAATTTTTACTTTCTTTAATTCTTTACATACGTGCTCCTTAAACCCATATACAAACTCATAGAGATTTTTTTGTTACAAATAAATTGTGTTGGATTACCGAAATTTAAAATGTTCTTAAAAAATGAAATTCGTGGGATTTATAATTATAAATTTAAGTATTTTAAAATCGTTATGTTTAACAGATTTTAAAATAAGTTTTCTTTTATAAGAGGTGTTGCAAACAAAAAAATATTTCAAAACTTTCGTATCAACAATTTTTCTAGTTTTCAATTATTTCAGCGCTTTTTAGTTCATGATATTATATTTGTATTAAGTAATTATATATATATATATATATATATATTCATTATAAACGAAAGTATTTTTCTATACATTTATAATAGTGTTTACGATTTATATTGAAGATTTACATACACATGACTCTATATGAGACATAAATTAATGTTGCAAAGATATATTCTCTGCTAGTAAGTTTACCTAGATACGAAGAAAACTTGAATTTATTATTACCAACTTTTATACTAACTTAGCTATATATATATATATATATATATATATATATATATATATATATATATATATATATAAACGTCCGATTCTTGGGTTCCTGGTTTCTGATTCCTGGAATATACTTTAAACGCGAATAACTTGATCAAATATGCAGATATAAATTAATTGGTTTAAATACTTAATTTATCCTCAAATATTCTTCGTATGATTTTGTCTTGATTTAAAAACCCGAGCAACGCCGGGGATATTTGCTAGTGTGTGTGTGTGTATATATATAGGACTCCGTCTAATCTGAAAATAACCAAAGCTGCTTACAGGGTTCGAACCACCTCACCTGAGGAATAATTATCATTAGACACCTCGCCCACTAGATCTACGCGTTGGCGCTGCGATAAATGTTAATTTGAAATCGCGTGGGAAGATAGATATGGTATTGGTGGCATTTTTCATATTTATTTATTTTTAAAATTGTTTTTTAGTTGTTTATTTTTATAATTTCATTATTTTGACAACAGTTATCACATCATTTGTACTATATAACCTTAGCTTTCCTTTTCTGTATTTATATTGATGAAGTGAATCTTAACAAATTACAAGCGTCCTTCATAGCAACGAGATTAAACAAACTATTGTCATTGTTCGTGGTGCAATAGAAGTCTCTACGTTTTTTGAAGGGATATTTCTGCTAATAATTATAAGTTTTTATTTATCGTAATTATTATTGATAGTAAGTTTTTATTTATCTTAAAAACTTTTTATCCTTATTCATTTAAGATTATTCTGAAAACTGTTTTCCTTATGAAAAGGCTATTGAAAAGCTCGTTGGTGATCAACAGTTTCACTCCTACTAGTATCTAAAGCTGAATTACTCTGAACTGACGGTGTTGATTTTAAGCAATATGAATGGATAAGTCAGTATTTTCTTTAATGAAGCAAAAGATACTATCAAACTTCTTACTACTTCTATACCAAATATTCTTACGTTTGCCACTGCGTTCTCTACTTCTGTCTGCCATTCTCACAACTGTAAAAAGATTAAAGGTTAAATATAGAGACCCCAACATCATTCAACAGCTGGTAGAAACCTTTGCAACTTTTTACGCCCATATAAGCAGAAAGGTTATCATAATTATATTTTGGAGTTTATTCATATTAAAGTATTAACTATATAAAAGTTTATTATAAAAATTCATATTTATATCTTCACTTGTTTTTAAATTACTATTAAAAACACGTTTTTTTGGCATCAAAGAGTAAGCTAATTTATAGTGATGAAAAATATAGCTCTAATTTATTTTGTTTTCTATATCATATAAGAAAAATGTTCAATACAAATTTGAAAATATTCTACATATTTTCTTGGTATCCAGAGCACGAAATTGGGTCTTCTTTTTTTCTTGGCTAGCTGATCAATTATTTCATCTTCTGCAGGAATTAAATTTCTATATAGCTATATTAAAGCAAGGCCATTCAAACGGGCATCACCTGTAGAGTTTCGCAAATAGGTTTTTTAGAGTTGAGAATGATTGCTCAGGTTTAGTGGTAGAGACAGGTAACGTACATAGTATTACAATTAATATAAATATATTAGGATATAGACTAGATTCACAGATTTCTAAGGCTTCCATGGCAGTTTTGGGAGATTCTTCGTTTGTCGAGCTAAATAACGATACCACATTTTAAACTCAACAGCTGCTGCCTCAGCATCACAGTTCACGCCGTTGTGGTAAAACTGCACCAATTATTTCATACTATTTAATTGTACTTCATTGAGGACAGCTTTAGAGTTCTTAGGCAGTAAGCAAATAATATTTTTATGCTTAACCCGTGAGTAGGCGCGCGGGGTGACTGAGTCATTTCTTGTTACGTGTCATGATAAGCTTTTTATTCTATATCTGGCTGTAATTTTCATAAATCGATGGAATCTCTTTGGAATTGTGAAGGTATGGTATTTTTTCTTTCTTTTGATTAGTTACATAACTGTTACAATATTTTAGGTTTAAGCCAATAATTTTATGTACAGATATTTTAGAATGTATTATTAGTGCTTCAGGAGTAGAAATTAATCCTTTATAGTAGATATGGTCAATACAAGAGCTAGTTACTTGCGATCTAACTATTTTCTCTCTGGTGTATTCTTTAATTATTTCTGCAAATCCATGGGAAGCCAATATATCTCTATATTTTATACTGTTTGCATTTTTACCTTTACATTTATGTTAATATCACCTATGATAATAGTTTCCTTTTCATTAGAATTACATAGAATCATGTCTAGCTCATTGATACATAATATTTTGCTTAAGTTAGGAGGTCTATAAACTCCTATAAGAAATAATCTCCAATTATCCGTCATCAACAAACCTATCTTTGATTCAAAGTTAACCGTGTCTAAGTCATTTTCAAGGAAGGTGAAACCATTTCTAACATAAAACATTTTCCCACCTCTTTTATTTATTCTCAGTTTTGTGTATCTGACATAACCTCATAGTATTGACTTCAGTCTGAATAATAAAAGCTATATTTATTTTCCGTGATAGGTGGCGGCAAGAGATTTCAAATTTGTCCCTATTTTTTCTAATGGATCTAATGTTTAGATGACACACAGCAAAGCTATTATAAAACGCTATGCTGTCCACATTAATTATAGAATCATATATATTATATTTAATTTTATCAGTTTTAATCGTTTCCTATCCTTCCATTTTTAATGAATTAAATATAGTCGAATTTAAATATATAATCTTATTAACTCCCTTATGCAATCTTATTTAGATCAGATCCATTGTAAATTTTGCCTATTTGTGCATTTTCATCATCTTTCTTTAGGAGTATGGCTGAATTTTTTAACCAAATTTATTTATAACTCACATTTCTTCCCTTATTTTTTGTCTTCCAAAGTAGCTCTTTATAATGGGTAGATAATGCTTCGTTTATATATATTTTTGTTTGATTTCCATTATTAAATATCTCATTATTTATTAGTACTTTTCTACTACGGAACCACACATCTCTATCAGCTTTTTTGTGAAAACATAACACAATCGTATTGGGCTTCTCAAAGTTTCTACTTTTTACAAATTATGTCTTCTATATCCTCATTTTTTGGTTCTTCTAATTTTATCACCTTGGCTATTTTTTATAGTTTTATGTTGGTATTTTTCGTTTAATAATTGTGCATTAATCCCTACTATTTCTATTGTTTTATTTAAGCTTTTCGGTTCCACAAGGTAAACCTTATTTTGTAGTTCCAAAATTATTTTATCTTTAGATTTAATTTGGTTTTGAAGTTCTTGGATTGTATTTGCTATCCCCTTAGCCTCAATAACGTAAGAGTCTATTTTTGTTAATAAAGTATCATACTTAGCACTATTGAATGACAGGCTATGTTTAATTTCCTCAAAATCTTTTGCCCAATCCCCTGCATCATCCCGCTTTCTAGTTTTAGCTTCCGTGCTATCCTTATCAACTTTTTTATGTGATGGTGATGCATCATTTTTGCTTTTATTACGACACGTAACACATCTCCAATTCTCCTTTTCAGCCTTCGACATTGCCCTGTAGGTAACATCTCTTAACCCTGCACAATTGTAATGTATTTCGCTATTACATCCGTAGCAGAACACGTAGTCCCCATCTGCTGGTAATTTATCGTTACATCTTTGGCATTTCATTCTAGTTCGTGAAGTGAGAATACAAGCAGCCGGAAATGCGATGTCAAGAACACTGCGTTCTGCGTATTAGTATATACAGAAGTCCAAGAACATATATACTATCAACACTGCATTATAACAGAAAAGAGAGAAAAAACAATGAAAGGTCAAATTTAGCAGACGACGGAAATGTGGAGACAAGGGGGACTTTTAGCAGATGACAAAATAGAATAAACATGATACTATAAAAAAATCCAACTCAAGACCTGCTTTCCACTTCACAAATATATTAAATAATACAGAAAATTAGAAACACATAACAAAACAAAACAAATTACCCAAAGAAAAAACTCAGAGTGAAAAGTAGAAACCGTCAGCGGTCGGTTAAAGTCACAGGACGATGTTGACTGTTTTAGTTCTTATTACTCCAAAGAAACAGTTTGGCCCACTCAGTCTCAGTACTTCCTCAGCTCCTTGGTGATTCCAACAATTTAGGAATACAGGGATACACACGAAACAAAATAATACGCATAAAAATCATTAAAATACGGAGCATACAACCGAGCACACAACCATCATAAGAAACATTTGAATAATATAACAATAAAGTTAATAATAATATATAATTATTATAGATGAACATTATTGCACGACAGCACTTTTCTTGCAACGAAGCATTGTTTTATCGATATAATATTTAAAATGCTCATTATTGCATGCTTCTCCAAATAAAAATTATACAGCGTGTTTTTATCAGAAGATATTGCTTTTGAAATAACGCTTGGATAATTTGAAAATAATGAAAACATTTGGGATCGAACCCGGGCCTACGCCGTATGGGCCAAGCACATCCCGTTCTTAGTAATAATTCAACAATAAAGTCTGTTAAGCTGCATGCGATGTTTTTACATATTTTCGACGCTAATTTCTCGAATTTCACAAAACCCCCGAGACACGGGTCTCCTCATTTTCGATGTAGAATTCAAGTTTACGAAAACTCCGTGACCCCAAGTCCTTGTTAGTTCTGTCGGCCATGCAGGCTAGTACTACTATGAATCTTGTCTCATCATGTCATGTAGTTCATGTAAGATTACCTTTTGCCTATTTTGAGTCTACAATTCGGTAGGTGGCCATATCAAAATATATAATTCACGAAAAGTAACTGTTAAGTTACGGCGTGTGCAAACCTAAACCTTCGTTTTCATGTCGAAAGCACGAGGTCGACTTATACGAAGTTATAAGGATCACCCTAATATATATAACAGCTTACGGAAAAGGAAAGGTAAAATGAATATATGGATGTCAACAAGGTGTTGGGATGAGGAAACCCAGTGAACACTCACCAATCAGACGACTTCAGGTTGGCGAGGCACCGGGGATGTCGAAGCGACACACGTAAAAGAACACTAAAACACAGAAACATCACAAACGTAGAAGCTTTCGGAACTACTCCTTCTTCAGCTACAGAGAGAGAACGTTTGTGATGTTTCTGTGTTTTAGTGTTCTTTTACGTGTGTCGCTTCGACATCCCCGGTGCCTCGCCAACCTGAAGTCGTCTGATTGGTGAGTGTTCACTGGATTTCCTCATCCCAACACCTTGTTGACATCCATATATATATATATATATATATATATATATATATATAATTTTCATTTTATGATTTCTTAAATGAAACAACGAAATTTAGACAAGCTTCTACGCTTAAATTAACAAAATTTATTTTTGTCGATGAGAGAAATCGAATCCGTGACGAATTTGCGTAAAATTTATTTTAGACTCAGACGCAGAATTTTCAGGCTTTTTATCGATGAGAAATTGTAACAACAACCGCATTATCGCCGCATTTACGTGTCCAAGGCTTTCTTTAGTTTGGCTTGATTTTTTCTTTGATTATATAGTAAGACATATGTTGTTTAGCAAATGATTACATTATTAAGCAAAGTGATGATATTAAGTGCCTAAACTTGAATTCTACGACACGGTATAGGATAGTATTTTAATGAGAAATTTTAAATATTTTTAAAAGTGTAATTTACATGCAAAATTGAAGTAGGTATATTAATTATCATATCTAAAGAAAATGTTTAAACACTTAAGTACTCCTCTTGGCTGCGTCACTGATATTCGGCCAAGGAATAGGATCCTAAAAAATATTTTTATGAGGGGGTTCGCGAGATTTGAATTTTTGTGAAAGGGGTTTGCGGAAAGAAAAAGTTTGGGAACCACTGCCTTAACCCTAGAAATGTACTCTATGTCCCAAGTACGTAAAGGGTACATACTCGTAAATAATACGATAACATATCAAAAACAAAAATTATAGATTTTTTTTATTTATTGATACGAAAAAATCAGAAACTCATAATTCAAGTAGGAAACTAAAAATTTATATATAGCTATGATAATTTTTATTATTCATCACAAATTATGCAGATTTTTCCTCTATGCTCAGGGCAAATGGGTTTTTTACACTGCCTGCAATAATTTTGTGTCATACGTCTTTTTGCAGAGGGACATATTGCACAGATGGTACGTTTTGGCTGTTCTTGAGATGTATTTGGTTCTGAAGTCGATATTTGGTGTGGTACACATAAAACTTTCGATATCTTCTCACAAAGATTTCGTCTTAAAGATTTGATCTTCAGGAGATTTTGCAACCAAGGCATTATGAGTTCATGGCTGAATGATTTCAAAAACTTCTTTTTTTAGGTGTTGTGTTGCGACGGTCGTTATTAGGACAGTAAATTGCCCAAGATTTTACAAATGATGCATTCAGCATACCATAAAACACACACAATGACCATCTTTTTGTTTTTCTACTGTAGAACATATTATTGCACATCTGATCGAAGGTATTGATTTATCTTTTAGTACTGTTATAAGGGTAAATAGATTAGATGGAATAAAAATTATATGTATAAGGAACAGCGCATAAGCAAGTTGATACACGTTTTGTACACTAAGTGTACACACTCTTAATTTTAACGACTTGCTAGAATGCCAAAGCACTATAATAAAAGAGCGAGATAGGAAATCACTGTAGTGCGAGTCGTCAAATTTACGACGGTGTACTTTTCTAAGGTTAAGGAGAACCCAGACCGAGTTTTCATTTGACGAACTTATTGCAGGATCGATGGTTGCTACGACTGGCGCTCAAAACACATATGGATTTCAGCTTCGCATTTTTTCTCGAAACTTTGATTTGGTATTCAGTAAAATAATTTCGTTGATTAAAAGAATCTTTCATTTTTAGACCCATTCCAAGAACGTAAATATGCACTTATCGTTAATAGTAGAAATGGCATTACGTTCTTACTGAAGGCTCTACTACTTCATTCTAGATTGCTGTCCAAAATTATAAGTCCTACCCTAAATCTATGACTTTTCCCTATCTACTTACAAGCCCTAAAGTCCCGTTTAAATTTTCTTGCCAGTTTCACTATCAATTGTTCGGCCTTTTTGGGATCAATATTTTAATTCAACCGTTGAAGGCGTGATGTGGTGGAATAATTCCATATTGATTACTAAATAAAAATCTTGTAATTTTCCACTATTTATTAGGACACGACCTAGGTCGTGTCCTAATAAATAGTGGAAAATTACAAGATTTTTATTTAGTAATCAATATCAATATTTTAATTCGTTAATTTCAATTGAGATGCAATACTTCGTCACTAAGTTCATCACAGATGTTGTTGAATCTCTCTCAAAAGCAGCGCCTTTCCCGCAGCCTCAGCTTCATCTTGGTTAGCGTATGTAATTTATTTCTATATTGCGTTCAATCAAAAACCAAGCGGATTGCCAAACTAGCAAAATTATGGACTGCGACGACTCCACTCGACACGCCACGTATCAGAGAGTATTCGCGTTTTTACTCTTTCCTTCTTTTTCGAACTGAAATTTGGTGATTATATTTATTTTGCTAATATCCTAATAAAATTGGATGCAAAAAATGTATGATGACGCAATTTATGCTTACTCCAAAATTAAAAATATTGAATTACGCCCTTTGAAAACAGCCATTCTGTGAAAACCATGTCAAACGCATTTCTCACATTGATATATCTGTGGTTTGATCAATTTTGGTTTTTTGTCTCAGAAATGAAAGTTTAAACTTACACGCCGTTCTATTTCAAATTTTTCAAATGGACGCGTTTCATCGATTTAAAATGCGATGCCATATCCCTCATTTCCGAACCGAATATTGCAAAGAAATCCTGCTTCTGCATTTAACTTCCTTTGTCACTTTTATTGATAAGTTCTTTGCGTCAGCTTCCATACCGATGGCATTTAGACAAGCAAAATCAATGGAAGTTGTTAACTCAGATATTATGAGTAAAATCACCTTAAGCTTCATCAAGGTAACTATAGTCGCTGTGACTAAAGGCTGGTTCACACTGGAGAGACGGTCGGAGGACAGTCGCGGTGAGGGCTTTATTAGGGGGAGGACTATTATTGCGGAGACCATTCAAACTTGTAGGTTAGGCCTCGGTCGCGGTAACCGAAGAGGCCAGGACTCGAAGGGGCTTGGGACATAGGTTTCCTCCTCGAGCGACCCAAGGGGTTAGTACCAAGGCCTGACAGTGTCCTCCACTACAAGTGTGAAAGCCTTTTGGACTTCTCCATAGATACCCCATTGAAAATGGGATTTTTATATTTTGGTCTAAAATGTCCCAACCGCGACCGTCCCTCCAGTGTGAACCAGCCTTAATAATTACAATGGACGTGGACGTACTCATTTCTTTCTCCATTCTGAGAAAAACAAAATCAGTATCCCAAGCTGAATCCGAAGCTGATTTCGAGAAAATATATGATTCAAACATGTCGGCGCTTTTAGTCATGAGGGCCAATTCTGTATTCCCCAAACTCGAAGGGGTTGCTCGGTGTTAATCATCAATTCCTTTGCCTGTATCTGCCGCGATCTCGACCCATAATCCGGCTGCCCCACCCATGCATTCATCTGCGCGAACCTCTATTCCACCCTTGACCCTTTTCCTTCGCAAACGGCCGCCGTAACCCCGTCGAGCGCTACCTGCCCACCCATCTAATCTCAACCAAAGGTTTTGCCCTACTTCCGACCTTCACCTCATCCCTCCACCTTCCTCATTGTCCGCTTTCTCTAGTGCGCTTTGCAAATACATCCGCCGATGTTGGAGGGGGGGGGGGGCGCAAAAGGGGGCGAAGGTGCGGGCTAATCGCCAAACACTCGCTTATCGTGAGCTCTTGAGGGTATGTATGACTCGTCATCGGGGGCCGCTCCCCACCAAGGTCCCTCGCTTCGGTATGCGGAGAGGCCCTAGAAAATCGTGGAAGGAAACGCCTGGTGGGGTGGATCGTGTCTCGGGTCAGACCAAATGACGATCGAAATGCGGGCGGTCGATTGATGTTTTTCTTTTCAGCGAACGTTGAACTTCGCCCCTCTTTCGTGCACTCGTCCAGACCCGCCTTCTGCGATACGTCAACGAAGGAAATGCGTGAGTAGGCGAAGACACGCAGTGATTTTATACTTATTGAAGGCTGAAAAAATAGTTGCTATTAAACATGTACAGTTTTCTGAAGCCAAAGTTCCTCAATCGGCGGACCGCAAAAGGATTTTAGTTGCGCCACGAAAAATTTGAAAAAATTTAAAGGATGGTTAACGGTATTTTAAAACTGTTGGAAAAGTATAGCGAAAACTTAATATTTTGTAAAACTCTAAAGTAATAAATAACCAAAGACATTTTTAACAAATTGCTTTATTTTTTGAAATTACCCTTTACTTTTAGTAGATAATATAGAATTCTCTCCTACCTATTTATAAATCTAATGATATATAGGTGGTAATTTATATTGATTTTGTAAATTGACATTTTTAGCCGAAAATATTTGTTAAATTTTGTCTAAACTCACCCGGCGCGCCAAAATTCCTCGGGCTTGTCCTGGTTGTTAACTATGGGGAGCGTTAATGGTGAAGGAGAGCACCTACTCTGGCATCGGGTTCCGGACAAAAGGCCCCGGACACAATGACCCCAAACGTAAACTAGAACATAATGTCCCCACGCAACATAATAAGTATTAATTATTTCCTCTCCGATGTTGGTATGCTGTTCAGAATCAGTCAGACGATTAATTAGAAGGCCTTTAACAAGTTTTCTGTATTTATTTCGGGCTGTCTCGAATTACCCGGCCATGCGATTTCCGGTCTTCTTTTGTTGTCTGGGAACTTTCAACATGGAGGAATATTTTACGCGAATTCACCGGGTTGGGTAAGTTGGCTGAAGTATTTTGGTTCTTCCTCAATGGGACATTTTGCTCGACTAAGATTCATTTCAGAAAAAATATTTTGACTGATTTTATTTTTTACGCGAATTCAACGGGTTGGCTAAGTTGGTTGGAGTGTTTTGGTTCTTCCAATCTCCCAATAAGCATTTCAAATCCAAGCAGAAAACAACAAAAGAAGATCAAAAATCGGACGGGTAATTCGAGAGCTGTTCTTAATTTCGTTCTGAAAAAGTTAATTAGCAGCATTATCCTCCATATAGAAGTTTTTACATATTACGTGTTTTAATAAACAACCCGACTAGGTAGAAGATTGAAATTTGGCAGGAATGCTTCAATCACGGTTGGATTGGATAGGGTTGCGTGAGAACATTTTGTCCTTGTTTGCGTTTGGGGACATTATGTCCGGGGACGTTTTGTCCTACACCCTGTGACATCATGCGGAGCATCTCCGGGGTTGAAGCTGACCACGTGAATATATTCGAAGATTATTTGAAACCAGGTAAAAGGGTCGTTCTACGACGTCCAAGGAAGTGGCCGCAATCTCTTTCGATAGAGAGAAAAGAGGCGTAATACTTTTGTTTAACAGTACTATATTAACCCCATTCTGTATCATTTTTGTTATCAGTATTTTTTAGTGAAAACAGCATTTCTTGACATTGTGCATGGAGAAAGTAAAAGGATAAAATCCCAATTTTGCTTGAACCGAACCGAAGCGTTAACCAAACCGAACTACCCTCTAAATTCCATCTTTGAACAGAACCACGAACCGAACCACTGTTAAAAATTTTGAACCGAACCGCAAACCAAACCACTCCAAATTTTGTTGTGGTTTGCAGCTCTGGTTTTTATAGAAAATATCATTCGACATTTAATGAGTAATTAGCTTTGCTTGAACTATGAGAGGACTAATTTGTCTGATGACGTGACAGAGCGAATGGTAAACAAGGAATTTAAAGACTGATTGATTAATTTCCTCTTTCAAAATATTGTGAAGTACTATCACCATCAATTTTTGATCTTTTTCATTAGTATTTAGAATAAACTCCTCCAAATATAAGGAGAATGCACACGAAAAAGTGGGACTAGCATTTCGGCCGGATGCGAATGTATCCTTTGAAAGTGTCCACTATAGTGTTTAACTGAAAATGTGCGAGGATCGCCGAGGGATTATGGCGAACTGGAAACATATTTGCGGGAACGCTAAACGAGATAGAAAAAAGGGCAGGAAATGGCTCTTTCTATTGTTTGCGGCCAGAAAAATCCGATGTGCACGGCGTATTCTCCCCAATTTGCACCTTTTACGAGCCTCCCCTTTCCGCCCCTTCCCTCCCCCTTTCCTCCATCTTTCCTCCAACTTTCCCTTCTCCCACTCACTGGTAGACTCCAGATCGCTTCGTTTCCATTGTTCGTAAGGTAGCAATAAACGACCGCCCAGGGGCCATCCCGTGCGACACTCAAGTGCCGCGGCCAGTCATCCTGGCGCCGCGAGGCCCGCGGGGGCCATCACTGCCTTGATGCGTGGGAACGTGGGCCGAATGACCTCTCGTGACCTGTCCTATGGTGGACTTGTCAAAAATGGTGTGAATGCCGGCTCATGACTTTCTGAGAGGCTATCATAGTCCAACGACAATTTATTTCGATGCCCGACACGGCGACATTGCAGAATAATATCGGCTATCCGATAATTATAAAATTACAAAATCACTGTTATTGAAAACGGTAACCTGATAAAATGTCCTCAAACACTAGGTAGGACATAATTCCCCGCCCGCCATAATAAGTAATAATTATTTCTTGTCAGTCGTTGACACACTTTTCAAAATCAGTCAGATGCATCATTAGGACAAAAGGTCTACGACGGGTAATGAAAGGCTAAAATTAACAGTTGTCAGTATTGGCTGATGGCAGCGGCGGGTTCAATTGGGGGGAGGGGGGAAGGCGATCGCCCTCCCCTTGGACACCCCATTGCCCTTCGCTGGGTGCATTCTTAAATTTATTCCGCGCAACCTTCCTTGTTTCTACTCCGAATATTAAGTCTATGGCTATTAATATTTTAATTGCCCGCTATAATAATCTCAAAAATATATGCAAGTCGACTTAATAGGTAATCATTTCCTTAATTCGCATGTTGCTCAAATGCACCACCACGCATTTGGAATTGAAAGCAGAATATTGAGATGAAATCTTCACTAAAGTTATTATTTCACTATTTAACCAAAATTTCGTACCACGCATGCATATCAATACAAAATTTTGTCGCTAGCTACTTTTTCAGTGCATAGCTTAAAAATTGTGTAGGTCGTTTCTTATAATTTTTTACTTCTAAGTACGAGTATATATACAAAAATCATCTAAATTATGAAGAAGATTGTATAAGGAATATTGTGTAAATTTTTCGATTGAATTCAATCGTCCATTTTTTCGAAATCATTAATAAAAACAGGCAATAATGTTTTTTGTAAAAAATAAAAAAACCTTAATTTTGGAGAAAGTTTTGAAAAATAATTTTTAAAGTGGATTCTGCGCGAATTGTCTATAAAGTGACATATTTTTCACTGACATAATTTCCATTCGGCAACACTGCCTACTCATCTTAGGTCGGGAGAATAAAATACAAACTAAATACTTGAATTGATCTTATGTCATGGACGCAGTTTGTGAGTACGATCTAATTAACTGTTTTATTTGCAATTTTTCTAATAGATTTTTTTACTACTTTGATAATCAATATATTTTTATTATTAAAACATATTTCATTGATTTATGTGTTTTCCTCAGCCCTTTTATCATAGGAATATTTTTCCCCTGGCCTCGCAAAGGTTTGCGCCATTTCTGGTTGCCATTGCGCCTGCGTGTTATTTGTCAATCTTTTTTATTGCCGCAGTACAATTTGATACAAATATGTATTGAGAAAATTCGAACAAAGAAGTATAAGAGATGAAACAATATTTTTATACGAGCATTGGACTGTGAAATATTGTTTTTTGAGCATAAATGTAACATTAAATGCCAAATGCCAAAATGTGTGAGAAAAGAGTACGACTTAATACGAGACTTTGAAACAAATCAGACAGATTTAACAAAAGATTTTCTGGGGAATTTAACCAAAAAAGGTTTCCTCCAGCTCAGCTACTGCAAGCGCAACGAAATATTTTTTTAAGTGTTAGAATAAGCCATGGAGGTGGATATAGATATAACGTAGTTAATAGTTAAATCATTGAGGCTCTCTATAGATGACGGTTTGGAGAAAAATGTTTGCGTCACAGAAGCTTTGTTGGCCAAACTGCGAAAAAAATCCGAAGGCATCAGCTTAAACAGGATGACTGCGAAACGATGTCTGAAATTTCGATAGATACCGGTACACTATATTCGCTAAGGTATTTTCTACGTGTATTTCCTATTCACTGACTGCTGATGACTTGTCGGACGTAACGTCAACTACGCAAACATTTATCTTTATATGTAATTTTACATCTAACTTTGGAGTGTACGAAGGACATTTAGAGCTTCATTCATTAGTATGTCAGATAAAGGGACAAGATCTTGTTCAGAGATTACATCACAGTCTTTAAAAGTATAATTTGGAATTATATTAATTTGTAGCAGGGGCGGATCCAGAAACTTCCCATGGGGAGGGCGATCGCCCCCATCGCCCCTCCCCCTCTTGATTCCGCCTCTGCCAACGACCATACATTTTGAAAATCCCTACCCCCATCAGAATCTTTATTTTCCTTGTCATACAGACTTAATCTTCGGAGTAGAAACAAGGAATGTTGCGCAGAATGAATTTAAGAATGCACCCAATGGAGGGCAATGGGGTCGTCCAAGGGGAGGGCGATCGCCCCCATCGTCCCTCCCTTGGATCCGCAACTGATTTGTAGGCATGTACACCGATGGTGCACCTTCTACGACTTGTTCTCGAAACGGGGAAGTATCCCTTCTTTTCAAAGTAATAGAAAAGTCAGGATTCCAGAATGAATTCATGAATCGCCACTGCATTGTTCACCAGAGCAATCTAATAGACAAGGATCTGAGATTTAATATAATCATGAATGATGCTGTGAGTGCAGTCAGATTCATCAGATCACCCGGACTAAGCCTTTTTCGATAAATCAAAGGTGAATATGATGACGTTTACGTAATACTACTCTAAAGTTCGTTGACCATTGAATAACAATACTTGTCACTTTGTAAATTTTCTAAAGAGAGATATTTTTTCAATTAAACAAGTTAAATAGCCGTCAGTGCCAGTCATATAAAATACAACTCGCAGGTATTTAAAGAGATATCGATGGAGGAAGAGAAAATTATGTTCAGAACATTTGCTAATCCTTTTAAATCCTCGCGTAAAGACGCCGAATCCAGTTTAGAAGCTCGAACAAATCAATCTTCAGAATAGTGATAAAATGAATTTAAAATTCAAGGAGGAAAATCTGCTGAACACTGTTGCCTACTGCTAAGAGAATAGTGTGATACAAATAAATAGAGGGGAGAGTGAGGAGGGACATCGACTTAAAAACTCTTTACAACTTGTTCTACCATTAATTTTTGCAAGAATTCTAATGTCCCATTTTTGTAATTAAAAAAGTCGGCCTCTATGGCAAGAATAAAGAATAAAACCAGATGGTCAATAGAGTCCAAGGCTTTTGAGAAGTCGTAAAAAATCCCTATTATATTTTCCTGATTATCAAGGCCTAATAGAACTGAATTAATAAACTTATAAATTACTATTTCTTTGGATCTACCTTTTATGAAACCAAATTGATTGTTAGATAAAATATTGAATTTTTTCAAAAAGAAATAATCCTATTGTATCCTATTTTCAAAAATTTTTGAAAAGTATAGAGGACTGTGATGGGTCGATAATTTTCGATAGCATGAGTGTTTCCTCCTTTAAAAATGGGGGTAACTTTGGCAATTTTTAATTTCTGGGGAAATTCGCCATGTAGAAAAGATTCATTAACTAAATGTACCAGAATGGGGGCAATACATTTCTTTACCTCTATTGTAAATATAATACTAGGAATGCTGGCATATCCACTAGAATAATTACCACTGATTTTATTGAGTATTTCCAACATTTCCTTTTCATCAACCGGATAAAGAGAAATTGAGTTAAAAACCACTTGGTTAAATATGGGAGTTATAAAAGAAAGAGAGGAAGTGGTAGGTGAAAATTTCCCCTGATTTAAAAAAATTCATTCAAAGAATTGGCAATAGTACTTCCTTCTGAGACTATTTTACCTTGTTTAGAAATGGCTTCAATATTTTTTATTAAGTTCCAAGCCGCTTTTATAGGATTACTGGATTTGGTTATGAATTCTAAATTATACAACTTCTTAGCAGCCAGTATATTTTTAAGATACTGTTTCTTGCACTGTAAGTAATGGTCCTTGTCAGACTTCAAATTTGAAAATATATATTTATTGTATGAACAGAAAATGCTCTTATTTCAGGTGTTAGCCAACATTTGTTCTTGTTCTTTGAAATTTTTTTACCAGCAACTAGCTTTAATGGAAAACATAAATTAAAATTATACACAAACACCTTAATGAAACTATCAAATTTTTTGGCAATGGTATTTGCCATATATACTTCAGTCCAATTTTCCTGGTGTAGAAGTTTAGCAAATTCATTTTTGGCAGACCATGAAAATATTCTTCTATAAGATAAACCTGATTTGTAACGATAGGCTCCGGAAATCCAGGCCCAGAGAACACTTTGAAGTGTGATGAAGTTCAATAAAAAATAAATCAAATATTAGCTAGGATTTAATTTATTAATGTTGCTAGAATTAATTAATTAGATGAAATAATATATTTACGAATTTTAAGTTCAGTCATAGGAATTATTCAAGAGCTATTTCCATGAGAAAAGTAATTAATTATATGTGCGTAAAAATTTATGTAGAAAGAAAAAAATTGTACTCAAGTTTGTCATTCTTAATAGTGCGTTTTTTATAGGAAAATTGCGATCTTAGTTTCACTTTCGCGTCTACCTATTTGACCGACTGACTCTCATTGCACTTGCTTAAATTGGAATTAAGACGAAACCGTAAACGATAGGGAGATGCTACATGGAGGGTACATTTATCTACTGCGGCCATTTCTTTTCTTAATGCTTGAGTTTGAAAAAATACACAAATTAGGTTTTAAAAGTTTGTTTAATGAATATCTCCGAAGGTGTTAAAGATGGAACGTTGAAATTTTGAAAGTGCATTTTTCCATTAATGCCACTTATTCTTAAAAAGTTTGAGAAAAATCCAACAAAAATCGTAATTTATTTTAAAATTAGAAAGTTTTCACACGGTTTTATTAATTGTTGTCAGCGAAACCATCTTCCTAGTAACTTAAGTAAACAACATCTATTACTGGGAATAATTTTAAAACAGAAAAAAGTCCTGCTATGACCGGGAATCGAACCCGGGTCTTCCACTTGCCGGGCGGATATTCTACCACTGAACTACACTGAACTGAAAATCTACTACAATTACGCAAGTGCGTATATTTCCTTTTGTGTGCACACACAAGACAGTAAATGAAAGGAAATGGATTATCCACGACGAAGAAAAGAACGAAAATGCATTTAATTCCCTTTCGTAAGCAAAAATGAATGCATAATTTACGACGAACAAATGATCTTGCACGTTATGATTACGTCACAATTACTCAAGAGTGAGGAATGTTTGAAATAATTTCCGATTTTTTGCTACTATCTCCGAAAGTATAAAAGTTGAAAAGCTGAAACTTTGAGTGTACCTTTTACATTAATGCCACTTATTCTTGAAAGGTTTTAGTAATGAAAACTTTACAGATGTGGATAGGGAAACGTTCAAAATTGTCATACAAAATTGATTGCGTTATAAACTTAAATGTCATTTGGGAATATAAATTTTCCAAAAATTGTATTCTTAGGTAAAATATATGTTTTGTAAATGATGATGCGCAATACAACGCTAACCTGGTTATTAAGCATCTCTTATGGCTTTCACTAACCTCACCTTCACGTGGTACCCCCAGTACAATGAACCAGGCTCTATTAATGGAATTTATGGCGGTATGGAAATAAATACAGAAAAATCCAAGTTCATTCGAATATTGGGAAAAGAAAAGAATCTGAACATAAGTATTGGAAGAAAGCCTTTAGAACAAGTTTCAGACTATAAATACCTTGGAAGCATCATAACAAGAGAAGCAAAATGTACGGATAAGATCAGGACTAGAATAGGAAAAGCAAAAGAGGCTTTCAGAAGAAAGAAACACCTACTTACGGGGAATATAAGGAAAGATATCCGCAAGAAGTTGATAAAATGCTATGTATGGAGTATAGCATTGTATGGGGCAGAAACATGGACGCTAAGGAAAAACGACATCAAATACTTGGAAAGCTTTGAAATGTGGACTTGGAGGAGAATGCTGGAGATAAAATGGACAGATAGGATGAAAAATGATGAAGTGCTACGAAGAAAAGGAGAGAAGCGAATGATTATACAGACTATCAGAAAGAGGAAGGCTAACTAGGGTTGGACATTACCCGAGGAAAGAGAGTATGATTAAGGAAGTGTTAGAAGGAAAACTAGATGGAAAAAGAGAATGATGTAGATAAAGCTTTCAGCCGATAGACGATTTGAAAGGGAAAGAGAGTTATCAAGATATGAAGAGGACAGCGGAAAATAGAAGTTTATGGAGAACCCGGTTTAACCATGAATAATCACGGACCTGTCTAC
This sequence comes from Tanypteryx hageni, assembly GCA_028673005.1. Taxonomy (NCBI): domain Eukaryota; kingdom Metazoa; phylum Arthropoda; class Insecta; order Odonata; family Petaluridae; genus Tanypteryx; species Tanypteryx hageni. The sequence continues at coordinate 14,421,932 of CM054117.1, forward strand.
GGACAGACTACCTATGATGATGACCAGATGATAAATAAAAAACGCGCCAATTTTACCCATCTTAATGGATAACTCTCTAATTGTTTATGAAATTGTTTACATAATGCGGCACGCATACATTGGGAAAATAGCTACTGCCTTCCTTTGATAAAAAATATTCTGCATTACTGCATTTGCTATCATTATACTAGCTGAAAGTACCCGGCGATGCCCGGGCAACGCCAGACGTCTTCGGCGGATAAAATTAGTGTCATATGGTAACACAATCATTTAAACTTTTGCGCATATTTCATGTTCATAAAAACAAATCTTTCTCCTATACTGCATATGAAGAAAGTAAAAATCCTATCACATACAGACAGACAGACCGAAATTCACAGACATCATCGCGAAAATAGTCAAAACGTTTTCAGGTGACCTCAAAACGCGTATTTCCGTTGAAATCTCGAATTTTTTTTATGAAAACAATACTTTTTCTACACTACATATATAGAGAAATTAAAAACTAATTCTGAGATATATCTTATGCCTATGAATTGGGCCGGGATTTCGAGATTTCAACGGAAATACGTTTTGAGGTCCCCTGAACACGTTTTGACCATTTTCTCGATGATGTCTGTGTGTGTGTGAGTGTGTTTGTGTATGTGATAGCTTTTTTTGGGTGCTCTAACTCAAAAAATATTAATCAGGTTATTGCGAAATTTTATATTTAGCATTTTTATGAAAGTCGCAAGAACCGATTAGTTTTTGTTAAAAATCGGTCAACCGGAAGTGGGTGTTTACTCTTGTCACTTATCCGTTATTTTGAAATATATGCTTTAATATTTGATAAATTTAAAAATGTACTACAATAAATATTGTAGGAAATTTAATTTTCTACAATCTTTGTTTGAAACATTTTCCAATATAATGCATTGTTTAAGAGATGTCTTATATTTTTAGCTGCCACCACCACGCCACCTACCGACGACTATTGTTAACAATTGACGCTTAGTTACGTCTTTTAGTAACGATCCTTTTTCTTCTCTTAATTGTTGGAGCTTTGTGGCTATATCCAATATCAGAAGGCTATGGTTTGAGTTTATTTCTGTTCTTTGCAAAGTCTAAAATTTTCTCGCAGTTTCTTAAAATACTTATTATTATCTAACCTATTTGGAATTTTTAGAAATATTACAGGTATGGAGAAAGTCATGTGGTGGCCACATCAGATTTTTATATATTAGATTACCGTAATCGTAGTCGTAGGCGAACTTTTTGGTAGGTTGTTTATAGTCTAATGGGAAGCTTATATCTCCGCCGCTGTTTGGGCTATTTTCGTCACCTATAATTTGTAAAGATGTTAAAATCTCCTGTTTTTAACAAAAATAAATTCAACCGGAAATGTTAAATATTTTTATTTTTTAGGGGGTTTTCCGATACCCCCGTACTCCATAAGAAAAGCATTGGAATCAGTTTCGGGCATTATAAAATTGCATATAAAATTTGTTAGAATAAAAATACGAAGTCAGAACCTAAACGGCTGTGTTGGGAAAAAATGAAGTTCATTTTGGTTACCGTGAAAATTCAATTACGTTCCGAATTTCCCGGAAAATCCGTTTTTAATACGAAAGAACGCGACTTTTAAACAATGAGAAGTGTCAGTCACCATGGCCACCTCATTTGAGCGAGTGGTAATATTGGGTGTATACTCGCGAGCCCCTTGACGATATTACGTCATTTTGTTTGTTTACATGGATTTCGAACATTTTTGAATAAGTGAACCTTTTCCCTTTGAATTAAAGAACCATTTTATTCGTTATTGTAGCATCGTTTAAAAAATTATTAAATTAATTAATTTAAGCCAAGATAAAAACATTTTAAACAGTATAAGATTACAATAGAGCCCCTTCATCATATTACGTCATTTTGTTTGTTTACATTTATGTTGATTTATGTCTTTATTGTTGAGCCTGGTTAAACCTGTTTATTCTGTAATATTTACGAAGAAAGAAGTTAAAAAGAACTTATCAAGGTCAGTTCTTTTATTTATCACATCACTTGGAAAATTGAAAAATTAAATAAAATAAAAATTAAATTATACTTATCCTTAATTCTAATACAGGTTAATAATAAATAGAATCTTCTGTTCTATTTACGAAGAAAGAAGTTTACATCTTTTGTCAAATAAATGTCTGATCAAATCAAAAGATGTGTACTACATGGGAGGAGGCGCAATTCTGCATCTCAGCTTTTGGCACAAAAATCCCTTTGCCCCAGCGCTGCTAACAATCACATAATCTTTGCCTGAATTCAGGCTAAAAAACTTCTTTGTGAAAATCTTATTTCAATATCATCCTTTGAATATCAATTATTTCTTACGATAACTAATAATGGGATGTACATTAAATGTTTTTCGGTTTCTGTGCAATAATATGCGGCAATGGCCATCGAAGAATGTCGATCGTACAGGCTTTAACGCCAATAGAATATTTATAAAATGTCTTTTGCCTGTTAACCGAATTCTGCATACCTTTCAATCTCCGATTTGCATGGCGCAGTGCTCCACTAACGTGCAAAACACACAAAAGCCCTCAAATTTCATTTTGCGACTCGCGAATATGATTTTATCTTCAACGGGACCGTCTTTAAATAATGTTTTAGGCATTTTCAAATATTTAAAAATAAGAAAGTGTCAAGATATTTATAGTTTTCTATGTCTGTTGCGCTGTCCAGCCTTCGCGGTCAGCTTAACGTAAAAAACCGCTCCTTTCCCTGCTGACGTACAACTGCGAGGATCTTGTGTAATTTCAGCAAGAGAATACTCTCATACTCCAAATTCTGCCACGCATTGACCCTCTCGACCTAAACAGGTGACAAAGTATATGACCCTTGAGATAATTTGTACCTACTGCCGCAAGCTATCCTGAAGAATATCATTCCGGGTACCCCGTTGTTATGTAGAGGTTAATATATGTCCAGTGGCCTCCCGTTCGAAAAAAAATAAAACTTATATGATGGCTAATTCGGTCATTAGAGATTCCAATTTATGCGGCAAAGGAATTTATGTCGAACTCTTCACTCAGCCTTTCTGATTCGCATTCTTTCACTCCAATACACACCTTGCTCAACACCCAATCCAACATTTCGATTTAAATTTAAAAGTGTTTCGTTAATTCAAAATCCGACTCCCATCCAATCGATATCGACTTCTAGATCATCTTATTTAACGAGCCGCAACACGTTTTACGCCCTAAGAAGAAGAATAAAAGATTTGGAAACATGGAAAGTGTAGATAATATTTTTCTCTCCCATTTCCCCTCCTTTGTCCACTCCACTGCAACTTTTCACACAACAGATCATCGAACACACCTTCCCTCTCTCTCTCTTCCTACTCTCTTTCTCTCCCTCCTCTTATCCTTCTCTCCCCACCTCTCTCTCCCTTCCTCTCCTTCTCTCTTTCTTTCTCCTTCCTCTATCTCTCTCCCTCCTCTTTCACTCTCTCCCTCCTCTTTCACTCTCTCCCTCCTCTCTCGATCTCTTCTCCTCCTCCTCTCTATCTCTCTCTCTCACCGCGGGTGGCCCTTCTAGCAGTCGGCTCGTCGCTCTTTGTCGCTGTGGATCGAAGTGAGGGTGGAGGGGGAGGAAGAGAGGGATAAGGGATAAAAAGGACTTGAGGTGGGACGAGAAAGAGAGAGAGGTGGCGGCGGCGATGAGTTTTCGGAGGAGAAGGCGAGAGAGAGAGTGAGAGAGGTGGAAAAGGGTGGCCGAGACATATTGGAGGCACTTGGCGCCGTTTGGGAGGCAATAAACTCTTCGAGAGCATGGGTTTCACCCGGTCCAACCGTGGAATGCCTCCGTTGAAGGATCCCTGTGGAAAATACGCGTGGATATTAGAAAGTCATTGCCTGGGAAACATTTGGGACGAAATTTCTCACACGGATCGTAAATACCGTGAAATATACATATTTCTGGATTTTCTGTTGATTTCCAAAAAATTGGAGTTTTTCGGAAGAATGGGGTCATTTTTTGTGTTACTATTCCTGAGTTAAATAGGTATTATTTTAAGTTTAGGAAAAATATCATTTCTGAGTTCAACTTTTCAGATAAATCGTTGTCGCCTTAGAATACCAATTATTTAGACATTCTCTTAATAAAACGAATTTCAAGCCAAATTACGCTACAGATGAGAGAATGACTCTTTTTTAAGGCACCGCCCTCAATTAATTTTCAGCATTAGTGCATAGCCTTTCTATTGAAGAGTGCTAGGTATTAAAGAATGTCAGAAGCGATTTACTTAATATCTATTAAATTAGTAACCTTATTTTGAAGTTGTAACTCAAAGAGGTTCAAGGTGAATTATCACCAAGCGTGAATACTTTGCAGCTCAAAGACTTATCTGGTTTAATCTTTTTCATGGCTACATGAGTTACTTAGATCGTCTGTTAAACTATCAGAGACTTGGATCTGGATCACTAATTCTTTTATTAAGTTTCTTTTATGAAAGGCACTTGGTGGCAAATCACATAAAGTTCGAAAAATCTCATTTAATTACCACACCATTTTCTTTCTTGCATTCTGCTTTAAACGCCTTCGTTAGGAATTTGAGTCTTATTGTTTAATTCCCATTTTCTCCCTAAAATGTGTTTCTCCTTGTACCACGTGTGTTAAGATTAACAAAATTAAAAGAACCAGCCTCCCTTTTTTATCCAATAATGGAGGGTATTATTGCCTATTTTTAATTAAATAATGCAAAAAATATTTAGCCACTGCTATCTTTTAGCCCCTCCCTAAGGACTGCATAACCTTACAGAGGTGGGAGAGTTTGTGTACTCTTATGAACCAAAGAGCTATACCGGCGGGAGATAATTCTCCTGGTAGGACCGTCCAAGCCGGAAAGATCTAAGGGGAAGAGTCAGACTAAGAAGCAGTCTTGGGGGCTTTACATCCCCCTGTGCAAGGGCAGCAGCTTGCACAGTACCTTTGTAGGTGGTGATCATGTGGATGTGAACAGCTACAGATGGGTAATCACTCTTGTGAAACTGCGATGAGGAAAGCAAGGGGAAACTACCTCATTATATTTCCCATGATATGCTGAAAAGCTGCAAATACTTCTATGGATCTCTCTGGGGTAAAATATTCCAGAGGTAAAATAGTCACAAATCGGATCTTCGGGTGGGGACTACCCTAGGGGATGCACAGAGGAAATGTAACATTAAAAAGAAGAAAGCAAGTAGTGAGAAATTAAGAATAGGCACATGGAATGTTAGGACTATGAATTCAGGGAGTAAACTAGAGAACTTAAAAAGGGAAATGAGGAGGAATAATGTAGGTATAGTAGGTCTTAGTAAAGTTCAGTGGGAAGGAGAAGGCGAGATAAATTCAGACGAATTTAAGATTATTTACTCGGGAGGAGAGAAAAAGGAAAGGGGAGTGGGGATTATAAAAAGAAAAGAGATAGCTGAAAGAATTAGCAAAGTAATGACAGTTAAGGATAGATTAATAGCCGTAAAACTTCAGATGGAGCCAGTGGAAATGCTTATAATTCAAGTGTATATGCCAACAACTAATGCTGGTGAAGACGAAGTAGATAAAATGTATGAACAGATTACGAAGATATTGGAGGAGGAGGTAAAAGGAAGGATCACCACCATAGTAATGGGAGACTGGAACAGAGTAGTCGGAGAGGGACAGAAAGATAACATAGTGGGAAAATATGGACTAGGGAAGAGAAATGCAAGAGGGGAGAAATTTGTGGAATTCTGCCATAGAAATAGATTGATTTTAACTAATACATGGTTTAAGCATCACCAGCGGAGACTTTACACATGGAGAAGCCCAGGAGACCAGAGACGATACCAGATAGATTACATACTAGTCAATTAAAGATTTAGAAATAGCATTAAAAATGTGAAAACACTACCAGGGGCAGATATCGATTCCGACCACAACCTTTTAGTGGCAAATACACAATGTAGACTGAAGAGCGTTAAGAGAAACATAAGAGTCAACGAGAAATGGAACTTAAAGGAACTCCTTAAGAACAAGGAGCTGGAGGAAAGGTTGGAGGAGAGAGCTGAAGAAAATAGAAACAATGTAGATGTAGAGTGGAGATACATCCATAGCAACATTAAAGATGTAATGGAAAAGAAGGTAGGAAAGATAACGTGTGAAATAAACAAAAAAAACCCTGGGTCACAGCAGCCATGCTGCAAAAAATGGAAGAGAGGAGAAAGTGGAAGAACATAAACACTGAAGAAGGCCAAAGAAAGTACAAGGAGTTAAATAATGCTTTAAGAAGGGAAACAGATAAGGCCAGAGAACAGTGGATAAATGAGAAATGCGAGGAGATTGTCGAATGTGAAAGAATTTGTAGAACAGACCTCATGTATAGCAAAGCAAGGTAACTATTCAAGAAAAAGGCAAGAAAGATATGATGTAAACGAATCCTGAACAAAAGTGGTAAAATAGTATCGGAGCCAGACAATGTAAAGAATGTCTGGAAAGAATACATTGAGGTGCTGTATGACAAAGAAGGAAAGCCAAGAAATATTGAATTGAATGAAAAAGAGGATGTGGAAAAAGACCAGCTAGGACCAAGATTTCTCGAGTCTGAAGTTAAAAGAGCAATTGATGACATGAAAAGAAGGAAGGCTGTTGGGAGTGATGATATACCAGTGGACGTTCTTAAGGTTTTGGGGTCGACAGCAGTTAAGCAACTCACAAAATTCTTTAACCAAATATATGATACTGGCATATGGCCAGAAGATTTTTTACATGTTGTTATGGTACCACTGGAGAAAAAGAACAATTCAAAATGTTGTAAGGATTACCGAACTATTAGTTTAATTTCTCATACAGCTAAAGTTCTAACCAGAATAATAACAAAAAGAATTGAAGATAAAATAGACAAGGAGCTGCAAGATAATCAGTTTGGTTTCAGAAGAGGAAGAGAGACTAGAGATGTTATAGGATGTATGAGGATGATGATAGAAAGAGCGCTAGAAGTCAATAAAGATATGTATTTTTGTTTTGTAGATTGGGAGAAAGCTTTATACCGAGTGAAATGGGATAAAATGTTGGGTATTTTAAATAAAATAGGAATAGATTGGAAAGATAAAATACTGCTTAAAAACCTTTACTTTGATCAAAAGATTAGAGTCAGGGTTGAAGGAGAAGTAACAGAAAGTACTTCAATAGAGAGGGGAGTGAGGCAAGGATGTCCTATTTCACCAGCGATATTTAATATTTATGCAGAAACAATAACAGAAGAAGCGTTGATGAAATAGAAAGGATTTAATATAGGAGGTGAAAGTATTACCACCATTAAATATGCAGATGATCAAGGATTAATATCAGAAGACGAGAAAGAACTTCAGAGGATGACAGATAGACTAGTGGAGGTTGGCCAACAATATGGAATGAAGATCAATGCAGGAAAAACGAAAGTCATGGTGGTTTCAAAGGAATATAAAGAATTAAATATAATGGTAAATGGGCAAAAATTGGAACAAGTAAGTAGTTTCAAATATCTTGGCAGTTTTTTAAGGCAGGATGGAAGTAGCACACAGGACATCAGAAGTAGGATTGCAATGGCAAAAGCAGCATTTAACGAGAAGAAGGAGCTTTTCACAAGCAAGAAAACAAATTTAGAAACAAAGAAGAAATTAGCAAAATGCTACATATGGAGCATAGCTCTTTATGGTCCAGAGACGTGGACGGTAAGGAGAAAGGAGGAAAAATATTTAGAAAGTTTTGAGATGTGGGTATGGAGGAGGGTGATGAAAGTGAAATGGACAAAGAGGAAGAGAAACGAAGAAGTATTAGAAATGGTGGGAGAAGAAAGGATGCTAATAAAAACAATCAGGAAAAGAAAAGCAAATTGGATAGGGCGCATATTGAGAAGAGAGTGTTTACAATGGACGATCTTATAAGGCAAAATTAGCGGGAGAAGAGGAAGAGGGAGAAAAAGAATATTAGAGAATATAAAGCAGGAATATAGTACTTCATCATCATCATCATAGGTAGTCTGTCCGTAGACAGGTCCGTGATTATTCTTGGTTAAACCTGGTTCTCCATATACTCCTATTTTCCGCTGTCCTCTTCATATCTTGATAACACTCTTTCCCTTTCTAATCGTGTATCAGCTGAAACCTTTTCCTACCTTTTTCCCTTTTTTCATCTAGTTTTCCGTCTAACACGTCTTTAATCATACTCTCTCCCCAGGTAATGTCCAACCCTAGTTAGCCTTCCTCTTTCTGATAGTCTGTATAATCATTCGCTTCTCTCCTTTTCTTCGTAGCACTTCATCATTTTTCATCCTATCTGTCCATTTTATTTTCAACATTTTCCTCCAAGTCAACATTTCAAAGCTTTCCAAGTATTTGATGTCATTTTTCCTTAGCGTCCATGTTTCTGCCCCATACAATGCTATACTCCATACGTAGCGTTTTATCAACTTCTTACGGATATCTTCCCTTATATTCTCTGTAGGTAGTTGTTTCTTTCTCCTGAAAGCCGCTTTTGCTTTTCCTATTCTAGTTCTCATCTCATTCGTTCATTTTGCTTCTCGTGTTATGATGCTTCCAAGGTATTTATATTCTGAAACTTGTTCTAAAGGCTTTCCCTCAATAGTTATGTTCAGATTCTCTTCTTTACCCGATATGCGAATGACCTTGGATTTTTCTGTATTTATTTGCATACCGTATTTTCTACCTGTTATCACTAGTCTATTTATCATTTTTTGTAGCTCCTCTTCCTGTCTTGCTAGAAGTACTTGATCATCTGCGTATTTTACTGTTCTTATAATCCTTCCTCCAATTTTGAAATCTCCCGTGCCTTCTAAAGCTTCTTGCATTAGACTTTCTCCATGTATATTGAATAGGGTTGGCGATAGGCAGCAGCCTTGTCTTACTCCTCTACCGATATTTATTCCGCAGGTTTCCACATTCTCAAACCTGACCTTTACAACTTGATTCACATATAGATTCCTAATCAGTCTCCTGTGTTTCCAGTCTACACCTATATCCTTTAATATCTTCATCAACTTTACGCAATTTACTCTATTAAAGGCCTTATGCCAGTCTACGAAACATGCGCAGATATCTTGACTTGCCCTTTCTGATATGATTCTAACTACTCCTATAGCATCTCTATATCCTCGTCTTTTTCTGAAACCGAATTGATCTTCCCCTAGTATTTCTTCTGTCTTTTTCTCCAGCATTTTATTAAGAATCATCGTGATGATCTTCGATGTGTGTGACAGAAGGCTTATCGTTCTGTAATCTTTGCACTGCATTGCCTTTGGCTTCTTCTTTAGAGGGATCATTGTTACTTCTAGGAAATCCCGAGGCCACTCTCCCGTGTCGTAAATCTTATTACAGTGGAACCTCGGTTTACGAACGACTCTGTTTACGAACAATTCGGTTTACGAACAAATATCCCGACGAAAAATGCTTCGGTTTGCGAACAGAATTTCGGCTTACAAACAGGCAGTCACGTGCTCCACGGACTGAGATCTCGGCGCGCCGATGCGCAAAACCCCGGACAGACGCACTGGCGCTGGCGCCGTTGAGTCTGAGAAAGGAGAGGGTTTAAGTTTCGCGGTAGCGTTCACTCAGGATAGACTGCTGTTCGAGTGCGTTGTATTTATTAGACTGCTGCTCGAGTGAGTCTTATATTGTTTTTGTATACGTGTTGCTATTGTTTCAAAGTTTAATTTACACTTAATTAAATTATCTTTTTAGACCACCATGAAGCCAAAGAATGATAAAAGTAAATTGAAAAGGAATAAAAAAACGATAGAGGTGAAAAAAGAAATTATATCTAAATATGAAAATGGTGTTCGTGTCTCGGATCTTGCTACGCAATTCGGTATGGCGAAATCATCGATCTGACTATACTAAAAAAAGAGAGACGATCAAGAAAGCTGATGTCGCGAAAGGAGTAAAAGTTATTAGTAAACAAAGACCACAATTGATTGACGAAGTGGAGAAATTGCTGTTGATTTGGATAAATGAGAAACAGTTAGCTGGTGATAGTGTTTCTGAAGCTCTAATTTGTGCAAAAGCGAAATGATTACATGATGACCTGTTAATAACAAACCCTGGTACGAGTACTTATACTGAACTGTTCAATGCTAGCCGAGGATGATTTGAGAAGTTTAAGAAGAGAACTGGAATACATAATGTAATTAGGCATGGAGAGGCTGCAAGCTCAGACCTAGAAGCTGCTAAGAAATATGTACAAGAATTTAATGACTATGTAAAAGCTGAGAGTTTTCTTCCCCAGCAAGTATTCAACTGTGATGAAACTGGTCTATTTTGGAAAAAAATACCAAATAGGACCTACATCACTCAGGCAGAAAAGACTTTGCCTGAACATAAGCTAATGAAGGACCGGCTGACTCTTTTACTATGTGGAAATGCAAGTGGGGACTTCAAAGTCAAGCCATTGCTTGTCTACCACTCTGAGAATCCGAGGGTGTTTAAGAAAAATAATGTAATGAAAAGTAAACTGTCTGTTATGTGGAGGGCTAATAGTAAGGCTTGGGTAGCCAGGCAACTGTTCATTGAGTGGATCCATGAAGCCTTTGCCCCAAGCGTGAGAAAATACCTCCAAGTAAACGAATTGCCACTAAAATGCCTTCTTGTGATGGACAGTGTTGTGTTATGGACAATGTCATCCTCCAGGCTTGCAAGACGAGTTGGTTGAGGAGTTTGGTTTTATCACAGTGAAGTTCCTGCCCCCTAACACGACTCCTCTAATACAGCCTATGGACCAGCAGATCATTTCAAACTTTAAGAAACTGTACATCAAGGAATTATTTCAAAGGTGTTTCGAAGTAACCTCTGACACAGAATTAACACTCAGAGAATTCTTGAAAAAATATTTGCATATCCTCCATTGTTTAAGTTTCATTGACAAAGCCTGGGGGCTAGTGACTCACAGAACTATGAAATCAGCCTGGAGGAAATTGTGGCCAGACTGTATATCTGGCATTGAGGGCTATGAGACTGAGTCTGTTGATATTGTCGATGATATTGTGTCTATAGGCAATAGGATTGGATTAGAAGTTGATTATGTTGATGTGGAGGAGCTAGTGGAGGACCACAGCAATGAAATCACTACGGAAGAACTGGAACAGCTTCTTAATGAGCAGCAAAAGACGGTGGCAGAGGAAATATTATTTTCAGAGACTGATGAACGAATAGAAGATGTTCCTAGTTCCTCGATCCACGAAATGTGTGCGAAATGGAGTGAGGTGCAAAGTTTTTTGGAAAGATATCACCCCGATAAAACTTTATCAAATCGCGTTATAAATCTGTTCAATGATAATGTCATGTCTCATTTCCGCAACATTATAAAAAGCAAGAAGAAACAAATCTCATTGGATAGGTTTTTAGTGTGACAGAAACCAGATGAACTTCAAGCCCCCGATGTTTTCATGGTAGGGGACTGCTTTTAGCTTTATTGCCATCAGTCTATCGTTCGTTGCTATTATCTTTGTCACGCTTTTCATCATATCTTTCCTAAGTACCTAAGTACCTACTACCTTTTCCCACTATTTCCTCCAGAATAAACTACCGTGAATTCTTCCGAGTCGAACTGTCCTTCTCCCTCCCATCTAGTTTCGCTTAGTCCTATAATGTCAACTCTATTTCTTCTCATTTCTTCTTTCAAGTTCTCTAGCTTTCCTGCCTTTCTCATAGTTCTTACGTTCCAAGTCCCTATTCGTAAATTACTTTCGACAAATGTTTTCCTCAAGGCAGTCCCCGCCCGGAGATCCGATTGGGGGACTATTTTACCTCCGGATTGTTTTACCTCGAGAGAACTCATATTGTCCAACCATATAATCATTACTAGGGGTTGTAATGTGGTAGTTTCCCTCTTGCTTTCCACATCGCAGTACTGTAGCCGTTCAAATCGTCCTGATCACGCCTACAGATTTATTGGATATAGACCCAACCAACATAATTTGTTTTCGGCTCTATACCATACTGACAGTACTGCTGCCTACTGCCAGACACTGATGATAATTTTTTTATAGTACTTATAGAGGTATAAAAGAGGCTTCTAGGGAGAGAGAGAGAGATGGAGGCAGCGATTCAGCTAAAACCTGTCTTCGAACAGCAGCAGGATGATAATCTTTTAGCAAGTATTTTTTATTCGAATAAATCAAAGGATAGGTGTTTATTAGTGGATGTATTGCTAGCTTTAATCAAGTTTAGACAAACATAATTACTGAAAGTTAATCCACCATTTTTTTATTGGAGAGATAGCGATTTACTTTGGCAAACAATTAATCGTAGTGAATTTCCCCTCTCTATAGACACTAACTTGTTGATTCAAAAGAGAACTTAGCTATCAGTAATGCACACTCCGCTGAGTGCTCGTGACAATTTTCGTATTTATATAAATGTATTACAGCTTTAAATAAACTAAATAAATCCCATTAAAGATCGCTCATTGCTCATCACTCATTGAGCGATTAGCAATGCTTGCCAAATATGAAGCACTTTCCCACTAGTAACACTGAGGAACAAAGTTTTTGGTTCCAAAAAATTGGTGGCCATAGTGTAGTTTGTAACGCAGATTACGAATCTGTTTTTAAAACTTTTCTATCACGTATATATTTTGAGATGTGACACTTCTAATTAGAGCGAAAAAACTCCGGAAAGAACATATTCTAAACAAAAGAAGATTCAATAGAAAACAAAGAAACTCGCATTTTGTTACCTTTTTTGTTTTCGCAACACATCTTGAACAGCGTCATTCTGTGTTTTTCAGTAGCAGCTGAAGGTAGTAAAAAAGTTTGCCAAACAGCATGTCTCCTAAATGTGTTAATGCTACCGACAATTTTCGTTATGTTTGCGGAGAATTTACTTTGAAATATCAGAGAAAGTGCTTTACTCCTCTTATCAAAAAATCTTATTAATTGTATTTCAGATGCAAGGTGGGAGACCAATATAAACAATGGACACCCCATATTTGTTGTGTTTCCTGTGAAAACGTCTCCGACAGTGGATGAAAGGGGGTCGGTCATCTATGAGTTTTGCGATACCTATGATCTGGAGGGAACAAAAAAATCACGTAGACGAAGTATTTATTTACCCCCTTAATATCCAATTAGGATTCATGAAGAATTTTGTAAAAGGTATGGATCAAATTGGCAGAGGATTTCTTCATCTTAAGGAAAAATTTACAAAAATCACCGAAGCAAAGATTAAAGAAGGAATATTTGTGGGCCCACAAATACGTGAACTCATGAACGATGGCGGATTCGATGCAATGTTAAAAGGAAAAGAAAAAAGGCATGTTTCAAAGCAGTTGACGTGAACTTTTTAGGAAACAACAAAGCACCAAACTATGAAGACTTGGTTAATAAAATGCTGGAAGCAAACCATTACATGGGGTGTAACATGTCACTTAAAATTCGTTTACTTCACTCCCATCTGGACTTCTTTCCTGAGAATTTGGGAGCTGTGAATGACGAGCACGGCAATCGGTTTCATCGGAACATTCTAACGTTGGAAAAACGATACCATGGCAGATGGAACACTAATATGCTTGCTGATTATTGCTGGTTATTAATTAGGGAAGCTCCTAGTACATCATACAAAAGAAAATTGTTTGCTAAATCTTTAACCTAGCATGAATTTACATGTATTTTGCTGAGTTTGTATGACTAAAGGCCGTATTACACGCTGACGCTTTGCCCGAGTGTTGTCGTAAAAGAGCCTTTACCCAGGTAAAGCCCGAGCGTGTAATAAGCTAAACACCCGAGGTTTTACGCGGGGGAAAACTTCAGACGAGCTAGATATCATAGTCGGGGCGTAAAGGCGACGCACAGGGGCGATTTTTTAGGAAAACATGGTCAAAACCCAAGATAACGAACATCGGCTTAGAGTGGTAATAAGCATCGTAAGAGAAAGAGAGACTAAATGGGTACAAAGTAACGTGAATCCTATCCACATCTTTGGTCGCGTTGCGTCGTAAAGTTTGGTCCAAAGTTGACTGTCACGCGTCTATACGCTTTGTTTTGGAATTTAAGTGCATCATCTTGTGAATTTTTTTCTTGTGATTTATGCGCTTGGGTGGATTGCGATAATATGGAATCAAAACTTGGAGGTATATAAAACATTTTAACAGAAATATGATTTTACCTTTGCTTTTACTTTTATGAACTAGCCCACCACACCTGAATAGCACGTAAAATGTGTTGATATGGCATTTGCATTGAAACTTTTAGTTACTGATTCAGCTGTATTCAGCTAAATTTCAGATATGATTTCATAGAATCATTCGTTTTTTATCTAAAACCATCAAAAACTCCTGCTAATATTTGCGATTCTTGTAGAAAATGTGATTTATTTGTCGAGCGTCTCCGTACATTTTCACTTGATGGAATAACCATTTCGGCGCGTCTTTGAGTCTGTGTTAGAAATGCAGCTACTTTTGACGACGAAACGCCATCTTTTTTACAGGATCCCGCCGGCCAGCGCATGACCTGGGGCAAAATGGAATTGTTCGAGATCATGCGCGAAAGCTCATCGACGGAATTCAGAGACCAATGTGAACGTTTGCGCGAACGAAAGAGACCTTCTGGTCTAAATTTCGCCCGAATAAAGACGATTATCTATCTATCTATCTATCCCTCCCCCCCATCCTCCCTCCCTCCCATCCTCCCTTCCTCTCCTTTCTCTCTCCTCTGGAAAAATAGACTAATTCTATATCGCCCTTACTTTGTATGTACCTTCCATTCTATATCCCTTCCTTACTAAGTCCCTCCCCACATCCCTCTCTCTCTTACTCTACATCTGTATAGTCGTTTAGATAAGCAAAAGAATCCAAACTAAATCCCAGTCCCATTAGAATTACTTAATTTCGCCAAAAATCCTACGATAATTGAAGGCAATCTATGCACTCGTATATATTACACGTATGCGGGTTGAGATAACAATTGTTTCTGGAAGTTTAACAGTGACGTGATCGGCAAGACAACATTCCGTTTAAAAGTCTATATATTCCCAAAATATGTGATTTAAATGTTAAATATGAGAGATTTCGAAAGATAGGCGGAAAAAGATGAATAGAATAAGAAACTTCATTAATATTTCTAAAACAGTTCATATTCAAAGATTGTACATCAATTCTTTCTTATTTTAATTTCCAAAAGAATAAAAGCCTGCACTTGAAAAATTCGATTTTTACGTGTTATCTTACAGGAAATGGAAATCACCCCCTTGAAGTCGAACCCGGATCTTTTTTCGTAATTAAATTTTATATCTGAATCAAACATTCCTGCGAAATTTCAGCCTTCCACCTAATCGGGAAGTTTGTTGTTAATAACACATTAAAACGTGCCATTGATCATGTCATCGTTACGTTACGGACAACGGCTATTATATGTATAATATTATATATATTTTATATAATATATATATTATATATATATATATATATATATATATATATATATATAATCCTCGTATAAATAAATAATATCAACTTCCTTAATATTTGCCTTAGAAAGCCGTTTAAAAGACGTGCAGAGTCGGGAAACTACGTACAGAGTTAAACAGAGATGCAATCTCATCAGAAATGCATTAATAATGTTTTGATTAATTCGTGCTTGATCATCCATGCGGTCAGGGGATATCCCGCTGGGAAGGGTGAGCTCAGGAGTCGAGGAAGCGTTCGCAGTGCCGAGGATCTCGCCCACTAATGACGGTCCAAGGGACTGACCGCCGCGAGGTGCCCGTCCATCTAATTTTAACCGGTGCCTCTGTTGGCGTAAAGCGTGAGGTAAAGCGTCCAAGTGTAATAGTTCTATGGTTTACCCGAGTAAAGGCGTGAATACGCCAATACTTGGGCAAAGCGTCAGCGTGTAATACGGCCTTAAAACACAATATACCCATTCATAAGGGAGGTGACAAAGAAAACCCCGAAAATTATAGGCCGATTTCTCTAACATCATTATCATGTAAGATTTTGGAGCACATTATTGTTAGCAACACAATGCGTTATCTTGAGAGAAGATCGCTCTTAGTCAGCTGTCAACATGGCTTCAGAAAAGGTAGATCCTGTGACACCCAACTCGGTCTGTTTGTGAATGATGTTTTATCATGCGGCGAAAATAATAAGCAGGTCGATGCAGTGTTCCTTGATTTTAGAAAAGCTTTTGACAAGGTTCCCCACCGTAAGTTGTTATTAAAATTGGGAAATCTTGGCGTTAATGTTAAAGTCATTAACTGGGTTCGCGCTTTCCTTTGGAATAGAAAACAAAAAGTAGTCATCGATGGTAAGTCCTCGAGTGTGGCAGATGTAGTCTCTGGAGTGCCGCAGGGTAGTGTGATCGGACCTATGCTTTTCTTGCTTTATATAAACGACATCAGCTCAGTTGTAAAAAGTAATATCAGGCTTTTTGCGGATGACACCGTAGTCTATAGAGAAATTAGTGGTCCTAGCGACCATCGTCAGCTTCAGGATGATCTGGATGCGTTATCTGTTTGGTGCAAGGAATGGCAGCTAGAAATCAATCAGAAAAAGAGTAACGTTCTAAACTTTTGGAAATCTAGAAGCCCATCGTCCGTGTTTACCTACTCGATAGATGGTGAGATCATTCCTGTTTCGGAATCCGTGAAATACCTCGGGGTAACCTTGAATCGTGACCTGTCTTGGGACACCCACATAAGACGAGTGATAGGTGCGGCAAATAAGAAGTTGGCTTTTGTGCGTAGGATAGTCAGGAAAAGCACGGAAAAGGTGAGAGAATCCTGTTATTTATCGTTGGTTAGACCTCAAATGGAATACGCAGCAGCAGTGGTTTGGGAACCATATCAGAGGGGACTCATAAAGGATTTAGAAAAAATACAGCGGCGAGCAGCTAGATTCGTGAAAAAGAATTACGATAAAAAACAGAGCGTTACGTTACTCATTGAAGAGTTGAGTTGGCCATCGTTGAAAGATCGTAGATTACAGGCGAGACTTAAACTTCTAGATAAATATAGGTCGGAGATATTCGTAAATGAAATGAAGGATATTATTCGACAACCAACGTATATCGGACGGAGGGATAATGACGACAAGATTCGCGAAATAGATAGTAGGACGGAGAGGTATAAGGAGTCCTTTTTCCCTAGGACAATACGTGACCACAATAGATAACAGGGAATAATAATTAGTTAGGAACTTGGTGCGCGGCACCCCCTGCCATCCACCGTCAAGGTGACTTGCAGGGTAATATGTAGATGTAGATGTAGATGTATGTTCTTCTAATATAAAAAATGTTTTTCTCCATATCTAGACGTGCTGCACGAACTCTGACTACAAATTCAAATTCAGCGGGCCAAAATTATTTAGGATAACCTCATTCTATGCAAGAACCAGACAAATAGTTTCAATTTGTTCTCCAGAGCAATTTATCTGGGTCATAAGGCTGATACTGTTAAAAGAAACGTTAATATTCAGAGATGATCCCTCCATAGGGATAGCCTGCAGTAGTTGGTAGTTGGCTATGGCCAGAGTACACATAAGTAACCAATGGCGTCCTTCGTTGTAGTGGGACCATTAATCTTGGACAATTTTGTTTTAAACCTTTATTTTACTGGATGAGCGCTAGGTGTACTTCTTTCTCCTACTCACTTTATAACGGCGATATTGGAGTGGTGAGATTGGAGCTTACCACCTCTTGCCATAATAATGGTAAATTTATGATCGCTAAGTGCTTCTTCTTGCCCTAAATTGAGGTTTTCATTAAATGGGGATTATGCTAAATTATATCATGGTAGGCTGGAACCTGAAAAAATATTCATTAAATGCGGGTTTTCACTAAATGCGGGAACGTTAAGTCGGGATTTTACTGTATTGTGAATTATATGTATTTTCATTTTATATTACAATGAAATTGTTAATTGAATACTTTATGCAAAATGTGAGCATGGAGATGAATGCTGAGGATAAATTCGACGTATAAGATGAAAATTGAGGAAATTCTAAGAAGAATAGGAGAGAATCGAATGACTATATGTACAGACTGTAAGAAAGAGGAATACGTACTGGATTGAGCATTACCAGACGAGAGGTATCATGACAAAAGACGTATTAGAAGGTAAAATCGAAGGGAAAAAAGAAAGAGTAAGGAAGATGTTTCAGCTGATAGACAATTTTAACAGGAAAGAGAGCTACCAATAAATGAAGAAGATTATGGAAATCAGAAGCATTTAGAGATTTAGGTTTAGCCTACAATAATCACGGGTCGGTCTACGGACAGATGGCGTAAGATGGTGATGATATAGATGGATCGATGTTAAAAAGCTATGGATTTAGAATTCTCAGATTAACATCTGTAGCCTATAGACTACAAGCCTTTAAAAAGGGACCGTTAAAAAGTTTCCCTTTTTCACCTTTCTATCGATCCTGTTTCAGCCATATCCCAATCACTTCCTCCTTTTCTCTATCCGAAACCTCTGTTCTCGTCCGCCATTGTGTAGGACACATACGCAGCCATTAAGATAAATGGAGACCCACCATTAAAAGAACGAGGTTGGTTGACGTGGTTTAATGACGTTTCGAGGAATTGGGAAGGAATATGAAAGCAAATGACTGCTCTTTCACTCGACGTGAAAACTCCATTGCCGAAAAGGCCTTCCTTCCTTCTATCCCTATGCATTAAATGTAACCATCCATTTTTTAAATTGCTGTTTTAATGTCGCAGCACAATTACTCTGCTCAATGAGTGCATGCTACGGACGCTCAAATCCAAACAATAAGGCTTCCCAGATCATTTTACTTGTTGCTCTGCTACGGTAAAATTCGTTCACTTGCTCTGGATTAAAAGAGAATCGACGAGATCGTTTTAGAGCCAAACAGATATTTAAGAAATAAGGACTTAAGAAAAATAAATCTAAATAATGAGTATTCTTTGTTATCTCCATTTTATAATCTTGTTATTGCTATTGGAGATACACAAGATCAATATCATCATCATAGGTAGTCTGTCCGTAGACAGGCCCGTGATTATTCATGGTTAAACCTGGGTCTCCATACACTCCTATTTTCCGCTGTCCTCTTCATATCTTAATAACTCTTTCCCTTTCAAATCGTCCATCAGCTGAAACCTTTTCCTACCTCTTTCCCTTTTTCCATCTGGTTTTTCTTCTAACACGTCTTTAATCATACTCTCTTTCCTCAGGTAATGTCCAACCCAGTTTGCCTTCCTCTTTCTAATATTCTGTATAATCATTCGCTTCTCTCCTACTCTTAGTAGCACTTCATCGTTTTTCATCCTATCTGTCCATTTTATCTTCAGCATTCTCCACCAAGTCCACATTTCAAAGCTTTCCAAGTATTTGATGTCATTTTTCCTTAGCGTCCATGTTTCTGCCCCGTACAAAGCTATACTCCATACATAGCATTTTATCAACTTCTTGCGGATATCTTCCCTTATATTTCCCGTAAGTTGGTGTTTCTTTCTTCTGAAAGCCGCTTTTGCTTTTCCTATTCTAGTCCTGATCTCATCCGTACATTTTGCTTCTCTTGTCATGCTGCTTCCAATGTATTTATAGTCTGAAACTTATTCTAAAGGCTTTCCTGCAATACTTATGTTCAGATTCTCTTCTTTTCCTGATATTCGAATGACCTTGCATTTTTCAGTATTTATTTCCATTCTGTATACATAAGATAAGCGATCATTATTTCAATTTTATCCTTAAGTGCTTATTTTTTTAATTCTTCTGCCTTCTTCTATGTCAATTTTAGCCTTGCAAGGTTTTCCCAAGATTATTCGCCATTAACTCTTTTAGGCACAGGAATTTATGTGAAAAATATACCTTTGCTGCAAAGATATTTTGTATGGGCTGGTTACAGTCATGGAAACAAATGTAACTGGCGCCAAAATTACATTTTATAAAAATGATTTGCTATCAAGAGTAGACAGCCATAACTAATAGAAGTAGTGTGTAATTGGGCTTGTAATCAAAAGAAGAAAGCCATAACTAATAGAAGTAGTGGGTAATTAGGCTTGCAATCTCATGATCCCGAATCCCGAGATCCCGTTAAATATCTCAGTTCCGGGATTGTTCTTAGAAAATCCCGGGATTTCGCAATTGTCAAGCATTCACTATTAATAAAATTTGCCCTGAGATTCGCTTTATAACGTATCAATTCTATACAGGGGCAGATTGTAGGCAAATATCCGCTCAGGGTACTTTTTTGATTCTGGTTCATGTGTCATCAAACAACTTAATCCTGTTCCGCTTCCACCAAACTGGTTGCAACAATAAAAAATCTGATGTGGCCGCCACATGACTTTCTCCATATCTGTAATATTTCTAAAAATTCCAAATAGGTTATAAAATAATAATTAATATTTTAAGAAACTGCGAGAAAATTTTAGACATTACAAAGAACAGAAATAAATTCAAACCATAGCCATCTGATATTGGATATGGCCACAAAGCTCCAACAATTAAGAGAAGAAAAAGGATCGTTACTAAAAGACGTAACTAAGCGTCAATTGTTAACAATAGTCGTCGGTAGGTGGCGTGGTGGTGGCAGCTAAAAATATAAGACATCTCTTAAACAATGCATTATATTGGAAAATGTTTCAAACAAAGATTGTAGAAAATTAAATTTCCTACAATATTTATTGTAGTACATTTTTAAATTTATCAAATATTAAAGCATATATTTCAAAATAACGGATAAGTGACAAGAGTAAACACCAACTTCCGGTTGACCGATTTTTACCAAAAACTAATCAGGTCTTGCAACTTCTATAAAAAAAGTTTTATGAAACTTAGTGGAAATCTCTTGTTACATGGGCCGAGTTCCCGAGGATAGTTTTTGTTCCGAAGATTGAATTCTCGGGTTCGAATCCAGGAACTATCCTTCCCATTTGATTTACACGGGAAATCTGAAATCCATCGTGCAGGGTAATTTTCTCTTGTATATTGAAATATCTTAGAATTGTACTATAGGAAAGAGTTTTGTGCTATTCTCTAAGGAAATTAATGAAGATTCTCATTTCTATCGTAGAATTTTGCTTATCGATTGTATTTCTTAGAATTTCGTGTAAATACTGGCGATTTTGCAGTTTTTATCACTCATTACGAGAGTGTTGCCATAGATTCAGACTCAGATTCGGTATATTCTAATAAGTACACGTGTTATTTTTGCCGCACAAATACGCGTGATCAATTTAATATTCCGTTCGAATTTATTTGTAGTATTTTATAACGCTAAATTATGAAATTAGGGAATACAAAGAACTACGTACATATGATAATATATGACTTTAAAGCTATTAAAGCCAATATAAGTATTAAATAAATCATTAAATGGAAAGTAGGCATCATAATTTCTGTTTGGACAATCTTGTTATACAAATTTTGAGCTTCCCGCTACAAAGTGAAGTCCACGTGACGTCATGTGCGAACTGTACACGTTTTCGTCCACCTGAACGACCTACCTCGTATATTAGTATCATTGTATCAGCGTTGTACGTGGCAGCGTTAAACGGGGTACTACTGTACTTATTAAGTCGTATGTACATATGTAATGCATATAGTTTTTAAAACCTTGATTTTAAATCGAATCGCACTGAAATTTACTCTGGACCCTGGATTTTGGTAGCGACTCCTAAATTTGCACCATATTTGTCCTGGTCTGGTTTAAACGTAACATTCGCTCAAATCAGCCAAATGTTCAATGGTATACATAAAAAGTAAGATTCGTATCAATTTTGCCTTCTTCTCGTTTGATGAAATGTTCCTGATTCACACAGAAATCTTTTAAATAGAAATTCTCGGATTAGTAAAGGAAGAAATGGCTGACGTCGGCGAAGTTCGATGTTGCGAAGACGTTACCCGACCTTTGCCGAATCAGAATCAAGTAAATGAGCTACCGCCTGTCCTCCTACCTTATCCGTTGCAGGGTGAAATTAGGAGTCTCTAATTAACCCTAGGCCCTTTACAGTCCTCCAATCCTCCTCTTACGCGCCGCCTTCCTCACCCATCCTTCCCATTCCCTCCTCGGACACCTACCAACTCTCTCGCAGCCTCCAAGAAACAACCACGCACCTAATTTCCCTCGAGCCGTGGGCCTTTTGGAAGGGCTGCGTTGGTGGTCTGCCCCGGGGGCAGGGGGATGGCCCCGTCCCTCCTTCCAGACACCTCCTGCCTCCCATATCCCCCACCTCGTGACCCTCTTCATATTTTTCACCCCTTCCCCGCAATTCCTATTCCTTCCCATTCCTCTCCTCGCCCGCCTATCCCAAAAATAATCGCCCGCTGCACATTCCAACGTCATCTCTCTTCCTCCTGAGAACGTTATTAAAATAAAATTTCGGTGATAAGGCCTAATGAGTTGCTTCTTACGTCATCTTCCCATACTTTCGGCCGGACACACTTCTGCTTCCTTTGTAACGCCACATTCGACCAAGTTTTCGATATAATTGATTAGAATGAGCATTCGAACGCCGCTCGTCCCTTTCGATCGTCCTGACAAAACATTACGATGACCAATTTATATATTACTGCCTTAATTGGTTGGAGAAGAGAGAAATTTATGTAGTCCACCTAGTTCGTTGGAAAATACATGCAGAGGTTAAAACAATATATATTAAAATACTTTGAAAAATATAATTCGTAACCGAAACTATTGATTTTACAGAATACAGAATAGAAACGTCAATTTGAAGGACATTATAAATTGAATAAAATTGAAGCAACTGATATTACTACTCTCATCGTTGTATTACCGAGTAGAAAAGCGGTATATTTATTAAGAATGGTATTTGAATGATTTAATCATTATTCTCGCCTAGCATTTTTCGTTTTGTGTTCAGTAAATTTATTTTCGAATATACACATTTTGGTTTCGTTAAAATCAGCTTACAGTGCCTTAAGATCTCAAGCGATAACTTGAAGCAAATGGCACACTATGCAGCGATAAAGACGTGCCCAAAATATACCTATAAAATAGTATAACCTATTTACATATAAATATAAAAGTATTATATACTACAGCGGAGATGAGATTATAAAATTCGATATTGGTTTTAGCGTCACTATTTTTACCCTGCAGTTAATTACCAGGGAGGCCTATTTACCATAACTTTCGCTCAAATAAGCTCGAAATTAATATTTCACCTCCTTTTTTTCATCGATTCGCTGAAAAGTGATTGGACCTTCGAGAGATCCGCTTCGCCGAGGCTTGAATGGTCTCAAGGTGCAAGAACATCTTCATTTTCCCCGTGAATGGATCGGTTTGACCCTCCGTTTTTTCCGCCATCCACGTGCTCTTTCCATTATCTTCGCTCGCCATCACACTTGCTTGAACAGCGCCGCCGTGAGAATCTTTGGAGAAACCATAGAGCCAATCTCCGTGACCGATTTGAATTGGTCCTGGGTAAGAAACCATTCATTCAACTCATTCTTCTTTTCCCCGAATAAGCTGTGGACCGTAGTCAAAAAGAGATTGACGCAATCAACGGCCGTAGGTTTTTTTCCACTCCTCGAAGCGTGGAAGAACACAAACAAGTTTTTGTCCGGCCTGAGCGTGCCTCTAAAATAGAAGCCGTTTTAGGTGTGTGGTCTCTGATTGGATCATAACAATTCTAAAACGAAAACAATATTCTGCGCAAGGATATGATGTAGTCGCACGAGAGAAGATAAGAAGAAATTTTCTTTTATTGAAATTTTCGAAAGATATCAATTATAAGTTGTAAAATGCCGATCTAGTTTAATGATAAACTAAAAATTCAGTATTTAATAGTTTTCTTTATCGGAGAGGCTTACCGAATTGACGTATTTACTGATACATACAATGACATTATTTAAGAAACGCATACGTTAACTTCAAAAAATATTATCTTAAAATTCAATGCTTTAAGAAACAAATTGTATAATTTGAAACAAATCTGTTTGCTCCTAATTTCACTCCCATTCATCTTGGGGAATGGCTACAGTTACTTTATGACTGAAATTCACATTAGATCACTGCTGGTTATATTTCTATTATAGATTGAAAATAAACAATAATGTGAATTCGATCATTCATATTCAATTTTTTTATTTTCTGAATAAATCAACTTGTTAAGAGATAGATAAGATAAATTTACAATTACCACATTCATCCGTGAGTCTACGAATTTTCTGCTAAAATAACACATTTTAAATTAATTCATATTTTCTCTTACCGAAATAATTTATTGGATTGTTCGAAAGTTTACAGAAATTGTGCGATGTATCCAACTAAATTGAATTACACCAAATTTAAGTTTAGCTTTAATATTAGAGCTCTTGTAGTGTTAAATCCAAATTAGAGTAACATACTGTTAATTATTTATTCCATTGTATCGAAATGAATCATTTGCGTCAATTTAGTCGTGTATAAAGAATAGAATTTATTACTACATGTAAATTATTCAAAGCGGTCCTCCACATAAATGGCTTAAATATTTGCTGTTGTGATAAAAGAAAAAGAATCTAAATCTGGATTATGTAATTAACCAATAAACAACCCCGTACAAAATTTCTTCAAGGTCTGAAGGTCATTATTTTTCTTCTAAGCATTGTAACGTTCGTACGGGTTTTCAAGAAAATCCTTTCAACCACGTTTCATCCCTTTTATGCATGCCAACCCCAGAAAGGGGTGCGGACAATGGAGGGAAAATCTCCACTAAGATCCCAAGAACGTCACCACGAATAACTCCGAGGAATTTCGTCTTTCTCTCCACCGTAGAGACCGAAAGAGTGAAGCGAGCCATCCCCGTTCCTTCCCAGTTCCCTCCCCTTTCCCTCCCCGTTCCCTCCCCTTTCCCTCCCCTTTCTCTCTCCTTTCCCTCTCCTTTCCCTCCCCTTTCCCTCCCTGTTTCCTCCCCGTTCCCTCCCCTTTCCCTCCCTGTTCCCTCCCCGTTTCCTCCCCGTTCCCTCCCCGTTCCCTCCCCTTTCCCTCCCCTTTCCCTCCCCTTTCCCTCCCCTGTACCTCCCCGTTCCCTCCTCGTTCCCTCCCCGTTCCCTCACCTTCCCCTCCCCTTCCCCTCCCCGTTCCCTCCCCTTTCCCTCCCCTTTCCCTCTCCTTCCCCTCCCCTTTCCCTCCCCTTTCCCTCTCCTTTCCCTCCCCTGTACCTCCCCGTTCCCTCCCCGTTTCCTCCCCGTCCAGCCCCTCCCCCGCCTTTTTCTCGTGTGCAACCATACATGCCCACCACTGTTCCATTCTCGAGTCCTTTATGTCCTTCATTTGTCCTATCTCGCCTTTTAGGTTTCATGGCTCACCTCGCCGTTTCCCTTAAAACTTCCGACACTTCACTGCCTCCGATATCCTCTTCACCAAACCCTCGATCCTCATTGGATCCCTTTCACTTCCTCTCAAAACACACCTAATTTAACTATTTCCCAAACCTACCGGCGCAGCCGCCGTCACCTAAAGATCCTTGCGCCCTCCCACCTCGCAAAACACCGCCCATTCTTCCTTCACAAAATCCCTATTCCTCTTTTCACCCTCCTCACTCCGAAACCCATCGCTTGGCGCCACTTCTCTTAATTCCGGTCTGCTGCTTCTCTTTCTTTATTCGCCTCTTTCAGGTCCATGGGGGCCCTCTTTCTCCCTCTCTCCCCCCTCACTCTCTCTCTCTTTCTCTCTCTCTCCCTCCTCACTCCCTCTCTTTCTCCCTCTCACCTTCCTCAGTCCCTCACTCTCTCACCCTCTTTCTCCCTCACTCTCTCACCCTCTTTCTCTCACACTCTCTCGCCCTCTTTCTCCCTCACTCTCTCACCCTCTTTCTCCCTCTTACCCTCCTCAGTCCCTCTCTCTCTCCCCCTCACTCCCTCTCTCTTTCTCCCTCTCACCTTCCTCAGCCCCTCACTCTCTCACCCTCTTTCTCCCTCTTACCCTCCTCAGTCTCTCTCTTTCTCTCTCTCCCTCCTCACTCCCTCTCTCTTTCTCCCTCTCATCTTCCTCAGCCCCTCACTCTCTCACCCTCTTTCTCCCTCTTACCCTCCTCAGTCTCTCTCTCTCTCTTTCGTGAAGCGCAAAGTCACATTTATCATCACGCCATCGGAATATCTCTCTTTTGAGTTTGCTGCCACCTTTACCCGGGTCATCTGCTACTCTAGAAGTCCTTCAGAGAGAGGGAGATGGAAGAAGTGAGAGAGAGGGGAGGAGATCGAGAGAGAGATGGGAAGAGGGAGAGAGAGTAGATTATGTTCTCTTATTCGCTTTCACACCGGAGACTTCAACGCGTGCATTATGAGCCTGACTTCCACAACTTCTTTGATACCCAAATATTAGTTGAATGAGTTTGCACATTGTTACCTAGTATTATTTTTATTCTGGCATATCCAATAAATCCATGCTGTGATTAACGATTACAGTGACAGACGAAGATTAGGAATTCATATTTGAATGGTTTTGTCAAACTATTTCTCAGGCTTGAAGTTAAAATACGTAAGGTTTTGATAAATGAGTTTTTTTTATTTTTCCTTTTGAGCTGTAATTTATTTCGATTTGAACTTCGGCGAAGAATAAATAGGCTTTTAGGGAATGAACATAAATGCTCATATTAATTAATAGTTTATAGCGCCAATTATCATTATAATCCTAAACACATTAGGTCATTACTTCTAAGTTGCCTTAATATTTTTGAAAATACATTTCTAAATACTTCGATTTTTGTTATAATAATAATCGAATTCTTCAAATAGTATTCTATAATTATTAAAAAATGTAAAATATATTAGGAATGTCGCGTCTGTATAGTTTAGCTGTACATTTGGTAATGCAGAAGACATGTTATAATGCTCAAAGTATCTTAACACTCAAAGTAGGAGTAAAAACTAAATATTGCGATATTTATAAGGATGCAGTTAGCATAAACTGAGCATAATAACACAAAATAAATAAAATAAAAATATTCTTATGTATTGGAATTTCGCGTTTGATGTAATATTGGCAAACAATTGCAGTCTTATTGCCAAAACCATCTCACTTATTATTTCTAGCCAGTCAAGAATTAAGTTTACCTATAGTTCTAAAAACAGCAAATACTCAAATCATTTCTTCATTCACCGCTGTTTAATCCTTCCTCGCTCTCTTCGGATGGCAGCAAAACACTTTTTCTGCTCCCCAGTCCGCACTCATCCTCTCATTCAAAATCCCTGTCTCTCTTTCTCACTTAACCTCTCTCTTTCTCTACCTCTTTCCTCTCCCTTCCTCCTCCTTCCTCTCCTTCAACTGCCCCTCCCCCAGCTTTTCCGCTCGGCACATCTTCCGCATGTCATTTGTTAGACCACACACCTTTCTTGCTTCAGCCCGTGCCACCCTCCACCACCCACTCCACGGGATAATTAACTACAAATACACAGGTACTTTCCGAGGCGGGCATTTCTCTTTTGGAGGCAAGGTGAGAGCGGGGGGCGGGGCGAGGATCCAGAGGATGGCATGGGAGACGGCGAGGGAGGAGAGGAGGGGAGTGGGAGGGGAGGGAGGTGCGTGAGGAGGGAGATTTTGGGATGAGAATCTTCTAGGTGGCGGATGGGTTCGGAACCAATTGGGTAATTGAGCATCTTGCTTCAATGAGGACTATGTTTTTCGAGGCTCTCTCTGTCCAACCCGACGTAATTTAAAGGCGCCTTCTCCTCGGAGATGGGAATAAAAGGTTTCAGCGCTATTTTGTTTCTTTGTTCGTCGCTATTTCTCGCGCTGTCATTCTGTGTGACTTTGAGGAGTTATGCGAGAGGTGAGAGTATTCCCCTCTCTTTTTCTTTAAAAGCCAATAGGGGGGTAAAATATATCTAACAACAGCCAGCTTTTTCAGCACCAGGAAATAGACATGACCCAGACTGTGTTAAATGCCGAAAACTGAAATACGAGCAAAAACTCTATTACATTAACACCCAGCGTTCTACATGTTTCTCGCTAGAAGCTAGATTTCCTATGGTTTTTTGTGCCAATAATAAGTTTAAAATTCAAAAGGAAGGCGAACTGTACATTTATTCTCCGTTTTCCGACTTTATTACTTACTGTATTAATAGGTATATGCCGTTAAAAATGGACAGATTTTTCATAATTTCCATAAAAAATTGGGCTCCGCAACTTTCGAAATTGGATGTCTGGACGAGTATAGAAAAGAAACAAAAATTTCATTCTATACAGCGAATAACAAAGAATAAAAGTTTTATAAATGCACGACTTTTATCTCGTCATTTCATAGAAGAGTTTGCGTGACACGAATTTTGTGGTAACAGTACAGACATTTCTTAATTTAAACGGATCAGTTTTTCGAACGTTAATTCCCACTCCTAACCTAAAATAGAACCTAAATAAGGGTCAATAGTGGAAAACGAATGTACGATTCTTCACGGTGCGTGAAAAGTCCAACTAAGGGAAAAGTATAGGAGCGGTTTACTTAACTAGTGTTCTCCTTGTGTTTCAGGCACAAGGAGAAAATTGTGGTGCCCCCCTTGATTGATGGTCTCTTTTGTCTCTAATGGTGAAGAAAGTGGCCGATAGAAGCGCTTCTTCCCTCCGCACTGCTCACACCTTCCCGCATAAGGGTCCTCCCAATTACATAGCGGTTGGAGAGGCAGGCGGTGGAAGCGATGGGAGTGTGTGGGGTGAAGGTTGGACGGAAGAGGTGGAATGCGAGGGAGTGGTGAGAAAGTCATTTAAAGAGTCTTTGCTTTTTTTATCCACCCAGAAATTTTTACAATTTATTACACCTTCATTATTGTTTTTAAGTGAAAGCTCGGCCAAGAAAAAGAGAATAGTGAAAAATGTTTGGTGCAATAAACAGATAACTCATTTCACGGTCGGTAAGATTTAAATACTTCTACGAATCTACATCAAAAACGGTGTAATATTTTTGGTTTGCTGGAATTGTGCAAAAACATTGTTTAAAGAATAAAATTCGGTTATAAATATTCTTGGTTCTGAATAACGATATTTATCGATTTCTGTGCTATGAGTCGTGCAGATTAGATAAATATTTAAATAAAAATCAGATAGTAAATGTCTACTTTTAGGAGTACACGAAACTGGAATTGGTCTCCTGCCCAACGATTCTCACAATCAAAATCCCATTCCGATTGTTCGTGCCAAAAAATGTTTTTACAATTGATCCCTGCGATCAAACGTGACCCGCGTGCAAACACGCATCTTGCTTCAAGGCGGGAATTTAGAACATACACTGCGTCGCGCATAATTTACATTTTTCATGAGTAAACCTCTTTTCCACTCGGCATTTCCATTTGAAAGACAGGATTTTGGGATCTCTATAATTCAAATTCTACCTTTTATCGATTTTTTATAAAATTATTTTTTATAAGGATCTGCCAGAAAATTCATCTTGTTAAAACAAACATCTTCCCTCTTCCTCCTGATAACCAGAAAAAATAAATTGTAAAAAAATGGGTGAGAATTTTCTCCGTGTACAGAGCTACGGTAAAAAATTCATTTGCATAAACAGTAATGTGATATCTTTGATAGATTTAGAAATTTCGATAACAGTTAATGTCGATCATAATGAAGATCAAAGTGTCGTAGAGTTGCAGTTAAATTTCCTCTAAATTTGGAGTAGTAAAGACATTTCAAATGATATATTATCCAAAAAGGTAATTTATATCGCTTTGGAGAATGTGCTGTCGACATAACATTTCATTTAAATCCGTCCAAGTTTAGGATTGGAAGAGACGACGGAAGTACAAGACGGAAGCGGTTGTCCAATTCGGCTGTCCCATTCTTCGAGCACAGATGGCCCATTTTTTCAAAATAACTCTTATTTTTTGATGGTTTTATAGTGGCCTGAAATAAATTATATATTTTTTATTTTATTTCGCGATTATATCTGAATAAATAAATAACAAATACTTACCTAAATATTCTGTATATAAATAAGAAAAAACGCCATTCACTTATCGACCTTCCCAATTTATAATTTTTTAAATGTTAAATAGTAATCAATTGTTTTCAAATCATCGAAGTTCAACTGTCATAAATGTTTTCTTGCTAGCATAACGTACGCTAGGTTTCCTGCAACTTATACTACACGGATAGGGCATTTTTAGATCTCTAGACGTTATCCACAAAAGCATCTTTTCCATATGGCTTAACTCTGGTAATTACAAGATATTTTTAGCCTACTTTCCGGAATTGAAATAGGCTTATAGTTTTGTCTTTGTGTCCATAGAGAGGAAGAGATAGGGAGAGACCACCACGCTCACCACCATGCTCACCACCACCACGCTCACCACCACCACGCTCACCACCACCACGCTCACCGCCACGCTCACCACCACCACCACGCTCACCACCACGTTCACCACCACACGCTCACCACCACCACGCTCACCACCACCACGCTCACCACCACCACGCTCTCCACCACAACGCTCACCACCACCACGCTCACCACCACCACGCTCGCCACCACCACGCTCGCCACCACCACGCTCAGCACCACCACGCTCACCGCCACGCTCACCACCACCACCACGCTCACCACCACGTTCACCTCCACACGCTCACCACCACCACGCTCACCACCTACACGCTCACCACCACCACGCTCACCACCACCACGCTCACCACCACGTTCACCTCCACACGCTCACCACCACCACGCTCACCACCTCCACGCTCACCACCACCACGCTCTCCACCACCACGCTCACTACCACCACGCTCACCACCACGCTCACCACCATGCTCACCACACACACACACACTCACCACGCACACCACCACTACCACCCCCTCACTCATCATCTTCTAATATTAAAGCAATTATTTTAAAAAATCGGCTGTGGCAAGACTAAATACCCATATCCGATTCACCGATTTGTATCAAAAACTAATCAACTCTTGTCACTTTAACGACAATATTAATTTTAATTTCGACAAGATTAATAGTTTTTGAGTTAGAGAACTCATAATATTTCTATCACATACACACAAACACGCATATACATCATCGAGAAAATGGTGAAAACGTGTTCAGGGGACCTCAAAACGTGTATTTCCGTTGAAATCTTGAAATCGATTTTTTTCATGAAAACTATACTTTCCCCTTTACTACGTATGGAATAAGTAAAGTTGGTTCTTTACAATTTATGTAGTCATGTCAAAAAAGCAAATATTAAGGCTTAGCATAATGTCTACGAATTGAAATGCCAGTGGTGATGCCAAGAAAATATCGAATTTTTTATGCACCGACTAATTTTCTAATTAATAGTAATTAATAATACGATCGATTATTACTTGAAACACATTTCTTGAATAGTAGTAATATAATATTTACGTTCACGTTCGTTTCTTCGTCGTATATTATCCATTTCTTTTCACTTAAAACCGTTGTGTATACGTAAAGAAAATAGACCTAAGTATATACGTCCATTTCTTTGTCATAGATAATCCATTTCCCTTCATTTTCCAAATGTTGCGTGAGCACGAAAGAAAATTAATCTACCTAGTGGAACCCGCAAAAACTTTTGCGAAGTCAGTCAGATGTGCATGCTTAACCGAGTAGTCACACATAGTTCGGAGATTGATTTATCTTGAAATTAGCTACGATTCATCTGTGAAAATGAGGTTCATTTAATAGCAAAGTGAAACGAAATGGTGATGGCTCCAACAACAATTTAACTCAATGAATTATAAAAAAGATATACCTCATTACAATCTCGTGCATTCCGTCAGCCAAACCGACTTCTTACGTCGGTGTTGAAAGTGGAATATATGGAGAATGCTATCAAGTAGCAAGTAATGGATGAAGAAATACTGCCCAAGTATTTTTTTTACTTTTTTAAACGCATATATCTCGACTATTTTTGAGAGTTCTGCCTTGTCATTTTCACTATTTCCGTTATGTATAAAATACTATCGAAACGGGGGAATTCGATAAAACCGATGAAATCGTCGATTCGAAATTCGTAAATCCACTCGTACTTCTACTATTACAACTAATTACGCAGCGAATTAGCTTCAGCCCTCCCCCAACAACCCCTCACTTGGACAACAAATACACTTCCATGGGCCTGCTTACGCTATCATCACTATGCAAGAGTGACTATTAAATAACAACGCCGAATTATAATTGTACGTTCAAACGATCTGCCAAGACGCGGAATAATCTTTGTTAACTCCGGTCGATACGCAATAATACGTCGTATTTTATACAATAATAAACCCTGAAGGCTGGGGTGGCGTCACGACAGGAATACATATTCACCGACTGACATAATATTCACGTAGATAGAAAATTAAAATTCAGTCTGCCGCCAAAAGTGACGCAGCTCAAATTGTTGGAATACTTTTGGAAATGATTACTATACATAATAGAGATGCCCGCTGAAGTTCAACGGAAATCAACCGAAATAGGTATAGGACAGGAGAGGAGCCGGTAAAACGTTTCCAAGGAGAAATTCAATGAAGTTAAAATACAACTGCATTTATTATGTACGAGCCTAGAGTTGAATAGCATATTATATTCTCTTTCTCATTCTGCTTTATCCCCATTCTCACTTGCACTCCCCTCCCTCTCCCTATTTATTCCTCCTTTACAACTCGGGGAGATTCATCGAAGACGATTAGGACGATTAGAAAAAAAATATTTGTTTTTTAAATGTATGCATATTAAGCAGGAGAATGATGACAACAATAGAATCCAACTATACAGGTGATCAAGGACCTAAAATGATAAAATTTATAAAAACGTTATTCTATGTAGAAACGCGATTGAGAAATCAAATTCTATGATAATCTCGAATCTTTTATGTTTATGGTCATGCAAATATCGCGCCAATATCTTAGACATTTTAAAATAATAACCAAAAATGTCTGCATGTCAGGACTTTTACGTTTTTTCCGGGGAAAATGGAGACGAAACCGAATTTTCATCGTTCTAATAAATATTCTCTTGATATTAAATAAACACACAGAATGAAAGTTAGATTTACATACTCACCCCGCCATGAACTCTCTTTTTGCAGTCGGAAAAATACTTCACTAAAAATAACAAATTCGCATTAATCTTAATTCCCTCTTCAGTTTTAAGCAACGAATGCTAATATTTGTTGACATTTTGTATAATATGCACTATATAAATAGAAATCTACTAACATGTAACAAAGGATAACAGATGTAAGAATACCACAAAAGCACGACTGCGGAGCGATTCTTCCTGGATAAGTTTTAGAGGAAGACTGCCAGAATATAAGAGTTCAATGTATATGGAGAAGGGATGAAAGTTTATGGGGACAATAACCGCCAACTTACAGCAAAATCCAAGTTAAGAATCGTGAAACATTTTTACCCAGGACACTCCACGGGGTAGGCTCAGGGGGAGGGTACAAAGACGATTAGCAGCTGTCTTCAAAGTACCACTAAGTTCCTATCCACTATCTTCGTTTAACAGGGTTCTGGGAAACCTCAGCAGGACTTATCCTTTGATCCTATCTCTATGCATTGAGATGCCCATGAAAAAGACCACCATTGAACCGGCAGATATTATCACATAGATGCATCTCTCCAAAGTCTTAGGACCTTGTATTCTCAAGAAAACCATTAGCTTTTACCTTATTCGGTGTTGAAAGGTGGGGCTTTCAAAAGACTCATATTAAAGCAAAAGGAAAAAAATTTCTTTCGCTCCCACTGTTTATGAGAATCGAAAAAATGGAACGAAATAAATAATGGCTTTAGGTTTCGGTTCAGGTTCAGGTATCGATGATAAATCGTATTATTACGAACTAAAATGACGTATGTAATTATACATAATATTTAAAAATAATATAATGTATTTTAATTTTTTTAAAGGAAGAAAAATAATTTTTCAAGCCATGGGCATGTTTTTCTAAAACCAGTTAGTTGGACAAACAATCGACTAGTCGATATATTTAATGCTGATTGTCATTCTCTCATAATTATAATAAAATATATATCAAAATACTTATTATTATTATTTATTATGATTCTATAAATTATCTATATATCGAATATCAATTATCAAAATAAAAAGACGCCGAGCCAAGAATTTTCCAAGAGCGCCAAAAACGTAGCTACGGCTCCGCCCACATCCCAAAGATCTCTTATCTGTTCACATCTTCTTTTTATCTCATTTTCCATGTCTCACACCTATATATCACTACACTCCGTATGAAAGTTTTCACTAATCCTTTTTAATATCCTTATTCAGACTTCCTGTCAACAGCTCGCGTCTTTTCCTAAATCCTCCCTTTGCTCTTGTAATTCTTGTCCTGATCTCCTTTGTGCTTCTTCCATTCTGATTCATAATACTACCTATAAGTTCAAACTCCCAACTGTTCCAGTATTTTTCCATCTACTGTAGCACTTACCTGTGATTTCCCGTGCTTGGTAGGTCTCATGACTTTAGTTTTCTTGTTGTCATTCCAAATGCCTTTGCCTTTCCATTTAAGGAACTATTTGCATCTGCTAGCCCATTTTCAAATTATTCACCAATGCTTATTCATCTGTAAATCTGACTGATTTGATTGGACCACCTCCTACTTTAACGCTCTAACTGTTTTTCTCCTACAATTTATTCGGCATAAATAATAAAGAGTACTGGTGATAGGGGGCAGCTCTGTTCCATGCCTCTTTCAAGCATTGCGCAACCTGGTTCACCATCTTCTACCTTACCTGTGCATTCTGATTCATTTTTGATTAAACATTATCTATAGCTCCAATGCACTCCTATTTTCCTCAACACTTCCATTTGCATTAGGATATGTCATAAAACAATATAATAGGCCATTTTGAAATCTACCGAAGTCTCCATCATCCCTATGGTGTCTCTAGTGTCTTTTCCTTTCCGAAACCCGAACTGGTCTACACGTATATAATTATGTACTTGCTTTAGCTTCTATTCTTCTCTTCAAAATCCTGAGCTGCAAGCGAAATCAAACTGATTGTTCAATAAATCTTGAGATTCATTAGATTTATACTTTTCCTTAAAGGGAATTAAAATCGATCTAGTAAAGTCCTTTGGCCACTCTCCGTCTTCATATATCTTACGGGACAATTTATAAAACTACAATAGTCCAAGAGACCGATTAGCCAGAAATACCAACCAACAACTTATAAAAGCTCTGCTTCTCCTCTTTTCTTAATTCCTATATTATTTCTACATGGAGGTCCTCGTCTCTGATTGCTTTCATGACTTCATATCCCTAAGAGTCCTTTCGATCTCATTTTTCAATATTCCCGAATTGTGTGTATCGTATGTGCCATGAGAAAACATAGAATGATTCGAATATTACGCCTTTTAGCGAAGTTTTCATTTCAAATAAATATGCCTAAAAAGTAGTTCTTGAGATGGAAAACACCAATAATTAAAATAATAGTGTAATTCACGATCGTGCTCTTTCGGCTTAAGTGGCGCAACTTTAGGAAATAAATGTCAAGCGTGAAATAATTAATTCCATACTTTCGACCGATTATCTCATTTTCTTCGCTTTTGTCTTTAATTGGCCACCTATTCCACGTACCTCTCTTTAATGGCCTTTTTCTGAGATTTTTATCTCACCTCGTTGACAAACTTCTAATTACGTTTTTAAATTACGGCATAGGAGATGTTTCCATTCTTTATTTTATCTTCGCCGTAGTCTCCACCCATTATTAATATTTACGATATTGATGTTTACTTTGTAGCCGATATGCCTATAATGAACAATTTAATTCTACTTTGGCTTAAGAAAACAATTTAATTTAATATTGATCGACACATCGCTTTTATTTTTGTTAGCATTCCACAATTAAGTCATGGTAAATTAGTAACAATTATATTTTGTATAAGAGCTTTAGACTTTAACTTAGACCGGTATCTTTTTAGAGTTACTTTCACTTTAAAAGTTCGCGTTCCAGAGCATTTGATTACGAAACTATGCATAGAAAAATTCTATTCGTCGTTGCTTTCAAATTCATTCTTTTGGAGAAGACTCGTAGTGTTATAAAAACATTAAAGCACTTTATAATCTTCACGCGATCCTACGCTTACCAAATCTCAGTCCAAATTCCAAAATTTTCTCGATTACCCGTAAAGGTACGCAATTACGCTTCTCAGCCGGGCCCTTGAACACACTTTTTATAAACAGCATCAGTTTGACGGACCAATCGCTTTAGTGCACGCGACGTACGGAACAAGAAGCCTTCGGACATCTGACAAAAGAAAATCAGCCAAAAGAATAGGGAGTCCTTTCATTTCGATAGAATCCGTAAAAGCAGGATGACCAAGTAACTGGTCCTCGTAAACGCGCCGCCGAGCAAAGCACCCTTCGTTCATTCGCGTCGCGAGTTGCTTCTCCTCGCTTTACACAAGAGCCAAGGGACGCAAGCGAGGGAATCCGGCAGCATGAATAGGAATGTTCTGAAAGAGGCCAAAGAAAAGAAGCGAATACACCTCCTTACCTGAAGAGGCTCCTCCATCCCACTCATCCCACTAACCTTCTCCTTCCATTCCGTTCCCTCACGCGCACTTTCGGACTTCGGAAAGAGACCGACAAAGGAGAGGGAGAGAGAGAGAGGGAGGGAGGGAGCACCTCGTCTGCACCAAAGCACCATCGCACCTCCGCCCCTTTCCGCCCCCTTGCCATTCCCACGCTCGGCTCCCGCCCCTTTCCCTGTGTTCCTCGACACCGAGAGAGCAGCCGTTTCCCTCTTCACCTGGAGAATCCCTTGCTTCCCCTGCAGCAGCCTGGATGAAGGCGATTGAGACGTAGGCGTTGTAAGGAAGGCTATATAGGATCGTTGGCGTGGGGGACGTCACCGGGGGAGGCGTAGCGAGGGCGACGGACCGATTAAGAGGATTGTTGGCGGAGGATCACGCGGTTTTCACATTATCGTGTCTGAGGATGGGTCACGGGAATAACCGTTTCGGACGCGATACTGCATCGCGCTGTTCTTATTATCCATTTATATGCGCTGTAAAATTATTAAAATTTGTTAGGAACGATAGGTGTAGAGAAGGGACAGTTTTTACAATATACATACATACTTTCCTCAAAATCTACAAGGTTAAAATGAAAAGGAAAAATGTAACATTTCATCTTCCAATAAAATTTTATTTGCACCAATCATGTACCGCTAGAATTAAATATCGCCATTGTATAAATTGATGGAATAATATCATATTATTTAGATAGACATAAGCTGTAATTTGGGAATACTTTTGAAGCAGGAAAAAATTCTGCTATGACCGGGAATCGAACCCGGGTCTTCCACTTGCCGGGCGGATATTCTACCATTGAACTTCCGTAGCAGATAATTGTTTCTGTTTCTGGACGAGGATGTTTATCTTAGTTTTTCCTGTTTCAAAATTATTCCCAAATTACAGCTTATGCCTATCTGCATAGTATCATAATATTCCATCAATTTCTAGCCCTGGCAATCTCACCATTTGAGAGGGATGGGTTTTCTTCAACGTTCTCTTGGAGGACGCCCGTTGGGGTTGGTTGATACTAGTTTGGCTCGCCCGGACCCAAGTAAGAAAAACACCCGCATTCAGAAACAGGAAGAATTATCTGCTGCTGTAGTTCAGTGGTAGAATATCCGCCCGCCAGGTAGAAGACCCGGGTTCGTATACCCGGTCATAGCAGAATTTTTCCGTTTCAAAATTATCGTCGTTGTATGGACCAGGGATTTTCAAACATTCCGAAGCCGCGGGACTTTCGTGTTTAATTTTTTCCTGGAACCTTAACCGAAAAGCGGTGTTTCTTAGATGTAAGGCACATAGCAATCGGTCTCATTTCCATGTATTTCGCGAAACGCTTGGATTCTGCGAGGTGCATTTTGAAAATCCCTGATGTAGACGATTTGGTGGTAGCGAGGCGAAAAATCAACGTATACTGGTCCGTTTAATTGCATTATTGATTGATGTGATTGCTTTGCACCTTACTCTGTAACATATTTAGATATGAAGAAAAGCAAGTGCAAATGGAAGTCGGACCGAGTGGTTCCGAGGAATAACTGTTATTTGTTATTATATCCTATTTATAGATTTGGTTTTTAGTTAATCAAATTATTTAGATATGCAAATATTGTTAGTGATCACGACGCACAATGTTTAGGCTAATTAATCCGATCAATATTCTCCACGAAAAAAACTCGGTAATGTCTGGAATGGAAAGTGATGATGACTGAAAAAACGGGTCCGCTTCAGGATTCGAAGTCAAGTCTTCGCGGAGCTCCAAATGGATCGAATTTTTCCAAATGATCAGACAAGTATAATCGACAAAAGTTTGGCGTTCATAGTGACGCAGTTAGTATGCCAAAGAAGAATCGTTTACAGATTTTTCGAGAATCAAATATTTATATCCTCTCACAGTATAAGAGAATAATTTATTGGAAAACGTAAGAGAGAGTAAAATGTGGATACGGAATTAGAGGTTCTGGCTTGTACGTATTCCCTATACATTTTCTCACTTCGCGAGAAACAGATTTAAAATATTTAGCTCTCCGAAAGTCTGATGACCGTGCTACGTAGATTTCGCTAACAAAGAGGAATTTTATATTCTAAATAACTTTAAAAATTAACTTTAATTTATTATAACCTTAGCCTAAATTCTGAGTCTGTTCAAATCGAGGACAATTTTGTCTTTTGCCGTAGAAATCACTAAATTTTAAGGTATAGAGAAACTAATAATTTAATAAAAACGTGTAAAATAACTATATTTGTTATGTAACAAACTTGACTAATCCGATTTTCAAGAACAGCAGGTAGTTTCGAGAAAATTAAAAATTTGTTCAGCAGAAGAGTATTTTGAATTAAGTGCGCGTTAGAATTCGTATCATGATTTATATTTAGCGTTCAATTGTCCTTTTGCGGATATAATTTTTTAGAAATTCCTGTGTGAATTCATCCGAGTTCCCTGAAAAATTGCCACTCGATTGATCGAGACACGGTACTTACGCGTACAAAATAACACCAATCTCAACGGTCGCCTATAATCTTACGGTAGAAAACAATGCGACTGCTTCCGAGCTGATTTTTAGATTGCCTTTCATAAAACAAGAGAGGAAAGATGCACGCAGCATTATGTTATCATCTCATAAAAGATAAATATTAATGACTTAATATAATGTCTAAGGTCTGAAAAATGATATGCCAGTAGTGATGCAAAGGATATATCAAATTTTTTATTCAAAGATTTATTTCCTAATAATCGGTTGCAATTAATAATACAATCGATAGTTATTTCAAACATACCTCACTCGAATAATAGTAATATAATCTTTGTGTTCATTTCTATGTCGTAAATTGCCCATTTCTTATCACTTACAAGCACTGTGCATACATAAAGAAAATAGACGTATTAACCTTCATTTCTTCGTCGTAGATGATCCATTTCCCTTCATTTACCAAATTTTGCGTGGGCAAGAAAGGAAACTAAACGTTATTAGGTATTTACAACTGATGTTTATTTCAGTTGCCTTGAAGATTGTTTTCGTTGACAACAACGAAACAACACGGAGAGATTTTTCTAATTGTGAGTTCAAAGAGAAATACGATTTTCTCGTTTGATTTTCTTGAAATGAAAATGTTTTGAAGCATATGCTATTTGATTAGTTCTACAAATTTCGCTTGATGGCGTTTTTGATATAAGTAATATTTTACGAGATATAAAGAAAAGTTCATTTTTTGTCACCAGTGAAGTGGTACTCCCGATTAGGCTACAAGAACCATTTATGTATATCATTACCTTATTTTCTTTGTCCTAATGTCCTAAATACGTTTCATGAGCATCCGCCCTGTAGTTTCGCAGATGAAACATGCAAATGGACGGACAGACAGACCGACACGATCTGACCACAAGGCGTTTGTAAAGAACGCCTAAAAATTCATAAGGACGTTCTTGAAATGAAATAATAAATAACGCTCTCTGCAGGGGAATATGAAGACATCATTTTTGCACTTCCACGAGAAATTCTCTCTTCTCTGTCTTTGTATAGTTCTATCCATCTATCTATCTATCTATCTATCTATCTATCTATCTATCTCTCTCTCTCTCTCTTCTCTGTCTTTGTATAGTTCTATCCATCTATCTATCTATCTATCTCTCTCTCTCTCTCTCTCTCTCTCTCTCTCTCTCTCTTTCTCTCTTTCTCCCTCCCTCTCTCTTAAAAAGGGGACTACACAGTCCCAATCTCGCCCCGAATAAAAGACAATCATTCAATCAAACAATGCCTGTGTTGGTCACTATGACATCGCAATTGCGCGAGTCGACGGAAGCGTACTTGCGAATGTCGGGGCAATAAGCGTGAGAGAGAGAGAGAGATGGAGAGAAGGAGGAAGAGAGGGAGAGAGAGAGAGAGAGAGTGAGAGGGAGGGAGGGAGGGGTGAGGAAGGGAGAGAGAGCGCTGAGGAGGCGAACAGACAACAAATACCCTTTCCTCGAAATGGATGTCTATATCCAGAGAGGGAAGAGAGAGAGAAAGAGAGAGGAGGGGAGGGATGCAAGCGGGTGGGCACAATGGAGGAGGAAGGAGCCTCCGTTACCCGTAGGATTTTAGGGCGCTGCTGCCCCGAAAGGAGATGCGGCCCAAGAGGAGAAGAGAGTGGGGGAGGAAGATTTATGGAAAAAGGTGAGCCGGTGAGATAGGAGGAGAAAGCACCTCCGCCAGCTTGTATGTGTATGCATGCGTGTGTGTGAGGAGGGTGCGTGTGTGAGGCGTCGAGGGCGACCCCTTCAGGGGGAGCTGGTGTCTCCTCCCCCGCGGTGCGTGGGTGTTCTCAACGTGTGCGGGAGGTGTTCTTTCTCAGGAGGAGATGGGGTAAGTGAGGGCGCTTCTCTTTAAAGGCATCAGGCTGAATGGCGGAGGCAATACAGAGAGAGAGCAAGAAGGAAGCTGTCCTCAGTTTCCGGTACAAATAGCTCTATACCGCCGATACCCTCCCCGAGCCCTTTTTTGAGCCAATTATTCCCTCTTGATCCCCTAAGCGCCATTTTGCCTTTCTTCCGTACGAAACTTTAGCATCTATATTTGAGAGGTCTCTCTTTAATTGCAAGAATGGGTTTTTTACGCGCTACCCTGCGACGTGCTCTCCTCCCTCCCTTTCTCTCCCTCAGTTTCTCTCCCTCCCTTCCTCTCCCTCCCTTTCTCTCTCCCCTTTCTCTCCCTCACTTTCTCTCCCTCCCTTCCTCGCCTTCCCTTTCTATCCCTCCCTTCCTCTCCCTCCCTCTCCCTCCCTTCCTCTGCCTCCCTTCATCTCCCTCCCTTCCTCTCCCTCACTTTCTCTCCATCACTTTCTCTCCCTTCCTCTCCCTCCTTTCCTCTCTCTCTTTCTATCCCTCCCTTTCTCTCCCTCCCTTTCTCTCCCTCCCTTTCTCTCCCTCCATTCCACTCCCTCCATTTCTTTCCCTCCATTTCTCTCCCTCCCTTCCTCTTCCTCCCTTCCTTTCCCTCTTTTCCTCTTCGCCCTTTCAATTTTACTACTCGGCAAGTTGGAAGATTTACTCTTATTCCATGAGACTCCAGGAGAAGTAGGAAAAATTGATATGCCTATATGCTGATGCAATTAAAATAGCTTTGCTTTGATCTTATATAATACTCAAATGCTCAATAATTTTAGCACTGCTTACTTTCATATGTCGTATATTTAATTCATCTTAAGTTTCTTCTAGTCTCCAAGTTTCTAGGAATCTCCGGTTTATGAATATATTTAAGTATGCAACCCTTAACACAATCTCCGGCTCATGAAGATCTAAAAGTTGGCAACCCACTTCCCACCCCCATTTCTCTCTCTCCCTTTCCTCCCACCCCCTTTCTCCCACCCCATTCTCCCTCTCCCTTTCCTCCCGCCCCCTTTCTCCCACCTCCATTTCTCCCTCTCCCTTTTCTTCCACCTCCTTTCTCCCACCCCCTTTTCCCACCCCTTTGCTCCCACCCCCTTTCTCCCACTCTATTTCTTCCACCCCTTTCCCCCACCCACTTTCTCCCACCCCCTTTCTCCCACCCCCTTTCTCCAACCCCTTTCTCACTCCCCTCTAACTCCCCCTTCCTCCTTCCCTCCGACACACTCTCCTCCACCACCTCACTCGCGCTCAACCGCTGTCTCTCAAAGAGCGACCCCTCTCTCCAAGCCCTTTTCTTGCCATCTTCATTATCCCTGTCATTCACATCGTGTTTCTCTTTCTTCCCTGCCTCTTACCGCGTTCCCTTCTTATTTCGGCTCGTCCTTTTCCCTCCTTCCCTCCCCCTCTCTTCCTCCACCTCTCTCTCCTTTCCACGTTGAAAGTGTATCTCTCCATCATCTCTCCCCTCTCCTCACCCTCTGGCCTCCTGAAGCTCTGCGATTTGTTTCCTTTTGTCCTCGAAGGTTAAAGAATAGAGAAAGAAAGACGCGGGAAACATCTGTGCGAGTATCTTTGGAGGATTTTCGAAATTGATCACTTTATCCGTTTCTTGCGATTTTGGATAATTCCGAGCGGCATAACAGAACCGTTCGAGAAATACCTTCAAATGCCGCTGTCGATTGTTCTCTCTCTTGCATTTGGTAAAAGTGGAGCACAAAGCTTTGAAGATGAACCTGAACTCCCTTACCTTCCGAAGAATAATTCCTTTAGTTTTTTTAACGGCTTTTAACGGCTGGGAATTTGTTTTAATAATGAAGACATTTTTTATAAAAACAAGGAATTATAAGCCAATTTTTCTGGTCTCTCTCTAAAGACAACACCTATCTACTCCATTCCATTATTATTCATTAATTTTTTTAAAATTATATGCCCTGACTATGTTTAATAAATCTAAGAATCTATCATTTCATCGAGACACCTTATACATATTAAAAATAAATTTATAACCGGAACTTTTTTATGAGAAAAATGTTTGTTAGTTTTGGTTTTATCCGAAAACACAGAGAAGTGTATGAGTGGATTTTAATAGTCGGTGGTACAATTTTGAAAAAATCGAACATCTACGTTTCAGTAAAACGATTTCATTAATTTTATATAAATTCATAGAACTTCCTTCCTGGATATCTTTTAAGTTTGATCTCGCAAGTAATTTGGTTTCATTCGAATATGAAACATTTTTTCGAAGTGGAAACAAATACATAATTTAAAATACATTTTCAAAGCCAGTTATTCATAATGACATAATACGCTCACTATTCAATAGAATACGGTCCAAAATATTATTT
Source organism: Tanypteryx hageni (assembly GCA_028673005.1). Lineage (NCBI taxonomy): Eukaryota > Metazoa > Arthropoda > Insecta > Odonata > Petaluridae > Tanypteryx > Tanypteryx hageni. The sequence continues at coordinate 14,465,061 of CM054117.1, forward strand.
CTAAATCATGCTGTTTAGTTCTTACCGTAAGCCATTTCCAAATTCAACTAATTGTATCTGTAACAGGTATGTATTTTTGAATTTCTAAGACGAAGACATAATAGAGGTAGTAAAATAACATGCAAATCGATTTGCTAAAAGAATAATCAAGGAATGTACCTAGTCGTTTAATACGAGTAGCCTCAATTTTTTAATAGAAACTAATCACTCGCATTTTTTATTTTCGCCTCGTTTCTATTTTCCGAACCCGTTCTCCATCCTCCTACCCTTCCCTCTTCCTCCCCCCCCCTCATTCCGCACCCTCATACCTCCCCTCATTCCGCATCCTCATCCCTCCCCTCATTCCCCACCCTCATCCCCTGTCCTCATCCCCCGCCCTCATCCCCCACCCTCATCCCCCACCCTCATCCCCCTATCTCATCCTCCACCCTCATCCCCCGCCCTCATCCCTCGTTCTCATCCCCCGCCCTCATCCCCCTTACTCTGCCAACTCACCCCCTTCCTCACTACCCTCATCTCCCACCCTTATCCCACACCCTCCTCTCCCTCCCCGCCTCCCGCATTCCTGCCCATCTTCCTCCAATTCGTCCCGCACCATCTCGCCCCAATTGACATCGCTCACCAGCATAGTTGGTCCGCTGAGGGACCGGTGTGACTTTGCGGAGTGAAAAGGTGTTCCCTGGAGACGAATACGCCTTCCGAGGACTCCCAACGGCTGTTAGGAGGTCCGTGTGGTCAGCCGCAGGATAAGGCCTTTTCATTGGCTTTCCGTATGGCTGCTTTTGCATTTCCGGTCCCTCCCTCCGTATCCTAGGCGCATGCTCGCTCCAAAATTCTTTTGAAAATCCTATTTACGAGTTTGGGACGCCGATCTCTCACGGTTCTTCGGCACAATCGATTCGACTGACCTGATCATGCCCAGGTGCTGGAAACGAGGAGGCGGGATTCCTCCGTCCACGGATAAACACAGGATTACGAAAAGGGATAAATGAATTAACTTGTGGCTGGGAAGAGACTGAATGATTTGCGGCCTTTCTAAATGTTTGCTCTGTGTACCATGTCTATACGGCATTTAGGGCTCGGTAAATATTGATTGGATCGTTGCAAATTTAATCCCTTTTTCCAACTGGAAACAAAATAGATCTTCAGCATTTCATTGGAGCAAGCGTAAAACTACTAAAAATTATATTTTCCAGCCATTCAATTCAACTTAATTTAAACAACTTAAACGATTACTTGCTAAATTCTATATTAAACATTGGGAATCAAGGTGAATATTTACATAAAACAGCATCTTTTAAAAGTTACAATTCCTCGTGTTCCCATACGGTGACCGATTTCGTGCTCTCCCAAAGTACTCCGAGGGATATTTTTATGAATTTTAATTTTATAGTTTCCATCAATCGCAAACAAATACTTTCCTGTCGATCATTTGATTAAATAAACTGATGTGGGCAACGCATGACTTTCTCCATATTTATATGGCAAATTACATGTTGTTAGCTCTGGGATCGTTGTCAATATTTACTTCCGGTTGACAATTAAGGAAAGAAAAAGGAGCGTTACTAAGACATAACTAAGCGTCAATTGTTAACAATAGTCTTCGGTAGGTGGCGTGGTGATGGCAGCTAAAAATATAAGATATCTCTTAAACAATGCATTATATGGAAAAATGTATCAAACAAAGGTTCTGGAAAATAAAATTTCCTACAACTTTTATTCCGGTACATTTTTACACTTATCAAATATTTCAAAATGACGGATGTGACAAGAGTAAACACTCACTTCCGGTTGACCGATTTTTACCAAAAACTAATCAGATCTTCCAATTTTTATAAAAATGTTAAATATAAAATTTTGCGTTGACTTGATTAATAGTTTTTAGTTAGTGCGCCCACAAAAATCTATCGCATACGGACAGACAGAATTCATCGAGAAAATAGTTAAAATGTGTTCAGGGGACCTTAAAACATGTATTTCCGTTGAAATCTCGAATTCGATTTTTTTCATGAAAACAATACTTTATTTATACTTCGTATATGGAAAAAGTAAAAACACGAAACGATATTATGATCGATAAGAGAGATAATATTTTGCCAGAAAAAAATTACCCAGAATTTTCCGCCAGATATGTGATGAAAGTTGACCAAATAAATTTTCAAATGATATTTTGTCATAAATTGTAAATCAGAAATTTAAGTCATCCCGACAGCATCAACAATATTTTAAACGTTAAAACAGTGTGAAGCATTAGCGTTTTTATGCGCTTTTACCCGTCTTTCTGCTCCTCTCTCCCTTTCCTCTCCCCTCACTGTTTCCCTCCCTGTTTCCCTCCCTCTTTGTCACCCTCTTTCTCACCCTCTCTCTCATAAATACAGCATCGCTGTATACAGTCACAAATATACAAATAAATACATTCAAGTAATATACACATGAAATATAGATATGATAGAGATACAGAGGATAACAAAATGCATATAATAAAAAGAAGAGGGAAAAGAATAATTAACTATACATATTTATATATAAATATCATAAGAAGATAACATAGTCAATAGTATTATACGTTGTGAGAAACCCAATATCCTGTAAAGAGATTAATTAATATTAATTATGTTAGGAGGAGTGAAGGCATCCATCGCATAAAAGGTTAGAGAGATAACCTAAAGTTTACCTGAGCCTTGGGCCGTGAGCAGCAAGTTAAAGTGTTTATGTTTGAAGATGTGGAGAGATGTTGCATTTTGGAAGTCTGTAGGTAGGCCGTTCCATAGTCTACAAGCTGTAACCTGGAAGAATTCATTATAGATCTCTGTCCTGTGATGTGGTATAGAGAAATGATTATTGCCCCCAGTGTTGGCGTTGTGTACAGAGTTCATTTGGGAAAATTTAGAGTTCAAATACTGTGGAACTTGAAGAGTTTTAATTTGATAAAATAACGTGAGGAGGTGGAGACGTCTACGAGCTTCGAGGCGAAGCCAACCTAACTTATGAAAAGTTGAGTGACGTGGTCACTCTTTTGAAGATCACAAATGAATCTAACACAGGCATTTTGTGCCTGCTGCAATTTTAAAGGTAACTCGTAAAATATATCTTGATAGACCTTATCGCAGTAATCGAAGTGTGGAAGGACAAGAGCGGCGATAAGTTGTTTGCGAAGAGAAAAATGGGTGATGCTTTTAATTCTCTTAAGCGAGTGGAGTGAGCTGTTAACAGTATCGCATACTTTAGTTATATGATCAGTCCAGGTCAAAGTTTCGTTGAATAATAACCCGAGGTTAGTTTCAGTTTTTTAGAAAGGAATGAGAGAATTATTGAGCAATAGTGGGGGAAGTTTCGTAGAATTTAATGTGGAGAGACGTTTTGGGTACCCAATGATAATAGACTGACTTTTTGTTGGATTAATTTTTAGGAAATTTGCATTGCTCCATTTGGATAAAAAAGTGAGGTCATGATTCATTTTACCAATGATGAGAGGGAGATCAATAATGGGAGAGTGCATATAAATTTGGAGGTCATCTGCATAGAGGTGGTATTTACAGTAATCAAGCTGAGAAGATATGCCATTTATGTATAGAGAGAAGAGCAGTGGGCCTAGGGTGGAACCTTGTGGTACACATCGTGTCACTTTAGTCCATCTTGAAGAATGATTGTCAGCTACGACCTTTTGATAGCGATCATTGAGGTATGAGGAAATTAGGATTAACGATTCTGAGGAGAAGTTCAGGAGGCGAAGTTTGGTTAGAAGTATGTTTAGATCTACAGAGTCAAAAGCTTGACTGAAGTCCAGAAGAGCTATGATAGTGACTTCTCTTTTGTCCATTGCTAATCTGATATCGTCAGTGATTTTTAGGAGTGCCGTGGTTGTGCTGTGTGATTTTCGGAAACCCGATTGCAGTGGGTCAAAGATATTATTTTTGGTTAGAAAACGTGTTATTTGTTCATGTATAATCTTTTCAAATGCCTTTGATAATGTAGGAAGAAGACTGATTGGCCGAAATTCAGTTATATCGGAAGAAAGAAGTCACCTAGGTTTTCCCCACAAACTTAAATGCCTTCACTTATAACTTTTGTTTTGTATATTTTATATACTCTTCATTGTAATACTTTAATTTTTAATATTTATGATATTGAAGAAGAGTTAAATGTAAGAATGGACCTTATGGTCCAAATTTAGCCCGAATAAAGACGATTATCTATCTATCTATCCCTCCCTATTTCCCTCCCTCTTTCCCTCCCTCTTTCCCTCCCTCTCTCCCTCTTTCCCTTCCTCTTTCACTCCCTCCACTGGATTTCTCGCCGTCTCACGGTTCGAGTCGAACATAAAAAAATGCCGCCGCACACTTTTTATAGTCGCCTTACACACTTGTAATACTCAATTCTCCCCTCTCGCATATTTCCAACCCTCCTCCTCCTTTCCCACTCCGCCCCCTTTTGCCTTCCAGAAATCTTTCCTCCTTTCCATCATCTCGCCCCCACACTCGCTCGCACCACCTCTTATTCCCCAATTCACAGCCAACCCATCCCCTCCTCTTCCCTCCCTCCTTCCCACACCCTTCCTATCGTCAGAGGCTGCCAACTATTACTCCCCTCTCTCCAAAAATTTTTATACCCCTCCGGTAGAAATTTCCACCTTCGCCACTCTGTGTTAATTTTATGGTACGTGCCTAGTGGAAAGAGAGAGAGGCTTCGCTTTGCCACACCCCGGGAAAGTCCTCCCGCCCCTCCTCGGCCGCACCAAAACTTATCCTGCCGCCCCTCCATCCGCCTCCCACAGGTGTTAATTGATGGTCCTTCTCCGGCGCAAGAGTGGCCCTTTCAATGGCGGGGGCCACCCGCGTCAACTTCCACAAAACCTCCCGCACCCACCTACAACCTTCTCTCCTTACGACCTCTGTCTTTCTCTCTCTCTATTGCCCTCTTTCACTCTCCTCCTTTCTCTTCCTCTTTTCCTCTCTTACGTCTCAGTCTCTGTTCCGCCTTCCCTCACTCCCCCCACCCACCTCACTCCGCCCTCCCCCCTCCACCGCCGCCGACGCAATTGTTCCCCGGAGGCCTCTCCTTGCCTGTTTACGTGGTGCCGCCCGCTCCCTCATCTCTGATCCGCTGCCTTGTTCTTGGGTAGGCTTTTCTTGAGCTTCCGGTCTTGCAAAGGCTCCGATTTCATCGATCCTTTAATGATATTTTTAAGTTGGCACCACGGGATACTTGTCTGTTTCCATCTCATCCGATGGGAAAACGGCCCTCTTCCAGTGATGTTCCGTGTACGGCTCTCGCTGCACCCTGTTGCGCCACCTGCGGCAGTCGTGCGGAGGTGTGGGATAAGGGGAGTAAGGAGGAGGAGAGTAGAGGGGCTGAGGAGGGTGGGGGGAGGCTGAGGAGGGTGGAGGGGAGGCTGAGGTGGGGGTATGAGAGGATTAAGAGACACTATCTGGGACTTGGTTTTTCCTGAGACAGATACTTCGTTATATAATAAATAGGTCTATCATATTTGTCCTTATAGTACTACGGTAATTTCTGCTTATTTTACAGTGTTAATAGCTGGTATCTGCTGACTGATGCAATGTTAATTTTTTATTAGACTAGCATTACATACTTTAAAATTCTTGCTCTTTTCCTTTGTACTAAAGCAGCGGTTCCCAACCTTTTTCACTTCGCGAACCCCTTGAGCTAATCTATTTCTCGTCGCGAACCCCTTGGATTAACCTTTAATCTTCGCAAACCCCTTGGATTGCAACAATTTTGGCAGCGAACCCCTTATATTGTAGAGTAAATTTTGTGAAAACAAATCATTTTGAACGCGTTTAATTTATGAAGAATCAAAAGTTTATATAGCGCATAGTATGTAAACGTTCACAATTTAATCAGAATCTCTGATGGTATTGTCATCATTTTTTAGTAAGTAAAAATTCAAATATAATTCTTGAAGCATAAGAAAAAATTGAAAGTAAAACCATGCAACTAATTCGGAACCAAGAAAGTAAAAAAGACGCCATTACCAAATTTTTCCCGCGAACCCCTCAGATTTATTTGGCGAACCACTCTGGGTAAACGAACCACCGGTTAGGAAACCAAAATTACCGAGCATTGGTTGCCAATTTTATGGGATTATGCTTCAGCCATTGCTTCGAAAAACTCTCCCTTACTCAATAAAAAGCTTACATAAGACTATACAATAAGGCCCACACAATCTATATTCCCACATCAGTCTCCAAAACTTGTTATATTGCCGCATTGGCGAATCTTCTATCGATGTCTAGAATAAGCAAAACAGTTCGTTGCAGTAGAACCACGCCCCACAATTTGATGCTCAAATTAAGTTAGTAAATGCCTAATTTGATTTCATGCACCTGCAGAGAAGATGGTGCAATTGCCATCGCATCTCGATACAATGTATATTTGCAAAAGATGCAATTTTTACGTTATACTGAAAGAGGTATAGTGTATTTAAAAAATACCTAATAGATACTGTGCCGAATAACTGCCAATTAGAAGCTATATGTTCTTTTTGCTTTTCTTATCGTTTATCAGCTTTTAAAAGACATTCTGCAGAAAGTACTTTTATTATTCAAGCATTTCAGTTAAACTTTTATTCTGCAGGAGATAACTTTGAAGCAGCGAGGTCTTTCAAATTCATCCATAACTAGGGGCTACAACTATTTCGTGTCTGTTGCATGGCAGCAAAATAAAGGAGAAAGGCTTCTCATCCATTTCTCACCTCTGAATGCCATGATATTGTCAGGCACAGCGTTGAAGACATTTTCAAACTACGTTATTTCTATATCTTTTATTTCTTCCACATTTTATCTGTATTAACATTCCTTTCTTCAATAGCGATCACTTTCTAAGAGGTACCACGTCTCTCTATAATTGTTAACAACCGAGCTGAGTTGACTTGGAAATCTTCAATTTTTGTTAGACTCAAGAAATACCCAATTTTGAAAACGGTATGATTAGTCTGCCTCGATATTTCAGCGGTAGAATATTCACTCGACAGCCGGAAGACCCGGATTTGATTCCCGGTCAAGGCAGAATATTTCTCCTGTTTTTCAGAATGTCTTTGTATCCACCGTATGCATGTCCGCTTAGAATTTACATCGACACTTTCATTTATGCTCAAACCATGTGTTGATTTCATTCTCAGTCCCTTGATGATCTTCTGAACGCTTCTAAACTGGGAAAAATGTGGATCTCTCTTCAAGTTTCTTGATCTTCTCCCGATAGTGGATATTGTTGTTGGCGAAATTCTTAATTCTCTCGCGATAGCTAATTATTATTTCCGTCTTCATTTTCCTTCAAAATTTTAATTTATCACTCAATGAGAAATGCTTTCGTTTGTGTATCTTTACATTTAAACCACTCATGCTCATGACAGTAGGGATTCATTTAGTACAGTGTATTGTTCACTTTAAAACCAAAAACTACTACTGGTCGAACATAGATTATTAATTAAATAAAACTCCGTTAAACTGCTCATAGGATTTTATTGGCGCTTAAATGCACAATTTGTCCGCCATCTCTTTTCTTAAATAAAATATTGTTAAGTGAGTACTAATTTCATTTATGTTTAAAAAATTTAAGAATTTAGATGAGGCCATATAAATTCAAATCTCATGAATCTTGGTAACCGACTCCAGCACACAATTCGAGTTTTATTCACACAATGTCTCTCAGTTGAAACGAAATGCGCAGTAGCCAGGAAAATGTTTAATATGATGGCGCACGAACTTCTCAACATAACCCATTATGGGATGATGTTTTTATTCCTATGCAAAATTTCACATAAGGGCTGCAGTTTATTTTTTTATTTTATAATTTTCTGTATTGGGAGAGTTTTGTCGTTGATTGGGATTCTAATGTAGTAAAAGCGACAAGAAACAAAGGTGTTGGAATGACATGTTATGCATGTTCGCATAGAGCTGAAATTAAATTTTGACATTTGAGAAGGAGAAAAAAATCCTGTACTTGACCGAAAATCGAACCCGGGTCTCCTTTTCCGCCGCCAATAATTTTTCAATCAATTTTTTATTTTTATATACATGGGTTTCGTAGAAAGCAGTATTTACGTTCATTTCCAGCAGTGTAGTTCTAAAATGACACAAATGTCCTCTTTCTGCTTATATTCAACTTGTATCTATTGAAATACCTAAGGGCAGTTGATTTTAAATTATCTGATAGCCTTAGCTAATAAACTAATTGCATAAAAAGTGTATCAGCAATTGATACTCAAAAAACGTTATATCTGCCCATTTTGTGAGAAGAGAAGCTAGCACGGGCCACCGCACAGAGAAAGGTATTCGATCCGCTGAATAATAGCGAAACATTTCCTGTTTGGCTCTCCCCTCCATGGGTAGAGAAAGAGAGAGAGAACGAGGGAGAGAAAGAGAGAAAAGGGGATAAAATAAGAGGTCACCCGCGGAAGAATTCCCTCTCGAATGAGTGGCGGCCCTTGTGTTTACTTGATCCCGGCGGGTTTCCGGCTACCTCATTCCGAAATGCACTTCTCTTTCGGAAACCGTGTGAATAATAAAAAGAGTCGAGGAGAGCAATAAAACTGCAAAAATGAGACGGATGCTTTTTCTCGGGGAGATAAGAAAAATGAGGAAACACATCTCTCTCTCTCTCCAATCTCTTGCTGCTATCCAGCTGTCCAGAAGACACTTCGAGAGGTTTTTTCGGATTGTGCGAAGAGAAAATAGGGATATGGCAAGGAGGGAGAAAGAGAGAGAAGTGGAGGGGAGGGGGAGATAACGAGGACAGACACGCGGATACATAGCCGTGGGATGAGAGAGAGAGAGAAAGAACGGTTTTCTGAGCTCAAAAACTGGAGCGTTTTCCCGCAGAGAAAATTATAAAATAGGAGAGGGAGTAAAAGAGAGGGTAAGAGGACGGAAGATGATTATGGCGAGGGATATGAAAAAGAGAGTGCGCAAGACGCGGTAAAAAGTCGAGCGAAACACACGCGAGATGTGGCCGGAAAATGTACATTGGAGAATTTAGTCCGCTCGAGAATAAAATAATCGCTTGAGGGAATTTTTGCTGAGGCGGTTTTAACACTGAAGTTCCATTTCGATTAAATTGCGCTCCTATTATCCGTTAAACAAGAATAAAATATGTTTTCAATGAGTCAATTTTTGCTGTAGCTCAAGAAGGGTATTGTGTATTAGCTACGACGTGTTTCCTTTAAAAGACAAGAGAGGAAAGATCCACACATCATGCGTGCATACATGCGAGGCAGAGGCGTTCTTTGCCGTTTATTCAATCATGACAAAAAAGATAAATATTGACTGCTTAGTATAATGTCTAAGAGCTGAAAAATGATATGCTAATAGTGATGCAAAGGAAATATCGATTTTTTATTCGCCGACTTATTTACTAATCAGCTGTAATTAATAAACAATCGACATTTATATAATACACACCTCACTCGAATAGCAGTAATATAATCTTTTTGTTTGCGTTCGTCGTAGATTACCCATTCCTTTTCACTTACGAACGCGGTGTGTACGCAATGAAAAAAGACGTATTTACGTTCATTTCTTCGTCGTAGATAATCCATTTCCCTTCATTTACCAAATGTCGTGCGCGACGAAAGAAAAATAAATTAGTTAGTTATATACAGCAGATATTGTTTACTTCAGTTGCCTTGAAGATTATTTTCGTTGACAACAATTAAAAAACACGGGAAAAGTTTTCTGTTCCAAGTGAATCAGGTTTGATTTTCTCGCAATCGTCTACTCCTTTGATAAAAATGTACTGAACAAAACAGATGCTATTTGACTAGTTCTACAATTTTTGATTGAAGAGGTGATATTTTACGAGATATGAAGAAAAGTTAATTTTTCGTCACTAGTAAAGTGGCGCTCCCGATTAGGCTACGTGAACCGTTCATATCATTTTCTTTGCCTTTATGTCCTAAATATCAAATTTCATGAATACCCGCCCGGTAGTTTCAGAGAGGAAACATGCGGACTGACGGAAGGACGGACACGACCTGACCATAAGACGTTTTTTTACTTTTTGTAAAGATTGCGTAATAACGGACAGCTTTCCCTCACGGCTATAAATTTAATATTGATATAAGCACATTATATATCATGTATCTCCGATGCATTCGACTAGAAAAGATAACATACAGGATTTATAAGATTGATATAGTCGCATTAAAATTTCAAATCATGCAACCTGGTTAGTATATTCAATGAACTAACAAACGAATGAGTATTCCAACGAGAAAATTTGAGACACATTCAGTCTTTAAGCACAATGAAATATTTACTTCACTTCCGTGGATTCACTCGACCTCAATTATAAACTGCGCTGTGTGCAAGACTATTGATGTTACTGCGCAGGATATTAGTTGCTTAGGTGGAGATGAAGGATAAGGAAATCGTTTTAAAATTTATTTTGGTTGAAAATTCTAGGACACTGCGATGAGGAAGAGATGGCACGGACCTGAATTATCCGTGAGATGTGGCTGAGGAAAATTCAAGCGTAGATATTGAATAAAAAATACCTTACTTATGCATGACTGGGAAGAGAAGAGAAGCAGGAGAGGGCAAGGAAGGGGTAGAGCAAACCGAAGAGAAGGGAAAAAGGGAGGAGGCGAGAGAGAGAGAGAGAGAGAGAGAGAGAAAAAATGGGAGGAGAGGAGAGGCTAGGGATGAGGCATACATCCGAGGAATCCAGAAGAAATATTCTCCTCCGGCTTCTCTTCGCGTTTTCTTTTCCGGGTGCATAAAACCACTTCTTGCACGAAATTCTTGCTTTCTCCTCCTGCAATCTCTCTCCCCTTCAATCTCTCTCCCCTTCAATCCCTCTCCTCCTGCAATCTCTCTCCCCTTCAATCTCTCTCCTCCTGCAATCTCTCCCCCCCTTCAATCTCTCTCCTTCTGCAATCTCTCTCCCCCTTCAATCTCTCTCCCCCTTCAATCTCTCTCCTCCTGCAACTTCTCTTCCTTCAATCTCTCTCCCCCTTCAATCTCTCTCCTCCTGCAATCTCTCTCCCCCTTCAATCTCTCTCCTCCTGCAACTTCTCTCCCTCCAATCCCTCTCCCCCTTCAATTCCTCTCCCCCTTCAATTCCTCTCCCCCTTCAATCCCTCTCCCCCTTCAATCTCTCTCCTCCTGCAATCCCTCTCCCCCTCCAATCCCTCTCCCCCTCCAATCCTTCTCCCCCTTCAATTCCTCTCCCCCTTCAATCCCTCTCCCCCTTCAATTCCTCTCCCCCTTCAATCCCTCTCCCCCTCCAATCCCTCTCCCCCTCCAATCCTTCTCCCCCTCCAATCCTTCTCCCCCTCCAATCCCTCTCCCCCTCCAATCCCTCTCCCCCTCCAATCCCTCTCCCCCTCCAATCCCTCTCCCCCTTCAATTCCTCTCCCCCTTCAATTCCTCTCCCTCCCTCAGTGTCTCTCCTCTGTTCACCCGCTGACCCTCAGCGCATGCTCAATCGGCTGTTAAATGATCCATCGGACGCAACATCCTTTTGTCAACCAGTTCAAGACAATTCGTACCATTGGTTTATGAATTTCACTTTAGCGCAGTCATCCGCGAAGTACATGTTTCGTTTGCATTGCCGTTTGTAGATTCGCCCAAAGAAAATCTGTTTTTCTGTTGATATTTAATGAAAAGCACAACAAATTAGTAGAAGTTTATAATGTTATGATTTTATACACAAAAGGAGACAAATATTTTATAGCAGATTTTGGTTGTGTAACTTATTTTTGAGATAATTGATGAAAGAGTCAACATTTACATAACTGTAACTGAATTAAAAATAATTATTCATGGATATTACTCCATTTGAAAGGTAAAATAATATTTTGGCATAGCAAATATTAAACATTAGTGAGTTTAAAATAACATATGCAAATTAATTTTACACATTTCAGATGAAAGATAAAGGCGATTATGTATGCACAATGAATTTTCATATATTTTAGCTTAAAAAAGAATAATACCTTAATTTCGATTAAATTCTGGTACTAGAAATATTTAGACCTAGAAAATATAAATTAATTTAATTTAATGAAAAATCTAACGTCGGAACAAAGGGCTTAATAAATCATAAAAAGATATAATGTCATTCTGAGTTAAAATGGGGTATATATTTCCATTAAATTCTAATTTTAAAAATTCATACTGAGCTAAAATAAATAAGTAAACAACAAAGCTAAACGTAGAGCTAAATTTTAGTAAAACTCACATTCTAAAAATTTACAAGAAAATTAATGCGTAATAATATAAAATATGACGTAATTGAATAATTTTCTCCAAGCTCACTCTGGTCGTCGATTGCGTAAGCATTATCGACCTACGAATTGAAATATTCTCGTGAATAAAGGATAAACTTCATAAATGAATGATAGAGATTGAAGATGCAAGTCTTTGATTGATTTCTTTTGAAAATACTTGAGAGATTTCGCCTTTTCGTTTAGTGTTTGTGACTCCAATGAAAAATAGACACTATTTTTCCACTTGTTTGACCATTCGTTTAATACAGTAGGAATGGCTTCTTACATAATCTGACATTCAGCGATATTTTTTCCAAATATTACGCGACGCAAATGATATTTATTCCCAAATCATCCCAGGTGTCATCATCTCCAACCGAAGTTCCCACCATAAGAGAAAAAACACTCGAGGAAAGGCCGTTTTTATGAAACAAAGGGAATCAGAATATTCCTTCCACCTTGTAAGTCTCGCATTAATAAGAGTATAGACTGAGGCGAGAGCGCGCCATTAAAAGAGCGAACCCTAATTAAGGCGGCGAAGAGGTTTCCGTGTAAAGGGAAGCGAGGAAGAGATGGGGAAACAGAGAGAGACTAGATGTATCAACAGATGCATTTTTCTCTCTCTTCTTCTGAATCGCGAAGCCGTCAATCTTTCCTCTCTCTCTCTCTACCAGCAACGGAGTGAGAGAGGGAGAGAGAGGGAGAGAGAGAGGGAGTGAGAAAGGGGGAAGAGAGGGAGGGAGCATTTCTCAGGTGTTCGAAGATGCGGACGTGCATAAGGCATACCGAAAGGTAAGGAGAGAGAGAGGAGCTAATGATGACGAAAGGATTCTGAGAATGAGCTAGGAAATGAGGTGACCCCTGGAATGGGGAGGAGATGGGGAAAAAGTGGAAGGAAAGGAGAGTAGGATGGCACCAAAGAGGAGGAGATGGAGAGGGTGGGAATAGGTGAAGGGAGAGAGGAGGAGAAGAGAGAGGGAGAGGGGGTGGGAGGGGCCGAGGATGGGTGAAGATGAGAGGGAGAGGGGGTGGGAGGGGTCGAGGGGGGAGGGTGAGGAGATGAGATGAGATGGGGCGGGAGGTGAGGAAGGAGAAATCGGACGCATGTTTATTTACGACTGAGTTGACCACGCTGCTCCATGCGTGTTCCGCTCTGCTGCTCTCCACGTGTGCATCTTGCGGGATAAACGGTTAGCGGAGATGAGGAGGGGGTGAAGGGGGGGGGGGAGGAAAACGGGAAGAAGAGAGTAAGTAGGGAGGGGGAAGTGTGTAGAGTTTTGCGGTGGAATGGCAGGTCACCGCACAAAAATCACAATTATAAAAAGCATTGCTTTATTAATATCGCGAATGACTCGAGAAAACTGGGACGTTAATCGGGGTGAAATAAAACTAAAAATGAAACGAAAATTGTTCCTGGACAAGTGAGATAGGAAGAGAGTACAACTCAGGATTTCTAAGATGCGAACTTACGCACGGACACGTCGTCATTCCGTTTTTCCCTTCCCTGCGTTTATTTACGTCAATATATTATCGCATTACTTATTTTGTGTTTCGCTCGCATTGCCACGGAAACGATCGAAGGCTCTGATTCGATCTCTCGCCAGCCATGTTATACTCCGATCCTTGCTGTCCCAAATTCTTTCCTAAGACTTTAAATGCTTTGTGCATTCCGTTTCAGGCCTGAGTCCTTTTCTCCTTTTCCATTCGTCGCATCGTACGTGTACTCCCCCTAACAACTCCAACAACCTTGCCAACTAACTTCTTAGGTGTTGTAAGCTAGGCAGATATTTTATGTTACCTTTTCCGGAAGCAGTACTCCAGAATGTTCCTCAAGAGATCGGGAGAGCGAATTCACCTTTTCTATGATGCGCATGCCAACTCAGATTAGATGTTTTTCCAGACTCACATTTTAAACGAGAAAATTGTTAACCGCAAGGTCGAGAGAGCTCGCTTATATTGGCTGCGTTACTTTTAGGATATTCCTTTCGTCTTTTGCTTCGCCATCATCGGGTTTTCATCCTTTAGCAGTTCTTTTTCCTTCTCCATTCCAAAGATTTATTTTCGGTGTATTTCCCAGATCTCTCATGTGAGTTTTTTACTCTTTCCTTACACATTCTCTCGATAAAATGCTCAATGTCATTCTTTCTATCATTTTGTCGCTGCTGTTTTGTCTTTCTCTCACAATGTGTCGACATAACTCTTCATTCATTCATTCTTTTCCGTACTAATTTTCTTGTCTTTTCTGTGCCACCGAAAATTCTATATCTTATATTGACATAGAAATGCATTCTGTACAAGAATTGGTCTTTTTATTGCCTAAATTCTTGGCTTTCTTTCCAAAACATATTTGAGTTATTTCAAATAACTATTTCTTTGACCCAACACTTTTCTTGCCTTCGTATTAGATTCATTGGCTCCCATACCCATTTGCGTTGTATGTAGGCGCTGAACTATTCTGGCATTGATGGTCCATGTTCCTCATAAGTAGGTCCGAACGGACATAATATAAAGGTCATACAATTTCCTCTATAGAAGATTGGAATATTAAATTTGAAGTGTTTGCATTCCGTCCGAATGCACTCGGTGACTTCACTGTTGGTGTCTCCAAGAAGTCTCTCGGTCTTCCAGTACACTGAACCGATTTTGGAGTTCAAGCTGAAATCATTCTATCTATTCAGCATCGTAACAATAAATGATCGTTACCACCTGTAAATTGGTTTAGGACAGAACAATCTTCTACCAAATGGCTTTTTATTGACTAATTCGCAGTCAATTTTACTTTTGGTACCATTGAATCCCTTCCAGACCCATTTATATAGTGGCTCTTCTTAAAGAAGATGTTCGATATTCAGAGCAAAGTGTGAAGTTGGTCTTTTCGTTTGTTTTGCCTCCATAGTCAATTTTCCACCTGCACATTCATCAACTTTTTGTTCTTTTATCTTTGCATTGAAATCATCCATGATCACTTTAAATGGCAGCTTCATTAGTCATGCACTTCACCAACTTCTTGGTAGAAATCCTCCACTTCCTTATCCGAGTATTTTGCAGCTGGTGCATAGACTTGGACTATTTGCAATTGGTATCTCTTATTTATTTGAAGTACTAGTCTATCTGCTAGCTCGGAAGAATTTCCACGATGTTGCTTTTCAACATTTTGTTAGCAATAAATCCAACTCCTGTTCGTTGTGTCTGTTCCTCTTCAATAATAAATATCATTTCAATTTTAACAGGCCTATTTTCTTCTTACCTCACTAAACCATAGAATATCCCACGTGATATTCTCTAGCTCTTATTGAAGCTCTTGAAGTTTTTCTTTGCCGGATAACCTCTGGCAATTAAAGGTTAAAGGAATTGGGTAAGGATGGAAAAGAGTGGCAGTGACTGTTTAACCTCCGAAGATTCTTAACATATATAAGGACATTCTTAAAATATAAGTTGGTAGTACAAAGCATCTCCTGCCATCATCAGTCGGAGAAGAAACATGCATTTGCCAAATGAGTGCATCGAAACTCATTTTCTTTATCAATCTCGATGGTTCGACCTGAAATCTACTGACTAATAAATATGCAAATATAAATATTCTTCCATCGGCTCTTAAACATTTTACAGAGCGACGAAGGCTTACATCGGTCATGGAATCTGAGAAGGAGAAGAGGACATCCGTGGAGCAGTGTGGTGTTTATAAAGTTCGGACGCCATGTTAAAATCGTGCAACTCGAACATTCCCCAGTCGTAAATTTTGATTGAGACGTTAACTGCTTATGAGCGACCACCTCGGAGAGAGGGGCAAGCAAAAAAGACCGATAATGGCGAACATGTCTTCATGCAGAGAGGCAAGAAGAGAAGGGTAGAGGAGTGACGGGGGCGAACGAGGTATTGGAGTTCGAAAGAAGGTGGAATTGGAGGGTGGGGTGAGTTGAAGGGAGATCATTCCGAGCGCTCTCCTGCGATCATGTCTTTTCCAGGAATGTGTAGGCGAGAAAACGAGAATAAATCGACAATTGTCAATTTTTTAACTAAACAGCATCTAAACATAACTGTCATAAGGATATATATATATATATATATATATATATATATATATATATATATATATATATATATATGCATACACACATCGTGACAAATAAATGATAATATAGATCGCTGACAGGCTGAAAACTGAACCATATCAATCCTGTCATATATAGATCTATTAATAATAATACCAGATGGAAATTAAATTTTTCAGGTATTCAGAACACATTAAAATTATTCTGCTTTATTGCGATTTATTTGAAATATATACGAGAAATTGGTGTTCTTAAACTACACTCAAAATTAAAGAAAACTGCCGGGAAAGACGAATTAAGGCCAAAAGTAATTTTTATAACCCTTTAAGTTCCTAAATATTTTATCAATTCTGCGGAATTTTATAGTTTTAATTTTGAATTATGAAGTAGTGTCAGTATAGAAGAGAACCAATGTTTACAAATGAACTTTAAATGAAATTTTTGTTCCGTTTATGCCCAAGTAAATGAAACGACTTTCAAAATTATGATGCATATACAATTGATTTTGCAGTTGTGGTTCGTGGGAGACGAACCGAGAGGCGGGAAGCAGCAGCATCACGTGATAGGGCGTAAAACCAAGCGAGCACGATAGCTGATGATTCTACATTTCCTTCCGTATGAATATAAACGTTCGTGCATCACTTCCCAAGAACGGAGCAACTTAATGTGAAGTCAGTCCACGGAAATAGTCTCTTGCCTCCCATGTTTTCGAGAACTTTCCAAAGCGACCTTATTTTAATTTCGAATATTTTTTCTTCCCTCACATATTGTGAATACCTTTCTTTCCCTCGATACTCTCAACCTTGGAGTCTGTTGCTTCCTATAACGGAGGCAAAGAAGAGAGGAAGAAAAGAGAGCGAGAGAGAGAAATGCTATGACCGAACGGTAAAAATCGCGGATTTCCAACAAGCGTGTATTCTCTCCCCTCTATTCTCTAAATCTATCTTCTTTTCCTCTATACCTCTCGTCTTCACTCCTTTATATCTCTCTCTACCTTCCTCTATATCTCTCTTCCTCTTCTCAATATCTCTCTTCTCCTCTACATCTCTTCTTTTATCCTCCACTCCATACCTATCTTTTTATCTACTCTATACCTCTTCCCTCTTCTTCTTCTTTGTACCTTTTTTCTTTTCTCAACAAATACACACACGAATCACTTACGCTAGCCGACTTTACCTAAAATTATTTAGTCCTTAGAATTCAATAGGATTTCTTGAATTTCCATTGTTTAATTTGAATACAGACACTTTAAATTCTACTTCTATATTGCTTCGTAATATGTTATAACGCCGTGATGAAGCTATAAAGAAATATGTTTATTTTAAAGAGGACATTAACTACCTTAAACTTATCCGTATTAATGTACGGTAAAAAATATACAACTATAAAAAGGATTTTGAAAGTAGGTATAACACTAACTGATTCTGCTTGAAGTATTATAAGTACTCAAGTCAATGAGACATCATGAATCTACGTATTAACTTTACTGAAAGTCTTAGAGAATATTATTATTCAATAAATATACTGGAGAAAATTGCTCCTGTTGTGTTGGACCTAGCAACAAAAATGATGTACAAAAATATCGGCTTCCTCTGTAAGATACTCTCTTCGTAATGGTAAACGATATAACAGGACGGATAACACACATTCCCATTTATTTATTTGCGTCATATTGTAGTATTACCGTCCTAAAAACCCAAAATAATATTTTTGTCAATAATTTCATCACTCCAATGAGAAGTCAAACTTTAAAAATATTAGTGCTATCAAATAAATAGCAGAATATCTCCGTTTTTAGTGCATTGAACGATACCGAATCATTTCATACCGAAGAGAGCCGCTCGTTTAATTGACCGCTTTCTTTGATTATGTCTGTTTATGACTCTCGCTCTTCGCTCTCCAATTAAGTTTGCTCCGCTTCCTTCTTTTTGCCCCGAAGTCTACTTAAGAATTCCTCGGCCGCATCAGATCATCTCCCTCTCTTTATCCTCTCCCCTCCTCCCTCTCTCCTCCTCTCTCTCGCCTCCTCCCTCTCTCCTCCTCCCTCTCTCCTCCTCCTTCTCTCCTCCCTCTCTCCTCCCTCTTTCCTCCTCCCTCTCTCCCCCTCCCTCTCTCCTCCCTCTCTCCTCCTCCCTCACTCCTCCCTCTCTCCTTCTTCCTCTATCCTCCTTCCCTCCTTCGCCACTCTTTCCATTACCCTTTTATTCCTCACCACCAATTATTCACTCCCTCGCCAAACTACCTTCCCATTATTTTTGACCTTCTCATTCAAATTCTCTCTCTCAGTTCCATTAATTCCTTTCCAGGCGATCTGTACGCCTTCCCACCTCTCACCTTATATACTCTTTCCAAATTCATTTTCCACCTTCGTCCCCTCCTCTCGCATCCATTCCATTACTGTCTCCCTCATCCATCTCCCTCTCTCTCTATTTCTTACTCTCTCTCTCTATATTTCTCTCTCCATCTCTCAGCTCCACTATATTTTTCGGTTTATTTATGGTTGCCGCGCCATTCCTGCCTTCCGCACATTTTCATTGTCTTCCTACCTAATTCCCATTGCTTTGCTCTCAATTTCTATTAATCATGGCAATTATACATAACAATCTTCTTATTATGATTTCTTTTGTTCTTTCTTAAGTACTTTCTTGAAAAAAAACTTCTTCTCATTCCTCTTCGGTAGATATTCTGAGGAGACGGCGACAGCAGTTTCAAACACTCTTGTAGCTTCCTTCCCTCGCATTATCTCCTCTCTCCCTCTCCACTCCTTCCTATTCTCTTCTCTTTACCTTTGCCTCACCCTCACCTCCCTTATCTTCGTTACTTACCCTCCTTTGCAAACCTTCCTTTCCTTCCTCTCACCCTTATCCCTTTCACCTCTTTACTCTCTCTTTCTCCCCCTCTCCCTCCCTTGCTCTATTCTCCCCTTTCTCTCTCTCTCTTCCTCATCCTCATTCCTAATCCTTTTGGACTCATATCCTTCTCCATACTTCACCAAACTTATCCATCCACCTCTCTTTCTCTGATACCTTCCTCCCCTTCAGCCCATCTACTCATTCTCTCACTCCTTTCTCTATCTCCACACCTTTCCTCCTCTCTCTTCCCTCCCTCTCCTGTCTCTCCTCCGCCTCTTCTCCTCTCCTTCGCCAACCGAACTGGTTCCCCTTCATTCCAGATTAGCCTCGCATGGTGAAATAATCTCCTCCTCCTCTTCTGCTCTCTCTCTCTCTGCTCCTTGCTACTCCTCTGGATATCATTAAACGCCATCTACACTTGAACGCTTCTCTCGCTTCCCCTCTTCCCTCTTTCTCTCTGTACCAACGAACTCCTAATCCCTACCCATCCCTCCCCATCTCTCTTTCTATACCTAATGTGTGAGTATTTAATATTAACTCTCCTGTAGTATGCTATGGATTATATATACACTTCCAGTGAAATTAATTTGAAGCAACAAAATTTCTACGCATAAAGTCGGAAGTTATATCTCGATTACAGTGATCGGTTTCCATTTCGTGATGTAACGATTAATTCATTCGAAATGTAATTCCGAGCGTATCTTTCTTCGTATGATTTACTTCTTCCTGATTACATGAATGTCGCTGCAGATAAATTTAAATCTTAAAGTTGCATGAATAGTCTAGCTGTATTAAATATATTTTCACTTTTATATTATTTCCTTTACCTTATGACATTTTTTCTCTTGGAATACGACACAAATTGTAGGAAAGGAGACTTTAGTCGGAGAGTATAAATAACGCCCTTTTGGAAGTTATAGATTATGTAAGTGACGGAAAATCAAATATGCTCAAAAACCAATATAACTTAAAGGGAAGAAAAAGTTCATCTTTGATCGAGGCGTTCATTCTTTTATTCTCTAGCGACGCATTTAGCACGCGTACCTAATAAGGAACTAGTAAATTCCTTCGCAACGGAATTTCTTTGACGGCTTAGAAGAAACAGAAAACGAACGATACGACTTCATCGCGGGTTCTACGGATTGGAGAGGTTTATGAGAGAGTGGGTGTATGTTAAAAGGAGGGAGAGGGTGTGGAGGGGGTGAGCAGGTGAGAGGAAGGAGGAGAATGTCCGTGGAGAGGGTGGGAAGGTGAGAGGGGAGACAGAGAGATAGGGAGAGAGAAAAAAGATTATGTTAGTGAAGAAGGGTCTTATATGGATAGCAGAAGAGGGATTCTTCTGGGGGGTGCAAGGTGAGTATTAAAAATTGGAGGAAGAAGAGTTAAAGGGTGTGGGAAGGGGAAGGAGAGGGTTGGGAAAGAGAGAACACCTTCTCCGTCTCTCTCTCTCTCTTCGGTATTATAAAAGGTTTTTTTTTTGATGGCTGTGCGAAAGAGTGGGCGTCCACGAAAAATCCCCGCGCGTGGGTGACGGAGGGTGTGGGATGGAGGGGGGAAGGGTGCTAACATGTAAGAGGAGGCGCGTCTAGGTGTATGGCAGTGGGTAGTGGAATGGAAATTTAACTGTGGGAGTAGGTGATACCGGTAGGAAGATCAAGGTATGGCTTCGGTGGGAGAGGTGGACGATAGGAAGGGTGGTGGGGCGGTGGGGGAGACTGGCGGGGCGGGAGGGGGAGGCTGACGGGGAAGGGAGGGGGACGCTGGCGAAAGTAGCAGGAGACCAGGATGCCTTTTTGGTTACGGGCGGGTATTGAATTCTTTTGGAATTTTTTTATTGTTTCGTCGATCCCCTGAAGGGTCTTGGGGTGATAGGGGTTTGAGAAACACGAACACGCTAAAGAAAATGGAAGTTAACGCATATAGTCACTGGCGACCATATGTATGTTCAAAAATGTATTGTTTCTACATGAATGACTTATTTTTAGTCTTAATTTTTGTTCATTTATTTTTGCTATGAGTAAATATTCTTTTATACGATCGTTAAAGTCTCCATTGGCTATGGAATGACAATAATTGTAGCGACTTAAACGCTCATCTCCAAGCTGAGGCCACTTGTGTCGCTGACCCAAACACATACTATTCCATTTGGATTTCTCTAATAAATTACTTTGCAACAGATAACTGCGGTGGCGAAATTAGTTAACAGAATTAACGCAGCATTCATTCAACTATTAATTCGATGTCTCGTATTAACTTGCACCTTTCATCGCCTCGTGAAATTTATGTGCTGAATATTAAAGATTTATTTATATTATTATCCCAAAGAGAATTAAGAGTATTTTATCACTTGAAGCAATGTTAACGCCAACAAAAAACTGGATCGTATTTCTTTTATTCGCTTGAATTATTTCAAGAAACTTACCATTCTTGTTCTTCAACCTGCAACTGGATTTTCAAGTGTGAGTCACACTTATTTGTCTGCTAAAAACCAACCAATTGAAACACTTTCGCATCTCGGTCGTAAATAACGGTATGAGGTGATAAATCCCGCAAATTAGGCTTCGCTGGCTCACATGTTGATAAGGATCTATTAAAGCCTTTTATGCCTTAGGCGAACTGGTGCGCCACCAATAGTCAAAACTCTTTCTTTCCGTCCCTTTTTTCGTCTCAAACGTCAATTTCTACATTTTATATTTCCGCACACAGAGTTCCAGCGGTGCAATAAAAATTTTATTCCGACTCGGTCCTAACAAGAATTCCTTGACCTTCTTGCGCATGCGTAAAGATAAGCCACTGCGTAAGGCTTAGGCGTTCCTCTCTCCATAAAAAATCGAAATTGCTTTTTTGTGGCCGCTTAACAATCGGTGTAAATGCAAGGTTATATTTTTTAACGGCTCGAACGTTTTCCAACCCACTGTTAATAATGTTTCTTCACTTACTGTCTAGCGAAAATCACGCGATAAGCAGTAGGAATAAACTGGCCTCGGCTGGAACGTATCCTTAAAAAACAAACAAACAAACAGCGTGTTGCGGCGCAGATTTTTCTCTGTTCTACGTGCGATTTTCTCTATTAAAATTTCTAACCGCAAATTCGTCGAATACTTTTAATTTTAACTAAGAATACGAACTTGGTAGAGGGGTGGTTAGCGTGTCTGGCTCCCAACGCTAGGGTCGCGGGTTCGAATCCTGCCGAGGGCATGGTTGTATGTTTTCGTCTTTGTTAAAGTTATTACGCTCATTGTAAAAGGCCGTTAACGGCTGTTTATGAGCTGATATAAAATAAATAAATAAAAAAATAAATAAATAAATAAATAAAATTGAAACGCACTCTCGGACACAGTCTTTTGTTAGAACGATCATAACTGCCAACCAATTCTCAAAACCTATTTCTCTTGTAGCGATAAGATTTTTCAAAAGACTGATTAAAAATTGTCGTTTAAGTATTCTGAAATGGATTTTCGTACCCGTTTTAATTTACGAACGCGACAAAGCATTCGTCTGATTCTATGTCATTTGAACGCCATTCCTTTCAAAGCAAATAATCTAGTAAAAATAATCGAACTTATTAGAATGTCTCGCACCCCTCATTAAAACAAAGACTAACAGCTGTGGTATTTTTTTCCAAGGCGGTTTCGTATCGTAGTTGGCGCTGCCTCGGTACATTGGCTAATTGAGACACTTAGGAATTACGGTTGACATGTGACGGAGAACTTGGAGGTGGAGAAAACGGGAGGAATTACAGGGAAAAGAGAAAGAGGGAAATCGAAAGGAGAAAGAGAGAGGAAGGGAATGACATCGAGGGAAGGGGAGGAATAGAATATTACTGAGTTTAGAGAGAGCGAGAGAAAGGCAACGAGAAAGAGATGGAAAAGGGGAGGGGGAGAATGGGACATGTCCGCGTTAGAGTCTGTTCTTCTTCCGTCTGGGTGAATTGGTGGTAAAGAGGAATGGGGGAGGGAAGGCGCGTCCGGTAGTCCATAGCGACAGAGAGTGACATGAGGGAGAACGGGAGGTGACGTTTGAGAGGAAGGAGGTTTTGGGAAGGATGAGGTCAGTGGAACGGGGCGAATCATTTCCGAAGGATTGGATTGGAATGGAAGAGGATTGGAGCGGGATGGAGAAGACGGCGAGCGGGGGACTTGGGTGGACTGAAGGGGAGAAAGGGGCGGGTGGAATTGAAGAGAGGAGGTGCACGCCGCGGAAGTCGGAGAAATGGCGTGGGGATGGGTTCTTTAAAGAGGCGTGCGGGAGGAAGGTGGAGGTGGATGGGCGAGGGAGTGGAGGAATGGAGTGGAGTGGGGCGAGTGGAAGAGCGATCGGGAGGAGAGATAGGAACGCGAGAGGGGATCGAGGCGTGGGAAGAAAGAGAGGGAGGGAGTGGGGGGAGTTGGGGGGAGGGGAGGGAGAAAAGTGGTGGGAGAGAGAGAAAGGCGGCGTGAAGGCAGCAAGAACTGTTATTTACGAATGCGGGAGAAAGAGTTGTACATATCAATGTTTATATTCGGCAATCGAATTGAACGAGACAACTCCATGGCTGTTTTGGTAAAAAATACTCATTTCATAAAAAATAATCACGTTCTACAATCCTCAGGAGTGACATTCTTTATTTTTAAATTTTTTCTTTCCCTGGTGATGAATACAGTTGAAGTTTTCTAGAAAAAAGTTCGCATTATGCGCGTTCGAATGTGTATGCCGGAAACGGAAGAAGCCATTGCTGTCGTTGATTCTTCATCACCGGTACACCAATGTAAACGTTTATATTTAATGAAATATATGGGAAAGTGCCTCAATATTATCCATAAATTGCTAGTAATTGCCCATAGAAAGTAGATAGACAGGCAGTCTATCGTAAAGGGCGCATTCCGTGTCGTATGATTGCCAGGAAAAGAGAAAATGACTGTTTTTGCTAATTGCTTCGGTTTATATTTCCTGTTTCTCGCAATAAAACGACGAATCGAGAAACTATCACTGGATTTGAGAGCGGTAAGTAGGTCGAAATTATTGAGATCGTTTTGAAATTTGATGCAGAAAGAGACTTTCTACCCTGGATTTCTCTATTTCTCGCGTTCTGTAATTAATCCTTCAGCCAGAATGCTGACTCGAAGAGAAAGTTCAAAATTGAAAGAAAAGTAATTCAGCTCAGATATACTCATTGAAAATATGTTTCGTTTTTGAAATTCTATGATATAGACCGAAAATATCTATTTCGCCGCCTGATCATGTATCTGCCGGGAAGTTCTTTGATCCTTGAAGGAATTTTGGAATTTAAAACACCAAATGAATTCGAAAAAGGTATTAGAATTTTTCTGGTCTATAAAGATCCCCATATTTTCAGATACATTAAGGTTTCAACTCTTTAAACCTTTCATATATATGTTAATGAGATATTATATATAAAAATAAAACTTCCAAAGAAAAAAGCACATTTTATCAACTAAAATTACGGCTAAGTAATAAGAAACTTTGACGGTCGACTGACATCGCATAAAGCAGATTTCACATCTACATATTACACTGCAATGCACTAAAACCTGCACCACAATTTTCTGTTATGATCTCATATTGACCTCCAAATTACACCGCAAGGGATGGTGTTTCTTTTTAAATAACTACGAGTGAATTCTGTTACAATTAATGAAACGAAAAAAGAATTGGAATATCTTAACCGTCTTTATTCTCCTCGCTTTTGAAGGAATACCTGTCAAATTATCGCTTGAAAGTCTCTTTGTCGTGATATATAATTATCTCTAGCATTATAATTTGTTTGTTTGACTATATTTTTTATATTTAACAAATATTTAGAGCCTGAAAATGCGAAAAATCGGCAAATCATTTATTTTTTAATGACTATTTTCGTGTTTCCGTAAAAAATAATTTTTGGTATATTTCATAAATTTTCGAACTAACATAAGCAACCTAAAGGGCGTTCAATTCCTTGAAATAAAATAAAATTTTACGTTTAATCTCAGCCTTTCACTAAATATTTGTACATTTTCACGGATCTCTGGATACATGCGCGTAAAAGTGTATTCAAAATGGCTATCTTATCGGAGAATAATATATATTTCGTTCTCTTGAGAAAACATTCCTGCGACCGTTTAACTTTTCCGTGGCTGAACCAATCGTTATTATTTTATAAAATTAATACGTTATTGTTGTAGCACTGATTTCTTTTGATGGCCACACTCAAGCACCGCTAATATTATAAAGATTGATCGATTGATTGAGTCTTTTATTAGGGGCGAGATTGAAACTGTGCAGTCCCCTCTTCCACCTAACCACATATTCATTACAAATACAATACAGATGTACTTACAATAAGTTAATATATACTGACAATATGATAGAAGAACGCTAGCATTTACTGTATAAAAGGTCATAAGGAAAGAAGTTACGCTGTGGGAAAAAATAAAAAATGAAATGAAGTTTATTCTTGAAAAAACTCATTGCAGGAAATCATCCTCACAAGAAGGGGGTTGAGTAAAACCTGCGAAATTTACTGAGTAAAGCTACGAACATGCTTACAACATATATCAAAAGATATCATTGTATAAATTACACATTATCAATAATTCCCAAATATAAGCTAGAATATTCAAGTAATTAAAACTAAAAATAAGAGGACTGCAATCACAATCAAGATACTCTTGGATTTAAACAGAAAATGGAAGCAGAAAATGAACACACACATATATACATTTCATGGTTCAAGTACCATTCGTTTAAATTTGAAACATAAGCATGATATTCCTGTATTTTAAACAAAAAAAATGGAAACAGTGAATGAAAACACACGTAGGTATATACATTCCATGGTTAATGTACCACTCTTTTAAATTTGAAACAGAATCAAGATATTCTTGGATATTAAAAAAGCAAACAAAAAAAATATGGCAGCAGTAAATGAAAACAAAGAAAGAGACTCAGAGCGAGATGGGAGAGCCTTGGCAACAAGTGCATCTAGTTGTAGGTAGAGAGAAGGGAGGGATTGCCATTGGAAAAGTTTCGTAAACGGAGAGGAGGAGGGGGAGAAGGAAGAGGGAATGGGGGAAGGGAGGGAGGAGGAGGGGAGATCGTGAATCCCCTTGCGGCGGGGGAGGGGAGGGGGGGAGCGAGAATGGGGAAAGGGAACGAAAAGACAGCAGAGGGAATACGGTTCCTTGGGCGTGGGTGTTTACCCGTGGGAAATCATCCGTGAAGGGACCACCGGCGCGTCACGGCGCTCTCGAGTGCCTCGGCCAATGAAGAACGGTCGGCGTCCCCTCCCACAGCCCCTGTCCCCTCCCCCGAGTTAGCACCCACCCTCCAGATTGCCGACAACCCCGCGATGCACGCATTTACTCTCTCTCTCTCGGCGCGGACACGCATTGTCATGGCGGACTCGCTTTCTGACACAAGCACCCGCGTGAACCAAAATACGTGCTGAACATATAATTGATAATTAGACGTCGATAATGGCGTCCGTCTTAAAGATGAGTCCGGCATTTAACAAGAAATCAATATTTTAAGTTTGAAGCACGCAGCGATAGGGATGTGCTCGCAAATTGGTCTACGGGTGACAAAAACCCGCTTACGCCAACGATGACGGGCATGTGTACATGAAGGTATTTGCATCTACATCCACGTTACCCTGCGATGCACCAAGTAGCAGGGAGTAGAGTGCGCCGCCTCCTATAATTCTCTATTGCAGATTTGACTTTCCTATAACGATCCCTGATTGCCTTAGGAACAAAAAGGAACCAAAGCAATCAAAGATCTTGTAAAAAATCATATTTTTATTTATGGCTCAGATACTAATAAATATATGAAATTTTAATGGCTTGAGTGCAGTCACGTTGTTCTACACGTGCATCTAAATATTATCATTTATCTCAGCCTAGTATTTTAAAAATATATAAGGCTACAAAATATTTATTTTTTTATTGTGAATAGAAGTGAATTTTTCACAAGAGTTGTAGCGTATAAGTACATATGGTTTTTCAAAATATTTCCTCGATGTTCAACATAATTGGTTAAGATCATGGATAAATCCATTTTAGCCCCGTTTACCACGAAAAAAAACCGAAAATTTTCCAGAAGCTGCACTAACGATAAGTGGTTTAACTAGTTAAAATTTAGCCATTTAGCCGAAGCTATGATAAGTTGGCATCGCTAACAAAAGTTTGAACTCGACTGTCTCGTGCATATTTCTTGCGAAGTGCCTATAATACATTTGGTTCAGACTATAAAATACCTAAATATGATCCGCGCCAATATAAAAGTTGTTTGAATATTTATACCGCGCATCTCTATTTTTGAGGGCATTAGAGTAAAAGAAAAAGACGTCAATTACATTTGAAACATTCCGGATGAAATTTTCCAACAGATTTAAATGACGAAGGGAATCTAAGGCAATATAAGACTTTGAAATATTTAGGATCCAGCAACGATAATGATTCTCGAAAACTCATACGACGCGCATCGAACGCCTTTATTCTTTCTTGTAATATCCTCCGTATTACATCTACCAAATCATCTTTCCCTCTCGCCCCTCTCTTGCTTCCCTCTCTCTCCCATAAACCCTTCCCTCTCCATCCTTCCTACATCTCGCCCTCTTCATCTCTCCTTTGACCCTTGCCCATTCATATCATTTCGGAAAGTGACAACATTGGGAATCGGCACTGCATCCATTACTCAAGGATGGTGACGGGCGGGCAGCGCGTACGCCTTCCCCTCCCCCACCCCACGACTTTCTAATCTTTTTTCGGCCGCCTATCCACTCCTTTCTCTCCTTTCCTCCTTCTCTCTCCACCAGCTTCTCCTCCTCCCTCCGCCCTTTTCACATCCCTCCACCCGCGCCTACCTATGTTATCCTTCTTATCTCCAGGCCATCGCAATCATCATCTCTTCCCCACTACTTCTCTGACTGCTCTCTTCCCCCCTCATCGCCCCCACCACTCCCTCACTCCTCACCCTCCCGCCCTCCCTCCCTCCTAACCACTATCCCTACCCCCTCTCTACCCTACCGCACCACCGCATTCTTTGCTCAACCCCTCATTCAAACCTCGTCAACAGTATCAAATAGATCTTAAAACGATACAAAATGAGATACAAATAATATCTAGTTGATTATCAGCAATTCGTGTTGAAATATAAAATGGGAACGTATTTTTAAACAGAATATTTAGCAAAGGGTTATCATCTTGAAATAAATTACGGAATAAAAATATTGACCAACGATTAATTTAAAAAAATAATAATATTCTTTTCACGACTGGTTGATTTTTTGGAAGCCTTTTTTTTGAACTTTCATCGAAATTCTTTCCAAAATATTTGTTCAAATTAAAAACAATATATATATATATATATATATATATATATATATATATATATATAATCGAACTTCCCATAATACTTTCCGATGCAGGAATAAGGTATCTGTTCAACTTATAAATCAAATGAATTAACTAAATCCACGCTTCACATAATAAGCAATTCGTCCGTCGATGACTCAGGAAAGAAAATTTAAGCGGCAACTATCGGTCAATTAATTATAGCGGAGAATGTTTGCCTTTTATTAGAAATGCGCATCCGATTCACTCGATCCTGTTTTATCCAGAGGAATTAGTTTGGCCATTTATTTTTCTCCGCTGTCATATTCACCCCATAAAATTAAATTAATTGTTATTACAATTTTCACTAATTCTATTCGATTTAAATATGTTACTGCAATAATGCATTGACGTGAATGCAAACCCGACCGGACAAAACCAAATTAGATGATTCTGCATCCACTTCTAAGTCTAATCATTGCCCTCATTATTACAAATCACTGACAAGGACATTTCGTCTCACGAAAAACGCCTTATCGCGCCGTCATTAATAATCGAATCGTATAAAATGCAACAATACATGGATGACTTTCATTATTAGAGTCGTTTTATCATCCGCTAGACGCCATTCAAAGTATATCGAAAATATTTGGCCCACCCATATTAAAATAAAAATAAAACATCCTATGCCAGATTGTATACGGTACCTGCCTCACACATCAACGAAAGACTTTGTTGTGTCAACTTAAATACCTTTGTACAAGACAATGCGAATCAATCTTCCTTGTGTGGGCAACCACGAAAGAGATTCCTGGCCTGCTAAGAAATGTCAGCCTTTACAGTTCAATATAGGGACACATGAAGTTGAAGGATAAGGGATGGCGGATCTGGGAGGGGAAGGATGAGTGAGGAGTTGAGGATGTGAGAGATCGAAAGGAGAGGGAGAAATAGAGACGGAGTTAAAGGTTGCTGTTGCCGACACGCACCGAAAAGAATGTGGGGAAAATGACGTATTTATGCGTGCGTCATATTTCTCTTTCTTAAGCCTTTAATTCCTCTTGATCAGATTATGACGAGAAATTGGGTGCTAAGGACTACTTACTTCTTGTATTTCCAATTTCGATTATAGCATAGCAAAAATGGAAAACTTTTTTTAGAATTTGTCCACATTATTGAACGTAGTTTAGATCAGTATTTTTCAACCTGGGGTCCGCGTGTTATTTCTCGGGTGTCCGCGAGTTGAGTAGGACATGATGTTTATCTTATCTATAATTTGTTTGATAGTGCTCACAGCTCTGATTAATATTTCAAAGTGAAAAAACTAGAAAATTAATGAAGAATGTATGTGCTTTACATGGGGAGCGGGTCCGCACAAATTGTGAGACTTTTCAGGGGATCTGCGGCTCCAAAATGGTTGGGAAACACTGGCTAAGAACATGATCATGAAAAATATTTTTTATTTGTGTAAAAAACTAGAGATACAATTTATTTAGGATAAATGGGGAAATAATCCACAGAAATAATAATTTTGGGCAAAAACTGCATTTCTTGCTTCAAGTCAACCACTCTTTAAACCGTTGCCAATCTTGAAATAATGTTTAACATTTAATTATGGATCAGGGACAAACTATTGTGTTTGATAATACAGCAGTTATAGACTCAGTAGATCAGACGGACTTTCACCGAATATCAGCAATACATTTTGTGTCTTAACCTCAACATTAAGATGCATGACATTTAAACGTGAGAGCAAGCATTACCTAGTAGAATTCCATTTCAAACACAAAAAATTGAAACCGCTCTATCATGGCAACTAAAGCCTTCTTATAAGGAAAACTTTTCATCAGCAATGTATGGAATCCACGAAGAACATTTTAAAAAGTGTCTCAAACTTAGAATTATCTAATAAGTGTTCAAACCTTTTTGATTTACTCAACAAATTTTATTTTATATCTAGCAAAACCTGTTAAAATATCTATAATTAAATTAAGACCCCTTAATAAATATTTTTCAATTCAAATAAGTTCTTTTTAATTTTATTTTTGATCTTTTCTCAAAGGTATTTCTAAGATTCAGTTCCATACAGATACTTAATATTGCAATTTTAACTTGATTTTCACTCATATGGTGAATAAGAATCTCTAAGTAACTTCCGATTTAACTTTATTCCAGACCGCCAAAGCATTGACGTTTTCCAATGCGGCCCACCAAAGGCTTCACTGCCATCAATGGGGCCCACCAAGTAGAAAAGGTTGCCCACCACTGATTTAGTCCTTAAATTTAACAATGCGTCCACCAAAACATGGGAAGTGGCCACAGATGCGGCCACGACGAATTTTTCTCTGAGAACCACTGGAATAGAGGGACAGAGAGAAGGAAGTGTCTCAATACGCCTCAGCGGTCTGTTTTTCCAAATCCAATTCCATTAGAAGCCTCTCGCTTTTACCTCACCACCAACTCCACCGCGTTCAACTCCCTCCAACTCCTTCTCTCCCTTCCCATCCCACTCCTCCTCCTTCTCTCCCCACTCCTCCTCCTTCTCTCCCCACTCCTCCTCCTTCCCCCACTACTCCTCCCTTCTCCCTTTTCCCTCTTGCAATTCCTCTTGGACCGCTCTCCAGTTGAGACGGGGCCACCCGATCGAAGGAGGGCCACACCCTATCCCATGGAATCGAACCATTTCCTTCCACTTACCTCCTCTCCCATCCAGCCTTCCCTCCCACAACCATCCCTTCTCCTCTCTCTCTCTCCTTTCTTTGACCTCAACTTCCATCCTCTCCAAAACCTTTCCATTTGCCGCTCCTCCGCCCACGCAAAATCGCCCCACTCCCTCTCTCCATCGTTCTCTCTCCTCCTGCCTCCCTCTCTCCTCCCTCTCTTCCTCGTTCTCTCTCTCCTCTCCCCTCTCTTCTCCCCCTCTCCCTCGTTCTCTCTCTCCTCCTCCATCCCTCCCTCCTTTCTCTATCCTCAGTTCGCTTTGCTTTCATTATCCGTGTCTCTTCGCTACTTTTTGTGTCTCAC
The DNA here is from genome assembly GCA_028673005.1 of Tanypteryx hageni. NCBI lineage: Eukaryota > Metazoa > Arthropoda > Insecta > Odonata > Petaluridae > Tanypteryx > Tanypteryx hageni. The sequence goes on from CM054117.1 coordinate 14,496,526, forward strand.
AGCTTACCAAAGTAAGCTACTGATTAAAAGGAGACGGCAATGAAACCCTCTAAAATAGACATATCGTTCTTTCATTTAACGGAATAAAGTTATATACCGGAGGTCATTTGTTTGATGTGATTTAAATAAGAACGACCTGAATGAAAAGTCTACGTGATCCAGTAAACTCTACAAATGAACAGATAACGAATCGAGTATCAAAAACAGCAAGAATGAAAGTGAATTCGTGATATTTTCAATGGACACGAAAGTAAAGGGAGATTGTCTGCGAGAGCGAGAAATTGCGCGAAAACCACCGATTTGTAATTTTACTAATGTATGTGTGAATGGCTGACACACTCGGTGTCCCTCGTTGATAACGACTCACTTGTTGGGAATAAAGACCAGTGAAATAAATAACTTATTATTGTTGAGCCATAAACTAGACATTAAAACCCAACATATTAACCAAAATTTTATATGGTAAAGTTTGTGTTACGACAAAGGGACCTACATAACGATTATTAACGTAAGGAATCAATGATGTGGAGCGCTTATTGTTGAAGTACAGGGTCACCCAAAAAAGACGTATCAGTTTTAATTGCTTATATTTTTTATCTACTCAACGTACAGGAATGATTTTCGTGTTAATTTATACAGTAGACGTGAGAGATTAAAATCATTTTCAATATATGAACCACAAGCATCCAAAACCATTTGTAATCGACATTGAAAATTGACAACTACTCTGCCTAGAACGTCAGGAGTGATTGTGCGAATAACAGATGCAATTTCTTCTTTGAGTTCATCAATTGCGTCAGGATTGTTTCTGTACACATTGTCTTTCATATACTCCCATAGAAACTAGTAGCTGGGATTGAGGTTCGGAGAACACGGTGACCAAGACCATCCACAGCTAAAACGTCCAGGGAAGCCATTCGAGATGACACGATGGTCAAAATGCCAATGGAGGAAATCCAAAATTGCATTTGCAGTATGCGATCGGGCTTCATCCTGTTGAAAGAACGTTTCCTTGAAGTTCACACCCATGCCTTGAAGAAACGGGACGACGTCTTCTTCATAGAGATGATGATAACTCTCCGATATCACTGTATTGGTGGGAAAAATTGACCCAAAAATTCCAATAGCTGAAACAGCGCATGATACCGTGTATTTTTGCAAGTGTAACGGTGCCTCCATTATTGTGTTGGGGGTTTCTGAGGCCCATATTCACATATTCTGCTTGTTGACGTAACCGTGAATATGGAAATGCGCCTCGTCGGTAAACCAGATGTTTCGAAAAACTCAAGGCTTTCTTTCCAAAAATTGCAGAAATGGACCACAAAAATCAACCCTAACATCTTTGGTGCTTTTGCTGAGGGTATTGAGCACTTAAAACCTATACAGAAACACTTACAGATCTTCTTTTAATATCCTATTGATCGATGATGGAGATATAGCTAATTGTTGCGACAGACGTGTAACAGATTTGTAAGGACTTCGCGTAATTGCTTCATCAACATGTGCAATGTTGTTCACTGATCTCACTGTTCTGTTCCTACCGGCAACACCTTTCTTATTGTCGGTCACAGCACCCGTATTTTCAAACTTCGTCTCCAACCTGTTTGTCGCTTATCTGGTTGGACCTTCCGTGCACTTTAATTCATTGCGAAAATCGCGCTGCACTTGCACTACTGATAGAAAAAAGTTTCCACTATAAACACGCATTGCTGTACAGTGTACTCCATCTTGTTAAACAATGTTTCAGGAATATGCCAGATTGTTGTAACACTTCTCCCAAGTCTACTGTGTAAATTATCACAAATAATTCCTGTACGTTGAGATTTAAGCAATTTAAACTGAAGCGTCTCTTTTGGGTGACCCTATACAAAGTAACGTTAAGAGATTTGAGGGCTAAAAAAAGAGCAGACTAATCCTAGATCATGGTAAAATTTCAAGATTAGAGATTGAACATAATAGGCCAGGATAAAAAATAGTAGGGTTAACGTGAACGGCGGAAAAGTATATTACAGGGTAAACATAACAGAAGGTGAATAAATGCTGTAACATGTAGATTTTGTAAACTTCCGACTTCAGGCGTAAAAAGTATGGGATCGGAGCTATAAGAGAGATATCAAAAGAGGCATGAATATACGGGAGTTGCGTGTAGATGAATCACAATCTAAAAATATACCTTAATAGCGAAAGAATAAAAAATGTTATTCTAGAATTCGCTTTGAAAAAAGACGATTTAAATCCAGCTTTTCATAAAGCTTGTGTCCACGTAGATTGCATACCTTTAATAATTATTGGCTCCACTTAACGGTGGTTATTTATTTCTCCTCACTACTGATAAAGTTTATATTACCACAAAAAGGGTACTTTCCTTTTCATGAAATAGCACTTGAAAGGGCCTGGCGAAAATATGTATCAGTATCTAAACGTTCAACCTCAAACTTGGAGCCGTCCCTGACTTAATATTTCCTAGGATGTGATGTGTTTTTGTCTGCGTTGGCACCAAGCGCCGCTAATATTCAGAGACATCATTCTGCATAATTTCGAAATATTCATCCGTTGCATCTTCCTGAATCTTCGAAGCCACACAAAGGCGCGATAAATTGGTTGGGGGGAAGTATGATGTATAAAGTTGAGAATCGCTGGTCTAAAATATACTGTCATTGAATTCGGTCCGTATTAATTTCATGACTTGGAACTCTCGATTTATCGCTTCAATCATACATCTTCTGGACCAAGAGTCACAACCTTTCGGACTACATTTGATAATAATTAAAGAGCAGCGGGCCTCAAGGAAAAATGCATTTATAAAAGGTTTTACATGTATACATACTTAGTGTGATACTTGGCATGGTATTTAGTCCACCAGATTGTCGCAACCTGGGGTAAAATACTATAAAAAATTAGAGTTAAGTGTCTTATATACATTTGGACGATCCAAGTATTAGACCTAAGATTTAGAAGGCATCACATTAATATACATAGGCCGAAATATTCCAGAATTTGGGGTTAAACATCTTCTTGTGTGAGAGAAGTCTACTATCGAACTATTATAGTTTGAACCTTTATAGTATGAATTTTTGTTAAATCGTAGATATTTTTCCCGTTAGTATTCCGATGCGCTGAAGTTCTATTGATCAGTTCATTCCTGTCTCCTCTTAAAATCCCAACTATTGAGACTCCACTGTATGCCTAAATTATAAATATTATTATAAACACGAATAAATCAAAGAAACAGGCACGTAAAACACCTCCTAATCAGAGAAAGAGAGAGAGCGAGAGAGGAGAGTGGGAGGGGGCGTTATTAGCGATGAAGATTCACTCACTGACGGATATCTCTCCAAAACCATTCATCACCCTCCCTCCGCCTCCTCCCTTCTCCCCCTCCTCTCTTCTCCGCCTCCTCCCTTCTCACTCGCCGTCCTATCTCATCCTCCACCCCCGCTCTTCTTCTTCCTCCCTCTCTTTCCTCTTACTCTCTATCCAACCTCCTCCGAGTTCCACGTGGTACTATCAGTCCTCCTATCGCTCCATTCAGAATCTGTACACATCTATCTTTAACGATTTCCATCGATCAATTCTCCACCGGCCCATCACGACTCCTATCAATTCTCTCTTACCTTCCAACCTCCTCTCTTCCCCTTACCAATTTCTTTCTTTCTTCCTCTCCCCTCTTCCTCTCCCCTCTTTCTCTCCCCTCTTTCTCTCCCCTCTTCCTCTCCCCTCTTCCTCTCCCCTCTTCCTCCCCCCTCCACTTCCTCTTGCGTGACTTCCACTATACTTCCACTTTCGACGGCGAATCCCACAGAGCCTCTCCCCAACTCACTTGTTTCTTCCAACTCCTCCGCACTCTCCTCCGCAGCCTGCCACCTCTTTTTTCTCCTTTAATCGCCGATTTGTGATTTTTAATTCGCTGAGAGAGACATCATCATTCGGGTCTAATAGTGGTGACGGGACTATCCTTTACGGAGAAGAGGACGCTTTTTTGTTCGATTCAGTTCCTGATATTCGTCATTCCGAATAAGAAGGCCTACATTAAAAAATTCCTCGAGTACACGCGGTTAGCGAATTGTAGACTGTTTCACCAATATGAGGTTCTGAGCAGGCGCGTATCGTCAGTGGTTCCTATAGTTAGATCGAAACATGGCCCGGAGGGCCCGTGTTCAACAAATTTCTTTTTACTTTTAAGAAGCCCTTTTCAGAAATGTACGGTGCCTTAATGTGGCCCGCGGGTTCTGTGGAGGGTCTTCATGCGGCCCGCGTACCGATGTGAGTTTGAGACCCCCGCACTTGATCATCGATAATATCAACCCGGTCTTCGTCCTCGCTATCCAATAAAAATCGGTAATCGGTAAAATCTGTGCTTCAAAGTGCTACAGATATGGCTCAAAGTTGGGGCATATAACCCGAGCTTTAAAAAAATTAAAGGACTTCTAAGCGTAAAACATTTAGACGAGCTTTCAAACGACAGCAGATTGAACAAGCTTGGTAAATTATTTGAGGACAATCCTTTTTATAAATCGCTTTACATTATTGCAACAGAACGAACGTTTTTATGGGCTACACAGTGTTGTAAATGTGTTTATCTGTTTTCTGCTTCAACAAATGCTCTCATATAAAGATGATGAACTACTTAATGCTGCAACCAGCTTACCAAAAGCCTACCCTGATGATCTTACATCAGACATAGGCCCTCAAATTGCATCTTTCCGGTCCGGCTTTAAAACCCAAATTAACCAGTTTCATTCTGTATATAAATTGTCATATATGTTAATTGTATAAAAATTTTTGTTAGCTTCAACATTTCCAGACGGCTTCTTTACTGTTCCTGTTGCTACATCAGAACGCTCATTTTCTAAGTTAAAATTAATAAAACGCTTTCTAGGGAGATCAATGGGGCACGGTCGTATCAGTGGTCTCGCAATTATTTCTATAGAACGGACCCGTGCTATTAAAATTGACACCTCTGCACTTGCTACTAATAGTTTGCAAGGAAAATGTTTCTAAATAGTAGGTTAATAATGTGGTAGATACTACCCAAATATATATGTTTTTCTGTAATAGGTGTACTTGTAATATTATGTACAATTAAATTCATAAATGCGAAAACGATTTCCTTGTCTTTATTTATAAAAATCCCAATTTAAAAATTGTATTTTATCAACAAACATTCCGTTAATTTTTTTTTCTAAATATATACGGGAACACTTTTCGCTGGTGACCAGATAAATGCGCACATGAAAAAACCCCACTGTTATAAATGCTCACATGAAAAATACCCACACGGAAAATTGCTCTCACGGAAAATTGCCCACACGGAAAAATGCTCACATGGACAAATGCTCACACGGACGAATGCTCACATAGAAAAATTATCACATTCACAATACTATGAAGTGATACACTCTTAATAAAGTGTTATGTTGCTTTTAAATCAGAAAATTATTTTTTCCTTATATTGTGGTAGCCTTGTTTTTTTAGATCCGTTCTAAACATGTTCATTTCGTTTTGCCATTCTATACTCGCCCTACAAACGAAATTTCTTTGATATCGGTTCAGCGAATAACTTCCAAGTTTGTAGTTACAGAAAAATTCTAACCTTGATATTTGTGGTAGCTCTGTCTAGTCGACACGGTTGAAATATGCCGTTTTGGTTATTTATTTATGTGACGATTATATTGTATATACCATATTTGGTTAAAATCCCTGCGGTCAGTTCTCTAGAAATACGCGTATAAGAATTATTATTTAACTTTTTACTGTGCTAGTTAGCTCAGATTTATACATCTTGATTTTATTGCGGAATCTTGTGCAAATCTAATATACAAAATTTTATTGAAATCCGTTCAACCAATTCCTTCCAAATCCTTAATTACTGAAAGAGTTTAATTTGTAATTGTGGCACCCCTGTTTAGCTTATTCGGTCTAAATATGCTAATATGGTTTTGCATGTATGTGTGCATTATAAATATTTAATTTGGTTAAATTTGATGTAGAAAATTTAACACAAATACTTGTAAAATATTGTTTTATTACTTGTATGTGGAAGCCCTGGTTTCTATATCTATGCTAAACATCTTGGTTTTGTTTTTTTATGTTGCAAATCTCTTTTATACAAAATTTCGTTGAAATCGCTTAAACCAATTCCTTCCAAATTCATTATTACCCAAAAGTTTAATTTTTTAATTGTGGCATCCCTGCTGAATCGATCTGGTTGAAGTATGCCATTTTGGTCATATATTTATATAAAGATTCTAAGTACCAAATTTGGTTGAAATCGGTTCAGCCAATTCTTACCTGATATATACGTACGGACGGACCTATGGACATTCAGCATTGACGAAAAGCACTAATAAGATCTAACAAAGTTCCAATGCTAAAAGCACGCAGGGATGGGAAGAAAAGGGAGGAGGCAAAATAAAAAAAACATTTGAAGAGTGAATTACTGTGCGACTACACGGTTGCCTAATCTAATAGACTTGACTTCCCCAATACAATGCTATTGTACACATTGTATATTTCTCTTAAGCAGTGCTGGCGAAGGAGAAAGCCCCCCAAACACCACTCCACTTCTCAAGCCTTTGGGCCAAGGGATAATCTCAACATTTAAGAGGTACAACACCAGGCAGATATTCCGTGGTATCCTCGATTCTAAGGAGAATGATCCTTCTATGACTATCACGCAGTATAGGGAGAAATACAATATTGCCGATTTCATCAGAAATATAAAAGAATCTTTAGTGGAAATCAAGCCTTCCACTTTCAAAATTTGTTGGGGAATAGTAATGGAAAAACATCGTTAAAGATTTCATTGAAACATCCACAGTAGAAAATGAGACGCTGCCAATCGTTCAGCTGGCACGTGATGTGCGTGGTGAGGGTTTCGAGGATGTGAAGAAGGCATCTGAGGTGGAAGAACTCCTCCAGTCCCACACGGAGGAATTGACAGAGGAGGACCTTGAGGAACTGCTCCTATCAAGCTCTGACAATTACAATGGGGCAGTAACGAAGGAAAGCCAAAGCTGACTTTCGATTTTCTCAGAAAAATTATGCAGACTGGGAGAACTCTCGCTGATATTGCTTTTTAAGGGGATCCGATAATGGAGAGGAGCTTGAAATTCAAGCGAGAGTTTGACTCAGCAATGAGACCATACAAGGAAGTGCAGAGGGTCCTTCATGGAAAAATGAAGCAGTCTGCGTACCTCTCCTTTCTAACGAAGCCCTCCTCTGTTATCATCTCTATTCCAAACTCTCCCAAACCTCAAACACGACCGCCTATGGAGGGTGTTGCACATCTCGTCCGCCTGCCCGTCTGTCTGTCGCAACTTTCATCTCCTAAACCGCAGAACGGATTTTAATTAAATTAAGTATGAGTGATTCTTATTAAAATTTATAACCAAATTGTGATTTTGAGCTGCATCCGATAATTAGAACTTCCACTTTACATAATTACTTTAATAAACTTATACTCGTATCTCGTTAAATGGCATCCGTCAAGCAGCAATTAAATAGCATATTTTTCTCCTCTTAGCTCTTATATGATCTGTAAGGTATAGATTAAAAGCTCTATTCGGATAGAGGACAACATTTACTACATTAAAGTTCGCGGGAGCACATAAACACTAGTTATAATTTCGGAAATAAAAATTCGAGAAAATCCCAAGCTTTTACATCGATCGCTAAGGTGGTTCTATAGGCAAACAACAATTAAAAATGAATATATTTCTCTCCCAAGCTCTTATATGATCTGTAAGGTATAGATTAAAAAATTTATTCGAATAGAGGACTTCATTTACCACAAAAACGTCCGCAAGATCATATAATTACGAGTTATAGTTTTGGAGATAAAAATTGGAGAATCGCCCAATCTTTCAATACGGTTTCATAGGTATCTTCTAGAGGATAATTTTCCCGGCTATATTTTCAATCCCGGGAAACGGGATTGTTAAATACAACTTCCCTGGAATTCCCGGGATCTCGGGATTTTTTTACAAAAATGTTTTATTATATTTTTTAGCAGTATTCTGTATTTCATTTAGGAAAACAAAAATAATCCACTTCAGCAACAAATTAATACGTAAAAACACTGCCGAAGTATAAAGGAAACCCTAAAAAAAGAAAAAATAATAAAATATTGGCCCTCTATTCTTTATTTTATTTATTTACAAGCGGAAACCCAGTTAAAAATTACATTTGAGAAATATATAAGTACACAATACAATTTAGAATATAATTCCATGTAATATAAAGTTTATTTTTATCTTCACATAAGAAGTAAGATTTTAGAAAACAAAGAGCGTTGAGCGAGTTATCGCTCATGCTCGCTCTTTTTTTGGAACAAAAGTTCGACGAGCTTGAAAACACACTCTCGCTCTCAGTGGATGTTGGCTGAATTGTTTTTAATGCATTTAATAGTTTTGAGAGATTTTCTGTCAGCAGTGCCTTCGTAAATGAGCATTTATTTTGATATTGTTTTATTAAAGTCGACTTTTCCGGGTTTCGTTTTCAGCGATGCATCAATTGCATCAGCTAATTTTTCATTCAAGCTATTAGCAGTAACATTCTGTTTTTCTCGATCTTCTTCCAAATTTGCATCTGGGACTACCTTGGAATCCCTGATTAATTTGTTCACAAATTCTGTAACCAATTTGTTTATGCTACTTTTTGTTGAGATTGGCAATTCCTTAGTCGAATCTATATCTCTATTTTGCAGGAGCCTCATTAAGGTCACTATGTATTTCTTCTCTCCGCTATGCGTGATATGATTGCATCCTTTAATTCATCAAAAAGGAACTTTAGAATCCCATCGCTTGTTAAGAGGTTAGCATCACTTCGACATAACGCCTCTACAGCCAATCTTATTGGTTTTCAAGTGTTTAATATTTCCCGTAGTAGTGGTAAATTAACATTAACTAAGTATTCAGAACAATTTAAATCCGTTAATGCCTTTGCAATTGAATTATCACATAGATTTAAAAATCTTCAATCGTCGGCTCTATGCTTTTCCACCTAGTTTTGCAATCCAGAAGCAAGGTCAGTTCTCTCCCGTGATAAGCCTTTACATAACTTTAAATTTTAAGCAATTTATAAATCTTCGTACACTTTCTAAAGCGGCTCGAATACCCGGTCGAAGAGGAAGTGTAGATTTTCATCCTCAGAGCCGTCTTCAGATAGAACATCCCCACAATAAGTTTTTTCACTTTTTTCGTTGCTAAGTTTTCTTCTTCTGGTTTTCTGCTGTCGGCTTTCTTGTCAAGGGTAACGACGACCGCAAGATGAATTGCATGATTGTAACATCGTTGGTGTTGAAATAAAGCGAGACGGCCAAATTTCTTCATTGCAGTAGCTCCGTCGCTTGTTGACGCCACGATATCGTTTGAAGTACTTAACTCGAATTCGCTTAGTTCGTTCTCCCCGCTAACTCTTGGGCCACAACGGCAGGACAGCTCTCCTCGACTCGAATAAGCTCCATATTCAAGTACCGACCATTTATCGTATGCGCACTGACGTTCAAATAACGGCGGTTTCGTAAACTTGTCCACTCATCTAACGTCAAGCTAAGTTTTCAATTCTTTTATCTTCTCGATGGTTTTTGTTTTCGTAGACTAGCAAAAAGTGTGGATAAATTTCATTATGTTCAACTTATCCTTCGGTAAATTATACTGCCTGACGCTTAAAGATTCTCTGATGAATTGACTTTTACGGATTCCGTGTATAGAGAATCCATCCACTGCAGCAAGTCTCACAACAATTTCGGCAAATGACTGCCTCTTACTCAAAGTGCAAGGCGGACGGCTGCTGTTGCTGCAAAGCTTTAACTTCTTTCGACGAACTTGCTTCATCTGCATCGGTGTTGGATTCAAGCTTGGTTTTCACGGTTATGTTGTGAAATGCGGCCAAATGTCTACAAAGTCCACTTGTAGAGGATCCTTTACAACTAATAATTTTGTTGGGACACTTTAAACATTTCGCCTTTTCCTCATTTGCAATTTTTGAAAAATATTTCCCAACTGCTGCCATAGCCCCTTTGTTAGTCAATCTAAAAACTAAAAAATAAGTTTGTTAAATTTGAATACACAGACTTTAATAAAGATTCAAGAGTACTGCAGATCGGCGGAGGCTAGTGGGTGAACCAACTAGGAGGGCGATGAAAAATATGCATTTAAAAACGCACCTTTATTTAATTGTATTCTAAATGAACGCCATTTCCTGAATTTCCTTTGCTCTTGGTTAACAAATTTTTCGTCAGCAGATTCAATTAGCAATTCAGGTTATGGATGACCAAGCCTCTTAATCTCGATTTAAAAATAATATAATTGTCCGCAGCATTCGCTGCTCTTGTATTATAATCTTATAAATATATTAGAGTGTGTGTGTGTGTGTGTGTGTATGTTCTTTATGCGTTTTTACACCGTTGAAGGTATCGATTTCAAAAGTTTCATGGGCCATCCTATGGACCAAAGGAAGAACTTGGTCTAGGTTTGCAGAACGTGGGGTCCCCATGTATTTTTTTGACCCCATGGGGTCAAAAAAATACTATTCCCATAAGAATGCATGGGAAATGGTATGGAGAGACCCCAAAATGCCATGCAGCCCTTCAATGATGTGGATATAAATATACCTAAATATTAATTTAGGATCACGGGAAGTGGCTTATTTTACGCACAAAAGACTGAATATTTTAATTCTGTTCATGTTTTGTCGTATTACACGTTAAATTGCTCAAAATTATACTTTAAGCGCAAAATTTATTAACATTTTACAGGCGGCAACAAAGCTAAATTTCTTAATTGTTGTCCTCTTCAAAGGGAGGTATCCACGTAAAGATTAATGCAAGGAAAATCCACGCTGTGGCGCGCCGTAGAGGAGGAATAGTCAACGCCTTGATAAAGTGTACAAATGGATTCATGCCTAAATCTTAAACATAGTCTATGAATACTTTTAAAGTGAGTTAAATGACTTTTAAGGAATATTAGAACGTTTTTATCTTTTACCATTAACATTGAAAGATTTACCGCAACATAAATATCTATTTACATTTGTTCGGTAACCAAGATGTTGTTTATTGTTTACGTTTTGGCTAATTAAGACGTTAATGCGTAATTATATTAATGGTAAAACTTAACAATGCAATACATAAAATAGTAAATGTTAATGTAAACATCGCTTGCGTAATTAAGGTATGGGAAACGTTTGGTAAAGTTTGGATGTTTTTTTGTTGGGGCTCCGGCCCCAACCCCCCAAACCAGCAATTCAAAACTTGGGAGCACCCAACATCAAAAGTAAATAAATTTCAAAATGTATTGTATTATTTTTATTGTAATATGACATCAAAAGCGATATATCAATAAAAATAATAAAAATCGTTTGCTACTTAAAAGAAAACTTTCCCGAGGCCTGGCGTTTCAGTTAGTACTGTTATAAACAAATCACACGCTATACGCTGGTAAATAAGGAACTATTAATATCGACAGACCTGTATACACAAAACGTGGTACTGTACTGCCGACTGACTATACTCTGCGTATCCGAGTTTGCAACGTTGCAAAGTGTACCATTTACTGAGAGAGCATGACTTTGTATGAGAGTGTAATGTTGCTGAAAGAAGGGCGAAACATTGTCTCGGATCGATACCTAACTGCTACATCGTGGGAAATTGAGAGGAAGAATGACGAGTCACAAGAGAAATATCTATAGAAAAATTTGGAATCCAACAAAGTTGACCAGTTTTTTTAGGGATCAGAATCGGGAAAGACGAGGCAGAAGAAGAAAATCGTCGGCGTACGTTACGCGTGCGCGTGCTGAGCATTCATTCCCGTTATCAGAAACGACGCCAATTAGAGCGACTGCCCTAGAAATAACAACAATTCTTGTTTGGATCGATTTCTTTGAGCGGAAATTAAAATTTTTTCAAATGTATATAATGTTCTTCAATTGCAGTATTTTAATTCATCTAACCGTATTGAATTTAAATGAAAGTTATTATAAATAAAAATAAATGCAATATTTGTTATGTATTATGATGTAAATGTAAATAAAATTGAAATTTTTATTGGTATATTTGAGTAAAATTAATTTTTCTTTATATGGAATGAGGAACAGTTTGTGACGTAATTTAAATTGGGGGTTTAAAATTTTGTGACAATGTGTGACAAGTGGGGAGGGAGGAATAAAAATCCCGAATCCCGGGAAAAATAAAATAATTTTCTCGGGATTGGAAAAATTGTCGTCATTCCCGGGAATGACCCTCTAGTATTTCCCATAATGAACGCCTTTGAAACCATTGTGTATTCCGCTTGTGGAGTATACTTTTCATCTTGCTTTATATTGTGTATCGTTTAGCGTGAGTTTGTCCTTAGATGGCGTGGAAATCTTCCGTTGCGGTAATTTTGATTTTTTTCCCTCCAATCGTACGTTTAATCTTCGATTTGGCAACGGCTGAAGCGTATCGAAGCTCTCCGCGGCGACATGACGGCGAATAGTGGCGCGGAGCGAAAGGAGAAATTCAGAAAAACCGCAACTGCGTTTTGATCGAATTGTGCAGACAATTGCGAAGTATATCGCACACGTCGAACCGTGACTCATCTCTCAAAAATATGCGACCATCGGCCCTAAGGATCCCAAAATATTCCCTGAGGTTTGCTAAGACTGCAACCGAAAACGTTCTTCTTTTTTGCGAATTTCGTTCATCGCGGATAGAAAATGAGGAATAGAAAAAATAATTCTCGTCGCAGTGCCAGAGGAACGTGGTCGCGGATAAAATGCGACTGGATCATTTCCCTTTCTACGGCAACGTATCCGACCATGTCCTAACGAAGGCGCTGTTTCGCAGTGCGATGTGTGCGTGGGTGGAACCGATATAGGGTTTCCCTGATTCGCTTGAGTGTTGGTACGGACAAGTGTCTCCATTCGGAATACTTTTAAAGTCCTACAGAGACTACTTTACCTTGAAAAGCTACACTTGCTTAAGCACACAAACAAGACGTGCACAAGTGGCTGTGCGTGCCTATTGGGTGGGAGGTGCTTCCGAGAGAGAGAGAATACTGCTCTGAAGACATTGACGCGGGTCAGCTCCTCGGCCGCTCTCGGGGTGGGACACCATTGTGCTGCAAGATTTGAGTGTGATTGAAGTGACCTCTCGAGGGAAAAGAATGAACCTTAAAAGGGAAAGCGGAAGAGTGTCGTAAATAATTTCGACGAAAAGATAACTTTCGATTTTACGTCGGAGATGGCACGTTTTCAATTCGTAAAAAGGAAATCAGAGGATAACTCGCTCGAAACGAAAAAAAATGAGGCCGTCGACAATGCGGGATTTGCAGGACGGGATCAAAAATCGAATTTACTAACCTGGGATCGTCCCGTCCCCTACTTGTCTGATTTGGGGAGGCGTTAACCAGTTGGCCCCCTTGGTGCTCTTCGTAAAGAGTAGGCACAGGGTTTCCCTCCCCCCTTGTGAGCGTGTTTGGTGTGTAACGTCTATAATAATCCAAAAGGCTAGTTAGCCAGAAATACAAGCCAAACCTTCGCATTTTACGGACAAGAGGAAGCTTGTCAATGTGAATTATATCTTTCCCAGGTTTTAGCGTACTTTCTAGAATGGAAATAGGCTTATAGTTTCGTCGCTGTGTTTATCTATTCGTCTATTTGTCTGTCTGTCCGCCCCCCTAGTAACTATTGAACCTATTGACTGATTTTCATGGCACTTGGTGGAAATCTCGTGCTACTTAGGCCGAGATCCCAAGGATAGTTTTTGTTGCGAAGATTGAAGTCCCGGGTTCTATTCCAGGAACTATCCTTCCCATTTGAAATCCATCGTGCAGGGTAATTTTATCTTGCAAATGAAAACATCTTAGAATTATAATATCGGATCGGAATTTGTACTATTATCTGAGGAAATGAATGAAGTTCCTAATTTTCATCGTAGAATTTTGCTTATCGATTGTATTTCTTCGAATTCGCGTAAATACTGACGTTTTTGCCGTTTTTATCACTCATTACGAGAGTGTTGCCATAGCAACAACTAATGTTGGACTCAGATTCGGTATAGTCGAATACACAGATGCGTTATCTTTGCCGCACAAATTTGCGTAATTGATTTAATATTCCGTTCAAATGTATTCGTAATATTTTATAACGCTAAATTATGAAATTTGGGAACACAAAGAGCTACATATCCGCGATGACTTGAAAGCTATTAAAGGAAATATAATTATTAAATAAATTATTAAATGGAAAGTAGGCGGCATAAGTTCCGTTTGGATCATCTTGTTACAAATAATATCATCGCCAATATTAAAAACTCTAGATAATCAAAGTAACGCTTATATAAAAATAATTATCCTAAGTGCCTATCAGGGTAAATTTTATTAACTTTAGCAGACATAGAATTGGACTGCAACTGTTGATGAAAAATTATACATTTTATGCTAGTTGCTGTTGGAATTTTTATTGAATTTGTATTTAATTTACACGATTGGAAAATATTTTTACACTTTGTTGCGCATTTTTTTTATTTTGCATTAATTCTTTTTTCATAACGTGATAGATAAATAGTAAGGTATATTTTATAGTTCTCCTAAATTTAAATATGCATTCGATATCAAAATTAGTTGATGATGCTAATTTTTGGCGGAAATAATCGAAATTTTTTTCCGGTCTCATGGAAATAAATGTCCGTATTTCCCGTCCAAATCCCATCTGATCAGCGCCGCCGCCAAGATCGCCTTCCCCCACGTCACATCCGGCCGTTTCAGTCCCTTGTCCTACAAAGAAAACACCTCGCTTCCGCTTCCTACCCGTGCTCCGCCGTTCCTCCCACCCTCCTCCCCACAATCCTTCTCTCTCTCTCTCTCTCTTCCTCCCTCCCTCTCTCTCTCTCCTCCTCCCTCTCTCCTGGCCAACGCAGACAACCACTCCAATCAGTCACTTGCTTGCCCAACACTCAATCATCCATGACTCTACAGGCGACCCACCTGTTTGACAAATCGACCCCGATCACTCTACCAGCCGTCAAATGACTACGCACTCCTTCCCTTCCTCCCTCAACCTCCTCCTCCTTACCTCTCTGTCCTCTTTCTCCCTCTCCTTACTGCATACTTAACGTTACTTTTCCCTCTTGAGTCTCCTGTCCCATTCTTTCTGCATATTTCTTTCCATCTCTTCGTCTTCCATTTTCTCTCCCTACAACTTATCGCTTCTTTTCATTTCCTTTCACCAAATCTCCCACTTCTTTCGTTCATTCTATTGCTAGATTGATGTGTGACGAAAGGGTGCCGCTCTTCACCTGTTTGCCGCCGCAGCTCCGCAATTGCGACCTGAAAATATTTATGAACCATTGATGGAATGGGTTTCCAGATTTCCGATGGATAGTCGGATGTCCTTCAATCTGAATGGATGGTTCATATCGTAACATTTGTTCTATTTCAATATTATTTAACAATTTCAAGTCTTTTGGGACATATTTGTTCCATAGGTCACCATGGTGTCTATCGAAATATGTCTCAGGAATTCCTGCAATCGACCCATTCCCAACCTTCATACACGATATTTCTCTTTCGAAACCTAAACAAAATATAATGCCGATATTGTTCGCACCGTAGTTTTTGCTTAATTGCATCCTCCATTTTCTGGATGATTTTTTTCGAGTCACTGTTCAAAGGGTTAAACTTGAGTGAACAGCGTAGTTGCTTCGATAGAGACGATTGCTGAACCAATGATGTTCTGAAGCAGCCTTGCTTAGTGGAAAGACAACGATGGCTCTTTGTAAAAAAAGTTTCATTTCAGAATCGACATAGTGGGAAGAGTTATGTTAAGCAAATTCCGCGAGCAGTTATATTTAGCCGATAAAAATATAATATTGATAAACTTTCCGAAGACATTGAATGATTAATTTAAATTACAAACATTTGTCAGTATCGTCGCAAGGGACTGAATTAATGCCGTTCCTTGCTTCCCCTTGACTCCTCCCGCGCCCTGCACCCCTCCAATCTACTCTACACTACTTTCACTTCTCCCCTTTTAGGGGTTCACTCCATTAAGTAAAAAAGGACGCATTATGGTCAGGTCATGTCCGTCCGTCCGTCACGTCTCTTTTCTCAGAGTTATCTGAGTTTGCTCTCTTCATTGAAGCTGCTCGCGATAGTATTTTACCGATAAATTTTTGCGCAATCAAAATATATAAAAGAAACTTTAAGAACTTACAAACAAAATGTTCACCTGTGAAATATATCATCGTAGAAATAAGTCTCCTTTCTCTCCCATTTTTACGCGTTCTTTACATTAAGTAAAATAAGAACGCCTTGTGGTCATGTCGTGTCCGTCCGTCCGTCCGCATGTTTTATCTCAGAAACTACTTGGCGGAAGTTGATTAAATTTGGTATTTAGGACATAGGAGCAAAGGAACTAAGAAAATGATGTAAATTGTTTACGTGGCCCAACCGGGAGTGCCACTTTACTGGTGATAAAAAATGAACTTTTCTTTATATCTCGTACAACATCACCTATAGCAAAAAAGTCTTTAAACAACTTTGTAGAACTAGACAAATAGCATATGTTATGTTCAGTACTTTTTTATCGATGGAGTAGTCGATGTCAAGGAAATCGAACCTGAATTTCGTAATTTACTTTGGACTTAAGGAACGTTTTCCTGTGTTTTTTAATTGTTGTCAACGAAAACAACCTTCGTGGCCACTGAAGAAAACAATATTTCCTGTAAAAACCTAATTAATTTAGTTTTCTTTCGGGCACATGCAACATTTTGTAAATGAAGGGAAAAGGATTATCTACGACGAAGAAACGCTCGTAAAAAAGTGTATTTTCTTAATTATACACAGCGTTTGAAAGCGAAAAGAAATGGGTAATGTACGACGAAGGAATGAATGTGAACATAAAGATTACATTACTACTATTCGAGTGAGGCAAGTTTTAAATAATTGTCAATTGTTCTATTAATTACAATTGATTAGGAAATTAGTCGGTGAATCAAAAATTCGATATTTCCTTGGCGTCAATACTGGCATTTTAGTTCGTAGACATTATACTAAGCCATTAATATTTATCTTTTATAACACTATTGAATAAATCGTAAAGAACGTCTCAGCCTCGCATGATGTGTGTATCTTTCCACTCTCGTTGCTTTATCTTCTCAATTTTCTTCCTTCTATCCCTGTTAGCATCCCACTCCTACTATCTCTCTCCCTCTGCTCCTGTCCCATTCTTCCTCCTCTCTCCTACACGCGTCCTTTCCTTACCTCTTCCGTCCCTCCTCCTCTCTCCTCCCTCCCTCCTCCTCTCACCCCCCTCCCTCCTCCTCCTCTCACCCCCCTCCCTCCTCCTCCTCTCACCCCCTCCCTCCTCCTCCTCTCCCCCCTCCCTCCTCCTCTCTCCCCCCACCCTCCTCCTCTCTCCCCCTCCCTCCTCTCTCCTCCCTCCCTACTCCTCCTCTCCCCCCTCCCTCCTCCTCTCTCCCCCCTCCCTCCCCCTCTCTCTCCCCTCCCTTGCCCTCTCTCTCCCCTCCCTCCCCTCTCTCTCCCCTCCCTCCTCTATCCCTCTCCCTCCTCTATCCCTCCTCTCTCCCCCCTCCCTCCTCATCGCTCCTCCCTTCTCTCTCCCCCTCTCTCTATCCCCCTCCCTCCCTTACCTCCTCCCCCCTCACCCCCCTCTTCGCCCCTACGGCACCTTCCCTCGTTAACAAACTCAAACAAGGTGTCTACTCCCGCCCCTGCCTTTCTAAATCCAATTGACCTCACAACCCTCTCTCTCTCTTCTCTCTTTCGGTTAAATGCATAGTCGTCAAACATTTCTTTTCTTTCCGTCAACAGAAAGAATGGCAGAAAGGAAGAAAGAAAAAGAGGTCCTTTTGTCTGTTCCCCTCTCCCTCGGCACATAAAGAAGCTTTTTGTGAAGAAACTGATGGAGATGAGTGACTTTGTAAGTGCGCATACACACGTACATTATCAACATAAATAGCTGCATCTTACATATATTGGATATATATATATATATATATATATATATATATATATATATATATATATACTAGTGTATTATCCGTTATATGACGGATAAATAATAATATTCCCTCCCTCCCTCTTGCCGTCCCTCTCTCCCTCCCTCTGTCTCTCTGTTTCACTTCCTTACTCTCTCCCTCCCTTCCTCCTTCTGTCTCCCTCCCTTTCTCTCTCTCTCTCCCCTCTCTCTGCCTCTCTTATCTCCCACCTCCCCTCTCTCTCTTATTGTAATTTTTATGTAATTTAATTTCTTTTAATATGTAAATATTGTAACTACTTATATGACGAAAGGGTTAAATGTAAGAAGGGACTATATAGTCTCAATTTCGCGCTAAATAAAGTCGTTTGTCTATCTCATTCCCTCCTGTCCCAATCCATAGCTCTCCCTCTTTATCTCTTTCCTCCCGTCCTATTCTAATTCTATTCCTCCCTTACTCTCTATGTACCTTCCATTCTATATCCCTTCTTTCCTATCTCCCTCCCCACATCCCCCTCTCTCTTACTCTATATCTATACAGTGTGGTGGGCCGAAAATCCGATTTTATAAGCTGTCGTCTTGCTATAGGCGTCAAAAGCTGTGGTTCGGCTTACTCAGTGGTGGAGTGAAATGCGGAAACCATTGCACAATATCCTGAGTCTGCGAAACCACCTCAAAGTTTCCGATTTTTTAAGAAAATTGTAAAGCTTTGGAGCATGCTAAATTTTACTGATCTTTCAGCCGCCGTGATGTCTTAGTGTTGAAAATGATTCTTATGACAAATGGCATCATGTAAGTACCCGTTGGGGGCAAGTCAGGCCCAGAGGAAGGGGGTGGGGCGAGAGGGTAGAATGGTGAGTATTTTCACACAACATAGCGTGTCTCATCAGGGTTGAGAATTTCGCAGCTCTTTGTTAGTTTCCCTCGAAACTATCTTCATCATCAGCTTCGTACTTTTCATCAATATCGTCATCATCAGATAAATCATAAATGTCTTCCTTAATTTGAATAGAATCAGATCCTGCTGAAGTTGAAGGGCCGGATACCCAGGATGTCGTAGCTTCACGCTTCCTACTCTTATCTAGGCTAGCTTGAACCAATTCCTCTCTCTCATCTCTTCCCTTGTATTTGGCTGTTGTTTTAGAATCAACTCCTTCAATAAACATTTCCCTCGTCGTTCTTTTGGTCATGTAAAAACTCCCTCTCGATCTCTGGTACCTTTTCCTTGCGCTTACACTTTGAGTAATCTGAGCACTTACATGAGGCAATGTCAAAATTTTTGTTTGCTAACTCAAGGTGTCAATCTGTTTCTGGAAGGCAGGAGAATTCTACTTTTTGTGAGTTAGGTAAGTTGTTCAGGTTTTGGACGGTTTCGTGCTCCCTCTGGACAAGTTTTTAACACGCAAGTCTGAAACCGTGGGTATGGAACTCCTCCTCCAGATGGCTTTCACTCTTTCTATCACTATATCAGAAACAGAGCTGGCGGAGGGGTTCTTGCCGTGCAGCTCTATTTTCCTTTGGGTGAGGACTAGATTAATGTACCGCACTACGCTCAAACGCGTTGGGAGCTCGGTTTCTCGCAGCTCCTCCGGGGCTCCAATCACCGATGCATTTGTCTGACAGGGACATTTTGGCAGACTAGCAGGATGACCGCGCCGTGCAAAGAGCGTAAGACACTGACGCGAGAGACCTCAACTATGCAACCGGTCAGCGATTGCCGACAGGTTCTTGCTTGCGCAACTGCGCGACGCGCAGACGTCTAGATGGGTGGAGTGGTATGTATGTATGTATGTCCAGTCAATTCGCCTCTCTTACAGCACAAATGGGTATCTCAGAGGTAGTGCAATGAATAACCGGGGAGGGAGGAGGGAAACCCGGTGCCGGCATTTGCCTGCTCTTACGAAGAACACCAGGGGGGCCAACAGCTTAACGTCCCTTCCGAAGGACGGAACAGCTGAATTTGCGCGGTCTCCTCAAACTACGCAAACAGGGGGCCGTGTGACCTTGAGAAAAATCCTACTCGCGCAGGATTCGTACCCGATGACTTTTTCAAGCATCGGGCGAGTAGCAGCCAGCGTCCTAACCACTACACCACCGGCACCCCCAAGGGTGGAGTGGTGGTGGAGGAAGCGAAGGGGAATACTCGGACGGAGGCTCCCCATATCGTAGCTAGCGTTCTGCTATGATAGCCGAAGCCCAGACCGGCGTGTATGCGAGATGGGATTCAGTGCAAGGCTTTCTAAAAATGCATTTTTAAATTACTTAAAATTGGGACATGAGTTCGGGAAAAGAATAGTTGTCTATCTGAAAGAACGGAGTTCTTAATTTTTGAAGGCAGAATTAAAATACAAAAAAGTGTGAATTTTCCTCTTTTTAACAATGGAAACCTTTAAATACTATGGCAACGACCTCAATGCTTTTAAAGGGATCAGGTATTATACGTTACGATTGCAGTGATTTAATACTTTTAATGGAAATTAATGCCGTCATAACAAACTTCCATAACTCGAATCTCAAGGGAAAGCAAAAATTATTCGTGTTATAGAAAATTCGAGTTACGGAAATATATTTTTTCATTTTTTATAATCGAATTAACAACAAGTTTATTCCCATAAGCATATAAGTTAACTTATTCTAATTTTCAATATCATGCATATTATGAAAACATTATCATCAAATTTTCTTCTGATAATATCTAAGATATTACTGTATCCACAACACTAATTGCATCACGCACTGTGATTGAGGGTATCATAGATAAGTGTAATTCTCACGTAAGTACATACTACTGAAAGTCCAAACACGACGATTAAATTTAGGATGTCGACTATAGGAAGGAGCGAATAGGTTGGTTTTTCTCTAGGACTACAAGGGATCACAATCAAAGTGACGGTAAAACGTGAAAAGTATTTTAATGTTATGTTTCGTGGATTTTGGAGGAATTTTAACTTTTCAATTGTTAAATATAATGGCGATATTCACGATATTTTTATCCAAATACGTGTTAAAGGCACGAGTGATTATACCATAATCTTAACACAAAATATCCTAATTTTAGTGTATATGGTATTGTCTTAATGATGACTATTCTTATTGCTCAGTCAGGGCGATCCAAGTCACGAAACTTGAAATACGAAAACTTGGACAAGGACCGATTGCCAGAGAATTTGGAAATTACGGATAGCTACCTTAATTACACGGAAAACTATAAATATACTGTTATTACTCATGAAATCTGTTATCTAATACATATAGGCTCCACGTGGCTGAAGTGTTGTTGCCCTGGAGATCGCTTTGGTTTATTTACGAGTTTAGATATGGTTGGTATATGGTGATTTTTTAGCGCTTGCAGTATGCAAGCACCGACAACTCGTGTGTGTGTGTATATATATATATACATATATATATAACATATAAGTATATATATATATATATATATCATATGAAACCTATGGCACTTCTAAAAGTGATGCAGAGCTGAAATTTGGCACGAAGATAGGTCATTGAGTATAACTTCTGGAAAAAATCCAAAATTCCATAAAAAGTTATATTTAAGGGGTATTTTTTATCCCAATGTCCAATTTTAATCACCCATAAGAAAAGCATTGAAAACGGTGCTGGGCTATATAAAACTGCTTTTTTTTTAATATACAAGTCAGGACATGCACTGTACTGTGGATGAAAAAATGAAGCTTATTTTTCTTGAGGGAAAAATTGTTATCCATGCTGAATTTGCGTAAAAATTTGATTTTAATCATAAATTTATGAGAAGTTTCTCGGT
This sequence comes from Tanypteryx hageni, assembly GCA_028673005.1. Lineage (NCBI taxonomy): Eukaryota > Metazoa > Arthropoda > Insecta > Odonata > Petaluridae > Tanypteryx > Tanypteryx hageni. The sequence goes on from CM054117.1 coordinate 14,518,286, forward strand.
TTTCAACAATGAAAAATATTAGCTACCATATAGAAACGACTCCAATCCTTTCAATGGGAATTGATTTTCCATTCTTCAAGAGCATTGATTTAATGCTTAGACTGCATTATAATCCATTTGATTTCAGCCAACGGCGTATACATATGATGATGTGATCATTTTGAATTAGTTTTATCCGAATATGTACTAAAAGCACGGATGATGACGCCTTAATCCTAACAAAAATATATCCTGATTTTTTACGTAAATTTTAGTGTTACATACAGGCTATCGCCTTAATGATGATTAAAGTTTTTGTTGAAACAGGGCGATATAAGCCATGAAACCTGAAATGCGAAAAATTGGTAGCGAGCCGATTGCCAGAGAATTTAGAAATTCCAGATAGATGCATTAATTTCGCGGAAAATGAAACTTATTGTCTTATTTATATATTATTATGCCATTGATTTTAAATGACGACGTAAACTTATGATGACGTCATACTAACACTCATATTAAAACATGAAAAATGATGGCCGATCGTTTAGCTGCGAGCCTCTCAAAATATCAGTCACTAAGACTTGGTCGATGGACACCCGCGGCGGAGGCTGAAGAAGGCGTCGGTGCGTTAGTCACCCGATGCTGTCCTTCCCGCAGTTTGGGTGCAATGGTTGGGGTTGAGAGAGCGAACGCACTTACCTCCTTCCCTCTCTCTATTCCCAAGGACGTCTCAGCCCTTCGAATCTACGTCTCCTCGTTCCGCTCCAAACATTTGCATTAAAAAAAAACATTTGAGATGGGAATCGGTTGAAGAGCTCTCCTTCCTATTCTTCCCGGCGACTTAAAAGCTATTCCGCCGCGTCTTAATTGACCCGTCGCCTCCGATGATTCGAGTCTTTATTTCGGTCCACGGAGTGAAAATGTCGCATCCCGAATCTCGCAAGTGCTTCCCAGGTCGACCTAAAACAGGGACAACCGCAAGAATCGACGTCTCTTCCGCTAATCGGAGGATAGACCGCTTCTTGAAATGTGCGCGACTTGCATGGCACGGCCCGTGACAAGCAACGCGCCCTTTCCCGGCACCACACCCCCTCCCTCGCCGATTGTCGCATCGCTCCGTCGTGGAGTGAACGGACACCGGAGATAGTCATTTCCTATTCAATATATTTGGCGCTCTTTCAAAGACGAACGACTTTATATATCTAACTTTGAAATATTTCTTTTTAAGACTCACGCACATACTTTTTCCCAAAACGCATCGACGATTATCGACGGTGAGGTTTTCAAGCCCATAATTAGCTATTAAGATATAAATCTTATTTGTATGGCATGGTATTCAATTCATGACTATTCATTCGGTGACGACGCTAAACTATCTGAACCGCTCTCATTTGCATCACCCGTTTATTTCATTCGAATTAAACACGTCGCTTTTCTCAGAATGATCTGAGTTTGGCTTATATTAAAAACTTCAAACGAGCTATACTCTATATACTTAATTATGACAGACACACCTCAGAATTTTTGCGCGATCAAAATATCTAAAAGAAACTTTAAGAACTAACAAACAACATGTTTACCTGTGAAATATGTCATCGTCGAAATAAGTCACCTTTCTCTCCCATTTTTACGCGTTCTTTACATTAAGTAAAATAAGAACGCCTTGTGGTCATGTCGTGTCCGTCCGTCCGTCCGCATGTTTTATCTCAGAAACTACTTGGCGGAAGTTGATTAAATTTGGTATTTAGGACATAGGAGCAAAGGAACTAAGAAAATGATGTAAATTGTTTACGTGGCCCAATCGGGAGTGCCACTTTACTGGTGATAAAAAATGAACTTTTCTTTATATCTCGTACAACATCACCTATAGCAAAAAAGTCTTTAAACAACTTTGTAGAACTAGACAAATAGCATATGTTATGTTCAGTACTTTTTTATCGATGGAGTAGTCGATGTCAAGGAAATCAAACCTGAATTTCGTAATTTACTTTGGACTTAAGGAACGTTTTCCTGTGTTTTTTAATTGTTGTCAACGAAAACAACCTTCGTGGCCACTGAAGAAAACAATATTTCCTGTAAAAACCTAATTAATTTAGTTTTCTTTCGGGCACATGCAACATTTTGTAAATGAAGGGAAAAGGATTATCTACGACGAAGAAACGCTCGTAAATAACTGTATTTTCTTAATTATACACAGCGTTTGAAAGCGAAAAGAAATGGGTAATGTACGACGAAGGAATGGATGTGAACATAAAGATTACATTACTACTATTCGAGTGAGGCAAGTTTTAAATATTAATTACAATTGATTAGGAAATTAGTCGGCGAATAAAAAATTCTATACTTCCTTGGCGTCAATACTGGCATTTCAGCTCGTAGACATTATACTAAGCCATTAATGTTTATCTTTTATATGATTGCATAAATCGTAAAGAACATCTCTGCCTCGCTTGCATTCTCCGCATATATTACGTGCAACCACACTCCCTCCTCCTTTCTCCCGCCTTCCTACAACTTCACGTTCTCTCTTACCCATTCTCTTCTTTCATTGTCCTTTCTCCTCCTTCCTCCAATCCTCTTCCCTCTTCCTCGTCCGATATCCCATGCTCGATTCTTAACGCCTCGTCTCTTCCGACTCCAATCCTAATATGAGGAGGTGAAATTTCGGTTGGCGGCATTCCATATGCGCACCAAACCAATCCATTCTATTCTTTTCACTTCTTTTTTGTCCTTTCCTCCTTTTACCGGAATAAAATGCCTTCCAGGAAAATGGAAAATTTTAAGACATAAAATCTCGTTTTCGCTTTATTTATTTTCGTTTTTATTAATTTAATCGTCTTTGTTTTTTTTACAGTCGTCAGTCAGTATGTAATTCACTTTCGCTGAAGAAGGACCTTGTTCGAAAGTTTCAACTCAACTTTCCGGCATCTTTCGCCACCAAATCCGCTGTAAGTTTGCATTGGATTTCCCTCCTCCTACCCTAAGCCAAATTATACATACGAGTATTCGGTGTTTGCAATCTGAAAGCATTATTCCTTAGGCATTCACCATACACCAAGATCTCGACTTATAAATAAGCAAACACGATCTCCAAGCCAGACTGTGCTCATATAGTATAGTATAGTACAGTACAGTACAGTACAGTATAGTATAGTATAGCATAAAATAATAAATTCTAAGAATTCTCGCAGAATATTTCTCATTTTCCGTGGAATTAAGGTTCCTTTCTGTAATTTCCAACTTCTCTTGCAATCGGCTCGCGTCCCAGTATATCAAATTTCGTGGCTCAGATCGCTCCATCTCTACTATATAAAAATGCTTGGTGGTGGTGGGTGGGATAAATTAGATTCGCCCGGGCAACGCAGGGTAACGTTTGCCAGTCAAGTATTTAACATGAAGTCCAAACCAGGACTAATGCAGGCTGGTTTCCCAAAGTGGACGTCCGGATTTGATTACTTATATTGACAGGAAATGTTTCATGTGTGTCCCCTACCAGCAATTTTTGCACCAATGGATCGATTTTCATGAAACTTGGTATGAGGCTCTGTGCTGCAAGGGCCCACCTTCGGGCTATAATTTATTTGGCGAAGATTGAAGTCGCGGTATTTGTTTTACATAGAAAATCACAAATCCATCGTGCAGTGATGTATTCTTTAATATATTAAAATATCATAAAATTTTGATATCGGAGATAGGTTTGTACTGTTCTATTAGAATGTAAATTTTAATTCTTATCACTGAATTTTGATAATTTGTTGTATTTTCTTGAATTTCTACTAAAACATAGCGTTTTAGCGTTTTAAATCGCATTTTATCGGATTGTTGCCATGGAGACGATTATTACGAACTCGGCTTGAACCTAGACACGTGAACAAATAGGTTATTACCAAATTTTATATTAACTTCGCTTTATATATATATATATATATATATATATATATCATTCTATATAGACGTTTCTTACAGAGGAGGAGGAGGATATAGGAGGATACTAATGTTTATGCACTTCCAGATGAGCTGGAGATTCGAAATTTTTTTCTTAGGTAGGATTTTGTGCAAAACCGACTAAAAAACAAAAATCATGAAAAAGTGCAATAATGCGGCCGCTAAAAATTCGCAATTGTTTAAACAAATTTTCAAGATTTATGTATTTTCGCATGTGCTATGGAGTTGAATTATTTTTATAAGTAGAATTCGTAAAAAAACGAAATAGGGATTATACAAATTTTGATATTTTAATTTGTTTTGCAGTTAAAAATTCTTAAAGTTTAAACAAATAGATAACTGTTTAGGTACTACAGGATGAGCTAGGAAGTTGAAATTTTCAAATTATTTACAGAGTAGTGAATTTGAACAAATAAACATTTCAATTTTACCATATATGAATTGCGGTGGCCGTTAAAAATTATTTAAATTTAAACAATTAGAAAAATATTATTTTACTTCTAGAAGTGCTACAACTTTAAAAGTTGGCTAAAATGTGTAGCATTAGCACCCCATAATGAAGATAGTGTAAAAAATTTTAAATTGCAACATTTGGGGATTGCTTAAAACTATTATTTTTACGTGGGAAAAAACGAAAATCGCTGCGGAAGTAAAATCTTTAGAATTAAAAGACTATTTGTAATGATGTAATGTCTGTCTGAAAAATGAATGTTTTTTCAAGGTGAGATGAAATGCTTGCAGTATGCAAGCAATTCTAAAATTTTCCCTTACAACTGGGTCTTTTGTACCACAAAACGTTCATTTTTAAGTCCCATTAGAAAACCATTTAAATCCGTACAAGCCTTTATATAATTGCATTTTTAAATTACTTTTAATTAAGGTACAAAGCCCGGACCTAATTTAGAAGACGGGAAAAGAACGAAGATTATTTTTCCTGAAAGTAGAACACGAATCCGTGCCGAATTAGTGCAATTATTCTATTTTTACTGCATAAAAACGGGATTTTATACAATTTATTAACAATGGCCCAATATTTCTCTCATGACTACGAGGCAATGCTTTTCTTCGGGAATTTATTTTACGTGTTAATTAAACCGAACGAGAGGTTAGTGCCACGAACTGAAAAGTAGCTTAGTGTCATGACGTCACTCTCAGACCGTGACATTTAAAAGCAAAGGGAAAACATATTTTGGTGCGTAGACAATACTAAGAAGCATATTGCGCTGAAATTTTCAGGGTTTGTAGATGTCATGAGTAGGCTTTCAGATAATATTAGACCACTCCTGTAGGATTCTTCGGTTCAACTCCAGGCACTCCAACATTTGAGTTTTTCCTGTGTAAATAGCATTGCAGAATATTTGGCAATTAATATACGGCAATTCTCATCAAGTAGGAGAAATGAAATTTGGTGTGGTGGGTATAGGGCACAAATGTTTGCAGTATGCAAGCACCGATTACTCGTATATATATATATATATATATATATATATATATATATAAAGCGAAGTATATATATACCTTATATGCCTTATGGGCACAGGCTCGCCGAGAGCACGTTGCTGTTAGTGAAGATTTTTTCTGAGCTAACAGTGACTGGTTTCCGTCACGCTTGGGACCCCTGAGCGTCATGGCTGCCGTATCTCTACCTGGAGGAGGCCACCGACTGTCCTCGTCGACCGGACGGATAGCCCGGCTTATCCTGGAGGATGGCTCGTCGGTGCGATTCGTTCGCCGGACCTTCGACTCCGCAGAGGCATGGAGGAGGGAACTGGCTCTCCAGTCAGCTTCTCCACTTCTGCATAAGACCGGCCCATCTTCGGTCCCTGGAGCTCCTGACTTCGTCGGGTGCCATCCTGCTGCGGGACCGCCCGCTGCGTCATCTTCGGCGATGGAAGTCTCCACACCGCCGGACCTGCCTGCTGCTGGCGCCTCCGCAGCTGTTTCCGCCCCTGCGGTGACTTTGCCGCCCTCAACGGCCGCCGCAAAAAAGGGCCCCAAAAAGTCCGCTAAGGCACGAAAACCGCCCAGACACGACGAGCAGAAGCACCTGACGGCTTCTGAACCCGTTACAGACGAAACCTCCGCCCCAGCGGAGATTTTGCTACTAGCGATTGCCGCCGCTAAAAACGGCCCTTTTACGGGCCATAAAAATCCCGAAAAGCCACCTTTACCGGCAGCAGAGGACGAGGACCTGCAACTGGCTACGCCTGCTTCAGTTCCAAGTATCACCGAAGAGGCCATGGACATCTCAGAGGGATTCCGTGGCAAGAGGAAGCTGCCTTCCTCGCCCAATCGTCCCGAAGACGGCCCAGACCTGGCCAAGCGGTCTGCACCCGCCCTTGGTGAGGTGCCTTGCACTCCTAGCGCCCCAGATGGGGACTTCGTTGTGGTTCGGGGTAAGCGCTCTTCGAAGAAGGGGAAGGCTTCCTTTTCTCCCATGCCCTCCGATGCCGCCCAGTCGGCAACCACGACGGACTACGCCCCGGCGCCGCGCCCGAGGATGGCTCCCATCACCGCGTATGGCCTTCCCTCTCACAAGAGGGTGGCAGCTGCCATCAAGCAGGCTGGTGGCGGTGGGCACTTCGAGATGCAGGTCCGCCAGGCCTCCACACGAATCCTGGTGACAACGCCGGCGCAGCATCGTGCAGCGCTGAAAGAACTGGACGCCATGGGAGTCCAGTATCACACCCAGCCACTGGACCTCAAGCGGGCGACCAGACTCCTCATCCGAGGCGTCGCCACGGACTACGACACGCAGGACATCGCGGCGGACCTCTCTTCGAAGGGGTTCATAGTCCGTGGAGTCCGGCACATCTCTGAGATCCGCGGAGGTGAGAAGATTCCCACCCGGCGCTGCATCGCGACTGTGGAAAAGCAACCAGGGGGCGTCGCAGTCGGCAGAATTTCCAGCGTCTGCGACTGCAACGTCTCCATTGAGCACTTCAGGGGCGGCCATGGCCCCATGATGTGCTTCAACTGCCAGAGATTTGGACACCGGGCAGTCGCCTGCACCATGCCTCCTCGCTGCTTCAAGTGCGCTGGAGACCATTCTTCCCGGGAATGTCCCTTACCGGCTACCTCAGTCCCGAAATGCGTGCACTGCGAGGGGCCTCACCTGGCCTCCTTCCGGCAGTGCCCAGTTTTCATCGAGGTGTTGAAGCGCTATGAGGATGCTGTTCGCCGTGACAGGGCCCAACATCCTCCACGCAAGCAGCCACAGAGGACGACCTCCAAAGAAGCAGCGAGGCCGGTGACGATCGCCGCGTCTTTTGCAGCCGTCGCTGGAGCCAAACCGGCCATCGAAGAGCTGGCTCCGATTCCGTCAGCGGAGCTGACGCCACCACCAACCAGCCCGAATCTGGCCGCCCCAGCTAAGGCAGCTCAGCCATCAGCTCCGGTAGAAGCGGCGACTTTGTCGGTTCCAGAGGCACCTGCCTCCCAGCCGAAACTCAGCGCCGCGCAATCTGGTGACGAACTTCCGGACGAAGACATCTGGGCAACGATCTCCACTTTGTGCCGATCGCTGCGGCGCTACATTGCGTCAACTGAAGGCCGACTTCTCCTCTCTCTCCTGGAGGAGCTGGCACGAGGACAACAACGACGACCCGTTAATGGCTGTTAAGGGCTGCACCATATTTGTCCAATGGAACGCCAACGGGGTTAAGGCGAAGACGGAGGAAATCCGGGCGTTTCTGCAGGACAAGGGCGCAGTCGTCGCAACCATAAACGAGACGCACCTGCAGCCTACAGACAACTGGAAGCTCCCTGGATGGACCATCTACCGGGCCAACCGAGTAGCAGCGGCTCCAGTCCAGCAACATCGAGTCGGAGGAGGTGCAGCCATCCTGGTTCATCACACGCTGAAACATCGTCTGCACCCCGTAAGGACATATCCTGGACTCGAGGCTGTTTCGGTGGACATCCGCACCACCCGAGGATGGGTCAAGGTCTCTTCGGCCTACTACCGCCCGTCCGCTCCCTGGGACTCCGAGCCGCTGACTGATCTTCTCGGCCCTGGCACCGGTCCGTCTTTAATCCTCGGAGACCTGAATGCCAAGCATCCAAGCTGGCACTCCAGGGTCCCCAACCGCCGTGGCTTCCACCTGAGGGACTTTATTGACGAGGAAGGCCTTAGTGTGCTGGCACCAACCGAGCCAACATATTTGCCCTCATCCGACGTTCTCGATGTCGTCGTCGCTCGGAACATCGGAGTGTCGGCGAGCATCTACTCCGTCTTCGCCCTCTCGTCGGATCACAATCCGACACTCCTCCTTCTTGGTGGATTGCCGGTGAAGATCCCCCCGAGAGAACGTCGCGACTTCGCCCGAGCGGACTGGGAGAGCTTCCGCAAGAACATCGCTGTGAACCTCCCAGATCACCCGGCTCCACCAACAACAGCGGTGGAAGCGGACGCCATGGTTCAACGTTTAACGTCGGTCATACAGTCATCCATGGGTGCCCACATCCCTATGGTCCAGACTCGGCACTCCATCAGGTTTGCGCTGCCTACCGGACTGCGGAATACGATCACCTTCCGCAACAGCGTCCGGCGGCGGTGGCAGCGCCACAGAACCCCGGACCTCAAGCAGCAGCTCGCCGACCTCAACTTTGAAGTCCAGCTGCTGCTACGCGAGGTTCGACAAGAGGCCTGGGAGCGGTACCTGTCGACCGTCTCCCTGGAGGACCATTCTGTGTGGAAGGTCTGCCGGCAGCTGCGTGGAGGACAGCGCCGCGACCCTCTCCTATCCCACGGGAATAGGCTGGCAGCCACTCCCTCAGAAAAGGCGGATATGGTGGGGAAATACCTTCGAGAGGTCTTCACCCCCAACCCATCCACGGCGGAATCAGCGGAAGCTGAACTGGAAGTCGCTGAGGAACTGGCGGCGATGGACCGAGGGCCCTTGGACTCAGACTCCATCCCGGAATTCCGGCCCAAAGACATCGTGAATATCATGAGGGGGCTGAACCTGCGACGAGCGCCGGGGGACAATGACATCTGTAACACCGTCATCCGGCAGCTTCCAGTGGCGGCCGTAGCATATCTTGCCAGCATCTACACCGGCTGCGCGAGGATCTCCCACTTCCCGTCATCTTGGAAGCGGGCGAAGGTCATCTGCATCCCGAAGAAGCAGGATGCAGAACTAAGCCCGGCTGATCTCCGCCCCATCTCCTTGCTGGCGGGCTTTGGGAAGATGTTCGAGAGGCTGCTGCTGCCCGAGATTCAGCACCACCTACGAGAGGGGCAGTCCCTTCCTGCGGAGCAGTTCGGATTCCGAGAGGGTCACTCAACCACTCACCAGCTGGCGCGAGCGACGTCCTTCATCACCGACGCCTTCAACAGGAATCACGCGGTCGCAGGGGCCTTCTTCGACATCTCGAAGGCCTTCGACCGCGTGTGGCACGAGGGCCTCCTGTTGAAGATGCATCGACTCCAGTTCCCGGCCTGGATTCTTCGCCTCGTTGAATCCTACCTACACGGCCGGGAATTCCTGGTGAAGTGGCTTCAGGACGGATCGGATCTCCAGCAGGCACGGGCTGGTGTTCCGCAAGGATCCGTTCTGGGGCCAGTACTCTTCAACATCTTCACCCACGACGTGCCACGAGACCATGGTTGGAACATCATTTTGGCCCTGTATGCGGACGATGCGGCGATTCTTTGCCGCTCCTCGCAAAAATACGCAGCGGCTCTGGGATTACAGGAGGCAGTGGATACTCTGGTCTCGTGGTATCGTCGATGGCGGATCGCCGTCAATCCGCGGAAGACGAAAGCCATCGTCTTCCATCCCGGATTTGGCGCTCCGCCTGGAGTCGATCTATCGGTGATGGGGGACATCATCCAATGGGACAACGAAGTGACTTATCTCGGAGTCCAGCTCGACCGGAAACTGCTCTGGACATCGCAGGTCGAACGGCTGAGGCAGAGGGGATTTGCGGCGCTCAGGAGGCTTGGTCCACTCCTGCGTTCGCGGACCCTCTCCATGGAGACAAAAAGGAGGCTGTACCTGGCGTGCGTCCTCCCAGTGCTGACCTACGCCTCTCCGGTATGGTCATCGGCTTCACGGACGAAAATCAACCGTCTCCAGGTTGTCCAGAATTCGGCGCTTCGGTGGTTGTTGAACTGCTCCAGGCAGGATGGCAACGCCCGGATACATCGCCTGGCCGACGTGGAGCCTCTCGATGTCGTGTTTCCTTCGGCTGCGAAGGCATACTTCGCCGCGGTGGCCCTCTCTCCTCACGAGGAGGTCCGCCGGCTAGGAGAAATCCAGGTTCGGTGGTGGGATCGTTACAAACGACCCATCGCCAGCCTGGATACCATCGAATCCCTACCTCAGGGAAAACGCCCCAGATTGACGGGGTTTTAGTGTGACCTCATCGGTCACCAACTCACAGATTAACAGCCAGGAGTGAAGACACCACAAGGGCGCATTAGGCATGAATGCGGGAAATGCGACCCTCCGACTGCCGAGGCAGTCGGATCCGAAGAAACAAGCTGGCACATCTCATCCATCCCTTTGTTGTGACTTTGATCTCATGAACCGCAGAAAGGATTTAAATTAAATTAAATAGGAGTGATCCTTATTATAATTTATCGCCCAATTGTGATTTTGGACTTCATCCGTCAATTGGAACTTCCACTTTACATAATTACGTTAATAAACTTATACTCGTATCTCGTTAAATGGCATCCGTCAAGCAGCAATCAAATATCCTATTTTTCTCTCCCTAGCTATTATAGGATATGTAAGGTAATCGAATAGAGGACTTAATTTGCCACAAAGAAGTCCGCAAGACCACATACTTACGAGTTATAGTTTCAGAGATAAAAATTCGTGAATCGCCCAATGTTTCGATACCGTTTTGTACATATTTCCTATGAAGAACGTGATTGAAATCTGTCTATTCCATTTATGGAGTATACTTTTCCATCTTGTTCTGAAGAAAAATAAACTTTTACGCCGGACTTTTGAGCAGCTTACTTTGCAGTTTTGCGCTTTAATGTGAAAAAATGACCAAAACTACTCTTATCAGATTCGATATTGTTTTATTTTCTTAATCATCCAAAAGGGTTAGGTGGAAGATGGAACTTCTTAGTCTCCCCCCCGGTCTCTCCCCAGGTCCCCCCCTCTCGGTCTCCCGCCCCGGTCCCCCCTCCCTCCCTCCAACCTCCAGAAACTGATGGCGGAGAATCCTTCGCGAGGCGACGTCCCAGTTGAATGCGACAGAGAGGAATGATCGATCCTCTTTTTAACGATAATGGTCATCGGCACGGCCATTGTGCAATACAGAAATCGGGTGGAAATAAGCCTATAAGAAAGTAAATAAATTTATCAAGTTGTCGATTTCCATAAATTGATAGCGATGAAACTTGACAAGGAATGGCACTCACTGCGCTCATCGCATTGAAGCAGAATTACAAATATTTCCTCCAGAAGATATTTGTTTGATAACTGAACAAATATCTGTAATTATTAATTAATTAATTAATTAATTAATCATTGCAGACGTCATAATTGTCTTTGGCGACAGATTAAAGGCATAAATCGCTCAATATACAAATATAACGTTCTCTGTGGTGTTCAAGAAAAATAACTTACGAAAATGAATCAAGTCTTTGGATTGCCGGATTTAAATATGCAGCAGGCTCACGTCTTTCGCGGGAGTTACGTTCTGAAAAATCTCTGCGAACGGCGAGGTTAATGGCATACGGGAAAAATAGGGTTAGGTTCCAGCTCTGTATGATACGTTGGAATAAAATAAAGAAAAAATCTTATATATAAAGCTTTGTGCAAATCTGATGATTATCTTTCAAGTTACAGCGCCCACAAAATTCCTATCAAACACATACACGCAGACTCACAGACAGACATAACCGAGAAAATTGCGAAAACATATTCAGGGAACCTTAAAACGTGTACTACATCATTGAAATCTCAACTTTGATTTTTTAATGAAAATAATACTTTCTCTATGGAGAAAGTGCCAAGTGAGGAAAGAATTACAGAGCAAATTATTCCAGGCGATTTTTTTACCAACTGCTAAAACGTGTATTTCCGCCGAAATCTCGAATTCGATTTTATTTATTAAAACAATACGATGAGTATGTAGAAAGTAACAATATATGATTATTCAATCAATTAACAAAATTATAAAAATAAATAAAATGAACTTGATGAATATCCTCGGCTAATTCTTGTGAAGTCTTCTGATGTTCTTTGCAAAAGTAAAATCTAATGCTTTTAATTTTATCTTTCCCCGTTTTTACACAAATTCCATATTTTGCACTAAGTTCCTGCAGTGCGTCTTTCCGACGTTGTTTGTTGCAGTAACCTTTCATGTCAGGTTTCCAAAGCAATTGAACGATCTATAGTCCTCGATGAAATTTAAAGTCACTTCTTTACTGTCGAACTACATTTTGGCAAAAAAAATCAAGCGACAGCACAAAAAACCAAAGAGATCAATTTTTTCAAACGCATGTGTAGCGTACGAAACGAGGTTGAAACGACGCACGAGACGTCCACTTCAGGTGGGAAGGCCTGCGTTGCTACATGCGCTGCTGGTCTCAACAAAATAGCGCATGCGGTTGATGCACCCGCTACGTACGTTGCTGCATGCGTAAAAATGCTCTAAAAAGGCGTCGTCTGGAGGTATCTTTATATATCCATTGCGCGTAGGCAAGAGGGTATCAGCAGGTCGTTAAAAAAATGCTATCAAGCAATCATCCTCGAATGGGATCCGCAAATCGTCGATTCTAATAAGTTTTTCACGAGTGGCGAATGAACGTCAAGGATCGTCCGTCTGGCGCAAATCCTAAAATTAGATCAGGAATATTTAAAATTTAACAATGTCATAAGTGGTTTCGCATTTATAGCAGTTTTATCGAGATACACCTCGAAGGGATCGGTTGAAGAACAGCCGTAAAAGCAAATCGTTTAAAAACCGTAATCTAGCATGAAGGCGGAATGACTCGGCGTTTTAGAATTGTTTCCCCGCTTACACTCCATGCGCGAAATATACGCCGCGTTTTCCTTTTCTCACGGTTTCCTTTCTACTCACAAAAAATAAAATTAAAAAATTTATACTCCGCCGAAATCGCCGCGCTCGAAGCAGACAGCCAAAACTCCCCTTAAGCCCCTCTCTCCGCAACCAGGAGAGAGAGGGAGAGAGGGGGAGAGGGAGCCCCAAGAGTCGAAAATAAAAAATAAGAACAATTTGAAAAAATGTCAGCCCGTCAAGAAGCGGACGTTTTCGCTAATGCACTCTAGCGTAACGAGGCCAATCGATGTCTCTCTCTCTCTTCTGCCCATCTCCTCCCCAGATAGGCTGCCGCCCATGGCAACCAAACCACGCCTCACTCCCACGCACCTGAGAGCACCCCTCCTCCATGCCCCTTCCTATTATCCCCACCCCCTACCTATCGGTGAGGCGTGAAAGGCAAGAGAGAAATCCTCTTTGGACCTTGGAGGACTGCTGCCGAATCCAGAAGGGATGAGAGGCCCCTTCCCGATGTCCATTAAGGGTTTCTCTGCCCAAAGACGGAGGTTCTCCAGCTCCTGCGGACTATCGTTAACGATGCTGTAATGCGCCACCTCATTCTCCTTCCCTTCATCACCCTCCTTCCTTCTTTCTCATACTCGATCACATAATGGCACGTTAGAGGAGAGAATCCCCAGAAATACTTCAAACATCCTCTAAGGGTTTAGTTCGAGGTTCGGGTGGAAATGAATAGCGCAGTGGTTCTCAAACTTTTAGTATGCGCGGCACCCTATCAAAGGTAAGCAGAATTTCGCGGCACCACAACCTTGAATTAAAGTTTTTATGTTTTTACATACGGGTTTTTCGACCTTTGGACTCATCTTTTTGTTGTTACTACAACATGATCAATTTATAATACGGAAGATTAATTCCCTATTTACGTATTAACTTATTTAAATCGTTGATTTATTTACTGAACAAAGTCTATCGTGTTACCCCTTAAACCACAGTGTGCCGCGGCATTCAGTTTGGAAAATATTGGTCTGTCCTGACAACGAGAAATGTGCTGTTCCGATTTTTCCCGGTTACACGGAAAGAAATTATTTTACATGTTTATACCCTATTCAAAAACTTTAATTTTACTTCTATAATTTACAATAACTTATGTCGACTTCGCATCTCACTTTAACCTTCTCACTCGACCTCCATCTCCCAGACATATCCTCCTTCCTTCAGATCCATGCGGACTTCCATTCGGCACTTCAGCGCTCAGTGCCTTCGATGAACTTTCTCTCGCCTATACAGCACTTCAGCGCCAGAACAAGATTATTTGATTTCCTGCTAGGGCCACTCGGGCGGGACTCTATTTCGAAGACTCCAATCGTTTTCAGATTTGAATTTGAAAAAAATCATAAGATGAAGATCTCTTCTGAGTCAACACGCAAAATAGAAGAACGTCGCTATAGAATGCCTTCGATGCCGATTGATTGATTATTCATTTGGATAGCCTTCCACGTAAAAATTCTCTAGTTATCCGATTATAGCAAAGTGAAATCCACTAAACGAGTGTATGTATATATTTAAGGCTGATAGACCTCTTGGATTATTATAGACCACGAAACGAGCGCTTCATTTTAATTATACCAATTGCTTCAAATGAGCACTCGCACTTAACTCTTCAAAAAAACGAACTATATATTCACATTCACAAAGATAAATGGATGTTACAATGTAACGAGTGGTGCTTAAGTTCCCTTTTTTAAAAATGAATCACTATATTTTCAGCAGAAGATGAATATGAACGTTAAAAATATTTGAAACAATTGAGCGGCTACCATATACCTGTTCCTGTTAAAATGGGAAATCATAGCATCTTCCTACGTTTAGAGAATCAGCACTTAGTTAACGAATAGCAAATCACTCTACACCGGCCTAAAGAATGTTTTATTATAACGTTAAACAGATTTATTTATTTAAATAAAATCCAAAAACAGCCGCTATTGGGCCTATTACAGTGGATTTATAAACAAAAAATAAGTTTCTGAAAATAGAGAAATCAACATAAAAAAACAACAAACGGGAAAAAGGAATGAATGCGTATAATATTTACAATTGAAACAAACTGTTTATTATTGGAAGGAGAAAAGGACTTAAGAGAGCAACTAGTCGCACACATGGGTGAGAAAAAAGAAGGAGAGAGTTAATATTTAACAATTAAGGAGCGGAAAGACAAGGAGGACGAGGAGGATATATCTAATCCGCGATCGCGATTCGGCACTAATAACTCCTCCGGTCTCTCTGGGAATAGTTGGTGAGGGCCTTGGGACGGAAGGGGCAATCGGAAGCGAAAATATGACTTCGCAGGTGCACTTGGTCTAATCGCTCTTCACCCTTTTATATTCCCTGCCCCTAAACGCGCACCTTCGCTACGACATTCTTCCCTCACTGTCCGCCCTTCTTATTCCCGTGGGAAAGGCGGCTCGGTGGCCATAAGGAACGCCGCCACTGATCGGTTATTCGTGTCTGCCATGTAACGTACCTCGGTCCGCCTCTGTCCTTATCCCGTCACATGTCCACGCTTAGCCACCCACTCACCTCCAACCCTTCTCCCCCCCCTCCTACCCGCCCGCCCCCAAAATACGTCCTCTCCCCATCTCGCCTCTGTCCCCTTCTCTCCCCCTCCCCCCCCCCCGCCTCGCCCCCGTTTATCCCCTGTCACTTCCACCCCAAGCATCTGCCCCGATACGGCCCTCTCTCCTCCACCCGTCTCTTCCTCCTCGCCCGTCTTTGCTTCTCTCGCTCTAATTCCATTCATCTCCTCTCTCACTCCATCTACGTCCCATACTTCCCTCCCTTTAATTCCTGTTCGACTGTTTTCTTCGGATTAACGTCAAATGAATTCCAGATTAGGACGGGAAAAGGCAATGGATTAGTTAGCGGTGATTATGCATGTACGGTGAAAGATGAATTATTTTAAGCTGCCTATCACGGAGTACTTTAATAGAATGAAAACCCTTTGCCTAAGTGATCTGGCGTTTAGATAATCATAAAAAGAATCTATAAATTAATACTTCACAAGATTATTTGTTTGGTTAATTCTAGAAATTGATGGGAAGAAACACCCTCTTTCAAAAACGAGAAAATTAATCTGCTTCGATAGTTCGGTGGTAGAATATCCGCCCGGCAAGTCGAAGACCGGGTTCGATTCCCCATCATATTAGAATAATTCCTCGTTTCAAAAATATCCCCAACCTGGTAAATTCTGGACAATTTCTTGCATTTTGTTCAGAAAAAATATAATATGGACTATTTTCCATAAGTTTTAATTTACCTATTGTATCATATTGGTGCTCAGACTGAAGATTTTAAAATTAATCTTGATTCTTATGGACATTAGCTCATAAAGATAGAATGACGGAAGAGTTCAAAGGAATCTCTGTAGCCTGAGTTGGTAATTGTGCGTAGCATTTTTTATTTTTAAAATAGTTTCCAAGCCAGAACTATTTCCCCATTGATGATGTGGTATTCAAATGATCAAGAAGAAAGAAAATGTAATTCTTTTGGCCATACGCGGTTCTAAACACTGAATTGCTCGATCCTAACTTATTTTAAATACAACTGCGATGGTATTGTGATTACAACTCGTAACAACTTACACTATCATCATAATTTAAGAGAAGCATAAATGTCTTTAAAATGACGAAAATATTATTCAGCTGGAAGTTAAGTTAACTATAACCAGTTCCACTAATTAGAATCGGGTTCTTCTAAAAACGAAAATGATATAAAGGCGACTAACGCCTTCATTCTGAATTAAATAATCACTAAATATTTGCAATTAAAATATTATATAATAGCTTCTTTAATCAGAAATACCGTAAAATATACCTGTAGCCTGTTCAAAACCATATACCTACCCTATCAGAATATATTACTTTCGGATATTTTCGTTAAATCTGCTTGAAACGCCTATTTCTAAACTTGTCATCGTTACTTAGTTAATAGATTAAATTTTAAATTAGTGTTCTTGGCATTTCACGAGAGAGAATCTTTAAACGCAAGCGGTTTAATGATAACAAATACTTATCTTTAAAAGTGAGTACAGAGTGAATAAATTATATTGTTGATTCAATATTCGTTTTTCATAATGATGCGATGCAATTAAATTTGCAAATTCCATCTCGAATCTGTTGATGTATGGTTAATGCAGTGTGGGAAATTATACTATAATGACGAGACATTACCTTAAGACGGCTCTCGCATATGAAACTCGGGCGTGCCTTGAACCACGCACATCCCGAGAACAAATCACTTAGTTCCCATTCCAGCGACACCATTATAAATAACGTCAAGATACCACTACAATTTCAACACCTCAAATCCCACAGTAAAAAAACTTCTTCCCCTCTCTTATCGTTAGAGAAGATCCCTATTTGCTTTCTCACCTCTCTTCTCCTCTCACTCTCTCTCTCTCTCTCGACCCATTCAACGAAAGCCCTCCTCCTTCTCACCACCCTCATTCCCTTCACTCAACTCCTAAGACCTATCCCTCTTCTTTCTTCGGATGACCATTCCTCTCCTGTCTCGCCTTAATGAGGGGTTACATTAAAGTGCGTCAATCTTGCCCGCGCCAAAGAGCGCTTTCCTCTTCGCCTCTCTGACCCTACACACACACACACTCACACACACACGCACACACAGGCACGCACTCGAGAACCAAAGAGAAGCAATACCTCAGAGGAAGATTCGAAAACGTGAAAAACTCGAAGCGTGGTGATGCACTCTACCCGTTCGCGGGCCTTTCCTTCATCGGTGGAGCTCTCCCGGGACAATAGGCACTCACTCGACGCTCTTATGTTTTGGCTCGGTCATCTTTGTCTTTTCAATTCCGGAGAACGTCCAGGAAATCGGACGTTCGATGCGGCGATCCCGACTCACTCCACATCCCGATTTCATGCTCCGTACTCCCTCGATTCCGGACTAATGATTTGCGATTCAGTTTTCGCCGCATGTGATATTTGGAAGATGCCCGTTTATAAAGAAATATTCTTCCCGCACGCGAGAAATTGAACCTCATTCGCAAAGTTAAACTTAGCGTAATTGCACATTAGAGTAGCAATATGAGAGCTTACATCGTTGGCAGATGTGACTAGTATTTCTCTTTCTCCCCTTTCATAAGCATACAGATACTTACCAGTCTCTGCGGTGAACATTTTTATATACTACTTCGAAATATAAACTATATTTTCCGAGTTTTTGGATGAAATATTAACTGATCAAAAGTAACTTTATAGGTAGCACTTTTCATATTCAAACTCATTTTAATAGTTAACCATCGATTACCCATTTAAATCGGGCCTGCTGATCCATAAAATATTCCCGATTACCCCGACAACACGAATTATTTTTACCTTCCGTTAAGGTTGGAGTTGGTGACGTTCCTCTGTGTATTGGCGATTTTCATCAACCGATCTTTTGCCAAGTGTAACTTGTTGGTGTTCCCTTAAAAACAACAAAGAAATTCAATGGAAATATGAATGGAATAACCGTTTCAGTCCCTTAAGCCGGGCAACCGCCGGTGTCGACCCATCAAGGAAAGCACTCCAGCCCAACATTATAATTCCCATAACCACTTATTTAAGAAATTTTATCATTTTGTGCCTTTTCTCTAGGAAGTAATTTTGGGAATACCACAATAGGCTGAAGTAAAAATACTACCATTTTTGATAAAAACGCGCTTTATGTCAAACTATGAGGAATTTTACCACCGTGACTAAAATATTGCTTGACACCATTATCAAGTAACCACATTATTTTCTCGGAAAGGAAAAAAGCTTTTCGTTAAGAACGTGGAATGCTATATTAATAATAAACAGACAACATTACAGGGCCTCAATATTTTAGTTGAACACCATCGAGGCAGAGGATGAAGTATTGACAAGTCAAGATCAAACAGAAGATAATTACAGATATTTTACTGTTTACGATTAGGAATAAATCTAGTGATTTCTGCAGATAACTTTACTTTTTCGCTATGTAACACATGATTTCGACCACTCTTCTTGAAAACATTTGACTCCGCACTAATTGCATTTTTTTATATTCTGCCACCAAAGAATGCATTCACTTGAGCGTTACTGATTATTATTTTTATTAAATTACTTAGCGTTTACCTTTCATTCCCTAAAACATAATTCAATCAACCATCTCATTTTTATCCCTTTGCTTTGCTGTTGCTGTCGTTTTGAATCAGCTTCTAATCTCTGTCTTTCTTCAGCCGATTTATTTCCTATTCTTTTCCTTTTCCTACTTTTCCCGCTCATCAGACAATCCTCTCGGTCTTACGGAAATTTTAAGAAATATTACGTATTGGATTTAATTTTCAAAGCGTCTTAGAAAACGTTTTGTCATCCATTTCTCAGTGAAATACTGATGATTTGCAATGTCCTCGCTGATCGACCGATCTTATTTGCGCCAGTCCCAAAGAGTATATATTTCATTACTAGAAAGGCATTCTCACTTAAATTTTCGATCATTTTATGATATTTATCATACTATTTCCAATTTATCAAATTATAATCAACACATTTGTAATACGTTAAATCATAAGTAAGTGTTCCCTTAACGTTACTGTCAATTACATTATGTGAACACATATGTTATTATACTGCGTTCATAAAGAAACGTAACCCATTAGAAAATCTATGTTTATTGGTAAATTAAAAATATGCCGTTATATTAATCGAGTATTCTTTTAAAATACATAAAATATCGTATAGCGCAGGGAGACTGACAGCGCCAGGGGGTGGAGAGGAGGGGAACCGTTAAGAGGTGCATTGTACGCCGAAATCATCACCAATGCGATTATCCTTGACGAAGGAATATAAACCCGAAAAAACGCGAAATTTTCGTGTTCAAAATAAATCTGTGAACCGATTCGAGGCGTATTTCATACCCACGGACGCAGGCACGTAGCTTCACGCCAAAATTTATGATAAGGTACAGGGTAAATGGGGGAAAGATGCCACATTTAAGGTTTATATTTTCCTGCTACTCTCTATTTCAGAAAATAGCATAAAAATGTATATGTGTGTGTATATATATATATATATATATATATATATATATATATATATATATATATATCATCATCATCATGCTTCTGTCCGAAGACAGGTTTTAACTGAATCGCTGCCTCCATTTCTCTCTCTCCCTAGAAGCCTCTTTTATACCTCTATAAGTAGTATATCCCTGCTTTATATTATCTAATAATCCTATTCTTTTTCTCCCTCTTCCTCTTTTTCCACTAATTTTTCCTTCTAAGATCGTTCTTTGTAAACACTGTCTTCTCAATATGTGCCCTATCCAATTTGCTTTTCTTTTCCTGATTGTTTTAATTAGCATCCTATCTTCTCCCACCATTTCTAATACTTCTTCGTTTCTCTTCCTCTCTGTCCATTTCACTTTCATCATTCTTCTCCATACCCACATCTCAAAACTTTCTAAATATTTTTCCTCCTTTCTCCTTATCGTCCACGTCTCTGCACCATAAAGAGCTATGCTCCATATGTAGCATTTTGCTAATTTCTTCCTTGTTTCTAGATTTATTTTCTTGCTTGTGAGAAGCTCCTTCTTCTCGTTAAATGCTGCCTTTGCCATTGCAATCCTACTTCTGATGTCCTGTGTACTACTTCCATCCTGTGCTAAAATACTGCCGAGATATTTGAAACTACTTACTTGTTCCAATTTTTGGCCATTTACCATTATATTTAATTCTTTATGTTCCTTTGAAACCACCATGACTTTCGTTTTTTCTGTATTGATCTTCATTCCATATTGTCGGCCAACCTCAACTAGTCTGTCTGTCATCCTCTGAAGCTCTTTCTCGCCTTCTGCTACTAAGCCCTGATCATCTGCGTATTTAATGGTGGTAATACTTTCACCTCCTATCTTAAATCCTTTCTCTTCCATCAACGCTTCTTCTGTTATTGTTTCTGCATACATATTAAATATCGCTGGTGAAATAGGACAACCCTGCCTCACTCCCCTCCCTATTGAAGTACTTTCTGTTTCTTCTCCTTCAACCCTGACTCTAATCTTTTGATCAAAGTAAAGGTTTTTAAGCAGTCTTTTATCTTTCCAATCTATTCCTATTTTGTTTAAAATACCCAGCATCTTATCCCATTTCACTCGGTCAAAAGCTTTCTCCCAATCTACAAAACAAAAATATATATCTTTATTGACTTCTAGCGCTCTTTCTATCATCATCCTCATACATCCTATAGCATCTCTAGTCCCCCTTCCTCTTCTAAAACCAAACTGATTATCTTGCAGCTCCTTTTCTATTTTACATTCAATTCTTTTGGTTATTATTCTGGTTAGAACTTTAGCTGTATGAGAAATTAAACTAATAGTTCTGTAATCCTTACAACATTTTGCATTGTTCTTTTTCTCCAGTGGTACCATCACAACATCTAAAAAATCTTCAGGCCATACGCCAGTATCATATACTTGGTTAAAAAATTTTGTGAGTTGCTTAACTGCTTTAGACCCCAAAACCTTAAGAACGTCCACGGGTATATCATCACTCCCAACTGCCTTTCTTCTTTTCATGTCATCAATTGCTCTTTTAACTTCAGACTCGAGAATACTTGGTCCTAGCTGATCTTCTTCCACATCCTCTTCTTCATTTAATTCAATATTTCTTGGCTTTCCTTCTTTGTCATACAGAACCTCAATGTATTCTTTCCAGACATTCTTTACCTTGTCTGGCTCCGATACTATTTTACCACTTTTGTTCATGATTCCTTTACGTCCTATCTTTCTTGCTTTTTTCTTGAATAGTTCCCTTGCTTTGCTATACATGAGGTCTGTTCTACAAATTCTTTCACATTCGACAATCTCCTCGCATTTCTCATTTATCCACTGTTCTCTGGCTTTATCTGTTTCCCTTCTTAAAGCATTATTTAACTCCTTGTACTTTCTTTGGCCTTCTTCAGTGTTTATGTTCTTCCACTTTCTCCGCTCTTCCATTTTTTGCAGCATGGCTGCTGTGATCCAGGGTTTTTTGTTTCTTTCACCCATTATCTTTCCTACCTTCTTTTCCATTACATCTTTAATGTTGCTATGGATGTATCTCCACTCCTCATCTACATTCTTCCTATTTTCTTCATCTCTCTCCCCCAACCTTTCCTCCAGCTCAGTCATGATAGCCTCCTTGTTTTTAAGGAGTTCCTCTAAGTTCCATTTCTTGTTAACTCTTACGTTTCTCTTAACGCTCTTCAGTCTACATTGTATATTTGCCACCAAAAGGTTGTGGTCAGAATCGATATCTGCCCCTGGTAGTGTTTTCACATTTTTAATGCTATTTCTAAATCTTTCATTGACTAGTATGTAATCTATCTGGTATCGTCTCTGGTCTCCTGGGCTTCTCCATGTGTAAAGTCTCCGCTGGTGATGCTTAAACCATGTATTAGTTACAATTAATCTATTTCTATGGCAGAATTCCACAAGTTTATCCCCTCTTTCATTTCTCTTCCCTAGTCCATATTTTCCCACTATGTTATCTTCCTGTCCCTCTCCGACTACACTGTTCCAATCTCCCATTACTATGGTGGTGATCCTTCCTTTTCCCTCCTCCTCCAATATCTCCATAATCTGTTCATAGATTTCATCTACTTCGTCGTCGCCAGCATTAGTCGTTGGCATATACACTTGAATTATAAGCATTTCCACTGGCTCCATCTGAAGTTTTACGGCTATTAATCTATCATTAAATGTCACTACCTTGCTAATTCTTTCAGCTATCTCTTTTCTCATTATAATCCCCACTCCCCTTTCCTTTTTCTCCCCTCCTGAGTAAATAATCTTAAATTCGTCTGAATTTATCTCGCCTTCTCCTTCCCACCGAACTTCACTAAGACCTACTATACCTACATTATTCCTTCTCATTTCCCTTTTTATGTTCTCTAGTTTACCCCCTGAATTCATAGTCCTAACATTCCATGTGCCTATTCTTAATTTCTCACCACTTGCTTTCCTATTAATGTTAAATTTCCTCTGTGCATCCCATAGGGTAGTCCCCACCCGGAGATCCGATTGGGGGACTATTTTACCTCCGGAATATTTTACCCCAGAAAGATCCATAGAGGTATTTCAGCTTTTCAGCCTATCATGGGAAATATAATGAGGTAGTTTCCCCTTGCTTTCCTCATCGCAGTTTCACAGAGTGATTACCCATCTGTAGCTGTTCAGATCCACATGATCACCACCTACAGAGGTACTGTGCAAGCTGCTGCCCTTGCACAGGGGGATGTAAAATCCCCAAGACTGCTTCTTAGTCTGACTCTTCCCCTCAGACCTTTCCGGCTTGGATGGTCCTACCAGGAGAATTATCTCCCGCCGGCATAGCTCTTTGGTTCGTAAGAGTACACAAACCCTCCCACCTCTGTAAGGTTATGCAGTCCTTAGGGACTATATATATATATATATATATATATATACATACATTTTTATGCTATTTTATATATATATATATATATATATATATATATATATATATATAAGGGATTGTTATCATATGCTGCATAGGATAAATAATCAGTAAAGTTTTTAAACTGCTTTAAAATTGATAGAAAATGAAATTAGTAAAGGTCTATCAAACTGGCATCTTCCCCAGCAGTGCAGGTAAGACAACGCCTAAACTATTCTAGCAGTCAAAGTAAGCTGTATCAAATGTAATTTATTTACTAAATCGCGAACAAAAATATTAGCAATAAAAATGATGATACATTCAACCATAATCTTCTCATGTTCCCAAAAGCACTCTTCTTATGCATCCAGGGATGACATATGATATACTTCACTCAAATCACATTCATTCTTAAGATAGTGATGATGATCATATGCCGCAAAAAATTTGCCTTCGTCTGTGCCATTACTATTATATTCGGTTAGGAGTAATTTGAATTAATCATTAACTTCGTCTCGGTACATCCCCAATCCGGGATCGGTGCAAGGGTATTTGGGGCCCTAGGTCAACCTTCAGCCTCCCCCCCTTTCGAAAACTAATATTTTACATTAGTATGAATAAAAATTCTGCATTTATAATTTCAGGTTCAGTTTACATAATAAAGATTGATAATATAAAATGGAATGCACAAATTCATTGTTATACACATTACACAAAATATATACAAAAGAAATACACAAGAAACAGAATTTAGAATTTTATTTTCCGTGCATTAAGTTTGGCTAATGTAGAAACAAGTTCCTTCAGGTCAATTTTTTGTGCAATTTCGTGTTCTATTGAAAGGGTGGATAGTCCAACAAGGCCTGATGATTTTTTATTGAATTTATTTTTATTAATTAATGAAGATTTTTTTAGGCTGTCCGGATATTCGTCCAAAAAACATAAATTTACAAAACACGCCCCAGTTCCATCTCATGATAGTGAATCGAGTTGACATGTAAACGCATAGAACAGCATTCCTTCCGAATATTTTAAGGCTACCGGGTGGAGAAAAAATAGGTACACATGGTGACCAACTGCGTGATATTTTTTTAGTATTGTTGGGTTTAGGTCGCAAACAAACCTGAGTATGGGGAATCCACCTCAGTCACGGTACTTGTATATGGAGTTCATAACCTATATAAGCTTATTTAATCTGAGCGTCCCTTTTTCGTGCTCTCAATTATTTCAATCGAGATTTTCATTATAAATAATGGCAAACACTAATAAAAGAGCCGCAAATTTCACCGAAGATGAAAAAATACCATTGTGTGTATAAAATGAAAAACCGATGGAAACAGCAACCAAGCCAAAAAAGGCGGCGTGGCAAAGGATTTCTGTAAATTTCAGCCACGGCGCAGTTACGAAAGTAATAATTAATAATAAATTATATTTATACACCAGTGCTCCGATTTGCGTCGGTTTGAACTTGCGTTTTTGCAGAATATTCCCAAATGTCCGTTTTGGGTCGTCAATAGGTTCATTCCGCTTTTCGGCTATTTTTGTGACATCCCCAACTGTCGAGGACTGTTTCGGATTGCTTGTTGGAACGAACATTCGGTTTTTTGCCGTCCCCTATGTTATGCCGCCCTACGCCAGAGGTTTTCAAACTTTTTTCCTGCGGTCCAGTAAAATGAGAAAATATATGTTGCGGCCCACAAAAATTTTTATTCATTAATTACCGCATATAAATTAATAATTAGTGAATCTGCGACACAAGTAGCGTAAATTAATTAAATCTTTTAGTAAATAGTGTTCAAAAAATAATATTTCATACAAAGAATACATGTTCCCTGCTTGTAAACCAGAAATGCAGAACTGAATTTACATCTTAAAAATGAATCTGCATGTCACTGAATACAGTATATTTAAGCGGGAAAATGGAATCATCCAATAAGCGCTCGCAATTTAATACCAGAAAAATGAAATAATTAGTTCCTTTTCCAATGAGACTTTGCACTGATTTTATTTGGAACTCATTAGATATTAATAAAAAAAGTATTTTTCCGCATAATTACCACACTATTTACGCCAATAAATTAGTTTTAAAGCTGAGGCCCAAAAATATGCAATAAAATTTTTCTCAATGCCTTGACATTACTAGGAAGATTGAAATAATCAATAACTACGCTGATTAATAAAATAATCCTTATGGCACTAACCGAATATTTATTTACAAATTATTAATCAAAACAATATTTAGGCAATGCTATTCGAAAAATGAGTTATAAATTACGCAAGGAAAATAAAAATTCTGTTTATCTTATCGCAAAGTAGTTGGAAATTACATGATGAAAATTATATGGCAATTATAGAAAAATATAAAGAATTATTACCACTTGGATTTCAGATTCTGTATAGGCGCGCAGATAGTTCTCCGTTCTTGTCACCAAAGGAAAACATTTTACTGACAAATCACTTTCCATGCTCTTTTCACACGAGGGAGCAGACTAGGGTATTAGTTTGACGACCTCCCAAAACAAAGTGATTTTAAGACGTTCGCCTTAAAGTCGTAACTAAAGAAACTATGAAAGGCAATGCAGGAGGTTGGGGCGAAAGAGAAGCACTACAGATAGGTATTAATGAAAAATTGAAAAAACTCATAATAACCATAAAAATAATAAAATGGAACTGCTCACACGCCGGTTTAGGGGAAATTACTCCACGCCAGGGACACTCATGAAATCTCACACACTCTCTGGGCTCCTATTGGAAACTAATTGTGTGTTTATGTTCAAAGACGCTCATGAATAAATTGGCCAAAAAAGATGAAAGTGGATTCCCAATGGCTGTCCAATCATGTTGTTTGTAAAAAATTTTATTGAATATGAAGAAAATTGCGTTCCATGCAAAGTTTAGAAAGCTTAATTTATTCGAGGATATTCCAGGTGATACACTTATATTAGTGAGCCACTATTTGAGAAAACTAAATGTGGTATCAATTGGGATACTGGGAAAGAGAGGCGTCACATCAAAAGAAACTAACGCTTGGGGATTATATTTTTTGCATTTTCAACAAATCTTCAGCATTTTTAGATATGTTTTTAAATTTCTCAACTATCCATCTAGAAAGGATATGTGTGGAAATCAATAAATGACACAAAAGTTCTCATAGAAATTCCAGGTTTGTGGACTTAAGGTAAATAATGTAATATTGAGATGGTAGGATTTGAAACCGTCATTTTATAACGTAAGACCTCTTCTGAGTTTTGGGCAGTTTTCGTCATTGCTGAAAAGCGCTATTATCTTCGTGATGTCCGTCCGTCCGTACGCGTATATCAGGGAAGAATTGGCTGAACCGATTTCAACCAAATTTGTTACTTAGAATCTTCACATAAATACATGACCAAAATGACATACTTCGACCAGATCGACTCAGCAGGGGTGCCACAATTGCAAAATTAGACTTTTCGGTAATAATGAATTAGGAAAGAATTGGCTGAACCGATTTAAACGAAATTAAGTATAAATAAGATGTGCAACATTAAAAAACAAAATCAATATTTTAAATGTAGATATAGAAATTACGGCTGCCACAATACAAGTAATAGAAAATCATTTTACAAGTATTTGTGTTGAACTGTTCACACCAATTTAAACCAAATTTAAAATTTTTAATGTATATACAAAACCATAATAACATATTTGAACCGGATCAACCAAACAGGGGTGCCACAATTACAAATTAAATTCTTTCAGTAATTACGGATTTGGAAGGAATTGGCAGAACCGATTTCAACTAAATTCTGTGATCTGCGATCTGTACAACATATCATAATGAAAGCAAGATGTTTAAATCGGAGATAAAGAGCAGGGCCACCACAATAAAAAGTAAAATTATATTTTTACACGTATTTATAGAGAACTGGCAGCATGAGTTTTAATCCAACATGGTACATATAATCTTCATGTAAATAAATAACAAAAACAGAATATGTCAATCGGGTCGACTAAACAGGGCTACCACAATATCAAGGTTAGAATTTTTCTGTAACTATGAGTTAGGAAGTTTTTAGCTGCACCGATTTCAAAAAGAAATTTCGCTTGGGCGAGTATAGAATGGCAAAATGAAATGAACATGTTTCGAGCGTATCTATAAAGCAGGGCTACCAAAATATAAGGAAAAATGATTTTCTGATTTCAAAGCAAATATATGATTACTCTACGGCGAATTTGACGAAAATCACTTATGTACCACGGGAAATCCGTGCACATCCCTACTTTATTTATTTATTTATTTATTTAATCATTTTTTCACATACAGCGATACAGCCAATTTAAAGTGAAAATTAAACATTCAAAAATTAACAACATAACAACCAAAATAAAGTACAAATAATATAAAATGAAATACTTGCTTATTTTATGGTGTCCTTGGTAGAAAAAATCATTTTATTAAGAGGATTTCTTGTGAGAAGCGAGTAAGGTCCGTTTTCAAGTTTTTGTTCAACTTTTTCAAATTAACCATGCTGGTTCATGACAAGATGGCAACAAAATTTCCTTTATCGGCTTTTCAATTTAAATTTTACATATTTGATGAGTTTGTAATCGGGACTTGGAAAGTGATTTATAGTGTTTGTTTTTTACATTATGTTCCAGTTGTATTTTTCAAGCAGCTCTTACGTGATTTTTGGTAGTATCATTCAGATTTTTAATGGATGATTCAATGCCTATAATATCATCCATAGGGAGAAAGACAAAAGCTAAGTCCTTTGCTCAAGAGATTGATTTATTGTTTAGTAAATGTTTCTTCAGAGAAGTTATGGACAATATCGATGTCACCAAAGTGTTTCACGTGGTCACGCAAGGATTTTGTGTTTTATGTGTGTGTGTGAGGAAAATAGTCCCTGGCGTGGAGTAGTTTCTCCTAAACCCGGAGTGTGTGTGTGAGATTGCGTGAGTGTTAGATCCCTGGCATGGAGTAATTCCCCCTAAACCGGTGTGTGTGTGCGTGCGTGCGTGCGTGTGTGTGTATTTCAAATTTATTATTTTTATGATTATTAGGAGGTTTCTCCATTTTCAATTAGTTGTAATTAACCATAGGGCTCTGATATAACTTTCTCTTTGAAATGAAGATTGGTTTCTGGAAATTTACCTTCAACAAAATTTATCCTCAGATATAAGATTATCGAGAATGAAACTTCGGAAAATACGCTTTGCATTTTCCAGAAAAATAATTAGTGACGAAGCAAATGGTGCTCCCTTGCTACGTGAGAGTACTGCAGAAGGTTAGTTTTGGGAAAGGCATAGGACAATGACAAGTGCCCTAACAGCGGGAATGGGGGGGAAATTTTGCAAGGAATGTATTCGGCGGATTTGGTAATAGCCATTTTACCTATCGAGGCACTATAAGCTTTGTGGGCAAGAGCCTTTCGGTCCAATTCCAACATTTCGCGGCTCATACTTCGGAAACCCCCGCCCTAGGTGACCCGACTAGTTCGCCTAAAGCCTGGTTCACACTGTAGGGACGGTCGGAGGACAGTCGCGGTGAGGAACAGGACTATTTTTG
The DNA here is from genome assembly GCA_028673005.1 of Tanypteryx hageni. Lineage (NCBI taxonomy): Eukaryota > Metazoa > Arthropoda > Insecta > Odonata > Petaluridae > Tanypteryx > Tanypteryx hageni. Next base: position 14,547,202 of record CM054117.1, read on the forward strand.
CGGAGAGCATTCACACTTGTGGGTTAGGACTCGGTCGCAGTCCTGCCCCCACCTACAGCGTGACATAGTTTATGGATGCTGTAACTAGCAGAAAGATTCAAGCCTTCTTCGGATATCACCTAGGATTGCCGATAGTAACCGAAGAGGCTAGGACTCGAAGAGGCTTGGGACAAAATTTGCCTCCTCGAGCGACCCGAGGGGTTCGTGCCGAGGCCTAGCCGCGTCCTGTGAACGCATTTGGGTCTTTTCCATAGAAAACCCATTGAAAATAGGATTTTTATATTTTGGTCTAAAATGTCCCAACCGCGATCGTTACTCCAATGTGAACCAGCCTTAATGGTAAAAACCGGCCCTGTCCATGCCGCATGCTGTGCAAATATCTTCTGCTTTGCGTTTACTCATTTGCGGGTGTCGTCGTATAAACAATTTTATTCAACCAGGACCTGCCATTTTAGATTATTTGATGATATATGAAACGCAATACTATTAACCTCAGCAAATGTGTAAGCTAAATGATGGATTACTCTTCCATTTGACGGGTTTTCTACTTTTCTCAAGTCGTTGTACTAGGTAGGCTGCGAGGCTTCTTTCATGCATAGGACCAAAACAACCCATAGGGTATGGTTTCCCTTTCACAAGATTATTGCGTTTAATCCGTGTTTTTAGCGTTCTGTATGGTTTTCAAGCATCCCATATGGATTTATTTCCTGATTTGTACTTATTCTGCAATATGAGAGTATGTAGTATTTTCCCCAAATACATATACCTATGGCATCTTACCCCGCAACTCTCCACTGCAATGTAGAACATTCTGTTATATTATTAACAACAAGGCCTCACCTGCAAAAGTTACCAGTTACACATTGCCTAACTGGTGATTTCAATTAGAAATAATCTTAGTTTCATTCACTATTAATCTACAAACCCCTTAACCCTAAACCATCTTAATATCATATCACACAGAAAAGTCTTCCTCAAGTTCCCATAAGAGCTCACGTGCGTTGCTGAAACGGTTGCAGAGTGACAACGCACATGTGTTCAATTGATCTCTGCTGTTGGTACTGCTCTGAGCTAATTGGCCGAGCGAAGCGAGGTCTCTCCTGTTGAGCCCATGTGCATTTCGTCTATTTGTCTGTGTTTGTCTGTTTGTTTGCTCTACGATAACTGCCGTCTCGGTTGTCTGATTTTTACTAAACTTCGTGTGTATGTACACATAACTTTGAGTCGAATGCCTATAGTTTTTCTATTATACCACCCTTATTAGAGTGGTCCTCAAAATGGAAACTTTTGAAAATGTTCTGTCCTACCCTGTCATTCTATGCCACTTGCCGACTCAGAAGCTCCCCCAAAATTTTAGATCTATCGGATTATATTTAGAGGTCGAGCAACAACGTTCAATTTTGAACATGGGTGGGTCCGATTTGAACCACCCCCTGAATGGTCCCCACGTGTTCTACCAGGGTCATTCTAAGATGACATCGCTTTTCATACTCGTGAGCGCCTGGGAGGCGACGAAAAGTGGGGAAATCAGCTTTGCTCAAAAAGTTCAAATTTTGTTCATATTTGAACATTTTTTACTCTCATGTATTTTTATCGTTTTTTTCGGCGTCCTACACTCTCATATTAAAGTACGAGTCAAGGGAAGTGTCTGAGTCTGAGAGTCGATCTAGAGCGACAATTAACACAGATCGCGCAACGCCGTTTCGTTCGTACGCGGCCGCAGCGCAGCGCCTGGCGCGTTCCGTGCATGCAGGACTAGAAATATCGTATAAATCCGTTACAATTGCATCTTTTTATTTTTCGTTTTATTGTAACATTTAAGTCAAAGAATCAGTAAGATTATTTTCAACACATTGCTCAATCCGGGGCCTCGCAGTTCTTTGCAGAGTGATGATTTTTTGCAGTCGGGATATTTCTTCCGGTGGTCCGCAACAACGTTTTTGCCTCCGTAACTGCAGGTATGACTATCAGTAGCAAATGCTCATATTACGTATGCTCTAGATAGTGCACGGCATGAGCGCCGCGCCAGATGTTGGTTCAGCCATGCGATTAAGCTTTAATCTAATTTTCCTTAGGCGCATCATTCCAGAGAAGACTATGTTGAGATTTTGGAGCTTGTGATTATACGGTAATAAAATATAGATTTAAAAACATCTAAGAAAAATATCAAACAAATTACAACGAATTAAGTAAAACGATATTTTTACATTCCCATTTAAAAGGTAAAAATGGGATGCGGGGGTTACTTCAAGATAAAAATTTTCTAATTTCGTGCCAAAAAATCAGGGTACGAGAATTATCCTAATAAATTTGTCTTGCTTTTTCTTCCTACGTCTGGCTTTTTCGCCTTCGCTGACCGGCTATTTAACCTAAGTTATCTGGTAATCCAACCTGCGGGAGAAAATAAAGCATTCGCAAAAAAGTTGTGCGATTTTAAAGACGTGTCCGTTAAGAGAGGCTTCTCCGTTTTTACTTTAGCACCCACAAATTACGAACTACCACTGACTATTAACTGCTTCTACATTTTTTTAGCTGTGGTAACATCTACTGGGAAAGGGCTGTATTTGAAATTATAATTTTTTCTTTCTTTCAGTTGTGCAATGGTTCCGTATTCGTGGTCTCAATTTCATATTGTTCGCATCTTAAATAATTTCTCTTAGGAATAATAAAAGCAGGCAGGCACAGACTCGGTGCATATCACCTCGCAGGGTCAGAATCACGATCGCGGCTATCCTTTCTTCTCGTTATATTAAAATCCGAGCGATTACTCTCCCTTACATGAAAGACAAGAATATAGACCTCCACACACGTGTCTGAGAGAGATACGGATATTAGAAGTATAATTCATCCTTTAACCTTTGATGTTTTAATATGTTAATGAAATTACACATTATCGCCGTAAACTCCTTTTGGAAAAATTTCATTCGGTTCCGCATCATTTTCTTTGCATTCCGAAGTCATTATTCTCGGAATGAATTTGAAAAGGAAAAATATCTTCATATTCTCATTATTCTCTCTCTCTCTCGCTCTCCTTCCGATTCTCTCCATCCCATTCTCGCTCCCCTTCTCTCGCTTTCCCTCCCTCTTCCTCCCTCTCTCTCCCTCTCAATCTCTCTCCCTCCCTCTTTCTCCCTCTCTCTCCCTCTCAATCTCCCTCTCTCTCTCTTCCTCCCTCTCTCTCCCTCTCAATCTCCCTCCCTCTCTCTCCCTCTCAATCTCCTTCTCCCTCCATCGTTCTCTCTCCCTTTCCCTCCCTCTTCCTTCTTCTCTCTCTTCCTCTCAATGTCCCTCTTCCTCCCTCCCGCTCTCCTTCCCTCCTCCCTCCATCGTTCTCTCTCCCTTTCTCTCCCTCTTCCTTCCTCTCTCTCTCCCTCTCAATCTCCCTCTTCCTCCCTCGCTCTCCCTCTCAATATCCCTCCCTCGCTCTCTCTCCCTCTTCCTCCCTCCCGCTCTCCTTCCCTCCTTCTCCCTCCATCGTTCTCTCTCCCTTTCCCTCCCTCTTCCTTCTTCTCTCTCTCTCAATCTCCCTCTTCCTCCCTCTCTCTCCCTCTCAATATCCCTCCCTCGCTCTCTTTCCCTCTTCCTCCCTCCCGCTCTCCTTCCCTCCTTCTCCCTCCATCGTTCTCTCTCCCTTTCCCTCCCTCTTCCTTCTTCTCTCTCTCCCTCTCAATCTCCCTCTTCCTCCCTCTCTCTCCCTCTCAATATCCCTCCCTCGCTCTCTCTCTCCCTCTTCCTCCCTCCCGCTCTCCTTCCCTCCTTCTCCCTCCACCGTTCTCTCTCCCTTTCCCTCCCTCTTCCTCCCTCTCTCTCCCTCTCAATATCCCTCCCTCGCTCTCTCTCCCTCTTCCTCCCTCCCGCTCTCCTTCCCTCCTTCTCCCTACATCGTTCTCTCTCCCTTTCCCTCCCTCTTCCTTCTTCTCTCTCTCCCTCTCAATCTCCCTCTTCCTCCCTCTCTCTCCCTCTCAATATCCCTCCCTCGCTCTCTCTCTCCCTCTTCCTCCCTCCCGCTCTCCTTCCCTCCTTCTCCCTCCACCGTTCTCTCTCCCTTTCCCTCCCTCTTCCTCCCTCTCTCTCCCTCTCAATATCCCTCCCTCGCTCTCTTTCCCTCTTCCTCCCTCCCGCTCTCCTTCCCTCCTTCTCCCTCCATCGTTCTCTCTCCCTTTCCCTCCCTCTTCCTTCTTCTCTCTCTCCCTCTCAATCTCCCTCTTCCTCCCTCTCTCTCCCTCTCAATATCCCTCCCTCGCTCTCTCTCTCCCTCTTCCTCCCTCCCGCTCTCCTTCCCTCCTTCTCCCTCCACCGTTCTCTCTCCCTTTCCCTCCCTCTTCCTCCCTCTCTCTCCCTCTCAATATCCCTCCCTCGCTCTCTCTCCCTCTTCCTCCCTCCCGCTCTCCTTCCCTCCTTCTCCCTCCACCGTTCTCTCTCCCTTTCCCTCCCTCTTCCTCCCTCTCTCTCCCTCTCAATATCCCTCCCTCGCTCTCTCTCCCTCTTCCTCCCTCCCGCTCTCCTTCCCTCCTTCTCCCTACATCGTTCTCTCTCCCTTTCCATCCCGTTGGAAGCTCTTAAGGCTGCTATGTGATGATCACGGTCCCATAATTACCGACGCAAAAAAAGGCGCTCGGCTGTAAACGTGAAAGGCAAAAAGACTCGCGCGCTCTTTTTCATTCTTGGGATAAAACGTCGCGCCAGGATATGGATGAGAGAGAGAGAGAAGAGGAATATAACTAGAGAAGGCACCGCTTATTAAGTGCTTTGCGACCGGATCGTGTCGGGTTTCGGTGATCGAGTTCCTAGATTGCATCGGTTGCTTCTGCTCGGCACGAAATGGACTATTTCTGTATGGCGTAGTTTAATTTGAAAAAATCGGTATTTCCATTCGTCATTAAGGCATTGCGATTCTATTTTGTTTCTCTTTCTTAATCATATAACTCGGCAACTCTGATGTTATGGTTTCTTGGCATTAGAACCGTTCATTTTCAGAATGAATCAGATGATGGGCATTTTTATGATCTGGCACAATGGAATACTCTTCGTTCTAATCTGCTCGTATTAAGTTATATTTCGGTGCAGCCGTGCGTGGAGGAATCGAAATCATTCCTTTTTTCATAGTCGCTATTGTCTTATTTTTTATGAAACTGGTCTGGTGGGATCAGAAGCAAGAATGCCAAAGCATTAAGTCTATAGTTTCGTAAAAAATCAGAGAGCGTAACTTTGTCATTCCTAAAAAAAATCAAAGCGGCAAATAAAATTGTTGGCGGCGTTTGTCTTTTGCTCGCATGTCGAGAACAACAATGATTTAACAAATAAATCTAAAGTCATCTCCGTAGATGAAAGATTTAAGAAATTCCTACGTCATTTACATTGGAAAGTCATTGATTATACGCTAGTCCGCTAAACGGAAAGAGAAAAACATTCTGTTGAATGTACTTAATTGCTGAGCGCTTACCAAGTTCGATTTTTAATATTTATTAATATTAATTATAATTGAATTTACTAAAAAGTTGTTTATATACAAAGTGTAAGAAGCAAAATTGTTGTTATAAATACCATTCAAGAAGATTTTCCAATTCTTCCACTAAAGTTATATTATAAAATGTCTCTGGTAAGGTTTCGACTGCTATTCCATAGAGATATCTTCATGTAAAATACCTGATTTATCTCATCGCGTATTTATTTCCTAGCCAATCCGCTACAACTAATACGAAACATGACATTTTCTCGATAAACTTTATTTTCATGCCATATTCCTTTTACAGTCACTTGAGTGAGCGTATGTAACAAACTGATTAAATATGGCCATATTTGATGATTTTATGCTACTACACGTATATGTCTGTGATTCCTGATGAAAATATTAAATAATGTAGAACTAAGACTCTTCAAAGAGAGCACCTTAAATGTCAGCGACCCTTCCTGTGGGAAAACCATCGCCACTCCTCTATAACACATCCAGAGTAGAAAAAAGAGAAAGAGGAGGAAAGAGATCGGCTAGAAACTCATTGAGTAGTAAACCTCCGTGAAATAAACATATGGAAAAACTTTCTCGTTCTGGCAACCAAATACCACGCGGGGTGATATGGTAAGTGGAGGATGAGAGAGAGAGAGAGGGAGAGAGAGAGGGAGGTAAGAGTGGAGGAAGGACAGGAGGAAAGGTGGGAGTCTGGAAGGGTCTACGGAAACTAGTTACGTAAAACGGGGGACAGAGCGATAAACTGGGAATAAAATGAGTTGATAGCCATTAAGGCAGCAACAGCATAAGGAACCTTTATTCGACTTCCATCTCGTCCTCCTTTTCCCCCGACCGACACCCCATCCCGTCCCCTCCACCTCTGCCACCCCATCCCGTCCTCCCACCTCCGCCACCCCATCCCGTCCCCCACCTCCGCCACCCCATCCCTTCCCCCCACCTCCGCCACTCCAACATCCAGGGAGGGAGATAGAGAGAGATTTCATCCCACCCCGCCCACCGGCGTGTCCCTCGCTCTCCTCCCCTCCCCCACCCAAAAGACGCCCGCCAACTCCGATATCTCCTCCCCCTCCCACGCCCCCTCCCCTTCAATTTCTCCATAGTGCTTCGCGGTCGAGGAATTCAGAGTATGCCGGCGACCCCATCAAGACGGCGAGGAGGAGGCGGGGAAAGGCTCCTTCGGAGAAGGCAAAGTATGCAAAGGACAGCAACAGAAAGAGAAGAACAAGGCACCGAAATGAACACACTGAAAAAAGCACGAGCGCATGAGGTTGGTGCTGACCGATGCCACACCATCTTTCCCACGGCTTTAAAACAATCCCCCCTATCCCCCCTCTCCATCCCCCTCCATCTTCCTCCCTCTCCTCCTCCCACCCAACCCGCATATCTCTTCTCCCCCCACTCTCCTCAAGATTAAAAAATGAAGAAAGAATATCGCCCCCGCCCCTCTGCTCTCGTCCGCTACACACATTCTCTCTTTTCCACTCCCTCCCTCCCTCTATATCTCCCTTTCGCATTTCTCACGCTTCTGCTTCATCTCTCTTCCTTCTACCTTGTCCCGAACAGGAGTAGAACTTCTTCGTCACCGCGCCCTTCCCCATTCCCATTACGCCCCTCCCTCTCTGTTCCCTCATCCCATTAAGCCCCTCTCCTTTCCTCCTCTTCGACCTCCTCTCACGCTAGGATTCATCAGATCCTGGCTCCCTCTCCCTCAATGCCTTCTCCTCTCCCCTCTATTCTTTCTCTTACAACTCTTCTCCATTTCGCCTTTTTCCTCTTTCCTTGTCCTCTTCTCTCCATCTCTCTCCTCTCTTTCGTCCTCCTCCATCGTTCTTGCTCGCTGTCTGATCCATCCTTTTCCGCCTCCTCTTTTCTATCATTTTCCTTTCCTCTTCTTCGTCTCTTTCCTCCCAACATCCTGGCATTTCCCTACAACCTCATTCTTCCATTTTCCTTGATTTATTTTTCTAGATGTTTTCTTAGGCTCTTTTTGATTTCATCATCCGTCCTTTTTCTGTATTTTATGCTTTCTTTCGCTATATGCTCTCTCTTTTTCTCTGCTTCTTCCCCGCTCTGGGAAGACAGCGCGTGCAGACGTTTTTTTATACATGGTCGAGTTATCCCGGCCGCGAAACGCAAGAAATTTTCCAAGCCTCGGAATGCAACTCAACAGCCGAATGATAAACTGACACATTCCGACCAAATGTTTATCGCTTGCTTGGTCTAACGTGGAATGATAAATTTTTCGAATTTGCTTTTAAGAGACCTTATTTCTCTCGCTCTCTCATCTGCGTCATCTTTCTTTTCCTATTGTAAACTCCTCCGTCTATCTCTTCACCTCCCGAGCCTCTCACCCCTTCCCCAAACCTCCCTTTCCATCTCCCATTTGCCCTCTTTTTAAAAAAATTAGCTTGTCGACTTTTTTCATGATACCAAAGAGAAAGGGGCTCATTCTCTACCTCTATCTCGGCTCATTTCAGAAACTTATATTTTACTCCCGCCCGCTGGAGATAGAGCAACTCAAAGGTACATCGTCCATTTTCATTCGTTCTACAGCGGGTTACGCATGCGTTTTCGCGCCGAGAGGAGTATTTTTTTTTCATGAGATGCGTCAAACAAGAATATAATTATTCTTGCTAATATTTACTGTCCTTTGTCTCTGCTATTTTCTATCCAACTATTAAGAGTTTCATGCGAATATTTGGATTTTAGTTGACATTTTTGAAGTCTCGGTTTTCAGAGTTATCTTTTGTGAAACCTCATGAAACCTTTGTGTGTGTGTGTGTGAGAGAGAGAGAGAGGAGTTTCATTCAATAATAAATCTTTTTCTTTCATTAAATTGCAGTCATGATTAAACCTGCGTTAGTGATGCCAAATTAAGTAAACGGATTTAAGATAAGGGCTTTATCATTCTGAGAGAGGTAGGGGGAAATATGTGGGAGGAGGATGAGACCTGAAGGGGGAGGGAGTGAGGCCTGGGCACAGGGAGAGGCGGGTGAGGAGTAAGGATGATGGAGAGACGCGGATGGGGGAGGGATATACTTTGGAATACGATAGAGACGTAGGGAGATATGGAGAAATAATATGAAAGAAAAGAAGGAACTGTGTGACAATCGTAGGAATAATGGCTTTCCCGATTGAGAAACTTTCAAATTATCTTAATACTAGTAGAATAGCCCGTTCTTCAACCGGAGTAATTATAATTAATATCTTCCAAAGTCCTGTTGGCAGGTACCTATAATATGTCATGGTTTTGAAGTAATAGTTTCTATTCCTTTAACTCAATTATCTTGAATAATGTACTTAAAACCTTTTACAATCATTTTTATAGACTATGTTGAGGGTCTTTCCAGTTTGCGAAAGAATATACAAATTATTTCCACTATTCACTCTTGAGCATGCTACCTAAAACGTTTACACCAGTTAATCAGGTGTGTGTGTGTGTGCGTATATGTGTGACTCCTGATGAAAAGTAAGCAAGACAGCGGGTGAGAAGGATGGGCTAGGTTTGCCTCCCGTAATGGGTTTCCAGACCCAACCAGGAGTATAATGATGACCTACTAATGTAGTTCCACACAGTTTTCTAGAAGATGTCACTATGTCCTCTATACACCTGCCTATGGCCTCTTCAGCGGCAGGTTGTGCTGCGATTTTTCATGCGCGGGAAGTTCCGCAGTGGGTCTCACGTTGTGCCTCTTCGGTTTATTTTCGGGATGCCTTTGCCCGATCACCGCTTCCTTTTATTCGGAGGCTGGTCTTCCAGGTCTTCAGCGGCGGCTATGGGTCTTTTGGTCCAGTCCCTGATCTGAACTTTTCTGATCTCCCGAAGCTCGTCGGCGTCTTTCGCATCCGCTCCGAGATTTAGGAAGCTTCTGCTGTGGCGAGGAGTGCGTTGGTGTTGGCTCCGATTGGCGGTCGGAGGATGATCCTCAGGTTGGTGTTCTGCCAGACTTCCAACCTATTTACCAGCAGTTATTCTGGATGACCATACTGGGGCGCCGTAGAGCACGACCGGCAGAAGCACGCTCTTGTATAGACGCAGTTTCAGCTCCCTGTTGATGTAGATGTTTTTTAGAACAGGGAGTAGCGAGGCCCTCGTGCTGTTGACTCGCAGGACGGACTTCTGGACATGGGTATTGAAGGTCAGCTTCTCGTCCAGGGTGACTTCTAAGTAGAGAGCAGACTTCCCTGAGATTTCCTATGTAAAACTAATAGGTGAAAAAACGTTCCTGGAATCGAACCCGGGGCTTCAATCTTCGCCAAATAAAATATAGCCCGGAGGTGGACCTTGGCAGCACAAGCCTCCGGACTATATTTAGATCTCAAATCTATCGTGCAGAGATATTTTCTTTAATACATTAAAATATCTTCAAATTCGGATATCGGAGCGAGATTTGTGCTGTTCTAAGGGAAAAATAATGTAGAATCTAATTCTTATCACCAAATTTTGATAGGGGATCGTACTTTCCTGAATTCCTACTAAAACTTTGCGTTTTAAATCACATTTTATCGAATTGTTGCCATGGAGACGATTATTACCGAACTCGGCTTGAACATAGACGAGTGAACAAATGAGTTATTTTCTTTTCCGCTCGACTACTATTCAGCAATGGACAGTTGATACAAACATATTAGCGTATAAACAGTAACATTTATTAAATTCGTTTGTTTAAAAAAATAAATGCAAAATATGTAAGAAAGAGATTTTGACATATTTTTATTCTTTTAAACCTGATAATGCTCTATTAATTTGTTTTCCAATTTTCTCTATCGTTGATAAACTATGAACTACAAGTAGTATTTATGGTATGAGAGTTTCTTGGAATGACTAATACATACTGAAACATTTCCTGTCAATATAGGGGACGTCAACTTGAGGAAACCAGCCTGCATCAGTCTTGGTTTGGACTTCTTGTTTGTTTATTACTTTCTTTACATACGTAGTATAGAGAAAGTATTATTTTTATGAACAAAACGAATTCGAGATTTCAACGGAAATACATATTTTAAGGTCCCCTTAACACGTTTTGACTATTTTCTCGATTATGTCTGTGTTTGTCTGTGACGGGGATTTTGTGGGTGCTCTAATTCAAAAACTATTAATTAGGTCAACGCGAAATTTTATATTTGAGATTTGTCTTGAAGGGGCAAGAAATTATCAGTTTTTGGTAAAAATCGGTCAACGAAAGTTTGGTGTTTACTCTTGTCACATCCGTTATTTTGAAATATTTTCTTTAATATATGATTAATGTAAAAAGATATTGGAATAAAAGTTGTAGGAGATTTAATTTCCTACAACCTTTGTTTGAAATATATTTCCATATCATGCATGGTTTAAGAGATATTTTAAAAACTAATTTTTTAGCTGTCACCACCTACCGGCGACTATTGATAACAACTGACGCTTAGTTACGTCTTACAATTAGTAACGCTCCTTTTTATTTTCTTAATTGTTGGAGATTCCTGGCTGTATCCAATATCAGAAGGCTACGGTTTGAGTTTATTTCCGTTATTTGTAGTCTATAAAAAATTCTCGCAGTTCCTTAAAATATCTGTTATCATTTAAACTATTTTGAATTTTTGGAAATACAAGTGGTCCCCGCAAAAATGTTTGCGAAGCCAATCAGAAATCTGAATTTTAAACAGTAATAATAGCCCATTTCTCCTTGTAAAATTAGGCATCTGAGCTCGAGTTTTGATAATTAGATTGTTGTCAAAACAGTCGTATTTAAAATGAAAATATTACCCCAAAATATGTGATTGATTAATATGAGAAATTTCGAACTGTAGGCGGAAAAAGATTAATGGAATAAGATCGTATATAGAAAGGATAAGTTGATCATAGGTCAGTTTTTATATTTTAATTTCCAAAAGAATAAAAGCCCGCAATACAAAAAGTAGGCGGGGGAGGGGAAGGCATTTAGTCTTTGGACAACAATACGAGTTGACAATCGCATCGTTGTCGCGGCATTTATCGTTAAAATGGCCATATTTCCTTTAAACATGTGACTTGAACGCTCGATATGAGCGATTTCGGAAAAAGAAGAATAAAGTTAGTGATTTTATTAACGTTTCTTCAAGAGAGTTCAAAATGCATGATCATAGATCAAGTTTTTCTAATTTTAATTTCCAAAAGAAGAAAAGCCTTCACGACAAAAAGTCAATTTTTGCGTTTTATCTTACGAAGAATGGAAATAATCCCCTCGAGTCTTACTCTGGACGTTATTCGTTAATTTTCTTTTGGCAAAGCATTTTTATACTTGAACAAATTATTTCTGCCAAATTTTAATTTTCTACCTACATCCTCCATCGAGTTTTAATAGCTTGACACTCAGACCAAACGGAAGGACAACATGACCTTTTATTATTATTTTTGTGATTATTTTAAACCTCTCTTTCTCTCCTTTATTCCAAAACTGTACACAAATCCTCCATTCTTCTACCTAACTCCCGTAGCCTATCGCCCGATCCTTCACTCCATATATTTTTTACATCCTCTTTTTGTTTATTGAACCGTCCAGCCCGTTTCTTCGATTTTCATACCCTTTCTATATCAATAATATTGAATTTAGCTCGTTATTACGATTGTAATCTTTTTGAATAGCATGTCAGCTTTTTAGGTATTCCTTCTCGCAAATGACGCAACGAATGTTGTTTACATTGATTGCTATGAAAATCATTTCCCCCTCAACCCGTCATTCTCTCTTTCTCGTATTAACAGCCTTCAAAGCACATTTAAATCCAAAAGGATTGATGTAACCATAGGATTTCGAGGTTTACCAATGTAATTTGTAGGCAAGGCAACATTTCGTTAAAATGCCAAGATTTTTCCAATATATATCATTCAAACGATTTACATGTGCGATTTCGACGAAATATGAAGATTAGAATAAGAAACTTCAAAATGTTTTCTTTAGAATGGCCTAAATCCGGAATTCGTAGGTCAATTCTTTCTAATTTTAATCTCAAAACGAAGAATAGACCATTTTTACGTGTTAACTTATTTATTTATTTTATATTAGCTCATAAACAGCAGTTAACGGCCTTTTACAATGAGCATAATAACGTTAACAAAGACGAACACATACAGTCATGCCCTCGGCAGGATTCGAACCCGCGACCCTAGCAATGGGAGCCGCTAACGCTAACCACCCCTCTACCAAATATTTTTTCAATCACATTTAATATATGTGTCAAGCATTCCTGGAAAATTTCGAAACATTTTCTTTTACCGTTTTTGAGATAGAAACTATTTAAAATGATTACCAATCAGCATTTGTCTATTATTATAATAGATTTTATTACATTATAAAGTATGTTATTTTTATAAAATTCTTCAACCAACACCCACGTGCTTCGCAAAGAACGGTACACAAATATTTACTTGTATAAAATTTACTTTACAAAGCTAATAGGAGATGCTAAGGTGCTAGTACATATAAACTTCATTAAGTATTCGAATGCCGGAAATTCGTCTCGACCAGCGCTTATGCATCTCCTAGGATATTCTGTCCAAGAAAAATCTTGAGCCAGTTTGAGGCAAATTTGCATCACTCGTCATTAAGGGGTTAAACGTATGTCGTTTAATTCGCGAAAGTTAGGATTTCTCACGAGTGATTTACAGAAACTTTAATTAAATTCTTTTTACTACATGAACAATAGTCATCGCATTTCTAGAACTCCGACACCCCTGCTAGGCATGTTCCTACCGGGTGGGATATACGTCCCTGTGCACATCTGCAACGAGTGGAGTGGTGTCCATGAACAGGGAGAAAATCAGCGCGATTTTTCTTCTATTATTAAATTCGGAAAAAATTTTGTTTGATTTCGCTAGGAAAATTTCACCATTAACCTAATTGAGGAGAATTTGCAATTTGATCGCCTGTGATATGCATCTTATCTTAATTTATTTTTATGTAGTTATGCCTCCATATATGTATTCGGCCACTACGGCCTCGTTTGCAAGTGGCATCGATTAAACATCCATTTTTATAAACATCGATGTTTTAAGGAAAAATTGCTAGATAGGGATATCCATTTTGAAGATAGTATCAATACTTTTACTCATTAGAAAAGTATCGATACCAAAACAAAATATTCGTAGTTCAATATGGCAAAGAAAAAAATTAGTATTTACAAAATACATAACCTTTTTAAAGCCATTAAAATAATTAAGTCAGGGTGGCTAACTGATTATTTTAAAAAGTGGACTTTAATTAAAAATTACATGTTAATAATTTTAATATATATGTGTATATTAAAATCTTAATCTCTGTATATTATAACCGTACTAATATCCGTTACGCAAACTATTTCTTACTTCCGTATGAGCTAGAATGATGAAAAAATCCAGACTGATTTTTCATGACTGACAAACAGAGGGAAAATATGAAAAAGGGAAGTTTTTAAGTTCAAGAGCCACAAAAAAATTTTATTCGAGAAATTCCCATAAGATTAACATTGGAGGATTTTTGTGGTTATGTCCGCTTAGAAAGCATAACACGTATGTGGGTGTAAGACATCTTTCATTTGCTTTTTAAAATTACTTATAACTGTCGTAGAAATTATAAACTTCAACCATAATAAGTGCAAAAGAACGCAAATTTATTTTCCGACCATATATTTTCAAATAAGATTCGAATTGACTCAGAAAATTATTTTGAAGACGAAAATGTTAATTTTTTCGTGAATAAAGTATTTCGTTGCCAAGAACGAGCAGCATTGTTGCCGTACTCATAAATTTATATAGGACCCTATTGAGAAAACGGAAGAAGACGGGAGAGTGAGGAAAAGAGAGTGAAAGAGAGAAGAAAGGAGAGAGCGAGAGAGAGGGAAAGATGGAGGGAGAGAATGAGGGGAAGCGGAAGTTGGGGAAAGTGGGAGGTTTGATGGGAGATAGGGAGGGATATAGGGGAGTAGAGAGGGGAGGGGAATGGGAGAAAGGGAGAAAGAAGCCCGAAAATAAGAATTGAGACATTTTACTTTGCTTTTACAGGATATTTTCACATAGATTTAAAAAACATCAATTTCAATCTAATTATCTGACTTTATTAAAACTATATCAACAAAAAGCTGAGCATTTATTTATTTTCGTTACCGTCCTATTAGTCATCGCATCCAAGGTTTTGTTTAAACCTCAAAACAGCGTCGAAATTACGTGAATATCGATGATTTGTTTATTGCAACTTGTTTATTTTCGTTATCAGCGTATTATTCATCGCTACCTAGGTATTTTTTAAACCTCATGACAGCGTCGAAATTACGTGAATGTCGATAATTTGTTTATTGTAATTTATTTTTGTTACCGTCGTATTATTCATCGCAATCAAGGCACTGTTTAAACTTCAAAATAGTGTATAAATTTCGTGAATATGTCTATAATTTGTTTATATTCGTTACCGTCGTATTATTCATCGTAAAGAAGGTATTTTTATCTCATTGTAAAGTATGTCAACATCGTGACTTTTTTAGGTCCACCACTCTGCATACCCCATCACGCCAGCCCTGCCCTCAGTTAAGTTTTGGACACAATTAGTTATTGTAACCAATTCTGCCTTATACCTTTCAAACATTTTATCTTCCATTTCAATAACATTCTATGCCAAAGCAGTTGGATGAACAATTACTAGGGGCCTATAGCCAAAAATGACACTTTTAAGATAATCGCATCGTAGGCATTGAGTGAAATAAGTGTGTATGTATAATTACCGGTAATTACATTATTTAGCTCAATAGGACCGTCATATGTTTGCTGGAATTGTTCATTATCACTAACTAATTACTATAATTAATTTTAATCATTTATACTTGACTGTTTAGTTGCTTATCTTTGGAAGTGAGAAAATAAATATTATTTTTACTTTGCTTTTGAAATATCAATATATTTATATTTTTGGGTTGTATGGATAAGAAAAGAAAGAACGATACAGATTTAGAAGCTGAACTTACGATTAAGCAAAACTTTCAAAGGCATTGTAGGGAATTTCGATTATATCTAGATACAGAAGCTGGTAGGAAAATAATAGAGGAAGCCAAATCAAGCCTAAAATATTTATAATTAAATTAATTTCAAAGTCATTTCTTTAATGTGTGTTTGAACTTTAATATTTGTAAAAATATTTATGAATAAATCAATCCTTCTTCATTTAGTTTTTAATATAATTATGCCTTGAATTTTATTTCACAGAATTGTCCCCACTTAATATTTCAAAAATGCTTGATGTATATGTCCCGATTTGTGATTTAAAAAATCTGGCTACCCTAACAACCACCCATTATCATATTATATTAATAAGGCGCTTATCTCTATCATTATATATAGACGTTCCTTACAGATGAGGAGTAACATAACATACTAGTAGAAGGTGCTTGCATTCTGCAAGCATTTCATCTCACCTTGGCAAAAACATTCATTTTTCAGACAGATATTTCATCATCCACCACCTGATAATATTGCATCAGGAGCATTAAAATTAGGGAGCGAAGCGATTATACCGTACCTAAAACACATCTTTACTGTTACCTTAGCAAACAGTTGTATCCCATTAGAATGGAAATCAGCCACTGTTATACCTATTTATAAAGACGGAAATAAGACAGAAGTTGCAAATTATAGACCAGTAAGCCTAACGTCCGTTGTTTGCAAATTAATGGAAAAATGTCTGGCGGACTATATACAAAAGTTTTTAGAAAATAATTGTATGATATTTTAAGGTCAGGCCGGGTTCAGAAAAGGTCATTCCTGCGAGCTCCAGTTGCTAGGGTTATTTGAAGATATTGCAGAAACATTAGACAATAGCCAGGAAGCGGAAGGTATAGTGATAGATCTAACGAAAGCATTTGATGTAGTACCTCAAGATTTACTCTTGACTAAGGTTTACGCTCTAGGAATAGATATGAGGGTAGTGCGATGGATAGAAGCCTTTCTAGCAGATAGAAAACAAAGGGTTAGGATAGGAGATAGTTTATCCGATGAAATAGATGTCACCTCAGGTGTCCCTCAGGTAAGCGTTTTAGGACCGTTATTATTCTTAATCTACATAAATGATTTACCAAGTCAAATATCCTCAAAAGTGAGACTTTTTGCAGACGACTACATCATTTATAGAGTCATTAAAGATGAAAATGACAGAGGTTTACTGCAGAGGGACATAGATAAGCTGATGTCTTGGGTATGTTCAAATAAAATGAAAATAAACGTTAAGAAAAGCAAGCATATTCTATTCTCTATGAAAAGGGAAAAGAGTAATTTTTCTTACTATATGGAAGGGATACAAATACCGAAGGTTGATAATATAAAATATCTTGGAATACATATTACGAAAGATTTAGCATGGGGTCTTCAGGCAGAATGTATAGTTTCAAAGGGTTTCAAGGCACTTAACTTTGTTATGAGAAATTTAAAACATAGCAGTAGGAAAGCTAAAGAATTAGCATACAAAACAATAGTAAGGCCTATATTGGAATATTCTTCAGGTGTCTGGGATCTTCATGACAGAATACATATTAATAAATTGGAAAAGGTTCAGCAAAAGGCAGCCAGGTTTGTTATGGGTCGTTTTGGAAGAGAGGATAGTGTAACAGATATGTTAAAGGAGCTTGGGTGGGAAACTTTAGAAAAGAGGAGGAAAGTGAAAAGGTTAGTTTGTTTCTACCGAATGTATACCGGTAAACCGGCCTGGAAAGAACTAAAACTTAAGATTAAAACCCCGACATTTAAAGGTAAAAATGATCATTCGTGTAAAGTTCGTACAAACGTTCGAAGAAAAGATGTTGGTAAATATTCATTTTTCAATAGAACAGCATTGGACTGGAATGAATTACCTGAAGGACTTCTTACGCCCTTTCCTCATACCGAGAAAGCATTTAAAAGTAAAATTGTTAAGAACTTTAGTATTTAATATTTAATATGAGTATTTGTAGGTTAGTATTATATTTAGTTTTTTATAGGACTTGCGCCACCAAGCGGCGTTAATTATTGTAAATAAACATAGTAGGGTTATAATTTAATCACAATACTCCAAATAACTATCTAATTTCAAATTATGGTCGAATTTTTTTTATTCATGAAGATTATTATTTACTTATTCTAAATTTTTGTAGTTGTATGGACAAATAACAAATGAAACATGTTGTAGTTTGTAGCTAAGCTGTTGTGACGAGAGTTCCTATGACTTGAAGTTAAGAAGTTGTATATAGTGTAAAGGAACTACTATCAAAAAAGGTTATATTTTTGTATTAAGTACATTCAATTGTTATTATGTAATTTGGGCATTATGTATTGAGTGATACCTAAGCTGTTGTGACGGGAGTTCCTGTGACTTGAAGTTAAGTAGTAGTATATAGTGTATAGGAAATGGTATCAAAAAGCTTATATTTTTGTATTAAATAAACCCAATTTTTATTATGTAATTTGGGTATTATGCATTGAGTTGTGATGGGGACCCGCTACCACCGGGACCTGCTCCCAATTGTAGCGTTTATGTGAATAATAATAATAATTACAAATATTTCTTTAAAATTTGGCAGAAATGTGTGGCATTATTAACCCAATGTAGAAAAATTATAATATTCCTAAAATAGCAACAATTAGCGATTGTTTTACTCCATTATTGTTCCATAAGGAAAAAACGAAAATCGGTCCCGAGGACAAATCTTTTGAATCAAAGAAATATTTCCCATGATGAAATATCTCTCTGAAAAATGAATGTTTTTTCAAGGTGAGATGAAATGCTTGCAGTATGCAAGCGCCTTCTACTAGTATAGTTATATGCAAATATCCTTGACTACTGTATATAAGCTAACAAATATTTAGTGAATTTATAGTATTGATGAAAGTTTCTAGAAGACGTTTCTTTATATCTTACACATTAAAAGGTAATTTTATTTCTTCTTATAATAGTGATAGTTTATATGAAAAATTATAACTATTTCTCAACTAAAGATAAATTAATGTATTAGCTTAGACAACTTATATTTAGGGATTTTATTATAAATAGATAACGTACTCAGAATAAAACGTTATTTTATTGCTTCTTATAATAGTGACAGTGTATTACGACAAATTATCTTTAGTATTAGTGAACGTTTTACAGAAGGCCGTTATTTTAAACTTTGCACTGTGAATTGTGATTTTATTTATCTTAGGGGAGCCGGTGGTGTAGTGGTCAGAGTGTTGGCCCCACCGTACGATCTGCTAAAAGTGCGACACCAGGTTCGAATCCTTATGAGGAATTTTCCGAGGACGCTCCGGCCCCCTATTTGTGCGTGTTGGAACTAAGGTGACGAGGACGAGCCAATGAGGAAAGAGAACACGAGAAAATTAGGAGTGCGCTCAAATCAACACTCCGTCCTTCGGAACGGACGTTAAGCAGTGTTCTTCGCAAGAGCAGGCAAATGCTGGCACCGGGTTTCCCTCCTACCTTTCTGACTATTCATTGCACTACCTCTAAGATACCCATTGTGAGTAAGAAAGAGGCGAATCGGCTGGACTCAGATCAGATTATTTATCTTATTTTTAAGATGATAACTTACCTTTTCCTTAATATAGTAGTAAAAATGTAAAAAAATATTTATAAGGATGTTTTTTTACTGAAATTAAATTTTTAAATAATAGGTAAAAATAAATTTATTCATTTTTAATCTTCGGTTTGAAATATTTTGTCATTAATTTCAAATTATTAAAATTGTGAAAGTCAATAGCAAATTAAAGCAAATTTTTAAAAAAATCGTATTCATATTTATATTAAGCTATTAAGTTACTGAAACAAAAATAACCAACATTTTTAGATTAAACTAAGCCTTAAAATAATTTGCCGACGAGTGTATCAATCATGTAAAATTAATACTAAATTCAATTACATTTAAGTTAGGTACCTTACTTAAAAAAGCCGTGAACTTCTGGACAAAATACATTCTTATCATTTCTCAAAATGGAACCGATGACATCAAATACGAGAAAACGGCGTCGACGAGACTATCAAAGAAATTAGACAAGGAATCGACGTGCCAATGAAAAGTCAGGGGCAAACCTTTGACCGCGTCGGTTTGCTATTGAAAAATCAAGTTTTCGTGCACGGACAACTCGTCGTGGCCATGTCAGGAGTACGAAGGCAAGACGCCATAAAAATTTGATCAAGTAAACAAAATAAAGTAAAAAACATTTTTTATCGAGAAGTTTTTGAGTAAACTTTTATAAATTGAAATGATATTAATAGTTGTCTGAATTTTGAAATTAATATGCTTAATATGAAGTAAAATGAAATTACCTACTTGCGACGCATGGCGTCGCGCGTCGGCTAGTTCAATAATATTTCTTGATTACACCTATAGCTCAATAGCGTCCAATGTTGCTCGTGAAATAATATGGCGGAATCCGAAATTGTGTTCCGACCTTTATATGCGGACCTTGAACGCAACGGCAACACCTTATAAAATAATCATTTCCATTCCAGTTGTATAAAAGGTTAGAACTGTGCGATTGATGATAATGTTAGCAAATCATTTAATTCAAATAAAAATAATTAAATATTCAAGCATTTACTCAAATAGAGAAAAAAAACATCGACAGCAAAACATCGATGTAACCGATAGTATCGGTTAACACACATCGATGGTAAAATATCGATGCATCGATAGATATACATCGATGTTTATCGAACATCGATGTCTTTTGCCTTACCCTACTCGATCTCCGCTGGCATGAAAAGGGTGGCATTGGTTAAGGCAGGGCGCTGCAGGCGTCCCGCGTGACTTTAATCTCCAGCACGACTTTAATCTCTAAAATCACACCACAATCATTGACAAGAGAACTCATTAAGTGACCGTTCATCTTGAAGCTTGCATTATACCACAATCTTGTTTAAACTTTACAGCTGATTTCTCGTCCACAGTTGTCCTAAATAGTTCTTTCATGCTCTTCGTGATTAATTACTTATTCGCTTTTAGTAACTTACTTCAACAATGCCGCATTAGCTACGCTAAAGAAAATAATTTCGAATAAACAGTAAACGCAGCCTCCACGCAGTTCCATTTGTCACCTACAGCGCCACTCCCTACGAGAATATTTTGCGGGTAGTTAACGGGCAAGTACCGAATTTATTCATGAGATTATATTGAATTAGTTAGATAGTGTGAATAATATCTACCTACCTATGTAATATCGAGAAATAGAATTTACGTTCACATGATTATGTAGAAGAATATACGTTTAGGAATATGGTTAAAGGTGAAGAATGAGGAGATTACGAGCAAGGTCGTGGATATAGTACGGGAGATAGATTGGAAAGAGAGAGGGCTAATGAAAAACCACAGCCAACCCAAGTGTTGCAGAAAGGATTGAAGGGAAGACACAAACCAGTGAATCCACGATTCTGTAAACTTCAAAAGTTGGTATCAGTTTGTGGCAGCACATTTAAAGGCAGAAAATTGTACTCCGTGATCCCCCCGTAAACATAAGGTTAAACAACTTTCTGAAAGTGCTAAACGTAAAATTTAAAATAAAGCTCTAATTTTTATTGTTTCACTCAACTATTTAACTTCTAAATTATCAGATGTATGCGTGTCTGACTTCATAGTTGTTTATTCTTTTTATATAAAATTTCCAGATAACAGTAATCTCTGGTCAAAAAGTTAACGATGGTACTAGCATAAATCTGAGTTCATATTAGCGTATTTTAATAGAAGTACCCGATTTGATTTACGTGTTGGTGAAATATAAGTAAAAGGTGTCTAAAAATGAATGGGCCGTAATTTGGGAGGCTGATGTTGAAGTTCACCAATGAAGGGAACATTTTTAAATCTATTGGTATCGGTCATTGTGTGTGATTATTTCGACCAATTGTAAACTTAAGAAAGGGATAATTGTACTTATTGTTTGATTTTGGATTGTTATAGTATGTAGTTTTCATTTTCGACATTCCTTATGTCCAACATTAAAATTTTCAGTTTAACATAGCATCCGTTTCCAAATAAATATTTAGCTATTTAACAATTCAATGGAATTGCCCTTTCAAAACAACGCAATCGTCTATTATGAATGTATTTAAGGCCGCTTTAAGGCTTTTTGAATCATATGTTGCAATATTTCTTTAAGCAGTTTACCAACATTCATATAAACTTTTCTTTTAGTATGCTGACCGAAATGGATAGTGACAGACTGACAGTGAGCTGAGCCAGAACAGCAGAGCGAATGTTTGTTTGTTTGTTTGAGTGCCCAGTCAATTCGCCTCTCTTACAGCACAAATGGGTATCTCAGAGGCAGTGCAATGAATAACCGGGGAGGGAGGAGAGAAACCCGGTGCCGGCATTTGCCTGCTCTTACGAAGAACACCGAATGTTTGCATATGAAATTGGGGGGTGAATAGGACAACCAGAAAGACTAACTGCAAAAAGAAAACACGAAAAAGAGGGTTTTTAAAAAACTTGATAAAAAAATGCAAAAAATTAAATATTTTTATTTCACAAGCATCAAAATCTACATAATAAATAAATTTCAATAATTAAATAATAATGATTAAACTTGAACGAATTTTCTTTGAACTAAAAATTGGAATTTCCATTTTGTATTTTACAAACAATAATGGTAATATAATTTAATTATCTTCATCAGAGCTCCCATTCTCATATTTTGCTGAACCTAAAATAGCTAACAAAACATCTTTTTAATTTTTTATTTAACTGAAAAAAATCTTTGCATGTAACATTTTTGTAATTATATTTGTTATAATTGCACGAACTGTTGGCATCTTCAAGCTGTTTCATTCTTTAGTCCATTGTGCTACTATCACCGAATATAATCTCTCTACATTTGCAAAAAGGAGTTAACAGATTTTAAAAAATTCTGAATGAAATTCCAACTTTTTCGTTTCTTGAAAATATCCTATCCATTTCATACTTGATAATAATTTCTTTACTTCAATATCATTTTCATGTTTTTCTAAAACATTTTTTAATTACAGCTTTGGTCAAAACACTTTACATTGTTAATAACATTATCATCACATGTTGAATCAATAAATAAGTTGGAATGTTCAATAGGTGTGGGAATGCTGTTTAGTGGCATCCACTTAAAACAATTCAACTCATCAAATAGTTCTGTCCATGATTTTATATAATTTAGTGAATTTTTGTAGTAACAAATGACATATTTTTTAATTCGGTAGCTTCATGCTCTTTTCCTTCTTTTGCTATAGTTAAAAAAATTAGTTTTACTTTTAATGGCAAAAAAGATTACTGTAATCCCGAGGTTGGCAATGTTTTCATGCCGCGTGCCAGTTTTACCAATATTTCTATTTGAGGCCTTCTATGCATGCAACTTAAAAAAAAATGGGTTACAGCATTTTTTTTGTTTAACATGATTTATTTATAATATAACTAATATAATAATTTTAAATTGCTTTAAAAACTTTACATTTAAAAATTTTTAAACTTTTTTGTGAAAATTAGCAGCAACTTCTATGATTACATTTAATAAGACATTTCAACATAAATTAGAAACAATTACAAATACCAATAATTCGTGTTTTTTAGAAAAGAAACTAAATAATGAAGACTGATTTAATGACTCCCTTCTCCTTCCATTTTTAATGCCAGTTTGGTCAGGTCTGATTGATAGCTGGTAGTCTGAAGACGAAGACAAATTTCAGAATTTTTTTTTGTCAGTAAATTTCAAACAGGATTAGAATATTCTTCATTAGAGAAAACACTTGCTTGCAATAGTAATTAGTACCATATACCGACAAAACAATTTTTTCTTTAGATCAAACTTCTTCCCATTTCCAAAATCTGTGACTGTAGAAAAGGCTCTAAAAATATCTTCACCTTTTGTAGTTCCAAACATCAGAGACACGGCACACACTTCTTTTATCACATAGTCATGCTCCTCTGAATAAAATCATCTAAATAATGTCAATCAGACAACATCATTTGAAGAGTAAAATTAATAACATCACATTTGAACAAGTCATTTTTCAACTGGTCATCTATATTGTCAACTAAAGAACCTACACGACATTGGACTCTCTTGAGCTGAAAGCAGCATATCTCAAAATTTAGCTATAATATCCTTTTTGTTCAGAAAATTTTCAAAAAGTTCATCGGCACATTGCGAAAAACTTTCTTTCAAAAATTCATCATCAGTAAACGGCTTATCTTTATGAGCAATGCACATTGCAGCTGTATAGCTTACTTTGGAGGAAATTTCATGATTTCAAAAATTTCAGCAAACCACCCTTTTGTTGTTTGAACGACACAACACAGTTTTTTATGTGTGATAAAAACAATTCATGTTTTGTTTTATATTGTCTTTGGACACTAGAAGTATGTGGAACAATATTTTCACTACATAAGGCACACATAACTCGTTCACCTTGCTGTGTAAAACTGTACTTGTCTCTCCAGTCTTCCTGAAAGAGTTGATTTTTTTTGGCTGAACAGTAATATTAATTCTTTGTAAATAAGTCACTTCAGTAAAGCTATTAAATCACTCTAACATAGTTAGGACTTCCACCAGTGGCGGCTCGTAGCTAAAATTAGTGGGGGTGCTGCGCCAGAAAATTTTTAGCCTTTGTTTTAAAATTGTGTAAAAGGAAAAAAACATGTATAAAAAGAAAATTTATTCAGGAACTTGATAAAATCTTAACAAAAAAAAAACCAAACATTTTTTACTTACTTTAACTTAAATTGTTACAGTTCAAGCTTGATCTATTCATTTAAAAATGAAATCCATTCTTCTTGTTTTAATTTGCGCAAAAAGTTCAATAATTTTCTCCTTGATCTCTGGATGACAATTGAGGAAATTTTTCTCCATTGAAAGTACTGCAAGCGCATTTAGTCTTTCCGAATTCATAGTGCTTCTTAAAAAAGTTTTTATTCTTTTCAATGTTGAAAAGCAGCGCTCTGCCTCTGATGTAGTCATGGGAATTGTCAAGAGGATTTTTATCAGTTTACTTACTTACTTACTGAATCGTCTTTTTCATCATGTCCACGTAAGGGAGTTTCAAAGTTTCCACAAAAGTAAATGCAGTCTATTATTTTGGACAAAATTTCACGGTTCTTTTTAACTTTTATATTATGCTCATTGATTGAAAGTCTGTATGCCTCACTAAGTTTCTCCTTAATACTTACGGTTCCTAAAAGTGACAGTGAAACAACGTTATAAACGTGCTTCTTTGACTTCTCATGCTTTTCAGTTTTTTCTTTCATTTTGTTTATATTTCTAAAACCATCTTTTGTCCACGGTACATCACCTCCAAACAGCAAACACGGGAAGCAAAACAGTGCATTTTTTACTTCACAGCCGCAAAGCCAACTTTTCCGTTGGTACCATTCAGAATTAAAGCTACGAATATATTTCTTGTTGTTGCTTTTGCCTGGCTGAGATATTAGAATATCAGGTGTTGAACGACCTCTTTTCTTAACTGTAACTTTCTCATGGAGAGATAGCTTTGAAAACTTAAGCTGTTGAAGTTCACTTACAGTCACAGAACTTATTTCTTGGGGATGCAAGGCCATGGTTAAAGTTTTCTGTTAAATAAAAGAACCGAAAAAAAATGAATCAAATAGAATAGCTGGAAGCAGAATAATAATCTAATTCTACACTCTTCTACACTTTATCACATTCAAGAATATGGTACACGGTTTTTAAGCACAACACACGCTGAGTAAAAAAAAACTTCCTTCCACCATCACGCCAGAGCCGGCACTGCAAGAGCAACAGTGCTCTCTCTACCTGGCAGTCCCGCCTTCCTCCCCACCCCCCTCCTATGTGCGCATGCGCACAACAGTCAAACACCACATCGCTGGCACTGTGAAGCGCACAGTTCCATACAAAGATTTTTGTATCTTTTTCATAAACTGGGGGATGGCTACTGAAGTACTGACATTAAGCTTAAGGAATATATATTGTACTGCAAAAATAAAGAAAGAATTAAAGAAAAAAGGACTCATTATATTAAATGTTATCGATAATATCAAGTGGAAATAGGGGGTGCTGCAGTTCCGCAGTGCCTATACACGAGCCGCCACTGACTTTTACTGTGTTAAAACTGCTTCAAGTTAAGATGTGTAATTAGCAAAGGGAAAAGAAGAACTAAAGCTAGCGATGTCTCAGAGATAAAGCGACAGATGACATTCACTACATTGTAACTCAAAAGTGAGTGAATTCTTAGAATTTACATTGTATCTGAATTATAGCCCATTGTATTCAACATTCTTGTAATGGTTTCTTATCTTTTATGACCAAATGCTCTTTCATTGTCACTATTTTTTAAAAATACATCGCTAGACTTGTTGGCAATCCACTAACTTTTTAGAAGGAAAGACACTATGCTTGTGTGAAGCATCAACTATGGCCTTTATGGCACATCTGCTAATTTAAAATTGCTATCAATATACATATTATTGTTCTCCATACTACATACATTTCTACAGTCCCTTTGTGTGTCAACTAAAATCTCTTTGCATGCCACCATGCTGACCCCTGCTCTGATCCTTCTTCTAGTAATTCTTTTAATGATTTCAAAGTTATCGTTATCTATATCACTGAATATAATGATAAACATTGAGTGGCACTGATTCAGTACCTCAACAAATTTACAAAATCCTTTCAAATTCTCTGTTCTGACTGCATATATGGAAAAGTGGTTGTAGATTTTCATTGCCGTTGATTTAACATCAAACAGAAGTGTGTCTAACCTGTGTTTTGCAGCGTTATGAGTTATGTGGACTGGACAGCTCATACCAATTAATTCTCTACTGATTGCAGTTTTACTATAGATACTTCCTCTGCCTGCTCTCTTGAGTCCACCAAAGTTTATATTACAGTTGACTGCCGAAAAGGCAACACATTAGATATTAAATTGATTAAAACATTTATGATATGCAGGTTTCCCTCTCTTTATGCGGGTTTGCTTTATGCAAATTCGTTATTATGCGACAAACTTATTGCTACCGGAATTTCATTTTATGTGTCTTTGATTCACTCTTATGCAGTTATGCGGCCAGTGCAATACAAATGATAGAAAGTTCTCCACTACACCACAAGGCAACCATTCAATCTCTCATTGTCTCTTATGCTGTGCGTATTAGTACTACAGTAAAAGAGATGAGAGTGGAATGGATATTGTAGAGTGGAGATGAGACAGATTTCGTGTGATACTGTTTGAGCACACTTGAGAAGTTTTGTCTACTTGCCCGGGGCAACTTGCATTGGGCCAACTCAATTCTCCAGCACATTAAACCTCCACTATTATGTCACTCACAACAGCCACCACTTGTGCTAGTCTGCTTCCTTTTATTGGTGAGTATAATTTATAGTGTTAATTGTTTTAAGGTTTTATTTAGTGCATAAGAAGTCATTATGGAGCGAAAGAAGAGCATCTTGGAGGGGAGTTAGGATTGCTTATGGAATGTATCCCTATCTTTTACATGTAAATATGGGTTATGTTTATACGATTTCACTTTATGCGTCACTTCCCTGGAATGCAACCTCCGCATAAAGAGAGGGGAACCTGTAATTGGATATAGTTTCAATCGTCTGACTGGTTAATGATTCTAATTTTATCATTTTTGTGTTTATCCACTCATTTACAGAATAAATATTGAATCAAAATTGGAAACATTTTTGCTGCTTCATGATTACTATTGTCTGTTGAAACTGACAGAAATGGAATATCTGATAGAGCTTCAACTACATTTCTTTTACATACAATAAGGAGCAATGACCTTTGTGGTAATTGCTTTAGTTTTTTTTGCGGAAGATATCTGTTAACACTTTATCATTGGGAAATGTAGTACTACGTGTTTCTTCGCCCAACCGTTGTAGTCGGGACTTGTATTAATACGTATTTTGCCTATGCATAAGGAAACACATCACTATATGTTTCACAGCTGCCCTGTTGAGGGCAGCACATGTTGTGCTATGTATTTGGATATCCTTGTAGGCCACCTTACAAATCAGTGTAACTATTATAGCTGGACTGTGAGATATGATAAATGAAATGCTTCGAGCGTTAGTTCGTCACATGTAGTCTCTCATTTGTATCTTTTTGAGCGTTACCAAACTGTGACCAGTTACTATGATAGAGACTTACAAAACGTTTTTATGTGTAATTATGACTGCATTAGGGTTGCATTTTCAATAACAAATATGTAATAAAAATAAAATATACGAATTTTACTTTTATACTCATCAATTGTACTTTTCTACTAACCATAACTGTAAATAAATTTAAATTTGATGAAACTGTGTTATAATATAGATTGTAGTCAGTGCCCATTCCAAATTTGACTTGAAAATATTGAATACTTTGGAAATTACAATAGTTTTAGTATAATTAGATATTACAATGCATGTAATAAAAAAATGCTCGCTACAGAGAAGAGGCTGTATGAAAATATGCCCGATGGTAAAGTGTTAAGCAATTTCAGAATCTTGACACATTTCTTTCAACAGTTCTTTTGTACAGTCTGTTGAACAAAAACTGAAGTGGCACTTTTGTGTATGAAATGCCAAAGTCCCCTCAATGGCTGCTCATGCATTATTGAAAATTTGGGCTTTATAAAAGCATCTGGAGTTTTCAATGATTTGTCTGCTTTGCTGATTGACTTATGTTTCTTCAATTCAATATGTTGCATCAGATCATATTTCCCTAAATTTCCAATAGAGAGTTTTACTATACAAAGTTTGCAAAGAACTTTATACTTTAATTTTCAACCATTTCAAAGCACTTGCATTTTGCTTTTAAATCATTGCTAAAAGTGCATTTTTTACTCATGGCTAAAAAGAGAAAAGAATTTTTATCTATAATAATTATTAAATATGTATTATAAAAATTTCCAATTTTTCATTGAAATTTTCATTGTGTTGAAATTTAATATTTTATAATTTGAATCCAATGGTAGATTGAAATAATTATCTTAATAGCTAACTATTTCTGTTGAAAAAATAATTCATAATGTTAAAAATATCAATTAATTATTGCTTACTAATTGACAACTTAGTAACTTCTATTAATAATGTCAAACAAACTTCAAATAAAAAAATATTTATCAATTTTGCAAAACAAACTGACTCAGCTAGAAGATAATCTATTTAAAGCATGAAGTGAGGAATTGTTGAATAGTCCAGCACATGGTTGAGTGACAATGGGAGGTATGCATAAAACAGAGAATATACTCTGAGCATGAGCATTTTCTCCGAGTTTATACTTCATTTTGTATGCATAAAAAGCTATGAGTTTAAACTCCAACTTCCCCTCTTTTGCTCACTTTTTGGAGTTTATACTCAGCTGGAATGACGAGTCCGCCCGATGTAACGCATTGGCTGCAAAGAAGCTGGTATGTTGAAGGGTGAATATCTGTTATATAAAGCTACCTGGGGAGAATATTTTATGATATATATGAGGATACAAATGTCCAGCCAAAACTACCGGGCTGATTGAGCTGAAATTCTCAAATTTGTAGGACCTTGGGTGAAACCTCCGTGCCACAATTATAAAATAAAAATTTGCACATGGACAGCTTTATGTTGCACTTGGCAGGGTTCGTAACTCTGAAAGTATCAGGATGTTAGTCCAGCCCAACACATGCAGGTAATATTGTTTTTAAATAATTACTTTAAATTATAGAATATAGCGGATTGGAACAGACTGACTCCTACAAATCTCCTGCAAGAGTTTCAGAATACAAACACAATAAAAACCTTCAAAAAAAATTCGAAATTCCAAAACTCTTTCATTCTAATAAACATCCTGTCAAAAAACATTGTAGCTAGCTACTCAATTATGTAATTTTTAACGGAAAAAACTAACTCATTCAAAGTAGGCTGAAATGCTTGCAGACTGCAAGCACTGTTTACTTGTAATTTTGCATATCCACGAAAGTGGAAATTTTTGACGCATTTCCTGAATTGAGCACATACTTCAACATTTGTGAGCAGAAGTATATACTCCATTTTATGCATACCACTCAATGTGTTAGCTGTGGATGCTTTTTGATCAGAATTTCAAAAATTTGTGACGAAAGAATATTTGTCACCTGACCACATATTTAATGCTGATGAGATGAGTTTATACCTTGGCATTTCAAGAAAGAAAAATGCTCCCAGCCATAAATCTCTCAAAGAGCAAATCACAGTGTTATGCTGTGGAGATGCAGCAAACAATCATAAGTTGAAACTTAACTGTGATTGGCAAGGCAAAAAATCCACGCTAATTCAAATCTGTTAATTTTCCTGCCAATTACTACAGACAAAATGATGCATGGGTGGACAAATATATTCACTGATTGGTTTCACAGCAAGTTTGTGCCTGATGTTTGATCTTTATTACACAATGAAGAGCTCTCTCAAAAAGCAGTATTGTTATTGGATCCAAATGTAGGCATTTTAATTTCTGACAAGAGTCACATCTGTGCAAAATACTTGCATGATGTTTCTCAAGCATCGGCTTCTGTGAAGCCTGTATCCCTTATTCAGTCACAAAACAAGCTTCTTCCTGATCTTGAAGAGGACTTGGTGGTTTTTCTGACAAAGATGTAAATAACTCCGAGTTGATTACGCTATTGCAGAGACTAAATGGTTTTGAGTATGTGGAGTGTGAGAATCTTAGTGAATTGTTTGATAGTGATAAGTTTGAATCTGGATTCTTGCATACGAGCGGTGATGATACTGTCAATGCAGTGGGGCAAGAGGAAGGAAAGTAAGGAGATGGCGGGGAAAGAGAAAGCAGTGACAAAAGTGAAGGGACTGAGAGTGATCAAATTGGTCACAGTATCAGTGTCTCAACAGCTGTGTTAGATTATATGGGACAGAATGGTTTTGATTATGGCAACATCGTGGCAGCCAGGAAAATATGAACATTTATTAGAAAAGATAAATGTAAATGACCCATCAAAACAAGCAAAGATTACAGAATTTTTTTGAATGGACCATTTTGAGAGCTCTTTTGTCAAACCTTTTTGTTAATGAGCATTTGAGTGTATGTTTTTAATTAAATTAATCCATTTTTTCATTATTCATTTTTTTAGATTATATATGCTTCCTCTTAAATCCATTAGGCCAGAAGATTGAGAGTTTACTGTACTTATGTTTTCAATTTGATTTTTAAATACATACATTGTGAATTTGTTTTTAGCCATAAGAGGAGCTTGTTATTTCTCACAATCAGTTTAATCAACTAATATTACTTAAACCTCCCAAGTAGGTATAGACTCCTGTTCATTGGAAATCTTTCTTATTAACTAGCTAACCATAACCTGAAGGTGCTGCAAGTGTAGTGAAGCCAACCCTCTTTAATAAAATTCCTGTTTAAGGATACTTAGGATTTTTCCTCCTTGCATCATGAATGTCAGGAAAGAAGTCATGGAAAGGAATAATTTGCCAAGTTGTGTTTTTGCTGCTATTCAAAGGAAAATCACTCTTTGATCCTAGAATATACTTTAAGTAAGAATACCTGTCTCCCTGTATGTGTGTGGTCCTACTGATTGATAAAATATTATTATTTATAATAATAATCTTGTATTTTGTATTATGTATAATGCCATTGTTTTATTTAAATTATATACCAAAAATATTTTGTCCAAATCTGTTTCTTTACCAGAGAGGGAGTGCAGGTTTATGGATTTGGAATTTTCATATTAGTTATACTGCCCTCTGCATATGTAATGCTCAATTCCAGTCAACTAGATGCTCTTCTTCCATATCGAAGCCTTAGGATCTTGACTGCAGGGGTTTTCATAATGTTGTCTTGGCAATAATTGCTACATCAGCAGTTTTTATTATGTCTTACATTTTGAGTCCTTTATTCTTTCAAGAAAAGGGAATAATTACAATTGGCTTGCCTGATATGAGTTATTCATTTTATTTTTTAAGAATTATATGGTCTTTCTTTTATACTAGGGTGACCAGATTCTTAGGAGTCAAAACCGGGACAATGAGGTCTAAAGAAGAAAATCTGGGACATGACCAGTATAACGTGAATTTTCTTATATTTTTAATTTTATATACTAATTAAATTAATAGTAAAAAACTTCACAAATTTATGCCTGTCTGTCTCATTCAAATTTTTTTTATTTTTATTCATTGAAAAAATCTTGAAAACTCATATACTTTAAAAACACGGAATAATTGTTTTAACATCAAGGTTGTTTCATTTATCAGACCATACAAAATTTATTTTTGATATTTTCTTTCTGCATGTGCATTATGTGCCTGAAACATCAACAAAAAGCTACACAATTTCTCAATCGCTGTGGTCTGTTCTTGAAATTCAAATGTCGAAAAATAGAAATCCCAACGATTGAAACAAGATTAAATATGCCAGTCAACTTTCCTTTGATTAATCTTTTGAAATTTCATTTTATTGGCATTTAAATTTCATTTAATATTATCTATCGAAGGAACGGTGGAGGGAAGAAAGAAAAAAGGAAGAAGAAGAATTAAAATGCTGGATATTCTAAGGGAGGGAGGAGGGTATGGGGAGATGAAGAGAAGGGCACAGGATAGAAAAAGGTGGAGGAGGAGCACCTGAACCTGCAGATATGCAGAACACTATTTATTTATTATATAAGATTCATTGTTTATAATTATTTGCATGCAGTTTGTATTTCTTTCCAAAATAGAATGCTTTTTTTTAACGGTATCCGGTTAATGCGTTTGAATACATATAAGGGTTCAACCAATTTTTCCAGATTCTAGGTATTGATATTGTTTAAATACTTAATCTTAAAACAATTCAATTTTTTCTCTGGAAAATTGTCTTCAATTATAATTTTTTAACAATGAGTACAACAATTTTCCTCAATTTGTACTTTTAAAATACCATTCGTCTCTTTTACATATATTAGTACTTATTGTAAGATAGTTTTACGATTTTTTTGTTTTGCACATTTCCTTGTTAAATAAACAACTATACTATGCATAATATGTATGCTTGTGTGGAAAAATGACAGTAAATTACAGCAGCTTCTCTTGTAAAATAAAAAACCTTCAGTGCTTAAAATATTTTCAGCATTTGCTCAATAGATAAAAGCGCAACGGAGAGTTGAGCAAAGACATTGTCGTCGGAGGCGAGTATTTTGCAGATACGAGCACGTTACAAATGATTTTATTAAAAAATCAATTATATATGCAGCATGAGGTTTTTTTTGACATTTTCCAATATAATGTGATTCCGATTGAACACATTTATGATATTTAGCAGTGAGGAGATTTTGTAAGGCAGAAACGAAAAATCTGGGCCAAATAGGT
Source organism: Tanypteryx hageni (assembly GCA_028673005.1). Lineage (NCBI taxonomy): Eukaryota > Metazoa > Arthropoda > Insecta > Odonata > Petaluridae > Tanypteryx > Tanypteryx hageni. Next base: position 14,579,913 of record CM054117.1, read on the forward strand.
GTCCCGAAGAATTTTCTAGGGACACTGGGACGTTAAGTCAAATTCCGGGACTCTCCCAGAATTTCCAGGACTTCTGGTAACCCTAGGTTATACTCATTAAATCAATTTAGAACAGCAATTTCTAGGTGTTGAATAAAAATAAATATGGCAACATTCAAGCCTGAAAACCCTCTTAATTATACATTTATTGCTTATGTATGGACTACATTTTTGTTACACCATTTATAAACATCTATACCTCTATTTAAAAATTTGGAGCACCGCACTAGGAAAAGGTATTATTTCTGCTGATTCCTAACACTTGAATTGAATCTAGAAAATTATAAACAAGGTAAATTACTTGGCGGAAGTGAGGTGATTATTTTTAGAATGTCAAATCAGGGCTTAAATAGCTTCTATCTCTGAATAACATGTCATAATAGCATGCTTTTCATACCATTGACTTACAATTATTGAAGATAATTTTTAGATGATATTGCTATTAATTTTTTCTATTTTATATTATAACCCAAGAAGATAGAAGTGATTTCCGAGGCTGATATTTCATTAATGCTTTTGTAGAATCCGCCATTTCAAGGACCTACTGGATTGATTCCTGTGAACTTGATAACCAAAGTGAATGGTAACTGTGATGTAAAAAATAAAGACTGCTATTTCAGAAGTTGACATAAAGTCAGACTCTTGTATGTCATCTGACTTGCTTTCAGAAGGTATCATTAAAAAATATTTTTTAGCTGTTGCTTTTTGCTTAACAAAATTTTATTTTTAGATCAGGACTATAAATCTATTATTAGAATCTAATATGTTATTAAATACAGGCAGTTGTATTATAATTATAAAAAACAATAATGAAAAATATATCCTGCTTTTTAAGAAAATATTTTAAATATGATATGAAAAACTTCTGAAAAGATTTTCTAGCCAACAGAAGCAACTGAATCTGAAGATTAACTAAGTAGCATAACAATTATTTTCACTCAGGCTTTTATTCAGATTCAACAGTTGAAGAATCTTTAGATTGCTGTGCAAAATATGATAAAGCAGGGCATCTTTGTTTTGTGTTGGTTTTTCCAAATAGTATCAAAAGTGGAGGTCTCAGAGAAGGGCATTGGCTGTTAACAAGGAAATATTGCCTCCCAGCTAGGAAATTCATTGAAGAATCTGGGATTCCTTGTGGCGGATCTAGGGGAGGGGGGGCGATGGGGCAATCACCCTCCCCTTAGACGACCCGATTCCCTAAACTTGGTACATTCTTAAATTAATTTTGCACAATATTCCTTGTTTCTACAAGGAAGATTAAGACTGTATGACAAGGGAAAAATAGATTCTGATAGATTTTCAAAATGTGTGGTCATTGGCAGAAGTGGAATCAAGAGGGGGAGGGGTAATTGAGGCGATCACTTCTCCCTTGGTAAGTGTCTGGATCTGCCTTTGCTCACAGGTCATGCCCAAACTCTCATCTTGTGTGTTTTTATCCTCTCCTTTCCAACAAAACCACTTTGTTTGTTATCAGAGCTGGGCCGATGGGTGAGTCAGTGAGGCGACCGCCTCAGGCGCCAAATTTAGGGTATAATGAAATTTTTTTCAAATGGATGTCATGTATTTTTGGAAGACATATTTTTCCTGTTTTTTAATTTAATGGTAATGAAAATGACCTTTTTCTTTGTGATACAGTATCGTCAGGTACAAATTTAAAGAGAGCCAACGTTTTCCTTCAGGCTTTAAGGATAGGCCAACATCACATACACACAAGAAATGTAAGTGTAAATGTTCTAAAATATACACGCATTTCAGGATTGAACAGTCATGCATTGGGTGTTGGCAACCCTATCTTTAGCTCGCCTCAACAGTGATGCTTGCATCAACTATGACGTATCTCTGGCTCCTAACGGCTCGGTTGGTGACCATAGAGGTGGTACTGTACATACTGGTGGTATTTACCCCCATCTGCAAATTCAAAAAAAGTATCGATTACTGATGAACCTTACTTTGTCTGCAAATGCTACAGAATTGCTTTCATCTGAAATGCTCTGTCTGCGCAAATGATAATCTACAAAATTGGTTATTGTATTCCATTCATAAAATTGCTGTATATTGCTTTTGCTGTCTAGTTGTTCAGAATGGATCACAGAAACAATGGCCTATCATTGGTTTCTGTGATTGGAAAAAACTGTAATGAGCTTTATCTTTTCATGAAACTTCCAAAATCCACATTGACACTTTAGAAAATGGAAAGAACTAGACATTAGATTAAAAAACCATAAGGTGATAGATGCTAAAACATAGAGATTACTTTCAGAAGAACAGGAATGGTGGCACAATTTATTGGAGAGGTTGATGGCTACATATCTTAAGGTGTTTGTCCACACAGTGCTTGGATATACGTTGTTCTTAAGACAGGTTGTATGTAAACAATAACAGTAACTTCCTTAAACTCCTTGAACAAATGGCAAAGTTTGATCCAAATATGAACGAACATGTTCGAAGAGTTATGAATAACATTAATATCACAAAATACGAATTGAGTTGATCGCAAGTATGGCGGAAAAAATAAAACATTATCATCCTCATTAAGAATGCAAAGTACTATTCGATAATTGTTGATTGTATTCCTGATAAGAGTCATGTGCAGCAATTATCATTAGTTATTTGAACTGTAACAAAAGACTAGAAAACCTGCAAACATGTGAACATTTTATTTGCTTTACTCCTGCTGCAGATGCAATGGGAGCTGGTTTGATAAATGTAGTTTTGAAAGAACTAGACACGTTAGGACTGCCTTTGAAGGATATGAGGGGCCAAGGGTATGACAATGGAGCAAACATGAATGGTCAGGACTTGGGACTTCAAAGTATAATCCCAGAGCATTATATGTTCCTTGTGCGTGTCATTCTTTAAATCTAGTTGTTAATGATGTTGCTTCTTCTTTGGGTGACATAATAGGATTCTTCTCAGTAGTTCAGAGTTTGTTCGTGTTCTTCAGTTAATCTGCCAGCAGATGGGGCATACTAAAACAACGTTACTTCACTAATTCTTAAACCAGTTAGCGCGAGTTGATGGGAAAGCCATATAGATGCAGTGAAACCACTGCAATACCAACTCTCACAAGTATACAATGCTTGGATAAAAATTTCTATGGATCAAAATTAAAATAATTCGGTAAAATATGAAGCAACTTGCTTGGCTACCAAAATTTTCACTTTCAAATTCGTCTGCAACTCTCATTTGGAATAAATTCTACTTAAAGTAAACATTGTTTCAAAATTGCTTCAAATCCCTCAACTGGATTTATCTGAATGTATTAAAGTCATTGATAAAACTCACATTTTTTAAAGAATATCGCTTGACTGGATTTGAAGAAGTTTTAGCCACAGGAAAGGAAATTGCTGAAGTATTAGATATTGATGCCATATTTGAAACCGAAGCTAGATTAAGAGTGCGGTGCAAACAATATTTTTTCCTGAAGAAAATAATCAAGCCAATCCAAAAGAATATTTAAATTTTTAAAACATTTTTTGCTAGATGTTGTGGTTAATTCTTTAGAAGAAAGATTTTAAAGCTTAAATAAGCTCAGCGAAATATTTAAAATGCTATATGACATTCATAGTATAAAAAATATGGATTTGGACTTCCTCATGTAAAACTGCAGCAACATTTGAATTGCACTAGCAGATCGAGAAGATATGGATGTATGGGATGGAATTAAGAAACGAATTATAGCATCTTTCCACATATTTATCCCCTGGAATGATTCCGTTGTACATACTGAACTACATGGATTCAAATGATTTGGTCGCTATTTTTCCAAACATGTTGGTATGTCTAAGGGTATTCTAAACTCTGGCAGTGCCAGTTGCAAGCGGTGAGAGGATTTTCTTTAAATTGAAATTAATTAAAAAGTACCCTAGGACAACTACAAGCCAGGAAAGATTAGTAGGTTTAGCTTTATTGTCCATTGAAAATGAACTGGCAGACTCATTAGATTATTTGTATGTAATTGACACTTTTACAGAGTTAAAATCTCACTGAGTAGATTTTTAAAAATTTCTCTTTTGAATATGTAATGTTAGATGGTTCATGTTTTTGTAAAATGTATACATGCATGTAAAAATTTTAATTAATTTATTTTACACTTTTTGCGCATAAAGCATAAAAAAATAAAATGTAATTGATTATGTAATCATTTAAAATTCAAGAGATGCCATATCTTGTCTCGCTTCAGGCACAAAGTATTTGGGCCTGGCCCTGTTTGTTATGGATAGAAAAAGCAGAGATACATTCCTGCCTAAATCTGTGATTTTTTTAGGCCATCCATCAGAAGTCTGGTGGAGCATAAAAGTGAGTGAATTTGTTCCTCATTTTGACCTTATCCCTATTTCGACATCACTCTTACCTGAAGCTCTAGTGCACTTTTTTAAATATTCGCCTGTCCTTTCATCAGGTCTTGCTCTCATAAATGTTCTTCCCTTCTTTATGTTTGATGTCCAGCATATTATCACAGCAGTTTTGCATCAGTTGATGAATGGATGTTTTACCCCTCATTCCTCTGTTACAATTGCTAAATATGTAATTATCCTAAGATTGTTATCCTTAGGAGCCAGTTTTTATCTACTTTTATGAATATGTAGGTACGAAAAAGGCCTTGGGCACAAATGTTACTTACCAGGATCAAGTTGTCTTATTTTATACTAATAAAATTTTATCTACAAAGCCATAAAGGTAATACTTATTTTTTAATAACTTTTATATTAACATCTATTTGGTAATTTTTATATTTGTGCTCTTGTATTAAAATACCAAAGAATGTTGAATAACTCAAAAATGACAATCTATTCTTTCAGTTTTAATTAGACTGACCCCTAAAGAGGCATATGGGTAATCACCATGTAATATAACATCTGAGTTCTATTTCCATGACCGTTTAATTCTTCCATTTGAATAACATAGGAAGAGATGCAGCATATTCATGATTTGCACTATAAAATTACTGAAAATAATTGTACAATCTTGGGAGGAACTGAAGAAGCCCTAAAAGAATGAAAATTCATTTTCCTGCCATTGATTTTCAAATATGTGTCAATTTGATGCACAGATTTCTTTTGAACTCAAAAATTTTACGTTTTTTTTTTAATGAGAAAACTGTGTGTCTTCAGGGGAAGCCACATTGTTGCTGATTTAACAAATTATGTACGTAGTATATTATGTTGGATTAAATGGAAGACGAATAATATTTCGTGAATTTACATCTGTTACCACTGGTAGTTAGGTTTAACTGAACAAAGTATGAATGTATAAATATGGAATTAATACGCTCTATTTAAAATGTGATCATAAATTTTATATAAAATAAACCCTGGCCTAGTCTATTTCATGCTTTCTTGAGTGAGATCTCTTGATGGGATAGAGATCACGAAACTAGAGAGCAACATAGTCATTTAGGATAGGGTCTGTAACCAAAGTGCTTTGGCAGATCTAGAAAGACTTCGAGCTTCACCAAAGGTCAATGCAAATAATGTATGCTAAGTCCGTTTAGGCCAGTGATTCCCAACGGGGGCGTTTAAGAATTTTGAGAGGGCATTTGCTTTGTAACACCAATTTGGGGGGTGATATGACCATTTAGAGGATGTTTTTGAAAAGAATTTCTGTCATTTGCAGTTATAATTTTACAGTGAGTTCTGAGATTTTCTATTTATAAACAACAGTTAATTCAGAATAGTTAATATGTAGTTCTTTTGTTAGAAAAGTAAGAAAGTCCCACATTACACTGCCATGTTTTCGACTTATTGCAAGAAGTTCCTTTGTTGTTTTTCTGTCTCTAGATTGCCAGCACCATCTACCAGTGCATGACATTTATTAGGCTGTTTTTTCTGTGTAGTTGTAATGCAATCACATGTTTACGTGTTAACCATGCCTACATGTGCGCTCTGAAAGTTTTGAACAGTGAGTCATAAGGCATGTGTGCTCTTTGCGATATCTATTGCTATATTCAGTAATCCTCATTTCCAACCTAAATAATTGTGTTAGTATGTAGTGTAGTGTAATTGTGTTTACTGTTTATGTACTATGTAGTACTAAGAAGAAATGCCGGCAATATTTGGTGGAGTATATGAAATTTGGGTTCATCACTTCGGACACAAATCAACAATTACCAATGTGCTTGCTGTGCGAACATGTTTTTTCTAATGAAGCAATGAAACCATCAAGGCTTAGTGAACATTTAATGAAGAAACATGCTGACATAGTGGTTAAAGATGTGACATATTTCCATGGTTCAAAGGAAAAATTTGAAAAACGAAATACTGTTTGGAATGCTTAAGAAAAGTGTGAATCAGATGGATAAAGGGCTCATTGTTTCTTGTGGTAATAAATTTGGTAAGCCACACAATATCGGAGAAACATTGATATTACCAGCTGTAAAGGAGGTTGTTAGCACGATGATGGAACGAAATGCAACTGACGTCATTTCATTAATCCCATTAAGTAACAACTCTGTAGAAGGATTAATGAGATGGCAAATAACATTGAAAATGAACTATGCATAGACCTAAAAACAAATGAATTTTTGTTACAACTGGATGAAAGTACTTTGCGTGATAATGAAGCAGTCGTAGAAGAATTGCTATTTTCCAAATTGCTGAGAACAGACACCAAAAGTTTTTCAATATTTCAAGTTGTCGATCAATATTTTACAGAGAAAAATTCCGTATGCTAATGTTATCACATGCGCAACTGATGGAGCGCCAGCTATGATTGGCCATCAGAATGGTTTTATAGCCCATTTGAAAAATTCAGTACCTGGTGTTTCATTGTGTTGTCCATAGGCAGCATTTAGTCACTAAACATCTTTATGATCGTCTCGATAAATCATTGAATGTTATCATCAATACCATTAATAAAATAAAGGCTCATTCCTTCAACAATTGTTTGTTTCATCAACTGTGCCATGAAAATGAAGAATTTGAGCAGCTTCTGTTACACGTATAAGTCAGATGGCTTTCAAAAAGAAATTGCTTGAAGCAATTTTACAAATGAAAAATTAAGTGTTGAACTTAAAATGCTATGAAATGACGCAGCATATCTTTCAGATATATTCAAGAAGCTGAATGAGTCTTTCACGGGCCACATCTGGCCCTGATTGCATCCAGTTTCCTTACTCTTACAGATGTAGAAGCGGCCACTAGATCACATAATAGGGTGGGGGCATTGAAAAATATTATTTGACAAAAGGGGGCATCGGCCTTGAAAAGGTTAGGAACCGCTGGTTTAGGCAGTCTTGTAAGACTACACAGTCATCAGATAAATGAATAACATTAAAAGTTTTATGGTCATCCACATAAAGAAGTTGATGTATTGGTTTAATATGGAATCCAATATAATTTATAAACAAATTAAATAAGTAAATGAGAGAAAAAAAAATTCACTTTGTAAAAAACACGACTTGGGTTTTTACTAAATAAAGTGGGGAATTTTTTAGTGTGATTTTTATTTATTTTTCATTTTAATTATGCAACTCCACAAATTTATGGCAAAACAAATATTAAATTAAATAATTTTTTTTGTTATATTGTTCATTTTGAATATCAAGTTAACACATGTAAAAGTTCATTCTAGACTTCTTATTTTCCTCTATATTGGATGAGTGAGGAGAGGAGGGACCGGGTAAAGCAGTATGCTCAGGCTGCCAATTACCCTTGGGTCACCCTGTATGAAAGCAGCCTTCAATCCGAGAAACATACCATCAACAACATAAAAGTTACAGATAATTTTTTAAATTTTCAACACCAATGTCTGTATTCCTCAAAAATCATTGCAATCCACAGTTGCAAAAATGTTCCAGTTCTCTCAGCAAGGTTATAAAATAGGAAAGGCAGATGAACCCTAAGCAATGGATCTGGGATGGCTACTTTCACATAAAGATGGTTCTCTATTCAATCCTAGGTTGCAATATCTTTTAGTGTTAAACCACTGAACCCTGTAATTGCGGAGGTAATATCATTTCATTTACATTTTCAACGTGATTTGCATCTACCCTAAGTCAAAAAAATCTACATTATATTCTATGTAGTAATCAAATATAATTCAACATAAAAATATATATCTGAAGCTTGTTTGGATGGTTGAGAATGGTAATAAATGCAATTTTTTTCAAAAAGGAACATATTTTCAGTTCTGATTCACTTTGTTCAACTCTTGGGCTTTTTTCAGTTCTTTATTGAATGATCCCTTTAGAGAAAGAATTTTTTTAAACTTTATTGTAAGGAGTAAAATTTTTTAATATTGATTAATTGAAAATTGTCAACAACTGTGAATGATCTTCATGCTCACAGGTTGATGAGTCATACTTGAGTTATCCATTGTGCCTAGAGTACTTGTGGTAACTTGCATCCTCCTGGCACTACATTGCTGTTGAACCTGTTCACACATTCCATAACTTTGAAATGGTCATTAACATGCCTCCGAGAATGAGTGAGCAAGTATTTGGAAAACCGACTTAAATATATCGAATCAAGAGGAATTTACCATTTTTTACCAGTTTTTTCTTAAGTTGACTGAAAAATCCTTATTATAACTGTGGCTGAAGATGCCTATCTCCTCTTCTGTTGACCATAAATAAATGAAAACAGTGCATAGTAAACTGTGAAATTCAATATATTTTTGTAACCAAAGTGTTTACATTGTTCTCTCCACAACTGGTTACATTTAGATTACTAATTAAGGAAAAGAAAGAAAAAGAAGTAAAATAAGAAGTTATTCAAACTTTTTCATCATCCCATGATCAATGAAAATTATGTAAATAATACATTGATTGACTCCATAACTAAAAATGTTTATTTAAGCTTTGAGCAGGAAGTAAGAACTGATGTGCCAATAATGAAAATTAGTGAAAACTGAAGTCACCATTTTTAACAAATACTTGGAAGGATTTGCAAGAAAAATTTATTAAGCACAAATTTGTCTCATGTGTAAAAAGTTACACAGACTGATACAATTCATTATATATTTGTCATTTACTAGATATATCTGTAATATGCTGGTTATTCATGAATAAATAATTAAGCAGTTTGTTGAAAAACATGACATTTATTGACAGCAGAATAAATATAAAAAATTCTTGTGAAGAGATGAATTCTGGAAAATTCCCCAATCCAATCCTGGACAATTCGAGCTTTGTTTGCGGATGCTGAATCCTGGTGAAACATCCATTCTTTGTAGTCTTGCAGAGCATATGAAAGCAGTTCTTCCGAAATTTGTTCTCTGTAGATCTCTTCATCGATTCCGAATCTCTCCTTGACCCTTCCTGGAGAGCATTTATCTGCTAACTAATTATTCTTTATAATATACTACGATTTTTCTGTTTAAAATTTTCTCAAAACTCTAAAAGTTGCAAAGACTTTTATCAGAGCATAAAATAATTGTATCTCCATGTTTATTTAAGTTTTAAAAAATTTAACGGTACTACATATTGAATTCAGCAAAGGATTGGAGTGGAGTTTTGGCATTGCGAGTGATACCAGCCCAGGCCATGACCAAGTTCATTACTAATAAAAATTTCAGAAATCTGAAATCAAAATAATTTAAGTGAATCTGAAAGAAGAGATATGCTACTAGTGTTCTCTAGATTTTTGGCAATCATTTAAGAGATACAGCTATACTCATCCGTATCTTATTAAAGGATCTCTTCGAAGTTGCAGCTTTTTTTGGTTCATGTCATGCTGTCATCCTTCAGTTCCATGCATGCCTTGCTAGGTTTGGTTTGCTGGTAATTGGATGCAGAGCGGCCGGGGATAGGCAGGTTGCTTATTTGGAAGTCACCTCCAGAGCTGGCATGAAGATCTAACTGTGGTAACTTGTCCAACATATTTGGAAATAGAAATTTAGTATGCAATTAAGAGAATAATCAATATATTTATCTGGCAGATAGCCATATTTCATTATTTATTACATTTAGTTCTATATTGATAGCAGTGGTATAGCCAGGATTTGACCAAGGTGGGGGTTCAGGTTCAGAGCTATGTACCGGATGGGGGGAGGGGGGGTTATCACGCCAGAGGTGAAAAATGTTTACTTTATTTAATGATTTACACACTTGCTCCATAAACCCCTATACAAACTCAGATTTTTTTGTTAAAAATAAATAAATTGTGTTGAATCACCAAATTTAAAAATTTTCTTAAAAAATTGAAATTTGTGGGATTTATAATTAATGAACTTAATTATTTTAAAAGCAATGTTTTTTACAGATTTTAAAATAAATTTTCCTTTATAAGAGGGGTTGCAAACAAAAAATATTTCAAAACTTTCATAACAACAAATTTTCTAGTCTACAATTATTTCAGCATTTTTTAGTTCATGATATTATATTTGTATTAAGTATATATATACATATATATATAATTATGTATATATTATTATAAACGAAATTATTTTTCTATTAATTTATAATGCTGACAATTTGTATTGAAAATTTATGTACACATGACTCCATATGAGACAAATTAGTGTTGCAAAGATATATTCTCTGTTAATAAGTTTACCTAGATATGAATAAAACTTCCTATTAAAAAACACATTTTTTTGACATCAAACAGTAAGCTAATTTATAGTGATGAAAAATATAGCTGGAATTTATTTTATTGTTTTATATATAATATAAGAATCAAGTTTTAAAAAACTTGCCAAATATTCTACATATTTTCTTGGTATTCAGAGCACAAAATTTAATCTTCTTTTTTTCTTGGCTAGTTGATCAATTATTTCATCTTCTGCAGGAATTAAATTTCTACATAGGTATATTAAAGCAAGGCCATTCAAACGGGCATCACCTGTAGAGTTTCGCAAATAGGTTTTTTAGAGATGAGAATGATTGCTTAGGTTTAGTGGTAGAGACAAGTAACGTATATTAATTAATTATTATTATATTATTAATTAATATAAATATATTAGGATGTAGACTAGATTCACAGATTTCTAAGGCTTCCATGGCAGTTTTAGGGAGATTCTTTGTTTGTCGAGCTAAATAATGATACTGCATTTTTAACTTAACAGCTGCTGCCTCAGCATCACAGTTTTCATGATTGTGGTAAAACTGCACCAATTGTTTCATACTATTTAATTGTACTTCAAGGTTCTTAGGCAGTAAGGATAAAATTAAAAAAAAATATTTTTATACATAAGAAAACATTCTTCCAGACTAGTTTGAAATGCAGTAAGAAATGGACTGTACAAAGAAATTCTATAGTAATCTACATCAGTGGAAACATAAACAGTACATCTATTTGTTTGATACATTGTAACTCGTGGACGTGATAGATTAATACCATGCTTTTCAGAAATTACATTTGCCTGCTCAAGGATCTTCCCAAATTCTTCATCAGCATTTGATCTCACATCTTCAGCATAGTTTAGAGCTCCTACTAAATCTAAAGTTTCTTTTTCTAGAAAGCACACAGCTCTAAAATGTAATTAAAAATTTGTTTTAAAGTCAGCAAAGAAATTATAAATTGTGGTTGGCATATGGCTGCATTCAGTAAAGTTGCTCCTGTTGCTGATTTCTTACCACGCTACTGTTCAATTATATCTAGAGCTAGGTGCACAGCATCTTGGAGTTGGTAGAATGTATCTACAGAGTCATGTCTTTCTATCCATCTTGTTGCACAAAATTGTTTCAGTTTTTCAATGTTGATTCCCGGGCAAACTTTTTCAATTGCCTCAGTAAGTATGGCTTCTCTGAGAGGTGTGTTAAAGAACACATATGCTTCTTTTATGATACCCATACAATTTTTAATATAAGAAATTTTACATGCAATTTGAAATAGCTAAATTTAAACTATGAGCCACACAGTGAATATAAATTTCAGTAGAAATTACAAGCTTTACATTTGCTTGCACTCCAATGAACTCTCTGCTCATTGCAGCAGCGCTGTCATATCTCTGACCTCGCATTTTCTCCATGTTAACACCTTAAGAATTCAGGCGAATTGGTATGGAAGGTTCCCTTTTTTAGGAAAGTAAAATATCAAAACTTTGCGAGAATCGAGGTTTGTCAATTATTTTCAAATAGTCATTGGTGTGATACCAGTCGCAGTAGTTACTCCTTCAGAAACTCATTAGAATAAGTGCATAGCATATTTAAAGAGACCGTAATCCAAATACTGACTAGTGGGATCCCTCTAGTCCAATGATAGGTCATGCTTATTGGCATTCTCACCCGCAAAATATGTGTTAACCTTGCTAATACACGGCCTTGCTGCATAGATGATCAGCACGGTTTTTGTCCCATATTTACATGGCTTTCTTTGTTACTATTTCATTAATTATTTTTACTAATAAGTTCAATTTTTTTCTCACTGGATGTCATAGTTGTAATAAAAACAGGCAAAAAAATAATAACAACAAATAATGTTTTCTTTTCAAATTTAAATTTTTCATATTTTTCAATAATCAATAACAAAAAAGTTAAAAATAATAAATACATAAGTAATAAAAATAATTTTTCCATTTTCTCATGGGGGGTTTCAACTCCATAAACCTCCCCCTTGGCTATGCCTCTGATAGTGATAGAAATAAACAGGCTCACAGACTTCCTAGCCCACCCAAAGAGGTGCTGTGAAATAGGGTCATTTCTCCTTTTAAGAATGGAGGGGTTTGCCTCCAATGTGCGACTGTAATTGCCCGGGCAGCAGTTTCAACGAGAGCCTTATGGAAACCATGTTAGAGCAATCGTGTGACAGGTGCCTCCAAGGAAAGAAAGAAAGAGGACAGCACTCTTACATCATCACAAAATGACCATTAAACACTCACTTCACACTTGCTGGCTGGTTGAGAGATGCAAGGAGTTCCCTCGAGGATGAAGCTTCGAGACAGACAGGCCTTAAGTAAGGGGAGGAGCGGGGAAGTGGAGAATGCGAACATTCATGGAATGATAGGGTGATTGGCAAAGGGAAAGCAGGAAGAGGGGCGGGTCAGGAGCGAGGGTTCCGGTGGATAGGGGGGAGGGGGAAAACGCAGGGTGTGCCGGTCCTGAAATGGGTAAAGGATAAATCCAAGATTAAGTGACGGAAATCCGCGTCAAAGAAATTAAAGTGCTCGAAATTAGAAGCATAAAATACAATTTAAAAAAGTTAATTTAAGTAAATAGATTAAGTGTTAATTGTACGATTACAAATCGTTCAACTGTTGTACCGATTAGTTTCAAGTTTTATCAAAATATATGGTGGAATAAAAGTTTTGGAAAATAAAACGAGATCAAGTGCAAAACTAAAAGGTCTTACCTCTCCGTTGATTTTGCATCCCTTTCTCTTCGAAACGCGGGATTCTTCCGACGATCTTGAACTGGAAATCAATCTCCCTCTATCAACTTCTCTAAATTCGTGCGAATTTAACTTGCGCCACGAAATTTTACGAAATACTTTCGACAATGCGACTACGCTGTCTTGGCGGCTTCTTCGGACGAATATCTTCATTCTTCTGAGAAAGTTATTCCGCCCCAAAGCTTTTTACGAATCTCTCCCAGTCTCCAAAGACTCGACGAGTACTCAGAAATCGGGCGTCTTACTGTTTCCGCGCCTTTTCCTCTATGGCGAATAAGCCGATCTATTCCTTCTTTTCTTGTCGAGGCTGTAGTTATTTAGGCTGGTAACGTCTTCTCTCGTGGTGGATAAATGACTGGCCGACCCATCAAGTTCAAAAAGTTCTTTATTGACGATTTACGTCATACATGTTATGGCCCTTTGTATCAGTGTTGGAAAACGTTACGCGTAACGTAACGTAATTATATGGATTAACGTAACGAAAAAAGTTAACGAAATTTTTATAATAACTGTAACGGAAAACATAACGAAAACGAAAAAATAAATTTCGTTATTTCGTTTACAGACGGTAAAGGCTGGTTCACACTGGAGGGACGGATAAATGACTGGCCGACCCATCAAGTTCAAAAAGTTCTTTATTGACGATTTACGTCATACATGTTATGGCCCTTTGTATCAGTGTTGGAAAACGTTACGCGTAACGTAACGTAATTATATGGATTAACGTAACGAAAAAAGTTAACGAAATTTTTATAATAACTGTAACGGAAAACATAACGAAAACGAAAAAATAAATTTCGTTATTTCGTTTACAGACGGTAAAGGCTGGTTCACACTGGAGGGACGGTCGCGGAGAGGGCGCTATTTAGGGACAGGACTATTTTTGCGGAGACCATTCACACTTGTAAGTTAGGCCTCGATCGCCGACAAGACCACCTCTAGGTGGTCTTGTCGCGGCACGGTCGCATTTCGTTTTATGGATTCCCCTAACCAGCTCACTTCTGCTGTCACCGAAGATTGCCGATAGTAACCGAAGAGGCTAGAACTAGAAAGGGTTTGGGACAAAACTTGCCTCCTCGAGTAAAGGAAAATGACATCAAATACTTGGAAAGCTTTGAAATGTGGACTTGGAGGAGAATGCTGAAGATAAAATGGACAGATAGGATGAAAAATGTTGAAGTGCTACGAAGAGTAGGAGAGAAGCGAATGATTATACAGACTATTAGAAAGAGGAAGGCAAACTGGGTTGGTCATTCCCTGAGGAGAGAGAGTATGATTAAAGAAGTGTTGGAAGGAAAACTAGATGGGAAAAGGGAAAGAGGTAGGAAAAGGTTTCAGCTCATTGACGATTTGAAAGGGAAAGAGAGTTATCAAGATATGAATAGGACAGCGGAAAATAGGAATATATGGAGAACCAGGTTTAACCATGAATAATCATGGACCTGTCTACGGACAGAATACCTATGATGATGATAGTTTTGCATTAAAATGGTAAAATAAAATAAATTTAAAACGATAAAAACAATTTTAAAGGTTTGATTAACAAAATGTAAATCTTACATTTACAATTTAGAATGTTGAGTGATATTTTAATATTTGTTTGTATAAGTATTTCGAAAACAAATGGGAAGTGATTAAGTCAAACGTTCGCAAGATATAAAAATACTTGTCTGAAGTTCAGATTGCAGATGATCAATAGCTTCATTCATTTCGGAATAAAAATACAGCTAAATCCCATTTTTGTGGTTTCGATTCATTCCGTAATAACGGATTTTTAGAAAAAAAACGGTGTAAAATTTAAATATTGTTATTGTAATAATATAATAATTGGATTAAATGTAATAGCCCTATTATAAACAAATCATTATTTTTATTAAAATAGTTGAGAGATACTATTCAACGTATTTTCATCCGCATTTTTATCGATCGCCCGGACTGGTTTAGTATCGGTAGTCCGCCCCTGTTCACGGGTCTATCTTGCATAAAATAAAAGACTATGTAAGTTGAAGGAGTCATTGTGTTAAATTTACAAGACGAACAAACAGTTACTCTCTAGACTATTGCTAAGTAATTGGCACCCACCGAGTAACATGAAGACAAATGTGTCGATTCACATTACGTCTTCTGACATATTCCTCGTATCGGCAACGTGTTTTAAAAATTTCATTATTAAAATACAGTAAAACTCGCTTCTAACGAACATGAGGGTTTTGGCCGCTACATCCGAGGCGTCGCTCTAACCGAGTAATCATATGCAATTTGTATTTACGATACATATACATAAGTGCATACGTGTCGAATAATGTTTACAGATACATTTTACAAAATACATATTTACGGAATATTCATATTTTTAATTGACATATTCATTGTATTGAGTGATTTTTAAAATACGTAGTATGCATGTAGTCTGTCATTTTAGTTGGTTTTTCTTTGATAGTTCTTCTTCTGCCGCTTTTCTTATTTTTTTAATAGAAAAAAACACTGTCACTAACAGAGTTCGTTAAATAAAAATTTAATAAGCGTCTTAAAGTCTTGTAGAATTTATCGGCCTCTCACATTAGTTAATGGCTCGTCTTCTTTATCTTCTTCTTCGTCCTCGTTCTCCTCCTCCGTGCATCCAGCAATAACCTCGCTTACAGCCGGAACTTCATGTTAGGTTAACCCTGATGAAATCCTCCGTATCTTTTCCTATTCGTTGCCTCCGATAGTTTACACCAGGATTGGATATGCCATCAAGCACAGTAAACGTTTTTGATGCCTGGCCGCCGTCGATCGCGTTGATGATTTCCTTCAGCATTAATTTCCTGTAGTGAGATTTAAATCTCCATATCACGCCTTGGTCCATTGCCTTTAGCGTAGCGGTCGTGTTTGAAGGTAGGTGATCCAAAGAAATGTTGGTTAATTCCATCCTGGGATGAGCGGTGCAGTTGTCCGCAAGAAATAGAATCATTCTTTGTTTTGTACATCCCACCCCCTCAAGTGTTCACCAAAACTATCAAACCTCATCCACGCTTTTTTGTTTGCCTCATAGACAACTGGATGAGACAACGTTTTTGAAGCAGCGGGGATGTTTCGATTTTCCAACGACAAGTAACTTTCTCTTGTTTGTTCCCGTCATGTTTGCGCAGACCAGGACCGTTAGACGTTCCTTTGACTTCTTCCCACCTTTGCATGCTTCTCCTTTGGAGGCCCAGGTTCGGTCTGGTGTTAGACGATAAAAGACACCCGTCTCATCCGCGTTGTAGTCGTCCTCGTCATTGAAATTTCGTCGAATCTCGGAATACACGTTCTCCAGCCAATGCCGTGAATGAAGATTCGCCGCAAACTTCTTCACCGAAATGGCCTTAAAGCGATCGAGTCACCCGTTGCCGCACTGAAAATCACTGTATCCAAGTTCTCTAGCTAGTTCCTCTGCCTTTGCTAGTAAAATAGGACCATTCATCGGCGTATTCTAGCCTAGGTTTTCTTTTTCGCATTTTCTGAAATCAAGAGGGATTGCTATAGAAGTGCGTGAAGAGAAAAGACAGCTTCCAGATCAGTGGATTTTGAAATGAAGGCGAAGTAACTCCGAGGAATATGTACATACATATTTTTTACCTTAGTTTTCTCACGTTGGTTTTGTTTTCTTCAAAATCCTTCAAAATTTCCTCTTTTTTCTTCCAAATCGTTGTCACGCTGGAAGTCGGAATGTCGAATTTTCGCGACGCATCTGGATTGGGCGCCCAAATTTGCAGCTCACGAATGAATAACCGCGACTTTCTCCTCGATACTGTATGTTTTCCTTTTAAGGGACATTTCAGTGGAATGTACACGAAAATTTTCAGCTCTACACTCGACGAATGATAGACTGAGACTGAACGATTTTCACTTAAAACCCTCGTGGTTTTATAAAGAATGAGGGGATTTTCATGACTCATCTTGCGATAACTGATGGCTGAATGCATACCTGCCTAGGATGATTCATACTGGAAACTTTTCCACCAGGGACTTAAAAGATCGGAGGGGAGGGTGAAGACTATACACAGCCGTTATATCCGAGGTGGCGTCCGTTATGATAGGGTTATTTTTGAAGAAGTTTCTCAAGTCTGGCCGGACCACCTCAGGGTGACCGGTATATCTGAGGATTCGTTACACCCGAGCTCGTTATAATCGAGGATGCCTGTATTTATATTGATGCTCAATTTTGATATTTCTCGAGTTTAAGCGGTTTTTTAACCCGGCTGAATGACGTCGATCCTAAGGCTGATCAGCGACACACCCGGGCCCTGTGTAATTGCGGGGCTCAAGTCGGCGTGCTGGCAGCTAGACCCCTCCGGTGGGTGCTAAGGTTTAAGTTTAATTATTATTTATTTGTTTATTTACTTTAGCAGTGAAAATGAATAGTTATAACAAGCTGTTGTTAGATGCTCCTGGGTGAAGTTGTCAGTTATATTACAGTATTAGATTCTGAGGTAAACAATATCTGCATCAACCGGCACTTAACGTAGCCCATTGCACAGCGAGACTGACGCAGCACAAGAAATATAGTTCTCAGTAGTACAGCTGATTTGACGTCCCGACAGTCACGGCAGCAACACAAACAACGCCGTATCTACCGTAACAATGAATCTCGCAGTCTCCAGGGGAACGTATGGGGGAATTGCTTCTAGGCAGATGTGTGATGTCACGTTTAGTTCCATGTCAGCATGTCAGCGAAACACTAGGCGCTGTTGTCGCTCTATGACGTATTCTTCGGCAGCCAATGAGCGAACGCCGAGACGAATTTGAAAGAGTTGGAGCGTTGGAGTATTCTTGAGTATTATTTCCCGCCGGCCGTTATTACGTGATTACGTGTTAACATAGTTGTCGGCGTGAGAAAGGCTGTTGAATTTTCGTCTTTTCGTCAAGCTAGTTATTTTTTAATACAGGTAAGGATGCTTTGATTATAGAGTTAGTATATGAATATTATATATATATATATATATATATATATATATATATATATATATATATATATATATATAACAACTTACGGAAAAGGAAAGGTAAAATGAATATATGGATATCAACAAGGTGTTGGGATGAGGAAACCCAGTGAGCACTCACCAATCAGACGACTTCAGGTTGGCGAGGCCCCGGGGATGTCGAAGCGACACACGTAAAAAAGAGTTCTCTCTCTGTAGCTGAAGAAGGAGTAGTTCCGAAAGCTTTACGTTTGTGATGTTTCTGTGTTATTTTACGTGTGTCGCTTCGACATCCCCGGGGCCTCGCCAACCTGAAGTCGTCTGATTGGTGAGTGCTCACTGGGTTTCCTCATCCCAACACCTTGTTGACATCCATATATATATATATATATATATATATATATATATATATATATATATATACAAAACTTCATATTATGCAGGTGATACATACGACTCTTTGTGTTAATTATGTAATTTTCTTTTCGTTGCAACGTTTCCATTAGTTTTATAAAATGAGCGATGCCAAGAAAGTGCTGCGAACGCGGAAGTGCTCGGCAAATAACTGCGGGAAAACGAGGGACCGAACAGGGATCCAGATTTTAAATTGCATTCCTTTCCTCGTACGGAATCCACCTAATTAGCATATGTATATTTGCAAATAATGTGAGCGAAATAATTGAATAAATTCGATTTTAAGGTAAGACCTACGTAAAAATCGACAAAATTATATATTACAGTAATACCTCGATATACGAAGTAGAAGCGTTCCGGTAGTTTCTTTCGTGTATTTAAATGTAATAAATCAATTAAATAATGTACTTATATATTTAATGACGTACAGTATTAATATTACATACCGACAAAAATGAAGAATATGTTAAGTTTTTTTGACATTATTCTTACTGTGGTTGTGTATACGTCTGTGAAATTAAATCCAGATTGCAATCAATCAACATTTGTTTTGATTCCTAAGCTTATTGTTTCATTGAGACTGACAAAAATCATTTCTATTCCTACTTATGACTTGTTTATTTTAGCTATAGTAATTATAACGGTGTTTGTCTTCTGCAGCTTTCGTATTTTACTCTTTGAAACATGATCCGCCTTGCTTAAAAATTATGCTTTTGACTATGTTACAGACGTTCTGCTGTAATGTTTTTTAAATGTGTGCATGTTTCCTATATTTATTGAACAATAACTGATATGTTGTTCAATTCCATTTTCTACCCGTTACATGTACAATATTTCTTCTGCAATAAAACTTTAAATTTTTGTTCCTTCTATTCTCACTCATTACTCCTGTGGTTCTGTTATTCATAAAAAAATTTAATTTTCTAAATAAATTAACGTCATTTATCGGAAAAATAATGAATAAAACGAAATTGGTTTTTGAAAATTGTGCTCTGTCATTAGCGCCGATTCTAGATTGTGTCGCCTGCCGCCGCCGTCTCACAAGCCCAGGTCACGTGGTGGCCCTGATTGGAACACCTTGTAGAAAAAGAAGGGGGACCCTCAAAATCGTACTTGCATAGGGGCCCCTAAAATCGTAGGTACTTGCATATGGACCCCCAAAGCCCTGCCTCCTTCGCTTCAACTATAAAATATGCAACCCGCATGGCGATGAACTTGTTAAGTGAAAACGGGAGAAAAAGAATTTCTGGAATCATACCCTATTCAGGGAGACACCCGAGGAATCCGGGACGCTACTCTCAATAGTTTTTAGAATGAAAATTGCGTTTTGCTTAAATAATCATACCATCATTACATTGTTTTAAAGCAACCGTTCGTCGGGTGGCACGATATGATGTGCACTATGGCACTGGAATTAGAGCACAATCCATGGTAAAGTACAGGTATGGGAAGAGTACGTTAAGGAACAATACGACAAGCAGGAAAGCCGTTGATCTGAAAAAAGAGGATGACAACTTGGGATCAAGTATAATGGAAAGTAGGAAAAGCAATACGGGAGCTGAAGATGGGAAAAGCTACAGGCAGCAATGAGATACCAGGGAGCGGCCTCAAGATTTTATAGAGGTAACAATAATCCATCTAAAGAAGAAGCCAAACGCAATGCGATGTAAAGACTACAGAACGATAAGCCTACTATCACAAACTTTCAAGATCATCAGGAGAATCCCTATATAATAATTTGCTTATGTTCCTCTGTCCGGAACGCTCTTTGAACTTGAATAACTCGAAGCTTTTGACCTGATTCCTTTTGCAATAGGTTTTATTTATCAGTAAAATTGAGAAAAAAACAATTTGCAGTAAAATTTTCCAAAACATTTTCCGATCGATTTTCAAAATTTCCAATATTTGGGAAAATATCGGCTTTTAAACGGGATGTTGCCTTGCTGACCACACCATTGTTAAACTTCGAGAGTGAATTCTTGTCACAACCTGTAATATATAAATTATCGTAGGATTTTTTGCGAAAATACGTAATCCTAATGGGACTTAGTATTTAGTTTGGATTCTTTTGCTTATATAAACGACTATATAGATGTAGAGTAAATGAGAAGGGGGTGTGTGGAGGGAGATCGGAAGGAAGGGATATAGACTGGAAAGTACATAGAGAGTAAGGGAGGTATAGAATTAGAATAGGACGGGAGGAAAGAGATTAAGAAGGAGACGGAGAAAAAGAGGGAGAGCTATGGATTGGGACAGGAGGGAATGAGAGAGGGGGGAGGTGAGACAAAAGAGAGGCAGATAGGGAGGGGGAGAGAGAGGGAGAGCGAGAGGGAGGGAGGGAATATTACTATTATAATTTAACATATCTTACTGATTTTTCACATCAAAATCAAATATATTTGGAATATTTATATCATAATCCTGTCAGATTTGACGGGCAATTACGCAAGTTCATAATAAAAGGCTAGAGAAAGAGGCCGAAGAAATATTAGGAGAAGATCAGTTTGGCTTCAGAAAAGGACGAGGAACCAGATATGCTATTGGTGTAATGAGAATCGTACCAGAAAGGGCAATAGAATATAAGCAAGATTGCTGCGTGCGTTTCGTCGACTGGCAGGTCTTCGATAGAGTAATAGTGCTGACGATGTAGGTTAATCCAGTTATGAAGGTCAGATGCTGACTATTAAACGTTGAAAAGGATTCAAATTAAACATAATTTTACGCTGTTTACTCAGTAGCATTATGCACCTGCTTTAAAGCGTATTTACCAAAGTAAGTAAAGCTGCTAAAACTTTCCCGTACATGGGAGTCATGTTGGATGCTTTGATAAAACTTGAACATCTTTCAAAAAAATTGCAAGATAGACAAATTACTCTACCACAGGCTCATCATTAACTAAAAATATCATGCGTTTCAATCAATGAAACATAATCCAGGTGAATATTATGTGCTATCTCAAAATGCAGTCAATAAACTTGAATTTCAAGGAGTTAAATTGGACATAGAGAATTTTTTATAAAATTAAGTGAAAATATTTATACTAGAATGTTTACAACAAAAGCTCCTCATTTGTCTTCACGTGAACAAGAAAATGATTAGAATAGAGAAAAATATAGTGAAGTAATTAGAAATTTTTGATGTAACAAAATGATGAAAGAGTTCCGTGTTTTGGAGACAAGCAGATTCGACAATTGGCTAAAACATTTATTATCTGTGCAAGTACATCAGTTCAAGGCTTTCGAGAATTTGTTATCAGTGGTATCTGTGGCCAGGGGCTAGGGGCGAGCACTTGAGGCACAGACTCGTGGCGCCGAATTTTAGGGGTGCCAAAATAAATAAGTTAGCTGTAGTTAATTCTTAAAAAAATCTAATACACCAGCCCAAAAGGGCGCAATTTATGTAAAAACATTACATCAGTAATGAAATGAGTTACCGGATTTCTATTTTTATTACTCTTTTCAAGGCAAAATTTTCAGCTTGTTTTCGCGTTAAAAATTCAAAAATGATCATATAGTCATTTATAGCTAGAAAAACCTTTAGAAAGTACTGAAATTGATCACGAGCAATTTGACGATACAGATGCCATTGTACCCGGTAGCGATCCGTAACGAATATTGATATTTTTGGTTATCGCTACGGGGGGGGGGGGGGGGGTAACTATCGTTATGACAGTAATTTGGTGAAGCAATTTTTTCTGAAGTGGCAATAATGTGATTATGATAATTTCAATATAATAATGTGCAAAACTTTAAATAAAGATTACACTGGTCAACAAATACTTTGCTAAATGTAAAATTTCAACTGTTTCTTATGTATTTTTAGGTGCTAATTTATAAAATGTCAGAATTTTTCTATCACCCGCCATTTTTGTGTAACGGACATAATATTATGTATATATAAATTAGCGTATAAATAAATATTACTTATTAGGTTCAAAGAAAGAAACATAGCTAGTTTGTGAATGTTGGTTTGTTTGTGTTGACTGCTAACATGAGGTTCATTAGTTCATTAGTTTCTCAAACCTTGTGTTCGGAATGGTAAAATTTTGGTATTTGGTTCTAATGCCGAAACGATTTTCTCAATTTGTGTAACACAGGAATGACTGACACGTAGGAACCTTTTTAAATTAAGATTAAAATATTAAAAAATACAAAATCAAGACATTGACTTAGGGTTACACGAACGATTGGATTTTCATTTTAGCACCGCCAAAATAAGAATCTCATTCTATAACTTAAGTAAATCGACTAAGAACGCGAAAGTATATGGATTTTAATTTTATATCATATCTATTGTTTTATTATGCGTAATTATGATCAATCTATCGTGTCATTACCTACTTATGCAACGTATTTTGTTGAATCTCTAAAAAAAGGTCAGTGGAGATATTAGTGATGAGGCTGATAACTCCCCCTTGAAAAATTCCTGGTTACGCCATTGTACGACGTCATTCACAGCTAGCTCTAGACGATGATTGCTACAGTGCCGATCTATTAAGCTCGGAAACTTATTTACAAGTAGGCGAGCTATGCCTGCATTTTTGCAAAGCATCACAACCAAAGGAAACCCAGTTTCATAATAAAAAATTATCATCGAATCCATGATTATGTAAGACGTTCAAAAATGTTTCTGTAATGGTAGGAGCTTCTGTGTTGCTTATTTCCAACAGGTCAAAAAGTAAACTACTTACAACAGTTGATTCTGGCATTTTTACAAGCAAGCATATCGACAGAGCATACTTTTTGCTAATTATAGTAGATTCATCAATTAAGAAACCTACTTTCTGATCATTCTCTAGTATGTAATTGACAAGCTTCTTTCGCATTTTATTTGTAATATGGTGAGTGATGTCTGCGAACGCGCGATCAGATAGTAAAATACTCCCCATTTCTAAACCGTTGCTACTTGAAGGTCTGTTAGCGCCGGTAAATCGGAAAATGGGCGATTTGTTTTTGCAATGTGATAAACAGTTCGAAATATACGATACGTTGTTTCATACAGCTTCATTGCATTTTGGAACTTAACAATTCTGTCGATTGCTTTTTAGCCAAAGAAATTATTTCGCAAGCTTTTATATGTGCAGCTGATAGCTTATGAGATGAAAGCTTATTCCGCAATGATTGCAGCTTATTTTCTTTTGTCTCACCATACACTTTTACGGAACAATTCACCCACTCACTTGCTAATTTTAACCCCTGAGTCTTTGTTGGCGCAAATTTATTTACCGACTTACATGTAGAACATCCGAGACCACTTTCGTAATTTTTAACCATTCAAATGTTTTTAATTTTTCATGCCATTGAACATCCGTCCAGTAACACGGAAAAACGGTAGTCCCTGTCGCGGTCGTACTGACTCACAAACCTTCTATCAACGGTGTGATTTTTTGGGTCCCTGGCGCAGAGTAATTTCTCGCAAACCCGGTCCCCTTTCCTTTACACCTTTAGGATTAGTGCTTGTGCGATTGAGTGAGTGAATGTGTGAGTGACATCAGGTCCCTGGCGTGGAGTAACAACCCCTAAACCTGTAAGTTTATAATTTTTATTGTTTTTTGCCTTTTCCTTCCTTTCTTCCCCCCTTTTTCATTGTGTCTCTAATTTTGAATTTAATTTCTATTTAACATCAATTTCGCCGTAGTCTCCATCTTTACTTATTTTTAGTATCATTATTAACTTTTCTTATTTTGCACTCAACAACCACATCTATTTATAAAAGGGTAAATAACAAATTGTTAATACAATAAAATTTAAAAGCATACAGCATGTTTATTCTGTATTTTATACAGTATAATTTTTCACGTCTACCGAATACACACAATAAAGAGAATCTTAGATGTTGCGCTGCACGGTTTTGCGTTGCTTTGTTAATAGCACGAGAGTTTGACGTGCCACTCTAAAAGGGCGCGCTACTGTTACCATCTCGGCCCGATGCTCTTGTAATTCGGATAATTATTGATATAAATAAAAACAATGTATAATTGAGGCATTACTAGAAGTACCGGGATGTATTTGAGTCTGTAAAAAGGAAACGGGACGGTTTGAAATTTATAGAAAGGTAACGGGATGGTATCCCGCCTCACTCCGAGCACTGTGTATTACCTTGACATGATCCTCAAATTATTCATGATTATGAAAGCTTAACCAATACGTTTCTTTACATCAAATGAAATCCGACAAAGCTAAACAGTTAAAAAACGGAGGGGGGTGCCGGTGGAGTAGTGGTTAGGACGCTGGCTGCAGCTCGGAAGGGCAGCGGGTACGAATCCTGCGAAAGTAGGGTGTTTTTCTAAGGTCGCCCGACCTCCTGTTTGTGTGGTTTGAGGAGATCGCGCAAAGTCAGCGTTCCGTCCTTCGGAAGGGACCTTAAGCCGTTGGCCCCCTTGGTGCTCTTCGTTAAGAGTAGGCTAATGCCGGCACCGGGTTTTCCTCCTACCTTGTGATCGTGTTCGGTGTGGAAGGAGTTATGGCTATAATAATACAAGAGGTTGATTAGCCAAAAATACACACACACTATCAGTTAAAGAACGGAAATATAGCTCATGTATCAGCTAGAAGTTCAAATAGTAGCATCTATACGGAAAAGTAATAAACTAAAGATTGGCCAGCGCAAAAATTAACAAAAACGGATTGCGAGTGTTATTACGAATCAGCGGCGCCGCTGCAGCTTCAGACACGTAATTGCAACATCAGAATAACAAAGGAACAAGAATTGAAAGATGTACTCCATCGTAATTTATCGTAAGCCTTACGTTTTACGGGAACAATTATTTAACAAAAAATGTGTATTTAATTATATGATTCAACTTTTGTTCTCAATATTTTTCGCTCAGATGAGTATTTAACGAGATGCTTGCAAAATACATGTAGGTCTTCATATAAAGTGGTCGTTATTATCGCCCGATTTTAACAAAAATTGGAATCGGTAGATAAATTTTTGTAAAACTCCCCAATACCAAATTTCATCAAAACAATTCCAGCGGTTTCTGAGTTAAAACATACGGACAGACGGAGACAACCTTCATTTCGTGCAAAGAGCGTATAATAACGATCGCGAAAGTTGAAGTTGTCTAATCCAACCCAAATACTCATCTACAGCGAACCCAAAGAAAGTTAAAATTCAGTCATCAACCTAATCTAACCAAATTCCAAGCAAAAACCCATCCAAAGCGAACCCAACCCTGCACATCTCAACAGTTGTAACGTAAACAGGTTTAAAGCTTCTTCTTCACTGCAAATGACTGGAATTGCGGCCAACCAATGTAAAAAACATAGTTAAAAGTAAGCGAGTGAAATAGAAATAGAGCTAATAAACGTATAAATAACGATAAATTTGTCTTTAATTGAAGTAGAATGACTACCACTGAACAGGGGATGAAGTACGAATGAAGGTGAGAATAATAAAAGACCGTAGCATTTAGCAGCTTTATTTTTTAAATTTTCAAAAATTAAAATTTTAGTCCCAAGAGGCAAACCGCGCTATATCGAAAATGCGCTAAAATAACATGCGCTAAACTAGGCATACCTGTAATTGATGAAGAATTATTCAATTTTTAATAAAGAGTTGTTTTTACTTTCTCAAAGACAATGATATTAATTTCTTGACAACCTAACAGTGGAAAAAATTAAATAAAATATACATACATGATTATGAATACATCAATTATATACGATATCAGAGTGAATTTGCATAATGAAATATTTGAAAATAAGAATTGGGATAAAATATATATAAATAAAGCATTAAAGTACAAAAATAGGTGTAACAAACTTTTCCTGACAAGAAGGAACTACAAAAACCACAAAAGCTAAACTATGGCTCATGGACTATTTCCAGCCTGCACAATACAACAGCACAGTTGTCTTTTGGACAAATAAACTTCTATTCTATTCTAATGATATCATTCAGTCTATTTCATCTCAGTTACCATATTTACCTGAAACCAAGATGAGGTTTTTCCCCAAATTTCAGCTTGTGTCTTAAATTGGAGTACGAAGTAGGGTTACACATTTTATCGATAATTTTAAACAAATGAAAGATGGAATAATTGTATCTACTGAAATTTTCATTGCAAATTTACTACTTAGATTTCAATTAATACAATATTAGAATTTTTAAATGTTTTTTTCCGAAACAAAAGTTTTTAACAAACCATTTCAATGACTGAATCAACTATACCTATACTGAAGGCATGTGTTCGAAATATACACTGAGTATGTACAAATGACATGTTTTTTTAACGAACTAGAGGGCAATTGAATTTTATTTTTGAACGATGGCGTTCAATGAACAATTAGTTTGCAAACAATTCCCAGAAGTGAACTAAACCTCTCTTCTCTATTGGCTAATAGCATTTTGCAGATGTCAAAACAAATGATGGTATAATTCACATGGATTTTTCCATCCAACAATTTTAAGCCATAAATTCTATCTTATGTTCATTTTGAATATGTCACCCTCAACTTTTAAATGGCTGATCATGTCGAGATAAGAAGCACAACAGCAAAGGTAAAGGTATCAACAGAATTAGATGTAGTTGTGATGCCAATTGTAAACTGATAGTGATAAAGTATGCTGAAAAACTTAGAACCACTTTGGCAGTAAAAAATCATATATCTTTGAAGCAAATATTTGTAGATGGAATCTCTTAAAACAGGAATATGAAAGTGGTAAATCTAGTCAGAAATCATTCAGTGGTCCAAAATGTGATCGCTTTCATCATGTAGAAAACAAGTAGTTGAGTTTGTGCATACCATACTCAGACAGAGTGCGGAATACCAGTTTCGTGTGAAATGATTAAGAAATTGCATGTGGACTAAAACTTTTGTGACAAATTTAAGGCAAGTAATGGTTAATTTGTGCGAATGGTAAGATGAAATTGTTTTTCCTTATGCTGAAGAACTTCACAGTGCCAAAAATTGCCTGCAGACTTCAGTGAGAAACATCTTGCCAATCAAAAACATGTAAAGATAATCATTGGTTTTTCTAAGTTAAATAAGCAATGCTGGTCCAAGTCCAGTAATTATATACTGTCAATGAAAAAGGTGCAAAATCTGTGATAATAATGACAGGTAATAAGAAACTGTGAGTTGCAGTAATGTTGGCTATATAGTAGATGGAGCAGAATTAACACCATCATGCACATACCCAGAAATTTATTTAGGGGGGAGTCCGAGGCCGAAAACCAATTTCCAGCAATTGATTAAATAAAAGCCCTATTCAAATAATATAAACTTTTACAGTATTGCAGCATAAGCAAGTTTGTAGCATGGTTATTGCAGATTCCACAAATGTCTGTACACCAGGAGGGGGGATTCCCCCCCCCCCTCCCTGGGTACATCCTTGAACACCACATGTTATTCTAAAATGAAAAACAATGCCCAAGAAAAAATGCCTATTGGAGTAATATTTAGATATCATGGAGATGGATGTATGTCAAAAGAACTTATAAGAGATTGATAACACATCATCTAGAAAAGTAGGCCAGGAGCAGCACTATTAAGAAAAAGAGGGGCGCTTGTACTAGATGCATTCAAAGGACACACGACTCCTGAATTTAAAGATTCATTAATCTTGTAATAATACCTGGAGGAATGACGTCACAGCTTCATGTTTTCATTGTTACTGTCAACAAGCTTTTTAAAGATGATTTAAAGGGTTTCTATTCTGAGTGAAAAAGAAACCTAGATAAACCTAATGTTGCAATGCTCTGCCAATATGCATCATAGCAACCGATTAATCCATAAGTATTAGTGAATGCATTTAATAAGTTCCATGGATGGAAGTGAAGATGATGCTTTGTATGAGTCTATGGACAGAGTTCAGAGAGATAAATAGAGAGTGAGAACAGAGATGAAGAGAGTATAATGACTATTATAATACAAAGACCAATGATAGTCAAGAAAATTACAGAACCCAATAAAAACTTCTGCCATTTTTTTACCTTTTTTAATTTTTGAAGTTGGGACAAAATCTTTTTCCTGTTTTGACAGTCTACTAAAAACAGGGTCATGTGGAGTTTGGGTAAATATGCTATTCTTTAAGACATTCACATATTTGCCAATAAGATGTCATTAGATATCATTTATAAAATCTAAATGATACCTCTAGAATACATGGATGCATTGCATTGCATTTAGTAAAAATGTTTGGTGACATTTTCATATTTAATCTAAAACCAAAATAATACACTCTGACGACTCATAAATCAGATTTCTTTACAATAAACTTTTCATCATGGTCTGCAGTTCTTTTTATTCAGCTTTCTTAAATACTTGATGATAATTATTATATTAAATTTTGAACCACACCTAGAATTTAAAGAAAGATAAATTGGATGCAAAGTGAAATATTTAATATTTTCCAAAACCCAAAAGAAAAAAGCTCGAAAGAATATCTTCCACTGCCCTGACACATTTAAGCTGTAAGATTTCTAACCCATTTCCCAAAGAAGAGTCTCTTTCAAAAATAGGAACAGCTTCAGTAAAATTTTAGTAAAAAGTAAAGACAATTTCGAAATTATGAGAAAATATGGCCTTTATAAGCTGAACTGAGGTGACGGCAATGCGTCCCATATTGGCCAAACTGGGCGACGATCACAAGAAATGCTTCCTAAAGGGTTCACCTGTATCCCACTTCAAAAATATCTCTTAGACCAGTGGTGCCCAACCTATGGTGTATGCACCACTTTTGGCACCTCCACCTCTCAAATTTGGCGCATGGCACTTAACCACTCATCTGGGTATGCCGTATGCTGTTTTCTCAGCTGTTTGCTACAAGTATGCCATAATATTCGCAGTTTCTCCGGCAACTAGCTGCATCCTTTTAGTTTACCATCTCGGCAATAAATGGGCTTCACTTCTTTATTTGGAAAAGATACACTTCTCGTATTTAGACCCTGACTTTGCTTTATGGGTTGCATTTCTGTTATCCTAATTTTAAAATTAACATTTATATGTCATTTATAATATTATTTATTTTTTAATTACTTAGTAATTGCGTAAATTTTCAATGTCTTTATGCCATATTTTAGGAATTTGTGTTCATTGAATATTATTAACAAATTAATATTTTATTGTAATAATAAATATATAATAACATTTTAATTCATGTCTTTTGGTAAAAATAGTTTGACACAATTTTTAAGAATAAACAACTCAAATAGTGAATAATTAACGTATTTTTTAAATTGATTTGCGAAGGAACAAAATTAAATTCACCTCAATTGCAATTTAAATGCCCACCACCGGTTTTGAGAAATTAAATGTCCAGATGAGTGGTTAAAACAATTTATACGATCATTTTGTTTTTCCACAATTGAAATATATCTGTGATTTAAAAGAATGATCACAAAATTTTGTGTTTCCGTTGACATATCGGTTTAGTTCATGAATTTTGAATGAATGGGGTTGAAAGTGAAGAAATGTTGGTGATTATGATGATTTGGATGCCCGAGAATTCCGCCTGACACATACAAAGAACAAGTTTTCTCATCCATGAAACTTGTAAAAAATAAACAACACTCAAGACTTACCGACTCTAATCCAGAAAATCTGCTGTTACTTGCAACAGAAAAATAACAACAACTACAAGTTGGAGGAATGGAAATTACACCAGATATCACATTAAAGATGTGATTGACATTGACACTTGGGCACCTGAAAAATGGTGTGTACTAATCAACCTCATGGATTATTATACCCCTAACTCCTTCCACACCAAACACGATCACAAGGGAGGAGGGAAACCAGGTGCCGGCAGGAGCCTACTCTTAACCAAGAGCACCAAGGGGGCCAATGGCTTAATGTCCCTTACAAAGGAAGGAACGCTGACTTTGTGTGGTCTCCTCAAACCACGCAAACGGGGCTGGACAACCTTGAAAAAATCCTACTTTCACAGGATTCATGCCTGCTGCCCTTGACCATAGTCACACCTCTGATTTTTCATCACAAATCCTCCATTTAGAGAATAAAGGCATAAGACTCATTGTCTTCAAACAGCTAGAAATGATTAACCATTCCCATACTTCGCATCATAACTTAATCGACAAACATTTCTTCCTGTCCTACTCCTCATTATCTTAACTTGGTAACAAATTAGCCTGTTTTATCTTTTCTCCCATTCTTCCACAATTAATTAGATTAACCAATCAATGTGGTTTCTCTCCCCTCCCACCTCATTCCTATTGCATTTAATCATTGTACTTACGTCTTAGTACCTATGACGACTCGGTGAGTCAAAACCTGGGTAGTCATTTTTATTTTCATAGTGGAATTTGTACAAAGTCTTTTAATAAATTTGTTTTTACAAATTTTGTCTTTAAATTATCAATATAGAATTCCAGAAAGTGACAGCTAAAACAGTCAAATATATTATTTTCTTGAAATTTACGATTTACGATGAAAGATTGATTTTTAAGTTATAAGTTCATCAATAAGAAATATCATTCCATATCTTTATAGTCAATAAAAACAGAATAACATGGCTACTTAGAAATAAATTTTTTTATTCACACTGTTGTTTGTGCCAATGCTCCCAGTAAAGAATTGTTTACTTGTGAACAATTTGTTTTTGAAAAGTCTTGACTTCTCATTTTAAATTCAGGCAGTCGTTAACTTTTGATAAAGTCAGACATTAAAATCTTGAAAAAATAGGATTTACTTTCAATCAATGCACAAATTGCAAAATTTCTTAAATATTGTCTATGTGCCTAAATAAATTGAAATTAATCAGTTAATTATTTCTATTTTTTCTGTTTTCAATAGATATCGACCAAGTTTTTAGAATGCATATTTTAACATTAATACAGAAGTATTCTGATCATTTTCCTCTATAAATAAAACTACTTAGGTACTAC
Organism: Tanypteryx hageni; assembly: GCA_028673005.1. Classification (NCBI taxonomy): domain Eukaryota; kingdom Metazoa; phylum Arthropoda; class Insecta; order Odonata; family Petaluridae; genus Tanypteryx; species Tanypteryx hageni. The sequence continues at coordinate 14,611,436 of CM054117.1, forward strand.
CTTTGGATCGCGGATTTTGATGAAAATCAACCAGGTGATTTCACATCGAAAATAAGGAGACCTGTGTCTTGGGGTTTTTGTGAATGGACCCTTGGATTAGAGAAATCATCGTCGAAATTATGCAAAAACATTGCATGCAACTTAATAGGCTTCATTGTTGAATTGTTGCTATGAACAGTTATGAGTGAGTAGGTAACGTGCTTTGCTCCTATGGTGTAGGCCCAGATTTGATCCCAAATGTTTTAATTTTTTAAAATTATCTGCGAGTTATTTGAAAAGTAATATTCTCCGATAAAAAAATGCTACATAATTTTTATTTGGAGATAATGAATGCAGAAACATGTAATAATGAGCATTTTATATATTGAAGTTGATAAAACAATGGTTCGTAGCAAGAAAAATGCCATCATTCAAGAATGGTCATCTATAATTATATATTATTATTAACTTTATTGCTATATTAATTATATATTACTGATCATATTAGTCTTGTCTTGGTATACAGCGATCGGAATATACAATAATGAATATTGTGAATTACTTGCATACGTTAACTCTCACTGGTGAAAAAAACATGTAACTTGACTTTGGAGACATTAATAAGGAAACACTCTCAATACATGGTACAATATGGGAAAAATACTGCCAAATGTTTTATTATGTATAGCAAAAACACAAAGGAAAATTTTGCACTCAAGTAAGTTTACAAGTAGAAAAACTTGTATATGACCATTTGATACTCTACAATTTTTATTGGGAGGAAATAGGTGTTAAAAGAATTTTTTATGTAGAAGTATATTTATTGGTACCTTCCTGCTACAAACCATTTTTTCATCGACTGCAGTATTTAAAATGCTCAATACTACATGTTTCTGCATTCATTATCTCCAGATAAAAACTATACAGCATCTTTTTATTGTAGCATATTGCTTTTCAAATAACTCTTGGATAATTTGGCTAGAGGGGAGTAAGCGCAGTTTTTGAAGCACAATAGATACTCGTGGTGAGGGTCTCGAACTGTCGCTTGCGAAGAGTCGGCTTGAAGGCAACCATCTCAGTGGGAGGTATGATTTCAGGTCAAGGAAGGCTGCCTCAATTATATTTCAGAATAATCGATTCAGATTTGTATTTCTTGATGAATTATTCATATTCCCTGTGAAAAACTACACCGAAATAGTTTTTATTGGAGTTTCTATGATGTTTTTTTAAGAAAACTGCGCTCCAGCTATACGAACGGATATACTTAACCCAAGCTGTGGGTGTGTTTAAAGTCAATGTGTACAGGAAACCAACACAAAACTAACTAACCCAACCCAACAAAAATACATATCTTAACCAATCATTCTGAAATAAAATTGAGGCAGCCTTCTTTGACCTGAAATCATACCTGCTGCTAAGGTTTCCTTTGATCCGACCCTTCCTGAGCGAAGGGTTGAAACCCCTTCTTACCAGGTGTGTTTCTATGGTTGCACCCACACACAAGGGATAAAGAAAAAAAAAGATATTAAAACATTTGAGATTGAACCCGGGCCTACGCCATAAGTCAAGCACCTTATCTGCTGACCCATTCCCGTTCTTAGCAACAATTTGACAATGAAGCCTGTTAAGTTGCATGCGATGTTTTTGCATATTTTTTCTGCTGATTTCTTGAACCCAAGGGCCCATTCACAAAAATTCGCCAAACACAGGTCTTATTTTTGACGTAGAATCACCTGGTCGACTTTCAACAAAATCCGTGACCCAAAGGTCGTAGACTAACCTTGTTTTTATTTTTTTTAAATTCCCATAAGAATCTTCTTAATAATTAATTAGTATTAATCAATTTTTATAGGCTGAATATATTTCATGAAATATATATATATATATATATATATATATATATATATATATATATATATATATATATATATATATATATATATTCATTTGTGTTCTGTCTTACGACAGGTCCTACCAATTAACTAATTAATTGGCTTTGACTAGGGAATACATACACGGTGTGGTGGTTTCCCGTTGCCTTCCACACCGGACACACACACAGAAGGGAGGAGGGAAACCCGGTGCCGGCATTTGCCTGCTCTTGCGAAGAACACCAGGGGGGCCAACGGCTTAACGTCCCTTCCGAAGGACGGAACAGCTGAATTTGCGCGGTCTCCTCAAACCACGCAAACAGGGGGCCGGATGACCTTGAGAAAAAATCCTACTCGCGCAGGATTCGTACCCGATGACTTTCAGGCATCGGGCGAGTAGCAGCCAGCGTCCTAACCACTACACCACCGGCACCCCCATATATATATATATAAGGTATAAAATTCAGAATAAATAATATGACCATAAAAACAAGATTCATAAATTATTATATCTAGAAAATTGTTTGGCTGATAAAGTAAGCTGTCACTCTTGATGGGCAAATACACCATAGCCATATATTAATTCTCTTGAAGAGTTTATCTAATTTCTTATAAGACTTTTCTTTAAATAGCAACTGATCTATGACTCATATCAGCATCATAAATTAAAAAGGGATTGTCACCATCACATGAATTTGTCACTTTAAGATATTTCAGTTATGCACATCACTACAGTACATTACCGCTAAGATAACAAGATGATCCAAACAGAACTTATGCCTACTTTCCATTTTACCATTTATTTAATACTTATATTGGCTTTAATAGCTTTAAAGTCATCACGGATGTTTAGCTATTCTTGTTCCCAAATTTCATAATTTAGCATTATAAAATACTACAAATACATTCAAACAGAATATTAAATTGATCACATGTATTTGTGGCAAAAATAACGCATGTACATATTAGAATATACTGAATCTGAGTCCAACAATAGTTGTTGCTATGGCAACACTCTAGTAATGAGTGATAAAAGCTGCAAAATCACCAATTAAGCGAAATTCTAAGAAATACAATCGATAAGCAAAATTCTATGATAAAAAATAGAATCTTCATTCCTTTCCTTAGATAATAGTACAAATCCCGCTCTGATATTACAATTCTAAGATATTTTAATGTGCAAGAGAAAATTACCCTGCACGATGGATTTCGGAATATCCCATGTAAACCATATTTCCTGGAATCAAATCCGGGACTTCAATCAACAAAAACTATCCTCGGGCGCTTGGCCTATGTAGCAAGAGATTTCCACCAAGTTTTATGAAAATCGGTCTATTGGTTCAAAAGTTAATAGGAGGGGATCGACAGACAGACGGACATACACAACGACAAAACTATAAGCCTATTTCCATTCTGGAAAGTAGGCTAAAAATTGGGAGTCAAGGTAGGTAATTTATGGAATTATAGCAGACTGATTCATTTATAACATGACAGCACATGAAATTTCTTTATTTTCTCAAACAAAATTTGCAAAATGTTTTCATTGCTCACATACTGGCAAGTTACAAAATAAGTAATATATTCAAATCCATTTAATACTGCTCCACAATTTCACTAAAATATATCAAAAGCATATATATTTTATGACCCTAGCATGAGCTAATAGGAACAAAATAGTTTTTATGCAAATTTAATATGTACAGACAGATATATTTCCTTCTAAATGGGAAACATATTAAAGGAAAAAATAATGCCTCAAACTGAAGTCCAAATAAGATATTTGGAAATAAGGCAATTAATCAGAATATAATGAATGCTTTTTAAGACTCCATCTTCACTAAGATGAACAGTTATACCTATTAAATGGATGGAATCATATAGAGAACACTTAGCAAACAGAAACTTGAGCAGCCAAAACTGCATCCTCAGTCTGACAAATATCACAGACTAAATTATCTTCTTGTATGCCAATGGTTACTCCTGCCTTCGTTAAGCGTGACTAGATGAGTAGCTGGATTGGTGGCACAAGGGGTTTGAAATATAAAATATGAGAATTACATAAAGCCTTGATAACATCATTACCACCTTGTCCAACACAATATCTCTTCTCCACTTGGAAAGAATATCTGGATCCTGAAGAACATTGACCCCAATCTCACTCGCTCGAATTCCTTTGCTTGGCATATGACATCCCATAGAAAATTCTCATACATTCACACGTGAATATTTATAAGCACATCATCGCTAAATGTTCACAGCTGAGCAGTCTTTGGTAAAAAGCTTTAGGATCAGATGGGAGACTTACTTAATAAGTCCACTTTAGTTTCATTAAGCAAATGTTCCTTGCTTTTGACTCATGTCTCAAAGTGCTTGTATATGGAAGTGACATAAGACATCACTTGCTGCCAATCAGGTCGCTCCAACTGAATCATTTCATTGATGTTCTGAAAGAAAATGAAAATTTTAGAAACAATAATTTTAAAGACTGCACTAACACTATGAAACTGTCATTGTTGCTCGAAAAAAATACTGACAAGGATCGTTATATATGGGAGCACAGCTATTCGAGAGTATTTTTCGGGAGGTGATTGGAGGTGATTGGGGGTGATTTTAGAAATATTTCTCTAAAATCTGATGGTCCACTTCAAATTTGTTTACGAGTTATTTTGCATAAACCTTTTCATTAAATTAAACAAAAAAACCTTTGTTAATTAATGATTTTCTCTTTGCATTGCCAAACTGAGCTCATGCTCCATGAGCATGACATATATACTCCATGCGAAACGGGTTCAGCAGAGCCAATCGTGGTGCAGCCGGCTAGTGCATTTTCCCTGAGCCTTGACATCCAGGTTCAAATCCTGTGGCTGGTAATTTTTTTACCCAACTAATGTTGCAAATTAATTTGTATTAATACTAATTAAAATACAACATTAGTTTTGCTAGTTAAAAACGTTGAAAATGCAATTTTCAGCTTTTGGATGTTTGAAGTCATCCAAAAGCTGAAAATCACATTTTCAACTAGCCAAACTAATGTTGTATTTTAATTTGTATTAATATGAATTAATGTACAACATTAGATGGGTAAAATAAATTTTAAAAAAGTCCAAAAATCAATTCTTACATGCTATCTTATGGAAAATAGAAATTATCTGCTGGAGTCGAACCTGGGTCTTTTTTTGGGATTTTGTTTCGTAAATGGCTTTTACTATAAGAGACAAACATCCCTACAAAATTTCAATCTTCTACCTACTCAGAAAATTTGTTAAAAATAGCATTCCAGTCAGTCAGTGGCGCGGTCTGGTGGCACACGGTGGAAGTTGTTGCAGACAGAGCAAGAGAAATATATATAAGATTATAATAGATATTAACCTCTTGACTGGGAGAAGCAAGAGACCAGAAGTGCACTCCAGTTGGGGAGTCAGGAATGAAATGTATCTTTTTTATATTACCTCTTACCATATATATATTTATTTTTTAATATATAAATGAATTTGTTCATATTTGCAATTTATTTATTAAAATTTCGTAAAGTAACTATTTGTTTTAACAAATAATTTATTAATAACAATTTATCATTAACAAATTGTTATTAAAAATTAAAATAAATGTCACAATATTTTGAATCAAAACTTCTCATAAATTTTCTAGTAGAATAAATTAAAATCACTAATGAATTTGTTTTTACAATAAGCAATATTTAACAATCAAGTGATGCAGCAGTAAAAGTTGGATTTAGCATAAAAGTTGTACTTCTACTAATTATAATTATATGCTTGTATATAGATAGTCTAGGTTTTCTCAAAAGAATTTAATCAATTTACAATAATGTATTAAAAATTCGTCAATTCACAATTTGTTATTAACAATTAAATTTTTAATGCTTTTTGAACCAAAGTTTTTCTTAATGTTTTCAGACGAATCAATTACAAAACGGTAGTACATATCCTATTTGACATTGAGGAAAAATAGGGAAAATGACAAAAGCGCATCACAAAAATAACATTTCCGCAAGGGGTAGTGGAAAATACTTATTAGTCCTAGTAAACGTGATGTGCCAAAGAAGTAAAATCGGTAAAAACAGCAGATGTGTCAAAGAAGAAGAATGGGTAAAAATTCCTGGTGTTCGCATGTTCGTGCGAAAAAATCTTTTTGCACGTCTAAGAATTGCCGAATGGGCGGTGCATACATGCAGCCTACCCAACATGTGCAGGGTTTCATAATGAAGGTTCTAAATCTCAGAAAATTTGGCCTAAACGCCATATGTTTGCGTGAATGTGAACCTAAAGGACCAAGGAATACGAGAGAAAGCTCCGAACAAAATAGCTCGTCATGCCCATAGAGAAACATGAAAAAATCTTGATGACGAAAATAACTGTCATGCCCAAATGGTGGCCACTTTGCTCATGATGAGTATGATCATCACGCCCAGTCAAGTAGTTAATAACATACTGGACGATTTGTATGGATGCAGATAAGATCATGTTTTTTCTGCCTTTTTGCTGGTTAACATAAGCTAACAATTTAGTATAAAATTCACATCTGTCAGTCTGTCAAAGTGTAATTGTCAGTCGCACATCAGTCTTTCTAGTTATATTAAGCAGTCGTACATTTCTAGTAATCTAATTCTAACTAACAAAATTAAGCAAACTATTATGATATAAATGTTAACATTCAACAATATCTTACTTACTTCTTATTGGTTTATGGTTTTATAATAAGTGGAACGATGACATATTAAAAAACGTTGAAAGGATCAACCCCACAGCACACTTTTCTTATTTTTCTTTCAACATACTATTTTTGTTTTCTAAAAATCCGGTCACCCTAGTACATGCGAACTCAAATGTTTTACTGGAACGCTGTTTTGGATGGTTATGGGCAACTTTTCCCCTGCGTATTACACTCACCTTTGTAATATTTCCACATCTGATTCTCTTCCAGCTAAAATTATATCTACTGCCAGATTCACATGCATGTCATTTATCTTTATGTTATCTCTCCAAAATACTTCTCCATATTTTCATTAACCATAAAACTTCATTAACTGTTTGTTCACTTACCAAGCTAGTGGGGATGCCAACAGATTCAGCAGCTGAGAAGGCAAGGGAGAAGTTTTTACGCTTCTCTGAAGGACCTAACGAATCGTAAGGTATGCGATCCGGCAGGTATGTGTGTAACAGCGCACAGAATGCCAACCCATCATTCCAAGAACTGCTGAAGTTGGTGATGTCGATATTACGGTAGCCCACTGTCTTATTTTGGCACCACTTGAGAAGGGCATTTCGACGGGATCCACCATTCCGCACCAATGCAGATAACGGGTCTTTCCTTTCCGCTATGATTAAAATTACAATTGACAGTTTATTGAGCATGCTTAACTTTATAAATAGTAAACAAAATGCTAAAGTTGAGAAAGCAAGCCAAATTAATCTAAATTAAATAAAAAGAATTCTTTGAATACAAAGATCATCTTAAAATTTTATTTATTTTCATCAGATCTATAAAATTTTTGTAAGTTAACTAATATATACAGTATTTTTTGGATTATAAGATGCACTTTTTTCAATAAAAATGACTCCCAAAATATATAGACTGAATGTAAGATTATTACTGTCTTCAGTACTACAGTCACAAATCCACTGATTCTCAAACTGGAATAATTGACAGTCATTCAATGTAAAAACATTAATGTATATATTAATAATAAATAATAGCAAAAAATTGTTAAAAAAATTAATATATATATATATTAATAATAAATAATAGCAAAAATTTGTTAAGGTATACAGTAAAATGTGATGCAACGTGAATACCGAAGATGCATTTTCACCATTGCTCTTTATTACATGTTACAATGTCGGTGTCTTGGAGATGTTATTCATGCGTTTTAGTTCCTAATACGTCCGATGAATAGCGCAATTAATATGATGAAATTTGTGTCAATGTCATAAATTTTTTTATATATATCTAGGATAAATAATATTGTGTGTATTGAGATCGCAATGACTACAAGAATAAAAACATATGCCAAAACTATTAGCTATATGCCTCAAGTGATTCAATACACAAAAATGCACAGAAACTGAGCAGCAGCACGTCATTTTGGTCTACCACCCAAAGAAAAAAATGATCCATGAATGGAGAAAACGAGTAAAAACTGAAGGTGACGGGAAAAGAGAAATATAGTCTTCGTAAGGTTGGTCCTAAATGGCCACAACTAGAGGAGCAAGTGATGGATAGTAGAACAGAAGAAGTTTGGTATTGCTGTATCGATCAAAATCACTAGGTACGAGGCAAAAGAGTTGCAGAAGAAAAAGTATTTGAGCATACGTATCGTTATTACATATGCATTCCATTTATTATTTATTCCATCAAATTAAAATCTTATCTTGCACTTAAGTCTAAATAAGTACTATCGGAAAAGGGTATCTATACATGTGACGTGTGTGGTGCACTCCAACAGCATAATTAATAGGACTGCCGAGTTCACGTAGGCCACACATATAGCTATACAAGTATCTAAGCAATTATTTATGTTTTAGGTCATCCGTATTTATTTTTACGAATTCAGATTATTTAAAACATTATTTTAAACTGTTATCACACCATAATATTTTCTGTAAATGTAGCCAGATACGGACTTAATCACGGTTAGAAATGATACATGACGTGGCTCTTCCTAAATGCCTCATTGAACCAAAATACTTTTTCCCTGAAAAATCCTCTAAAATACTGGGGTGTCTTATAGCCTGGTGCATCTTATGGTCCAAAATATACGGTAATTTATAACAAAAATAAACTACCTACACAACTAACTTCTTCCAAGTATATGGATTATTTTTCACTGTTAATGAAAATATTAAACCTTAAAGAGAGAATATTTCTCCAGAATGTAACAAATACATTTATCCTCTTTCAAATTAATTTGTTTAAATACAAAACTCCATTTTTGAAATTACTCTAAGTACAAATTACTGAAATGCAGACAGGTGTAGTTCAGTAATAATTAAGATCAACATTAAATTAAGAGGGTCAAGTGTGGCAGGTTCCTATTTGTTGTCAATAAAAAATTATCAGGCCACTTAAAAGGCACCTACTTAGATCTCCATAGCTGTTTCTCCTCACAAAGTCCATCTTGTTGGACAGGAATGAGACAGTGTTCAGGGGCATTGACTCGTCACTATTTTTACTGCAACTGACTCCACCAGTGCTTCCTTTTAAGGTATCATGCAGACTTGGCTTGGAGTACATATTGTCTATGATTGAAAGCAAAATAGTAAGAGATTAATAAAAAGGCACACAAAAAAGATATTTACCCTTTCATCAACATTAAAAATATGCTGTTTCAATAGACTGAATATACAGCCAAGGGAAGTACATTTATCATAAATAAATCCTACTAGCTAACATAAATTGGGAACATCAGTAGCAGGTAAGCAACCATTTTTATATTAAAGGCAGAACCAAAACATTTGGTAATTATCCAACTATATCAGCCAAAGAGAGATCAAAGCAATTAAAAAGTACAGTAAAATGTCAGTGTAACGAATGCTGGAGTAACGAAATATTCAGTAAAACAAAATTATTTTGTCCCCTGCCAATTTACTATGCAACATTATGTAAAAATGTTTCATTTTAATGAATATCACTGTAACGAAAATCAGTTTAGCTCAATAAAAATGCATCCCAGCACAAAAAATACGACCATTACAGTAAAACCTCTATCTTACAAACCTCCCTGTAACAAGAACCTCTATATAACTAACTCGGATCTCGGTCCTGCACCCAGAACATGTAAAATGCATAATAGAAGCTTCCCTATAATGAACCTCCGTAACTATGAAACTCCCATAGAGAAAAGGCTGAACCTGGTCCCCAAATTTTAATCCATATCCATACAATGAAAACAAAATTGTAAACATAGGCTGTCGCTGGATCGTCTCGGTGCAAAAACAGCGTCGCCCTAACGCCGCATGCCCATCTCTCCACTCCCGCCGAATCACCATCCCTAGTTGGGAATGGCCAAATGAGAGAATGGATCATGCTCGCTGATTACTCTTTAAGCTATCGCCATTGCAAAGTGCAGTCATTGGATTATTATTGTACTTAAAATGCTCATCCAATTCTATCGCCATCACTTACATGTAAAGTTCTTCCCAGCTGTTTTCACTCAAATGAATAACAATTGTCTTAACTGGGAGAATTAGAACAAGATGTATGGATGTGATATCATGAGAAAAAATATGGGGAATGAAATAAATCGATTCCTCAGAACGAAGTGCTATATAAATTGCTTCTATGTAGCGGTTCTCAATATCGACTCTTTCTGAGCTGCTGCACTCACTATTTACGAAACCGCTGACTTATAGACTGCTCACAAATTTCGTGATACAAAGGGGAGGGTGGAGTTTCAGTGTTACTTTGTGCTACAGTAGGTAACAGGGTTGCCAAATGTCTGTATATTTACGGACAGTCCATAAAAAAGAGCAAAAATTGGACATGTCCATAAAAATATTTAGATGTCCGTAAAAATGCAAAGATAATTCCAGAGGTTTAAATCAGTGATATTCAATCTTTTTAGTTGGTGTACCCCTTAAAATATTTTGGACAAAATTCGTGTCCTCTAGTATACATATTTTAAAGTTAACAAACTCAGCTATTATTGGGTAGCCTACAAATATATACGTACTTTCTAATTATATGATTTACGTATATTTTATGCATAGGATAATTATTAGATGTTGCTTCGCTATTTTTTCGTATCTCTTTGAAAGATCTCACATATCCAGAGGGATATGAGTACTTTAGGTTGAATACCGCTGATTTAAAAAATATATGTTTATGTTATATGTTATCATTTTGGTTATATTTTTTAAAGTAAAGCAACCTTTCTTTTTCAGTGAGCACAAATTAAAAATATGAAACAAAATGCTCAGAAAGAAAAATCAGGTAGTATTTGTGTTCCAAAAAATTTTACTGAACACATTCGAAATTTCCTGTTTCCCTAAGCCAGATAAGTGCGCTAAAGTAATGTAAATATCATTTCTGTTGCGATGTATGAATGACCAAAACCTCCTCTCAGTATGAACGCCTCACTGGCAGAGTTATGTGAAGAGTGTGGGGGGCCTTCGGATAGCATCAACTTTCAACAAGAAAGAATCCTCGCTTATCATTGGTCAGAAAAGTCTCATACGTATTTTTCCCTCCCACTTGTGCTCATGAAAAACGCAGAGCCTGCCCCTACCTCCACCGCTTTGTGGGGATTTTCCGCGTATCTCGGTGAGCCAACATTTACCACGTCTACGTAACGTTTTTCTCTAGTGGGGCTGGTCGATGATTAACTGGTAACATTTTACCAGCCAGTCCTGTATGACATATATGTTTCGACTCAAAATATTTAATTTTGCCTTAACCTCTTGTTTTCTGTACCCACACGGAATAAAAAATAGGACGCGTAATAATCATTTTTGCTATTTTCTGCTTATTGGGTGTTCCCAGATTAATTTTACATTAACAACATTCATGTTCTGTCAGTGAGAATACTTCTGAAATCAGCGATTATTTAAAGCTAAACAGAATAACTGTATTCCCGAGAATGCAATACGCACTATAAATTTTGGTCTATATTTCACGAGAAATTGTAATATGTATGATACATTTAATAATGAATTAATAACATGAGATATTTTGTGCTCTCATTCACAAATACTCTCCCCTGCTACCAGTGCATAAATGAATCGAATGCATATTAAGATAAAAATCATTATCTCATCTTGCACTTTTATTAATAGCAAGACATTAATATTGACTATTATTGTTTTCATAGAATGCACTATTACGATAATGAACATATTAATCTTTACGTATTCAATGTTTTGGCAGTGCCTTGCTTAAATAAATAAAAAGTAAAAGATCCTTCACGGTCAATTAAAAGGAAAGAGAAAACTCACGTACGCGCTGCAGGTCTCCGTTGGGAACGTCGGGGACCTAATCCTTGATGAAGACACAGGCACACACACACACACACACTCCAAGGAGGCACTCACACCGTAGACTCTAACCAAAAAATTTTTTACACTAGACACCGATGTTTCGACAGCTACGCTGTCATCTTCATTACTTAATTTTTTGGTTCGAGCCTACGGTGTTAGTGCCTCCTTGGAGAGTGTGTGTGTGTGCCTGTGTCTTCATCAAAGATTAGGTCCCCGACATTCCCAACGGAGACCTGCAGCGCGTACGTGAGTTTTCTCTTTCCTTTTAATTGACCGTGAAGAATCTTTTACTTTTTATTTACTTTGTATCACCGTGTCTCGCATCCCTTTTATCAGTGCCTTGCTTGATCAGATGAGCCCCATGATAAACCCCTCAGTGCCGATCTGTGCATGGTATGGACCCATGTCGCGCTGCTTTTAATTTGCTATATAGAGATAAGTTTTTAATTTTTTCTGATTGGCTTTCACATTATTATACAGAAAGGTTTTTACCTTAAGAAGATGTTGAATACAATATTTTTCTAACTGTTTTAGTTAAGGTACGATTTCACTGGCACGTCTCGCATCTGCATCCACCCGCATCGGTGAGATGCATTAGATTCTAACACTATTTCCAGTAGGGCGATTTCATTGACACATCCTGGACATTACATATGGCAGGCGATTACCTGCGACTGCATCTCGACTGCTTCGAGAGCAGTCAAAACGCAGATGCAGAGGCGTGCCGGACAGAATGGAAATTTGCATTACGGAAATTTGGTTCCTTTCTATGAATATGCCTCGCCATTTTTCACCAGAAGAGGATGATCGACTGATAGAGGAAGTGAGGAAGCACGAGGCTGTTTATGATCTCGAGCACCAAGATTATAATGATTATTTAATTAAAGAAAAGTCACTACAGCTGTAGGTAGAAGTGTAAGTAACATCTGGTCCTCATTATCCATTTTTTTACTCTTTAAATCAGTGAAAGCACAACAGGAAGGCAAAGTACTTGACTGCTAGCGAACAGAGAGTCTATATGGCTGCCATGGCGAGACACATCTGGGAAAACACTCGACTGCATGTCTCACTGCTGCAGGTAGACCCAGATGTGAGACGCGAGTAAAAATGATTTGCTGTATTTCTTCACCTTTAATCTCTATCAGTTATTAAAAATTTATTAATGTCTCTAAATCACTTTCGGAAATTAGCTTATTTTTTATGGAAAGAAATAATTTTTTAAAAAGTCGATAATTTTCATGAGAAAATCCCATCTTCAGAAAGAATACAATCAAAGATACAGAACAAAAGGCGAGTGTTCTCAATCAATAGGAATTAGTGGTGTTCAAGGTCGCTAATGCACCATGAGAAGAAGGGGAATAGGGGACAGCAAGAGATGATTCACTCTTGTTTTCATAAACTGTGTCCATGCAATGTTATTCATAAACAGTTCTCGAGTGCCACAATGTCTGTGTTTGGAAGAGAAAGTGGGAAGAGATTCTCAGCTACTGCATTGTAAGGAGAACAAAGCAGCAAGCTGAATATTTACAAAGAACTGCGTTATTTGAATGGAGTTAAGTTCATGGGAACTATTCTAGCACTAAAAGCAGTGATTAAAAGTTAAACATTTATGTGGTATAAACCATTATTACTTCATCAAGCAATAACGCATAAACTTATTGAAATAGAACTATGTAAAAAATAAGTTATATAACGTGCTATGGCGTAGATATTCCAAAATTTTCATGTAAATCCGATTATTAGGTAAAACGTTATAAATGTTTATAATAACTACATCAAAATTGGCCATTTCAACTAAATACCTGCTGGATTTACGGTAGAGTGGTAATTAAATCTAGCCCGTCTCTAATGGGTTAAGCCTGACGTACCCACGCATGTACACTTTTTAATCTTTACTGGGTTTGGTTTTTAGTAACTGGCAATGCTGCTATGGTGAAATCTCAGTCCAGGCAAGTTTACTGGATGACATCTTTGCTGAAACAGACCTTTCAGAAAAAATTACTAACTTTTTAAGAAGTAAACACTAATTCATGGTTTCTTTCTTTGTAATTATTTTGTTATATGTAACCATAGTTCTGCTATTTTGGCTCGTGCAATATATTCCCCTTGACTGAGGTGCCGCAAATGACTATGGCCAAATATGGAACTACGTCCTACAGTAATATGCTCTCGTATGAATAAACACTGTTTGTACATTAAAAAACTTTTCCTTTATATTCCAATAAAACCTTCTGTTAGGATCAATTTGAGTTGGGTTGTTGTAGTTGCATCTTCACTTTATATCAATATATTACTGCTATTTCCAAATTTTTACGAGTTCCTTTTCCTACCATATTTACAATGACAACTTCAGCACTATGCAATTATCAGAGTCACCATTTTTGGCGCTACAGTTAGGGGGAGGATAAATTCCGCTTCCTCTGAATTTTTAAAATTGTGTTTCATTGTAACGAATATATTTTGGTCATCCTCATGACTTTGTTATACTGATATTTCACTGTATATGATAACATTTAAAAATTAGAAATTAATTTACGTAATTATACAATTTTCGATGTTCTTTTGTTCATTCCAAAAAAAATATTAATTAAAAATTTGACAACTGGAGAACCGCTGAACATATTTTAACGAAATTTGGTATTGGGGAGTTTTACTAAAAGTTGTCAGACGATTCCAATTTTGGTTAAAATTGGATTACAATAATGACCACTTTACATGAAGACCTTTATGTAGCTTACAATGTACTTCTGTTTCAACTCGGGAACCGCTGGACATATTTTGATGAAATTTGTTATTGGGAAATTTTACTAAAATTGGTCGACCGATTCTAATTTTGTTAAAATCAGACAACAATAACGACCACTTTACATGAAGACCTACATGTATTTTACAACGTGCCTCTTTTTCAAGTCGGAACCACTGGACGTATTAAGTTTAACTAAAATTTGTCGACCAACTTCAATTTTGGTGAAAATCAGACAATAATTATGACCACTTTACATGAAGAACTACATGTAACTTACAATGTATGTTTCAACTCGGAACTGCAGGACGTATTTTGATGAAATTTGGTATTGGGGAATTATACTAAAATTTGTCAATCTCAAAGAACGCATTTGGAAACTATGTACACTGACATGGAGCACACCTTTCCATACTTGTTTAATAAAAATCTTAAATATACAGTTTTGTGCTGATTCGATAAGTAGTTTTCACCTATACTTAAATTCAAATCAGAGTCTGCGCAACACAATTTCTACCCCACAAACATCATTGAAAAAATAGTGAAAACATTTTCCGAGGAGATAAAAATGCATTACCGTATTTACTCGCATATCAGCCACACTTGTTTTTCCCATAATTTTCATCTCCAAAATGAGGATGCGGCTTACGTGCGAGGAAACAAAATAGGAAAATCCAAAAATGTGAGATGATTGTTAAAATTTGCTATGCCTTTGCTAAATGGGTGGGTAATGTAATTTGCAGTATGTGATGCATAAAAACATAACATAATCACCGAAACAAATAAAAAGGAAAAGAAATGTTATTATTATTGATGCAAGGAGTTACAGACATCAGTTTTTACAGGCAATCGCTATGGTAGTGCCAGGGGCCTGTGAGAAAAATTCCGTAGTTTAACAGATATCAAGACATCATCACAGTTTAGTCTCATATTCCAATAATTCTATTGTAATAAACATTTTGGTGATGTTTCTTTCGATTCGAAAGTTGTGATTTTTCGTCGCTTGCCACGTGCAGCATGTTTCAGTAAAATGCACATTCTGAGATTTTCGGTAATATTGTACTTTGTATCCCGCAAAATGAATACATTGCTGATCGGTTACAAATAATTCACTGAAATACTGTATTATTACAAACAATACCAATGTTTACTGATATTTGTGTACAGTTAATGATACATATTAGTAATTACCTAGAATGTTTTATGCCTAATCACGACCTTTGAAGCACGGCTTATTTTCAGAAATTTCCCCCCCCCCCCCCTAGATTCAATCTAAAAAAAAACTAGGGTGGTGGCTTATATGCGAGTAAATACAGTATTCCTGTTGAAATCTCAAATTCAATTTTTTCATGGATACATTCTCTACTGAACAAGGAGAAAGTAAAAAGAACCAATGCTCACCAGAAACTGAAATGGCTTTCCTCTGAGCACGTAGGCTAGCCACTTGATTGTTGTTGTTGTTCTGCTGCTGATCACGCAAAGGAGTTTTAATGCTGCCATTGCCAACGGTGAAAACTTCCGAGTCTGATGAGTCCGTTGGGATAGTCTGGCTCTGGGAGATATTAGACCCCGCATTTGCAGCAGAGATAGCCAATGAGAAACTGCCTCTAGGGTCAGCGCTTGTTATGCTACTCAAACTAGAAGTAGAGCTGCTCCGACTGCCTCCACCAGGACCTGTTGAAATGCAACAATGTATTGCTTTTAACTATTGGGCAGAAAGTACTTAAGCTGAAAAATTTTAATCAGCCAATGAACACAGACATAAAATGTCATAGAAGTTTGAGTAGAATTTAAAAGAATGCTGACAAAGAGTATAATCCTTAATTTAGAAGAAAAAAGTTCCAAGCGCAAATCCCAGTTATAGAAACAACTCACATTTATGCAACTTAAATTGCACTAAAAAATTAATAAGCTTTAACTTAAAGAGAATTTAGTTGAAAAAAAAAACAATTTAATAGTACCATTAACAATATAGCAATACTCAAGAGAGATTATCATATTGAGATTTTAGCTGGAGCCTAAACAGTTCTGTGAAGTTACACCCCAAGGCTTTTCGCCTAGTTCACCCACCAGAAGTTTCCCACAATGCGACATTTCACTCATGATGTTATTAGAATGTTATTTATATTTGAATACAATCTATGATATCTAGAGGATAAAGGTTTGTTGACTTGATTTCCTTATTACAATTCTCCATGGTGTTTCAATTTTAGCTTATTTATTAAATCCAAATTATTTCTACACTTAATTACGTTTAGTACATAATGAAAAATGCTATAATAACAGAGGAGGAGAAGCATACAATTAGGATAGACAAAAGTTAAAATAAAAACTTGGCAATATACCGTATTTACCCAAAAGGAAGACGAGGTATTTTCACAAAAATGCCATTAAAAATATTAGGTATCGTCTTAGAATGGAGTATGAGGATTTAAGGTTAGAATACACCCCTATTTTAAATGCACCATGAAACACCCAGATGTCAAGTATATGTCCATTAAAATATTTATTATTGCATAAAGTAATACATCGTATTTAATTAATTACTACAATACAATAAATTTAAGGTCAAATTTCTTAAAATTGCTCCTACAGACCAATGGTTCCACTTTGGCGGTAGGGAAGTGTTTAGAGCTGAGTAGGTAATTGCGTGACAAATTGAAAAAAAATACTACAGCTGGGCAGTTCCGTGCGTAATATGAAACAAGACTGATACAATTTAAACGTATCTACTACAATTTAAACATGATGCTTTGCCATAGTTAATGGTTTCAGGCATTACATTATAATTCAAGGGCTAGATGTTGTAGTGATGAAGCCCTTAAAGGATTATATAAAGTCAATTTATTCAGAATGGATTTCGGCAGGGAACCATGCATTAACTCCTACAGGGAAAATTAAGAAACCCAGTATACCACTTATCTGTAATTGGATCATTGCAGCATGGAAAAAAATAGATCCCAATAGTATCTCAAGAGGGTTCAAGAAATGCTGCATATCAAATTCCATGGAAGACGACTTGTCCGAATTTGAATAAGTTGTGATGAATGAACAGGACAGCAAGAATAACGGAAGGAAACAGAAGTGAGAGAGATGTAAGTAGTAAATTTACTTTTTTTATTCATCCTCTTAATGTTAGCTTGTTATACATATATGTAAAAGTTTTTTGTAAGTGAACATAATTTTTTTAGGGGCCATCTTAAATTCAAGGTTGTCTTCCTTTCGGGTAAATACGGTAGTTTAAAATGTGATTTTTATTTCAAGGTTATATAGGAAGAAATTTATTTTATTGCAATTGTCTTTATCGAAATAAGGAAATCAAATCAACAACTCTTTATCTGCTAGATGTCCGAGACTATATTTGAATATAAATAACATTCTAACAACAGCATGGATGAAATGTCGTATTGGGGAAATCTTCTGACATGTGAACTGACATGTAGGTGAAAAACCTATGGGTGAAATGTCTTTGGGTGAAACCACCTCAACATATGAACTGCTGTGAGGAAGCACACGTGCAAAATAGTTAAGGCCAACTGAAGCTGGGAGTGAATGATATCTGCAGACATTTTCCTCCTTTCACTCACAGGTGTTTTCGCCCTTTGCATAAGATCTAAAATTTCTACAACTTGAAAAACTGCAAGGAACTGACATAAACTAAATCATTCAAGGATGTAATAATTTATTTAAAAACAATAACAACAACCAGTAGAACTGAAGATAAGAGAGACCAATGTATTATATATGCCTTATTGTGCCAAATATAACACGTTTTTCCCCAAAAAATGAAATTTTAAAAGTAGCCCCTGCGTTATATTCAAGCACTAGTGATTTTAAAAGATCGTAAAACCATGTTTCGAAAACCACCGTGCATTCCGCACGTCTGTTTAAGAGATACAAGATACTTGTTACATTGTAGACACATTAGGTGTACATGTTACATTGTGCTCAAAAAGCGTTTGAGGCAAGAATAGATCGAGTTCAGCTGGTGGCTGAACCCCTCAATAGTCATTGCATTGAAGCTATCAATGCGTCAGCATATTCTTTGTACCTACCTTAGCGAGTATTTAACCATCCATTATTTTAACAATGGTGACAAAAAGTGTGTTGAGAAAAAAGGTTCTTCCAAATACCATGTTAGCAGAGGAATTCGACAAAGTTATGACATGAATTTGAAAATAGTCATAGCTCAAGAGGTGGAAAAACAAACAATAATCCAACTTTGAAAAAATATGATGTTTCTGAAATAAATATACATCTATGGCGGAAGCAATTAGAAAAATTTTAATGTGCAATTTCAACCAGGAGGGCATTTAGGGGACCTTCAACTGGAAGATTTGAAGATCTCAAGAATCGTATTTTCGAATTTGTTTTAGAAAAGCAAAGTGAAGATTTTCTCATCACTTGAGAAGAGGTGAGGGAATGTAAAATTCCACACACTGATTTCAAAGCAAGCATCATCGGCTGGTGATGCATAGAAAAGGCCTTCCTCTACATTTCCGCACTTCCCTAGCTTAACATCTGCCTAGTGATTACAGTGAGAAGATGATCGCTTATGAGAGTTATGTCATATGCTTACGGAAAAAACATAACTAATCTCTAGACCAGATAAGGAATGCAGATCAAATCCCAGTATGTCAAACATCACTGCCAATGAAAAAGGTGCTAAATTGTTGTTGTTAATATTCTCCAGAAATGAGAAATCAAGGATTGCAGTCACAGCCGACAGGCAACAACCAACTCCCTAAATAATTTAAAATCGTAAAAGGACGCCAAAGGAAAAGTTACCATTAGGTGTAATCTTTCACACGCAGGAGAAGGGATGAATGAACGAGGAACTTGTGTTAGATTGGCTGAAGGTTGTTTGGGGTCGCGTTATATTCAAGGTTTAGTTTTTTCTTGAAAAATTTACCAAAAATCTTAGGGTTGCATTATATTCGAGGTCGCCTTATATTCGGGACAATGCGGTATGTACTTTTAGGTTGGTTTGACATAGGTTGGAGTGAAATACTGACTATATATTTTATTAATTATCAAAGAAATCTAATCTATATAATAACAAGCTACATCTGGTACAGCGGTTCCCAAAATGAGGTCCATGAAAAAAGTGTAGTGAGGCCACAGGCTGACTGCAGCTTTGTAGAGCATAAGAGAATGTACCTCAGTGCATAGAGACACCCAAAAGTGTTAGGAAACCGTGCTATCACTCTGTATGCTGTATGTTCAAAAAAGCAATATTACTTTTCCTATTGAGTGACTGCTGTTTCATTACCTTAATTGCATTATTATTTTTTTAATTGAAGAATCTATAGTAATATGTCTTTTGGGGTAGTTGTAATATTTTCTGCGGCATTGATTTTGAACAAAACAATAGAAATAAAGGAATTCATTCATCTTCCCCTCTCTCTTACTCTACATCTATATAGTGTTTTGATAGGCAAAAGAATCCAAACTAAATCCCAGTACCATTAGGATTATGTAATTTTGTGAAAAATCCTATGATAACTTGAGGCGATCTATAAACGTCATATATATTACACGTATGCAGGTTGAGACAACAATTGATTCTCGAAGTTGAACAATGATGTGGTCGGCAAGGCAACATCCCATTAAAAAGTCGATATTTTCACAAAATATGCAATTTAATGTTTATTATGAGAGATTTCAAATGATAGGCGGGAAAAGATGAATAGAATAAGAAACTTCATTAATTTTCCTAAAACTTAGTTCAAATTTGAGGATCGTACATCAATTCTTTCTAATTTGAATTTTCAAATGAATAAAAGCCTGCACTTTAAAAAGTCACTTTTTACGTTTTTTTCTTACGGGAAATGGAAATCGCCCTCCAGGAGTCAAACCCTGGTCTTTCTTCGTATTTTTTTTTCATTTAACTTTCATATCTGAATCGAACAGTCCTGCGAAATTTCAACCTTCCACATAATCGGGAAGTTTGCTAAAAACACGTTAAAAAATTCCAATGATGACATCAGTGTTAGACAGAGTAAGGCTTTTATTAATAGAGGTATGATTTCTCCCTATTACGTTACGGTGCTGTTTTTTTGCTCTCCTGAACTAATAAAATTTCCAAAATAATGAATTACTCACCTGCTTTGACCTGTTTTGTGGCATTTTCAATGCTTTCTATCAAGGACTTTACTGACAAACGACTGTCCGCCCTTGAGACGCCTCCAGGTTTCTGTCTTCGCACAGCAAGCGCCATTGCTTCTTGCTGTTGCTGCTGATGCATCACCGAGCTGAGAATTGCACCAACACTTGCTCCCTCTGAACCCCCTGCTACACCAGCAGGTGGGGCAGACACTGTGCGGAGTGCCAAGCCACGACGTTCCGACTGAGTACTTGAGGCTGAAGCAGCACAATTGGTCGAAGGAGTTGGAGACGTAGATCTTGGAACAGCTGAAGGATTAGAAAAGTAATATTCTGGAGATATATTCAAATCAATCCATCTAAGGAATTGGAGAACAAACATTAAATACAAGAAAGAATCAATGGGTTACATCAATCCCATGATGTGCTCAGATATTCAATTAGATTTACATCACATATTTACCATATGCAAAGAAGATGCACAATTTTACTTGTTTAGTTTTGAAAAAAAGCTTTTTCATGATCCTCTCTGCCATCTTTGTTAAATATGAAAAGAGAAAACCAAAAATATAAATATCAAGTGCTAAAAATGGCAAGTTTTAAGAAATTGTATCTTTACAAATTTAAAGCAGCAACTTCTAGATAATTTTAACTACTAAACCACCCTTGCATTAAAACAATTCAACAGATATTATCTCAAGCAAAACATAATACCACTGCTTCTACGAAAACATCAATAAATTCCACAATAAGCAAAGATAGCAGAAATGATAAAGACAGCCAAACATTAATTATAATAGCTTACAAGGATCAATTATAGCTTACAAGGATCAATTATAGCATACAAAATGAAAATTTTTCATTTTAAAATTAAAACTAAACCTATCAATAACATCTCACTCAGCATAGATTCCACCTCTAATACTTAACTTTTACAACATTCCAACAAAACTTTTTAATTTTATTCACTCAATAACAAACAATACTCATTTCTTACTAAGTATTCTTACACTAAAAGCTTAAATTAAATAAAAGTGCAATTATGCTATTACATAGCAAAAAGTTATGCAAAATTTTCTATATATCTCCTTGTGTGAAAAATATTGTTGCTGTTTTGATGAATTAGTTTTTAATGCAACAATTGACAATTTTTCCATGCTTCTGTTCCTCACGCAACAAAGTTTAACCAATACCTATAATTTCTGAGGTGAGGGAAAAAATTTTTATATACTAATTGTTTCACATTAATTTATTTATACTTTGTGGTTGGATATGAGAAATCTTTAAAAAATTCTGAGACATCTGAGAATAATAGATGTATATGAAACATCTGACAAAATGAGGACTTTTCAAAAATAGCAAAATTATTACAATTGTTCTTTTATAAACCTTTGTATTATATTGGAAAGTAATTGTAATTTAACCATTTTTCACAAAATTTCATTTTGTATTTGCATGCTAAAAATGTTCACAATTTTTGACAGAAATATTGACTTAGGTTTTTTTAATTTTATTTTAAAATAATATTACTAAATATTGTTTTAAAAAACTATCTGTTGTGTTTCTATTAAATTAGATACATATTTGTCATCTTTTGTCCACGAATGAACTATATTTGGCATGCATTTTCAATATACCATATATGCCGGCATATAAGTCGATCTTGATTTTTCGGATTGTAAATACATGACTAGACATATTTGCTGTATAAGTCGACCCCCCACTTTTTCGCTAAAAAAACTTCAAATGAAGAATACAAGAAGTTTTGTGGTTTTTAAAACCTAAATGTAACCTTTTCCAAAAAATGCAGTGTCGATTTTTGAGTTATTAAATCATTTGTTTAATTTAAGAAAGATCAGCCATCTATTGGTGGAATGTATTTCTAGTTATTCTTTGTTCCTTTAATTGCAAATAGATTGTTTATATTTTTGAGATTCAGAAATAAAAACAAGTTAAAATTTTTATTTTTATTAACTAGTAAAAATAATTATCTAAAATAAATGACAGAATATGTAAACAATGGAACAGCTGATTCAATATGGTGATCACCTATGCTGTAAGATCAAATGTTTTTGTAAATATAATCTTTTTAATGTTATTTAAGTCACAATTTTATATTCAGCGTATAAGTAGACCTTAAGTTTTCGGAATTTTTTTTGAGCTTCAAAGGACAACTTATACGCTGGCATATACGGTAATTTATATGGGGTTAAAATCTACCCTGTGCAAGTTCTCACATTTGAAAAACTCGCATGAGTACTGGAGGGTTAAGTTGATTAAAATATAATTTGCATCAGGCTAGAGCCAATATATTCATAATTAGGATTAATACCTAATATGTTCTCTTCTTTGAAAGAAATACACCTGCAGGTGATGGTTAAGTATAAATTACTAATGCTTTTCACTGACAAATATAATTAAAATATTGAAAATATTATTCATATTTAATGTGGAATGCATATCTGTGCATGTCTTTCTTCTGAAATAAATACTGGCCTATTTCTCGAAACATTCAAAAGATTACCTACTGCAAAGCAAGGAGCAATCCACTAGTATAATCTTCGAGTTAAAAAACATTTCATATCAATCATGGCCCAATATTTTTAATACACAAAAATTTAAAAAATAACTCTTCAGAGAATATTTCACCTTGGATGAACGTAGTTCATAATTAGAAACTTACAATATCAAATATAAATGACCAGTAGCTCACTGAATTATTCGTTCATGCAAGAATATCACTCCCTCATCTCTGGTTCACAGGATATGAATTTGCATAACTTTCAGCTACACAAAGACAATTATATAAATTGCTATGAAAATAAAATACATCAGTGTGTTACATGGCTTAAGGTGAGATGTACATATTATATAAGCAGCAATGGGCCAAAAACTAAATGAATACAGAAGTGCAACACATGACAAGATGTGACTAGAAAATTCTTGAGAAAATATCTGACAATTTAGGAACAACACATTCAAGCCGGCATGAATTTTTCATTTGCAAACTGTAATCATCTTGCACTGATTCTATAACAATCTTTCAAATGCTGTATTCATTTTCTGATTTATGACTTCTGATTTTCCAAAAGAATGCATCAGAAATTATTATATAGATTTCAAAATGGAAATTAGGTGATTCAACCTTAATAAGATATTGCATATAAGATTAATCTGAGTTGAATAGATGAATCCTACATAAATTTCTGTAATTGAAAGAACAGGCTGATTATTAGGGCAAGAATGTGTTTGTGCCAAAAAGAAAAAATCATCTTGTCATTAAAGATGGGCAAAGGAAAGGAATTGACGCCAATCTAAAAAGAAGCAGACCTTCACATAACTACCAACAAGGAAATACTGAGATGTCAACAACTGCGTCGCTGGTCCAGGACCACAACTTACTCAAAGCTGTCCTTTTTCTCATTTTTCCAGACTTCTTTGCACACTCTTTCCCTTCCTTCTCCCCCTCCTCTCCTCCCTCCTGTCTCACTCCTCCAGCCTTCATCCCCAACTTCTGCCTTGAGTTGGAAGATTGGACAGATCGAGCCGAACACTCTGGGCCAGAAACACTACCATCATCCCAGGCCATGAACTTTGCCCTAGCACGATGGAAGGAGGTAAGCACCTCATCTCTCATCATTTGCAACTCTGCCTCTTCGTAAGCTCCGTTCACCGGACAGCCTGCCGGACTGGCTGAGAAGGACCGAATGGCCGTGCCAGCGCAACCTGTGGTCTTACCACCAGGACTGCGCATGGCCCTGGCCACCCTTTTTGTTCCGCTGTCTTTACAATGAGTATTTGCTACTGCAGCTTGTTTACTTGCAAACACGAACACCTTTGACTTGTTTTCTGAACAGGGACTTTGAGTGGGAGACAAGCAGTTTGAGAGAGGGCTTGGAGAAGAAGGCATGGAGGGTGGTGAGGCGGGATCGGAGGAAGGGATCAGTGTGGCCGTGACGGTGATGGGAGGGATTGGGCCCATACCTTTTAACTTTTCCATATCAGCCTCAAGAATCTTTATTTTATCCTTCAGCCCCCGGTTCTCCAACACATATTTTTCAAGCTCCAGCTTGGCTTCATTCTTGAAATCATTGGCTACTCGGACTGTAACAAGAAGATCAGACTGGAACCTCTCCCACTCTTCATTCTGATTAAGAAATGCAAATTATTCGATAAATAAATGTGGAAATGAAAGATTTTTAATAAATTGTGCAACACATGCTATGCACTTGCTATAAATATACCAAAGATTTCCTTTGTTGTATTATTTAAAGCAGTAGCCTAGATTATAAAAGAACATTATATGAATTTTGCCAGGAGCCAATTTACCAATGCATTCTTTAATGCTATGCAATATTAAGAGTACCAATGAAGAGGCAACAAACCTAATTAAAATGTTTGGATCTTTTTCTTTGATCAAAATGCATGCAAGTTTTAATGTAACTGCACATTTAACTTTACTAACAGAGTATTACTGAAATTAGAAAAGGGATATTACTTTAAATTTAAAAAAATAGTTATTCAAATAACACAGTATCATATTCACTCTCATTCAAAATGATCCTACATTTAACCAACTTCACAGTAACTTATAGCATGATAATGTTACTTATAAAGATTTCTTAGCTTTTTATCTATTGATAAGTTGATTAGCATGTTAAAGAGGATTGCTACCCTATTTATACCACTGATTCGAAGACAAGCGAAGACACATTTATAAGCAGCACTTCTTCACTAATATGTTGTGGTAAAATTAAAGATACAAATTAGAGATATGCACTCTTCATTCTTTGCTAATAAAGTAATAGACAACAAAACGTTGGAGGCCATGCAGGATTCTTCAACTGGATTGAACAATCAAGAAGGGGACAATTTATATTGTGGAAATAGTACCAAGTTTATAAAATCATGTGCAATTAGTTTTATTTCAAATGATACCCATTCCTCTGTTATGGACTTCTACCAGATATCTGAATGCCTCTTCAGTTGATTATTCCAACATAATTTTCTAGGTCACAGATATGCCACCACTCCTATTCTTGCGAATTAGAATGTTTATCAACTTACTTAAATTTCATATTTGTTTTTGTTCCACTAACAAGGGGAGACTACGTACCATGGATCGTCGATTTCGACGAAACTTTTTTTGGTGGTAGAATACGTAAAATAAGAAGACCCGTGTATCGGCTTTTGAATGAATGGGCCTTAGTTTTGGCAATCTTTTTTCCTTTTCGCAGGATTAACTGTGGCTGTATAAAATGCAATAATAGGCTGACAATGTTGAGCAGGTGGGTTGGTTGGGTGGTTACCATACTGGCTTCTGAATATTTACTCCCGGGTTCAAATCCCACGTCATATCTAGTTATTTTTTGTTTTAATCCACTTTATTATTTTTAATTTATTGTAATATTATTTATTTATTAACTTTATTATATTATTATTTATTTACTTCATTAAAATCGATGCACAAGAGCGCATTGGTAGATATTTCTATGTGAATTGTAAATCTAACACTACAGGACTGAGAATAGCTGTTGTTGAAATGCAAACAAATATCACAGTGGAGTCAAGATAATACGAAAGGATGAACATGCTTGGACAAATATAACATGATTAAAAACTACATACGACAGAGTTTGCAAAGCAAGGAAAAGGAAGGACCAAGTCACATCCAGTGGGCGTTAGCTGCAGCCTATCAACATACATGGCCAGAGTTCATCTTCACTGCTTCTCGAGCGTGGCTAATAAAATTCAAGAAAGAATTCCGAATTCGACAGCGAAAAGTTACAAAATAAGTTTCTCAAAAAGATGAAACGCCTTTGGAAGAAACTTTAAAAGCTGCCGAGGTTTTCCAAAAACAAACATTGCGCATAATACCCAACTATGACCTAGACTACGTCATTTATACCGACCAAACTGGATGCGAGTACAGAGTTGACATGAAGCGAACCTTGACTCATCAAGGCGAAAAAGGCTCTCCAGAGATATATCAGAGACAGGAACAAATTCACTAATTCATACACGGCACAATATGTGATCACCGCCTCAGGAAATTTGCTACCCAAAGTGTTTCTTTGTGTGCAAGAATCTGGAGGTACATTTGGGCCATGAGGCAGTTGGAGGAGGAGTTCCTAAACGTTTTAGTTACATGCTCCAAATCTGGTAAAATGATGACAGAATTGATTCAATTTTTTAAAAATAGTTGTGAAGCCTTAGTGCCTTCTTGTTTTTAGGAGTTATCATCCAAAAACGTGTACCCACACTTCCCCTTCAAGTGATGAATAGCATGAATCTAACAGTTATGTTCTTTCTGATGTCAATTCACATCAAAATAGCTACCAATATGCTCTTGTGCATCGATTTTAACAAAGTAAATAAATAATAATATAATAAATTGAAATTAATAAAGAGGATTAGATCTAAAAAAAAATAGGTATGACGTGGGATTTGAACCTGGGACAAAATATCCCAAAGCCACTATAGTAACTACCCAGCCAACCCACCTGCTCGACATTGTCAGCATATCATTGCATTTTATCCAGCCACAGTTAATCCTGCAAAAAAAAAGATTCTACCGCAACTAAGGCCCATTCAATCAAAAGACACAGGTCTTCTTATTTTTAAGTATTCTACCACCCAAAAAAGTTTCATCAAAATCAATGACCCAAGGTATATTAGTCTCCCCTTGTAAGTAAATTCTGAGCAGAACTAGCATTTTTGAGCTTCTGTTTTAGTTGTAACTATTGGTAATCTTGCTTCTTATTGTTGTGGTCACTCTATTAGTGGTTAATTTCCCAAGTTCTGACATATTCTTTAAAGTAAAGTGTGTCCTCAGTTTAACGTCACCTTGATTAATCTTGACTTGCGTTAACGTCATCCAAATATTACCACCTGTATTCCAATTAACATCATTGATGATTCGAGTTTACATCATCTTGACTCATGTCAGTGCTGAAATAACGCACAAAAAATACTGCATTGATGACTCTCACCCACATCTATTGCACAACGCAGCTTCATTTGTGCCAGATTTTTCCTTGAGTAATTTGTTTGTTTCAAATTTCTGGCTAATCATCCTCTCTTGGATTATTATAGACATTACTCCTTCCACACCGAACACACACAAGGGAAAGGAAGAAACCTAGTGGTGGCATTAACCTACTCTTCAGGAACGAATTACCATATTAACCCAAAAGGAAAACGAGGTTTTATTCCAAAAATTTTGGCAAAAAAATTACGGATCATCTCAGAATCAACTACAAAGTTTTACACACTGCACAGAACATTCCGACGCTGATTCTATGTCCACAAACACACATTTATTTATACATACACAATACATTACATTTCATTTATTGATACAATACTTTTATTCATATTCTTGAAGTTCAAAATGTGCGAACGAGTGGCTGTCCACCTTGTAGGCCACAGGTGGAAGGAGAGTGTTGACAAAACTACCTCAGAACTTTTGATCGACTGGGTAGGAAATTTGATACATACTGCGTTAAAAATGTTTACACTAACATTGCTGGCATTTTATCCATATCTTGTGACAATTTAAACATATATGTTACTTTTTGATTGGTGCGCCAGCAGCAGATGACAAGTACACCTGCAGTTTGAAGAGCATAACCTCAATGAGAGCACGCCATTGGTACAAACTTCCTTAAGTTTCAATGTAAACTGAGGACTGGTTATTATTTTTAGCAGTTTTAAATAAGTTACCCAACATCTTAGGATTGAAATGACATCGTGCAGAAAAGAAAGGCACCTCTGTAAAAGGGAATGTATCACAATGTATAAGACGAAGTTTTGATAGAAATTTTAAGCTAATGGTATTGCATTATGCTGAAGAAACTATGTAACTAGGAAATATAATGCGACAGAGGTAAATGTGTGATTGTGAAAGCAAGCAAAACAGAACTCAACATGGAAATAATTTAGTGGATCCAAACGAGTTGATTTCACGAATTAGATGAAGAAACTAAAATTTGTGAGTACTCAAAGATGGACAGATAACCAATGTCATGGGAAAATATTAAACAGAAAGTTCATGAATTAGTACATTCACTAAATATCCCACGGCAAGAATTCAAGGATAGTAATGGTTGGTGCATATGGATGATGCATTGTAATGGTTTTTGCCTGCGAGGAAGAACTTCTCTTTGCCAACGTTTATGTTCTGACTACACAGACCAAGATATTGCTTTACAGAAACAACGTACAGCATTTCCTCGATTCTAAGACGCACTCTTTTTTTACTTTTCAATGTCTCTGAAATCGAAGTGCTTCTTACATTCGATCCAATCTGTAGTAAAAATTTTTTTCAAAAAGTTATTACTAAATTGATGATTTCTTAGAATTGAGGAAATATGGTAATTGCATCTCAGAAAATTCATGATTATCTTCTGAGACAAATGGGTAACACAGATGAGATTCCTATTTATTTTGACATTCCATCCAATTACACAGTTAACAAAAAATGTGCAAAAAAGTCATTTTAAAAACTTTTGAGAGATAAAAAATGTGTATTACTGTAATAGTGGCAGTGTTAGCGGATGGCACAAAGTTACCACTGTATGTTATTTTAAAAATTGGTATTACAAATTTTTTTCCCTGAATACCATATCTGCCCGAATATCAGTCAACCAACACCTCAAAAATTTTCACCATTTTTTGACAAAAAAGTAAATTTCATAGATTTTATGCTGAAGTGTACCAGGCATGCATGCATGGTCTAGAATACATTATTGGAGATCGAACAATAGAGTGCAAAATGATTTAGTTGTTGAAATTTGAAATATTACTCCAATTAATAATTTCGCATTGTTGAATTATGTTCCACATTCAGTGAAGATAATTTCATTCATCTTCATTTTCACAAAAGGTCAAATAAAGCAATAGCGACCTCGCAAAGATAATTATTAATCCAAGTCTATTTCCAATGAAATTAGCATTCACACTGCCTTAAGAAATTGCATTTTTATAATTATACATGTTCCATGTAAAGTTTTACCATAATTCAAACAACTAAGCAGGAAAAGCCATCATCACATTTTGCATAATCGTCTGTGCAGTCAATGTATGTAATTTTAATAGATTCCATGAATGAGGTTTTAACATGCATATAAACATTAGAATGGCTATAGCAATAATTACAATATCCAAGTAAAACTAATAGGAACTTCTGTTAAACCCTCAACGTCGTCATATGTGCAGGGCACCGACCCTATGAACGTCACATGCCATTGTCATATCTGCACTGTACCGACCCTGTACATTTAGCTTAATTTTGCTTTTACTTGATCAAATATTCAAGTATCTGTTTTCTCTTTATATATTCTAATAGAGTAAGGTTTGGTGTTTATTTTTGTTAAATTTTGAATTTTTAATGCTTTATTTGCAAAAATATTGCCTTATTATTTCGGTGCATTTTTCTTGATGCTGCATGAAATTTTGAATTTTTAGCCTTCCAAATCTCTCAAACTTCGATGAGACGAACTTCATTTAGACTCAAAAGGACCCATCTATAAGTGATTTGGAAGTGTGGGCGAGATTTCTGAGGATGTCACGTCACTTTTGTTTGCCTCACAGAATCTCCTCTTGGCCGTGTGTTCTCTATCTGCTAACTTTTTTTAGAGCAAGGTAGTGAGACAATGTGGGTCTTCCAAACAGCCTCACTTATCTCCAAAGGATAAGGACCAGCATAAGCCATTGTAGAAAAGGATAAGCAAGAAAGCTAGAAGCCGAACATTTCTCGCATCTCTACAGACAGACCGAAAGAAGTCTTTGCTCTGAACGGTGCTTATTGTGGTTTTTATTTTTTCTGTGATTTGTTTGCAAATGTGTATTACGTTTGTGTGTTTTTAATTGCATATTGTGTGTTTTAGTTGTGTATTACGCATGTTTATCTGCTCTGTGATGTCTCTCACTCTTGAGATGAATATTTTTTCTAATGCATCAACACTTGAGAGCTATATATAAAGGAAGGAAGAAGGGTGTTCGGGTCTGGGCTAGTGCTTGGTTTAACATCTCTTTAGAAAAATAAAATGAGATTTAGAGAGATAAACGCTTATCTGACATCACTGCACAAACAATGTCTTGACCAAGAGTGTGATCAGAGCGCATAGGAATCGCTTGGATCGCACAACAAATATTCTCTTACTACTCTGAAGAAGTTAGCCTGAGAGAAGCATTTACGCTGTACGGAAGCAGCTATTGTTTGTTATTTTAACTGTGATTACTTTTGTTTAATTTCTAAGAAGTTAAAAGAGTCGAAGTTATCATGGCGTCAACCAGTAAAAAAATGCAAGCAATACTTGGAGATAAAAACGAGACAGAATACTTATTTGAAAGTGATTCGGAAGAAAGTGTCAGTTCAGATAGTGATAGTGGGAATCATGTTGAAGATCGTGCTCAAATTACTAAGGTAAAAAGCTATATTTTGGCATTTTTTGTTGAGTGGGCAAATATGAAACCTCCTCTCTCTCCTGTCTCTGCACGCTTCTAACATCTTTGTTTATCCTTATTTGAATGACTTTCTCCGATAAACTTACGAGGAAAATATAGAAATCTATGATAAAGCAGTATACACAAAGTAATCTGTAAACCTGGAATAAAGACGTGTGATATAGCGCTTCTGTGAATGCTTAAAAAACTTCATCAAACCGTTTCCCCCAAAAGAAATACATAAAAAATGTAAAAAATATAGTATAAATACTCATAGTTTGACGCAAATTCACAAAAAAATTCAGATGAATCCAATCAATAGGTAAAAAAATATGCATTTTTTTGTTTACTCCAGATTAGCTAATTCATTTAAATATCCTCTGACCTCCGAGATGACTTTGATTTAAATGGCCTCCGCGCTTGAGGGGTTAATGGATAATGAAAAATAATACAAATTGCTAACTATTCTTAATGATACATATGTATAGCCCTGTAAAACAAAAGAACATATCCAATAGCATTTAGAAACGAAAGAACAGGTAACAATGGTAACAAAACATGGGTACTGCTAAATTCAATATTCTAGCTTTATTATTTATTTATTCATTAATATTCATTGTAGGTCAAATATTTACTTTACAAAAAATATAATACTATTATTTGAACGCGACGGCAATGAGAGACGTGCTGCCATCTATGAGTGACTACCAGACTTAACCCCAACCCCAAATTTTTTCTCGAACTCGCATTTAAGCGGAGGGGTGATTTTTTTTTATGATAGATTTTGACAAAAAACATCGGCTTATATTCGGGCATATATGGTGGACCATGTTTTTATTGTGGTTGTCTTATATTAGAAGTCATCTTCCTTTTGGTTTGATACGGTAATCATGTTAATCGAGGACACACTGTATAGCTCATCTCATTAATTTATTCCTTCAGGTGGATTACTTTTTACATTCAAATGCATGCTTTAGAAAGAATTTCTTTGTGACCTAAGATGATAAAACATAACTGCCACAACGCTTTCAGTATCAGCAGGCTTTTCTACAATACCAAGAATTGGAAGGAAAGTAATTCTGCCCATAGGAGAAGATGCAAGTTCAAAATTAAGACTTGCAAATAGATGTTGGGTTCATAAACTTATTATATTAAAAAATACTGCTGGATCCATTTCATTTACTGTCTTCAAAAATCAGCATTTTTAGCAATTTTTTAAGCTTGCCCTTTTAAGATAACTAAAAACCTCTTTTAAAATTTCCAAAATTAAGGATCAACCTAGAATCAGGCTTGTGCAAATACATTAAATAAAAATTTGCCAGATTTCTTATCAAACATTTTATAGAGTCGTACATCACTCACCTGTTCTTCCCTCAGCTTCTTTTCCTCGTCAAGTTCAATTTTCAGTTCATTAAGCCTCCTCTCTGCATCAAGAGTGGCACGCTGCGCTTCCGACAAAGCAGCCTTGAGGGTGCGCTTGTCCTCTAAGTGCCGTTGGCTTTGAGCACATGCTCCAGCAGCTTCTTCCGTTTGCCTACGAACCTCTTCCGCTAAGAGAGCCATCTCTGATTGCCCTTGCTCCAGCTGATATTCTAAGTCACTCAATGCAGATTTGGCATTGTTCCGTGCAACCTAATAAAAGCAAATTCAAATAAAAACTGGATTGACTAGAATGATAAGCATTACATAAATATAATGAGATAAATAGTAAAGCAAGTTTGTATTTAAGAAATTCAAAAACAAAATGCCACCAAACCCTGTAAAGCAGAT
Source organism: Tanypteryx hageni (assembly GCA_028673005.1). Classification (NCBI taxonomy): domain Eukaryota; kingdom Metazoa; phylum Arthropoda; class Insecta; order Odonata; family Petaluridae; genus Tanypteryx; species Tanypteryx hageni. Next base: position 14,644,345 of record CM054117.1, read on the forward strand.
TGCTATGAGAGTTACTCCTTCCAATAAAGTTATATGGCTTAGTTGAAAAGAGTACATTAAACTGTAAAAAAATGGAATTGAAAGTAAGAACTCATCAGTTTAAAATGAATTATATCTTCTCTATGTCTTTCAGAATGTTTTTCTTACACTTTTATCAGCGTTTCTCACCACCTTGTGGTATATCAACTGTATCCTTATGTACATAACATAATAACTGCTAAACTATCATTTTCCCTTTGTATACACAAAATCATTTCCATCAAACACTAAAAGTAAAGCTACTTGCCTTGCACTCCTCCTGCAAAGAACAGACAGAATCTTTGAGACGATTCACTTCACACTGGCTGTGAGACAGTTTTTCCTGCAGAGAGGCCACCTGACTTTCCAAAGCATCTTTTTCTTTGCGAGCATTATCCAACAAATTGTCCAGCTCACATTTGTCTCTCACTTCCCGTGCCTGTTCAAGCTCTTCGATCTACAAGGAATTAAGATTTCACATTAATCTATGACAATACTCATTGATAAAAAGAGGACTCTTCCACGATTGACCAAACCACTCCCTGAACTCTGTCGATAGTTGATTCAAGTCATCATAACCTCAAGAGTATCCGGCACACAGAGACCTTCTTTCTAAACTGGAAGCCATTCATTATTGCTCAATCTATTCTAGGTATACACATTAATTGAAAACTCAATCTTGTATCGCTTCATGGTAAATTAATAGTTCTGATACTAGACTAGACTCTAACATACATTACTGAAGTAAAAAAACAATCTATTTAATAATTAAAAAAATTCGAGTGGTGATCATTTCAGCTTCAATACTCAAGAAGTCTGGAATTCTACAGAAAAACGAACAACCAGCACATCATAAAAGGAACTTCATTATGTAGCATTATTCTGAATAGTAAAATCATGAAACATGAAAACAAATAAGTATCATGAAGCATGATTATTCTACCATTAGAACTATGCAGCTATTGATTAATATAAATTTCTCTCATTTAAGACTTATTAACTAAATTATAACTTCCTATCGTTTGAGAGCTCAGTTTTTGTTTTGCTAAGTTTTCTCAAAGTATATGAATTTATTTTTGGGAAACCATTCTTCACCTTGGCTCGTGCATTGTCGAGCAGTGTTGAAAGACGACTAATTTGGATCTGGCGTGCAGAAGATTCCTCTTTTACAGCAGCTAACTCTTTGTCAAGCTCCCTGCGCTCGGCATTGGCTGCTTCAACTGCGGACTCAAGAAGGCGCACTCGATCTTGCAAGCGTGCCGACTCTTCCCCTCTAGATGACCATGCCTCCCTTGCTTCTTCGAGCTTCACATTAAGGTCCTCTAAGCGAGATAGGAGGTTCTCTTTCTCTTCCTGTGCATTCTAAATAGAAAAAAATTGCATGGCATTTATAGATGAAAACTAATATAAAAATAAAAGACAAAATAAGAATAAAAAAATAAAAGAATATAAAGAAACTTCAGCTAACTTGAACTACAATACAATAATTCATCAATTGTTGCTTTAAAAAGTTAATCCAACACTTATTAATTCCATTACATAATGCTAACTAAAAAAAACAAAAACTACTCTTTTTAAACAAAAAAATTAACAAGAAAAATGAAACTTGATGCAATCAATTGATACCAGTGTCATAATCTTACTGATCAGTCATATTGAAATGTCACTAATAATACATGCATTGTTAAATGAGAAATCTAACTTCTTAACTGTAAAGTTCAAAAATTAGAGACACAGGAAAAAAGAGGGAAAGAAGAGACGTGAAAAATCAAAGAAAATGAAAAATACAAACTTTGAGGTTAAGGGGTGTTACTCTACGCCAGGGACCTGAAGTCACTCACACATTCACTCACTCAATCGCACAAGCACTAATTCTAAAGATGGAAAAAGGATAAAAAGGAGCCGGGTTTGCGAGAGATTAATCTACGCCAGGGACCGGAAAATCACACCATTGCTACAAGGTTTGTGAGTCTGTAGGACCGCAACATGGACCTATTAGGTTACCACAAACACATGCACACGTACACACCAGGAGGTAAGGGGAAATAAAAGGAAAAAAGGGGAAATAATACTAGGTTTATGGGAAATTAAACCGCGCCATGGACCTAGTATCGCACAGGGTTGCCTGTAGGTTTATGTGCCATCCAGCAGTGACAGGGACCTATCAGATGAGGCAATCATGCATACAAACACTCAAATACACACACACAAGATATCTAATATTGAAGTAAATGTACTAAATACGTATTTCGAGAGCAATGCTCTCATCATCATCATCACCAGTACGACTTGATTAAATTCACATTCAAAATAGAAAAAGACAACACACTACCCTTCTTAGACTTATTATTAACAAGATAAAACAAGTTAAAATTCAACATTTGCCAAAAACCAACACACACACACAGATATATCCCATCCAATTCCAACCATCACATCTCACATAAATTGGCCCCTTTTCATTCCATGATAAGTAGACTCCTTCATGTATCTCTCTCCCCATCAGATTATCATAAAGAACTTGCACACATTAACAACTGTGCAATAGTCAACGGATACGACACCGAAAAGATTGAAAACATTCTACGTAAACATAAACAAAGACGCCATGTAAATTTTAAGAGTTTAGTTAATGGCAATAAACTCATAAATTTACCACACAACCCAAAAGACCTTCCTTACACAAATCCGGCATATACAAAATATCATGTGGAGGATGCAACAAAATATATATTGGACAAACAAAATGAAAGATAGAAACATGCTTCAAAGAACATAGAGCACATTTTAAACACAACAGATTAGACAACTCGAGCATAGCAACTCATATCCAGGAACACCACCATCCAATCATGATCCAAAACCTAACACTTGTAAAATCAGTAACCAACCAAAACAAACTAGACGCTTATGAAGGCATACATATAAACAGAAACCAAAATTCCATTATGAATTACGACTGTGGCCCAATCCCCCTTTCACATGGCCCACAACACCCCCCCCCCATCATTACACATCAGCTACTGATGATGAGAGCATTGCTCTCGAAATACTTATCTAGTACGTTTACCTCAATATTAGAGATCTTGTGTGCGTGTATTCGAGTGCTCGTGTGCATGATTGCTTCATCTGATAGGTCCCTATCGCTGCCAGACATCACATAAACCTACAGGCAACAGTGTGCAATACTACGTCCCTGGTGCAGGTTAATTTCCCGTAAAGTAACACCCCCTAAACCTGTAAGTTTGTATTTTTCATTTTCTTTGATTTTTCAGCTCCATTTTTCCCCTTTTTCCCTGTGTCTCTATTTTTTTAACTTTACAGTTAAGGAACAATAAACAAAGTTGTTGGAATGACTTTAATGCATGATCGCATAAATCTGAAATTAAATTAAATTTTAAAAGTCAAAATTTAATTTACAGTTAAGGAGTTAGATTTCTCATTTAACATCAATTTCGTCGCAGCCTCCACCTTTACCTATCGATGTATCCATTAAAGCAGTGATTTCCAAACTGTGGGCCACGCCATGGTCAGGGGGGCAAAAGATTTGAAGCACATTTTATGTCTGGTTTAATCATTTTAATCGTGAAAAATACAATATGGAAGTCAAATTCTAGCCCTCGAGTGGCTAGGATGTATTGTTTGAGCCCATGTTTTTCTTAATCTGGTTATTATTTGCAATTGTAGGTTCGGTAGGTATTATTTGTGAACTGTGATTGAACATGATATAAAGGAGGGTTTTCTTAGGTGAGGGGAGTGTGGCTTTGCAATGTTTGGAAACCAATGCATTAAAAGTGAATGCATATTTACCTTGAGTAGATCCACCAGCTTCTGCTCCCTATCAGAGCATTCCCCGAGCTCTGCACCATCACCACCTCCATTAGGAAAGGCAGTTTCTCTTATACCATCTCCGCTAGCATCTAATGGGTCAGATGGCAGGGAATTGGACTGTGGGGCTCCAAGTAAAAGCTCCTGAAGTGTGTCTGCCCGAGATCTTGTGTCCTCAAGTTTTTCTGTTTGCCGACAGAGAGATTCTAGAAGGACCGATTTCTCTTCAGAGAGCCTCTCATTATCGGTTTGAAGTTCAGTCAGCTGTGCCTGTAAGTCTGCAAGTTCTTGCAGAGTGGCTTGCAACTCTTCATTGGTACTGAAAATGCCAATTAAATGAATAGAAAAATGGGAGAAACCAACAGTGCATATTTATAGTTAATTCTTCCGAGAGAGATAGAAAGCTAAACATTTAATTTTACTTTGCATTTAATATTTCAAATGATCCTATTTAACAATAATATTAAAGAAATTATGCATAAATTTTGACAGCAAATATTTTCTTAAAAGAAAACAAGATAGACTGCAATGAAAATCATACAAATGATGACAAAGATTATCAATCAATAACAATAATTAAAAATGTAGTAAAAATAAAATAATAATCTTATAATCAACAAGTTGATTCATTAACCATAACTACCTAAAAACAGATCCTTTTATTTATAACATCTTGTAAAAACTTATTTACAGAGAATACATAAAAATGTGCAAAAACACATGCTATAATCTAAACTATCCAATAGCAAATGAAAAAGCTGTAGAGAAGAAGGAAAAATTGATAATAATATCCCATTATTAAAAGAAACAGAAAACTGGGAGCAAACCATTCAAGCATCTGCTTCTCAGCATCTGCTGGCTACAATACTCATTAAAGCACAACTGAGTCAGTGTCTGAGCCCAGCTCATGTCTGCACCAATGAAAAATCCTTTGGGATTCATTCTATGAATGTGGACAGCCAAGCCATAGGGTCTATAAATGTCTCCTGACCTGCCCCTCTCAACTCAAGAAGCCCCTAAACTTTGATTCTAAAAATATCACTAGGCAGAGGCTAAGGTACTCAGAATGCCACTTGTGTCATTATGGAAATAAAAACCAATGGATACAAATTTAATCCACAAGTAAACATCCAAGATAAATAGCACGAGATTTCCAGCAAAAATTAAATTAATCTGAACGTCGTGTTAAGCGACTGTCACATTTTATCGTACGACGATCTGAATAGTAGAATAGGAAATAATTTCAAGTCAAGTCCTCGTAGTAAGCTGTTTTGTTTATTCGCGGTAAGTGTAAGACAAAGATCACAGTTCGCGCATCGAGCTTCGCTTATTCGCAGTTTAAATTCGACCAAAATCGCCATTAGCGCTCCGAAATTTCCGGAACTATTATACACGGAGAAATATTCAAGCAAATTTAATGATTAAGCACCGAGTAATACGCAAAAGGAACCGAAAAAATTCACGTGCTTTGTGGAATTTATCACACACGACGGCATCGAGATTCTCTTGCGAATACTATATACGATTGGGAATTCTTCTCTCAATGCCTCGCATCCAAATCCCTTTAAAAGGAAAAATGTTGAGCGCTCACCGACTTCGAGATTAATTTTGCAGTTCGAGAATCGAATGGCGTTTATTCGCAAACTAAATTGCGCAGAATCGCTATTTGCGGTAAATAATGGGCAGCCTAAAGCAAAGTCAGCCACGGGCAAAATAAATGACCCAATTTACTCGCCGCTTAAGTCTAAACAACTTTAGGAATGCATTTCGTGAGTAATTCACACCCGCATCTTTGAAATGAGCAAAAAGAACGATTCAGGCTTAAGTTAAACAGTCGAAACTAACACTACGAAAAACAAAAATCGGCACTACGGAAGCTGCGTTGCATAATAACTGACACTATCGTTGGCGTGTTAATCATTAGAATCCATTTCAAGCGTAGCGTCCTCGGACATTGTTTTTGCTAACCTCTCCGTCAGCCTGCTTGTCTTCGTTATAATCAAATATTTTGTTTGTATATTTTTGTTCATTTTGTGTTATCATGTTATTTTTTATATAGGTAACAATTTTTCTTGTAAAATTTGACGTATTTTTAAAAAACTCGCGGTTCGGTCTTCCGGAATGTCGACCTCTTCTTCCCTTATACTCCTTACGAGTGGTCAATCGCCGTTTTGCTGTTCGTCACGATTTCCCGATACGAATCCACCGACAGCGGCAAGAGCTAAATGCAGCGGGAAAAAATTGAACTCATGTTTTACGCAGTTTTTTTATGTCTTCCCATTGTTTATAAGTATTAATGCCAACACGCCGGGCGAATACACCTTTTCGACTGTGATCATGGACAAGATTGATAAACTGCCCATCACTTAACTTACGGCTGATTTGAAGCGATCGAGAATAAGAGCAAATGAATTCGTAATACCGTAGGAAAGATGTTTGTGGGTCTGTATTATATTTACAAATATTCACTGAGGCCGTGAGTGGTAATTTATCTGTAAATTAAACGATCTGATTTGGCATAAAATGAATCTCCATTGCCACAGTAACAGCGAAGAAGGAAGGATTTCGAAGTCAGCGTTAAAAAACAGGATAGACACTTTTGATACACAACGAGTTCAATTTACTTCGAACAAGTTTCGCCACCTCCCAGTTAAAGTAAAACGTTTAGTCGGCATTATTCACTAATTTAAACGAGCGATATAACATTTTAGGATATTAGATCTCGAAGACTCAATGGAGAACTCAAAATGGAATAGACAAGTTGTACCGAATTATATCGGACTCAAAACCCATATGAAACACGGAAGATGAGAATATTTTTCTGTATTCTCTATACCACAACTTTTATGTTGATAAATTTTAACACTAATCAAAATTAGTCAGTGACAATATTTTTAAGATGGTGTGGCCAAAATACGTCACAAAAACGCAATTTTTTCATTGCATATCTTACAACCAGTGCTGTAGTGGAGGGTATACGGTGGTATACTCTGCTTTTTTTGAATGAATGCTTTTTCTAACAAATGGCGTATACACTCGCTTTATAAGAAGCTGCACAGGTTGATTGGAAAAAAAACAGCTAATTCCTCATTTTTTGTGGCCCCAAATATTGAAACTGCGCCTGCAATTCTTGAAAATCTGCGGCCCACAAATAGATTTAATACCAACATTCTAATAGTACTTTTGTTTCGAACAGATTGAAAATAAATACTGTACTTATAATTTTTTAATAGGTAAATCACTAAAATATAATAAAAATAAAAATTTCAAGGAAATTCAAAGTAAGCTCATACGTTTTATCCTGCCATTATAACATTATAGTCATATACTTTGCTCTTAAATAAACTGAGTAAGACCCCTCTCTCAAAGTTTTACTTCCGTATACGGCATACCGTTTTTTTTACGACTACAGCACTGCTCACAACCTAACATCAAACCCCTCTTCATCTTGCATGCGTAATTATTTAGTTACTCTAGATGAATGAAGATACGATTTCACAAATTAACTATGTTCAATTAATTCAAATATCAATAAGTTTGCATAAAAAAATTCAACAAAAAATCCTTAAAAATAACGACATACATTATACGGCAAACAAACTAGACAAAACAAGAAGTCCAAACCAGGGCTAATGCAGGCTGGTTTCCCAAAGTTAACGCCCCGAATTCATTACTTATATTGACAGGAAATGTTTCAGTATGTGTTAGTCATTCCAAGGAATACTCATACCACAAATATCACTTGTAGTTCATAGTTTATCAAAGATAGAGAAAAATTGGAAAACAAATTAACAGAGATCGTTGGATTAAACCGATCCGAAGGTCCTTTGCAGACAGGCATAAGCTGTAATGTTGGGAATACATCCGCGTTCAGAAACGAGAAAATAGATCTGCTACGATAGTTCAGTGGTAGAATATCCGCCCGGTCATAGCAGACTTTTTTCTCGTTTCAAAATTATTCCCAAAATTAACAGTTTTAAAATACTGAAATCAATGTCAAAATCTTTCTGACATATTTTGCATGTATTTTTTTAAATAAACGATTTTAATCAACGTTACTGTTTATACGCTGCTATGTATGGGTCAACTGTCCATTGCTGAAGAGCGGAAAAGAAAATAATCCATTTGTTCACTTGTCTATGCTCAAGCCGAGTTCGGTAATAATCGTCTCCATGGCAACAATCTGATAAAATGCGATTTAAAACACAAAAACGCTGTTTTAGTAAAAATTCAAGAAAATGCGATCAATTATCAAAATTCGGTGATAGGAATTAGAATCTACCTTCTTTTCCACTTAGAACAGTACAAACCTCGCTCCGATATCACAATTTTAAGATATTTTAAAGTATTAAAGAAAACATCTCTGCACGATCGATTTGAGACTCCCTATGGAAAACAAATAGGGAAAAACGTTTCTGGGATCGAACCAGGGACTTCAATCTTCGCCAAATAAAATAAAGCCCGGAGGTTGGCCCCGACAGCACGAGCCTCATGCCAAGTTTCATGACACTCGGTCCATTGGTGCAAAATTTGTTAGTAGGGGACACACACACAGATAGGACCATTTCATAAGGCTATGTTTCCTTTGGAAATCAGCCTAACTAGAATATACCGAATCCGAGTCCAACAATAGTCGTTGCAATAGTAACACTCGTCAAAAACTTCAAAAACGCCGGTATTTACGCGAAATTCGAAGAAATACGATCGATAAGCAACATTCCACGATACAAATTAGAATCTTCATTCCTCTCCTCAGAGGATACTACAAATCTCGCTCCGATATTAAAATTCTAATATATTTTAATGTCCAAGAGAAAATTACCCTGCAGGATGGATTTCAGATTTCCCATGTACATAAATCAAATTGGAGGATATTTTCCGGAATCGAACCCGGGACTTTCAATCTTCGCAAAAAAAACTATCCTCGAAAGTTTCCGCTCAGGCAGCCAGGGATTCCACAAAGTGTCATGAAAATCGGTGTGTGTGTGTGTGTGTGTGTGCGCGTGTGCATTTCTGGCTAACCAACCCCTTTGTATTATTATAGCCATAACTCCTTCCAAACCGAACCCACAAGGGAGGAGGGAAACCCGGTACCGGCATTAGCCTACTCTTAACGAAGAACACCGAGGGGGCTAACGGCTTAACGTCCCGCTAACGTCCCTTCCGAAGGACGGAACGCTGAATTTGCGCGGTCTCCTCAAACCACACAAACGGTGCCGGGGGACCTTGCAAAAATTCCTACTTGCGCAGGACTCGTGCCCGCTGCCTTTTAAAGCAGCAGGCGAGTAGCAGCCAGCGTCCTAACCACTACACCACCGGCACCCCCTCATGAAAATCTGTCTATTGGTTCAAAAGTTAATAGGGGGACAGACAGACACAAGGACGAAACTATAAGCCTATTTCCATTCTGGGAAGCAGGCTAAAAATGCCTTTCTACAGCGTTGCTGCATAAGAAGGCAATGTAACATTGTATATTCTAACGACGAAGGTGACCGTCGAGCATTAGAACGAAATTCGGACATTATAACCGTCGTATTAGATCTAATGGTGCCATTTTTAAATGCAACTATTTTCAAAGCTATGCTAAGCTATTCACTATGAGTAATAAAGTTCATACAGTTTGAGTTCATGTTTAATAGCTAAACACCGGGACAATAAACTCTCAAAGAAGCAGCGTATAAATATTTCGTTATTTTTTTCTGGGGGTATCTTTAAAACATTTAAATACTAATCTAATTAAAAGAATTAACAATTTATGTGACGAAAAAGAAATTTCCTATAATTCTAGGATTTAAAAAATATTCTACCTGTAATGCGTTTCTTCCATTTGCAAAATACGGTCTTGCAAGCAGGCCACTGACACTTCACTCAAGCTGCTGCTGGACTGTTTGTCCCACTCTGGAGTGGGGCAGAGGGCATTTTCAGATAATACTACATTAGCCGCCACCCCATCGCCGCCCATTTCACTGGAATGCTCCGCCGATCCACCCATTGCATCCTTAAGCAGACCAAAAAGAAATATTCAGTTAATTAAATAAATAAATAGAAAAAATGCCAATTAAATATTTAAAACATTTTCACTATTAAACCTAAAATATTATACCAATGATTATGCAATTCACATTTCATCTACGAATGAACTTTTATTATGTAAAGCCTAAAAATATTAAACTCATAGTATACATATGTCATACAAGTTTAGAGATTAAATAATTGTTTAAAGCATCATGAAAAAATTACGATTAATAAAACCCCTTCGATGTTAACCAATCTTCAAAACAAAGCAACAACATAATTTCTTTGTAGACGATGACTACAATACCGGCATTTATATATTTGCGGCTACGCGAGATTTTTACGCCAAAATATTAAAGAGAAGATTCCTCCTCCTTGTTTCGATGAACGAATGACTTTATTTTCCTTGCGTACACAGCGTTCGTAAGTGAAAAATGGATAATTTACAACGAAGGAATGCATGTAAAAGTGAAGACCACATTACAACTACTTAACTCAGGTGAGGTATGTTTGAAATTATTTACGATTGATTAATGACAGCTGATTAGAAAATAAATCGGTAAACTTAATATTTCCTTGGCAACATTTCCGATATATCGTTTTCATTAAGTCATTATAATCACGTAAATGTGTTTATTAAAGCACCAGCATAGGAGAGAGAAGGGGAGTGGAGAGGGGGGAGGTGAGAGAAACAAATTTGTGGACCAATTCGATAGGTATTTGAAAAGTGAGGACAAGAAAACAAAATGTCGTTCCTTTAGACCAGCGACCTCCTTCTGCTGCGACCCTAAACTGACCACCAATAGGACTTCGCGACCCATACCTGGACTATAGCCACCCGTGCTTCTAATTGAGCTGATATACAACATAGTAGATGGCTGTAAATACGCCCCTGCCAGCGGCCGCTACTATTGTATCGCTCTACTGCGCCTCAAATTTGATCGGTCTTTGCCTCATGAACATTTTCGAGAAAAGGGTGGAATTAATGCACGAAAGCCATGTTAGCGGGGATGCGGATGGAAAGTTTTCGGTTGATCTAATACTCCTGCTTTTCCCCGTCTATTTCCTCGCATAAGCGCTAAAAGCTTCGAAAGGGGAGAGTGGCTTGTATCGGCTGTTAAGACTGATCAAGGTTAGGCAATTCTCAATAATAATATATAAATAACAATCTGACTGTCGGGAAAGTTTTCTTCTGATGATCCTTCGCGACTAGAGCCCTGCACGGGTATGATATTTTCCACCCGTACCCGACCCGTACCCGCAGACTACTAACCCGTACCCGCAGACTAATCACCAGTACCCGACCCGTACTCGCAGAATGTTAACCCGCAACCGACCCGTACCCGCAGGCTCGTACCCGCACAGAAGGCCTACTTGTCCCACCCAACCCATATTTTTTAACTGTTTGGTTCTCGAGACACAAATCCGTAGCAAGAAATCGTGAAAAATAAAAATATTTCGGAGTCAGTCATTTATTTTGTATAAATTAAAATGAAATGCAATTGTACATTAACATTCATTTTTAAGATCGAAAAAATGTATTTCAAGTATCTAAGATTTATTTTTACAAAAATTACAAATTTTACAAAATAATTTAATTGAAAAATGGAAACAGTAATTAATAGTATATACCCTGAGATTTAAAATGACTATTTAAAAATAGGACATCATCCATGTATGCGGGACCTAAACTGCTTCTTCTTTCACTAACAAAATGCGCCGCCAATCAAAAACACCTCTCTGATGGAGCACTGATCGCTGGTTTTGCAAAAATACGATTCGTTAAAATACTTAAATTTGGCAAACAATTCTTTTGCTTATCCCACCATTTCATCAAATCAAAATTATTAGTAATGTCGTCAGATAGTTTTAAGTCAATATATGCTGTCAATTCGTCTGGATAAATATGATCATTTACTGTGTCTGTACTGTATCCATGAAGGTGTCTAACATTTTATACCTTTTCATCGGTTGCTCTACAAGCGTACACGGATTTGGTGTCACGGATTATATTTAATGTCATCAATACTTACTTTAACTATCTCATGGATTTCATACTTTTCTTCAGTGTTTAACATTTACACACTTTTTAGAAGGGGGTGAAGAAAAACCGAAATTTTTTAAATTTTTAAGCCCATCTCCTGACACTATCTCAAAAGGTCTCAAATCTCTAACTACAAGTTCGACACAGCCATCTAAAACTTTTTTTTCTTTTCAGCTGATAATTTTGGTAAATCGCCTTTTTTCGGCACAAGAAAATTTGTAATTTTAGACGCCTTCTTTGTTACTTGCACATTTGTGTCGCAATAAACTTGTTTCCAGCTTCCTATTATCATAACGATAAACATTTTATAACTACTGCAAGCGATTGTCTTCGAAATCAGTTCTCCCTTTTCATTTAAATTTCACAGAACGTTTCCCAAATTTTTGAATTGGTATTTTCTTTTCTTCTTAGGGGGTACTCGAACCTTAAAAGCTTCCTTCTTATCTGATCAGTATTCATCGTTCAAATCTGAAGGGTAGATAAAAGTAATATTTCGATTAAAATTGAGATTTATAATTGAATGATGCATTAACGTATAATTGAGAATTTCACATACCGTTCAATCAGCTGGTATTGGTTTCTTTTAAGGATGTCGTAGATTGATATTCTGTCACAAAAGCCGAGATCACATATAACTCACCAGTGTAATTTTATAAAATAACTGTCGTTCCTTTCTCTCGCAAACAAAGTATAAAATAATACAACTCACACGCGATTATTTGACGAAAAAATATTATATATTTGAACAATAAATAACATGTAAAGAATGCTGATAGGCACTCTTATATGTAACCACGTCTCTTCAAAAGTGAATTCACGAAAATATATGTTACTTGCATGAATGGGCAAAACTAACTGGTTAAAAGGAAGAGTTCTCGCACAAACCAATCCGTCATAATTACATTGTACTACATAATTCTCCTATTCACTCTTTCTCACTCCCCTCCATACATTCTCTTCTACTAAACGCAATCGACAATCGCTTGCCAATTGCAACTTTGTATCTATTTATACAATAAAAGGAATCGTTTTTTCGTCAGACACTTTTCTTGACAAATGATGCACAAAGCCTGCGATCTGCCGACCTGCATAAATTGCAAATTTGTATCTCCCTATATAACGCTACTTCTGACCGCGAGGGTGTGCTTTACTATAGTATGTTTCTCGTCTTATGAAGCTTGACCTTGAAAACATCTGTGAGTGACTATTTCTGCATCCAATCAACGCTCGAGTAACGGGCGACGGAGAGGGGAGAAGCTCAGTCTCTCTCTCGCCATCGTGCTGTTCACATCGCTCTTAGTCGACTATGTTGCCAGCTCTACTGCGTTCACGCTTCCGTTGCGATCTCTTTATCGCTTTCACTTTGCACCTTGTTATCATTTTAACGCAATGGAAAATGGCCGGTAGTAATAAACAATGACCGTAAGTTTTTCTGCGACGCGTCGCCTTTCATTCGCAAGCAGATCTTTTCAAGAGCGGATATCTGGCAATGCTGTTAGGTTTTTCAATGCATTTCGAAAGCCGCGGGTGACGGGGGAGAGGGAAAAGTGAAGAAGGGGAGAGGGAAAAGGTTCTCATAGGCTACTTGCTATGTGAAGGTCAAGCTTCATAAGACGAGAAACATACTACTACATACTACATATAGGAGTAAAAGGCACGTGGAGAGTTCCTGTGCCTACATTGGCGAAGAAAATTGAATTGGAATTAAAACTAGTTTTCGTACCCGCTCTTTACCCGCACCGGTGCCTTTTGTGTCCGAACCCGACCCGTACCCGCATGGAAGCACTATATACCCGACCCGCAACTTTTCTGCGGGTAGGGTCAACTGCGGGTATGCAGGGCTCTATTCGCGACCTAAGGACCCCCGCGACCCCGGGGCATGGAATCATTGCTTTAGACCAGTTGTTCCCAACAAGCGAATGACATTGCAGAATCGAAAAGTTCTCAAAATTAGCTCTTTGGAATTTTCACACGGCCCGCACAGTGGTACAAGAAGCCTCATGTGGCCCTTTCAGTAAAAGTTTTGGTGAACCCTGTTTTAAGTAATTAGCAGTTTTAAAAAAATCCGCATATGCGTTCTATTTGTCCGTCCGTCTGTCTGTCTTACGCGGTGACTCCTAAACGAAAGCAAATCAAGACATCGTTTTTTCGCCATTCGATTTAGTATTGTCTCGTTGTGCACGTCCGTCCGTCTTACTGTCTTTTGACGCGCTAACTTCTAAAGGAAAACCGAGACTCCGTTTTTTCGCCATTCTATTTAGTATTTCGTCTCGTTGTGCTCGTTTTCTTGTGGAAGTTCTAGTGACCAACAGAATGGGAGTAGAAATTTGATTAAAATTTTCTTCTTTATAAACGCTGTTTCAAAAATTATTAGTCCTAATTATATTAAATTATTTTTATAATATTATTCCAGACCAATAATACTAGTATACATAACATTCTGTATTAGCCATTTCTTTTGAAAAAACCTCCATTTGCTGTTTGCTTCAGCAGCTCTTTCTTAAGAGGATCACCACTCCAGAAAGATCTTTATATATTAATACTCAATGTCTGTACGTCCGTCCCCCCTTTTATCTCTTGAACAATTTGTCATAGAGAAATGCTTTAAACGCCATTTTGTTTCTGCCAACTAGGAAACCCCAGGAAAACTATTTTTGTTTACACAAGTGTCCCGTATTCGACTCCGAGAGACGATTACATTTTCCCATATGTTTACACAGGAGTTTCGATTTTTCAATGTGCAAGGTTTATTTCCTTCATTCATTAAAATACGTAAATATGGACCGAATTTCTCCGTTTTTACTTTATTCGACGGCTAAAACTATAACATATCTTATTCTTGCAATGTTTAGATGTTACACGGAAGAATGTCAGGAACACGCGTTTCTTTTCGAAATTTTATGGCTTTTTCGTACTATTTCCGGGTGTTGCCAAGGCGACCCGCATTGTTGCCTCCGATTGTATTAGCGTCTATTAAACCTTCAAATATACAGAAGAATTGCGTCATTCGCTTCACGTTTTTATGAAGCATCGCAATTATAGTTTATCAATGTCAAACTTAACGTTGCAACGTTAATAATTGAAGATTATTACTATTCAATAAACTGCATTTTTAAAGATGATGATTTTAAGCATGCAGATTTCTGACTGACTTCGCAAAAATTTTTGCGGATATCGCTAGTTCTTTAAATAATATTTCTGTACGCACAATACCAGATGAAATATGACGAGACGGTGCCATAACCTATTCAAGTGTCACTAAGTTGAGGTCAAAAATGAGAAACAAATTTATTTATTTATAAGCACGAGAACAATTACAGCTGATCGATTATAAATTAACAGAAAATATAGAATATTAACAAAATACAAGAAGTCAATAAAACTAATAAGACAATAAAAACAGCGAAGTAATAAAAATAGGGCGGAAGAAATACAAAGAATCTGATGAGGCCACCACACGACTTTCTCCATATCTGTAATATTTATAAAAATCTGATGTAGCCACCACATGACTTTCTCCATATCTGTAATATTTATAAAAATTCTAAAAGGGTTACATGATAATAAATATTTTAAGAAACAGCGAGAAAATTTTAGACTTTACAAAGAAAAGAAATAAACTCAAACCATAGCCTTTTGATATTGGATATAGCCACAAAGCTCAAACAATTAAGAAAAGAAAAAGGAGCGTTACTAATGTAAGACGTAACTAAGCTAACTAAATTTCCTACAACTTTTATTCCGATACATTTTATATTTATCAAATATTAAAGCAATTATTTCAAAATAACTGATGTGACAAGAGTAAACACCCACTTTCGGTTCACTGATTTTTACCAAAAACTAATCAGTTCTTCTGACTTTTTATGAAAATGTTAAATATAAAATTTTGCGATGACGTGATTAATAGTTTTGAGTTGGAGCACCCACAAAAAAGCTATCACACACACAGACATCATGGCGAAAATGGTCAAAACGTGTTCAGGGAACCTCAAAACGTGTATTTCCATTGAAATCCCGAAGACGATTTTTTTTCACGAAAACAATACTTTCCCCTATACTACGTATATGGAGAAAGTAATTAAATCAAGAGGTAAGTATATGGAAAATAGTGAATAGACAGATACTGCCCTACGTCGGAATTTGACGTCATGTTGAGAACAGTTCTGAGGGGGGTACGAAATGGGTCAATAATATTGTTGGTGGAAAGAGAGTTTGGCAAAAGCGTCCAAAAAACAAAAATACATTATATTTATCAAACACTCCGTCTTCCAATCAAGATCCAACTTAAGACTGAAGAAGGTGAAAGACCTAAATAGATATAATCAAGTAATTTTAACGTTGCGGCAAAAATTACCGATGCCATAATCAATTTAACGTTCCTTTTAAATGATAAAACAAAAAATTAAACCCGAGGGTATTTTGGGGAGGCGGGGGGTCAAAACTGGAAATCTATGGTTTGACACCGAGAAATACTTCCCCCGCCAATGAAAGCCTGTCACAGCAACATACATAGCTGTGGCCAACAGGCACTTCGACAGTCACCAAAATCCTAGAACTCTCCAGTATGTGATACTATACTATAGCAATTTATATTTATCAACCCATGTTGACATTTAACTGCAATGACAAACGATATATGAATTACAAGTGAACCTGTTGACATATTCTACGAAGGCGATTAAACCACATCCTTTTTGTTATACATGTACATATTTTCGCGTAACGCCTGGGCCACTTCCGCGGAACCCAGGTTGAGAAGCACTGGTCTAGGTGGGATCCAAAAGTTGAGTAAGGAAAGCAGTAATGTTGTCATTCAGAAGATTATAAATGAAGGTAATAACGGAAAAGGGTTCGCAAAGGTTGAAGAGCATGAATATTAAGAGGGGCTAAAGATTTGCATTTGAGAAGATTGGTGAAGAGCGAGGGCACGAATTTTAACAATTTGTATGAAAAGGTTGAAAACACGGTCAAGGAGATAAAGATTTAATGGAGCGGATATGGATCAAATGGGTGAGTAGTAAAATCAGAAGCGGGGGCACATGGCTACCATTAATACAGGCGCGGAGTGCAATGGGATCTTTGATATCAGTAAATCTGCTAAGTAATCCTAAGAGGGAAATCGGAGAAATCTTATCAATCTCTGAGAATACGCGCGAAGAAAAGCATATGCACGTAAGACTTCAATTCAAAAGTCGTCTCCTAAATGAGCGAGTCGCCAAAGAAGAGGATAAGGCAAACCGTAAAACAAGCGAGGGAAGAATTGCAGAGCAAATTGCAAAAGGCGCTTTTATCACCGACTGCTATCTTTCCAATGGAGTCAAGAATTGCACATGCGATGTATTGTTGGTTGCCTACATCTGTAGCAGCGCGTACTTTTTGGCGATATTTTTCGATCATTCGCCAACATCTGAACTTAGATCCACCTGATTTACACCATATATAGCCCTAATGCAGAACTATCTATCCTGGAGTTTTGGAGTTTGTAACATACGTCACTTTTGAGTTATTTTGTTCACGGACAGACGGAAGGTTGACCCGAATGAATAAGTGATTGAAAAAACGGCGCTGAAAAGGCACAGGAAACGGATAATGACCCCTATAGCAAGTTTCAAGCGGGAACTACACTGCAATCAAAGGTGCTTTTATATAATCAGAAAAATATCCATCCTTCTAAATATCCCGACGTCAAGTGAAAAACGGCTGCGAATTTCGCATTATCATTCGCAGTATAGGAGCCCAACAAAATCAGACTGCTGATAAATAAAGTGATGCGTTCTAATGAAAACGCATTATGTCGAGATATCGACTATTTAAAGTACATGTTCCGCCGTACGTTTTTTGAATCTATAAACGCTCATTTTCATTTCAAGCGCGGTAAAGAGTAAGCTAAAAATAGTTTTCTTCGTAAAGGCCCGCGAGATTTGCAGGTTAGAAGTAGCATAGGTAAAGGTACGAGGAACTAACGAAAATTGAGTCTTTCGAAACTCTTGTGCCATATTCGGTCGCACCGAGGCCGCCATTGCCAAATGTCCTGAGAATGATTATCCACAGATGTACTAAGATCTGAAAGTTAATCAGGATCAGCGGAGGATGCTAAACTACTCCGGAAGCCCTTTTACGTACGTATACACTCCTAGAAAACCAAGTCATACGTTAAAATGTGCCACAGGAATATTCAAAACGTGTACGTAATTACAGTGCGGGCGAGTCTATACGACTAATTCTCTCAGTACGTCCTTATTACATCACTAACAGGCTCAGCTGACGGAACGTGTCACAAGCACATTCGCTACTGATTAAAACTATCGCGACAAAAAATAAACCCATACCGACTTTTTTTGCATTATATCTAAATTTATTTCACAAAATCTTAAAGAGATACCAACAGCTTTTTTATTAAGGCGAAAAAAGTAATCGCTTTGCCGACCAAAAGGATGCCACCGAAACCAACCAGACGCTTCCAAACAAATCCCGGCGATCGCCGTGCGCGGAGAAGAGCGGTCGAGAAACGGTCCAGCAGATGGAGTCTGCGGAGCAGCATCCTTTGGCTCGGATCACGAGGATGAGATTCTCCTCCCCCTATCTCGCCATCCCACACCCGGCGATGGAGTAAATGACCCCATTCACGGCCAAGATTCGCCTCAGTCTGCTAGCAGTGCTCGCCTCACCCCGCGAGGTTTTCATTCCGAGCGAACGCTGCTCTTTCTTCGGACCGGGGGGAGGGGGGCTTATTATGAGTGGGCAACCGACACAATCGCCCCGCCGATATAATATGCGCGCCATCGAATATGGAGAACGGATGACGGAGGATTTTCGAGGGCGGCCGTGGGGCATGCGACTGTCGTTTGGAACGCGCGCACGTAGGCTTGCAGAGGGCGGGGTTTCTCCTTTCCATACAAGGAGAACGATTTGAACGAGCCCGAAAATAGTCGCGGTTAAGAATTGAGTCGGTCGGCGACTACGAGGGACTTGGGTTAAGCAAACGCTTCAACCGCGAAGGCAGAGGAATCGAAAGGTGAATGCGGTTCGTGAGCGGATCCGACGGACGGACAAAGGTGTCGGCGCCGTTTCGGACGGGGAAGTTTTCTTGAAAACAAACCTTTTCGGCAAGATTTTGATCAGATAATGGCTTGCTTGGTCGAGGAACGTGAACATACTTTACAACTAAACCTCTGTATCACGAAGAATAAAAATATTACCACCTTTTCATAGCGGCATTTTGGCGGTCCAGATAATTTAATCAACTATTACAAATAACGGAGAATTTGTATTGCTACTTTTAAAATCCTGTTATCTGCGTTACATTCGCTTCAACTGTTATTATGTAGCGTTTTCAACTGCAAAAAGTACAACTAGGAAATAAGACATAACATAACAACATACTTGCATAATAATGCGAGTTCAAATTAATGCCAAGTCATTTCATCTGGAGTTTGGCCAAAAATTCTTTCTCCGACGTCTACATTTTAAAGTGTAACACAAAATTATCACGAATACGTATCTTATGGCAAAGTACTACACAATTTAAGTAATAAAACACCCATAAAAATCTCAAAAACAAAAAATAAACTACCCACAAACATTCCCACCTCAATATAACTGCCAAGAACAAAGCTATCATATATACACAACAGCTATTGTCACTAAAATATTTTGCAAGTCCTCCGGTAAATTCTTCCTACTCGATTCTGCAAAACTGCAGAAAAAAAGACTCGTTCGGCGATTCATAAGGCCGTATTTACCAACAGGGCATTCGACAGAGCGCCTCGAAGAGAGCGACGCATAGCGGCGAAAGAGTGAGGGAGAGGAAAGGAGGGAGGGAGAGGAAAGGAGGGAGGGAGAGGAAAGGAGGGAGGGAGAGGAAAGGAGGGAGGGAGAGGAAAGGAGGGAGGGAGAGGAAAGGAGGGAGGGAGAGGAAAGGAGGGAGGGAGAGGAAAGGAGGGAGGGAGAGGAAAGGAGGGAGGGAGAGGAAAGGAGGGAGGGAGAGGAAAGGAGGGAGGGAGAGGAAAGGAGGGAGGGAGAGGAAAGGAGGGAGGGAGAGGAAAAGAGGGAGGGAGAGGAAAAGAGGGAGGGAGAGGAAAAGAGGAAGGGAGAGGAAAGGAGGGAGGGAGAGGGACGGCGAAAGAGGGAGGGTGTGGAATGGCGAGAGGGGAACGGAGAGATCCGAACTGCCCCCCCCCCTCCTCCCGCCAGCCAAACGAACCCAATCTTGCGCAGGAGCGACCATCCAGGCGAAAACACCACAAAACGTAAACATTGTCCACCCGCGTTGGATCGCACAAAAACCTCAAATGGATCCAGCCGCCAATTACCTTATACTGGGCGGCTTTCTTTTTCGCCCAAGACAGCCAACAGGCGGCGGCGAGGACTCCCAGCAAGAAGGCGGCGTAGTTCCACATTTCGATGCAAAGACACCTCGCGGAGATACACTTCACTCTCACACGCGAAGAAGCGGGAAAAGGAGAAACGCCACCCCGTGGCCGGGCGGGCGCCCACAGTCAACTGCCATGCAGCAGGGGGCGACGGGGGGTCGTCGGAGGCCGCATCCCGGGGGAGGGAGTCGCAGCAGCAGGGCGGAGGAGGCAACGCAGCTCTCGGAGAGGCACGGGCATCTGACGGCGGGGAAGGGACTCGCGAGCGGTCGAGTCCGCTGGCGTCGAATAGGCGTGCGTGCGTGTGTCCGCGTGTGGCGGTCGAGGAGTATTAAGGAGGCGTGGTCGAGAGTGAAACGAGGGAGTGGGGGGACAGGGGGAGGAGGGGAGTGAATCACCAAACGAGAGAAATCGTCTCTCTCTCTCTCTGGAGGAAGTAGAGGAGAACCTAGGAGGCGCTTAAAGTCATCCGACGTCACGTGCACGCAAGACAGTCACGGAAATCCGACCGAGGGAGAAGGGGTAGGTGTAAGGAGAGAGGGAGAGAGAGAAGGCGGGGGCGGAGGGGATGTAATAAACGTCGGGCGGCGAGCGGTATCCGGGGACCAGATAAGGCGGCGATCCGACGGAATTCGAGAGTAACGGAGGCGAGATGAAAAATATTTTCCCCAACACCGGCGTAGGAATACAGGAGAGGTGCGAGGCGACAGCGAGAGGGCGGCGGTCGGGGGGAGGGGGCTGGCGGGAGGGGGCTGGCGGGAGGGTGCTGGCGGGAGGGTGGGAGGGGGGGGAGAGAGAGGAAGCGGTGGGCCTCCCTAGCGCGGGGAGTGGATTCTCGAAGATGCGTGACCGCCGACGTAGAAATCTCCAACGAGACGCAGCGAGTGAGAGATATCGGGAGAAAGGGAGACGCGGCAACACCGTGAGGCGTAAGCAAACACCTGAAGGTCGCAAGTCCGGACCACCGCGACCTTGCAAGGGGCAAGATGGTCGAGGCGTGTCCCTCTGCGGCCCGCACGGGGCCCCCGTGGACCGCCACGATTCGGGACAGGTGCGCGGAAAAACTGGTAGTGATCGGGTCGAACGAGGCGCGAGAGAGCGCCCTTCGAGTTGGCCCTCTTCGGGCCTCGAACCGACGACCCACTTTCTCAACGCCTCCCCCTCCTCACGCCGCTCTCCTTTTCTGGATTCGTCGAAACGATCGACCATCGAGACTCAGGCGATGGAGAACGAACGGGTCGATTCGAACGCCAGTTTGAACACCCACTTGCCTTGATAAGGACGAGGACCACGAATGATAACAAAAGCGAGGATGATGAACTATTCGCGCATTCTCTCTCTCTCTCCAATGAATGGAAAAAAGGTTGTCATAAATTTCGGCTGTCCCTCATGGTAACATCCACGTTCTCGACCGGTTGAACAGTACGTAGCCAGTCTAATATACTACACTAAAAATATTTGGTATCGGCGACGGTTCCAAGGTTAATGGGACCGGGTTCAAGATTTGAAGCGAATTTTCCGAGGCCTGGGCTGAATAGAAGTCGTATGTACATATATGTAATCTTATAAATATTTTAGAGTGCATGTGTGTATGTATGTATGTTCCTTATACGTTTTTACACCGTTGAAGCTATCGAATTCAAAAGTTCCATGGGCCATCCTATGGACCAAAGGAAGTCTAGGTTTGCAGACCGTGGGGTCTCTTATACCCCATAAATATACCCAAATATTAACTTACGATCACGGGAAATGACTTATTTTACGCACGAAAGACTGAATATTTAAATTCTATTCATATTTTGTCCTATTACATGCTAAATCATTCGAAATTATCCATTACGCGCAAAATTTATCGGTTTATATAAACATTTTCCAGGCGGCAGCAAAGTTAAATTTCTTCATTGTTGTCCTCTTTAAAGAGAGATAGCCACGCCACTCGCTCTGGTGATGGGATTGTAATAAATGTTTAATCCCAAACGTCAACAAATCACTGAACGAGTTTATTGCGGACCATTTATTTTCAGTGAGAAATACAATATACCCAAGACCTGGTTCATTCGCCACCGAAGGGCATCTCTGAAATCAAATTGAGGCCGAAAATATTGCAGAAATGCATCGTATATCAATTGGCGATAAGCACGTAGTCTTGGTTTACAAGCCTCTTTTAACAACGATAAATATTTCAAGAGTGAAATACGGGCAAAGAAAGCGTAAGCATCTAATAGGTTATCTGAAGTCAAAAGTCTCGAGATAAGAGATAAATACCAACATATGATCACAACATCGTCTCTTAAAGCACCATTCATACTAATTGTAAGTTGAAATGGAGATATGATAACTCATAAATGATCGTAAAATATCTCTCTCTCTCTTTCTGATGCAATAAGCAGATGATGCCTTAGAAAAGGGCTCGAACATCTCTAAAATACTTTCGAGAAATGCAGGCGAAATCTCGCACTAAATGGCCAACTTATCGGGAGCAGGAGGGCATGGAACCTCCCACCCACAACTGTTTACGTCACACTAGACCTTGACATCCTTGAAAACTTGGTGTGCTAGGAATTATAATTCCTCTAAAAACATCACTTCGATGCTTTTAAATCCCATGTAACCTGAGCCTCGAGCAGAAAAAATTTCAGGAAAATAGCCAAAACTGAATGAAAACGGAAAGACGAGAGAAATATTAACCCGCACATAAAATACAAATTCTTCAAAATTAACTTTCTCGAGTTATTTTAAAATTTAAAAGACGTATTTATGTTGGGATTTACCCATAAAATTAAGAGGGTGATGCATCTCAAACGGAATTTTATTGCATTCTTATTTAACGAGGTGATCATAAAAACAAATTTAGAACTTTCCAATAGAGAAACGATGAATCTGCACGGCTGCCACTAGAAACATCGGATCACGCGTAGCGGTGTTCTTTTATAGAAATTACAACGATAAAAGGCTGCCAGTGCAATAATAAAAATAAGATTTCTTAATGAGAACCATAAAACGTGTCCTCGTTTCTTATCGGAAATAAGAATGAAATGAAGAAATAACTCGTTCCCTAACACCACAACATGCTCATGATCTCAACCGTGGGAGCGTTCGTCGCTCTGGGAACGATGAAAATAAACAATCGCCGATCAACACGGCATAAAAACTCCGACATGGGGAGATGGAAGATGTATCCTTGTCCTATAAACTACAGGCAAGTAATGACTACGGAAGGAAAAAATCCCAGCAATTTTTTCATTCCGTATAAATTAAAAGCACATAATTCGCGTACAATTGTTTTAAGGCAGTGTTTTTATAGTACCTTTTGTGCCAGTCACTGAACGATGACGGAGAGAAACAAAAAAACATTGTTCCCGCCGTATTTAACATCCTAAGAATTCGCTAAAAATTAAATTAAATCGATCAGCAAAGAACTTGGATTGAAAAACACGATGCATGCGAAGGAAAACGAGGAGCGGAATGTGTCTGCGATTTATCGCCGAAAATTACGCGATCGTAACATTAGCCATAAAGGCTATTCGGTAAGTTCCGGAAAGAACTAATCCGCCTACTTTCCTTTCAATACAATTTTAATATATGAATACTACCTTCAAAATTAACAAATTTTCGTGTTAGTAGTAGCAGTAATTTTTAAAAATAGGTGCATCGACGGCTAAGGTCATTTCGCACCATTGAATATTTTATTCTGAAAAATCTGATGTGGCCACCACATGACTTTCTCCATATCTGTATTGTTTCTAAAAATTTCAAATAGGTTACATGATAATAAATATTTTAAGGAACTGAGAGAAAAATTTAAAGAATTCAATAAGAACAGAAATAAACTCAAACCATATAGCCTTCTGATATTGGATATAGCTCCGAAATTCCAACAATTAAGAAAATAAAAAGGAGCGTTACTAATTGTAATACGTAACTAAGCGTCAATTATTAACAATAGTCGCCGGTGGTGGTGGCAGCTAAATAATTTAGTTTTTAAGATCTCTTAAACAATGTATTATATGGAAAAATAATTCGAACAGCGGTTGTAGAAAATTAAATTTCCTACAACTTTTATTCCAGTATATTTTTAAATACATCAAATATAAAAGCAAATATTTCAAAATAACGGATAAGTGACAAGAGTAAACACCCACTTCCAGTTGACCGATTTTTACCAAAAACTAATCAACTCCTGTGACTTTCATAAAAATGTTAAATATAAGATTTCGCATTGACCTGATAAATAGTTTTTGAGTTAGATCATCCGTAAAAAAGCTGTGACACACACAGACATCATCGAGAAAATGGTCAAAACGTGTTCAGGGGATCTCAAAACGTGTATTTCCGTTGAAATCTCGTAATCGATTTTTTCATGAAAACAGTACTTTCCTCTATACTACGTACGGAGAAAGTAAAAATCCTTAGACAACCACAACATCGATTGCGATAGGTATGAATCGAACTAAGGGTCGATTTTTACCTCGATAGCTATGAATAGAAACACGGCTGGAATGTGCACTCGGCTGTGCTCCAGCCGAATATACACGACAAAACGTAGCGCAAAATAGGAAAACCAGGCACTAGTCGCACAACACGTGGCGACCGAACTCCAGGCACACACTATCACAAATGATTTTCCTGCAATTTTTCTCCCAGTTTGCTGTGTAAAACATCAGTTGTTTTTAGAAGGGCCACAATTCATATTTCCGCCTCAAGGGCCTAAGTAATAGTTCCATTTTTTTCTAATCAGTGAGGGACTTCTGGTCAACTATTCAAGTTGTATAGTTTTCCTTTGTATATATAGGCAGGCATCTGGCTCATATCTTCCTTCATTAATTCTGATACAGCTAGTACCTTCTGCGTGTTTATTCTAAACACTCCTCCAAAGGTCTAGTTAAACCCTCCAGCGTGCGTGATTACACTACACTTTTCGCGACCATGTTTTCATTATTAGCTCTAATCTTTCGGGCTCTGATTTATTAGCTCTCCTGGAGTTGGTTTATGAATTCATTTCTCCTTCTTAAGTTCTGTGGTTCTTTGTTGTCTGTGTTCACATCATAGTTATTTTTTTCGGGGCCGTAGAATAGTCGTCAATCAGTTCAAGATGGTTTTTAGCTCTCAAGCGTTGGATGGCGACTACGCACTAACATAAGTGAATCTACTACGTGATCGGAAATCGACATTACCGAAAAAAACACGCTTAGGAGTCTAAAAAGCCAAGAAAAAGAAACGTTTGAGGTGTTAATACACTTAGTGGATGAGAAATGGCGGCTGGGTTGAGGAGCCTTCGTTTGAAAGGGAAGTTATTTGTGGCCGTACTGAAATTCCCTGGTGGTCGCACCTGAGAATAACTGTTCTGTACTGTCTTATACACACTTTACCACAAACATACGCTTGTTAATAATTGTTAATAATTGACGCTTAGTTACGTCTTACAATTAGTAACGCCCCTTTTTATTTTCTTAATTGTTGGAATTTCGGAGCTATATCCAATATCAGTATGGTTTGAGTTAATTTCTGTTCTTTTTGAAGTCTTTAAATTTTTGGAATTTTTAGAAATAATACAGGTATCGAGAAAGCCATGTGGCGGCCATATCAGATTTTTATAATATTTGTTTTAATATTTGATGAATGTAAAAAAGCATTGGAATAAAAGTTGTAGGATATTTAATTTTCTACGTTTGTTTGAAACAATTTCCCATGCAATGTAATGTTTAAGAGATATTTTTAAAACTAATTTTTTAGCAGCCTCCATCACACCACCTAACGGCAACTATTGTATACACTTTACGTCTTATTAACGCTCCTTTTTATTTTCTTAATTAATGGAGCTTCGTGGCTAAATCCAACATCAGAAGACTACTGTTTGAGATTATTTCTGTTCTTTGTAAAGTCTTTAAATTTTTTCACGTTTACTTAAAAGGTTTGTTGTCATTTAACCTATTTGGAATTTTTAGAAATATTACGGATATGGAGAAAGTCATGTGTTGGCCACATCAGATTTTGTAATAATGATTTATCCCAAAGAAGGTACCGGTGCTGTGTACCAATGAGTACCGCCAGAAAAAAAACCGTGATTTTTTATAAAAATCGACAAGATTTTTTCTTTTAATAAGTCAACTTTCTCAATACTTTGAAACTCGATTAACTCCATTTTGTTTGGAGCCGAATCTTGAATAGAAATTGGATTTCCAATTTGAAGCTCTCGTTCACTTGCACTTCCATGTTCGGTGACAAGGACAGGACAATAAACCGAACACGTTTGTTGATCTGAGCGCGGTAAACCCAATTTAGAAACGATGACGTATTTGTAAATGGCGTCACAGGCTGGATAAACATACGTTATTTGAGCATCACTGCTTCAGAGCATCTGAAATTTTCCATGCGACGTTTTCGGGTAAAAATGCCTTTGAAATTCGAAGGGATGCGGTTCATCATCAATATCAAACGACATCATCCGCAAACAATTTGCACCGACGTACAATATCAATAAAAGAGTGAAGGTTAGATATACCAAGGCCCAGAGGGAAAAATCCTTTCGAGAATGGATGGCGTCGGTCGGCCGATAGCAGTCCTCGATTAGCGAGACTTTAATTCTCGATAACAGGAGAGTGCGAATGCGCCGAAAGGAGGACGCGCAAAGCAAACGCAGCGCTCACTAAACACGGTATCCCACGAGAATTCCAGAAGGCGGTTAGCAGCCCCGAGTGGTAAACATTACATCCCGGTGTTTTTTTCTTCTCTCGTTTCGCTTAAGCAGAAAATTTTCAAAACGACGTAACATTTCCCGCCTTGGCCATTTATTTTCAACGCGACAGAATAAATTCCCCGAAAGAAAATATTACAGCGATGTAATACCGAAATAAGTTGCTCGCGTATCCAAAAAGTAACGCTGCCTTACGCTAATGACGTCAACAACAAACAACAACTTACATAACTTGCAGATGGTTGCCCAAGAGGTCCTTCTTCGACGAGTTCGGTAAAAATCTTTATCCGGAATTAATGAGTAGAAGAATGCATTCTTCGACGCGTGGATAATACCTTCCCCGAGATGAATATGAATACATATTTCGGTCGCAAAAAGAGAATTGCTCCGACCTCTACATATAGACTCCATTTTTTAAACAACTGCATAATAAAGCTACGTGCAGGATACCGAAATGAGGGCAAGCCCTCTTGATCTCACACACATTTCTGGTTGCCTAAGGAAACAGTGTTGTCCACGGTCGCATGGAGAATTTATTTCACGAGAGGTTCACCCTATGGCCGCTGTACCGGTCTCTCATCGAAAGCAATGCCGAAGTTAGCGAGTACTTTATCATACCGATACACATAATTTCATTGCCGACGAGTCTCTATCTATCTATTCCAAGCGGCACAGCCTCATTGGCTTATGACGGATAGGAACGTATTCAACTTAACGTTGAAGACCAATAGATACGTATCTTTGCATAGGAGATTCCGAAATCTTTCAAAGCACACCGGAAAGGTCAACGCGTGTACCTTTCTGCGGGAAACAAAGATTTACGAAACTGGAATCTTAATTCAGCAGGAAATTTTCGAGCGCCTCTTACGGCTGAAAAAATTAAAGAACAACCGATTAAAAAATAGTTTTCTCGGGTATCTCCAACAGCCACAACAAGGTTATAAAAACCAGACGCTCATTTCGGCTACAAAGCAGCCGTCTTCAGTAGTCATTTACCGAAAATAGATTCCAGAATCTATTTCGGTGTATTGAGGTATGTTAGTGCCGTTGTTTACACACTCCATCATTTGAAGTGACGTGCATGAAAGATGAATTGCTTCGTTGAACATCTTTTTCTTTGGGTCACTGCTCAAGAGTAACGATATTCTAACATTTTAGATATAGTTTGCGATGCGTGCGCAACCCTTACAGATAAAGATAATGTACACAGATCCTAATTCGTTTTTAACGGTTATCTTCTCGCCCCCATTCGGCGGGGACACTCCAAGCGGCCACTTTCTTCCCGACATCCATTTCACCTTGAAATTCATAGAAATATTTAGTAGTTCTGAATCCATTGAGGATGTGCGAGGCACAGTTTCATCTACCGGTAATACAAAGCGTGTGGGTCGACCACAGAGTTCAAGAATATGCGTCTGAGTACCCGCTAAGAACTGAAAGATAACACAGGATCTCTTTCCGCAGTAGCGAAGGAAATCTGCGATATAACCCGCCGACACATGCAACTTTCAGGTTGATAGCGCAAATTTATATTTCTCAGCGTAATTATCATCACTCACGGCTTCTCCTCCCCGGCGAAAAGGCATTTCTACTCACCGCGGAATTCGCCGAGAGCGCCTGACCGCTCGAGGTCCTGGCTAGCAGGAGCTGCTCCTTCTCCGAGTCGGAGAGAGCGGACGCCTCCGGCCTCAGGGAATCCTCTCCCTCGGATATGGCTGCTGCGGCCAACTCCCTCAATCTCTCCCTTAGAACCCTGTTCTCCTCTTCCAAAGCATCCAGGTCTGCGTTTCTCTGACACTGCAAGATAGAAAAGGACCATCATGAACTGAAGTTTGTATTCACGGTAACATTGCAGTAAGACAAGAAAATATGAGAATTATGCGATAAAAAAGATTTTACTGACTGACTCGAGGAGAGTGTTAAATCCATTTACTCGCTTATCGATGTGAGTTCGCGGTTATTATTGTCTCAATTTCACGCGTGAAGACTGATAAATTTGAGTTTTGAAAATGATGCCTAGGCAAAACGTCGGCAACAACTGCCTAGTGTACAACTACTGTTTAGAAGAGCGGTTCTAAAACGGGATCGCGACCCTCTGGGAAGCCGAAAAGGCAAAACAGTGTATATTTTAAAGTTAAAATATTTTAATTTTTAAATTTTAATTTAATTGCATAATTTTATTTCATTACAATTATTAACAAAAACTCTTACTTTCTCTAAATATTCCAGTCGCATTTTATATAGATGGATGGGCTTAAGGGGGTCGCGATTAGAGTTGCGGAGTATGTGCAGTAACTGTTATTTTGTCACAGTGACTAATGGGGACTGGAACCGGTAACAGGTATGCGCGGGAAGTAACAAGTATAGGAGTCACAGGTTCAGTCACCACTTTTGTCATGGGGGCTCGGTGGAACAGGAGGAGGGGCGCGGTCCCTACTCCCACTCACCCGAGTCCTAATTTGGTCCCAACAGTTCCAAGTGTTCCAACGGTCCAAATGTTATCACTTGACGCCGCAGTGTTGCGCTCAGGCAGTCTCTCGCCAGTTCAAGGTCAATGCAATGATAACGTCATCTGTGACTCAAGTAACAGGTACAAGTCTCAGGTATTTGTTTGTCACTGGAAGTTTGTCACCGTGACAGAAAAATGTCACCCTCCCCAACTCTAGTCGCGATGAGGTCGGTTATTGTGAGAGGGAGTAGCATATGCATAAAGTATGGGAGCCAGTGGTTTAGTATAAATTAGGAAGCGTTTAAATATTATATAAAGTCGATAAAATGTAACATGGAATCAAAAGCGCTACTCCGACAGCAAGAAATATAGAGAATCAGACGAAGGCGGTTTTAAAATTTATTATTGTCATCAATACGTCTTAAAAATCAATCTTCGCCATTTGCACTATGATAAATAGGACAAAGACGCTCGCGAAATTTTCTTCGCGTCAATCGATCAGCGGGGTCGGATCTAACCGTGGATTACGATAGCCCAGTACCACCAAGCGGCAATCTTAGCACATTGGCGCCCAATCGTGCGCCATTTTTTCGGTGCCAAAGTGTCGATGTGCCACTCATTTCTAAGCATGAAATAAGTGACTGTAAGGATTTTATAAAAATAAATCCTATCTTTAGTGCAATTTCTAGCGTAATTTCAATTCCGTCAACTTGTATATATCGGGCTGTGAACTTTTTGTTGCAGGCAGCAGCAGACTGTCTAGATTAGAATCACTAGGTCGTGAGCGCTGTCTATTTTTTGTACGATTCATGGACGAGCAACCTTGTTCGCACGCGTATGTGCTTAGATGGCATTCGAAATTTTCTAAGTTGTGGGAATTGCTCAGGAGGCAATGAAATGACTGATTTTTAGTGCTTTTCGTCATAGCTGAAAAGCACTATTATCTTCGCGATACCCGTACGCAGAGGCGGATTTACGCCTCCTGCGGCCGCTGGCGCTAAACATTTGGGAGCCCCTGGCGCTAAGCAGTCGAGGGCCCTGCAATCTAAATATATAGTGAAACCGTTCCTAGGATAGAGAGGTTCCAAAGATTTTCAAATGAGATATTTAATATTTCTGAGAACATTTTTTCGGAGCCCCTTACTTCACGGGGACGCTGGCGCGCGCCATTTGCGACCCCACCCCCTAAATCCGCCACTGGACCGTACGCATATATCAGGGAAGAATTGGCAGAACCAATTTAAACCAAATTTGGTAGATAGAATCTTCATATACATACATGACCAAAATGACATATTTCGACCGAATCGACTCAGCAGGGATGCCACAACTGCAAAATTAAACTCTTCGGTAATTATGAATTTGGAAGGAATTGGCTGAACCAATTTCAACGAAATTTTGTATGAAGGAGACGTGCAACATAAAAAAAAAACAAAATCAAAATTTTTAGTATAGATATAGAAAGCAGGACTGCCACAATACAAGTAATAAAAAATTTACTTTGCAAGTATTTGTGTTGAACTGTCCACATTAATTTTTTACCAAATTTAATATTTATAATGTGCACATATACAAAACCATAGCAAATGGAAACGTTCGTTAAAAACAAAAGGAGCTGCATAGCATTAAATAGCGGCAAAATTCGCTTAAATCGCACCAAAGCAACATTACGAGGCGTCTTCCACAACTCCCTAAGCACTCCCAGTTTCTCGCCGATCGGAGAACAAGTTTTGGCATTGCAAAGCGATCGAGGTCGCTGGCTAGGACAGGTTGGAAGGCGAGATGGAGATGAGATAGGACGCAAATCACTTCCGAGTCCTTTTAAAGGCGCCGACCATTCGTATATATATGGAGGGAAATCGCGTCTCATCGATCGTTTAATTTTGGACCGAGTTTAACGCCCGATAATTTCATTTCATTGGTCGGATGAGGAGGCTTTAATCACCGAAGATAAGTAGGCCGCAGAACTTCGCATTTCTCTAGAGGGGTTGGTGGATTTCGGCAGCTTACTTTGGACGGGTTTTGCTTGAACCGATGGAGTTAAGAGCAAAAGAGGATAGTCCAACGAAGGTCAAGCCGCGAGAAATGTTTTTGCATAGTTAGCTATAATTAGATTGCAGAGAAAGTATCTTAATATAATTTCAACTTCTTCCTAATAATAGGGTCGCGCTATCACTGAATTATTTCATAGCATACTATTTAGCGTCTAGAGCAGTGTTTTCCAAAATGTTTGTAAGAGCGGCGGCCTTTCAAAGATAAACAGAATTTCTCGCCACTCCCACCTTAAACAACGATGGATACGTATGCATACGAGACCACGACGTTTGGACGCATTCGTTCGTTGGCATTAGATCATTATCAATTTATTTGAGAAAAATTATTGCACTAATTACCAATCAACATTTCCAAATCGTCGATTTATTTGTTAAAGTTGGTTTTTCGAGGCACCTCTACCAATCAGCCCCAGCGGCTATCCGCTCGGTAAACACTGATAACGAGCAAAACGCACTGCTTTTTGTTCGCCGGAGATAAGAATTTTAAGCAACGAAAGGGATACAGAGCACGCATTTAAAACGTTTATATAAAACTTGGAAAATAATAATAATATGGTTAATGGTGTCTATGGGTTAAACACATTGTTTGGCGAATAAAAATGAAAAATTAACGGCAACACGAATTCAAAAGATGCTAATTATAATGCACATTTTGAAAAATATAAATACCAAAAGAGAAATTCTAAAGTCGGAAGGATATTTCTGACTTATCAGCCGCGGAGAAAATTTAAAAATGTTAACGCCTCAAAATTTTTCTTGAAATAAATGACTTAATTTTTAAAAAATCCTCTTGACTGCACTACCAACGGTTCAAGTGCTCCGAGCATAAAACGAATCGGAGAATTCACTATCGACTCTTTAAGCTCCGAGAGGAAGAGTTAAAACAAGCATGTCGAAGAACAAGACGTCTGCAGAATTCGAGATTTGTATCGCTTAATGAGCGCATATCATCTCGTCAGGGGAAGTGGGTTAGGACCTCCACTTTAAGTGACGCTACAAGAAGATCTGGAGGTGGGGGGGAGGGGGCGACCCATTCCTTCATTTCTCCGCCGGTCTCTGGTACCGTGACTGTTCGGAAACCGCAGCGGTCGACCGAACCGTTACGCGCCTCCCTTTCACCCGCGCCTCCCTCTGCCCTCTCTCCTCCCCCTCTTCCCTCGTCTCGGTCGCTCGCTCCGCCAACCGACACTTGTTTGCAGAAAGCGGAAGACAAAGGCTCAACGAGCGGAAGGATTACGAAGGGGCCCGGCGGTGAGCGAGTCGCTCGCGACCTCTAACGACGATATCCGCCTCACAAAGACGACTTTAAAATCACCGAATACGTTTGTGAAATGGCTTCGATTTAACACTGAATGGATGAAAAAATCTCCTCGTTCGTTAATTTGAACACGGGGTCGGAGCGTGAAAACTCGACGAGTTTCTAAGGCCATCTAAAGAGAGTTCTACGACCGCAGTAGCCTCGCATAGTTTCAAAACGGAGCAATAAATTACCATCGACGGCGTCGCCTTCACATACTCCACTATCTTACTAAAATCGGAATAACGACCCCGAGACCAGACCGTGACCGGATTGAACGGAAGGACCTTCCTCGCGGCGATATTACCTTATTACCTCGTGAGCCCTCGAGGCGAAAAGGCCCAGAGGAAAAGCCGTCCGGGAATGGGCGCACGCACCGCGGGAGAACCGCTAACGCCCTTATAGACACGCGTACGGGAGCTTCGGGCACGCCTCACGAATGCACGTGCTCATTCTTTGGATCCGGAGAGAATTTTTCGCTCTGGATGCACCTCGCAACGGGAGCTGCAGTTACGCAAGCACAACGACCGGAAACGCCACTGCAGAAGGGAGCGGCTCGTAAATAAAATTCTGGGATTGAGCTCCAAAGTGAGAAATTACACGCCGAGGTGCATACGATTTCTTTTTTAGAAACCGGGAGATGCACATTCTCTTCTTCAATACTGCCTCAAAAAACTTATTTGCTCAATTCTGAGGCCCACAGAGCTTTGAAACGAGAGAGAAATAGGCATTTTAGGAATACAATATCCGTGTGAATATGATAAAGAATTTCTTTAGCATTTGTATCATATTCAATGATATTTTTATTGAGCGCATTCCTTTCCACCTAATTTCGGATTTGACAAAATTCCGGCCTTGATACAAGCGTGTCCGTTGTTACATTAAAGAACAGGTGATTGGAATTACAAGGCCAAGTTTTGTGCACCGCGTCCTGGTCGCGTTTTTTTTATTTGCTGTTAGATAGAAGGGATTTATTGCTTGGGCATCTAGTGTGACGATTATCTTTCAAACCAAGCGAAAAGAAATTCTCCAGCCCAAATGGAGCAGACAGATTCCAAGAATCGGAAAGTTTACGTACTTATGAATATGTTAGTGCATTAGCGTAGGTGTTGGATGGTGGTAGGCGAGTCTAGGGTTTCACAGGTTTGTGTTGAGTGAATATGGCGGCCTAATTCGGAGTTTAACTCGTAAATTGTGAAACACGCGAATCAGCATGCATATCAACCAGAGTGACGAAAATTATAATTAGAGCTTTTAATGACGATAAAAATAAAATTTAAACATTTTTGAGTAAAAAATGAATTTTAGGAACTATCCTTAAGCTTGCCATTTAAAAGTTGAATCGCTGTCAACTTATAAACCAAATGACACTATAAAAATTAATTAATTTGGAACGTGCTGATATCCATAGGACCAGACTGGCGGAGTCCCTAAATTCCACATAATGATGCATGAACTTTAAATCAATTTCATATTTGAGGAAATTTTATTGGGCATTTACTAGATTTCATTTATAATAATAAACGCATTTATACAAAAACGCTGCGAATAAATGATAAAATTAAAAAAGTTCTCAAAATAGGTACAGTGCACGTTTTACATATTTAAAACAAGTCAATTATTACGAATCGGATTGGTCCAAAACGGTACAAATTAAAAACAAAATTAGATCAAACATGTCACTCTGTTTAATTGAATTCTCAATTGGAAAACGCTGACTTTCGTTCCGAATAAGACTATAACTCATTTAAATTAAATACGAAAAATCACAAATCGTGACCATTAATAAAAACAATGCGCTACTGTCCTCGAGGACATGGTCACACTTCGCTCACAAAATACTTCCCGAGTGGTCGATAAATCGAGCGGCGATGGCGTTCGAGACAGGCAAGATTGAGGATTTTATTCCAAGCCTCGCTATAATTATCGAAAAACTTGGAAACTTGTAAGAAAATCTGAATGCAATAGCGATGAAAATAGACGATACGCGATTATATGACTCAATTAATAAATTATCTATCTCAAGTTTCATTTGCTACAATATAAACAGAATCCCAAAATCGACGAAATTATTACGAAGATATAACAAAATAAATATATAAGTCTGCGGAAAACATTTGGTCCAAAAGTGCTTTTTTCTATTTCAAACATCAAATCGTTTTATAAGGAAAAGAGAAGAATAAATTAAAAACAATCATAAATGAAGACGCAAACTATTCAGCGAGGATGTCCAAGTGAAATTTATCGAAGATTTAAACGACCTATTTCGCAGCAACAACTCACCATGGTCTTTAAAAATTAACAATGACTTTGGAAAAAACCGTCCGTAAAAGTTTATATACTACGAAAGCATGCAGAGTTTCATTTTGGTTCAATTAAGTTATGCTTGTATTCGACATTCTCAACGATTATTAAAAATTATATAATGAAATTCGAATAATGCAGCAATAGTAGGCGTCCGCGGTGAATTAGCAGCCAGAGGTCCATTCCACCGCCTTAGCCGCCTTTCCCTCAAAAGAATAGAATAGATGGTGGGGCTACATTCGCACCGAAAGGGACGTCGAAAGAGAGCGGAGAAAAGAGGACGAGAAGGATACGGTAAAAGGGGGAGGGAGCGCTAGTCCACGTGTTCTACGGAGGACGACTGAAGACGGCTGGCGATAAAAGAGTGAGACAAAGCGCTGAGTGTGAACTATTAAGCTTATGTCCGAAGTCGAAGTGGTAGAATGTCTCCGACGAGTGGCATTTCATGAATACAGAGTATAAGTTAAGCGCGATTAAGACTGAAACAATCACGTGGTTTGTTAGCACTTTATTATTAAACGAAAGAGCAAACATTATCAATTTGTACATTTGGCTACGTCATTCCACTTATTTAGCCATTTACGGAAAATTCTTTTCTCAAAGAAATGGTATTAAAAAATAATATAGCTCCTAATTAAAGTAACTTCTGGAAAGAATGATTTTATTTGCCGCAGGAGCAGATTATTCTGAAAACGCTGAACTGATCTCCAGACAAATATAATTAAATGTCGCAGACATTCCCTAAATGCGAAGAGGAAATAACTCTACCATAAAAACACATTATTTTTTCTTCGAATTAGAATATGTATTTGAATTGCATCAGAGGAAGAGGAAATTCTAAATTTTCCTCTTTTATATACGCATAAAAATGGGTTTTGGAGATAAAATACGATCATCGAATTCCTGGAAGAGCTGACTATATAGATACTTCCGAACACATGATTCCAACTCCTGCGGTATAGCCATGAGCTGCTAGTTAGCTGCCTAAATTTCATACGGCATATGAAAATTAAAACTAGCTACCTGGCTCTATAAGGTAATTTAAATAGACCACATGTTTGAAAATTATTTGACGGGAGCGCTTTTTGTAAGCGGAAAACTTAGGTGCTTAGCACACAACAGATGACAGGTGACATTTCATGCAGACGATGAGCATCGTGACACGCCCACTGATGTGGGCGCTTCAATGATGGAATCGAATGTGGAATACAGATTCGCTAAGTTGAGTAATATTTCGACACAATATAAGAACATTCGAGTATGGAGAGAAACAAGTAGTGTTATCCATGAATCTGGATAAAATTACAGCGTTTTTTCTTCCATTATAAAATTCAGTAATATTTTGGGTTTTATTTCGCCATGAAGATTTCTGGCGCTAACGTAATAGACGAACTGAGTAGAATTTGGAAATTGATAAGCTATTATATGCGTAAATTTAACTATTTTTGTGGTTCAACCGCCACATATTCCGTTGGTAGGGTCTCCTTCGTAAGTGGAATAAATGCGGCGCTCAAAATTTCAGCCTTCCATCTCAAATTGCAGTCTTCTATCTCTTATCGTTTACTTGCTATTTTAATTTGATTGCACAGAGCGAAAACATAAGCCCGCTTATTAAATAAAACGCGTTAAAAAACTTTTGATATTGGAAGTTATGAGGAAATTTGAAAATATCGATCTCTCATCGTCATGGGTTATTTGGTAGGTTTTTGGCTCACCAAACCCAACCCAATTATTCCGTCAAAAGCCTTTCTCTTCTAATAGCAGTCCCCTTATTTAAGAAATTAAAATTTCCTATTCTCTTCCTACCTTCTTTCCTAGCATCCTACCTAGGGCTTCCAACACGGTTTTTACCGTACCGGTTATTTTTCGAATTTTCTTATTATTCGTTAACCGGTTGTGTCCGATTAACTGAATTTTTTGAAGGGAGAAAAATGCTTGGCATAATCAGTTTTCAGAAATCCGAGTGTAAAGAATTTGTTGGAATAAATAGGTATTCTTCGAGGATCCCTCCAGGCCTATGTTATTTCATAAAAAACAAGTAGTTCTCGAAAGAACTAATCCGCCTACTTACCTTTCAATACAATTATAATACATATATCACAAGTAGAGGGTGTCCACAGGTTTCCCGTGGTACAAAAGTGCTTTTCGTCAAATTTGCCGTAGTATAATCGTATACTAATGTATTTGCTTTTCGACGAAAATTCGTAGTTCTATGAAATACGGAATACTATGCTCGGGTATTCCTGAAATATTATTTTATTTAAACATTAATAAATATTTTTTCTTGTATTCTTTTGTGCTTTTGTACAAACAATAATTTTTTGTACATACGAAATACTTATTTTTAAATAATATAAAATAACTTGTTTTTTTTAAGTATTCCGTTCAAAATTTTGTTATACCAAACATTGAATGAGCTTCAATTTCTTTTAAAAAATTATTTGCAGCAAAAAGTAAGCAGTTTTTCTTGCATTACTTTGAAATTTATTTAAATGAACATGTCTAAAAAATAATCGAGGGTTTCTATTTTTACCGGTTAATTGCCGGTTAACCGGTATACTGATATTTTAACCAAAAAACCTGTCAGCGAAAATTCCGGTCGATTGGAAGCCCTGATCCTCCCGTCTATGACTTATATCAATAGACCGTTGCCTTTCAAAGCAACCAATTTCTTATGTCGTTCCATTTTACTCCTCTAATTAAGGTCATCTCTTCCCTTACTGTATTTAAAACTTCCACATTTGTTTCCTTCAGTCTAAATATTTTCTTCAATCCAAGCCGTTTTCACATCCCCAACGCCCCTAATCTGTATCACACCCATACAATGAATCACACCATACAAACGATTTCACTCAGTGCCGTAACTAGGGTATAGTTAAGGTGGCATTTTCCATAGGCGCCGAACATTCCCGCAAAAAAGTGCTAAAAGTTTATTTTCCCATAAATATGTATTAATTTAATACTCAGATATTAAAGTTATTTTTAATAAAATTGCTATCATTATTTATTTGGAAGGCAGGATAAATAACATTTTACATAATTAAGGTGTTTCCAAAAATTTTACCACAGGCGCCATATCTCTCAGATACATCTCTGATTTCACTGTTACCTTCGCAAAGAAAGCCGAGATGGTTTTTCTTAAAAAAAAAGAATTATCCAGCTCGTTTTGTGATTGGAATCCAGTTGATAAATTATATCGCTCTAAAAGGCTGGGAAAATGTGCATTCGGATACAAGGCAGCCGTTAGGAGCGGTGATTCACCTATTGTAGATTCTAAAATAGAATGTACCATTGAGGATAGCTTCTTTGCAGCCGAAATGCGCCTCTCGTTTGTTTTTCAATTGGAGTTCTCAAATTTACCTATTGAGAGAAGCGTACCGTGGAGGGGGTGCCGTGCCGTGGAGGGGGAGAGACAGAGCGTGCACCGCACTCGGGCACCTAATTCAGAGGACGCAAATCGTCAAATTATTTAACTTATTTTGTCCTGTATTTCTTGATAAAACGTGTTAACGAAGAATCGAATTCTATTCTCCGTTTTGTTATTAGTCGTCAAAGAATTTTTTAGAAATTCTATGAAATTTCTTTGGGTAAAGGCGCATGAAGGCTTCGAGGTGGCATTGCCAATCGAGAATACTTGTTCCGAAATACATCACATCATCTTTAAATCAAACTTTAGGGGAAGAAATCATTTTATTCGACTCTCATTAAAGTCGAATACCTAATAGAATTTGAAATTGATGATTGTGAATACTGGAGACGATTTTTTTCGAGCAATCGAATTATGACTTAAGGGCAGTAAAAGTCGACTAAAACTCGAAAGCAAGGACACAAAATTAAGCGAAAACAAAATTTAAAACATCTAAGATTTAAAAAAATTAACTTAGTCGAACCACTAGCTTAAATAAATTCATAACCAATTAGGCTGTGTTAGAGCATCGCCAGGTGACTCGTGACTTATGTATATTCTACATCGCATTGATGGGGCATTAGTAAAAATAGGATGCTTTCACTAAGTCATTTTTTAAAGCTTTACCATGAATGAGACCCACAAAATTACGTCTGCAATGGCAGATTATTAAGTTAAAACCATATGGAACACTGCATCTTACAACAGCTCTCATAGGCATTCAAGAGTAACAGGTGTTTACAGGTGTTTTTGTATTAGTTAGCAGAAGATTCTCAGATCGTTTTAGATTATATATATATATATATATTATATATATATATATATATATATATATATATATATACACACCTCTATAATCCGACTAATTAATGCAAGGGCGTGTTTGGATTATCGAGGTGTTCGGATTACTGGATTCATGTAAAATAACGAGGAAAAAATCTATTATGTATTAAATTTCTGTGAATAAAACACCAATTAATGTACTAACAGATTACTAAAATGACAGAGAGATCCGCGTTGGTGGACTGGAAAATTGTATGTACTCCACACTGGGTCGCGGCAGCAGGAAAGAGCGATATCGACACAACCGGCAGTGTCGATATCGCTCATTCCTTTTAAAACTATGTTTCAAAGGATCATCTATTCAGCCGCAAGAGGCGTTAGTAGTGGACATCTGTGCCCGACTTTGCTACAAAATAAAAGCTTCAAATTTCACTTTCCGACGCTCGCTTCGCTTAACCGGCACTTTACACCTGATGTTGAGAAACAGTTCGGATTATTGGGAGTTCGGATTATAGACGTTGCACTGTATATAACTGAGGTGCTGGAAATAAATGAAATTTAATTTATCAAATTTTGGTCACTAATTAATGCAGTTAATCTGGTACTCATAGCTTAAGGCGCATTTTCAAATCTTGCCATAGACGCCAGTTTCTCTAGGTACGCCATTGATTTCACTAACATCTTGATATCTTGATTCAAATTGCCTGTCAAACACTCTCTTAATATCATAAATGCCCCCTTTGCTCTTGCTACCCTTGTCCTGATCTATGGTATTTTTCTATCCTAAGTCAGAATACTACTTGAATAATAAAAAAAACATTCCACTAGTTCCATCCTTTCTCCATTCACTGGACCTGTGATTCCACTCACTTCAACTTAGAAGTAGTCATGTAATCTTTACACTCACGTTCATTCCTTCGGCGTAAATTATTTATTTCTCATTACTTGCAAAAGCTGAGTGTACGTATACGTAACGAAATTTCACTTCTTCGTCCCGAATAATCCATCTCCTTTCATTTACTATGTGCAGTAGGCGTACGAATGAAAATAAAACCTATTAATATTAGATCTTGTTTACTTCAGCTGTTACGAAAATTGTATTCGTTGACAACAATTTAAAATAGTTCTAAGTGATTTGCGACTTTCTCATTTGATATTCCTGAAAACGGCTACCCCGTCGATAAAAATGAACTGAATAAAACATTCTATTTAACTAGTTCTAAAAAAAGAGTTTGAAAACTTTTTGATATAAGTAATATTTTACGAGATATAAAGAAAAGTTCATTTTTGTAACCTGTAGAGTGGCACTCCTGATTAAGCAATGTGAACCATTTATATCATTTTCTTATTTTCTTTGCCCTAAAGTTCTAAATACCAAATTTCAAGAACATTCTCCACCCAGTAGTTCCGGAGATTAAACACGCGGGCGGATGGACGGAGGAGACGTGCCCATAAGGCGTTCCCCGCTACTGTCGCTTCGCTTGTAAAGACCGCCTAATAATCAGCATTACTTTCGCTCGTAGAATATTTCCTCCGTATGTTAAATCAATGTGATTGCAATGCAATGCCCACACGGAGAAAATATATTAAATAATAAAATGCTACACTGGTTTATCAATACTCAGGATAAAAATATTTATATGCGATGTTTCCCAATCGAACAGAAACCGGAACGGCAGTTAATAACGTGACCGTTTGAAAAAAAGTGCGCCCGTTACATGATCCTATCATCTAGCGGTAAAAGTACGAGTTATAATTTCAGGCTAGCAGATATCGAATTACAGCGCATATCAGAAAAATAAATAATAAATAAATAGAATCTTCACTGTCACTGTTTATAAAAACAACCATTTTTTCCATGCTCTATAAATTTACCAGGTAAAATTATCAACGTCAGATTTACCGATAATTTAAATCTTCGTAAAAGAAGTAACTTTAATTTCAGAGCAATCACCAAATAAGTGAACCTGATAAAAATTGCCATTTACCCAAGATATTATGCAACCAATCATTACACGGGAATAACTAATATCAACAGGCACAGCAGCAGTAATGGCAGCAATGCGAAAATTAACGATTTGAGTTATTTTGCTTGAACTTGGAATCAACAAAACGCTGATCAGTTAGCTAATTAAGCCAAAGAATAGAATGAGACATAAACAAATGAAAAAATTAAAATTATTCTAGGAACTGACGTTCAGTAATTTTACTCAGGAAGCAAATGTTTCGTAAAGGAACGAGCATCAGGTTTACTCATAATTTTACATTGTAACGTGTAACGTACGCCATTCGGTAGAAATTAAAGAGTACACAAATGATAGTACATAAGATGAAACCGTACAACTTGAAAATAACAAAATGTCATCACATGGGGTCTATGGCGATCTAATTCCACAGCCGACCCAATGAGCGTTGAGCGGTAATTAGAGAATATTCTCAGATAAACCGGAGGAATGCGTAATATGACCACAACCGGCAGGAAAGGCCATCGCAGACAGATAAAATATTGGTTGCATGCCTATGACAAGGCACTACAGCGACCAAACGTCATCATGGCATATAAAATGCAACGAAAGCTGCCTTTCACCGTACAACTAATCACATCCCACGCAACGATTATTTGCTCGCCTGAATTTTCACTTAAAAGTGGGAGGAATGCACTAAAATGTACGTCACGGAGATACGCTATATGGAAATAGGCATAAACGTGGAGGGCGTATTCACGATGGATACCGGTCATATTTTAATTTTCGGGGTAAGATTTTAAATAACGCATTACAGTATCTGAACGCCCACAAAAAATATGATAAACAAAATTCTAAATATAAAGTTAATAAATTTTTCTACCCAAGGATTGTAACGAACAATCAATTTTCAAAGCTCTTCGAATAAGAGATACCCACTTCATCTCACGGCTTGTATATCAAATAAAAATCATCAAGGGTTTCTTCAAAATCATAAAAAATAATCAAATAAACAACAAGGGTATTCCTGCTAAAAATACTCGTCCCCATAGACACTTCAACCGAAGGAGATGACAACGTAGTTATAACTCGAATCAATTTTGCAAATAGAGGTGAAGACAGTCATTCGGGGGAATCCCGCTTCGGGGGAATTCCGCGAGCGGGAGAGGAGGGCGTGGACGGAAAAAGAAGAACATGTGACGGTACAGAGGCGGAGGGAGTTGGAGGAGGCGTAGGTGGAGAGGTAGACGAGAGCAGGGGGAGGGAAAAGATGGAGGAAAGAGAGGGGGGAGGAAAGAGAGGGGGGAGGAAAGAAAGGGGGGAAGAAAGAGAGGGGGGAAGAGGGGGGGAGGAAAGAGGGAGAGAGGAAAGAGAGGGAGGGAGGAAAGAGAGGGAGGGAGTAAAGAGAGGGAGGGAGGAAAGAGGAGGGAGGAGAGGGAGGGAGGAAAGGGAGGGAGGAAATGGAGGGAGGAAAGAGAGGGAGGGAGGAAAGGGAGGGAGGAAAGAGAGGGAGGGAGGAAAGAGAGGGAGGAAAGGTAGGGTGGGGAGATCTGAGGCAGTTACGAGAGATGACTCACGCAAACGCCGGTAGATCGGAGGAGGAATGAAATGCATTCGCTAAGTCAAGTCCCTCGCCTGGTACGCGCACACGAGTCGCTTTCATGCGCCGCGGAGCGAGCGGGACTGCGAGAGGACGTAACGGGGGGAGGGGGTTGGGGAGAATGGGGAGAGAGTGGGGGAGGGGCGTCCTCGTTCCCCCAGCGAACGGAGTAGAAAACGTACGAAGTACCTAGACGCCAGCGATCACTTGTAGGAGAAAAAGCTCTAGCCTTTTTCGAAAACGCCGCTTCGTTCAATGAAATTAGAGCGCCGTTGCGAATCCAATACAGGCAAAAACACGAAATAACTGCGCCGAATTGAACGAATTTAGGCTCGCAGCTCACAGGGATGGTTAGAATTTATTCACGCGTAAAAGTGCGATGGACTGAATTACTAATGGCGAATGTTCCATGCGTTATTATTCTCCGATCCTAATCTAAAAATGTCATTCTGAATCGAGAATACGAAAGGAAATCATAAATAAATTTTGTGGTTCGACTAAGGGCATTCTTTTTCTAACGCTTAATTGCTTTCAATGAATTGCCATTCTCTTTCGTTTATCGCATTTATCATTATTATTTAAAAACAAAGAACTGCTAATTATATCGCTGAAATTAAGAGCGTTCGCATAGTCGCGTTAAATGTTCCAGATGTTCTTTTGGCAAACGAGCGAAAAATAACGATATGAAATTTTTACAGCCAATTACTTTATGTTATATCGAGTGATTCAATGGGGTAAAGCGGATCGACGATGTAAAATAACTACGACGACAGTAATTGCCAGCAAACACCGCGCGTAATGAGGACGCGAAATCCACCAGCTATAAACCGCTACTAAAAATTCGAGCTGAGCCATGCGACGACATTTCGACGGGCTTTCGAAGCGCCTCGTCAAAGGGGCGGCAATAGAGGTCGCTGGCCAAAGAAGTGGTTTCCAGGACGACTCCCCTTTCCTTCGACAGCCTCCGACGGCCCGCGCCGCATATACCCATCGATGGCATATGGCACCGCAAATGACTCTAAGTCGCAGATGTTTCTGATACACGGCACCATAGAAGCAAATCCGATAGAGGATAAAGACATCAGATTTGGTGCGACCGGTTGGAACGCGTTTGACGCTTGGTAGGTACCAATAGTATTAATAAACTGCACAAACTTTCTCATATACGTATACGTTTAGTCTCACTACACTCTTTGCCCCGAAATTAACTGTGTGTGCTTGGCAATTCACTGCCACGGCTTGATGATCAATACTTTTTGATCAGGATTTGTCTTAAACTCTTCTAGCAGTTTCCCTTACTGCCGTAGTTGAGCGTATACTTGAAACTGGAAGATATATAGTAATATCTTTGGGACATATGGCTTAGTTAGTATTTATTATTTGTGACATCAAGCATACGATTGGATGGATTTTAATCAAAACCCTTTATAACCAATTTTGAGTAAACCGAATTTTGTTTCAAAATATCCAAGAATAAAGTATTCTTAACTGTTGGGCAATATCGTTCACCTCTTCAGAGTGCCTAATATGAATGATGTTATCCATAAATATGAGATATCATCTGATTTAGTTTAACCGCCTAGGCTGTAGTAAGATTTTGAGTGGATCGTGACGGTGACGTGACGTCATAGGGCTTAGGTATGGTCGCTTAGCGGGCATTGTAATGTCACTGGACGCCATATAATTATTTTTGAGACATATAATGTACGTATTATTATTTGTGACATCAGGCTCTACAATTGGATTGATTTTAATCAATTTCCTTGGAGCCATTTTGAGTAAATCAAATATTTCTAAAAATCGTCAATAATAAACTACCCTTTATTTTTGTGCAATGTCATTTTTATCAAAAACGGGTCTGCAAAAGATAATATATTGTAT
This sequence comes from Tanypteryx hageni, assembly GCA_028673005.1. NCBI lineage: Eukaryota > Metazoa > Arthropoda > Insecta > Odonata > Petaluridae > Tanypteryx > Tanypteryx hageni. The sequence goes on from CM054117.1 coordinate 14,689,057, forward strand.
AAATACGACATATAATTCCATTTTATGTACGCGTTTGGGCCCTAAAACCGCGGACTGACAGACAGACGGCATGGCGAAAACCACTTTTATGGTCTCAGTGACACCTAAAACGTGTATTTCCATCAAAATCTCTCAGTCGTATTTTTCACGATTGCAACACTTGCTAAATATACTACGTATATGATCAAGTAAAAATAAGTGTTAGAGCGATACAATAAAATAGATATTAAACTGGCGGACACTTCAGTATCAGAAATGGGCCAATTAAATGAAATAAAAAGTGGAATGAAATATAAGTGAAAGTTTAAATATCGGCAGTTATTTTCTGCAGCGCATGCTCAGGCATTTGCCACGCCATAAACGCCCGAGCGAGGCAAAAAGAAAAGGCGACAAACGAAATGACAAACGGAGCGCGCACGCCATAGAGAGGGACGAAATCAAACGAACGAGGTCGGGGGAGGGGAAGAGGAAGAAGGGGAGGAGAAGAGGGTTAGGGAACGCAGTAGGGGGAGGGAGTGAGAGAAAGAAAGGGGGATGGAGGGGTAAGGGGAGGGGTAATGGGAGAGGGGAAGGGGGAAAGTGAGAGGGAATGGGGAAGGGGAGGGGGCGAAAGGGGAGGGGGAGGGGAGGGCGGAAGGGGAGGGGAAATGAAGGAAGGGGGAGAGGATGGAAGAAAGGAACGAGAGTAGAGTAGAGGGGAGGGAGGAGGAAGGGGGGAGGAAGAGGAAAGGGGGGAGGAAGAGGAAAGGGAGGAGGAAGAGGGGAGGGAGAAGGATGAGGAAGAGGGGAGGGAGAAGGATGAGGAAGAGGGGAGGGAGGAGGAGGAAAAGGGGAGGGAGAAGGAGGAGAGGGAGAAGAAAGAGGGGAGGGAGAAGGAAGAGGGGAGGGAGAAAGAGAAGGAAGAGGGGAGGGAGGAGGAGGAAGAGGGGAGGGAGAAGGAAGAGGGGAGGGAGGAGGAAGAGGGGAGTGAGAAGGAGGGGAGTGAGAAGGAGGAGGGGAGGAAGGGGGAAGAGGGGAGGAAGGAGAGGAAGGGGAAGATGGAAGGAAGGGGGAAGAGGGGAGGGAGGAGGAAGAGGGGATAGATAGATAATCGTCTTTATTCGGGCGAAATTTAGACCATAAGGTCCATTCTTACATTTAAGGGGAGGGAGAAGGAGGAAGAGGGGAGGGAGGATGAAGAGGGGTGGGGGGAGGAGGAAGAGGGAGGGAGGAGGAGAAAGAGGGGAGGGAGGAGAAGGGGGAGGGTGGAGGAGAAGAAAGAGGGGAGGGGGAAGGAGGAGAGGGAGGAGGAAGAGGGGAGGGAGAAGTAGGAGGAAGAGGGGAGGGAGAAGGAGGAGGAAGAGGGGGGAGAAGGAGGAAGAGGGGAGGGAGGAGGAAGAGGGGAGGGAGAGAAATATTAAATGAGGTTAATTGAAGAATCAATAACGCATTATGAAAATAAGTGCAAACTTCAAATGACACCAAGCAGTAATGGAAGGTATTTAACAGGTACACACATTTACATAAGGCAATCTTCCGTTGTTTCTAGCTAAAATATCTCCGCAAGGTATTGTTTAAACAAGTGCACGTCAAAGTTCATCTCGTTGGCAACATGTAGTTCCAAAGGGTACTTTATGTGGCTAGTAAAGTTATGATGAATAAGCGATCTGTGAAATATTTACACAGGCAATTTCATACTTGATAATTAATATTAAGGCAATAAAACTTTGCAATCTCTTGAATTTTTTAGGGTAACAAACTGCGAACACTTGATTTAAATTTATACGATTTTCGGGTAGTATCTGATATTAACCCGAACCCCCAGGCAGCAGTCTCTCAGACCGCACGAAAATGTCAATCGTCTCATTTAGGGTTCGTGAATCATCTCCGCCTTTGAGATTTTTTTTACCATTTTATACTTCAGGTGGCTTTGTTTACTGTATGGTAGTTTACTTCTAGCATCGGACCTGTGCTTACTAGAGCGTGTTTAGTTTCGTTGCAGGTCTGAGAGAACTATATAAAAACTATATAAAATGTCATTTTTCTTCTCACATAATTATTTATTTTTGGCGTGGTGTCTGAGAGACCGCATGCCTGTGTTGGAGCGTCAATTTCTTGTGCCTTTGGTTACGGGTTAAGTCTCATATGGCTCGCCGAAGATACGAATGCGCACCTCTAGTTAGCATTCTTGATCTTGCCGAAAACTGCCTCAAATATAGATTGAAGCATCCATAATTTTAGAAATCTAGTCTACTGAATATTCAAGATTCTTGAATACATTGAATGCTGGCAAAATGAAAAACTAAAATTAAGTCAATCAAAATAAAATACATATAAAGCAGAGACTAATAAAGAAACTTATAAAACCATTACTCTTGATTCATAATAGAATAATTTAACGTACTCATCAACCGCAAGTAGAAATATACAGTCGAAAGTAACACGGGGAAACCAAAATTTCGAATTAAGAGTTCATATCATCTGAAATTCCAATTATTCGAATCGAATTTGGAAGAATAGTTTAACTAAAATCTTTTTCTTAAATAGTTGTTTTCTGCATTTGAAAAAAACTCCGAACAGTTGTCGTCTCGATCGCGCTCAAAACTTGTTCGAAAAAAAGATTTCGAAAAATGGACTCCATCCTCTTCTGGAGACCAAAACCCTCGGGAACGAATAACCTTCCTGTTCCCACCACGAATTTATACACAGCTCGCCGTTTCCGGAGATCGAGACTTTCTACCATATCAAATGGGTAAACACGCACCCCGACCCTATTCTCGCAAAGAGGAAACGCTAAAATTAACCCACTGCCACCACCTTACCGGCGGCGCTTGAGGTCACATCCTTCGCATGAAAAAGATATTTAAAAAAAAACAAAGAAATAAAAGGATAAAAGCTGTATATTTGCTACGAAAAAACAGAGCGAGTGAAAGAGATATTAGGCTACGAGCGGCGTGGCGAAGGGGAATTATGGAGAGCGAGGGAGGAAACGCTATCCAAGTTACGGCACGGAAAGGGAGCGGGTGCCGAGAAGAGGAGCGGGTGCCGAGAAGAGGAGCGGGTGCCGAGAAGAGGAGCGGGTGCCGAGAAGGGCAGCGGGTGCCGAGAAGAGGAGCGGGTGCCGAGAAGAGGAGCGGGTGCCGAGAAGGGCAGCGGGTGCCGAGAAGGGCAGCGGGTGCCGAGAAGGGCAGCGGGTGCCGAGAAGGGCAGCGGGTGCCGAGAAGAGGAGCGGGTGCCGAGACGGGTCGGGGAGGAAATTGACCGCGCCTCTTGATGTAGCTCGCGGTGGCTCAAGGCTGATGCTCCCTCCCCCGCAACCGGCCGCTCCGACCCTCGGCACCCACGCCTTCCGATTCGCACGTAACGAATACGCAGGCCGTCAAAGTAAACAGGTCGATACCTTCCAGGACATCTGCCGACGTCCGAAGTGAAGGATTAACGGCTTCGAATGCGTCCGACGTTATTCCTTAAATTTTAAAGCATCGTTGCACAAATAACTCTTACTTCTTCCGAGAAGTTCACAAACAGCAGCTATATCAACGATGAGATTTTCCCCTCATACCTACCTTAACCGGACCGAGTCTACACCAGGGATGGTTAACCTATTTTTGCTAGCGTGGCAAAATGATAAAAATTGGCTTTCCTTTTCTAACTTGTGTCAATTTAAAATGCATCTCAAAAGAATAATTTGGCTATTATAACTTATTCTCAGGCTTAAAGGTCATAAAGTGACAGATTGGTTATACAAGATCCAATTTATCACCTATAAAGACTCATTGTCCCTAATAATTTATGGCCGAACGACTATTAAGGAGCAACAAGCTCGTTCCCGGACAGAAAGTCAGTATTAATCTTATTTTATCAAGATAATTGCCACCTTGCTAGAAATAGCCTTATATATCTCCTATATTATTTCGGGATTCCTACGAGAAGAAGCCTTCACTCTGGGTCAGATACGTAGATGACACGTTCATCACATGGAAAAGAAGAACACGAGAGGTTCCTCAAATATCTTAACTCCCAGCACAACGCCATTAAATTTACTATGGAGACAGAGAACAATGGCCAACTCCCGTTTATGGACGTCTTGGTCTCAAAAAAACCAGACGGGACACTAGGACATTCAGTGTATAGAAAGAAAACCCATACCGACCGGTACCTCAATGCTTCCTCGCATCATCACCCGGTAGAGAAATCCTCCCTCATTAAGACTTTGATTCATCGGGCCCAATCCATCTCCGATGCTGATTCCCTGCCAGCTCAGCTCTTCAGAAGAACAGTTATCCGAAAGACAGGGTCATGAAAAGGGCCTTCATGACGGATACGAACAACGATGATTTTGACTTGGCTCTTTGAAGGGACGGCAAGCAGGAGGTAGATAGTGAGAGGAAAAGAAACCGGTGGCATACGCTAAGGTCTCGTATGTTTCCGAAACTACGGGAAAGATCGCCAGAATCCTGGCCAAGCGTGACGTGGTGACTCGATATTCGTCGGTGAAAAAGAAGGATGACATCCTCCAGAGCCAAAGACCACATTCCTCAGAACATGTACGAGAGAGTGTGCGAACTAAAATGGACCTGCGGCAAGTCGTGCATCGGTCAGATCGGTTATGTGCAGGAAGAAAGAGCATAAGAGGGCGGTCGAAAATAAACAATTTCGTCACTCGACGGTTGCCGATCATGCTTGGTCCGAGTTGGGACATAAAATTAACGTCGAGGACGCAAAAATAATAGCCAGGGAGGGATTATCGCTGATTAATCCGTGAGGCTATAGAGATCATCAAACATCCGAACAATTTCAATATGGAGGATGACTACCCCCTTCCTAGCACCTGAAAAAGACTATTGCTCTTCACCAACCGATTGAATGGCCAGCCACCCAATCACAGCTCCCTACAACCAGCCGGTGGCACTATATATGGGGACAGAAAAAAGACTACGCACGCAGTTGTAACCCGAAAGAAGATAGGAGTCATAAGGAAACATCGCGGAAGCCTTCGTCAAAAATAGCCTTTTACATTGTGCGAGAATTAGAAAATATTAAGACAGTGAATAAATAATTTTTTCTGCTGCATACCAACCAAAATCGCCTCGCGTGCCATAGGTTTTTTTACACATGCTGATCCTCTATTGTCTACGAGCAATGGGTATCTAAGAGTTAATGCAATGAATAGCTGGTCAGTTTCACAAGTTAAGGAAGAAAGGTACCTATTACGTTTTCTTGACAGCCAATCTTATAACTTTTCTGTCATAAGTTTTTTTAAGACCTGCTGATTCCCTCTTGCCTACGCGCAATGGGTATCTAAGAGGTACTGCAATGGCTGGTCAGTTTTAAAAGTTTAGGAAGGAAGGTGACTTCCTAGGATTTTTTGTAATAAGTTTACCATTCCTGGTCCGCACGATACAATAATGTACATTTGATTTAATTTTTGGATCGAGCCGATTCGCCTCTTGCCTTACACGCGCAATGGGTATCTAAGAGGTAGTGCAATTAAAAGCCAGGAAGGGAGGAGAGAAACCCGGTGCCGGCAATTGCCTGCTCTTACGAAGAACACCACGGGAGCCAATTCTTTAACGTCCATTCCGAAGGACGGAGTGTTGATTTGAGCGCGCTCCTCATTTTCTCGCGTTCTTTTTTCTCATTGGCTGGTCATCGTCACCTTAGTTCCTTCTCATTGGCTTGTCCTAGTCACCTTAGTTCCAACACGCACAAATAGGGGGCCGGAGCGTCCTCGGAAAAAAACCCTCATAAGGGCTCGAACCGGGTGTCGCTTGAGCAGATAGGACGGTGGGGCCAACACTCTAACCACCACACCACACACTTGTGCTCGCTGACAAAACAGACTATATATCTCCAGAGCCAATCCCAACGGAACTTATTCAAATCATCACACGATAATCTCGGATTTTATCGAAGCATGCTATTTTCACGTCGCGTCGCAAACGCGACGGCTCGGGGCGCTAAAGTCAGCTCCCCCTTTCGAGGAGGTAGACACATTCATCGACCGCAACGCCATCTCCACGAAAAATCACACACTCGCTGGCAATTCCTTTCGAGAGATACTTAATACGCTGACGCCCTTCAGCCCCGACCCCCCCCCCCACCCCTTCCGCCATTTAAATTAAAAGAGTGAGACGGGTGGATGGAGGAACTCCTCCGTTTCTTTAAGAAGGGAGAATCCCTTCCGCTCCCCTCTCGACCGCTCTCCTCTCGCCTACTTAATCCTTCCCTCGCCCTTCACGAGATCAATCACATCGACTGCTAAGGTATCTTTCTTTTTACTTTCTCCATACGTAACAAAACATACGTAGTATAGGGAAAAGTAGGGGAAAATATTGTTTTCACGAAAAATAATCGGTTTCGAGATTTCAACGGAAATACACGTTTTGAGGTCCCCTGAAAACGATTTGACCATTTTCTCGATGATGTCTGTGGGTCTGTGATTTTGATAGGAATACTGTGAGGGATGTAACTCAAAAACTATTAATCAGACCAACGCGAAATTTTATATTTGACATTTTTGTTAAGACCAGAAGAGTTATTTACTTTTTGGTAAAAATCGGCCAACCGGAAGTGGGTGTTTATTTTTGTCACATCCGTTTTTTAAATATTTGCTTTAATATTTGATGAATGTAAAAAGTATAGGAATAAATAAACGTTGTAGGTAATAGAATTTTCTACAACGTTTGTTCAAATCAGTTTCCCATATAATGCATTGTTAAAGAGATATTTTAAAAAGTATACTTTCAGCTGCTACCATCACACCACCTGGAGGCAACGTTTGTAAACACTTGACGCTTAGTTGCGTCTTAGTAACGATACTTTTTATTTCCTTAATTGTTGGAGCTTCGTGGCTACATCCAATATCAGAAGGCTACGGTTTGAGATTATTTCTCTTCTTTGTAAGGTCTTTAAACTTTTCTCGCAGTTCCTTAAAACATTTATTGTCACTTAAAGTATATGGATTTTTAGAAATATGACAGGTATGGAGAGAGTCATGTGGTGGCCACATCAGATTGATTTTTAAATCAAGCCTCGACGACGCAAAAATAGGGTCGCGGGATATGAAAACAAACGCGGGCTGAATTTCATTGGGGGATGGGACGGTGACGTTGCGAACGGAGAGAGAATGAAGGGAAAGAGAAATCGCGGGAAAAAGCTTTTGGAAGGCAGTGGACTGTGGGAAAAAAGAGGTGTCGAAGGAGTGCTGTTTCCACGCCTCACTCTCTTTCTCTCTAGCACTCTCTCCCTCTCTATCTCTCTCTTTAGCTCCCTCTGTCTCTCTCTCTCTAGCTCCCTCTCTCAGCTCCCTCTCTCTAACTCCTCTCTCTCTCTAGTTCCCCCCCTCTCTCTCTCTCTTTAGCTACCTTCCTCTCTCTCTCTAGCACTCTCTCCCTCTCTCTTTAGCTCCCTCTGTCTCTCTCTCTCTAGCTCCCTCCCTCTCTCTCTCTAGCTCTCCCCTCTCTCTAGCTCCCTCTCTTTTTATCTCCCTCTAGCCATCTCTCTCTCTATTTATCTCCCTCTCTCTCTCTAGTTCCCCCCTCTTCCTCTCTCTCTCTTTATCACCCTCTCTTTATCTCCCTCTCTCTCTAGCTCCCTCTCCGCTCTTATGTCCCGAAACCGTTGGAGCGCGACGAGGCCATTCTCTTACTTTCGAACTATCAACCGTTGGTTCTCTTCTCGTTTCCACGGGATCTCGCCTCGGAATGAGCGCTGCGCTGAATGGAGAGATGTGGGGCGGCCCCGAGGGCCCGCCCCGCCGAAATCCTTCTCCCGGACCCTTCTTTTATGCTCAACAGGCGGCATGATTATTCCGCAGCAGAATTAAGGCTCATTTTGTAAAAAAAAAGTTAAATTGAAAGATCAGTCTCACGGAGGACGTTCTCCCAATCGAAAGACAGTTTCGTCTCGACTTGTTATAACAAAGTTCTTGAATATTTTGGAACGGATCGAAACATTGGCGAAAAGAAAATTGACCGACTGAAGTAGGAACGATGAAAAAATGGCAGTAATTTAAGGTGTAGAAATGGATTTGTATGCAAAAGCAATACACGCACTCCCGTTTACAAAAGAGAAAAAGATCTTGATTTTGTGAGAAATGATAGCCAACAAAGATAAATAGATAAAATTTGTCTGTAAATCATTTAAGAATAACTCAACGATGGAAATCCACAATTCACATTGGCTCACCAAGAGCATTGTAGACTCACTCTATCTGCAAATTGCCTTGAATTTGCTGGAAAAAATGTAGTTTAATAATCTTCCAAAACAATGAAGAACATGGTTCGATAGTAAAAAAAAGTTCCCAAGCTTTCTTAAAAAATTCTTTACAAAGTCTGCATACCTATTACTCCATTGAAGAGTATATGGGAAGGGAAAAATTGTAATTAACTGTGATATAAGTTGTGATGTGTTTGTGACAGGGGCGGACTGAGAGGTCATTTGTGAAGAACACGCGGTCAGCCTCCCTCCTATCGCACTATTAGCGGAGAGTGGAACAAATCTTATTTAACCCGTAACCACAGGAACCAGAAATTGACGCGCCAACACAGGCATGCGGTCTCTCAGATCCCACGCCAAAAATAAATAATTATGTGAGAAGAAACAACATTGTATATAGTTTTCTTATGTTTATATTTGAAATAGGGTCTTGGCGAACAAACATAAAAATATGAACTCTTAGTATGCAATATCTTCTTAGTAAATACGGAAAAGAATCTTTTTAACACAAAAAAGTAAGGCTCTAATTTTTGATAGTTGCTTTTTTAATATTTCATACAGAAACTTTAGTATTTGCTTTAGTCTTCTGCAGAGGGTCTGTTTAAACCCATGAATATAAAAGAATTTAAAAAAAGAAAACTTATTAAAAACTGAGGGCCCTAAACTTCGTCACTTCAGCGCATGCTCCTCAAGTGGGTGCTGAACATTTCAAACATATTGAGCTGCTACAAATAAAACATTGGATGGCAGTTTTTGTTTTCTTTTCCGTCTGTGCGACGGTCCAGGATGGTTTAACTGCGACATATCTTCAGAAACTGCCAGAGACCGGCAACGAAACTAAACACGCTCCAGTACGCACAGGTCCGATGCTAGAAGGCAACTGCCATACAGTAAACAAAGCCACCTGAAGTATACAAAGGTAAACAAAATCTCAAAGGCGGAGATGATTCACGAACCCTAAATGAAACGATTGAAATTTTCATGCGGTCTGAGAGACCCCTGCCTGTGGTTAAGGGTTAAAATCAAGTAATATAATGCAGATAAAATTTTCTAATGGAAAAGTGACTACATGATAAAAAATTAACATACAAGTTTTAGCAGACCGGCCCTATGCCTTACCGGCCCGGTGATTGCACCGGAAGGTTATATGGCCAGTCCGCACCTGGTTTGTGTTATGATTAATTGCAATGTAACCCTGTAATACCTAACCCAATGACAATGCCCATATAATGTAAAATTCTCCATGATGAATTAATTATTATTATTATTATTTATTTTAATGTTATATTATTGTTATGGTTATATGTTTCAATGTAATGAGGCCTCTGTGCTGTTCTTGAAACTGAATAAATAAATAAATTACATATGATCGCCTTTTTCCCCGAACGCGGAATCCGCCGCGACGGAGTAGTGACGATCGCGTTGCATCGAGACCTTTGCTCGTAAAAAAACACGAACCGACCACAAAAGAAAGCTGCCAAGGTCATCGAGAGACCGGCATGCGTTCCCAAAACGAGAGGACTCCACACACGTCCTCTACGTCACCGCTCTTTTGACGTCAGGATGGGCGCCTGGTGGAGAGGCTGATGGGGGATGCTGATGGGGGAGGCCGATGGGGGAGGCCGATGGGGGAGGCCGATGGGGGAGGCCGATGGGGAAGGCTGATGATGGAAGCTGATGGGGGAGGCTGATGGAGGAGGCTGATGGGGAGGCTGCGGCTTACATTCGGATTAGGAAACGGAGAAGGGCAGCATCCGGCATACGCAATGCATCCATCACGCGCCTTATGTCACCGGCCCAGAGGGCAGGTGGGCCTCTGGAGACGGGGGAAGGGAGGGGGGCGAGGGCACAAGGGGGAGCACCCGTCGACGATTATCCCAAGCACCGGAGGGTGGCAGTCGATGCCATTCTGTGCGGAGGCGAAAACCACGTTCCAAAGAGAGGGGTCGCCAGTCGGAGGCAAGCGACTCCAAGGGAGGAACGGCGGCATGGCACGGCAGAGCGGGGCGGAACGAAAAAATTGAGCAACGCGACGAACGACCGTAATGAGGCTGGTTAAAGGGAATTAAATTCAGGAAGCGGCACTCCTTGTCCCTTTGGGCGATGATCGAAAAAGGCCTGCGAGTGAACAGGCGATCGGAAGGAGCCGGTAGGGCACGGCGTGGAATCAAAGAACACCACCGAGTGGATGCGACATACGCTTGCGTGGGAATGTGGACCGCCTTGTCCGACACCGGTTAACCGCGCGACGTGCTTCACTATGTTACGATTATGACGCCAAGTCACGGGAGAGTGCGACGACGGAACGAAGGAATGCGAAGGCACTTTGTATGGCCCGGAACGGATCACGGCCGACTCGCGAGCCAAATTCGATGTAAGTTGGTCGAGCGAACACTGATCGTCCGATAGCGGCCTGCTGAAACACAAAAAGATATGAATTATTTAAGAATTAAAAACGGTTAACAAATAACTGTAGCTGAAAAATTAAAAAAAATACCTGGGCGTGTTATTCGAAATCCATAATCATTATTTCACATCTGACCTCGAATTATATTTTCAGCAAAAGGAGTTTACCATGAAAAACGTCCTTTTTAACATCGAGAAAAAGAGCTCCAAAATAAGCAAAGATCCGAAAATTATCTGCGATTTCCGCATCTTCGAGGGATTTTTCGTCTGCCAATCATCGCGTCACATTCCCATTTCGCAGTAACAAATTCTTCGGCGCGAAATCTCCAACGTGCACGACGATAAACATCGAGCACAATCTCGGAGGGACGTCCCCAACTTGGAAGGGCGAGATGGAGACGAAGATGGCAACGGGGGAGAGAAAGGAGGGTGAGGAGGAGAGAGGGAGAAAGAGGAGAGAGGGAGGAGGAGGAGAGGTATGAGAGAGGGAGGAGGAGGAGAGAGAGAGAGGAGGAGGAGAGAGAGAGGAGAGAGGGAGGAGGAGAGAGGGAGGAGGAGAGAGGGAGGAAGAGAGAGGGAGGAGGAGGAGAGGGAGTAGGAGGAGAGAGGGAGGAGGAGAGGGAGGAGGAGGAGAGAGGGAGGAGGAGAGAGGGAGGAGGAGAGAGGGAGGAGGAGAGAGGGAGGAGGAGAGAGGGAGGAGGAGAGAGGGAGCAGGAAGAGAGAGGGAGGAGGAGGAGAGAGGGAGGAGGAGGAGAGAGGGAGGAGGAGGAGAGAGGGAGGAGGAGGAGAGAGGGAGGAGGAGGAGAAAGGGAGGAGGAGGAGAGAGGGAGGAAGAGAGAGGGAAGAGGAGGGGAGGGGTAGGGCAAGTGCGGATACAGTAACGGTAGGGCGGCGGGGAGAGGGGGGGAGGAATTCCATCCCGACCGTCCTGCCTCCGCCACCGGGAAAGGGGTTTCGGGCGAAACAAGGGAAGATCGGGGTCAAAAGAGCAGGAACTGGAAGGGAGGTCGGCGGAAAGAAGGAGGGCAGGCGGCGGCGCGTGTCCCGATGGCCGACCGGGAATATTCGAACGGCCCGTACGTGCCACGTGTGACGAGAATGCCGCGGCTCCTGAAACGACGCCAATTTTCCTGGCGATCAATGAAAATTCTGCGAGCGTCTGTATCGGCGATTCCTCTCTGCGCGAGCGACATTGATGACAAAAAAACCGAATGCGCGATCCGTGCGTTTTCCTCCCTCGGCAGATGACGCATTCGCAGCGCCAAGTAGGTGATAATGCAGAAAGAGTGCAATAGCCTTCACGAATGCACGTATCGTCGCGTGAAATGAAATCCAACCGCCTACTCGGAGAGAAAACTTTGCATGACCAAATAATCGAACCTTTTTCCGCGCATTATACAATTTTCGGTAATCGGTTAAAACGCACATTGATATACAAGAAAAGGTATTCGATCACAATGGCCGTATTTAATCAGCAAGAGGTAAGGTGGAATGACTTTGGGTGGGCACGCAATAAACGGAAATTTAAGGCGGGAATGAGGCGATGGTTTAAAAAAATCATAATCTCACATATACCGTGATCATAAAAAAGCGCCCGAGATAACGAGGACATTTTCAAAGGGCATCTTGCGACAGCTAACAAAACAAACAGAGCCTTGTTAGAATGACGCCGCCGAGATACATATTGCGAAAGAGCGGACGCGATCCACCCAGCCATGCAGAATTTCTCATAAAAAACTTCCATTCGCTATCGTTTGAATCTTACCGCGATTCCAATCTCATTACTTGTGCCAAATAATGTACGAAATGACGCGGTTTCGCAACATAGTTTCCGGGTACTCGACCCTCGCTAGAACAAACCTTCGCGAAACAAATTGAAATACACGAATTGTGACTTTAATAGAGAATTTATCGAGCTCGTCTTGTGGCTGAAAACAAATTTCGGAATAAGCAGTTAAGTATAAAAAATTGAGAAATTAATAATCTTGTGATGTCCATTGAAGGTACCTAAGAGAAGTAATTAATTTTCCAACTTATGATGCTTAAGTGCTTATTCTGGAATAATTTTTGAAGATCAGCTTCACCAATATCTTAATAGAAATGTATGCAAGCGTGAAAATGTAATACCTACTCAATAGCTACATTAAATAAAGAACTTGTGCTGACAAAGAGAGTGAAATGTGCCTTAGACAAAATGAACCTGAATTCTCCGACATTGAATCGATGAAGAGTATGTGGTGATGTTTAGCAATTCCTTATCCTCTTTCACGCGAGATGAAGTTAACTTTTAAAGCGTCGACTCCAGGAAGTTCTTTTTCTGCTCTATACGTGCCTTCCAACGTTCTATTCCTCGGAGAAATCCAAAGCGAGTAAGAAGGATAAATGCGCAAACGGCTGCAGTGTCCAACGTCAAGGCGCTCTCGGAATGGCACCACCGCCAGAACACTTGAAATGAGGAAACGGAAGATGGCCACGAGGTCGCAGACGCAAGGAGCCTCGCACGAACACGCCGCTACTTTTGGAAGTAGGTATGCTGCTCTACGGCAAACAAAAATCGTTAGACAAAGGATAAGAAACCTTTTGAGGCCATTTATTTCGAATACACCCACGTGACTCGGCCATCGCCGAATTATATGTGAATTTTCTCATTCTCAGGTTTATAAAAATTAAAAATATACAATAAAATTCCTCGATACCTGCGATAGCAGTCAACAACAATGGTTAGTTATGCAGCCTTTATAAAAGGCGTATTTAACAATAGGCATGATAATAGATGAAGCTATCGAATTTTCAATTAGAAAACATTCGAAGGAGTTTTCAGTTATACAAAGTGACCGAACCACAAAAGAGAATATGAAAACTTTTAGCTGGTTACTGAGAGTTATTGCAAACGAAATAATTGAGGGTGGGACGGCGGCAAGTAGCTGCCCAATAGCAGAGGCTATCAGACGAATATGGCCTCCACAGTTCCGCCGAAATATAAAAAAATTGTTTCTGTAAAGGATCGAGGAAAACTGGGTAGATAAAACAAGAGAATAATCATATATAAAATAACCCTAAAATGGTAACGTGAGTCACTAACTCAAACGTTTCCGAAAGATGTGTCTAACGCTGTTCGTGTTCAAACACGCTCCCCCCTCTCTTAGCAGTGCTTCCTCTGGTTGGTATTCATGTGCTGTCAAAAGAGCAACACGTTATTTTTCTCCGGTCACTGTTACCGGCTACAATTTATGCTTGAGTTGCACAAGAAACTGACGTGCCAATGGCAAAAAAGCAGACTCCGTTTGAAAACTTAAATAATGATCTGAAAGCTATGATTTGCAAAGCCTTAGGAGAGGAAAAAAAGGTTTCTGAAACACATCAAGCGACAGATATTAAGAAAGTACTGTCATTTGTGCCATTATGTCAAGAGAAGGAAAACCTCCACTCTCTGCATACTTTCCAAGAAGCCCATTTGTGGCGAGCATAAAAAATTGTGTTCAAATTGTTAATTTACACATATCTAACATTTATTACATTTTAACGTTAATAAAAATCATTTAAAAACAGCTTTTAAAGTTATTTCCTTATTCCAAGTTTAAGTGAGTCAAACTGACGCAGCGTTACCAATAAGTGCCTTAAAATAAAGTGATCATTTTAGGGTTAAAAGTGTGAACGGCGCCTTAATTGGAAACGAAAAATTTTTCAATCGATCAAAATACCTCCCACTCTCTTAACAATGTTCAACTGCATTATAAATTTCTTTCAACTAGTTACAGAATCTATATTTAAAGTTATTTATTTAAGTTATTGCACCATCTTCGCAACGACACTTGCGTCTTCGCTTAGATTCCATAGCCACTGATGATATCGAAATTAAAATGTAAAAGCGTTTGCATTTGGCAAAAGAAAAGTTGCATTCCCTCGTTTAAGAAACAGTACGAAATCAAGTTTCTCAAAATGAGGAGTCGTCGGTAACATCGCCGTTTCCGGTCGAGCAAGCCGAAGAATGATAAATGCCAACATCACGGCGATCGAAACGGAAAGAAAATCACGAGAGTTACAAGGGATCGTCTTTCCAGCATGGCGCAAATCATTACTCTCACTCGGAGGCATTATTTAGGGATCGAATCGACAAATGAATGCCGCGAATCGAAAAGGTACGGACCGGAGGGCAAACGCAGAAGGATTGAAGGGGAAATTCTCTTCTGGTATTCTCGCGAAACCTCCCTCGGAGTCCACCAGAAGCGACATCTTCAATGGGATACGAAAGGAGTTCTTTTGGGTCGGTGGAATCGGAAGGCGTATCGAGGCACGACCTGATAAACTGATGCACGACCATCCCTCTCTCTCTCTCTCTCTGGACTGCATAGCGGCCATCCTGCATGTCGAGGCGGCGGCCGCGTGGTAAAATCTGCGATCCGATTTCGAGAAGGGCGGTGGATGGCGGCGCATCTCGGAGTGAAGCGATTGCGAGGGAATACGACGCGTAATTGGGTCATGTCTTTCCATAAAGGGTCGAATTATCATTTCTTTCCCTATATTATCCCTTGTTGGGATTAACAGTTATGCAGAAAATATCCAATTTGGAAATGCAAGGATGTGTTTAACATTTCTTTACTGAATCGGAAGTTTTCTCTCCCAGATTTTCAACTCGAATAATTTCTCGCCTTCTTGCTTCTCTTTCTGCATCGACAACCAAAGAATAATGAGCTGCAGACATTCTAATTCATCTCAGGCGATGAGACACTTCGGATGAATGTGGCGAACATCAATCATAGTTACAATTTATAAGCAATATAGGAATTTTTCATCCTAATCAGAAAAAGTGACGTTTGTTAAATATCTCATGAATGTTAAATCGGTGTGCAAAGGAACCTCTCGCGAATAATCAAGACTGCAAACATTGAGGTCTTACTGTATTATGAACCTCAGGGGAAATAATAGTTAACCCACGCTGTTTTCTATATCACGAAGTCGTTGGTATCAATGTGGAACACCTGTCACAATGTATGCTTTCGACGAAGGACTTGCATATTGCGGATTCGACATGAATTTCATGGAAGACCGAGTATCTTGACTAAGGCGAGCACACGCCGAGAATTGAATGGAGACTTAAAGAAGACCAAGGCCGCTAACAAAAATTCACGAAACAGCGTGAAAACCTATGGCATATTTAAGGTCGGTGTGGCCACCGATGGAACCATATTCAAGGCGAGGTACTCGCATTTCGTATCCAAGTTTTCGTATTCTGCAATTTCGGCGATTAAGAATAAATATGATCAATAATTCAACTAAAAAATACGTTCGGAAATGGGCAAATTTTACGAGTGGAAAATGTACCGATGTAAAACATCCCTTATTCTCTCGGTCATTCTGTCCGTAACGCTCAATATCTGAGCCGTTTCTTCAGCCAGTTCAACCAAATTTGGTAGGATTGCGATACTATATAATTTTATAAGAAAATGGTCTAATTTGTTTTTTATAATGTTTGATTACAAAGCCCGGTTTAATCGGACTAATTCGTCTAGTATATACATACATATATAACACAGCATCCCCAACGTAATGCGCAGCGCCCCGTCATCACCACGTCGAACTAAAGGCGAGCAACTCGGCGAGACTTTCCCAACAGTTATAAGCTTTCATCAGGCAACTCCAGCCTAAGTTCCACGCACGCGCGCCTCCCGCAATAACAAGAGTGCAAAGGAGCACGAAACATAGGCTACTTCTCATGACGCTGGTGGCCACCATAAGCCAAGAGACGGGGGGAACTACACCGCATGCACACACGCACGCATGACATGTAGTTCGGCCGGGACGGTGGGGGTGGGGCAGAGAGAGAGAGAGAGAGAGAGAGACGGAGGGCGGAGAGAGAGAGACGGAGGGCGGAGAGAGAGAGAGAGAGAGATGGAGGGATCTTATGGGAGAGAAAAATATGAAGATAATCTGGGGGGAGGAGGGGTTGAGATCCTTTCGATGGAGCCCTATATGGAAGGATAAAGAGGAGTGCAAATGATTGGGTGGCGCCAGGGAAGTACGAAACGGAATTCGCGGGAGAAGGGTTCGCCGAAAAGACTGGATCGAAGCTAATGGCGGTCAAGCTCTCTAATAGTAATAGCAGGGCATCTCTCGAGAACAAACGGGAAATCTCATCGACACAAATTTGTGCTTTTCGTCCAATCTGTTGCCATAATAGACGTAGACGACGTGAACGCACACGTCCGTTCCTATAATGGAGTAAAAGAACAAAAGTCGAGGATGGATAAATTAAAAAGGGCAGCGGAGGCAATGTGATGCGAAAAGAGGAAAACGAAGAATACAGCGAGCGGGGGAGAATCGGCGGAGGAAAGCAAGATGGGAGGAAATGGAGAAAGAGGATGTCACGGAATCACGAGGAGAGGGAGGGGAAGGGAGGGAGAAAATGGAGTGAGTGGGAGAGAGAGAGAGAGATCGCCAGTGAGACCCGTCCTTTTAGCGCGAAAGGGGCAAATTCTACGCGCTTGGTATCAAGATTAATGTCCTCGAACTGTGAGACACGGAGACATGACCTCCCGGGTCCTTCTCCAACCCCCCCCTTCACACCCTCTCTCCCCTCTCCAACCCCCCTACTCCTGCCCGGGATACGAGAGACGTCTCACACTCGCAACGAAATAAAGGCGTCGCGAATAGAAGGCAAAAAGTGAGGATGAGGAGGACACAGTGGACCCCATTGTACGCCCCACCACCAATTAGGAGTCAATGACACCCACAATAGCGTGTGGCTCCGCCCCCACTCTCGCCCCTCGCGCGTCTTTTTCTTCCTTACGAAACAAGGGTACGACCCTGCACCCCGTGTCGCGTCCACTGGCGCATTATGGCGAACTAAACTTTATTTTCGGGGCCTAAAACGAGCGTGTTGTGCTCGCGGGAGGAAACAGACCTCCGACGGTGAGCCACCGCTCGCCCTTTCCATCATTTCCAGAAGATAAGTCAACATTAGGCCGCACGCGTCGCATTCGTGAAATTTGGAAAACTTTTCTATAATAAGAAGAGTCCTCGTGAGATATTTTCGTAAAACCACACAACCACGATATTACCTTCGACTCGAACGCAACGCCTTCGACTCCATCCGTTAAATCTACAAAATAATAATCTGGATCGGTGATTCTGAAACCCCTTGAGGGGGTCGCGAGAGGATTTTAGGAGGTCGCAAGCACTCTTCGCTAAAACGAGTGATTTTATTCTGGTTTAAAGAGTCCTGCAGATTTTAATTTATCGAAATGTTTTGTTCGAAAATAAAGCAAATTCTGTGGCCTATCAACGCACAAAAACTCTTTTAACAAATGCGTTATTTTTATGTAATAAAACAAACAAGAAATTACATCTCTGTAGTGATTAGTACTTAAAAATTAAACTATACACCACATATTGTCTGAATGTTTTAATACACATACGTAGCTGAAAATAAAATAATTTATAGTGATAACCTTGTATTTATAAAGAGCACAAAACAAAAGACATCAATTTCCATAGCGTCGTCATCCCTCCTTCCTCTCCCACGTATTTGGAGAAAATTTGTTTTTTTTTTGCTTCTCGAATATTCTCGGGGGGTCGCGTCGATCAAAAATCCGGACGGAGGGATCGCCTGACAAATCTGCTTGAGAACCAATGATATAAATCACGAAAATATTCCCGTAAACGCAGCTAGGGAGAAGACGACGATTACAAAAAATCTCTCCAAGTTAATTTTATCGGGGTGTTAACTTTGGCAATAGTTTGCCCAAATTGAAAAATTTTGCCATCTGCGAAAGGGAAAACTACAAAATATTAAGAAATATAAATAATTAAGATATAGTTTTATAAAAATAACTATAAAAATTACACATTGGAGATTTTAAGAACCACTTCTATGAAAAACATTCCTCTATCTGACGACTGTAATGCCATAATACCATAGACAAATTTACTCGTCCAAGTCTTTCAAGGTTCAAATGTGCGCGACGGAAAAGCATACGCTAAAATAGGAATACCTGATCAATAGCTGTAGTTGAAAATCTATTCGCTTGGCTATTTCAAACGTGTCTACTTTGCCCTAAAACAGATCCAATAATAAAAACTTAAAACTTGCAGCAAAAGTAACTTTTAAGCCAGCTAATATCCTCTTTAAAGACTCGGTAGAATTTTACGCAAAGGAAATAACCTCGACAGCAATTGTATGTTTCGCTTGCTTTGAAACGTTGGACAAACACAGACCGTCGACGCGACGGAGAATCGGGCTTCACACCCAGGGCGGATGACGATTATGCCCAGCTGCAATTCACGGTCACGTCATATATTTCCTCGTCCAATAATATTTACCCGACGTATTCGACGCGTGACTTCAAGGATAACTACGCCCCTCGCATTCTCTTCCATTTAAACGGCTTAAATTTAAACGATCGCCGACCACTCGCCTCGCGAATCATTCCGCCAACAGCTACAATTGCCAGAGAGGATTACGACGATTTCCAGCGAAAAGGGAGGAGAAGGTCGACGTCCTCCGCACGGCCAGGTCAGCGGAAATACGAATTCTACGCAACAGAGGCCTCGGAAAAAATTTACGTAAATGCTACACGCGCCGTCGCGTTGTTCGAAAACACTCGCCGAAGATGGATAACGAAGACTTTTAATTCGAGATGAAGCAAAACAGAGTGAGCATCTCTATCTCTCCCTCGAGGGATGGAGAGGGTAAGGAGAGGGGAAGGGGGAGACCGAGATGAGTTGGGTTCTATTCCGAGTGCGTCTGGGGACGTAAATCTTTCCGTGTCAAAAGACGAGTCAACTACACTTTTATTGCTATGCGATCTCCAATCTCCATGGCGATACAACGTCTTCTCTCTAACCCCCAAACAAACCGTTCTTTTTCTACTGACTCATCAATGTATTAGCGGTCAGCAAAAAAATCGCCTTCGAAACAGCCATCAATTTCCACCATGAAAATTTCGATTGCTTTTTTCAACTTAACAAACGGTTGGAATTTAAACTGGTGTCTATCTTCTCACGTAAATATGTGAAACAAGTGAAAATGGAAATTCTTATAGCTTAAATAATTATTGAGAAATAGAGTTAACAATAATGACCCAGTAACAGGAATAACGACGAAGACGTCAAAATAGAAAGTATCAGACCAACCTAAACTAATTTCTAATACGGGCATGCTCTTGTCAACAAGCAGAAGTTCCTATTTACTTTGTTGTTGCAGAAAGAAAAATAACCAATTTTATCCAAGCTGGAAACGGCAATCGTCGCAAAATAAAACCAACATTTTGCAACCCGCATTACACCACAGTTCATCCAGTGGAAGATTTAAAATAAACGGGGGTAATATACATTGCACTAACTTTCTCATATGCGTACATATGTTTGGTCGACTGTGTACGCTTACAAAAGAAAAGCGCTTATAAAACAGTTTAGCGTACCTATATTTTAATGCCACTGGACGATATATAGTAATTTTTTGAGAAATATGGCTGTTAGTATTATTTTTGACATGAGACTACGATAGGATGGATTTTAATCAAAATCCTTATAGCCATTTTTGAGTAAATCGAATTGTTTCAAAATATTTCTACCCTTAATTGTTGCGCAATGTCGTTCATCTCTTCAGAGTGTCTATTATGAATGATATTATCCACAAATATGAGATACCATTCGATTTAGTTTAACCGTCTAGGCCAGTGGTTCTCAACCTTTTGGTGAACGGCACACTTTGGATATTCACTTTTTTTCGAGGCACACATTAGATTTGAATAAATAACTAGTATTTATCATAGAATTACATATATTTATTATATTATGTCGTATATAATCGACCAAATTAAGTTATGATATCGTAAAACAGAATAAATGATGAAGTTTAGTTCAAAAATCTATTTTAAAATCTTACCTAAGGTGACATTTGAGATTGAAGTTTTCTAACGATTGCATTGATATTTGGACGTATCCGTGATAAGCAGACTCTCATTTCAACTTCAACACAGTCGCACCGTTCCCTTTTTCTGCATTTAATGTTTTTAAGTGTCGAGAACCCCAACTCTCACAGGATGTAGAAAACTGCCAAAGCTTTTTTCGCAATTTCTGAATATTCTTCTCTAACAGATATCCAGAATATATTCAGAGACAATTCGGCGTACTTGATTTTCAGAGTGCGATCTGTTGAAAGAGAAGCTAACTCTTCTTCTTTGGAGAGAGTAAAAACGCATAAGTCAGTTGTCACTGGTGTGAAGAAGTTCATTACCTAGTCGTATTTCTCTGTAGTCAAGGATGGAAAGTAACTCGCTCGATATTGTGCTATAGAGTTGCTAAATACTCCACCACGAGAGCAACAATTTCTTTCGTATGGGTTTTTGGAATCAGAGGAAACATTTCAAGATTACCTTCTCTAGCTCTTTTTCCAGACGACTATTTTTCTCTGCAATGCCAGTAGCTTATCCGTAGAAGTCAGGATGTTTTCATTCCGCTCTGGCATGATGGTAAATATATCTGCCAAATATACTAATTTGGCGGACCAAAGTTAACAGCTAAGATATTAACAAAAATCACGGCTTCCTCTGTTTCAAAAAATAGTAACATCTCTTCTTTACGTTCATATACACTCTTCTCCTTGACAGCCATCTTATTTCTGTGTAAAACTAAATATTCGTTCTGCGAATCCATAGCATTACAAAGCTGTGCATTTCCATCAAAATCTCGAAGTCGAATTTTTTCACGATTACAATACTTTCTCTACATACTACGTATATGAGAAAGTAATGAGAATATAGAGAAATTAAAAAAATAACGAGGAATCGTAGCCGCTTCAAACCAAGATTGCGCGATTCCTCCGTGGGCTAAAGGCGACTCATTCGTTTTCCTCGGATGCGTCGTCGTCCCTTTTCGCCAGAACGAGAGGCGCCCTACGAAATAAGACGGTCTGATCGCACCGTGGGGGACTTCAGTCACGTCTTATCTCTCCCCCATCCCCTCCTCCGCCGCATCACATGGCTTACACCGAGGGGTCGGTGGGAGTGGGGATGTGAGAACAGGAGGGAATACAGGAAAGAGAACGGTGGCGGTGAATGGCAAAGTGAAGAAGAGAGACGAAGTGGAATAGGAGAGGCTCTTTTCCCACTCTAGCGAGACGGACGATCACGAAAGGGAAGGGGAGAGGGGGAAGGGGAGGGGGAGAGACGGGGTAGGGGGAGAGACGGGGGGGAGGGGGAAATAAGGGGGGGGAGACGTGGGGAGGGGGAGAGACGTGGGGGGAGAGACGGGGGAGGGGAAAATACGGGAGGAGAGACGGGGGGAGTGGGAGAGACGGGGGGAGTGGGAGAGACGGGGGAGTGGGAGAGACGGGGGAGGGGGAGAGACGTGGGGAAGGGGAGAGACGTGGGGAGGGGGAGAGACGTGGGGAGGGGGAGAGACGGGGGAGTGGGAGAGACGGAGGGAGTGGGAGAGACGGGGGAGTGGGAGAGACCTGGGGAGAGGGAGAGACGTGGGGAGGGGGAGAGACGTGGGGAGGGGGAGAGACGAGGGGAGGGGGAGAGACGAGGGAAGGGGGAGAGACGGAGGGAGTGGGAGAGACGGGGGAGTGGGAGAGACGGAGGGAGTGGGAGAGACGTGGGGAGGGGGAGAGACGTGGGGAGGGGGAGAGACGTGGGGAGGGGGGGAGACGAGAGAAGGGGGATAGACGGGGTAGGCGAGAGACGGGGGGAGGGGGAAATAAGGGGGGGAGACGTGGGGAGGGGGAGATACGTGGGGGGGAGACGGGGGAGGGGAAAATACGGGAGGAGAGACATGGGGAGGGGGGAGACGGGGGGAGGGGGAGAGACGGTGGGAGTGGGAGAGACGGGGGGAGTGGGAGAGACGGGGGGAGTGGGAGAGACGGGGGAGGGGGGAGACGTGGGGAGGGGGAGAGACGGGGGAGTGGGAGAGACGGAGGGAGTGGGAGAGACGGGGGAGTGGGAGAGACCTGGGGAGGGGGAGAGACGTGGGGAGGGGGAGAGACGAGGGGAGGGGGAGAGACGAGGGAAGGGGGAGAGACTGGGTAGGGGGAGACGTGGGGAGGGGGGAGAGACGTGGGGAGGGGGAGAGACGGGGTAGGGGGGAGACGTGGGGAGGGGGAGAGACGTGGGAAGGGGGAGAGACGTGGGGAGGGGGAGAGACGTGGGGAGGGGGAGAGACGTGGGGAGGGGGAGAGACGTGGGGAGGAGAGACGGGGGAGTGGAAAATACGGGAGGAGAGACGGGGGAGTGGGAGAGACGGGGGAGTGGGAGAGACGGGGGAGTGGGAGAGACGGGGGAGTGGGAGAGACGGGGGAGTGGGAGAGACGTGGGGAGGGGAGAGACGTGGGGAGGGGGAGAGACGTGGGGAGGGGGAGAGACGTGGGGAGGGGGAGAGACGTGGGGAGGGGGAGAGACGTGGGGAGGAGAGACGGGGGAGTGGAAAATACGGGAGGAGAGACGTGGGGAGGGGGAGAGACGGGGGAGTGGGAGAGACGGGGGAGTGGGAGAGACGGGGGGAGTGGGAGAGACGTGGGGAGGGGAGAGACGTGGGGAGGGGGAGAGACGTGGGGAGGGGGAGAGACGTGGGGAGGGGGGAGAGACGGGGGGAGGGAGGGGAACGCTCTCCTCTTGCAGATCCATCATCTTCGCCCCTCTACCCCTGGAATGCGCCCGCCAGTGCAAACTAGACTTCGTACGCTGAATAAAACTCCACCGGGAGAGAATATCTGAAGACTTGCTGATAAATTTAAGACGATAATCTATGTAATATTAAGGTGAAAGTTATATTCACAACGATTAATGGGCAATATGCGGGCGTGGCACTATATAGGGGGTGCGCTAAATCGGCGTTTGACTGTATATTTAGATGAAAACTCGTTTCTTCTATAACAAAACACGCAATGAATAAAAATACAGTTTCTCCGCTCGCTTTAACATTAGCGTAATACTTTTCGAAGGAAATTTTGGAGAGATATCGCAAAATCGTTGGATCCTAAGTTATAATTTTTTAAATATTACGACAAAAAATGTGATAAATCTCAAAAGTTACGTAATCGCTACATCTACTTTAGACTAGAAGTAAACAAAATTAAAATATCCATAATTACCAATAATAATTGAATAAACGCAAACAGAATTATTGCGGTTAGATTCATCCATGGCGAGACCGCCGAGGGATTCGTAATCACCCATCAATCTCAATAAAAAGCCAATTCCATCTTCCGACCTCAGCAAATCGACGTCTGGCGAGAAGAGATCTTGAGTGCATAACACAGTTTGCTTCCTCTCCTCGCATTGAAAACATCTTCAGAAACAGACGATTTAAAAATTATTTTTCATTTTACACAACCCGGATTTATAGTCCTTAAATATGGACTACCTTGCATGACTTTTAATCTTTTCCCACCACTGTAACAAAGGCTTTTCGATGAATTAAGATGGCCACGACTTCGGAGAGCGGCAAAAGAAATACTTCCCAAGCGTTTTTGCGGTTTTGGAACAAACAGACGAGAGAACGCAGGAGGCAAGAATCTCTCTCTCTTGTACGATGGTATTGGAAACGCGAAAAAAACGCACACGAGAAGCGATCCTTTGGCTGAACAGTTGTTTTATTTTTTCGGAGGGACGGAACATCGCTTTTTATTTTCTTACTTTGCAGATCCGATCGGGATGCGTGAGCTTGTCACTGCGGCTTGCCAAGCATTTATCCTCTCAATTACATATTAAACTGACATGCGCCAATATTCCAAAAGACGGCGGCAAGGTTTCGAAATGAATAAAATGCACTCTCTTGATTACGCCTCGCCAACAAATGTTGACGAACAGAAAATTAAACAAACATTTTCAATGGGAAATATATACATGATATTTTTACGACTGCAATTGTAACGTGTTATCTCATTTTTAATAACGCCAACAATAATTAACATAATAAATTCAATCCTGAGAAAACTTCGGTTTTAGGCATTCAACAGAATAAATACTTTAAAGGCATAAAAAATTTTAAACGGCTGGATATGAAGAGTAAAAAAATAAAAAAATATAACCATAATTATTTAAACGCCAAAAAATCAAAGTTTTCAAATTAAAACGATTGGCCGCAGTACATATGTCGACCCAAACGCAACCCACAGACACTATCACGCTCGAAACAGCAACTGCAGACAGTATATTGGAAGGATCGCCAACTAGCATGGCAGCCCATCACAACTGGCAGGACGATATCGTAAGGAGCGTGATGCGTGTTCTTTCATAACTTGGCCTCTCTCTCGGTGCTCCAAGAGATGGGGCAGCAGCTCGACCCTCATCCGCGCTATCTTTCCACTGATCCGAAGAAATTCGGCCAGAAATATTCCCCGAAGGGAACAAAAGGGGCCATTGTGTATATTTATCCGAGTGCATCAGTCTTTCCTGCGAACGACGCTGAGTCAACAAGGCGAGCGATAAGGGTGGGAGCAGAGTGCGTCTGCAGAGGAAAAAGCCACTTCTTAATTCGACGTTTTGATACGAGGGGAAAAACCGTAAGAGAACAAGAGCGGTGGAAAACTCTAAAAGAAGTAAGTAACCACGCTTCACTTTCTATTTTCGCTCTCTTGCGCACGGCTGCTTTTGTATTTCCTCTCCTCGGCGGAGAAATAGTTTGGCGGGACGCGGCCTAATATTTACGAGTTTTATTTCAAAGTGGTAGAACGGTTTTCGTATCAGATGCATAATTTACACATGAGCAAATCGATCACGCCTCTAATTAGCTCTGGATAGTTCGTTCTTATGAAAAAACTCTTCAATATTGTCTTGCGCCTTCGAATGAGAACGGAAGAAACGAATGTTCAGCTTAATTTCCCTCTGTTGCAACTTCCGTATCTTTCATAAGCACTCGTCATATATCTTCATAAACGATCGATGACTAACGAGTTATTTAACTAAGAAGAATACAAATAATGGACTTTATCTTTAGAGTTTACACATCACGTAATAGTAATTTCATCATTAAAATTACATCTTAATTTTATAATTCGATAATCCAATTTTCCATTTAATATCCCGCATAATAAATACCGTTATATTATGTTCTCTTGAGTTCATTCATTTATTTCCATTAGTTTCAAATGAACTGATTTTGATTATTCATTCTTGGATTTTTCTTGTGATACTGTAGTCCCCAACTTCTTCGCAAACCAAGAGTTCCCGGTTGTTGATACATAAAACGGTACTCGGCTATATGCAATTTAATAGGCAACAATTATTATTCGTCGTTTTAATGTTATCTTTATATGTATCGTTCATTTATCATCTTTATGATGGCATCTCAGACAGTTGGCGCCGAACTGGGGGAAAACTATGATTAGGACGGGGACTAACCCTGTCCTAAGGCCACCCTAATGAAGATTTTAACGACAAATCATGAATGGCGAGTATGAAAACCGCACGCTGGTTTGGCACTTACTTTTAGTTACAATTTTCTCCTAGAACATACTATTGCATTTGCTTTTCGGTCTTCTTCGAAGGCGGTCAAATACATAAATTTCGATGCCGTGGCCAAAAAATGATCTCAACATTCCACCCGCCAAGCAGCAAGAGTAAGTTTAAAACTTTGGGCCGAAGCAAGAGCGTAAGGAGATATGAACGAATAATTTATGCGAATCCTCAGCAGTTTTCGAGGTATGTAATTATTAACGTAACAACACTCAACGTGACAATTTGACCGTCCATCTGGAATACGAAGACCACGCCCAGACCCATCCCATTTCCATAGCCCACGCGCCGTCGCCTCCAGGGAGATCAACTCCCCGCAAAGGCACCACGGTGACGCAGAGACGAGAGGACACACGACGGGAGAGAAGTCGTCGGATGGCTCGCGCCACGGACGAAAGAAAAAAATAAACAGGCGCTATATCGAAGGAAGTTTCTCTCTCTGGCATGGCGCAAAAGGGAAGAATAATCCAGAGGCACGAGAAACGCAGCCTCCTCTTCGTCCCTCGCGAGATCGCATATGCGTCGCCAAGAGGAAAACGCGTCAGGCATTTCACGCATTTCGAGATGAATCTCTTTCATGATCTCCTCACGCCAGGCGGAAATTCCTGAGCTCGCTCCTTCCCTCGGGAGGTGAGAGGAAGGAAGAGGATAGAGGGGAAAGAGGATAGAGGGGGAAGAGGATAGTGGGGGAAGAGGATAGAGGGGGAAGAGGATAGTGAGGGAAGAGGATAGTGGGGGAAGAGGATAGAGGAGGAAGAGGATAGAGGGGGAAGAGGATAGAGGGGGAAGAGGATAGAGGGGGAGGAGGATAGAGGGAAAAGAGTATAGAGGGGGAAGACGATAGAGGAGAAAGACGATAGAGGGGGAAAACGACAGAGGGGGAAGAGGATAGAGGGTGAAGAAGATAGAGAGAGGAAGTATAGATGAGGGAGGAAGAGGACAGATGAGGGAGGAAGAGGATAGATGAGGGAGGAAGAGGATAGATGAGGGAGGAAGAGGATAGAGGAGGGAGGAAGAGGGTAGAGGAGGGAGGAAGAGGGTAGAGGGAGGAAGAGGATAGATGAGGGAGGAAGAGGGTAGAGGAGGGAGGAAGAGGGTAGAGGAGGGAGGAAGTGGGTAGAGGAGGGAGGAAGAGGATAGAGGAGGGAGGAAGAGGATAGAGGAAGAGGATAGAGGAGGGAGGAAGAGGGTAGAGGAGGAAGAGGATAGAGGAGGAAGAGGGTAGAGGAGGGAGGAAGAGGGTAGAGGAGGAAGAGGCTAGAGGAGGGAGGAAGAGGGTAGAGGAGGAAGAGGATGGGAGAGGTAGAGGAGGAAGAGGATGGGAGAGGTGGAGGTGAAAGAGGAGGGCGCAAGTCATCTGATCGGTCGCGAAGGGGTAATCTAGAGCGTGGAGGTGCAGAGGGGGATGGCGAACGTGGAAAGGACCAGTTCAGACGTTCTCCTCGTTTGCCCCCTCCCGCCGAAACATTAACGACTCCTCGGAGAGAAACCAAGAGAGTTGGAGTGATTCATTTTTTCGAAAGCAAAATACCTTGGATCGCCCACTGACAGCGTTCCCTTCCCTGTTCTGAACGCGGAAGCAATTCCGGTACATAATGCTAATCCTCGTAACGATCATTCTTTCGGTCGATCGTTTCCAAATTACACTAATTATCTCGGAGTATCCGCAGTCTAGAGCACAAATAAACGCGCTATGACGACCGCCAGACAGTTAACGCCCTTTGAAATCGCTAGTGGGTGTTCCGCTGGATTCTTTCGATGCCATATTTGTGCTCGAACACAATACCTATTAGGGTAGGGATGCCGGTGCATAGCCATTTAAGCGACTGAGAGATAGAAGCCCACTTTGTCGCTTAAGTTGGCAATGAGGCAAAATAATTGAGAAAAGCGACAAGATAAATTAAGACTAACAAAACAACACATGCGATATGAGAGTGGACTTTTGCTCTTGACTCTTCCAAGGGCAAATTCATTTTCAATGCCAACCATCTGAAGGAATTACTCCGCCGAGAACCTACATCATTAGGTAAGCCATTCAAACAAAAAATGGCATTAAATGAATCTGATACTGCACTCCGAAACTTCTGGATGTCTATCGAAAACCTTATTTGAAACGTTCAATAACACAGCACTAGCAATGAAATTATGCAGAATACCAACCAAGACAGAAAAATATTAAACCGAAAGCTCAGTGACATTTAAACGTGCTCAATAACCTAAGATTAAAGGCGTAATATTCAAAATATAAATCTCAAGCGAGAAACAATAAAAACAGGCAATGTGACGACGCGCAATAGATATGTCACGCCAAATACAACTCGAATCTAAAAGGACCACAAAAATTGCAATCGGATAACTTCATATAAAATTAAATAAGGAACGAAAAATATCGCCTCCGAATCGTCAGGATCCGACAGTAATTCTTCACAACACACGGCAGCCACAGTTGCATCGTTTCCTCTGTGGGAAACGGACGAATGCCACAGATTTCCTCACGATCTCTCTAAAAGAGTAACGAAGTGCAGCAAATGCGTAAACAGCGTCTAGCAGGCGCGCATTTCGACGTCTCTTGGAGAGGAGGAGACGTCGCCGTCCAGCTATCATCCCACAGCCACCAGAGAGGACGATAAGCCTCCCCAGGAGACATCATTCCGTGCGACCTCTGCACAATTAACCTCATGGCCACTCAAACTCTCGCTAAGGAGTCCGATAAAGCTTCCGATCTACAACAAACAATGCCACGTGTAGTGGCAAAAAAATTATACGCAAATAAATAACGAAACCGAGAGTAAAATGCAGGCGAGAGGAAAAACCGAACCCCTAAAATGCGAGAGAAAATAATACGCCTCTTAAGCCACGTCCACACCTGGCGAACGAACACGAACGAGCATACAAACGCACATTGACGAATACAATGTGGACGTGTCTTCGAACGCGAACGAACAACGATCCGCCGTCTGTCGTTACATCAAAGGGAAATGTTCGTTCGTGTTCGTGTATTTGTCCAAGGGTTCAGCGTCTACAGAGATGGAGTGGTCGGACGACGTCACCGTATCTTTTGTTGCGGATGTAGAAGGCCAGGGGTATGAAACTCTTATGGGAGAATAGATACCCAGGTTTTACACGTAGTTCACTATGAAGATATGGGGTCCACCAATTGCGCTGCAGTCGCAGGCAGCTCTCTTTCTCCCTCTATTTCTCTCTCTCTATCACATCACCATAGCGCCAAACGTCCTTATGTCTATTATCATAGCGAAACAGCGGCCATTTTGCTTGATAGAAGTTCGACATTGGTTATTGAGCGGTTGACAGTTACTCTGATTTTGTCGATATGCATTCCTCACTGTTTAAGAAAACGTGACGGGGTGAATTTGTTCTGATCTCCAATCAACAGAGGTGCCTTAAAAATAGGATATATTTTTTTAAATGACGAAATAGTTCTACGAAGTGTTATGTGAATGCGTTTTGTGAGAATTATTTTATATTTTCTTAACAGACACCTGCACTGGATAGATCTCCTAGGAAGGAAGGAGAGACATTTCTCCCATTTTTTTGTGTACGAGAAGCATTTTGAGAGGAAATGTTTGTCATTTTTAAGTGTCAAGCCTCGCATACTACACTTGACTATGGTACCTGTCAGTTGTTCACAAAATAAGTCGTAATTTTAGATTGAGTAATTGGAATTTCTATTTAAAACTTCTCGTGGTTATCAGTAGATTATAGCCAGTTCTTTGGAAGTTAAACTGCAACGTAGACGTCAGGGAATAGAATTGTGCTTGTAATAGAATGAAATAAGTATACCATAGTGATGTCTCGTTGTTTTAATTTGAAATATTTTGAATTTACTGAAATTGTTAACTTGATTATTTCATGTTTCTCATTATGAATTTATTTCTATTCCTAGACGTTAAGATAATTCTTCTTTGTTTCAAAATGTATTTAGAAATGCATATATATTTTTCGATCTAGAAACTGAAATTTCCACATCAAAAGTTTTCCTTGTTATTTGATAAATGGCCTAACTGTAACTGCTACGAACACCTAAAGGTCAGCAAATACAACTGTGCTTAAAAAAAATTATAAATAAAGTGGACATTTTCTAGTGCAAGGTGATATGTGTTTAATTTTATAAATGGTAATGTGATCTTCATAGAAAAATTGTTTACGAACCGCAAGGGGCCGTAAGCGCATTTGCCATATTTTACATTTATTGCAACATTTGAAGCATGCCCATTGCCTCCTGCATCAATTCCATTAGGTTTAGCAGGTTTAACAATTGACATTCTCATATGCAATAGATTCTTGCTTGATCCACAAATTCATTCTTGACGTGAAAGTTGGACGTTTTTCGTCGTCCACGTGATTTCCTTTAAATACGTTTCATGCATAAAAGGTATTAACGTTATAAAATTCGGTTACAATAATTCATTTTTATATCTTTATTGTATAATATTTATGTACAAATACCTCACTGTTGTGTAATTTGATACTGACTTTGTACTCTCGCGATGTGTGATATACGGTGATAAATTTCATTTCTTATATGCAATTCTTTCATTTAAGTCCATTTATTCTGTCCGTGCAATTTATATTTGCTATGATTATCGTATTAAAACGGGAGGGGAAGGGGGTGAGCGACATCCCGTGATGAGGTCACGATAGCCATCGTGAACACGTAGTTCCAAATTTTCCCGTTGACCCATCTTTCGTCGCCTTCCATGGAAAACCTGGGAATCGTTTTACAGCATTAAGTTTCCAGTATTTCCGTAGGGGTATTAGTCTTTGTAGAAGGTCTTCCCAATTGATGAGACACCAAAAGCCCTCAATACAAATTGGGCAAGAAGAAGTTTGATGCTTTGATGCCATTTGTATTAGCTTTTTCAATTCGGATGTCTCTCAAACATCGTTTTTCATTGTTCGTTCGTTCGTCAAGTGTGGACGCACCTTAAGGCGCGGCGGGAAAAAACAATGTCGCATCGCGCAGCTTCCGGCTATCCTTTTCTTTCCATCTTCCGTGCGCGATTCCTCTTTCGGAGGCGAGGGCGTCGCCATGACAACCGAGATATAACCAAGAGGAAACGACTCCCTTCGCCCTTAAACGGAGTTGGGTGTCGTCGACTGCACCAATCGACTGCAGCGTGTGCAACACACCTTGCGCCACCCGTTCCCACGCCTCGAGCCAAGTCCCTTCCCTCCCGCGCCTCTCTTACGCGCGCCCCCTCCCCCCCCCCCCCTTCAGCCTCCCTCTAAAAGCCACTCGCTCGCCTCCTTTCGCGTCCCATTCCCGCGGTCATAATCCACGAGAAGAAGAGAGCCACGCGAGGATCGGCGACATTATGGGACGATCGACCGCACCGCGTGTGGCGGCGGCGAGGATAAGCGGAGAATTTCCAAGCTTAGAAAGGGAAAGCGTTTAAGGATATTATGCCGAATTGCCCTTCCAGACTATAACGGAGTCGTCTTAATAAATGCCATTTTTCTTCAACGAGGAGCGCTCGTGAATGAGCTGCACCAGACGCAATGCATGGGAATCAAAATTTTGTCGTTTAATCAACTTAATATGTATTCGTTGACTTAATATGTATTCGACCCAACTGTGGCTATTTTTGGATTACGCTTAAATAATATGGTATACCGCAGTCCAACCTTCGTACACAATGAATGTCTTACTCATGAACATTTAATTAAAAGAAATTGCGTGCCCGAGAGCTAAAAGTAGGCTGCTTCGAAAGACCGAACGCGACGCAAAAACGTGCCATTATTTCCGAGAGAAGTGGACTCGATTCGTAAACTTCTTTAAGGGACTGACAGATCTGAAACATCGCAACCGCTTTCGCAACTGCCTTCGCTCGATCCACAGCAAAATGATTCACCTCGAGAGAATAATTCAGGTCGACTCTTCCTCGCAAGGACACGAGATATCGAAACTCGGGATCGCGAAACGTACAATAGTGTGGCCCGGGTACCGCTTTCTCCCAATGCTCTCGCTGTGGATGCGGGAAAATGGCGAAGAGACAATGTCGAAGGCCTTGCCTGGAATCCATCGCTGCCTCCTTTCCCACGCGAGGAGAGCCACCGACGGCTCCCATTATATTTACTCCTAACAATGGAGAACTCGTATCATTTTATTTCTCCTCGCATTCATTCCCCAGGGAAATTCACGCTCTTTAAAAAAAAACCGACGAAAACTATGTCTACGACAAAGACTAAACACCCAAGGATCCATTCGTCGAACTCTCATTTTTATACGTCAGGGCTCTCCAAACTATGGCCCGCTATGCCATTTTTTACTAGATACGTATAACAATCTAGCTGTGTGGAAAACGTTGTGCGTAACGTAACAAACTTATTTTTGAATAACTTTTACTAAAAACGTAACGAAAATGAAAAAAAATATCGTTATGTTTACGCTTCTACTGTGTGACATGTCGAAAACTTTCCCGGAAAAATCGCAAATTACCCAATTCACTAAACCACCTTTGAATGCGAAAAGAGCCTACATTTGTATATTGTGCGCCTATTTTTTCAAAAATTTCTTCATGTCGATACTCTGGCCCGCGAGCATACAATTTATTGATCTCTCTCTATTATCAGGGCGGTCTTTATGGGGGGGGGGGGGCTGGGAGGGCAGTCGCCCAGGGCCTAAGGGGGCCCCGCATCTATAGGGCTCCGCGCTTCAAGTTAGCTTACGAACTACTCTTACTTACTAGTCTTAGTAGATAGACGTAACGAGCGTGGAACACGAAAACATTGCTCCAGATGTTTGTTATAAGAAAGATATAATTTTTCCGAGTATTTCTGAGTAGGGTCGCCGATTCAATTAACAGAAAATCGCCGTTATTGTCGAATCCGACGCATCCACCGTTAGCGACAGCATGTATTCTTTTAATCAGAGGGTCTTCCCTCTCACTTCCCTTCGTACAAGAGAGATCGCGAATGCACCGAGCATAGTGCAGTTCTCGGAAGGCGGTGCATCCGAGGCGCAAGAGGTCAGCGGGAGGAGAGGGGGGTGGGGGCGGATACGAGCAGCTAACGAGAGGCACTAAGTAACTGGTTACGGTGCGCAAATGCGCGTTCACTAATGCATAACGTGGAAAATTTCAGACGTTTTAAAATTTGTAGACGGAATGGCGAACAAGAACGAACCAAATACCGTTTCCACAAATCGGCGCTCGAGTGAATGCAACGGTAAAGCGGCTTTAATTAGACAACTGTGGTCGAGGATAAGAAACCTACGGGCGTGGAAACATTAAATGGAATGACCAACGAAACAGTAAAGATCGACCGTGTTAAACTAACATTTTATATGGAATATTATGGTCATTAATATAAATAATATAGGGGTCGTTGCATTGCTATTTAAGGTAATATTAACAGAAATGGTAAAGGCATAAAAATATGGCCATCAATTAAAAAACGAGTCAAGGATATTTACATCCAGTTCCGCAGTTTCTTTCAACTATTTTTTACGCTCCGCATTCACGAGCAATTCGGGTTATATCGACAATTCTGTTTCACTAAGACTTCCTCAGACTAAATAAGAAGTAAGACAGCAATTATATAATATTTAGAACGAAACTGTCGCGATATCCAATGCGACGGTCTTGGCATAGTCACACAACTTAATAATTCAGCCAACAAAAAAAATCGAAATTTCATGTAGGAAACTCGAATCAATCAGCCAAATAATTTAAAAGGATGATATACGCATCCATGCCGAATTAACAAAGCTGACCCAGAGGCGATGCGAAGAATGAGATTTTTGTCCGAGAAACCGTTCCATTTGAGGAAGCATTAGGAATTCAGATTGACGGCTTTCTCTTTGCGAGAGCCAAAAATAGATGCTGAAAAGCCCTTTGTGCAAAATTGAGATTACGCGGACGCGTGAAAGGATGACCGATTTCAATTGGAGCATCAACGACTTCCGATTCTGGTACACGAGGTGTCCTTTTCAAACAAACGAGATACGTGCAACCGATTCGGAAAAAACACGCCCTTAGTCTATCATTAAGAGCATCGATGAAAAAACAACGCTCCGAAACCATAAACAGTAATCCCGTTTTGTTGCGAGGAGGAAATAATTATAAATTACGAGGGATCGAAAGAATAAGAAAATTTGCTGGAAATGCTTACGGATAAATGGAAAAATAATACAAAGAGAGGAAAAAGCCAAAACGATGGGAAAAGTACAATATCATTGTCTCTCGAATCTTTTACATCTCAACTGAAAAGTGGATATAGCGCGAAAATCACACACACTGAAGTGGAAATAATACAGGTCAATAGCGAGATGATTTCACGCGTAAAACGGCGAGACTAAACAGCAAGATGCTCAGAATAAACAATGCGGAAAGCGGAAGGCAGCCGAGTAGTAAAAAGTCAGCCTACTCCGAGAGAATCGCTCACGACGTCAAGTTCTCAGAAACAACAGTTAAGTAGCGCGCGGCCCTTTAAAGAACATGATGCATTAAATTAAACAACAGACTCAGTTTTGTAAAGTTCTCAAAGAAATTTGTAATATAAAATTATCAAAGTGTTATTAGATAAGATAATCGGAATTTTAAAGTTAAAATTCACTTTTCTGACGTGTTAAGGAACTTTTTCGAATATACGAAACGCTTCTAGGCCAATAGTTCACAAAATAGCAAATAATAGTTTAAATCTCCGTAAATTAAGGGGTGCCCGCAATTTTTAAATGTACAGCCACAATGCTGTGGCTCACCCGAAACGCAAGAGGGGGCGTGGACGACACGCACGCCCACTTCCGAAATGTAATGCACGCGAGAGGAGAAGAGGGAAGGGGAGGGGGATGAGAGGGGAGGGGTGGAGAGGTTGCCAGTAATGACACCTCCCACTACCTCTCCCACGTGGAATAAGAGGCAACATCCTCTCCGCATGTCCTTTGAGCAGAGCAAACACATTCATTACGCATCTTATTGCCTCGCACATCGCCCCCCTCCCCCCCTCCTACAACGCCCCCTCCCTTTTAAAGCGCTCCTTCGGGCTTACAAATTGGTGCTAATGGTGCAGCGGACGCGGTCCTCGACGCTCCTTTATGGCGATCAAACAGCGGAGGTGAAAAATCACACAAATGGCGTCATATATTTGTAATGGCACGGAGATACTCGGGTTGCGCGGTCCCTCTTAGCGACAACCGAGGTTTCTTTAACATCTTTAATGTGAATATTTAATAGAATAAAAAGCCCTTTTAAAGAGGTTTACCTCGTAGTCCAAACATGATTTAAATCGTATCAAAAAAGCACTAACTGACAGCCTACGATGGAAAATATTACGTCAATTTATGGGGTTCAAAATTACGCAATTTATTAAAACAAGAAAGCCTAATAAATATCACGACTGCACTAGCACATGGAGTTGCAATCTTTCCAAGATGACGAAACATCCATTATTAACAAACAAGCCTTCGTATACGATATTCTTGTAATGCAGTAAATTACATAGGAAATTCGACTCCGCTTCTTACAATCGATCCGTTAAATTGCGCGCGGTCCTTTACAGAATAAACAGGACTATGAACCGGTTGCCACGTCGAACCTTTTCGTTTGACACGCGCCATCAATACCTTTAGCGTAAAACGAGGTTTTCGGCGGGAGTACTTCAAGTGTTTTTAAGAGTACGCGAAAGTACTCAGAATTATAATTTATCTGGTTACTCCATCTTTCATACATAACTTCGGAACCAAAAGTTGTGGTGCTACTACGAAAAATAACGTTATAAAACAAAAGTATTCCAAAAGCTGTGCATTATAACGTTATATACATGAGCTATCTATTTTAACATATGCGTTATTCATTCCATTATCACTTTAAAATGTACCTGGGGTTACGCGGCCATTAAAAAAATGCACAAAGCGGTACGTCTGCAAAATAAAGTTGCAGAGCATAACAGCACGACTGAACTTCACGCGGGACGTACGCTTAGCAGAATACGACACATCCATCCTCGATCCACACCTTAGACTTGCTGCGTTTGTTATGAATCCGAGGACTCCATTACTCCGCGATAAAGAAGAAGATTAGAGAGGGAAAGATGATGACACGAGGGCACCGCCGTCCGTTGGGCGGGAATCGCCCAGGTGGGACCGTCCCGCGCACCCAAAGAGCCGTACGTGGCCCGGGGCGAGAAGGGAAACGTGTCTCCTACAGGGCGACCGAGGCGAACCCGTCGCGAGGCACGTCTAGGTGGCAACTGGGCGACCGCTAAAGAATCGAAACTCGCGCAGGTCTGCGAACGGAATTATATTCGCACGAAAAATGCGAAAACAACGTCACTGCAAGATGTCTCTCTCCTACGCCCGCACTTGGCCAACATAAAATGACGTGTCGGGCAACTCCAAAGGGTATAAACTAGAAGTCATTGCAAAAAACTATCACAAATGCAAATTATTCAAACGGATTTGTTAATAAAAAAGCGCGTGCGCTGCTTATTATACTGGGATAAGAATAAAAGCAAGCCTCGCTCGAACGCAGTACAGCTCTCAATTCTGCCTGTCCCGAAAACAGAACGATTTTAGAACGACGGAGCGGTAGATTAATTGAACCTCTCCATCCCGGAGGATCTAGTTTTGAAAATCGGTTCATATTACAATCAATAACTAAAAAAAATATTACAGCTTATTCATCTAGTAATATAATATCAACGAGAGTTTCCACACCTTCGAAATTCTTTAGGTTTCCTCTTGCGCGCCATTTTCTCAGTGATATGCTAAAAATCAGGCGATTTTCTGAAATATCCCGCCACCTTCTACAAACAGCGTACGAGAGTTTATCATCATAAATTTTAACACTTTTACGAGTACAATGTAATTTAGTACTAGCCTCATGCATGCCTTATTCATAAGCCTCGAATGTGTTTGTTATATGACTTTATTATCTGAAATCAAAGAGAAATCCCAAATCCTCCCTCCCAAGACCAGATTTGAGAAGTTCACCTTATTTTAAGAAAACAAACGAATCTACGGTGCAAATTCCACAATAAATCGTTGATAATAAGTTTTACTTTAAAAACATGCAGCATAAGGTGTCCAACGATTAAATAATGCTGCGCGGCAAGACAACAGGTAGTTGCAGAATACGCAGCTTTCAATCACTAGTAAACAGCCACGCGACTTTCAAGGACAGCGTCATCGTGTTTGGTTACGCTCGATTATAACACCCAGATCACATTAAATGTCGGAAATTTAAATTGAGATACTCTTTCATCAGGAATGCAAGAGTACGTTAAACAATTCTTCTAGCGAGGACATAGGCCACATAGGCCCGTTCCTAGGCAGTTGGCCGCCGTTATTCAAGTAGAAATGGCCGCCTTTTATATGCTAAATGCATTTAATTACCCTTTATACGATATAAAAAATCTGATGTGGCCACCACATGACTTTCTCCATACCTGTAATATTTCTACGAATTCCAAATAGGTTAAATGATGATAAATATTTTAAGGAACGGAGAAAAATTTAAAGACTTTACAAAGAACAGAAATAAACTCAAACCGTAGCCTTCTCATATTTGATATAGCCAGGAAGCTCTAACAATCAAGAAAATAAAAGGGAGTGTAAAGTGTTTACAATAGTCGCCGGTAGGTGGTATAGTTGTGGCAGCTAAACATTTAGTTTTTAAAATCTCTTCAACAATGCATTATATGGGAAAATGTCTCGAACAAAGGTTGTAGAAAATTAACTTTCCTACGACTTTTATTCTAATACTGTTTTACATTCATCAAATATTAAATCAAATATTAAATAAATAGAATATCTCCTTAGAAAGCGTTCTACGAAAAATGTATCAAACAAAAGTTATCGAGAATAACATTATCATATGATGTTTATAATAAATAACATTTACATTTATTAAGATTTAAAAGAGTTATTTGCCAAAAACCAAAATATTACTAGAGTAAACATTCATTTTCGGTTGAGCGATTGTTGCAAAAACCTAATCAGCTCTTCATTATATACCTAGTACTCTCAGTAAATATAAAATTTGGCATTGATACATATACAAGTTTTTGAGTTAGAGCGCCCACAAAATCCTATCACATACAGACTGACAGATAGACAGACACACACACACACGGACATTGTTGAAAAAATAGTCAAAACGTGTTCAGGGGACCTTAAAACATGTATTTCCGTAGAAATCTCGAATTCGTTTTTTTCATGAAAACAATACTTTCTCTATACTTTGTATATAGAGAAAGTAAAAACAACAACGAAACAAGATTTTTATTTATAAAACCATGTGCATTAACATTAATGATCACTACATAAAAAGAGTCATAACATATTTTAACATACATCGATAATTGATAGTAGCTCAATAACTTTGGCTAACATAAGATTAATAAAGGTGAAATACTCCTTTAGCCAAACATGTTTGGCTAAAGGAGTATTTCACCTTTATACATCGATAAAGTAAAAAGTGTACACTGAAAACAGAAAATCGGACCAAAGCGAAAGATTTTTTTTATTTAGTAGTAATATGGCAACAAAAGAACTTAAAATTCCACTCTTCGAGCTTTAATCGAAGCAAAAGTGTTTATGACGTCAGTGAAATCAGTTGATTCAGCAATTTCAATTTCTATTGATATTATCGCTAAATCAGATAACCTTGGTTGTAACAATGACAATGATCTTAAATAATTTTCAATAATTTTAAGCGTATCGTGACTTTTCGTCTCCACTACTAAAGATGAATAATTACTCAAATATAATCGGTGCTTTATCCGAATGTATCCACTGGTTCAAATAATCGTATTAAGATCTAAATCGCACAATAAAACGTGGCTTCGAAAAATACTCTGAATCTCACAAAATGGACAACTAGCAGTGCGGCTACGGTAGAAGAGTCCCTTAAGTTGCATTTATACAACATACGTTCTCCCTGCTAATTTTATTGTAACTTGCAATCAAACTGAAAATAATCACAACGTATCATTAAATACCACCCCCTCTTATAAACAAATGCATTCGAGTCGTATATACTGTTGCAGCTTGAATACAGGATAAATTCAAAATAATTTTAATTTGAAACTTTTCGGCCGCCTTTCGATTTGGACGCCTATGTATTTTGAACAACCGCTGCGCGCGGCCCTGTTTCCAGTCCGTGTAAGAAATTGGCGAGCATAAGTACGAATTCGTGCTAACGAACAATAAATGTTTATTCCGAGTTAAATAGCATTGAAATTGATAAAACGCTACTTCGAACGAGCACGATCAAAGAAGAAAACAAAGCGGCAGTGTGATTAGATACGGTTTCAAACGCATTAGGCATTCGATAAAATCGACACTTTTGGACGATCTATCTACGATGAAAATTATACGGTTATTATGGGAATCTGCGGCGGCTCCAGAAATACGAAGCCATGTCGACTGAGCTACCACATTCGACACAATTCGATCATCTCCACCAGCAACCGTCCGTTCGATCCCGAGAGTCTCAACCTCTTTGCATTCGCGGGGGAACACCAATCCGATCACTTAGTCTATTATCGGTTACAAGTTATAAACTCTTTGAAAACGCGGGTACGGTCCGATCTTCGCTGCAATTGTTTGTCGCACTTGAATCCTTTTTCTCCGACTACTAGAACGGACCACAGATTTAGAGAACCCACGAAATAATCGAAAAGCAATTCTCGCGATCGAGTTGATTAGGATACGATTTGTTCAACTATCTTTAAAAAAATTAATTCGGGTCTGCGATGGCTACTATAAGGCGACTCATCTTGTACAGCAAGCGAGCGGATTAAACAGCCGATTATGTTTACGCCGCTGCCACCACGAGTATTCAATTAATTCGACGATATATAATCCACGATGACCTTGTGAAAACTTTCATCTACGTGATTTTCCAGTCCATCAAACACTGGTTTCGAGCCAGAAATCACAGGTGCCAGAATTTGAATAATGATGCCAAGTTAAAATAACAACGACAGAGAGAGAGAGAGAGCCCTAGGCAGTAAGCAACGGCTGTCCGCCCACATATATCAACTTACTGTGATTTAGCGTCAATTAATTTGGACGAAAAAATATATCAATGAGGAAAGTAATTATGAAATGAAATGCTTTAATTAGAGCTAAAAGACGAAATATTACGATGCGTTCTTTAACAGGTTTCACGATATAGATATGCTACTGTGTAGAAATAAAAGTAGTTAACAAGATTATGGAATCCAGTCAATCCGTTTCGCCATAATTAAGATTAAAGAATCCAATGTATTAAATCCTGCTGCGCCATTTTTCGAATTAGACAAAAATGGAAGAAAATTATTAGTTTTAAATATCAATGACTGGGTTATAATACGGCTGGCCGTATCTGAAGGGCCTTATCGACGGAATCATATCTGCTCTTTGATTCTAAGAAAAATGTTGACACGAGTAGATTACAAATGAAATGAATCCTGGATCAATAATAAAAATATGAACGTGCCAAAAGTACGCCCAGGTAATATTTTCGCAATGAGGCTCAATGATAGGGTTATTCGTTTAGGATTAGATGTAAGTTGGCACATAAAAAACAATCACTCACTGACTTACTCCTTGGGAAGAATGGTAATACGTAAAAACTAAATCAACTCATTTTCCCATTGGGAGACTCCAACGAGAACGTGAGGCCCGCCCCACCGCAGATGTCGCTCTTTAAAATAGTCGCAAATCGACGGTGTACAGAAACGGGGGTTTATTTCCGCGGCAAGGGGGAGAGCACCACAAGGGGATACGAAACCGGCGCGGTCCTCTTACCTTGAGAGCGGCGACCTCCTTCCTGAGGTGCTCCACCTCTTCCTTGGTGGCCTCCGCCCCCAGGAGGACCTCCGCCAACTTGGACTCGAGTTCTCGCTTCTCCAGCCCGAGGGCCAACACCTGCCTCTCCAGAGGGGACCGTCCTCCGCCCCCGGGTTCGACACCCGTCTCGCACTCCTCCTCCTCTTCCACCTCCTCCTCCTCCCTCCCCTTCCTCTCGTCCATCCTCTGCCTGTCCTCCACGCGACCGCCCTCCTCCTCCTCCTCTCTGCCCACCATCACCCTGCCCCTCCTCCCCTCCACCGCCCTCTCCTCCTCCTCCCTCTGCAGGGTCGGGGGCACCGCCGCTTTGCGCCGACCTTGCTGCCTCTGGGGCGGCGGGTGCTGCTGCTGGGCCTGATGGTGGCGTTGCCGATGGTCGGCGGACGAGAGGAAGGCCTCCTGGTTCGCCGCCCCGCCTCCGGAGGGCAAGGGAGGCGGCGCGGGGGCCGTCCCCGACTCCACCTCCGCCCGTGCACCGAGGACGCTGCCGCCCGACGCGGCACCGCTCCTGTTCCTGCTCCTGCCCACCTCCCCGCGGTGGATGGCCGACTTGGGGGGTCCCCTGCGGAACAGCGATTTGAATTTCATCATGGTGCGTCTCTGAGACCCGTCCCACGAGAGGGAACGCGGCTATCGGCGCCACGCGAGGGGATTCCGATTCAACGTCCGCGACCGGACCGCACCCCGTCGAGCGCCGCCCTCTTTCGCGGAGGTCAACGTCTCGGTCCGATCGTAAGGACCCGGCCACCCCCGTCCTCCGAAGCGAGGAGACTGCAACGAGTCATACACGTCCGAGGGATGAAAACGACACTGCGTATGGGAAGAACCGAGGAGCGAACACACGCACGCCACCGCACCGGGTCTCTCTCTCTCCCCCTCGGTCGCCGACCACCTGTGAAGCGGCGACTCGGGGAGAGGGGCGGAGAATAAGCCTTTGCAGCAGCCAAGGAGGGAGACAGAAGAAGTGGGCATATACGCCGGAGAGAGAGGGTAAAGAACGGACGGACGAAAGAGGAGAAGTCTTCGCAGAGCGAGAGAACCCGACACCCTCACCCACTGGCCTGACCCGACCGACTGCCGCCGGTTTCCACAGTCCCTCCGCGCGCTCACACACACAAGAGCAACTCCTCTCTCGCGCCTTTTATCAACTCCCGCGCGATGTTGCCACATGGCGAGGGAAAACCACGCCGCTCCACGAGGCGCCCCCACGACCTCCCTCCGCCTCCCTCCCCGCCAGAGGCTGAAAAGTCCACGCGCACCTCCTCCCGCCTGACTGATCGACTGTCGGAGAACAGTCGCAACACAATGGGCGAAAGAGAGAGAAATACCCCATTCAAGAATGCATGCGTGAGCTCTCGTATGGCAACGGCGCGCGCGAACACACAAAAAGAAAACGGGACCTCTCTCGTGTTTCACCGAGTTGCACCTTGGTGCTCTTAAACGGACCTCTTTCCCCCGAGTCAAACCTACAAAAGG
Organism: Tanypteryx hageni; assembly: GCA_028673005.1. Lineage (NCBI taxonomy): Eukaryota > Metazoa > Arthropoda > Insecta > Odonata > Petaluridae > Tanypteryx > Tanypteryx hageni. Next base: position 14,731,390 of record CM054117.1, read on the forward strand.
TGGCATCCATAGAGGGAGAGAGAATAGAGATGGGGCAATAATGTAATATCGGAAGGAAGAGGAGGGGTTGTATGAGAAGTTTCTATGTTAAGACCAGTGGCGTCCAACCTTTTTATTACACGGAGGGCCGCATCGACGGTTGCGAATCCTTCCGCGGGACGGAATAGTTTAAATTTGAAGTTATCTATTGTATATTCTGAGGTGCCACACAAGTGAAAACCAATTTTAAATAAAGTTAACATTTCAATATTAAAACTTTTATTATTAAAATTTTCATAAAATGTTTTGTGTTAAATTTTTCGAATTGCTTTTTCATGATAGCTTCGCGGGCCGCATAAAAACCCTTCGCGGGCCATATGCTGGGTACCACTGGCTTAGACCGTGAGGCGGGGTGAACGAGGAGAAGTGCAAAGAGGACGGGAGGAAAGAAAGGGAAAAGACCACCGGAGTCGGTGGAGAAATCCCTCAATCGGCAAAACGAGATTAATCGATTGAAGATATATCAAATGCGCTTTCGAAAAAGTAGAATGTAGGAACAATGACGAGAAATACGACGACAAAATAACCGATAAAATTTGAAATATCAGCCGCGATTCTTCCCCGAGGTTTTCAAAAGTTTGCTGCTCTTTTCTTCACTGGCAGTAAATGCGAAAATATTACTTAGGAAGCTGCGAAATAACAAGAAATAGGTGCGGAATCGCACTTGCACGTTTTCTAACATCTATGTATTAGCCAAGTCGAGCAAAATTACGTAGCGGCTCATTTGCATTGCGAAAGGAACATGAATATCAAAAACTAGGATGTATTAATGAATTAAGAGTGTTGAGCTCAAAATCTGGGGTTGAACGGTATTTTCACTTCAAAAGATTAGTCAATTACAATTTGATGTCAATAGAGAATCATATTGGCGTGTTCTATCTCCCCACACATAACTGCATTAAGCCAATCGCGCATTATTTTTTTAGGAATTTCGTCTAAAATCATAAATCTGCGCCCCTTGCATTGGAATTCGTCTTAAACGATAGAAAAAGAGAGAAACAATACGCAACATGGAATATATACTAGATCATGAAATGAAAAAATCTAAATGTTTATCCCGACAGTAAATGTATAAAACTCTTGAAATCTCAAAAAAAAATTCAAAAATGTTAGACGTTTGACCCTGGAAAGACACACACTATTTTCTCACCCTCTTATGACACACTGGGATGCTACACACCCCAAAATAAATTTCTTCGTTATTAAATATTGGTAATAATTAAAATGAAGTTTTTAGGATTTCTAGATACTCGGATGAATAAGAAAGAGGAAAAATATTGCAAACAATACACCAAAGTTCACATTGATTAAAAATGATTATATATGTTTTAAAAAGACATTTGTATCATAAGATCACAAATTGTAAGACAAGGGTAATGATTTTCTTCTGGAAATATTTAGTGCGTTTATTGGCAATAAAATAAAAAGAAAACCATGAAAAACTGCTAACAAAAGTTAGATACAATTTCAACATTAGAAAGTGAATTCTCGATGAGCACTCTAAGCATAACATTCCTCTGTGGTCGTTGCAAATAGCTTTTTTGCAGAGAGGGAGCAGATGATTTCGATTTTCCTATCCTTCGTCCTGGCACAAAACGAGCATCTAACTTGTTTCTCTAATTCTGTGAGGCTCTCCAGCGGAAGTGATTCTCCCAAAATTTCTTCTATAGCGATGCTAATCGGTCTTCTTATGGTTTCAACTTGGAGTCGGAGTTCTACGTAAGGCTCCAACAAGCTGAAACACAAATTAAAAATAAACTCTTTCCTTGGAGCCTTATGTTGCCAACTGACCAAGGTGTAAAGCATCATAGCATTGACACCAGTGCTGTAGTCCCAAAAAAAGCAGAGGGTATACCGTATACGGGAATAAAACTTTGAAGCAGGGTCTTACCCAGTTTTTTTTAAACAGAGGATATACCCTATTCATTTGATAAAAGCAGAGGGTATACGGCGTATACCACCGTATACCCTCCACTACAGCCCTGGTTGACACCACTTTGGTCAAGCATTCCAAAGAAAAATAGCAATGTCCATCTTCTTGTCTTCCTTGATGTGGTATGAGGCTCAGTTGATCAAATGTATCACTCCCACCTATGGTAGCGTTATATAACATAATGATTTCTGGTTTTCCAGTTTCACTGATATAGCATCATCATTTAAGGGTTGATAACAAACGCAAAACTTTATTTTGCATAGGCGAGTACGAAACCAATGTTTTGTTATGATCGAAAGCAAATAAAGATGTTAAAGTTATTTCTCTTCTTACTTCTTACTTACAACAAACAACTAAGAAATATTTCCTTGCAAAAAACAAAAAATATCAAGCAATAATTCTTACCTACTATGGAAATACAACCGATTAAGACACACTGGGGTGACACATACCCCAGACAAAATTTAGATGCGAACTGAAGAAACTGCAAGTCACGATTGGCATGACTTGGGCACTGAATGGGCTGGGAAATGAACAAAGACTATTTAGTGTAGAGGGGAAGCTTGTAGGTGGAACTGTACTCCAGATACGACCAAATGTCGGGCACTGTGGGGTGTAGGAAACCCCAGTGTGCCATTCCAGGGTTAAAGTAGTGCTTCGGGAGAAGAAATTTTATGCGAACTGCTTGAGAGGAATAAAATGAAAAAGTAAAAAATTGCCTTGTTATAGTGATGAAATAGATTCAGCAAAGCACTAAATCTCGGACGAGACCAATCGTAGGACTGGGTTAGGTGGACAAAAACAATGATCTAAAAATAATTAGGTACAATTAATAATCGCACGAAAATTTAAATTGCGTTTTGTTACTAGTAAATTGGCGAAAAACCATGTTCGAGAGAGAAATGGAAAAACGATGAAAACGCAGGAGCAAAGGTGGAAGGTGCTTCCCCTCAATTTTTGGCACAACTAAAAGCAACAACCCAACAATATCTCGTATAAAGCGAGATAAACAAAATGGACAGATCTTCTAGTGCTCGAACCGATACCATTAAAACTACGAAAATAATAAAAAGCTCAGCCCAATTTTGATGAATTCATTTTCAGTTGGAGTCGTTAGCGAGAGAATAAAATCCAAACAATCTTTTCCAAAGAACCGTTACAGAAATATGGTAATCACAAACATACCGGTACAAACCTTTGGTCTAGCTCGCAAGTAACAAGTTCAAGTTGAATCCGCTCCTCCGTTCTTTGGCGCTGTGTGATGGAAGCTCCACAGCAAGCAGCTTCCGGCAGTTCACGGCGCCTCCTATAGAGGGACATGGGATATTTCTTAGGAATCGCAATTTAAATTCATAAAGTCGATCAATACTTAAGTAGCTAAGTACATCTACATCAAAAGGCAAAGCCATAAAATTAATCTATGAGAAATGCTTTGAATAAAAAACTAATACATATTACTATTTCAGTGGTGTTAAAATAATATTTTTTTGGCCATCTGAGGTATTGTATTTGAGAATACATACAGTTAATATGTCATTATTCTGCTTGCTTCATGAGGGAACGAGTTAGGGAAGTGTACAGTGTACCACAAATGGGCGCGTTTTGCGTAGAGACGTAACTAGCCTCCAAACTGTGGAGTGGGAGGGCAGCATGATCGTCACAAGTATTTGGAGGGGCTAATCGAAATTTAAAAAATAATAAAAATATTAATATGAATACAATATTTTAACTAATGCTATTGCACTATCCATACAATTTAAAGGCAACTTTGTATTATAAACAAAAACATACGATACTAGATTTTAATTTTTAAAATATAATAGTCATAAGGTGCCCAAGGAGAGGCAGAGGACATACCAAAGGGAGCCAGCGCCTTCCCAAGCCATCCCCTAATTTTGCCTCTGCTTTCATGCGATGGAGTATTTGAAACTAAACGATCTAGTTTGAACGAACGCACGCCATATAACAGCGAGAAACCACGACCCGATCATGTCTACTAAAAACGTCTTTCCCCTCTCTGTCAATTGCTGCTTTAATAAACATCTGCTTACGTGATTTTGGAAGATCTTGTTGATATCGGCTGCTACGGAGATTACTTTCGTAGACAACAATTGAAAAACCATGCAAGAAATTCTCCAAGTTAAAAGCGAATTACGACTTTTTTGTCTGATTTTCTTGAAAACGGCTACTTTTTCAGTAAAAACGGCAAAAATAATCTATTTTACTAGTTCTACAAAGTTTTTTTTGGAGACTTTTTTGTTACGACTGATATTTTACGAGATATGGAGGAAAGCTAATTTTTTTTCTAGTGAAGTGGCACCCCTGATTAAGATACGCGAAGCATTTATATAATTTTCCTATTGCCTTTGCCCAAAAGTCCTTAATGCCATATTTCGTAAAAACCCGTTCATGCGTGCGGACGGACGGGCCGAAGCTGAGTGAGCGCTCACGGTGGAAGCGAAACGCGCCTGACAATTAAAGATAGTTTCATTAAACGCATAAATTAAAATGAACGCATTCCGAAAGAGAGATTCCATCTAGCCATTGCTCCATGGAAATCATTCGTTGATTATTATGCACGATGATTTTTTTATTCGATAACCGTGAATAATAACAATACCTCAAGATATAAATCAGATGGAAACATTAAAATTTGTGTGAAAAAAGTTTGATTATATTTTTAAATGTTTATTCGAAAAAATCACGAATAAAACGAGAGAAATGGGCTGCCATTATAAATTGGCTCTCTGTGGCATGTTTTCCCAAACGAAAATGCGGCATTTCTTGAAAGATGTTCTCAATGACACCCCTGATCCTTGACATTAGCTCATCACTAGCTTGGGGATTTGTAATGCGTAATTTTGTAATGTTTACTTTTTTAACGTATCACCAAAGGAAATAATCAGGGATTGTCAGATCTGGGGATCGAGTGGCCATAATGACTTGGAAACAATATGGTCTCAAAGAGTGGGAAAAGTTCCTAAATACTGTAACGTGTTGGTTCATTTTGTCGAAACCAACTCCGGTGAATTTCATCCTTTGTTAGATACAATATTCTTCATTTTCATAATAAAACTGCATGGATTTCGCAGATGATACATTTAGGGCAGAAGGGAGGAGGATAGAAAAGGGGGAGAAAGATGGATGAGAAGTGAGTAGGAAGAGAGGAGGAAGGGGGGAGGAAGGGGGGAGGGAGGAGGAAGGGGGGAGGGAGGAGGAAGGGGGGAGGGTGGAGGAAGGGGGGAGGGTGGAGGAAGGGAGGAGAGAGGAGGAAGGAAGGAGGAAGAGGAGGTAGGAGGAAGGGGGAGGAGGGAGGAAAAAGGGAGGAAAAAGGGAGGAGGGAGGAGGAAGGAAGGAGGAGGAAGGGAGGAGGAGGAAGAGAGGAGAAGGAAGGGTGGAGAAGGAAGGGAGGAGGAAGGGAGGAGGGAGGGAGGAGGAGGAAGGGAGGAGGAGGAAGGGAGGAGGGAGGGAGGAGGAAGGGAGGGAGGAGGAAGGGAGGGAGGAGGAAGGGAGGGAGGAGGAAGGAAGGAGGGAAGAGGAAGGGAGGGGGAAGGGAGGAGAGTGGAGGAGGGAGGAGGAAGGGAGGAGAGAGGAGGAAGGGAGGAAGAAGTGAGGAGGGAGGAAGGAGGGAGGAGGAGGAAGGGAGGAAGAAGGGAGGAGGAAGGGAGGAGGAAGTGAGGAGGGAGAGAGGAGGAAGGGAGGAGGAAGTGAGGAGGGAGGAAGGAGGAAAGGAGGAGGAGGAAGGGATGAGGAAGCAGGGAGGAGGAAGGGAGGAGGAAGAGAGGAGGGAGGAAGGAAGGAGGAAGAGAGGAGGAGGAAGAGAGGAGGAGGAAGAGAGGAGGAGGAAGAGAGGAGGAGGAAGAGAGGAGGAGGAAGAGAGGAGGAGGAAGAGAGGAGAAGGAAGGGCGGAGAAGGTAGTGGTGGATGATCACCACACTCTTTCAAGAAATGCTGCAGTTTGTGTCGGAAAGCATTCTGCGGAGAGCACTTTTATATATCCAGCTTGGTGGTGCTCACTCTCAACAATTTATTCGATATTTTTTTAAATAAACATTTTTGAGTATCACCAAAAGAATAGCAAATTTTTTTAAGTTTCCATCTGACTTTCATCTTGAGATATTGTTATTATTTATGGTTCCCCAAAAAAGTCATCTATTTTAATGCGTGAAGGAGTTACCGCGGGTGTAAGCCATAAGGTCGAGCTCCATTGCTACATTTTCATAATACGCACTTATCCATTGCAAGTGGAACGTAAATGTAGGGTAGGCACAGATAACAGAGGTAGACCGGGAGGACTTTTAACAGCTTTGAATTGAGCGATCACGATCATCACATTGTGTGTATTCCAAATTTTCACCAAATGCAAACGATGCAATGCACCGGATAATATTCCGTGAAGGTGTACAGCTCGGTTTGCTTTTGCGACAACCTCTGTCTCTCATTCAATTTCTTTCATCGGTGCGTTCCTTCTCCAGCTATCTCGTCCAAAGGAAGGAATTCCGAATGGAGAACAAAAGGAAAAACGGAAGAGGAATCCAATTTGGCGGACCGACGACCACATGCGGCTCGAACGACGCGAATCCGCGGCCTGTGAGGATTTATTTTTCCCAATAATATTAAGAACAGGATACACACCGAATATTTTTTGAAATCTGTGCTTTACTTTCCCACTCGCTAAAACACAATACAATAACCCCTTTGATTAAAGCAACAAAAAACAATTAATGCCAAAAAACGCTTAACTTCTTTAGCGCCAGCTTTAATTAGAACTATCGACGTTAATCACGCTCTCCTAGAATGACATTCACTACGATATCTTTGAAATTCCTTTCGACGGACCGAACGATCATAAATAACCACGCCGCTTTGAATCTCCGATATTGAACATTTTTATAATCTCTAACGGGAAATTCTTCGAATAAGCATAATAGATTCTCGCGACGTTCGGAAGAAACCGTTTATGCGTGGCAACGGATAATCGTAGGTCGGTCCGAAGGAAGTTGGCTCGATGTGCGATGCCACGAATTCCCTGGAATCGCTCGACACTCGAGTTAAGGAGTCGGAGGAGATCCGTTTGCCCGGGGCAATCGGGTTTCGTCCCGCGGCGGCGCACCTGTCGCTCCCGATTAGCCTCCTCGGGCGACACCCGCGAAATGTCAAACACTCACCGGTGAGGTCCTTCGGTGTTCCTCCGGGTTACGTTGGCCGAGGCGGTCGCAATGGGCGGGGGCGAGGGCCTGCCACCGAGGAGGGCCGGCGAGGAAGCGGAAGAGGTGCGGTCCTTCTGCGGGGGAGACCTCTTGGGCAAGGCGCGCCTCGCCTTCCTCTTCTGCTCTTCTCCCTCTGCGAACGACAGCTGGCTCTCCAACCTCTTCGCACTGCGGATGGAAGAGAGGCCATCTCATGTGACATACATATAGGGCAGACCCGAGGTACGGGCGAGCAGGGCGTCTGCCCGGGGCGCCAAAGTCTCGAAGGCGCTACCCCGATAACTATTTGTACATTGTGTACTTGTAAGTGGACAAAATTTTGGATACCATTTATTTCGCGTAACAGGCTGCAGCGTTTCCCAACCTTTTTCACTTCGCGCACCCATTGAGCTAACCTATTTGTCATCGCGAACCCCTTGGGTTAACCTTTTATCTCTGCGAGCCCCTTCAGAGTCAACAGTTTTGGCGGCGAACCCCTTATTATAATGGATAGTACATTTTGTCAAAACAAATCTTTTTGAGCGCGTTAAATTCATGAAAAATAAAAAGTTTATATAGCACATAGTACGTAAACGTTCACAATAAAATCAGAATCTCTGATATTGTCATCATTTTCTAATTAGTACCCTGTAAAATTCAAATATAATTCTTGAAGCATAAGAAAAAAATTGAGAACAAAACCATGCAACTGATTTGAAAGAAATTAAAATATTGGTAAGAATTGTAGAACCAAGAAAGTGAAAAAGACGCCATTATCAAATTTTTCTCGCGAACCCCTCACATTTATTTGGCGAACTCCTAAGGGGTACGCAAACCACCGGTTGGTAAACGCTGTCTTAATGGCATTCCTTCTATTCTTTAGTTATAACTAACACTTATGGAGTATTGAATGAATTAACATGCACTTTTCAAATGTCTCGACAAGAAATTATGAAAGGGGTCGCTTGAGTGGCTTCTCGCCCGGGGCGCCAAAATTCCTTGGGCCGTTCCTGAATACATATACGTACATTTAGCGCTAAACGCTCTGTTATTCTAACGAAACACCACGATCGATGGACGAAAGGAACTTCTGATTAAACGGCGACTGCGATCATCATCATCATCTGTCCGTAGACAGGTCCGTGATTGTTCATGGTTAAACCTGGTTCTCCATAAACTTCTATTTTCCGATGTCCTCTTCATATCTTGATAACTCTTTCCCTTTCAAATCGCCTATCGGCTGAAACCTTTTCCTACCTCTTTCCCTTTTTCCTAGTTTTCCTTCTAACACGTCTTTAATCATACTCTCTCTCCTCAGGTAATGTCCAACCCAGTTTGCCTTCCTCTTTCTAATAGTCTGTATAATCATTCGCCTCTCTCCTACTCTTCGTAGTACTTCATCATTTTTCATCCTATCTGTCCATTTTATCTTCAACATTCTCCTCCAAGTCCACATTTCACATATCGGCGTGCAAATCCCGCGATTCCACAACTTATACGCGAATAAATGCTCTAAAAACGTATGGTTAATGAATGAATGCGACTTTCAAACTGAACGGGATGGATTACAAATAGGTGCAGGCAAACGTTCTTTTAAAGAACGGACGCAAAATTCAAAATGTCACGAATCACACTTCTTGGGAAGCTATATTTCAGTAAAATAACATAAATAGAGGGCTTGATATTTACGACATTCGAAAAATAGAGTATATAAATATGTACAACAAAAGTGAAAACTTGTATAAAAAATCTCCACACAATCAGTAGCGGAACTATAATAGAGCTGAGCCCTCGGCCGCGGAGGGAGATAAATTCCGAGGTCTTGCAGGTCCCACATACAACAATATTCCATTAAACAACGAATTATGAAGGGGCCCAAAAATTATTTTGGCGGGGGGAAGGGCGAAAATTTATAGTTCCGTCACTGCACGCAACTGTGAGATAGTTATTTAAAATATGAAATAAAATTCAACCGAATAATTCAGCGAACTGGTAAAAAATGATAATTCGTGAATTAAACAGCACTGTAACATTTAGTCAAATCATAGCTTCCATTTGGTCATTAAAGCGGCACGTAAATCCGTAGCCCACCAGGGCGGGGAGTGGAGGGGAGGAGTGGCGGAGAGGAGTGGCGCCCAGCGCGAAGAGGCTCTCAGCATGGGCGGAAGGGGCTGACGTGGTCCCAGGGGCCTTTAGCAACAAGTTCTGCGCAAATATTCGTTTTTTCGCGGAAAGGGAAAGCATGACAACAGGTGGATCGAGGACTGAGATGCGTCCGGAAGTGGCGAGTGTTTGCCTCATTAATATTATATACGAATCCACTCTTTTTGCCGTTTGCTTATTATTGAAAGACTCTGCGACCTCGAAAACTATAGTAACTCCATTTCCCCAATGGAAAGAGGATATTTAAAACGACGCTAAACATTGCCGAGTTAAAATAAAAATCAAGACGAGAGCCCTAAGGTTAATTACAAATAATAAAAACTGGATAAAACCTCCTTATAACCATAAAAATAATAAAAAGGAAGTATGTACTTACACGCAGGTTTAGGTTTACGGTCGGCCTCTGAAGATGGAGCCATTGATTCCGAAATGCGTATTTAGACATTTTTAAAAAAGAAAATACACATGGGTAGTTTATTTCACGTATTTCGTGCGTGGGTGAAAAAAGGGTCCCTGGTGTGGAGTAGCTTCTCCTAAACGCGGAGAGAGTGTGAGTTTGCGTGTGTGTTCTGTCTATTGCGTGGAATAATTTCCCCTAAACCGGCAAGTGAGTACTTCTTTTTTATTATTTTTATGGTTATAAGATTGTCCGTTTTTTTTAATTTCTCAGTCAAGCTGAATACTATAATTATTACAAAACTTGAACGGTATAAGCATTAGATATAAATAGTAGCGTTTCTCAACGGATGGGTCGCGGCCCCCTAGTGGACCGCCAAAGGATTTCAGAAGGACCGCGAAAAAATTGAATAAATCTAAGATCGGTTAACAATATTAAAAAACGGTCCGAAAAATATAGCGAGAACTTAACATTTTGTAAAAAGCAAATACAATAAATAATTAATGAAAATTGTAATTAATTGATTCGTGTTTTTAAAAATAACTTCCTAGTTTTAGCTAATAAAATAGAATCTTCTCCTGCATATATATGCACGTATATAGATATAGGGTCTAGGAAAAATCGCCGCCTGCAATTCATCGCTATCAATTCATCGTCAGCAATTCAACGCAAAGGAAAATTCACCGCCACGGAAAATTCGTCGCCATGGGAAATTTATCGCCTTGTATGTATCATGTTGTTAAAAAAGGCTGTATTAAAAATGCGTGTGCGGACTCTACGCCGACAGTAGAATATAAGGACAAATATTCCAACTATAGCGGTTTTAATAAATACGATAATGTTTCATTTTTTGACCGGAGGCGAAATGGAAGTAATCCGCATTTACAAGTAATATGCCAATTGTTTATGACAACCGAATGAGAATTTTTAAAATAATTATATGCAGGAAAAGATAACAAAGAGTAAGGGAGGGGGAACAGGAGGAGGATGTAACGAAGAAATGGAGAAGTGGGTAGAGGGAGGAGGAAATTATAATGAAACATAGGTAATATTGATATCAATCAACTAGGAATCAAATATAGGCAATATTGATGTATATCAACTAGGAATTTAACAACAATTAAGAGAATGAAGATAAAAAAGGAAAAAAGATGGTGAGGTGGTCAGAGAGGGGAGGAAGGTGGAGGAGAAAGAAATCAAATATAGGCAATATTGATATCTATCAACTAGGAATTTAACAACAATTAAGAGTCTGCAGGAAAAGAAGACAATACAGTGGTTTAGGTGATAGAGAGGAAAGGAAGGGGAACGTAATGAAGGACGTTATTTTTGTGCTCAATTGTAAATAAACAACATTAGGAAATCTATATTTTGCTTTCCATGACCCTTATTTGAAAAATGTTAGAGGAACAGGGATTATAAATTGTCTAGATCTTCTTGTATTTAAATATCAACAAATAAATTTGTTTAACATTTCCCGAATAAAATTTCGAGCACTTCCATTTGCTCACTTACAAATCGAGAATTGCGAATACCATTTCAATTTTTTAAAAATCTTTTTACTCTCTCCAGACGGAGTATAGAGAATGTATTCTTTCATGAAAAAATCTAGTTCGAGATTTTAACGGAAATACACGTTTTGGTATTTTTTGCACACGAACAACGTTTTCTTAAAATAGTTTATAGTTTTGGCTGAATTTCATAACTTAAACATTAATTATGCTTTAAATTTTAAATCAACAATTAACCGACTAGAAAAATTTATCAACAACAAAGCAAATTCATCGCCAAGGAATGCTTCTGAATTGTTTACAGTTTTGGCTGAATTTCATAACTTAAAGATTAATTATGCTTTAAATTGACAATTTGTTCAAAAAACCAATTAAATTATATAATGGTATATAATGAAGAAATAAATAATGATTTAAGAATTCATCAAAAAGGATATTTCCTTAAGAATGATATAAAACTTGGACCATACTTTCTTTCTCCCCCCACTGCCTCCCCCATCTTTTTTTTCCTTTTTTCTCTTCATTCTCTTAACTGTTGTTAAATTCCTAGTTGATATATATCAATATTGCCTATATTTGATTCCTAGTTAATTGATATCAATATTACCTATGTTTCATTATAATTTCTTACACGTCCACGTCTTACACACTTCTCCATTTCTTCATTACATCCTCCTCCCGTTCTCCTCTCCCTGACTCTTTGTTAACTTTTTTTGCATATCATTATTTTTAAAATTCTCATTCGGTTGTCATAAACAATTGACATATTACTTGTAAATGCGGATTACTTACATTTCGCCTCCGGTCAAAAAATGAAACATTATCGTATTTATTAAGACCGCTATAGTTGGATTAATTGCCCTTATATTCTTCTGTCGGCGTAGAGACCGCACACGCATTTTTAATACAGCCTTTGTTAACAGCATGATCCATACAAGGCGATGAATTTTCCGTGGCGATGAATTGCTGTCGGTGAATTTTCCGGATACCATGGATATATAGGTGGGCCACAGAACAATTCTTGAAGTTTAAGCGGGCCGCGGACAATTTCCTTTAGCTTAGATGGGCCGTATCATCAAAAAGGTTGAGGGGCGATTAAACCTCTCCAGGGACCCGGTCGAAGACGCGCACACAGAGTATTTAATCGACGAATACGTACTTCAATCCCCGAGCGACCCTCTTCAGCGCCGTTTGAAGGAAAATAAAGGATAGGATTTACTTATATTTTATTTTTAACGTTTGAAATATAAACTTAATATTGATAGATGGATAATAGTGAGGAGAATTAAATTGTTTCGATCTTTTTGAACATTTATTGGTTTCCATAGAATTTGTGTAGAAAATTTTTCATTTTTATGCGCAAGAATACAAAAAATCTCCCCTCTTTCACTTTCTTTCTGATTCTCTCCGACTCTTTCACTATCTCCTTCTCCATCCTCATTAGGTTCCTCTTTCCTAGACTTCCTCTCAAGCCTTCCATTTTCTCATTGTTTCTGTTTGTTAATTAATCACTATTTCTAAAGTATATTAATGCAAAGATATTTTGTTTGAGTGCACTAATTTCGTTCCAATTGTATCTCATCTCAGTTCATTCGATTCCGTTAAATCACGAAGCCTATCATTCTCTTTTCTCAGAAAAATTGTAACTTTATAGCGTTATTCCAATGAATAATAGGATAAAAAACTTGGTATGTAGTGAGATAACCGAATAATTAACATTTCGTTATTGCGCACATTGAAGGTAACAATTTTCTTGCCATGGCGCTAAATTTATTAAATGCATAAAAAACGCGAAAAATCATATTTAATTTTTGGACGTTTTCGAATAAGATACGATACGAAAATAAACCTTCATACTTTTCTCCAAATAATGGTGAGAATCCCGCGTCGATATCTCAACTTTAAGGTACTTTAAATTGAAACAAAGGAAGGCCTGCGAGCTGGATTTTAGCTGCTTTTCTTAATTTACGTCAATGATCTTCCAGACAAAACGAACTCCGAGATAAGACTTTTTGCGGATGATTGTATAATTTATAGGCGGATCGAGAGTGAAAGCGACCGTGACACCCTCCAAAATGATATCGACAAACTTTCAGATTGGACCAACAACAACGGAATGGACATCAATATAAGTAAAAGTATGTACATGACATTCACTAATAGGAAATTAGTGTCAAATAGGGAGTATAATTTTTCGGGAAATTCTATACCAAAAAGTGATCATTGTAAATATTTAGGTGTCTATTTATCAAAAGATCTAGGATGGGGATTAAATGTCGATTTCATAAAAAGGAAAGCTTTCAAAATGCTGCACTGGGTTATGAGGAATCTAAAAGGAAGCAGTCCAGCTACCAAGGAGAAAGCATACAAATCTCTAGTTCGGCCGATATTGGAATATGCCTCCTTGGTATGGGATCCGCACGGAGAAGGGCATATCAGGAAGCTGGATAAGGTTCAAAGAAATATGGAGGCAGCATGGAGTGAGTTACACAAGGGGGTAGAAGAACCATCTTTTAAAGGGAAAAATGATCACAAATACAAATTTAAGTGTAGAAAACAAAAAAACAAATGTAAAAAAATATTCATATTTAAACAGAACTATTGTTGACTGGAATGAGTTGCCTGCTGAACTATTTGAGCCTTTCCCAAAGAGCGTAAATGTTTTTAGGAATAGATGTAAAGCTGTTTTGTGATTTTTCTGTGATTTTGTGATTCTTTAGTGATTTAAAAAAATATTTCTCCTTCCTTTTTGAAACTTTTGAATTTTCTTGTTTGCAGTGATATTTCTTATGGGTAATATTTTTGTTATGTCATTACTATAGATCTTTTTATTGCTGTCTTATTGTTTGTCTTTAGATCTCGTCGTTGGATGTGTGAGAGACCTACGAGGTTTCTTTATGTTACCACCTGGCAGATCGCCAACTTGTAGCACTAAGTTTTAAATTAAAAAAAATATTATAACGGTTGGCCCATCAGCTATGAGAAACGATTTCAATTTTCCTAAAGACATATGTAATCGTAGTTTTTCAAATTCCATGTTTTATAGGAAAATTAGGAATGGTGAAACAATTTTACGAAGGTGGTTAGTGTATTCTGAGAGTTAAAACGCAGTGTTTTGCTTATGTTGTAAGCTTTTTGATCCGTTGAGTAGAAGTAGTTCAGCCAAGAAGGGAATGAGTGATTGGAAGCATCTTAGTGAATGCTTAAAATCACATGAAATCACCTTAAGATTTAAAAAGCCACAAAATTTGGTTTGAAACGAATTTGGCTTAACAGTTGTAATACTTTAGATGAAGATTTTTAATTACTTATACAGAAGGATAAAAAACATTGGAGAAGTGTGTTAGAGAGGTTAATAAATATAACCTTATATTTAGCACAAAACAATTAGCTTTTCGTGGATCTTCGGATAGATTACTTACACCACGATGGTCATTTTCTTGGTCTCGTGGAATTCCTTGGTAAATTTGATTTAGTAATGAGCGAGCACGTACGGCGGATAACAACATGTGAAACTCACGCGCATTACTGCGGCAAAACTATTCTAAACGAATTGGTCAATTTGCTTGGAAATTTTACCATGGAAAATATACTGGGACGAGCTAGGAAAGCAAAATACTTTAGCATAATAGCTGATTGCACCCCAAACGTCAGTCACGTTGAACAGCTTTCATTAACTATCAGATTTGTTGATGAAATTAAAATACAAGGACATTTTCTTTCTTTCCATCCATTCTCAAACGCAACAGGTAAAGGAATTTATGAATCAATTACGCAAATGCAAAATGATTTTAAACTTGATTTAGGCAATTGCAGAGGCCAGAGTTACGACAATGGCGTCAATATAAAAGGCAAAAATAAAGGTGTTCACGCTGGAATTTTAAGTTGTTACCCACGAGCATTTTTATGCCTTCTGGATGCCACTCTTTAAATTTAGTGATTGGGGACAGTGTGGCAAGCTCAATTTTTCTCTAAAAGGTTTTTTGGTGTAATACAAAGAATTTACGTATTGTTTTCAGCTTCGGTTAGTAAATAGGAATTGCTGAAGAAATACGTTAAACGCTTGACCCCTTAAACCTTTGCGTGAAATCAGGTGGGAATGTAGAATTGACAGCTATTAAAAACTAAAATTTAGAATTGAGGAATGCCTTAATTGAATTGGCCAAAAACACATGCACTGAGTCTATGGTTGCATCTGAAGCTGAATCTCTTATAGAAAAAAATCAAAGATTTTAGTTTTTTGATTACACTTTGCATGTGGAATGACATTTTATTTAAAATCAATATGGTAAGCAAATCACCGACATGAACATAAGCACTACAGCCATGCTTACGAAGAACAGTACTGAATTTTTAAAGAAATACAGAAACTCAGCTTATGACGAAGCTTTAAAATCGGCAAAACTATTAGCAGAAAGATTAAATGTAAAATGTGAGTTCCAGAAATTCCAGATTCAGACAAGTAAATGATTTCAATGGCCAATTAGTACGGGAAAGCGAAGAAAAGAATTTTCAAAACAATGTTTTAAATGTAATATTAGACAACGCAATTATGTCCCTCACAGAAAGATTTAAAAAAATGGAAGCGTTTCATGACACTTGGGGATTTCCGTATAACATTTAAAAAATGGGTATCATGATGATTTATTAAAAAGGTCCAAACAACTTGAAGTCAAGCTAAGTGATCATAATGAATTCGATGTAAATGGTGAAGAATTGTGCCAAGAAATTGAGGCATTGATGACATTGTTGCCTGAAAATGTACCCGACAATTTGAGTATTTTGAAATTCATAAATTCAAACCAAATGCAAGATATGTTAGCAAATATAGCTTTGCGAGTTACGCTGACCATTCCTCTAACTGTGGCAAGTGGGGAAAGAAGTTTTAGCAAACTGAAGTTAATTAATACATACCTGCGATCGTCCATGTCGCCGGCAAGATTGAATTCTCTAGCGATTTTATCGATCGAAAATGACACAGTTGCTAAATTGGATTTTTCAGAAATAATTAATAATTTTGCTGACTTGAAATCTAGGAAGAGAATACATTAATAAAAAATTTTTGGCATCGACTGATCAAAATATGAATTGATTGAACCAAATGTTTCACTTTTATTGTATTTAATTTTAATGTTTACGTAATGTGTGATTTATCGTTTGATATTAATAAATGTATCTTTATGTGATATTTTTTGGCATTGTATGTGTCATAGATACATATCTATACGAAAATTTAGATATTTTGTATTGTGATCATCATAAAAATAATGTGAATATAATATTGCCTTTAATGTATTATATTGCTCTGTTACAGCTCAGTATATTGTTTCAATTTTGGAGCTTAAAAATAAATTCATAAAAAATGCCTAATACATTTTTCTTATCTTTGGGGGGGGGGGCGCACAAAGGCCTTTCCGCCCGGGGCGCCAAAATGCCTGGGGCCGGCCCTGCAAACAAATATAATTTACTTACTCAATGAGAGATGTTGCACCGTTTTTCTCTCGCCATTCCATTTATATCCGGAGTAATGCTGGTACAGTAGCGTCTCAAAGTACGCGAACTCAGAGTACGCGACCCCGCTCATACGCGACTGACCCCGAGTATTTTTTGAGAATTTTACCGCAATCATGGGCCCTAAGAGGAAAATTAGTGGTGGCGCTAGTGGTGTCGAAAGTGAGGAGAAGAAGAAGAAAGTTCATACTGTGGGAACCATTGAAGAAAAAGTGAAGATGTTGGACTTATTAAGAAGTGGCGTCTCAAACTCGGAGGTTGCGAGGCGGTTCAACATGAACGAATCTTCCGTGCGTTGTATTAAAATTCGTGAAAGGGAAATACGCAAAGCGGTGGAAGAAAGTGCATCAGCGTACATGGTTAATGGGAGTTCGTGTAGTTTTACCTTAGTATATGTACAATAGTTTTCTATAGGGGAACCCCAACTTACGCTAATTCGACTTACGCAGGGGAACCAGGATCCTAACCCCCGCGTACTTGGAGGCTATACTGAAGTTGCTGTTCTTAGAATGTCTCTTAAACTCTGACCTGTCAGTGCTGAACGTAATGGAGCCTTGTTTAATTTCATAAAGGAGAATGTTTGTTCACACATGCGATAAATATCCATAGCAAATTTTATTTGTATTTTTTACGGAAAAGGAAAGCACCAGATGAGTTAAATCCTGCCGAGCCACACAAAATGTGACGGAGAGCCAAATTTGGCACGCGGGCCGTATGTTGTGCACCCCTGGACTAGAGCGCTGGCCTTCCAGGGCTCAAATATGGCGGAGGTAGGATTTTTCAACCTGTGATTGGCCCGTACCTTACTTGAGTGGTCAGCGCTCCGTCCTTCGGAATGGAGGTTAAGCAGTTGGTCCCCTTGGTGCTCTTCGTAAGTAGGTCAATGCCGGCACCCGGTTTCCATCCTCCCTTCTGCGTAGGTTAATAGGGTTACAGCAAAAGATGCTGATTCGCTTAAACACACTCGCGAAATCGGCAACGATCACCTAGACAACGAAAGATTTCCTCGTCAAATTTTGGCGCTAAAAACTAATCTGTGGACCGATTTGACTCGTGTTCGAAAATCGACAGCAGGAAAACGAAAGTTCGTTCTTTTAGGTGTTTGTTATTTCAAGTCTCGAGTTCCTACGATGATACTAAGTAATGTTAATATGCAAGTGATTAACGCACTACACTCATCCACGTGTTAATCAATTGGATAAAATAAACGTTCCTAGTTTCGAATCCATGACTTCAATGCTGAAGACAAGCAGCTTAAAATATAAAAATTGCGCTGCCGAATAATTCCTAACACTTCGATCGAAAAACAATGCAAGGTTTTCGAGTTACAAGCGGCTTTCTCATTCTCCAATTTAACTCCATAGACATGGGACAGACTGGAAAAAATCAAATTTTATATAGTAAGATTCTAAAGCATTTATGGGCGATCTTTGAAATTAAGTATTTTCCCGTGCACATTTCATTTCCAATCTGAGGCAATCCGCTCTTCTTTTTTAAATAACGAGCGCGTTTCCTGCACTATGTCCTGACCCGGAGATGGAGAGGCGAGGCTGAGCGCGTCTCGAGGAAACAATGTCGGTTTGACGAAACACGCCTCGATAAAAGAACGCGCTCGCAGTGAGGAATAGGGTTCCCGAGTATCGGAAGCGGATTAAAATGTTAGCGAGGCAGGAGTTAGGAGTCGATCGGATCGGTGGGGGATTACGCAAATCCGAGTAGTGTGTCCGGAAGAGAGGGAAACCGTTTGCAGGAGAGGGGGAAAACGCATCAATCAAACGACAGGAGCTGAAATTACCGAGAGATTCTTCTGAGAGAAGAAGAGTTACCTAAAGGCCAACTCAAAATGAATCATTACTGTTTTGGGCAATGCCCTAACTAGAAGCAGAAAAGCCCGCGACAAAATATTGGTGGCCCCTCACCCAACAAATACATAGGTTCAATTAAAAATGAAACCGATTGTAAAGTCTATCAAGTGGCATTTGTTAATCAGTTGTCAGAGATATGCTGAAAAGGTTAGGGTTTTTAAATTACCGTCCGAAAATAATGATTAACTGGAGAGTCATTCAGAAATCTGGATAAAAAAAGAAGTATCGCTAAAAAATCTCAATCTCTTCTGTATTCCAAGGGCCCTTGGCATTTGGCCACCCAATCGTCACGCTAATGGTTTCAAGAGCTAACAGTTTGTGACTTTTCATTCTTTTCATTGAAGTGCGTCGAGCTCTATCCTGATTTCTCGACTAAAAATAAATTTAAGGCGCAAACTAAAATAAACACGGAAAAATATCACTTTTTAATAACATAATAATTAAAGATGATAAAAGAATATCTCAGTTTAAAATTCATTTCAATAAAAGTGGTAACATTTGTTTCACAAAGAGCACTTCATAGATCCAATTTCAATTTTAAACATTCATTAAAATCGTTACAATTAATTATCGTCACCACTAGGCTTTTCGGTTCTCTGCGATAATTAGATTTTCAAATATTCCGAGAATCCCGGGAACCCTGGAATAACAATATTTTAGCATTTTTAGCCTACTTTCCGGAATGGAAATAGGCTTATAGTTTTGTCGTTGAGTCTGTCTGTTCGTCCCCCCTATTAACTTTTTAACCAATACACCGATTTTCATGAAAATTGGTGGAAATCTCTTGCTACATGGGCCGAGCTCCCGAGAATAGTTTTTGTTGCGAAGATTTAAGTCCCGGGATCGATTCCAGGAACTATCCTTCCCATTTGATTTGCATGGAAAATCTGAAATCCATCATGCAGGGTAATTTTCTCTTGCATATTAAAATATCTTAGAATTGATATATCGGAGCGCGTTTTGTACTATTCTCTGAGGAAAGGAATGAAGATTATAATTTTAATCGTAGAATTTTTCTTATCGATTGTACTTCTTAGAATTACGCGTAAAAACTGGCGATTTTGCAGTTTTCATCGCTCATTACGAGAGTGTTGCCATAGCAACAACTATTTTTGAACTCAGATTCGGTATATTCTAATACGTACAGGCGTTATTTTTGCCGCACAAAAACGCGTGATCAATTTAATATTCTGTTAGAATGTATTTGTAGTATTTATAACGCTAAATTATAAAATAGCTAAATTGCAAAATTCGGGAACACAAAGAGCTACATATCCGCGATGACTTTAAAGCTATTAAAGCCAATATAAGTATTAAATAAATGATTAAATGGAAAGCAGGCATCATAAGTTCTGTTTAGACCATATTTTTAGTGTTTAATACATCACTTTTTTAAACATATTTATTATTGATACAACGTAAATACGTAAGTTTTTAATGAATGTGAAACATTATCTGCGACAAATTGTTAGCAGATTCAATATTCAAACGAACTTTGACTTGCGCAACCGATCAATCCTCGATGTTAACGACGTGGTGATAACAAGAGACCAACTACTAATGTATCCTATATGTATTACAACTCTGTCCAAGTAAAAATTGAGAGTAGAAAATGTATGAAAGAGGTTTATAAACAACAATTCACTTGGTCAGAGTAGCTAATTGGTCAATTAAGGGCAGAGGGAGGGAAAAGGAATAAGAATAGGTGGGGAAGGTCGTTCGCTTCAGCGCCTAGTTTCAGATTCATGTAACATGCAACCAGGGGCACCGAGAGCCAATACGGGACAATAACTTCCCGGTCCCCACTATGCGAACTTAATTCTCTCTATAGGTCTTGGCAACTGCCGTAAACCTTATATTTTTTTACCCAAATAGTGAAAGTTTTCTTTCAAAAACAAAATTAAGTGCAAATTTAATGACGTCGCTTCGTTTTATTGTTCATTTTGTTCATTCTGGTATTTAGGCTGTTAGGCACATATATTTATATAATTATATATATATATATATATATATATATACACACACACACACACACACATATATATATATATATATATATATATATATATATATATATATAGTAACAAACTTTTTTCTACGACAGCGATAACCTCATAATAAATAAACCTAGGCATAGCATATGTGTTAAAATTCATAATAAATATTTATAGATGGTGTATTTTCTAATAGCGACCTTAAGATAGTGGTACCCAAACCTCAGGTCCGAGCCCCATGAGGGTACTCGGGCCCCGGGGCAGCGACCCCCACTGCCCCCCCCCCCTCTCGTCAGGCCTGCATGCAACCATGACTTTTTGTTTACTGACGACATTCACGCGAGAAGAAGCCATTTGACATTGTAAAATGAAAAAATCAAAACTAATTTTGATAGCTTAACATTTGGGGCTGAAATTCGGAGGAATATCTTTTAAAAAATCCAGCTATGAAGGCAATTCTGGAAAAGCTTGATTCGGTACAAAATTCAAAAGAACAATTCCTGGGTATCAATAAAAATTTTCCCGGGAATTGAGAATAAGAAATATTGAGTTAATCTGGCGTAGTAAAACGGCGGGAGAGAGGAGGAGAGAGCGCGCGCTGTTGCTATCTCCTCCGCATTCATAGCACGGCCGATCATGTAAATGACTCAATAACATAGAAGACGTGGCAACAGCGTGATACTTTTCTTCTCACTCCCGCCAGTTTTGCTAAGCCAGAGGTATCTAAATGGCGGAGGCAGAATGAAGATGAAATAAAAATCGGTATCATTTTGGGAAGTAATAGTTTTAGATTAAGTGCTATTAAAATTGCAAGTTGATATATTGTAGGGTTTCTGAGATGTAAACATTCAAATTGGTCTTATCGGATTTACAGGTCTAAAAACCGTGTTTTTCTTCAAATACAGTCCAATATAAAATATAAATAAATAAATATATATAAATAAAATAGACTACAAATTTAAAATGCACATCAACTAACGTAGAAATAAATTCTCTAACCGCTACTTTTCACCCCATTGAAATCGTTGCGGTTGTTTTCGAGATATACGGTCTCAAACTCGGGCGTCTCGACTTTTTGCAAGGACAGCAGGATAAGCGGAAAAGCGTCGTCATAAAAACTGATAATATTGATTACGGCGAAAATCAAGTCGGATAAGAAAAGCGGAAAATTTAGCGAAAAGTTGTCAGGATTCCGTTGCCCAGACCAAACGTCAGCTGAACTAACGTGGCGACGAAAATATTCACGGAGCAACACAATTGAGCCTTTCCGAAGCTACGGGGACATTAGCGGCGTCCTTAAAAGACCTTCGGAATGGGCGCGGAGTAAATTCGACGAATTAATTTCACGGTTGGATTTATGGACGCGACGCCGTCGCCGCGGATTCATTAGACGTCACACGTCGGAGAGAAAGAATAAAAACAAGCGAACAACAATTGGCGCATCAATCACCGAAACGTCCTCGCCGCGTCAGACAGCCACTCACGAGTTTATTCACACCGACAAAAAAAAACCACCGAGCGTCCACGATTCTCCGCCATCAGTCACTCTTCACCCGAGGACGAAATAAAGGGAACTTGGGTCGCGGACGCTCGGGGAAAAAAATCGAAATTTCGACACCTCCAACGCCTAACCTTCTCTCTCCATCTTACGCGGATATCCGCGCACGCCGAAAAAACCTCGGATTGGTCGCACGCTGCGTTATTCTTCTGATTACTCCGGCGTTAATTTGACAACGAAGGAGAGAAAGAGGGGGGGGGGCGAGAACACCTCCGCCCTCCTCCCTCGCGCGGTCGTTAAGTTCGCCCCAAGGGTGCGCACCAACAGCCTCATCTTTTTCTCATTTTTCAGGCGCCTTTTTTGGAAGAGGAGGCCGTTCCCCACTCAACTAGAAGAGGCTTTCTTCTTCCGAAAGATACTCGAGAAGCTGCGAGACTACACCGCGGGGACCTCGAAATCCGACTAGAATTATTGCGAGACATTTAGAAGTCAAACTAATGAAAGGAGACGCATGGGCGCAATAACGTCTTCTAGGAGCAGAGGCGACGTCGAGTATGAGGAGAGAGCACCTATTTACCATCGCCTAACACGCGAGCGCCTGCTCCTACGCACTGTCATTACACGCTGCTGGTCTACTTAATTTCGTGAGAGCTAAGAAAAAAAAATAAAAAGTAAAACATTTGTCGCGCGAACACTATGTTTTTATCGAAAGCCACGCCATCGTCCGAGATTTAACGGATACCTTTTCAAAATGGACCTCATTAAAAAGTTTACTCAGCAAAAGACGAAATCTCTACTCAAGAAACATTATTTTTCCGTGTACAACAGAAAATTTATTTAATGAGCGCTAATGGCAATGGCAATTAATTGGCTTCTTCGTCTCGATGAATGAATGAAGTGGGAATTCGTGCCTACATCATCGAGATGCCGAAATAAAAAACCGCGTCAAGTCGAGAAAATTCGCATGCCGAAAAGAGATCGCTGACAACTCGAGTCAAAAAAAGAATGGAAAACAAAGGAGAGTGGACCGAGGAATTTTCCTTATTGAAAAAAGTCGAACATAAATTTCCGATCCCGAGCTTTGGCGAGAAGACAATTATAGGAAACGGAAATATAATCCACGATAACCACAGCCGTTCCTTCGGCGGTTTACTAATAATCGTTCGAACGATCGGAGGAAATGAACCGCTGAAATATTTCAACGAATGACGGATTTGCTGCGTATTTTTGGCAGCGGTCCAAGAGGCGGCCTCGGGCTCTCGGATCGAAGGGGCGGCGTACGAAAGGGCTCTTACGGACAGGTCCCGCAAAGTATCGGATTATGTATTTTACATCTCCGAGGATAATTTGAATATCGCGACTGCGAAGCGATCGGGAGGGAAGATAATCCGGAGCTATCTGATCCCGGAATGACTTACGCTGCCGCCGAGCTGGACAATAGGCCATTTGCATACGAGTGCATGCATTGCGGCAGAAAGTGTCGGCGGCGGCGCTACCTGACGGGTGTCGAATACCTGCCGGGAAAGACGCCCACGCGATCGTAATATCTTTGGATAATCGCGGACGATATTTCAAAACCAGCAAGGGCCTGAGGATTTTTCGAGTTCGCTTCGATGGGAAGATAGCATATGCGAATATTGAACGGTGTTTTTGGAGACATTGGCCTTTATAAGAATCGGTCGGCTAAATTCTTATCCCGAAATACAGACATTACGAGCAAATTATAAGCTATTAGAGCATGGTAAACACGAAAAGTGTGCGTCGAAAATCTTTTGGTAACAGTAATCATTCAAATTTCCATCCTGTACGTCTACACACATTAGAAATTACTTTTATATATGTCAAACTTCTTTTTCAACTATGATATTACAGACGCATGAGCTAGTGTATAACTGCCAATGACAGAATAGCTATACAGGCTCTCAAGCTGCTGTTGGCGTACCCTAGAAAGGCAATGGGACAAATTCTGTCCTTTTTCTGCAGCGAACAAAAATGCAGCACCGAGGAATGATCGATGTAGCTATTCTGAGAGCCCCATCTAGGCAAGTTCATTCGATGTTCTATTCGCAAGAGGACACCTCTCTAGGCAACCTTCAATCGAGTCGCGTTGCCCTGGCGAAATTCCAATTCTAGCGATGCACCGAGACCGTATAAGAACATCACTCGGACTCATAAGCGAGCACCTCCGAGAGTTGGCGTAAAAGGAAGAGGAATATTCAATCGGGGTTTAATCATAACTGCGTCCAAAGTCATAACTTGTGGCGGCTGGCGATTCGCGCTTTTGGATGCGGGATCGAAAATAAGACGAGAGTCAGCGGAAGAGCTACGCTCAATAAATATTCGATTAGACCGCAAAAAGACGTACATAAGCAGTAGTACTATTTTCGGAGCGGTCCCTCTCGAGAACGATCCTCATCTAGATTGACCCGAGGGGGAGATTGCACGGGGGGAGGGCGTGGCATTCCACCCCTCCCAACAGCCTTCCTTCCTGCAGCCTTGAGATTTAGATAACATTAGCCTGAGGAAAATGCGCCTTCTTTGAGAATATATCCCGGGCTATAAATAATTTCGAAAAAGTTTGAATTTCCGCAAAGTCGAAATGATGGCGATCGAAAATGCTCGGGTCAAGTGCTAAAATATGATCGTTGTATCCAAACGAAATTTCAAAACTATTCTTTCGAAAGTAAATAAGGCTATCTCTTCGACGGTGGGAAAATCATGTAATTTACCGAGTATGCGATTATTCCCTGCGTGAGAATAATGGCGCATTTCGAACCGTACCGAAAAAAATATGGTTCAAATGGTTTTATTTTTGGCCATACCACGGTAAAGAAATGATTAGATTCGAGTTTTTATTTCGAATATGACGAGTACACCAATTGTTTCGTAGTCGAACGATCGGAAGTAGATAGCATAGAGGGAATCGATCGTGGTGTGCAAATAGAAGAAAGCACAATCCTCTCTATTTGGACGCGTGCCTCGAATAAACGCTCTCTCAGCCGAAGCAGACAAGCTGGCGAATGCTTCGTCCAATTCATAACTATATCAGGTGCTGCAGTAGTGATTGATGTCAATGCCAACGTAACGGCAACGCATTCATTCTTCCTCGATCGTGACTTGCATGTTATTGTTACTGCAAAACTAAGTGTCCACTAACGAACAGAACCGTGATTCACAGGAAGCAAATGCAACAGCATGAAAAATTAAATCAACATCTCTCGAGGTAGCAGATTCAATTTACACAACCAAGCCAAAATAATTATCATCAGAGAAGCTACTGCACACACAAAACTATCGGGCCTACCATGAAATGAATTTCCGGAAAATCCCATAATTACCTCAGTGAGGAAATTATAAATGCGCCCAGATGTAATCATACTAGAATTAAAATTTATTTAAATGCTGTTTTAAATTTTCAATTGAGAGCAGTCAGTGGTGGAAAAATATGAGCCTCTCAGGTAATTCTAAAACGTGAGGATATTTATAACAATCGCAAAATTTCAAGGAGAAAATCTCTAAAAAAAACAGCTGTCATTGGCACAAGCAAGGAGTTAAAAAACAAAAAAATCTCTTTTCAGAAATCTTATTTAAAAAGTCAATATGTACCATGATGAAGGGATGATTTTATCATAAAACCTTATTTTCTGTTCGGCAACCCGCCATTTCTGAATACTCAAAGGCTTCAAAGGCGACCCATCGTTCCCGCAACGGCATTCCAGGCAAAAATAGTGCCTTATGTCTATAAGGGTGACCTACGGAGGTGACAATTACTTCCGGCTTTGAAGTTTTTAAGTCCATATAAAATTACATATCGATGACGTGTCGGGATCCTTTCCACGGTATCAAATATAGCGTTATTTCCCGACATTAATAGGTCCCCCATAATGAAGTCCTTACTGAAAAACTAATTAACGTAAGATGGCCGATGGGGACTTGGTGGATTCTGCCCCTCCTGCCTAACGAAAAACCCGCCCACATCACCTGCTTCAAATCGTCCAGGCTTTCATTATAGCGGGAAGGAGGCAATTTAATTCTATCAACGCTAATCCGCGTTTTTTATCGCTAGCTTTCACTCCTCGCATTCCATCACACGCCAGTCATTAAGTATGGCTTAGACTGGAGGACACCTTAAGAGGAGAACCTCTCCATTTTATAACTCGAGACATGGGAGCCGCAATACTGCGGCGTTCGATTCGTAAAACCAATTAAAGAAAGGCGGAGATCCGCTCACAATCTATTGAGGAACGCAGGGAAGTGATGCCCGGATTTGCGATCGTTAATTCGGTAGAATGGGATGAGAGTTATAGCGTCCGTAAACCGTTCTCACGACATTTCCCTTCTTCCTATGAAGACAGCGATGACACCCCACCCATTTGTGTGTCTTTCTTGATGCGATTGGTTCGTCTAATCGAAAAAGTTTCTACTCTGACAAGTTGAATACGACTCTCAAAAACATAATGGGAAAAACGATTCCCGCTCTTGGTTTAAACGATTTAATCTCTTTCATTGAGAGTTTTTCCCATCTCCGTAAGGAAGGGTGTTTCGGAATCAGGGCTTCGACTGCGGCGCTGGGTTCAGGGACGAAGTTTTCTTTCTTACTCACTTTATTAGCTGTCCCAACCCTGACAAGGACCTGCATGGGTTGAGTTCCAACAATTTATTTTCGCAAGCCATGAAAGTACATCTATCCCAATTTTCACCACATTTTACTCCCATAAACTAACATGCCTGCCACGCACAGTTATATTATTTTAATAATATGGGACTCAAAAGGAGACGTATATTTTCCAAAATAATGGATTAACTGCTGTATTAATTGGGTAAATACTACCAACTCACGTCTTGAGAAACCATCCACCTATGTTTCAAATAAAAGAATAATAAAAATTCTACAACTATCGATATTTTCAATCGGAATGTCAAAGATTTCTCAGAAGAATTGAAGCAACGTATTACCAACGACTTACAACGACGACACCATCGTCGAGTTGAGATCCCAATTTTTTTAGCCTTATCGTTATTCTTAAAAGTTATCTTACAGGTATGTAGGTTAAAGATTAGAAGAGACCACGGCTTAAGTCCGGTAGAGAATTATTTCCAGGAAACAACCGATGTCAACTTCAATGTGTCCTCATCAAATTTGGAAACGATAATTTTAATGAAAATTGGACATTCCACTGATCGAACAAATTAAAAAATATCTTTGAGTGATAACGGCATCACCTTTGGATTTTCTCATTTAAAATTCGGTATAAGAGAAAATAATGTTACGGAATTGTGCAGTGATATCGCACTTATAATAATAATAAGTTTAAAGTACGCCTAGAAAAAATACTCAAAACAGAAATTAAATGGTAAAAACATGATCAAAGCAATAAATATCTATGCAGTACCAATCCTTGCTTATTCCTTTGGTATAATAAATGGACAAATACAGACCTTGACTCATTAAACACACTCATCAGAATGACATGTAATAAGTAACAAATTCACCATGAACATTCAGCCGTTGAAAGATTCTCCTTACCCAGAAAAGATGGACGCGGAGGATGTATTGATATAAAAAACCTACACTATGAACAAATACAAAATTTCCGTCAGTACTTCTACTCTAGACAAGATAGTCCACTACATAAAGCTATAATTTCAATAGATAAATCCGCCACACCACTACAACTACAAAATAAAGAATATGATACAAGCAATCATATAAAAACACAAATCAAAAAAATTGACTTCTGGATAAACAAAACACTCCATGGCAAACATCCCTACCAACTCTCACAACCACACACAGATAAAGAAGCATCTAATAAATGGCTTGTAAATGGGAACCTGTTTGCTGAAACCGAAGGTTTCCACATAGCCATTCAGGACAAAATCATAAAGACAAAGAACTACATGAAATATGTGATAAAAGATCCAACAATAAATAACGATAAATGCAGGAGATGCAAAATCGAAAACGAAACAATAGAACACATTACAAGTGGATGTAGCACCCTAGCAAGTACAGGATATACACAAAGACATAATGTATGTCGACAAATACACCAAGCCTTATGCAAGAAACACAAATTAATAGAAAGCAATACAGTACCATGGCATAAATATAAACCAGAAAATATCCTCGAAAATAGTAACATAAAAATCTATTGGAACAGAGACAATTACTGATCAAATGATTCCACACAATAGACCGGACGTCACACTCATAAAAAAGGAGAAAAAATAACATACCTAATAGATGTTTCACTACCGAATACATCCAATATAGAGAAAAAACAATGAAAAAACGCAAAAATATTTATCATTAGCCGAAAAAATTATAACCATGTGGCAACAAAATAAAGTTATTAAACCTATTATAATATCGTCCACAGGTGTCATCCCAAAAAAACTATTCAAAAGTCTTGAAATTCTAGACCTACATAAAAATACATATGTACATAAATTTACAAAAATCTATCATAATTAACACAAATTTTATGACTTGACAAAGAAGAGAAATAAACTCAAAAACTTCCAATATTGGATATAGCCACATAGCTCCAACAATTAAGAAAAGAAAAAGGAGCGTTACTAAGACGTGACTAAGCGTCAATTGTTAACAATAGTCTTCGGTAGGTGGCAGCTAAAATATAAGATATCTCTTAAACAATGCATTATATGGAAAAATGTATCAAACAAACGTTATCATTAAATTAAATTTCATACAACTTTTATTCCGATACATTTTTACGTTTATCAAATATTACAGCAAATATTTCAAAATAACGGATAAGTTACAAGAGTAAACACCCACTTCCGGTAGACCGATTTTTACCAAAAACTAATCAGTTCTTGTGACTTTCATATAAATGCTAAATATAAAATTTCGCGTTGACCTGATTAATAGTTTTTGAGTTCGAGCACCCACAAAAAAGCTATCACACACACAGACATCATCGAGAAAATGGTCAAAACGCGTTCAGGGGACCTCAAAACGTGTATTTCCGTTGAAATCCCGTAGTCGATTTTTTTCATGAAAACAATACTTTCCCCTAAACAACGTATGGAGAAAGTAAAAAATTACGTCTCCATACCAACGGACTAATCAACGCGTAATAAGCACCACCAAAGCAACGTTCCCTCTAACAGGAACTCACGCGTTTGCCACGCAAAGGGCCACAGTGGGTTCAAAAGTCGACCCACGTAGCATTTGTAAATGCTAAACCTAAATAGGCGTTTTGGCGGAACAGGAGGGAAGGCGAGGGCGGCTCCTATCTAAAAGCCATATAAGAAGGAGGCAGCTCGTATATTAGAGGAGGCGAGAGGATGGGAAGAGAGAGAGAGAGAGGAGTGGAAAGGGCGAGGAAGGCCCTTGGGACAACTTAGGCGCCAATTCCGTGGCAAGAGAACGAGTCCCTCCCTCGTGGGTCGGAAGGCCTCCGGGGAGAGATACATCGATCTCACGAAGTGAAGCGCATCCCAAGACGCTTGGGTCTTCCAGAATACAAAAGCCGGTTTAGTGAGAGAAAACAGAACCTAAATTAACCTAACATTAAGCGCACGTGGAACCAGGCATGGCACACATTACGAATTAGAATAACTTGTTGTCAGGATAATTCCGGAAAAGAGACGTACGAGATATTACTAAACCTTTCGGGAGGAAGAAAAAATGGAGAGATGCTGGCAAGAGAACCAACTGCGACTTTAGAGGGAAAAATCGATTAAAAATTTGGTAAATTATATGTCTTATGCGCTATTATTTACACATTTCTTCACTTTGTGGAATGGTTTGATTTGTAAATAGCTTTGACGATATCTGTAAAAGCTAGACAATACAGGGTAATTGCAGCAAAATTTGTGAAAAACTGACACTAATTGTAAGAGTCAGAGAGCGTACCGAGGATAAATATTCGAGTGCGAATGTTTGAAAATTTCTTCTCCATTTTATTTTCGTAACTATGGATACATTTCCAGTTCTGAAACAAATAAAGGCAATATTAGCGCTAAATTATGGTTAGACAATGCTGCGTCAGAGGGTTAGACTACTACAAATAGACAAGGGTTATAACTTTCAAAACGTGCAAGAATGAAACATTAACACACTAGCTCTAGAACTGCGATCCGACGAACATTATAATGTGAACAGTTGATTATATTTCCTAGAATGGTTTGTTAGTCTTCCATAAACGCAATAAAAGGCACTTCGACTAAAATATCACATTGAGGTGTATGTCACTAGGTGTAAGGGGTCGATTAGGAGTTTATCATAGATTCACGAGCATGAAATCCAATTTATCTCACGATCTTCAAACCTTCAAAATAATGATTTTTTCATCGATGCAAATGCGTCGACTCCCTCTTTAGAGCTTTCCAAGAGAATTAAAAGAGATGTTTGTGTGTGAAATATATCGTTCGAAAGAAATGCCCTTGACACTAAGGAGAAAGAAGCAAGAGCTTGTGCAATCAATATGCGCACATCAAAGACATTTAGATAATAGAAGGTCGTCATTAATTCATTAATTTCTCGATTCATCACCGAACTACATACTGGGCCATGTGCATCCGGAAGACGAGCCAGATTCGCGTCATTTCGTCTGCATTAGAGCGATCTCCACGACCTCGTGACAAACGACAGTCGCTCGACAGAACCAGAACGCCAGTTGCAATCGCTCGGCCGATCAACTCCCTCTAGCCAATTCTGACACAACGCGGGCACGTGACCACGTCTGTATTTTGTTCAGCCAATACACCCGATCAATAAGCGGGTTGAAGTATTTCTCAAACTATACGTACACCTTTCTCGAGCGTAAGCAGCGCCGTCGGCCTTCGCGGAATGAGGAAATCGGAAGATTAAGACGAACGATGTTTCCCTCGGGTGACATTCCGATGAAGTGAAATCTATAGCTTATCTCAAGCAGAGGGTGGGTGTTGGAGAAGAGAAAGCCGAAATATGGAGTTCTTAACGAATGGTGGCAAGTTTGAAATGAAAAAAGTTTTCTTATACTTCGTCAAATCATCGTCGACAATTTACTGTACTAGATATTGTATAAGCGTGCTGTAATTAGGTTTTGGTTATGCTGTAGTTATGTGCTCGAACCATATTGTATTGTCGAGCTCAGTAGTAGGACCAGCAAAATATAATATATTTGTCGTAAGTCTTCAAGTTCCTGAAAATAAGTTCAATTTTTTTAAATTCTTGTTCGTAAATTACATGCTTTTAGAATAGAATTGGACTTTTTCAGATGTATAAGGCTCATTTTATTATATTCTGCTACATTATGTGCCAGAAATAAATGTGCATGACTTAATTATTGTAGTAGATTTGTGTCTTAAATTATTAAACATTTATTTTCTGACGACGATAAAAATTTCCGCCAAAATTATTTAACGTCTGCGCTGGCTCCTAGGTTTTGCAGCTGGGGTCTAGATTTTCAGAAAATTTGTCGAGCCCTGACGTAAGGAATATTCTCTTCTCGTCCAAATAGTAATAATAATTTTTATTATTACACAAAACTAAAAAAGTACTAAATAAAGAGGATATAGAAAGACTACTAGGATACATACACGAAGAAAAAAACTGGTAGAACATTAGGGCGGAAGAGGAGGAAATAGGATGGCGAGAGAGGCATAGAGGAAGGGAGCAAATGAAAAGTGGGGAAATGTGACAGATTGGAATATTGGCCGAGAAGAGAACGAGATGGAATAGGTCGAGGGAGAGAGGCGAAGAGGAGCGCTAAGAAGAGGGAGAGAGAGGGGGAGAGAGGAGGCAGAGAGAGATCACCGTCCCACGCACCTGCGGCAGAAGGCCGCCCGCCGTCTTCTGTGGGGCCGCCCACGTACCTTCGCCTCGGCGGACTCCGCCCCGAAAAATATTCAAACGATTACGGAGGGGAAGGGGAAAGGAGATTTAGCCCCCTCCCATCCATCACTCCTCCGCCCCCCCCACCCCGCCCCCGTTGCCCCCGACGACACTCCCGCCACCGCCAAGCAACGCATCGCGTCTGGTCATCACCCACTGGGGAGGGGGGGATGAGAGGAGGAGGGGGATGAGAGGAGGAGGGGGATGAGAGGAGGGGGATGAGAGGAGGGGGGTCTGGTCATCACCCACTGGGGAGAGGGAGGGTAGAGGAGGAGGCCACACCCTCGTGCCTCTTCCCATATACGGACGATCATTCACTCCGGCAGCCCACACGAACGAAGCGACACCCACGCGAACAAAACACTGCCGAGCGGCGCCGTTGGAGAGCGCACTCGCGCAGGTGACATGTCTCTCCGGATACCTAGCAACGACGGCGCACGCACGTACGCACGCACCACCACTCGCTCCGGTCGACTAACGAGAAATGGCCGCGCAGCCCCCGACAAATAAAAGGGATTGAGAGGCGCTCCTCCATAATAGCAGGCGCATTTAGGGAATAAGCGGCGATGAATCCAGGAGGGAAATTATGATTTCAATAGGATTTTTATCGTTTTCTATTTCATTAACACACTTCTGTGCACTGATACATCACAATAGCCACGAAGCAATCGAATCATTCTGCAGCAATGAAATATAATACGAAAGAATTTTTATACAAACGCTATGATCCCAGCGTTTCGAACAATTTATTTTTCGACGATAAATGTTCTTGTTCAAAAAAAGAGAAAATAAAAATTAGTCGCCGCTTGCGAGAAAATAGGATTTCACTTAAGTAAAAGAGGAATGTTTTTTACACTAATTAACTTCAGCCAACCTGCTTTTATGAGGTGGAGATAACTGGGCGAAGGAGTGAATAAAAAGTGACAAAAATTGAAGTGAGATGCTGCGCGTCGCGTGTCGCCCACTCCACGAGAGACCGACGATGGACGTAATGGCCGAGAGGAGAAGGAAGTTCTGTTGGGCCAGCATCTCTCACTCGGCTATCGATCCCCCAAATACGCCGCTTTATAGCCCGTGTTTATACTCTGTGGGATTATTTCCCCGAATGAGTGGATAAAAGAATTTCACAGTCGACGCGGTACGAAAAAATGCCGCACGGAAATCCCAACATCAAATTTGTTTTGCGATATTTGCATAGTTGGAGGAATAGAAACGTAAGCACCGATCGACTCGCATATTAATTGATATAATTATTGCGAGAATAAATTTATAAAATAAAATACAGTATGCCATCAACACCCGCGGAGCTTTCGTACCCGGAAATCACTGCTAAGGTCTAATCCGCGAATGTTAAAATCAAAAGCCTATGAAAATAATATGATGTGGCCACCAGGCTTTCTCCATACCTGTAGTATTTCTTAAAATTCCAAATAGGTTAAATGATAATAAATATTTTAAGAAATTGCGAGAAAAATTTAAAGACTTGACAAAGAACGGAAATAAACTCAAACCGTAGCCTTTTGATATTGGATATAGTCCCGAAGCTCCAAAAATTAAGAAAATAAAAAGGAGCGAAAAGTGTTTACAATAGTCGCCGGTAGGTGGTGTGATTGTGGCAGCTAAAAAAATTCGTTTTAAAAATATCTCTTCAACAATGGGAAAATGTTTCGAACAAAGGTTGTATTGATATGTGTAAGTTTTTAAGTTAGAGCGCCCACAAAATCCTATCACATACAGATCGACAGATAGACATCATCGAGAAAATAGCCAAAACGTGTTCAGGGGACCTTAAAACATGTATTTCCGTTGAAATCTAGAATTCGATTTTTTCCATGAAAGCAATACTTTCTCTATACTTCGTGTATGGATCGAGTAAAAAGAGGGATTAGGAGAACGACTCCAATATTATTTAAGTCCATTGCTTACAAAAACAAACGTGTAAAAGTGCAATAAATGTGTTTGATATCAAAAATAAAAATAATAATAGAAGTAATTAGGATAATTAAAAGGGATGGTAATTATAGCGAAATATATTAACCACTTGCGTATCAAATACGTTAGACGATATGAGCATAAGAAGATCCCCTAAGCCGGAGGTATTTACAGATGAGAAACGCCCTCTCCATGACAATCCTACTAAGCAAACGCTACAGCAATATATGACTGAACATTTGTCAAGTTTATACCTGGATACGGGGACTGAAAGACAGCCCAAAGAAAATAAAAACATAAATCTCTCCTAAAAATACGACAATTTTCTAGTGAAAAGAAGAATATACACCCAAATAAATATCGTGATAAAATAACTCCACTTCTCAGGTGTTGAAAGCAATAGCTTGCGTGTTAAATCCGCGAAGAATCAAGTCTTACGTCGCGAATGTTAAATCGATGTACCCAGGAATTTCTCACGAATAATCAAAACCGCGAAAGTCGATAATCTGGAATTAGAATATTAACAGTTCCTAAGCTCTAATTTACTAGCGTAAAATAATGCTAAATGTATTTTTTTAAACTGGAATTCTTCTCCGACTCTCGACATACTCCTCTGCGTGTTGTTTTATATGCTCCTTCCTAATCGGAGAAGCCTACATTTTAATAACGTATTATCTTTCATTTGTTGCATATTTTTTCCATTAAGAACGTTAGTCTACCTTTGAAATGCTGAACAACAGTTTACAGCAGTGGCGCACAACCTGCGGCCCGCGAATGGTTTTTGTGCAGCCAGCGAAGCTATGACGAAAAAGCAATCCGAAAAACTTAACACACACATTCATACATTTTAACTCTAGACTACTAAATATGGTCAATACTAAACATTGGTCTATTAGACTACTTTTCTCAAAAATTTATTTTCCGATAAATTTTTTATATATTCTTACATTTTATTTTACAAAAGGGTTTGACAATATCTTAAGACAATATATAAAATAATAGGAAGTAATTTATGTAAGATTATCGCATTCAAAACAAATGTTCTCTCGGTTATCGCCACACATCGCTCTTTAGCAACGCTGACAATAAAACCTTGTCATTCTCATCTTTGAGGGACAAAGAGCACGGATTTTTTTGTTTGGTTGTTCAGGTCCAGGTCGTTCTCCAACGGGAGGTAAATGAAGAATTTCTGTAATCATGACTTATAATGAACGAGCTGAGAAGCTGACGGACTTACTAAACATTCGTCCAAGAGGCGACTGACAACTAAAAGAAGTAGTAAGAAGCAGGTTGTGGAACAGGTCATTATTTGCACAGCTCAAACCCACTGCAGTCTTAGAGTAAACAAACGCGCAACCACCTATTTTACTAGGAACTGTGTTAAAAGTCCTTTTGTTGCAACTAGAGTAGTTTGATAGACGAAAGTTTAGTAGTGGGTTAATGAAAATTTCTATAATAAAACTTTTAATGTTGAAATGTTAGCCATAAAAACCTTATTTAGAATTGACTTTCACTTATATAGCCCTCATAATATACAGGTAACTTCCGAATTAAACTCTAATCCGGCCCGCCGAGGAATTGACGACTTTAAATGCGGCTCGGCGAAGGTTAGAGCATCGCATGTGGCCACGAATAAGTAAAATTTTACAGAAAAACAGGATTTAATGTGTTCATAAATAATTTATAAGGAATAGAGAAGCTGTAAGCAAAAAAGAATAGTAAACCAAGTGCTTGGAGTGCGTAATATAGATATGGTGGGGAAAAATATCCCATTTAAATTTCGACACGAAAAATCATCCACAGTGCTCTTGCCAAAAAATCGCGAAAGGAGCAAACTCAACAATCTAAGCGCAATGAAATAGACAAATTCAACTTGGTAAACGCGGTAAAATAATCCGAGGCCGGACGAATGGAGCCTTCCGAAGTCTCCACGGCATTCCGCCATCCGCCCCTTAAATAAGCAAGCGAGGCGATCCCATTGTTCGGGATGAAGATGCATATGAGGATGGAATGGAGCCAGTGACCAAAAGTTGTAACTCAAAATGTTAACGGGACCGTCGACACCTATAGGAGAGAGTGGGAGGGAGAGGGAGAGAGAGAAGGCGGAGGAGAGAGGAAAAAAGGGGCGGGGAGATATGAGAGAGAGAGAGAGAGAGAGAAGAGAAGCTGTCGGAGCAGTGTTGCCACTTTTTTGGCATTTGGGAGCTAGATTTCATCTTCTTGGTAGCTATAAAGTAGCTAGAATATATAATTACCAATGATATTCATGGCTGCGTAAGGAACTGACCAAATGATCTCTCCATATAATAAGAGTATTGTTTGTGTGTGCATAGCATATAACTACACTATTTTTCAGCTATTATTGTCTTTTATACACTAACAAGAAGATGGAACCTTCGTCTGAACCAATTTCAACGGGTAATTAAAAATACTATTTTTAAAGTCTTTTTCCCAACACTACTCCAGTTACCCTCCATAAGAATTGCATGGGAGGTATCTAGCAGGGCATATTCCAATTTTTAACTCGTAAATCAATCTCGTAATTATCTGCTATCGCAGACTTTTTTGTGATCTCCTCTGTCCGAATAAATCTTTTAATCTATTAATCTATATATTACAATGCATATAATGGGTAAGAGCAAAATGTAGATTTCCTATTCTTGTTTCCAAATCATTATATGATACGAATACGTAGAACAGACGTTGTTATTCATGTCTTTCAAGTTGATTTTGTGCATAATATTACAAAGGGACGCTTTCTTAGGGTCGTCTATAAAGAATGGATGCGGACAAAGAGCATTTTGACCATTAAATCTAACAAAACATTATCTGGGATTACATATTTCCAGCTTAAAAATGATTTTTTTGGGTAATCGCTATAAATAGCTAGATTTTTTTTATCTATTCGCTAGATTTGTAAGAAGTCGCTAGGGTCTTTTTTAGGAGCTAGTGTGAATTTAAAGTAGCTAGATCTAGATAACAAATTCGCTAGATTGGCGACACTGCTGTCGGAGGAAGGTGGGGAAATAGCGGGGCTTAACCGGATCGGAACTTTTAATTAGCAGAGGGCGTTTTTATAAGATCCCGGAAGAGGTCCGACCCTTTTCCACGCGACTACTCGTCACAAAACGCACGAAAGGGGAATGGGAGGGAAGAAGTGGAGAGGAGGAAGAAAGGGGAGGGGGGGAGATCCTCCGCAGAGCGAAAAACAAAAGCCGAGTGGGTGAAGCCGGAGGAGAGGGAATAGAGGCGTTTCCTTTCTGTTTCCCGTCGAGAGATATATACGAGCGCGGAAAAGGTGGGAAATGTGAGGGGAGATGGGTAATGGCCGGGGGAGGAAAGGGATTGGGGGGAGGGGGGGAGAGGAGAACTGGCAAAACGCCACTTTGGGCTCGAAGCGCAAATAAAGGTCTAGTTTGGAAAACACGGGGTAATTTAGTGGATCCGTTGGAATAACTAAGAATGGGCCACTCACGGCTTCATCAAGGGAGGAATAGAGAGAGAGAGAGTGAGAGAGAGAGAGAGTGAGAGAGAGAGAGAGAGAGAGAAATAAAAGAGACAGCGAGGAAATCCGGAGACGGAGCGAATGACAACATATGAAGACGTTTCTCACGAGTCGAAAAAGGTCACAGAAAATTGCTTTCGAGTACGAATTAGCAGGAAAGTTCATCCGAAGCTCCGACTGTTCTGATGAGATTTGAATACTTAAAAAACGATCAAAATCGAACAGAATGTATCGATTTAATCTGAACTCAATAGTACGATACTTTATGAGATGAAAACAATCGCAGACAAAAACCAATACATAAACTCCACTTAACAAACCCGCTTAGCGCGAAGTCATAAAAATAACCGCAAAATAAAGCTATGGCTGTGCAAGAAAATGAAATAAATACAGATTCGTCCTCTTCGTCAACGACGAACACGCAACTTTTTATCGGGGAAAATAAATATTTTGGGCCGTACTTACGTCGAGGATGGGTGCCGCGCTAGAGGCGAGGAGTACTGCAGAGGGACGGATACGGCGGCTGCCGTGCCTCCGCGCAATCTCCCAATGGCAGAATGGGAGGGGGCGAGGTGATCCGAGGGGGCCTTCTTGGAGGGCGTGAGGCGAGGTATTCCAGCCGCCCTGACGGCGGTTGCGACCTTCGGCTGCTGCTGTAGATGCGACGGATGGTTAGGGTGGCGATGGTGGGGTTGATCGGAGACTCCTTGAGAAGCTCCTTTCTGCGCCGCTTTCCCCCCTCTGTAACGCAGAGAGGGAGAAGGTTAAGGAGAATCGGAGCGCTGGACCACATGCGCCGTAATAAAACAACCGTTAAGGCAAGGTAAGATGAGTAAGATGAGTTTCCATAAACCTTTTCGGAAATAAAATAAGCAACTTATATTCCGAATATCAGAATGGGGATTCCGATTCCGAAAGTGTCTTCGAGTCAAATTTGAATCGCCAATTTTAGATGTAGCCTAATGTTTAAAATATCTTTTCATATAAATTGTGCAATAAAGAAGATTGCGAGATGTAGGAATTTCAGATTTCCGTATGTTTTACCTCCCCCAAAATCCACCTTTGTATAAATATTTGCACAGCATTGTTTATATAAGAAGATATTAATTATATTTAATACAATAAAACCTATTCAACGTCTTTCTTATGGAAATATTTTCACAAAATGCGCGCAATATTTCTTCGTCGCTTTGATGTTTTAATTATCTTAATGTAATCGAATTTAGAAAGCTAAACGACAAGGTAGTAACGTAAACATATTCGCTCTGAATATTTATAAAAATTTGTTGTGCAACAAAAGATACGCGCAGAAGACATTTTTTCGCGCACTTCACACAATTTTATTTGAATTTTACCTTTAGTCGGGACAAATCACCGAAAATTTACCTAATCTAATCAAATTTCCGATTTGAAATTCGAATAAAAATGCACAACAGAACAATTTAGTAACAGCCCATGTTACCATGTGTGAATAACATCATCGTTAACAACAATAGATTATCTAACACGGTCGTTCGGTAGTAACTAAAAACGCCACACGATCTTTCGAAAATCTCCCCTCACGGCAACACTAATTTGGCAGTTCGCGTCTAATGAGAGGAACTATAAATGTTTATTACAGCATTTAACCGAACGAACGGCCGACAGAGAGCAGACCATGCACATCTGAAGGTGCAGTACCATAGCCGCACGCCCAGAGGGCGACAGACCGCCTCCGCCAGCACGCGAAGATCACAAGAGCGAATCATAAAATTCCAGAAAAACTGGTGATAAGAGAGACGTAAATGAGTCGAAAGAGAGAGAGAGAGGGGGGGGGGGGTTCGTAGCAAGAGAATGACGCAATGGCCGTCGCATGGGAAATAACGCTTGGACGGACACCAAAGGGCGCCGTAAGTGGCGAAAAAAGGAAAAACAAAAAAGGGCGCTCCCAGACAAACTCCGTGGAGCGTCTGGCCCCTGGATGCCTCATCCCCTCGCACGCTCCTCCTGGCGCCAGACATCGACCCGCTCGATGCATTTCCTTGCACCCCCCAAATCGATGCGACGAGAATAGGGAAGGGTCACGAGAACTGCTGCCACCAATGCGCGCCTTCGAAGCAGGTGTGGCCGAAAGGGGTGGAAGTGAGGAGATGGTGTCCCAAAATGAAGAGAGATTTATGCTGCGTTATTTAAAACCGAAGGACGATGACTTTATCGACAAGTAACCAACGACCGATTGACATACGAGGCAAATTGATGAACAGAGCACAGAAACTGTGCCAAGACGTCGCTATATCTGGCAAAACTTTGATTATTAATATGCGCGATGATAAAGCAGCATCGAAACCGCGGCTTATAAATGGATATTTACGACAGAAATGTAAAAACAAATACAATTACCCCGCCAGCGACAGATTCAAGATCTAAAATCTAGTCAATTGTTTCGGCCGTTATTTTGTAGAAATGCATGATTAAGAATTAAAACTAAATTTATAAATTACTCCTGACGATGACGAAAAGCGTCGAAATCTAGATCGAGTCTAAATAAAAGTATTGTAAGAATTTACAAAGTTAAATTTAATTCTTAATCTAAAATCTATACCACAAAAATCCTCGATTTAACGCCACAGATAATTTCCTTCAGACAATGACAAGAGACACTGAGGAAGGGATACTGAGAAAGAAGGGTCTCCAGGAGTCTGCAGTGGCGATCGCCGCGCACCCTCGGGGGACCTTTATACAGTCTCACCGACATTTTATTTCACAAATTGTGAGATACCCTATTACAGTCTCCCTCAATCTGTTTTTAACTAATTTATTTATTTATTATTTTTATTTATTCCGCCAGATGACACACGTGACTAGATTACTTTTATGTTGTCTCGTCTAAATCATTTGTGCTGTGTGGCTCACAGACTTTCTTGAAAATGAATGAGTTGTGTGAGTAAGGGCACGAGACTGATTCGCCGACTAACTCACACACACCCTGGCCTATCCCCCTTAGAATCGCGCTTTCCCCAGCTAAAGCAATAAACGACGTTTCCGATTATCTATTAACTTCGCTGAAACCCTCATATTTCCAAGTCCTATTCATCGAAGTAGGAATTTCGTGTAAAATGACTAGAGACGAAAAAAATCAAATGAACGACGAACAGACGATAAGACGGAAATCGACAAAATAAAAAAGTTTCTATAATTTAAGAATTCGTGATTAAACCTTAACCTATGAGTTTGCACGACCAAGAGCAGATTGTCGCGACGAAATGTTCCATGGCAAACTGATGATGCAGTAATGAAACCCCTGAACAAATCATTTTTCGGTAATTATAGCGATCTCTTTCCGCAATCAAAGGAACATGGCGGCTGAAGTGAAACTCGAGGATTTGCCATTTTTCGAATGAATCTGCATCGAGACAAAAGGAACAACTCCTATTCAGGTAATGAAACGACTTCATTTAGTAGCGACAGCAAGACGTCCACTGTCGCAAACCGAGCGTTCCATTTTTAGGTCGCTGGCTTTATTTCTGCAAATAAATTCGTAGCTTGGGTGGCGATTATATCAACACGCAAAGACACGATCCATCTGGACGGATAAATCGTTTTCTCTGAAAACTTAAAGCAGTGGTAGCCAACCTAGGGCACGCGAAGGGTTTTCGAGCGACCCGCAAAGCTATGATGAACAAGTAGGAGTGTACACGGGTTTCCCGTGGTACAGAAGTGCTTTTCGTCAAATTCGCCATAGTATAATTGTATAAAATGTACAGGTTTCCCTCACTTTATACGGGAGTTGCGTTCCGTGGCCGGTCTTTTGACTCCCGGCCCTTAAACTCCTAGTAGTTTTGATTCCCTGAGGGAGATCGACGGAGTGAGAGGGAAATAGGCGGAGGTGGAGGGAGATAGACGGAATGAGAGGGAGGTAGACGGAGTGAAAGGGATATAGACGGAATGAGAGAGAGAGAGATAGAAGGAGTGAAAGGGAGATAGACGGGGTGCGAGAGAGTGATAGACGAAGTGAAAGGGAGATAGAGTGAAAGGGAGATAGACGGAGTGAGAGACGGGGTAGACGGAGTGAAAGGGACATGGAGTGAGAGCGAGATAGACGGAGTGAGAGGGAGATAGACGGACTCCATCTATCTCCCTCTCACTCTATCTCCGTCGATCTTCCTCTAGGAATCGAAACTACTAGGAGTTTAAGGACAGGAAGTCAAAAGACCGGGAGTCGAAGATCGGGCGTGAAAAGACCGGGAGTCAAAAGACGAGGAGTCAAAAGACCGGGAACCGTTGCGTTCCAGGAAAGTGACGCATAAAGAAAAATCGCATTAACAGAACCCACATTGGGGCTGTTGTGAGTGACATAATAGTGGAGGTTTCAAGTGCTGGAGGGTTGGGTTGGCCCAACCCAAGTTCCGCGGGCAAGGAGACAAAACTTCTCAAGTGTGCTTAAACAGTATTACACGAAAACTCCGTCTCATCTCCACTCTACAATATCCTCTCCACTCTCATATCTTTTACTGTAGTACTAATACGCGCAGCATAAGAGACAATAAATGATTGAATGGTCGACTTGTGGTGTAGTGGAGAGCTTTCTTGCATTTGAATTGCACTGGCCGCGTAACCGCATAAGAGCGAATCAAAGACGCATAAAAAGAAATTCCCGTAGCAATAAGTTTGTCGCGTAATAGTGAATTCGCATAAAGAGAGGGAATCCTGTATTTGCTTTAAAACCGGAAAATTATTTTTTCCATATATTGTGGTAACCCTGTTTTTTTGATCTGCTCCAAACTTAATAATTTCGTTTTCCCATTCTACACTCGCCCTACAAACTGAATTTCTTTGAAATCCGTTCAGCCAATACCTTCGAAATTCATAGTTACATAAAAATTCTAACCTTGACATTGTGGTAGCCCTGTTTAGTCGACCCGATTGAACTATACTATTTCTGATATTTATTTATATGAAAATTCATCATCATCATAGGTAGTCTGTCCATAGGTCCGTGAGTATTCATGGTTAAACCTGGTTCTCCATATATAAACTCCTATTTTCCGCTGTCCTCTTCATATCTAGATAACTCTCTTTCCCTTTCATATCGTCCATCAGCTGAAACCTTTTCCTACCTCTTTCCCTTTTTCCATCTAGTTTTCCTTCTAACACGTCTTTAATTATACTCTCTCTCCTCAGGTAATGCCCAACCCAGTTTGCCTTCCTATTTCTAATAGTCTGTATAATCATTCGCTTCTCTCCTACTCTTCCTAACAATTCAACGTTTTTCATCCTATCTTCACCATTCTCCTCCAAGTCCACATTTTAAAGCTTTGCATGTATTTGATGTCATTTTCCTCAGCGCCTGTGTTTCTGCCCCCTAAAAAACTACACTCCATACATTCTAACGGCTTTCTTTCAATACTTATGTTCAGATTCTCTTCTTTGCCCGATAATCGAATGACGTTGGATTTTTCTGTATTTATTTCCATACCGTATTTTCTACTTGTTATTACTAGTCTATTTAGAATTTTCTGGAGTTCCTCTACCTTTCTTGCTAGAAGTACTTGATCATCCGCGAATTTTACTGTTCTTTCATCCTTCCTCCAATTTTGAAATCACCTGTGCCTTCTAACGCTTCTTGCATTACACTTTCTCCATATATATTGAATAGGGTCGGCGATAGACAGCGGGTCTGTCTTACTCCTCTACCGATATTTACTTCGCAGGTGTCCGCATTCTCCAACCTGACCTTTACAACTTGATTCATTTATAGATTCCTGATCAGTCTTCTGTCTTTCCAGTCTACACCTATATCCTTTAATATTTTCATCAACATTGCCCAATTTACTCTATCAAAAGCCTTCTGCCATTCTACGAAATATACGCAGATATCTTGACTGTGCTCTATTGCCCTTCCTGATATGATTCTAACTACCCCTATAGGATCTCCAGTTCCTCGTCCTTATCTGAAACAGAATTGATCTTCCCCTATTATTTCTTCTGCCTTTTTCTCCAGCCTTTTATTAAAAATCCTCGTGATGATCTTCGAAGTGTGTGACAGAAGGCATATCGTTCTGTAGTCTTTACACTGCATTGCCTTTGGCTTCTTCTTTAGAGGGATCATTGTTACTCCTAGAAAATCCCGAGGTGACTCTCCCGTATCGTATATCTTAATTATTAATTTCGTGATCGCTTTTAGTTCTTCTGATCCCATGACTTTAAGTACCTCATCCGGTATTCCATCGCTACCTGTTGCTTTCACTTTATTTAGTTACACTATCGCTTTTTCTACTTCGCTCTCCATAATACTTGGTCCTAAGTTGTCTTCTTCAATGTTTTCCTCATCTTTCAGTTCTATTTTTGCCGATCCTGCCTACTTGCCGTATAGTTCCTTAATGTAATTTTCGCATACCTGCGTTACATCCTCTGTTTCTGAGACTATCTTCCCATCCGTATTCATAATATGAAAATTATACACACCATAATGGGTTAAAATCCACGAGGTCAATTCTCTAGAAATACGTGTAACAGAAATATTATTTTACTTTTTACTGTGGTAGTCCTGCTCTATAGCTACGCTTTAAACATCTTGATTTCATTATGGTATGTTGTAGAAATCTAATATACAAAATTTTATTGAAATCCGTTCGGTCAATTCCTTCCAAATCCTTAATTACTGAAAGAGTTTAATTTGTAATTGTGGCACCCTGTTTGGTTGATTCGGTTTGAGAAATTCTAATTTGATATTGTATATGTGTGTATACTATTATAAATGTTTAATTTTGTTAAAATTGATGCAACAGTTCAACACAAATACGTGTAAGACTTTTTTAATTACTTGTATTGTGGCAGCTCTGTTTTCTATATCCATACTAAACATTTTGATTTTGTTTTTATATGTTGCACGACTCCGTAATACAAAATTTCGTTGAAATCGTTTCAGCCAATTTCTTCCAAATTCATAATTACCGAAAAGTTAAACTTAGCAATTGTGGCACCTCTACTGAGTCGATCCGGTCCAAATATGTCATTTTGGTCATTAATTTATGTGAAGATTCTATGTACCAAATTTAGTTGAAATCGGTTCAGCCAATTCTTCCCTGATATATACGTACGGACGGACATCACGAAGATAATAGTGCTTTTCAGCGATGACGAAAACCACTAAAAAGCAATCCGAAAAATTTAACGCACAATTTCATACATTTTC
The DNA here is from genome assembly GCA_028673005.1 of Tanypteryx hageni. Lineage (NCBI taxonomy): Eukaryota > Metazoa > Arthropoda > Insecta > Odonata > Petaluridae > Tanypteryx > Tanypteryx hageni. The sequence continues at coordinate 14,775,951 of CM054117.1, forward strand.
ATGAGAATTTTGATATTAAAACTTTTAATATTGAAATGTTAACCATAAAAACCTTATTTATATAGCCCTCGTAATATATAGGTAACTTCCAAATGAAACCCGAATGCGGCCCGCCCAAGGTTTCGTAACCATCGATACGGACCACCATGTAAGAAGTTTGGCCTCCACTGACTTAAAGCGTGCAAAATAAACTTTTTTGGGTCGTATCCGAATTTTTTGACAGATGTCGTTAAAATGTCGGCGCAGAGAAAATAGCGTTACTTTTAGGGTGCGCGTCCCAGGATCTGCACTTTAATATATCTCGGTTTTAAATTTTGATTTGGTCCACGCCTAAAGTTGGTGTAGCACAATAAACATCCGTCCTAGAACAGGTGCACGAGATTACGCTAGTATAAAAAAGCAACGTAGAAATTAACAGAGGGAGCGTTAATAAAAAGTTACCTCCAATGAATAAAAAACAGAACACGAGCGTATATTTTTATTTAGCAAGTTAAATGGCACGCCGAGTGGCTTTCGCAATGAGGCGAAGAGAAATTATTTTTTAACGAGTGCGTGTGTTCGCATGCGTCGAGCTCCTTACGGTTGACAATTCGTGATAGGGTTCGCTTTGAAATTCATCTTAAGTACGGAGGGGATTAGTTTGAAGAATAGCTGTCCCCCAGATGGCCTCGGTAGTATACCGTGGGTGGCGTGACTACTACTCGAGAGTGACGTCACCTCTACTAATAAAGCCTTTTGAGAAGAACTCCGCTTGAGAATGAATGCGTTCATCGTCATTCATTACACCACGCAATGCATTCGGCTCATGAATCTAAATTAAGAGGATGTGGATGCGCTTGGAGCCATCTATTTGTCTCTTTTTGGAGGCAATTATGATCGATTTAATAAAAATAAACCATGACAACAGGACGCGTTAACAATTATATTTTATAAAAATGGCGGATAACGCGAATTTATGAATCAATTAGTTCTTATCGAATTCCAAATAGTGAGAATAGAAAATACAAGAAGCTTATGATACATAACCAAAACGGTATGAAAACAGATATGGCTTATTATTTAGATTTGCTTTAAGCAACGACATTACGTACGAAGGATGCGGTCCATCTATATCCGGTATTCAGCACGAAATTCCGTAAAAAAATCCAAGCATCACACGTCACCGAATAAAAATTGTAATTTTATCTGACGCAAGAGCAAATTCAAAAGCGTGTGACTAATGAAAATAAAAGAATTAGTTGAAAATTCAATCCAACTTGGGATTTAATAATCAGTCTTTTAGATTTGGGTTCGGTGACACACCCAGCGGCACGCGACGAGATTTTGTGATTCATCTCAATTCTCAGGAAAAGGATATATAAAACCATCGTCAAAATAAAAGGAAAATATCATCTCCATTATAATTTGCAATTAAAGCAATATCTGTATTTATTTACCTTTCTCGTGAATCTGCCCTTCACTTAATTTTAAAATATGCTGGAAAAGTTTTTCCTCTTGTTTTGAAGCCTAACTGAAATCAATTGAAACGAAGAGGTGAAAGTTTTGCTGAGTATTCTTTATTTGTAAAGTACATTCAATTAAACGCTACATTATTTAACGATTTTTATGTATTTATCAGCAAAGGGTTAAAACAAAAACTTATCTTGGAGCGACAATACTGCGCCTAAATTGACAAGTAGAAATGCACACCTGTCATTCTGTGTGATCTAACGAGGCATTTAAAAGAAATAGATTTAAAAAAGTGTTTTTGACTCGTGGAACACTAATTAATCTTAACTTTTTTCGTGGCAAAATTACATTAAATGACAATGAACTGCAATTTAATTTCCTTAAACAACCTTATATTCAAATAATCGATTCACATAAATACCTTTAAAATACTTGGTGTTTGGAATTAGGAACGGTGTTACTTTCCACTTATTAATAGTAAAAACAGAATTACAGCGGTCATAAAGGAAAACTATAGCTTTGGTATCTCACGCAGATAAATTTATGCCAGAAAACGAGGAATTGTATCTATAGATTAGGGTGCGCATTGTATTATAACATCAGGGCGAAATGAGAATTGTGATTCGTTTTTCGTGGTCCAGCCCGTTCCAGAAAATAAAGTTTGCCGTCAGAATGTTAGTGGGGGAGTTTCAACTACGGCTTAAGATACACCAGCGACACCTGACAACGCATGTTCTCCTTATCGGACTAAATACAACACACTCGCAGCGAACGGCGGACAGATGGATTTGTCTGATAAGATCCGAACCGCACCCTTAGCAGCCCGAAATTGGGGCCGAATGTTCGCCAATGGCTAAGGTCGCCGAACGAACAATTAGCTCACAGATAGCTCAATCTAAAGACGCCATTTACATTGATTACGACGTTACACGAGACTCATACTGAAGGAAATTCTATTGTGTTCCAATCAAATGTCTCAATTGACTTCGGGTCAATGCAGATCGTTAGTTTCTTTCCTGCAATATCATGTATAAAAATAAACTCTTGAATCTAGAGTGATTTTAAGAATTCAATTCCCTTTTGGAAAAGATTTCCGCTTCTGTTTGAAAATACAATGCATTGTTAAATAGAGAATAAATTTGTAAAGAGTAAGCAGAGCTACTTGAGTCTGAAACAAACAAATTACTAACTCCCTTGTGAAAAATACGCAAACTTGGACATTGGTCCTTACAAAATCCTAAATATATATTATCGTATAAAAACATGACGATAGCACAGGTATGTACTAGAGCCGAAATGTCAACGAGAATCGTTAAAACACCCATCAGAGCACGTTTATCTCCACACCCCCTCTCTTTCGGAAAGCCGCCACGCCCTATAAGGGGGAGGAGATCAAAGGACACTCTCATCACCGCAATAAGGGGAAGGGCGGGAGGGACGGGGGAAGTCGAATTTTCCGACGAGCACTCTCAAAAGTGACGCAATGTGCATTCCCAATAGAGGAAATCGCGACCGCCGATAATCCCACTATTGTGCAATCGAGGAGCGGCCGACAGGGGAGAATAATAGAACGCCCCCTCCCATTACGTGCTCGCCTAGGGCATGGATTGGAAACCCGCAGATCGCATGCGGCTCTTTTACGACTTTGGCTGCGAAACTAACTTCTTTTTCCATATAAAGGGACTAGAACTTCAAATCAGCTTGCGACCTCAATTTACTTATAATAATTTTCTGAAATATGAATTGAGTTTTTCTTTTATGACCCGTCTTCATTGCCAGTACTGCGGCGATACCCTGGGTGGATATGCCAAAACGAAAAGGAGTGGCTCTTCTTGCCGATTGCCTATGGGCGTCGCTGAAAGGAGTGCGTGCGTGGCGGCGACTTCAAAAAGCGATCGATGCGCCCACAGCGCCACACAATGCGTATTACGTGAATGAGCGTCATTGCGCGGTATGAATGGCAATGCGCCGCGTTGCATGTGGTAGGGAGCTTATCTTAAACGCTCCGTGTTTTAATCGTTCGCTCCACTCCCGACATGGAGAGAGAGAGAGAGCGAGAGAGAGAGGATCGAACACGATGGCAGCTGTCGCGTGTGGAATTTATGAAGAAAAAAGAGCTCTCGAAAAGGCATGATACATGATAACAGGACTGAAAATGAGCATCGGTTTAAAAGAATCACTGATTTAGAATATGTATTTGACGGAAAAACGATCAATACTAGTAAAAACGCAAAATATTCTATTCATTAAACTCAATAAAACATTTGAAACATATATATTATGTTTGCTATATTTGTATAGGCAAGGGATTGCTAAAACGCCGCGCTTCACCGTTTTCAAGGGATCCGATTCACAGTCTCAAACGATTTTTAGTTTTCTTTAGTTCAAACTGGTGCATAAATAAGAACTACGCGTACTAATTCCAACTTATAATCAGTCAGATGTAAGAAGCGGCAACATTACAGGGGAAAAAATCTTAGGATACCAAATAAAGTTTCGATTATAAAAAAGGCCTCTTTGGATTCGAAACAGATTTCTTGCGGACTTGAAATAGTAAGAGACATTGAGTTATCCTTCACTGCTACGATGAAAGAAACGGAAAGGGGAAATGTATGCAGAAAATCGAACCACGAAATCGTGCTTAATAATTATTTGACTATTTTTTCACAAAACGTATTTTGCATCTAGAAGAGCCTCCACATATCGCGAATTCAATCGCAATTCGCGGAAAATATTTTGACTAATAACCTCCGGTAATGTCAACTTTGGATACAAATTATGACTGTTTTCATGAACTTCGCAACCCTTCCGGTTTCCCCCTCAGCGAATAGAGAATCGTTCCAAATTCGCGCATTATTTTCTTCAAGATCGCTGTTTGATTGCTCGTCGAACCATCTACACGATATCCTGCAAGTCACCTTTTTGGTGGATGGCAGGGAGTACAGTGCAACAAAGGTCCCTAGAGTTCCTACGTTATCTTTTCCTATTATGTTCTCTTATCTCCCTAAGGGAAAAACGATCTTCTATATGCTCCGTTCTACAATCGATCTAGCGAATCTTATCCTCGCTGCCCCGCCTTCCGAGATACGTCGGACTTCTGATAAGACCTACTACCTCGTACTACTATCGTAATAACACAAGATGGTATTTTTTGGGCATAACTTTCTACATCAAGGGTTCCCGACCATGGCGCCCGCGTTGGGAAGTCGTTCTACACGGATAAGATATTAAAAAAAACAACGGATAGGCAGAACCAAACAACCCACTATTAAGGCAAATTATTCATCTTCATCCGACCACGAATAAGTGCCCTTGAAACACAACCAGAGAGAAATAGAGAGCCATTTCTGGTAGGGCTTGACCTAAGAGGATCCTTCCACGGTCAATCCACCGACATATTACGATGACTCCATTTCTGGAGACGTGCCAGGACATTTACAAGGAGAGCGAAGGATAAGGAAGCAGAGGGGGAGATGGGAGAGGAGGGGGGGAGCGGATGGCTAGACGACGCCCTCTCATAACAACTTTCGGTTCGAGCCCAGATAACCGACAGAAATCGAGGAAATATTCGATGCGTCAACAAGTCCCAAGTTCTAATGGCGTCCATAACCTGGGCCAAGGCGGGAGGAAATAGGATTGGGAGAAGGGGAGGTGAGAAGGGTAGGTGAGAAGGGGAGGTGAGAAGGGATGGGAAGAAGGGGAGGGGAGAATGGGAGGGGAGAAGGGGGGGGGAGAAGGGTAGGTGAGAAGGGGAGGGGAGAAGAGGAAGGGAGAGAAGAGGAGGGAAGAGGAGGGGAGGGAATAAGACGGGGGGAAGGGAAGAAGAGAAGGGGAGGGAAGAAGAGAAGGGGAGGGAAGAAGAGAAGGGGAGGGAAGAAGAGAAGGGGAGGGAAGAAGAGAAGGGGAGAGAAGAAGAGAAGGGGAGAGAAGAAGAGAAGGGGAGAGAAGAGGGGAGGAAAGAAGAGGAGAGGAGGGAAGAAGAGGAGAGGAGGGAAGAAGAGGAGGGGAGAGAAGAAGGGGAGGGGAGGGAAGAAGGGGAGGGGAGGGAGGGATGGGAGGGAAGAAGGGGAGGGGAGGGAAGAAGGGGAGGGGAGGGAAGGAGGGGAGGGAAGAAGGGGAGGGGAGGGAAGAAGGGGAGGAGAGGGAAGAAGGGGAGGAGAGGGAAGAAGGGGAGGGGAGGGAAGAAGGGGAGGGGAGGGAAGAAGGGGAGGGAAGGGAAGAAGGGGAGGGGAGGGACGAAGGGGAGGGGACGGCGCCGGTGGAACAGAGGCGCCTGTATGTGGGCCACGAGACGACGGCGCTGTACGGGTCGATAAGGACGTCGGCTGCAGAGAGAAGGAGAGATAGCCAGGGAAAAGGGAAAGAAAGTATAAAGTGAAAACGAACAAAAGAAGAGCGACGTAGGAGGAAGGGGGAAAGAAGGAGAGCACCTCCCGCCCAATGAGTATTGAGTGAGAGGGTCTTCTGCATTACGAAATAAGCAGACTCGGGAGATACGGAGCGTGAAGATAACCCAAGCATAGCTATACAGAAAATTCACCAAGCTTTTTTCCATTTTAATTTAATAAACCGTTGGGTTATATTTAAATGATTACATTAAGCGACTTATAACATTAGACGGAGAGCATTCTTAAACCAGATTGTTTTTTAATTCCGTGTTTGATTACAACCGCTGATTACAATAAGCAGCGATAATTAAGCGGCACCTACTGTATTAAATTAATGGCGTTTCCAACACACACACAGCACTAGATATTTTCTCTTCCTTAAATTATTTAATTTCAGAATTAAAACATGCAAGATGGATCTCACATTTTGAAAGTTGACTCTAAAAGGAAAGGCAGCAAGTGGATAATTTCATAGAGAAGATAAATTTTAGAATAACGCCATTTCGAAAAATGAGCAGGTCTGTAATTACGACAAGTGGAATTTTAGCTGCAACATCTGTACGCAACGTAGGATAACTAACCGATACACAAGTCTTCGACAAAAAATTTACTTGTTCGTTATTAGGCAATAAACTGAATTTAGTCTAAAAATGGGATAAAAGTTTTTTATGCAACATATCTAAAGGAAACCCGAGGGCCTATACAGATGGTTCAGCTTACATTTACCAAGTAACGAAGTACTACTGCATTTTTTATGTATTTATCAAGACGATCCGAAAAAAATACGGAACATAAACATGCAATCGTATCATCCTCGGACATTCATATTCATGGCGGAAATATCATGTTTTTTTTTCTTCGATGGATGGTAAAAACGATTTAAAAGAGTCGACTTCAACTTTCGATAGCTCTCACCGCAATTGACTTGGGAGACAAAAACTAGAAAATATTATTCAAATGCCAACACCGAATACATTTCACATATCATTGTCCAAAACCTTTGAAGCGTGCTAATTAAATAATAACGCTGTCTACTAGGGGGCATTGCTTTTGAGGAAAATATAAAATACTCCGCGGCCACATCGCCATCACAAAAGGGGTGAAAGGGCGAAAGACAGACAAGTAGAGACAGTGGCCGAAAACATCGGAGGGCGTAAAGAACGCACGTGGAAAATATCGTTGGGCGGAAAAGAGGGTAGGGGTGGGGGGCAGGAGAAGTGATATTAAAGGATCCGAACAGAGAAACAGCTGAGCGACCAAGGCCGAAGGTGAGAGCGAAGGGATGAGGCACCGGCGGCGATCACGACGATGAACGGATCATAAATCACTCTGGCGGGGGAGTGAGGGGGGAAGGAGAGGGGAGGGTGGGGGAGGGGTGGGGAAGGGGGAGAGGAAGTAGGGGGAGGGGGAAGGAGGGGGGAAGGAGGGGGGAAGGAGGGGGGAGGAATGGGGGAGGGGGAAGGCTGGGGAAAGGAGGGGGTGAAGGAGGGTGGGAGGAAGGAGGAGAGGGGGAATGAGGGGAGGGGATATTGAAGGGGAAGGAGGAAGGGGTATAGTGGGGGAGGGAGAGATAATGGAGATGGAAAAACACACGGAGAAATTGACCCGTGGGTTCCGTGAGCCGCTAAGCACTCATCCCACCATTCGGGAGACGTCCTTTGAAGATCCATACGAGGGCGAGCGCGCGATGCGAGACACGTCAAAGCATTCGCGAACCACCCTCGAGACCTTTATTACTCAGGGAGATAAGCGACATAAAAACTTCAAACGACACGAAGAGGACACGTAATACCACTTGTCACGAACATTGCACGACGAGATGCGAACATGGAATCTTCGCAAAAATACAACCGAGGAAATAGATAGAACTTACATAAATGGAACTCTTGAGGGATTACACCACATTCGTCGAAAATTTTCCCCGAAATAAGGGAACAAAATTCTTCGATATTAACGATCGGATGAATTTTTAGAATCGACCGGTAATGATAATATCAGGCTCTCCTGATGGCGTAGCGGTGTGGTTAGAGCTTTACACGCAGCAGTCCAAGGTTCGAATCCGACAGAGGTCGGATTTTTCAACCTTGAATCGCCTCTGCTTATGTGGTTTGAGGAGACCGCGCAAGTCAGCGCTCCGTCCTTCGAAAGAGACGTTAAGCAGTTGGCCCCCTTGGTGCTCTTCGTAAAGATTAGGCTAGGCTAGGTTTCCCTCCTCCCATCTGTGTGTGTTCGGTACGGAAGCAGTTATGGCTATAATAATGCAAGAGGTTGATTAGCCAAAAATACACACAAACTCTAATGCGGAGAGCACGAATTTTAGCATCTGAAAAAAACACTGCGATTCCGGCCGACACTATGAGGACGATGTCACGCTAATATGTAAATGATGAAAACAGATGAAAACTATTTTTTGAGAGACGACCTCGCCCAAAATAACAGCTTCGGAAAGACGATCGGGATGTACTCACCGATCGAGGACGGCGGCGGCCGAGGAGTCTCCAGCGGGGGCGAGGCGGTCGAGAGGGGGAGCTAGACGCCTGTGGAGAAGAAGTTGTTGCGGCCCGAGAGGCGGCGCCTTGCATCCGACCTTAGTGGTGAGAGGGGGAGCGGCAGGGTGGCGGCGAGAGAGCAGAGAAGGCGGCTGCGGAGGACGGCGATGCAGCGTCTGCGCCGTGGCCAGCACCCGCTTGGGTGCGGGGGGTCCTCTGCCCGCCCGCATTCTCGCCTCGGGGACCTGCGCACGAGAAAAGGCTGTGGTGAGCATCACGTCGCACAAGAGCACGATGTACAGGCGCGGCAATATGACCTATTTACCCGATTACAAGGCGATGTTTTTTATCTAAAATCCCTCGATTTACACTGTGGATGCGTTCTCGAAAATCACCGTGCAAATCGAAACTAACATTTCACGTAAAATTGTGGGTTAGGTTCCTATTTATTTTAAAATAAAGCATACATATTTTGGAAATTTGATTAATAAGTATATATTTATCAGAAATTTGAATTCGGATGCAATAATAATATAAGCATTATATAAATGAACCTTCACATTAAATAAAAAATAAATTCATAAAATAAAATTGAACTCGGAAGTAATGATAGATTAAACATTAGAGAAAATAACACACATCAACCTAAACAAAAACTTCATACAATCTGAGAAATCCAAAATTGAAGGAATAAAAAAGTTTTTTAACAATCAATTATAAAATTGAAACGACTAATAACTTCGATAAATTTCTCCTCAATCGCTGTCATCTTCAGTGCCATAAACAAATTAACAACCAACACAGATCCAGCGTAAATATAGAAATGGTCGCGTTTTCTCGACTACGTAAAACCGAAACCGTTTGCATTAAGTCCGTGTAAATGGAGGGATGGGTTCATAAGCCGAAAAACTCATATTCGCCTTATAATCGCGACCAAAGATACCTTCTATTCCTCCTCTCACCCTCACTAACATTCAATTCGGCGACGGACAATTCGGCGTCGGGACGATTCTGTGCCGGGACAATTCGGCGTCGGGACGATTCGACGCCTGGAGGAAAAAGCAACAACTTTTAGTTGGGTTGAGTGGTTGATGGTTGGATTCGTTCTGTTTCTTCCCCCCGAGTTGGGTTGAGATTGGGTGTTGGATTCTATTTCCTCCCTCCGGGTTGGGTTGAGCGGTTGATGGTTGGATTCGTTGGGTTGAGTGGTTGGGGGTGGGATTCGTCTTGCTAGCGCCGAAATGTCCCGTCGCCGAATCGGTCGCGCCGAACTGCCCTATACCCATCTATTCCACCCTTAGAATACGCTTATGGCGCGCGCAAATGCCAAATTTCTCCCGCATTAGAGCCAGCACTTACGCCTTCGTCCCATATTAAACGACTTGATGAAATAAAACTAATACCTAATTTAATTTAGATCACTGGAAGCCAATAAATGTATGTACATGTTTTATTGTAATTATTCGTTAATCTTGTCGCATGATTATATTCACACTGGAAATTAAAAGTAACTGATCAGGTATTTTGAAATAAAAATTTAGTATTTATACCCCAAAATATATTTTTCCACGAGGCTTCTGTCATAGAGGGTCGCCTTATATTCAAGACCGCCCTTTAATCGGGCAAATACGGTAATTAGGAGCGGCTCTTTCGGCGACTCGGTAAGTATCTCCGAAAGTGGAAAACGCTAATAAAGATTAAATAAAAGTATTTAAAGCTATAATTTGAATACATTTAAGAGAAACACATATTAATTAGTTGCTTTAATACCAAATTATTAATTATGCGTTCTTTGCACGAAGGGAAAGCATCGAGTGGAGGTCGTTTCCGTCCGTCCGCATGTTTCAACTCGGGAACCGCTGGACGTACTTCGATGAAATTTGGTATTTGGGAGTTTTGTTAAAATTTGGACAACAATTAAGACCATGCATTTTACAACGCAAGAATCTCGTTAAATACTCATCTGAGAGAAAAATATTGAGGACAAAAGTTAAAAAAAAATAATTAAATTCGCATTTTTTGTCAAATAATTTTGCCCATAAAACGTAAGGTTTACGATAAACTTAAATAAAAGGAAATTAACCTATTTACGTAATTATACGATTTTCGATCTTCTTTTGCTCATTCCAAAAAAATATATTTATTACAAATTTTACAACTCGGAAACCGCCGGATATATTTTAATGAAATTTGGTATTGGGGAGTTTTACCAAAATTTATCGGCCGATTCCAATTTTGGTTAATATCGGACTACAATAACGACCACTTTACATGAAGATCTTCATGTAGCTTACAATGTACTCCTGTTTCAACTCGAGAGCCGCTGAACGTATTTTGATGAAATTTGGTATTGGGAAGTTTTACTAAAATTGGTCGACCGATTCTAATTTTCGTTAAAATCGGATGATAATAACGACCACTTTACATTAGCACCTACATGTATTTTACAACGTGCCCCTTTTTCAATTCGGGAACCGCTGGACATATTTTAATGAAATTTGGTATTGGGGAGTTTTACTAAAATTTGTCGGCCACCATTCCCTCTACTGCCTTGATTATTGCCTAGAACTTCAGATTGAGCTAGTATGTCTACCACCTCACAACACCCACGTTTTGCAGCCTCTTGACAGGACTATGTTTAAACCTCTAAAAGCATTTTACCACCAAGAGGCCACTTCCTTTGTTCACGGTAATCCAACAAGTTAAATAACAAAATTTGCATTTGGTGTAATTTTTAATAGGACCTGGAGTGCCACCGTAGGGAATCCAGTAAAAGGATTTGAATGCACCGGAATTGATCCTTTCAACTCAAACAAGATTCCTGAACACAAATTCCTGCCATCACGACTTTTTCCGACTGTGAATATTCCGATGTAACCCCTATTCTTTCCAATGAACCTCCTGAACCCTCGAGCGCAAATCCCGGACAGTCAATCCTCGATCATCAAATGCAAATAGCCGACCATCAAATTCATCTGACGGTCCATCAAATGCAACTATAGATTCATCAAACGAAATGCCTCTTCCCCTAAACCAAAATGCTGAATTAAATAACTCTCATCCTAAAACTAATCAAGTTCTCACAAAACCATTATGTTCTGGAACAAACTTTTCAGTTGTTTTACCAAACTCTTGTTTTGCCTACTGCTACCAAAGTTAATCCAAAGAAAAAAGCAAACAAAGCAAAGCGTTCTGCCTGTCATCTGACATCTCCTGAAAACATTGAAAACACAAGAGTAAAGATAAAGTTATATTTGGAGAAAGGAACAAAGATTTTAAAAATTAGAAATAAATCAAAAGATATAGTGACCGCCAAGAAAAGTAAGAAAACGTGGGCGAAGAAAACCAATGGACTTAAGCAGTTCAAGTGAAGAATTTTCATACAAATCACCGGAAGATGAAGATGTACCGTGTGGTTTCTGCGTAATCAAGTATTTTGATAAGAAATCTCTCACAAAAGGTGACTGGATAAGCTGCGAAATGTGCAAAACTTGGTACCACGAGCTGTGTGTAAGGGCTTCTGGACATAAACGATTTAAGTGTGGAAAATGTGATTATCCGTAATTAATACGACTGACTATGGTCAGTAAATATAATGCGTTGTTTATATATAGTTTTTAACTTTTATAAGACTAATTTTCAGTGCTTTCTTACAAGAAAATATGCGATCCAAATAGCCCCACAATATTTGTAAAACTAATGTTTGACATTATTGTGTATTTTAAAGTAAACATATGTTTAAAACTTAGCATTATTTTTTTAAAATACAAAACACCATAATGCAATGAAAAATAATTACAGTATTCTAAAAAAATACCACCTGTAATTCGTGATTAAATTTGAAACGATCCCAATAGCCCCGCCCTACCCTATTGGGGAGTTTTACTAAAATATGTCGACCTCAAAGAACGCATTTGGAAACTGTACTTCGACAAGGAATACACCTTTCCGTACTTGTTATATTTGTATTGTATTTTTGCCAAGTATACATACTGTTAAATTTATTTTTATTGTAATACTGAAACGCTTTTAGGAAAATTTTCATTTCAAACACTGCTTTTATAACTTAAAATGGGTTTTGTACATTTGTGCAGTATATATTGACTGTAAAATATTCAATAGGAAAAATTGTAAGAGTTTAAATTGATAAACAAATACGTATATTATCATTATAAATAGCTGCTTCTCACGTATAAGTATAATAGCATATATCATATAAAACTTAAGGTACTTCCAGAAGTGCTAGAGCTGAAGTTTGGAAGGAAGATTGGGTACAGCCTCTAGGAAATATCCGAAATTCCAGAGAAGTTATATTTAAGGGGTATTTTTGACTCCAATGTCCAATTATAATAAGAAAAGCATTGAAAACGACGCAGGGCTTTTTTAAATTATTTAAAATTAAGACATAAACCCTACTGTGGATGAAAGAATCAAGTTTATTTTTCTTGAAGGCAAAAATTCAAATCTATGCTGAGTTTGCGCAAAAATTTGATTTTATTCGTAAAATTATGACGAATTTTTCCGTTTTCAACAATGAAATATTAACTACCATAGCAACGACTCCAATGTCTTTCAATGAGAATTAATATTACATACTTGAAGAGCATTTATTTAATGCTTAGATTGCATTATAATGCATTTAATTTCAGCCAACGACCGAACAACATATACATATGATGGTATCCGGAAAGTTCAAAAAATGAAACATCGTATTTATTAAATCCGCTATAGTTGGATTATTTGTCCTTATATTCTTCTGACGGCGCCGAGTCTGCACACGCATTTTTACTACAGCCTTTGTTAACAACATGATCAATACAAGGCGATAAATTTCCCATGGCGATGAATTTCCCATGGCGGTGAATTGCTGGCGGTGAATTTTCCCAGACGATGAATTTTCCGTGGCGATGAATTGCTGGCGGTGAATTTTCCTAGACCCACATATGATGACGTGATAATTTTAAATGAATTTTTTTATCCGGACACGTACTAAAAGGTATGGATGATGACGCCATAAACATAACACACAAAATATTCTAAGTTTTACATAAATTTTAGTGTAACATAAAGGCTATTGCCTTAATGATGATTATAGTCATTGCTTAAAAAGGGCGATCTGAGACATGAAACTTGAAATTCGAAAACTTGGACACGAGCCGATTGCCAGAGAATTTAGAAATTCCGGATAGATGCATTAATTTCGCAGAAAATAAAAGCTATTATCTTATTTAAATGGGCTCTGTGTAGTTCAATGCTGACGCGTTGGTTTGTTTACGAGTTTAGATCTTGGTGTATGGTGATTTTTTAAGCGCTTGCAGTATGCAAGCACCGAAAGCTCGTATAATTAATTTATAAATATTTAACAATCGGAAAATCTACAGGGTGTTCCTAAATTATACCGACAAAACGATATGGTTTGTACCGCGGCATGCCCGATGAGCGAAATATCGTACCTAAGTGCCCGGTGTTAAGGCTATCATTGTGCTTGGCACGCCATCTGTGATGCGCTTCCTCGGTGCACGGTGAAATGTTTTGCGCACTCTGTTTACATAGTATTGCTTGCAGGCACGAGCGTACGGATTGCGGACGGTGCATTAGGCGGCACGTGTGTTTGGCGAGTTAGAAGAAAAGAAATTGGAAGTTCGGGACGTAACAGCATGTTTTATTAATCCACAATTACCGTATTGAGTATGGGACAAGATACATTAAAGGAGGTGCTCGAACTGAACAATGATTGCTTTGTTCGTTCTAAAATTCCCGCCGTGTTGCGGATTGAATCACAAGCAGCCTAGGTGCAAGGGAAAAGGTCCCCCTCTTGAAAGACAGCATTTTCATACACGAGGCTCTTGATGTGACCCAAACAAAAAAATTCAGAGGATTGAGATCCGGAGAGCGAGCTGCCCAATGGAATGGAATTAACACCCGGCGCTTAGGTACGAGATTTCTCACCTCGTAGCTCGAATAGGAAACTGCTCCGGACACTGGGACCGGGTGTTTTGCACATCGGGCATGCCGTCCTACAACCCCTAACATTTTGTCGGTATAATTTAGGAACACCCTGTATACTAAAATCGAAAATTTTATCAGCACCCTCAGTCCTTAGGCGCAAGTATGCAATATTATTCGTTTTTAAATTTCTTGGGCAGAGAGATGTACTGCTGAAACGAATGTGAAATTGTGACTGAAAAAATATTTATTCTGATCCAAACGGCATGCAAAACACTAAAGTAATCCGCATTTAATCCCGACAGTTGTCATTGCAACGTAACGCCTTATGGATTGCATTTTGGCGATCCTTTTATTTTCAAACGGAATGCATTTAATTATTTCGGAAAAAGAGGCGAAAATGAGTCAAGTGAACAGCCTGTAACCGAATCAAGTTTCTGACACGCCAACAACAAAGACAAAGGTGACAATAAAACAATCATCTAACCGGCTTGACTTTAATCACGATAGCAATGAAATGTTAAGATATTTAAAAATATGGTTTTTGTCATGAAACTTCGTATTTTTAGGCGAGCTGCGTTATTCCACGAGATAAACTTATAAAATAGCAATGATTTTTAATTTCTTCTCCGTAAAATATCACTCACTACATACAGGTAGCGGTGTCGATAACCAATCAGATAAAAACGCGCGTCACGGCAAAACTTGGCCAAGTAAATGCTTCAATGAAATGCTTAAATATGCAAGTTGGCTTTCCATACATCGTTGCGTTTAAAGAAAGCCAACGCAGGAAAAAATCTCGTTACTACGTATACCGTTATCCCGAAAATAGCAACTATGTACTTTGTTGGGAAATATAATAAAACTTCATTTAAATAAATGATTCGTTTTTATGACATTTAGCAATATTCGTCATAAGGAATTTCCGGTACAAAGAAATGATTTACGTATATCTCAGAAGATCGCTATAAAGGGATTTTAATGCACAACACATGCATAGATACATAACCTTCCTATCACAGGCATATTACTTTTGTAACGGCAGAACTTAAAGGTTCAACTTTCAGGCAATCAAAAAAATCGAATCGTACTCTTTGTCCTAAATTGCTAAAATGTTAAAGGGAAGAACTAATCAATCAATCTGTCATCGAGTGTTACGAAACGAATTTCCTTTTAAGATCATAGGAACTACACGCCAGAAAGATCGTTTTGGACGAGATAAAAAAACGAAAAGATGATGACCCACCTAAGAGAAACGATGCAAACGATTTCGAAGAGAACAAATTAAATCTCGAAGAGCCAGAATCCTTGAAATAAATCGGCGAAGCCGAAGAAGTAAGAACATGTGCTAACGGTGAAAGGGAATACGATTCAAGGACTTGCGATTTCAATGATAAATCTACTTTGGCTAACTCTTGAACGGGAACTCATTCTGATAAAAAGTTTTCGAAAGGGATGAGAGAGTTAATACTTGGAGCGTAGCAGGAGCTCTCGAAAGCGATCGATCTAGTCAAATTAATTCAGCGACAGCGCAACCGAATCGGATGCCATCCGCATTGTCGCCAACATAATGGCCGCGTTCGATATAATTTTTCACCTTTATGTAGATATGGTTTTGTGTCCGCTTCACCTTAGCACTGGGATCTCTTATCGGTGATCTAAGATAATAGGTTTACCGCCGCAAAGGCTGGCTCGCGTAATCATTTGTTCGGCTAAAATTCAAAAAGGTTACACTCAGGTGGTTGTGAAATAGGGAGTGTTCGACCACCTATTCATGAGAGTCGATGTATGGTAATTATGCGGGTCGGGCCTTCAAAATATTTTAATATCCTCAATCTGCACGAATCCTACACAAGTGGTTAGGCACCTTTTCTAAGCGCGGATGTCATGCTAATTATACTTTAAACGGACATTCCGTATGTTAGGGATTAAAAAACCAACTTCAGTTTAAAAGATAGTACTTATCCAACATCTTTCAGGCAAGTATTTAAATGACTAAATGCCATTTAAAACTTGGCTATATATTAATTTTAATAAGATTAAATATATTATTACTACCTAATATTTTTATTTTGTATGTAAATATTAAACAAAAATATTTTTACGACTTTCACAAAATGTCAAGAAACACCGAGTGATGATGCCACTTCACATGACGCGTGTTCTAATCTGTTTTTAAACGAATGAGAACAAGCATAACACACGTACGCGCATAAAAATTCCGCTAATGCTTCGACTAAAAGGATCGGATTTCAACCTGCGCAATTGAAGGACTTAAATCGCTAAGAAACCAATGTTAGGTTCTTTTCTTTCTCTCTCGACCAGGTCGGTTGTCATTAAAGAATGCGCGATGTCACCTGCACCGAGCTGTGGCCATTAAGCGCTCGGAAGCATCGCAGCTTCTTGGTGTACACGCCTGCTTTGCGTCACCACCATTCACGCCGTGCGACTTTCTATCGCGAACACGAGAGCTCTTGAAAATAACTACAGTCGGCAGGAATGCGATATGCTGAAAACTTACATTAACTCGGCCAAAAGTAGCCGTGGAATTCCCGCAACGCTTTCGTAAAGAGACTTTCTTGCTTTGCCTAGATAGACTATTAAAAACAAATGGTGGCGACGTCACTAGTATTACGCAGCTCCGAATATCTGCTTTTATATAAAAAATATAATTTTTAATAAAAATTAAAACTATGAAATGACCTTCAAACAGTATGGCCCATTCCGTTACTTTAATTTTTTCTTTGGGATTAATTCAGCTCGACGCACATTTTAAAGACGCTAAATAAACAGGTTTTCCTTTCGGTTTCCTACTTTTTCCTAAACTTCGATTAAGAGCTCCCTCGTGTATATATAAATTCATAAGTCACTTTCATAAAGAGCAGAAACCACAATAAAATCTTATAAAAATCGCTCGCCATATATTTTACTGTTGAGGATCTATTTGACCTATTTGAGAGATGACGGATAACAAAGGGCCCGCGAAATGTATAGTCTATAATGAGGGCAGTGTACTATCGTACTAGTAATCGTAGACCTCCACCTTACGTGATAAACTACGACACGATAAAAAATACACCGAATTTCGCGGAACTCATCTCGTCCGCACTCACCGCTATAACCAATACCATCCAGGATCCTTATCTTCGACGGCCTATTCATTTCCAGCCGATCACGTGGTTCGCTTCCTCAACCGCTTCCGGAACACACGCGCGAACAAACCTTTACGGGAGCATAGCGCACAACACACACTACACGATGGGGTAAACAGAACTCCTCCTCCCCCCCTCCACGCCTCATCCCACCGATTATCACTCTTCCGACGTCACGCGAACGCACCACGAGGGTCGACTTCAAAAGCGTAACTTCCTTCGAACGGAGAGCAGGAAATGCGAAAAGAAAACTATTCTTCTTTAGAAAAACACTGAGCGTGACCCTTTTTCGCCTCGCGGTAAGAGAAAAGGAAGGAAAAAGCGCTCTCCGTTCGCTGTCACGGCGTCGAGAGAACCTCCTCCGGCATCCGAACCCCACTCTCGAGCAGAGAGAGCGTCATCGGCTGGAAGGATCGGCGACACACTGCCATTTCACACCCGAGGTCGCGCCCATACACGAAACGGAGGGAGGAAATAAAAGACTAAAAAAGGGAGATAGTTTAAGGGAAGGAGAGAGAGAGAGAAGGAGGAGGGGAGAGACTGGAAGAAAAAACGCGGCCGGCGGAATACATGCGGGATTCGAG
This sequence comes from Tanypteryx hageni, assembly GCA_028673005.1. Taxonomy (NCBI): domain Eukaryota; kingdom Metazoa; phylum Arthropoda; class Insecta; order Odonata; family Petaluridae; genus Tanypteryx; species Tanypteryx hageni. The sequence goes on from CM054117.1 coordinate 14,793,959, forward strand.
GGAAGTGAACCGATAAAAAGAGGCGGTAGTGGAAGGGCGTGGAGAGAAAGGTGGATGTGATGGAGGGGGAAGGAGGTAAGGAGGGAGGGAGAGGGGAGGAGGGAGAGCTCCGAGAGGCACGTGTGAAGCGAGGGAAAAGAGAGGTAGGGCGTGGAGGCAGCGGAGGGAGAAGGGAAAGTGAAGGGCGCTACCAGAGTAGATGATGGGAGGATGTCAGAGACGGAGGGAGTGGATGGCGGGGAGGGGGAAGGAAAGTGGGAGGAGGGGGAAGGAAAGTGGGAGGAGGGGGAAGGAAGGAGGGGGAGGAGGGCTGGATACGAAATGAGGCGCGCGAGGCAACCCTGGACAAATTGGATGTATAGGAGAGGGATTTCGGTTTGGGATGGCCCTGGGGGCAGCCATGCCCGATGAGTGCTTAAAATTTATTTTATCTGAAATGTTCCGACAACGGCGCGAATCTGTTGCCGCGACTCCTCAAAAATAAAGCTCCCTCAAAAACGGGCGGGTTGTTTTTTTTTCTGTTCCACGAGCGAAATTCCCTAATTTCGGCGATTAGGAAACGCCACCGTTTGGCAAAGATTTGCGCATAATGTTGATGTTCGGAATAATTTTACTCGCCGTGAAAGCTTTTTTGGACGAATTTCCTGTTTCGCGCCCAATTTTCACATTATGCGTGGCATGCGCCCGGCAAGAACACGATAACAGCTGCGATAATTTATTTTCGCTTCGGCGAGTCTGGGCTTATTAGGTATGAAGGATTGGATATCGAGGAGGGAAAGACGTCCGGCGGGACGACGAATACAAATTTATAGTTGCTCATACTGAAATAAAATGAATCGACTTTTAGAATTGTAGTTTATTTATAAAAGTATTTTAGTATCACCAACAAACTCCTTAATTAGAAATTATTATTTCTCCGAGTTCGTTAATCTAAAAGTGAAACGATTATTTAATTTAGAAATATCTTCATGAATATCTTTGTTCTAAAAAGGAAGTCCAGCCAGACAAAAATTTAAAAAATGGGGTTCTGAAAGCGGATTCGTTATAATTGAATTCGCTGTGATTATTTTTTATGATAAATCGAACAAAATAATCAACGCTTTTACTTATAAAAGCAAAATTCCAGACATTCACCTTTTCAGTGTGCGTTTTGATAAAATTTAAAGAATAAAAACGTAAAAGGTAATAACTAATTGAATACATTTTAAGGACGCGTTGGATTTTTTTCTCGGAAAATATAAATTACTCAAACTTTTGACACCTCCACGGCCAGGAGAAGAATGAGGGTAATATTCTGACTGCTTACGACAGCCTTAACGATTTAGGCAAATGAGCTAACTTTAACTGAGTATAGAGCAGAACTATGGGGACTGAAAACGTTCAATGCCTTCTTGTTCGTTTTTAATAAAACAATTGCGCAAAATTTGAACGAGTATATCATTGTTCACGCCTTTCCAAATAACTTATCAGTGTTGTAAGGATGTAAGGGAACTAACTATTTCATTAAAAAAGAAACAAAACATATATCAGCCAGCCGAGGAAAATAAATCAGAATCTCAGATTATGGAAATCAACGGAAAAAAACTGTAAGCAAATGAAATAAATCTCTAGATACAATTCGAATAGCTAAATTATCTGGTAAATTCGCTCAAAATACCTTCTACAATGAAATTCTGGTCGTTCGACTACAAACAATCACAGCAGTAATATATATGTTAGAGAATATATACAATAAATGAATTGCAGTAGAAAATTAGCGACGACAGTCAACACAATTTCTTTGGCTACAATGTTTTTCAAATAATAAAAAAATCGAAGTAAAAGAAAATGACAAATAACCGTGGAGATTTTCACCCGGGCCAACCAACGCATTTAGAAGGAATAACTGACGAGAAAAACTCGCAACGATCCAGTCTCCTCACGACAGGATTCGTCGCGGATCGATTTAACGATTTCATGGCGATCAACCGCTAGACGGGAAATATGCGAGAACTATTTTCTTCTCTAAATATGGAAGTCCGTGGGAGGATCAAATTTGTATCATCTTTATGTCCATCGGTGGATGGAGGGGAGGGTGAAATGGAGAGGGAGGGGGGGAATTGAGATGGAGGGGGAAACTGAGAGGGAGAATTGAGAGGGAGGGGGAGAATTGAGAGGGAGGGGGAGAATTGAGAGGGATGGGGAGAATTGAGAGGGAGGGGGAGAATTGAGAGGGAGGGGGAGAATTGAGAGGGAGGGGGAGAATTGAGAGGGAGGGGGAGAATTGAGAGGGAGGGGGAGAATTGAGAGGGAGGGGGAGAATTGAGAGGGAGGGGGAGAATTGAGAGGGAGGGGGAGAATTGAGAGGGAGGGGGGAATTGAGACGGAGGGGGAAATGGAGAGGGAGGGGGGGAATTGAGATGGAGGGGGAAATTGAGAGGGAGGGGGAGAATTGAGAGGGAGGGGGAGAATTGAGAGGGATGGGGAGAATTGAGAGGGATGGGGAGAATTGAGAGGGATGGGGAGAATTGAGAGGGAGGGGGAAATGGAGAGGGAGGGGGAGAATTGAGAGGGAGGGGGAGAATTGAGACGGAGGGGGAAATGGAGAGGGAGGGGGAGAATTTAGATGTAGGGGGAAATGGAGAGGGAGAATGGGGAAGGGGAGAGGCAGGCGAACGGGGTCGATGGGACGGGGAGAGGAATCCAGGAAATCTCGCGGAGGAGGCTGGGGCGGGTGTGGGGCGGATGCTATGCGGAGGCTGTGGCCGCGGAAACAGACGAGGAGCGCCCCCTCCTCTCTATAGTGCCGGCCCACACATGCTCGACCTCGTGACGTCCCATTACGTCACGACATGAAAAAAGGGACGCTCCTTCCTCAGTGCTAACGGAGGGCTCAGGACGAGTGGCAGACACGAATAATAAGAAAAGGAGATATAGGGACAATCTTTCACTAGCTTAAGAAGGGAGAAGGAGCGATCTTGAACCGAAGAAGGGGTGATTGACGGAGAGGGGTGGCGGGGAAGGAGTAGTGGGGTGGCGGGGGAGGAGTAGTGGGGTGGCGGGGGAGGAGTAGTGGGGTGGCGGGGGAGGAGTAGTGGGGTGGCGGGGGAGGAGTAGTGGGGTGGCGGGGGAGGGGTAGTGGGGTGGCGGGGGAGGAGTAGTGGCGGAGGAAGAGGGGAGGTGAGGCGTGAGAAGTGGGCGGATGGCGAGACTTGGTAAGGTTTCCGAGGAGTGGGGCGGGGGTCTTTATTTGGCGGGGTAACGATTCCAGGAGAAGCCATCTCTTCACGCCTCACCTGAAAATAATTGACAGGTGAAATGCACGTATGAGGTCGGTAAAGGGTATTGTTACGAACGAGCGGAAAATTTGTTAAGGGCAGGAAAGAAATAACGAACGAATTTGTCCCTCGCCTTGTTTTTGTTCCGGGAGGGAGCGAGGCGAAGAAACTTAAAGTGCAACGACTGCACAACTATCGACGTAGACCAAATGGGCAGAAATATCAAAACCCGTGTTATAAAACTCATTTATTCGTTCCAGAAAGGCTCCAACGCCTCACGATTCGCCAGACCTCTTGAAAATATACGTTTCGAATTTCACCCTCTAAATCAGTGTTTCTCAAACGGTGTTCCGCGGAACACTAGTGTACCCCGGCATTGCATAGTGTTCTGCGAAATATTCCACCGAAAATATTTTTTCTATAAATTTAGATTTCCTAATGAATTTAAAAATATAAAGTATTTTAATTTTGCTCTCACACCGTAAGTCCATCTATCGGTGAAGCAGAAAGTAGGAGGTTACAACTTCTAACCTGCTGCTGTACGCATGCGCGTTCCCACAGTCATGGTAAATATATATGCGTAAGTATGTATACAGGTTTTCCGCCAAATTTATCTTCATTCCAAAGTGTTCCGCCACTCAAAAAAATTGAAAACACTGTCCTAAATACTTAACCTTGAGAACAAATGATACAGGCTTAACGTTCTTCTGGGCAATTGGAGATTATTCATCTTTCTCAGAACGGTAAACACGAATTACTAAACGAGCGCCCTATTCCCGCCCACTGCTTGGGTCACTTTGTGTCCTTCCGCTCGGCGATTCCTAACTGCCCCCTCGCCTCTAATTCTCACTTCACTATACCTCACCCTCCCTTTCCTTCCTTCCCCTATATTCTCCAAATGCTTGTTCGCCTGGTGATGGTGCTAAGCGCAGACACCTGGGTCACATAAATGTGTTATTTTATGAGGAATAAAACCCAAGATTTTTCGGCGAAAATTTAGTTTTCATTCCTTTATAATGGAATTCCACCAAGTGAAGGTAAGCTTAGTAATTTATATTAAGATTAAAGTGACTTCAAATAATAATGCTTATTTTTTCAAAAGGTTGCACATTTGATAACTATATTATCTTCAGTTATTCTACGAAGTAAATTTAAAGCATTTCCTGTAAATTTATGCATTTATTTATTTTTAAATAGCTCATTATGCACACAATAAAAGACCGTAGACGGCTGTTTATGAGCTACTTCGAATAATAAATAAATGAACAGCACTTTGCGGTGCCTTTTACAAGGATAACAAATACAAACACATACGACCACGCCCTCATCAAGATTCGAACCAGCGACCTTTGAATTGGAATGCTAGACACGGTTAGCCATCCATCTACAAAGACCGGTAATCTAATAATTTGCTTTGTATTTCATATAAAGACATTTTCTGAAGGTTTAAATAATGCCAATTATGTAATTATGCTTGTAGGTAAATCATTTTCAAAATTTTAATTCACTAAAAATGTTTCAATGAATCTATTCTATCAATTCATTTGGTTAATGACCATAACACGCAACTAGGGAAGCAAAGAAACTTCTTAAAGAATAAAAAAGATTTTACTAAGCAGTTATCACAGAAAATTGATAGACCTAAACGACGGTAGTTTGAAATGAAATAATTATTCTTAAAAGGTTTTTATTTTTTATTAGCAAAATTAAATTTATTCGTAATTTTTCTTTAAACAATCCCAGTGTAAAGGAAATTGATGTGCTCTATTCAAAGTTCTGATGAAATTTATCGTCAAGTCCAGAGATTGGTGTTATTTTAGATAAATTATTAAAAGTTAATTGGAAAATTAAATCGTACCAGAGACGAAAAATTAAAATATTTACGATACAATACTTGAGAACAACCGTAAAACATAATATCTAGGTTCGTTTTTTCCTGAGAAAATCAACCACACATGTGACAACTGCTAGGGACATTTTGGTGAATCTTTTGCACACACCGGGAGACAACTTTTAATTTTAAAATTAAAACTATGAAGATAAAATAAGACTGCCAGACCTTTTCCAAAAATGTTAAATTAAGCCTATTAAATAAAGCAGTGTTTCTCAACCTTTTTTTGTTTGCGTCACCCCATTTCAGTTCTGCGTCACCCCGTTTACTGTTTCATTTCCTTCAAGTCATCTTCAAAGATAAATTAGGCTTTATCTACAACATAAAGATCAACGTTTATACATTCAAAGAAGCAGAGGCAGGTATTATTCTGGTTTAATTTATTTTTATAAGCCATAATATGATACATTGAATTTATCAAATATTTGCGTCACCCTTCAATAACTCTCGCGTCACCCTGGGGTGTGATGTCACCCCGGTTGAGAAACACTGAAATAAAGGCTCAGGATTCAGTTATCAAGTACGCTGAGAAAACCACCGCGTCACGGATAACCTAGGGAGAGGAGAATTTAGGGGCAATCATAAAAGTATTACCCGGCGAAATACTTCGCTCTCCGGTTAGTAATCCGCCTAGTAATATTCGGGTTTAGAACATTTCCGAGACTAACCTTAGAAATCAAAGTTCAACTGTTTTTGCAAATTAACATACAATCAGCGCCAAAATTCTTTCGACAGATTTAAGCATACATATTTTCGCTTACCCACCGTAACGTGATGTCTCAAACTTGGCTCACCTGTGACCAACTCGGTTAGAATACAAATTACCGTGACTTGCCTAATCTTTCTTTTCATGCTATATTTCCTAATCCAAAATGGATATACAATTTTAATTTTCAATATCATTTCATGCACAATAAATGATTATTGTTCCATCCGGAGATTATGACCTAGTCCAACTGCTGAGCCGAGAACATTAGTTTGAGATTCTATGTTCTACAGCAGTGGCTTTTCAACTTTTAATTGTCGCGGACACCTTGAATATCATGCGGCTCCCTAAGAATTTAAAATAGTACGAATAATAAAGTTTATTATAAATTTCTTCATTTTATGTAACTATTAATAATTTATCACGTATTTCCAAAAATTTCCTGAAATATTTTTATTATTCGTGAAAATTTTACTTTTGGTATTTCACCTTACATCCAAAATAATTTTTCGGTCCCTAGTTTGAGAAAAACTGTTTTACAGTGTCCTTGTACCATTGAAGATAAGAAAGCGATTTCATTCTCCGCTACATAAATATGCGTGAGGCTCTAATATTTGAGCTTATAAAACAATACTCTTTGATTTCCTGATTTATCACGAGAGAGATATAAACACACGAGCGATATCACAAAAGAAAGTCTTACGCTCTAGAAGAAGACCTTTGTTAATCCATTCCATTTCAAGTTTTCAAGAGTGCCTATATTAACTCTTTTCCTCGCAAGGTATAGCTTTATAAACAACACTAGATGAATTATCCCGTTCAAAACGGGATTTGTAATCAAACGATATAAAAAACAAATTCGACCATTTAATTATAAAATTATGGTATAGCAATCCTACCAAACTTGGTTGAACTGGCTGAAGAAACGGCTGAGATATTGAGCGTTACGGACAGAATGACCAAGTGACGAAGAGAACAAGGGTTTTATTATATTCTGATTATAGCGTCTCTTAAACCTGTCAAACTAGTCGATGAATTCGGTGAAATTAATTGTCTACGGCTAGCCGTCTCTTTCGAGCAAGGATCACTAACGGCAGCGTTACTAGCACGTGTGCCTCCTTGGACCAAGCCGAAAGGACCGTCTCCAGCTCTCTAAGTGGCGAATATTTAGAATTTCCTTTGTTTAGAGCAGGGATCACCCAACTTTTTACTGAAAGGGCCACATGAGGTTTCTTGATCCACTGTGCGGGCCACATACGGCATTTCAAATGACTGATCGGGCAGTGTGAAAATTTCAAAGAGCAAATTTGCAATTTTTTTCGATTCTGAAATACGTAATTCGCTTATATCAAAAGTAGATTTCATCCCAGCACTCGGAAAATGTCGTTTAGATATCATAAATGATATCTAATGATTACTCTTGCTGATCAAGCGGGCCGTATCAAATCACTTAAATCAGCATGTGGCCCGCGGGCCGTAGTTTGGAGACCCCTGGTTTAGAGAAATATCCACAATGCATATTTTCTATTTCCTGGCGATTCTTCACGATAGTGTTTAACGTCGATAAAGGTCGCCCTAAAGGGCTAATTGAACACGTGTTCCCATATTCGAGTCAAACTGCGCAAAAATATCAATATTCTCACTTGTGGTAAATGCTTTTGCGTTTTTTCGCGCTGTTGTTCATATCGTGGGCTTATTGAGTAAATTTATAAGAACTACACGTAATATATAAGCGCCATGGGCAGATTATTTCAATTCGTGATTACGTGCAGCAAACGAAGAAACACCATCATGCTACAGCAGGAACGCATCCAGAAACTTCCCGGGGGATCGTCTTCCTTCCTCTTGAATCCGCCTCTGCCGACGATCCTTTCTTTGAAAATCTCGTCCTCTATGAGAATCTCTTTTTCCCTTGCCATGCAGCACAGTGCACCTCAACTTGGGTTCCGCGTAAGAGTTCCAGAGGTTCCGCGAAAATGTGTATATGTATAACGGTAATGATGTGGTTTCATCGCCTTTATAGCATATGTGAACAGAAACCATTCACTTCTAATTCATACATTCTGTTATTGCAATTAAATGTTAACATGGGTTGATCTTCTTATATTATAATACCGTAATCGTCACTAAATTTTAAATACGAAAACTTGGACATGAGTCGATTGCCAGAGAATTTGGAAATTACGGATAGCTGCCTTAATTTCACGGAAAATTATAAATCTACTGCTATTACTCATGGAATTTATTATTTAATACATATAGGCTCCACGTGACTGAAGTGCTGTTGCCCTGGAGATCGCGTTGGTTTATTTAAGAGTGTAGATCTTGGTGTATAGTGATTTTTTGAAGCGCTTGCAGCACCGAAAACTCGTATCTATTATAAATAGCTGCTTCATATGGAGGATATATATAATATAAAACCTAAGGTACTTCTAGATATGCCACAGACCTGAAAATTGGCAGGATGGATAAGTTATTAGGTACAAACAACCAGAAAAATCGAAAATTCCAAATTTTTTTCAGGTTTAGTGGGGTATTTTTGACCCCAATGTTCCATTTCGATACTCCATAAGTAAAACATGGAAATCTGTGCAGTTTCATAACTTTGCATTTTTAAATTAGTTATAATTCAGATAGAAACTCGGGACGAAAACAATCCTATTGCTAAAAGAATGAGGTTTCCGGTTTCTTATTTTTTAAGAGTAAATTCAAATCGGTGCCGAATTGACGAAGAAATGTGTTTTTAATTGGAAAAAGCAGATGCTCAACAATAAAGAACTTCAGCTATCATAGCAACCAGGACAATGCTTTTCAATTGGAATTGGCAATCCGTATTATAATAGCATCGCTTTGATGCTTTTTAATAGGGAAATTCTTATTGTCGCATTGATTTCAACCAAAGACGTATACATATGATGACGTCATAATTTTAAAACGCGATATATGTTATTAAATAAAAGAACGCTACTCCTTTCAATTATGGGGGTTGATGAACTGTATATAATAATAGCTTTATTTTAGTACTTCTAAAGAGAATCAGTGGACTGTATTATAACGCAATTGATTTAAAACTTTGGCGTAAACTTAAAAACACGTCAAATTCCAAAAACAGGAAATATTAAAGAAGAATCTGCCATAAGTTAACATGGGGAAAAGGAATTCCTATATGTAGACCAATTTAACACAAAAAAACGGAGCTGAAAATTTGCACGATAATAGGATTTTGCTCACAACCAATTAGAAAAATCGAAAATTTCAAAATTGTTCATTTTTAGGGGTTGTTTTTACCTCATTTGTACATTAAACTTTATTAATTTTTATCTCGGGAACTATAAGTCGTAGGTACGAGCTTTTGCAAACATTTGTAGCAAATTCTATATCGAAAAAAAATCTTAAATTTTTTCAACAATGCGGCCACTAAACTTTCGCAATTGTTTAAACAAATTTTCAAGAATTATTTATTTCCGAATCCGCTACAGAGCTGAAATTTTTCTTAAAGGTAGAATTTGTATAAAAAACGAAATGAGGAATATATAAATTTTGATATTTTCATTTTTTTGGATGTTAAAAATTCTTGAAATTTAAACAAATAGATAAATGTTTATGTACTACGGGGCGAGCTAGGGAGCTGAAATTTTAATGTTATTTAGAGCTTAATGCAAAAGCACAAATAAAAATTTGAATAATTCCATGAAGTTGTTATTGCGGCCGTTAAAAATAGATAAATTAGATAAATATTATTTCACTTTTAGATGTGCTATAACTTTAAAATTTGGCACAAAGGTGTAGTACCCCACAATGGAAAAAGTATAATATTCTTAAAATTGCAAATTTTAGGCAATGCTTTACTCCAATAGCTTTCCATAAGGAAAAAAACGAAAATTGTTGCAGAGGCGAAATATTTTGAATTAAAATTTTTTTCTAATAATGAAATATCTCTCTGAAAAATCAACGTTTTTCAAGGTGAGATGAAATGCTTGCAGAATGCAAGGAACCTCTACTAGTATATAAAAACGTCCGATTCCTGGGCTCCTGGTTCCTGATTCCTGGAATATCACTATAAATAGCTGCTTCCTAATATCTTATAAATATTATATCTTATAAATATTTTAGAGTGTTTGTGTGTGTATGTATGTTCTTTATACGTTTTTACACCGTTGAAGCTATCGAATTAAAAAGTTTCATGGACCTATGCACCAAAGGAAGAACATGGTCTAGGTTTGCAGACCGCGGTCTCCTATACCCCATGGGGTCAACGAAATACTATTTCCATAAGAATGGTGTGGAGAAACCTTAAAAGCCATGCAACCCTTCATTGATGTGATATACGTAAATATTAACTTACGATTACGGGAAATGGCTTATTTTACGCACGAAAGACTGAATATTTGGTACTTACGTATTAACGGTACTACCGAACTATAACTGAACTACCTCAAACTACAGCATCTTCCGAAGATAAGAATGGGGAGTTTAAGAGGGTTACCGCCCCCTTTCAAAGACTGTCGTTGTTATCCTCGGTAATATAGAATAACGACGTTAAAATTTAAAAAACTTTCTGCGGTAAATGACGATTTTTTGAAAGGGGGCTACCCCTTAAACCCCCGAAAGAGACTCTTATATTCGTATCTAGTATCTATAAGCAAAACAACAATACAGACTCAAGTTTCTATTTTTACCCAATGAAAAGTTTATTTGTATAGTCCATTCATACATGATTATTTAAAATTAACTTTAATAATTAACTTCGGAGGCCAAAAATCTTTTATTGCAGTGAGGATAGATTCGAAGAAATCTTCGTCTTTTATATTCAGAGCTAACAACATGTAATTTGTCATAAATATGGAGAAAGTCATGTGTTGCCCACATCAGTTTATTTATTTTTATTTTGGGTACGAAATAAAACGTAACAATATTATTTTATTATTTATCAGTTTTGAACTTTAAAGCATTTTTGTGTCGAGAGTACCGCGGGGTTCCGCGAAGCGGTGTCCAGTTTGTAAAGGCTTACGTGCATCCAAAAAGATTGAGAAGCTCTGATATAGACCTAATCTACGGCGTAGAATCAAGGAATTGTGCGCGGAATGGATTTAAGAATGCACCCATTGGAGGTGAATGGGGTCATCCAAGGGAGAGGGAGGGGAGATCGTCCCTCCCCACCCTCCTTGGATCCGCCACTGGGCTACAGGAATCTACAAAGAATTGCTGCTGTTCTCAGACGCTGAGGTCGTGCGTTCTAGACCCTGAGCATCTTCCAGCCACTGACTCGGATGGACGTCTTTTTACATAAGTATAGGACAGACTCTTTATTCAGTTTGCATATGATTTTCATTTTAGCAATTTATCATGAAATCGCATTCTTAGATCAAACTACAAGCATCTCCGATTTGTGCGCGAATTCAGTTATACACGATTAATGTTTTATGATCTATTGGCCGATTTACGCGAGTTCGGTTCGCTTTTGAACGACTCGCGAACCCATTGTTTTTTTACAAACAAATTCCATCGGTTATAATTAGGCTTATGGCGTCAAAACCTCGATTATCTGTTTGCATATCAGAAAACAGACGCCGGTGCTTGTGGTTTTATTACTTTATCATGCTACAGCACTCGATAAAGTATTAATTTTCTTTGCTCTTGCCGCTGTAAAAAGGTAATATAACATGAGGTGATGGAATCAATTAGTTTTTTCGACTATGTTGTTTTGTCTTCCTAAATCATCATTCAGACAACTGCGATAGTTCAGTAAATTCGTCGACGAAAACTTACTAGCGATATTGTGCTATTCGTGAATAAGACATTTTGCTGAGTAACTTCTAATTGCACATTTTACTGTCACAATTGTCAATATGACGCACAGAGGGCCGTGCCGATAGGTTTAGTGGCGAGGTAAACAGCATAGGCGCCTCTCGAAAGGGGCGCCAAAGTTTGGCCACAATGAAAATCTTTTACACAATTTGTTTTAGAACACTTTTCAACGATGTTGGCCTACAAAGTAACATTAATGTAACGGAATTCCTCGGAGTGTCAACTAGAGCAGAAAATTCATCCTCTTCGAGAAGCTTTAACACATTTATACATGTACAAAATGTGTATATTGACGATGTCTGAATCTAAAATTTAAAAAAATATAGACGTCTGAATTAGATTAAATTTTTACTTTAAATACGTAATTTTTTCAATTTTATTTTTGCGTTTAAGAAATATTCTTCCAGTATGTATGTTTGTAATAAGACTTGCGTGTACAACCAATCGCCATTATTTTTCCGATTACTATTTAGTATTTATTTGCATTATTATTATAATTTATACTTACGTAACAGTAATAGCGATATAAAGTTGCTTCAGAATTTAGTCTGGAGGCGGGGGCCCGATTATCCTTTGTCATGTATTATTAAACCCCATTTACACGATATCTATTTGCGCGAGGAATTTTAAAAACCCATCCTTCGCGTAAATCACGTTTGAGAGTATGTATTTTTTAGATTTATTTCTGCGTCGTACTTTCTTGGCTGTCGAGAAGATGGCAGGCACGAGCGCACAACTAAAAAGTAATTCTAAGCGAGATATATGAGGTTGGCGACGATGAAAAGGACTTGGGAAGTATTACGTTGCTAAACATTCCTCGGTAATGATGTATATAATAAATTTTGATTGAAGTTCGACGACGATGCATACACAAAACAATGAAATGGTTAAGCAAATTAAAGTATTTAAAGAGTAAAAGAAGTTCCTATCAAATAGGTCATGAGAACTCAACTAAAAGTCTGGTAAACATGACTTGATAAGCGGAAGTGGCTATTTGTTGATGATAAGGATGAAGGATAGAGAATGTACCGGGATAGATAGATAGATTTTTGCAATGGAGAGGGCAGTAGACAGTTGAGGAGAAAATGCCTTTTGTAATGTAACTCATATTAACTCAAAATCCTGAGTGAGTAATCCGTACTTCAAATTTAAATCGTACGTTCGAGGAAAGTGAATATTCGCGGAGACGTTGATTCCGTTTAAATTTAACATTATTCTGAAGGATCAGTCGACGAGAACGAAAGAAAAAAAAACGCAAAATTGAGGAAAACGTGAAATCGGAAATCGCCATATCGAAGTTGCACTTTATTGCCTTTCAACCGTTGTCCTGTCGTTATGCAACCCTTTGCCTCGCAACCGACGCGATACGCTGGCTCCTTTCCGCTATCGCCTCTGCCACCGACTATACACGAACATTAAAGCGAAACCAGTTTCTTCGACATTTACCGAACCGCCTTCACGGAGCGTCGCTTCCCAGATAAAACGACACCCACTAAATCACAAAGCCAAATACTTTCCCGAGAAACAAGCTGCCGACCACCATAGGCTGTCCTTGCGAAGACGAGCGGATGCGACGATTAACGAATGGTGGAGGAAGATGGCGCCAGGGGTGAATGACAAGATGTTTCGAAAAAATACCTTTCAGAAAGCTGTAATTTTTTATAATCCACATTTAAATGAAACTTCCTAATTTCCCCTGAATGTTAATGTTAAAATTTAATTTACGATTAATGTGTCAAGCTGCCAAGCAATGGCTTTTTAAAAGTATTACTTCAAGGACTGGCTCGGAATAATCGTTGAAAATTCAAGCGAATACACAAAATCCTAATTTTCGAAGTACACACAATACTTATCGTAAATGAAACAAATTACATAGTCCGGTGGCATTGGCGCACATATTTATAAACATTAAAAGGCTAAATTTGGCAAAAAATTAGAAACAATCGTGAAAGAGTAAAAAATTGGTATTTTGTTCCAAAGCAACTAAAATGCCAGGCACTTTTCACGCAATGCAAAAGCTATCTCCTTCGCGTAGGGTGCTCGTTAAATAAAAATAGGAAACGTAGTAGGTGCGACATCTGAACAAATTCTTCCCAATCAACGAGCGGTTCGCACAAAAAAAACATTAGCCGTCGTTTAAATCGCCTACTGACGCAACGACTTGTAACAAAAGTAAAACATCTTTTCCCGCACGAATTTAATAACAGCTATCACGAGAGAATGCGAGCGAGAGGGGAGAATTAAAACAAAACACACGCGAGGATGCGGTGAGGTGAGATAAGAGAGATAAGATAGCAAGAAAGAGAGAGAAAGCGCTATATTAATGGCTGTAAGCGAAGGGAGGGAGATTACGGATGGCTGTGGAAGAGCGGCGGTGGACGGCGGGTGCAGAAGAGGAGTGGGGGTGGAGAGAAGGGGGGAAGGGGGTTGAGAGAAGGGGGCGGGGTGGAGAGAAGGGGCGGGGTGGAGAGAAGGGGCGGGGGGAGGAGGGAGGAGAGAGTTGCGGGGCCAGATGTGGCGCGGGGGCGGAAGATGAATGGGCGGCGGAGGAGGGACGACGAGAGGAAGATGCTGGGGGCAGAGTGAGAACAGAAGGCGGAGAGGGTGGGGCGGAGAGGAGGGCGAGGCTCTTATCCTTCCTCCTCCCACGCACGCACATACACACGCTCGCACTTCCTCCTCATCCACCCCCGTGGAATACCGACGGAGCACGCAACTGGGAGAGAGAAAGGGGGTTTATGGCAGCTGCGACTTCACTCACATACGTGGGAGGGGGAGAGGGGAATGCATGTGCAACGAGGGAGGACGCGGTTCGCCGCCGATACGTAATGTGACTACGAGGGAGAGAGGGGGGATAAAGGAGAGGGAAAGAGAGTGTTAGGGAGGAGGGTCGCAAGATGTTACGACACGAGTGGAAAAGAGGAGAGGAAAACGTGACGTATTCCGCTTTGAAGAGAGGTCTGCTGGAAAGCGAGAGGGAGCAAACGCAGAGTGAAAGAAATTAGAGGGAAAATCGATGCCATAATCTAAGGTTAACAAGGTCCGCTGCGCAGAGATGTGTATGGGACGCTTGGATGCGTAATTGCGCGACAATCTTTCGGACAGCGATTAAATTCAACTGCTAATTCCGCAGATGAATATATGTGCATACATAGAAAAGTTCTTCTACAAAATGCTAACTTGAACTATTTCAACGCATTTCTTCGTATGCTATGAATACAACGAAGCCATAGAGAATCGAGTATACACCAACCTTCTGAACATTATAAAAGGAATGACGTCAACTATTTCTAACAAATAAAAGACTATTTGCGGTTTACTTGCACTCACGCTATGATATTCTCTTAATAATCACCAAATCGAACATTAATCCCGTAGTCGGTCTCGGTGGCGGCGGGGTAACGTCTTCGCCTGCCAATCCGAAGGTCGCGGGTTCGAATACCGCGTAGATGGGTTTTTCTCCACCTAGGGCATGGATGTATGTGGTCGTCTATTGTTATTGTTAACACATTCCACTGTAAAATGGCTACAAAAGCTGTATGTGGAATTATTGAATAAATAAAATAAAATAAAAAATTGCTGGATTTCGAGAAAAGTACGACCGAAAACAAAAGCCGGCGCATCACAACGGCACACGACGCATCCTTGGCAAGCGATTAAGGGCGCAATGCGCGGAGACTGCAAACCGAGCCTGACCCACGCCGAAGCATCATCGGCGGCAAGCAGCCTTGGACTAAATGAGAAAGGAAATACAACCTGTCCGAGCACCAATTAAAACGAACGCGAGTAAGCTTCCCTTCACGTAGAAAATATAGGCGGAGGACACCTGGAGGCGGTGAATGAAGGCGTAGAGAATGGCGGTCGAAGCATTGGAATGCCGACGAATCGAGAAGGCACGAGAGAGATACGATGCCGATGAGAATGATAAGCGGTAGAAACGCGGAGACGCCTCTCCATACGAAAAATACCGCCACCTTCCGAACGCGAGTTGCCTTTTATCTCCGAGGAATCGATATCCGACGCTTCGATTCGTTTCGAATAGTATATGAGAGAAGTATCGGCCGAGATCAACCGCTTCATCGCGAGTGCTTAGCGACAGAACTGATATCGATATAAACTGGAGAAAGATCCTCAAGCGATGGAATTCCGAGCAAAGCAATCGCAGCTATTAAATCGTGTAACCAACGAGTCAAGTTTAAAACTTTATATAGGTATATTAGTTCAAACGTTTAACCACGAAAAGAGACTAATTGTAAGATGCATCAAAATTACACTAACAGGTAAATTCACATCCTAGGAAAATTAAAGTAACTTCCCTATCACCTAGACCAGGGATCGGCAAAGGTCTTCCCGTTGGGCGCCACTCTTTACCGATATTCATAAACTGCCAGCCTTGAATTCACTTCGTCCGTAACCCTTACGGAAAGCGCTATTAATATCATAAAATATTCTGAATATAATGCGGTATAACTACAATACGAAATATAATTGAAATAAACGTCAAGATCTTTTAAAAATCAAATTTTTGTAATTTTCTCTGCAATATGAAATTGCCATGTGAAATTCTTTCGAGTGCCACAGGTGCCGACCCCCGAAATAGACCATCGCTATTCTACCTCGCGCGACTTCCGATAGTGACTAGGATAAAAAACGTAAATCTGAAGTAAAATCAAACCATAACGCCGTTTCGCTATTCGCGGCTCTTCCAGGAACGCATCTTCCGCGAATGGTAAGTGTTTGCTATATATCTATCAAATGGATAAACCATTCACATAAGTCTAAAGATCCAAACATAAAATTGTATAGCGCTAGGGAGGGAGAGGGCTGCGGTAAAGAATTAAAACTACAGGCAGTCCCCGCTTATAGGTCATGCTTCGTTCCTGGAGACCGCGACGAAAAGCGGATCACAATTTTCCATAGACACAATATTAAAATGAGAGATTTCTTCCTGAACAAGGACACTAGACTCAAAAATTATCGGAAATATCTATTTTAAAATATTATAAGATACGCGTACAAAGGAATAGACGAAACACAATTACTACAGACGCAATCATTACTTCATATTTCAATAACACACATTCGAAAAGCATTGCGTTAAACAGAATAAAAAATTTAGATACACCACTGTGTACTTTATTAAGATGTACATAGCTCAAACTTACGGCCTATGTCACTAGTTGGCATACCATTATCACAAAGTTTCCAAACACAAAGGCTTTCTAGTGTTTTTTTGGCTAAAACAACATATACACTATCATTTTCCTTTTTGTCTGCCATTATTTACGGGTCAAGCTGATAGAAAGGTATAAAATCACTGTACATATGGACTATACACACAACAATAGTTCCCTGAGCAGGATGAAACATAAATCTAAAAAATCTAAAAACAAAAACTGAATGATAAGGGCAAGAAATATAAACGATAAGGTGTAAGCTTTTTGGAAACAAATGTGCGAATACATTATAGTAGCTTGAAAATCAAAATACACGCGAATAAATATATAATATTAATCTAAAAATAAATTCAATACCTAATAGAACAGGATTTTAATACATAGCGATCGAAAACTAACAGTTAGTAATCTTTCAAGATTCTAAGAGAGCAACATAGGTTTGGGATTCGCTATGGTATTTAGCCCATATACAAGGTTCCTAGCAGAAAACTATACAAAAGAGCAAGTAAAAAAACTCGGCAAACATTATCTTTGGCTGAAACTCGTTCAGATACGCAAAGAAAATATTAACTGAGTAAACCACGCTCTTAAGGTTTATACGGATAGCTCTATGGGCGAGTTTCCACTCCCAAACTAAGAGAATGTGTACAACAATGTGTCGCGTTCGATAGTGAGAGACTGAAAGGAAATTATCGATCCCTGTGCCGCAGCGAATGCGTAAATATTTGCCCTTTCGTCGGATCGGCCGAGGGAGTTCTATGAAAAAAAGAGGGAGAGAGGAGAGAGAGAGAGGGGGAGAGAAAGGGGGAGATGGAGAGGAGAGGGGGAGAGAAAGGGGGAGATGGAGAGGAGAGATGGAAATGGAGAGAGGGAAATGGAGAGAGGGGGAGGAAGAGGGGGGAGAGAGAGGGGGGGAGAGGGGGGGGAGAGAGGGGAGGAGAGGGGGGGAGAGAGGGGAGGAGAGGGGGGAGAGAGGAGAGGAGAGGGGGGAGAGAGGGAAGGAGAGGGGGGAGAGAGGGGGGAGAGAAAGGGGTAGAGAGGGAGAGAAAGGGGGAGATGGGGAGGAGAGAGAGTGGGGAGAGAGAGAGGGGGAGAAAGCGGGGGGAGAGAGGGGGGGGGGAGAAAAAGGGAGAGAGGTAGAGGGAGAGAGGGAGGGAGAGTGAGGGGAGAGGGGAGGAGGGGAGAGAAAGGGGGAGATGGGGAGAGAGGGAGAGGGAGGGAGAGGAGAGAGGGAGATGGGGAGAGAGGGAGAGGGTGAGAGAAAGGGAGAGGGGGGAGAGAAAGGGAGACGGGGAGAGAAAGGGAGACGGGGAGAGAAAGGGGAGAGAACGAGAGGGAGAGGGGGAGATGGAGGGAGAGGGAGGAAGAGGAGGGAGGGATGGGGGAGAGGGGGGAGAGTGGGTGGGGATGGGGAAAGGGGAAGGGGAGAGAGAGAAAGAGATAATCGTCTTTATTCGGGCTAAATTTGGACTATAAGGTCCATTCTTACATCTTCGCCAATATCATGAATATTAAAAATAAAAGTATTACATTGAAGAGTATATAAAATATACAAAACAAAAAAGACTAGCGTAATTGCCCGTCATATATGACGGGTATGCGTGAATTAAGTGTTAAGTTAAATTTGAAATAATAATTAATAAAGCCAACTTTTATATGCACTACAAAGTAAGCAATAAATATAAAATTCACATAATTGTGTTCCAGAGAGTTAAAATAGTTTTGGGCGAATAGAAATTGTTTGACAAAGAAATACATTACGCTATACAATTCTTATACGCTAAAAATTATTTTTAATCTTTGTAACATTTAATTTTCTCTCTCTGGTATTAAAGCATTCAATGCACGCATTCCTTACGCATCCTATTATATAAACCAAATAACACCATACTAAGAATAATTATTATTAAAAAATTTTTCTCCCCCCTTAGTTGGTGCATCATTAAACATATCACGTACTTTTAATGACTAAATACTGCAAAACGATATGTCAGAAATGATTCCAGGGAAAAATTCCATTTCTATTAAGTGATTTATTTTCTAATCAGTTTTAATCAACCAAATAATCGAAAACTGTTTAAAACATACTTCACTTGAGTTCAGTAGTTGTAATATTTACGTTTATGTTCTTTTCTTCGATGTAGATAATCCATCTGCCATGCACGCGTAAGGAATTAAATGTATTTTGTAATTAATAATTACTAATTATAGCAGATATTATTTACTTCAGTAACCAATAAGGCTACTTATGTTGACAACAATTAGGTAGGTATGCATGAATTAAGTGTTAAGTTAAAATTGAAATAATAATTAATGAAACCAACTTTAAAAAGCAATAAATATAAAATTCACATAATTGTGAGTTCCTATTAGTTAACATGTGATAAAATGTAATAACGAAGAACTTTAAACAGCAATCCATTTACATCCATATCCTATATGCTTATTTATTTATTTTTTATTGTACATAGTTACCATGTGATAAAATGTATGCTAAATTCTGATTGTGGTGCGGCATATAAATTGATGTATTTTATCATTTTTTTAAATTAAATAGCGATTAAAATATTAAAATGAAACAGATTTAACTTATTCATTTATCGAATTTTTTCAAGGGAAATAAGGTTAAACTTCCTCAAGATATAATTGGCTTTTCGGCAGCCAATCAGATTCTTCAGATTGCGTTACCAACAAAATTAGCCTACTATATATAGGAGGATATAAGTGAAGACGGAAGAGGAAAGGTAAACTGCATAATAATGGGACATTGGAACAGCGTAGTTGGAGAAGGACAGGCAGAAAATGGACTTGGGAAGAGAACCGATGAGGGGAAAAACTGGTAGAATTCTGCATCAATAATGACATTGTAGTGACTAATACATGGTTCAAAAACCATAAACGAAGGTTATACACATGGAAAAGCCCAGGAGATAGAGTGAGATGCCAAATAGATTACATCCTAGCAAAATAAATATTCAGGAACAGCATAAAGACCGCCAAGGCATTACCAGGAGCAGACAATGATTCATATCACAGCCTTCTAATAGTTGAAGTATGTACAACGCTCAAACAAATAAGAAAAGGAAGAATAGAAAGACAGACTTGGGACCTAGAAAAACTGAAAGGCAGGATGTAGTCAGCATGAAGTTGGAAGATCGCCTAAGAAATTCGGAAAACAAACCAGAGACCGTGGATATGGAATGGGAAGAAATTAAAACCGGTATCAAGGATACCTTTGATAAAGAGATTGGAAAACAAGAGAAGAAAATCAGAAAACCATGGATCACTAAGGAAATGCTGGAGAAAATGGATGAGAGACGAAAATGGAAAAACATTAACAGTGAAGAAGGTAGAGCCAACTACAGACGTATAAAAAATGAGTTGAGAAGGGTAACAGATAAAGCTAGAGAAAATTGGATAAAAGAAAAATATGATGAAAAACAACAAATGGAGAAGTTAGTATGGTACGATATGATGTACGCTAGGGCACTGAAATCAGAAGATAAGAAGTCTAATGAAATTAGTGGTAAAGAAATTATGAATACGGATGGGAAGATAGTCTCAGAAACAAAGGATGTAGCAAAGGTATGGGAAGAATACATTAAGGAACTATACAGGAAGCAGGCAGGATCAGCAAAAATAGAACTGGAAGATAAAGAAAACATTGAAGAAGATAACTTAGGACCAAGTATTATGGAGAGTGAAGTAGAAAAAGCGATAGTGGAACTAAAGAAAGGGAAAGCCACAGTCAGCGATGGAATACCGGCTGAGGTACTTAAAGTCAAGGGATCAGAAGGACTAAAAGCGATCACGAAATTAATAATTAAGATTTACGATACGAGAGAGTGGCCTCGGGATTTCCTAGAAGTAACAATGATACCTCTAAAGAAGAAGCCAAAGGCAATGCAGTGTAAAGATTACAGAACGATATGCCATCTGTCACACACTTCGAAGATCATCACGAGGATTTTTAATAAAAGGCTGGAGAAAAAGGCAGAAGAAATGCTAGGGGAAGGTCAATTCGGTTTCAGAAATGGACGAGGAACTAGAGATGTTATAGGGGTAGTTAGAATCATATCAGAGAGGGCAATAGAGTACAGTCAAGATATCTGCGTATGTTTCGTAGATTGGCATAAGGCCTTTGATAGAGTAAATTGAGTAATGTTGATGAAGATATTAAAGGATATAGGTGTAGACTGGAAAGACAGGAGACTGATCAAGAATCTATAAGTGAATCAAGTTGTAAAGGTCAGGTTGGAGAATGCGGAAACCTACGGAGTAAATATCGATAGAGTAGGAAGACAGGGCTGCTGCCTATCGCCGACCCTATTCAATATATGAGGTGCGTTCAAGTTATAAGGTCTCCAAATTTATTTATCACAAAATAATCAAAGTAAATGATTGGGACTGTTTTTAAAATGGTTGTCAGTTAGTTTTGAATGTTTTCAAAAGATGGCAGGACATCTCACATCGATTACAGCTCTCCAAACACCATACTATGTTTGTAATACTTAAAATGGCGGTCTTCACTCATAAAGAACAACGTGTGATTTTTCTATATTTGCAACTCACGGGGGAAAAATCCCATTGAAATTGATCGGGAAATGTTAGAAGTGTGTTCTGAAGGCCTTATGGATGCAAAAAATGTGCGTAGCTGGGTGCGTAAGTTTTGTGAAAGACAGGAGTCTTGCGAGAACGAAGCACGTGAACAAAGAGCTCGAAGCAGTCGTTCCGAGGCCAACATAAGCCGGGTTGAGGAAATGGTTTTGGGCGACAGGAGACCAACAGTGGATGAAATTGCAACAGCTACAGGCATTTCTGTTGGCTCTGTACACACCGTTCTTCATGAAGATCTCAGAATGAGCAAGGTGGGTTCCAAGGCAGCTTTCCCAGGAACAAAAAGACAATCATGTCAACTTGTGTGAAGCATTGCTCACACAACAAAACTGAGGTTGTCCCATATCCTCCACACTCGCCTGACCTTGCACCTAGTGACTTTTGGTTGTTTCCGACAATGAAGAATGCCCTTCATGACAGAAGATTTCCTAGCCGACAAGTAACTGCTTCTGCCATTTACCAGTGGGCCGAACACACCGAAGCTTTGCCGATGCCTTTACAGCTTGGAAGAAATGGTGTGAAAAATGTGTGCAGCTTCTAGGAGACTATGTTGAAAAGTGACTTAAGTTTCATTTCTGTATCTTGTGTACATTATGAGAACTAAATAAATACCTCGTATATGGAGAAAGTGTAATGCAAGAAGCGTTAGAAGGCACAGGAGATTTCAAAATTGGAGGAAGGATTATAAGAACAGTAAAATACGCGGATGATCATGTACTTCTAGCAAGAAAGGTAGAGGAACTCCAGAAAATTCTAAATAGACTAGTAATAACAAGTAGAAAATACGGTATGGAAATAAATACAGAAAAATCCAACGTCATTCGATTATCGGGCAAAGAAGAGAATCTGAACATAAGTATTGAAATAAAGCCTTTAGAATGTATGGAGTATAAGTTTGTACGGGGCAGAAACATGGTCGCTAAGAAAAATTACATCAATACTTGGAAAGCTTCGAAATGTGGACTTGGAGGAGAATGCTGAAGATAAAATGGACAGATAGGATGAAAAACGATGAAGTGCTACGAAGAGTAGGAGAGAAGCGAATGATTATACAGACTATTAGATAGAGGAAGGCAAACTGGGTTGGACATTACCCGAGGAAAGAGAGTATGATTAAGGACGTGTTAGAAGAAAAACTAGATGGAAAAAGGGAAAGAGGTAGAAAAAAGTTTCAGCTGATGGACGATTTGAAAGGGAAAGAGAGTTATCAAGATATGAAGAGGACAGCGGAAAATAGGAGTATATGGAGAACCAGGTTTAACCATGAATAATCACGGACCTGTCTATGGACAGACTACCTATGATGATAAGTGGGGAAAACCTAGGTAAAAACAGGCTTGCTCTTCCTAGTAAAACCCACGCAGGAACACACCCACAGAGAAGTGGGGTGGGAAAAACCTAGAAAAATCCTACATAGTGTATATATCACAATGGAAAACTACAACAAAATATAGAAAACAGTAAGTACCGTTGGAAACATCGTAAATACAGCATCGCTGTATACCGTCACAAATATACATATAAAAGCATTCAAGTAATATACACATGAGAGAGAGAGAGAGGCGAAATATATCTGCGGGAATGAATCATCGTGCCGCGAGATGCCGGAGACGCGAGCACGATGCACGAAGCGATGATGACGCCGAGCAAGCCGTGGCCTACGGTAAAGGGTTGCCGAGTAACATACTGAGGGCCACATGCGGCCTCCGACAGCATTAGATGCGGCCCGTGAACCTATCATATAAAAATATAAATTAAATTTAACACAGAAAATTTAATCATAATATAATAAAACTCTTATTCTCTTGGTCATGCTGTCCGTAACGCTCAATATCTCAGCCGTATTCTTCAGCCAGTTCAACTAAAATTGGTAAGATTGCTATACTTTATAATTTTATAATAAAATGGTCTAATTTGTTTTTATATTGTTTGATTACAAAGGACGGTCTAAACGGACTAATTCATCTAGTATTTGTAATAAAAATTATAGCACGTGAGTTTGCACGTCGATACTTCAGCACTTAATAGTTGATTACGCTCGATTTCACCACTAAACTATCATACGGCCCGCCGAAGCATTCGCAACTCCCAATGCGCCACACTGAAGCATTCCTAGATACAAACGAATCCGGCCCGCCACGCTGAAAAGGTTGCCGACCCATGTCCTACGGCACATAAGGACCGCCTCGTCCCGACCACCATCCAGATTAATTAACCTTACTCGCCACGATTCCCACAATCAAGATAACAGCGGAAACATTTTTACGCAGCATCGGGGATGACAGAGACTGCGAATTATTCCCTAAATTGCTGAGGCAGACACCAATCCACCTATCGGAAATCAAAAATAACAAAACCTAAGTAATCGTTAAGAGACTCTGCGAAATTTGATTTCGCAGGAAATCAAACAAATGTGCGAAATTGAATGCGAAAAGGATTAAGGATTGTTGACGGAAGGAGTAGAGCCGAAGCGGCGGTCGCGTGCAAAAAGCGGTCGGCGAACCCGAGAAACTTTAAACGAAACGATGAAGCGAGGTATGGGGGAGGGGGGATAATGGAGACTCATTTGCCCCTCCGATTGAAGGGAGAGGATGTCCAAAGTGGAAGAGAGGGAGGGAGAGGAGAGGGGGAAGAGGAGAGGGAGGGAGATGAGAGGGAGGGAGGGAGATGAGAGGGAGGGAGGGAGAGGAGAGGGAGGGAGGGAGAAGAAGAAGAGGGAGGGAGGGAGAGGAGAGGGAGGGAGATGGAGGGAGAGGGAGGGAGAGGGAGGGAAGGAGAGGGAGGGATGGAGAGGAGAGGGATGGAGAGGAGTGGGACGGAGTGGAGAGGGAGGGAGAGGAAATGGAGGGAGAAGAGAGAAGAGGGAGGGAGTGTGGATGCCAATGCAATTGATTGTGCTCTCAACACGAATGAAAGTGAGATGGGGAAAAAACACGCCGTCGAGACAAGCACTCATCCGCCTGCGCGGATTACGATTCATAAAACGACACACGGACATCAAAACAGCAACAGAGTATCTAACGGTCTTCCGTAAGAGCAAACAAAAACAAAAAACTCACATTTTCATCGCAAATTATTCCCCGCCACTTGTATGAACAGAAACTGTTTGCGGAATGATGATTCTCCAGCTATAAATTGCACAATTCCTTCGCAATAAAATTAGGAATTGAAAATGTACTCGTTTGATGCATAAAAATTTAAACTAGCCTACTTATATTAAAAGGATATAGTTCTAGAATACTGCCGATATTCGTAGAAAGCAAAAGTTTTAAAAGTTTCCGATGAAATGTTCAAGAGAAATTAGCAAAAATATCCGCAGTAACTGCGCTAACGTAACAGCACACGGGGAAAGTGCATAGAATATTTTAAAAGGTAAAGGTCTGCAAATGCCACGAGGGGAGGCGGGATTAATTCGTAGGGCTTCTATAGAGAAAAAGAGAAGTAATCTTCTTCACAGAAATTGAACGGCTTCCTACTTCGGGTCATGGGCAAAATTAAGCTCCAGGAAAGAAAACTGCGCCTCAATCCGATTCCTAGATGCACTAGTTACTGCCAGAATAGATACGGTTAACAAAGAGCGGGAGATATACAACCTAATGAGACACTGGACGGAATAATTTATATTTTATTGACCGTTTTGAGTCAATAAAGATTTTATAGAGGTTGACAATGAAGAGTGATTCTTGGATTTAAAATACGACGTTGAGAAGGTTCGAGACGAGTTGTTTTATTAGACCCGAAGACGGAAAAGGAAAAGATAAATAAATTTTGGAACTTCACTCGAAAAGGCAAGTGATCTATATAATGAAGAGATTGGATCAAAATGACGTAATAAATTAACTCTAACCTTTCTCGGTATCCATTGTTAGCCTACTTTTCAGAATAGAAATAGGCTTACAGTTTCGTCGTTGTGTCTATCTGTCCTCCTATTACCTTTTGAACGAATAGACCGGTTTTCATGTCGCTTATTGTAAATCTCTTGCTACTGGGGCCGAGATCACGAGGATACTTTTTGTTGCGAAGATTGAAAATCCCGGGTTCGATTCCAGTAACAATCCTTCACATTTGATTTGCATGGGAAATCTCAAATCTATCGTGGAAATTTGCTTATCGTTCGTATTTCTTCGAATTTCGCGTAAATACCTGCGTTTTTGCAGGTTTTTTCACTAACTAGCTGAAAGTACCCGGCGATGCCCGGGCTACGCCAGACGTTTTCGTCATATAGTAACACAATCATTTCAACTTTAGCGCATTTTTTCATGTTCATAAAAACAATATTTTCCCCTATACTACATACGGAGAAAGTAAAAAATCCTATCACATACAGACAGACCGACAGACCTGATTAACAGTTTTTGAGTAAGAGCACTCACAAAAAAGCTATCACATACACACAAACACACACAGACAACATCGAGAAAATGGTCAAAACGTGTTCAGGGAACCTCAAAACGTGTATTTCCGTTGAAACCTCGAATTCGTTTTTTTTTTCAAGAAAACAATACTTTCTCTATACTACCTATATGGAGAAAGTAAAAACTATTTCTGAGATATCTCTGACACCTTGAATTGGGCCGAGAGGATGCATGGAGGTCCGGAAGGAACGGGAGCATATGTGAGAGTAATAGGATTTCGAATTCAACAATGCAATCGGTTGGCAAGGCGACTTCTTAAAAACGCTAAATTTTGTCAAAATATGATATTAAAACGTTAAATTTGAGAGATTTCGATTCGAAGGCGATAAAAGACGATAAGAATAAGAAAACTATTGTCATTTTTCTTTAAAGCAGTCGTAGTCCGGAGATCGAAGATCAAATATGTGAATTTTAATAAGCAAAAGAAAATAAGCTTGCAGGTCGAAATATGGATTTTTCCATGTTATCTTATAGGGAATGGAAATCATTTTCAGGAATCGAAGCCGGGTCGATTTTGGAATTTCTTTTTGTAAATGGAATTTACTTTAAGAATCAAAGATTCCTACCAAATGTCAATCTTCTAGCTACTCGGAAAGTTTGTTAAAAATAGCATTAAAGTTCCGCTTTCCCACCCACCGACGACGACTAACAATAAGTCATTTTTATGCTGGTTTTCAAAGGAAACAAAGCCTTATGAAATGGTCCTGTCTGTGTGTGTGTGTCCCCTACTAACAACCTTTGAACCAATGGACTGATTTTCATGAAACTTGGTATGAGGCTCGTCCTACCAGGGCCCACCTTCGGGTAATATTTTATTTCGCGAAGCTTGAAGTCACAGGTTCGATTCCAGGAACTTTTTTCTATTAGTTTTACATAGGAAATCTCAAATCCATCGTGCACAGATGTTTACTTTAATACATTAAAATATCTTAAAATTGTGATACCGGAGCGAGGTTTGTACTGTTCTAATGGGAAAAGAATTTAGATTCTAATTCTTATCCCCGAATTTTGATAATTGTTTGTATTTTCTTAAATTTCTACTAAAACAAAGCGTTTTTGCGTTTTAAATCGCATTTTATCGGATTGTTGCCATGGAGCCGATTATTAGCGAACTCGGCTTGAGCACAGAAAAAATCCAAAGCTGCTCACCTTACCATCGCGTAAGACGAGTGCTTTAGTCACCTCGGCCACCAGATCCTTAACTTGGCGCTGCGATAAATGTGTATTTGAAGTCACGTGGGAAGATAGACAAGCGTTCATCATAGCAACGAGATTAAACAAACTACTGTCATTGTTAATGCTGTAATCTTTTAATTGGTATTGATACGAGCATTACTACGTTTTTTGAAGGGATATTTATGCGAATAATTGTAAGTTTTTATTTATCGTATTTGTTATTGATAGTAAGTTTTTATTTATCTTAAATACTTTTTGTCTTTATTCACTATTTAAGATAGGTAATACTGTTGTAAAGGATGTTAATTTGAACAAATTTAAATGAAACATTTTAAAGTGTTGTGTTGTAGCTTAGCAATTCTTCAGATAACAATATTTATACAGTGTTTTATATGGATGGTTGATGTGATGTTAGGAAAAGAACAATTTATTATTTTTGTCATTTAAGTTAGGTGACTAAAATATGAAATATTCAACAATTTCACTACTACTAGTAGGTATCTAAAGCTGAATTACTCTGAACTAGCAGTATATTTTCGTTGATTTTAAGTTAGTATTTCCATTAATCAATCAAAAGATACTATCAAAATTCTTACTACTTATATACCAAACATTCTTACGTTTGCCACTGAGTTCTCTACTTCTGTCTGCCATTCTCTCAACTGTAAAAAGATTAAATAGAGAGATACCCACATCACTCAACAGCTGGTAGATAGACACTTTTGCAATCTTTACGCCCATGTAAGCTGAAAGGTTATCATAATTATATTATAAAGTTTATTCATATTAAAGTATTAGTCACATAAAAGTTGGTTATAAAAATTCATTTTATACCTTTACTTGTTTTCTTTTTCACTCGACTACTCTTCAGCAATAGACAGCTGAGCCATACATATTAGCGCAAAAACAGTAACATTAATTAAATTCGTTTATTTAAAAAAGTACATGCAAAATAATGTCAGAAAGAGATTTTGACATTTAAACCTGATAATGCACTATTATTTTTTCCATTTTTTCTCTGTCGTTGATAAACTAGAATTTATAAGTTGTGTAAAGATGGTTGAATACCAGCTTCGTACAGGGGTTCACCATTAATTTTTTTAAAAATAAAATCGAAGAAATAAGGCAAAATGAATAATTCTCGATTTCGTTTACCAATGCAGCCTCTTAACACCATTGCCCCATCGACGATTTACCAGATCACTTTGCAACTCTTTTTCGGCAAATGCGAAAGACTGAATAAATTATTAGCCCGACGAACCATAGCAGTTCATCTGAATCGAAGAGACATGACAAACGACGCACGAGTTTGCATTTCAGTCTTGCCATTAATGAGCGATTTAAGACCCGTTGAAAAAAGGGAGAGAGAGAGAGAGTGAAGACTTGAGTCACGAAGAGTGAGGCATCAAGGGGATGGGCGGGACTAAGGGGCAAAAAAGAGAGCGGGGAATAATTTGGAACCAGAGACAGAGAGGGGACGGAAAATAGAAAGGGGGAGAGAATAAGGGAGAGAGGTGGAGATAATAAGGGAGAGAATGAACGTGAGGGTAGAAGGGAGGGCGAGAGAAGGATAAGGAGGAATTGGAAGTGGTTGTCGCAGGAGAGAGAGAGAGAGGGAGAGAGAGAAAGAGGTAGGAGACAAGAGGATGAGAGAGGGGATGGAGAGGAGAGAGGGGATGGAGAGGAGGGAGGTGGAGAGATTAGGACGATGAGGCTGGGAGAAAAGGGTGGCGAAGAAAGAGAAATAAAAAGGAGAGGAGGAGTTGGGAAACCACGAACTTGGCGAGGGCAGGTGAAAGCCGCCGAGTACACGCTGCATTTTGGGATCAGAGGCACAAAAGGATAAAGAACATAATTGCACGAACACTCCGGCGAAATCACGCAATTATAGATAAGCCTATGTTAACGAATAAACTGTTATTAAGCTGCGATGCAGAGATTAAAGAAGACACGAAGAATGCCGATGTTCGGTCCTTTCGGGCGAAGATATAAATCACGCAGGATAATTGTTTATTAATTGCTCGTTTCGATAAAATCGAAACAACTAATACATAAAACCTCAACTGTTCCCTCTAATGGATAGTTCTGTCATTATACTCGTACGTAAACGCGCCAAAGCATTACAATTTGAGTTAAGTTCAATATTACATTACATATTTTTAGGATAAAATACTGCCATGACAAAAGTATCCCACGTTTACATTCCACGAACAAATAAAATTCAGTAGCTCTATAATCTCATTTTTGCTAAGGTGCATAAGCCATTATGTGAACTTGTAAAAATCATTTCAAATATCCATTATTCTCCATTTTACGAAAAAAATTAATTCCATTAAGCAAGTAACTACCGAAAAGCGATCCGAAGAGCACATTTCTAGAACGAATTGAACGTTAAATCAGCCTAAGGTGACGGGAGTGAATTCGAGGGAAAACTGAAGCAAAGCGAAACGGATGAAGATCTCCGGAGAAAGCTACGAAAGAGAGCAGAGATGGAATGTTTTGAGGGCAAATAATGGACCAGCCGCGAAAATGTGCCGCTCGAGCCCCGAAATCGAACTGGAAATAAGGAGATTACCTCACGAAGAACTCATTCCTAATCGCGATGAGAGCTCAATCTTGGAGGAGGCGTGTCTGGATGGAACCTCCGATGCGTGGGAAAAGGATCGCGTCCCAAAAAAAACACAAAGCCAAAAATTTTAGCTCAGGCCGCACGACGGAACCTCCGTCCGTAGACTAAAATGCTGCCTGGAAATAAAACGAAACGCCTCGCGGTCCTCGAGGAATGGTTCCAGCAGGCACGAACCATTTTGCAGACCCGAGTCGAGCCTCATCCAAGGTTCCGTCGCGGCCATCGAAACGTTTCTAGCATTCCTACCTTATCGCGTCATCGGATGCAAACCGACTGGCGGAGATAAAAGGAGATTCTCGGCCATCGAATCGGATTCGCGCTTCAATACTCCCTCGTCCTCGCTGGACCCCTTGATGCGCCACCGATCTGAGATACAATTTTAATGCCGAAAACGAAGTCCAGCGCGAGTAAAGCCATCTTTTCGGCGATGACGTCCGCGTGTGAAGTGCACTTGCATTCGCAAGATGCTTGCATAAATTTATCGAGAACGAGCCTCTTCCACGTCATTTCCGAGCTGTGGCAATTAATTGGATCGCTGTCAACCAAATGATCGATTCGAACATGCAACTCGATTAAGATTATTTAGCAAATTGAATAGGTGTGGTAATTATTAAATATACAAAACAATTTACTCATATTAAGGTTCAAGAAAACAACGGAATAGGATCGTAACTCTCGCCTTCCCTCATAAGTAACGTCCTTCTTACAATTAAATTAGACGCTCCGAAATAATAGAACAAAGAAATGAGGCAATCGGGTAGCCTCATGGAACGTACACAATGAACGGCAAGTTCAGGTTTAAGGATGAGGCTACCCATGAAAATTAAATAGCGCGGCAGTCAGAATATAATAAAACCCTTATTCTCTTGGTCACATGGTCATTCTGTCCGTAATGCTCAATATCTCAGCCGTTTCTTCAGTCCAAACAAATTTGGTAGGACTGCTATACTGTAATTTTATAATAAAATGGTCAAATATTTTTTATATCGTTTGATTGCAAATCCCGTTTTAAACGGGCTAATTCATCTAGTATAATCTTAAACACTACATTATTAAAATCTATTAACACGATCAGTTATCAAAATTTCATTGATTGAAGGAATATTTTGCTCAAAATTGCCATTAACTTTATATTTCATTACTTTATTTCCCTGGCGAAAAATGGTAATCATAATAGAGATGCGAAGGATAACTGAGGCTGGGAAATGTTTACTACGTTCAATCAAAGGACGACGGCAAGCCCGATAAAAATATTCCAAGAATGGCGAGAGAACTGTAAGCAGTCGCAGCGTGGGAAGAATTTCATGCGACGAATGCGAGAAGATTATGAATAAACATTAACATCAATCTTGGGAATATCTTTGACCGTTCCAATGGCGTCAAACGGGTTTCGAAAGGGAATCCCTTTCCCCTTCTCTTCATTCGCACGCCGACCGCCTCCTCAGACATGTTTAAAGTGCGAGAAGAAAGAAAGATCGTAGAGGGCGATAAATTTCACGCACGGCAATGAAAACCCGTCAAGCGTCGGCGAAAGTCTTTCGAAGTCATCTTCAAACTTGTCTGCGATCCAAACACCGCGAGCAATTAATACGAGGCGCCGAGAGAAAAATGCAACCGCGAATAAGGGCATCGTCCAATAACGAGGTAATCAAGTCCAAACATTCTCGCTATGAATGGATACACAGCGGCACGTTGTCTTTCAATCGCAAGGTTATTCGGATCGACCGGAGGAAGAGGAAACGGTGATAAGGAAACGATAATAAGGAAGCGATTCCCAGCGGAAGGAGAGTATATCGCTAGCGCCCAACTATATCTCGAGGAGGAAATACAACGACCGACACCTCTCGTTGAATTGGGAAAATACTTCGAATCGCAATAGACAAGTGAGACCGCAGACGCTTAAATATCGTACGCCTCGATTTTAACTAACACACGACAAGGGAGAGAAAGAGAGAGGAAGAGAAAGAGAGGGAGAGAGGAAGAGGACAGAGGGAGCGAGAGGAAGAGAGGAGATAGAGGGAGAGAGAGAGGAAGAGGACAGAGAGGGAGCGAGAGGAAGAGGACAGAGAGGGAGCGAGAGGAAGAGAGGAGGTAGAGGGAGAGAGAGAGGGAGAGAAAGAGAGAGGGAGAGAAAGAGAGAGGGAGAGGAAGAGAGAGGGAGAGGAAGAGAGAGGGAGAGGAAGAGAGAGGGAGAGGAAGAGAGAGGGAGAGGAAGAGAGAGGGAGAAAAAGAGAGAGGGAGAAAAAGAGAGAGGGAGAGGAAGAGGGAAAGAGGGAGAGAAAGAGAGGGAGAGAAAGAGAGAGGGAGAGAAAGAGAGAGGGAGAGAAAGAGAGAGGGAGAGAAAGAGAGAGGGAGAGAAAGAGAGGGAGAAAAAGAGAGGGAGAGGAAGAGAGAGGGAGAAAAAGAGGGAAAGAGGGAGAGAAAGAGAGGGAGAGAAAGAGAGGGAGAGAAAGAGCAAGAAAAAGAGAGAGAAGCCGTATGACAGTCCCATCACGCGAGTTCACGAAAATCCACGCAGAGCGAGGCTTGATTGGGAGAGGAAGAGAAAGGAAGGCTATTAAGTACCTGGCGGGAAGGGCGTAGAACGATAGGGGGAGGGGGCATGATATACCCACGCGACCTCACGTCTGGGAGGGAAAAATGATCGCCATGATTACGAAGATGATGCGCGAAGGAGGCGACCCGGGTAAGAAGGGAATATGGTCACACCCCCGCCTCCTTTCCTCTTTCCCTTATCCCCTTTCCCACATTCCCAAACGCCGATACCGAGGTTGTACTTTCTTAAGCTACGTTTCTATTAATAAAATAAAGTCGCCAAAATGTTGTGGAGCCAACATGCTGGCTTAAATTGAAGTCTTTCCACTTAAACTTTCAATTTTGTTTAGGAGTGATCGAACTTTTGACGATGGACGAAGTGACAAAAAAGCAAGAATTTGGAAACCATACGAGGAAGGCTTTTAAATATCGTCTGCTGAAGATCCACCGCTCTTGATTTTCTTCACTCTTGTTAGCTCCTGAAAGTACTGTGATCTTAAGGAGGTGATTTTTTTCTGCGTAACTAATATCGCAGCTAAGCTTTGACCCGATTTCGCTTAGCGCATCAATTCGATTATTTGCTTGTTTCTGTTTGCTAGATATAACATCCTACAAAACTGAATATTTTTTATCAAGTCCAATTAGTTTAATCGCATTTGCTTTTGCCCACTCCTTAAGTACAGATATGCGTGTTCACTTAGTCTGCCGAACAACAGCAGCGAGTAATAAAAAAGTGTTTGTTGACAATTGAATAGACCGACCTTGAGCTCGCGCATATGCAAACTCTGCCAACATGTCGGGCAAGTATTACCACTTTACAAATAAAATCGAACACAACGAACTCAACGAGTTTTCGCAGCCAACATCCAACATGTTGTCTAAAAGAAGTTGAGATTTCACCGACTGTTTCCACTCGCACTAAAATTTCGCTAACATGTTGACTTCTGAAACAACGACAAAACTATAAGCCAATTTCCATTCCGGAAAGTAGGATATAAATGCCTATCATTCTATTTCCGTTGTTCGCAAAGACCACGCGTGGAGAGAAAAGTGACTGATGTTAATATGATTTTTTCATTTCAACAAAAATTGGCAAGTTTCGACAGTGGAAACTAATCAGAATCCAACTTCGACGAAAGAATGATTCGCGTGCAATCTCCAGGCGCAGGGAAATCCGTAAGAAAAACTCCGCACTCGTTTAATCTTTAAAGAGGAGTCATAAAAACTATGCGATAAAATACGTCCATCGGGGTCGATCCCATCACTCTTCCCGGAGACGCGGCAGGAGGCGATGCGAGAGGAGATCCCGTATGAGTGCTCGACAGAGAGATGCGCGAATCGCACGCTGAGATAACGACGGGCTATATCCGATTAGGTCATTATCGACTTTTCGGTCCGAGTATTCCCTCGGCGAAGCCTCTTTGCGGAGGACTGAAATTGTAAGCGCCCTCTTGCGAGCCGCGTTCGAGAAAGAGAAGAGCGAATCGATAAGAGGACGAACGAATAGATTACAAACCAAAATAACTGAAATGAGACAAATTCGAAGGGCGTGATATGGCGGAGGGACGATCGGATTATGCGTATGAAACGGGGACGATTAAGGGTGTGCCGTCGAAAGGGACATTTTCAGGCGTTTCGTTTTCATTATTCACGAGAATGAAATTTACATAAACTTTGATTTTCCACAGCAATAATAATTAGAGAATTTGTTCTTGAATAAAATAAGGGGATTTCGGCGTCCAAGATAGATTTTCACACAAACATAAACGAAAGTAAAATGAAATGCATTAAAAATACCTTGGAAAAGTTGTGAGATAACCTATCGTAGACGGAAATTGAAGGTAGGATAGGTTCTCCTATAAAAATTTACGGATATCACGACAATCATTGAATGTATTCTCATTAATGCAGAGGCGTCACTACTTTGCCGTCAGGTCAGTCATCGCAGGGGAGAGAAAAGGGCCCTTTGAACTGTACTCATTAGGCATAAGGATAATATAGGGAAGAAGGCTGACCTCAGTACTTTAGATGTGAAATGTAAGCCTGAATCTAGTTGGAGTGTAACTAGGGCTTCCAGACCGGATATTACCGTAATCGGTTAACCGGTTAATCGTTGACTCTCACTATTCATTAACCGGGTAATTTCGTCCGATTAACCTCCTTCTGGAAACGAGAAAATTCTTCCCAAAATCGCTATGAAAAATTAAAGGTAAACAAATTGTTTAAAATGAATAACTATAAAAATCAATTCGGTAAACTAGTGCAGGGTACAGTGAAATCGTTCACATTTCCATTGGTGGTAATTGTGGTTGGGGGAGGTATAAGAGGGGATGGAAAACAACTGAACCAAGGAAGCGAGATCCAATTAGCTGAAAATTACGGCCGACAAGTTCACGGAACTATTCTCTTAATTTTTTTTTCAATTTGACAAAACTAGTGCCATGGAGTCCGAGTTCCGAAATATTTGAATTTTTTAGTACCACATCAAAGTCAATACGGTACATAAGGAGAAAGATATGTTATGAATACCATATACGTGGAACGTCTGGCAACACTGCTGGAGAGGCATTCTACTCGCCCTGATGTCTAGGCGGTTAAGTACCCTCCACTCTCGCCCTTCCTAATCTTTAGCCCTTCGTGGCTTGCACTATCAACGCAACATATGTTGCAATTCTAAAATAGCAGTATTTGGAAAAATCCTCATGGAATAATGTAAGCTACTTTGTCGCTTTGTCTTAAACAATGCATTATATCGGGAAATGTTTCAAACAAATGGTGTAGAAAATCAAATTGCCTACAACTTTTATTCCAATACTATTTTACATTCATATTAAAGTAAATAATAAATAAATGGAATATCTGCATAATGTGTTCTACAAAAAATATTTCTAACAAAAGTTATAGAGAATAAGTTTATAATAAACAATATTTACATTTATGAAGATTAAAAATAGTTACTAGCCAAAAAAATCTGACTAAAGTAAACATCCACTTCCGGTGGGGCGATTGTTGCCAAAACTTAATCAGCTTTTCATTATATAGTATTCTTTCTAAATATAAAATTTGGTATTGATATGAGTGTAAGTTTTTGAGTTAAAGCCCCCACAAAACCCTATCACATACCGACCGACATCACCGAGAAAATAGTCAAAACGTGTGGAGGGGACCTTAAAACATGTATTTTCGTTGAAATCTCGAATTCGATTTTTTTTCTCGAAAACTATACTTTCTCCATATACTTCGTACAAGGAGAAAGTAAAAAACGGAAAGCATTTTCTTATTCGAAGTGAATTATGACTTGCGTTTGATTTTCCGGAAAAAACGGCTACTCCTTCGATAGAAATGTATGCGGAAAGACAAATTTTACTTGACTAGATCTATACATTTTGTTTGAAGACTTTTTTGCATGATTAATATTTCACGAGATATGACGGAATGTTCCATTTTTATTTCTATCAAGTGGCACCCCTAATTGGCCACTGTGAACTATTTACATCATCTTCTTATTACCTTTGCCCTACATTCCTAAATACCACATTTCATGAAAAGCCAATTCCGCAGTACGGGCAAATCCGCAGTACTCTGACATTCAGGTCTATCGTGACTTTAGTTCAGTGAATGCAAGTATTAGCGGCAGTCTTCTGTACCACCTAAACTATAGTTGACCTTGAAATAAAACTTGAGCCTGATCGCGTCAGTTTTTCAAACTCGATGTGGCTGTAATGTAGTACAGCGCTAGGACTTGTAACTGTGGAGCTTTGATTAATTACCGATACATTTCCTTGCCAAAGTTGGGAAACTTGAGTATCAAATGGAAGCTGAAGTTGTTAAGAACTCTTTTTAATGGTTTTATTTTACCACCTTCATTCTGTGCTTTGTGAAAGCCTTAGCTAGGAACGGCTGTCTCTTAGCGCTTTTGAGTTGTTACGCTGCATGACCTCTTCTTTCGAGCGATGAACAACAGGAATATATTGTTTTTTTAAGTGTATATTGTAAAAGAATGCATTCTTTGAAGGAATGCTAAGTTTTGAGCCACAAGCTTTTTATTTTACCGAGTACATATTATTTGTTTTACGGCTTAGTACTAGGAAATTAGCCGAGTCTCTCCTACCTCATTTATACAATTATAAACGCCTAATGACGAGTAAATAAAACTATATATTAAAAAGTACATTTTTCATTTATATCAAATTTTCGAAGCTAATATAGAATGATTTTAAGTTATTGTTTAAGGGAGGCCCTATCGAAATTTTCGCGGGGGAGGGGGCAGAATGTGTAGTTAAGCCACTGCGTCAATCTTAACGCTAAAATTTATTCAACTGTTATTTATATTACAAAACATTTATAAACATTAAACTGAGAAAATTCAAGCAAATTATCTGGGGAATTGCTCGCTTGATTCACTAGAGGAACAAAAAAATATTTGTTACAATAGACCAGGGGTCGGCAACCTACGGCCCGCGGGCCACGTGAGGCCCTCGAGAACGCTTTATGCGGCCCGCAAAGCTGTAATGAAAAAGTGATCAGGAAAATTTCTCATGGGCAATTTTATATTTTTTGAGTAAAATTATGGTCTCAAAGCCTTTTCTGGTGATGTTTTAACGCTAGTAAATTACGTCGTAGACTTAATTTCGTTCATATGAAATCACAGAATCTCTAGAAAACATCTGATTTATTCGCTCATCCGGCCCGCCGAGGCTTTCTTGATTCCCAATGCGGCCCTCCGAAACATTCAAGACTGCAAATGTGGCCCGCCATGCAGAAAAGGTTGCCGACCCCTGCACTAGACACTCCGACATAAAAAAGACACCGAAATTTCATTAAATTCTTCCTGACGAGACAAAATGGAAAACGAGTAAAGAAGGCTCTCGACAAACTACCTGAGAGAATCCTCCTCCTTTAAACCTATGCTACTTTCGGGAGTCGAATTTTCCGCGCGGCTGCCAAGCCAGGGAATTGAAGTAAGGGCGTTTTGATGGGCGTCACCCTCCGGAAACCGCAACTGCCTCAGAACAATACCATCTTGTTATTCACCTGGGCCAGCCCACCTTTTCTCCTCATTCCAAGACACTTTCGGTGGGAAGGATGCGAAGATCGCACCGCAAAACGCTACCGACGAAAGCGCCTTTTTTTCCATACACAAGAACATGGCCACCACTCGCGGATGAGTCCTCGAGGGCAACAACAAAAAATGTGAGCGATAGGAAGAACTTGATTGAAGCATATGAAAGTATCATTTTATTTTTCATAACGTACTTTACGACAATGATCTTCTATAAATATAAACATCCACGGATATATGCATTAATTTATAATAGGTAGTTTTAGTGATTCTCCCGAAAATGTCTTCCTGATATACTGACAGTGGTAGCGATCGTATGAGATATCCTGTAATGACACTCAATGCTGTACGAATGTAGCTAATGAAAATGTAATCGAGTAAATATACATAATTTTACACGCTCGACTACAGACGCATGCTATTTTAAGGTTATTTCTGCTTTGATCTTACGTACTGGACCAGGGACAGTATCTCGATAATATAATATAATGGCGATTTATATCGATTTGCCAGGATAATATCTTGAGCAATAAGAATAGAGCACCAAATTTACTCTTCTGCAATGCAAGGAAAGCGAAAGCAGAAGAAAGAAAAACAGGTGTTTCGAATGGGCAGCTCCTTCTCCAAGTCAATCCCCGTTCTTCGCGACTTCGTAAAAAAATTTTTAAAACTCGAGCTGACTTCGATATTTATTGCAAAAATTGTTATTTTTTATTTAAAACAATCAATCGTATAAATGACATAACATAAGGGTAATGTCATAAAAACCATGTGATTTTAAAGTAGATACCTCAATTAATATTCTACAAATGGAAAACTTGAGATTACTTAACAGCGAAACAAGACCACACAATGCGCTGTCTCTAACGAGCCTAACACTAAACGTCGCACGCGTGAATTGTGTTCACTCTTCTCGGCCCTCCTGCGTGTGACCCGTGCCGTTTCTGTAATTACGGTTCATGGTGCGTTGGTTCATTACCTTTTTACCTGTGTGGTCTCCACTCAGTTTTAAATATCTACGAAAATCTATGTTTTCCCTCTAAATCCAGTGTTTCGACCACTATGCGGCGGAGAGATGAAAGCGCAAGAAGTGATTACAATCTCCCCGTTACTACGGAATCGATAGAAACACGACGGAAGATCATACGCTGCTATCAACCGTTTCCATCGGTAACGGTATGCGGCCCAAATAATTCGAACCGCCAGAATAATATATTTAGCCGCAGGAACGCTATGGGCTGTAGAAAACAATTAATTAAACAGCTTTCAAGAAATATCAGAGCGTGCAGGGCGATTTCTCGAGGCAAAATGCTGTTCGCAAGAGACAGTCGAAAGCGTATTCTATGCCCGCGAAAGAAAGAGAGGGGAAGGGGGAGGTGGCGGACGTGAAGGGGAAAAGGGAGGAGGAGGTTTGGTGAATTTGGAGAGTGGAACACGAGAGACCTCTACGGAGGAGAGCTCCGTCGCTCTCTCTCTCTCTCGCTTCATGGGCGGCTGCCCACCACGGTTAGCAGGAGAGCGAAGATGGGAGCGCAGATGCTCAACGACCAAACCGTAGTGTCTCTCTCGTTCGTTCCTCTCTTTTCCTCCACGAGGCATAACGATGGCGTCTGGCATTATATTAGGCCGAAAGAGATTTTTATCCGCATTGCTAAAGAAATTATTCCCCGCTACAGTTATTAATGAGTAAGTAATTCAATTATCATGTGGTCGTTGAAACCCCGCGGGGACGAAAAAGAGAGATCTGAGAGCCCCTCGGGGTAATTACATCTATCTTATCCAAAAAATCGCAAAAGAATCGCTCGCACATAAAATACTTTGTAATTAGGATTCATGGCGAGAAAAAGCAAAGATGTGTACGGTGATTTACGACGAAAAATGTGGTCTTGTTTGACAGCTTTTATCCAATTTATTCACATAACATTTTACTGTAATCTATGCTAATGCTTAAACATTTTTCCAGCAAATATTCGAGAAGAGAGACTGCTAATAAAACAACGCACTTCTTTGCATGCGCATCGTAAATAGATACACTGAAATGAATGTAATTTGCGAGGAGCAAATTTATCATAAGTCGGTAGATATTACGATTAAATTTCTTTGATATTTAAATTTCTTTCCAATTTTCATCTTGCGGATTAATTTCTATCATGTTCAATTGCATTTACTTTGCCGAGAATAGTTTTTTTAAATAATAAAAACCGACACGAAACCACTTTTCTCTTCGGCTTGAATACTCTTGTATATATGCAGTAAGGATCCGTATCTCCAATTCTGGGCCTAGATTTTGTCACAACGCGTTAGGGAAGAGTTACATCTAGACTAGAGAGATTTCTGTTTCACTTGCAACAAAAGTAATAGATTTTCACATGCTGTAGCAAGAATATTCCAAAGTAGGTAAAATCACTAACAAATTTTGCACTTCGAGAAAATATCATTGAAAGATCTCATAGAAAACTGATGATTATTCCTCCTGTAGATAATATTAGATTAAATCAAAAATAACACTTGAATAGCGCCTGGATCAGCATTAACATCGACTTTCATGAAAGAGGAGTTAAAAAATTACCAATCCTTCGTTCTTGGATTCAAAAAGATGTATCCCAGCTTTTCCTAAAACCTTTTGGACAACTACAAAATGACACCCTCCGAAACCAAAAGGACGAATGCGTCAACATGCTTGCCTGATTGTAACTAATAAATTGTCAACGCTTCGCTATACCTAAAGGTAGAATAATGTTCAGGAGTCATTTTAGCAGTTTCTGAAATCGAACTGCTCTCAAGATCATTATACCCTCAGTCACCGCCTTTTCACTCAATGTTCCCTTCAATTTCCTCTATTGCTGGACGTGTCTCATTACTTTCTAAGTGCAAACATTTTCTTGCTCTATGTAGGAACGAGTTTAACAAGTGAGGGAAGAATTTCAAAGCAAATTACATAAGGCTCTTTTTTTCACCGCCTGCCGTTTACCCAGCGGAGTAAAGATTTGCAGATGCGATGCGATGCTGGTTGCCTACATTAGTGGCAGCATGCGCCGTTTTCTATTACATACTCCCCAGCAGCTGAACCTAGATCGAACATAATTTTTACAATTTCTAGCTCTCATATAGACCAGTCAATCCTGAAAGTTTGGCTTCTCCAGGTTTCAGGATTCCAGAGACGGACGGACAGACAAACAAACCGAATAGGTAAGCGCTTTTTTTTATAGAAAAGGCGCTAAAAATTCTCAATTTTCAAAAGGTGCAGTCTGAGGGCACTAATGATGCTCTATTTTCTAGGGTGGCAATCAACGTTCCCTCTAAATTTTCATGACGTGTGTGCGAAAGAAGTCTGCCATTTGCAACTTCGAAAATCTCAGATAGCTGCGCGCTCTTTTTCTGCGGCGCCCCTTTTTTCCGCGACAGTCAAAAAGATAAATAAATGCATCTGGGCATATTAAAATTACGAGTTAGGATGGGATGGGGATGGTGCAGAGTCGGCATATACCGAGATTTTACGACTAGTCTACAACGTCGCACAGTAGTGTTCGCTTTTTTACTTTTTCCATATATGAAGTATAGAGAAAGCATTGTTTTCATGAAAAAATCGAATTCTAGATTTCAACTGAAATACGTGTTTCAAGGTACCCTTCACACGTTTTGACTATTTTCTCGATGGTTAGTGTGTGTCTGTGACAGGAATTTTTTTGTGGGTTCTCTAACTCAAAAACTGTTAATGATTCAACGCGAAAATTTATATTTGCCACTTTTGTTAAAATAACAACCGCTGATTAGTTTTTGGTAGAAATCGGTCAATCGAAAGTGGGTGTTGACTCTTGTCACATCCGCTTTTTCTGAAATATTTGCTTAAATACTTGAATGTAACAAAGTAATTTTCTACAACCATTGTTCGAAACATTTTCCCATTGTTTAAAAGATATTTTAAAAATTACTTTTTTAGCTGCCACCACCACACCACCTACCGACGACTATTGTATACACTTTACACTATCTATAATTCCACAAATATTTGTGCGCACAAATTTTGCCCATGAGCGCAGACCGTGTGCGTGCGCACACGCGCACAACTTAGAGCAGGGTTTCCCAAACTGGGGTACGCGTAACCCTGGGGGTACTTTGATAGGTACGAGGGTGTACTCCAAAAACCTCACGTAATGGCGGGTTTTTATTAATAAAATTCAGTTTTTTATGGTTATAAGTCCCACATAATCATAAAAATCCCTTATAATAAACATTTAGCACTCTTGAACCTTTTTTAAAGTTGACATTAATTATCAGTAATGTATTTCTTATGGCAGTAAGAAGAATACTAAAGAAAATAGTACAGAAGAAAGCAGACCTTTGTATGAAGGTATCGTTCTGAAGAATAAGGCTCAAAATATAAAATATTCCTTTTGACGATGAACACCAGAAACCTCAAGTTAAGAGCATAAAGGAGCAGTGAAATACGCCGAAATGCTAAAAAATCTTGGCACAAAACTAACACAGCAAATGAAACTGGGAAAAGTCCTGCAAATTATCATGAAAAGTGGAAGTGTGTGACACTTAGAAACGTTTTGTCTAATTGTGTTATCATGTAAGGCAGGGGTTCTTCTCGACCTTTTTTCCCTATTCCAGTAAGAGGATGGATATTAATAATGAAGAATGGCATAAATTTGAAGCATATAACTTGTAGCAACTTTTAAGGGGGTACTTAATTTGATTGATAAGGCGAAAAAAGTTTGGAAAACCCTGGCTTAGAGGGAACATTGGTGGCAATTGTCCTTAGCGAATTCATCGGTTCGGAATAAGGGACAAAGCAGAATTTATTGCATTTAAAGACTTGTAGGATATTCTTTATGAAAAATCGTCAGTTTCCAAACAAGAAAATTGTTGGCAAGTTGGTAAAAATTTGCATACAATCTCCTGCTACAGCGAGAATAAATCCTGTTTGACAGACACCAACATTTTTTCCCTCGTCTTCGTGTATAATTGACTGAAACATGACTTTGGGTCGTCCAGCGACGAACGGTGCGCTCCACCCTTTTGACCTGGGCAACGCCCACTCCCTCATTCATTGGAAATGGCGTCCTTCACTCATTCGTTCAGGTCGCACTCGTCGCCGGAGCCTTGAAATGCCGGATGCTTGCGACTGACGAATAATTACGCCTACATTGTGCGACTCGCCTGGACGACCTCATTCTCACGCCTCTGTTTCCTGTCGCCACACTTCCATCACACCTCCGAACGCTAAAATCGAACGTTAAGAAACTCTGTGCGAAACGCATTTATAAAGGATGATGTAATTGAAAAATGTCTAAATCGATTGAAAAAGGATTCAATTAAAAGCTAACGCGAAATTCTAAGAATCAATGGCGAGTTTTCATTTAGAGAAAAACAACCACGTCGTTAAAAAAATAGTTTCTGAAGCTATTAACTTAATAGAGGCCTTTCTTATGATGAAAAACATATATTATGAGTTACTTCAATACATTTGGAATGATCTTTCGTAGGGACCGCATTGAAAGCGAAGAAAAAAATCTGATGTGGCCACCACATGACTACCTCTATACCTGTAATATTTCTAAAAAATACAAATAGGTCAAATGATAATAAATATTTGAGGGAACTGCGAGAAACTTTTAAAGACTTTACAAAGAACATAAATAAAATCAAACCGCAGCCTTCTGATATTGGATATAGCCACGAAGCTCCAACAATTAAGAAAATAAAAAGAAGCGTCAAGTGTTTACAATAGCCGCCGGTAGGTGGTGTGTTGGTGCCAACTAAAAAATTTAGTTTTTACAATATCTCTTCAAAAACGCATTATATAGAAAAATGTTTCGAACAAAGATCATAGAAAATTAAATTTCCTACAACTTTTATTCAAGTCCTTTTTTTAGATTTATGAAACATTAAAGCTATTATTTCAAAAGTGGCCACCACATGCCTTTCTCCATATATTATATTTCTAAAAATTCCAAATAGCTTACATAATATTAAATATTTTAAGAAAATGCGACAAAATTTTAGACTTTACAAAGAACAGAAATAAACTCAAACCATAGCCTTTTGATATTGGATATAGCTACAAAGCTCCAACAATTAAGAAAAGAAAAAGCACCGTTACTAAGACGTAACTAAGCGTCAATTGTTAACAATAGTCGTCGGTAGGTGGCGTGGTGGTGGCAGCTAAAATATTTAGTTTTTAAGATATCTCTTAAAAAATGCATCATATGGGAAATTGTTTCAAACAAAGATTGTAGAAAATTATATTTCCTACAACTTTTATTCCAGTGTGTTGTTAAATACATCAAATATTAAAGCAAATATTTTAAAATAACGGATAAGTGACAATATAAAAACCCACTTCCGGTTGACCGATTTTTACCAAAAACTAATCAGTTCTTGTAACTTTTATAAAAATGTAAAATATAAAATTTCGCGTTGACCTGATTAATAGTTTTTTAGTTCGAGCACCCACAAAAAAGATCACATACACACACAGACATCAATAAAATGGTCAAAATGAGTTCAGGGGACCTCAAAACGTGTATTTCCGTTGAAGTCGATTTTCTTCATGAAAACAATACTTTCCCTATACTACGCATGGAGAAGGTAAAAAACGGATGTGACAAGAGTAAACACCCACTTCCGGTTGACCGATTTTTACCAAAAAATAATCAGTTCTTCTCCCTTTAACAAAAATGTCAAATATAAAACGTCGCTTTGACCTGATAATAGTTTTTGAGTTAGAACACTCACAAAATTCCGGTCACAAATATCTTCGAGAAAATAGGCAAAACGTATTCAGGTTATTTCTGTCGAAATCTCGAATTCGATTTTTTCATGAAAACAACACATACTTTATACTTCGTATATGG
The DNA here is from genome assembly GCA_028673005.1 of Tanypteryx hageni. NCBI lineage: Eukaryota > Metazoa > Arthropoda > Insecta > Odonata > Petaluridae > Tanypteryx > Tanypteryx hageni. Next base: position 14,838,095 of record CM054117.1, read on the forward strand.
AGAAAGGAAAAAAAGCGAAATCTACTGTGCGACGCTGTACACCAGTCGTAGAGCATCCACAAAATTCCGGTCTCACACACACACACACCCAGAGACATCATCGAGAAAATAGTCAAAGCGTGTTCAGGGGACCTCAAAACACGCATTTCCGTTGAAATCTCGAATTCGATTTTTTCTTGAAAACAATACATTCGGATATGGAGAAAGAAATAAGTTTGGAAGGACTAGCCTTCCTCCCCTCTGCTAACAGAGCTACCAACAATTTTAATTAATTATTTATTTTCAACTGCAATTTCTTGAGGAACGTGATGAGGAAATAAGAGCCAATAATAAACTAAAGTTTTACGACGTGAAAAATGAAATCATACGACTATGTCAATAGGAACTGTTGATAATAAACAATACATGTTGGATTATGTACTAAGAATGGGCCCTGATACTTCGTCGGGGCTTTCTTTTACTTTCTAAACGATTCTCAAATAAGACTTTTTTGCTAAATAAAACTTTGCATCCGTGCAAAACGAGCATTATTGCAGTGCTGCTGCTGCAGTTGGGGTTTGGTTATACTTTAGTCACGTGCTGTAATCTTATTGTATTGTAAGGCTAAGCAGCAAAATATAATAAAATATACCTGCTGGAAGCATTTAAATGAAAACAACAGCATAGATTTCTTTTACTGCCCATAAAGTACGTTTTCAGTATATCATTAGAATTTCTCAGATGTGTAAGGATGATTTTATCGTTTCGCTACATAATGCGACAAATAAATGTGCGTGGCTTAATTATTGTCGCCGATTCATGCCTAAATTATTAAACATTTATTTTCCAGATAATGATAACAAATATCCGCCAAAGTTATATAAGGTCTGCGGCGGGTCCTAGGTTTTGCAGCTGGCGCCTAGATGTTTAGAAAATTTATCCAGCCCTGCATTACTACCATATTCCCATTTTAGGCGACGGGAAGCTCATCAGCTTCAATTGAGGATATTCTTTCTGTTAAACTAAAAAACCGAACAGAAACCAAAACAATATGTCACAAGAGATATAAGGTCAACAACTGTGGCCTTTTTACGAGCAACGGGACCCAAACGGGAGTTGGCTCACTCCGCGCTCCAAAAACACACCATTGCTTCAGCGGCTTCACCTTACACTGCCGATAAAAACCGCTGGCCGTTGGCAGGGCAACGGGAAGATGGAATGATAGAGAGTTAAAAAGCAGGCGAACCGCCCCTTGCAACGCTCTCCAGTTTTAGACGTTGATATTGAAGGCGATGAGGAAAGCGGGGAAAAACGGACCAAGAATGGGAGTCACACAACCTCAGTCGAGCACAGATCACGTAAAAGCTAGCGCGGAATATAGAGGCGGCGATCGCCTAAGACTTGAGGAAAAAACACGTCTTTTTCGAGTTTTCATTTTACTGTGGCTACTTTCAGAGAATATCGATTCAATGCGAGTTAAAAAATTGAACTAATTAAAATTTCATGAAAATACGAACTTTGCAAGTTGGGATAAAACGAACCATTAAAAGAGCTCTTTTTTATGACAAGCGAGAAGCGGAATGCGGGGAATTACAAGACCGATCAGAAAGAGAAACATGGCAGCAAAAAGGCTATCGAACCACGAAACAATCAATCAGTCGAACGCAACGTATTTTCTTTCAAATGGAGGCTTCTCGATTACGACTTTCATTTCTTTGTCATTTCCAAATCGAAATTCGAATAAATAAAGAAGGACCGACTTTCGTTACGTGACAGAATGTAATGTGTTGCTAGTTTCCGTGTTCAGAAATTTCTCGAACGAGCTGCAAGAAAAGTTGATTTTCGAGAATTAAGACATTCTGAGCAAAATTGACAAGCAATTAGCAATAAATACAGGTGTTTTTATGCGAAAGCAAAACAGATAGGAAAGAGAAAATTCATTCTTTCTATAGGTAAGATCGCTTTCCGAGCGCTGCTATTACTTGTAACTGTACAGGTATTTACTTCGTTACGCAACCATCGGCTGAGAGCCTCAGAAAACCGACTCTCGCTATATGTCGCCATAACGATATTGATCGATTAAAAGGAGCAAAAAATTATTATATAACGCATATTGTATACAGCCGTCAACAAACGTAATAAAACCAAAGAAAACCTAACAGAGACACCTGTTAGAATTCTATTAATCCTAGAAAGTTCTAAATGCTTTAAAAACAAAGCAAGCTCGACTTAAAAATTTGCGATTCATTCCATGTTTCTAGTTTATATATATGAAACAAGATTCGAATTTCGTGTATATAAAACAGAAAAGTCATTGTTATGGTACACTCGCGAGAGAAAACAACTGCGCACTTCTAGAGAAGAGCCGGCAAATGGCAACGTTAGTTTTCTCCGCATCGCCAAACTCGATCGAGTAATGCCCATTATTCGCAAATTAACTTCAGGAGATCGATTTCCACAATAAACACGAATTTCGTCGAATTTCCAGTATTTTAACGCAATTTGTCGAAAAACAGCGACCCAAGGGTCAGATCATCGAGGAAGGCGAGGAAAAGCTCGAAATATAAATGAACGATAACAGGGAGTGGTGTGCTCACTTTCAAATACGAGGGGACGAAAAAACCGCGAGCGGAAGCGTTATTTCCCGCGAAGATTTCGACACAAGGCGTGCGCCGCTCCAGCGCTCAAATGGGTTGCTACGAGACGACTTCTCGTTATGAATCATTTTAAACTCGGGGCAGGATGGAGAGGGATAAAGAGAGATAGGACACAGCAAGCGGTCGACCATAATAACTAGTCCTTGAAAGAGATTCCCAAGGGCCGCCGACTACGGATCCGAAGGGAAGAAGACAACGCGACACACGACATCACTACGGGCGGTGCTTGCGCGAGTCTTTCCACCGCGTCTCATCTGTTTATTCCGCCACAAAGGTGCCGAAAAGCCTGAATTTTTTTAAAACTATCGCCTTCAAAATCAAACGAGAAAAGAAAGAAAAAAATATACGTAAACTGTAAGTTGGGCTCGCAAAGAATTCATAGTTCCACGCATTTCTGAAATAGAAAAATTAGAAAAATAAAATACGACAGAGTCACCAGCGGAGAAATGAGATTTTTAACTTGGAAAATAAGAGGGCCAGAAAGATGAGCGAGATAAGCGGCGGTAAGGGTCGGTGCCATTGCGCAGCAGCTGATAAAATCATTTAGGCGACCCGTTCTGACAATCGAGAGGGGATGGAGGTGAACGCACTCCTGCTTTCTCAAATCCTTATCCGGTTCCATGACCAAAATACAATATCTTAAGCCGCGCGGGCAACCGCGAATCGCTTACTAAAGAAGGATCTTTGAACCTTTGCTCAAAAGTCAGTTCTGATGTACCCTGCTTCAACATCCACCAGGAAGAATGAGCGAAACACATTCGGAAGATTGAATTATAATAATCTCGTCGAAGATGTTTAATCGGTAAAAATGTGCAGGAAAATTCAAGAAGATTTTAAGTGCACCACATCAAACCATCTGTAAAAACCAATTGTTATTACCTCTATAGGAATTTAATCGAGATAAAACGATCATTTGACGCATGTTTATGAGTATCAAGAGGCCACGTGGTCTGGAAACCGATGCCAAAAATGAAGTAGTCGAAAATAAAAAGCAAATACGCAAAGAACACACACGGTAATCAAATTAAACGAGATGAAATAAACAATACGTCGTTTGCATCGTTGCTACGCCGTCAATTTTTCCTTCAAAAGAAAGGCAACAGTACCCTACGTTGGGTAACGTTTTGTTTTTGCGTCGCGAGTTTATTCCTGGTGAAGGTGCGAAACTTGAGAGAAGAGTACGGGTGAGTCCTATTACATAACGCCAATGTGAGAAATGGAGCAAACAAACAACTTCATAAGGCGATGTATTAATAACCAGCAACTTCGGGCGATAAGTAAAAATGAAAGTACTCCAAAAGGATTCAAAAGGAAAACCAAGCCTCCTGGTGAAATAAATGATGTTTCCGAATGTGGCATTGGAAACAGGTCAACTCGTACTGCAAAATATCCCAAAACTGAAATCGCCAACCTCACGTTTCCTCGCGCTTATGGCGAGGCAAAAACCGAAGATGCAACTGTAAACGCTGCAGTCATTTAAACGAAATTTGCCACGGTATTCAAATAATGACAATGCGCTCAAGAAAAAGCCCAAGCACTAAAAGGGAAATCATATTCAAGACCTTTAATAAGAATGCCACATCCTTAATATACAAGAAACAAAACAGCTATATTGGCTAACTCGTTACATACATATATTGGGGTTGGAAGGCCTGAATCGCGGTCGGTCGTTCACGGTGCAGTCTATATAACAATTATAACGAATTTATAGCATGTACAGTCAAACCCCGATTTAGCGCCGCTGTGCTCATCACTGACAATCGCTCAGCAGGGGACTACCGAGCTCTTTTTACGGCTGAAAAAAAATCAAGCACCAACATTAAAAAAATCAGATGCGCATTTCGGTTACAAAACAGCCGTCTTCAGTGATCATTCATCTATTTTCGGTGAATTACCGCTGAAGACAGCTGATTTTTAGGCGAAATGCGCGTCTAGTTATTAAACTCTGTTTTGGCTATTGGAGATACCAGAGAAGTACTTTTGAAATGCTTGTTCTTGAATTGACAAGGCCGTTAAAGCGAGGATGGCGGTACATCGAGTTACCTATATGCTTGCTCTGTATAATCAAAAGATGGGAGGACTGATCACAACGATTCATGGGTAGTATGCGGGCGTGGCGCTTTATAGGTGGTCGCTAAATCGAGGTTTGACTGAAGTCGACGCATCCTTATGACTGCAAAAATCACTAAACGTTAACATAGGCAATTATTTTGCCATTGTGACCACTTTAAGATTTGTTGAGTAAAAATATTCATTTTCCAAATCATTCCTAAGTCCTTACATCTACATGATACCCTGAAAGTCACTTTTATGGCGGATGGCAGGGGGTGCAGTGCACCAAGGGTCCCTAGTTTTCTACGTTATCTTTTCCTATTATGTTCTCTTATCGTCCCAGGGAAAAACGATCCTCTATATCGCTCCGTTCTACAACATCTCGCGAGTCCTATCCTCGCTGTCCTTAGTATTAAGGAGCACGACTTCGCCAGGCTATTCAAATTATATCTGCGGATCTCAAGCTAAGGGTCCACTGAATTGCTATTATGGTACGCGTTGATGACTTAAAATTTTAAATTAAAAGCTGTAAGCAATCCTGACGGCGGGTATGTGCACGTGGTCTAAAAGATTAAGTTGCTGGAAATTAATAAACTAAAAAAATGTGACTGAAGGTGGTCCGTCGTTACATTCTGGCCGTGTGGGTAATCCTTGAATGTCAAAAGGTTGAGGATGACTTAAGAGGCGACCTTCGCGACAAATGACATTCCTTTTAAGATTACATTGAAAGCGGCATACTGGCGCGACCGTAAGAATTAGGAATTAAAGAACCGGCGGCTAAAGGTTAACTCAGCGTCTCTGTAATCGAAAAGCAAACATCCTCCAATTACAGAACAAAGCTAAAGCGACGAGCGAATGCGATTTTTCATGGTCTCTCTCAAGTAGCAGTTTCAGGCTTGGTTAAATATCTAGGAGTCAGGATCCATCGTGATCTCGTGTGACACCCACATTCGCCGATTTATAGGGGCCGCTAACAAAAAGCCGACCTTTATACGTAGGTAGAATATTTCGAAGTAGCTCCGAAAAAGTGAAAGAATTATGTTATTTATCCTTGGTTCGACCGCAGGTCGAATATGCGTCAGCTGTGTGGGATCCCTACGAAAAGGGACTCACTAACGAGATAGAAAAGGTTCAGCGCAGGGCAGCTAGTTTTTTAAAGAGAAATTACGTTAGTAAACAAAGAGTAACATCATTAATAGAAAATCTGAAATGAACATCGTTAGAGGAACGTGGACTGCAGGCTAGCTTTAAACTGCTGGAAAAATTTATGTCGGAGGGACTAGCGAATGAGGTAATAGGTCTTATCAGAAGCCCGATGTATCTCGGAAGGCGGGACAGCGAGGATAAGATTCGCGAGATCGATTGTAGAACGGAGCGATATAGAGGATCGTTTTTCCATAGGACGATAAGAGAACATAATAGGAAAAGATAACGTAGGAAAACTAGGGACTTTTGGTGCACTGCCATCCACCAAAAAGGTGATTTACAGGGCATCATGTAGATGTAGAATCCTAAATCATGAGCGGAAAAAAACTTTTGGCCTCGTATTACAAGCGAATGATCTAGAATCGGAAGTAAATAACTTGCAAGATTTTCTAAAAAATGGAAAAACCATGGATTAATATTCACTGCCTTCGAATGAGATAATAATAGATACTTTCGAGTACTTAAGATCGACATCTTTTTGAAAATAAATTTTCTTTTAGATAATACATAAAACAAACAAAATAATTAAAAAATAAAAAGAACCTCTCGTGCTAACCGAGTAACTGACGACCGTATAAACTCAAGCGGCGTATTTTTGTTTCGTTCAGCTGTTTCTTTGGGACTTCAAAATACAAAACAAAAATCGCCGAAAGCAATATGCGAGTGTACTACAATAGTGACTCAAAATTTGAGCATAAACAATTTAAGATAGTAACGCCATTCGCTAATCAGCATCGGAAATTTGTGATTTGCGTTATACGGATAAAACACCCAATGAAAGCCGCGAAATGTACAATTATTCGATGCGATCGCTCAATTTCTCTTCAGAGCGCTCAACAAATTCCAATGGCTCTCGGCAGGAGTGGAACATATCAGGGTGGATGGATGGGGGAAGGTCGGGATGCCACGCGGGGCAAAAACTACTCGGAGACAACTGCCAAACACTCCCGACCGCCCTATGATGGACATTTACGGCGAAGGGGAAGGATCTCGTCAGAAGCGTGGGAAAACGAACGCCGGTGATGATCAGATCCAGACGCAGGCCCGTCTCCATGGGCACACACAAACAGACACACGCAGGAGATTCGTGCCGAAAGAGATGCGGTGGGGTGCAGCGAGCTCGGGTGACTGCACCCCGATGCCAGACTGCGAAAGGCAGGAAAAAAGTCACGCGGATACAGCGATAACCGTGGGAGAATGTAGGAAAGAAAGCGAAGTCGGGAGTGGCGCAGCATCCCACTCCGCAGACTCGGGATCTCTTCCAATTCACATCCGCAGTTTCCTGAGGGAGAGATTGTAATTGATACGTAGTGAGAGAACCCCACACTTAGAGAGAGAGAGAAGGGGGGTGTGAGAGAGGTAAGCTATAGAAGACGCCATTGGGCGTCCCAAGGACTAACCTCCCTCCCTCCTCTTTCTTAATCTCCAATAGCTCTCCTCCTCCTCGGGGCCACCGGCACTTCCATTCTTTAGGGGTTCAACGGCACGCACCACCACGCAACACACTCGGCAAAGGCTTGGCGGTCCAAGGCCGAGATGTCCGACCGAACTTTCGCGGAAGAGCCGCCCTAAGGTACGGCAGAAATCGAAAGCGAGGGAAAAGAACCTCTCCTCCTTCACTTACCCATGGCGGCGGTTCGCTTTACTGCTCGCAGCTGTACGGCGAATCGGGAAAAACGCGCGGTCCTTTTCTCGCGCAACTTGCCCCCTTCCTCTCCGTCGCTTCCTCGGGAGAGCACACCGATCGAGGACCAAAAAAACACACCCGTCCGTCGCCGAAAAATCCTCTCCGACGCCCGTCCTCGCACGGTCGTCGATAAGCACCTCGAGAGCGACGCCACTGGAAACGCCGATGCGGCGTCGTTCGGGGCAACGAGCGTTTCGCTCGGACACTCCTACCGGACGGAGCGCCGCCGTTCGTCCTGCGCGTCCGGTCCACGATCTCGCACTGCGCGGTGCGAGAGGCCAGAGGGGAGAGTCCTCCCGCGAGCAAAAGGGATTAAGGAAAACTCACTCCTCCCCTAGCGAGGAAAAAAAAACAGCGGCGGCGGGCGGTTCCCTCGGCACCGCCGCGGCGTAGGCCGACGAGGGAAGGGAGCGTCGTGCAGCGGAGGCGGAACGAGAGCCGTGCGTCGGCCCACGGGTCGCGTTCGGTGCTCGGAGTCTTCTTCCCACGTGGGGAGGAGCTATGTGGGTGCTGCAGCACCTACCCCCGCTCGCCCGCGTGCCTCAAACTTCACTCCGAACTTCACCTCTTTCTCCTGCCCACTCTCGGCGTCTCTCCACCAGAAAACCCCTAACAACAACTGAAGCGTTCGCCTCGGGCGCTGGGGTTCCTTCCTACGGCACATGCCCCTGCTCTCTCCCCCTCCCGCTTTTCCCTTCCGCTCCCTCTCGCCCCCCTCTCCTCCTCCGACCCCTGTGCTTCCCGCGCGCACGAGTACGATGGGAGGGGCAGGAAAGAGAGAGAGAGGGGGAGAAAAAAAGAAACAAGACGCTCTCCACACCAAAACCCGCCTGCCGACTGCGGCGTTGCCAGATGTACCACGCAGACCCTCCCCTATTACCCTCCCAGGACACGCTCGACATTCTTCTTTCCCCAACCCACCCTGCGCGGGCACATGCGGGGTGTCCCCCACCCTCGGCCGGGATGGAAGAGTCCCTCCGACGGTGAGGCCATCCGGTTCGAATCCCGGAGTTCTCCACTTGATTTTTTATTTTTTTTTTCGGAGCGAGACGCCGATCGACTTAGCATGCAGGAGGGCGTCCTATAGTCAAAGCGTCGACCGAATGCACAGTTATGATCGGGTGGAAACGGCGTTAGATGAATCGGCGAGGCTCGGCCATGCAATTCAAGTTAATGATATGACACGACATTGAAGATAGACCAAAACAGTACCTCGAATAAATTCGTGTAGTTATTTATGGCGAACACCTCTTCTGTATGATTCTATCTAGTTCTTGCTTAGAATCAACCATCGACTCAGCTTTTCCGCATATTACTCTCAAGCACGTCAATTGCACTCGTAAATGAAGCCATCCGTTTGTACACCAACTTTTCATTTTGCAAAAGTAGGAAACACCACAACGAATGCCTTGATCAAATATATTTTAATTGGTATATAAAAAGGTATGGATATATCAATCATTAAATACAACTAAGAAGGAAGGACATAATATAACCATAACACATTGGAAAACACCTATAAATAAATTAATAAGCATATTTTTTATATCCCTCAGCCTTTTAGATAGGGAAAATAGAATTAAATCGTGGTCTTGACGGAGAAATCATCACAATAACGTTGGCGTTCCTATTCTGGTTAAAAACCAGGAGAGTTATGCACCTATACAATGAATCATTATCGGCTACACTAGCAATAAATTGCATTTAAAGAGAATTAAAGGAATGTAAAATAAAGAAACTTGTTGTAATTCCACATAAATTTATTTAAAACTACCTAGGTTTCGTGGCAATGCAACCTCACGATGTTGCATTGCAACGAAACCTACGTCGTTTTAAATAAATTTACGTGGAATTACAACAAGTCTCTTTATTTTACATTATGAAGAAATTCCACCAAGTGACGCCTGAAACCATTAACTAGAATTAAAGGAAGGCATGAAAGGAGAGGAGAAAGCGCATTCGATCTCAAAAGAGGTCAAATGCCAACTGTGGCCTTACTGTAATAGGATTTAAAGGGATAATTAGGGTTATATTCTCTTCGAATTATATCCTCAAAGAGAACTAATATTCCCTCCGCGGCCAATTCAGCCAAGTTTCTAACGGAAAATATAAAAATATACCAAAAAACTACTCCCAAATATTGTAACACATTTCACTTGAATTTTGAAATAAATATTTCCTGCAACGGCATTTTGGATGAAATAACGCACATTCTCCGAGTTTTGATTTGAACTATTAGTCGTGTTCGCAATAACGTTTAACAGTACCTATGATTATTCAAAGTTATAGATGCCTTGCACATCGTCAGATAAAGTAAATAATAATAATTAAAAGTTCAAGAATAAAGTTATCATCCAAGCACCGAGTATGATGATAGGGTTCTTTAGTATTATATCTACAAACGGTAATTACAAATAAAAATCTGATGTGGCCACCACATGACTTTCTCCATATCTGTAATATTTCTAAAAATTCCAAATAGGTTACATAATAATAAATATTTTAAGAAACTGCGAGAAATTTTTGACTTTACTAAGAAAAGAAATAAACTCAAACCATAACCTTCTGATATTGGATATAGCCACAGAGCTCCAACAATTAAGAAAAGAAATTGGAGCGTTACTGAGATGTAACTAAGCGTCAATTGTTAACATTAGTCGTCGGTAGGTGGCGTGGTGGTGGCAGCTAAATAATAAGATATCTCTTAAATAATGCATTATATGGAAAATGTTTCCAACAAGGGTCGTACATAATTAAATTTCCTACAACTTTTATTCCGATACATTTTTACATTTATCAAGTATTAAAGCAAATATTTCTAAATAACGGATAAGTGACAAGAGTGAACACAGACTTCGGGTTGACCGATTTTTACCAAAAACTAATCAGTTCTTTTGACTTTTATAGAAATGTAAAATATAAAATTTCGCGTTGACCTGATGAATATTTTTTGAGTTACAGCACCCACAAAAATATATCACATAGAGACAGACACACACTAACACAGACATCATCGAGAAAATGGTCAAAACGTGTATTTCCGTTGAAATCTCGAATTCGATTTTTTTCATGAATACAATACTTTCCCCCAAACTACATATATGGAGAAAGTAACAACGCGACTGTTGCCTAAAATGCACGTTTGTTATGATATCAAACTCCTACTTCCCTTATATCCTTCACGCCTTCGGCAGAGGGGTGGCTAGCGCGTCTGGCTCCCAATGCTAGGGTGTTTGAATCCCGCCTTGGTCATGGCTGTATCTGATTGTCGTTATTGTGATTTCAATTTTGTTAAAACGTTTCTGATATTCAGTGTAATTGGCCTTGTGCTGCCTCCGAGTTCTTGATAATAAAAATAAAATAAAGTTCTACCAACACTCACGTTATACCCACCAGTTCTGCCAACATTTAGTAAAAGAATTATTTTTACAAAAATGTATGACAAATGATCATTGCTGTTTCTTTCTAAACTGTGACGTGATGCAAAATTTTTAAGTCCAGATCTGGAATGAGCATGACAGAATTAACATAAAAAGTTAGCTTTCATTCATGTTACCAAAACCTTGTTGTTTAGTGTTATTGTTTGACGGAAGCCATTTTACGAGATACGAGCACACGTTTATGTAATTGCTTATATAAATTGGAAATTCTAATTGAGGGACGCGGTTGAAAATCATAATTTGTCGATAATATAATAAGGATCACTAATAATTAATCAAAATCCGCCCAATAGTTTTTGGAGATTTAACGTACGAACGGACGGAGGCGACGTGGCCATGAGGCTCTATTACCGCTTCTCTGGCAAAGAACGCCTAATAATCGTCAAATTTACGTCAATTAGTCTTTAAATTCACTTTTGCCATTTTTAGGAAGAGGTAAACGCTCTCATAGACTGCTGCAGCGATAAAAAAAAATTGGTTTTCCTTGCAGTCCTACGGGTGAAGGAGGTACCAACAACACTTATTACATCCAATGTACGAAGTAGGCTTCATTATTCATCTCTGCATTTTTACTTTCTCCATACGTATAGGAGAAAGTATTGTTTTCATGAAAAAAATCGATTTCGAGATTTCAACAGAAATAAACGTTTTGAGATCCCCTGAACAAGTTTTGAACATTTTGTCGATAATGTCTGTGTGGGTGTGTATGTGATAGCTTTTTTGTGGGCACTCTAACTCAAAAACTATTAATCAGGACAACGCGAAATTTTATATTTGATAGTTTTTGGTAAAAATCGGTCAACCAGGTAGGGGGTGTTTACTCTTGTCACTTATCCGTTATTTTGAAATATTTGCTTTAATATTCGATATATGTAAAAATGTATCGTAATAAAAGATATACGAAATTTAATTTTCTACAACGTTTGTTTGAAACATTTCTCCATATAATGCATTGTTTAAGAGATATCTTAAAAACTAAATATTTTAGCTGCCACCACCACGCCACCTACCGACGACTATTGTTAACAATTGACGCTTAGTTACGTCTTATTGTTAGTAACGCTCCCTTGTAGTTTCTTAATTAATGGAGCTTCGTGGCTATATCCAATATCAGAAGGCGCGTCTCGCCCATTAGGCGTTTCGCTACTATTGCTTCGCTGGTAAAGAACGCTTAAAAATGAACGCCGGTCAGCTCGTGTCCATCCGTCTGTCTGTCTGCATATTTCATCTGCGTAACTATTGTGTGGATTTTCATGAAGTTGGTGCCAAGGAATTCTTGGGTCAAGGGGAATAAGAAAATGATATAGTTTAGTTAGTTCACATATCCAAAGCAGAGATGACACCTTTCTATGAACAGACATGAAGTCCAAATCAGGCATGCTGGTTTCCCAAAGTTAACGTCCCGAATTGATTACTTATTTTGACAGGAAATGTTTCAGTATTTGTTAGTCATTCCAAGGAATTCTCATACCATAAATACCACCTGTAGTTATTAGTTTTTCAATAATAAATAAACATTAGAAAAACAAATTAAAAGAGCATTATCAGGTTTAAAATATTAAAAACAATATCAAACTCTCTTTCTGGCATATTTTACATGTATCTTTTTAAATAAACGAATTTAATAAGTGTTACTGTTTATACGCTAATATGTCTGGATCAACTGTCCATTGCTGAAGAGTAGTCGAGCAGAAAAAAAATCTGATGTGGCCACCACATGACTTTCTCCATATCTGTAATATTTCTAAATATTCCAAATAGGTTATACAATAATAAATATTTTAAGAAACCGAGAAATTTTTAGACTTTACAAAGAACAGAAATAAACTCAAACCATAGCCTTCTGATATTGGATATAGCCACGAAGCTCCATTAATTAAGAAACTACAAGGGAGCGTTACTAACAATAAGACGTAACTAAGCGTCAATTGTTAACAATAGTCATCGGTAGGTGGCGTGGTGGTGGCAGCTAAAAATATAAAACATCCCTTAAACAATGCATTATATGGAAAAATGTTTCCAACAAAGGTTGTAGAAAATTAAATTTCCTACAACTTTTATTCCATTACATTTTTACATTTATCATATATTAAAGCGAATATTTCAAAATAACGGATAAGTGACAAGAGTAAACACCCACTTCCGGTTGACCGATTTTTACCAAAAACTAATAAGTTTTTGTGACTTTCAAAAAAATGCTAAATATAAAATTTCGCATTGGCCTGATCAATAGTTTTTGAGTTATATCACCCACAAAAAATATATCACATACACACACACACACACACACAGACATCATCGAGAAATTGGTCAAAACGTGTTCAGGGGACCTCAAACGTGTATTTTTGTTGAAATCCCAAAGTCGATTTTTTTCATAAATACAATACTTTCCCCTATACTACGTATATGGAGAAAGTAAAAACGTATGTGACAAGAGTAAACACCAACTTCCGGTTGACCGATTGTAACCAAAAACCAATCAGCACATCCTCCTTTAACAAAAACATCAAATATAAAATTTCACGCTCATCTGATTAATAGTTTTTGCGTTAAAGCACCCACAAAACCCGGTCACAAACACACCCACAGACATCATCGAGAAATTCAAAACATGTTCAGGGGACCTTAAAACATGTATTTGCGTTGAAATCTCTTATTCGATTTTTTCCATGAAAATAATACTTTCTCTATACTTCATACATGGAGAAAGTAATAAGTCCAAACACCTGGAAAGTCATTCCTACGCGCACACCGTTCCATACTAACTTCAGCCCAACTCAACCCAACCAATTCGAAATCAGAATTTCCTAGTGAATCAAGATTTTTAACTGTTTAAGAACATTATAAATACCATAGTATTAAAAGTTGGAGCGGCCAACGCGAATTATAGAGATTTTTATTCTAACAAAATAATTATATCGAAGCGTTAACACGTGAAGAACGGAAAGAATAGGCATGAGAGGGTAAACGGGGCGAAACCCATTCTTTCCCCTTCCACCCTAAACCCCCTACCAGGGAGATCAACAACGCACTCAGGTATCTGCCACCTTGTGTACCGCAACGAACACCCTCTGGACGCGACACACTTGGCGTGGAATCCTTCAAAGAGGGGCGAGCAGGCGGTAAACGAAATCCCATCTGGGATCCGTTATTCACCTTGTTTTAATACTCCATCACCCAAGCGAGCGCGACCCTCGTGACGCAACATTCGCCACGAACGCCTATAATCTCTTCCGACGGGCTTCGCCAAAGGAGGCGCGTTCTTTGCGGATTCGCAGCGCTTCCTCCTCCCTCTCCCTCCGGGTGAGACGGGGGCGGAAGGGAGGTTCAGGTGGGAGGAGAGGAGGGGGCAGGAGATAGAAGGGTGGGAGGGAGTGGCAGGGAGATGGAGGAATGGGAGCGGCCTCGAGGAAGGATGCCTTCCTGAAGGAAGACAAATTCCGCGAGCCGTTTTTTTTTTGGGTTCGTTTCAAGTGCAAGGTCGGATGGGATTTGTTTGTCTCGCGGTGGTTCTTATGGAGGGCGATGCATTCCAAAGCGAACGCCGCTAAGCGCCGCCTCGCCAACGAGGATTCCAGGAAGTGGGCGAGGAGCGGGCTCCGATGCTCTCTTTCTCTCTCGCCGAAACTGTATTTGCCGAAACGCGTTCAAATTCACATTTTTCTCTGTAATTCCCAGGAAGCGTGTGGCAGGAGTGTCCTTTGCACCGTGCCTAGCCTCGTTAGCAGATCTACGATAAGGCCAAAGTAGGCAATGGCCTATGGCAGTGATTCTCAAACTGTGTAACGCGGCACACTGGGGTGCCGCGGTAGATTTTTAGGGGGGCCGCGAAAAACTTTTTTTAGTAAATAAATAAACGATTTGCATGTGTTGGTGGGTAATCAGGGCAATAATTTTTCTTCTAATGAATTGATTATGTAGTAGCATCAACAAACGGCTGCGTCCAAAGGTTGTAATACCCACATCTAAAAGTATACAAGGCCGGGTTGACGCGAAACCCTCTTTATCTTCGAAAGTGTGCCGCGGCTCAAAAATGTTTGAAAATCACTAGCCTAGAGGCGGCGAGATTTCGGGAAGGGAATGAAAAAAATTAATATGTGTTACGCAGTCTTTTGATAAAATAGAATATTATGATCGCAGACGGGGGGGCGGACAAACCGAATACATGAGCGATTTAGAAAAAGTACCAAATTGGGGGCGGAAAAAATAATTTGGCTCAGGGGCGAGAAATTTCCAAATCCACCGCTGCCTATCCGCCAATGGAAATTTCAATACGTCTCATCGAATCGGAAAAAAATGAACGGCGGTTCGACGACCGATATAAGTAAACATTGGTACAAACACGCTAGCACACCTAAATCAAGTACTTCCGGCTGGTTCCCTGCATAAACGCGAGAATTAAAAAAAAACGATAAATTAAATTCTCTCGACCGGAACACCGTTCTATTTCATAATGGACATATTTGTCACATTTTGAAAAGACTTGCAAAGACAAATTCCATTATTTTCCTGAAAGTTGGTTTAGATATGTTGATGATATTTTTACAATTTTTGATTTAAAAAAACAAAAAGTAGAAGACTTCGTGGATCAATTAAACAACTTATATCCATCCATAAAATTCACTTTTGAACTTCAGGAGAACAATACATTACCATTTCTGGATTTACTAATCATCAATAACCAACAACAAATAGAGTTTGATATTTACAGGAAACCAACACATACTGACAATTATATTCCAAATAACTCCTTCCATCCCATGAATCAAAAAACAGCTGTTTTCCAATTCTTAACACACCGATTGTGCAACATCCCCCTTAACAAAGATAGATATGTTAAAGAACTCAAACATATAAAACAAACTGCAAAGAAACTTGGTTTCGAACCCAATTTAATCAATAAATTAATAAGGAAACACAATCTTAAAAAAACGTTGTCCAACTCCACCACTTTCAAACTTGACAACAATAAGGCCAACAAATATATAAAACTACCGTATTGTCCCATATTAAACAGGGGCTTGAATAAAATTTTTAAACATAAGAATTGCACAATAACATACACGAACCCACATAGTTTGAAAAATTTACTGGATAGCACCAAGGACAGAACGGAGAATTTTAACAAGTCCGGAATTTATAAAATACAATGTTCACATTGCAATTTAATGTACATAGGACAAACTAGACGAAAACTAATAACACGATTTAAAGAACACTTAGCCCATTACAAACACAATCGTTTTGAGAAATCAAGCGTAGCCACTCATATCCTCGAAACTGGACACAGTATACACATAGAGGACTTAACATTGTTAACTTCAGTCAACCATTCACTTAACTCGTTAGAAAATCTGCATATCTATAAAAACAGAAACAATCTTATGAACACAGATACTGATTTTAACAAAACTTTATATAAATTGACCGAACCTGACGCACAAAATTCTTTTCGATCCTCAAATGTTTTTCGGTCTTCGTTATAAACTTTTCCTCTAACTTCGTCGCAGTTGAACTCTGTTCACTGCCAAGGCAGGTTCTCCCCTGAAGATGCCCACTTAGTGGGCGAAATGCATAGGGCTTACCCTACAATTTTTTGGCTGAAGGAGTTTTATACAACTGTTCAGCAAAGACTGGTTTCATCTCGTTGTTGGAATCCTTCCCGCCGCGAAAAACCCTTAAGCTGGTTTTGAATCGCGCATGCCAACAATTATTTTATGCGATTAACAATATGAAGGCGCTCACTACGACTCAAATATCAGATTTAGCGTTTTCAGTAAAAAAATAAAACGCACAATTACGATCTCTCTAAATTTGTGAATACTTAAATCCAGATATTCTTCGGTAAAAGTGCACACCATCTGTCTCTGAAAGCAACAAAAATTCATTGCATCAATATCAACACAAAAATATGCTAAAATACATATAACGATTATGCTAACTACAAACAATATTCCGTAGGTGAGGTTAAAAGCAAGGAAGGGAGGAACGGTTGGGCGTTCCACGTGAGAACTGTGTAGCGGGGGGAGGCGCTCACGCCCAAACACGACCAATTGATTCTTCCATCGCTACGGCTGACCGGCGAAAAAATTAAACTACGGAACACAATCGATTGTTCGCACCATCAATCATTCGAACTGACGTTTTCAATTGGAGAAAGGGAACGGCCAGCATAGCCCCGCTCCCAAAGCGCCGAGGAAAAGGCAGAAACGCTCGCACCGCAGAATTGAGCTTTTTTTAATCAAAGTCGCCTCTACTGCAACGCATAAACGATGACAGGAACTTGCGCTCGGAACAAACTTAGCAAGAAAGGAGTGGGCAGAACAAGCCACGTGGCAGGCATCAAGTGTCGTCGTTTGTGAGATGATTGGGGCTTTCTTTGGTTCTCACTCGCATTAAATGGGAGATGCGTTCTGTGCAAATGGCGTTTATATCGAAATCGTTTAAAGCGTGCCACTTTGAACGGAGAACATCGACGTCCCGGAGACGTTCCGAACCCTCCCGCCACGGATTCATCTTTTTTGCCACTGTCTCCTCTCTAGTTTCGAGGATTTCCGGCACGCCACTTGTTCTGGTCTTTATATTTAACCTTAAATCTTTTTACAGTTGAGAGAATGACAGATGGAAGTAGAGAACTCAGTGGAAAACGTAAGAATGTTTGGTATATAAGTGGTAAGAAGTTGATAGTATTTTTTGTTGCATTAATGAAAATACTGACTTATCCATTCATATTGCTTAAAATCAACGAAAATATACTGTTCGTTGAGAGTAATTCAGCTTCAGATACTAGTAGGAGCGAAACTGTCGATCACGAGGTTTTCTAAGGCCTTTTCTTAGGGAAAGCAGTTATTCAGCGACACCTCTCCATAAAAGACCATTTCACATACAATGAAGTGGTGGAATACATTACTCGTAAGAGCCTTCAGCTAGCAACGGTTTATTCATGTCGGGAAGGCTCCCATTGAAATAAGTCGCTCCGCCAGCGGCTTCTTTCTCCTCCAATGTAAACATCCAACCGTTGATCCGTTCAGGAGAAATTGCTGTCCGCCCAACCGTAAGGGATTTTATCTCCGCAGATCGTGTTTATTTATGAAAATAGATTTTGAAAACTACATCAGCCACTTGCTACTACAGTAGGAAAACACGACATCCTCATTGCAATCGCGAGGTTAGACGCAATTTAAATATTTGTAAAGACGAATCATCACTGTTGATTGCTTGTGACGACAATCTTACATCATCATATTTGTAGTTCTAGTGCACCAATATCCTTTGACTTGCAATTTCAGCAGTGAGGTATTTAAAGAATTTGGCAGTGTTTACAAAATAATAAATACAACGTTTTAAAGTGGCTTATGTCATAAAATAACTAAAAATATTAACTGCATCTTTCGGTTGGTTCGAAAATACGATAAGTATAATAGGAGGTAAAACTTCAGCTATTAGTCGCAGCTCGAGACCATGTACAGATTTGTAGAATCTCTTGCGTCAGTTATATAGAAATGGCCTTCCGAAGCCTTCGCTAGATGCATAACTCCGCAAGCAATCAAGGAGACACTCCAGCAATTGAACTCCGTGTAATGCGCGGGACGAATTTCATTAGCGTACCTTGTTTATTACTGCTACTATTATTTTCATTATACTGCTTTATTAAAAAAAATAATACTACGAAATGCTAAATTTTGAGCGGTGGCTTATACATTCGAGAAATGTATAAAAATGTGAAAGCTAATCCGTTGGCATTGAAAATATATGGCTAATTAGGGAAGAGCTATAAACTCCGACATTAGAATCGCTTATCACATTTCATTCCTTTCTCTCCTTATGTCTCCAACCAATTATCTGAAAACCACCCGTGCTAGGGTTTACATTCGACGAAGTAGTCTACAAATCAATATTTTGTTTCGGCACTCGCCGGCACGATTGGACTTGGATGGCGCGCCTTACACTCGGACGATTTGCTTAACAAATTCCTTTCTCCTTCCTGTAATCACCGCAAAAGCAGCACTTCCACGTCATACAACATCTTCATACTAAAGCTCAGCATGAATAACGGTTAAATACGCACTCGTATATTTGATCGCTTTAATTTCTTACTAGCAAATTCGCGGTAAGAATCTAGGATAAATATGATCTGATTGATATGAAGATCATTAAAGAGAGTGATTATGTACTCGGCTTTAGCATATTTTTTAGGCGTTCTTTACAGAAAGTAAAAAAGAACGCCTTATGGTCAGGCCCTGTCCGTCCGTCCGCATGATTCATCTGCGAAACTACTGGGTGGATGTTCATGAAATTTGGTATTTAGAATATAGGGGCAAAGAAACTAAGAAAATTATATAAATGGTTTACGTGGCCTAATCGGGAGTGCCACTATACCGGTGACAAGAAATGAACTTTCCTTTATATTTCGTACAATATCACTTATAATAAAAAGGTCATTGGACGACTTTATAGAACTGGTCAAATAGCGTATGTTTTGTTCAGTACATTTTTATCGAAGGAGTAGCCGATTTCAAGAAAATCAAACGAGAAAGTCGTAATTCACTTTGAACTAAGAAAAAACTTTTCCCGTGTTTTTTAATTGTTGTCAACGAAAACAATCAACTGAAATAAACAATATCTGCTATAAATACCTAATTAGTGTAATTTTCTTTCGTGCGCACGAAACATTTGGAAAATAAAGGGAAATGGACTATCTACGACGAAGAAATGAACGTCAATACGTCAATTTTATTTATGTATAGACAGCGTTTATAAATGAAAAGATATGGGTAATTCACGACGAAGGAATTAACGTGAATACAATGATTATATTATTACTATTCGAGTGAAGTAAGTTTTAAATAAATGTCGATTTTTTTTATTAATTAAAACCGATTATGATATAAATCAGGAATCAAAACTTTGACATTTCCTTGGTTACTAGCATTCCATTTGTCAGTTATTAGACATTATACTAAGCCATTAATATTTATCTTTTTGACATGGTTGTATAAATCGTAAAGAACCCCTCTGCCTCGCATGTCTGCACGCGTGGCGCGCGCATCTTTCCTCTCTTGTTTTCATTTCAAATAGGCTACTGCAGAGCATGAACGTTCGTATTTATGAAATAACACTATTTTTTGCACATAATTCATAACGTGTCCAAATTTACTAATATAATTAAGAATATTAATAGTTATTTTAACATTTTGGTTTACTAGAATATGATGTTTATCAAGCAATGATCATCGAACCTTGATTGGCTTCAAGCCGAAATGATGCATAAATATTTATGTTATACTGAGGAGTTTTATTAACCACATTCCTAGGTTTCTAAATAATATTATCAAAAGGATGTGAATAAAAATCATAAGTACGAAACATCATTATATAAAAGAAATTGAACTGAGAATCCCGTATTTTGCTCTATCCACCTGTTTGTGGTAATTTATTTTGAAAAAGATGTAATCTAATACAAATTCATGCAAATATTTTTCGGCGATATTTGAGTGACATTCTTTTAGGTCCATTTTATCCAACGACGCTACCAATTTCACCGTATTTAATCGCACTCAAGTAAGAGGGAAGTGGAGGAGAAGAACGCTTGCTCTTCTTCTTCCGCAATATTTTTCAAAAACATTCTCATATCCAACTGTCATGAAATGGCGATTTCTGATTGGTGAATTTTTTCGGTCCTTAGCCCAGTAGTTCTAGAGTTGCATCATAGCTATTAGTACTACGGAGACAGTTGACAAGTGGACATCGATGCCAGCAGACGTCGGTGAAGCACCAACGGTGAGTCCCACACGAGTGTTTTAGTTTCCGATGCGAAAAATTAGCGGTTTTGTACCCCTTTACGATGGTAGACACGAAGGGGATTATACTTAAACATCATTGAAATAAATTCATTTGACAATTTGTATGTATTTTCTTTGAGCTAAATCTAATTTTAATATACATTCTTATATCGCGATTAAACTTATTTTTCCCTTTTAGGCTTGGCTCGATCGCCGTTCTCAATCCTCCAGTGAGATTCCTGTGATTGTTCTCCTTTCTGCAATAATCATCAACATCCATCGTGAAGCGAGGGCGTGTTCCAGGCGCGTGTCGAGGGGACGATCTTCCGTCGCTGGAGCATTTTCAACTTAACGGTAGGGAAACGTCTGCCTTCGGGAATACCAGACTTTGACTTTTGTTTATTTCTCTGTAGAATAGAGGTCCTCTACCTGGTGCTCGCGAGCACCTCTTCGCAAGCCTCATTGAACTCTCTGACATCCCGACTTCTCTTCTAGGGAGCTTAAATCTCGTTTCTTAGAACCGATAACCATTATTTGCTCGGTTGCTTTACTGCTATTCGACCACATTAAGAATAACTTTGACAGCGGTTTGGTTTTAGGAACGATCATTCCTATTTTTCGCAGAAGTGTGCTCGCTTGATAAAACTTGGTGCTCGCCTCATCGAAAAGGTTGAGAATCCCTGAGTCTGTGGTGCAAATCGTCGTAGTAAAGGCGTCCGATCGATGTGTTAGTGTTAGAGACACATAAAAAGTACGATTGGGTTTGAATGGAAGGTTTAGTGGTACGTTGCACGTAAGATCCTCGTGCATAAAGATCATGGAAAGTTTGGGATCGATTTTAAAACTGACTGATATAAAACCTAACTTCTGTAATAGATTTTCTTGTACGGAAAGAATTTCCATACAGTGTCTGATAACTAATATGCATAGGAAATTAGTTTGCGAATTGGTGTCGTTCGAAATTCGCTTTAGCCGTTCTTCAGAATGTGCCACCCAGTGCAAATTCCCCGAAGCACGTAAAACAAGTTCGACGATTCGTGTGATACTCGAGCAGCGCAGACACCCTCAGACTCGTTCATAGGTTATTATATCATGGCGATTTTGACGCTTGAATTTATCATACGCGCTAAAAATGGCTCGGAAGCTTTTGACTCTCCCTTCACTTGTGCAGTGTTGTTTATTTTCATCACCTTAACGCAGTGGTTCCCAAACTGGAGGCCGCCAAAGGTTTTCAGAGGGTCGCGAAGACGGAATATTTTTAAAAATTTTTATTTTAAGAGGGAGCGGCAGACGCATTGAGTTTGGGAATCGTTGCCTTAACGTACATAGTAACAGAGTTGATTGGTATTTGCCTTATTGATTATGGTTTTCCAACTACAGCGACAACGCTCCCTCTATTTCGTATTTTTAAGGACTGCTCACTCTATATATTACATTCGCCGATAGCGAAGTTCATTTGGCAACATTATTTCGAGCTGGCTGCATTCTTTTAATCTACTCTCAAGTCTTCAAAGCAATCCAAATTGTTTGCAATCGATTAATAATTATCACCAAGATTACGGCGTAGTCTATAATGAAAAAATTCCCATAGTTTGCAAATTTTGAGAACCGAAGAATGAAAAACGGACCATTCTTAAGACTTTTGGAGGGTATATAATATAAAAAATGTACAAGCAGTTGGATGGAGCGTCAGAAAAGTGTGTATTGTGAAAGGAGTGGAAGAAGTGAAATAGCATTTCATGGCATGTTCCGAGAGACCGCTTTTTATTTTCATCGATAAAAAAATACAATTGCTACTAGGGGGCGGCGCGAATTTTGCCTGAGATACTCCCCTTTTGCTAACCAAATTATTTAACTCTGAAAACCACCGTTTATAAAGATTCTTTTGGTGTTAATAAATGTCGTAGAAATAGTTTATATCAAAGGAATGCAATGCATCATTTTACAAGCAGTCTACAGGATAATCAACATTTAACCATATCGATGCAATCGAACTACTGCATCTATTTAGGGAAGATAATATAATGGAGGAATTTAAAAAGACAAGCTAGCAAACATGCTTTTTAACGCTCTTTGACTGAAGTCGGTCTCTTTCACGATTTATTACGCGTATTCTGAATGCTATTTGATCACATATGACAAATCAAAACAAATAACGTTTTAATAAAAGCAAGCTTATAGCAGCGCTCATTAAACATTAAAGTAATATTTGTATACAAGCATATTAAATACTCAATTGAATTAGTTTATTAATTTGCGTACAAAAAAGGCAACATTCATATCAAGCTTCGATTGTAATTTAACCGAAAATCGCCATATCTAGGTACTGAATGGTTAACAATTTGCTTAGAATGAAAATCAATTGCAATGAGAAGATTTTACGATAAAAACTTCGCGATTTTCTTTCCATGTGAATGCATTTAATCGATGTAGCAATTAAATTCATAATCGCAAGAAATAATTTTGTAAAATGATGGCTTTAATAGATATTCTCATTTTGAGAATTTCATAAAGATAGGTTTTGAGATTCTAGATTAGATTAGATTTATTGGTCTTTTAGATTTGACACACAAACATAAGACAAGTCGAATACAATAACAATACAGATAAAATACATTACATACTACATTACCCCATAATAACACCTCAAAATTAAAACTCATCAATGCTATATAGGCACTTTTCAAGAAGGAATGTTTTCAGCTTACGTTTAAATAATCCCTTAGTCTGAATGGTTTTAATGTGAGATGGTAATTTATTATAAAATAACTTTCCGGCATAGGCAGGAGAAGCTTTGAACAAGTTAGTCCTGCGATATCCAATGTGGAAGTCATTGCAGCCCCTGGTCCCATAATGATGCCAAATAAAATATAGCCCGGAGGCGGGTCCTGGCAGCATGAGCCTCATGCCAAGTTTCATGAAAATTGGTCCATTGATGCAACAGTTGTTAGTAGGGGACTCACAGAGACAAGACCATTTCATAAGCCTATGTTTCCTTTGGAAACCAGCCTAAAAAGTCAAACCATAAACACTGAGGTGAGGTTGTTATGGAGATGAAAACGGTGATACTAATAGGAAAACAAAGACTAAAGTTCGCATCAATAACACAAAACAGATATTGAGAAGTCGGACGTGACGGTTAATGGGACTCGAGTTCTCGCGCGTACACGCTTTCAGCAGAAGTGAAGTAGGGGGTGAGTGAGGAACACAGAGAAAAGCGTCATGAGATTAATCAGCTGGCATGGAAGAATGAAGAGAGAAGACAAGGGATAAACAAAAAAGTGCTTCGCCGGAACAAAAACTCATAAAGAATTGCGTGGAAAAGAATGGCTAAGAAAATAAACAGACATACCAAGTAAGCAATAACGAACGAAAAA
The DNA here is from genome assembly GCA_028673005.1 of Tanypteryx hageni. Classification (NCBI taxonomy): domain Eukaryota; kingdom Metazoa; phylum Arthropoda; class Insecta; order Odonata; family Petaluridae; genus Tanypteryx; species Tanypteryx hageni. Next base: position 14,862,275 of record CM054117.1, read on the forward strand.
ATCGATAAACATTTGATACGAGACGAAGTGTGTTTGGACTGGCAATATTTCGTGAAATATCAGCGTCGGTTAAATGGGCGGAAATATAATGAAGAGCTTTTTCGTTCCTCGAAGAGTTCTCCTCGGGAAAAATAACAACCTTCGCAAAGTAAAAACAGTCGATAAGAGTGTACAAAACAACGTGTCGGCGTTTGTTTCCTTTCGATTATTCTAAACCGAAAACGTTCATTATCATTGTTGTATAAAAATTCTGTTTGCAGGATTTAACGCACGAAAATTCTGCAAAACTTAGTCACTATTCATTATAAATGTTACAGTGCGATTGTAATAAGTTGATTTTTGTAAGCAGAAAAGTATAGCTTCTATGTTTGACGCCTGTATAAGTTAAGCTAGTAAGAGTAATTGATGCAAAAAGTGCAGCATAAAAAACGCCCAATACATAGAAGGTTATCCATAGGATTACGGAGAGGATATTTTAGTTTATTTCCACTATTATTATGGCAGCCCTGATTGTGATATGAGCCGAATGTGCCATTTTTGCCCCGCATTAAGTGTAAGTGAAAATTAGCAGTCTCGATTCCGATATAGAACGCATATTTGGTCATATCGTATTTCAATTTATTAATTCGTTTATAAATATTTTGTATTAAAAGTTATGGAATTAAAGAATTCACAAGAACAATTTCGATTGCCTTGGAGAACAAATAATGGTTATGAAAACAAATTATTTATAAATAACATTTATATCATATAAAAAACTTACTTTTCCCGTAGAATAATACAAATCTAGAGTTGGCAGCTCAACAGTACCATATTGAAAAAAGCATGAAAGCAAAATTTCCGCTTTGCTAAAATAAATAGCTGTTTCTTCTCATTTTAATTTAAATAAAAAATAATTTAAAATCAATTCCAGCTTGGGAGAACTGAATTCTCCCACATTCCAGAGTATGTCTACTGCATAGGGATCTATGATCGGCAAATTACAATTTGGCAAAAAAAACCATGACCATCAAATGGTTCCGAATATTCGAACTTTCTAATTCTCTCATGCTTGCCCTACGGAAAACCAAGGCAATTACCAGACACTTCCTCACAGAACTTGCATCATACGATTAAACAATATAAAACAGCATTTCCTCAGTGGAACCTCCACTGTCGGACATTCACCTCGGATTGTTTTCGAAGCGATGATGCCTTTATGAATAGCACTAGACAACAAGGTTTTAGTAACATTAATGAAAACTAACTTTTTACAATAATTCTGGCATGCTCATTCCAGATCTGGACTTAAAAATTTTGCATCACGTCACAATTTAGAAAAAAACAGTAATGGCCATTTGTCATAAATTCTTGTAAAAATAAGTATCACTTACTAAATGTTGGTAGAACTGGTGGGTATAACGTGAGTGTTGGCAGAACTGATGGATAGGGAGGAAGTAGGAGTGCAATATCGTAACAAACACATGCATTTTAGGCATCAGTCACATTGTTTTTCTTTGAATTTGTGTTCTGCAGATGGATGAATTCGCCAGAAAATTTTTTTTGTGTGTGTGGACAGTTTACAGCAAAATCACAATGCTCATCTATAACAAAGATGCTAAAAGAAGACTGTTATTTGTATTTTGGTTGTCATTTGGGAGATCAAGATATAAGTTGGGCTCCGCATGTATGCTGCATAACGTGCTACGTAAACCTGACGGAATGGACGAAAGGAAAGAAGAAGAGCCGTTCCAATGATCTGGCGTGAACCAACCGGCCACCTTGAAGGCTGCTATTTCTGTCTTACAGAAATTGAGGGTTTTTCGAGAAGAAAAAATAAAATAGACTATCCAAGCATCCCATCAGCAATGAAGCCAGTGGCGCACAGAGAAGATTTTCCTACTCCTGTTCCACCACCTAAGCTTTGGACGAATTGATAGTTTTGCCTACTTAAAAGGAAAGTTTCCAAAACTGAGTGACGCAAAACCCAAAGGAGGTATCTTTGTTGGTCCGCAAATTAGAAAGCTTTTGCATGATAATAGTTTCGAATGCAAACTAAACTCCATTGAATTAGCTGCATGGAAATCCTTTAACTCCGATGTTCATGGTTTCTGGGTAATAAAAAAGAGGAGAACTATGAACAATGGGTAGAAGAACTGTTGCATAACTATAAAGATTAGGATGCCGCATGTCACTCAAAATACAGTTTATACATTCTCATTTGGACTTCTCTCCAGACAACTTGGATGCTGTTAGCAATGAACAAGGTGAACGATTCCACCGAGATATAAATAACATGGAACATCGCTATCAAGAAAGGTGGGATCCTGCCATGATGGGTGACTATTGCTGGTTTTTGCAAAGGGAAAATGATACTGTTCATAAGAGGAAAAAATAACTTTCTCTGTAATGAATTTAGAGTCAGAATAGCATGTTTTTTCACTTCTATATTTTTCTTAGTGTTTTTGTTATATTTGTCAACCATAATGTGAGACTATGATGTTTAATTAGTGGATTCCAAGTTTACTCTCACTTAAAATATGTGCTTCTTTTAAGAGGAAAAATAACTTTCTGTGATTTGAATTTAGATTCAAAACGGCACATTTTTCTTCATCTGTGTATTTTTTCATGGTGTTTTTTTTTAACTGCAACCATAGTTTGAGTCTACGATATTTTAATAGTGATTCCAAGTTTAATCGCATTTAAATAACGTCAATCTTTCAAAATGCATAATAGGTGATATGTAAGTTCATGTATTTTTAATACAAATACAAATGAGGAGATAACAAAAAACTGTGCATGCTACAAATGTTTGACTGCCATTTTCATGATCAGCGTACTTGATTTAATAAAAACAGCTTATTTCGTTCATTTTATCGACAAAATGTGAAAATTTGCTGTCCATATTTCCTTATACATAGCAATGCAAAAGTGGGGAAAAGGTTTTCTCAAAATGCGACAGTTTTATGCACCTGAAATACAGAAAATAACGCGATTTGGTGTGCCATATCTTTTCTAGGGAAAAAATTAGGTACATCTACATCTACAGTTTACCCTGCAAGCCACCGCAAGGGTGTGTGGCAGGGGGTGTATTAACACCAAGGGGAAAACTCCAAAATTAGGCCTTAGTTTACGCCCCTACGCGAGGTTACTTTTGATCGCAAGTTTTATTCTGCTCAGCTATCGTTCTAGGGAAAAATGAGCCTTTGTATCTCTCTGTCCTACAGGCTATCTCTCTTATTTTACGAGGATGGTCCATTCTACCGATATAGGTGGGAGTTCTTATTATTTCTTTGACGTCGCTGGAGAAAGTACTCGTTCTAAATCTTTCAAGAAGTTTTAACCTAGCACGTGATCGACGCTCAGCTAGTGATTCCCATCCTAAGTCCTGCATCAAGCCTGTAACGCTTATATTTCTATCATAACAATTTTTGACGAATCTAGCAGCTTTACGCTGCACTTTCTCTAACTCGGTGATTAAACCTTTCTCGTACGGATCCCATATGCTCGACGCATACTCTAGCAGCGGTCTAACTAAAGAAAAGTAACATGTCTCTTTGACTTTTTCTTCGCTTTTACCTACTATCCGTTTGATGAAACCTAGTTTTTGCTTAGCTTTCCCGGATATATTTCGTATGTGTGTGTCCCACGAGAGGTTACTTGTTAAAATGACACCTAAGTATTTGACGGATTCGGATAATTTTAGATGTACGCCTTCTATACTGTAATTCATCGCCTCAATTTCTTTGTTTCTCCAGAATCTCATGACGGAACACTTACCTAAGTTCAGCTCTAATTGCCACTCTTTACACCACTCGAGAATTGCGTGTAGGTCGTTAGAAAGTAATGCTTGATCAGCAGGACTGTTAATCTCTCTGTAAACTACCGTGTCATCCGCGAATAACTTGATTTTACTTGTAATAACATTATCTAAGTCATTTATGTATATAAGGAATAATAGGGGACCGATGACACTTCCCTGTGGAACGCCGGAGGACACGCTGACCGAATCTGATTTAAATCCATTTATGACTACCATTTGTTCCCGATCATTGAGAAAGTCCCTGATCCACTCGATTATCTTTCGATTTATTCCACAGGCTTGTAATTTTTTCAATAACTTAATATGAGGGACTTTATCGAATGCCTTCTTGAAATCAAGAAAAACCGCGTCTAGCTGGGTCTTTCGATCACCGGATCGTAGTATATCATGTGCAAACAGAGCGAGCTGTGTTTCACAAGATCTTGCCTTCCTAAAACCGTGCTGATATTTACTGAGCAAGTCCTGGCTATCTAAGAAGTCCATCACAGAACTAACGATGATGTGCTCTAGAATCTTGCAAGATATTGAGGTTAGCGAAATCGGCCTGTAGTTTTCTCGGTCGTCTTTTTTCCCGCCTTTATGTAGCGGAGTTATAAACGCTAATTTCCATTCCTTAGGTATAACGCCATGACTAAGTGACTTACTGAAAACTGTTTCGAGATAAGGTGCTATTTCTAACGCTAATTCCTTTAATACTCTAGCTGGTATCTCTTCCGGTCCCGGGGATTTATTTGCATTTATGATTTTGAGCTGTTCTGCTATACCTTTCGCTGATATAAGTATATCGTTCATCTTCTCTTCGTTTGGTTCGGGTGGATCGACCTATGTCCTATTAAAAAGTTTTCTTTGACGAATTACGAAGCTAAATCCTTATCAAATTTAAATAATAATGAGATTTTTCACTCGAGTCAAAGGAAGCGATGCTCTTCCGACACCATCCGAAGTATCGCGCCATAACATCGATCGAACGCACGGAGGCGCTGGTGGCGGACCAATATGCCCGCACCCCGCCCCTACCATCGCCCCCTCCTGGCTTCCGGTGCACGCTGCGCCGGGGAATTTGCCCTCGCGGACGAGACGCGGCGGCATGGCATTGCGACGCCCGCACGTCCCGGGAGCGGCATTTTTTTCCCGCACCCGCGAATTTGACCCTCTCGTTCCCGAACTCATCTCGCCGTCGGCCGTAGCGAACATTCTCGCGGATTCGCCCCGATTGGAGGGGGGACGCGAGGAAGGGGGGGGGGAAGAGGGAGGAGCAGAGGGAGGGCGGACGACGGAGGAAGATTAGGGGCGGCGACGCCGTTGCGTCACCCACACCACCGCCCGTGGCGCCCGATGGGGACTGCGTGCCGTACCTATAATCCAACGCGACGCTTGGCAACACCGGACGACGTCACGTTCAGTCACGCCCCCTCCTCCTTAACAACCCCCTCATCCTCCCCTTTTGCCGCCACTTCTATCCTTCCCGCCAATCTCCGGTATTTTTTTCCATACTCTCATTTTCCGCACTCTCTCTCATTCCGCCCTTCCGCCGCAAAGAAAGATCTTTCTTTTACTGTTCTTTCGTTACGTGCCGTTCGGGAAGGGTTGAGGGAGAGGGCAAAGTGGGCAGAGGGGCAATTCTGGTTCCCTTCAAGGACACCGGGAATGGAAGCGTTCGAAATACGCGGATCGTTGCCATTTTCCGATTCCAAAAGCGGGAATTGGATTTTTTTGCGCTTTACTTCTTTGATTGAAAGCGCAAGAGCCAATAAAACAGGCGCGTTTTCATTCAGGGATCATTTTCGACTCTGATAACCTAGGGAATTAAATAAACAATAGGTATTTTACGAAACTGTCATTCACCGATTTGTCATCAACAGTACTCGCCGCATTTTATAATTGACGAATATTAGCGGTAAAAATGACGAGCAAAAGCATCCATACCCAAGGGATAACTTGAGCCCGCGAGCAGTGGGAGGTGGAAACTCTCCAGAGTCCGGATACGTTTTCGTCGAAACGGCCGACTAAGAATCCGAGTAGATAAAAAATAATCCTAATAAGCCTTACAACTGACATTTCCCACCGCAAATCACTTAACGCACAGAAAATAATTATTAGTTTTAGTTTACAGGAGACTGCGAACATTTTCAGGTGGTCAAGTGGAGCTCGAAGAGCCCGTCTCGAGGGTAATCACAAAGACGCTCAATCTGTTTCCAGAAAAAAAGATGGAACGATATTTCACTACACTGCTTTCTCAGATGACATTATTTAATCGCTCAATAGAGAGAGCTAGTTGTCGTTATTCAACATATGCTACACCAGCTACTAATGATGATAGCCTGGATGTGAAAATATGTAGATGTATTGCAAAAAGTAATTTACAGAGCGATTGGGTGCTTGCATGTTTGTGTCAAGAAGGTACTCGCTATCGCGATCGGAAGATAAGAAATTTTTCTATGCAATCGTTTGAAACACAGGATCCCTTGCGCGGAACAGCTTCACACTACTCTCCGTTTCATTATTTTTTATCCATTTGTTTTCTTTTTCATTTATTATTCAACAGTCGCATAAAAGGATAAACATGGTCTAAAAAGGTAGTAAATGCACCCAGGTGCAACAGTAAAAACTAATTTTGGGCCATTATCCTCAAAATGCTGCAGTAAAACAATAACGCGGTTGTTCATCGTCCCCTTTTCTCCCGAACGCTCACTTTCACTCTCTCCCGTTCGCTATTTCAACCAGCGTCGTCTCGCATAATTGCAATAAGGCAGAGAGCCTTCGGAGCCGTCTCCTTCCGTCTTCGTGGCGCCTCTTTGACCGACCAACCCTTTCCATTTCGACCCGTAACATTAAACGGCACTACTCGACCTCTCTTGGCTGAAATACGTATCGTTGGGAAAAATTACCATCTTTGGCGGAAAATCAAATAAATTTAAGAAGGGAAAGTAGAATTAATTCGAATTTAAATATTATTAAAATACTGCAAGATCGAGTAATGTAGCAGTTAAATATAACGATAGTTTGTGATGATCCAAATGAATATATCCAATTGTGGTGGGTAACAATAATAATACTCGAGTTTACCACATTATTATATGTGGAGCATCAATGTAAAAAGAAATGGAATATGTAGCACCATATCCTTCGGAGGTGGTTCCCGAGTGGATCAGTTACCAATCCCATAAAAAAATGCGATCTCTCCGCAGAAAAATATACCGGCAGCGACTAAAAAGTGAAACAGCGCGCTATAAAGACCAGTCCCTCAACCTAACGGTCACCGAATCATAATGTGCATCAGACAATTGCTTTCGTGGGAATAAGGGACGTGCGGAGTACTATTTTCCTTCGATCGCGATCACCTGCACCTCAGATTTGCAACGTACACTACTTAGCATCACAAACAAAAGACTCATCGATTGAAAAAAAGGCGAACGAGGCATCATGCAAGGGGAAAAATAAATGCGCAAGGACCGCCATCACATAGATTTTAAGCCTTGCTTAAAATCTATCTGTCCCTCGCGAAACAAGAATCCACCTGCAGGGTAATAAAAATGGCGATAGGAAGAAGACGGGTGTAAACAGAAGATGTAGAGAGAGAACTTTGGGCCCCCTCCCCCCGTCTTCCCCTCCCCTCCATCTTCTCCTCCCCCCCGTCTTCCCTCCCCCCGTCTTCCCCTCCCTCTCCCCACTGTCTTCCCCCTCTGCCCCGTCTTCCCCTCCCCCCCTTCTTCCCCTCCCCCCTTCTTCCCCTCTCCAACGTCTTCCCCTCCCTCTCCCCACTGTCTTCCCCTCTGCCCCGTCTTCCCCTCCCCCCCTTCTTCCCCTCCCCCCCCTTCTTCCCCTCTCCAACGTCTTCCCCTCCCTCTCCCTTCTCCCCCACCCCCGTCTCCCCCCTCTACCCCTTCCCCCGTCTCCCCTGTCGCTCGCTCAGGTGACTGGCCTGCTTCGGAGTGCCATTGCCCTCACCCTGCGCACGCGTGTCACACTCCCCACGGCAGTCGCAAATTATTGCCGCCAATCCAATTGCCCCGCGAAATCTTCCCCTTTTCTCTCTCTCCCATTCCTCTAATTTCCCGCTTTTTGCGTGATCTCTACCGCGGGGGATGCGAATCTCCATTTCACTCCGGTGGGTGGCGTTCTCCTTTCCCTTCCTCCCTCTCCGCATATCCCTCTCCGCCATTCTCCACTCCAACCTCCCACGTGAGCCGCCCACCATCATGCAGATGCCTCTAATACATCCGATTCCACAGAACGCTTTAGCTGTTGCCTCTCGCGATTGAATCGAAGAGAAACTTGCGTCGTGATTCGAAGCTCAACTGTTCGTATATGTACTTAAGATGTCCTCCAGAATAGATATTTTTGTACTTTACCCGGAGTGGTTGATTACATTTTCTGTTCGACGCAGGTTGTTATGAATACCGTAGTAATCGGCAATGAATAACTAAAATCACGATATTACCGTTTTACATACGTCCGGTACTCATTTTAACCCTTCAGTAGGCGCGTGGTCTACAGTTGTAGACCACACATCTCTATTAGTATATTCCTTGTACGGACTTGTTTACGCATGCGTCAATCTCAGTAGTTGATTACTAGCCCTTGATGTCTTATTTGTTCTTAAGTTATTTTTCCGTGGTGTGTGTTAATGTTTTCAGCAAGTGGTCTACAAGTGTAGACCACGCGCTTAAATACGAAACAGATTTTTTGCATACAGCAATCCCTCGCATAACGACGTTAATTCGTTCCATGAAAAAGCGTCCTTATGTGAAACGTCGTTATGCGAATTTTAAAAATCCATATGCACAATGTTATATTGGATTAACTGGTACCTAGCCGAAGGTTATTGGACTGTAAAATCACAAACAAAAAGGAAAATCTACGCACTTGTACAATCACACGATCTTTTATAAGAGATTAATTCCTGGCCAAAAATAAAGACATTTAATCTTGAAACATATGTGGGTATTCGACCAGAAGGGCCATATAAATATAATAATTCCGCCGAAGAGATTGTATTAAGATTTGTCGAACCAGTGGCAGGTACAAATAGAAATATTACTGGGGATAATTGGTTCACAAGCTTGCCGTTGGTGAAAAACCTACTGCATCAAAAACAACTAACTTATGTGGGTACCATTAGAAAAAAATAAACGTGAGTTACCCCCAAAATTTTTACCCAATAAAAAGGAAGAGAAGTAATGTCTTTGAATTCCAAGAAGAGTGTACATTGATCTCCTATTGTCCAAAGAAAAATAAAGAGTCTTCGCAATATCCAGTATGCACCACGACGATACTATTGATGCTGAAACGGGCGCCGAATGAAAGCATGAAAAAATAACCTTGTACAACAAAACAAAAATTGGAGTTGACCTAGTAGACCAACTGTGCCGAAAATGCAATGTTCCAAGAAACACGAGCCGTTGGCCAATGGTTATTTTTTATAACTTATTAAATCTTTTTGCAATTAATTCTCTTTGTGTGTATAAAGCAAATAGAGGTTACCAGCTGGTAAAAAGAAGAGAATTTATCGAAAAGTTTTCATGGGAGCTTATTAGGCCGCAAATCGAGTACAGGTCAACCATTCGACAACTTCCAGGAGAAATAAGAAGGCGAGCAAAAGTACTTTTGGAAATCACTGAGAAAGTGCCCCCCCCTCCCTCCCCCCTGTGCAACAAAACTATATACTATACTTGTACAAGAAACCGCAACAAATCCACACGAAAGTGTGTCGCAAATATGCGTGCAACGATCATATACACACATTTGCATCAACTTTTCAGTTACGGATTTGGATCATTTTTCATGTTCATTCCTTCGCTTATAGCGAGAAGAATTGGCGTCTTCGGTGTTTTACACATCAATCGGTGTTTGTTTGTCACTGATTTACACTAAAAACTTTATAATATGTTTTCAAAAGTAACTTTTTTGTTATGTAAAAATTATTATGTCAAATATATGGTTTTATGTACACAAAATTGGTTTCATCTCTCCCATCGCTGAAAAAAAAACTTTTTATAAAATCAATTGTTTTTTAGGTTTTCATATCCATTTTAATAAATCTCAGGTTCATGCATTTGAAAAATTCAAAAATAAATACATAAATAAATAAACCAAATGGACTACAATAGTAGTCCACGCGCCCAAACTCGTCACTAAAGACAACGCGCCTACTCAAGGGTTAAATTGAAACTAGTAAATGAGATGCAGATTAAAGAATTGAAATACAACTATTCTGCAAGGACGTGCCCCCCGATGTACAGCGATAACCACGCTACAAACTTGCTACGCTGCCACTTGAGTCATGAGAACTAAAAACGTTATTAAAGTTTATATTGTTTGAATATGACTTTTATTTAATCAATTGCTGGCAATTGGTTTTCGGCCTCAGACCTCCCCCCTCCCCCCGAAGGAAATTTCTGGGCACGTGCATGCTATTCTGATTACGTTTTCTTGCGCTTTTTGTTCGATTATTAATAGCTGCTCCTTACATATACAGGAGGATATAAAGCCTAAGGCATTCCTAGAAGAGCTACAGGTTTGAAATTTTGCATGATGATAAAGAAACAAGAAGTCCAAACCAGGACTAATGAAAGCTGGTTTCCAAGAGTTGACTTCCCTAATTGATTACTTATATTGACAGGAAATGTTTCAGAATGTGTTAGTCATTCCAAGGATTCCCATACCATAAATACCATTTGTAGTTTATAGTTAATCAATGATGGAGAACAATTGGAAATCAAATTAATAGAGCGTTATCAGATATACTATTAAAAGCAATGTCAAAATCTCATTCTAAAATTATATTTTTTTAAGTATACGAATTTAATAAATGTTACCGTTTATACCCTAATATGTCTGGATCAACTGTCCATCGCTGAATGGTAGTAGAGCGGAAAAGAAAATAACCCATTTGTTCACTCGTCTGTGCTCAAGCCGAGTTCAGTAATAATCGTCTCCATGGCAACAATCCGATAAAATGCGATTTAAAACGAAAAAAACGCCACGTTTTTGTTGAAATTCAAGAAAATACGAACAGTTATCTAAATTCAGTGATAGGAATTAGAATCTACCTTCTTTTCCACTTAGAACAGTACAAACCTCTCTCCGATATCATAATTTTAAGATATTTTAAAGTATTAAAGAAAACATCTCTGCACGATCAATTTGAGACTCCCTATGGAAAACAAATAGGAAAAAACGTTCCTGGAATCTAACTCGGGACTTCAATCTTCGCCAAATAAAATATAGCCCAGAGGTGGGCGCTGGCAGCACGAGCCTCATTTCATGAAAATTGGTCCATTGGTGCAAAAGTTTTAGTAGGCGACACACACGGAGACACCCGCACGGAGACACGACCATTTCATAAGGCTGTTGTTTCCTTGGGAAACCAACCTAAAAATCCGAAATTGGGAAGTTTTTCATATCCCCATCGTTCCATTCCCATAAGTAGAGCATGGAAATCAGGGCAAAGCTACTATAAAATCGCGTTTCAAATTAGATACGAACTCAGGACATGACCAGTTCTATATCTGAAAGAATGGAGTTTATTTTTTTAGCCATTATTTAAATCCGTGCCGAATTCGCGAGAAAATTTATTTTTAATCAGGAACAAGATGGAAAAATGGAAATGGAATAGACAGATTGCAAAGGCGATCTTTATGGGAAATACGTATAAAATGGGGTATGGAAAGCTTAGGCGGTTCTTACTTATTTATCTCCGAAATTATAAGTCGTAATTATATGAAAAAATTATATAAAAAAGATTATGTAAGAGCATGGGAGAGAAAAATATGGATTTTTAATTGTTGTTTGTCGAGAGAACCGTCCTAACGATCGATGCAAACAAAATACGCGATGTTTCGTTCGGGATTTTCTCGAATTTTTATCTCCGGCACTATAACTCGTAATTATTTACTGCGGTAAATGAAGTCCTCAATCTGAATAAATTATTTATCCATATCTCACAGATCATATAAGAGCTAGGGAGAGGAAAATATGGTATTTAATTGTTGCTTTACGGATGCCATTTAACGAGATACGAGTATAAGTTTATTAAAGTATTTATGTAAAGTGGAAGTTCTAATTGACGGATTCAGTTCAAAATCACAATTGGACGATACTTTTAATAAGGATCACTCCTGTTTAATTGAAATCCGTTCATTGGTTTAGGAGATGAAAGTTACGACAGGCGTTCTGCTTCTACCGCTTCGCTGGTAAAGAACTCCTAAAAAGGGAATTTTTTTCCGATTATTAACAATGAAAAATATTAACCACCATGGCAACGATTTTAATACTTAACGTGAAAATTAATAACTGCAATTATAATAGCATCGATTTAATGGTTTTAATGGGAATTAAAAGATTGAATAGAATAATATATTACGAGTAATCGGTGCTTGCATACTGCAAGCATTGGTGCCCTGGACAAATCGCTCAAAGACTACTAAAACGCAGATGAGAAAGATTTCAACAAGATCTAGCGTCGAAATTGAATAAATAACTGGCCATTTTTTCTCTCTCGAAATTATGGTTTATAGCATAATCGGAAAATCGTGCAGCCAAGTGTAAGGGGGTATAGCTGAATAAATCGAGAGCAAATGGCGAAACAGAGGGGTGTGACCCCACGCACCGCGGGGTCAGCCATAAAACACTCTTGAAAGGATCCGCTCGACGCCGAAGAGGCTTACCGGGAATGGCGAGGCGTGCGACACGTCGAATACTAACGGAGCATTGGGAGAACGCGAGGGGAGGAAGACGCATCGAATACTAAAAGGGACGGAGAAGCGTCGATGGCCCGACAGCGCGGCGGTGGGTGGGTCTACGTGGCAGAGGGCGAAAAAGGTGCCTCGGGGGCGGATGAGGTGCTCGGGGGGCAGATTAGGTACCCTGGGAGCGGACGAGGTGCCCTGGGGGCGGACGAGGTGCTCGGGGGGCGGACGAGTTGCTCCGGAGGCCGAGTAGGTGCTCTCGAGGCGGACGAGGTGCCCCGGGGGCGGACAAGGTGCTAAAGGGGTGGACGAGGTGCTCTCGAGGCGGACGAGGTGCCCCGGGGGCGGACAAGGTGCTCAAGGGGTGGACGAGGTGCCCCGGGGGCGGACGAGGTGCTCAGGGGGCGGACGAGGTGCTCAGGAGGCGGACGAGGTGCTCTGAGGGCGGATGAGGTGCCCCGGAGGCGGACAAGGTGCTCAAGGGGTGGACGAGGTACCCCGAGAGCGAATGGGGTGCTCAGTGGGCGAATGAGATGCTCCGGGGGCGGAGTAGGTACTCTGGAGGCGGACGAGATGTCCAGGGGGTGGATTACTTTAGTAGGTACTCCGGGAGCGAATGGGGTGCTGAGTGGGCGGCCGAAGTGTTCTGGGGGCGGAAGAGGTATCCCGGGGGCGGATTAGGTGCCCCGAGGGCGGATTAGGTACCCCGGGGGCGAACGATGTGACACGAACGTGGCTCGAAATCCCGCAGACCGAAATGGATCCATGAGCTAGGTCACGGACTCTTCGAGGGAAGGAGAAGGCGCCGAGTAATGAAGAATATACATTACTACTTCGCCCCAGATACGAAATGAAATCGCTCTTGAGGCGAGCGTCATTTTCCCATCCACCTTCTGTTACCGCTCTTCCGATAGCGTATTTTTATAATATCTCAAATATGTAGAGATGTCGTCGCTTCTTTTACCTGAGGAATATGTTTTCTGGAACAGCCAGGTCCACTAATCGTAACGAGAAGAATTAGAGTGTGAATGCGAGCGGATGGAAGGGAAAGGGCATTATCATCCGTGGTCAAGGGTTCGCGTAATATACATTGCCGCGACCGCCAGAGCGACGTAAGTGGTTATGAAGGCGCAGTCGTTCATTCGCATAAGTCGCGTTCCATTCACTGTCTCGCACGAACGATCTTAACCCTCACACGAATGATATGTTGAAATTTTACATTTGTGAGCGCTGACTTTTTATTACAGCCATGCTCGTTGCTGTATACATATATTCACACAAATGATTACATACATTAAAAACCAAGTTTAAAATAATAGTGGATAAACTCGGAGAGAGATATAAATTCAACATTTTCCGCTATACGTTTATTGCATTTTTATCGATTTAAATAAAAGATACACGAGTTACACGTCGTGTACAAGAAATTAATATTAGAGAAGTACCGAAGTGTAATAATTTCCGAAACAAGCCACCCAAAGGCTACGCGTAATACTTATAGAAAAATTCGAAAAATTGAGCATAACAAGGAAATCCAAGCCCAGCAATCCCAAGTGGACAGAAATGATGGACAGAGCATACCTCCCGAGTATACGGAGTTTGAAAGAGGCAAGAATAAAGCTAGGGTCTCGCATGGCATTAAACGCGTCTCATAAAGTTACAAACGAGAAAGGGCATAGAAACTGTTATTTTGGTAATTTTAATTTGTTTACGAATAAAATGTTCAAATATTTGCATAGGACATATACGAGTGTTATTATATAACGCTACTGAAAATGACATTGAATATTACAAAAAACGTTGCAGCAAAGGATAAACATTTAAGATAGATAACGAATCATAAAAATACTTTCTAATATTAACTTAATATAGTTTGCGTGCGCATAATGAGGTCTCCTCATCAGATACGGATTTTCTTAGAACAGTTGCTTAAAAACAAGTCATTCATCCAATTATTACGGTAAGAAATAAATTCCCTTTTTCGTTTTCTCTCGAGTGAATACTCAACGAGCCGAATAAAACAATTGATTTTTGCTTCCATTAAATTCATTGATTTCTTTTTAATATTTACGCATAGGTAATACTTCTAAGATTATCTTTTTTGTAATAAGGTTGAGATGGCAAAATTAATTCCTACGAGAAATTTGAAAGATAGAAATCCGCTTTTCCACGATCAAAAGTATCTTCCACATTTTAGATAAGAGACACTACGCGAAGCGATGGAAAAAACGACGTAGGTAAATTATTAACGTTCTATAAATCCGCTCCCAAAGCGATTAAAAAAGCAATTCACAGAATTTCCGAATGCAAGGTATTTACAGAGCAAACAGAAGTCTGCACTCGGCGTATTCTCCTTTAATTCCCTCGAATAAAAATATAAGAAAAGACGAGGTCTCTTCTCTCAAATTCGCGATTTAGGTAACCATCGGCTTAAGTCCTGCCTCGCTCGATTGCACCTCAGACGAGACCGCAATGGAATCTGCCGCGAGAAGTGCAATTTCAGACGATGCCGCGAAAAGAGGCGTCCGGAATTTTAGAGATGCGTAGAGGCGCCAAGTGCGTGACGGAGGGAGAGAGAGAGAGAGAGGGCGTCGGCCGACGCACAACGGGACAAATGACCGAAAAGGCGGTCATAAATGAAATTATCTAAATGTAGCATTTCTCGTGTTTATTATTATACAAGTGTTCTACAATGACCCTCACACTAATTACCGTTAATTCCACTCTTTTGACTTGAACACAACTTACATTTTATCAATTCAAAATTGGCTGTAAAATTGTGGCGAAGGCTTTGGCGGTGTTTGATGACTGGATGCATGGTTTTCGGTGAAGACCTGAAGATGTTCCCTGGAATGGGAACGAAACTGTTGTCCATTAAAGTCAGCACATGCGGTGGTTCACCGAAAACCATACATCCAAAATTGGCTGTAATTTGCGACGTGTGCTTAGTGCATTGTTCATTTGTGAGTGGAATACGCGCGGTTACGTATTTTTAATTCAGTTAACATTTATATTTTAACTTAACTACAAGATGGATTCAGTTCCTGGAGGTATGCAGAAAATTTACACTATATTGATTTTTATTTTGTTTATTTTTAATTGTATAAGTTTTTGCTGTGACCTAGTGAAAAGTGGGAATCTTTTTTAACTTTTAGTATAGTATAAAGTATTATTAAGTTAACTTTTGTACTAAGTAATAAAGCTCATTTATCCTACTGTCCGAAAGTGGGAAAATATTTTGCACATATTTGCGCCAGGAAAAATTTTACCTACTTATATATGTCCGTGTATCACTATTAAATGAATATTTCCGGTAGCTACTGTCTTTTAGTAAAACTAGTTTATTAACAAGAAATTGTAGTGGCAACTTTTCGTTGTAATATCGTAGGTATATAATATTCCAAATCATGTGCTACTTCACACATTGAATCTTAGCATCTTTACAGGATCACGTAATGTACACATCGTCATGTTGAAGAGGGCGTTGTTTGAAAAAATGCAAGTCACAAAAAACATTTAGTGCCAAATGTGAATATCTTACTAGATGCCTTATGGAAATTACCCATCTTCGTCAGCGGCGAATTTATAAATATCAGCGTTAACTCATAAGATTAAAAGATGTATTGCAGCCCAAAGAAAAAAGGAAAGATTTCTGCATCAAAATAAGGAGTGGCTGGAACAGGAAATATCTTCCCCTAGTGGTGATGTTTCTACGAGAAATGATGGTCAAGGCCGACCAAAAAAGATTTCTGTGACATCAGCGAGCGGTCTAAGCGGCGAAGGACTCAACCTTTACGTTCGGAATTCCATGTACATTCTGAACTGTCTTATGCAACGAAAATGAGCCTCCGAGCAGAAGGAAGTGTGGACAGCGCATGTGTCGAGAAAGATGTGACTTGTACTACACCAACAAGAGGATCAAAATACAGAAGAACTTTTTGACAGAAAGATAATCGAGCCATTCCACCTTCAGGAAATCAAGCACTGTCAGCGATGGCCGAGGTAGAATTAACAAAAAACAGTATATTTTCTCAGACTTCAAGCAAAAAAAACTGCCGTATCGTTCTTACCATACAGTGAAAGAGGCGAAGAAACGTTACCCTGTTAGTTCTTCCATTACAGTAACGGACAAAAGTGCAGAAATAACGTTACGCGCCTTTTAAACCAGACAACCGAACGCTTTATACAGGTTCAGAATGAGGCTATTGGCATTTTGTCCAAAGAACAATTGAAAGATTTATGTTTGATTTCAAAATGGGGCTGTGACGGAAGTTCCGGCCACAGTCGGTATAAGCAGAAATTTGACGACCCACGGATTCCGATGAAAATGTGTTCTTCACATCTTTTGTTCCTCTGCAGCTCATAGTATGTGGCAAACACAAGTCCAATAATAAAATTATCCTTTGGAACAATCCTCGGCCCTCATCACCTCGTTATGAATATAAATAATGGAGGATCTCATCAAGAGACTACCCATATCTTCTGATCCTGTTATCTCCAGCATGAAAAAACTACTTCAAGAGACAAATACATCCTTTCCTAAAGACGTTTCGGCATTATTGTTGGCTCCGCACATAGAATCATCTGCAACAGAAGAGGCGGAGACAGATTCCGAATACAGTGAGAGAGATTAACTTTGGACATTTTGTAAATACCTTTTTCATTCTACATTTTCTAAATTTTTTAATTACAATTTGCAAAAACCTACGAAAGTAAATTGTTTTTACAGACAAGTAATAAAAAAGCACCTTTTAAATTATTTTTTGTTTTATTAATTCTAATTAATGTTCACTAGGAGTATTTTTCTTAAAATATCAAATGTTACGCATTTATGCCATCTTTTATTTTTAGATTCTTAATGCTAATAAGTAAGACCCTAAAGTAAAAGACAGCTGTAACGACTGGATTACATTACACACATATTTTTATTTGATATCAATATAGTTAGCTAAATTTAAGTGTGGTGTGTTGCGTTTCTTGTATCGATTTAACTACAGATGGCTGCTAAGTGGACACATGGAATGCACCAAAAAAATGTTCCAACTTCCCTAAATTTTATTTTGTATTTAATTTCTTTCATTATTATGACTCCTTAGTTGGTTTTTTTGAGCATGTATATCCTCCCTATTTATGACCACCTTTTCGGCCATTTGTCCCACTGTGCGACGTCTCCAACGGAAGAGAGGGAGGGGGAGAGGTGGGAGGAGGAGGAGGGAGGCAGGTAAGAGGCGGAAAGAGAGGAAGAGGAGAGGGTGAGAGGCGTCTTGAGGGCATTATAGGATGCGTATCGAGGACAGAGGCTGGAGTGGGTGGGGGTGCACACAGGGAAGGAGAGATTGATCCGACACACTGCGGGATGAATGGGGTGTGGTGGGTGATGGTGGCCGCGAGGAGGAGTGTCGGGAGGGCGTCGTGGCTGAGGGCGTCGTGGCTGAGGGCATCGTGGCTGAGGGCGTCGTGGCTGAGGGCGTCGTGGCTGAGGCCGCCGGCAGTAGAGGATGCCACGCAACATCCACCGAAGTAAGACAAATCGCGAAAGCGATCTTCCGCCGTTGGCTTTCGTCCGGAGGAGCGATGCTGCCTTTTGGTGTGCTAACCGGAGGGCTACGGAAGTTCCGCAATTGCTGCAAAACGTATCCGCGACCCTGTGAACGGTGTTTCTATTGTAATTTCTAAACCTCGTCATCTCACGATTCTATAAACCCATACATCAAGACAAGGATGAACCAAGCGATTCCCATTATTTGAAAAGCAGATATTTTCAACAAAAGCAAGAAGCGTAGGATGCATCAGGAGCGTAAATTCCAGGAGAATCAGGAACTAAACTTAAGGTTTTTTGGCGATCTTTACCAGCGAAGTGATAGCAGCGGAACGCCTTCTGGACACGTCTCGACCGTCCGTCCTAACATTTATCTCCTAAACCGCTGGACGGATTTTAATTGAGTAGGAGTGGTCCTTATTAAAATATATCGCCTAATTGTGATTTTGAACTGCATCTGTCAATTAGAACTTCCAATTTACATAAATGCTTTAATAAACTTATACTACGTATCTCGTTAAATGGCATCCGTCAAGTGACAATTAAAAACCATATTTTTATCTCCCTAGCTCTTATAAGATCTGTAAGGTATCGATCAAATATTTAGGACAACATTTACCACAATAAAGTCCGTGAAACAACATAATTACGAGTAATGGTTTCGGAGATAAAAATTCGAGAAAATTCCAAGCATAACATCACATATTTTGTTTGCATCGATCGATACGACTCTATCAGCAAACGACAATTAAAAAATTTGATGTGGCCACCACATGACTTTCTCCATATCTGTAATATTTCTAAATATTCCAAATAGGTTATACAATAATAAATATTTTAAGAAACCGAGAAATTTTGAGACTTGACAAAGAACATAAATAAACTCGAACCATAGCATTCTGATATTGAATATAGCCACAAAGCTCCAACAATTAACAAAATAAAAAGGAGCGTTACTAAGACGTAACTAAGCGTCAATTGTTAACAATAGTCATCGGTAGGTGGCGTGGTTGTGGCAGCTAAAAATATAAAACATCCCTTAAACAATGCATTATATGGAAAAATGTTTCCAACAAAGGTTGTAGAAAATTAAATTTCCTACAACTTTTATTCCAATACATTTTTACATTTATCAAATATTAAAGCGAATATTTCAAAATAACGGATAAGTGACAAGAGTAAACACCCACTTCCGGTTGACCGATTTTTACCAAAAACTAATAAGTTTTTGTGACTTTCATAAAAATGCTAAATATAAAATTTCGCATTGGCCTGATCAATAGTTTTTGAGTTATATCACCCACAAAAAAGATATCACATACACACACACACATCATCGAGAAATTGGTCAAAACGTGTTCAGGGGACCTCAAATGTGTATTTTTGTTGAAATCCCAAAGTCGATTTTTTTCATGAATACAAGACTTTCCCCTATACTACGTATATGGAGAAAGTAAAAACCATGTCCTCCAAGCGCTTAATGTGATCTGCGAGGTATAGATTAAAAAATTGATTCGGATCGAGGGCAGCATTTAGCACCGAAAAAATCGCGAGACCGACCCACAGTTTCGGAGATAAAAATTCAAATATTTCGATACCGTTTTATATCTATTTCTCATAAAGAACGTCTTTAAAAACTCGGTATTCCATTAATGGAGTATATGTACTTTTCCATCTTGTTACATTATGTTGACAGCGACATGACGCAAATTAACCTCATGTTATTTCTGAAATCTTCTAAATACCAAATGATAAATCGTACTCTATCGTAAGAATATGGATTTTTAATTTAATTTATAGTAGTGTAGTAGCCTTGACTGAGAGATATAACTCGATTGTGCCATTTTCTCCCCTACTTTAATACGAATGAAAACTGGTAGCCCCGATTGGTTTATATGACACAGGTCCACAATTTTTCTTTGCATTCAAATATAAGCCTCAATTATACAATGATAAATTGGTTGCATCCATACGATAAATGCGCTATCGAAAACATTTTGTCGCGATTGTATAAAAATTTTTTACATCCTATCAAAATATGGAAAGAAATTTAATTTTCTTATGCTGCGCAACTTCCGAAAAGAATTTATTTTTAAAGATAGATATTTTACGAGCTATAAAAACACAACGTTCATTTATCGTTCTACTGTAAAGCAATCGGGTTATCTGATTTGAGTTTGCTACTTTTGTCTGCTACTTTTACTGAAATTGGGAGCTCTCACCCTACGCGCGTCAACCCCGACCTCCGTTCACTCCGAGGACCCTACACGCCTAGCATTTATTCTCGATAATCTGAAAAATATTTTTCGAAACCTTCTCTGACGCATCGTCTCTGAAATGTAAATTTTTAAATATTTTAAACGGCCATCATTTGTTTCAAGATGGCAGATGAAAATGAAAATGGGTTTTCGGGGTAGAAACAAAATATCCCTTACCGCATTTCTCTACGATAAACATTTACTGAGATACAGTGGGGGACAGACGGACGGAAACTTGGGAAATTATAAATAGGGGATTTTATAAGGTAAATTTAATCGGAAAGCGTCCAGCAGTAGAACCCCTGGTATAGGCGCACAGACGGACAAACATACAAGTAAATAAAACAGGCGCATTTTCTTTAAAGAAACGCACTTAAAATTACTTCCATTCTCACAATGATATTGCAAGAATACATTAAATTAAAAGACAAGAACATTATAATAAGGATAAAACAAATAACAGATAAGATATGATTAACTCTCATATAAAACAAATACAGTAAAAAATCAATCTCTTTCCCGCTGACCTCGAGGTTTTCAATTACACCGGCTATATTACAGTTCAGTCGGTTCAAGTTCACTCGTAAAAACTGACCACAGGCCGTTAGACCTCCACGACTCTATCGAGAGACTGAATTGAAACGATAGCTTCGCAACTTGACCGGAAAGAGCTTTACCATGAAACTCGAGGGTGATCAAACGAAATTCTCCCCTTTGTAAGCCGTCGCCCTCCAAATATGCTTCGGCTCTCTAAACCTTTCTGCTCTGTTCGGGTAATTGTGCTTCTCCGCGAATTCTTTCGTTGGTCGAGTGATCATTCTAACGTTCGTGGAATACGCCTCACATCCATTAAACTGGCGGAACTCGTTATTTTCTTCTGGAGAGAATAGGAAACCCCGATTCAAAAATACAATCACCAACTACAAATACATTCCATTCCGAACAATTTTTCCTGAAAAGTAAACCGACACTAAAAAAATATATTATATAATACATTTAAAATTGGGTTATTTCGTTGAAAAACGACTGCACCAAACGGAAAATAAAAGTTTACAGTTTTCCTTCGACTTACGTCTGTAACGTTCCCTGAAAATCGAGCTTATCTAAAAATCGTTAACTGGAGAGGGATTTCCTGATAGGACCACAAATTATGATTACTGCGGCCCTATCGCGAAAGCGTCGACCTATAGGTTAGATATATATCGAATTACTCTATTTTGCAATTCGATGCACTAAAATACCACAATCCACTAAAATAATGATATTGTCTTAGGTTTGTATGGAAAACAAGGTGATCTAAACAGAACTTATGATGCCTAATTTCCACTTAATCATTTATTTAATACTTATATTGGATTTAATAGCTTTAAAATCACCGCGGATGAGTTGTTCTTTGTGTTCCCTAATTTCATAATTTAGCGTTATAAAATATTACAAACACATTCGAACGGAATATCAAATTGATCACGCGTATTTGTGCGGCAATAATAACGCGTGCATGAAGTAGACCATTTTTTAAGACGGGCCAATAAAACGGCGTGATATTTCAGGCGGGCCACTAGCTAAACAAATCTAAATTATGCCAAAAATTAACAGGAATGATTAAAACAATAACATACTTAAACATTTATTTAAATGACATACGTAATACCTATTAATTAAAAAATAAAACATATTGATATGAATATCTCAATAGGATTTTTGAATTTGCTTTTCAATTGACAATTTCTCAATATTAGTACTATTTTCGATGTCAATAAAAGAAACACTGCCCACATGAGTGTGTGTTAAGACATCTGCATTTGTTTTTAACAAAGTTCATTGTCGAAAACGTCTATTCGCAAGCGTACATAGGTTGCTCCAAATTTGGACACAGGATGCAGTGCAAGGTCATGCAGTTCGGGGTGGTTGTTTTCGGGAACAAATTACCAAAAGGCTTTTAAATCTGGGAATGTTGGTGACTCACAAAGCTCGCGAAATTCTGCTACGAGGCCTGAGCGATTCTTAATGTCAGCAATTTCGAATTGGATTTTTGGTGGATATTTCTCTATTTGGCTGTCCAAAATAGAGAATGGATTTGTGAAGAGAGATGCGTTGTTTCTTTCAGCTTCCAAGTCTTCGAAACGGAAACTAAACGAATCATACACCGCTGAAATGGCGGAATAATACCTATTAATATTCAAACACAAATTATTATTCCCACTTTGGATTTTTTTAGAGTTGAAAATTGGTCTAGTTCTTTCTGAGATAAACTCCTAGAAAATAATACAGTTTAGCCTTGATAAATTTACAAGGTTAACCATTGTTGGAAATAAGCAATTGATAGGTAAGATAGATAAGAGAATCAAAACAAATGTCAGATTTTGGTTCCACTGGGAGCAAAAATGTTTTTTTTTCGGTTGAGTGCCTGACTGACAAGCACCGGGGGCCGTACCAAATGTCGTCGCGGGCCACTTCTTGGCCCGCGGAGCATGGGTTGGCCACCCCTGTACTAGAGTATACCGAATCCGAGTCCAACAATAGTCGTTGCGATGGCAACTCTCGTAATGAGTGATAAAAACTGCAAAAACGCCGGTATTTACGCGAAATAAGATCAATAAACAAAATTCTACGACGAAAATTATAATCTCCATTCCTTTCCTCAGAGAAAAGCACAAATCTCGCTCCGATATTACAATTATGATATATTTTAATGTGCAAGAGAAAATTACCCTGCACGATGGTTTTCATTTTTCCCGTGCAAATCAAATGGGAAGGATAGTTCCTGGAATCGAACCCGGGACTTCAATCTTCGCAACATAAACTACCCTCTGGAGCTCTGCTCCAGTAGCGAGAGATTTCCATCAAGTGTCATGAAAATCGGTCTATAGGTTCAAAATTTAATAGGAGGGGGCAGACAGGCAGACACAGCGAAGAAACCATACGCCTATTTCCATTCTGA
Organism: Tanypteryx hageni; assembly: GCA_028673005.1. Taxonomy (NCBI): domain Eukaryota; kingdom Metazoa; phylum Arthropoda; class Insecta; order Odonata; family Petaluridae; genus Tanypteryx; species Tanypteryx hageni. The sequence continues at coordinate 14,885,505 of CM054117.1, forward strand.
AAAGTAGGCTAAAAATATTCTTCGAATGAGATACGAGAAGACGATGTGACAGGGAAAGGGGTTAGTTAGTACAGCGGTTCCCAACCTGGTGCTAGCGAGCACCGCTGTGCTCTTTGGCGGCCTGCCTGCCTGTGCTCTTATACGGAGCTTAAAATACGGTTTTTTCAACCAAAAATTTAATTTGCTCAGTTACTGTCTTTCTAAACGTCTCCAAGAACATTAAGAATAACTTTGACATTGGTTTGATTGCATTCATTTCCGCAGAAGTATATTGGTGTTAGCTTAATATTCTATGATGCAGCTTGGTGTTCGCCACACCGCTAAGTTTGGGAACTCCTGGGTAAGTGGATGAGACAGGGAGAGAAAGAGATGATTAACCTACAGCTCTCTGTACCCGAGGACTGACACACGCTTCCTAACGACAACCTCACAGGTTCAGCATATGTAATTTGTTTTCAAATAAACATATCTCAAAACGGTTCTCGAAAAAAAAATGAAATGACACCGAGGATTCGAATATATATATATACAGAGTCGGTCTTCCCGCGCATTTCTATCGCTTTCATTTATTTTTCGTCAACTCGTACACAGACGCCCGTGCGCGCGGCGAAACTCCCTTCGGGCGAGGTACAATTTTCGCCTTTATACGGAATTAAAGTGTCGCATCAGCGGAGGGATGCCGCGAAAAGGGAATCTGCCCTTAACTTATCTTCGACGCTTTGACGGAAAAAGTATCTCGACGAACACTCGTATGCGTAAAAAAATCTCGGTAATCTAAAATTCCATCTCGTATCCGGTTTAAAATAAACGGGCGATGTCGAAAAATTTTGAGATTGCAGCTCGACGGAAATAATTGCGATGAACAGACGGTTGGTTGGAAGAGAGAAAGAAAATGGAAGGGGTGGCGAGGTTGTGGTCGCCAGTTTCGAGACGGGTTGCGGTTTTCAGAGCTGCTTTCTTGGTTTTCGCGCGGCAAGGCCTGCGGAGTGTCAACCTTAATCTTTCCCGAGAACGAGGAAAGATACGCGAGAACCTTTTTGAGTCAGTAAAAGGGTACCTTCGCAAAAGTATATAGGATAAACTTCGAAGTATTCGAGAAGCGTTTATGACGTCTATTAGAATTTGTCACGATTCTAAGAATAAAAATCTGGACCTCATTCAGTTATTTTTTTAGCTTTTTATTGCCTTAGTCTATGATCTCATCGCCGGAGACTTCAATAAAACACGCGGACGTCATTATGTCGCTCTCCACACGTATAGCTATGGTTTCATCAGCCTGACACGCAATACGAAATAGTAAAACGATTCCTTAATACATTTTTCACTTGAGATTAATTTTGTTTTCAGAAAATCGTAAGGAATCATCTCATGACAGTTCATGTGCGTGTTGCTTCGGTTAAAAAAAGACAGCTACAACCAAACAAAAAATAAATTTTGTCCTTAGAATCTAATAAAATATTCTTGTGGGTATGACGGGTGCGGTCAGTTTGTGCAAGCGAAATTTAACCGGTGGAACCAAAGAATTAGACGTCAACACGTGATCGCATAGCACATTTTCAGAAACTACGAAAAAGACCAGTGCGATCAAATGACTGATCGGGCCGTGTTAATTCAAAGGAATATTTTTTAAAATTGTGTGATGCATCATACGACTATATTTAAAGTAAAATGCATCCACGTATTCCAAAAATGTGGTTCAGATTTCATAAATGACATTTCCTACCGGCAAATATACGAATATGCATGTCTTAAAGAAATTGATGAGGCAAGGATGAAATCACTGTGCGTGCCGGGCCACGGGCCGTAGTTTGGGGAACCCTGATATATTCATTCATCATGCTTCTGTCCGAAGACAGGTTTTAACTGAATCGCTGCCTCCATTTCTCTCTCTCCCTAGAAGCCTCTTTTATACCTCTATAAGTATTATATCCCTGCTTTATATTATCTAATATTCCTATTCTTTTTCTCCCTCTTCCTCTTCTTCCACTAATTTTTCCTTCTAAGATCGTCCTTTGTAAACACTGTCTTCACAATATGAGCCCTATCCAATTTGCTTTTCTTTTCCTGATTGTTTTTATTAGCGTCCTTTCTTCTCCCACCATTTCTAATACTTCTTCGTTTCTCTTCCTCTCTGTCCATTTCACTTTCATCATTCTCCTCCATACCCACATCTCAAAACTTTCTAAATATTTTTCCTCCTTTCTCCTTACCGTCCACGTCTCTGCACCATAAAGAGCTATGCTCCATATGTAGCATTTTGCTAATTTCTTCCTTGTTTCTAAATTTATTTTCTTGCTTGTGAGAAGCTCCTTCTTCTCGTCAAATGCTGCTTTTGCCATTGCAATCCTACTTCTGATGCCCTGTGAACTACTTCCATCCTGCGCTAAAATACTGCCAAGATATTTGAAACTACTTACTTGTTCCAATTTTTGTCCATTTACCATTATATTTAATTCTTTATGTTCCTTTGAAACCACCATGTCTTTCGTTTTTTTCAGCATTGATCTTCATTCCATATTGTTGGCCAACCTCCACTAGTCTGTCTGTCATCCTCTGAAGCTCTTTCTCGTCTTCTGCTATTAATCCTTGATCATCTGCATATTTAATTGTGATAATACTTTCACCTCCTATCTTAAATCCTTTCTCTTCCCTCAACGCTTCTTCTGTTATTGTTTCTGCATAAATATTAAATATCGCTGGTGAAATAGGACATCCCTGCCTCACTCCCCTCCCTATTGAAGTACTTTCTGTTTCTTCTCCTTCAACCCTGACTCTAATCTTTTGATCAAAGTAAAGGTTTTTAAGCAGTCTTTTATCTTTCCAATCATCAGGTCTCGGTATTTAATGTGGCGCCCAAATAGAAACGCGTTTTGCCCTCTAGAGACCACAGTGTGAACTACTACAGCTACGATTGGTTGAGAAAAATTCCGCTGGGTGGCAGCACCGTACAGCGGCAAAAATGACATTTTGAATAAAATATTGTTTTTTATACTGTTAATAACTATCAAATTATGGAGACATTTCGATTTTTAAATATCTTCGCTAATACGATACGCTCTATTCCGAAATAGGACATGAGAATTTTTATAAAATAATAATGCTTTTTGTTCAAATTTCCATGAAATGAATCACAGAAGTTCGAATACAAATTATGCTAGATATACTTATTGTTAGTAAGTGGCATAGCAAAATTTTGGACGAATCATGATTATGAAGGGAAAAATTAATATATTAAAGTTAGAATTATGACGCTATTTTTCAGAGCGTGATAAATTCATGTTTCGATATTCAGTTATATCGGATTTAAAGTTTTCCGGTGAAATAGTACAATTATATACCCAATGTACTATTTAACTTTAGCTAAATGTTGCATAGTATGTTTCATTATGAAATAGCGATCCCTAATTAGGCGCAAATTATATGGCCGTCTGCAATTTTGAAGATAAGCGCAGCCTATCTTCACCCGTCGTCGCAGAAAATGAAATATGCCCAATTCGAATTAAAACTAACATTATTGATGTCTATTTTTCGAGAAGAACACGAAGCAAAACTTCCCCAAAACGACATCCGCGTGCTCTATAGTCTCGCAGTAGGGCCGTTTTATCGCCTAGGCTCACTAGGAAAATGCTTGGGGCCCACAATTTAAGGGGGCCCATTAACGAGCTCGGTCGGTTTTTTATTTCTATGTATTAAACGTAAAAAATCACTTTTAGGCATTTAGCAAGAAACATTCAACGATATTGATTATGAAGACATTATCAATACATTTGCCGAGAAGTCAAGTAAAGTACCTGTATAAAATTCTTTGTCTGCTCGATTTACCTGTTCTTTGTATCGCTTCATTATTTATGTACTGTAAAATTAGGGATATATTAACAATTACCCATGATTATTTTTATTGTTGATTTGCTTCGTTTACTTTAAACACTAAATATATTTTTTAAAACTTCATTAGGTAGATATTTTGGTGAAGTTCAGTCAAACTATAAAGTAGTAGTAATTGATTTTTTAAGTGCGTCGACGGCTATTCTCATGTTGCACTGTCATCAACTGGGCATATGTATACACAGAAGGGAGGAGGGAAACCCGGGGCCGGAATTAGTCTACTCTTTACGAAAAGCACCAAGGGGGACAACTGCTTAACGTCCCTTCCGAAAGACGGAACGCTGAATTTGCGCGGTCTACTCAAAGCACACAAACAGGGGGCTCGGCGACCTCGGAAAAAATCCTACTCGCGCAGGATTCGTCAAACTACAAAATTATGAAGATTTGTACAAGTAAAAATAGCAATAAAATACAGTAGACCCTCTCGCAACGCGGTAGTAACATTCCTGAAACGGCAGCTTTGCTAGAAAACGCGTTGGGTGAATGTAATGATTTATGGAAAGAATATGGTTAGGTTCCCAGAGCTTAGGAAGTTATAACTTTTACCACATAAAAATTTTAAGATAGGGTCTCCCAACTTCGCGTCGGGTACTATACCAACTGAACTACCGCGACACACAAAGAACAAATGCTTTCGATAAGGCTTTTTTATGAAACAGTTTTGGTGGGTTGTAAGATTAATCCACTGGCCGAGAGATGGCGATAGACTGTGATTCGGTTCTCTTCTTGAAGCCCGAGGAGTAGGATAGGTAATAAGGGAAGAGGGAATAAAAAGGTAAAGGAAACAGTGGTGAGGTCTTTGTCCGCCATGCCTGCGTTAAGGCGCTGTTCAGGGCGCCAAATTAAAATATCGCAATTTTTCGGATTTTTATCTCGGAACCTTCCGCGTTGCCTGAAAATGCACCGCGTAGCAAGAAAATTAGTTTAAAAATGAAATCCGCGCAAAACTGAAAACGCGCTGCGAGAATTTGCGTTAGGTGAGGTTTTACTGTATGTACTACCGAAAATTTTTTGAAACTACTTTTGGAAAAATTTATTTTCCTAAAACACGTTCTGCGGGGGGGGGGGGGGGGGAGGGGCATACATTTGTTTGCCTAGGGCCCATGGAAGGTTTAATCCGGTCCTGTCTCGCAGTCAAGCGCTCGTAATTATTGTCAAAGAGCGCGCGCGATAGAAAGAGAGAGCGTTGGCGCACTTACCTTAGCCGGGGCGAGGAGGAGAAGGCGTGGTGGATCGAGTGTCGCTACCCCCGGCGACAACACAAGCCGACCGCAGCCTTGTCCTCCTCCCTTGCGCCAACCGCTGCAACACACACAAGAAAACGCTTTTGAAGGGTTTCGGCAAGAGCGAGGCGTCAGCACCACGCAAACCCTTCCGTAAAGGAGAAAGAGGGACTCGAACCGCCGCTCCTATGGCGGAACGGGGCGCAATCGTGGACACATCCCGAGTGATAAGCTATCGGAGTGTGGGGGAAGGAAGGTGATCGATAGGTCGGTTATAAGAACGAAGATAAGCGCAGTCGATCGAGGAACGATGCGACCGAATCGTCGAGGGGCGAGCTCGTCGGGAAGGCGGGATATTCCTCGAAAACTACGCTCTTTCTCGATGTCCAGTCCCCGTTTAACGCTGGGGATGCGTTGCTGAAAATGAGAGCGCTAACCGAATCGGCGTTATGCGGGATCAATTACGTCTAGTGCTTAATGGAGATCCGTTCCTAAAATCGTAATTTCTTACCTATTTTCAAAATATTAGTGTATACAGATACTCGAAAAAACTGTATTGTAAATAGGTAATTAATCCTAAAATGCGCAATGTAGCAGATCTGCTACGTACCAGAAATCCCGCAGTATAATAACTGTCGAAGCTTTTTTGTCATTTTCTCACACTGTGACAGATTCCACACACCCTCCCCTTATAATCGGCGCCCTATACCACCAATAGGTGTCCATTTCGTGAGATATGTAAACAAAACCATACGTTGCTCTGCAGTCCGAGAACGTGGTTTCTGCTGTGGTTTGTTTGATGATTTGGGCGGTTATTTTCAGTTATTTTGACTGAAAATTTTCAGTTACATACCGAAAATGTGCAATAAAATCAAATCACGTCTGGTATTTTTTTTATTATTTTTCCATAGCGTAACACATAAAAATATAATTTTAAAAGTTATATAATTAGTTCTTGAGTTATAGCGTCCACGCCAAAAGTATGGAGAAAAAAAATTGTTCCGAGAACAAAGAGCGTTATAACGAATCAGCGTTGTACGGAGCAGCGTTAAACGGGATATTACTGTACTCTGGGCCGGCCCGATGCCTCTCATTTCGCCTGTTAGGCCGTGGGAAAATCCGTTCTGTTACGAGGGCCGCGATCGGCGCCCCGAGCAGCGTCGTATCCAGGGAAGAGGAACCGGAAGGCCGTGCGTGTGTGTGTGTGGGGGAGGGGGAAGGGAGGTGGCCGCGGAAGGGACCTGCGGCGCACATGACATCCATCCACTGGCGCTTGGGCCCGTGATGAGATCCGCAGCCTCTGGGAGGGGGGAGGAAGGAGGAGGGGAGGAAGGAGGAGGGGAGGAAGGAGGGGGGAGGGAGGGGAGAAAAACCGCTCCCTTTGGTGGAGGCGTCCTCTCGCATGGGAAGAAGAAAGGAGCGGCTGTTGTTGACAGGAGAGAGAGAGAGAGAGCCTTTGGCGCGGCGAGTGTGCGAGTAGGCGCGAGCGCCGCTAATTAAAAGTGTAGCTGGAAACGGCAAGGCGCGCACAATGGCAGCTCTTTTTAAGCGGAGGGATCGTTGGTAGGCGGTAGAAGTATTATCGCTTAATTGGGAAGACGTAAGAAGGGTTTTCTCTTTGTCGCGCGAATTCTCGCGAATCGGCGATAACAAGACGCGGGACGATCCTTTCGAGATCGGTCGCGAAAACGTAAACAAATGAATAAACCAAATGCGAAATTTTAATTATTTTTTTGGAATGATGATTTCAATTATCTATATTTTTATTTTTGCCCGACATTGAATACGATTCGTTGCAAATAATCTTGTAATAAAGATGGTGGTCTTTCCTGAGCACTCATATCTTCGTGATGTTCGTCCGTCCGTACGCATATATCAGGGAAGAATTGGCTTAACCAGTTTCAACCAAATTTGGTACATAGAAGTTTCAGATAAATACATGACCAAAATGACATATTTCGACAGAATTGACTCAGCAGGGGTGCCAAAATTGCAAAATTAAACTTTTCGGTAATTATAAATTTGTAAGGAGTTGGCTGAACCGATTTCAACGAAATTTTGTATAAAGGAGGTGTGCAACACAAAAAAACAAAATCAAGATGTTTAGCATTGATATCGAAACCAAGGCTGCCACAATACAAGTAATAAAAATATTTCTTTTTTGACAAGTATTTGTGTTGAATTGTCCTCATGAATTTTAACCAAATGTAATATTTATAATGTACACAGACATGCAAAACCATATTAGCATATTTAGACAGAATCAGCCAAACAGAGGTGCCACAATTACAAATTAAACTCTTTCAGTAATTAAGGATTTGGAAGGAATTGACCGAACGGATTTCAATAAAATTTTGTATATTAGATTTGTACAACATACCACAATAAAATCATGATGTATGAATCAGAGCTAACGAGCAGGGCTACCACAGTAAAAAGTAAAATAATTCTTTTACGCGTATTTCTAGAGAACTGACAGCATTGGATTTTAACCAAATATGGTATATATAATCATCACATAAATAAAGAACCAAAACAGCATATTTCAACCGTGTCGACTAGACAGGGCTACCACAATTAGAATTAGAATTTTTCTGTAACTACAAACTTCGAAGGTATTGGCTGAACCGATTTCAAAGAAATTTCGTTTGTAGGGCGAGTATAGAATGGCAAAACGAAATGAACATGTTTAGAACGGATCTAAAAAAACAAGGCTACCACAATATAAGGAAAAAATAATTTTCTGATTTCAAAGCAAATGCATTAGTATACGATTATACTACGGTGAATATGACGCAAAGCACTTCTGTACCACGGGAAACCCGTGTGCATCCATACTTGTTACAGCTATCGCTCTTATTATTTCCTTCTCTTGAAAAGCTACAACACATGTATATTAACTTGAGATAACTGTCCAAATACGAATAAATGGACAGCATTGAATGTCTTTTCCATATAATTCATAAAAGAAGATAATGTTTTTGTGAGCATTACGAGAGTAGTGTTGTGATTTCGCGATATTTCAACGAAATTCGCACTTTTATTACTTCCTCGAATAATAACGAACCAGACATCTTTCGCTTATGTACGTGTGAGTGTATATGTGTTTTATGTATATATGTGTGTAGTTGCATGTACATATGTATATGCATGCTTGAGTCACAATAAAATCTTATCGTACCAAAATGTTATTTTTGGCCGCGTCTAATAACAACACAAGTCAGTTATTCATTTTTCCTATGAAACAGACGGCGGCAAAAATACTGCATATTAATGGCTCGATTTATGCTCAAGAGAAAGGACTCGAATAAAGATAAGGAAGTTCATTTATCAGAGCAACACCAGGAAAGACGACGTTATCAGAGGACTCGGGAAGAGAGAAACGACGAAGAAACAAACCACAGTAAATAATACGTTGGACACGGAGCAACGTTTGCTTCTAATCCCTTCCCAGACGAAAGAAAAGTCCTAATTAAAGCGCTTTATTCTAAAATGTCCGAACTCAAATCTTTTACTTAGATTAAAATAACCCGAGTTAATTTGAGATAAAAATACACAATGATCTTCTATCGGGTCGTTGATATCGAAGAGGATGAACTTCATTGGCGAATACTTAGCTTCCTATCAAGATAAGAATGCGATAAAGCATTCATCATCAGAGGTAGTTTACCGTCCGTAGATGTTTTCCTCGGCCGCCTTAGGGTCTTATCGATTGGATTCCAGTCAGTATGTGAAATTGTTTGTTCATTCTTTGAATTATTAATTTTTGAAATAGAGAAAATGTATGTAAAAACGTCCTCGGAAAGTATAATGACTAGAAAAGGTAAATAAAATTAATTCACTTTTTTGAGATATTCTCATTCACACACACACACTCAATTTAGAATGTCCAACAGCGAATTAAAGAAGTGAGTCACAAGCTTAATTGAAAGTTTGTATTTTTTCGGAAATGGGTTGGTGACTCTGTCTCTCTGTCAGCCACACGTCATCTTTAGTGGTTTCTAAGTCACCGTGCCTAAATATTGACATAATTTTGCAATAACAACATTTTTAACAGCCAAATTATTTTTTAAATTTAATATATCAAATGAAGGATAAATACGTCGCAGTTATTAAATAATGGTTGGTTTATTTCATTTGAAGCTAAATGACAAAAAATTTATGATGTTGAATTCACGGAACATAAAGCTCGATTAAAATTTGATGGCTATTGGCGTAATACTAAAAACAAATCGTGTTATAAGCTAAAATATAATTTTCTATGCAGAAACTTTCGAGGAGGGGGGGAGGGAGGGGTGATAGACCATCAATCCTCTTCACTCCGCCACTGCAGACGATCCTTTATTCTGGAAATCTCTTCCCTAGTCAGAATCTTTCTATCCCTAGCCCTATGGACCTAGTCTGCAGCGCAGAATCAAAACTTTTTAACCGGAATGGGTTTTAAGTATGCATCCAGTGCAGAGAAATGGGGACATCCAAGGTGGGAGTCAGTTTTGCTAGGATGAATGACTTTATTGAAAATGTTTTTTCTTTTCGGCAACGGCAAGTACTTGAAACCTTTAGCGCGATGAAAAGATTGTCGTTTTTTCCAGACTTTATTCTTAATGATATTAAGAGAGCACTATACTATGTCCCCTGAACGCTATGGAGGGAATGAATCAATTCTGGGGAAATGATCAAGTTAAGGAAATAAAAGTCTGGAGTATTTTGTCTTCGCCGCAACTTGAATATTCACACTACTCTAGCAATATTCATGATAGTTCTTCCCGAGTGAACAAAACATTATGCAAGAAAATTTATGAATTGTCCGAGATTGTCGAGATACCCAAGTTTCGAGAAATTAACTAAAGAGAACCGTTATAAAAATGCACGCTCTCTATCATCTCCCTTAGCATTCCCTATTCTACCGGCTCTTCGATGGAACCTCCATCCAAGAGACGATTTTCTAACTACTCCCAATGCTTCCCCTTCAAGCATCAAGAATGCTTGGCTAGATTATGTACAGCAGTGCTCCAAAAATCTTCAGTGATAGCTTTAGACATATTCTGCCTAGTAGCACACGATTTTTAGCTCGAAGATCACAATACTATTATAAATACGTGTAGCGCGTGAAAAAACGATATTACGCGGCATACTATCTTAATATTAATCGAAATGGAAACAATGCGATTCATATAGTTTGTCCTAAAAACGTAAAAAATGCTTTCTGTTATCGACGAGGGGTACCAAGACGATAATCGTGAGATTTTTTAGATATTAAGCTGAAAATTTTCAAAATATTTTTAAAATATATCCTTCTTTTAAAGTTGCTGAATGTGAATCCGTTTCAAAATAAAAAATGGACAGCAACACACAAGAGCTAAGGACGATTCTAAATTTGTAATATTGTCAGACTAGACGATTGCTCGCCGTCAGAGTCATCTACATGAACACGCAGTGAAATGTGATCTCCAGTTCGTAACCTATATGACTATTCACCGTTTGCAAAATGAAATGCGACTCTTCAAATAACGTCGCTCCCAGGAGCGGATCTAGGAACGGCGTAACATGGCTGCAGACCCGAGCCCACGGGGTCCCAAAAAATTAAAAAATCACATAAAAAATGCGTCCAACATAGAAATATGCGATACTCAGTAAGCAACAAGAACCTATTTTTTTGTAAAAATATCTCCTCTTATGTTTATTTTTATTCTAGCGATGTCATATTCACATTTAAAAGAGAGGTTGTTAGTAAAGAAACGCATTTTGTCTGCGTCGACATTAACAATTGCTTTGAACAAGCAGAACAAATAACCTCAACAAAATTAGACTAGTAGAAGAGAAACGTTTTTCATTATTAGGATAATTAGCCATCTTACAGGAGAAACCATTATTATAGAATAGAATAGAAATAAACGCGAATGCGAACACAGACCCGACTGCGATTCATTGACCGAAAACTTCCTCGAGCAAGCGTTACTGATTCAGCAAAACCCAACTCCCAATTATAACAGCAGAGAAATTTTCCGATCCAGCTCCAAACGACAAATAATTTTCCGATTGCCCTCGAAAACATCTCTCCGCTATTTCCTTCGCCACCAACCTTGTTTTAAAATGCAGGAAGCTGAGTCAAATCGCGGGATGAAATTCGCTTTTTCCCAGCAAGGAGCAGCATCCCCGGAAGCGTCGGCAAGGACTCTTTTATCGAAGGAGGGACGCTCCTTCAAGATGCTCTTCTCGCCAGGATGGAAATCGCAGCGAGGACGCCGCCTCGAGGACGTCGATCCTAGCAAAAACCTCGGCAAACCGCGGGACCGACTTGGCCTTCCTCCGCAATGCCAACTGAATTCGCGCCGCTCCACGCAAACGCTCAGATGCCGGATGAGAAGTGTGGGTGGGTCGTCGAGCCGAAGCAGAGGGACGGGCATCCGATGGAGAGAGAGAGAGGGAGTTGAATGTGCGGGAGGGATAGAGGGGGAGGAGAGATAGGGACCGGGAAGAAGGGAGAGAGGATAGTAACTCGAGAACCCACCAGCAGCTGTGGTCGCCACTCGCAGGAAGAGACGAGTGCCAGGGTTGGACTAACCGCACCAGATCGACGGCACCGAAGATCCCGGTCCGACGTTCATTTGCCGTGAGATGAGATGCGTGACTGCTCTCTCTCTCTCTCTTCGCCGTCACCACACTCTTCTTCCCACTCTCCCATTTCCCTGTACCCGAGGTCCGAAATTCCAACGTTAACCCTGCGAAGATTTCCTCTGCTCGGCTTTCAAGTCCGCTTTGTATGTACCAAGAAGAAGATTACTGGGTCGAGAGGAAGACCCGACGTTACCTCCGGGGAGGGTAATCCGGAAGATCGAAAATGATCGTCTCTTTTTTAAAAAATAGTGGCGATTGTTACGAGTGCGACGGTATCAAACGATAAAACAAAACGAATTAAGCGGTCCCAGTCATTTGATGCGTGAATGTTCTTCATTTTGGTCGCAAAGTGAAGGAAGGCTAACAAATTACAACACCCGAAAATAAAATGAACCACAATGTATGGAAATAAAACAGTCAATTTGACACTAATTAAGGTGACCAAACGTACTCTTTTCGGGAGTACATTACTCCTTTCAGCCATTTTTTACTCCTGAAAAATCATGTACATACTCCATTAAAAAGACTTGTACTCCTTTGAAAACTCGCAATAAATAGTCTCGCACACACAGTGGCGTGCCGTTATCGATACCTTGAAAAAAAATGTTTAAAAGAGCCGTGTATTTAGTTTTTATACTCAATTGGCCTACAAGTTAGCAAAATCTCTCAACATAATCACGCAAAGCAGGATCGTGTGGAGGACATTGTCACAAAACAGTAGCGCGTTATATCTCGATTCAAGCGACGAATATCTACGTCCTAAATCTATAGTTCGAGAAATATATTGTCAAAGTAGTAATCTAAACGACGAGAAATCATCACTGAAGTCTTCCACTAACCTACATATGTAGTACATCATTAAGGTACGTTTTATTTTTTTCTCCGACGAATTATTTTCCGTGTTCGTTTAGAAGCCAAGGCATTTTCTTGATTGTATTTCCTTAGGAATAAATGAAATCTATTTCTTATTGAATACAAAGTTATAAAACTTAATAACATTTATAAATTAAATTTTCATTATTTTCAAATTCTTTTAATACCTAAATTTTTAAAAAACTCAAATTATGTATTTTTAAGTTCTTTTAGATATAGATAATTACTTCTCTGATAATATTTGTTAAATTAATGTTATATATGACATTGGGCGAAATATTTAATGGTGTAAAAAAGAGAATCACTCCCATGTGAACACACTGAAAAAATTTGATGTGGCCACCACATGACTTTCTCCATATCTATAATATTTCTAAATATTCCAAATAGGTTACATAATAATAAATATTTTAAGAAATTTCGAGAAAATTTTAGATTTGACAAAGAACAGAAATAAACTCAAACCATAGCCTTCTGATATTGGATATAACCACAAAGCTCCAATAATTAAGAAAAGAAAAAGGAGCGTTACTAAGACGTAATTAAGCGTCAATTGTTAACAACAGTCGTCGGTAGGTGGCAGCTAAATAATTTAGTTTTTAAGATGTCTCTTAAACAATGCATTATATGGGAAAATGTTTCAAACAAAGGTTGTAGAAAATTAAATTTCTTACAACTTTTATTCCAATACATTTTTACATTTATCAAATATTTCAAAATAACGGATAAGTGACAAGAGGAAACACCCACTTCAGGTTGACCGATTTTTACCAAAAACTAATAAGTTCTTGTGACTTTCATAAAAATGCTAATTATAAAATTTCGCGTTGGCCTGATTAATAGTTTTTGAGTTATATCACCCACAAAAAAAGCTATCTCACACACACAGACATCATCGAGAAAATGGTCAAAACGTGTTCAGGGGACCTCAAAACATGTTGAAATCTTGAAGTTGATTTTTTTCATGAAAACAATACTTAACCCTAAACTACGTACACGGAGAAAGTAAAAATGAAAACTTTTTCTCTCTTCAAATGACAATCAAAATGTAGAAGAATCTTTAGGGAGGTTAGGATTCGACACCTCTGCCCTAGTGCACTCCTTTCAAATTTTGAAAATCTGGTCACCTTACACTAATAGAAGAGAGACAGTGGAAACCAAATAACATGCAAACAGAAATCTATGTCCGTTCCCTCTCCAACATGAGTTGGAACTATTAGTTGTTACGAGTTGGAAAAACTTGTTGGACAGAAAGTTTTATTTAAAGTGGCAGCAAAAATTACAGATGTTTTACTAAAAAGTAGTAAAAATCGAATTTCGTACATTGTCTGAAAATACTTAGTCTTTAATCTTATATTGCAAATTTTCTTTTCATTCACATAAATCATGTCAATTTGCTAACACATGTACAAACATAGCTTCTACATTTTGAAAATGAAAATTCTAGCATCAAAACTTTTAATGAGAAATTCATATAACAAAATTTTTATTGCAGTCTCCTGCATTTCATATTAACCGGCATCAACCGTGTAATATGCATAGAACAAAGTAGCAAAACTTTTAAAATATTACAATGATTTGGTTTGCAATTTTTCAAAATAGTTTAGTTCAGGGTTTGGTTAGTGGAGTGCATTTTATGATGGTTCAGTTGGGAACATAGTTCAGACCAATCAAAATGATGATTCAAATAAAAAATCATCTGTTAGTATTTCCAGGTGTTATGAGAACTTTGGCAAGTGAACAATTTTAAATAAATCAATAATCCTCATAAAAATCACAAAAAGGGACCAAAGAACCAACACTGCATGAATAAGAAACTTACAATATCGACGAAATGCTGTAGAACTACAAGGTCTAAAGCAGTGGTTCCCAACCTTTTTATCCTGTGACCCTAAACTGACCAGCAATAGGACCTCGCAACCAATACTTCTAATTGAGCACAAATACAAAATACAATACAAATACAACCAGAGAGAAAGCAGTAAATATGCCACTGCCAGCAGACACTGCTATTGTAACACTACTGCACCACAATTTTGATCAATCTCGGTCATGACCATTTTCGAGAAAAGATTGTAATTATAGGGTGAAACCCATGTTAGCTGGTGTACAGAGAGAAATTATTCAGCTGCTCCGGTATTCCCGTGTTTCCCCATCCATTTTCGCACAATTGCTAAAAGCTTTGGAAGGCCAGGGTGACTCGCATCGGCTGCTAGCATATCTGTTGACTGATACAGGTTAGGCAGTGTCCTAATGACATGTAGATACAATCTGAGTGTTGGGAAAGTTTTCTTCTGATGACCCTCAGCGACCCTACTGAAGACCTCCTGCGATGCAAGGTTGGGAACCACTGGTCTAAAGGAAAAATAATTCCAAAGAGGGATAGGAGTCAGATAAGTATAAAAAATCGACAAGTTCTGCTATCATAGTCCTATGTGCGCATTGTCTGTAAAATAATAATTGTATTTATAGTGATATTTTCCCAATAATTTTGTTAAAAGATAATTTCACAAGCCAAACCATATTTTGGCATAAACTTTTGGTTAAGTTCACAGTTCACAAAAATAGTGAAGTTGGGTCCCATTTTATTGTTCATTTCATGTTCTGTAATAAGGCAATATATTTAATAAATATCTTGATTTGAAAGACAATTATATGATATGAGACAATCCATGCAATTTCGAATAATTGTCTAAAACAAATAAAACTAGCATTAAAAATGTAATCTGCCATTTATTTTGACGAGCAGATGAAAAAATTGGTAGTGAGACAATACATCCAATTTGAACTCGGAGATGACCTCCTATTTTTAATATAACAGCAATAAAAAAGTCCTATATTCATTGAAGTATGTTATGTATGATGCAGGTTTTGATTGAAAAGTATCAAGCTGTTTTTAGATGGACTTAAACTCATTTTCAGGAACACTGGATAACAGGGAACGAAACAGCAACAGCAATTCTGTTACTAGCCTACCTTTATTTTGTTTGTGACTTTTTCTTCAGCCTATTACACTTTCAACGAGATAAACATGATTTTTTATGAAATGCTTCCATTAGGGATTCATTCTGATATCTCAAAAAATGGCATCAGCACCTAATCAAAAGCAACGCTGTTGATAAACTTTCGAACTATTGAATGATTAATGATGTATTAATTTATTATTCATGAACTGTTTACAAATATTCGAAGAAGTTATAATCATAAATTAAAATTAAAAACTTTAACACGGTTGAAGTATAATTACATTTTAAATAAATAGTAATTTCAAATAAAATTCAATAAGCTAAAACATAATTATTACATTCCGACGACATTATGGGATTATCAGCACAATGGTCAAAAATTTTTACCTCAATTTTAGTACTGTACCTCAATTCAATAGTACCTTTAACCATGGTAAATGTGATTAATATTTTTTAAAACGAATACCAGTATTAGGCAAAAAATATTAAGAACATCCATAAATATTTCAAATTATATTAAAAGAATAACAATCAAGATTCTATTAGTGTAAACAATTCCTGCCTAATATTTTACGTACTGCCACACTTCTTATGGGTATACATAATTCGCACCACAGCAGTTTTGTAAAATAATTTTTTAAAACGTAATAAAATTAGCAAGTTTATTTATCGATATCCGGATGCAAATGGGAATAAATATTCACACCCCTATTCAAAACAAATGATCGTGTGAGATGTGGCGCTATAAATATGAAGTTAAAATCACAAAATCTTTATAAATAAATAATTTCAATAAAAGTTATTGATATGCACTTTGGCATCTCACTACCATTTCATTATAGATATTTAATTCGTATAATTTTCCTATATGGCTTTTCTTATGTGGTGTAGCTGCGATTTAAAATGTAACCAAAATATCTTAAAAACAACACTTACCGACAAAACATCTACAAAGAGAACAAATTCAGCAGAAAGTTATAGTGCATGAGGTAGGCATGCTCAATATCACACATTCACAAAGTATTGCCTCTTTACTTGTATAGGGTAGTTGCACATTATTCAAAAGATGGTCCACATTCAAAATTACCACGACTGTCTACTGTTTTTATCAACACAATTCCCATAAAGTTATAGGAGCAGCCAATACTTTTTATAGTATAGGTAAAATTTAATTATAAAATATTTAATATATATTTTTTTAAAGTTATTGATTATTATCTAACTCATACTGATAATGGCATTCTCTCTACAGTTTAAATTTACTCTGACGTCACGATATCTCCACCAATGGAATTCAAACTTTCCCCAAGTAGCTGGCAGCTTGCTTACGCCACCTGCGCCATACTTTACCACAATGGCCTAGTTGAAACAGTTGTATGTGTTGTTTGTATTAACCTGTGTGAAAAGCATTTCGAAATGGCCCCTACCATTGGAGTTAATTTACGTGTTACAGGCCACTGTAATCAAGGAGGTCGTAAACACATGGAGGATATGTTTTCAGTTGCTTATCAGCAAACAGAAGATGAAAAGGACTTGGAATATGCATACTTTGGTATCTTTGATGGGCATGGTGGGCGCGAGGCTGCCTCTTTCGCTAAAGAACATTTAATGGATTCGATTGTTAGCCAAAAAAAGTTTTGGTCTGACGACGACGAGGATGTACTTAAAGCGATTAGAGATGGATTTATCTCAACTCATTATGCCATGTGGAGAGAATTAGGTAAGTTTGTTGAAGTGGGTTCGAAGTATTCGATTAATTTTTGCTTCTCCGAAGTGTTGGTTCGTGTTGTCATGCTTCAAATAGGTTTGGTGAATCCCATGCAATGAATAATTTTGTAACATTAATTTCATACATTGCAGAGAAATGGCCCAAAACATTATCAGGATTGCCCAGCACTTCTGGTACAACTGCTAGCATAGCTTTTATCAGGAAAGGAAAAATATACATCGGGCATGTTGGAGATTCTTCCGTTGTAATCGGTTATCAAAACAAAGGTAAGTTTTTATACGTCAAGCGTGTTATTCGTGGTTTTCTTTTGATGTTATGGTAATATCAATATTCGTTTTTAAAGGGGAGACGGAATGGAAAGCAAAATCGCTGACCCGTGACCATAAACCTGAGAGTGAAGACGAAACGGATCGTATCAAGCAATGTGGTGGAAAGGTTGTTTACAAGTCTGGTGTCCCACGAGTTGTTTGGAACCGACCACGGATTGGGCATAAAGGTCCAGTACGACGGTCCACACACATAGACGAGATCCCATTTTTGGCTGTCGCAAGATCTTTAGGTTTGTAGGACAGTGAATGCTTAATTGGCGCCAAATGATGATTTCATTGTAGTAATAGTTTTACTTGACCCAAGTTTTATAAATTTGTCTTCGATACTACTTGCTCATTCAAGAACACTTTTCGTGAAGTATTCATGATGATCTTATGTTTATAAACTTAATGTCATAATATACTTGGCATTTTATCAGGTGACCTGTGGAGTTACAATTCAGCCTTGAATCAATTTGTTGTCTCTCCTGAACCCGACGTGGAAGTTATTCCAATTGACATATCGCGGCAACGGTGTCTCATCTTGGGAACCGATGGCTTATGGAATATGTTGAGTGCTCAAGCGGCAGTTGATGTTGTACACGCGACTGAATGCCATAATGTTCTTTATGCTGTATCATCTTCACATGTGAGTGTGCGGAGTGTATTAAAATATGAAATGAAAACCGTGTTCAATCATGTCTTAAAACAGATGCGCATTATTTTCTTTTCTTTGAAATTTGTAAATAAACATGTGTTTACCAATTTTTTAAATTATTAGCAGGTCTAGAGAAACTTACCCTCTTAGGTGAATATGTTTGAATAGCAAAGGGTTATTTTACAACAATATACAGCCATTTGTATTGTTTAGGTAATTACTGTTGAAAGTTTGGGAATGATTATTTCCTGAAAATAGTATGTATATATGTAGTACTGTCATTGGAGATTATTATTGTTGTCTTAAATCAAGCTCCTGGTTTTTGGTATACTTAAGATACAATTTAGTATAACATGTTTCAATTACTATAGAAGATTATATCTCCACTGTGGTCTTGCCCATTAATTTCGGCTTAAAAAATATGCATCAAGGCTTTTATTGAAAATTTGTTTGGGAAGAGTTTAAAAGGCAAAAAGTGCGTTTAATGCAGGGGTGGGCAAACTACGACCTATGAGGACATTTTATGTGGCCCAAAATGCCATTATGAAAGCGAGCTGTAATATAAAATACATAATTTCATATTTGTAACTTAAAATTATGACCAGAAAACCTTTTCTGGCGATAACAATATTTATTATTGATTTTCACCAGCAGGATATCGCACATTATCTCAGTTAACTTCAGGTGTGAACCCTAATGTAGCCTCCTGAAGCATTTTTATCTGTTAATGCAGCCTGCCTAAGAAGCTGCAACTGCTAATGTAGCTGGTCATGTAAAACATTTTCCCGCCCTAGTTAAATGTGATTACTCAAATGTCAACTTATTGCCTGTTGAGCTTATCAAGATTAACAAAACAAGATTTTATAATTAGAAATATGGATTGCAAAACTATCCACTGGGCCAAGCTTTGTCATGAAAAAGAAAGGGATGGAGGGAATCGTGCAGTACAGTAATGCATGAGAACACTATCATACACTGCCTTGCATAAAACTTGAATAGCTATGCAATTATGTTAATGATAAAAATTAAATGAACATTTAAAATCAATTTATCTTGATGCACTAAAAAGGAAAAAATAAAAATTTTCCAGGAGTTACCTCGGTTTTGGGGTTCTACAAATTTTCTAATCCCTTGAGCACAGGGGCATTTTAATCAAAGTCATCCCGGAGGTCGGAGGAGATTTAAATGAAGTAGCTAATCTGGAGTAAACTTGTAAAAAACGCATAACTTTTTACCTACTGATTGGATTCATCTGAAATTTTTTGAGAATCTGTAAAACAATGAGTATTTATACTGTATTTTTTACATTTTTTATGCATTTCTTTTGGGGGAAACGGTTTGATTAAGTTTTTTAAGCATTTACAGAAATGCTATATCAGATGTCTTTATTCCAGGTTTACAAATTACTTCATGTATACTGCTTTATCATAGATCTCTACATCTTCCTCGTAAGTTTATTGGAAAAAGCATTCAAATAAGGATAAACAAAGATGCTAGAAACGCGCAGGAACAGGAGAGACAGGTTTCGTATTTGCCTGCTCAACAAAAAATGCCAAAAATATAGGTACCTTAGTAATTGGAGCACAATCTTCAACATGATTCCCACTATCACTGTCTGAACTGCCACTTTCTTCCAAATCACTTTCGTTCGTTAATTTCATTTTTATTACCAGGTATTGCTTACATTTTTCTCCTGGTTGACGCCATGATAACTTTGACTCTTTTAACCTCTTAGAAATTAAATAAAAGTAAACAGAAAATAACGAACAATAGCTGCCTCTGTACAGTGTAAATGCTTCCCTCGGACTAACTTATTAAGAGCGGCAAGACAATATTTGTTGTACGATCCAAGAGCTTCCCATCCGCTCGGATCACGCTTTCGCTCAAGACGGCTTGTTTGTGCACTGATGTCAGATAAGTGTTTCTGTCTCTCAATCTCATTTTATTGTCCTCAAGAGATGCTGAACCAAGCACTAGCCCAGACCCAAAGACCCTTCTTCCTCCCTTTCTATATAGCTCTCAAGTGTTGGCACATAAGAAAAAATATTCATCTCAAGAGTGAGAAATGTCACAGCAGATAAACATGTGTAATACACAACTAAAACACACATAATACTCAATTAAAAATGCACAAACGTAATACACAATTGCAAACAAATCACAGAAAAAATAAAAACCACAAGAAGCACCATTCATGGCAAAGACATCTTTCAGTCTGTCTGTAGAGATGCGAGAATCGTTCAGCATAAAAACACTCATGGGATCAGTCGGCATATTTCCACGTAGGCTTTAGCTTTCTTGCTCATCCTTTTCTATAATGGCTTATGCTGGTCCTTATGCTTCGGAGATAAGTGAGGCTGTTTGGAAGACCCACATTGTCTCACTACCTTGCTCTAAAAAAAGTTCGTGGATAGAGAAAGCACGGCCAAGAGATTCTGTGAGGTAAACAAAAGTGACGTGACATCCTCAGAAATCTCACCCACACTTCCAAATCACTTATAGATGGGTCCTTTCGAGTTGAAATGAAGTTCGTTTGAGAGATTTGGAAGGCTAAAAATTCAAAATTTCATGCAGCAGCAAGAAAAATGCACCGAAATAATAAGGCAATATCTTTGCAAATAAAGCATTAAAAATTTAACACAAAAATAAACGCCAAACATTACTCTATTAGAATAAAAACAGAAAACAGATACTTGAATATTTGATCTGGCAAAAGCAAAATTAAGCCAAACGTACAGGGTCGGTACAGTGTGCGTATGATGATGGCATGGGACATTTATAGGGTTGGTGCCCTGCACGTATGATGTTGAGGGGTTAAATTTTGGGGTTCGCTAAGTCAAAAATAAATATAAAAGGTTTTATGAATAACTTAAACAAATCATGGAAATTAAGTGAACAATCGCTGTAACTTTTATATTGATCGCTAGTGAACAACAAAACTGAAACCTCAATGTTTAGAAAATTTGTAGAACCTCTTTCTGGAAGCTATTGTTTCTTCCTTTTTTGTGTCTTAATATAAAATTTGGGTACTGTTCTATTATACCCTCACATTTACTTTTTTCCCATTCTATTATAACCCTAAATTTATTTAGAAAATGGTAAGAATCCATCCCCCAACCATTTAATCCAACCTGGGGGAGGTAATAGAATGAATCCAACCACTTAACCCAACCTGGAGAGAGAAAATAGAATGAATCCAACCTCCAACCACTTCGTTTTATTTCCTCTCCCCTGGTTGGGTTAAGTCAGTGGTTCTTAACCCCTGGGTCGTGCCCCAAAATTGGATCGCCAAGTCATTTTGAGTGGATCGTCAAAGGTCTTCCATGGCCGTCTATAACCAAATATACCATTCCTCCAAACAACCTGTTCAATGCTAATGGTTTAAATGAATTTACTTGTTTAATTCCTATTTACGAACTAGTGAAGGAAATGGGTCGCCTCAACCAGAATTTGGGTTGAAGCCAAAACAAAGTTAAGAACCACTGGGTTAAGTGATTGGATTTGTACCTTTTTCTAAATAAATGTGGTGTTATAATGGAATAGTACCAAAATTTATTTTTATTTTTAAATGTATTTTTTATTTCTAGTCGATGTTTTCATTAAATAAATATTTTCTTAAGATTAAAGGTTCAAATACAGTTTGTCCATCAACCACTCATGCTGGCATCTTTTGTTGTTATTTTGCATTATTGGTAGATTTGAAAACATCAATATAAATGAGTGAAGGTGACATTCAAGTTATTAAAAAATTAGCCCTCTGATATTTATGATTAACCATATTCTATTTGTTTCTCTCATTTCATGAATTGCTTGTACCATTTATAAGGTTGCGCCAGCTAATTTTTTTTATCTTTTTACAATAGCTCGTGTCATCATTGCTGCTTGTGATAATATTAACTGTGGGTGTCATTCTTTCAAAACTGCTATATACATTTTGTGTCTTAAAATGTCTTTCCAGCTTCAGTTATCAGTTAGTAATAGCATGAAATGTGCGGGGACCTCTCCATAAAAATATCAGCTTTGTCTTTATATGCTTACAAATGAGCCAAACAAGACAATTTGATCAAAATAAGATGTCTTCAGCTTTTA
The DNA here is from genome assembly GCA_028673005.1 of Tanypteryx hageni. Taxonomy (NCBI): domain Eukaryota; kingdom Metazoa; phylum Arthropoda; class Insecta; order Odonata; family Petaluridae; genus Tanypteryx; species Tanypteryx hageni. Next base: position 14,907,854 of record CM054117.1, read on the forward strand.
CATTGTCATTTTGCCAAATAATTTTATTGCTTTAGTTAATATTTATGGGAATTAAAGTATTCTGTATTCTCAATCAAGATAAGTGTCCAAGAATTATTTTCTGAAATAAATTAATCTTGAGGGCTACAATTTAAGTAAAGGTAAAGTAGTAATGGACTTGGTTGAAAAAGACTTTGGAGTGTCATTAGTTGGGGAAGTAATATTGAATCTTGTGATAGCTGAGTAATAGAATGGAGAACCATCATCACCAATTATGAAATTATCAGTTTAGGTTAAATATTTTGCTACTGCTTCCAATCTAAAAACATTAAAAAGAAAAAATCTCGTGAAGTTGGTAACAATTTTTTCAATATTCTCAATCTTAAAAAAAATAAAAATTAACTTTTAATTATTGAAGCCATTTTAATTTGACGAACAGTGGTGCTGAGGTTAATTGCAAAATGTATCCTTGGCCATAGAAATAAGAATATGTTATTTCTATGCCCAAGAATGAAGCTGTTGAAACCCACCAGCACTGTTCCCAAAATATTACATCCAATAGCAGATAGTTGCTTTTCATTTTAAAACATTGTTAATATGGATTGCCACAAAGTGAAGGCTCCAACAGTCAACTACATTTTCAATGTCCTCATCCCCAAAGAGGAAATTTAAAATCAAAACTCGTATGTTGGGAATAATATCAAATATTTGCCCCGAGTTTAGTACTGGCATGCAACAGTTTTTTTGTGGTGGAAATGATTTCATAATTTAAAGTGTTTTAGCAGGCAAAAATAGTAGTTGCAAGTGCTCTGGCAGCCGGATAAGAGTTTCAATTAGAACTTACTCCAGAGATAGTGATACTATAAAAGTGAATCTCGAGTCGAACTATTTTTTTTAATGTCCAAGCTTTTTCAGAAAGGTTTTATTTCCATAATTTTGATTAAAACGTATAAAATTACCTGTATTAAATATCACATCAGTTTTTCATCCAACTATCCAGATCAATTAAAATTCTCTTGCTGGGTTTAGGTTGCATACTGCTGGTTCAACATACAGGCTATCTTCCATAAAATTAATGGATCTTAGAAATTTAAAAGAAAATAAAAAATGTTTTATATATTATTGATATATGATGGTGTTAATATTTGCAATTAATCTTTTTCTGTACTTACTGCAAATTCATTGTAATGTCATCCTTTTTATCACTACATTTGGTAGCAAATAATTGACAAATTTTAATTGAATTGAATAGTTTAAAAATAAAAAATCAGTAAATAACCGAAAAAATTGTTTTACTATTTTTAGCAGAATTTAAATTGGATTAACCCATCCAAGAGGCTTGTGGATACAGCTCTTGACAAATGGGGTTCTAGCAAACTCATAGCAGATAACACCAGCGTAGTAACTCTAATGCTAGATCCACCAGGACCACCAAGAGCACAGGTACTGAGTTTTTCTGAATTAGTGCTGTGAATCTCATTCATACATATGTTAACATTATGAATACAAATAATTTACCAACAATTGCTTTTAAATTTCTCAAATATAATTTAATATTAAAATGTATATATTTCAAAATAACAGAGTGATCTTTCTGATATAATTATGAAACCATGGCTTAAAAAACATTTTCTGCAGGTGCTACGCAAGCAGCAAGTGAATCAAAGTCAAAGTGTCCAGGGACAATCACAGCTTGGGGCTGTGTCGGCTATTTCACCTCCAGAACACCTCTCCAATTCATTGATGGATGAGTCTTTAAGAACATTAGCACCTCAATCAAGGTCTGTGGAAGAGGAAAATTCAAGTGGCAGTGCCTACAGTGGTGCTGCATCTACAGGTGGTGTTGTAATATTCACCCGTTACCCATCCCTTCCTCAACCAAGTCCAGAAGTTGGTAAAAAAAGTGACAGGTCGACATCTAATTCCCATAGCTCTCATTTTGAGGGATTTGGCAAAGATGGCTCCTCGGTGGGTGTTGAGGGTGGTGGACGGGTTCGGGAGGTAGGCAACATCCTTCACGATCCTCATTGCTCACGAAAACGTGATTCTTCTGCAAATAAGAGGCCTCATCGCTCTGCTCATGAAAATAAGCTAGAAGAATCATCTGTGGAAACTGGAGGAAGTCTTCCAATTTCAAATATTAGCAATAGAGACAGCCTTGAAATTCAAAGCAATGAGGTTTCAAGTTCCTTAAGTGGGGGTACTTCTGAGGCTCATTCCGAGGTTGTGAATGTAAAAGGTGATGAGAGTGAAGGCCTGTGTGATAAGAGTGCATGCAACATAGAATTAGCGGCCAAGCATAAGGACTGTTGGCTTCTTAGGAGGAGGACGCGCTCTGAGGACAGATATCCAAGTTTGATAAACAAATCAGGATCTGTGAATGATGTGTTAAGTGACTGTGTATCATGGTCAGCCACTGCATCAAAAGCACAGGTGGTAAATGGTGCGAGGAGACGGTTGTTGTCTACAGGAGATGTGGGTAAAGGCAGTGCTTGGGGTAATAACTTTTCCCCACTGTCTACTGGGCGGAGGTGCTGCAGGCAGCACTTGGGGCTCAGTGTTGGTAAGATGGATAGACGGAGAACAGTCATAACCCCTAGAAGAGGTCGATCGAAGCCCTTAGAGTCATGCACTGTGTCAGCCAGGTCAGTTCATCGTGAATTGGGGCAGGTAATCCTTAATGAACCAGTCATGAATCCTTCAACATCAAGTGGGACTATTGTGTCAAAAGACAATAGTTTGGCTGACTTGCGTCTATCTGCACTGATGAAATCATGCTATGTTGTCTTACAAAGAGCACCCATACCATCAACTTTGCTAAATATTAGCAGACGTAGTCGAAAGAAGCGTAACTCTCTTTCAATCAGGCAGAATCCAGTACCCAAGTCCATAACCCATCCTCAAATGCATTGCAGCAATGGTGGAGGAATTGGGAGATCTTGGGCCAGTAGCAGTTGTCCACAGCAAGGGTCGATGATTACTAGAAGCAGAAAAAAGGACGATGCATGATCTGGTGGCTGTGTATCATTTGTTGAAGTTATTTTAACAATGAGGCAGCTGCTTTAGTCATTTTATCTCTAAAGTTTATTTTGTATAATTATAAAGAAACGTTTTTATCTAAAATTCATCCAAAGCAATTTTAGTTTTAATCAAATTTTTTAGTATGAAATTGCTGAAGAATACCAAAAACAATGGATCAGTGTTATGGAGTGTACAATAGAGGGAGCTTATATATTAAGAAGAGATGGAGATTTTTTAATGCCTAAAATAAATGCACTGAAAAGTTATTAGAAAACTGAACTTGAGCTAAGTAAAGAAATGTCTGGTTATGGTATCATATTTTGATATGCATGGTTAATCCAATGTTGATAGTTGTAAAACCTCCACAAATTTCGCTTCAGAGAAGTGGTCCATTGAAATATCTATGCCATCAAGTTTTTAACCTGTTAGGTATGTTAAGAGAATCCCAGTATTTTAAATACAAGTTTTGAATAGTTGGTACAGTGATGTAACTACCATTTGATTTTTTTTAAAAGAGTAAGAACATAAAGTCTCCATTTAATAAAGAGCATGCGGAGAATATTTTTATACTGTAGATGTTCTGAACATTCATTTTTAAAACATTGCTATGTAAAGCTTTATCGATAAGATGCAACCATATTGATGAATCAAATTTTGGTGTAGTGTTCCTATCATTAAAATACTGAAAATCTTGCTCTGTATTTTGAAACACAATGCAGAGATTTTCACTAAATTTATGCAAAGACATTGAAGTAAATTAGTCTTCAGTAAAGGGTTTTATATTACCTCTACAGTACAGGTTATCTCTGTCAGTTAAAATTTACTTTGTTAAACATGCTATAAAGAATTTTTGGGATGTGCTGTATCTGTTTTCACATGCATTATATGAATATCCCAACCAGTTCTATTTATTAAAAGCAATGTTGCTGTTGATACATTGAGTGGTTTTATTTGTATTTAAAGTGGAATTTTCTAATAATTGTGGCCAATAATGAATAAACCCTGAATAAAATGGACAAAAAATGTTGCATGCTAAATACAGAATACTATTACTTTGTTGGATCTCGTCTTATCTGCCACCCACCCAAGTTAATATATGTAGTGCCCTTCTGGTGGCGGTATATGGAACTAGCACAGGCTATGGCTGCTTGGGCTACAACATACTCCAACTCGCTCCCCCGGGTTGGGTAAGCTAGTTCAAGTGTTTTGGTTTCCTCCCATGTTCACTGTCCTGCTCTCCCGAGGGGGGTGTCACAGTGAACATGAGAAATAACCACTAACTTACCCAACCCAATCGCATCCCATGCGCTTATTCTTTTTTCCTGCAGCTAACCTCCACGCAGTTCTATATCTCGCCACTTCACTCCGTTAGGGCACTGCATATAGTAACCTGGGTGGGAGGCAGATAACAGACAAGACCCCTTTTGTTACTTTATAATCGCTTCCTTAAATTTAATTAATTATTATTAAAATTTAACTGAAGGTAGTAATTACAGGCATTCCTCTTAATTGGATCCGGAAAAATAGAGCAACTGAGTCTGCATTAAACAAAGAAAATTTTTCTCATAAAAAATGTAAATAGGTTTAATCCGTACTTCCAACCTACTCTCAATGCTAATGAATTCCCAATATAAGGTGTGTTTTCATGTTTAAATCTTGATAAAATATTAAAACATATAAAGACGTGCTTTTTATGAACATTTGATAATATACAGCATGGCATCTTATCGATCCTGCTAATTTCAAGGCTTTACAAACATGAATTTGCCATTCTGCACCTTCAATTCGTAAAATTACTTCGTTTCATTAAAAGTGGAAGTTTTTTGTTTCTTTTCAAAAACATTCTTAGCACATGTATTTCCACGCTTGTGATTAATTACAAACAGTACAAGGGTTAAAAAAAATAGAAAATAACTCCGCCGAGTATTTTGATGAGACATTTTCTAGCCAAAAAAGGGCCAAAAGGTCATGCAAGGGCTGGTCTAAATTTTGTTTTTTTAATATATCTCTGCAATGAATTGACCGATTTTGAAGAAACCTTCACTAGTATAAATGTTCTGGTGAGATATTTTCGAGCCATAAATAAAAGATGTGAACGAGTTTCACTTTTACTCAACCATCAAATGATAATTAGAAGTTTGTCCTTGATTTATAATTTTATAAGTTCCTAACATTCTGAATAGATCTTCCAAATCAGTGGTTCTCAAGCAGACCTACCTTGTGATCCCCTCCATGTGGATGTTTGGTCGCTGCGACCCTCCATGATTTTTTGAGATGTAAAAAAACTGATTTCTCCAAAAATGGGAATTAAATTTATTTGATACATTTCAGTGCACTTTATAAGAAAGATTATAAATTTAAAAAGTTTTTTTTTTAAATATACTTTTATTAGGTTTAAATTTACACAAGCACTTTATAAACACTATTGTAATTTAAATAATTTATACTGCAGATGCTTCCCTTCATTAAAAACTAAAATGTAAAAAATAGATGAAATCTGGATTTAGAAAACATTCTGCTATTTGGCCTTTCTAAAGGCTGAAGCTGAAGAGCAGATTTTGGCTGAATACCTAGGCCAAACTTCGGTGCATCACTAGTATAGATACATTTTTAGATGTTTGTCATTACTGAAACATTTACTTGTTATTTATTACATTGGAATAACACAGGGTGTCCGAGAAGTCACTGTAGCCCTGATTTATTTTCATGATATTCATTACATTCTCTGACATGTACTCGTATTTTATGAATCAAGCGGTACCATCATATTCGACACAGAGATTGATGCATTGCCATGTCCACAGTATTTGTGTTGTTACTGAATTGTTGTTGTTTGGTCCAAAGAGAATCCTCATTGCACGTTGAAGATGGGAAACAATCCACCACACGTGATGTGGGCAGGTATAACTACCAGTCATGTCATTGGCTCATATTTCTTTGATCAGAGCTGACCAACAGAAGGATCAGGTGTGGTTTCAGCAAGATGGTGTGCCAGCCCATATTGTGCTAAATGTTTGCTACTTCCTCAAACAAGCATTTCTTCTAAAGATTCCAACTGTCAATAAATTAAAATTGAGAGAATTATGAAAAAATCAGTTGGCATAACGAAGACTGCTCATGACCCCTGCAAAATTGTCTTGCGATGTTACGTTTGAGAACCACTTTCAGATTATCTCCAGAACTACTATACAGCTTCAGGTTGACCATGAGAGTTGCAGTGCTAAATATAATATAAAATGGCCCACGGGGTCGAGGGATCCCCATGGACCGGTCGGTCCAAATTTCATTTTTTTTTAAGGTATCTCAGCAACCAATTTTGATGAATCCTCCACCAATATCAATGTTGAACCAAGAAATGTCGAGACTTGACACTTGGTACATATACTAAAGAGATCTCGAGGATATGCACATCAGTGTCAGAACTGATTTCTTTGTGGAAGGAGATATCAAACTTGAGTCTATATTTAATTTGTTCATACCAATTAAAGGGGAATATTGGTCACTTATCTTGAGAGTACCTTGAGTTTGAATGAAAATATTACCGAGTGATATGTGCATCGAAAATCTAAACTGGAGGCAAAGCCTGAGCAATTATCTATTTTATAATGATAGCATCTTAATGATTTTTACATAACCAAATGACTTAAAGGATGTCTTTGGCAGGTCATTAGAACTCGAAATAAATATTTTTTGTTTCAAATGATGTCATTACCTTTACCAGTTCCTCCTCAGTCTCTACTCACTTCCAAACCTGGCTGTGTCATATTGTTCATGATGGAACTACTGGTCATTAAAGGAGCCATTCCCAAATTAGGATCATTTGAAAACTCATTTTATAGAAGGAAGTTTAAGAGACATCTTGCATGGAACACTTCATCCTAAGTGGCATCTGTTGCCTTGGATGAAAATATGCCTGATTTTCATGCCTTGGCAAATATTTATGTTGGTACTTAATTTATGCTTGTCAATCAATATTTTCTTAATGAGCCAGCATCAGAAATACAATTTTGCATTTTTAATTATGCTCTGGTTTAAAGGCTGTAAAAACTCAAAATTTTACAGCATTTTTTTTCTCTTCCCAAAATTTTATAAGTTTTAACAAGTCATTCTGCAAAATTTCTTTTGTCATTCAAGCATGTCTGTTAGATTTTTATTCTGCAGGAAAAGATGATTTGAAGCACTAGGGTTTTGCAAATTTACCCATAACTGGGGACGGGAATTTTTCATACATGTTACATTGCAGCAAAATAAAATGGAAAGCCTTGCCTTTCTCACCTCTGAGTGCCATGGTCCTATCAGGTTTGTAAAAGTATGCTGTCTCATCAGTGTTGAAGACTCAGACCAAATTATATCCATCTTTTATTCTTACCACATTCTACCTGGATCAGCATTCTTCTCCTTTCACTTTCCAAGAGAGACAACATCTTTCTAGAAACCTAAACCGATGAGCTGAGCTAGTTTCAAATTTTCATTAGTCTTGTGAACTCGCAGGCTTTTGCCTTGCAGATTTGCAAGGTGGCCTGGAGCATTGTCCAAAATAAGGACTTGGATGGAAACATTCTTCTGCAATATTTTTCCACGGCTGGTTGAAAATGATGGGCCAACCAATCATCAAATATGGACCGAGTAATACAAGCCTTTTTAATTTCCAATAACTATAAGTGCAGATTTTGCATAACTCGGAATGGTAAAAGCATGAGTTTTAGCTTGGAATCCCCTGCTCCATTTCCACCCAATGGCAATGTCAATTGTTCTCATTGCCTAAAACCCTGGTTCTGTTTCTTCATCCTTTGAAATGAAGGAACCAGAGTCATCGATGTTAAAAACTTGCTCTGGTAACATGCCTCATTTAGTATTTGTAGGTACCTTACCATTAAATTTAACCATAAACTATCCAATCAACAAAAAATGTAATCTCTTCTATAGTTTTTGGTGCTATTTCGATTGCAGCTAATCTACATTACATTTAGTGGATATCCAGATCAATAGATATTACTTATCCAATTTTGCTGCGACAAGTCGCCTTCATTTATTTTCTTATTCATACATTCTATAAGTAGCACTTATAAGCTTCTCCATTTACTTCCACTTGGTTAAGAATTATTTGATAATGATGTACTTGAATGAAAGGGATATTCATTTAGGGTCATTCTGGTTCCGGTTCATGTCTAAAAATATATTTCATAGCTGTACATGGAAAGGCATCGTGATGGAAGCACTGAAGGTGCGGCTAGTTCATTACATTGAGTTTTATTTCAAGGGAAATAGCCCACTTTTATCACAGATGCAACTTTCACTTTCTTTTCCAATACGAGGGGGATTATTTAATATACCATAATAATGACAATAAATAATGTCATGAAAAATCCATGGATGTGATCACCAAAAGAGAAAAGTGTTTACATACTGACTTGATTTGAGATAAGTCTCTAGTCTTTGTTTCTGAGAACATTAATGCGAATCATATCAGCAAGAGAAACAACTAGTCACAACAAAAAAAGCTTTACATTTTCATGTTTAAGAGGGATAACCACTAACCACAAATTTTTATCGTCATTCATAAGTGGAAAAAGTATCTCGAAGGATACTTGTACTGTTAAGTTCATTACATTGGAATATGTTCAACAATTACATGGCACATTCAACTGAGATTTACAAAAAGTACGTTAATCTGGAAAGTATGCTGTTGTGAAGTACATTATAATGAATAATTAAAAGAACTCCTTAAGCCAAAAAACAAGGGTTAATGAATGAGCCTAATGCATTTCACCCACAATGTGGGCATCTTCAGGGGCAACGACTCAATTGTGAGGCCAATTGGCCAATCTTTTTTCATAAGATTTTGAATGAATTAAGTCAACCAAAGGGGACGGGGTTTGGTAATATGAGTTAATGATTGGGTGGGTAGCATAATTTTTTGTAGGCTTCTTGGATGGAACATGATAATCAGTGTTAGGGTTAGAGAGTGATTATGCCACCGAGATTAACTCCAGCAAACTACCTCTTAGGAACACTGTTGAAGGCAAAGCAGGATTTGCACAGATTCAATCAGATTCTCCACCATTGCTCCAAGTGATATATTGCCATAGCAGTTTAAGGTTGTTTAAGATTGTTTTCACAATAGGACTCCATGCATTTTAAAATTAATTCATCATGAAAATTATGCATTACGAAAATAAAATTAGTACATCATTTATTCTGATGTTCAGTAAATTTATGTCTGCTATAAAATCATGCAATCAGCATTCATGTTATAATTCCAAGCTGAATAATTTCATGCAAATAATAACAAGTCTTATTACCTGGGACTTAATGTATAAGCAAGAAACTTGCTGACTGCTTGGCTTTTATACTAAGTCGCTACATAAACTAATGCTTGACATATCTTGACACAGCCTCGAATCACTCATTTCATCTGCCATAGTTCCAAGGATATCCAGTAACAATTCACGGCTTAAGTTCCTAAATTTTGGTAATTTGGCAACCTATGTAGAAATTTTAAGAATATCAATGCATTAAAAAAATTATCAAAAAGCATGTTATTCAAGTCCCATTTTATTTATTTCTGTATAAGAAAGTTGCCAAATAAGCCTAATGAAGAGCAAAAAATCACATAACTAAAAACAAAATTTATCAAATATACAAATTAATCAGCTAAATTCAAATGAGCAAAATAAGTTATTCATAATGATTTCCTTTAACATGTATTATGTGCAGGTAAAAAATAAGCTCAAGATGCTCGATTTCAATTAATTGCACTATGCGTTTCTACTTACATTCTAAAATGTAGCACTTAAGAAGACTTCTCCAAGTGTTTATATATTATTATCCCTGCAGATAAAATTTTAATAGTGGCACAATGAGGAGCAATTTTAATATTTCATTGTGATCTAGCTCTTACTCAGAGGAATTAAATTGTATACAAGTACACCGTCCATGCTCCACAAAATATCCAGACCATTGTTTGTCATGGAACAGTAGATGGTAGCTCGTAATCACTTTGGCTCCAAGTTGAACAGTTGTATAAAACTCCTATAGCCAAAAAAATTTGTAGGGTAAGCCCTATGCATTTCGCCCACTAAGTGGGCATCTTCAGGGGAGAACCTGCCTTGGCAGTGAACAAGGTTCAACCTTGTTCACTGCCAAGGCAGGTTCTCCCCTGAAGATGCCCACTTAGTGGGCGAAATGCATAGGGCTTACCCTACAAAAATTTTTTTGGCTATAGGAGTTTTATACAACTGTTCATTGTTTGTTATGTTAAGCTATGAGTGTTATTCGTAAGAGCAGGCAAATGCCGGCACCGGGTTTCCCTCCTCCCTCCCCGGTTATTCATTGCACTACCTCTGAGATACCCATTTGTGCGTAAGAGAGGCGAATCGGCTGGGCACAGAATAATAATTAAATTGTAAAAAAAATGTGCTTATGAAATGAATGAGTTGACAATTAGAGCACTTATAAGAGATAAAGATCAAATTAAGCAGCATGTAAAAAGTTCTGTGCTAATGAAATCTACTATTATTATGAAGAAAAGCATATTAATAGAAAAAATTACTGATTTTTGGATTGAAGATCAATATCAATGACGAATGCCATTAAGCCTTAGTCTCATACAAGAAAAAGCCTCGAGTCTTTTTGAAGATCTAAAAGATAAGCATGGCGAGATACATTCGACGCAAGTTCTGGGTGGTTAAATAGGTTTAAGGTTCGTGCTAAACTGCACAATATCAAAGTGACTGGTAAGGCTGCCAGTGCAGACACAATAGCAGCTTACTTATGTTTTTACGTAAGTATGATGTTTAGTACTGAATAAATTTTCATTTGTTAACAGATTGCTTTTAAAAACTCTACTTTTTTAGCTTTAATTATCCAATGAAATGAATGTCAAATTTATTGAACTATCGCTCAAAAGATGGCATTTTCCTTACATTTCCTCTATAGTTCTCTTTACATTGCCACTAGTACCGCACAGCTGACTTCATTGCTTCAAAAAAGGTATTAGTTTAAAAATTGTTCGACTTACAAGCTAACTTACATAGAAATTTTCGGAATGAATTCACCATGTAAGTCTGTGATTTACTGTATTTAAAAAACAAAAGGATGACTGTTGTATTTATATACAATTTAAAATTCACTTGTCTAATGCATTTTCGTGATTTTTATTTTAGTCCATCGCATTCTCTGTGTGCTCTCATAGCGAATGGCGGGTGCCGTGTGCCCGTGCAGTTATCTACAGCTGTCGCTGCCAGTATTCAATCAACCAACCAATCTTTTGAATCAAATACTCATCTCATTAGTATTTATTGTAAATATTGCAATTTATGGATTTTAGTATGTTTATAAAAGTTTTAAAAGTATGAGAAGTTTACATGATGTACGAAAATGTTATAAGAGTTGGTATGAGAATAGGGCATCCCTTAAAGGTATCCAAGCATTTTTCGACTTACATGGAAATTTTTGGAACGAATTAACCGTGTAAGTCAGGGACTTACTGTACTGTATTTACCCGAATCCAAGACTGTCAAAACAGAAAAATGATTTTATGGCCTAATAACATATGATTCCTGCAGAGATTATAAAAGTCACAAAACTAGCATACATTTTTATTGGGCCCCATAATTTTCTTAAAAATCATAGGTCTTTGTAAAATATTAATCATCATCACTCTCTATACTCTCTTCATCAACATCCTCACTCTCCCCATCTTTATCACTCCCAACTTGTCCATAGACTCACAAAACATCATCTTCACTTCCATCCATGGCAATGAATAAGTGGCACCTTAAATGCATTCACTATTACCTCTGGATTTATCTCCAGCCATGATGCCTTGATCCATTGGCAGAGCATTGCAACAGTAGGTTTCCTTTTCACTCAGAATATAAACCCTTTAAATTATTATCTTTAAGAAGTTTGTTGACAGCAGTGGCATACCAGAAAATCAGGGGGCCTCCCCGCAGCAAATAATACAATCTTAAATATTTTCCAAACTGAATTACTTATCATTGCCTGTATATTAATGAAGAAAGGCTCTCTCTCCAATTCTGATGATTATACACCAATTTCCATTCTCTCCGTATTCTCAAATTTTTTTTACACATACACAATACCTTTAATTTATCAATGCAATACATTTATTCATATTCTTGAAGTTCAAAATGTGCAAACGAGTGGCTTTCAACCTCGTAGGTACTGATGGAAGGGGAGTGTTGACAAACCTACATCAGAACTTGTAATCGACTGGGTGGAAAATTTGATACATATGATATTGAAAATGGCTACACTAACGTTGCTGGCATTTTATACGTGTCTTGTGACAACTTAAACATATTTGTTACTTTTTGATTGGTGCGCCAGCAGCAGATAACAAGTACACCTGCAGTTTGAAGAGCATAACCTCTATGAGAGTCACGATTGGTACAAACTTCGCAAAGTTTTAATGTGAAGTGAGGACTGGTTATTATTTTTAGCAATTTTAAATAAGTTACTCCAAATCTTAGGACTGAAATGACAGATTGTGCAGAGAAGAAAGGCACCTCTGTAAAAGGTATAAGACGAAGTTTTGATAGAAATTTTAAGCTAATGGTGATGCAACGTGCTGAATAAACTAACAATTGTGAGGCCGGGAGAAAATATAATGTGACAAAGGCAAATGTGTGAAAGTGAAACAAGCAAAACAGAAACTTGAAGGTACTAACTCAACATGGAAATCATTAAGTGGATCCAAACAACGTTGATTTCATGAATTAAAAGAAGAAACTGTAAAATTTGTGCATACTCAAAGAACGGATGGAAAACCAGTGTTGTGGGAACTCATTAAACTGGAAGCTCTTGAATTATCACTAAACATCCCACAGCAAGAATTCAAGGTCAGTAATGGTTGGTGCCTACAGATGATGCATCATAATGGTTTTTGCTTGCGATGAAGAACTTCTCTTTGTCAACATTTACCTTCTGACTACACAAATGAACTCATTGCTTTCCAGAACCATGTAATGTAATGTAAAAAGAGTTGATGCAAACTCTAAATGATATGATAGAGATCACATCAAAACGATAACATTTTCCAAGTCATTTTAACTGCTGTAACTAATCATCATTATGAGCTTCACTGCTTAATCCTCTACCCTACCATCTACTCTAGAATGACCAAACGTACAGGAAATTCCAGGACAGTTCCAAATTTTGACTTCAAGTCCCAGTGTTAAAAAAAAATTCTTCAGGTCACAGAAATGTCCCAGATTTATTTCTTCTTTATAAAATTTAATTTTCACAAATACATATTCATAAACTGGAATTTTATGGTCAAGTCCATGATGCTGTAGCCTGCGTCTCAGGTGAATTTGCTCAATTGCACACATTATGTGCTAAAATCAACTTCAAATTTTCAATGTTACAATTCAGCAATTAATGAAAGAAGATATTTAAAGCATAGAAATAATGATTTTATTTTCCAAAGAAACAAGAAACTAGATAAAATAATCAAGACCATTTTAATCTTAAATACTTGCCTTTGGGAAATGGTGCACTATTAGTGAAAGGGCATGCTTCTTCATATCATGTGCTTGGATTCTGTCTGCAGCTTCAAGGATCTGGATCACATTCTCAAAAGTTACATTCATTTCCAAGTTTTGTTTGCAAAAGGCCTGTAATTAAAAAAAAATTCCATGCCATAAGTTATTTATCGATAAATTTAGAATGAAAAAATAATTGAGCTCAGCCCATAAATAGTATCAAATAAGCAATATTATATATATATATATATATATATATATATATATATATATATATATATATATATATATAGAAAACTTGATCAACACTTCTGAATTCTGTGGATAAATGCTTTGTTTTAACCAACCTGAAGTCTGTTATTTGTGAATCCATAAAAATATGGAGCACTAAATAAATATAGGGAATCTTCTGGAGGCATATTAACATCTGCATAATAAATGTAACGAAGAAGAGAATCGAATGATTGGCGGGATGGTATCATCTCTCCAATTTGAATCTAGAAAAATTACATTACGTAGAAAGTAAAACATTAATCAACAATATTAATTTAACTTTAAAATTTGATTTTTAACTTCTTCTGATAAAAATAGACACTAAATGATTGAGCAAATGACATTTCCAAGTAGAATATACTATTCACAACATGAATTTTAAAACATTTCAAGGTTTTTTTCTGAAAAAATTATAAACATTCTAAAAATTAGTTATTTTATGTTTACATGGACTATGTTGTCTTCAGGCATAAATGAGCGAAACATAGCTTCAAAATATGAGCATCGAGCTGCAAGAATAGCTTTATGGGCTGGAATAGGTATTCCATCCAGCGTTAGAGTTATATCGCAGAACTCTCTGCCATTACTTTTCAAAAATGCTTCCATATCTTGCTCAAGAGTGGTACCTGTAATGAGATACATTGAGAATATATTAGAAACTGGAAAAATATAAGTAACTTACCTAAATTAATTCTACGTGCAAATTAAAAACATTTTAATTGTATGATTACATTTTTACAAGAGAAATTTAGATTAATGAAAAGAGGACATGTTTAAAAGTAAAATTGTCTCAGACAATTAAGAGATATTGAACAATAACAGAAAGTTGAGTATTTTGGTACATTATGACATCCACAATATAGAAAGCTCAACTTGAGGATGTTGCTGACAATTGCTGAGTGGTAAAGGAAGCTAGACTCTTACTGCAAGACCATGGGTTGTGGTGAGAAACAGAGTGAGTATTCCTTGAAGGTTAAGGAATAGGTCTAGAACTACATATTATGGTATCTAGGAGTGAGGCAGTTGATATTTGCGCATTAAATGCAGGAACACTAACTTACATACAGGCAGACCTCATCTTTCGCGGCTTTATCTTTTGCGTGATTTGCTCTTACGCATTTGTCACCAATTTTGTCTTTCACGGTCTCGTTTTGTTTGTTCAGAGAAAAAATCACAGAAAAGGCTACGCGAAATTTTCTATGCTTGGAATAAATCGCATTTTCCTCACATTTTCTCTCACAATCAGGCCTGAAAAATACTGCTGCGTCATTCTAATACATATAAATATTTACCCAAGTACATTAATATAATATATATGCATAAAATTTTTTACATACGTAGGTCTTATATTTTTTGGATTCAATTCTCCCTAACTATTGTGTCTCTTTAAACACGAAAAATTGTAAAATATAATTTGGTGGCACTGTTTGGGAGTTCTCTCTCTCTTTTTGAAGATGGGAAAGTCCCGAGGGGAAAGACTCAACAAGGTTTCTTGATCCTTCCTTTTCAGTGACGTTGGAGTGTTTGCTTAGGTTTGACCTAGTGCTTACGCTTTGCATTTTACACGTTATCATTTATTATTGGTGATTTTAGAAGCAACGGATCCCCTTAGTGGCACATCAATGTGGTTTTGTGGTGGAAACCTACAGATTGCTAAGAGATTTTAACAATTATTTTCAAATTTAGCCCATGTATTGAAAATGTATTCTAAGCGTGCTAATACAAGTGGAATAGGTCAGTCAACTAAAAGAAAACATAAAGTTATGTCTTTGAGAGAAAAAGTGGTTATATAGGATAAATTAAAAAGTGGTGCAAGTGTTTCCTCCATTGCTAAGGAATATAGAGTGAATGAATCAACAATGCGATATATTAAAAAAGCTGAGGACAAAGTTTGAAGAAGTGTCCGAGTTGCTGCTCCATCAAGTGCTAAGTTTTCTTTTATGACTTGTAACACTAGATTAGAAAAAACTTTTGAATCTTTGGATAGAGGATATGACCCAGAAAAATGTTCCTCGTCGTGGACTGCTAATCAGGAATAAAGCTCTTAATTTATATAACCATTTAAAGAATGAAAGTGAAGGCGACATTTGTGAAAATTCTTCAGAAAGCTTTACTGCTAGTCGAGGTTGGCTTGAGAATTTTAAGAAATGCTTTAATTTGAATAATATTAAGTTTTTGGGGAAATCTGCATCAGCTGATCATGAAACAGCTAACGATTTTCCAAACGTATTTTTGAATCTTGTTGAATCAAAGGGTGCAAGTTTTTAATTGTGATGAAACCAGCTTGTTTTGGAAGAAAATGCCAAATTGCTCATACATTTATCAGGAAGAACGCGAAACACCTGGATTTAAGGTGCTCAAAGATCAAATAACTCTCCTTCTATGTGGGAACACATCCAGAGACTTTAAATGTAAGCCAATGCTGGTTTATTGTGCAGCAAATCTCCATGCTTTAAAAGAAAAAAGTAAATCGAACTTGCCTGTATTCTGGAGATCCAATAAGAAACCATGGATTACTGGTAAACTGTTTGAAGACTGATTCGAGAACTGTTTTATTCAGCAAGTGAAAACCTACCTGAGCAATAAAAATTTATCGTTTTAAGTGCTGCTCATTCTTGACAATGCACCTGGGCATCCAGTATCTCTCGCAGAAAGTCATCCCAATGTAGAAGTCATTTTTCAATCATCTAATACCACTTCACTCCTTCAACCAATGGACCAAGGAGTGACTGCAGCCTTCAAAGCTTATTACATCTGGTGCAGCTTCAGCCATACTCTGGAGGAAATCGACACTAATCCTTTGATTACTATCCATAAAGCTTGGAAGTCATATAACATTCTGATGGCCATTGGAATAATAAAACAGTCATGGGAAGAAGTAAAAAATTCAACAATGAATGGCTTCTGAAAAAAAATTTGGCCCAAAGTTGTCCAATTCAAAGGGTTTCCCAACACTGACAGCGAAATTAGCAGGATTGTTGAGTTGGCTAAAATTATTGGAGGGGAAGGATTCGAGAATCTGCAGGAGGAAGTGAAGAATTTAATTGAGACCCACCATGAAGGATTAAGTAACGAGGAACTTTCAGAACTCCTGCTGTCAAGTGAGTGAAGAAGAAGATTCAGATAATGAGGAATCAAAACTTACTGCCACAGCGTTATCAGATATCCTTAACATGGCAAACGAGCTAAAAGAGAAGGCAATAGAGATCGATCCATTAATGGGACGGAGTTTTAAATTCAAGAGAGGCATTGATACTGTGTTAGCCCCTTATGCTGAGATTTATAAAAGTCCAAAAAAGGATGGAAGGCAGCTCCAAATAACAGAATTCTTAAAGTCTGCATCTTCTTCTGACCACAAGTGAAGCTATTCTCCATCACTGTCATCAAGTTTATCTGCTGATTCATTCATGGTAAGTCTAAAAATTTTAACAAAATTATTTCCTTTTTCACTTATTTACGAAGATTTTTACATCTCTCTCTTAAACCTTCTTTTATATTAGATTGTATCTTAGTCCTGATGTTTTTCGTTTTTATTATGCGAGTAGCCCTTGCGAGTTAGGGAACCATCGCCAATTCATATTCTACTTCGGAAATTAAATAATGTATTTTCTTTCACTTTATTTGCATGTTCTTTTGTATTTTTTGTTTCATTTCCTTTAAATTTCCTATATATTTTTCATCTCTGGCTGTTCTGCGGTCGCCAATTTAACAAAAATAATCATGCTAAAGTTCGCTATATATAGAATTATATACACTATATATAATGCACTTTATTACATACTAGTGTTATCACTCGATGGTTGACAAAAAGTAAAACATGTTCTTGCCTTTTACTTACAGCTTGAAAATGTATCTCACCAAAACATTGATATTAGTGAAGGTTTCATTGAAATCGGTCAATTCATTGCTGAGATATATTTAAAAAATACCAAAATTTGGACCGGCCCTTACTTTATGTCCTTCCGACCCTGTGGACCGATTTTGTCCATTTTCGGCTTGAAAACATGTCTCATCATAACATTGATATTGGAAGGGCATTCATCAAAATCAGTCATTTGGTTGCCGAGTTATCTTAAAAAAACCGAAATTAGGATAGACCGTTGCATGGGGACCTCTCGAACTCGTGAAATTTAGATCGGCCCTCCATGGACTGATTTTATCCATTTTCAGCTCGAATATGTGTCTCATCAAAACATTGATATTGGTGGAGAATTCGTCAAAATCGGTTAATTGGTTGCTGAGATTATCTTTTTAGAAACAAAATTTGGGTCAACCTTTCCATAGGGACCCCTTGAGTTCCAGATGGCCAATTTAACTTATTTTTGGCATTGAAACTCTCATTAAATGCAACTTTTCTTTTACACTCAAATCGGTTCTTTTCTTACTCACTGACATTTCTTTAAAAACAGTGAAAATCTAGAAACAGTTAAAAATCAAGCACTGATTAATGAAGACTAACACCAACAGATTCAAGTGAGATACTAACTTAATAAAGAAGAAAGAGGCAGACTGCAAATAAAATGTTGAGATTGGGGGCAGGGCTGCAACAAGGGTGTTTTGCGCATGAGTACGAAGTCGGAAACGATCTTCCTTGCTGATTTTAAACATTTAGGATTCCCAAGACTCGATAAGAGGAAGAATGCAAAAGAAGTAGAAGAACTATAGAAAGAATAGTTTTATGATACCATGCACAAAAATCCATCGAAGCAAAGCTTCATTCTTCCGGCAAAAGGATTTGCAGTAAAGGTCGTTGGCACTGTATCACAGAAATGCTGACTCAGCTGGAGACCCTACCCAGGGTAGGGAGAGCAATTAGCAGAGTAATGCCCCGAACCTGCTGCCATCTCCTACAATGAAAGCAATTATAATTGCCTCGAAAACCTTTCCTATTGACAGCAGGACAATGCCACTGTGTATCGCAAGGGTTTGGAGGCTAATTTTGTTTGGAAGATTTCACGTCATTCTGGTTTTTCCAAGTTTCTTTTCTTGCTTTAACATATGGTTTCTAGAAGAAAAATGATGACACTTTCATACTCAGAAGATACAACTCGCATTCCAATAATGTATAAACGAATCACATGTTAGACGTACTGCTCAAAAGATATTACCTACTCCAAACACTTTTGATTCTTATAACCAAAAATATGATTCCAATAAGCAGTGAAAATATAGCGCATTTTGATGATTTAAATCTGTTCTCTGAAATTTCATTCTATAAAATGGCTGATTCTAATATCCAGTGATCACATTAAGCGGCGCTTACTGTATTTCTTAAAAGTAGGATGTTCAGAACAATTTATCCTCGATGCTACAATAAAAATAAGTGCTTAGAAACATTAAAAGCTTAATAAACAATTAAAAAGTATGTAAAAAACACACTAGTTTCGCTGAAAACTTTTGGTATTTTTTCAAAAATTTTTCCCCTGCTATAACGGAATTTGGTTTCTCTTACAAATACACAAATAAACCCATGAAAATGAAGAAACGGACCAAACATGTAATAAAACATTATGATTAGATGATTTAATATGATTATGAGTGAGTACTTACCACCAACACAATCCGATGAAAAAAATCACCAACTGTGAAACTGACCACACCCAAATGGAGGTGGGAACCAAACCGATGGACGGAGGCAAAAGAAAGGACGCTAAGATGTGACAGTCCCTCACCTGAACCGTTAGAACCAGATGTAGCACAATGACAGGAATTCCAGTCATGCATCACGGGATAGGATCCCTCATGATGGGAATTCCAGTCATACCGCATTGAAAGTGTTAATCTAATTGAGCTCCTATCTTCCCCAACCGTATATGAAATTTCATTTGTTTTACTCTCATTCCAACTAATGTTCTCTGGTAGAGGCCATGCCCACATTTAAAAATCCTCTAATCTACTCACATCATTTCTCGTAGTCCATGTTTCAAACCCATATAATGCTTTTCACTGACCTCTTTTTAATATCTTGATTCAAACTGCCTGTCAGCAAATCTCATCTTCTCATAAATACCTCCTTTGCTCTTGCCATCCCTGTTCTGATCTCTTTTACTTTTCTTCCATCCCGAGTCATTTCTACCTAAATAAGTAAAACATTCCACCTATTTCAACCTCTCCCCATCCACTGAGACATCACTATTTCTCACTCTTGGTAAATCTCATGACTACTTGCGGCAGAAGGAGAGCTTGAGTGTTTTGTAGACTTCGAGAGCTATACTGGTTGGAGTGTCTGTTCCTGGTTGTCACCCATGCCAATAAGGTCAATAGGTAGGGACCAGAATAAGAGCAATAATTTATGGCAAACAAGGAACTTCCATTCTATAGTTACTCCACCTGTACTTCTTAAATAACTATTCAAGTTTTAATAAGAAACAGAATACATTTATTAGAAATATTATTTTCATAGTTCTTCTGCTTAAATTTCCAAGACAGTTATTCTAGCATTTCTTGAGGTGATTTTATGTATGAAAATGACTATCTATGTTGTATCTTTCAAAACTTGAGTGGCTTCAAATTATTATTAGTAAAATAAATAGATACAAAAATAAATAGCACATTTGTTTGCAAAAAACTTACAATTCCATTGGTTTTTAATCTTCTCATCCAAAGCGCCCATTTTGGTATGGAGAGTCGGAGTGGCATCTCCCGTGACTTCAGGCGCTGGCTCCATCATGGGTCGGACTTGAAGCATCTGACGCAGTCTGATTATTTCTACCATTAGTGGACGGTCAAGAGACTCAAATTCACTACTCATAACTATATGATTGTAGTTGCTCTCCTTCACGACAAAACGTAAACAAAATTCCTTGATGAATAAGAGTTTTAACTGGGAAGCATTCCGTAGAGCTTCAAGGACATTTTTGCGATTTATAGTTGCCTCAAGATACTGAACACATAGTTGCTCCAATCGCCTCATATGGAACTATATTGAAAGGGAATGAGAAGAACATAAGGAGTTGAAAAATAAATTTGATCCTTAGAAAATAATAAAATCATGAAATAATATGGCTATAAATAGCATTAATTAATAATTTCAGGCTGTAAAAAACGGAATGAATTAAAAAGACAACTGTCTTTGTTTACTACATTTTCTAATTCTGACAATTTCAAACTGTACCAGGAATCAGTTAATTTAAATTGAATTAAAAACAACAAAATCAAAATGAGTGATAGTTGATAAACATCATGCAACTTACATAAAAACCAGTCTCATTGTGTTATCAAGGGAATAAGATTTTTGGGATTTATATAATAAGTAAAGAACAACTACATGAACACCTACTAAGCTTTATGGATACTGGATATAATCTCTTGCAGGCCACCATCTTTCCTTAGAAGAATATAGACTCAATTGCAAAAGTGTTTTTGTTTTCCACTTGATAAGCAAATGGATAATGACAGAACATTTTTAATTTTAACCTTAAAATAAATAGGAATAGACAGATACAACCTAAACATACAGATGGCAAAAATGATTAATTGATTAAGAAAATATGAATCACGTTCAAAACAGTTTAAAAATTGACTTGAAATACAAATTAATAATTTTCCAGGCCTTAAACAGGAGAGATATTTTATATAAAAAATCTGATATGGCCACCACATGACTTTCTCCATACCTGTAATATTTCTAAAAATTCCAAATAGGTTAAATGACAATACATAATTTAAGGAACTGCAAGAAAAATTCAGACTACAAAGAACAGAAATAAGCTCATACCATAGCCTTCTGATATTGGATATAGCCACAGAGCTCCAACAATTAAGAAAATAAAAAGGAGCATTAATAAGGTGTAAAGTGTTTACAAAAGTCACCTCCAGGTAGTGTGATGGTAGCAGCTAAAAAAATAATTTTAAAAATATCTCTTAAACAATGCATTAAATGGGAAAATGATTTAAACAAAAGTAGTAGAAAATTAAATTTCCTACAATTTTTATTTTAATAATTTTTTACATTGATCAAGTATTAACCCTGTGGTACACACATTAATTTTTCAACCACCAGTACTCACATGGGGTGCTCCTACACCCCACAGATTTTTTGTTACAAAAATATCACTATTATTTAATTAATTCTTTATTTTGTTCTATTTATAAGTGAATTTTGAGAAGTTACAAATGAGTTTTTCATTAGTAATCTATTTCGAAAATAAAAAGTCTTAGGTACACAGTCATGAATATTTTCGAATGCCAATCTATGAGTCAGTTGACAGTTTTTAGGAATATTCTTATCATATCATCAGTTCAATTAAATAAATTGGAAATCACACATTAGAACACAAATAATAATTGTACATGAGAGGAAACCCTGTTTTTCGCATCATGACCTTGAAAACTGTATTTGCTTTAATTTTCAATTTTAATATTCGTGCAATTCACTATAATATTTATAACAGTTCTGTCATTATCAGTCGGAAAAAGTCTACTGTGAGCTTCAAAACAGAAACTGAACACTGAAGTAATAAAAATCTACAAACCTTGTTGTCAGTGAAGAAAGTGTTGAGATGCGATCTCCAATTATGGGAAATAACACATTATATGATGACGATCAGTGAAGAAACTATTGAGAGAGAATCTCAAATGATGTGAAATAACAAAAGTTCTATAGATAGTAACAATAATTTCAAAAGAAATATGAACAATGTCCGCACAAAGAAAAAAGAGCTGATTTCTGTAATGTACAGCGCAGCACTCCCCTCGAAAAAAGGTCCAAACTCAAAGGACTACCACAGAAAACTGAAAATCTTTAGCAGAATAGGTTCCAAATACATGTCATTCCGGCTACTGCAGGGTCAGGGTCATAAAAGGACAAAGGAAAGGAACCCTGTCATAAAACATATGTCTGGGGTGTCCACAGCACCCCAAGCAAGTACTGGAGGATTAAGCAAATATTTGAAAAAACAGTTGTGGCAAGAGTAAACACCCACTTCTGGTTGACCGTTTTTAACCAAAAACTAATCAACTTTTGCCCCTTAAATAAAAATGTAAAACATCCAATTTCACATTGATCTGATTAATGGTTATTGAGTTAAAGCACCCATAAAATTCCTATCACATACACATATCATCAAGCAAATGGTCAAAACATGTTCAGGGGACCTCAAAACGTGTATTTCCATTAAAATCTCAAAATCGATTTTTTTCATGAAAACAATACTTCTGAACTTGGTGAATAATTGATTCCTGAAAACTGACGCGAAATGCAAATTCGCGAAGTGCAAGTCCTATTTTCCCAAAAGATGCCATGTTATTATGAGAGAGTGGTTCCCAGCCAACCTAAAAAATTCACTTTTTTATCATAAATAATGCAGTTTAACAACAAATAAAAGAAAACTTAACCATGGATAAAAACCTAGCATTATAAAGTTAAAAAAATACTTTTACCTTCAAAATGCATAATAGCAAATGAAACCCAGCATAATAAAGCGATTACTACACTTCTTTCCACACTTGTACAGTTTACCTCCAAAAAATTTCATGTGATTTTCAATCTTCTTTTGTTCATTCTAAGGAAATGATTTAATTTAAATTGAATTACTGAAATGGAATGTTGAGTACATCATGCACAAATGTATTCCTGGATTCTGCAACAAACATTTCCAAGGTGCAAAAAAACACTAGCTTTAAAAAGTAGTTACATTTCTTTTACTAATTACATTAGAAATGCCTAACAGAAAACCAAAACCTAACATAATAAAGTTATAACATTTCTTTTAGTAATCACGTTCAAAATATGCGGCAGAAAATCTTACGTTACAAGGTGATAGCAATTCTTAGATTTACATTAAAAATTCATAATAAACAATGAAAACCTAACAAAACAACAGTTCCTTAAATTACATTCATTCGAAAATAGTGCTGTCAGCAGTTAGTTTTAAACTGAGCTACAAAAGAATTAAGATGATGGTTATCACGTTTGTTTACTTTGAAAATTGTTAATAACGAGAATTATAAATATATTATAATATAATAATAATATCCATTTCTAGGGCACTCAAGTTTAAAATGAACTTAGAAACAAAAAAGTAGAGGGAGTCCACGCTTGTTGGCATCGTAAACGCATGATGCGAAATGTAAGTAATATGCACAAAACACAAGTAATCGTCATAAAAAATTTTCTCGCAAAGTCCAAATTCCTGAACCCCAAGCACAGGAGGTTCAAAAAGGTGGTGTATTTGAAGGCAATGAGCAATCTAGGAATCATGAGTATAAGATGCTTTACTCACACACTTCAGTTATGTGTGCAGAAAGCATAGCGTAATGTAGTCGAGTTACTAGCTGTAAGATTCTGGGACACTTTCATCATTCTTCTCCTGCAAAAGACAAACTTCACGAGATACAAGAGAGATTGGAACTGCATCTTCATGTGCTTATACAAGATGTTCAAGCCAGATGGAATAGCAGCTACTACATGTTAAAAAGGTTGCTTGAATCAAAGAAAGCCATTCTCTTGTACTTTGCAGATAACAATTTCAATGTAACAGAACTCACAAAGCACCAATGGTTGCTTGCAGTTCATTTGCTGAAGAAGCTACAAAGCTGATGTGCCTTGAGAGTGCAAGTATTTCTTACTCGATATCTACAGTAAAAAGCCTTTTATCATTCTATGCCAGGGAAGATACCGACATTGGTATACGTGCCATGAAGACTGGGATGCAAAAAGAAATCCAGAGACGATTTTGTCTTGAAAATGAACTACATTGCACCACTGCCACTTTTCTAGGACCTAGGTTTAAGAACAAATTTTTCGCAGATGATAGAGTGAAGCAGCAAGTGGCAGCAAAGATTTTAGAACCAAAAGAGAGTGCTATTAATATCCACAACACAGCTCCATCAGATAGAGCACAAGGTTTCAGTTTATGGGATTATTTCAATGAAAATGCATATTCATTGTGTCTACCAAACCACCAAGTTTGTCTGGAGTTAAACAGGAGATAATTCAATGCCTTGGCAAAAGGCACTATTAGAAAGAAAGGAACGTCCAACAACTTGGTGGCAAAGAAGAAAGCAGTAGTATCACGCATTGGCAAAGCTTACACAGAAATATCTTGCCCTCCTCCCTCTGTTGAAAGTAAACGAATTTTTAGCATTGTAGGTGATCAATAGAATGACCGCAGAAGCAATCTAGCAGCAGACAATCCACAAAAATTGTTGTTTTTGCACCATAATATAAGTTTTGAAATTTGTCTATTGATACTGACAGCATAAAACTGTAATAATAAATAAATAAAAATGTTAGCTGATAAATTTTAATTTTAATTTTGGTAATTTAAAAATAATGCTGTGACTGTATTATTTGGCCTCTGTTTCAGTTTCGGCCGAATGTTGATTTTAATATTTGGCCATTCGGTCAAAATCCATATTCTGTGCCCCTCTAGCTTTAACTATGCAAAAACTTGACTTCAAAGATTTTTTCTGATTCAAGATCTGACCTTACACATGTTATCATTTATTCAAAACAAAAATTTTTGAATGTTACTTTACATTTAAAATGTATATTTTTCAGTTTCTATGGTCTAAAGTTGGCATTTAGTGCAAGAAAGCATTAAAGGATGACCTACACAGCCTAATTAGTCCATAAGGATCCAGAGAGAGCCTATTAGCTGAGAGACCAGACTGTATATATAAAATAATATTTTATAATTAATTAATACACCAAAAGAATAATTAATAAAATTAGGTACTGCCTGATAATGCTACGATCATAGTGAAACCGGCCGTGTTATTTTAAAGTTGTGGAAACCACAAAGTATTCGTATCATTATTAGGTACTACTAATTTTCTTATGATACTAAAATGCTATTTTTACATACATTTTACATAAGTTCTTCATTTAATGCTCAATAGAAGGAACCCATCATTAATTCCCACACTAGCTATGCTATACCACTGACCACAAAAAAACAAATGATAGTTAAATGTAATTTAACTTCCAGGCCTAAGCATTGAACATAATGTAAAATTTTTTTCTCAAAATCTGCAACTCAAGTACTAACCTGAACTGCTAATCTGTACACATCCATCATTAATAGCACAATCCGATTGCTGACAGGATCTTCATCTAAAAAAGGGAGCAAAAATTAATTTATTGGAATTTTTGAAACAATAAAGATACAATAATGCTAACAGCAAAGTTATTATTTAAGGCAGTGACTAACTACTTTTGTAGCATTATTAAAAATGTTCATAGGAATTTATCATTTATATATTATAAATAGTAATACAATTATTATACATAATGATAGAAATCAGTTCTTCCTATCAGCTAAAACAATTAAAATTGAATTCTTTAACCCTTCAAGCGCGGAAGACATTTAAATCAAATCCATTCTGGTGGCCGGAGGACATTTAAAGAAATTTGTTATTTAAGGCTGCAATCATTTAAAAATTCATTAATTTTTACGCTTTTATGCGATTGATCTGAAATTTTTGGAGGTTTTGCATAAAGCTATGTAACATTATATCGAATTTTTTCAATCCCACATTCAAAGTAGTTTATGAGTAAATTACCTTTTATTCTTTCGATCAATCACGGAAGCTATTTAATTGATTAAATTTTTTCAAAGTAACCATTTTATCTTTGATTTCAACAACTTCATCATTAGTATTTCCAGTAAACACCTTTAAATTAAAATTTTGAAGATAAATAAAGATGCTACAATCACAGGGTGACAGGGGGGACGAGTTCTTATATTTTCGTACTAAAAAAAATTCAAATGCTTTTGCCTTAGTAATTCTGCTTTGTGTGATTGGGTTTGAAGCATTCCAAGCACAAACCAACTGCATATGGTTTGCTTTGATTTCTTCTCTGTAGCTGGAATCCTCAAAAAATGTCTCTCTGTGAGCCATGGCAATAAACTGTCAGATGAATGACTGCCTGGGACACAATGCACAGATATCTTGGTGTATTTTATAAACAGTCCCTCCACTAGTTGCACTCTAAATGAGAGGTGGTCCATTTGCTTCCCCGTGTTTTCCTGGTGAATTACCCTAAATTCCCAAGTATAACGCGCACTCATGCATAACGCGCAGGCCAACCTTCGGCTGTTTTCCGCATATCTCCAAAATTTCTAGTATAACGCGCACTTGTGTATTACGCGCAGGACACCCGCAGAACATGGGATTGTTGAGCTTAGCGTTTTTTTAAAGAACGCTACACTTTTAGCGCACTTCCCCAACTCTCCTGTGCGAAGGAGAACATTTGGGGAAAACCTCTGGATACCGATTTTTCCCATTCTTATTTCCGATACAATGACCACTCGAGGGTCAAAGAAAACTGGTTGGGGAGTGAGGTGTAAGGAAGTGGTGAGGGTGTCATGAGATGTGTTGGGATGGTGGGGGTGGGTAGAGGTGCACAAAACAAAAGAAGGACCAGACCTCAAGGGTGGTACGACAGGGGGCAAGAGAAAACTAGCATAAACAGCCAGAGAATCTGAGTGTGGGAACGAATGTGGAGGGCACACATTGTTGACTCACAGACAGAGAGATGACCTGTAATCTTCATCGCCCATTCATTTATGGTTTACAGTCTGGCTGTAACGTTTTGATCAACGAGGTAGGGCACTGAAAGTACGGAGTTTCGTTCCTCTTTGACAGAAACCAGGTGAGGTATTTTCAAGGATATTTTGTTTTCCTTAAAAACATTGACATTATTTTTACTGAAACTTGCTGACATTGTCATTTATGGAGTGTTACCTATTTAATTTTTCTTTGCCTGACTATGAAACGGTACGGTTTCTGTATGGTATTTCTTGATTTGGTAATGCACAGTTATTGAATCTAATGAAAAAATATTAATATTTTTTTTATTTTTTAAATTGTAGACCCACCGTTGGACCATAACCCTATTTAAAAATGCCAAAAAGAAGGAAATCTTACATGGTGCAGAAAAAGTTAGAAATGTGAATTATGCTGAGATTCACGGTAATCGGTCAGTGGCCCGTTTCATTCGCGAGTGGTGGTCCCAAAAGAATTTGTTGAGTGTTCTACCTGTGGCAAAAAGGGCACGAAGGAAACGAAAGGAGTTTTGGCCAGATCTGGAGCAAGAATTGAAGGACTGGGTCTGTGCGCAAAGGAGTGAAGGAAGAGGAGTTTCAACTGTGTCACTTAAATGCAAAGCAATACAAATAGCTCGCAAGAAAAATATTGATAATTTTAAAGGCAGTAATTGCTGGTGTTATCATTTTATGAAGCGAAATAGTTTAACAGTACGTGCAATTACATCTACCGGACAAAAGTTACCAGAAGATTGGAAGGTGAAAGTGGAAGAGTTTAATTTGTTTGTTGGGCAGAAAAGAAGGGCGTTGAACCAAGTCAGATAGGGAACATGGATGAGGTACCTATGAGTTTCGTCATGCCATCGAAATTTGCAGTTGACGTTAAAGGCACCCAAGATATAAAAATATGCACTGCTGGAGCTAAAAAATGCTGCTTTACTGTTGTGCTAACAGTGACAGATGATGGAGAAAAGCTTCCCCCAATGGTAATTTTCAAGCAGAAAACCATTCCTAAAGAGGAATTTCCTAAAGGTATTGTTGTGTGCGTAAATCCAAAAGGCTGGATGAATTGCGATATGCTGCGAATGTATGTATGCAGCAGCTGGTCTTTTAGATCCATCCAACCCATACATTGTGGAAATCATCATGACGATTTTTTTGTCCCTCCACTTGAGTACTGAAACAGGGACAGAATGTTGTCAAATACTTCACTTTTTTGGATCATCTTCTCCTTCACGTATTGTGGGACATTTTTCCTATTCAATCATAGTGTTCCAATGCAATCAGTGTGATAAGAAACTTTTAGCAATCTAGCAAGTGCAGGAAAATTATAAATATTGTTCATCCAAACACACAGTCCCTGTTTCAGCAGAGGCTCCACCAGATATAAAAATATTGCTGCTGTTTTGTTTGGACCAGCTGGGATAAGAAGCGAATGAAATGTTGTATCTTTCCCTGTGTACACATAAAATGACCATAAGTAGCCAGTACATGCATCACACAGTTCATACGTCTTGATTCCGAACTTTGAAGCCTTGAGAGGATGGTAGTTTGAATGATAACGTTAGTGACTCATCCACTGAAATGTCCCTATTTGGTAAAAAAATTCCTTGAATTTTTCATTTAGGTGTGAAAGTACCGGAAAATTTTTCTGTAACTTAGGACTACGATGATCTTTTTCTTCGTTAATGTTGAAGTGCAGAAATGATCTTGAATCTGTCCCTTGTGATTACATCCCCAAAGCCTCATGTTGACAAAACTCTCTTGGTCAAAAAATATGAATGAAGCGCCGGCCTCTGCACAATTCCCATCAGCATAAAAAGTCCCAAAGTTGTATATATTTCTTCCATGGTAACTGGTTACCATGCTGAAATTCTCGATTTTATTGAAAATGGAGTCCAACTCGATGAAATATATTGTTCAGCATATTAGTTTGTTTCTATCATGATGGTATGACTCCTCATCAAAAAACAATTAAAAAATATCCACAACGTCAGTCAAATTTTTGGCCGCTTTTTGAGGTCCAAAATCACCAACGAAATTTTCCTTTTTCCCAGCGTAATTCTCCATGCCCTCCCACACAAAGTCTTCTACATCATCCTCCTCATGCTCATCGTCACTGGGAAGCAAGGAATCAATTTGTGTACGATCTTCAATATGATTCTCCCCATCACTTTCCGAACTCGCACGATCATCAGAATCACTCGCAAGTAAGATATCTGCCATTTCTTCATCACTCCGTAGCTTTACTTTTTCTACTAGTTGAAGCCATGATAATTTAGGGTATTTGTAAAAACTAAACAATATATGAGTAGAATTAACCACAAGAAAAAATGAATGAAATCTTCCTCTGCACAGCGCAAAGGTTTCTCGCAGACTGAATCGTAATGTCTTCAGAGAAACGAGAGTAAATTTCGAGGGGTCCAAGCTCGAGCTAATTTCCCATGCTATCGGTCAAGACAAATCTAAACAGTGCCCAGACTCAGGTATCCATGTCAAGTAAGAGCAAACTATGACTTTTCACTCTCTCTCACTCACACTATATTGTCTCAAGGAATGCTGAACGAAGATAATGGGCCAGACCCGATGACAATGCTTGTTCTCCCTTCATATGACTCTCAGCGATGATGCCTAAGAAACATAATCTCATTTTGAGAGTGAAAAACGAGAGACATCAAAAAGAAGATAAATGGTGCCTATATCTCCGTTCATTTCACAGTTGCTTTCGTGCCGTGAAAATCGGTAGAGAAAGAGTTTTTTGGATGCCGAAATTCCAGAAATCGCATCACTACGTGAAAATTAATTCACAAAATTAATCTAAACAATATAAAATGATAGCCCAAAAAATCATCATGAATAATGGCTACAGTCACCCATTCATCCGGCGGAATATAAAACCGAAACAAAAACCTTCGGTGGAACGACCAAAACCCACAGCCTACGCAAAAATTCCCTTCAACGCCGGGACATCAGAACGCATAGCCAGGATTCTACAAAAAGAAAATATCGTCGTCCGTTTTAACATGCTAAGGAAAATAAAAGAACTTCCGTCTGCGAAAGATGCACTCGACCCGCTAACATCTGAAGGAGTCTACAGGATTCCATGCAGCTGCGGACACGTATACGTCGGACAAACAGGACGATCCATTCGCTGTCGTTTAGCCGAACATAAACGGGCCATGATGAACAAAAAATGGAGGGAGTCGGCCATAGCGGAGCACTTCACCTCCGGCCCGGGACATAAAATCACGCTCGAAGAAACGAAATTGCTCGCGAAAGAAGATCGATATTTTCCGAGGTTAATTCGCGAAGCTATTGAGATCGAAAAGCATCCGGTCAATTTCAACCGGGACGACGGTTTGCGCATCAGCGCAACATGGAAGCGACTCTTCCAACGGAAAAGTGAAAGGGAGGAAAAATACGTTGGAGCAACCTCCAAAGAGAAAGGGACAGCAACTCGAACGAGCCAATCAGCGATGGACAACGGTTAAACTAGGAAGGCACGAGTGAATATAAAAGTCAGATCCCTACCATCGGATCTCACTTCATCTCCTGAAGATGCAGACTGCAACGTCTGCGAAACGTCGAGAGCCAGAAATGCCGCCAACGCAGCGAAACCCGAAAACCTCCACCAGCAAAGAAATCGATCTCCACGGCGTACTGGGTACATATGACCGAGGCATATGAAGTTTTTGTTCAGCGTAATGGGTACGCAGGATGGCATTGAAGGGTTAACAATAAATTACAACAATACATAAGCTAAGATAATAACTTTCATCTGGAAATAGCATACTAATGTTTCCACCTAAGTTTTGACAAACTTGACTGAGGGCATACAGCCATATAGAAATTAGATTGATTAAGAATAGAGAAAATCCATAGAAAAATTGTCAGTAATAAATACAATAATTTAGGGATATTAAAATCCATTAACCAGTTAATAATTGTAAGATTAAGTTATTTTTTAATGATATACATAGTCATGCCTTGTTTAGTGCAAAAGATGCATTCCAAAAGGTCTTTTTACTAAACAAACAGTTAATAAAGTAGTACTAAATAGGGACTGGTTCACAATGGTGATGGTTTGTTATATCTTTAAATTAAATAGACAAAAAATGTAAACATACACATTAATATTATTGAAAATAATGTTAGTAGATTAATATTAACTTAATATTAATTATTATTACTAATGAAAATAACACATACGATGTTGCTTGCTGGTTCATCAGAAAATGAACACTATGAATATCTGAGAGGTGTTTAAAATTTAGAAACCAATCAGAACTGGCTAAACGCTAAAAATCACACCCTCCCCTTGCTTTAAGCATTCAAATATGCAAAGAGCTTAGTTGCAAATGACTGCCTGACTGAGTGGTATCTGTTACTTCGAACATTTAGAATTGATCTGCAACACTAGCAGTTTCTCCACTTCTCCAACAAATTGTTATCTGATTGTGGGAGTTTCTACATAATTACTGAAGTGGCTGATTCAACAGAACTTTTTATTTAGCCTTTATATAGCAGAATTGTATAAGTTGAGAAGTTAAACTTTAGTACAATATGGAGGGGGAGCTTGGGTGAGTTTGAGAGACCTCTGATGGCACAGAATTGTATTTTTTATTCATATTTTTATTTATTTGAGAGAGAGAATAATTCAATAAAAGTATTTGTTTAGAAATATTAGTGAAATACGATATGAA
This sequence comes from Tanypteryx hageni, assembly GCA_028673005.1. Classification (NCBI taxonomy): domain Eukaryota; kingdom Metazoa; phylum Arthropoda; class Insecta; order Odonata; family Petaluridae; genus Tanypteryx; species Tanypteryx hageni. Next base: position 14,939,834 of record CM054117.1, read on the forward strand.
TTTTTTCGATGTGAGACAGTACTACGGACTAGTATCAACTACGTAGTCTCATTTCTGGGTCAGCCCCAGATGCACCAGGCAGCAACGTGACGTGATTGATGGGTCACATTGGAATCTCCTTCAAAGCTGCAACCTAGCAAATTTGTGATGACTTTGTGTTCAAACTATATAGTTCCTTAAAAAGGCCATGTTGACTATTGTAAATATAGTGAATGAATTTAGCAATATTGCTGATTCTAGTGACTGGCAGTACATGCAGTGTATACATAAATGCATTCATACGAATACTAAGAGAGTTGAGGAAAAAATATAAATATTCCTTTGATTGTAGGTGCAGTTCTACAGCTTAGTTTCACACAATAAGTAGGTCATGCATTTCCACCTATCAATTTTCTCTGCTATTGTTTAGGGGTTCTTCATGACCTTGTGTTACTGTATCAGTTAGATTCAAAGATGTATATTTATTATCTGATTTACAAATATTTATGTGAAGAGGGGAATCTTGACGCCCATGATTAGCATTTTGATTTGGTTATTATGTAAGTTTTTTATGTCTATTATACCTCTGCCTCCTTCTGTGCGTGGTAGTGTCAATCTGTAAATATTTGAGTACGGGTGGTGCTTTCTGCAATTTGTCAATTCGGTTCTTATTTTTCGTTGTAAGTTTTCAATATCTGTGTCTGTCCAAGTTATTATACCGAATGAATATGTTAAAACCGGAATGGCAAAAGTATTAATAGCTTTTGTCATATTTTTACTATTTAATTCTGTGTGGAGTATCTTTTTAAGTCTATTGGTAAATTCTATTGTCAGATAGATCCCAATAGTACCTCAAGAGGGTTCAAGAAATGCTGCATATCAAATTCCATGGACGGTATGGAAGACTTGTTCGAATTTGACTATGTTGTGATGAATGAACAGGACAGCAAGAATAAGGGAGGGAAACAGAGGAGAGGGAGATGCAAGTAGTAAATTTACTTTTCTTATCATCCTCTTAATGTTAGCTTGTTATACATACGAGCTGTGATCAAAAAGTAACGGGAATTTTTAAATTTCGCGCTCAATTTCTTTTCAATTGAGTTTGTCTTTTTTCCTAGCGATGGCAGCACTGTCTATAATGTATATCTAAATTTTCAGCCAAATTGGACGTGTAGTTTGTTTCTGACAAGCAATTAAATAAGACCCATTTTAGTGTGTTCGGCGATTTTTTAATTGTTAAAATGACGGAACAAAGAATTTGCATTAAATTTTGCGTTAAAAATGGAATAAAGTGCAGTGAAGTGGTTCAAATGTTGGAGAAGGCTTTCGGCGAGGACGCTATGTCGCAAACAAGGGTTTATGAATGGTACAAACGTTTCCAAGAAGGCCGTGAAGAGGTTTAAGATGAGAAGAGAGCTGGTCGTCCTAGCACATCAACAACTGATGAAAATGTGAAAAAAATTAAAGACATTGTGCTTAGTAATCGAAGAATTACTATAAGGGAGGTTGCTGAGGAAGTTGATATCTCATACGGCTCATGTGAAGCAATTTTTACTCAAGTTTTGGGCATGAAACGAGTGGCAGCCAAATTTGTTCCAAAATTGTTGAATTTTCAACAAAAGTAGAACCGCAAAAACATCGCTGAAGAAATGTTAGCTCAAGTTGCAGACGACCCAGAATTATTGAAACGCATCATAACAGGTGACGAAACACGGGTGTATGGCTACGACATTGAAACAAAGGCTCAATCATCCCAATGGAAGATTCCTGAAGAGCCAAGACCCAAAAAAGCACGCCAGGTTTGTTCAAATGTCAAGGTTCTTACAGTTTTCTTCGATTACCATGGCATTGTTCACTACGAATTCTTACCACCAGGCTGCACAGTCAATAAGGAGTATTACCTTCAACTTTTACGTAATTTGCGTGAGTCAATTCGAAAAAACGACCAGAACTTTGGAAAAACAACTCGTGGATTTTGCACCACGGTAATGCACCGGCTCACACTTCACTTCTAAGACATGAATTTTTAGCAAAAACCAACACCGTTGTGATGCCGCAGCCACCCTACTCACCTGATATAGCTCCCTGCGACTTTTGTTGTTTCCAAAGATGAAAAAGACATTGAAAGGCCAACGTTTTGCGACCATAGAGGAGATAAAGACAAAATCGCAGAAAGAGCTGAAAGCTATACCAAAAAGTGCGTTTCACAAATGTTTTGAGGATTGGAAAAAACGTTGGCCATATCTGATGGGGATTACTTTGAAGCGGACAATATATATATTGATGAATAAATAAAAACTTTTTCATAAAAATTAAAATTCCCATTATTTATTGATCACACCTCGTATATGTAAAAAAAAGTTTTTTGTTAGTGAACCTAATTTTTTTAGGGGTTGTCTTAAATTCAAGGTCGTCTTCCTTTCGAGTAAATTCCGTAATTGTTGATTGACAGATGCCATTTAACAAGATATAAGTTAACAAAGTTCACTTGGGAAGGCTCTACTTTGTGGAAAGATTCCATTTAAATGAAAAAATAAACGTAAATTTCCACTACAAATTTTTAGTGGAAATTTACAAGTTTCTTTTTTCATTTAAAGAGATATAAGTTTATTTATATGCTTATATAAAGTGGAAGTTCTAATTGAGGGATGCAGTTCAAAATCACATTTGCACGATAAATTTTAACAAGAATAACTAAATTTAATTAACTAGTTTCCGAGATTAAACACAAGGATGGATGAACGGAGATGATGTGACCATAAGGTGTTTCACTACGACTGCTTCGCTTGTAAAGAACCCTTAATAACTATGGGGCAACACAATTGCACTGACGCTGTGAAAACAGAAGGCCCCGGATGGTTATTTGCCAATGCAAAACTAAACTAAAACATCGAACAAAACCTGCAAAAACATGTGCGGTGCACAGTATTTTTATTTTACAATAAAGGCATAGTCATTAATTTTTTTCATTTTTTCAGAAAAATAAAAATATACGTCCTAAGATGACAATTGTGCTCAACAAGGCATGACTGTATGTGTGCATTATATATTTATTTATTTATAAATAATGCAATTCAAAAGGTGTTGATAAAGTACATACTTTTCTTTGTTGGGTCTATCCGATCAGTGTATATATAGTTAAGAACCATCTCAAAGGCCTCTGGTACAGCATCCTTAAGCTTTACTTCCAGGAGAGGGATGTCCTTGAAGGGTACTTGTGTTGTTCCAAATAACTGTAATTATCAAAGATTGTTTTAAAACACAATTAAATAAGTTATACTCTATGCTAACAAGAAATCTGAAATTTAAAAGTAAAATTTACAAAAGTGGTGACATATTACATTTATAGAAGGAAAGGAAAGGAAAACTGACTCATTTTTAAAAACTGATAATTAGGAAAAATTCCCAAGATTTAGACTATCAACCAAATATTTTTTACCCTTCATATTTTCTGACAATTATCCTCTTTTTACGATGCAACAAGTTTTCTTCATCCTTCTATATTGCAACGATTTATGATAATTCATCACTCTTCATTCCTCATGAAATTCATGCCTCCATGATGTTTGACCTACTACTAATGCCCTACTGCAATCTCACCTACTTGATTATGCCTATAAAATTTGACACAAAAACCAAATAACTTTTTAGTGCTTTTTGCCAGTGCTGAAAAGCACCATCTTCATGATGTCCGTCCGTCCATACACATATATCAGGGAAGAATTGGCGGAACCGATTTCAACCAAATTTTCTACATAGAATCTTCACATAAATATAGGGCCATAATGGCATATTTCGACCAGATCGACTCAGCAGGTGTGCCACAATTCCAAAATTAAACTTTTAGGTAAAAATGAATTTGGAAGGAATTGGCCAAACTGATTTTAACAACATTTAGTATGAAGAAGGTGTGCAACATTAAAAAACAAAATCAATATTTTTAATGTAGATAGAAATCAGGGCTGCCACAATATAAGTAATTAAAAAATTCCTTTACAAGTATTTGTGTTGAACTGTTAATATATTCATTTTAACCAAATTAAAAATTTGTAATGTACACATATATACAAACCCATAATAACATATTTGGATCGGATCAACCATACAGGGGTGTCACACAAATTAAATACTTTCAGTAATTACGGATTTTGAGGGAATTGCCTGAATGGATTTCAACTAAATTCTGTATATAAGATTTGTACAACACACCATAATGAAATCAAGATGTTTAAAGTGGAGATAAAGAGCAGAGCTACCACAATAAAAAGTAAAATTATATTTTTATACATATTTATAGAGAACTGGGAGCATGAATTTTAATCCAATATGTTACATATAATCTTCATATAAATAAATAACCAAAACAGCATATTTCCACCTGATCAACCAAACAGGGCTACCACAATATCAAGCTTAGAATTTTTCTGTAACCATGAGTTTGGAAGTTTTTAGCTGAACTGATTTCAAAAAGAAATTTCACTTGTAGGGTGAGTATAGAATGGCAAAATGAAATGAACATGTTTCGAGCGTATCTAAAATGCAGAGCTAAAATAATTTTCTGATTTCAAAGAAAATACATTAATATATGATTACATTACGGCGAATTTGAAGAAAAGCACTTACCATATATGCTGGCATATAAGTCAACCTTTGAAGCTCAAAAAATTCCGAAAAATTTAGGTCAACTTATACGCCAAATATAAAATGTGACCCTTAAATAACAGATTTAAAACATTTATATTATGAAAACATTTGATATTATGGCATAGGAGATCACCGGTTTGAATCAGCTGCTCCATTGTTTACATATTGTCATTTATTTTAGAAGATTTAAGATAATTATTTTTAATAGTTAATAAAAATTAAAATTTTAACTTTTGTTTTTCTTACTGAATCTCAAAAATATAAATGATTTATTTGCAATTACAGGGACAAAGGATAAGTATAAATACATTCCACCAATAGATGGTAATGCGGTATATGAATGATCTTTCTTAAATTAAACAAATGATTTATTAACTCAAAAATCAACACTGCATTTCTTGGAAAAGGTTACATTTAGGTTTTAAAAACCATAAAATTCCTCGTATTCTTCATTTGAAGTTCATTTAGCGAAAAACTGGAGGGCCGACTTATATGGTGAATATGTGTCTAGTTGTGTATTTACAATCCAAAAAATACACTACTTAGGATAGAAATGAGTCTACTATATTAATATCTGGGACATGGACATCCATATCTATCTCTGTGGGATAAATATATCCTAATAGACTCGAAAGGAAAAAATGCGTATTTAAAGGGTTTTTAGCTGGTCTGGCCACTTCTGCTTGCTCACCTTTTTCCAAGAAATCCTTTTGGAATCTACACCCAATTATGAATGTACAACATTTTACCCTACATACTTTTCTAGTGGGCACAACTGTTTCTTTTCGAGCTTTCCAAAGAGAGAAATCATTGACATTACCAGGTGAACACCAGCATGTCCATCTTGTGTTTCATTAACTCAAAAAGTAAATTTTGGATATGTTAGAAAAGTGATATTACATAATCGAAATTTAGCAATAAATTCCTAAATCATAAGAAGAGGCAAATGGTTTTAGCTAGGAAGTTATCTCCTATGGAATTACTGAAACGTTTCAAAAAGTGTACAGAAAAAAGTATAACAAATCCTGCATAAATAAGGGTCAGGCACAGCTGCCAAATGCTTAAATTCTAACAAAAGTTTACCAATAGATAGCAAAACCATGGGTAGCAAGTTTATACTGTAATTCACTGAAAGAAATAATTTTAATTATTTTTAAAATAACCAATCACATTAAAATTGAATTTCTATTATAGAGAAGCTAAAATAAATCAGATACATGATATACTCAATAACTTACCATATTTACCTGAATCCACGACAAGGTTTTTTTTTCCAAATTTCGGCTTGCGAAAATCGGGGGTCGTCTTAAATTCGAGTATGAAGTCAAATACCATCAATACATCATGGTCAATTGATTGTGCATCAAAGCATTGCACTTCAATTTGTGGCGCATCAATTCAATGCACGATAATCTTGATGCACATCAATACATCGCTAGACAAACTCATCATGCATCAATTCATCGCTAGACAAATTCGTCGTGTGACAATTTCATTGCGAGACAAATTTGTTGCGAGACAAATTGGAAGGCGAGACACTATGACAAATTTGTCAAGAGATGAATTGATGCACGATGAGTTCGCCGTGTGATGCTTCGATGCATGATAAACTAACCGCAACAAACTGATGTGTGACAATATGACTGCGATGAGTTTTCATAAAACTGTAGGAAGTACGATTATGCATTTAATCAATGTTTTTAAAAAAAATGAAACAAGATAAAATAATTGTATTTTTCATCGCAAACTTACGATCCTGAATTAAATTAATCAAGTTTCAATTAAAAAAATACATTTAAAATTTTTTTTTAAATTTGTAACAAACCATTTAAATGAATGAATCAACTAGTTTACCTATACTGAATACGTGTTCAAAATATATACCAAATACAGTCACTGAGAAATTAGGTCATAAAATCGTTTTTCTGTTTTGACAGTCTGCTAAAAGGAGGGATGTCTTAGATTCAGGGTTGTCTTGGATTCGGGTAAATACAGTACGTACCTTTTCAAGATGTTTGTCCCGTGCCTCTCTAGCTTGTCGAATGCGAGTACGGAGCCATTGAGAGCGTGCTGCCACCATGGCCATGTGTGCAGGTATCTTAACTTCACCATCACCAGTCCCATTCTCGTCCTCATCGCTCCCAACTACAAACTCCACATCACAAAACTGGCGATTCTCAAGCAACTTCCCAAAGTCCTCATGCAACGTGCATTTAGGGTAGCAAGAAAACTGGCAAAATAATGAGTTAAATTTTATTTTGATATCAGTCCCAGCCAAATTCTTGATAAAAAATCTATAAATAAACATAATTCTACAAAACTTAGACAAATGAGAATATTATCATCAACTGAATATTTTATAGACATTTTGAAAATGTAATTAAGGACAGAAAATACCTGAAAGTGATAGAGTTCTCCATTACGGACATTCGAGTCTCCTGTGCCACCAAAAATGTACATAGCATCTCCTATTACAGCAGCATCATGGAAAAGCCGGCCAGATGGGACCTAAATATAGTCACAAACATTAGATTCAGGAATTCAAGACCAATCTCTTATGAAATAAAAAAAAGAATTTTTTTGTAAATTTATGTTTTTCTTAGCATGTTACCACCATATCTGAATTCTAGTTGGATTTGGTTTCCCAGCAGTGGTGCTTTGTATATGCCCACTTGTCAAATTTGGACTTTTTAAAAAGATTATCAGTAAACACAAACTAAAACTGAAAAACTGGGTGTAAAATCTTTCAGTGACCACAAGAAACACTTTGACAACATCAATGTTGTCCACAACTTGTCACGAGAAACATTTACTAAACAAGAACTCAAACTCTTGAACTGAGGACTTAACTTTTGTCTTCCTAACAAAGAACCTCCTTTAGATGATACCATTCTAGGTATTGAATCTTCGATTAAAAAATTGAATGATACTACCAAAAATCACATAACAACTGCTAGAAAAATACAACTGGAAAACAACAAAAAATCTGATGTGGCCACCACATGACTTTCTACATACCTTTAATACCGCAAAAATTGGAGATCATTTGAGTACATAGTTGTATACCATATATACATTGAGGTCAATTGATCGCGTGTCAAATCGCCGTGCTTCAATTCGTGGCACGTCAATTCGTCACACGATGAACTCGTTGTGTGCCAATTTATCGCTAGACAAATTCGTCACAAGATAAATTGGAAGGCAAGACACCATGACTGGTGTATGGCAGGGGAATACAATTGTTGGGTTGGGATACCATACACCATCCAATGCATCTCGTGTAATTCGCAAAGAGAATTGCGATTCATTATGATATTATCGAAACAAAGAAAATTTTTTTTGTGGAAAAGTGTCTCCCCCTGCCGTTCACCAGTCATAATGTCTCGCTTTCCAATTTGTCTCACGAAGAATTTGCCGAGAGATGAATTGACGCGTGATGCGCTTGACATGCGATGTTTTGATGAGCGATGAATTTTTTGTGCGACTAACTGACCTCGACGAGGTCATTGAACCATGTTTAAGCATTTTATCAATGTTTTTTAAACAAATGAAACATAATATGAAATAATAGTATTTATTGAAAATTTTCATAGCAAACTTATGACCTGGAATTCAATTATTAAGGTTTTAATTTGAAAATTAAATTTAACAAATTCTTTTTTTTCAGACAAAAATTTGTAACAAACCATTTCAATTAATGAATGAACCAGTATACCTATACTGAATACATGTTCGAAATATGCACCATATACAGTGAATGAGAAATTAGATCATAAAATCTTTTTCTGTTTTGACAGTCTTACATTAGATATGGGGTCGTCTTGGATTTGGGTAAATACGGTATTTCAAAAACTTCCAAATATGCTAAATGATAATAAATATTTTAAAGAACTACGAGAAAAATTCCAAGACATTACAAAGAACAGAAATAAACTTAAACTGTAGCCTTCTGATATTGGATATAGCCACGAAGCTCCAACAATTAAGCATAAAAAGGAGCGTTACTAAGACATCACTAAGAATAAGCATCAAATGTTTACAAAAGTTACCTCCAGGTGATGTGATGGTAGCAGCTAAGCAATAGCATTTTTAAAATATCTCTCTTAAAAATGCATTATATGAGAAAACGTTTCAAACAAAGGTTGTAGAAAATTAAATTACCTACAACTTTTATTCCAGTAATTTTTTACAGTGATCAAGTATTAAAACAAATATTTTAAATAAATGGATGTGACAAGAGTAAACACCCACTTCTGATTGACCGATTTTAAACAAAAACTAATGACAAATATAAAATTTTGCATTGATTTGATTAATAGTTTTTGAATTAAGGGCTCCCACAAAATTTCTATCACTCACATCATATAGAAAACGGTCCAAACGTGTTCAGGGAACCTCAAAACATGTATTTCCATTGAAATCTCTAAATCGATTTTTTCATGAAAACAATACTTTCCCCTATACTACATATGGAGAAAGTAAAAACAACACTAGAAATCACTTTCTCAGTCCCGGTTACAAACATCAAAAATTTTAAATTAAAACACTTTTTATTTAAAAGGCAACAAAAGAAATTTTCTTGTAATCATGAATAAGCATGATTATCCTGATAAAGTTGAACAATTACTTAAAAACGGACCTTACTCACATCTCAAAAAAATCCTCTTAATAAAATAATTTTTCTATCAAAGACCATAAAAAACTGCCCAAAACAAGGTCTTATGTTATAAGATTATGGTTTCAAACCCTATCAACCCAAAATTCTGCTGCTGAATACATTAAACCTTTTAAACTCTGCGTGGAACAAAATTTTTTCCTATCCAAGAAAAATGTTTACAAACAATATGATAGAACTTGCACTTTTTTGGCCATTTTATTCTTGAACTTCTTGGAACAATATTTCTCTGACATGCCTCAGGTATGTCGGTGATAGCTTTGCTATTTTCGACACTAATAAATACATTATAGACTCCTTCCTAACTCATGATCTCAGTTCACAATACACATCGATTAAATTCACATGAGCTGGCATTCCAATTTCTTTTGCCCGATTTAGACAAGTGTAGAAACTTATGAACCAAAATTTTGCTTGACAAAATTCGCCAAAAATAACCTCTTTCATCCACATCATAAATTTGATTGAGAATTGAATCATGTTCTCTTACTTTTTCCAAAGCTTGTGCTTGCACAATTGAGTCACAAGACAATTCTTCCCCATTTATAGACAACTGACAAATCCTATGCCTTTTTTGCAATTTATCAAGCTAACCAGGACTAGCTTTAATGTAATTTTTCTTTGTATTTTGGGAGTAAAAGAACTTGGCTTTCTCACATACAATTTCCCCACTTAATGATGTGTTTCTAGATCTTGATTTGAAAATTTTATAACTTCTTGTATTTTTATTGGATTTGTCTGAAATTTTTGAGGATTTCAGCAGAATATGACATTTATAAATAATACCTTTTACACTATCTTACAGCAAGCTCACTCTTTTCAGAAGAGAAGAGAAATCACCCCGATCGCCATCCAGCCAAGCGTGAACACATGCTTTCATATATATTTTAGTATTGTGAAAACTATTAATGTTATTGATATGCAATCTTTTTCAAGGAAAATTTTCAGCTTTTATAAACATTTCATTTGCTGAACAAACCTCTAAACCAAATAGGGAAGAAGTTTCTTGCAGGTCAACTTTTTCATGTCTTGACTAAAAATTTGAAATAAATTTTGTTTCGTATATTGCTAAAAGACATTTCATATCGCTTATCAAGTTCTGAGTTATACAGTAGTCATTCTTCATCATTACAGAAGTTACATGTTGAAAATTGTCCTATTTTGTACAGTAGAAGCAGAGATATGATGTTATGTATTGGAATGTACACGTAATAAAAAATTAGAAGTTTTTTAAAACTTTAAAGGAATTTGCTTTATCCAATTTACCATGAAATTTACTACAAGAAAATATCATAACTTCAATGAATCACCTTTACTGAATTTTTTTACTAGTATTTACTTTGCTTGCAATCAGTTCGATCACACTCAGGGGAGACCTCACTTCACCTCCTCACTCATCACTTCCAACTGTGAACGCAGCATTTCCCTGCTTGGGATATTGGAACCTAGATTTTTTTGAATGCCTTCCTCTCAAACCTTGCTGCATAGAGACCTCAGCTGATGTTTATCCTTTGGTTATTTGTGAATGGGAAACTCGTTTCTCTCTTTCTCTCAATATAATGCTCCCAAAAACAGCTGAGATGCGAAAGACCAGAGATAAATCTATGGGAAAATGAGTGACATTGCCATGATTATTAATACCTAAAAATACATACTATAAAACACTAATGAAATTGCCTCTGCATACTGTGAAGGTTTCCTTCAGAACATCTTTAGAGCGACACGAGAATATTTCTCTTGCAATCCGAGCGTAAGGACCAATGCACTCGCTCCGAAAGCACTCTCGCTCAAGAAATAGCAGCAGGTATCATCAAAGTGGCTATTTTGTAAACAGACCTAGGACATGTGCAGACGTTTCTCTCTCTCATACTATATTGTTCTCAAGAAATGTTAAAGCAAGCACATGGCCCTGTGAGTTGAACAATTGTTTGGCTCTCCTCATCTCATAGCTCTCAAGCGCTGACACATTAAAATAACCCAAAAGAAAAAGAAGTCTGTGGACAGATAAGCAGAGCCAAAATCTCCTTTCACTTTGCAGTAGCATTCATGTCGAGATATGGTTTGTCTCAGCATTGGACAGAGGTATTTTTAGAAGACACGATTCTCCAATTGGCATAGCTACATGAAAAATCAATCACAAAATTGAATGCATATTAAATGTTACAAGAAAGACAATAAAAATTGGAGAATGATGATGAATGGGTAGGCCAAAGGTTCCTCTTTTGAAATATATCAAAGTTACCCAATTTAAAAAAATTCACCATATCAAAAAATAAAAAAGGTGAGCGATGACCGCGACATACTGAGTACGTCGGTCAACTGCATATGAAGTTTGCCCCCATTGTACACATTACGTCACTCGACATTGAGGGGTTAAGAGGGGAGCAAATGAGTAGTTTTCCTCAGAGTCTCCCCGATCAATAAAGTCAATAATTTGTTTGTTTGATTTTCTGACGTGTCAGTCTCTCGGACAATTATAGCAATAACTCCTTCCACAACGGACACATACAGAAGGGAGGAGGGAAACCTGGTGCTGACACTAGCCTACTCTTTACAAAGAGCACCAAGGGGGCCAACTGCTTAACGTCCAAAGGACAGAGCGCTGACTTGCGCTGTCTCAAATCACAAATAGAGGAGGGGATGATCCCAGGTTGAAAAATCCGATCTCCACCAGATTTGGTAAGGTAAATAAGTAATGTGCAGTAAACTCTTGTAGTTATGTTCTGTAAAATTGCTGAGAACTGTAAATCCATGGAGTGCAAAAAATAAAATTAATGAGTAAAATAAGATTTCAGCTGCAGAACGAAATGTAAGATTCTAGAAAATACATCATCTTTTATCGAACAAAATTATTATATCAAAATTTAAATTCGCAGAAAAACATTGAATGGACAAAAAAGTAAAAAATTATTTAACTAACATGTATCTATAATAATAAAAGAGGATGTCTTTGAGTATGTGTGTGTGCCTGTGGCAGTCGTAACTCATCAGAAATTAGAGGTAAGAGCTTCAATATTTGGCAACAGCTTCAGGTTGATCATGAGAGCTGCAGTGCCAAAAATAATTTAAATCAGTCCATGAAGGCCTGAGAGGGTCTCAATAGAATGCGGTCCAAGTTGAGGTTTTTTTAATATATCTCAGCAATGAATAGATAGATTTTGAGGAAACCTTCATACAGCTTCACATAGAATTCTTCTACTCGTTTTAGAATAAACTTCCTGCTATGGGTAATGGAGCCATCAATGCCACCAGCTGTCTCTTAACAATCGAGAGATGCTACTTCATTTCTTATAACTTCTTTTCTATAGTTTTCTCAATTAGTTCATAATTGTATTTCTTCACATCTCCTTTGATGGTCTTTCTTATGGTTTTGTTTATCTGCAAAGTGTATAATTTCTTTAGGGTAGTTAGTCATTTTCATTTCCCTTCTTTTCTTCATCAGCAGTGCAATTTTTAGGCGTTCTTTACAATAAGTAAAAAAAGAATGCCTTATGGTCTGGTCATGTCCATCCGTCTGCATGTTTCATCTGAGAAACTACTGGGCGGATGTTTATGAAATTTGATATTTAGGACATAGAGGCAAAGAAATTAAGAAAATTATATAAATAGTTTACGTGGCCTAATCGGAGGTGCCACTTTACTAGTGACAAAACATGAACTTTTCTTGACATCTTGTACAATATCACTTATAACAATAAGTCATTCAACGACTTTGTAGAACTAGTCAAATAGCATATGTTTTGTTCATTACATTTTATCAAAGGAGTAGCCGATTTCAAGAAAATCAAACGAAAAAGTCATAACTCACTTTAAACTTAGAAATATTTTCCCGTTTTTTAACAAAAACAATCTTTGTGACAACAGAAGTAAACATCTGGTGTAAATAACCGATCAATTTAATTTTCTTTTGTGCGCACAAAACATTTAGCAAATGAAAGGAAATGGATTATCTATGATGAAGAAATGAATGTAAATACATCTATTTTCTTTGCGTATACACAGCATTTGTAAATGAAAATAAATGGGTCATTTATGACGAAAGATTAAACATGAACATAAAGGTTATATTATTATTATTATTTGAATGAGGAATGTTTAAAATAATTTTCGATTGTTTTATTAATTACAACCAATTAGGAAATAAATCAGTGAATCAAAAATTCGATATTTTCTAGGCATCACTTGCATAAATCATAAAGAACGCCTCTGGCTCGCATGTATGCACGCATGATGCATGCATCTTTCCACTCTTGTTTCAGATAATGTTTTATCTGGATTAACTTGAACACTTCCACCTATTTCTAGAGCGGTCTCTCTGAGTACCTCTGGCAAAGGGAGACAAAAGGAGCAATTTGAGTTGAACTCATAAAAGGGAGGATTCCCAATCATTCTGGAACTATGAAAATAGCAGGTGAAAGAGTAGACGACAGAAATTTTGATAAATACACACACACTGAGAAGAGTATATCAAAGGTAACTTAGACATAGATAAGGCTAGTTCTTACTATAATTTGCTCCTTGGCGAAATATTAGGAGAGTGAGAACCATACTAAGGGAATATATCTGTCTAGGTGATTTACTGTTATTCTCAGTGGCAATTTCAAGTGGGTGGAGAAACTGGAACTGGCAAGTTTTAAAAGCCTTGAAATTTCAGAAATGTAATACGATTTTCCAAATTAATAACAATGCACCTAAGTGTATAATGTAAGCTCTTTTCTGTGTATGACAGTGTACATAAGAATATGATTTTGAAAATAACAATTCTTTTACTGAATTCATTATTTTTCAATATTAACTGTTTAGGCGACTTATCCTAAAAATAAACGTGGCCTTAGAATTCCTGATGATCAGTTCATGCTTCAAACAAATGTAAGCTAATTTATATTTTGAATAATTTTCAAGAATAAGTCAAACTCATTTAAAGATGATATTATTTGTCTCAAAAAGAAACATGTTTCAAACTTCATATAGACAACTGAATAAGTACTTTAACCCTTAACTACCAACCACTCGTCTGTGAGGCGTGAGCATTTTTGTAATTGCTATTGCACTCTATTGTATAATCTTGTAAACTCCTGCATCCTAGTACCTTCAAATGGCTATAGATGGAGTATTTGGGTATAGCTTGAGGTGTTTCTAAACAATCAGTTGAGTGGCAGCAGTCATCAAAGTGTCTTTCACAGACATTATTTTTATCGATGTTTTTGGTTTTCTTGTAAGCATTTTATACCCTTAAAAACATAAAATTATAATAAGTTTTGTATTTTTAAGACTAAATAAATTTGTATTAAAAAATAGTGGATCAACTATTTTCTTTCTTTTCTTGTGGTACTGTTTACATATATTGCCAATTTAAATGGTTAGGTTTGGCCATTTTTTGTACAAAAAAGGAAAAAAATTGGCAATTAGATGTTAAACAAAGGAAAACAGTTTTAGCGCTCTTAGCATGCTCTATCACCGAGATATGTGGGTGAGAGGATGAAGTAGTCTGTGAGACGTACATCAGTAAGTATTAGCACGAAAAAATTAAGTGACGGTAGCTAAGGGTTAATGATGCATATGCTAACAACTCTTATAAAAATGAAACACTGAATAAGAATAAATAAAGATCTGATGCAGAAAGGGAAAAATCATCAACCTGAGATTCAATGGCTGGCTGAATGATGGACCAAGTCTGCGTGTCAAGGTCATAGCAATGAAGATCATTGGGTAATGTAGAATCTGCTGTTCCACCAAACACGTACAAATGGCGATCAAAAGCCACCATGGTGTGGCCATATCGCCGAGCCGGTGGAGGCGGGGCCCCTCTTAGTATGTGCTCTGTAGATATCCTCGTCCACCTAGAGACCAAACAAATTTGAGATTAAGTGCAATACTAATGGCTACAGGAAAATTTGAAAGATTTACATTCAACGCCAACTTCTGTCCATTCATTGAAACAAGTTATTCAAGGTATATTACATGAACTGAAGCAAAAGAATTATGCCCGAATATTTTGAGGCAGAAAAAAATCTTAAATAGAGATGGTCTCCTACTTTCATGCTGTCCGACTCTCGCAAATTCGCACGTGACATCTTGGTCCCAGCACGAAAGAAATTTGCATAATCACGTGGAAACCAGTGGGGAAAAACTCGAAAGCCACGGGCAAGAATTTCAAACCACGTGCCAAAACCCAAGTTTCCTTCAGGTTAGAGTGAAGTAAACATGATAAGGCTGGGTGTCAGTGTTACCATAATACTGTTTTAGCTACAGTGCACTTTAATTAATTTGTTTTTCTATATATTTCTTAACCTATTTTGCAATTGTTTGAAACATTCTTTCGCTCAAGGAATATATTTTTTTACATTTTGTAATCATTACAGTTGTTTTAATGTTTAATTGCAACCATGAAAACATTAAAAACAATAAAGGCATTAATTTTTATATTGTTTGTGAAAACAAGTGTAACATATTAGTGTGAGTGCTTAGCCTAGCACTGCTATCGAGAGCGAAAGCCTTTCACTCAAAGGAAAATCGAAAGAAAATATATATTTTTACATTTTTTAATCATTATTTAGGTTGTTTTACTGTTTAATATTGCTTTTGAACATAGTTAGGGCAATGTAGGTCATATAAATAGCAGATTATATTGGAAATGAATAAGTTATGTGGGTGAAGTTCTGAGACTTGGGTCCCATCTAAACGCTTTTACATTAATTCATATAAGCCAACTTTCGCTTGAAATTTTGGTCCCTTTTAGGTGCGAAAGTCTGAGACCATCTGTATAAAGAAAATACTGATAAACATTAAAATAATTGGGGAGGAATCCATAGAAATCAATATTTGATACCACATGGCTAATAAAGTAAATAAAATAATAAAGTCGTCGTACTCATGTGATGATGGGAGAAACTGCTTTTACTAATATTGCAAGTGGTGTAACATCATCATCATCATTGGTAGTCTGTCTGTAGACAGGTCCGTGGTTATTCATGGTTAAACCTGGTTCTCCATATACTCCTATTTTCTGCTGTCCTCTTCGTATCTTGTTAACTCTCTTTCCCTTTTTATAGTTTTCCTTTTAACACGTCCTTAATAATACTCTCTTTCCTCAGGTAATGTCCAACCCAGTTTGCCTTCCTCTTTCTAATAGTCTGTATAATCATTCGCTTCTCTCCTACTCTTCGTAGCACTTCATCGTTTTCATCCTATCTGTCCATTTTATCTTCAACATTCTCCTCCAAGTCCACATTTCAAAGCTTTCCAAGTATTTGATGCCATTTTTCTTTAGCGTCCATGTTTCTGCCCCGTACAAAGCTATACTCCATACATAGAATTCCATGAACTTCTTGCGGATATCTTTTCTTATATTCCCCGTAAGTAGGTGTTTCTTTCTTCTGAAAGCCACTTTTGCTTTTCCTATTCTAGTCCCGATCTCATCCGTACATTTTGCTTCTCTTGTTATGATGCTTCCTAGGTATTTATAGTCTGAAACTTGTTCTAAAGGCTTGGCTTTCCTCCAATACTTACGTCAGATTCTCTTCTTTGCCCGATATTTGAATGAACATGGATTTTTCTGTATTTATTTCCATACCGTATTTTCTACCTGTTATTACTAGTCTATTTATCATTTTCTGGAGTTTCTCTTCCTTTCTTGCTAGAAGTACTTTTACTGTTCTTATATGGTGCAACATATCAACTTTTATCTCATATATTATAATAAGGAAAAAATTCAGTTCATACAAAAGATCCCCTAGGAGCAAAAAAAAACTAAGCCCTCATAATTGCTGTCATAAACTTATTGAAACATTATAGCTTTCATGTCGATAGAAGAAGACATTCAAATTGCCAGGAATCAAGGAATTTATGTAACAATTGCCTCAAATATCACATTCTCTTAAAAAGGATTCTGGCCATGAGAGTTAGATTAAAATTAAATTGGTTCATCAGGTAACCTAACTTCTCCATTCTTTTAAATGCATGGCTGGTAAGGAATCAAGAGTGGACTGAAGTCAAGAAAGTTTGCACAATATACTCCATTGCTGGCAAAGGCTGAGAGGCTTAACAAAGTAAACAAATCAATTCCACAATTTTTTCCCTGATTTTCTTCACTTTTATAACAGTTATCCCTTAACTAGCAACATTTCTCATCATATGAAAGGATAGAATGTCTGATAAGAAACAAAATACTTTTTGAAGTAGTAGCTTACATTTTTGTAAATTTTCTTGCATTTTTTTAGTCTTCCTGAAACATTTTTTGCAAATCTTGACGTTATTTCCATTTTTGGCATGTTTTAAAGCTATAGCTATATTAAAGGGCTAAATTAGAGGCCTCAGACTTCATTTCTTTATTAAACATCCACCAATACATCAGATCAATAAATAAAAGCTTGTTTCAACAAAAGATACAAAGAAAGTTGACAGTTCTTTGTCGAAAACATGCAATGTAAACTGATTTACCTATTATTTTTACCTGAAATGAAGCAGTTTTTCTTTCATTTTAAAATAATGTTTCTAAATCAATCTAAATCATCTTAAACTCGCATCCCATGGCTATAAATAGTGATGACTAGTTTGCCAAGGCCAAAAATTTTTAAAAATTTTTGTTAACTTATTCTACCCTAATTATAGTACCTGATTTAATTGACATTTTATTTATTACTAGGGATGGGACAATCAGTTTTTCAGTTCCTCGATTCTGCCGGTTCTCTCAAGAACCGAAATAACTGGAACCAACTGTTTATAATCTGATTCTTCAGTTCCAATCCTCATTTTAATAAAAAAAAACGATTGTGACTCGGAAGTAGATGCTAACCATAAAGCGACTGCCCTATACTGCCATATTTTTCCACGACGGCATTCAATTTTCGATACATATATCGATGATGAAAGTTGTGCATTTACTACAACGTGAAATATATTTTTATGCTGCATGTGTTATCAGTTTCCTTTAGTTCATGAGGTAAAAGAGCTTTGTAGCACGTACAAAAATCAGGATGACAAATCAGTTCAACGAATGATTGTTCTGCAAAAATATCTATCAAAACAATGGAATGATGGGTTCTGAACTTCTGGCATTCAATATTCGGTTCGTGGCTGCATGGTTTTATAATGTAAAAATTCAAGCAATATCTTGAGTCAAATCCATCAGTTTGAAGTGTTACTATAACTTATTAACAGAAATAAGTTTTATTTTCTTGTGTAGTAATTTTGAATAGATGCCCTGTGGATAATCTTTAAATTTAATCGATTTATTGTGAACCCTAACAATAAAGCCATGTCGGACTTTGGAACAACTTCAGAATTGACAATACAAATGACAAATACGCTATATGTAACTACAGGCGACGCTCGATTTACACCAATCTGATTTACGTGCTTTCATTTTAATGCCATTTATAATAAATGCCACCTTGATTGTTTCCACGCCTCCTCTACCTTTGAATGTTCCATTGTGCAGTCTAACACGCATCCTATCATTCACTGAGAAAGTATACAATGTATACTATACATACTGTTACATTGTGAAGCCTCACGTTCATTTTCTTTCACTGCAAAAGTAGGCATATGTATACAGTTGGCAGTTTAGCTGTTGTTGTCTTTCATAGTGCTAATGTTTTCCATTTAGCTGTAGTTTACCTCTGTGACTTTAATTCTTAATATTCTTTATTATATCCCCTTGAGTTAAAATGAACTTCAAAAGAGTTAGCAGTGATTCTAACATGGGAAGGAAGGACGTGAAAAAAGCTAGTCTCTCTTTCCTTAGAAATTAAAATAGAGGTTCTTAAAAGGTTTGAACATGGTAAGAGAAACATTGACATTCGGAAAGAATTGGGACTTAGTGATTCTACAATAAGAACAATTCATGACTTTGTTTGGGAGTGGTACTCCCTTAATTTATATGATTAGCACCAGCTCGTATACCTTTTAACTGGTGGGGACATTTTGTTATAATTTTGTGTACACAGGTGAGTGTAATTTTGAAACCCCTAGATTACTATTTCAAATTTTTTCCCAGGACAGTCAACATATAGAAAAGCTTTACAATATCGCTTGCATGATAAATTTATAATGCGTTATTTGCATTGATAATATTCAAGGAATATTATTAAATAAAGGAATAAATTAATTACTGAATTTACATCACCATAAAGAAAGATATTACCGAGGTTTAAAATGGTTTGGTAGGAATGAACCTCACTATCCCTTATGGTAGGAGCTGCCACTGTACATGATCAAATACTGCCGGAATATAACTTTTGATTTACACCATAATCCTCAGAACGTATCTATGGTGTAAATTGAGCATTGCCTGTATTGTAAAGCTAGAATTTCCCGTGGTGTACCAAAAAGCACTCCTAACCTAAAACAAGTTAGGAAAGTGTACAGTGTATCACAAATAGGCGCGTTTTGTGCAATGGAGTATTTGAAGATATACGATATAATTTGACCAAACACAGCATAAAACAGCAAAACACCATGACCCAATTATATCTCTGTCTATTAAAAAATTTTTCACCCCCCTTAGTTGGTGCATCAATAAACATATTACGTAATTTTAATGGCTAAATACTGCAAAACGATATATCAGAAATGCCATATTATAAGTTCATTTTATGTTGCAAATTTATTATATGTTAATAGATTCTCAATATAAAATTAAATAATGTATTTCCCTCATTGCTATTGCATTCATTGGGGTGAATCCGGTATATGACCTGTGTTTTCAGGTAAATATGTCCAATATTTAACAGACATAATAGTAAATGTTGCTTACTTTTCAACTTTCCCTCATATAATTTGCTTATCCTATTGTCAGTTGATTTACTGACTAATTGTCATAGAAAATCTGAAAGTTTCTGTCAAGCAGTAACAATTGGTACTTGTGAATTTCTGACACAAAAATTTATTATTAGTATTACTCTTTGTCACTTATTAAACATAAGTGTCTGCAACGTTTTGCTATGAAAAATAATCAAAGCTAAAACTTTCTGTCGCACAATAATCATTGATACTTGTAATTATTCATTATAAGTCTGGCTTTTCATAATAAAAAATATATTTTAACTTGACACGTTTTAATAAATTTTTGTGGAAAATAATTTGGTCCATACCACTTTGCAACTAATGAATGATAAGTATTAATAATTTACTCAACATATAATCCAACCAAGCTGACCAAATTTTCCTCTCTTTATTATATTTTTTATTTGTGACATTTCCAATAAATCCTCCTTTGATTTGGTTCTGCAGTTTTTTTATTACTCACTGAGAAGCCTCTCTCAAGGTTCTTTCCTTTCGAAGGTTTATATATTTCTCACCGAATATTTTAATAATGTATTTTTCTACAATGCAGTTGCCACTTTGATACATTTGTCTTTTACTTCCCTCAATCAGGAGTCTGTGAATGGCCAGGCTCCTTTAGAATGCCATTTTTGTCTAAATCAATGGTACTGTGGCTATGAATTTTTTACTTTTCTCTGAGTTCAAAACAGTTCCTTCCATGGTTTTTCTGTTTTGTATGTAAATAGTATCTTAGAATAAGTTTTTCACTACATATTGGTGATTTAATCACTCTGATGACGCCAGACAGGGGTAATAAAAATGAATGCAATTCATGTGACAAAAAGACCGAAATGTCAATTTTCTTATGAGACAAAATGACACAGGTAACAAATTTAATGACTGATGATAAGTCACCAGAGTCAATTTTCTTGTGATGAAAATTCCAGACTTTTTTCAGTCAAGTGATTTTATTTCAAGCCAAGAAAAATCTTGTCAATTATTAAGCTTACATCTTTACAAAGGAAGTTTTTGTAAATGGCTTTTTCAGGATGAGCTTTTACAAATCATTACAATATCACTAGCTACTGCACAGAAACAGAAGCACTCCGTTTGCACTTGTTGTAATCTTGTCCATGCAATGGTTTTCTTATATTTATAATGCAGAATGGTTTCTGGAGTGGTCATCATCTTTCATTAGACACGGTCAAGAAAATGAAAGAAATGAGGTGTAGAAGAGATAGAATTGCTGGCAATATTAAATCTCACATTAGTTCTCAATATTACTTCATAAACTGTGTTCTTTTCAATGTACAAGAATTTATGGTTTATAAAACCTTCAATACATCAAGTAAACTAAGTTTTAAGATATTTCTGCTTGAGATCATAATTGGGCTTCAATTAGGGAACAACTGAGTAGGTCATGAAATGAGAAAAGAGAAAAAACGACTAATCATGCCATGAGGGAGGGCCATCCAGGCTGACTCTCAGACAGGGAAGGGGATGGAAAAATATCCTCCCAGGGTCTATAAATTGTGTGCAGCTAACAGTAATAGAGGAGACAAGATACATGTGCTAATTCCGTGGCATCCCACTGCCGGAATGGGACGTTTCAGCGCCGCCAGTTCACTGCCGCCGTTTCATCGCAGGGACGGTTCAGCGCAGGCCATTTCAGTGCAGGCCGTTTCATCATAAGTAGATAAATTATTATTCTATTTATTTATAGGTACAGTTAAATTTATACGTGCAGTTACAATTATACTTGCTATTAGAAATAAATACTTTTATTGCCTTAGATGAAATTATTTGAATAATGTTTTAATAGATATTTTCTCAAGCAAGTAAATGCGGCACCTGCAGATCCCATAAGTCTAAATCAATCGGTATTGCCTGATACATATACGACATATATGCCTCAACCAGGGATAGAAGAAAATTTTTTATTTGGCGATAGTGGAGAAGGGCAAGACAGAATTTTAATTTTTGGTAGAGAAAGCTGGCTCCAACATTTATCCACATCTAATACATGGTACGCGGATGGAACATTCACAATAGCCCAAGACTATTGTCACAAATTTATATTGTGATGGTAGAGAAGCATGGAGAGGTACATCCCATATTTTATGCTCTTTTACCAAACAAACAGCATGCAACGTATACACGTATGTTTAAAATGGTAAAAGAACAGCAACCGAATGTAAATCCACGGTCTATCCACTGCGATTTTGAACTGGCTGCCATTAGTGCCATGAAAGATTGCTTTCTGGAGGTTTGCGTCAAAGGGTGTTTCTTCCATTTAGCACAGAATATGCGGAAGCATTTATCTCAAATGGGAGTCATCCATCTCTACAACAATGATGCAGATTTTGCATTAAAAGCAAAAATGGTTATCACCTTAGCATTTGTACGGGTTGCTGACTTGGATGGCTATGCTGATGTGCTGGCCAATGAATTACCGGTAGAACTGCATCAATTATTAAATTGGTTTGAGGACAATTATATCGGTCGTCCGAATAGACATGGAAACGACAGACGCCCACCTCTGTTTCCTTCCCAAATCTGGAATGTATACAATAGAACATTAGCTGCTGAGGATCGCACCAACAACCATGCTGAAGCAGCCCATCGTCGATTACAATCAATTAAGAATGCATCATCCATCCATATGGAAATTAATAGATGGATTACGTAAGGTACAGAAAGGTCGCGATAAATATTATGAACAATTAATTGCTGGACACCGTCCACCAACTAAGCTTAAAAATATCGTGATGCTGATGAACGTATTTTAAGAATTGTATTGGACTATGGAAATAGAGGCCCTATCGAGTATTTACGTGGTCTATCACATAATTACCAAATGACACGCTAATTTCTTTACTTTTTAATTTTGATACTATTTTTTCATTAATTTTATAATGTAATTTTTTCCAAATGTTCTTTTATCTTCTTCTTTCGAAATATAATTGTAATTTTAATATTTATTATGAATTTTCATGAGTGTATTAACAAAGCTATTGATTAAATAAACCTGTTGTTTATTGTTATTTTCATTTGATGACGCCAATCATTAATTCAACATATATTATATGATAACAACGCATGTAAAATAATATGTAAATATAAGCAAAAATTTAAAGTGTAAAAAAATTTTAATTTAAAAATGAGAAAATATCTATTAATACATTATTCAAATAATTTCATCTAAAGCAATAAAAGTATTTATTTCTAATAGCACGTATAAATGTAACTGCATGTATAAATTTAACTGTACCTATAAATAAATAGAATAATAATTTATCTACTTATGATGAAACGGCCTGCGCTGAAATGGCCTGCGCTGAAACGGCCGGCGCTGAACCGTCCCTGCGATGAAACGGCGGCAGTGAACTGGCGGCGATGAAACGGCAGCGCTGAAACGTACCAGACTCTCCCACTGCACAAGGAAAAATGCTTCTTATCAGACCAGAAAGAAATAATAATGTTGGATGAGTATGTATTCAACATTTAATTCAAAAATTTTAACTAATAAGGAAGTTATGATTGCTTATATAATAAAGTTACATTTAAAATGAAAAAATCTTAAATTGTGAGGGAATGGGACAGCGAAGTATTTAAATTCCCCATATACATGTTTAAACAGCCCTCAAAAATGCAAAAGATGATGAAAAACCTTGTGTGGCCAAAAATAACGCATGTACATATTAGAATATGTATACTGAATCTGAGTGTTGAATAGTGTTGCTATGGCAAAATTCTCGTCATGAGTGATAAAAACTGCAAAATCGCCAGTATTTACGCGAAATTATATGACATACAATCAATAAACGAAATTCTACGATAAAAATTAGAATCTTCATTCCTTTCCACAGAGAATAGTACAAACCTCGCTCCAATATTACAATTCTAAGATATTTTGCTATGCAAGAGAAAATTACCCTGCACGACGGTAACCAGATTTCCCATGTAAATCAAATGGGAAGGATAGTTCCTGGAATCGAACCCAGGACTTCAATCTTCACAACAAAAACTATCTTTGGGAGCTCGGTCCATGTAGCAAGAGATTTCCACCATGTTTCATGAAAATCGGTCTATTGGTTTAAAAGTAAATAGGGGGGATGGATGGACAGACAGACACAATGACAAAACTATATGCCTATTTCCATTCTGGAAAGTAGGCTAATAATTGTATTTTTCATTGCAAACTAATGATCTGATCAATTAATAAAATATTGTGGCGACCAGCGGGAATAGGGCGGGGCGTAGGCCCATTTTAACTGGCCATGGATAGAAATTTCGAGAAGGCTCTCGAGCAGGCAGACGACGGTTAACGGCCGCGGTCAGGTATAAAAGGAGGCTAAAGTGAGGCAGGGGAGAGTGTCGACCCGGGACACCGAGAAGTGAAGGACCGGAAGAAGAGAAAGCGAGCGCGAGGAACACGAGGAAGCGACCAGTGACAGGATAGCGGAAGAAGAGGAAGGAAGCGGAGGAGATCGGAGGAAGGCTTGTTGGAGCGGTGGCAGGAGAACAGAAGAAGAGGAAGGTAGCGGAGCGAAGGAAGCTCGGAAAATAAAGAAAAAGAACGGATAATCGGTGTCGTTTCATTCCCGTCGATCCCTCCATACCCACGAGCACGTAACAATATTAATTTTTAAAATACATTTGTAAAATTCTTTTTTTTTCAGAAAAAATTTGTAACAAATCATTTCAATTAATGAATGAACTAGTATACCTATAGTGAATATGTGTGTTCGAAATATACACCAAATTCATTGTGAAAATTAGGTCACAAAATCTTTTTTCTGGTAAACTGAGGGGATGTCTTAGATTCAGGGTCATCTTGGATTCAGGTAAATACAGTAATATGAACACACTACCTATTTATGTATTATAAAAATAACAATTGTGAATATTTTCCTAAATCATTGATTTGTCATAAGAAAATTTTAATAATTAGTATGTGTTAATACACTATTGTGAAACCCTTAAGATTAAGATATGTTAGGCAGCTGTCCTGTTTGTCATACGCCCAACCAATTACTTCCTAAGCATTTTCAATTATAACAATCCATACCTTTTTTCTTTGAAGTGAAACTGAAAGAGGCTGTTGGTGATCTTGGCTCCACTTTGACCGCTGAACACAAACATGGATTCTCTTGCAACAGCCACAGGAAAATTACAACATGTTGGTGGACAGTCACCTGTCTGTGCTACCTCTTCCCATGTCCTTGAATCTCCCTAAAAATATGCAAAAATTCAAGTAACTATGCTGGAGAGAGCTATTAATAAATTTTAAAAATTGTTTATAAATAAAGGGTCAGTACTAGGAACAGGAAAGTAATGATGTGTCACAGTGGTCATACCAAAAAAATGTGAAATCTAAAATCTATAAAAGCCTACTTCTGTCCCTTTGTGGCTCCCTCTGTCATGCTATAAAAATGCAAATAAATTGATAAGAGATCAAGATATATTTTTGAAATTTGGCAGGAATACTAAATTCGCATATTTTAAGGTGATGACAAAAAAAATCTCAAAAAAAGTCCTGGGTTCGACTCCAAGGTAGGCATTTCCATTTCCCATATGATAACATGTAAAAATCGACTTTTTGACGTGCAGGCTTTTATTCTTTTTGAGATCTAAATTAGAAAGAATTAACCCGTGATCTATAGATCTAAACCATTTTAAAGAAAAAACTATAAAGTTTCTTATTCTGTTCATCTTTTCCTGCCTACAGATTTCTCATGTTAAACGTTTAATTTACATATTTTGTGGAAATCTTGGCATTTTGATGGGATGTTGCCTTGCCAACCAGCTACATTGTTAAACCTTGAAATCCTATTGTTAATTCAATCCTTATGGGTGAAAGCATGCTTTGAATGCTCTTACAATTAGTACGAGATAGAGAGTGAGGAGACAGAAATTATTTTCATAGCAACCAATATAAACAACATCCATTGCAATGTTTACGAGAAGGAATACATTTGAATGTAGAACATTAATCATTCGCATATTAAAATTAGATTGGTAAAAGAGGGAACGATATCAACCATGCCTGGAACACTACAATAAAGGAGAAATTCATATCGATGGACCACCTCCTTTGAAAAAAGATTGTTATTTGTGTTGTGGGTATTTATAATGTGATAATGATTGTATTACATTGGGAATAAAAACTTGATGCGAAGCTATTATCCAAGTCAATGGTACCCAATTACATGAAACCGGCAACAATACAAATCACTAAGACGACATCATATTTTCACGTTAAAAACTGATCTGTACATCGATTTGATTAAAAAATCAATGACAGAAAAGCAAACTTTCGTTCTTTTAGGCATTCCTTATTTCAAGTCTTGAATTCCTATGATGATTCTAAGTAATTTTAATATGCGAATGATTAATGTTCTACATTCAAATTCAAATTCCTGTAAATAATGCAACAAATGTTGTTTACATTGGTTGCTATGAAAATCATTTCCCTCTCCTTCCTTCTCTCTCTTTTCTCTCTTCTTCTCTCTCTTTCCCGACATAAGGTTGTAAGATGCTTTTCAAAAACTGTATAATTTTGTAGTTAATTTACCAGATTTTGAACACGTTACAACTACATTGCTCAGCTCCTTTACTACCACGTCAATTTTTTTTGGATAAGAGGACCAAATTTGTCAGTAGTTTCTTGAAGGCATAAAAATACTTTCCGCAGCAATTTTCCTGACAACGTAAGCACATATTGCACAGTGTAAGTATCAGATATTTTATTGAGGCTGTGTTTTTTTGACGAGTACAATTTTGGATCCTCTGTGAGTCAGCATTCTGTCAATTGTACATTGGTATTGGCATCCTGTTTGGTCAGTGTTAATGACTAAATTCAGGTCAAACCGTGGAATCAGCACTCTAACTTGTTTTCGGAACTCCTCGGCAGCTTCCAAAGTTTCCTCCACGGTTGCACCATCTCTTTCGCTTATGTACCTGGTGATCTTCCGCTGGCAAATCTTGTGTTTTCTTTTGAACTTTTCTATCCAAGGTGTGCTTGCTGTCAAGTGAAAGTATTGTGATTGAAATTGAAATGGAGCTTGCATGGCCCGCTGCTGTAACATTCTTGTGGTTACCTGCTCATTGTTAGCCGTTGCCTTATCGAAGCGGTCCATGAGTGAATTGCTTTATACATGTCATACACTGTTCCATCTCGTTTAATGTCTTCCTCCCATGTTTTCAACTGATCCTTCCTCTTCAACAGTATGCATCCTTTCTTTTGTAAATTTGCCAAACTCCACTTTGAATGACCATTTGCTCGAGTAACAACTTTCTTCTTATATTCCCGAGAAATATAACCACCATGACTAGGTTTCTCTTCCAACGGTTCATAAAGTTCATCCTCAACTTCTTGACTTTTAACTTTCACGAAATCTGGTTCAATATCAGCCTCATGTGCCAACACTAATTCTTCGTTGTCAATACACAGTTTTCTGGTAGCATTTCTTCGATACTGTCACAGATTGGATTCTTCAAAATGAAAAAGTTTACTACGAATAATTAATTAGATTTTATTAATTGCCACTAAAATTGATTCATTACAACCAGATACACTGGTAAATCATTTATTTCCATTTAAAATCATATCTACCAACAAACTGTTTATTTATTTATTTAAATGGAGACACATTTTTCGCCATTACAATACATTTACATATTTCCATAATTGTCCATAATATACGATAAGTAACCATTTCTGCCAAAATCCACAATGAAAACATTTTTATAACATAGAATATGCCAGAATATAAATATTTTTAATAAAATAAAAAGTAATAAACAAAAACAAAATAAAACAAATTTTGTCAGCATGTAGGCCGAAAACATCATACCCAGCATGAGAGTCAGGGTCACTTACCAAACTACGTAGGCATTTGCTGAAAGAAGCTTATAGTAGGCTCATATATTGCGCCACACACACTGTTCCCCGCATTATTCACAAACCCTTGAGAGGCACGCCTTCTCACTTTGCAATATTTCAAATTACGATGCAAAAACATCCTGCCACAATCTCGTTGAAATCGGTGTTCCATGACACGTATGGACTCCTTGTAAGAGTAAAACAGCTTTTTGTGGCAGATCAAGAGTGCTGATGCACTGCTAGAACAAATTTTGTTTTAAACCAGTCTATAAAAATTTCTCTGTCCATTCATGCTGACTTATTGTTATAGCAATCGATGGCTAAATTAGATAAAACTTTAACTTTTGGGAAAGCGATGTTTTTTTGCAGTCCCAATAACACACGGTTTCAAAACATGAGGCCCAGTGGCGTTAGCACAGCATAAAACAGTAAGGCGTTGTTATTGAAGTTTATGCCCCGCACCACTTGTTTCATTTTCATAAACACTCCCAGTATAAACTAGTTTCATCAGCATTATAGATTTGTTCTGAAGTGAAACCTTCATTATTGACGAAATGCTGAAATTGAGACTTAAATTCCTCAGCCACTGGCTCATCACAATTAAGTTTTTCACCTTGGATAGCAATGTGACGAATACCGTGTCTTTGCTTAAATCTTGTCAACCACCAATAAAGTGCATTAAACTCCCATTAATTTCAATTCATCGAAAAAATACTTTGCTTTCACTGCACAAACAGCACCTGAAACCGTATTCCCTCAGCCCTCTGTTGGTTGAACCAAAAAACCATTGCTTTATCCAGATATCGTAGGTCGACGTTTTCATCATTTTCTGGCTTGACATACCACTTGCGCTATAAGAAACTCCAGCAAACTCAATTAACTTATTTTTGTTTTTCACAATATCATGCATTGTTTGGTTGCCAACATTGTATTCGTCCATTAACGACTTCACCATCAACCTTTTTCAGATTTTTTAATTATGTTAAGTTTTTGTTTTAGAGAAAGAACAACTCTTTTAAGTTTCGACATGATCACGTAAGGGTTATTCAACATTCAAATTAACAAGAACAAAATTATGCCTGCACCTGCTACAATGCACAAAAATAAAGTGAATACTTGAACAAAATATCCTGATCCGTTCGGTGAGAGAAAGGTGTGTTTTCACATGCCATTTGTGTGATATTTTTATACGTGAAACACATACAATGT
This sequence comes from Tanypteryx hageni, assembly GCA_028673005.1. Taxonomy (NCBI): domain Eukaryota; kingdom Metazoa; phylum Arthropoda; class Insecta; order Odonata; family Petaluridae; genus Tanypteryx; species Tanypteryx hageni. Next base: position 14,968,993 of record CM054117.1, read on the forward strand.
GATAATATGTATCTCTAACACACAAATAGTAGCAGAAACTACGTATGTATCTCATTACTATCTATTCCACCCCTCCCTTCATTCTTCCACCCTGCATATCACCTGTGATTTCGGTTTCTGTTACACTGTCGCATCACATATTTAGCAGCCGCCTTCTCGTATTCCAAATTATTTTTATATATACGTATTTTTTGACATCCCGGTTAATCCGCATCCTGGTTAATCGAGAGTCTACTGTATATATTAACAAAATTTTCACTTTTAATTATTAATAATGTATATTTTGTTTTTGCGGCAAATTACTGCCAATTATGTGTGTATGTGTTCATTAGCGTCAGTATTGAGAACAGTAATAATCTTACCTTTGGCGTACAAGACGCAGGCTAAATTTGGGAGTCATTTTTCTGTAAAAAGTGCATCCTATATATGCCAAAATATATGGTATTTTTCATTGTAAAAATTATTCCAAGTGTTTAAAAATTATTCATGAGTATAATTTCTGGTAGTTATTCTTGAGGATGTTGTCGTCGAGAGAAGCTTGGAAGTACCACCGCAATCATATTTACTACTCTGTATGGAGAAAATCATGTGTTGGACATGTCAGATTTCATTTATATAATGAGTATGTTTTTATATTCTAAGTACGGAATACTTATTTTTAACAATGAGGATTAAGTTAAGTCTGTCAGAGATAATTCTCCCTAACCCCCAATTTCCCTGAAAAGCCATATGTGTCTCTTGGCTGCACTGCAACAATCTTCAGATGTTATACATCAATGGTAGCATTTAAAAAGACAGAAAATTATGAGGCTGAATTGTGCATCTGGTACACTACACATTTTTATAGCTATTAGAACTGTCTACATTATTTACTGGATTCCAATATTCAATAATACTTTTTAAATACACTAAGATTTGTTAAAATCACTCACCTGCAGTGAAATTGTCCACATGTCATTCAATCTTGCATTCCCATCATATCCAGCAAAAATCCACAGCTTCCCGTCATACACAGCAGCACCGTGGGCTGACCGAGGAACAGGCGTTCTTGTCAAGTAAAAAAATTAAAAATTGGTGTTGCAGAGCTTGAAATTAAGTTATATTTTAAACTTAAAAATTGTTTATCTACTGATGCTGATTTAATCCCAAGAATGAAACAACATTTTGACAATAATGCTCGACTTGCAAATGACATTTATGGGACCTTCAGAAAAGGGTCTGCAGATGCTATTAACTCAGTAATATTCTAGTACAAAAGCCCATCAATATGACAGGAATGCATGGATTAAATATTAAATTTACACTTTCCATTCTTCCTTCTTTTCTCTCTTCCATTCTCCTCCATCAATTTTAAGTTTTTATTCAATTTTTTTCTGATTTTTCGACATTTCATAAAGAGGTTGCTATGGTAACTGGCATTGTTGATCTCAAATTTTTACATTATTGGACTCAGGCTTTCAAGTGCATTTACACAGCTTACGATGTAACAAAATGATGGACAAAAATCGATTAAAAATTTGTGCGGGGAAGGCATGCGCATCTTTGCCTGCAAGTCCTCCCGTGAAGAGTCAGTTATGATTAGGTAGCTAATTTGATACAAAGTTAATGGTTTCAGGCGTCACTTGGTGGAATTTTTTCATATTGTAGAAATAGACATCTGGTAATTCCTCATAAACTTTTATTATATACGACCTAGGTTTCATTGCAACGCAACATCACCAGGTTGCATTGCAACAAAATCTAGGTCGTATATAATAAAAGTTTATGTGGAATTACCAAATAAGTCTCTTTATTTCTCCAATACAGGTATATCTCGTGATATGCTGTTTCGCATTACACTTTTTTTTGTTTTACACTCATTCCATTTTCTGACTCTACCTCTTGATCCGCTCACTTGATTCAGATATACGCTCTTACAAAACCCAGAGAACGAAGAGCCTTTTTCTGTCCATTCAAAAGGTCTCAACATTAGCAATGGAAAAACAACTTGGTTTCAATATATACAAACTACTTTTAAATTGTTTTCATATTCATTTCATGTGTATACAATATTGCACTGGAGAAGTAATGTAATCAACAAGATTCTTTTTATGGCCAAGGTATAGTTGAGCCGGCCAGAGTTGGCACTTGGCTGCACGGAAGCAGTCAAATGCCAACTCTGGGGGGAGAGAGCTTTAGCCAATGAGACAGCGTAAAGAGCAAGCCATTACCATGGCAATGGTGTGCTGTTGTCATTTTCTCTTACCCTCTCCTGTTTCACTAATCCTACATGCGTAATGAACGGTAACTCAGCAAGTTGGAGTAAGCTGATGGTCATAACAGCATTTGGCAACATCACGTTCCCATCGGTGGGTAGGCAACCAGCTCTTCAGATGCCAACTCTGGCCGGCTCAACATTGAATTTGTGCTCGAGTTTTTACCCTTATAAGTTTGAAATGTCACAAGCGAAAAAATTAAAGCGAAATATTTCTCTTAATTAATTAATTAAATTTTATATAATAAAAGGTTTTGAAAGTGGACAAGGGCATGCTGCTATAGGTCATGCTCTTTCTCTAGCTCTGTTGTTTGCAAGAACTATTTGCAGAAGTGCTGGAAAAACTAAGAAGTATGCTCAGGTGACTACTTCTTTAACATCAACTGTGCTAGGAAGTGATAATCAAAGTGAAACACTGATAGAAATGAAGCATTTGCTCAACATATGGATCGAAAAACAAAATATTACACCCGGTTCGTATGTTCGGCGGAAGATGGCAGCAGTGTAATTTGCATTTTACATTGTAGTGACGTTGCCTAAAAAATATGTAATGCCCTTCCCTAGCGCAAATAGTATGTAAAGCTATTTTAAGACACCAATCTAAGGGATTGAAAGTCTTTGTGTATGCACTGTATTTTATTTATACTTTGATGATAATTCGAGTATTGCATAAAATACGCAAGTAATATATATTGCAAGCTCTCTCTTTTCCCCTCCTACCTTTGACATGGTTTTAAATGGGATTTCTGTATTAGTTTAGCACGATTTCACGGAACAAGACCCTTTTAGGAACATATCTCTCATGCTTACCCGTGATTTTAATCCATTTAGGAACATCTCTTTTTATAGCATTGCCCTTATGTAAAAATGTGTTTAGCAATACGTTCATTCGAGATACTCTCGTTTTTTGGAATGCAACCCAAGCGTATTGCGAGGTATACCTGTATAGAGTATCAATTTTTCCTCTTACTAGGGGCCTGGCACCCCAATTGCAGCACCAGACCCCTTATATAATTAGTTACATCAGTTACAATATAATTAAATTAACGGTGTAAAGCTTTTACAGCATTGAAAAGCAGTAAAAATATATAATAGACCTCTAAAAATAGATAGCAATTATTTTTTGTCATAAAATTAACAGAAAAAGTCCAGTACAAAAACATACTTTCCAACAAACTTCCATTCAATCCATTGTCCAGTCTGGAATTTGTACTCAAATAGGTCATTTTTGTTGCTCAAATTAGAATTTGAATGGATATCTCCAGTATATCCTCCAAATACAAACATAGAATTTTCATGAACCTATAAAAGCAAATAATGATTTAATTTACACAAAATATCAGTTCCACAACTTCATTATACCTAAGCATGAAACATTATTCCTTTTCATATAGCTTATAGTTTCACAAATGATATTTTTTTAAATTTATGGAATTTTCAGCAATACTTCTACATAAAAACCAAAATTCCCACAATAGCTACTCAACTACTTAATGCATTACGAAATTGATACCAATGAGTTTTGCTGGCATACATTCAAACATTATTTTATAGATGTGGTAAAAGTGAATAAGAATCATTACTACATGTCTAAAGGCAGCTAATCATGACATGTCCTCAATAGAAACTGTAAAAACACACATATGAACCAAACAATTCCTGACTCATAAAAGCATATTAGTTTGAGTTCTGTCCATGAAGGTCAGCATGACTCTGTAGCAAAGGCAATGAAGCAAAATGATATTTCAAAAGTTTTTATTTATCCCTATAGTATGACAAACCAAACTAGTTACATATAAAGTTCTAATTATCTGAAATAACTGGGATCAAGGTCATTTTGGATAATAAAAAATTTGGATAATTCGATATTAATGAAAATCATGCACAAATTTTGTAAACTAGTTATACACATTTTGAATATATTTTTAAATATTAATGCAGTAACTAAAACATATATATATATATATATGCATAGACTGTAATGCAATGAATATCAAATTAAATTTATTTAAAAGAAGAACCAAGTTAGGTATGTACTTTAATGAAGACTTTCCTCTGATGAAGCTAAATCATTTAATATTTTCAAACAAAGCTGAACAAAGTCACACTTTTACAAAGAAAAAAAACATTTTCTCTAAATATAATTACTTACTCGCTACTGTAATAATACAGGAATATAAAATTCTTCACTTTGTGTGCCTAAAAAACGAGTCTACAGTAGATCTACTTTTCCCATAAAAATGTATTGTGCATTAGGTGAGATGCATTCCTAAGTTTTGAAGTCTACATTTATTAATAAGTAGAAATCACTGTTGAAAAAACAAATTTCAAATAATATATTATGTGAATCAACAATAATAAATTTATTGCTGCACATACAGAAAATTGCATTAAAAACCTCACATCAAAATTGTGATTAGATAACACACTAGCAGTGGGACCGCACCTGGAACTGCGATGGCAGGATCCTTTCCAAAACCCACTTTTCTTTCTCTTGGTATATCTGTACTAATTTGTTTTCCAATCAAATGGATTAAAAAACTAAAAACATGGTTTTTTGATATGCATCAAATTGAAACCTTCCTTATCCAGAGTGCACATTTTATCATTATCCCGAAATTATGCTCGAGCGAGCCCTGCTAAATATTTTGACACAAGGCCCCATAAAAGGTAGATCCAGCACAGGATAATAATATTTCAGGCTCAAATGTGGTGAAATTCTGTATGTAATATTTTTAATTAAATTTCTCTTGTTAAGGAACTGAATTGTAGCAGTTTTTGTTTTCCATGATAACACTTAGATTAGTTCAGAATGGATTTAAATCTAATGGCAGTGAAATAAATGTTTTTCTTTGGTGCACACAAGTTCAAGAGCCAATTCTGTATCACCAATATAATCATATGCAAAATTCATTTAAAAAAGTAAACTTCAACATGTAAGTCGTAACTTTCTCGCCAACGGACAACAGTTTAAATTCACGCAAACAAACCAACACTCTCCACTCGACAGCAGCCACTGAAGATGACAGCCTGGCTCTCGATATACGCATTTAGTGCTCTGTTCTTCTCACTAAATTCTTTTCTTTGTTTACGGTTGGAGTCAAATCTTTAATTCATAGTTTTACTCGCTGTAGTCTCCTCTTCTTCTTGTCCTGTGAAGCTTCAGCATCATTGCAGGTTTGTCAACCAAATGGAATGTCCATACGTTGTCATATGGCAATACAAATTGAAGCAGTACTTTAGACAACACATAAACGTTATGCACGAATTTGGTCTGCTGCTTACAATTAGTGAAGAAGACTTTCTTCTGGAGTGTTTCATAAAAAAATATAGAGCAGTTTTTATTATGTAATTGCAATCTTAAGACTTCAAAGCTAAGCCTTTCTTCATTCCATTTTACACCAGCTGACTTCCATTCAAATGATAACAATAGATAAAAATAATTATGTATACAGAAGACCTGCACAATGCATAGCAGAATTTGAAATGGGAAGAGATTTTGGATAAAATACGAGCCAAGTGTCACAGATAAAGATCTGTTTCCTTATTCTAAATGGGCCTACAACTGAGGAAACTTGTGATACCTTTCAAAGTGTACAGCTCTGGATGAATTTAGAAAGTTTTGGAGCCCATATTTTGAGTCTGCCTTTAAATATGCATCGGTCTTACTAAGTGTGTATATTTGGCTAATAAACCTCTTGGATTATTATAGCCATAGCTCCTTCCACATCGAACACACTCAAAAGGGAGGAGAAAAACCAGGTGCCAGTATTAGCCTACTCTTAACGAAGAGCACCAAGGGGGCCAACGGCATAACTTCCCTTCCGAAGGACAGAACGCTGACTTTGCATGGCCTCCTCAAACCAGAAAAACAGGAGGCCAGGTGACCTTGGAAAAAAACTTCCTTTCGCAGGATTCGTGTCCGCTGCCCCTTCAAGCAGCAGGCGAGTAGCAGCCAGCGTCCTAACCACAACACCACCAGCATCCCCTCAGTCTCTGTTTGCAGTGAGCAAACAAAGGTTCCACCAAGTTTCAAACAAGCATATCATCCCAAACTGGGGTATAACTGTGAGACATAAACACCAAATAAGCAATGCAAAAGAGAATATTTGAGCTCACCTTTTGGATAAAATAAAATTGACTAACTATGTCTCTCTAATAACCATGAAGGGTTGGGAAAACTAGATGTGCATTATGGCTACGAAGCAGCAGTCAGATTCTGCTCTTGGTGAATCAACACTGATGATGACCGCTCTTCAGCTGAAATATGCATCTGATTTTTTCAACCTCTAATGGCTATGGATAGATAGTTTGCTAATTGAATATCTGGATCAGGTCACTGAATCACGTTATTATAATAAAACCCAAGTGAAATAATGGGGTATTTCTGCTTTTTGTAATTAATTCACAATAATTATTATAATAATTTCCATTAACTAATGTTCCTTATCCGATCTAGTTAATATTGTTTCTGATAATAAAAATCCATCTCATCTGATTCTTATGAAAAAATGTGACATCCTTTCTCTTTAACTACCATGTTCTACAGAATAAAGCAAAATTATTCAAAATATTGGAAAAGCATAACAAGAAACAAGACTTTAATATGAAAAATAATGAAAAACATACAAGAGAAAGCTTTTCATAAAATAATACAAAAATTGTTGGAATACTAAAACATAAGAAGGCAACATTTTTGAAACATTAATGCATTTATTTGTCTTTTAAAAAGTAAAATACATTGAATGAGTTAGTGTTGTTGTACAATAGGATTTTGATGCATGCCAAACCTGCAGGAATCTGATCACCATATTCCTCAAAAGATACAAAATTTAGCAATATCAATAAAAAAGAAATCTCACCACTAGGAATAAATTCAAAGTATGATAACTATAACATGCCACAAAATTCATCATGAAAAGCACTTTCCACACATACACAAAATGTAAATTTAAAATGTAACTTTTAAATTAGAAAATAAAATAAAGAAAAGGATAACTTTCCACTCGTTTTTCCCCATTTGCCACTTCTGATAAGATGTTCACATGATGGGCAAATGGATTCAGAGTTTTTTCAGCATATTGTTTAATATCAACAAAGATTCAACTTGTTTGCAATTAAAACATGGTTTAAAAATTATGATGCTAAGAAACCAGCGGACATTTATTTTAAATCCAACCCTGTCAACTCCACAATATCCTAATGTGCATATTAAAATTCTTGTCATGGAATGCGAGCAGGTCCTCATGGGGGTTATGTTTCTGAAATATAATGCGGATGCCAAAACCAAAAGCATGTGGGAAAAGTGAATCTAAATAACTGGCTCATAAGGCTAAATATATAATCAACAAGAATAAATGTATATTTATTGTAAACAAACAGAAATAATCCACAAACCATTATTCAAAATAGTTAAAAACAACTAAAATTCTATCTGGAGATAATTGAAAAAACTTATTTGGCCTTTAAAAAGATAAGGAAAAATGAACACTTCAAGATTATGATGACTTCTTTCAGATTGATTGCATTTTTCCTGGGCCAGGAACCCTTTCAATGTGGCAAGCACCAAGTTATTTTTACGAACATCGGTTCTCAACTGGTGTGTCACAACACAATGGTGTGCTGCCAAAAATTTTAATAACTCTCATAAGAAATTAAGGAAATTTTGTTAAGCAGAATTTGTCTTTCTCTAGCACAATTTTTAACAATAATATTTAGGCTTAAACTCTACATTATTATACACTGCTCCTTGTTTTAATTCAGCGAATTGTAGAATGCAGCATGTCACACACGAGCATCGACTGTCATACATGTCGTGACAGAAAAAAGGATGAGAACCAGTTGTAGAATATCAAACAAGCACCACGTTTGAAAAAATAGAAATGATCATAAATAAAAATCAAACACCAAAACTATTAATCTTTAACCCTTTCTGTACTAAACTGTATTAAATAATTGGTCCTCGCTCTCCATACCATATACTAACTGGCTGAGAGAGTTATTTTTAGGTAAATGAAGTTATGTTTGTTGCATGTGATTCACAAAATAATAGCGTCAAAACTGGAGATATTCGCATTTAAACTTTGTAATTTGCATGGAAATATTCTTGGTCGCTTTTGGACAACTCAGCAGTGAGAGAGTTAATGCATTTAGAAAGAAGGCAAGCAAACAAATTAAATTACTGGTGCTAGAAAAGGTGATTTTCAGCATTGTAGAAGAGTATGGTCAGATTGACCAAGAGCACGAGTGCTTGTAAGCACGAGGTAAGGAACATGTTTGGAATTAATGCCATCTTATTTATAACCCATTCTAAAATGTTTATGATAACTTATCCTAATAACTTTTCTTCTGGATTCAGCAGTTATTTTTCAAGCTTTCCAATCATTTAAATTATCTATATGGCATTACTAGTCAATTACAAGCAAGAGCATCATGTGTTTTGACAGTAGGAGAATGGCTGTGTTGTAAAAGTGGTTGCAAAATTAGAACTACCGTATTTCCTTGATTCTAAGATGTCCTCGATTGTAATTAGTAATAGCTTTTCGAAAAAAATTAATACTATAGACACCATCAAATGTAAGATGCACCCAGATTTCTGAGACATAAAAAAGTGAAGAGATCGAGGAAATACAGTAGTTCAAAATTTAGAGGGGGAAAAAATATTCCCATATTACAGGTAATTGGTTTTATTTAGTTATACACTATGGAATTACTGAACAATTTCAATAAAATTTACCGTAAAAATTTGAAAAACTTTCATTAACAAGGGTTTGGCACAGCTGCTTAACTTATGTGTTTTGCTAGTTGCTTATATACTACAAAATTTTAGCGAAGCAAGAAACTGCCTCCAGTTGTTTCATAGGGTAACATCTGTAATCCAGCATTTTAAAAAAGGTGTTAAAAACAGCCAAAAATGTCTGTAGCAACCTTCTACTCTAAATAAAATTTCTAAATTTAATCTCCGACACTTCAAACAGCCAACCAATCAAATCAACCTCATTTCTCTCAATATTATGTTAGAGCATTCTTCTGCCCAACATGTGTCAATTTAGAAAAGGAAAAAGATTATGATAATTTAATAAGTGCAATGAAAGCTAAATCTACCTTATGTCATATGGCATTTTATGTTTTCTCATTTAACTTTATGTTATCTCCTACATAAATAATTTTAAAGCGAACTTATTCACTTTTTGTATATATCCGAAATATGAGATATTCCGAAAAGTGGCAAATTACCTTTCTCAAGGATGCCGGATGAGAGGTTTTACAGTACTTTAGCAGTCTATGCAGATAAAATTCATGTATTAGTTAGATGCAGTAGATCAGTTTTTCTCAAACTGTGGGCCGCGACCCACCAGGATGCCGCAACAAAATTTTAGGTGAAGGTGAAATGTCAAAAAATAAAGTGTTCACGCAAAATAATATTTTATTAAGGAATTTTGGGAAAAATGATGCGGTAAAAATTATGATTGATTACAAAAAATGACGAAATTTGCAAGTTTCTTATTTTTACTATTTTCAATTCAAAGGGGGCCGCGACACCAGAAAGTTTGAGAACCACTGCACTAGATTATACTAGTAGTATGAATTAGTTTAATATCTGAGCTTACAAACTCCTGCAACTGGTAATTTGAAACTTAAACAAATACTGACCACAGCAGAATGATGGTATCTTGGTGCTGGAGGAGTTCCAGTAGCAAAAGCCCTTCCCCATGATTTCTCCTTAATATCAAATCGAAGAAGATCATTAAGCATGGTTTTACCATTATCTCCTCCAAAAACATATATTGCGTCTTTATACGCAACTATTGTATGTTTGCTACGCCTGTTAAACGAAATACCGTATGATTCACTATGGATGCCAAATTACAACCCTCGGAAAAAATCCTTAGAAATATTATAAATGGATGAGTAACAGTTTAAGTGATTAACATATTATCTAATTTTCATTTTAAAATTTCGTAAATTAAACACATCCTCTTAAAACTATCTAATTTCCCAAAAATAATTCACAAAGAGCAAACCTGAAACCAACAAATTCATCGCATTCTGGCATTCTTTTCCATTTATGTACAGTTTCAAAGGGTCCGAAATCTAATGTAAGGCACTCAGCATTTTCAGGCCAATTGTGGTCGAAGTCCATATTAACGGGTCTAGCAACTGCCATTTCATTACCTAGCATCCTTTCCTGCCCAACATAAAATACCAACTCAAGGAAGATATATATATATATATCTATATAATCAAACCATTATTAATGTCAAGTGTATTATTTAACGGACTGAAAAATATTCGTTTCAATTAATACAATTAAACTTGCGACTGTTTATTGCTAAATAAAACAGATTCCATTGACTGCCATGACTGCTTGAGACTGCTCTCACAGTATTCGGTAATGACGTCACGAACGTCATGCTGAGATTTTAGTTATTCACATGTTTTTGATGATTGTTGATATGATTGGATACGAAGCATGCGGACATGCAGCGATGTAGCCGTAAGTCAAGTTTATGTTAGAGCTAATATGTTTAGTTAATAGTGTACTCATATTTTTCCTAAAGCAAGAGAAAAGTGTATAAACAATCGCAGCTCATTGCTATTATAAATAATAGCCATGGATGAAAGTGAATCACAAGGCAATAATCCTTCGGGGATCGTTGATGAACCGATGTTAGAAACTTTAGAAAATGTTGAACAATCAATGGAAACCACTACTGCAACTGAGTCTGAACATAAATCGGAGGCAGTGGATTCCAAGCCATCTCCAAGTAATATACTTATCCGATTAATTGTCTGATTGCATACTACAGTTGTCCTGTTTTATTATTATTTTTCAATATATTGTGGAGAGTTTATAATCCTGTTTTACTGGTTATAGGTATACAAAGCCCGCAACGTGCATCCAATATTAAACGCTTAGTTTCACCGGAAGACATACAGCAAATTAAGTCAGTATATTGCAGTGGATTGCCGGCAGAGCTAAGCAGTAAAGAACAGATAAAAGAATATTTTTCAGAATTTGGTGAGGTTATCAGGGTGTACATGAGTTTGAAGAAAATGGCCTGCACTGTCCATTACAAAGACCACGTAAGGAAGACTTGAATTTACCAATATTATCCTGATCCATTACCGACTACTAGTCGTTTACATTTTCTTACTACATAAATATTAAATCCGTTAAGAATGATTTTATTTGTGTTAAATATTTTATATTTTCCGTCCCATGTTTTTGTCTACGCGGTAATTTCTAAAAATACGTGTAGTTCCTTCTGATAATAATCGTATAAAGTTTTTATGCAGCATTTTCCATTTTCTTGTGTGTAATTTATTTAGAAATCTGCTGCTAATGCAAAAAAATATGGTGGTGTTTTCGGAAATAAGCGGTTCACTATATTTTGGAGCCAATCCTCTCATTCCAAAACTACTAAATCGCCGCCTTCTACTAAAAAGGATGAGAAAAAGGCAGATCAGGCAGAAAAGGAAAGAAAGGCTAAGGATGCAACAGTTGAAGCTGGTTCAAAGTTGTCTCTCAGGGCTCTAGCAAGGTTAGTAATACATATATGAAACTAGAAGTTGAAAATTTTAGCATTTTTTATGGAATTATTTGAATTGTTCATAATTGCAATGTTATTTTCAAGGTGCGATTGGAACAAATTATGCTCAATATTACTGCATCTTGAAATGTGTATATATTGCATTTATTTTACCGTAAGCTTATCTTGATTTATTATTTTATTACTTTAAAATATTAATTAACAATAATCCAGAAATTACAAATACCACTTGTGCCCTTGTAGCTGGTGTTTGTAAAGACAAAAAAATTTAATAGGGTTTAAACCACGAAAGATGATTTCAAAATTAAAGTCAGTCATGAAGATCAATCAAAAATTTTGTTGTAAATGTTTCAATCAAAAACCATGATTTTAAGATATAAAGCTTTCATGATTGAAATGATACAACTAAAAAAGGTATTACATATTGTGTTAATGGTCGCTACTTCCTTTAAAATTTTAACTCGTGTCTATATTTTTATTTTAGTGAGACAAGTGATGCCTTTTTATTGATCACTTATAGAAAAATATAAAGGTTTAGTATTTAAATGCCTATGGAAATTTCATCTTTTTCGGAATATTTTTAAAAGTTCTTCACTTGAAATAAATCCCTCTTGCTTGTTGCAAAATTTCAGTGACATTGTGATCAACTCATTTTAATGATTATTTAACATTAAGTAAAGGCTCATTTGGCCACATCGTCTTAGCTACATGATCACTTTTGTTAAATGTACTACTGATTTTTCTTTCTCTCTAAAGTTACCTAAAAGGATGTTAGAATCAAGTAATTGGCAATCTTGCCATAATTGATAGCAACTTTAATGTGTCATGAATTATAAGTTATCAGAGTTGTTGACTTTATTTTAGGAGAAAAGTGTCTGAGTCATCATCTTCCCCTAGTAAAGTTACAGAGGACAAGCCTTTGAAGGCTTCAAGATCCAGGGGAGGTAAAGGAAAGGGAAAAACTGATCATGCTTTAAGTGTAGCGGATGTAGATTTGGTATTTAGTAAAAATGCTACAGTTAAAGATCTTCAGGAAGTTTTGAAAAAGCCAGCAAAGTCACCTGAAGAAAAGTACCGTGTTCTAGAAGCAAGGGATAAATTAATGAGAATGGGTGAGTTTATTTTGTTAGATTCGACTCATATTTTCATTACTTTTTAGCACTAGTATAAATCACATCTTGAATTTTTTAAATTCAAGTAAGATTCTGTTCAACAACATTATAAAAATGTCAGCTTTTCAGAAATATTGGTGTGATTTCCTTGATGATACAGGGTAACCTTGATAGAATGAGTACGGCCTATGGCAAGAACTTCGTTATAGCTAGCAAAAACACCATCACTGCCAATTTATTAAAATTACATATACAATTTGAAATTAGGTCAAAGTAGGGAATTGTCTTGGAGTAACAAGATTTCGGGGCAGCAATAAAAATGGGATTTCAGGACGGGAATAAAAAAAAGTTAATATTACATACACTTTGGATGAATTAAACTATTACTAGTGGTACCCGCAAAAACTTTTGTGAAGTCAGACAAATCTGCATGATTAAAAGTAATAATAGCCCATTTCTCCTTATAAAATTAGACACTTGACATTTTGAATTTCATGTTTGTTTTTTTAATTTATATGTGCAATTTTAATTGCTTCTCCCTTACGAAAAAGGTCACATTCCAATATTTAAATAAAGAAAGAAGATTTTTTCTTTTGGTCGATTGTTAAGAATGCTCACAGCCTACATGCAGTTTACTGAATAATAATAATCTTTGATTATTAATGATGCAATCTATTAAGTTTGACATAGCTATAACTATAATTTCGATGCTTCATAAAAAGCAAGAAGCAAATAATGCTATTCTTTTGTCTATTTGAAGGCTTAATAGTTGCAAATTCAATTGGAGGCAACAATGCAAATCGCCTTGGCAACACCTGGAAAGAGTATGAAAAGGCAATTAAATTCCAAAACACGTGTTTCAGAGAAATTCTTCCATGTAACATCTAAACATCGCAAGAATAAGATATTTTATAGTTTTAGCCATTGAATAAAGCAAAAATGGAGAAATTCGGTCCATATATACGTATTTTTATGAATGAAGGAAATAAACCTTGCACCTTGAAACTCCTGTATAATCATATGTGAAAATATAATCGTCTCCCGGAGTCGAATCTGGGACACTTCCGTAAACAAAAATGGTTTTCCCAGGATCTCCTAGTTGGCACAAACAAAATGCCATTTACAACATTTCTCTATGACAAACTGTTCAAGTGATAAAAGGGGGGATGGATGGACAGACAATGAGTAGTATATATAAAGATGATCCTCAGAAAGATGGATGGACTGACAAACCATATACATAGGCGATTCTTTTGGGAAAAAAGTGCCAAAAGGGGGCGGAAAAATGATTTGGCATAGGGGCGGGAAATTCCCAAATCTGACACTGCATATATGGAATTTAATTTTCGAGTACTCATTAAAATGAGTATTATTATGAATTTTATAAATTCTCACTATATCAAGGTTTCACTTGATTCGTTCTGAATTTTTACTTTTTAAATATAAAATGATATTCTCGGTTTTATCTTTTAATTTGTACGTGAATTCAGAGGTATGCCTCTACAGTGTGTTGATAGTTGCCTTGAAATGTATTTAGGTAGAAATATCAAAATGTGCATTTACTTTTTTCAGAGAGAGTGAAGCAGCTGAAACTGGGTGTTGCAGGGAGGTTGCATGGTACATGTCCTGATATGTGCCCAGAGAAGGAAAGATATTTAAGAGAAAGTCAGCATCAAGTTCATCCATATGAACTTAAACAGGCAAAGGTTGTACATTTATTTATACATTTTTAAAAATTTTGAAATATCAAGGAGGTTCTCTTAGATATTAGGCCTTGATTTGTATGAAACTTAGAAGATGATTGGAGGAGTAAAAAAATTACACATTTATCTAATTTACTAATAGCAGGAATTACAGCATTAAACCATTGTCCATAGATTAAATACCAAATTGCTTTCAAACGAATAACTTCCAATCTATGATAGATGTGAGAAATCATTCAACATAAAAGAAAGTTGTTAGACATAAAAAGTGCTATGAAAGAGTGTGATAAAAAAATTTCATCTCTGAGTTTGGTTTGGAGCCATTATTTTGAAAGTTTTCAATTTTTTTACTATGGCAAAAATAAGGGAAAATCGGTCTGAATGCAAAGATACCAATTACTTCTTTAGAAACATCTTGCAAAGAGAGGTTATTGATACTTGATGCATAGCAACTTATGAATGCGTTAAGTCCAGTCTGCTATTCTTCAAACGTAGAAACTGCAGGAATTTATGATATGGGAATATGAGCCTCTCAAATTTTAATTTTCTGCTAGTTATTTATTTTACAAAAAATTCTACATAGGAATATTGGAAAACTTGAAAATTTTCTAAACGAATTGGAAAGATAACTACATAAAAAATAAATTGAAATAAATTTGGCTTTGGTTTATATGTATCATTAGCATTTTATAGGTAGTGTTACTTTGGTCATATTATATTTTTTGTATGTATTACATAAGGATTTAGAACAGATTTCCTGAAAATTCTGGTGAAGTGATCATTCCAAATGTTTTTAGTGCTTGATCAGGTACATAACTTAGAGGATGTAGGCCCACGCGCTGCGAGGGGCTCCGAAAAAAATGCACAGAAGTCTTTCATCAAATTGAATGTACAAGTAATTAAAGACTTCACAAAAATTTATAAGAAATTTATTTAGCCAGGCCTTTGTGATGAACTTCTCTTGCTATCAGCAAACAGTTTTGAAAGTTGACATTGAAAACTGTATGGAAACCAAGGAACTATTGGACATAATAATGATTAAATACAGACTGGGATCAATCTATAGAAATGTATGTGCAACTTTGATGAGATATTTGACATTGCCAGTAACTGTGTCATCAAATGAAAGATCTTTTTCAAAGTTCAAGTTAATTAAAAGCTACCTATGCACTCATGTGGCCAGAAGTTGATTAAAATATTTAACACTTCTTTCAGTGGAAAGCTCATAATCATGCAAATGAACGTTGTTAGAAAAATTTTGGGATTTGAAATGTTGAAAAAAATCGAAAATTAAAATCATATAAGAATAATTTTACAATGATTTTTTTATATAGGTGGAAACCCAAATATTTTTATTTCAATCGGGACCCCAAAATCAAAAGTTACGCCCCTGATCTTGATTAACCTAGTCTACTTTGCAGTTCTAAAAACTTGCTTAAACTGTCATATTTTACATATCAGCAGTATGTCTTACTATATTGTAAGATCTGCATAGAATTTACTCTCATTCATGGGCGTCCACTGGGGGAGGGAGGAGCCAAGAGGGCAGTTACCTCCCTCTGGACCAGGCCTGTGTCAAGGGAAAACAGCCATTGATGTCTGTTTAGGTCAGAGGATTAATGCGGTAGGGACCTCCTGCAATAAGCTTGAAACAAACAACTAAAATATTAAGCCCACCAAATCCGATTGTGGGAGCTTGCCTATCTCCCTGTCCCCTCTGGAAATGTTCCAGCAGATACCCTGCTCTTGTTTACTTCTAGTGTTAATTTTATTGTGATATGGAAATGCAGACAAACTTTTTTCAGATCTAAGAGCCATG
Source organism: Tanypteryx hageni (assembly GCA_028673005.1). NCBI lineage: Eukaryota > Metazoa > Arthropoda > Insecta > Odonata > Petaluridae > Tanypteryx > Tanypteryx hageni. The sequence continues at coordinate 14,985,435 of CM054117.1, forward strand.
ACCAAGACCAAAGAGTTTGAGATTATTAGCTTGTCATTGCATTATAATGCAAGTTGCACAGTTGTTTGAAACATTAAACCTAATCAAACAATGGGTCTCAAATGAACATAAAAAGAATTTTCAATAAAATAAGACAAAATAATAGGTAACACAAAATTATGAAGAGCCATGACATATGACTTAATGGGAAAGTTGTCTTTCTTAAGTATTGCTGGCTGTATAGCTTTTTTGACTTATTATAATGGAGTGAAATTTAACTTGAAAGCAATTTAATTTTGTAATATTATTGAACAAATGACTGGTCGAGGATGGCTAGATCACTTTTACTATATTTGGGAGCATGAACAAGGGCGGGTGAGTCGTGATTACTGTGCAGAGAGAGAGAGAAATACACATTACATTGCTGCCATACCACCAGCCTGCATAAGCTTTTGCTCGGAAAACAACGCATGATGCACGAAGTCCTATGCTGCTATGCCAAAAGCACTCACTGTTCGCTCGACAGCTGGCAAAATTGTAACCAGCTGAATGTGTTGGAATCGTCTGCATGCTCCGACTCATTTTTGAAGTACTGATACACTTTATATACGATTTCTCTTGCTTGTGTGTGCAAAACCTTGCATTTACTTCCTTCGCCCTCCACAATATGATACTATTTAAATCTCAATTGTCAAGCATGCAAATAAACACGAAAATCACACCGCAAATGTACGAACTGCACACCAAAGCCGCTGTAACTGACTGACACTGATTGGCCAAGTGAAGGAGTGGGAGAAATCACGTGACATTCCTTGCCTTCTGTGCATCCAGTTGCCACCCACCTTTGTTCGTGCTCCCTACTATAATGCATATTATTGATGAGTTTGGTCAAATCTGGAAAGTTTTAATTTTGGAATAATCATTTCAGGAATATTCAATGAATCATACTGCTGCAATCAAGCAATATTCTCGCAGTTCAGCTGATCAGGAAGAACCCTTGCCTCATGAACTTCGACCTTCTAAAGTCTTAATGATGGCAATGAACTATATGGTTTGCAATATAATGGATCTCAGTGAGAGAAAGGAAGAGAATCTCCGTGACTGGTATTTCTATGTCTGGGACAGAACAAGAGCCATTCGAAAAGTTGGTTTGGAATATCGGAAAGATAGTTTTTATGATTCCATTCATTATTATTTATGCTAGCTTTCTTATATCTTATATTTCTTCTTATGTTGATTTGCAGGATATAACACAGCAGCAGCTCTGTGATATGGATTCTGTGCTCCTTGTGGAACAATGTGCTAGATTTCACATTCATTGTGCTGAACGCTTGGTCTCAGAAGATATTACAGTATTTGATGAAAAAATTAACAATGAAAATCTCACAAAATGCTTACAGACATTAAAACATTTGTATCACGATTTGGCCATGAAAGGAGAATTCTGTCCCAATGAAGCTGAATTTAGAGGATATATTATCCTAATGAATTTGGGCGATGGAAATTTTATGTGGTGGGTAAAGGTGGTGAATTTATCAGATTTTTCTTCATTTATGCTGTGCCAGTTTTATCCTTCTCCATAAAGGCTCATTTATACACACATGCAGGGCCAGCGAAGTACTTTCAGGGGCCCGGATGCAAGCAAGTTTTTGGGGCCCCCATGTCAAAAAAACCTGCCATTTTGTACACATCAATGTTACAGCTTAGAGAGAACATGTACTTATAATTATAAAGTAACTATAATGATAATTAATAAAAAAGCAAAAATTTGTTTAAAGATGTAAATATATTATTTATATTCAACATTTGGGGGCCCCTAAAAATCGGGGGCCTGGATGCCTTGCATCCACTGCACCCCCCTCTTGGCTGGCCCTGCACACATGCATGGACACAGGCACGTATGTGCACACACATGATTGGACAAGATTTTGTATTTTTCTATTTTTTGCTAGTTTTTTGATTAGAAGAACAAAAATACAATATATATATATATATACAATAGAGCCTTTATAATACATGTGTGGATTAACCAGTTGTTTGGGAGTGAGTTTGAATTTTCCTGCTTATATGATAAATGAATAAGATGCAGACTTCACTGATGAATTAAATAATCACCAATTTACCAATCAAACAAAAGCCATTTCCTCAAAAGAGAGAAAGTTGACACTTCTTTGTTTAAAAACTTAACATAAACCAAAATTACCTACTATTGTTATTATAAATGAAGTTTGTCCTTTTATTTTAGAGAGATTCTTATAAACCAAGAACCATCTTAGATTCACAGCAATATTAAGTTACTATTATGGTTGAGTAAATCCTATATTAGCATTTATACCTTACTGTCCCTTCTTTTGCAGATGCAGGTATGACTATTATTCAGAAAGAATGGTCACAGCCAAAAACATTTTAATTTTCTGTTAATTTATTCCACCCTAATTACAGTTTTTCGTTCAACTGACAGCTTTTTATTTATGGCATTCAAATTGTTTTTACACAAATAAATTTGTACCATATTTAACAGACATCCCAAATTTTGTCTTTAAAAATGCTGATTATCTGTGTCCTTCAATTATCCATGCTTACCCAAGTTCCAATTAACACATAATCAGGGTTTTACTGTTTTTATTTCATTCATTTACCAGAAATTCATGCCTATTTTGTCACAAATATCATGGAACAGCTGCTTGAATTCTTGATCATTGTACAGTGCTAATTTTTTAAAGTTGTTCGCATATTAACACAGTGGCATAACTAGGTTCTCCTTCGCCCGAGGACAAGTCACAGAGATGTGCCCCCCCTCCCTTTGCTCCCTCTACAATTTTCCAGACAAATGTAATGTGGGGAATGTGATGGAAACCTAAGAATACTGTACTAGCATTATAATTCAGCATATATTATTATTGTTTGTAAACAAATGTTAATTTTTGGTCCATTAGTTTGTGCCCCGTCAGCCCTGCACCCAGGGGCAACTGCCCCCCTATGCTTCCACCTCACTATGCCACTGCATTAACACTTTCTTGCCACTTCTTATTGACATTGTTCCGCATACCATACAAACCCCGATTTAACAGTCTTGCATTTAATGTTTTCCCACATTTAGTGTTTATTTTTTGCATTTCCATCAAACACCCCATTTAAGCAGTGTATTTTTTCTTCGAATTAGTATTCCTTGATTTACAAGGGTAGACTATGTACCTTGGGTCGTCGATTTTGACGAAACTTTTTTGGGTGGTAGAATACTTTTGATTGAATGGGCCTTAGTTTCGTCAGAATCTTTTTTTTCTTTTCGCATGATTAACTGTGGCTGGATAAAATGCAATAATAGGCCGACAATGTCGAGCATGTGGCTTGGTTGGGTAGTTACTGTTCTGGCTTCTGAATATTTTGTCCCGGGTTCAAATCCCACCTCATTCCTAGTTATTTTTTGTTTTATTCCACTCTATTATTTTTAATTTATTATTATTTATTTATGTTATTATTTATTTACTTCATTAAAATTGATGCAGAAGAGCATACTGGTAGCTATTTCGATGTGAATTGTAAATCTTGCTAGGAAACATCCCAAATGTTCACTAGCATTCCTACAGGAACGAGGATCGCAGCTGTTGAAATGCAAAGAACAAGTATCACAGTAGAGTAAAGATATAGCGAAAGGAGGAATGCGCTTGGAGAAGCATAACATGATTAAAAACTGTACATATGACAGATTTTGCAAAGCAAGGAAAAGGAAGGACCAAGTTACATCCATAACACTCCAACAGTGGGCGTTAACTGCAGTCTATCAACATACATCGCCGGAGTTCACCTTCACTGCATCTCAAGCATGGCTAATAAAATTCAAGAAAGAATTCCGAATTCGACAGTGAAAAGTTACACACTATGTTTCTCAAATAGATGAAATGTCTTTGGAAGAAACTTTAAAAGCTGCCGAGGTTTTTTGAAAACAAAAATTGCGCATCATACCCAACTATGATCTAGACCACGTCATTAATACCAACCAAACTGGATGTGAGTACAGAGTTGACGTGAAGCGAACCTTGACTCATCAAGGCGAAAAAGGCTGTCCAGAGATATATCAGAGACAGGAACAAAATCATCCATTCATACACGGCACAGTATGCGATCACTGCCTCAGGAAATTTGCTACCCAAAGTGTTTTTTTGTATGCAAGAACCTGGAGGTGCGTTTGGGCTTCAAGTGAGCAGAACCGTGAGGCAGTTGGAGGAGTTCGTAAACGTTGTAGTTAAGTGCTCCAAATCTGGTAAAATGATGACAGAATTGGTTCAAATTAAAAAAAACACTTGTGAAGCCTTATGTCTCTGACAAGTGTTTTTGCTGCTACTGGATTCCTGGGGTGGACAAACCAATACAGCGATATATGACAACTTTTCACGGATGAAGACGGCATGCACACATTTCAGCACAAATGATTCCGTCAAACTGCATGCCACTTTGCCAGCCCTAGGACTTTTATTTTTAATGCCAAGTGAGACTATTCATCGGGAAACTACAATTAATCGTCAAGTGAAACTATTCATCGGGAGACTACAAAACTGCACGTACCTATTGCAAGTGAAATGTGAAATTAGTTCCAGGGAGGATGAAATTCTCATTCGTGCACTCACCTCGTTTCAAAGACATGTTACAGTATGCGTGGTATGCATCAAAACTTGCAGAAACCAGGAGTTTTTTCCAAAACGTTCGCCAGGTCTGCTTTCCAGATGAACTACAGCAAAGAAAATGCATCTGCAAACAGTAGTTTTATTAGATGTTCTTGGTGCAGTGTTTTCATATGCTTTTCTTGTTTTTACGACAGTTATCATCCAAAAATGTGTACAACTATTTTCCCTTCAAGTGACAAATAGCACAAATCTAACAGTTATGTAACATGCTATTCTTTCGGGCATCAATTCACATCAGAATAACTACCAAGATGCTCTTTTGCATCGATTTTAATGAAGTAAATAAATAATAATATAATACATAAATAATATAATTAAGTTAATAAATAAATAATAATACAATAAACTAAAAATAATAAAGTGGAGATTAAAACGAAAAAGAAAACTATGATGTGGGATTTGAACTCGGGACAAAATATTCCGAGGCCAGAACGGTAACTACCCAGCCAAGCCACATGCTGGACTTTGTCGGCCTATTATTGCATTTTATCCAGCCACAGTTAATCCTGCAAAAAGAAAAAAGATTCTGGTGAAACTAAGATCCATTCAATCAAAAGCCGATATACGAGTCTTCTTATTTGAAGTATTCTACCACCTAAAAAAGTTTTGTCAAAATCGATGACCCATGGTATGTAGTCTCCCCTTGTTAGTGTTTTACCCAAGTTCTGTGTAATAAATTTTTGACCATTTCATTAAAAATCTACTTCAATTTAATGCAACTTGACAGTTATTACCTCAATCCTTAGGCTATGCCCACATGAGTATTTTTGTAACATCAGAATTTTGACAGGAAAAAAACAGGCAACATATCCAATGCAAACAGTGCTAGGTGACCACACACATTTTCTGCCCAAGCAAACAAGTGCTGCATCTCTGGATCACACTGCTGCATTTTTAATCCGAATTTTAGAGGTACAGTGGAACCTCGGTTTACGAACTTAATTCGTTCCGTAAAACTGTTCATAAACCGAGTTGTTCGTAAACCGAAACAATTATTCCCATAAGAATCAATGTAAAATGGATTAATCCGTTCAAGACCCCAGGAAAATGGCCCTTTATTATCTTTATTTTCTACTTCATGCTTCAAATCCTATACAAAACAATGAAAATTCATAGTTTTAACTGAAAAGGAATTGGAAGTAATAAAACAAAAAGAATAAACGTAAAAACAAACTTTATTTCAACTTATCTTACAAAATAGTAAAGTGTTATTGTTTGGAAGGGGAGTCCCCTTCCATGAAAACATCGGGTGCTTGAAGTTCATCAGGTTTCTGTCTCACTAAAAACATATCCAATGAGATTTGTTTCTTCTTGCTTTTTATAATGTTGCGGAAATGAGACATGACATTATCATTGAACAGATTTATAACGCGATTTGATAAAGTTTTATCGGGGTGATATCTTTCCACAAAACTTTGCACCTCACTCCATTTCGCACACATTTCGTGGATCGAGGACCTAGGAACATCTTCCATTCGTTCATCAGTCTCTGAAAATAATATTTCCTCTGTCACAGTCTTTTGCTGCTCATTAAGAAGCTGTTCTAGTTCTTCCATAGTGAGTTCATTGCTGTGGTCCTCCACTAGCTCCTCCACATCAACATTATCAGCCTCTAATCCAATCCTATTGCCTATAGATACAATTTCATCGACAATATCAACAGACTCAGTCTCATAGCCCTCAATGCCAGATATACAGTCTGGCCACAATTTCCTCCAGGCTGATTTCATAGTTCAGTGAGTCACTAGCCCCCAGGCTTTGTCAATGAAACTTAAACAATGGAGGATATTCAAATGTTTTTTCCCAGAATTCTCTGAGTGTTAATTCTGTGTCAGAGGTTAATTCGAAACACCTTTGAAATAATTCCTTGATGCACAGTTTCTTAAAGTTTGAAATGATCTGCTGGTCCATAGGCTGGATTAGAGGAGTCGTGTTAGGGGGCAGGAACTTCACTGTGATAAAACCAAACTCCTCAACCAACTCGTCGTGCAAGCCTGGAGGATGAGCAGGAGCATTGTCCATCACAAGAAGGCATTTTAGTGGATATTCGTTTTCTTGGAGGTATTTTCTCGCGCTTGGGGCAAAGGCTTCATGGATCCACTCAATGAACAGTTGCCTGGTTACACAAGCCTTACTATTAGCCCTCCACATAACAGACAGTTTACTTTTCATTACATTATTTTTCTTAAACACCCTCGGATTCTCAGAGTGGTAGACAAGCAATGGCTTGACCTTGAAGTCCCCACTTGCATTTCCACATAGTAAAAGAGTCAGTCGGTCCTTCATTAGCTTATGTCCAGGCAAAGTCTTTTCTTCCTGAGTGATGTAGGTCCTATTTGGTAATTTTTTCCAAAATAGGCCAGTTTCATCACAGTTGAATACTTGCTGGAGAAAAAAACTCTCAGCTTTTACATAGTCATTAAATTCTTGTACATATTTCTTAGCAGCTTCTTGGTTTGAGCTTGCAGCCTCTCCATGCCTAATTACATTATGTATTCCAGTTCTCTTCTTAAACTTCTCAAACCATCCTCGGCTAGCTTTGAACGGTTCAGTATAAGTACTCGTATAAGTAATCGTTTCGCTTTTGCACAAATTAGGGCTTCAGAAACACTATCACCAGCTAACTGTTTCTCATTTATCCAAATCAACAGCAATTTTTCCACTTCGTCAATCAATTGTGGTCTTTGTTTACTAATAACTTTTACTCCTTTCGCGACATCAGCTTTCTTGATCGTCTCTCTTTTTTTAGAATAGTACAAATCGATGATTTCGCCGTACCGAATTGCGTAGCAAGATCCGAGACACGAACATCATTTTCATATTTAGATATAATTTCTTTTTTCACCTCTAACGTTTTTTTATTTCTTTTCAATATACTTTTATCATTCTTTGGCTTCATGGTGGTCTAAAAAGATAATTTAATTAAGTGTAAATTAAACTTTGAAACAATAGCAACACGTATACAAAAACAATATAAGACTCACTCGAGCAGCAGTCTAATAAATACAACGCACTCGAACAGCAGTCTATCCTGAGTGAACGCTACCGCGAAACTTAAACCCTCTCCTTTCTCAGACTCAACGGCGCCAGCGCCAGTGCGTCTGTCCGGGGTTTTGCGCATCGGCGCGCCAAGATCTCAGTCCGTGGAGCACGTGACTGCCTGTTCGTAAGCCGAAATTCTGTTCGCAAACCGAAGCATTTTTTCGTCGGGATTTTTGTTCGTAAACCGAATTGTTCGTAAACAGAGTCGTTCGTAAACCGAGGTTCCACTGTAGCTGAGTGACTATACAAGGCAATTCTCCTCACGTGGGTGTTGTTTTGTTTTCAGGAACAGGGAATGTTCGGAAAAGTCATTTTGAATTAGATAGCTCTTATTAATCAGTGAATTTTCCACTGATTAGGTTTTCCATGTACAGGTATACCTTGCATTATGCTCTGGAAGCGTTCCTAAAACTCGGAGCTCATTGCGAATCAGCATGCTGCGAAATTCCTGAAAATGAGTCAGAAACGGCAGTATTCCAGCATTGCATGTAGAGTAAATCCTCAATTATCTGTGGCAATTGGAACTGGTGCAGACACGGATACCTAAAAAACACGGATAATCTGCGAATTAGTTTTCAAAGGAAAATTTGGTAAAATACTTAAACACTGTGCGAATTTATTACAATTTATTAAAGATGAATAACAGATCGCATGCTGCATTCACCCAACTGAAAACGATATCTATGGAGAAATTTTATTACTTTATTTAAGATTAATGTTTAGGTAAACACACTCTCGAGTCATATGATTACAAAATATCTGGAAAATTTGTGCATATGGGAGAAACCATTTCACTTGCAGCAAACAGAAAACTGACAAAAACTTATAAACCTTTCTGAAAAGAATGCTGAAAAATTACAGCTTATTTTGACTATTTTATTGTTCATGTTTATTAGAAAATTGGAAACAAGCTAACGTTAATTTTGTGTATTTTTAAAATAATTTTTCTTCCCATATACACAAAACTTTAACTGAAAACATTTTTATGTAACCCTGTAGATGGCATGGTGGCATCAAACTGGTTTATTAAATAATTTGTTAAAACTAGAATTTTAAAAGAGTTGCTTTTCCTTGCCAGAGTTTGTCCTTTGCAATGGGCAGAGCAAGGCTCTTCATTCAATTTTATAAGATCATATGTCCAAATCAAGCGAGCGGATTGAGAAGTAGAGTCATGAAGTACAATGAGAATAAAACCAAAAAAGTGTGTTGCAAAACAGCATATTGTAAGGTATACCTTATAGTCCATACATTTTCCACTATATGGCTTCAATTTCAAAAAATTCCAAATTTTGAAGTGGTATTGTATCAAGGGTTACCAGATCTAAAATTCAAAAGCGAGGACAAAATAGGAAAAAATCGGATGTAGCCACCACATCACTTTCTTCATACCTGTAATATTTATAAAAATTCCAAATAGGTTAAATGATAATAAATATTTAAATGACGATGTCTGGTAATGCTAATTGTATCCAAACTACTGATGCTAGAAGATTCAAGTTTTCACAATGGGAAAATTCTAATTAGGATATACATTTCAACGGCGCAGATTCTCCCCTCCTCATAGGAGAACCCTCAAAAATTATAAGTAAACATGCTTTTACCTCCTGCTTTACCAAAGGTATCTTACTTGTTTGTTTGAGTTTGTTTTCAGCCACAAAACAAACTTACTAGTGAATTAAAAATGAAGAGGCTTCTGCGATGGTATCATTAAGCTGCTTAAAGTGGACTCTTCTCAAAAAAGTCATTTGAACTTTTACCTCTAATTTGGTTGTATTTGGTGTATTTTTCAGGGAAGTTCAAGATTTAAGACCAGAAATACAGCAGTCAGTTCCTGTTAGGTTTGCAGTGCAGGTTTATTTTGCTCTTAGCAGTGGCAATTATGTGAGATTTTTCAAACTTGTCAAATCAACTACTTACCTGAATGCATGTCTTATGCATAGATACTTCAATCAAGTTCGAACAAAGGCATTGGCTGCAGTTGCGAGATCATATTCTTTCCAATCCAAGATTGCTCAAGTAAGAAGTTTGACTATTTTAATTTAGTTTGATTAAACCTAAATCATTTTCCTCATGAGCTGAAATAATTTTGCCAATGTACTATAACATATTTTATCTTTTGTATGAATAACTAAATGTCATATTTTCATTTTTCAGTTTCCTGTTGCTAATCTTGTCAAATTGTTGAATTTTGAGTCACCACAACAAGGAGAATTGTTCTGTGAGCATTATGGTATAGAATTAGACTCAACCAGAAAGTTCCTTTGTTTGGGACGCAATACACTTCCTCCCACCAACTCAGTATTCCCTCCAACTAGAGCCGTTAATCTCATCGAAAGCAAGAGGACATGTTCAATCGGTGAAGTATGATCATATTTAATGTTCAAATTCAGCATCCAATCCATAAAGTTATAAAGACATTTTTAATGCCATATTTAGATATGTTGAGTTTTAATATACAGAGTGGTTCAATTAAAGCGAACCAGTTTTAGGTTGGCGACACTGGATATTAGTTTGAGTGGAGGTAACAAGAGAGGTGGCAATAGGCGTTGCTTGACCTTGAATTCAGTACACAATGGATCGTTGGCCAGTGCAGCAGTGTGTGTTTGCTGTGGAACAGTTTATACAAACAAACTCCATTTTGGAAGTTCAACGTGCATTTAGGCGGAAGTTTGATGTGGGGCGCGGCCAGAGACCAGCGCCATCACGCAAGACAGTTCGTGAGTGGGTAAATCAGTGGCGTGCAAGTGGATCGGTTCAGAATAAACCACACCCATGTTTAAAAACAGAACACCCGAAAACATGGAGCATGTGAGAGTTGCCTTAGAGCAGAGCCCGCATCATTCAGCATTGCTACATGCCCGTACACTGCAACTGTCTCGAGATAGCCTGTCGAGAATTTTGCACTTTGACCTCCGATTACACCCATACAAAATTCAGTTAGCGCAAGAACTGAGCCAACATGACAAGGAAGTCCGATTGCGTTGTTGTGAGAATTTAATGGACATGACAAATCAGAATCCAGATTTTCTTAACTCTCTTGTAATGGCTGATGAGGCCAATTTCTTCCTGAAAGGTTTTGTGAACAAACAAAATTTCTGATACTGGTCAGCCGAAAATCTGCGAGAAATTCACAAAAGACCAGTTTCTAGCGAAAAGGTTGTGTGGTGTTGGAACAATGGTTGTCATTGGGCCTTATTTTTTTGAAAATGCTGACGGCCGAGCAACAACAGTGAACGCAGAGCGGTATGCAGAAATTGTGACAAATTTCCTTGTGCCCGAGTTACATCAGCGCCAGTGTCAGCTTGAAAATGCATGCTTTCAACAAGATGGGGCCACTGCCCACACAGCTCGTCACAGCATGGAAACACTGTTCAGGTTCTTCCCAGGATGCATTATTTCCCAGTTTGGTGACATTCCGTGGCGTCTGCGGTCACCGGATTTAACAGCCCCCGATTTCTTCTTATGGGGTTATCTGAAAGAGAAGGTGTTCTCTCATCGATTCCATGATATTGAAGACCTAAAGGCCAGAATTTGTCAGGAGGTTGATGCCATTTCTCCAGATCTGCTTCGTAGGGTAATGCACAGCTTTCACCAGTGATTGCAGCAGTGCATTTATTTATTTTATTTATTTATCAATAATTTCACATACAGTGTAATAGCCAATTTAAAGTGAAAAACCAACAAAAAAGTCATAAGTACTAAAATAACAATAAAATACAACAAATTAAAAAAAGAAAACTAGACAATAGCAAATATTTGGACAATGCTTATGGTCATTTAACTGTAATATGTGTGCTTTCAAGCTTAATAAATGATTTAATTGATAGGAAAATTGGATCAACATAGGGGGTAAGGTATTCAAAAGAGAGAACATTTAGCAAGGAAAATCCTTGGGGTAGACATGAAATAGGGAAAAGACCAGGTAGTTGTACATGGGACTCGGAAATTTGAATAGGATAGTAAGTCAGGGCAGTCTGTAATAGAATTTAAGATATTATACATGAAAGAAAGATCAGATTTAGCTCGAGTAACAAATAGATTATCCAACACTGATAAAATAGCATCATTGGAAGCACACTGAAGAGAAGGTACACGAGATTTCACAATTCTCAGGAAAAAGTTTAGGACACTAACAATGGAAGAGAGATTAGAGATAGTAGACATCATCCATATGGGGGAACAATATGTAATCACAGGTAGAACAATACATTTTGAGCGCCAATGGGTCATTAATATCTGTGAAACGTTACAATAAGCCCAACAGGGACATTGCGTTATTTACCAACTTTTATATTAACTTCGCTTTTTTTGTTTTGGACCCCGTCTAATCTGGAAAAAATCCGAAGCTGCTTGCAGGGTTCAAACCACCTCACCTCACCATCGCATAAGACGAGTGCTTTAGTCACCTCGGCCACCAGATCGTTAACTTCACGTTGCAATAAATGTGAATTTGAATTCACATGGGAAGGTAGACAAGCGTTCATCATAGCAACGAGATTAAACAAACTATTTTCATTGTTAATACTGTAATATTTAATAGAAGTCTTTTTTTTAATTGGTATTGATACGAGCATTCCTATGTTTTTTGAAGGGATATTTCTCCTAATAATTGTAAGTTTTTATTTATCTTAAATACTTTTTGTCTTTATTCACTATTTAAGATAGGTAATACTATTGTAAAGGATGTTAATTTGAACAAATTTAAATGAAACATTTTAAAGTGTTGTGTTATAGCTTAGCAATTCTTCAGATAACTATATTTATAGTGTTTTATATGGATGGTTGATATGATGTTAGGAAAAGAACAATTTACTATTTTTATCATTTAAGTTAGGTTAATAAGATATGAAATATTCAACAATTTCACTCCTACTAGTATCTAAAGCTGAATTACTCTGATCCAGCAGTATATTTTCGTTGATTTTAAGCTATATGAATGGATAAGTCACTATTTTCATTAATGATACAAAAGATACTATCAAACTTCCTACTACTTATATACCAAACATTCTTACATTTGCCACTGAGTTCTCTACTTCTGTCTGCCATTCTCTCAACTGTAAAAAGATTAAATAGATAGACCCCCGCATCACTCAACAGCTGGTAGGTAGACACTTATGTAAATTTTTACACCCATGCAAGCTGAAAAGTTATCATAATTATATTATAAAGTTTATTCATATTAAAGTATTAGCTATATAAAAGTTGATTATAAAAATTCATTTTTATATGTTTACTTGTTTTTAATTACAATTATATGATCATCAAACATTAGTTTATTATCAGTAATTACCCCCAAATATTTTTGTTGTAAAACTCTCGTCAAGATATCTGAATTAATGTGGTAATGAAAATTTATAGGGTTTTTGTGAAGTGTGATAGACATAATATTACATTTTTTTAAATTTAATTTTAGCTTCCAAGTATCACACCAATTTGATACCAGATTAATTGAATCTTGGAGAGATGTGCAGTCAACTAATGTATCTAATTGCTTAAAAATTTTGCATTCATCTGCGTAAAGAAGTGTGTGGGTCCCGAAGGAGTCAAGGGTAGTAGCCAAATAATCAACAGACAAGTTGAAAAGGTAGGGCCCAAGGACACTGCCCTGCAGGACACCTGAAGTAATGGGAGACCAATCGGACACAATACCAGTTAATAAAACCCTCTGTACGCAATTCTTCAAAAAGCTACTCAATAGATTTAGGAAAGTTCCATGAATGTTATAACAGTTGCTAATTTTGTGAATAAGAAGGTTATGATCTATAGAGTCAAAAGCCTTGGATAAGTCAAGAAAAGCCGTGTCTAATTAGGACTTATCAACAATAGCATTAACCGCATGTTGTTGAAAAACTGATAAGTTTGTCAAGCAGGAATGGCCAGGTAAAAATCCATGTTGGTTAGTCGAGAGATATGGTGATGTGAAATAATAAAGGTGATTTAAAATGACCCTTTCGCAGATGGAGGAAGGTATTGGGAGTAAGGAAATAGAGCGGTAACTAGTTACATCATGCTTAGAGCCAGACTTATGAATAGGAGTAATGTTAGAAAATTTCGACTGGGAGGGAAAAATACACAGTGAAAAACATCTATTAAAGATGATACATAAAGGAATAGAGAGAGAGTAAGCACAATTACGAAAGAATAAGGAATTAATACCGTCAGGACCAGGAGCACGATAGGGGGAAATTTTAGAAAGGAATTCAAAAACTTCCTGATGGGTAGTTTAAAGTTAAGATAAAGTAAAATTACATATAGGAGCGAAGGGATCAACATTATCAAGATTCAAAGTGGAATTAGTGGAGGGTGATAAACAATCAGAGAAATAGGTATTAAATAATGCAGATCTATAAGAGGCCGTAACATTAGTATTGCCATAGAAAATTTTGTCTGGGATTTTAGAGTGACCACGGCGACCATTTATAAAACACCAAAATTTCTTGGGATTGGATAGTCACGGCGAATTAAAAATTTTGAAAAATGCTGTGTCTGAAAAGGATTTGCGGGTTTCCTTACTAGGGTAAGCTTTCCACAAATACCAGGCACTATTTTTATTATTAAGGGAAAGAATTGTGTCGCATTTATACCAGAAAGGAAACTTCTTAGTCGTAGGATTAACAATAGGAACAAAATCTTTTATCACACCATAGATGAAGTCGTAGAAGAGGCCAACAGCTTCCTCAAGGGGGAGAGTGCTCATTAAACACCACGGGATAAGATTGAGGCAGTTGTTGAGTTCGTCCCAGCAAACCTTAGTCCAAGCAAAAAAGGGTCAGGGAGGGAGGAACACCACGGGACTTCTTCATTCCTGGAATTCTGAGAACTGCATCCAGGGACACATGGTCACTCTCGAAAATATTCCGGCCAGGAGTAATTGCGTTCGGAGAAATGGCTATGAAGGAAACAATGTAATCCAGCATTGCCAGGTTGCGGATGGGATGAGGATTGAGTTGAAACAGTCGAAAATCAGATATAAAATGCTCCATAAAGAAATCATCATGCACGTTTTTTGTACTGCCACTCGCTGGGGTTTCCCACTGAATGGACAGGTTGAAATTTCCAAAAAGAACAATAGGACCAAGGGTTAAAACATTTAGAATAAATGAAAAACAGTTTTCAAGAGTATCAAGGTCACTGGAGAACGTTTACCAGGCCCGTAAAAACTTCACTCCAAAGAATTTCGCAGTTAGTTTCTAAGTCCAAACGGCGCTTTGCTGGGAAAGTCGATTTTATTGCAAGAAGCACTCCACCACCCTTTGAATTGCGGACTTTTCTGAATATCTGGTGGGTCTGGGAGAAAAATTCACAGTCCACAGTCATTGACGTTAGGGGACAACCATGTCTCCGTAAGAGAAATAATGTCAAACTGCGGTAACTCAGGTAAGTTAGAATCACAAACCGAGAGTTTGTTTTTTAAACTTCTCACATTATGATAATATGCATTAAGTACAGCTACGGGACCTGGGTTTACTCTAATGTCACCTGATAGAAGGATTAGTAGAAGAGCAGCACGTCTAGCAGGTAAACAGGCACTCGAATGTACTGGCCGAGGGACGCACGAACTCAGATAGAACTGAAGGCTGGGAGAAAGCCCACAGGCAGAGAAACTCGAGAACACAAAACTTCTTCTGCTGCACAGAAACATAAAAATATCACATTCATTGAGTAAAGTGTTGTTACTTTTCACTTCCGAAGAAGAATAAACTAAAAAACTGGGTGAAAAACAAAGATGTATCACCAAGAATAGAAACACTAGCAGAGAACCAAAAGGATGCGACTTCCATGTGGTTGCCATCTTGGATATATCAAAGAAGGGTGCACATTTGGATGACAATTTTTAAACAGTAACTAATAAATTTTGTTTCCAAAGGTTTTCAGAAACTTGTGAACTGTTTCAATAAAGATTTTGTCCATTTTATGAATTTTTATTTCATTTTGAACATGGTTCGCTTTAATTGAACCACCCATATGATGAACCTACTTCTGGAACTTCATTTTGTCAAAAAAATGTCTAAACTAGTAAAAGTGTAAAATGTTTATTTTGCATTGTAATTTTTTTGTGAAACAATCATAACCAATCCATGTCTAGAAGGGTTGTGTGAACTGGTCAAAATTTCGAACCGAGTCGAGTTTCATTTTAAAACTCTGTTCAATCAGAAATAAAAGTTCGAATAATTTCAAACTCAAAAAACTGTGTTGCATTTTAAAATTGCGCAAACATGACTGCAGGGAAACTTGTTTGTTTCTATTTTTTGACAGAGCTGTCAAAGTCACTATGTACTAAATATTATTATGGCAGTGACAGTCATTAGGAATAAATCATGCACGCACTCATGAGATTTACCAAATGGTACTATTTTATTTTTACTTATGGGATTTGCAAGTATAATTTAAAAAATATCATGAATAAGTCTATTGGAAAAATTTATTCTCATCAGGAAAATAAATCACTTTCTTTTTTTATTTTTTAGGTGATTGTTGGAGGTAAAATTGGCGAGCCTCTTTTTCAATCCCATGCACCTCACACTAGTTTTAATGAATCAGATATGCTGAGAAATGAGGCATGGAATGCATTAGACCAAGAAGAAAAAGAAACCAATCCCAATGTGGAATCACCTGTCATTGCTCCAGCTGAACCAGAGGTTGATAAAGAATCCCTTATTGAAGAGGTGAGCATATAAATCAGTCAATTAAAAAAGAACAAGCTGAATCCTGTAAGAATAACTGGAAAAACATCACTTTTGGCATTTTATGAATTTATAGTGAATAATTACCCATTTCTATGCAACTTCAGAATTTTCATGCCAATTTGGCATTTTTTATTGTAATTTTAACTAATTTAAAATGCAAATTTATAAAGCACTGCACAGATTTCCATGTTTTTCTTTAGGGGATATTGAAATGGAACAATGGGGTCGAAAATAACCCCTAAAAAAATAAAAGTTTTGGAATTTTCAAGTTTTTCCATTGGTTGTACTCAATGACCTATCGTCCTGCCAAATTTCTTAACTGCAGCTCATATGGGACTTAAAAAAAGGTGTGACAGACACTTGAGAATTATTATACACGGTGTCCCACAATAGGATGTACATAGCTTAACTATGTGCTCTTGAGAGCTATATGGAAAGGGAGGAGGAATGGTCTTCAGATCTGGGCTAGTGCTTGGTTCAGCATTTCTTGAGAACAATATAATGAGAGAGAGAGAAACACTTATCTGACATCATTGCACAAACAAGCCCATTCAAATATATTTACCTCTTGACCAAAAGCATGATCAGAGCGCATGAGAAGCTCTTGGATCGCACAAAAAATATTCTCTTGCTGCTCTGAGGGAAACATTTACGCTATACGGAGGCAGCTATTGTTAATAATTTTTCCATTGTTACTTTGTTTAATTTCTAAGAGATTAAAAGAGTTGAACTTATCATGGCGTCAACCAATACAAAAACGCAAGCAATACCTGGTGATGAAAAGTTGATGGAAATCTTACTTGAAAGTGATTCGGAAGTAGGTGTCAGTTCAGAGAGTGATTGTGAGAATAACATTGAAGATCGTGCTCAAATTACTAAGGTAAAAATCTATATTTTTAGGCTTTTTTTGTTGAGTGGGCAAATACAAAACCTCATTTCTTCTGTCCCTGTGCACTTCTAGCATTTTTGTTTATGCTTATTTGAAGTTCATTTTCTGAAAAACTTATGGGAAAGAGGTAGTGATCTACGATCAAGCAGTATGTTAAGTAATCCGAGAACCTGGAATAAAGAAGGTCTAGTGATGCAAAGATAAGATTAATCCTTTATTTATATCGTCTACGATTTTATTTCACGTTGACTATTAAATACATAAGAAGTTACCTGTTTGGGGAACAATGTATATTTCGTTTGCGAGAAATGGAGAACAAAAATGCGATGTCTTTGTCATGTGCGCGCATGAACTTTGCACTTAAACACACAATACGGGTAAAGGTTTCGAATTAAACAGAATGTTCGCGAGTCACCAGACCAGATCATGACTTTGAATTTCATTGTAGACGTATTTCAAATAATCTGTACTAAAATGTATGCAAAATTCTATGATGTTGACCGCGGACTGCTCCTAGCTTCGAATTACACACCAATTTGAATTATCCGGGATCGAAATAATGCGGTTTTACTGTATTTTAATTTGCCTGTATACTAAGTTTTTTGTTTTTGATACGTGTTTTGCACGAAGTCTATCTGGCGATTTTATGGAAGACTACTGCAATCAGCTGATTAGCTAGTGAAATGTGGAATATTTGTAGGATGGAAATACAATTGTAAGGAATTAATTAGGTGTTTGATATGTTTAATGAATATATGTATAAACTGGATTATCGATAATTAGCGTGTTTTTCCCATTGATTCACTTAAAAAGTGAGAATCTGGTGCGAGTTAGGTACATTTTAATTTTTAATTTTAACTGCACAGATGTGTTACCTGTGTATAGCATGCATCCTTACTTTTTGACCTAAAAATTCAGTCTTCAAACTGCGCATTATACATGAGTATATACAGCAAATATTACTCAGATTTAATGAATATTACGGGGGAAAAATAAGGAAAGCAAGCACTTTTTCGGCCATACATAGTTTGTCGCTCAGTGACGTATGAATTCTTTTCAGGTCATACATACTAGGTTGCTTGGCATTGAGGGGTTAAATGCAAACTAAAATATAGACAAATTAAGTGGAAGCTTAAAAAATTGCAGTATGTTGTAATTCAGTTGCTTAAAATTACATCTGAAACTATGAACCATGCTTCTTTCCATTCAGGTTAACTTGACAAGTCTTATATTTAAACTGGGCCACATAAAACAGATGACCAGTGAAATTGTTTTCGACAAGCATTAATGATCAAGATGGTATATCCAAAATCTATCAGTCGCGTTGCACCCATTTATAAATGACAAATTTTGAACAAATAACCTCCCAATTCTTCAGCTCCATCCCATAACATTAGCCCTCATATAAAAACGTATAATGTGGATCAATTGTTTTCCCTATATGATACAGAATAACACCAGGGTCTTCTTCTACTATATTACCATTAAAATTTCTAATCAGGAATGAAGAAATTTGAAACAATTTATGTGAAATATTGAGTAAAAAAATCACTTCAATAAACAGTTCTGTCAACCCTAAAATCTCCATTTAAATTTATAACTTCTATTCTCAAGCTCCACTCAAATAATGCTAATTCCTTCAGCAATAAACATGTCATTTCATCTTAAGTTTAAATGATACATCCTTATCCTTATACAGGGTGTCCCGCAATAGGATGTACATAGCTTAAATACGTGGTCTTGGGATTATTTTGAGTCGAAAAGTTCTAATTAACATGGGTCCGATCTGCAACGGTTTGTCAAGAAAATGAGAAAAGAAAAGAATATCTCAAGAATGAGAGACATCACAAAATAGATAAACAGTGCCTGGATCCCTTCCACCACACAGTGCAGAGGTTCGGTTAGTCTCAGCATTGAATAAGGGTTTTTATAATCCACAATTCACATAACTATGCGAAAATTCAAACTAAAATTTAATGTATAATATCTGTAAATAGAAAACAGTAAAAATTGCAGAATTAAGCAGAATAGGAAGGTCCAAGGTTACTGTTTTGAAATATATCAAGGTTTTTCAGATTTAAGAAAATTTATTGCTTCAAAAAATAGAGAAATTGGCGATCTCTACGGCGTACCCAGTACGACCACATACGAAGTTTTCGTCATTCTGAGGGGCGATCTCTATGGCGTACCCAGTATGACCTCATACGAAGTTTTCGTCATTCTGAGGGGTTAAGTGCATTTCTTACAATTCTATGGGTAAAAACATAGTGAAGCCTCACACTAAGCATCGCATCAAGCATCGACTCGAGCTTCACATCTGTCCCCAAATCAAACACATTATATTAACTGTGCCCTTTCATAGTGAAGCATCGACTCAAGCATTGTATCTATTTCCTAGCTGCAGCAGTGTGTGATAAGCGGGATAGAGGACATCACAGTAGATTTGTATTATTCATCACCCACCATTTAACTGTCGTACTTGTCGACAAATCACTTTCACTGTCTGAAGACATTACAAATCTGAGAGGTGATAATATGACACTTTGGAAGTAAATCAATGCATATAAAAAAGTATTCCAAACAACACTACACCTACTAAAATTTAGTACAGCTATAACAAGTAGAAGGATATGTTTCTATATCGAGTTCTAGAATCAAACTGGGAAGCAAGTCATGAGTCGATGCTCCACTATGAAAGCCCTGATATAATGCTTGATGCGCTGATTGAGTCTATGCTTGATGCGATGCTTAGTGTGAGACTCCACTTTGTTGTTACCCTAATAGATCTTCCATAAAATATGTCATGCTTATGTTTGCCTTTTTAGGTGTTCTTTACCAGCGAAGTGGTAATAGCGGAATGCCTTATGGGCATGTTTGGTCCGTCCGTCCATCATAACTGTAATCTCCTAAACCGATAGATGGATTTTTACTTAATTACGTATGAGTGATGTTAATTAAAAATTATTGCCCAATTTTGATTTTTAACTGAATCTGTCAATTAGAAATTCCACTTTACATAATTACTTTAATAAACTTATACTTGTATCTCGTTAAATGGCATCCGTCAATCAACAATGGAATATCAAACTTTTATCTCCCTAGCTCGTATGATCTGTAAGGTATACATTAAAAAAATTATTCGGATAGAGAACTACAAGATGGTCCAGAGACCACATAATTACGAGTTATAATTTTGGAGATAAAATTTGAGGAAATCCTGAGAAAAACATTGCATATTTTGTTTACATCGATCGTGAAGACGATTCTCTCAGCGAACAACAAATAAAAATCCATATATTTCTCTCCCAATCTCTTATAATATCTGTGAGGTATAGATTATAAAATTTATTTGGATAGAGAACAACATTTACTACAAGATAGTCCCCGAAACTATAGTTTCGAAGATAAAAATTCGAGAATCATCTAATCTTTCGATACCGTTCCATACGTATTTCCCATTAAGAACACCTTTGAAATCTCTGTGTATTCCATTTATGGAGTATACTTTTCCATCTTGTTAGTTTTCTCTACACTAAGCTTGAACCCTACACCTCCCTCCTGCCTGCATGGCGCAATTCATGGATTGAAATTCCCTCGCCAGCAGTCTCAAAGGGAGAATGCGTTGAGTACGTATTGCAGAAAAGAATTCGTAAGTACATAATTGTAAAATAGTCACCTGTCATAACAAATATGACCACGTTATTTTGTGAGCACGTATATTTTATTATAGCTGTGTAATATGGATAGAAATAAAATTACAATGCAATGTATGAAATTGCCTAGAGCTAATAAAGAATTAATTAATTAATTATTTTTGACCATGGACATGGAAAGTTCCATCGAAATTGGGGAGAATTATTACATGATGGTTCCCATCTATTATCTATACAATATTTCACACAAGCGTTTTCCCAATCTTTTTAGCACATTTTCATAATCTTTTGGCTGAGTATGAGCGGTTGAAAGTCTTCTTCCGAAACACAGCGTAAAAGAGTAACTTGAAATACGCACTGGGAAAATTGGGATGTTCACTTGATCCTATTTTTCACATGCGGTGGTGTTCGTGAATCATGAATTAAGTGGTCACTTAAGCTCTGTTCACGAATTCGTCATGTCTATAAACTTGTAATGTCAATACGTTTTGTAGCAGAACAGATAGGTAAGACTATATTGCGACTTTACTGTCCAAGTAGCGGATCAAGAAATTTCGACTTTTTTAAAGTTCATTTATTTCTAACCCGGATAATTCGAGGTTTTATATTTGTGGTCCCTTGAACTTCGAAATAACAAGGTTTTACTGTAGTTAATAGTTAGTTAATAAATATATTATATATAATTAATGATGTGAGTAATTTAAAACCCATAGAAATCATCTTCCTCTTCATCTTTACCACAAATCAACTAGGTATGCGAAGAAGGTGACCACAATACACAATGAAATGTAAGATTTCATATTTAAATACTGTCATAAAATATCTCAAGCCATTCAATATTCCGTAAATGTTTCCTGTAGTTTGATAAATTTAAAATGAATTGTCATGTTTAAACTCCACTAAACATTTCATCTTTAAACCTGAAGCATTTTGCCTTGTAAGCAAATTTCTGCAACTTGGAATTTTCAGATTTTATAAATTAATTTTTGCAGGTGATTACGTAAAATCGGTTTTGCGTAAGTCGAGTCTTGCATTACCCGGAACGAGTCTGTATTTATTTAACTATGGTATTCTAGTTAATAGCTAACATGGCAATATAATTCTAAGATTTTTTCTTATACCTCTCAAAATTTAGCATGCGCATTTTACACAGGGTATACAAAAAAGTCAGGAGTTATTGGCAAAAAGGATCAGTGCACATTATACATGAGAGCGCATTATAAACGAGTATATATGGTATGTGTTTTAATAATGGAACCTCTGTCTATACTATTTATGCATAATTATGTAATTATCCTGCATTTTTTACTTATACTATTGTAAAAGCCCATCAATATGATGGGTATGCTTGATTCAGAGATACAAATGGAATGACGAAAACAAAATCACGAATAAAGACCTGGGTTCGACTCCACATGATAATTTTTATATTCCATTAGATAACACGTAAAAAACAAATTTTCGCCGTACAGGATTATCTATTTTTGGACATTTAAATTAGAAAAAAATAACCTACGATCTTCGGACTTGGACTGTATTCAAGAAAAATAGTTTCTTATTCTTATCGTCATTTTTCGCCTTCGGGTCGAAATCGCTCGAATTAAACGTTTAAATTCCAGATTTCGGCTAAAATTTGCATTTTTAACAAGAGGTCGCCTTGCCAACCGATGCCATTTTTGAACTTGAGATCCCCTATTAATCGAATTAGTACAAAAGTCCGTCAATATGACGGGTATGCGTGGATTAAATATTAAATTTAAGGCACTTGCCATTCTTCCTCCTTTTCTCTCTTCCATTCTCCTCCCTCATATTTTAAGTTTATAATAGATTTTTTCGACATTTCATAATGAGGTTGCAATGAAGCAAAATCATGAAGGACAAAAATCGATTGAAAATTTATGTGTCAAGTTTCATGTAAAGTTAAAACAAACACATAGCATAAAAACTTTAAGTCAGAAACGAGTCCAATGCATTGTAATGATGGACAACTCAACATGTCAAATAGGAAGATACTTAACGCATACATTGAAAATATCTTTTCGTTTGCAAATTTTATTGTGCAGTTTAAAGCAAATTACTATATTGATAATGATCATGATTAATTTCTTTCGATAATTAAGCAAGATATTTGACGCATGGCCGGTGCATTTATAGTGATTACAAATAATGTGTGAATTAAAAAAGCTACTTACTAAGTTCTTTCATCGTCAAGGTAAACAAACAAAATCTAATTAAAATATTAGCTGTCGTATGTTCGTTCGCATTTCTTCCACGCCTTAGAAATGACACTGCAGTAAACAAACCTATCGTTCAAATTAAGCCATCATTACTTCCCTTTCGATTAAAATGTATTCAAGATATATCAGAAGAGTTCTCACAATTGATTGCAAATACAATATCAAAGTTCATGTCATTGCTTTTAGATATAGACGTAATCTTGCTTGATCAGCAACAATGCCTTGACCACGAAATTTTTTCGTCTAAAATTAAGCCAAATTTTCGTGTTAATAACAAATTTATGGAACGATTCGACATGTATTAAAAAATCGATGGCTGGAAAATCAATTTCCGTTCTTTGAGGCGTCCTTTGGTGCAAGTCCCGTATTCATATCGTAATTTGTAGTGATTTTAAAATGCAAATGAAAAATGTGCTGCAACTGTGCAAACACACAGAAAGGACAGAATTCTCTTTAAAATATGTATTAGATTAGCAGTTACTTACATTGTTGTTATTTTATAATAGATTTTTTGCAGTAGGTAGTTTCAAAAATCTCAACCAATACTAAGACCGACTTTTTTGACAGGAAGGTTCTGTGAAATGGGAGGAGATACGAGTGAAATTTATGTGTGTTTCACTGTCACTCTTGTTTAGTCTTGAGGTCCTGGAATTTTTTTTCCTTTACCAACACACCAGTGATATTGGTCAAAAGGCTTTTTATCATGAGCTTACTACGATGAATCATCACAGAAAAAATGCAGCTCATGTTTGTAAACAACTCGCCCCAAAGTTACAACTGATGACGAATCTAAACCAATGCTATGAGTGAAGTGCATGGGATTGCTTCCTGCCTCCCTGCAGCTATTCTGAGCAAAACCTTGGTGTGCTACGGAATCAGAGAAAAACCTTTGCGTGTTAAGCAGTACGTGTTACGTTATGATTAGGTGTTAGCGTTAGTTATGGTTACATGTTAGTTGCTCTTCCTCATTATTATCATACATTATCAGTATCATACAAAAATGATTAATTTTAATGCTAGCGATAGTACTTTGGTGAATTCATACCAGTGTATTTCGATACCATTTTTGTCCCAGCCAATCATCTTTCTCAATTTTCTAAAAATCAGCCAATCATATCATCATAAATATTCATCCCCTGCCATACAATGACCATCACGGCTCACATTTTTATTACACAAAGTGTATTTTGAGAAACTAACTCGTAAAAAGACTGTTTGCTTTTGGAAGCGAGCGATGATGAGGTGAATTGTGACTTTGCTGTGAGTATTATAACAGAATCCAAATAAAAACAATCATTATGGATGTTAGATTAAAATTCTATTGTTTTCTTATAGTAAATTTCATGCTGAATCTGATTATGGTTGTATACAGTGGCATATCCAGGAATTTTTCAAGGGGGGGTTATCAGCCTCATCACTAACATCTCCACTGACCTTTTTTTAGAGGTTCAACAAAATACGTTGCATAAGTAGATAATGACATGATAGATTGATCATAATTACGTATAATAAACCAATAGATATGATATAACATTAAAATCCATCTATTTTTGTGTTCTTAGTCGATTTACATAAGTTATAGAATGAGATTCTTCTTTTGGCAGTGATAAAATGAAAATCCTATGCCAATGTCTTGATTTTTTATTTTTTAAATATTTTAATCTTAGTTTTAAAAAGTTCCTACTTGTCAGCCATTCCTGTGTTACATGAGTTGAGAAAATCGTTTTAGGATTAGAACTCTGCATAATGGGCTGACCAAACTTTTACCATTCCGAACACAAGGTATGAGAAATGTAATCCTGAAAAAATTACTACTCCCTCTGGAATTTCTTGAGATATCCTATACATGTAGGGACAAAGTGAAAACATACGAGAAATTGTTTATGAAGGAGTAGTAAAAATTGAAAGGGTAAGGTAAGAATAAACTACAGTTTTTTTAAGATCATCCTATTGACCTGCAGTGTTACACGAATAAACGCTGTCTCTCCACTCCTGTGTTACGTCAGTTGTCGTAACATTGTATTCAATATAATGCGTTAATTTTTCATAAAGTAGAAAAAAAATAACGGTTCTATGTTTAGCGATTTAATTTAAGAAAAATGCTTAGATAAACATGTTGCTATTGAAATAAAATAAAGTCACTAACTTGTAAAGCATGATTGCAGAACCCAGCAAACATTATCATCTGTTGCTTCAACTTGATATACAACTTTTCGGAAATTTCATTCTAAAAATTAGCAATCTCTCTAAATTTCACATATATATATATATATATATATATATATATATATATATATATATATATAAACTTCAGGAAAAGGAAAGGTAGTGATTAGGGTGGCAACAAGGTGTTGAAGGAAGCCCAGCGGACATATATATATATATATATATATATATATATATATATATATATATATATATAACAGCTTACGGAAAAGGAAAGGTAAAATGGATAAATGGATGTCAACAAGGTGTTGGGATGAGGAAACCCAGTGAGCACTCACCAATCAGACGACTTCAGGTTGGCGAGGCCCCGGGGATGTCGAAGCGACACACGTAAAAGAACACTAAAACACAGAAACATCACAAACGTAGAAGCTTTCGGAATTGTTCCTTCATCAGCTACAGATATATATATATATATATATATATATATATATATATATATATATATATATATATATATATATATATATGAGTAAAAGTACAAACCTTAAAGGCAACAAGGAGATCCTTCTTCAACCACTAACAATGAATGACTGACGAAAAGTGACTGGAAATTACATGGAGTGAGAGTACATGCAGCATCAGAACATGTGAGACCTACAGCTTTCTTCCAAGTTCTCTGTATTTGATGTTTAGTTTTTGTGCTTCTATTTTCTATAATAATCCAAGAGGTTGATTAGCCAAAAATACACGTACGTGCACTTAGATTTACTAGCCAGGCAGCAGATGCTTAATGAACTCAAATCTTTCGCTTAGGTTGAGTCATGTTCTGTGTTTATGGAGTGGTTTTAATAAATTCTTCATTTATCTTGGCTCATCCTCACAGCATCAAATTTCTTTCATGAGAAGACAATGAAGTGTCAAGCATTTTTCCTCACTAAGTGCCTTTCCCTCTAACCCACATTGCATTTCTTTCTCTCCTAAGCCTTTATGGAAAGTAAGATGAAGAGCTATGTATTAATAAAGAGAGAAACAACAAGCAGAGCTAAGGTGCTTATATTCAGCAAATAATAACATGGGTCACATTTAAGGCCCGAAAAAAGCCTGAATAGAATCGACCACTTAGCCTGAGAGAGGCACTTCTCCGGCCACCCTACCTCTTCGTTCGCTAAAGTGGCGTGCACATGGGTCCCTATCTCATGAGACTGCTTCAGTTTTGGAAGCCCTGATTGCATAACTCATCTTTTAAAGAAAATTAACTTGTAGGATGCCAAGTAAAACGCTAATGATTTTTATTTACTCGTTCCAATACCTTTTCCAGAGGATATTCTAAGTATATGTTGCTCATGGGGGAGGGTTATAACCCCCAAACTCCCCTCCCCCCCTGGATATGCCACTGGTTGTATAAACATTCCGAAAAATCTGGAAATATCTTAAAAGTCTGAAAAACTGTTAAATGTCTTTTTTTGAATTCTGCATATATCTTCCTTCCTTATGCATACAACGTCCTATTTCGGCTTCTATTGAATAAAAAGGGACAATATTTTTATGTGACTTCTGTAATGATTCTGAATAATGACAAAGTAACTCAAGAATAAATAAAAATTATGAACTGCCTTTAAAAAAATAATCAACATTTATCTAAAATTTTCAGTCGGAACATGAAAAGTTGACCTGCAGGAAACTTTATACCGAATTGGTTTAGAGGGGTACATGCAGCAAATGAAATGTTCAGAAAAGTTTAAATTTACCTTTGAAGGAGGTTGCACACCAATAACTTCTATAGTTTACACGATATTGATTATTATATGAAAGCGCGGGCACATGCTGGATAGGTAACAGACCAATGTGAAATCGCTTCTCTCCAGCAAAGAGTTTACCTATTTGTGACTGACTGGAATGCTATTTCAACAAACTTTTCGAGTAGGATGAAGAGTGAAATTTGGTAGGAATGTTTGATTACTATAGTAAAACCCATTTATGAAAACAAATCTTCAAGAAATATATAGGTTCGACTCCAGTAGATAATTTCTATTTCCCATAAGATAACACATAAAAATCGATTGTTCGACTTACAGACTTTTACTCTTTGCAAATTAAAATTAGTAGTAATTGCCCTACAATCTTCAAATATAAACCATTTTAAAGAAAAATAAATGGCGTTTCTTATTCTTTTTGTCATGATTTGAAATCGCTCAGGTACAACAACAACACACCTTGACGCTTTCCCTTGCAGGGTAAGCCATGCCATATGTCTGCCAATTACCAACCCATCACCACATAATACGTTTAAATCATATTTATTGGAAAAATTTAAGCTTTTTAACGATATGTTGCCTTGCTGACCGTATCATTGTTACACCTCGAGATTGTATGCTCGTCTCAATCCTTATATATGTAAGGAAAGCGTGTTTTGAATACTTTAATAGGAGAGAGGAAGAAAGAAGGAGATAGACAGGAGGAGAGAGGGAGTGAGAGAGAATAGAGAAAGAGGGAGAGAGACAGAGGAGGGATAGGGAGAGATATATAGATAATATTCCTTATTAGGGCAAGATTGAGACTAGGACGTCTATATTTCCAGAGAGGGAGGGAGAGATGGTGAGGAAGAGAGAGATAAAGAGAGAGAGAGGGAAACAATGAAGGAGGGAGAAGGGGAGAAAGAGATAGATAATGATCTTTATTAGGGTGAGATTGAGACTAGATAGTCTATTTTTCCAAAGAAGGAGAAAGGGGGAGAGGGAGGGAGGAGGATTGGAGAGAGAAAGAGAGAAAAGGAGGAAGAATGGGAAGTGCCTTAAATTTAATACTTAATCCATGCATACCCATCATATTTGACAGGGAATTATACTAGTATCATTCTTACATATATAGGATATATCATATAAAACCTAAGGTACTTCTAGAAAAACTACAGAGTTGAAATTTGGCATGAATACAACCTCTGGAAAAAATCCAAAATTCCAGAAAAAGTTATATTTAAGGGGTATTTTTACCCCAATTTCCAGTTTAAATACCCATAAGAAAACATTGAAAATGGTGCAGGGCTATATAAAATTCCTTTGTTAAATTATTTACAATTAAGGTACAAAACTGGGACATGCACCGTACTGTGGATGAAAGAATGAAGTTTATTTTTCTTGAAGACAAAATTCAAAGCCATGCTGAATTTGAGTAAAAATTCGATTTTAATCATAAAATTATGAAAAGTTTTTCGGTATTCAACAATGAAAAATATTAACTGCCAATTAACTCCAATGCCTTTCAATGGGACTTGATTTTTCATGCTTCAAGAACATTGATTTAATGCTTAGACTGCATTTGATTTCAGCCAACGACATATGACGATGTGATAATTTTAAATTAATTTTTTTATCTGGATATGTCCTAAAAGGCATGGATGATGACACCATAATTCTAACACAAAATATCCTAATTTATAGTTATTGCTTAAAAAGGGCTATCTGATCCATGAAACCTGAAATTTGAAAACTTGGATGCGAGCTGATTGCCAGAGAATATAGAAATTCTGAATAGATGCCTTAATTTCGGAGAAAATTAAAATTGTCTTATTTATGTATTATTATGTCATTGATTTTAAATTACAACATAAACTTATGATGGCATCATTATACTAACACATGAAATTTAGTAAAACGTGAAAAAGATTTTTGTTGTGTTTCGTAATTTTTCGTGAAATTTTAACTGTTTTCAATTGTTAAATATAATGGCATTATACCTATTTTGCAATTTTTTTATCCAAATACATGCTAATGGCACGGATAATGATACCATACTCTTATTACAAAATATCCTGATTTTTCCATAATTTTAATGTATAGGGTATTGTCTTAATGATGATTATTCTTATTGCTCATGCAGGGCGATCTGAGTTATGAAACTTGGAATACGAAAACTTGGACACAGGCCAATTGCCATAGTATTTGGAAATTGCGGATAGTTGCATTAATTTCAGGGAAATCATGGAATTTATTATCTAATACATATAGGTTCCATGTGGCTTAAGTGCTGTTGCCCTGGAGATCACGTTGGTTTATTTATGAGTTTAGATTTTGGTGTATGGTGATTGATTAATAAAAGTTGTTGAAAATTTTATTTCATTTGTTTTTTAAAGTTTTCTTTTGTAAATTTGTAAGATTTTTTATTAGTGTCAAGTTTGATTTTTAATTGTTATGAATGTATATGTTTAGTTCTATAACATCTACTGTCATTTTGAAATGTTTTACTTGCTGAAGGATTTAATTTAATTTTTAGATCTCTGTACCTGTGGTGGAAGAGATAATTAAAGATACAGTTTCCCAGGAGGTGAAGCAAATATCTGAAAGTCTGATGGAATATCTAAATAAGTTATCTGTGGCATTTCTCTCAATGTACTGTGAGACTTTTGTTAGAGAATTCGTAAGGTAAGTTTGGGGGTTGTAAATAAACTTCATTTATGCTGTTGGAATATTGCTTGTGAACTTCTAATTTAAGAGTGATTACTAGATCAATTTTTCCAGTAAAACACAGGGTGTTTCTTTTATCGCATGCTCCACACATACTACTTTGAGAGTGGCTTATCGCAGCTGAGTGTGCTATGCCCGTTAGCAAACTTTTTGCATGCCCATTGTTGTTTCAGGATGAAACTGGCCCTAAATAGCCTCAGATCTTATGCACTCTTTGGAGCCTTTTAATGAAGCTCTTAAATCCCAATTCTCAAAACTGATTGACCATTATTTTCCCTCAACTCCTATTCTGGGGGAGTGTTGCTTTCATACACTTAGTCTATCATGATACGAAACCAACCATCCTTCATTAGGAGCATCTCAGCCTGAACCAACGACTGGCGGACGACATGTTTTCTGGCAGGCAGAGCACACTCAGTTGCCTAGACATCGCTCTCCAAGTAACCCATCAGACAGGGATCCACAATAAAATGAGCTCCCTGTATTAATCCATTCTTTTAAAGATTGTGGTTTAGACTTTTTACAGCTTCACTTCTGACATTTCTTTTTATAGATATTATACAATAATTTATCACATTGTTTTCTTTTTAATAGAGACATATGCAGTTCAACTTGGAAAGAAATGAAAAATAAAAAAATGCTCGAAGAAAGGGAGGCTCAAAAGACAAAGAAAATGTATGAGGAGCTGATTCAAAATGCATCTAAGGAGGTTTGTTTGAGATTTATCCAAAACTATAGGTTATCTATTGGGCAGGTTAATCGTCTATCTCTGAAAATTCATCTTTGTAGTGTTGTATATGTATTAACCCTGGCTTAAAGAGAAAGGGAAGTATGTGGAAATGGGAGGAAGGGGAGAGAACTTCCTCATGGTATATGCAAGGGATCTTGGTTGTTTCATAGTTAAGATCCCAATTATATAGCAAAAATATATTTCTTCCATAAAAAGCATTGCATAATACAATTTATCATTGTTTTTTCTTTAGAATCCTGAATATTTTCCAAATGATATTTTAGGAGATGAGTATTTTGGTGAATATATTTAATGATATTCCATTAATGCAATTTAAATCATGACAGAGGGGATTTGAATTTAGCATTTTAGGGTTAATAGCATTGAAGTAGTATTAGTCACAATAGCAAATTCTATGTAGAGTTTATTTTGATTAGAATATATATCCATTAAAGTTGAGATTAGCCATTAATTCTTTTTCTCACTTGTACTCCATTTTAAAAATAAATTTATTTCTATTTCTTTATAAAACAAATAGGTAGCTACTTCATTGGTGACTGAAGTTGCTGATGAGCTTTGTAAAGCTGAGGCATGTTCGGTGGTAAATGAAGAGAGAAAAAAGCATAATGCAGCAGAAATAAGAACAGAGATTTTGAATGAAACAATGAAACTGATGATTCAAGAGGTTGCGAGTGAATTAATCACTTTTGAAAATGAAGAAAAGTAAGCTAAATCTGTTTTGTTTTTCATGTTTTTGTAAATGTTTCTTACTCATGGTATGCTAAAATTGAGATCAAAAGTTATATAGGTTACCTTTAGTAGCTTTCTATCCATCGAAAAAGAGCAAAGGAATTGTTGCCTCGTATAAAGTTCTGTCCAAAGAGAGAGGAAATGAAACCTTCTGTTTATAATACCGTTGAAGCATTAACTTAACGTCTAGTTTTTCAATCAAATGAATGAGATTATTTACAATGCTTTGTTTGTATTTTCATATTGATTATTTATGATATTTTCTAATAACACTGGTGAGAACTTATCAGGTTTGTAGTGGACCAAACAATTTCTCTTTTATTGAAACACCTAAAATAACTATAAACTATGTTTTTAATCTTTGTAAAAGGTTAGGGATGATCTAAAATATAAATCATTGCCTTGAAACCTGTGTAGCTAAATGTACCCTGCAGTCCTATTAACCCCTCAAGCCCGGAGGAGATTTATTAAATCCCACCCATGCGGCCGGATGAGGTTTTTAAATTTTCACGATTGCGTTGCAAAAACGTTCGAGAAAATTTAAATAATCATAACTTTATAATTTTTCTCTCGATTTTTCTGATTTTTTTGTGGATTTAAGAAAAACATGAAATTTGTAAATATCCATTTTTCGTATCATATTTTACAAACAAACATTGTTGCAGTAGAAGAGAATGTACACCAATCGCTAATTTTCCGGCGGGCGTTTGCGCTATATATATATATAACATTCAGCACCAGGTAATCTATGAAAGACATTGATGTACAATCTTAATAAAAGAATAACGTAAATTAGTAACTATTTTATTCTACGAATCTACCCATCTAAACCAATTAGGTGAAAAGTTTTACGTATCTCAACTTTTTCATGTCTTGACTGGAAATCTTTAAGTAAATGTAGTATTACTGAATTATTAGAAGACGATTTATTTATAATATAAACGTTTTAGTTATATAGTCATTATTCTTGTTCATTACAAAAGTCACATAGAAGAAATGATTACATTTCGTTCATTGGAAAGGGAGATATGACGATATATACATCAGAAATGAATTTAGATGCAAAACACGGAAAACTTTCAAAAGTTAAACTAGCTTATGAGTCCTTTCCAAATATTTTTAGAAAATTTACACATGCGTAATTGGATTCAGCAAGAAATACCTTATAGTTTAGTAAACACTTCTAGTAAAATAATGTGTAAATATATGGAAGAGCTTCGCTGTTCGTGATTTTTGATGATGTGTCCTCTTCTTGCTCACTTGCTTCTTTGCTGCTTTGGTCCCACTGGATAGCACAACAGTGAAAGCCCTTATCTGAAGAGTAAAACAAACCCTACATCTTCTTTCAGATGACAAAGAAAAGGAACCCAATTTCGTGGGTTCCCTTTCCTCAGGTATTTATGCGTCAACTTTAGAAACCAAAACTCTGTAGGTCAGCAGTAAAAACTAAAATTCCATCACAAAAATAAACGTATATTATATGTAAACAAATACATACAAATAGATATACACAATTTCTTGCAATTCCTCTCCGAAAAGAACAAAGGCTCCTTCTCAACTAACTTGCTTTGGGGATGCAAAAAACCTTAGTAATCCAAACCACCTCAAAGAGGATGAAATAACAGATATTGGTTGGCGTTGACGCTCTCCTATGCAGCGAGGAACAAAGGATCGCGCGGCCATGAAAGTGAATGTTTACCGAAATTATTTTACTCAACCCAATACCATTTTTCATGAATTGCATCGTAAACATTTCTAATAAGACGTTTTCCTTTCTTTTTTTATATGCTGACGAAGACCTTTGTCGCATGACATAAGCCAAATGGCTCCACCAGGAAAAAAAGAGGAGAAAAACCGTGCTCTCCTTTGAAAATATACACGATTTCTACATTGCATTTCAAACACCCAGGAAAGGTTCCTTGCCGCATTAAAAAGTGATTTTTATATGGAAAAACACCGTCATATCGTAGCAAAATTGAAAATTCCCTCGCGAAATTCAACGTTGATTATATATTTTTAAAAACAGAAAAAAATACAGGACAAGCATAGATAGGAAGTACAAAGCTTCCTCTTTCAAAATATATAAAGGTTATTTAGATTTAAAGAAGCCTCTAGTGTCAAAAGATAAAAGAAATTATGGCTGAAGCAGGACATAGTAGTATGTCTGACGGCGTTTACGGGTTAATTAGGCTGCCAGTGTAAGATGAAATTTCTGTTCCTAACAAATGAAATGCATATGTAATTACAATATGTACACTAGGGTGGTTCATTTCCCAAAAAGTTCCAAAAGTAAATGCGCTAACCCTTATTTTTTTCGTTTTGATGGGAAACCACCTTTTGTTAAGTTTGAGTGCCATGCGACAATATTTAGAGGTTGCGCCCGGGGCCCACTCTGGTTGAGGCCACGATCTTTATCTCTTCCTGGAATGACTTGTGTGGCCCACTCTTCAGGTGCTGTCTGCAGAAAATTTGTGGGAATTCTCAGGTTATGGAAGAGTGCCACGGCGTTTCTGGACACGAAGTCGTCAAGCTCAAGGGTTTTACATAACTTCGTGTTGACTGCCGCACGTTTGAACGGATCTTCCTCACCCTCTCGCTCTTTCAATGCCTTTACCATTTTTCCTTTCATTTCCTCCGACACAATGATCAAAAAATGCAAGGCCAACGAGCTCAGGTCCAAGGTACCATAAGTTAGGTGCAAACTTCTTCAGGGCTACCTCCCAGACTTTGCAGCGTTTTTCTTCTCTTTTTAAGTGCTTTAGTAATGATAAGTCATTTAGAGGAGCATATGCTGCCATTGAGACCATGATCCATGCTTTCGTGTATACTGATGTAATAAATAGGCATACTTCAAGAATTCCTTTCTCCTCAACGTTGGTTAGAGTGAATTGCCCCTTAAAAATCCACAGTTTCAATGCGTATACAGCTTTTGCCATCTACCTAGCTCTGTGGATTTCTCCCAGTCACCTGAAATGCATGCCGCCAGGCAGAGCGCATCCTAGGAAAATCATGGTCATCTCTTCATTGACACATCTAGTAATGAAAGGAGTGATCGGTTATGTAACATAATGATGTGATTTTTGTGTGAAATTATCGAACAATAACATTATAAAGATGTGAATACGATATCGATTATTGGGAACATCTGATTAGTGGCTTACCTGTAGCTGCTCTCTGCAGCATGCGATAGTTTCTTTCCGGTCACCCGGGAAACTGTGAAGCACTTCCTCTCTAGTTGGCTCATACTTAGCTACAAACAATTAAGGAATGAGTAAGTGAATGCATGGATGATTAAATGAAAGAATTGATGTAGAACGAATTCAAAGCAGAATTCATAGCGCATGCATAACAATGTACTCTGGTGAATGTCTTTCCAGGCCTTTTGGAATCTCTTGAAAATATTGATTTCTGGTCCTGCTGATGGCCCTAACACAGCATCAAACGCATCTTTCAGCAAGAGTTCGTGCATGTGATGTCTACATGCTAGCCTTAGTAGGTCTTGGCCAAAAAGACTTTCTATTCGACCCGTGTTTGTGATTGTGGTGTCAAAGCATAGGGCTCCAATTTTCTTACGTAGTTCCCAGGTGTCAAGTTCCTCAAAAACTGCTCTCGCAATGAGGTCTCCGGTTCCTCGCGATATCTTTGGAACACCATGAAGCTGTTCTTGGCCTACACCAGAGACAACCACTACTATTCTGTCCTCCACATCTTGCCTTGAAAATTGTTTATGATACAGTTTGTCTTAAAAAAAATTTGTGGTAACCAATAAAGAACTAAAAAATTAATGCGACATACCTGTAATGTTCAACAGAAGTTTACCATCCCAATGCACAGTGATATTTGCAGAGTTTTGAAACTGATCCTTAAGTGATTTCGCTATGTCTTCACTATGATTCATTCTTTTCCTCCGAATAGTCGATGTGGAAATATTGACATTGTCAAGATTATGCCCCAGCACCTTGCAAGCAGATGCCAAGACATGCATCGCGGTTACTTGCTTTCGCTCCTTCCATAAATGCAACTAGCTCTGGTGTCACAATGTCCTTTTTCCTCTTTCTTTTATCAGCTGGAGGAGAAAATTCCTCTTCTAGAATCACGTCCTCCACATCATTATTGTCAGATTCAAATTGAAGTATTTCACCCAATGCCACCTCCTCAGCATTCTCCTGGCATTTATGAAACAACTCGCGTATCTCAGTAGATCTTCGCTCTTTTCTTGCTAATTTCCTGTCCCTCTCACCTAGGACTCCACGATGCCCCATCTGTCTTTGCGCCACTAGGAATTCCCTGTCCTCCTCAATAGTTATCATTTCCAGTGCATTTTCATGGGCAATGTCAAACAGAAATTCCATATCTCTTTTAAATTCATCCCTATGATTGCGGTGGGTTTCACTATTCTTATTTATGCTTCTCCTAAGTGTCACCCATCGCTTGTGCAGCTTTATGAGTTTATCTGTTGCATTTCTCACCTCCTTGGTTGGAATTCGTGCTTTTTGCCAAAAAAGCATGACGATGTTGACAGCATCCCTTGCACTAACACAAACCATCTTCTTCAGGACAATATGATTGTAGAAAAACAGTCGCAGTACTTGTTCATTGGATGGCAGCTTCGCTCCTTGAATGGACGACTCTGGCTGCCCAACAACCCAAATCTCGGTTTTCTTTCTTGTCTCCATACGTCAAGACACCAGAAAAAGTCACAGGAAACTGATTTTGAAATCGCTGTGGCAGACACTGCTTATTTATTTATTTATTTAAAAAACATTGCAATTTAGCCAGCCGGCCAGGTGGCAAGAAAAACATAATATATAATTCTAAAATTCCAATTTTACAAATAAAGTGCTCATAAATTATATTAGAAAAATTAAAATATATTAAAAAATATTTAACAATATGCAATTTCAAACTAATTACAATCAGTGCCTAGAGTGCGGATTTTCGTGGGTTCATGAAAGGCCTTCTCGGCTACCGTAGCAGTCATGGGACCCACGAAGTCCCTACTGTACTTCACCCTTCCAAGCAATCCCCTACTTTTCCTGCACTTAGGCACAGTTACATAGATATTGATGTTACTAATATTCCTCCTCACAGTTCGTCTTATTTTTACCATGCATATATGAACTAACTCTATGTTTAAAATGTTTCGCGTCCTTAGGTAAGGGCTTGAAGAGCACTTCAGGTAACTTGTTCCACTCGCTGATTCCCCTGTTTAGAAACAAATACTTTGCTGTATTTGTCTTGTGCGGGCTAAGTTTAATTTTAAATTCATGGCTATTTTTCCCTAAAAAATTCGGCACCTGCATTCTACTTCTTAAGTCTTCCCATGCTTCATTATTGCTGTATGCCTGGTACAGTCCCCCTAATCTGTTAATTTGTCTCCTATTTTCTAATGATTCCCAATCCAGAATTTTCAACATTTCTGTGTGGCTGTCTTCCTTTTTAAACCTACCTAGCACATATCTCGCAGCTTTCCTCTGGACTTTCTCTATTTTCCTTTTTTGACCTATCCCATGCGGATCCCATACATTCGTCGCGTATTCTAATATTAGTCTGACTCTAGTTTTGTACGCCTTTTCCTTTAAGATTACGCATAACATAATGTAGGTTTTTATATGCTTTTCCTATAATACTGTCAATATGCCTATATCATCCTTGATCTTTTGCTACATGGATGCCTAAATACTTGCAGCAATCATATTTTGGTACCATTTCGCCGTGTAGGTTGTATCTGTGCTCACTTATTAGTCTTTTGTTCTAGAAAGTAACGTGTTTGCTTTTTTTAATATTTACGCTCATTTTGTTTATCCTAATCCAAGCTTCTATCTTTTCGATATCCTCTTGTAAAATTTCCCGGTCTTCCTCACTTTTTATTTGCCTATATATAATACAATCATCCGCAAATAGACGAATCCTTGAATTAATGTTATTCGGAAGGTCTTTAACATAAATAAGAAATAGTAACGGACCTAAAACGCTTCCTTGGGGCACCCTTGATGTGATATTCACAAAATCTGACAAACTTGTACCTATTCTAACCCTTTGAGCTCTACCAATAAGGAAATTTTTAACCCATGAGATCACACTCTTATCTATGCTTAACTTACATAATTTAGCTAGAAGAATGTCATGAGAGACAGTATTAAATGCTTTTGCAAAATCTATTACAATCCCATCCACCTCTTCCCCTTTATCAATTGTGTCTGCAATATCCTGAACTAGTCCTAGTAACTGAGTATCACAAGAGTAGCCTTTTCTAAACCCATGCTGATTTTTACATAGCCAATTATTTACTTCCCAAAAGTTGCGCAAGTAGTCAGCTATTATTTTTTCCATCAGCTTGCAAACTACTGATGTTAGACTAACAGGCCTGGAGCTTTCAACGTTGGTTTTGTTCCCTCCCTTATAAATAGGTATTACTATCGCCTTCTTCCAGTCCGTCGGTATACTATCGTTATTTAAAGTGACAGTAAATAATAATCGCAGATACGGTACTATTTCCCTAGAACCCAACTTTAATGCCTCTCCCGCAATATCATCTGGTCCCCTAGATTTGCGATCTTTTAACCTCGCCACTTTTTTAAAAATTTCCGCATCCCGAATCTTAATGTGTTTTGGCTTCTGCTCTGCTTACTCAGAAAACAGTCCAGCTAGTAATCACTCCTGTATAGACAATTTCGAACACTTTTCCCCTGCGATGCAACGTGTGTTAGCGCTCATAGGTCAGAATTAGTCTCCCAAGATCAAGTCACTGCATATGCATTGATAACTTAGAGCAAGAGACTGTGCAGTCTTCCAAGAGAAAGGTTACATTCTACAGAAAGGAAGCATATCACCATGTAAGGGGATACAACATACTGACACAATTTTCCAATATCAACGTTCTAGTGTTACTCATTCGACTCAGGACACCAAACATGATCGAAAACGTCATTACGAAATGCAGGGGCGTTTGTCCATTATTTAAACATTTAAGTCCCGAGCACAACCTCTAAATATTATCGCATGGTACTCAAACTTAGCAAAAGGTGGTTTGTAATCAAAACGAAAAAAAATACCGGTTAGCGCATTTACTTTTGGAACTTTTTGGGAAATGAACCACCCTAACGCACACTCAACCAGTCCTTTTTCTTCTGCAGCTCATTTTGCCTAATATATAACCATTTTGATCAATACAGCATTACAAAACTTCT
Source organism: Tanypteryx hageni (assembly GCA_028673005.1). Lineage (NCBI taxonomy): Eukaryota > Metazoa > Arthropoda > Insecta > Odonata > Petaluridae > Tanypteryx > Tanypteryx hageni. The sequence goes on from CM054117.1 coordinate 15,023,906, forward strand.
TCTGTTCTACTATCTATTTTTTCACTTCCTTCTCTAGTTGTGGCCATTTAGGACCAATTTTACGAAGACTATGGGTGGTATTCATAAAAAGTAGCAAAAGCAATAGCTTAAGCAAATGCTTTGATCCGTATGCATAAAGAGCTACCTTTTGCTTCGAAGCAAATGCTACGTATACCTGGACCTTTTACTATGACCCAACGACCATAAAACTCTCATTAGGCCATTTTAAACCAACCTATACGTTCAGTTCACCCTTTAAAAGATAGACCCCATGCTGTTAAAAATGCAACAGAAATTTAAAACTAATTTTTATCTATAATAGGTATAAGGAAATATATTCAATCAATTCTCATTGTCGTGCTGTCTACGTACCTCTTTCGATGGAAATTCTAAGACCAATATTAATGAAAATCGAAATATCGCATGAAATAGCCTTAAAGCCTATCGTCCAAACTAACCTTACATCAAATCTGCCAAAGAAATTTGTTTTCATATTAATTTAAATTGTATATTCGCTTTAAAAAAGAGAAAACTAGTTAATAAATAAAAAGGTGTTTTGCCGGTGCATCAGTAAGAATGCCTCAAGAGGCACGTTCTGAATCTGAAATGTACTCTGCAATATATCAAAGCTAATGTGTGGTAGGGGGATATAAAACCAACCTATGCGTAAATCTTCCTACTGTAATTTCGTATTGTTTGGGGGAAAAATGACTCCTTATACCTATCTTTCCTGCAACTGATTTCTTTAAGTAAGTTCTTCTGCAAATGCATTTGTTCTTAGCCTATTTAGAAGACGATTGGACCCCACCAAGGATTCCCATCCATGCTCCTTACTTCCTTATCGTGTCGCCACTTTGCGGAACTCTAGTCTTATCTCGTAGGGTCCCATTTGTTCACCTCCCTGCGCATCTAACTTTTCACCAAGGATTTGCAGAGGATGGGTTAGGAGGTACTTGATCTCCCAAAAGCACTGCATTTTTAAAACCTAGCATTCTGCTAAACATCTCGTTGTTTTTCCATAAACGCCAATCATGCACTGACCCAGGTCACTGTACATCAGCACTAGTAAACCATTCCCTTGAATCACATGTAACCTTTCCGGTTCACATACTCATCTCTGTGACATGCTGGTTTCAGTATTCTTAAGTGAGTGCAATCAATTGCACCGATTGCAGAAGGAAAGCAAAATCTTTTTTGCCACTTAGTTTTCTCATTGGTAATATCTTCATTCATTTCTGGAAAATTTACCCACAAATGTGATCAGTTAACTATTTTTTCTGCAACTAATTTCACCAACCTGGATACAGTGCTTTGATGCACTCCAATATCCTCACCAACACTGATCTGGTAGCCTGGATGTCCAACGTATCTTTAAAAAAATCTCCATTTTCTGAAGTGGAGACAGCACTCCGTGTGTCTCCAATTCGACGCCTAGGAAATGATCACAGAGCCATTCCAAAAATCTCTTTGCTAATTCGATAAAGTTTTTAAAAATCAGTATCACATGATTGTCTCCTTTGATTATAAGTTTTTACCTCGTGCACTCTCAAGAACGCTGCCATATCACACAAATCAACTCCACCGCACAGAGAGCGTAGCCACACTGAACCCAGGCTATGATTTTCCGAAGCATTTGCTTCTAGAGAAAGTACCATATTTACCCGAAAGGAAGACAACCCCTAAAAAAATTAGGTTCACTTGCAAAAAACTTTTACATATATGTATAACAAGCTAACATTAAGAGGATGAATAAAAAAAGTAAATTTACTACTTACATCTACTTCTCCTCTGTTTCCTTCCCTTATTCTATTCTAATCTAATCTGCCCTGTTCATTCATCACAACTTATTCAAATTCGAACAAGTCGTCTTCCATACCGTCCATGGAATTTGATATGCCGCATGTTCATATCTTGATAACTCTCTTTCCCTTTCAAATTGTCTATCAGCTGAAACCTTTTCCTACCTCTTTCCCTTTTTCCATCCAGTTTTCCTTCTAACACATCTTTAATCATACTCCCTCTCCACAGGTAATGTCCAACTCAGTTTGCCTTTGATTTTCTAATAGTCTGTATAATCATTCGCATGACTATATCCTCTTATATATAGTAAGCTAATTTTGTTGGTATTGCAATCTGAAGAATCTGATTGGCTGCCGAAAAGCCCATTATATCTTGAGGAAGTTTAACCTTATTTCCCTTGAAAAAATGCGATAAATAAATAAGAAGTTATATCTGTTTAATTTTAATATTTTAATCACTATTTGATTTTAACAAATGATAAAATATATTAATTTATATGCTGCACCACAATCAGAATTTAGCATACATTTTATCACATGGTAACTATGTACAACAAAATATAAATAAATAAGCATGTAGGATATGGATGTAAATGGATTGCTGTGTAAAGTTCTTCGTTATTACATTTTATCACATGGTAACTAATAGGAACACACAATTATGTGAATTTTATTTTTATTGCTTTAATATTTTTAGTAAGCATTTGACCCACCTGGAGTAATTTCCTACTATGAATGAATATAAGCTAAATCTTCATTTTTCAGATGCTAAAATGCCAGGTAAATACAGTAATTTTTAATTATTTTTTTTAGGGCTCGGAAATTAGTGTCACTTACTGAAGCCGTCAAAAAGGAGACTAGAAGATATTATTTCAATTACTACTTAAAAGGTTATGAAAAGAAGAAACAGCTAAAAATTTCGATGCAAGGTTTTCCTGCATGGATTTCAAGCATGTCATTAGAAGAACAAGTAAAATGGTTTGGTTCTTCACCTCATTCTGGAGAAGCTATATCCTCCAAAAGAAGATGGTCAACAGCTTTTGGAAATGGTTAAGTTATTTAATTTTCTACTATGATTGAAAAAATAATTTTTAGGTATTTAAACTTCATGAATATGTAAAGCACTTAGTATGGCTGATGCTCTGAAAAATACTATATCTATTCAAACACCGCACATCCCAAAATAAGATATGCAGTAACTAAATGGAAAAAAGTTTCATTTATTTTTCTGTTAAATCAGGTCATATATGTGATGCTGCCTAGGAAACCATACCTTAAGTCAGAAAAATGGATTTCCTGTTTATTGATACAATGCATAGAGCATAAAATTATAAACAAAACAAAAAAATCCAGCTTTCCAGGCCAAAAAACTGAGTTTTGGTGATCTTTCAAAGTTTAAAAGGAAAACTATGTGTACCTTAAGTTGCCTCTGTTATTTTCCCATAGCAACTTAAGGTATGATTTCAATGAAGCTGACTTGCTCACTTGTTGCCAATATTTTCCTATTTTCCGATGAGGTAACATTGATTTTCATAATTGTAACTTGTAGTTGAGGATATACTAATGGAAGAAAAACCTCAAAAATGATACTTTTCACCCTCAAGCGCTACTTTTGCTGTACTAAACAATTTACTGTAACGACTTAAGGTATGGTTTTCTAGGCGGCCTCACATATAATAGATAGTACATACACAAGAGCCTTATTATAGTGAGACAGATGTGAGGCCTATAATAAGGGAGTGTCTAAAATAACATATACACATGATAAAAATTTGTAAGAATTAGTGTTATTCTCATTATACTTCTTTATTGGAACTTAATCATCATCATACTCATTTTGCCTTTCAGTAGGTCTTTGGCCCACCTAACCAAATCCATCCACCCAAAACCTTTCTCTTTGTCTTCTCATAAAAAATAAATTCTTACCTGTGTTTGACAGTGGGCAGCAGTAAGATATAGAGACAAAAATAGATGATGTTGGCTGGGTCTTCATCCAATAGAGTTGTAAGCATGATCAGGGTGATGGCAACAGACTGTGATGTGGAAAGGAAAAGGGAAACAAACACATTACAAACTAGAAATTTAATGTCGAGGCTCCATGCGAACATTACGATTAGTTTGGCAAGGGTCACTTTGAATTTTTTGCGACATGGGAAATGTATTTGAGTTTCATTAATGATCAATATACATATTGCACCATATATATCTATGAGTATACCATGCAGGTTTCAACTTGGTGTGAAGCATTTGTCGAAAGTTATGCAGTTTCATATCAACTCAGTTGTTCTCTGCAGCTTAGTAGCAATAGCGATCAACAGAGAACATTTTTGAGCTGTGATTTTTTTATAACTTTAAAAGAGATTTAACTGAGTTGTAGTGCCTTGAAAAGCAAAGCGCTTTATTAGGGGATGCTTCCTCTTTCAAAGCTTTGATTTTTCGCTGGTTTGCAGAATTTAGCATGAGCATTAAAATCTCTTAGTGATGAAACTCATTCAGGACAACCTGCTACTACTGTGATGGATGGAAACTTGTTACATGTGAAATGTCTGTTTAAGAAATTACCTGCATTGTAGAGTCCTGCACGGGCTGATCCTTTGCAATTCATTACGGGCCCAGGCCAGACCTAAAAAGTTGCTGGATACATCAAGTTTGTTATAAAAATTTTCGGACTTTAACGGGCCGAAATATTTTAATGTGTCTGAAATTTACGTATACAATTTGCATAAGTTTTTCTTTAACCCATTCAATACAGAGGACAAGTCACATTAGTTCTCCATATTGAATGGGTTCAAGCAACCAGAGAAGTGGCATGGTTTTTTTAAAGTAAACTAACCCAGGATTAGTGAAGAATGAGTGTGACTCATCCTCCGTACTAAATTGGTTAATATATTTTTTTTCCTATAATGTCATACAGTAAAACCTCGTTATTTCGAAGTTCAATGGACCACAAAAATACGACTTTAAATTATCCGGGTTTGAAATAAACAAACTAAAAAAAATCAAAATTTCTTACAATCCGCTACTTGGACAGTAAAATTGCAATATAGTCTTATGTATCCGTTCTGCTACAAAATGTATTGACCTTACAAGTTTGTACACAGCGAATTCGTGAGCAGAGCTGAAGTGACCACTTAATTCATCATTCACGAACACTTTCGCATGTGAAAAATAAGATCGAGTGAACATTCAATTTTCCCTATGTGTATTTCAAGTTACTCTTTTATGCCACATTTTGGAAGAAAAGACTTTCAACCACACATACTCAGCAAAAAGATTACGCTAAAAAGATTGGGAAAACGCTTGTGTGAAATATTGTATAGATAATAGATAGGAACCATCACATAGTAATTCTTTCCAATATCGTTCAAACTTTCCATGCCATCAGTATGGTCAAAAATAATTAATTAATTACTTAATTCTCTATTAACTGTAGTCAATTTCATACATTGCATTGTAATTTTATTTCCATTTATATTACACAGCTTTAATAAAATATACATGCTCTCAAAATAACGTGGTTGTATTTGTTATGACGTGATGATTTTACAATTATGTACTTACGAATTCTTTTCTCCAATATGTACTCAATGCATTCTCCCTTTAGGACTGCTGGCGAGGGAATTTAAATTAGTGGTTCTTAAACGTTCAACTGTCACGGCTCCCTTAAATATTATGAGGTTCCTTTTGAATTTAAAATAGTAAAAATAAGAAACTTGATTGCAAATTTATTCATTTTGGTAACTATTAATAATTTTTATCACATTGGTTTTTCTAAATATTCCCTGATAAAAAAAAGTTTATTTTTCGTGAAAACTTTATTTTTTGGTATATCACTTTGCATCCAAAATTATTTTGTGCCTCCCTGGGGGGCCGTGGCTCATAGTCTGAAAAACACTGATTTAAATCCATGAATTGCATCATGCAGGCAGGAGTGAGGGTTAGGGGTCAAGCTTAGGGTAGCGTGCCGAGTTTAAGAGAAGGGAAAACTAAAAAGACAAACATGCATGATTTATTTTATGGAAGATCTCTTAGAATTGTAAGAAATGCTCTTAACCACTCAGCATCGTCCTGCGTACTGGGCACACAGGATGAAAACTTCATATGCAGTCGTACTGGGTACGCAGCGGAGATTGCCAATTTCTCTATTTTTTTGAAGCAATAAATTTTCTTAAATAGGAAAAACCTTGGTATATTTCAAAACAGTAACCTTGGACCTTCCTATTGTGCTTAATTCTGAAAATTTTACTGTTTTCTTAGAAAACTGAAGTGCGGGTAGGCACGAGCATGGGAGCGTCGCCATACACATTCAGACAGGTTCGTGCTCCATTCGTGGCTCGCCTACATGCAGAGTGAGTCACGAGCCTAGCTGAACCTGCTCAGCTCGTGACTCGTGGAGCACGAGCTTCTACAGACACGGACGAGCGGCTGGATGAGCTGCTCGTCTCAACCAAGTTCGCCAACATGCTCACACGTGAATGGGGGGCATAATGAGAGCAAAGTGTTGGCAAGAAAATAATTTGCACTTTTCTTTCTGCAAGTGTTCACATCACTGTAGTTTGTCTAGAAAATCACCGAAAGTTAACAGCCAATTGGTACAGCACCATTTCTCTACCAGAAGCTTTTAAAAAAGTTTGCAAGGCATCCTGCTGCACCAGGAGAATGCTCCAGCAAACAATTCCTCTCAAACTGCCCCATTTCTGAAAAAGTCACATTCTCAGTTGTTGGAACATCCAGGCCAGACCTGGTGCCGTGTGACTTCTCCTTGTTCCGAAAAGTCAAAGAAATCATCCGTGGGCAACATTTCAAAATGCTAGAACATGCTGCCAATGGATACATTTCAGTGTTAAATTATATCCCTCGAAAAGACTGGTGTTTAGTATTTTAATCATGGCTTAAAAGAATGTAATGTTTTATAGAGTGCACTGGGCAGTATTTTGAGAATCTTTAATAAAAATTTTATTCCTAGTTACTTTAGTTTTTTTGTATCTCAAAACTTTTCGAGTGACCTACATATTACTAGTATTGATTATATGATTGGTTCCCATATCTTTTTCATTTCTTGATAGCTCTCTTTCCAGATTAAGACATCTATAGGCTGTAATCTTTTCCTTTCTTTTTCTCTCTTTTCTCCCTGCTGACCTTATAACATGTCTTTAATAATGCCCTCTCTCTTGAGGTAATGTCCTATCTAGTTCACCTTCTTCTTTCTTATAATCTTTATAATATTCACTTTTCGCCTATTCAGCTCCTAGTTTTACATCCTATCCATTCATTTTCCAAAAAATTCGGATCCAAGAGAAATCTGTTATTCAAAGTTCTGCAATATAATAGGCCATACTTAAGTAGGTCTCTAGTGTAGTTGCTTTAGAGCAGCCTTGATTGGGCATGTTAGGCGAGTGTGAAGAGACTGCAGCATTAGACTCATCACTCCTGTTACAGTAACCTGATTAGTATCATCAGCCTTAAGTGTCCTTTTTAACTGAGTTAGTGATTTGCCCCAAAAAAAATGTTGATTGTTCATATTACTTAATATAATAGCCGTTGTCTGAAACATAATGCTGATGTCATTAATGGCACGTTTTAATGCGTTTTTAACAAACTTCCCGATTAGGTGGAAGGTGAAAATTTCACAGGAATGTTTGATTCAGATATAAAAATTAAATGACGAAAAAAATACAAAAAAAGACCTGGGTTCGACTTCAAGGGGACGATTTCCATTTCCCGTAAGATAACACATAAAAAGCGACTTTTTCAAGTGCAGACTTTTATTCTTTTGGAAATTAAAATTAGAAAGAATTGATGTACGATCTTTGAATATGAACTATGTTTTAGGAATAATAATGAAGTTTCTCATTCTATTCATTTTTTCCACCTATCATTCGAAATCTCTCACATTAAACATTTAAATCACATATTTAGGGAAAATATTGGCTTTTAAATGCAATGTTGTCTTGCCGACCATATCATTGTTTAACTTCCAGAAACAATTCTTGTCTCAACCCGCACACATGTAATATATACGAATGCATAGATAGCCTTAAATTATCGTAGAAGTTTTCGCAAAATTATGTAATTCCAATGGTACTGGGATTTAGTTTGGATTCTTTTGCTTATCTAAATGACTATATAGATAGGGGGATGTGGGGAGAGAGATAGGAAGGAAGGGATATAGAATGGAAGATACTTAGAAAGTAAGGGTGGTATAGAATTAGTCTATTTTTCCAGAGAAGGAGAGAGAAAGGAGGAGGGGGGAGGATGGGAGAGAAGAAGAGAGAAAAGGAGGAAGAATGGAAAGTTCCTTAAATTTAATACTTAATCCACTCATAACCGTCATATTTGATGGACAATTATGCTAGTATCAAATATTGACACCATCCACATTTTTCATGAATGAAATCCTTGTATAATATATGGATTCTGCTTTTCAAAAGAAAAATATAAAAAACTGTAGGCGTAATATTTCAGCAAAAATAGTCATTCATTCATCATGCTTCTGTCCGAAGACAGGTTTTAACTGAATCGCTGCCTCCATTTCTCTCTCTCCCTAGAAGCCTCTTTTATACCTCTATAAGTATTATATCCCTGCTTTATATTATCTAATATTCCTATTCTTTTTCTCCCTCTTCCTCTTCTTCCACTAATTTTTCCTTCTAATATCGTCCTTTGTAAACACTGTCTTCTCAATATGTGCCCTATCCAATTTGCTTTTCTTTTCCTGATTGTTTTTATTAGCGTCCTTTCTTCTCCCACCATTTCTAATACTTCTTCGTTTCTCTTCCTCTCTGTCCATTTCACTTTCATCATTCTTCTCCATACCCACATCTCAAAACTTTCTAAATATTTTTCCTCCTTTCTCCTTACCGTCCACGTCTCTGCACCATAAAGAGCTATGCTCCATATGTAGCATTTTGCTAATTTCTTCGTTGTTTCTAAATTTATTTTCTTGCTTGTGAGAAGCTCCTTCTTCTCGTTAAATGCTGCTTTTGCCATTGCAATCCTACTTCTGATGTCCTGTGTACTACTTCCATCCTGTGCTAAAATACTGCCGAAATATTTGAAACTACTTACTTTTTCCAATTTTTGGCCATTTATCATTATATTTAATTCTTTATGTTCCTTTGAAACCACCATGAGTTTCGTTTTTTCAGCATTGATCTTCATTCCATATTGAAAGATCTGATGCTTTCCTGGCGAATCGATGAGGTGAAGAGTTCCCGGGTTTCCAGCCAGGTGAATACGTTGTCTACCGACGTTTCGGCACCTTCCTCAAGTGCCATCTTCAGGGGTTTCCTGAGTGCCATACCATTCTTTCGTCCATGTATATATACTACTCTGGTATTGGAGGCTCGTTCCCCATTGACTGTTGGGTCGGCCTATGGCGTTCCGTGATTTTGGGGAGTATGGGATTCCACCCCTTGCTGAGTGGGAATCCTGTGTCCCTGTTAATGTTGTTTTTCTCAATTCTGATTTCAATGGCTTCTTTCACTAGCCTATCCCAAAAACCGTTGGCCTTGGCAATTACTTTGGCCTCCGTGAAGTTAATTCGATGGGCTGTGGATATGCTGTGCTCTGCGATTGCCGACATTTCTGGCTGATTTAGGCGGATGCACCTTGAATGCTCTTTGATTCGCGTTTCTATTGTCCGTCCCGTTTGGCCGATGTACTGCTTGCCGCACGAGCAAGGGATTTTATAAACTCCGGCTGTTTTGAGGCCTAGTTGGTCCTTGTTCTGCGGTAGGAAGCTCTGGATTTTTGGCGGCGGTTTATGTGCCACCCTGATGCCTTGTCTGCCTAGAATCCTCGAGATCCTCCCAGAAATCGTTGACAGGAAGGGTATACATGCCGTGGCTACTGGTTTTTCTTCCGGCTTCTTCTTCGCTTTCCCGGAAACGGCCCTTTTCAGGGCCCTGCCGATTTCCCGTTCTCCGTGGCCGTTCTGTCGGAACGAGAGGCGTAGGTTCCTGATTTCTGCCCCTAAACTATCTTCGTCAGCAATGGCTCTTGCCCGGTCGATCAGAGTGGTCAACACTCCTTGTCGTTGGGAGGGGTGGTGGTGGCTAATCCCATTTAAGTATAGGTTGGTGTGGGTAGGTTTGCGATACACACTGTGTCCCAATGTGCCATTGGGTTTGCGGCTCACCAGGATGTCCAAGAAGGGAAGGGATCCCTCTTTCTCCTTCTCCATTGTGAAGCGGATGTTGGGATGTATGCTGTTTAGGTGATCTTGAAACTCCATTAGGGCCTCAGGTCCGTGAGGCCAAATCTTGGACATCCTGGTGAGCCGCAAACCCAATGGCACATTGGGACACAGTGTGTATCGCAAACCTACCCACACCAACCTATACTTAAATGGGATTAGCCACCACCACCCCTCCCAACGACAAGGAGTGTTGACCACTCTGATCGACCGGGCAAGAGCCATTGCTGACGAAGATAGTTTAGGGGCAGAAATCAGGAACCTACGCCTCTCGTTCCGACAGAACGGCCACGGAGAACGGGAAATCGGCAGGGCCCTGAAAAGGGCCGTTTCCGGGAAAGCGAAGAAGAAGCCGGAAGAAAAACCAGTAGCCACGGCATGTATACCCTTCCTGTCAACGATTTCTGGGAGGATCTCGAGGATTCTAGGCAGACAAGGCATCAGGGTGGCACATAAACCGCCGCCAAAAATCCAGAGCTTCCTACCGCAGAACAAGGACCAACTAGGCCTCAAAACAGCCGGAGTTTATAAAATCCCTTGCTCGTGCGGCAAGCAGTACATCGGCCAAACGGGACGGACAATAGAAACGCGAATCAAAGAGCATTCAAGGTGCATCCGCCTAAATCAGCCAGAAATGTCGGCAATCGCAGAGCACAGCATATCCACAGCCCATCGAATTAACTTCACGGAGGCCAAAGTAATTGCCAAGGCCAACGGTTTTTGGGATAGGCTAGTGAAAGAAGCCATTGAAATCAGAATTGAGAAAAACAACATTAACAGGGACACAGGATTCCCACTCAGCAAGGGGTGGAATCCCATACTCCCCAAAATCACGGAACGCCATAGGCCGACCCAACAGTCAATGGGGAACGAGCCTCCAATACCGGAGTAGTATATATACATGGACGAAAGAATGGTACGGCACTCAGGAGACCCCTGAAGATGGCACTTGAGAAAGGTGCCGAAACGTCGGTAGACAACGTATTCACCTGGCTGGAAACCCGGGAACTCTTCACCTTCATTCCATATTGTTGGCCAACCTCCACTAGTCTGTCTGTCATCCTCTGAAGCTCTTTCTCGCCTTCTGCTATTAAGCCATGATCATCTGTGTATTTAATGGTGGTAATACTTTCACCTCCTATCTTAAATCCTTTCTCTTCCATCAACGCTTCTTCTGTTATTGTTTCTGCATAAATATTAAATATCGCTGGTGAAATAGGACACCCCTGCCTCACTCCCCTCCCTATTGAAGTACTTTCTGTTTCTTCTCCTTCAACCCTGACTCTAATCTTTTGATCAAAGTAAAGGTTTTTAAGCAGTCTTTTATCTTTTCAATCTATTCCTATTTTGTTTAAAATACCCAGCATTTTATCCCATTTCACTCGGTCAAAAGCTTTCTCCCAATCTACAAAACAAAAATACATACCTTTATTGACTTCTAGCGCTCTTTCTATCATCATCCTCATACATCCTATAGCATCTCTAGTCCCCCTTCCTCTTCTAAAACCAAACTGATTGTCTTGCAGCTCCTATTCTATTTTACATTCAATTCTTTTGGTTATTATTCTGGTTAGAACTTTAGCTGTATGAGAAATTAAACTAATAGTTCTGTAATCCTTACAACATTTTGCATTGTTCTTTTTCTCCAGTGGTACCATCACAACATCTAAAAAATCTTCAGGCCATATGCCAGTATCATATACTTGGTTAAAAAATTTTGTGAGTTGCTTAACTGCTTTAGACCCCAAAACCTTAAGAACATCCACGGGTATATCATCACTCCCAACAGCCTTTCTTCTTTTCATGTCATCAATTGCTCTTTTAACTTCAGACTCGAGAATACTTGGTCCTAGCTGATCTTCTTCCACATCCTCTTCTTCATTTAATTCAATATTACTTGGCTTTCCTTCTTTGTCATACAGAACCTCAATGTATTCTTTCCAGACATTCTTTACATTGTCTGCCTCCGATACTATTTTACCACTTTTGTTCATGATTCCTTTACGTCCTATCTTTCTTGCTTTTTTCTTGAATAGTTCCCTTGCTTTGCTATACATGAGGTCTGTTCTACAAATTCTTTCACATTCGACAATCTCCTCGCATTTTTCATTTATCCACTGTTCTCTTGCTTTATCTGTTTCCCTTCTTAAAGCATTATTTAACTCCTTGTACTTTCTTTGGCCTTCTTCAGTGTTTATGTTCTTCCACTTTCTCCGCTCTTCCATTTTTTGCAGCATGGCTGCTGTGATCCAGGGTTTTTTGTTTCTTTCACCCGTTATCTTTCCTACCTTCTTTTCCATTACATCTTTAATGTTGCTATGGATGTATCTCCACTCCTCATCTACATTCTTCCTATTTTCTTTAGCTCTCTCCCCCATCCTTTCCTCCAGCTCAGTCATGATAGCCTCCTTGTTTTTAAGGAGTTCCTCTAAGTTCCATTTCTTGTTAACTCTTATGTTTCTCCTAATGCTCTTCAGTCTACATTGTATATTTGCCACCAAAAGGTTGTGGTCAGAATCGATATCTGCCCCTGGTAGTGTTTTCACATTTTGAATGCTATTTCTAAATCTTTCATTGACTAGTATGTAATCTATCTGGTATCGTCTCTGGTCTCCTGGGCTTCTCCATGTGTAAAGTCTTCGCTGGTGATGCTTAAACCATGTATTAGTTACAATTAATCTATTTCTATGGCAGAATTCCACAAGTTTATCCCCTCTTTCATTTCTCTTCCCTAGTCCATATTTTCCCACTATGTTATCTTCCTGTCTCTCTCTGACTACACTGTTCCAATCTCCCATTACTATGGTGGTGATCCTTCCTTTTCCCTCATCCTCCAATATCTCCATAATCTGTTCATAGATTTCATCTACTTCGTCGTCACCAGCATTAGTTGTTGGCATATACACTTGAATTATAAGCATATCCACTGGCTCCATCTGGAGTTTTTCGGCTATTAATCTGTCATTAACTGTCACTACCTTACTAATTCTTTCAGCTATCTCTTTTCTCATTATAATCCCCACTCCCCTTTCCTTTTTCTCCCCTCCCGAGTAAAGAATCTTAAATTCGTCTGAATTTATCTCACCTTCTCCTTCCTACCAGACTTCACTAAGACCTACTATACCTACATTATTCCTTCTCATTTCCCTTTTTAAGTTCTCTAGTTTACCCCCTGAATTCATAGTCCTAACATTCCATGTGCCTATTTTTAATTTCTCACTACTTGCTTTCTTATTAATCTTACATTTCCTCTGTGCATCCCCTAGGGTAGTCCCCACCCGGAGATCCGATTGGGGGACTATTTTACCTCCGGAATATTTTACCCCAGAAAGATCCATAGGGGTATTTTCAGCTTTTCAGCCTATCATGGGAAATATAATGAGGTAGTTTCCCCTTGCTTTCCTCATCGCAGTTTCACAGAGTGATTACCCATCTGTAGCTGTTCAGATCCACATGATCACCACCTACAGAGGTACTGTGCAAGCTGCTCCCCTTGCACAGGGGGATGTAAAACCCCCAAGACTGCTTCTTAGTCTGACTCTTCCCCTCAGACCTTTCCGGCTTGGATGGTCCTACCAGGAGAATTATCTCCCGCCGGCATAGCTCTTTGGTTCGTAAGAGTACACAAACCCTCCCACCTCTGTAAGGTTATGCAGTCCTTAGGGAGGGCAAAAATAGTACCTAGGTATAATTAAAAAATATAGCTGAGTACAAGTACATAAACTTGTTGTTGTCTGTAAAACATATATGGTCATTAAAAAACAGTATTCTGCAAAGCAACTTTTGAATAATTTTCATCTCATTTTTAAATTGTGATAGTGGAAGCTTAGTATGCCATGGGTGATTCATGTATTTCCATTGAAAAATTAAGTGTGCATAATTAATCTTTTTTTAATTTTTTTATAGGTGTCAATGTATCTACTCAAACTTATCCTCTGATTTCCATTGAGGATGTTGTGGTCAAGTCATTACTGAAATCCATTAGAAAAAGTGGTTCATTAAAGAATCAGCTGGAATGTATGCTGAAATGGAAGGTGGCTATATCTATACCTGAAATCTGGGATGGAAGGGATGATGTGAATTTGGCATCAGAATGGATCAATAGGTGTTTCCTTTCGGAACCACTAGACAGTTTAAAAGACAAGGTTAGCATCATGCAAACTTAAATACAGCATTTCCTCGATTTTAAGACGCCATTGATTGTAAAATGCACCCTTGATTTAGTAATAACTTTTCAAAAAAGTAATACTACAGATACCATCAAATGTAAGATATTAAAAAGTGGAAAAAGTGTCTTAGAAGTAAGTTTGAATTTACATTTTAAGGGCATTCAAATTTATTTCTCTTATGCCACGAGTTTGGTTAATGCCACATTCATGTAAAGGGGAACAAATTTTTCTCTTATTTTCAGGATTTAGTCAAAGCTAAATTTGCATTACTGAAATCTATGTTAAATTTCTTATAACTGGTGACATTTCAAAGACAAGTAATTAAGCTCAGCTTAGATTATGTGTTGATTCAATGAAGCAGTGACCGCCATAGGCGAATGACATCAGAATAAAAATTTTATGACTATGGAAGTTTATTTTATCATAAAATCAGAAAGAGTAGAATTACATACAGTTTTGTCAATTAGCAGAGGGTTTTTATTAAATAAAAATAAAGGATTTATTGCTTCTGCATGTTTTCATTAAGCTGTTTTAAGCATTAATTGTTTATTTTGGTTTGAGTTAGAATGAAATACAAAAATACTTGCCATATTTAAATAATTTATGGCGATTTGACAACTTATGTTATTTCTTCCCTTTACTATCTCCCAATGTTCTAAACTTTAGGTAAAGAATGAAAAATGCCCTTAATATAATAGTTTTACTATATATTACTAATTGATTCTTATTCTTCTACATATAAAGGCATTATTCATAATAAATTCTATAGAAAAACAATTTCCATTGCAGCCTTTGTGCCAATTGGAAATGAAGCTTAATGAATTTGTCTCGTTGGATGTAAGCATCAAGAAAATAATTGGGAATTCTGGAGTTCAGAATTGCTGCTTTGGAATGAATGGCGTAGTTTTTATTCTTGAAGGAAGCAGAGGCACAGTACATGAAGACTCCAAACGTGTGATTGATATTATTAATCATAGTGTGAAATTTCAATCTTGCCTATTGGCTGTGCTGGTTATTGGACATGAAAAATATTCTGAACGTGAACTTATACATCAGCTTAATTTAGATTCTTTGGTTAAGAAAAACATTATTACAAAATATTGCATTTTTTTCCACGACAAGAGAAATGGAGAACTGCCACATGCTCAAGTAAGATGAATTAAATAATATTCACAGTATCCTTTTGAAAATATTCATTTTATGTCATTGCAGTATTAAATAATGTAATGTAATGAAACTACCTAATTACTAATTTTTCTCCTAATTATACTGCATGCTAATTGGTTTTACCTACATTTGTTAAATAATCATAATAAATTCCTTTCAGTTGGGAGAGTCATTACTCTGGCTTGCAGAAAATGCAGAATATCCACCTCCTTTGGAAGTACAACCTTTAAAAACAATAATGCAGCACTTGCTAGTAGACGAATTTTGGATGTCAATTCATTTAAGAGCAAAGGAAAATGAAATGTTTCAACTAATTATTCAGGTATCTACTTTTCTTAAACAATAATGATTGTTACAAAGAATTTGAAATACGATGAGTTGCTAATTTCTTTTGGATTTATTTTGAAGCAGTTTTAAATATTATTATTAATCCATTGTAGGATCCAAATGATATGATTTCTATTTACAATGAAGCTATACAGCATTTAGCTGATGAATGCTGCAAGAAGAACTATTTGAATGTCCATGGGGTTTCTGATTCTCAGATTGAATTATTGAATGAAAAATACTTGGAAATGTATAAACAGCTGCCAGCTCATTGGTTCAAATCAAGTTATGTGGTTAATATTAAAAAGGTAACTTTTCCATTTAAAAAATATTATCTGTTGTTGATATTTTGCAGCTTCACAGGCCGTTTCTCTGCATTTTAGTTAGTTGAATCTTCCAAACTTCCCAAAATATCATCATTACCAGCCAAAAATGTCCAGGAACTTAGTATTATTCTACAAGATTACTGTTCATTGGTATCCCACAATCCAAAAGCCTCTGCGAAAGCACACACAATGTAAGTATTGTAACTAAAACTACAAATTATTGGTGTCATAATTTCTACTTTGTGATTCATGTTTTATTTTCCATTCTTTGTCATAATTACTATCCTCAAGTTGTATTACAAAACCGATGCCTTGAATTATAGTTTCTTAAGTTTATCACATCCAAAAAATTTTTGCTTTTTTATCAATGCTATTTTAAATTTATTTGGCTCAATTTCGTATTTATTCAGAATGTATTAGTTGTTGCATGTTAATTTTCATTAAATTGAAAAATACATTGTGCAATACATAATCCATCTGATTGAATTGCAGAATAATGCAGATATTAAGCCATGAATTGGCTAAAAATTGTCTAAGGAAGAATTCTGAAAGACTATTTTATTCCTCTCCATGGCCATCAGTATTGAAGGTAAATATTTTAAGAAGTTATTTTCACTAGAAATATATGTAATGTTCTATCTTCGAGAAGGGTATATTAGGGATACTTAATCCCATGCCAAAATGTAGTCGTGTTTTGATTCATGTAAATTTTAGAATTATGTTTACTCTTTCTTTGAAGGATCAAGATATTCTTGTATCTGAATTTAATAAAATGTAAGCTAGAACAGCTGGGGAACACTAGTCTAAAAATCCAGAATTTCAAAACTAGAAAACTATGAAGGCAGTATTGGATGGCCTCATTTATAGTGGATGATATTTCATAATCAATTCTGTTAACAGTTAAACTTATTGTTTATGCATATAACAAATTTTTTGCTATAATTTTTTGTAAATGTTTGTTTGCCTGGTCAAAATTGTTTTCATCAAGATCTAAACATAGTTCATGAGAGAGGCTAGAAGCTGGGAAAGGAAGGGTGTGATTTTTATTCATGAATTTTGTATAGTGTCGTGACAGAATTTTTGGAATTGTTTAGTATGTGGCGCATTGTTTCAAAAGGTACATTTATTTCAAATGAACACCAGCAAATAAGAGAAAATTAACAAAATTAATCCTTTGTAGCCCTTTTTTCTCTGCATGCATCTCCAGTTGTCCAATTTATTTTCTGTCATTAAAAGATACTTAAAGCTTCTACTCAAAAGATGGAATACATGTCTAAAAATTTATGGCAGTAGGACACAGGTCTGCAATCATATAGACTTGGGCCCTCCGAGTGGGACATGTGGCCTTAATGGGAAATGTTTAATGGCCCTAACAGTGGGACAGAGGATTGGAAGTGGTTAAGGAATTATAATTTTGAAAATACTACATTATCTTACAATAATTTTTCAATTTTTGTCTGTCCGAAGCCTTTCTGACATCATCAATGGCACTTTTTAACACGTTTTTAACAAACTTCGTGATTAGGTGTAAGGTTGAAATTTCGCAGGAATGTTTGATTCAGATATAAAAATTAAATGACTAAAAATAATTATGAAAAAGGACCTGGGTTCAACTCTGGGGAGTGAGGATTTCTGTTTCCCATAAGATAACACGTAAAAATCGACTTTTTAAAGTTCTTAACACTCGAACTGCTGGCTATTTAAATGGCAGCCCTTCTGCCAATGCTGGCCATTTTCGGCATTTTTCAAAAATTTATGGTGGAAAAACTGTATTACCTACAAAAATGTTACTTACATGAAAAGAAAGGTCCAATCTTCTACTCTTTGATGATAAATAGGTTCTTGATATTAAGCAAATATTAAGAGCTATAAAATTTACCTAATAAATGGCTTTTTTTTGAAAAAGAAAAAATAATTGAGTGTGGTGATTTATATGTTAAAATAAATTAAATGCAAATCATGTGAGAAAAAATTATTTATAATTAGGAACACTTACATAATAAAAAACTCAAACACTAACTTTTGTAATTTTTTTTGAATGAAACAATTTGAAACATGGTTGTACGCACAGAGGGATTTTACATAAACTGCATTGATAAGATGTGTCCTTCCTTGCAGCCTTTCCTGTCTCTTTTTTCCCTTTGTCAGAGCAAACTTTGCATTTTCTCTGTAGTCTTGTCTTTCCAGGGGGAGGAAGAATCTTTTCCATAAAGTGCTTATTCCCTGTGAGCCTGGTTAGTTGAGGTCCGCTTGTGCTGGGTTGAGGTGAAGCTTCCTCAAATACAACAAGTTCATTGCATATGTCCTTCATAAATTGGGTGATAGTAGTTTTCTTCTCCATAACTTGGTTGTATAAAATGCAGGCATTGGCAACACACATTAGTATGATGTGAAAAGATAACTTTCGCCGCCACTTGACGCTGCGATGCTTAAAGGCACCATATGACATTCTTTGGTCCGAAAGGTCAACTCCAAATTTTTTCTTGTTATAATTTATAACACATGCTGGTTTGGTTCTCTCTCTTCCTCTTCTATCTGCGTAGGTAATCATTTCTGCCCTATGTCGTGTACTTATCATATAAACATCACGTTTATCTCACCAACATAGTGCTAAAATATTACCATTTCTCCGAAATATTTGTTTTCCTCGTTGCAATCTGGGATTTTTCAGAGCAATGGGCATACCTTTTCTATTATTTCTTGTAGTGCCGACTAAACCTGTTTTTTCTTTCACTAGATCAGTGGCAAGAGAAGGGCTAGTGTAATACCTGTCGGTGTACAATGTGTGCCCTTTTACAGCTAAGTTACTGAGGAGATTTTTTACAACATTCACAATAACATTTTCTTGGCCACAGTAAACATCAAAATTCCAGATGTACCCAGAATCAGATTCTGACAGCATGTATACTTTTATGCCATATTTGCTGGGCTTTTTAGGCATATATTGCTTGAATGTCAATCTGCCTCGAAATTTACACATTCCCTCATCAATTGTAATATCTTCCGCAGGTTGTTAGGCATTTTGAAAACGTGAACGAACTGATTCAATAAAAGGTCGAATTTTATGCAAAGGGTCATGGTCTGGCTCCCCTTTTTTTATGTATGAGGTATTATCATTTAGATGAAAATTCACCATTATGGCTTAAAACCTATCACGGCTCATTATATTTGGACAGAAGTTACAAGAGACAACAGGATTTTTCGACCAGTGATCGTTGATCTGTGGTTTTTCGCTAATGCTGATATGCAGAATGATGGCTATAAATTTTTTTATGTCTGCTAATGTCACTGGTTTCCATAAGTTTATTCTACTTTTAGGGGAAATTTGATTCAAACTTCTAAGTTCCAGAATTTTCTGTCTTGCGTACAAATTTGTTTGCTCCTTCATGTGCCGAATAAGATCGTCAATAAAATATACGAAGAAATCTAGCAATGAGTTATTATTGTCAAGCTCTGTAACATCTGAAATACCTGACTGACCAGTGTAAACATCAATATTTGGAACTTGATCAACTGAAGTCCATCCAAGTTGTGAATCACTTCTACGGTTTCTAGCTCCAGTACCTTGTCCTCTTGGTCTCCCTCTAGAGGGAATTTAAAGTTGAACTTGAGCAGGTTCTTCTTGTTCTGAGTCAGAGTTTTCACTTACATTATCACTTCCGTCATCTAAAATAAAATAAAAACAAGTTGAATCGGAAAATAATAAACAAAATTGAACAATAAATACCTAATTCTGAAAAACAAACAGCTGAAATCCAAAATACCAACAAGAAAAGTAAAGTTCAGTAATAAAATGAAAAGGTTCACTTACTTGAATCAGCGTCAATCTCTTCTTGAACATAATCTGGATCGTCTTCCGAGTCAACATTTTCATTATCACTATCACTTTCGTCCCAATCACAACGTAATTCAGCCAAAATATCGCCGTCTGTCAATCGATGTGAAGCCATGGTCGTTTGTTTACAAACTGTCAGAGCGACACAAAATGCATTTCACTCTATCATTCGTCAAATAATGCATGCATACCCCACATAGCGGATTTTTTGTGATCTAAATAGATCGACGAACACCACGGAACAATGCTGGAGCCGTCAAAAAACGTCTTCCCGCATAAGATAGAACATAAACTAAGAAGACGTCAAATGACGTCCTCCGCAATCTTCGGAAGTTTTGAAAAGACGTCAATTGACGTCCGCCGCAGCTAAAGTGTTCAAGTTCTTTTGGAAATTAAAATTAGAAAAATTGAGGTACAATCTTCGAATTTAAACTATGTTTTAGGAAAATTTATGAAGTTTCTTATTCATCTTTTTCTGCCTACCATTCGAAATCTCTCATATTAAACATTTCAATCACATATTTTGGGAAAATATCGGCTTCTAAGCGGGATGTTGCCTTGCAGACCACGTCATTGTTAAACTTCTAGAATCAGTTGTCTCAATCCACATACGTGTAATATGTATAGATTGCCTTAATTTATCGTAGTATTTTTTGCAAAAATATGTAATCCTAATGGGATTGGGATTTAGTTTGGATTCTTTTCCTTATCTAAACGACTATATAGATATAGAGTAAGAGAGATGGGGATGTGGGGAGGGAGATAGGAAGGAAGGGATATAGAATGGAAGGTGCATAGAGAGTAAGGGAGGTGTAGAATTAGAAAAGGATGGGAGGAAAGAGATAAAGTGGGAGATGGAGAAAAAGAGGGAGAGCTATGATTAGGACAGGAGGGAATGAGAGAGGTGGAAGAAAAGAGAGGAAGGGAGAGAGGGAAGGAAAGAGAGTGGGAAGGAAACAGAGAGAGGGAGGGAATATTATTATTTATTTGTCATATAATGGGCAATACAATCATTTCTATTCTCCATAACATAAAATGCCTTCTCAAATCTCCCAAGTATTTACGGAGGCAAAATTTTAAATTTTAATAAATAGTTATAATTTTATTTATGATTCTAATGAAATAGCTATGATGCCTAAATTATTGTTTATATTTGGATGAAAATCGTTCGTAGAATGGGCATCTCCCTAGTTATTATAAAATATAAATTAGAAAATCTTTTATGGAGCATTCCTCTCACAAAATTCACCTAATCGTCTTAAGTGTATCTATCAAAGATACGATTGGCAGTACGAAAGTAATGCCTCCTATTTCTTTGTTCAGAAAATATAATTGCAATGGCAGTACAATTTACAAAGAAGATTCATACATCTTTCGCAAACATTAAGCTATTTTTCCACAAAGTCTCCTTCATTTTCAATACACTTTTGCCAATGTTTAGGAAGGCACTGTATATCGATGTTGTAAAATTTCTTGCCTCGACTTTGGAGCACATCATAAACACTTTGTTTCAGTTTGTCATCATCTGAAAAATGGCATTCATGTAGTGCATCCTTTAGAGGGCCAAACAGGTAGAAGTCAAAGGGTGCCAGATCCAAGCTGTGAGCAGGATGGGGAATAACAGTCCATCCCATGGTTGCTATGTGTGCACAGGCTGGTTTGAGGCTGGGCGTTGTCATGAAGGAGAAGGACCTCATTCATGTTTCGGTTAGGATGAGCTCTATGGATACATTTTTGCAGTTACTGTAACATTTCCACACAAGTTAATCATGGTACCCTTCTCCAAGAAGTCCACAAGCAAGATCTCCTCTTTGTCCCAAAACACAGATGCCATGACTTTACCCCCAGAAGGCTGTTGTTTGAACTTCTTCTTGCGCTGTGACACTCTGGTGCCACTCCATAGATTGTTGCTTCATTTCAGGGTCATAGTCCTGGAGAAGTTCTGTACAGATGACTTTCTGAGCTTCTTTTTGCTCCTCTTTCAGCATCTTAGGGACCCATCAGGCACAAACGTTGGTGAATCCCATGTCACGAATGATGCTTTTGATTGCTTGTTTAACAAATCCCAACTTCATCGCACAACTCACATGTAGTGATACGGCGGTGTTGTTTAATCACTGCATCAATTCGGCTCTTATTATCCGCTGTCACTGCCGTTGCAGGCTGTCTGCTTCAGGGCTTGCCTCTGATCCCCATTTCACCAATCTTAAAATGCCTGACCCAACATCTCACTGTGCTATAGTTGGGAGCACAAACGAAGGCGCAAGGCAACTGGATGCGCAGAAGGCTAGGAATGTCACGTGATTTCTCTCGCTCCTTCACTTGGCCAATCAGCATCAGTCAGTTACAGCAGCTCTTGGCATGCGGTTCGTACATTTGTGGCATGATTTTCATATTTATTTGCATGTTTTACAATTGAGATTTAAATAGTGCCATCTTGTGGTGTTCTAAAATGGAGGGTGAAGGAAGTAAATGCAAGGTTTTCCACAAACAAGCAAGAGAAATCGTATATAAAGTGTATCAGTACTTCAAAATGAGGCGGAGCATGCAGACAATTCAACACGTACAGCTGGTTACAATGTTGCCAGCTGTCAAGAGCGAATGGCATGTGCTTGTGGCATTGCGGCATAAGATTTCGTGCATCATGCATTGTTTTCCGAGCAAAAGCTTATGCAGGCTGGTGGTATGGCAGCAATCTAACATGTATTTCTCTCTCTCTGCACAGTAATCATGACTCATCTGCCTTCGTTCATGCTCCAAACTATAACATCAACGGTACACTCACCATACATACTGGTCAGGTACCTATGAATTTCTATAGGGCTAACCTCTTCGGCAGTAAGGAATTCAATGACCACACTCTGCTTTGTATGTGTATCTAGAACATCTGCCATTTTGGACTGCTTGTGCATTGTGCTCATGTGATCGATCCCAGCGCCACACGTACCTGAGAAACTAGAGACTTCAACTGCTCATTCAGCATACCCGCTGCTTTCTGTGTACATTTATTTTTGTACCACCCCTTTTACTTTCAGGAGAGTCTTTGAGGTATAGGTTTCGTCAAATAATATTTGTTCTCTATCTCTGTATTCCTTTAGGTGGCTCATGAATTTCGTTCCCATAGACAAACTGGCAAAACAGTTTCTATAAAATATTGATGTCACTTTTTGTATAAAGCAGTCAATTGTGCATAACATGTGACTCCTCTCTTGCTATATCCATGTTCGTTATTGTTTTCAACTCAAAACTCAGCGTGATACTGATCATACTCATTTAGGGTTTCATTATATATTATTTTACAAGGACAAATTATATGATGATGAAGTTGTATTCTTGTCTCTATTAATAAAAGGCAATGTGTGTGTGTGTGGACAGCATATCTCGAAAACCAAGAAACTTGAAGACTTACTAATGGGACCATGAAGATGTTCACCTCGGAGTCAGAATTTTTATTTTTGGTGGGAGGGGGTTGACATTTCCCATAAGATAACACGTAAAAATCGATTTTTCGACTTGCACTTTTACTCTTTTGCAAATTAAAATTAGACAGAATTGACCTACGATCTTCGGACCTGGACCGTTTTAAAGAAAAATGAATATTGTTTCTTATTCTTATTGTAAAATTTTGCCCATTATTCGAAATTGCTCAAATTATACATTTAAATCACGTTTATTTGAAAAATTTTAGCTTTTAAACGATATGTTGCCTTGCCGACCCTGTCATTGTTAAACCTCGAGATTGTATTGTCGCCTTAATTCTTATACTATAAATGCATAAGGAATGCGTGCTTTGAGTGCTTTAATATGAGAGAGAAGAAGAAAGAAAGAAGGAGAGACAAAATTAAATGTTACATAAATGTATTATATATTTTGAAGAGATTATGAGTTAGTGCAAATTAAAGTCATACTTTCCAAATAGCTGCAGATTCCAAATTTTAAATAACAATCCAACCACCAAAATGATGTAAAAAGTTCAAATAATTATTTTCGTTTATTACGGGATTCATTTATTGTTGAGCACCATTAAGATACGCATGACAACGCACGTTCATATTTGTTTACTTATTTACTCTTTACATTCATATTTGTTTTATTTACTTTTTAAGATATATATCCGCATATTACCTATTAAAATGATAATATGATAAAGAATCAGAATTGATAGCTTGACATATTTGTCTATAACTTTTTGTAATAGTAAGGTATTTCAAATTTTATTATCTGATAAATATTTCAGACAACGTTGTTTTGGTTACCCGTGAAGAATACTTCTGTTATCATTTGTTGTAGGATTCCCTTTTGTTGTACTTCGTTATCGTATAAGCAAGTTTAACATCTATTAAGGAACATATTTAGTGTTTTTAGGATAATTGTAAGGAAGGTAAGATTCTGTACTTATTAAGTAAAAGTTTTGGATTATACATTTTTGGTGGTTGTGTTATTCAACAATAAAACTGAATATAAAAAATATTCGTCTCAGAATAATTAACCCTTTAATCCTATAAAAATCTCATTTAATTTTATTACCAAATCAATGGTTCAAATAAGAAACCATGCCTAAAAGAAGTGGAAGATTATTCTCATATTCAAATATGATCAATTCTTAATGAATGATTCTCACCAGAGCAGCAGAAAATGTTGATCAAAGAAATAGTAGACTTGAAGAGCAGAGAGAGAGAGGCAGGCGAACGTTAGAGCAACAAGAACTATTGACCAAAGGAATTTACGAGTTCAAGAACAAAGAAAGTGAAAGATATCACAGAAGATACAAGAAGAAAACTTACATAAAAATTCTTTAATTTCAACCAAAATGTAATCTTTAACTTCTTCCTCTCTTAAATACTTTGCTTTCTTTTCAACTGAATATTTGTATGTATCAATTAAGCCAATTATATTATTAGATTATAATAACACTTTCCATGTCATCCCAACACACTTTTTATCGCCAAATTCGATTTCCAAGTCCAGAAACTCATTTTGTTTCATAGGTTTGACTTTAAAATATTCATGTGACAAATTAGACCCACAAAATCAGCCTTTGCATGGGATAAAGTTAAGCTGAATTTGAATATGTATATCTTCAAACGTGTTTCCATCCCTAGAGATTGCAATTCCTGTCCAAGGTATTAATGTTTTTGAGATTCATGACCACATAATATGATGCAGCTTCTTCCACTGGAAATCAATTCGAGTGAAATAACTATATTTTAACAGTGATTGATTGTTTATTATGATTATTTAAAAAAAAATTGTTGCCAAATTTGTTGATAAAAGATGGGCAAAAAATGGGAAGACAAGAAATATTGCATACCATTAAGCATTACAGTGAAAATTAACTTGGTTTCATTACTTGGTTTTATTCTCAAATCTAACTCAATATTTTTTGTCTTTACTTAAAAACCCGAGCAATGCCAGGTACTTTCAGCTAGTTTTTAATAATAGTGAAATTTCCCATCAGTTATATGTGAAAAAAATAATTCTATCAATTATGTTTTTATGATTTTCGTCTCTGGAAAGCTTCATCATTCTAAGTTCTCCAGTTCTTGTCCATCCAGCCCTATTCCATTCTCTACTTCTGTGAAATTAATTTAAACCTAACTATAATATCATGAGACGTATGCTTCTAAACGCAAATAACATTTAAACACTACCTTCCTTCACTAGAAAATCATTGAGCCTGTCCTACAACTGAGGACAAATTCAAGCGCTTGAGTATCAAAAAATGAAAAATATAAGTACCTTACCTAGGTATCTCCAATAACTGTAACAAGGTGTTTTTCACAGCCTCGTTATGGCCATTGGAAATATCCTAGACAAGTACCTTATTCCCCAATTTTTTATACTTGAATGTTTTTCTATTGAACTCCCTTCCTTGACTTAAATGATTTAAAATAATCTCACCAGAGTTATACTATTTTATTCCAGTTTGTCATCCTAATGCAAATCAGAATAATACTAGTTTCTTTTGTAGTTAGTACAGTACACATTTTTAAATATTTGGAATGCATATTGACAATGATTATACAGGCATACCCTGATTTACATCGATTCAAAGCTATGTTGCTGATCAATTAATACCAGTGGATCGATTTATGTCATTTTGAATCAAAGTTAAATCATTTGAGATCTAAAGTTCTTCATAATTTTTGTTGTCCACTTCCTGAAACTATTATCTGAATAGAATACTAAATAACAAGTAGTTCTGGAAATAACTAATCTGCGTAGTTTCCTTTCAATACAATATTAATATATAACAAGTAGGGGTGTACACAGGTTTCCCGTGGTACAAAAGCACTTTTCGTCAAATTCATCGCAGTATAATTGTATACTAATGTATTTGCTTTGAAATCAGAAAACTATTTTTCCTTATATTGTGGTAGCCCTGCTTTTTTGATCTGTTCTAAACATATTCATCTCATTTTCCCATTCTATAATTGCCCTACACGGAATTTCTTTGAAATCTGTTCAGCCAATACCTTCCAAATTCATAGTTACAGAAACATTCTAACTTTGATATTGTGGTAGGCCAGTTTAGTCGAGCTGGTTAAAATATAATATATTGGCTATTTATTTATATGAATATTAAATATACTATATTTGGTTAAAATCCATTAGTTCAGTTCTCTAAAAGTACATGTACACTACTCCCCAGATATCCGCGAGGGATGTGTTCTGCAAAAACATCGTGGATACTGGACCTTATGTTTACATTATATTTTAGGATAGGGTCACCATACAAAAGAAGCAATTTCAACGAATTATATGCGCTATTTAGGCTTATTTTTACTGGTAATAGTACTAGATAATATCACATATGAATTTGAAGAATATTTCATCAGTTACATTCGTTCCGGTTTGTCTCAAGTAAAGTTGGGGATCCTCATACAGTAATTAAAGAAGAATAGTTGAATTTGTCCATTTTTTATGAAAGAAATCGTATTACATTGAGTAAATTACTATTAGTATCATATTTTACTAGGGATAAAAGAAATAATAGCCTTGCATATCTGCGTTATTTTTACCTACGTTTGTAGTTCTAAAAGGAAAACTAAAATATTAAATACTATATTATATACTGTAAAAGAATATGACTCAGGTACTATAAGTATATACCGATTACCGCTTATCTGAGAGATACTGCTATCAAAAGTAAAAAGGTTTCTTAATACATATTTATTGCCAAGTCACGGCATATGTCGTGAATAGCATGGGACATTTGAATAAAAGTCAGACATGGCAAGATTATGAAATTCTTTTTATTTATTATTACAAATGTCAATGCATGACCGAAAATGTATGAATGGACAGAAACTTTTTATTTAAATTTGACAATTTTCTAATGAAATTATTAAAATGACTAAGATTCAGCTTTTATTAGTTAAATTATAAAACATGGAAATGTATTCATGATGAATGCTTCTCACTACAGTTTTTATTTACTTTTGGTGGTGGGTATCACAAAATATGTTGATTGGTTTTATACAGTTTTTAAAAAAGTTTGGGAGTTACAACGTGACAATATCTCGATCTGGCGCAGCGTCTCAGCCGCGGGTCCATTTCTCAGCACTGTACCGTGATTTTATTTAAATGTCTGTATCATAAGAACTACAAATGTTATTTGATTGGAGTCTTTTTCAAAAAGAAAAAAAGAAATGATTTTGGAGAAATAACAATGTTATTAATTTTTTAAAAGACGTTTGATAATTATTATATATTTTTCATTTATATAAGCGTGATAAACAATCCTTCAAGAGGCATGACAAAATAAATTGACCTTATTGGATCAGTAGAAGATGAGATATGACGTTGTATGTTTAAAGATACATTAAAAACTTACTGTGTTCACATTTTTAGTTTTTCTTATTTTTAATAACTTCCTCGAATTTTTGTCAAATTAAGATATACATAATCACGTTCAGTGTAAAATTTACTACGATTGAGCATCATAATTTTACTTAAACGACAATATCACCAAAATCGCAACAAATTTGGCAATTGAGCGGGATTAGAGAAAAAGGGAAAAGCAATGGAAATGAGAGAGATAGCGATAGTCCATAAGACACCATACTGTCAGCTAAGTGTGGAATGCGCTATAGTCATGTATTTACAATCCGAAAAATCGAGGACGACTTATACGCCGGCATATAAATGATAATGCAGGAAATATTTCGCACCAAATTTCTAATAGGATTGAAAAAATAACATTTTATGACTTTTATTTAAATTTCTATAAATAAAACCAATTTTCTGAAAAGAATTTAAGACTACTATAGTTAAAAGAAAATTGCAATCTTAAAATATAATTAAAACTCATTGCAGTTCATGTAAGTATTTAGTTCATAGTAAGTTACTACACATTTTTCCTTTGATGGTAAATTGTCGGTTCATTCACATTTTATCCTGTTTTTACACGTTAAAAAGAGGAAAATAATTCAATTATTAAGTTAAATTCTACACATTTTAAATAACTTATAATTTGCTCAAATATTTCAAGTAAATTTCTGCAGATTCTTCATACATTATATCTTATTATTTCGATTTTCCTCTTATTTTCAGCATATATTTGGATAATCATTTGGCCTCTCTGATAATAATTGTTCGAACAATATATGTAATTAAAACAAAGATAACTTTCAAAAACACTGATTTGATTGTGCATGATAGCCAAACCAGATCATAGCAAATATTACTGATATTTCATATCGAAATCAAATGTCTTTGGAATACGTTTAAGATAGGAGAGAGACAAAGGGGGAGAGAGAGAGGGAGTAAGAGAGAAAATTAAATGTTCCATAAATTAAAAATAGTTTTGAGCATATAAGAATTGTACGACGTAATGTATTTCTTTGCCATACAATTTCTATTCACCCAAAACTATTTTTACTCTCTGTAACATTCAATTATGCGAATTTTATATTTATTGTTTACTTTTTAGTGCATGTAAAAGTTGGTTTCATTAACTATTTATTTCAATTTTATTTTAACTTAATACTTAATTCACGCATACCCGTCATATTTTATGGGCAATTGCGCTAGTTCTAAATAATAGGCGCTTCTTTTACTTTTCCTGATAAATAATTCTCTGCTTTTAAGACATATCTTTCCTGATAACAAAACATTGCGCGGTGAGAATTGCCTCGTGAGGCCAGATGACTTTGTTGAAAACATCTGCCAAAAATGCCTTGGCCTGCTGCTTCACACAAACCACCTCGAGCACTACTGCCATCTCACTGTGGGTTGTTTTCATGGATTGTTGACTTCTGCTTTCTTCTTCATCAGATGTCACATCCATGTCATCTTGCGCCATTCTTACGATTGCATTGTTTGTTAGTTTGCACTGTTCGTACTGCTCATCACTATCTATGCATTCTCTTATGTAATTTCTTTCACATGCCAAAAGATGTCTCATTAGGCTTGTGAGCTCCTCTCTGTCATTTACATCTTTATCTTCCTGATTTTTATCGTTATTTTCATGTTCATTTTCTTCATTGTCTTCTTTCTTACCTTTCAGGATTTTACTCCATGATTTTTTTAACGTCTCAGATTTTATTTGCAACCATAAATCTGCTAACCAATAAATCACATTTTTTATATTGATTTTTTCAGGAGTTCTGCTAAAGTTCCTTCCTCTTCTTTCTCCCAAAAGAAAAACGCAGTAACTTCTTTCAGTATTTCTTTTTGAGGAAATCTAGCATCACTTGGCTGAATAAATCTGGTATCATTGAGAAGAAAAAACATTGAATAAGGCTGGTATCATTGAGAAGAAAAAACATTGCTTTAATATCAACACTGTACAATTTGTCTTCACCTGGGTGTAATGGTGCATTGTCTATCATGAGGATAGCTTTCCATAGCAATTTCTTCTCTTTCAAAACCCCCTCTGTTTCAGATACAAACTCATTAAAGAACCATCGTTTAAATAGAGTGCTGTCTGCCCAAGCATTTTTTTGTTTTTATAAGACACCAGTAAGATTTGAATTTGTATGTCAATAAAATTCTTGTCCAGTGTAAATTACAATAATTGTTTTGTTTCTATAATAGAATCTTTCCACAAAGTCAAGCCTTCCCAAGTGGAAGAAATAGCACAATTGAAGTGGTACCTAAATGCAGCTGTTTAACACGTTTTTTTATTCATATTTGAAATAATAAAATAGAGGCTGCATGAGTAGTGGTTTCTAACACGCAATTTAAAAAAAAAAATTTTGCTTTCCAGGTGTTATCAGAAATTCGGTTAGAGTCAATTGATTTTAAAGATTTAATAAAGCCAGAATGTTCTTTGTCAATTATCATTAATAATGATATCAAAAGAATAATGGAGTCGCGAGATGGTCTTTGGTGGATGAAAACTCCCATAATTCCCACATTATTTGGTGAGTAAATTATAGTGTTCCGTATTCTTTTTCATTTATGGGTGAAGTCCAGAAAACTTAAGATAAATTATCAACTCTGTATAGTTTTTGAGTTTTATGATTTTATATCATTCCTCTGTATTTTATAAATGTTTTATTAATAAATTTGTCATTTATGACAATATAATATTCATCTTATTTTTCTTTAGAACAAATACAAAGTGAGACTAGAAGAGAACTCTCCAAGCAATCTGAGGATACTGGTGAAATACTCGGTCCACAGTCAGAGGAAGCCAGTTTAAGGGAATTGAAAGAATCACTTGACAAGATGAATGAAGCTTTATCCATGCAATCATCCCAATTTGCTAGGCTTAACTCAGATCTTGAAGATTCTGTAAATCTTGGACAGTTTTACTGAATGATGCTGGATGTGTGGGAAAAAAGTTAATTTTTATAAAATTCAACTTTTCCCAGTTTATTTTCTGATTTTTATAAAAACTTGGTAAATTATTTTATCTCACATAGCAGTTTATTTTTCTCAATGTAACGCTTGAGGCGTAATTTTATCAGTTATTTTCATTGTGTATATTTGTGTATTTTGAAATAAATGATATTAAATCAATGAAATTCCAATGATAAAAATTAAGAAGTAGGGATGCACATGGATTTCCCATTGTACAGAAGTGCTTTTCATGAAATTCGCCATAGTATAATCATATACTAATAATCAGAAAATTATTTTTTCCTTACAATGTGGTAGCCCTGTTTTTTAGATCCATTCTAAACATGTTCATTTCATTTTACCATTCTATACTCGCCCTACAAACGAAATTTCTTGAAATCCGTTCAGCCAATACCTTCCAAATTCATAGTTACAGAAAAATTCTAACCTTGATATTGAGATAGTTGAAATACGCTGTTTTGGTTATTTATTTACACCGTTTCCCGGGCTATTTTGACAACAGTTCACTTAACTTTGACAATGTGTCATCTTATTTTGACAACAGTTCATTTAATTTTGACAACAGTTCATTTTATTTTGACAACGTTTCGTTTAATTATGACATCGGTTCATTTAATTTAGACGGATCATTCTATTTTTGCTACATTAACCATATACTTGCCAATACTTTGTGGTACATTGGCAGATACGTAAATAGGTTAGCAATGTTACAAAATTTATCTAATACACATTTACATGTTTGCATTAATTTTAATAATTATAAATTATTTACATATTATTTCATTTCATTAGAATGATACAAACTTAACTTACTAAAAAAAACACTTAATGAACCCGAGAAAAAATAAAGACTTCTACTGAAGACAGAAGAATTGATGCTTATCTCTCTGTAAATAATGCAAGCATGATTTCAATAATAATGAAAGTGAAAAGAACAACTGTTCACGAAATCATTAAAAAATACTTAATGAAAGGGTTGATTGATAAATCTAAAAGAGGTGGCCACAGAGAAAAAAGACTTAATGAAGAACAGCAATCGGTTACTAAGCAATGGGTAGAAGAAGACTGCAGCTTATCTTTAAAAAGAATCACAGATAAATGTATGGAAGAGTTTCAAACAGATTTCACAATCTTCAATTGGACGCTTATTAGATGATTTTCAATATACAATAAAACGAATACATATTATCCCAGCGAGAAGGAAAGATGAAATGTCTATTGAAGCAAGATATCGTTATGCTCTTAACTTCATAGAATTACCATCTCGAGTTTCATTAAATGAAGTTTATTTTATTGACGAAGTTGGTTTCAATGTGACGATGAGGGCTCGAAGTGGACGATCATCACGTGGGACGCGTGCCATACAAGTTGCCCCAAGTGTTAGGTCACAAAACATTTCTTTGTGCTGTGCAATGAATCGAGAAAAATTATTCAGCTCAAACAATACCTTTTAATGGACACTATTTTTTCACAAAAATGCTGTCTCCGAAATTAGAATCGACAAAGTGGCAGACGTCCACGTATTTTTGAGTTCTGGGTTTGGATTTTTTTTAGCCTCATTTTAGCTTGTGTTCTTCTAGTGCGACTGTTTACACAAGGGATTATTTGCTTTGATTTTGTGCTATACAACTGAGAATGCCTCACATGAATGGTTAGCCTTAACGTTACTTGGTGATCCTAAAATTAAGTCGATGATCGCTAACGTTCTGCAAATAGAGCTTCCTCAGGAGAGCCAGAATAAGGGAGAACCTAGCAAATGTTCGATGTGAATTATGTCCTTCTAAGAAGAGGAGAATTACAAGATTTCACTGCAGTGCATGTTCACGCAATATTTGTGGTGAACATAGTGGAAACGTGTTTGGAATGCTGTGATAAAATTTAATAGAGTATTGTACGTTTAAATTTACCAGAGAGTATTGAAATATTGTTAAGTATTTAAAAAATTCTTTTTTCTTTTATTAAAAAATATTAGTATGAGGTAGTCTGTTAGATGAATCCCCTTTGTCAAACAAAGGTTAGTAATCTAGGGTTGAGTGTATATTTTTTATATTGTAGGGCTTATTCTTGAATCATACAATTAGCATCAAATTGATTTTAGCAAAGTTTAGAGAAGTTAAAATATTTTCAGTAAATCATGTTGGAATATTAAATTCTGTTTAGGAAATTTTTAAATCTTATAAACATTCAATTCATATCGACTGATCTCTCTTTTGCCTTTATAACTTGGTGATCATCCGAGTTCACAGTAAGACATGGAAAATCTCAAGTTAGGTGTAGTCTGTGGCATGTGAGGTCATATACATAGTGATCAACTTTAGAAGATTGATTCTAGACAGCAATTCAGGATGTTTAAGATTCAGCATTTTTTCAATAAATTATGCATGAGAATATTATCTTAATAAAATGAGCAACATATTCTCTCGAATCCGTTTAGCTGTCAAAATTATCATTTTTATAAAAATTTCAATTTATTTTGAACAATCATAACATACCAAAGTAAAATTGTTAAGAAACAATTATATTTTCAAATGTTTTGTCAATGTAATTTATTACCACATAATTCTCTGAACTTCTTCAGAGTCTTTCCAATAAAATGTTTTTGTAATGAACAGATAGATTGTAAAAGCATTAATTATCACATAAAAACAAAATTCTAAAATTAGTTGCCACCATGCCTCAATTTTCATATTCATCCTCATTATTAATAAAGGCAGAATAAAATACCTAAATTCCAACAGTTTTTGAGGTATCAAACTTGCAACTAAACATAAATAAAAGGCTATTTGAAAACCATATTTTTTGTGGCAAATAAAATTGTGCACACAGAAGGCACCAAAGATATACTCTGGCACTAAGAGGTACCTTATGGCCCAATTTCTTTCATATAATCGTTTCCATAAATAGAAAGTATAATGCCGATTATCAGCTAATAAATAAGCGTGAACATGTGTGTTAAGTACAACAACAGCAATACAAACTGACGTTATAGCTGATATAAACAAAGGATACTCAAAACTAAACTTCATAAATTTTTTTACCAATACAATGGCATATGGAAAACAAAAAAGTGATACAAAAAGATAGAAGTAAAATATTTGGGGAAGATTGATAACAGGTTTATGAGCCAGCCGATCACCAACAACTATTCCCTTGTTGAGCCAGACAAATGCCACAAATAATAATGTGACGAGAATAAAACCACTTTCTTTCTTCAGCAAATCCTTGAGGAGAGGGACGTGTATTTTAGGCATCTTTAAAACACTTGAAAGTTGGCTCTGAAAATAAGAACAAGATTCAGTTATAATTTACTACTGTTGAGCTCTAGTCAGTAAAAGAAATTATTTCAAATGCATCGCACGTCAGAAACAGGGAGACAATAATTCATTTGACATGGCATAATTAGATTGGAGTAGCCCTCAGCATGAACTAATAACAAAGTTTTTAAATTGGTTAAGAAACCAACAAGTATGTGAAAATAGATTGCAAAAAGTACTTTTTATGGATATTTGATCAAAGAACCAATCAACCATATATAATTTGCTTGGTTATGTGTCAAGTGTGACGCTCGACTGTGGGGATGCTTTTAAAGAGCCATCATAAAAGAGCAGGAGAATCTAGAACTATTTACGACTGACTGTAATGCTGTTTGTAACAAACTTTCAGAGTAGGTAGAAGATTGAAATTTGGTTGGAATGTTTGATTCTTACGGTAAAAGCCATTTACAAAAATAAACTCTCCAAAAAAGACCCCGGGTTCGATCCCAGATGATAATATCTATTTCGCATAAGGTAGCACGTAGAATAAATTTAGAGACGTGCAAGCTTTCATCATTTGATCATAAAAATTTATCCTCGATCTTCAGACTGGGACTGTTTTTAAAGGAAAATAAACAAAGGTTCTTATTCTTATCATCGATTGTCTCCCTCAGTCTGCAAACACTTGAATTCAATGTTTAAATGACATATTTTTTCAAAATTTAGCGATTTCATGAGGAAATGCCTTGACAACCACAAAGCTGTCGAAATTGAGACCCCATTTTTGTCTCAATTCTCATATGAGTAATATATACGTATTTATCGAGTGCCTTAATATGATCCACCAAGCATTTAACAAGCTGTCCAGTGTGTCCTAAATAATGTTCAATGGTTCAATGGCAAAGCATTATAGTTTATGTTATACATCCATTATGTTAGAATTTTGAATAACATTTTGATATTTGAAAGATAAGAATAAGTTATATTCAAGAATAATAAGTACGAGATTTTAAGTAAAATAATACATAATATATTCCTTCCTGTCATATTGATGGGCTTTTATACTAGTTATTGTATAATTTGGAAGTAAAATCGAATATCAATTTATGTGTTTGGGTTGTAAAATTAAAGCTTGACATTTTATTAGAGTGCAGTAGGTGATGCTTATAATTATCACTGGTTTTTGTTATCAGTTATAAGTAATATATACGGATAATATATATGGATGCACATTATACATGAGACTTTAGGATAATATAGTAATGGAAGAAATTAACAAAATTATGGCTTTTGAAATAACAAACACACTAAACACTAGTCAAAAAAAGCATGTTCTGCAAACAGTTTAATATAGATGCTCAAAAACAAATTAATAACACTAACTTTAATTTTTATAACTAATTAGTGATAGATCATTTTTAGGCAAATCAAAATTTTTACAAGAAATGAATTACATAAAATTATAACTGAATAATGCATTTTAAAAACTCTGAGTAAACATTAATGGTGGTCAGACTTTAGCAACCTGTCATAATTGAGCTTGCCTGGATAATATACAGTACCATCATCCTTTAACACATTGTCACGACTTTTGTACTCATTGGCTTGTGCAGAAAATTTGTTGCTTATATTACATACTAACAAACTGTTCTTAATTAAATTTCAATTTGAGACTTTCTTGTCTTAACCACTCATCTGGGTATTTAATTTTTTGAAGCCGCACCCAGGCCCGGACATAGAGACCCAGGGTAGGCAGTTAACAGAGTTTTTTTTGGTAATTTAGCAAAAAACAAACTTGACTATTTTTTATTTATTTAACGTACTTTGACTTTAGAAAATAGACAAGCAGACTTAGAAATGAAATAGACAAGTACCAACTATACTTTTTTACACATTATAATTTTTACATTTACATATAATTAAAAGATTACATTGCCACGTGACGAACTTTCTTCTCTGCAAAGGAACGGATGACCTCACTATAGTCCACAGACTGCGTTATTTCTGACACTATGTACAGCACAGAGAGTGAATTAAGCATGTTCTCTTCTGTGGTAGATCTTAAATAATTCTTTACTCTCTTTAGTGCTGAAAACGACCGTTCTGCCAAACAGTTTGACCCTGGTGTACACAACAGCATCTGGAGCGAGAACTTTCTATATGCATACAATATCGAAATATCTAGAACTTTCGAGAATGTTCCTGTACTACCATTCATCGCCGATGACACCGTTAATTAATTATACTAAATGTGCCGCAGTCACGTTCTGGAAAAGTAAGAACAAAGATTTAGGTTTCGAATATAAAATAGATGAAATGAGCATTCGACAAGCTGAGTATGTAAAATATTTAGGAGTAACCATTTGTTGAGATCTTTCGTGGGACATGCACATTCGTCGAGTTATAGGCGCGGCCAACAAGAAACTGGCATTCATAGGTAGAATAGTATGGAACACTACAGAGAAAGTACGTGAAACATGCTACTTATCACTGGTAAGACCGCAAGTGGAATACGCAGCGAGCATATGGGATCCGTACGAGAAGGGGCACAAAATTCAACTAGAAAGAGTACAGCGCAGAGCAGCCAGATTTGTAAAACAAAAGTACGAACATAAGGAAAGCGTCACCTCTTTATTGAGCGATTTGAACTGGGTATCACTGGAGGACCGTAGATTGGACTCAAGGTTGAAACTTCTGAAGAAATACAGGTCGGAATGTCTAAAAGAGGAGGTAGTGGGAATAATTGTGGCACCAACGTATATAGGTAGAAATGATCGAGACGATAAAATACGTGAGATCGATTGTAGGACGGAGCGTTATCTAGGCTCGTTCTTTCCGAGGACAATACGAGATCACAATAGGAAATTTCGAATTGCGTTAGACAATCTTTAGGTAGTATTTGGTGCATTGCACCCCCTGCCACCCACCAACTTGGTGAATTGCAGGGTAACTTGTAGATGAAGATGTTAACTGTCCTTGAGGGCTGAGCCCTCTGCTTATATAGTCCCAGGATAGTGGAAGTTGGTGGGGGTTCGACCAATCAGAATACATGGTAGTATCTACAATATTCCAGAACGTTTCCTAATCGAACATTCTAGAATACAGGTCCATGACATTCTAAAATGTTCCATAGTCTTCCACAGAGTTCTAGAACATTCGACACTTTTCCAGAGTTTTCCAGGACTTTCCAGAACTTTCTATATGCATATAATTTCGAAATATCTAGAACCTTCGAGAATGTTCCTGTACTATCATTCACTAATCATTTCCGGAATATTCTATCTTACGAGATTATTCTATAAAATCTTAAGACACTATACACTAGAAAATTCTATCACATTCTTTAGCTTCCATCGCCAACACTACTCGTATCGTAACCTTAACTAACCTCAGCAGATTCGCGTGGAAGATAAAACCTTTGAGCCGCAAAATTGAAATTGATACAACTTTCTAACACACACTTTCAATGCAAACTGACAAGTAGTGACAAGTTATAGAATGAAGTCAGGTGCGATGCAAAACAAACAAAGAACACAAACACAGTGTTGCCACTTGACTTGTCAAAAAATTAACTATGGTCAATTATTTTCTATTTCGTTCGGAAAAATTGACATATTATTTTCCGTGTCCTGTGTCCTCAATGTGTACCATTTCGGCCCCTGGTTGGGGCCCCCACCGAGTTTGGGGCCCTAGGCAGCTGCTTAGTTTGCCTAGGCAGAAGTTCGCCGCTGGCCACACCAGTGGTGAGCATTTAAATTGGAATTGAGTTGAATTTTTATCTTTTGCAATTCAATTAAAAAAATACGTTAAATATTCAGTGATTGAGTTGTTTATTCATAAAATTTGTCTTAAACTATTTTTACCACAAGACATGAATTAAAATGTTGATATATATTTATTATTACAATAAAAAATTAATTTGTTAATAATATTTATTGAACACAAAATCCTAAAATATGGTATAAAGAAATTCAAAATTTACACAATCACTGTGATTAAAAAATAATAAAATTATAAATGGCATATAAATGTTGTTCATTTTAAAATTAGGGGTAACAGAAATGCAACCCACAAAGCAAAGTCAGGGTCTCAATACGAGAAGCATATCTTTTCCAAATAAAAAAGTGAAGCCCATTTACTGCTGAGACAGTAAACTAAAAGGATGCAGCTAGCTGCCAGAGAAGCTGCGTGATGGAATATTATGGCATACCCATAGCAAACAGCCAAGAAAACAGTGCGCTGTATATATGTATATGGCATACCCAGATGAGTGGTTAATCCTTATTATCTTATTCATTAGATTAACATGATGTGCTAATGAAGTTCATAAATGAATGCAATAACTTACTAATTTAGCCAGTGAAATTAGATTTAGCAACTTCATGCTGTGTTTTCATCATCTACCTTGATTGAAGCAAATAAAAACAAACATTTTATTATTATAATCTATTTCAATGTGTCCTACATCATCTTTCTTGTTTACTTTTGGTTCCTATAATAGAACATTTGTATAATGGAGGCCATTTATAAACCCACTGGCAATGAGCACAGAATTTTGAAAACATTAGTTAACAACTACAACACTACTAACAAGCTCTTGAGATATCACAACCCAAAGAAAACATTAAATAACAAAACTGTAATTTTCCACTATATTATGTATTTTATCACAACCTAGGTTTCGATGCTTAGCGCCATCATCAGGTGATACAGAATATATAAAGAAGAGAAAGATGGAGTGCGAGGTAGGGGAAATGTTAACTCAGCAGGGATTTAAATAATATTAGTGCATAGCATAGTAATTATAAGAGGGAATAAAATAAGCTTCAATGCTAAATCATTACAAAATGCAGGGAGCAGGATGCAATTACCTTCCAGTTGTATGCCACAGCATTTTTTTTATTTATTTTCAAAAGATGCATTTGTAAAGATTCAAATCCAGCTTTTAAAGCAAAAAATGCAATCCAAACAATGTTTGTTTGACGGCAAACTACAGCGATTGCTCCTGCAATAAAACAATTATGAATACAGTATTTCTGTTCATAAATCTTTTTCATCAGGTGACAAATTAAATTATGCCATGAATTCCAGTGATCTTCAATTTTATTAAACCATTAAAGTATTTTTCCGCAAATCACAACAGAAACTAATTGAGTATGTATATAAACATTAATCTTACCTAAAAATGCAGAGAAGTAATAACTTTGATCATTATATAACCTGTACATTAGCAGAACTAGTAATGTTGAAATTGAATCAGTATAATACAAAAATGTAAAAAAATATAAAACTGGAAAAAGTGCCATGTTGAATGAACCAAGTATCATTTTCCATTGGTGTTCCTTCTACAAGAGAAAGGAATAAATTTGATAACCTTGTAATAATAATAATTTACTAATTCTATTAGGTCATGTTATGGCAATAGAACACGTCAGATTATATTAAAACTTAAAATCTAGCATAAATGAAATGAAAGTAGAGTACATCAAATCATACACAATACAATCTATTCATTATGAAAACTGGAGTGAAAACATACCTCATATTTACAAATTTCACATCTTATGCTATAAAGGACTGCAAAGTTTGATATGCTGCACAGTAAATTTATAAACCTTAATCCATATACAGTGCATAGCTCACTCTGAAATATCCAACCGGCAGGTTTTAAAAGTCCAATGGATATAAGATATAAACCTGGTAATGTAGTAATTTTTGGATCCCACTGAAAATATTATGCGCAATAAATGTAACAAACAATCAACTAAAAGAATAATTTACATTTTGTTTCGAGATCCATAAGAAAAGATTTTAAAGTACAAATTTCAAAGGATGAAAAGGACTATAATGCCAGGAAATTTACACCGGCAGAGTGGTGGATTTACAAAACTATAAAGGTGCCGGTTACTGTAATACAACATATAAATATAAACCCTACAATGAAGCTAAAATGAACACAGTATGATTGCTTAAAATTTACTTAAGTTCAATACATTCGTATAATTAATTTTTGAAAACGTTTCATTAACAGCTCTATCCAGTGAATAAATCCAAATAACTAATTCCATGGTAAATTAAAAGTTTCAAATACCTCGTGGAATGTTCCATTATAATATCTCACGGCCTGAGGGACGTGAAAAACTTCATCGAGATAAGGTTTAGGTTGAAAA
Source organism: Tanypteryx hageni (assembly GCA_028673005.1). Taxonomy (NCBI): domain Eukaryota; kingdom Metazoa; phylum Arthropoda; class Insecta; order Odonata; family Petaluridae; genus Tanypteryx; species Tanypteryx hageni. The sequence goes on from CM054117.1 coordinate 15,063,962, forward strand.
TCGTATATAACATTGAAAACAGTTATTGAAATGACTGCATAAACAAGTAAAACCACTATGAAGGCACATGTAAACATACAGCTTCTATGATACGATCCCTCAGCCATTACTTATTTCAATCTTAACTAAAAACATCTAATGATGTAAATATTACAGTCAAAACAATTTCAATTTCATTCCTCCCACCTTTATGTGTGTGAAGTTATATACGATATGCCATATACGATATATCGATATTCGGAATGACCAACAAAGAAGTTGAAACGTGTCGAAAGTTTATTTATTGCAAATTATGGAATACATACGCCATTAAGATGTTTAAAAACATTTAGATAATTTGAAAAAACATCTTATTTTATCGTAATCAGCAATTTAAATGACACATAATGGTATAAAGAAGTGATAAATGATACTTTTCACGTTCATGGTCTTTCATCATCAATCAACTGCAGAGAAAGGAACTGAATAGGAGAAAAAAAGCAGGGTTGGATATCAGCAATAACTGATAATACACAGCAGATATTCATAAATAAATTTGTGTGCGTCACTAAAGCCTTCCAGGTGTCAATTTTTTTTAATTATAACATATCCGAAGAGCTAGCACAAACTATCAAATTACGCAATAAAATTTAGTTATTGTTTGTGAAGAAATGGAAGAGAGAAGAAAGCCAGAATCATAGGTGTTATTAAACATAGAATTATACGTATTCTGATATATAATTTTATAACTTACAAATTACATATATCCATTATTTCGTTGTCAATTACGGCCTTGCGCAAAATCTAGTTCACCCATCGTAGTTAATAATCGCAAACGAAGAAACTACGGTAGGCAAGAGATCAATATTAATAAAATTGATAGACAAATACTTTGCAATAGTTTTTATATACTTTTCAGTGACCTAAAACGTAGCATAGCGTATTTAAAAAAAACATTTCGGATACGCTACCTGCTGAAATGTATGCTCTAGGACGGACTTAGTCAAGGATTACAAGAGAACTATGTAGGGTAGGTTATTTTATTTCTCAATGACAATAACACCTTATAATGAACGTATAATGATATAAAAATTAAACACCTACCCCCCGCAGTTTTTTCGTAACATCGAGTTATCTAAAACTACAAAAATCTCGCGCGCAAGGCACCTTGACAAGAATATATTTTTTCTGATAATAAAAACAACATTAACGAAATAAAGTTTTTACAGATACTTAAATATAACATCTCACGTTTACTAAAATTGTTGCCAATGAGTTATGATGAAACAACAAAAAATTCAACGGAGATTTCGGATGCGCTACCGACATCAGTCAAGTAACGGTATAACACACAATCTACAATTATGAAAAGCCTACGAAATCCAGGTAATAGCCACTCACAGCTCACGTGAAGCATTATAAGCTACATATGATGATATGTAAGACTATTAGCTACCCCTCTTAGATTTCTCATTATCAAAGGTTATCCGACCTTCTCGACGTGTCGCTCATACATCAATGTAAAACTTAAAAAATATTTAAAATTTATAATAACATATTATCATTATGGTTTTTTTGTATATGATAAAGAACATACTAATACGTTCTAAGATGCAAACAAAATTGACGTACCAAAAACAAATATTATAAAATACGATTTTTGGAAAACACAACGAAATATGCTTGAAGATCACAAATTTGTATAAGCAGCAATCATGATAAACGTAAAGAGAGGAGGTAAACAAAAATTACAGGCATAATTAAACATTATATGACAAGTTTGAAAATGTATATCATAATCACCTATCCCCACAAGATATCTCGCTGTATTGGGTTATTCAACCCTCGACGCGCCGCGGTCTAAATTTTGCGTAAAACTTAAACATTTCTAGTGGAGCTAAAACAAAAGATAGAATAATATTGTTCACAGTAATAACTAAGCATATTATTTTGTGTTTAACTTTATTTTTTCTACTACTTCCATTGAGAGGAAACTTATTTCTATACGTTCAAAGACACCAAGGCGTCGAATCGAAGGCTTTATTTGAGGTAAATACCAATTGACAGAAAAAGTCAATGGCGCACGAAATTGATATTGACCACCCACATTAACCACTTTTGTCTAAATTGCACGGCGTTGTCAATTTTAACCTGAAACGTTTAAAACAACGCTTAATTGGACATATCCACAGCCAGTTCAGCCGCGCCCGGCGTTCTCGAAGATGAGAAATCAACCAAGCAAGGTAGCTTATTACGGTAAACGATAAAATGTCAACAACTACACTTGACGTTCGGTAATGAAAACTAAATTCACCTACCCGCCGCCGTTTTTCATATATTTTGATTTTTCAAGAAACACCAAAATCGCGAAAAAACGTAAACGTGAAACTCGAAAAATTTTTCGAGCAAAAAGACGAAAGACAGGAAATTGGCGTTAACCCTGCCAAATAAATGTTAAATTATGTGTAATTTTATGTATGTTTCAACAAGCTACCCCTCCCAAAAATGATTTTCCAATAAGGGTTCCGGATGTCAAACGGGACCCTCTCGAGTGCAGGCCCAGGCCGACCCTACGATAGTTCAAAATTTGGGGGGGGTAGGTGTTTGTCAATACATGTACCCTATAGAAAATTGAATTACGCGCTTATTAGTGTATGCTGCTATATCTTAAACCGCATCGTTTGTCAGATACGTTGATTTTTCCAAAAACAATGGAAAAAGCGCGCTCTCATATTTAAGACATTAAAATATTTATCTTTTTAATTAAACAATGTAGGAAGTTTATTTTCACCTAAACAGCATTCCATGATATAATTGATTTGTCGATATTGTTCATCGTCACCTATACAATCGATAAGTATTTTTAACCTGCGATGACTGATGGGCTACCGTCCCCGGTGGGGCGTCGACGCCGCACGTCGTAGCCTATTGTGCAATTACTACGTGGGATAGGTTATAGCAGGTGATTGTGTTAACTGCGTATTATAATTATGTAATAAAAGATGTAATTTATTTTAACCTACCCTCTGCAGTTTTTGAGATAAGTGGGCTTCTCCAAAAATGGCGAAAGCGCGCTCGATTTTCGCCGCGAAAATCATCAATTTTTTTCCGTAATAAAAAAACGAAATACAAAAACAGCGAATTTAACTGTAAATACGTGTTATTACCTTAGTGCTTTTAAGAAGTCGAAACTTCCCTATGTTCTCGAAAAAAATATTTTTGCGGGGTTTAATTGGTTCGGCGTCGGCCCGGCTCGAAATTCATCAAAACGGTTAAAGACCAATTGAGAAAAAACCACGGGGGGTAGTTGTCTGCAAATAGTAGTTATATATAGAGTATTAAATTATGCGTAAACTAATGCCTACCCCTCGTGGTTCTTAGGGCATATGAGCAGCGGCGAACTTCTGCCTAGGCAAACTAGGCAGCTGCCTAGGGCCCCAACCTCGGCGTGGGCCCCAACCAGGGGCCGAAATGGTACACATTGAGGACACAGGACACAGAAAATAATATGTCAATTTTTCCGAACGAAATAGAAAATAATTGACCATAATTAATTTTTTGACAAGTCAAGTGGCAACACTGTGTTTGTGTTCTTTGTTTTGCATCGCACCTGCTTCATTCTATAACTTGTCACTACCTGTCAGTTCACGTTGAAAAAATTTTCCATTAATAATCATTCATTAACCACAAAACTGAAAATTGGTATCATTCCTTATAAACTAAAAAACAACTTGATAATAGCTATACACAAAGAGAATGATAAAAAAATCCGGATAACTATAGGCCAATATCTCATCTATCTCCAAATTGTTCGAAAATAAGACAGGTCATCTAATAATTTTCCTTGGCAATCACCTCATCAATTCATGGTTTTAGAAAAACATGTCTACTACAACAGCCATATTTCAACTTATATCACAAGTATACTCTACTCTTTGCCAAAATAACAAAGCCTTAGGCATAGTCTATGATTTTAATAAAACTTTTGTGATGCAGTTGTTCACAAACTATTATTCAACAAACTACACACATGGGGAATTAGGGAAAATTCTCTTAATTGGGTAATACCCTTCATGACTAAAAGAACTAGGGTGACCATATTTTGAGTTTGTGAAAAGAGGACGAATAGTTCAAAAAATGGTACAAATAAAATACAGTATGTACAAGCAAAATTTGGTGTGAAAACAATTTTTATTAGGAATTTTCAGCCAAAGTACAATATGTTATACCTATATAAATTAACCACGTCTCAATAAAAGCAGCAACAAAAGGAACATTTAAAGCAAATAAATGTTTAATAACATTATTTAGTCATATTTTTTGGAGCTCCTCACTTTCTTCAGCAATTCCTCATAATTAATTATGCTGTCAAAGGACTCAATGCATGACAAATGTTTAAAATTATATTTTGTTAATAAAAGACCTTAAACTAATTCAACTGCCAAGTGATTCCTTTCATCAGTCCATTGAGCATTCATTAAACTAAAAATACGCTCAATTGCATTGTGAGCTGAAATTGCAAAATACGAACTGGCAAATCTTCAGCAACTCTTGAGTTCTCTTCTGAATTAGATACTGATTGAAAAAAATCAAAACATTTTTCATGGGCTAACTTGTCCTCAAACTCTTTACAATGCCTTCCCTTGCAGATAAGCTTTCAAATTATTAAACTGATTCAAGCCTTTAGAATCATCAATTACAGCATTTTTGGTTAATTTAGTAAATTCCAAAGAATTTGTAATATCTATCCACTGTGAGATATTTCACAATTCTACACATTTAAAAACTTTATAATCTAAGAATTGAGTCTCATAAATTTATATACAATTTTTCTTATATGCAATGCATTCATTGAGAAGGTCAGCATGTTTATTTAATACTGCTTTGACACCTATTGGAAAACTTTTGCTAATTCTGTTAATAAATGACTTAATAAACTCACTTATTATACTCATAATTTCAATTATTGGATTTCACTCACTTTTCATGTGTTTTATGTTTAAATGAAACACATTAACTAATGCATGCAAAAAATAATAAGTAGGTACATTTCATTTAACGGATTAAAAAAAAATGTTTTTAACATAGTGGAAGCTTTTTCAGGTAAAACAAAATAAGATTTTAATGACTCATACATTAAAAGTATATTATAATCCACAGATACAAAGTTAGGTACAAAATTTTTTTAAGTTTTCTGTTTTAACGATGAATATTGAAAAATGATTCTAGATTTAACCAATGATATTGATTCAACGTCATTTGGCCAGGAATCAGTTGCATGTTTAAGAGAATTATTTAAGATGTGGGCAATCAACTGCCCAAGTTCTGCAGACAAGAGCATGAAAATATTGTTTTTCCTCTTTCTGATCACACTGCCAAAATTGGCATGTCTCTCAAATGTAATAAATATTTGTCCAACCATAGGTTTTTATGTATTTAATATAAACTGACTTATAGTTTCTGCTGATTCATTTGAAACATTTGCAGATCCTAGTTAAATTTACATTTTTGTTTTGACACATTTAACACTAGAGCGACGGTCGGGTAATTTTTGACCCCATTTCAAGTTTAGGCTGCTGAGATGATTGTGTTTATGATCCGATTTAGCCGAGATTTGTTCACTTTTATTCCTCTAAGAGTGCCAAGATACTCAATGAGTTACATGACCCCAGTTGTATTTACATGCGCTTGGTGATTGAGTACCCCTAGAATGACGGTTGGGTCATTTTTGACCCAACACCACGCTATGCAAAGTAATCGCATGCAGATCATATTTCTTTCACATTCTATTTTATGTTTGAGCTTATTTTAAGCCACAGTGTCAATCTGAGCATGTTTGATGTATTCTCCAACTCGGCTGACCCACTCCTCTCGCTCCCTCCTATGTTGTAAATGCTTTCCCGTACCTTGGCAAGGATGACCTTTGGCCACAAGATGAGCATCTCACAGACTATGTAGTGAAAAGGTTAATGGAGCCTTACCTGAAAAAGGGAAGAAACGTCACTTTTTCACTTCTCTGTCACTTGCTGAAAATCTGCTTGCTAACTCCACTAATCTAGTGGGGACAATAAATTGCATCAGGAAAGAGATTCGTGATGTTGTAAAGAAGTCACGTGAGGACGATTACTACACTCAGGTTCTGAAGAATGGAGATGTGACCTTCACAGTTTATCGGGGGAAAAAGAACAAGAACGTACTTGTACTTAGCTCCTTGCATCCTGATGTTCACTTAGGATCCGACGCAAAGAAAAAACCTGACACTGTAATGTGCTACAACAAATCTAAACATGGAGTTGACATGGTTGATCAGATGGCCCGAAAGTTCTCCATAAAGCCGGCATGCCATAGGTGGCCCATCCATACCTTCAGTAACATCCTTGATCTTGCCGGAATAGATGCTTTTTGTAGCGCGACTGATCTAAATTTAAGTATAATAAAACATTGTGTATTTGTTCTTAATAAGTGAATATTTGAAGAAAAACATTCTTCGAAAACGAGAATTTCACATTCACCAGAGGGGATTGGACATCTTTGTAATCAACTATATGAAAGAACGTATTAGAAGGGTTTATAACATAATAGAGGAAGTAATTAGCGGTTTCGGCGTATTTTACTTACAGACAGATTGTGGGTCACTGGGACTCCATCCTTTACGGACCAACGTCCCCTCCTGACCCGGCAGAGTCTATGAAATTTTCTCAACAATTTTGTGGCAGTAAGGGTGCATAAATCCCACTGCGTCTTAGGGCCGCGACTGATCTGAATGTAAGTATAGGAAAACATTGTTTATTTGTTCTTAATAAATGAATATTAGAAGAAGAACATTCCTCGAAAACGAGAATTTCACATTCACCAGAGGGGATTGGACATCTTTGTAATCAACTATATGAAAGAACGTATTAGAAGGGTTTATAACATAATAGAGGAAGTAATTTCGTCGTATTTTACTTACAGACAAATTGTGGGTCACTGGGACTCCATCCTCTACGGACCAACGTCTCCTCCTGACCCGGCCCAGTCTATGAACTTCCCAAACGAGCTTACATAGGAGGCAGCTCACAATTAATATAGCAAACCCAATTGCTGCGAGGAAAACTGCAGACGCAAATGACAAAAGAATTTCAAATTTAACGTACGTCGACAGCTTTGCTCTTTATTATACATTTCAAACTATTCATAGATTACCAAATAAAGAATTTCTTAAAACTATCGTTTATATTATTATATCATTTACCTATTTTGATCGGAGCAGTTGTATTCACGACCTATTTCCTTACCAAGTTAATTGTTTTGATCGTTTCAAGCTAAGAAAGATGTTGTAGAAGATCAGTTTATATAATTTACTGGTTCTGTGTGCATTAATAGCTAGTGTTTGTACTGAGGTCGAATGTTTCGAAAGATGAAGTCGATCTTCGACGGACGCAGTTAACATTAAGTGAGAAAAAACATCCTTGGAAACATATGGATAGGATAAATCCAAGTTCATGCGAATATCGAGAAAAGAAAAAACTTGAAGGCAAGTATTGTCTTGGAAAGCCATTGGAACCGGTTTCAGACTATAAATTTGTAACTGGCAAGCATCATAAGGAGAGGAGCGAATTGTACCGATGAAATTATGATTCGAGTAGCGAAAGCAAAGGCCACTCTTGGAAGAATGTATCTCCTGCCACTTGTGAATATTTATGATAACGTCCGCAAGAAAATTTGTATAAAATGTGGTCATTTTAGAAGAATGCTGAAGATAATACGGTCAGATAGGATGAAAAAACAAGGTAGTGGAAGAAGTATAGGATGGAAGCTTGGTTAAAGGCGTGTACCTAATAGAAGGAAACAGATGAATATGAAGGAAAAGTATCAATAAGGCTCAACCCTGTGGAATTTACTCACAGAGAAAAAGAAAGAACTTAGTCAATTCCACAAATTTATTATGCACGACCGGTTTCACTACGTTCGTAGCATCATTAGGTGATAAAATATCAAAGTCGTTCCAATATATAGGGGAAAAGGAGGGGGGAGGGGTTACAAAGAAAACGAATGGATGGAAGGTAATTGAATAAACGGTTAGGAAAAGGAAGGGGTTGGAAAAGAAGGCGAAAGCAACATAGTTACAAAACGTTTCAAATAATATAATTATTGAGGTCAGGCTCAACTTTGTGGAATTTACTCATAATGAAACGAATTCTTTGTGGTTTCCACAACTTTAATAAAACACGATCGGTTTCACTACGATCGTAGCATCATCAGGTGAAAATATATAAAAGTTACAAAAACTTGGTAAAAGAACCAAAGACAACAATGTTGATACAGAGTATTTAGAAAATATTCGGTAAGCTAAATATAGGCAAATGGTTGTGGGAAAGGTGTTCATTTAAGGGAAGCGAGTATTCACAAATAACTATCTCAGGCTGTTCAAGAGCATCCAATTTGCGACCTTTAATTTAACAAGTGGAGGAATTTGGGGCTGAAGGAAGGTTTAAAAGATGTTTCGCAAATTGTGAATTCAAATTATTTAAACGGAAGTATCGCTTATGCACCTTAATCCTCTTGTCAAAACTCATCCCCGTTTGGCCTATGTAGACCGCTCCGCAATCATCACAAGTAAGTTTATATACACCACTTCTTAATGACAACTGTACCGGGTCTTTAGCGTTAAGGAATAATTTGGAAAATGTAACTGGAGAGTAGAAAGCAAGTATAAGTTTAGGAAAAAGGTTGGACAATTTATAAGAAATGTTTCCTAAAAATTGGAGTCTGCGCCAACTAAGAGGATTGGAGGTGAGATTAAGCGGAAAACAATTCACATACCTTGACTGCTCAATTGATCCATCTTTCGTTCAGAGATCTTGAACAAGAATGAGCTAGCCAACAGAGGTGTCCCGCTGGACGACAAAGGAAAAATGCCTCCATTGTTTGAAGTAATCAATTTAGAAAAATAGATAAATTATAACGGCTTAGTCTATCAACTGCTAAAGGATATATCAATCAGAAGCGATGTCAAGGAAATATAGAATTTTTGATTTGCCGAATTATTTTATAATCCGTAGGTAGTTGTTAATAGAACGCTCGACAATTAAATTATTTAAATCGTACATACCTCACTTGAAATGAGCAATAGTAATTTTGACGTTCACGTTCATTCCTTCGTCGCAAATTATTTATTTCTCATTACTTGCGAAAGTTGAGTGTACGTATGCGTGACGAAACTAAACGTGTTTAAGTTCACTTGTTCGTCGCGAATAATCCATCTCCTTTCATTTACTATGTGCACCAGGCGTACGAATGAAAATAAAGCCTATTTATATTAGATCTTGTTTACTTCACCTACTACGAATATTGTATTCGTTGACAACAATAACCAATAATATCTGTACATAACATAAAAACGTAATGGTGATCACTAGGCTTGCCAGATGAAAATTTTTAAAAATCAGTTGGAAATGCAACCATTGTAACACAACTGAAGGATTTATGAAGAGATCCTTTTTTGAGGGCGTAAAAATAACAACGAAAGAAGTACTTCACTTAACCTACTATTGCACTAGAAAAACGCACAACGTAGCGGAAATAACGTTTGACATGCGTAAATGTGACGGATCAATTGTAAGTCAAAACAATATTGTTGATTCTAACAACTTCTTCAGGGATATTGGTTGCCTATATTTTTTTACAACCAACAAACTCTTGAAGGACCTGGAGAAATAGTGGAAATAGATGGGACAGTCATTACGAAGAGGAAAAGCAATCGAGGATTTGTTGTCATTGATCAACAGTGGGTTTTCGGAATGAAAGAGGAACGCAGAAATGTTTTCTCGAAACAGTTAAAAAGGAAACGCCGATACTTTACTACCATTAATTGAAAAGTACGTTCTTCCCGGAACTAAAACAATATCGGATTGCTGGAAAGCTTACGAAAGGATAAATTAACATCCTTCCAGGTACAAACACTGGAAAGTGAATCACAGCGAAAATTTTGTGGACCAACAAAATAAAGTGATACACACACGCAAACTATTGAAAGCACAGGCAGAAGTTTAAGGTGCGCCATAAGAAAGAATTTGGAACAAAGAGAAATCACCTAAACATCTACATAGAAGAATTTATTCGGCGAAGAAATTTTCGAGTACCGAGTATAAGTCTATGCCATTTAGTTTTGCAAATAACAGATCCTTTGCCGTAAAGGTTGTCTTAATGAAAAATTATTAAAAAATAAACATTAAAATCGTTGTTGTTTTACTTAAAATTAAAAAAATCGTAAGAATCATGGGGCGGGGAGTAAAAATACAAAAAATGAAACACAAATGAACATTTTATTTTGCAATGTGGGCTCCGCCTCCTAAACCCCGCTTTCTTAAGGATGATGATTAATATTTAATCTAATCAAAGGTACTGACACTGAAAAACACAAATATGTATGCATTTTATTTTACATTTTACCTGGCTTGCAGTGGCGTCGCTTGCCCATTTAGGTTGGGTGTGCTTTTATTGGGGAGGGGTATGCAACCCGCGCTACAAAATTCACGTGTTAATTTGAACGTACAATTGCATTTTTATCGACGTGTGAAAGTTTCAAGAGAGCATAGCGGAGCAGCGCTCTTCTTAATTGGTCTAATGCAATTAATCTTAGAATAATTTTGAATACTTTAATTTACTAACTGATATGATTTTAACTATACAATCCATAATTATGGACAACACAAGGGTTCCCCGTCAAATAGACTTGAGCTATGCATCACGCGCGCCGTTTATGTGAGAATGGTTAACGCTTCGTTGTGAGAAGATACTAGAGTGAGGTACGAATTATCTGTATTTTGTTACGATTTTTAAATATGTACAACCATATAATACGCACAGAAATCTGAAAAAGTAATCACTTGGGAAAATATTATTTTCCGGATTGAATCAAAGAAAGGCTTAAAAAACTCATTTTACTTACTTATTTATACACCAGTTCCAATCTCCTGTTTTGCCTTAGGAATTTTGTTAGCACATCATCATAAAATGAAGGTCTTTTCTTCAGTTCCGCCAGCAATGTCTTTTCAATGGCGAGCGAACTTAGACCGCATAACCTTTCCTGCGTTTGTGTTCCTCTATAACACGTATGTATTCTCTTTGTAGCCGAAAAAGAACGCTCGACTATAGCAGTAGAACTCGGAATCGTCATGATAAGTTCCGCTAATTTATAAATCTCCTTGAATGCAACCTGAAGCTGATTTTCTTGCATGAATTTTAATAGGTGATGCACTGGTTTCCTCGCAAATTCATTAGAAGAAAAGAGCACTTTTAGTTCATTTTTTAGGCGAACGTAGTCAAAAACCGGTCCGTAGAAATCCTTTAATTTCAGGAAAAGTTTTCGCATACTGATCATATCTTTCGCTACAAAGGAGTTGAAAAAACTCAAGTTTCGAAAGTGAAGAGTATCTTTCTTCCATCTCCAGGCACATGCAGTCGACTATTCTCTGGTATAATCGAAGGCACGCGCTCTTCTCCTCTTCTATAGATCCTGGGAGCGCTCATGTTTTTGCATTGCTGCAGCCTAATGATTAAGATCGGAATACCCGTGCTTATTCCAAACACCTTTCTCTTTGGAGAATAATAAACAAGGCCAACAAAAAAGTCTTGACAGCACTTCACATCCAGTTAACCATTCTACTGAATCGTATTGTGAAACAGAGAAATGTCTCATGTACTCAGTTTTTGCATCTTTGTGCTTGCACAGTAAATTTGGAAGAGGAGGACGAGGCTTACCTTCTTCGACTATGTTCATACAATCCGCAAAAGCTCTGGCAGAAAACGGGGCATTCAGTACATCGTCAACACTGTTTACCATTGTAAATATGGGCAAAAAGTTATAAATTATATCTAAAAAATTATAAATATATGTTAAAAACTTGTCTAAATCGGTGTCATAAACACGTCGGTTCACACTTTACCCCACGCACGCAAAACAGACGAAACTCAGAAAACAAAAACAGCATCTCATGACAAGTAACAACGTTGAATTGGATTGCTTCACACAATAGCCAATCACAACCGCTAACTACTTCTGGGTGCTGTTGTCTCAGCGCACACCCTGCCACGCCTTCTGGACGGTTTAAATCCACAAGGTGGCTAAGAATTTGACCCGCAGCGCCATCTGTACGTATGTTTAAAGGGCTCAAAGCTACCCGTATTTCTTACCGCACACCCGGGCTATTGACGTGAATGTGATACAATGTTTACGCGCCGAAACTTCTCCTCTTCATGAACCATTGTATATTGGATTTGATTTTAGGAATCACGCGAAGCCAGAAAACGATTAGGGGAGTCTTTAACAGGAATAAATGCAAAAATATAATATCTGTGACATTGCGAATCCGTGGGTGTGCACCGCACACCTAGCACACCCTGAATATACGCCTCTGCTGGCTTGTCAGATGAAAATATCTCAAAGAACATCTTTTCATATGGGACATTAGGTAGCTAAGCCAAAGGCACCTGTAAATAACCCCCTTAGAGGGAAAGGGAGCATGACCAATTCTTACGCAAGATTGTTTATCTGAGAAATTCTTTACTCTTTACATGCGATTTATGTGCCATGACAGCTCGTCCACAGCAAGCTTCCACCTGTTCGTTACCCGTGTTTCGCACAGCATTAGAATTCTTGTCGCTGTATTTAACTGATTTTCGGTAAACATAAGTTTACCTTGAAATTGATGGAATGATATGATCCGAAGATCCTATGCAGACAGGCATAAGCTGTGAAAGTTGGAACAATTTTTGAAACGAGAAAAAAGTCTGCTATGACCGGGAATTGAACCCGGGTCTTCCACTTGCCGGGCGGATATTCTACCCCTGAACTATCGTAGCAGAACATTTTCTCTCGTTTCTGAACACCGATGTTTTCCTTTGTGGGACAGGGAACTAGCCAAGCTAATATCAAACTGCCCTGACAGATGTCCTCAAAGAGGATCATCGAAAGAAACTCCTTCCTCTCAAATGGTGAGATTGCCAAACATGAAATAGATGGAATGATATGATCCGAAAATCCTATGCAGACAGGCATAAGCTGTGAAAGTTGGAACAATTTTTGAAACGAGAAAAAGGTCTGCTATGACCGGGAATTGAACCCGGGTCTTCCACTTGCCGGGCGGATATTCTACCCCTGAACTATCGTAGCAGAACATTTTCTCTCGTTTCTGAACACGGATGTTTTCCTTTGTGGGACGGGAACTAGCCAAGCTAATATCAAACTGCCCCGACAGATGTCCTCAAAGAGGATCATCGAAAGAAACTCCTTCCTCTCAAATGGTGAGATTGCCAAACATGAAATTGATGGAATGATATGATCCGAAGATCCTATGCAGACAGGCATAAGCTGTGAAAGTTGGAACAATTTTTGAAACGAGAAATATAATAAGTAATAAGTTTACCTTGTTTAATCTGATAGATATTCCTCGATGTGCTTTAAAGGGCATTAAAATGCTTTGCAATGCTATTTTTCTGGTATTTTTGTATGTGATGCTGGAGTTTGTTATTCTTTGATTTTCCATTTTCAGAAAGAAATATAAATAATAATTATTGTCTCTATAGAACGAAGAAACTTATTACTAGTTATTACTTGCAAAAAATTGCTACTTTTTAGAAATGAAACACTAAGTATTTTACTTTCTTTATGTTGATGTCTCTATTCCTGTTCTTATCTTACCTGAACAATATCTTCAAACATCATGCCCGAAAAAGATTAAATTTGTATACCAAGCACCTCTGAAAGTTTCTTTAGTAGCCACTACAATTTCAGAAGGGCAGAAATGAACTTCACTTATTGGCGAGACAATGTGATCTTTGAACATTCACTAATGTAGCAAATCTTCACATTTCTTCACATAGTAGTATGTATGGTAAGGTCCTTCTTCATTTTAACCACAGTTCTAATCTCATATTGACGGTCGTGCAGGTATGCCCTACTACACCCATATCTTTAATGATAATGATGTTTATTGGTCCTTGGATCAGTTACAGGTCAGAATTAAAAAAATCATGTACATCAAAAAGTAAATAAAAGTAAAATTAATAAAAACATTTCAATGATTTACCCTTATACAATCACAGGGTAAGCAATGGGTTACATGCAAAAAGGCAATGGACAGGGTTAAGACTAGGACATCAAGAGTTGTTGAGATATTCCTCTACTGAAGAGAAAAGTTTCCTATGGAGGTATTGTTTAATCGTTGTTCTGAAAGTTTTGTTGTTTCGAATATTTTTATAAGGGTTTGGTAGGATATTGCCTTAGGTCCATGACTACAAATTTTGGTTCTATAACTGTAGATGTGAACGTCATTGTTAGCTCTGATGTTGTGGTCATGATGGTATGAGTTGTTTGGATATTCCTCAATGTTTGAGTTAATAAAACATAATAAGGAAGGGATATATAGGTAGGGGAGTGGAAGAATATGTAGATCTTGAAATATGGGACGAGAAGGGGCTCTAGGATGTTTACCAGCAATGATCCCTATGGCTCTTTTTTTAATTCTAAATATATTATCTGCTAAAGATGTATGTGTGACAGGAAAAGAGATAGGAAAGAGCTGATACAGTGTAAAGCAGTGGTGCACAACCCGCGGCCCGCCACTGCTTTTTATGCGGCCCGCGAACGCGGATGTTGATTTTTTAAAAATTAAACGATATTTGAAATTTCACATAATAAAATCGTTATTTTCAGATAATTTTAATACGCACCTATGTTTTCAAGAAGGAAACGTGAATACTGTGCTGTCGCCAAATATAATACTCGCCTAATTATTTGAGATCAATGTAACTATGTAGTGTAATTGATTCAGTTTTTGCCTTGAGTTTACGAGAATATCACGTTACATTCTGAGTCTTCCTTTAAATATTGATAAAATGTATAAAAGTATCTTTCTCAATGTAGATTTTGCATTGATCCGATCTGTTGGAATAACAGTTCTAATCTTGCCACCAAGCAAGATATTTTAGTTGAGTATTACGTCCAATTCTTCTCTGCCTTCATGTAAACCGGTGGAGGTATGTAAAATCCCATTTCTTGCTCTCAACTTGCGTTCTGTCTTATATTTCATATCTATTTTTATATATCTATAAAAGTTAGTACACGTACGTGTACATTTCTACGTTCTGAGAACTACAGATCGTTAAACAAGCATAATGTAAATTTAACCGCAGTGAATAGAAAGGGGTGTAGTAGTGTTTTTAGACCTATTTGATTGACTATTTAAATTGAATAATATTATCCATTGAAAATCAAAAATGAAATGATGTAGCATGATTTTATTTCAACCTTTAATATTATCATCGTTTCGTAACAATTCTTCTCTTCACGTGTACTGCACTATCTTTAGATTCTAATATTTTATTTTTATTTACTGTTATTTATAGAATTGTTTCTATATCTGACAGAAATAAATTTTCACCGTTCTTTGTTATTTGTTTCCGTGAAGTTTGAATCGGAAAATATATCTATATATTAAATTATTTTCAGTACCCCTATAAAATGACGACTAACAGTAAGCCAACAAAGAAACGGACCATAGATGAAGAAAGACGAGTATTTCAAGACCAATGGACAGAAAAATATTGTTTTATACGACAGAAAAATAATATTATCTGTTTAATTTGTAATCAGATTATAAGTATTCCGAAGGAGTATAATTTAAAACGTCACTATGAAAGGAAACATTCGGACTTAAACTTGAAATTTTCTGGAGAGTTAAGAAAACAAAAAAATTCAAAGATGATTAAATCCCTCGGAGCACAACAAGCCGTATTTACAAGACGTTCAGATACTTCAGAACAAGCTTTGGAAGTTAGTTTTGATATATCTCGTTTGATTGTGAAATCATCAAGACCCTTTAGTGATGGAGATTTCATTAAAAAGTGTTTACTTGTCGCATCACAGAAGCTATGTTGTGCAAATTGTGGAAAAATTTGACTCGATAAGTTTAAATCGGATGACCGTACAACGTCACCTTGTAGAAATTTCGCACGATGTCGAAATCAAATTTTCGGAAATCTTCAGAAAATGTGTTTATTATTCATTGGCAGTAGATGAGTCGAACGATGTTACATCAACAAATTTGCACGTGGGATAATATCGGAATTTGAAGTGTATGAAGAAATAGCTGATCTCTATCCGTTGAAAGGTCAGACAAAGGGATCTGGTCTTCTTGAGGGCTTACCTAAAAGTCTTGAAAAATATAATATGAATTTGAATAAACTTGTGAGAATAGTTACCGATGGAGCTCCTTCGATGATCGGAGCTCGAAAGGGCATGGTGTTTCTTTTGTCTGAACATTTACGGCAATTGGGACACAAAAATGAGCTGAAGAACCATCATTGCATAATTCACCTGCAGCATATGGTAGGTAGAGACCTCGGTTTTAATGAAGTTATGGATGGTGTTGTTAAGGCGGTTAACTTCGTCAGATCTCGTTCTCTAAACCACAGACAATTTAAAGCATTTCTTAAGGAAACGGAGGCTGAATATGGTGATATTATGTACTATTCTGAAATTCGTTGGCTTAGCAGAGGCAAAGTTCTGCAGCGTTTTATGTCGCAATTTGAAGAAATCAAGATGTTTTTACTAGAAAAAGGACAAGATGTGAATAGATTCAATGATCCGAAATGGATTTGTGACTTAGCGTTTCTGACAGATATTACAGCCCATCTTAATGAATTAAATGAGAAATTACAAGGCAGCAACCAATTGATTTGTGAACTTGTCAACAGGGTGTCAACCTTTCAGATAAAATTAGAGTTATTTAGAGAACAACTAGCAAACAATAACACCTTTCACTTCCCTAGATGCCAAGAAACGTTTAACAAATACAATATGAATAGTTCCAAGTATGTTTGTCATGTAGAGCGTATTCAACAATCTTTCAGAGAAAGGTTTGTGGACATAGAGCGTGATAAAAACGAGTTGAAAATCTTTGCTAATCCGTTCGAAGCTTCCTATAAAGATGCCGATTCAAATCTACATTTGGAACTCATCGAACTTCAGTGTAATGATGAGCTGATCTACAAGTTCAAAGAGGGGACTCTATTAAACTTCTATAAGTGTCTATAAAAAGAAGCCTATCCCATTCTCTCTCAGAAAGCAGCTTATTATGCTTGTTTGTTTGAAAGCACTTACATTTGCGAACAGGCATTTTCACTACCGAAGATGATTAAATCGAAGTATAGAAATCAGCTGACGGATGAAAATTTAAATTCAATCTTAAGGATGAATACTGCAAACATCACACCGAACATGAAACGTTTAGCAAAAGCAATGCAAGCTCAAAGATCACACTAGCATGAATGGAGAACCAAAACATATACTAAAGATCACTGTTCCTGCCTATTTTCCAGATTTCTTTTTTGGCAGTGAAATAATAAAAAACTTAATTTTGTTGTTAAATTTAAATAAAAATGTCTGTTTCTTAGTTACTTTATGTTGTACCTACTAATGTAATAAAATAATTCAAATGCACGAAGTAATTTCTATATTTACTACAATTTTTCTTATTATGGCCTGCAAGCTCGAAAAATATCTGTTGATAGAAAAAGGTTGTGCATCACTGGTGTAAAGCATGCAATCAATTTATATGTGAGCAGCACAGTGAGAAACTAACTATATGTAATGAGTGTAAGAAATTTAAATAGCTACAGTATACTTGTATAATTGTGGAGATTATATATACCTATTATTGTAAGTGTAAAAAATGTTACATAAAAATTGTAATTGTATTTTGTAGTTATTTTCATACCATTATATTCAATTTGCCTCACTGTAAGGAAATAAATGAATTATCAAAATCAACAATAAACAGAAATAATGTTTAAAATTTTATGCAGCAGTTAAATTTCTCAACCATTTCATTTGTAATAAATTTTAAAAAACAATCCATACTCCTTTAGTTAAGTTGCTAACTATTTAAATATATGGGGTCACTTGCCTGGTTATGGTACAAATTAAGCTTGCCTGTTTAAAGGTTAAATAAGTACTCATGGTAAAATAAAAACGCTTTATTTAGCATAATTGTCCATAATTTTTATTGATATATAATGTTATCCGCAAATATTAAACAGTGACATTAGAAACAACACTATTGGTACTACATTTCTTCATAGCAGAGAAATCACAATTTAACTCATTAGTGCCCAATGTCCTATTTATAGGGCACTTAGTTATCTTGGATTATCCGATCTAGATTTTAAACGAAAATGAATACTTTGTATCAATAGTAAACGCCAGGGACTGGTGAAGCATTTTTTCATGTTATTCACTTCTGAGATTTGGTTCTCAGATATTTACATCTCTGCAAAACTAAGCTTTCCACATGCAGTGTGGTCTTCAATATACATTTCGAAATATACTTTATCTACAAACAGTGAGTGATGAATATTTCCATTGAATCCCTTTGTATATGAGAGTAACAATACATTATGGTAGTAATTAGTAATATATTTCTGATGGACGATATAAAAAATAGTGATAATCTTTACTGTCCTATAAATAGGATGCTGGGCGTTGTGTAGATTTTTCCTGTAGGTATGATATTTTGTGAAATTTTTTTTATATAATTTTTTTCACTAATCAGCTCCAACAAAGAGTTGTAAAATATTTAGAACCCTAGAAGAGGCTTGTGAATATTTATTTTCCGAACACATAGAAGCAGATATAGCTGCACATCCACCTGAAGTTGATGAACTTACCGATGGAAAGGAAGTAAATGATGATGAATTAGAAGTACCTTTCATGTAATATACAGCAGGTGCTGCAGAAATGTATCTATAGATGAGATGATTGTCAGATACTATGGGCAACATCAATTAAAACAACTTATTAGGGGTATACTGATAAGGCTCGGTAACAAATTATGGGTAATGTGTGGAGAAAATGGTTACTGCTACAATTTTTCTCTGTATTGCGGTAAAGAATCCTCCAACAACCAAAGTACTGCACCCCTAGGTACTCAAGTGGTGAACAAAATGCTTTCAGTAATTGATGACCCACCCAGCTATAGCATATATTCTGATAACTTTTTTACAAGTCATGCATTGCTTGATGAGCTCAGGAAAAAAGGATTTAGAGCAACAGGGACAATCTGGGATAATAAAATGGGATTGTGAATGCATTTTATATTTTGCATATTTACTGAAAGCGTACAATAAATAAGTCCGGTTCAAATCTGAACATTTTATCTATAGAAATGCCTAGCATACTATTTATAGGAGTCCATTTTTCGAAAACAGAACAGGTTATTGAAATTTTGCATGTTGTGTTGCATTCCAGTTGCCACCACAAGTATATATTCCGAAAATCAAATAAAAATTCGGTACTCCTTTTTACAAGAAGCAATAGATTTTGCCATAAAGATGAATATTTCCAAGAATTATCCTGAGAAATATCATAGAAAGAAAAAATAATGTTTGCATCTTACCATCTAACGATAATAAAAGGCTATTTCTGTCCCTTTGTGGCTCCCTCTCTCCCACTATAAAAATGCAGAGCCACATCTCTGTAGTTCTGCAATCAACCTGTCGATAATGACGTTGAAGACGGTAACTCTGAATCTGTCCCTGCCGGAGAGTTCGACCTCGTTTTCCTTTACTTCGTCAAACTGGACCTTTCGCTTACGTTTCCTCTTCATATCGTATGCGTAGTTCTGTTCACCACTTGTTTCCGCAGATTTCGACTCATAATGATCAAAGGTACCAACTTCCCTTATATCTTCTAGGTATGTTACCAAGGACCAATAAAGTTCAGCGATCGTACCCAGTTCGATGTTCACAGATTGCAGAGATTTGCTCACTTTGTTAAATCTTTCCAGGATATCATTCCACAGCAGGGTCAGGAAGCACATTTCCAGGGAGTCAATTTAATTAAAAGACCTGAAGCCTCAGAACGCGTAGATGGGTTTTCACTTGTGTCATTGGCGATTATCTGAAGAGCTGCCATGATCTCATTCCAGGAGCAACAGAGACTTTGGCAGGCATCACCCCGAGCAGACCATCTTGTCTGAGAAAGGCTCTTTACAACTGTTGAATTTGGCTTCAGTTGAGATAACAAAACTTCCCATCTGTGTCGAGACCGAGAAAAAATTGTACAATTCCTTTAAAATACCAAAGAAAGGTATAGCAGCCTCACAACACTCAGCAGCACATGATCCGACAAGATTCAGTGAATGAGCCAAACGGGATGAAAACTACCAGAGGATTCACTTGTTTTATTCTTGCTTGAAGACCGGAATATACACCCGACAAGAAGCTCCTTTTCCTTCTGCAATTTCTCATTAGTCCTTTCTCTTTTCTGGAACCCGCTCAGTTTTTTGTTGACCTCAAACATCAGTAATTTCTAAAAAATAAGAGGATAATGAGTAATAGTCACGTGATCATTTAGCTTAAATAGTAACTCACACACAACTCTTTAACACTCTACGAGAATCAACTTTCACTATCGCAGGTCGCTGTGATTTCTTTTCGCTTGATCTCTTCTCTTGATCTTACTTTAAACTGTGTCCTTGCAGGCTGGGCCCTCTGCTTATATAGTCCCAGGATAATGGAAGTTGGTGGGGGTTCGACCAATCAGAATACATGGTAGTATCTACAATATTCCAGAATGTTCCCTAATCGAACATTCTACAATACAGGTCCATGGCATTCTAGAACATTCTTGAATGTTCCATAGTCTTCCACAGAGTTCTAGAACATTCGACACTTTTCCAGAGTTTTCCAGGACTTTCCAGAACTTTCTATATGCATACAATTTCGAAATATCTAGTACCTTCGAGAATGTTCCTGTATTACCATTCACTAATCATTTCCGGAATATTCTATCTTACGGGATTATTCTATAAAATCTTAAGACACTATACACTAGAAAATTCTATCATATTCTTTAGCTTCCGTCACCAACACTACTCATATCGTAACCTTAACTAACCTCAGCGAATTCGCGTGGAAGATAAAACCTTTGAGCCGCAAAATTGAAATTGATACAACTTTCTAACACACACTTTCAACGCGAACTGACAAGTAGTGACAAGTTATAGAATGAAGTCAGGTGCGATGCAAAACAAACAAAGAACACAAACACAGTGTTGCCACTTGACTTGTCAAAAAATTAACTATGGTCAATTATTTTCTATTTCGTTCGGAAAAATTGACATATTATTTTCCGTGTCCTGTGTCCTCAATGTGTACCATTTTGGCCCCTAGTCGGGGCCCCCGCCGAGGTTGGAGCCCTAGGCAGCTGCCTAGTTTGCCTAGGCAGAAGTTCGCCGCTGACCACAGCCTATATAAAAAATTTAGAGAATATGAATATTCATATGAATTCATTGTATATGACCATTGGAAGAAAGCCAAAACACTCAATTTCATGTTAAAATCCAAGGATTAATAAGTGGAAAGGAATATTAATAGACGTCACTTTAACTCTTGCCACCTGTGACGTAGCATAAAGCTCAAAGAAGGAACTGGGCATAGAAAGTAAAAGTGATGATTTTTTGTTAGGTACTAATTCATTTACTCAGGAGATATGGCTCTTTGTTAAAAGCCCATGTTCAAAATGAAAGAAGTTTTATAAAATATTTTAGCCCAAAAATACAGAAATAATTTGCTGTCCTCTACAATAAAATAGAATTTATTTTATTGACACATTACTTTTACACAGTTGCAGTACAAGTCTATCAGTAAATAGGTGTCTTGTCAATAACGTACATACAATAACTGTTACAGATGTTACACATACATTATTATACAAGCATTACATGGAATAATTCACTGCATAAAGTTATATTCAAGCATATACTTAACATTCTATGGTCCTAGCTTCTAAATTATCCTCTAAATTAAATTAAAGCCACATCACCGTCTTCCATATACATTTCCTTACTGAATAGTGACATTTCTTTGACAAAAACTCCTTCACTTTCTCATGGAAATTTTTTACATTGTTAAAATATTTTTCTCTAAATTTTATGAATAATAATTTATTATATACCTACCTACTATGACACCAATATAATATGGACTATTTTCTATATGTTTTAATTTGTGCTTTGGCCGATTAAACTTATCCTTGTCCCTTTTATCATATTGGTGTTCAGACTGAAGGTTTTAAAAGTAATCTTGATTCTTATGGACAGCTTATTAGCTCATAAAGATTGTGATGGAAAGGTTAAAACGTTACATAAAAATAATATTGGCTTACAGGAATCTCTGAAGCCTGAGCTGGTCATTATATGTAGCACTTTTTTTAAATTTTAAAACATTTTACAGCCAGGAGCATTTCCCTACAAAATTATGCCATATTTAAGTATTGAAAAGAAATAGCCATAAGTAAAATCTGATTGGCATGCTAGATATTGGTGCAAGTACTGACATATTGAAGCATGCTCTATTTAATCTCACTGCTAAATTATTAATTTGGTCTTTCCATTTCATATTCTCATCAAAATAATCTCCCAATAACTTGGTTGTGCTTGATATTATGTTAAAATTTTCATTAATCAATTCCAAATCTACTTTTTTAATTTTTGCACTTCTAAAATTAATGACATTAGTCACTCACAAAGCTACATAGTTTGGAATCTCAAGACGCCCGTGACGGAGCATGATACCTGGAAGCCTTCTATCCGGGGGATTTGGACGGTACTTTGGAAAACGAGTGTCTGCACCTGCGAGCTCATTTGTTGTCCACTGAGACTACAGGGGGAAAAGGGTTATCGTCACTGGAGCTATACAAGTACATGCTGGAAAAAGGCTTTTTGGACATTTATCCAAACGTGGGAATAGCGCTCCGGATGCTGTTGTGTACACCAGGGTCAAACTGTTTGGCAGAACGGTCGTTTTCAGTGCTAAAGAGAGTAAAGAATTATTTAAGATCTACCACAGAAGAGAACAGGCTTAATTCACTCCCTGTGCTGTACATAGAGTCAGAAATAACGCAGTCTGTGGACTATAGTGAGGTCATCCGTTCCTTTGCAGAGAAGAAAGTTCGTCGCGTGGCAATGTAATCTTGTAATTATATGTAAATGTAAAAATTATGATGTGTAAAAAAGTATAGTTGGTACTTGTCTATTTCATTTCTAAGTCTGCTTGTCTATTTTCTAAAGTAAAAGTACGTTAAATAAATAAAAAGTAAAGTTTGTTTTTTGCTAAATTACCAAAAAGGGGGCCCCGACTCTGTTAACTGCCTAGAGGCCCTGGGTCTCTATGTCCGGGCCTGGCCGTGATAATCTTGAGATTCCTTTACACCATTCACTGATGAAATTTTTATTACTTCTATCTGCACTTTACTTTATTACTTTACTTCTATCATGGCACATAAATCGCATGTAAAGAGTAAAGAATTTCTCAGATAAACAATCTTGCGTAAGAATTGGTCATGCTCCCTTTCCCTCTAAGGGGGTTATTTACAGGTGCCTTTGGCTTAGCTACCTAATGTCCCATATGAAAAGATGTTCTTTGAGATATTTTCATCTGACAAGCCAGCAGAGGCGTATATTCAGGGTGTGCTAGGTGTGCGGTGCACACCCACGGATTCGCAATGTCACAGATATTATATTTTTGCATTTATTCCTGTTAAAGACTCCCCTAATCGTTTTCTGGCTTCGCGTGATTCCTAAAATCAAATCCAATATACAATGGTTCATGAAGAGGAGAAGTTTCGGCGCGTAAACATTGTATCACATTCACGTCAATAGCCCGGGTGTGCGGTAAGAAATACGGGTAGCTTTGAGCCCTTTAAACATACGTACAGATGGCGCTGCGGGTCAAATTCTTAGCCACCTTGTGGATTTAAACCGTCCAGAAGGCGTGGCAGGGTGTGCGCTGAGACAACAGCACCCAGAAGTAGTTAGCGGTTGTGATTGGCTATTGTGTGAAGCAATCCAATTCAACGTTGTTACTTGTCATGAGATGCTGTTTTTGTTTTCTGAGTTTCGTCTGTTTTGCGTGCGTGGGGTAAAGTGTGAACCGACGTGTTTATGACACCGATTTAGACAAGTTTTTAACATATATTTATAATTTTTTAGATATAATTTATAACTTTTTGCCCATATTTACAATGGTAAACAGTGTTGACGATGTACTGAATGCCCCGTTTTCTGCCAGAGCTTTTGCGGATTGTATGAACATAGTCGAAGAAGGTAAGCCTCGTCCTCCTCTTCCAAATTTACTGTGCAAGCACAAAGATGCAAAAACTGAGTACATGAGACATTTCTCTGTTTCACAATACGATTCAGTAGAATGGTTAACTGGATGTGAAGTGCTGTCAAGACTTTTTTGTTGGCCTTGTTTATTATTCTCCAAAGAGAAAGGTGTTTGGAATAAGCACGGGTATTCCGATCTTAATCATTAGGCTGCAGCAATGCAAAAACATGAGCGCTCCCAGGATCTATAGAAGAGGAGAAGAGCGCGTGCCTTCGATTATACCAGAGAATAGTCGACTGCATGTGCCTGGAGATGGAAGAAAGATACTCTTCACTTTCGAAACTTGAGTTTTTTCAACTCCTTTGTAGCGAAAGATATGATCAGTATGCGAAAACTTTTCCTGAAATTAAAGGATTTCTACGGACCGGTTTTTGACTACGTTCGCCTAAAAAATGAACTAAAAGTGCTCTTTTCTTCTAATGAATTTGCGAGGAAACCAGTGCATCACCTATTAAAATTCATGCAAGAAAATCAGCTTCAGGTTGCATTCAAGGAGATTTATAAATTAGCGGAACTTATCATGACGATTCCGAGTTCTACTGCTATAGTCGAGCGTTCTTTTTCGGCTACAAAGAGAATACATACGTGTTATAGAGGAACACAAACGCAGGAAAGGTTATGCGGTCTAAGTTCGCTCGCCATTGAAAAGACATTGCTGGCGGAACTGAAGAAAAGACCTTCATTTTATGATGATGTGCTAACAAAATTCCTAAGGCAAAACAGGAGATTGGAACTGGTGTATAAATAAGTAAGTAAAATGAGTTTTTTAAGCCTTTCTTTGATTCAATCCGGAAAATAATATTTTCCCAAGTGATTACTTTTTCAGATTTCTGTGCGTATTATATGGTTGTACATATTTAAAAATCGTAACAAAATACAGATAATTCGTACCTCACTCTAGTATCTTCTCACAACGAAGCGTTAACCATTCTCACATAAACGGCGCGCGTGATGCATAGCTCAAGTCTATTTGACGGGGAACCCTTGTGTTGTCCATAATTATGGATTGTATAGTTAAAATCATATCAGTTAGTAAATTAAAGTATTCAAAATTATTCTAAGATTAATTGCATTAGACCAATTAAGAAGAGCGCTGCTCCGCTATGCTCTCTTGAAACTTTCACACGTCGATAAAAATGCAATTGTACGTTCAAATTAACACGTGAATTTTGTAGCGCGGGTTGCATACCCCTCCCCAATAAAAGCACACCCAACCTAAATGGGCAAGCGACGCCACTGCAAGCCAGGTAAAATGTAAAATAAAATGCATACATATTTGTGTTTTTCAGTGTCAGTACCTTTGATTAGATTAAATATTAATCATCATCCTTAAGAAAGCGGGGTTTAGGAGGCGGAGCCCACATTGCAAAATAAAATGTTCATTTGTGTTTCATTTTTTGTATTTTTACTCCCCGCCCCATGATTCTTACGATTTTTTTAATTTTAAGTAAAACAACAACGATTTTAATGTTTATTTTTTAATAATTTTTCATTAAGACAACCTTTACGGCAAAGGATCTGTTATTTGCAAAACTAAATGGCATAGACTTATACTCGGTACTCGAAAATTTCTTCGCCGAATAAATTCTTCTATGTAGATGTTTAGGTGATTTCTCTTTGTTCCAAATTCTTTCTTATGGCGCACCTTAAACTTCTGCCTGTGCTTTCAATAGTTTGCGTGTGTGTATCACTTTATTTTGTTGGTCCACAAAATTTTCGCTGTGATTCACTTTCCAGTGTTTGTACCTGGAAGGATGTTAATTTATCCTTTCGTAAGCTTTCCAGCAATCCGATATTGTTTTAGTTCCGGGAAGAACGTACTTTTCAATTAATGGTAGTAAAGTATCGGCGTTTCCTTTTTAACTGTTTCGAGAAAACATTTCTGCGTTCCTCTTTCATTCCGAAAACCCACTGTTGATCAATGACAACAAATCCTCGATTGCTTTTCCTCTTCGTAATGACTGTCCCATCTATTTCCACTATTTCTCCAGGTCCTTCAAGAGTTTGTTGGTTGTAAAAAAATATAGGCAACCAATATCCCTGAAGAAGTTGTTAGAATCAACAATATTGTTTTGACTTACAATTGATCCGTCACATTTACGCATGTCAAACGTTATTTCCGCTACGTTGTGCGTTTTTCTAGTGCAATAGTAGGTTAAGTGAAGTACTTCTTTCGTTGTTATTTTTACGCCCTCAAAAAAGGATCTCTTCATAAATCCTTCAGTTGTGTTACAATGGTTGCATTTCCAACTGATTTTTAAAAATTTTCATCTGGCAAGCCTAGTGATCACCATTACGTTTTTATGTTATGTACAGATATTATTGGTTATTGTTGTCAACGAATACAATATTCGTAGTAGTTGAAGTAAACAAGATCTAATATAAATAGGCTTTATTTTCATTCGTACGCCTGGTGCACATAGTAAATGAAAGGAGATGGATTATTCGCGACGAACAAGTGAACTTAAACACGTTTAGTTTCGTCACGCATACGTACACTCAACTTTCGCAAGTAATGAGAAATAAATAATTTGCGACGAAGGAATGAACGTGAACGTCAAAATTACTATTGCTCATTTCAAGTGAGGTATGTACGATTTAAATAATTTAATTGTCGAGCGTTCTATTAATAACTACCTACGGATTATAAAATAATTCGGCAAATCAAAAATTCTATATTTCCTTGACATCGCTTCTGATTGATATATCCTTTAGCAGTTGATAGACTAAGCCGTTATAATTTATCTATTTTTCTAAATTGATTACTTCAAACAATGGAGGCATTTTTTCCTTTGTCGTCCAGCGGGACACCTCTGTTGGCTAGCTCATTCTTGTTCAAGATCTCTGAACGAAAGATGGATCAATTGAGCAGTCAAGGTATGTGAATTGTTTTCCGCTTAATCTCACCTCCAATCCTCTTAGTTGGCGCAGACTCCAATTTTTAGGAAACATTTCTTATAAATTGTCCAACCTTTTTCCTAAACTTAAACTTGCTTTCTACTCTCTAGTTACATTTTCCAAATTATTCCTCAACGCTAAAGACCCGGTACAGTTGTCATTAAGAAGTGGTGTATATAAACTTGCTTGTGATGATTGCGGAGCGGTCTACATAGGCCAAACGGGGATGAGTTTTTACAAGAGGATTAAGGTGCATAAGCGATACTTCCGTTTAAATAATTTGAATTCACAATTTGCGAAACATCTTTTAAACCTTCCTTCAGCCCCAAATTCCTCCACTTGTTAAATTAAAGGTCGCAAATCGGATGCTCTTGAACAGCCTGAGATAGTATTTGTGAATACTCGCTTCCCTTAAATGAACACCTTTCCCACAAACATTTGCCTATATTTAGCTTACCGAATATTTTCTAAATACTCTGTATCAACATTGTTGTCTTTGGTTCTTTTACCAAGTTTTTGTAACTTTTATATATTTTCACCTGATGATGCTACGATCGTAGTGAAACCGATCGTGTTTTATTAAAGTTGTGGAAACCACAAAGAATTCGTTTCATTATGAGTAAATTCCACAAAGTTGAGCCTGACCTCAATAATTATATTATTTGAAACGTTTTGTAACTATGTTGCTTTCGCCTTCTTTTCCAACCCCTTCCTTTTCCTAACCGTTTATTCAATTACCTTCCATCCATTCGTTTTCTTTGTAACCCCTCCCCCCTCCTTTTCCCCTATATATTGGAACGACTTTGATATTTTATCACCTAATGATGCTACGAACGTAGTGAAACCGGTCGTGCATAATAAATTTGTGGAATTGACTAAGTCTTTCTTTTTCTCGGTGAGTAAATTCCACAGGGTTGAGCCTTATTGATACTTTTCCTTCATATTCATCTGTTTCCTTCTATTAGGTACACGCCTTTAACCAAGCTTCCATCCTATACTTCTTCCACTACCTTGTTTTTTCATCCTATCTGACCGTATTATCTTCAGCATTCTTCTAAAATGATCACATTTTATACAAATTTTCTTGCGGACGTTATCATAAATATTCACAAGTGGCAGGAGATACATTCTTCCAAGACTGGCCTTTACTTTCGCTACTCTAATCATAATTTCATCGGTACAATTCGCTCCTCTCCTTATGATGCTTGCAAGGTACAAATTTATAGTCTGAAACCGGTTCCAATGGCTTTCCAAGACAATACTTGCCTTCAAGTTTTTTCTTTTCTCGATATTCGCATGAACTTGGATTTATCCTATCCATATGTTTCCAAGGATGTTTTTTCTCACTTAATGTTGTTAACTGCGTCCGTCGAAGATCGACTTCATCTTTCGAAACATTCGACCTCAGTACAAACACTAGCTATTAATGCACACAGAACCAGTAAATTATATAAACTGATCTTCTACAGCATCTTTCTTAGCTTGAAACGATCAAAACATTTAACTTGGTAAGGAAATAGGTCGTGAATACAACTGCTCCGATCAAAATAGGTTAATGATATAATAATATAAACGATAGTTTTAAGAAATTCTTTATTTGGTAATCTATGAATAGTTTGAAATGTATAAAAAAGAGCAAAGCTGTCGACGTACGTTAAATTTGAAATTCTTTTGTCATTTGCGTCTGCAGTTTTCCTCGCAGCAATTGGGTTTGCTATATTAATTGTGAGCTGCCTCCATGTAAGCTCGTTTGGGAAGTTCATAGACTGTGCCGGGTCAGGAGGTGACGGTGGTCCGTAGAGGATGGAGTCCCAGTAACCCACAATCTGTCTGTAAGTAAAATACGCCGAAACCGCTAGTTACTTCCTCTATTATGTTATAAACCCTTCTAATATGTTCTATCATTTAGTTGATTACAAAGATGTTCAATCGCCTCTGGCTAATGTGAAATTCTCGTTTTCGAGGAATGTTCTTCTTCTAATATTCATTTATTAAGAACAAATAAACAATGTTTTCCTATACTTACATTCAGATCAGTCGCGGCCCTAAGACGCAGTGGGATTTATGCACCCTTACTGCCACAAAATTGTTGAGAAAATTTCATAGACTGTGCCGGGTCAGGAGGGGACGGTGGTCCGTAAAGGATGGAGTCCCAGTGACCCACAATCTGTCTGTAAGTAAAATACGCCGAAACCGCTAATTACTTCCTCTATTATGTTATAAACCCTTCTAATACGTTCTTTCATATAGTTGATTACAAAGATGTCCAATCGCCTCTGGTGAATGTGAAATTCTCGTTTTCGAAGAATGTTTTTCTTCAAATATTCACTTATTAAGAACAAATACACAATGTTTTCTTATACTTAAATTTAGATCAGTCGCGCTACAAAATTGTTGACAAAATTTTACTATTTATTGTACCTGGCAGTGCTAGATTTGACAAAGGATATTTATTTCATTCTATAATATTTATAATCTTACAATAATTAGTAGCAGTCCACTCATTATTTATTTAATAAGTATTTCTTAAACTACCTCTACGTTGCGTTGACAATTCAAACTTTCCGATGATAAAAAGATTATGGACTTTGCTTAGATTGCGTCGATAGGATGTGACTGATTGACATTTTAATGACACTGTGATTGTTGCAAATAGTATGACATATAATACTATATTATTTATTCCAGCATTTGGTTTTTTACTATAGTGATGTGTTAATAAAATTCTGAAATAAGTATTTCAACTATTGGGCCCCCCCCCCCAAACATTTGGGGCCATAGCCGCGCGCCCAGTGGGTCTATGCGTAAACGCGCCGCTGCTTATATTTGTTGTGGATCTATTTTAGTAATAAGTATTTTAATTCATCTAAAGGATATATCCTAATACCAAAGTGGTTTTGATAGCCTAAGTAGCCTTCGGAAATCAATCTTGATGTTAAAACTAACAGGCAAATGCTACACCAACGGTTTTCCTTTGATCCACCGTCGGATCCAAAAGTAACAATTATTTATAGCAGCTTAACACAGCTCCCCCGAAGAAAAGACATCTCTATTTATCATATTCCTTCTCAAATTTTAAATTGTTCTAAAATTTCTACAAGATTTTCCCGGAAGATTTCCATTTTTCATTTATTACATCACCATATCACATAAACATCAAATTTATGGCATAAATATAAAAATTTTTACTAGGAAAAAAATAGGATCCGAGGAAACCTACGGTATAAAAAATATCGGCGCCTGTCAAATATGCGACCTACACGTGAGCTGTTATCAACGTCGTCTAATATGCGATGTACACATGTGAGTCGTAATCTACACACGGAAAACATTCCTCATGAAGCACTATTTACAATCTAAGGATGAATAAATAACTTTATTAATGTTGCTATCTCGTCGGTTCCCGAGACTATACAAATAAATAAAAATAAAATATTCTTCGTTCGCCATTGAAAAAGTTGATGCGGGAGTTTTATGAGAGATTTGGTTGGGTGAGATCTTGTGGTGTACAATTGAAAGATGGATTGCGAGTATGTACCACGGTTGGAAGCGAAGGGGTACTCCGTGGGACAACGATGTGGTGAACAAGACGTAGGAACAAGTATAGTTAATGGTTTCAGGCGTCACTTGGTGGAATTTCTTCATAATGTAAAATAAAGAGACTTTTTGTAATTCCACATAAATTTGATTAAAACGACCTAGGTTTCGTTGCAATGCAACATCACCAGGTGCGTTTCTCAAAACTATTTCAAGTTAAATGGGAGTTTTTATAAATTAGATGGACTAGCCATGGGCTCTCCTTTGTCGCCACTACTTGCAGACATTTACATGGTCAATTTTGAAAGTAATTTATTCTCTTCAAGATAACACCTGACGATGTTGCATTACGACGAAACCGAGGTCGTTTTAAATAAATTTAAGTGGAATTACAACAAGTCTCTTTATTTTACATTCCGTAGGAACAAGGCATGAGGCAGCTAACCTAGGGTGACCAGGCGACCCGGAAAATCCGGGACTGTCCCGGAATTTTACTTAACGTCCCGTTGTCCCGATAAGGTTCTCCGGGGCACCCATTTGTCCCGGATTTTTCGTTTCTGCCTTGAAAAATCTCCTCGACACGAATATGTCATAAATGTCTTTAATCGGAATCACATTCATTATATTGGAAAATAAAGAAATTACTTATTAAATCTTGTTACAATCGGTGCTATTCCTATATTCCAGAGCAGACCGCATTTTGTATGATTCGACAAACAAAACAGCCTTGACGTGAGAACAATCAATGCCATTATATTAAGTGCGTTTAAATTAAATATAAATTTTCAAGTTTTTTCCGATGATTAAAAGTAATAAAAATTTGAATGACGCAGGCAGGCATAGTCTAAAACTTAATGAAAAATTATATAAATTTACATAAAATAAAATAGAAGCCATATGGTGTTATTCTATCTTCTACGCTATTTATATACATATTTAACTTCATTATTTGCCCTATTGTTACCTATAAATCTCCATATCTTGTGTTGTAAGTTTTTTACATATTCATTTAATATAAATTCTTTGTTAATACATTAAACAAAATTGTGCTCTGTATTTGCGAAACTTTTCTACTTTAAATTTAAGAACATATAAATAAAAAGATTCGAAAATTCAGGTTGTCCCGGATTTTTCCCGATTATATCCCGGATTTTCCTGTTCAGATCGTGTTATGTCCCGGTTGGTTTTTGAGTGTGAATCGAATATTAGACATGATCGCATGCTAGACCGTGACCTAAAAGGTAATTTATCCACTCCAAGGTATTAGCAAGAGTGTTAGGAGGTTTTTGTATTGTTCGACTTTGATAGGAACAAGCTGTACACAACTCGAGTTCAAACATAAAATTCCATACCAAACTCCCTATTTCACGAAATTAAATATCTTCTCACAACAGAAGAACCTTTTTAATGCATCAGTATTTTTACATGCCGATATATTTCTACAGGTATGTTGTTGATATCGATATATATCGGTACATTATATTTTTTGGCATCCCAATTTCAATAAAACCTTGCCGTTCGCGTATTTGATGGTTCGCGATGCGTGCGTACGTGTCAGTCAGTCGAGATGGTAATTTCGCGGAAAATGAGAAATATTCAGCGAGAACTCTCGCAATTCATTATCTTACACACATGTGTTCCGCTTGGATCAAATGTTGTTGACTTGGAGATCGCGTTACTTTAATTACGAGTTATCTTCGTACAGACCCTCTCCGGTTGACGCAAAACTCGACCGACGTTAATGCCACTTTACGTAAAAACATCCGAGTTAGGAAATTGAATTTATCAGGCAAGCGGAATAAATTACGTGGTGGAATACACATGGGTGCGTATCGCGGTCGACTTCCTCGCATAGCGTCACTGTGTTCTGCTTGGTCTTCATGCCTTGTTGTGTTGATTGTGCGTAGCTCGTGTAATTTCCGAAAAATACGTGACTTTTGCATACCCAGTCATGGCTGGTAAGAGCAAAATTGATTGTGAAGGTTCCAGTGCTACGAAGAAGAGACGTACGATAAATCGCGAGGACAATCTCGACATTGCGAAGCGATATGAAACCGACCAATAACTGAATATAATGTGACATATCGTGCTGTAATTTTCGACTTAGGCAAGGGTTTGCGCGACCGAACCCTTATGAAGGTCGGAGGCTGTGTGTATATGGTGTTTTTTGGGCGCTGCAGGGCCCACCGACACGTCATACACTAAATGATATGTTAAGGAAGTTGTAACTCAGCACCTGGAGCAAAAAAACTTGACACTCTAAAATAATATATTTTTAAGAAGATTATGGGGAAATGCACATATTAGACTTTTAAATTTATTGAGAATCTTCATCAAATTACTTTATAGCTATATAATTACTTTAACTCATCTTGTTCTTTTCTTGTTCAGAGTGAAGAACAATCCACCTATGCCCCAAAAGGGATTCTCAAAAAGCCTGATGGAAAAAGGGCCCAGCTACACGTGAGTGTTTTTAACGATGCTCTGATTTTTCTGCATTCTATTTACTCTGATGCCCGAATGCAATTTTATAGTGCCAATCATAGAAATAAAGCTTTTCCTCTCTCAAAGATTTTTATGTGCATATTAAATGATTGTAACTTCCTACTACTTATCCTATTCTCAGGTGTGGCGAAAGATGTGAAGTGTGTGTGTGTGTGAGATAAATAGGTAGAGAGATATCTGGATTATCGTCTTTATTAGGGCGAAATTTGGACCATAAGGTCCATTCTTACTTTTAACCCTTCGTCTATATAATGAATATTAAAAATAAAAGTATTACAATGGAGAGTATATACAAAACCAAAAGAGATATAATTGAAGACAGATTTAACTTTGTGGGGAAAACCTAGGCTTGCTCTTCCTAGTAAAATCCACGCAGGAAAACACCCTCAGAGAAGGGGATGCGAAAATCCTACATAGTGCATATATCACAATGAAAAACTGCAACGAAATATTGCCAGTCGAATAGTCACTGCCTGAGGGCCCGATAGATATTGAATGTTGAGAGTTTGCAGTTGAACCATAATGAGGCTGTGTATGGTATCAAAATTCAAACATCTATCCAGTATGCCAAAGGCCATGAAAAAGACTGAAAACACGAGAGACCCAATGCGAATATTTGAAGTCAGTGAATTAATTCACACGTAGGGAATAGAGAGCTAAAAAGAGGAAACAAAATTGGTCGAGATAATGAAAGGTTGGACATTTTTTCTTACAAACGTTGATAGTTTAAAGGTTTCCGTATCCATTTTTAATCTGAGCGACTTTGCCCGATGGCCACTGCATTGTATTCCAAATAAAAATCGGTGTACAGGTTTCCCTCTCTTTATGCGGGGGTTGCGTTCTAGGAAAGTGACGCATAAAGTGAAATCGCATAAACAGAACCCATATTTACATGTAAAATACAGGGATACATTCCTCAATTAATCCTACATCCCCCCCAAGACGCTCTTCTTTCGCTCCATAACGACTTCTTAAGCGGTGATTACAAAATTAAAACAATTAACACTAAATTATACTCGCCAATAAAAGGAAGCAGACGAGCACAAGTGGTGTCTGCTGTGAGTGACATAATAGTTTAAAGTGCCGGAGGGTTGGCTTGGCCCAATGCAAGTTCCGCGGGCAAGGAGACGAAAATTCTCAAGTGTGCTCAAACAGTATCACACGAAATATCCGTCTCCACTCTACGATATCCACTCCACTCTCATCTCTTTTACTGTAGTACTAATACGCACACCATAAGAGACAATGAGAAACTCAATGGTCGCCTTGTGGTGAAGTGCAGAACTTTCTTTCATTTGTATTGCACTGGCCGCGTAACCACATAAGAGCGAATAAAAGGCGCATAAAAAGAAATTCCGGTAGCAATAAGTTTATCGCATAATAACGAATTATCATATAGCAACCAGCATAAAGAGAGGGAATCGTGTATTTAAATTGCTCTACATATTGTATTTGGTTACTCCCTTCATAATTCCAACTACCAGTAGTGGTTCTCCTCTTCCTTACCCAGATCCACAATAAAATATTGTATTTCGTCAAAATGAAAATGTGAAATTCCTTGAAAGTTTCCTTTTTTCCAATTCCAGATACAAATTGAGTATAGTTTACTGATTCATTATTAAAGGAGCCGAATAAGGTAAAATTATCAATCATAGATAAGAGAGGTCAAGGGTACGATAATGGTTCAGATATGAATATACGAAATATAAACTTCAGAGCGTTTTTAATCCCTGTAGTGCTCCTTCTTTAAATTTACTTCTGAATAACGGTGCAAAAATTCAGAGTAAAAAAATTGGTTTCTTTTCTGCTGTTCAAGAACTTTATAATTTCTCCTTTGAGTCTACAAAACAGTGGGAAGTGTCGAACAAGTATGTTTCCAGAATGACCTTAAAAGCAACGACAACTAGTACTATAAATTAAGAACTGAACCCTTACGTAAGTCTGAGGATCTCTGTATATGGTGCGTTAAGTGATTGCAGAATGCACCGACAACTCATAAACCAAATATATTACATATTAGGTACACAGACGTGACTCAGAACATGGGAAAAATAAATATTTATTGGAACTGAAAAATAAAATTATTTTTTTGAGATTATTTATAAATTTGCAGCTTTGTCTTTCTTCTTTGATCAAATTGTACATTTTTCGTGAAACTTCATAAACTTCATTTCACGACTAAATATTTGAGCTGCTGAACCAACAGAAAAACAAATGAGTTTTTTCATGTAGCACTGTTTTCATAATGATGTTTCTGCATTCTGTTTTTCCTGATGCCTGTGGCATATCGTAGAAGAAAAGCTTTTTTTCTCCCAAACATTTATACCAATAAATAAATCATTGGCACTTATTTAATTGCTAATTATGCCTTTTCGTTTTTGATTGCTACCCCGCTCTCCTCCATCGCCAGATGTCCCGGTTTGGTTCTTTACTATTATAATATAATACTTGCATATATTCAGTAAAACCCCTTATTTAGACTTAAAATAACGTATGTTTAAAAGTCGCTAAGTTAGGCTCAAAGAATACGCCGACGCACTGGTAGCTTCAATTTAATGACTAAAGAGCCGCCGACTGAACTCGATCAATTCTCGCCTCAGACGCTTTTCAAGTACACTGTAACATTCACGCTTAATGTGTCTGCAATGCAACAAGAATCATGTACCACTGAAAGGACGTGCGGAATGTACGGTGATTTTACAATCTTTTAAAATCACTAGTACTCGAATATAACGCGGGGACTACTTTTAATGTTTCATTTTTTGGAAAGAGAACATCGCGTTACATTTGGGGCAGTACGGTAATTTAAATTACAATAAACTACAAATTAACTTAAGTTTAATTACAAATTTTGGGGAGCCAAGGGGCAGAATTATAGTGGAAAGGGTTAAAACACGATAGCGCCAAACTTAAACAACTTTTCAATAGCATTCATAATTGGGTTCAAAGAGTAAATAGCATAAATATTATTTCTGTATCTAGGTGCGCTGTTTATGCTCTGCTAGTGTGATTTACGTTTGAGGTTTTGAAGTTTTCACCCAAAAGACTTCGTACGTAAGTATTTCCGTATCTAAGTACGGTGTTCCTGAGAAGTACGTCCTAAAGCAGGGGTCGGCAACCTACGGCCCGCGGGCCACGTGCGGCCCTAAAGAACGCTTTATGCGGCCAGTAAAGCTGTAATGAAAAAGTGATCGGGAAAATTTCTCATGGGCAATTTTAATTTTTTGAGTAAAATTATGGTCTCAAAGCCTTTTCGGGTGAATTTTTAACGCTAATAAATTATGTAGACATGATTTAGTTCATTTGAAATCACAGAATCTCTAAAAAACTTCTGATTTATTCGCTCATCCGGCCCGGCGAAGGTATCTTGACTCCCGATGCTGCCCTCCGAAGCAAACACAACTGCAAATGTGGACCGCCATGCAGAAAAGGTTGCCTACCCCGGCATAAATCAAGTGCTATGAGTACTATTTAAAAAATAAAAAGTTCATATTTATGCCTATATGGACGCTGTTCCTACTCTGCCGCCTTCTTCGAAATCTTCGCCTAAAAGAGTTCGAATATTTTTGCAAAGTTAAATCGATAAACGGTAAAAACTGTTGGAAATCGCACGCTAAATGGTTTTTTGATAATTGGAGATTCTAGCGTGTAATGACGCAACTAGCGGGAAAGCTTAAAATGAAATATGGTCATGTAGGGTTTTGCTTACATTGGAATAATAGGGAAATTGATGGGACGCATATAAAACGTTGTAAATAGCAGGGAAACGTACAATCCGTTAACGTAAATACGGGGTATATATATATATCATCAACATTAGCAGTCTGTCTTTGTAGACAGGTCCATGTATATTCATGGTTAAACTGGGTTTTCCATATACTCCTCTTTCCCGCTGTCCGATTGATATCTTGATAACTCTCTTTCCCATTTAAATCATCTATCTGCTGAAACATTTTTCTACCTTTTTCCATCTAGTTGTTTGCTTTTATATATATATATATATATATATATATATATATATATATATATATATATATATATATATATCCTCAACTTGGTGAGTGTCCGCTGGGCTTCCCTCAACACCTTGTTGCCACCCTCATCACTACCTTTTCTTTTCCTTTAGTTTATATATATATATATATATATATATATATATATATATATATATATAAATGTGCATGTCCTGGTTTGGTACCCTGAATATATGGTATGCCTAATTATGTAATAATTTAACAATAAATACATAATTATAAATTCAACTACAAAACATTATTTCTCTTATTACAAGATCGTAAATATAAATCAAAATTATCTGCTGAATTTCCATTTATATTATATAATGTTTGGATGCTTTCACCAGTTTCCTTACTTTACCAAATTTTTTCCCAGGTCAGATTTATCAACATAGATGATGAGAAATCCTCCCAGACAAATGGTGGCATGGAATTGGTAAATCCAATTTTAATTAAATTATCTTATATGGTCTGCCCATATCTCCATCTCGCATCAACCATGTATTGAAGTTTGGCTCAGGTTAAATGGTTTCTAACTTTCTTACTGCTTCACAAACTAATTTAATTTTACCAAAATTATATTATCAAGTTTAGTAAGTCAAAATTTATTCTTTACATTTTAGTTAAAAACAAAATTTATCTTTTAATAATTTATTTTAAATTATTTTAATACCGTGGTAGGCTGCATTATTTAAAATCTCAGATGTTTCAATGGGAAATATCAGGTTTAAACCTTGAAGAATTCGGCCAGAAATTTTTAACAAAGAGTCACGCATGGTCATTTTGACATGTATAGCACGTGGAGCAGGTGAAAACGGCTTGGGAAGCAAGGCACAGGGTTGTGCACCATCGGTGCCAGGGATAATATGTTAAACTTAAAACACATGTTAAAATTTGCGCCAGTACCATGTGGAAAGAATTGTTATAAAGTCTTATGTTGATTATGGAACTAACAAAATAACTTGCCAAAAAATCCTCAATGTTTTGAGATGATTCAGATCAACTTTAGGAGCCAAATAACAATAAGTTTTACTTGAAACTGAAAGAAGTTATAGAAAACTTTTATGGCAATGTGGGAGAACTATTGAGAAGAACTTATAATCAGAAAGTTTACCACAAAAAATGAATTATAAACACATTACCTATGGAACTTATTCAGTTAATATCCAAGTGAATAATGCAAAACATTTGGAATATGGCACTTAATCAAAATATTAATAAGTGATTACTTTATTGTTAAGTGCTCACTGGCTCCTTCTTATCCTTCTGAAACTCTCATTGATTTTGATTTTAATATATTATCTCTTATTTTCATTTTGTTATATACATATATCGTAAGGAATGAAAAACCTATATAGTTAGATCAGTGATTCTCAAACTTTCAATTGTTGCATCCCCCTTAAATACCATACAGCCGCCTTTGAATTGAAAATAGCTAAAATAAAAAAAATATATTCATTTTATATAACTATCAATAATTATATATCACATCATGGTTTGATTCCAGAGATTTTTAAATTCAAAATGTACCAAATTTTCTGCTCAGATTAGGGTTGATTCAGCTACTGGAAAAGTTAATGAGTATAAAAAATAGAGTAAATGCTTCAATGTTAGTAAGATCTGAAGAAAATTTTCAGGTTGAATCATTGTTGAATTCAGTTCAAAAGTTGTTAGATCTAACAGGAAAGTGTATTCTGCAGCATTACGAAACACAAAAATACAATCAGCAACAACTTGCAACTATTGCTACTCAGGTTACAGTTGCATTTTAAAAATGTGATTTGTCTTGACCCAATTGAGAACATACCCTTTTTAAAATAGTTGTGCGAAAAAATTGACCCGTTTTCTTCATGGGAAATGTCGCGTTTTCGCCTTGTTGGGATATGGCC
Source organism: Tanypteryx hageni (assembly GCA_028673005.1). NCBI lineage: Eukaryota > Metazoa > Arthropoda > Insecta > Odonata > Petaluridae > Tanypteryx > Tanypteryx hageni. The sequence continues at coordinate 15,102,999 of CM054117.1, forward strand.
AGCTTACCTATATGACAAACCATGTGGTAGAAGATATTATCATAGTGAAATGTTCTAAAAACCAACTTCTTCCTTTCCCCAGCCTAGTTTTAGTGTATAAATATTTTATGAAAATGTGGGGCAATTGAATGAGTAAATTCGATAATATTTAAGCTATTTTTACAATTTGCATATTATCTACTGCAGTACCTAACTTAAAAGTATTTACCTATATTATGTAATTTTGGTAACCAACTGAAATACTGTATTTCTATGTTTTTTAGTGGTTATTTTTAGTATATTGATTTTTCATAGCTAATTGTATATTCTACAAATCAGTAAATATTTAGCTATACATTCTTTAATTGATTCATTCTGGCATTTATTTCAGGTGGAGGAGAAGGCCAAGGTAGGAGAGGAGGGGGAGAAGGTGGAAGTGGTGGAGGAGGTGGATGGGGTGGAGGAGGCAGAGAGGCCAGAAGGGCCAGAGGGGTTGGGGGGTGCAGAGGGGGCAGAGGGGTTGGGGGTGTCGGATGGGATGGAGAGGGAGGAGGAGGCGGGGGCAGAGGATGCAAAGGGATCGATGGGAGAAGAGGAGATGGAGGGGAAAGAGGAGGCGGAGGAGGTGGAGGTGGCAGACGGATCGGAGGAGGTGGAGGGGTAGGGCAGGCTGAAGGGGCGTAGGTAGAAGAAGGGCGGGAGGGGACACAGGGGTCGGAGGGTGTGGATGGAGTGTAGGGATGGAGGGTCAGAGGCTGCCTTCTCACCTGTCACCTTGTTGGCCAACCCATCATCTTGTAATTGCATGCACCAGTTGTCGAGGTGAGGAAAAGTGGTCAGATGCGCTGTAGGAAGATGGTTTATGATCATTGATATGCCATATGGTGGGGTTGAAGGGGTTGCTTGGCCAGGTCATAGGTGATGACTCTGTCGTGAGATGTATCGACCCTCGGTGAATTTTTCATGCAACGAATTTATGCTTGATGAACGGACTGCGACAAGTTGTCGTAGAGCTTTAAGAAGTATGGTTACCTGCTTTATCAATGTTTTTTCTTAAATGAAGGAATCCTAAGATAAAGTTATGGTATCTACCCAAAATTTTCACTGCAAATGTACGATCTGGCTTTTAATTAATACAGTATTAATATTTAGAAATACATTTTAAAATTTCTTTTTTTCTCAAACAAAAATTTGTAGCATAATGGGTATTTATGCTCAAACTGCAGAATTTGCTCATGACTTTTTTATAGTTTCTTTGTTAGTGCTAAATGGATATCACTGCATTTTGTGTAGTTTTGTATAAGATATTTACTGGATTTCCCAAAAGGTTTGATTTTTGCATTCTTTGGTCTTCAATATTTTTTAAATGTGTTTTTTTCTGATGCTGGTAAGTCACTCAGGGTGCTATCAAAAGGCAAGATATTAAGAGGATATAACTTTACTGTAGAAGTGAATGCCATAGCTATTTACAAGCCCCATTATTCACAATACTTTACAGTAGAACAGTTTGAATGTGTAAAGTTCCTTTATTTCCAGAGCAGATATGTGATAATAGCAAGAAAAATGATGCAATAAAACGGTCAAGTAGTGGGTGGGAGTTTTCTTAATTATTTGAATGCAATGTGTGCATGTGTATTTTTGGCTAATCAACCTCTTGGATTATTATAGGCATAGCTCCTTCCAGACCGAACACACTCACAAGGAAGGAGGAAAACCCTGTGCCGGCATTAGCCAATCCTTAATGAAGACCATCAATGGAGCCAATGGCATAACCTCCCTTCCGAAGGATGGAACGCTGAATTTCTGCAGTCCCCTCAATCCACACAAAAAGGGGGCCGGGTGACCTTGGAAAAAATCCTACTTTCGTAGAATTCGTGCACGCTGCCCTCTCGAGCAGCAGGTGAATAGCAGCCAGCTGCCTAACCACTACATCACCAGCACTCCCTATATATGAATGAAAGAAATGTTTATTGTGTGCATAGTTCAATGTTGTTATTTCATAGTATTTTACTCTCTAATGTCATGGTGATTGGACAACACTTATCCAGTCACTCCTGTGTTCATAATGTAGGTTAGGCATGTTTTAGCAAGAAATGGCATAAAGTCAGTGTGGATTGGAACTTACCAATAAAAGTGGCTGTATCTTATATAATGTTACAGTAATGTTTGCCTTCACCATTGTGATCAGGTGTACTACCAAACTGATTTAAAAAAAATTGACATTTTGAGAAAGCTTAGGCCTCGGCATCGATGCAAATGTTCTTTTATTTAAATTGAACCACTACCAAAGGGAAGCTTTTGACATTTTAAGTTCATCCCAGCCGTGTACACAACCCGCATAGTTTTTGGTGGCAACTTAGACAGATCCTTCCTGGGCGAACATCTATACCCTATCGAGTTTTTGAACAGTTTGTCACCATCCGGTTTGCCACTGCATAGACTACATCTGGAACTAATCACTATTGTGATGTTGGTCAGAAATTTAAACTCCAGTGAAGGATAAGTTAATGGAACACAAATGATTGTAAAAGGCTTTCAAGAACACTGTATAGCAGCGAAAGTTATCGGCACTGGAAAGACTGGTCCCATACCGAGGATTAAATTATTCCCATTATTTCCTACAATTCCTTTCAAACTGCGTAGAAGACAATTTCTGATCAAAACCGCATTTTCAATGACAATCATTGAGGATCAAGGACAGATGATTAAATGTCGCCCGTTTTCTCCCATGATCAGCTGTATGTGGATTTTCTCGAGCTTCATCATGCAAGGGCATCACTGTTACCATCATTGAAGGACCTCAACAGTTTTTGGACAATGATAAAATGATAATCTCAAATAATGTATTCATAGAAATATTGTAAATATAAAGGAAAAAATCTTAATAAAATATTATATATTAAAATACTTTGTTTGACTTTTCGTGCAAATTATTCGCACCGGCACAGCTAGTACATATATAAATATATTATATGCGCTTGGCTTTGGGAGGCTTAGTGATCTCATGAATAAATGAAAGTAGATGGATTACTCGCGACGAACAAGTGAACTTAACACTCGGAGTACGGACCTCGGGTCACAGGAGACCCGAAAGGTATATTTTCGAAAATATTTCTTTAAAAATTTTTTTGCCGAAATTGATACTTTATGTATTCCTAGTGGAACATGTTGGGAGTTTAAAATCAGTAATAAAATTATATTGTAATTTAATTAAGTCATCGAAATCACGGAATGTATAAATGTGAGGGTCTTCAGGGACCCGGCTCCGTACTCTACGTCGTGTAACTTTTATATCTCTTATGACCGGGCAGATCAAAGTCCGGACAAAATTAGCTCTCTCAGCACGACATTGTAATACATGTTAGTTATTATCGTCTCGATTTCCAGTTTTCTCTTGTGCCTCCGTTATTTACAGGACACCTCTGTTGGCCGTTCCCGTGGAAACCACACCATTCAGGACTAGCTCATTCTTGTTCAACATCTCTGAACGAAAGATGGATCAACTGTGCACTCAAGGTATGTGATCTGTCGTGACGTGACGTGAAAACAATCAATGCCATTATATTAAGTGCGTTTAAATTAAATATAAATTTTCAAGTTTTTTCCGATGATTAAAAGTAATAAAAATTTGAATGACGCAGGCAGGCATAGTCTAAAAACTAATGAAAAATTATATAAATTTACATAAAATAAAATATAAGCCATATAGTGTTATTCTATCTTCTGCGCTATTTATATACATATTTAACTTCATTATTTGCCCTATTGTTACCTATAAATCGTGATATCTTGTGTTGTAAGTTTTTTACATATTCATTTAATTGAAATTCTTTGTTAATACATTAAACAAAATTGTGCTCTGTATTTGCGAAGCTTGTCTACTTTAAATTTAAGTATATATAACTAAAAAGATTCGAAAATTCAGGTTGTCCCGGATTTTTCCTGATTATATCCCGGATTTTCCTGTTCAGATCGTGTTATGTCCCGGTTGTTTTTTGAGTGTCAATCGAATATTAGACATGATCGCATGCTAGACCGTCACCTAAAAGGTAATTAATCCACTCCCAGGTTTTAGCAAGAGTGTTAGGAGGTTATTGTATTGTTCGACTTTGATAGGAACAAGCTGTACACAACTCGAGTTCAAACATAAAATTCCATACCAAACTCCCTATTTCACGAAATTAAATATCTTCTCACAACAGAAGGACCTTTTTAATGCATCAGTATTTTTACATGCCGATATATTCCTACAGGTATGTTGTTGACATCGGTACATTATATTTTTTGCCATCCCAATTTCAATAAAACCTTGCCGTTCGCGTATTTGATGGTTCGCGATGCGTGCGTACGTGTCAGTCAGTCGAGATGGTAATTTCGCGGAAAATGAGAAATATTCAGCGAGAACTCTCGCAATTCATTATCTTACACACATGTGTTCCGCTTGGATCAAATGTTGTTGACCTGGAGATCGCGTTACATTAATTACGAGTTATCTTCGTACAGACCCTCTCCGGTTGACGCAAAACTCGACCGACGTTAATGCCACTTTACGTAAAAACATCCGAGTTAGGAAATTGAATTTATCAGGCAAGCGGAATAAATTACGTGGTGGAATACACGTGGGTGCGTATCGCGGTCGACTTCCTCGCATAGCGTCACTGTGTTCTGCTTGGTCTTCATGCCTTGTTGTGTTGATTGTGCGTAGCTCGTGTAATTTCCGAAAAATACGTGACTTTTGCATACCCAGTCATGGCTGGTAAGAGCAAAATTGATTGTGAAGGTGCCAGTGCTACGAAGAAGAGACGTACGATAAATCGCGAGGACAATCTCGACATTGCGAAGCGATATGAAACCGACCAATAACTGAATGTAATGTGACATATCGTGCTGTAATTTTCGACTTAGGCAAGGGTTTGCGCGACCGAACCCTTATGAAGGTCGGAGACTGTGTGTATATGGTGTTTTTTTGGCGCTGCAGGATAGTTTTCTGATTGACTGAATTAAAATGATAAACAAAGTGCTCAACGAAATATGGAATGGGCGCTGTTGTCAGGCTACAGAGTCGACATCTATTTTGTTTTCCTTCAATTTTTTCTTTGAGTCATCATCTTGCACCATATGAATAAGTTTGGATAGGATTTGGAGAAATAAAAAAAGAATTTGAACAGGTTTTAACAAGTTTATTTTGTAATAAAGTTCATATACTTTACCGAAACCCTTTCTCTCCTCTTTCTGTTTCTAATAAATCGCAAGAACTAATTTCTTGAAATTTATCAATAGATAAATATTGTTCAAATATGATTTGACAAATTTTCGTATTTTGTTTAACAATAAAATTGCAATTCGAATGATTATATAAAAGTACTTTTATTTCCCCGTTATAGTCCGGGTCAATGACCCCAGCCCCCACTTCAATTCCATGCTTCACGCTTAGCCCAGATTTAGATGCTTATCTGCCGTAATTCCCTTTTGGCATCTGCATGATTAAGCCCGTATCACAGAGTTTCCTTTCTCTTGGTGGAATCGTATACTCTGCAATGCTGCAGAGATCATAACCCGCCGGCATTCCGTATGCTTTTTGGGGAAGCTGAGCATTTGCGTGCACTCTGACAACCTTCACATTCTGCAAAAGCCGAACACATATGTTTAAGATTAACATTTCTAAGATTAATGTTTTGTAGATACCACTGTTTAAGTTTATAGCAGTTTCTTAAAGCACATGTGTAAAATGCATTTTTGTGATTAGGCAACGAGGTAATTTTTTAAGTGTTGGGCACCCAAATATTTCTAAGTCAAATATTTCTTTGTCTAAATGCTAGTAAGGAATCTTAATTTTTGTAAACCTTTTACGAATATATAATTAAAATTGGAGGTATATTTTTTAGAATTTCTTCTAATTGTTCGTATTCAATATCTCCATCGTTTTTTTCAATACCATGAAAATTGAATGTTAGCCAAATATTTTATTTATTTTGTGAATACCAATTTGGGCACTTAAAAATCCAAGATTGCTGGTGGCCATTATCAAGGGAAATAATGGATAATTCTCGAATTATAAATTTATTATTATTATTTTGAACACAAGCTTGAAAATCAATGATGCGCTTAGTCATTTTTTTTTAGGTATAGAAACCTTCAAATCTAATGCTTGGTTTTTTAGATTCCTTCAAATCGGATAATGAATTGATTTCCAGCTCCAATTTTTTATAATCTATATTGCTATCCGCAGGAAGTGGGGCTCTATAATACCTATTAAATGTAAAATACTGAAAAATGTTGCTAGCTTCTGTTACGAGTTGATCAATAGCATAATCTAAAGGTTTATTAAACGCTAACAATCGCTTCCAATCTTTAGCATTCAAAGCAATAGAGGAATTGCCTTTAATTGTTACGTGTCTATTTCCAAAATAAGTTTTAAATCTTAAAATTGGAGATTTTGAAAATGTAGGTTTTACTCCCGCAATAAAATAATCCGTTATATCAAGAATATTACGCCACTCTGAAACAGTTAACGTAATTGCTCCTTTGTTTGGAGACACAAATTTCACTTGCACTCCAGTTGGGTCCCACCCGCAACAAATCCACTTTGTTCCACTATCATTTAAGTGGTAAGCTGTTTGTAAGAAAAGCGGAGGTGATATATCAATTTTTTCTGATTTACGACGTGGGATTTTTTGCAATGTAGGGGGAGCAAAAACTTCTTTCCAATTTCTTATTTTTTTTGTGATTGGAGTGGGGCGAATCCGTTTAGAAGGGCCCTCTTTTAAAAATTCATTTAAATCTGAAAAAATCAAAACAAATTTTTAATAGATTTATTTGGCGAATGTGATTGCAATTGTTGATAAAGAAATTTTCATAACATACCATTTTCCTTTAATCGGCGCTTTAACAAGCGTTTTGGTGGGGGAGTTTCCAAATCGTCCGCCTCCTTTTCCAATTGTCGTTTACCCCTCGACGATGACCGAGTTCTCAGGCGTTTTGGTGGGGGAGTTTCTAAATTGTAGTCCTCCTTCTCCAATTGCCGCTTTCCTCCCGACGGTGATTGAGTTCTTAGGTGATTTGGTGGGGGAGTTTCTAAATTGTAGTCCTCCTCCTCCAATTGCCGCTTGTCTCTCGATGGTGATGGAGTTCTTAGACGTTTTGGTGGTGGAGTTTCCAAATCGTCCGCCTCCTCCAATTGCCGTTTACCCTCTGACAGTGATAAAGCCTGACGTTGACACATAGGCAGCGACATGATAACTGAGTGATTTGCTTTTATAGTAGACCGTTTATAAAGGGGGGCAACTTCCGCTTACCCCTTCGGCAATGGGGGCAATTTCCGCTAACCCCTCCGGTGATGATAGAGTTCTTAGGCATTATGGAGGGAAAGTTTCCAAAATTGTAGTCCTCCAATTGCCGCTTATTCCCCAACGGAGATAGAATATAGCTATTCACCAATGCCTCCTTCTTCTCCAATTTCAAAACCTCCTCCTCCTCCTCCAATTTGATATGTGGTTTAGGAGTATCCCCTCCTCCTCCTTCAATTGTCGCTTATTCCAATGCCTCCTTCTTCTCCAATTTCAAAACCTCCTCCTCCAATTCTGATATGCGGTTTAGGAGTCTCCCCTCCTCCTCCTCCAATTGCCGCTTATTCCCCAACGGAGATAGGATATAGTTTATCACCAATGCCTTCTTCTCCAATTTCAAAACCTCCTCCTCCAATTCTGATATGCGGTTTAGGAGTCTCCACTTCTCCAATCTTAAAGCCTTCTTCTTCTCCAAATTCAACACCTCCTCCTTATTTTGCAGATGCTCGGGCACCGTTAGATATTCACACGTTGACAGCGACATGATGACTGAGTGTTTTGCTTTTATGATCTTTCTTTATAAAGGGGGCGATAATGCATCAATACGTGAACAGCACCTTTGAGATCTTGAATGGCAGTGTTGCCCTCTTCTTATTCTTTTAAAATATTGATTAAAACGTTGAGCGACTCGGCAGTCATTTAAATCAGGACGGTGAAGGTAAAAAAGGTTATGGAATTGGGTAAGGGTTTTGCCAGTGGATTTATGAAGTGTATAAAGACAGCAAAATTCTCCACAAAGATCAGAGTGATAATTTTGAAGCCTAATTTGATTTTGAACAACTATAAATGGTTTTAAAAATTGAGATATTGAGGGAATAAAAGGAGGATATCCGCATGAATCAAAATATTCTGCTATAATTTCGCTTATAATATGTATTGCGACCCAATGACTTCCTGGCATATAAGAAGGACCTAAATTTAATACATAAAGGCCAAATTTGGGATTTATCTGAAGGATAAACTCCATGAAAATAGTTTTTTGTCCGAAGATCTTTTGTTAAGAGTGTATTAATTTGATCAGTGTTCATTATAAAATATGGACCCTACTTTCTTTATCAATTTCGTAAGAGGAATCGAATTCCATATACACTAAGCATGTTATCGTTTTAGGGAGTGGTCTTGCAAATTTACCAGTAAGCCTAATATGGCCGTAATCCATTAAGCTAATGTATGTCTCATGTTTTGAACGATCTGGGGTCATGTCAAAAGCTAAAATGAAAAATCCATGCAAAAACATGTCTTTTGTTATTTGATTTCCTCTGTCACCGTGATGGTAACCTAAAGCTGCATATAAGGCGCGATATGCTTGGGTACAATGATTATTATTGATAAAATCTGTAGATATGCCTTGAGAAGGATATTGCATACCGTTGAGGAATAATGAAAAATCAGTCAGACTATAATGATAAAATGTAAATGGATTTTTATTTCTTTTACCAATATAAGCGTCATTATCGGTCATAGCAAAAACTAATGTGATTGGTACTTTTACAATAATAATATTATCTAAATTTATTGAATGCGTGCCAGCAGCTACAGTAAATGTTTTAAGTTCTACTATTGCAGGACCCTTTGATAAAGTTGCATTATGAGCCAATAAAACAGAACGATTAACCGAAATATGCGGTACATTTAAAGTAGCTTCCTTAATTTTAAGAATGCTTGTTCCACCATCTATTTCTTTAATAAAAAAATCAGGTTTTGCTAAAGAAAGCTTAATACCAATATCAACATTAGGTAATATATATCTCTCATGATTAAATACATCTATGTGAAGTCTACCTTCTAATTCCACAATTTGGCTATTTTTAAACCATGTTTTTCTAATCATGTATCCAGGATTTGCTTCCCCCATAACATTGGAGGTGCCACTATCCAATGCCCATCCATCGCATACTAAGTGTGTTTTTGCAGCATCGTTCCCGTAATTTAAAAGTGCTTCAAAATAAGCGCGATAATGATAATTATCCTCCGATTGTGTCATTTGTGTTCCATTAAGTATAACAACGCATTGACGAATAATTGAATGTAATGTATTATTAACTACACCCGGTTGATCTGCAAAGGGGTCTGTATTAGCATAATACGCCCCATCTGCTTTACATAATTGCAATTGAAGATTTAAAGTAATTGCATTTACATTAATATAGGTTTCTCCAGAACTGTGTACTAAAAATTTCAATGTTGATGCCCCATCTAAAACCGAGTACCTAATATAGCTGATTGTATACTTGCAGGTTGAAAAAGATCTAAACATGAGGGCATAACCTCCATTATTGCCTTTGCCATTATTGCAGAAATATATCCCGCTGCTTGTTAACGCTTAGCTTTCTCTTTTTCGAATAACGTTTTACTACTTTTCCTTTTCCTTTTATTTGTTTTATTTTACGAATTCCTTTTGTTTTACGTTTTGTTTTGCGTCGCCGAATGCGAAATCCAGATCCACTCATAGTTTAAAATTTTTCCTCCGCTTTTCTTTTTAAGTTTGAACCGGCTTCATTTAAGCGAGTGCGTAATATTTCCTTAACAGGTTTTGTTCCGAGATCGATTAATACGCCAATTCCAGCACTTACAGCCTCCCTACCTATTGTTTTGGCCCCACTACGGAAAAGAGGTTTAAAAAAACTCCAAAGTCCACTTAAAATACTTCCTAACCCTCTTCCTCTTTGACTCTTAAAACTAGCATGGTAAAGAGGTCCTATTTCTCCCCCAATGTGATTAAAATAATATTTTTCGTAGCGATTCATATTTCCTCCGCGCGGCCTTCCAAGTGATTGCGGTTAGAGATAATTTTTTTATTACTTCCTGTTTCATGCCTCGAGAAACTTTTTAGCGACACTGAATCGTTTTTAAAATGTTAGAGCTTTATAAAGTGTAAAACTAAATATGATGGATTTATGGATCTTGCTCTCTTTTATGAAGTTCCGGGTCAATTAGAAACATTTTTTTTAAAACTCATTTAATTAAACTTCCTAATACCCCACTTAATATTGATCCGAGAAGCATAGGAAGAAAACCCCCCTTTCGTATTAATAATCGGCGTTTATTTTTTAATGTACCTTTTTTGCAACTTAGCAATCGTAATGTTTTACTGTGTTTTTTTAATTTATTTTTTAATGCGGAATTTATTTTATGATTACCATTTAGGGTATTCAAACAACATTCGCACAAAGCTTTTATCAAATTATCGTTAGCTGATTTTAATATTGCTACTCGTATTTTTGGTGATGCTTCCTTTAATGCGTATAATAAATGTTTGTTAGATTTCAACCTTTTCATTTTCAATCATATGTTTAGGTGAATAAACGATCGTAACTTCATCAGGAAAAATATTTGTCCTAAATCGACAGCGCTCGTCAGTTTCCTGATCAAAGTCTAACATCAAATAACCATAAGGAGAGGATGTTGTTTCTTTATATATTCTCATTATTTCACTTGGGTTATCCGGATATACCTGCCTTGCTATATAACTAAACTGCTGACGGTCACGAACATTTCGAAAACTAACCATATACTTTGTATTTAAGGAAATGGTACGTGCTTCTTTACTTTTAGGGAAAAGATTTTGAGTAATAAGTATAACTGATATATTAAAATGGTGGGACCCCATATTAAATAATTTACTAATTTCTGTATTGTAGGCATCATGCATTAAATCATCAATTACATAAAGAGTAGGTATATTATTAGGGTTATCTAAATCAAATGATGGTACTTGATTTTGAATTTCTAAACCGCGCAAATTAGGCTCACTTCCAGGATAACAACACCAGACTATTCGATCGATTTGCTTATTAACTAACTTGGATAAATTTTTTAAAAATTTTATCGTAAATGTCGTCTTTCTACAACATGTGGGGCCAGCAATAATACAAGTAAATGGATGTTTCCACTGCAATGTCATTTGTAATACTAAGTAATAATAAACAATATATAATATATTTATAGCAATTTATCAAATTGTGCTACAATAACTTTTAAATCACTTAAAATTTTTAAATAAGAAGAAGAACTTGTTGGTGAACAATTTACCCCAAATATTTAAAGATTTTTTCTCCTGCTCTAATAATTGATTTTTTAAATTCGTTAAATTCATAAAAAATCTTATTCTTAAAAAAGTATAACATGCCGTTTATATATCTGAACGCAGAATTTACTCTTGGGGGTATCCCGGGAAATATTTTACTAATTATACTATACTCTTTTTGCCTGAACGTACATTCATTTAATTCCATAACATATGCATCATTATAAAGTATAAACGTACGCCCAGTATTAGTATTTATTACGGCATGTATTTCCGCATTTGGAGGCAATCCTAACTTTGAAATTTTTATTGGATATCCTTGCACAAGTTTTAAGCTAGGAAAATTAATCATATATATCATATTTTCTATAAATAATACTACCTCACCGGAAGGTCTCTGATAAATTGCAGATATATTTTTAAAATCATGGGGTAAAAACGATAACCAATCTTTAATAAGCTGCGGTTTTACAATTTCAAATGGGTTTTCAATATCAATAATCCAAACCCATTTTTCATAAAATATATACATGACATGATTTACTATTAAAAAGGTATCAATATTTAAAGTACACAAATTCGGTGAAAAACCATCATCATCATTTACCGAAGAATCATCATCATCGTCATCATTATCATCTGAAGGTGGAATATTATCTGAATCGTCTGAGAACTGTAGCTTGCCGTATAAACTTTGTACTGCTAAGATATCATCTTTATGTAAATTTAATTTGCCATTATAATATGAATACATAATAGCATCTTCATTATTTGAATGAGATATCCCTAATGCGTGGCCTATTTCATGCAATAAAACCCTAAATAAATTAGTTTCCTCTTTAGTAGTTTTATTATTTATCTTTAAATACCATAATTCGTCTTGATCAATATGTATTTCAATAGGTGTATTATCTTTATTTGGGTATTCTGAATGAGCTAACATTCCTCCCCTTCCATCTAAAATAGCAGGGCAATATTCATCATTTTTTTTTAAATTTGTGGTACCCTCGTTTATTAGAAATAATTATATCTGGATTTTGATTGCTATATTGAAATAAAATATTTGTATTTTGTTGCCACATTTCAAACGCGGCTTTAGTTAGATTTAAAAGTTCTTCATTAGCTAACGCATAATACCATTTTAAATGCGTAGTTTGCCATTTATCCCTATGGGTAGCAAAACTAACTATATCATCAGGAACTCCGCATCTTGATCTATTTATCAATTTTAACGTCTCAGTGTTTAATTCTCCATTACCTTTTAAATTATAATATTCTTGAAATAACGTGAGAGCATTTTTAAATGTTGTGAAATTTACCTGCGAAATTTGAGTATCATCTTTGGGGGTACCTAAATACCCATATTTATGTAAATAATTAGTCACGCATAATATATCAGTTGCAAAAGATGCACTAATAAAGAAAAATAACAAAAAAAATTCTTTAACGAGAATTATCGTTATCGATGTTTTCACCTCAGCTGTATTTTTAATACTACGCCAATTTTATTTGATCAAGACAAATATATTAGAAACGATTGCGTAAAAGAAAGACAGGTTTCAAGTTTCAAAAACTTTATCCCACGTTCTTTTTAAATTTGGTATTTTTTGGTGCCCCCAGGCAAGAGTGTTTATTCCATCTTTACAAACATACCGTTTGTCATCAAAAGCACTTAAAGTAACTTTCTTCATTTCTACCGTATGTAATTCATGCTTTGTACTTTTAATGGTCATCATTTTTCTAAATTCTATTGAATTATCCCTCAAACAATTTAAATAATTATCAAAAGTTAAATTTTTGTCAATTACATTTTTAGTAATTCCTTTTGCTTTTTTCTTTTCCTTTTCTCCTTTTATACGATAGGCGTATAATTTACTCCTTAATCCAATAAAATGTGTAATTATACGCCCATCACATTCATTTTTCATTTTTCCTATTATTTTTTTATTTTTATCGGAAAAACAAAAATGGTCCTTTGGAAAATTCGATGTGTCATAAAAGTCCAAGTCAGTCAACATATCTTTGTAAAAGTCATCAGTCATTATTTCATAAATAAAGCTGTCAGTATCCGTGTAACAAAGATTTACCCGGTCACCAAATTTAGGCTTTATTTTCCGATAGTGAAAATCATACATTAGCGATTTACTTAAATCTATAACAGATAATCCTTTATAAATAGGTTTATTCATTTTAATAAAGGATTTTTGTAAATGAACAGCAACTAATTTTTCGTTAAAAATCGTCCGATCAAGAAAAATAGATTTGGAAATTAGTTTATCCAACCTTTTTTCGTTAGAAACCAATTCCAAATTTATTCTCTTGCGAACATTTTCCATTGTTTTGCCAAAAACCGCGTTATTCATTAATTTATAAAAGTCTTTTTCGAAATCATTTTTGCAATTTTTCTACGCTCCGTATTTAAGTCAATGTATGATTTCAACCATGGAGATTGAGTAAATTCAATGACACGGTGAACTGTCTTAAATCTAAGTCCGAAAGAAAGAGCCTGTTTAAGATTTACGTAATGAATTACGTAATTCTTTTTATCGTCAAGATTCGTCAATAATTTTTTATGCTTACCACCTGGAGGAATTTTATTTTCTGGGCATAATGGGAGATCAGAGTGAGCATCATGAAGATGAATTAAATATTCTAAATCTACTTCCAAAATATAACCTTTATTGCTGTTAATAGCAATGGAGGTTACGTTAAAATTTTGAATTTCGTTTTCATTTAACCATCAAAAATCCTTATATGGTAGGTAATTTGACATAGCCCATCCATATAGGTTATTTGCGTCTAAATAAGCAATATAGCGAGATTCATCAGTAGGGTTAAATCCCCCCATATATTTATTGTTAGCTTCACTATATCGCTTGGTGCATTGGCTAATTCCTCCACGAATGCCCTTCTCAACCATTAGCACCATATCATAATCAGTCATTAATTCTATAGTAATTCCCGTGTATTTAAGCATGGCATCAAACGCAAAGCCTGGTGCTGTAAAATACCATCGTATGGAAGGCCACAAGAGCTTGCTGTGATGCTCTCTTGCCGGAAGTAGTATTATCTAAACCGCAATCGTATGAAAGGTCGCAACGAAATTTCTCGAAGCAAGCTACTCAAAACTAAAACCGCAATCGTATGGAAAGTCGCAACGCTTGCTGTGATGCGCACTTACCAGAAGCTCCATCTTATATATAATTACTATATAACCCCATTTTTTAAAATGGAATGCTACTATCATTCATATTGCGAGCATAGGACGTATCTGTGTCTCTGCGCTAGTTGTTGGACCCAAGACGCTCAGTGCCCATACTGTTACGTGCCGTCATTCCCCAAGAGCATTCATACTCAGCACTCTCCCCTTCCTTACTATAGTTTTTACCCCATCAACCATTTTCATCTTCACAACTGTCACCTCTGCCGCCATCACCGCTGCCACCGTAACCTCTGCCACCATCACCTCTACCACCACCACCGCCGCCGCCCCAAACCAAAAGTTATATTTTTCTTTTTATTAATAAACCTTTTTAAAAATCGTCATTACCTAAAAACATTTTTTACTTACTTTGTAGAATGGAGTTACGAGATATCTTCGTACAGACCCTCTCCGGTTGACGCAAAACTCGACCGACGTTAATGCCACTTTACGTGTAAACATCCGAGCTAGGAAATTGAAGTTAGCAGGCAAGCGGAAAAATTTACGTGGTGGAATACACATGGGTGCGTATCGCGGTCGACTTCCTCGCATAGCGTCAGCGTGTTCTGCTTGGTCTTCATGCCTTGTTGTGCTGATTGTGCGTGGCTCGTGTTATTTCCGCAAAATACGTGACTTTTGCATCCCCAGTCATGGCTGGTAAGAGTAAAATTGATTGTGAAGGTGCCAGTGCTACGAAGAAGAGACGTACGATAAATCGCGAGGACAATCTCGACATTGCGAAGCGATATGAAACCGACCAATAACTGAATATAATGTGACATATCGTGCTGTAATTTTCGACTTAGGCAAGGGTTTGCGCGACCGAACCCTTATGAAGGTCGGAGACACCTATGGTGTTTTTGGGCGCTGCAGGGCCCACCGACACGTCATACACTAAATGATATGTTAAGGAAGTAGTAACTCAGCACCTGGAGGAAAAAAAACTTGAAACTGTAAAATAATATATTTTTAAGGAGATTATGGGGAAATGCGCAGCTTAGACTTTGTTTCATTAAATTTTAAATTTATTGAGAATCTTCATCAAATAACTTCATAGCTATATAATTACTTTAACTCATCTTGTTCTTTTCTTGATCAGAGTGAAGAACAATCCACCTGTGTTTTTCACGATGCTCTGATTTTTCTGCATTCTATTTACTCTGATGCCCGAATGCAATTTTATAGTGCCAATCATAGAAATAAAGCTTTTCCTCTCTCAAAGATTTTTATGTGCATATTAAATGATTGTAACTTCCCACTACTTATCCTATTGTCAGGTGTGGCGAAAGATGTGATGTGTGTGTGTGGGAGAGAGAGAGAGAGAGAGAAAGATATATGGATTATCGTCTTTAATCGGGCGAAATTTGGACCATAAGGTCCATTCTTACTTTTAACCCTTCGTCTATATAATGAATATTAAAAATAAAAGTATTACAATGGAGAGTATATACAAAACCTAAAGAGATATAAGTGAAGACAGATTTAACTTTGTGGGGAAAACCTAGGCTTGCTCTTCCTAGTAAAATCCACGCAGGAAAACACCCACAGAGAAGGGGGTGCGAAAATCCTACATAGTGTATATATCACAATGAAAAACTGCAACGAAATATTGCCAGTCGAATAGTCACTGCCTGAGGGCCCGATAGATATTGAATGTTGAGAGCTTCCAGTTGTTGTTTTTAACCTTGCCATATGTGCATAACAATTTTGAACCATAATGAGGCTGTGTATGGTATCAAAATTCAAACATCTATCCAGTATGCCAAAGGCCATGAAGAAGACTGAAAACACGAGAGACCCAAAGTGAGCAGAATGCGAATATTTGAAGTCAGTGATTTAATTCACACGTAGGGAATAGAGGGCGAAAAAGAGGAAACAAAATTGGTCGAGATGATGAAAGATTGGATATTTTTTCTTACAAACATTGATAGTTTCAAGGTTTCCGAATCCATTTTTAATCTGAGCGAATTTGCCCGATGGCCACTGCATTGTATCCAAATAAAAATCGGTGTACAGGTTTCCCTCTCTTTATGCGGGGGTTGCGTTCTAGGAAAGTGACGCATCACGTGAAATCGCATTAACAGAACCCATATTTACATGTAAAATATAGGGATACATTCCTCAATTAATCCTACATCCGCCCCAAGACGCTCTTCTTTCGCTCCATAACGACTTCTTAAGCGGTGATTACAAAATTAAAACAATTAACACTAAATTATACTCGCCAATAAAAGGAAGCAGACGAGCACAAGTGGTGTCTGCTGTGAGTGACATAATAGTTTAAAGTGCCGGAGGGTTGGCTTGGCCCAATGCAAGTTCCGCGGGCAAGGAGACGAAAATTCTCAAGTGTGCTCAAACAGTATCACACGAAATATCCGTCTCCACTCTACGATATCCACTCCACTCTCTCATCTCTTTCCTTTTTCCATATTCAGAGCGTTTTTAATCCCTGTAGTGCTCCTCCTTTAAATTTACTTGTGAATAACGGTGCAAAAATTCAGAGTAAAAAAATTGGTTTCTTTTCTTCTGTGCAAGAACTTTATAATTTCTCCTTTGAGTCTACAAAACAGTGGGAAGTGTCGAACAAGTATGTTTCCAGAATGACCTTAAAGAGCAACGACAACTAGTACTATAAATTAAGAACTGAACCCTTACGTAAGTCTGAGGATCTCTGTATATGGTGCATTAAATGATTGCAGAATGCACCGACAACTCATAAACACAATATATTACACATTAAGTACTCAGACGTGACATGAACATGGGAAAAATAAATATTTAATGGAACTGTAAAATAAAATTATTTTTCTGAGATTATTTATAAATTTGCAGCTTTGTCTTTCTTCTTTGATCAAATTGTACATTTTTCGTGAAACTTCATAAACTTCATTTCACGACTAAATATTTGAGCTGCTGAACCAACAGAAAAACAAATGAGTTTTTTCATGTAGCACTGTTTTCATAATGATGTTTCTGCATTCTGTTTTTCCTGATGCCTGTGGCATATCGTAGAAGAAAAGCTTTTTTTCTCCCAAACATTTATACGAATAAATAAATCATTGGCACTTATTTAATTGCTAATTATGCCTTTTCGTTTTTGATTGCTACCCCGCTCCACTTCATCGCCAAATGTCCCGGTTTGGTTCTTTACTATTATAATATAATACTTGCATATATTCAGTAAAACCCCTTATTTAGACTTAAAATAACGTATGTTTAAAAACTCCCTAATTTAGGCTCAAAGAATACGCCGACGCACTGATAGCTTCAATTTAATGACTAAAGAGCCGCCGACTGAACTCGATCAATTCTCGCCTCAGACGCTTTTCAAGTACACTGTAACATTTACGCTTAATGTGTCTACAATGCAACAAGAATCATGTACAACTAAACGGACGTGCGGAATGTACGGTGATTTTACAATCTTTTAAAATCACTATAAAGCAGGGGTCGGCAACCTATGGCCCGCGGGCCACGTGCGGCCCTAAAGAACGCTTTATGCGGCCAGTAAAGCTGTAATGTAATGTGATCGGGAAAATTTCTCATGGGCAATTTTAATTGTTTGAGTAAAATTATGGTCTCAAAGCCTTTTCGGGTGAAGTTTTAAAGCTAGTAAATTTATGTAGACATGATGTAGTTCATTTGAAATCACAGAATCTCTAAAAAACTTCTGATTTATTCGCTCATCCGGCCCGCAGAGGCTATCTTGACTCCCAATGCGGCCCTCCGAAGCATACATAACTGCAAATGTGGACCGCCATTCAGAAAAGATTGCCTACCCCGTCTTAAATCAAGTGCTATGAGTACTATGTTGAAAAGAAAAAGTTCATATTTATGCCTATATGGACGCTGTTCCTACTCTGCCGCCTTCTTCGAAATCATCGCCTAAAAGAGTTCGGATATTTTTGCTAAGTTAAGTCGATAAACGGCAAAAACTGTTGGAAATCGGCCGCTAAATTGTTTTTTAAAAATTGGAGGTTCTAACGTATAATGACGCAACTAGCGGGAAAGCTTAAAATGAAATATGGTCATGTAGGGTTTTGCTTACATTGGAATAATAGGGAAATTGATGGGACGCCTATAAAACGTTGTAAATAGCAGGGAAACGTACAATCCGTTAACGTAAATACGGGGTTTTACTGTGTGTGTGTGTATGTATATATATACATATCATCAACATTAGTAGTGTGTCTCTGTAGACAGGTCCATGTATATTCATGGTTAAACTTGGTTTTCCATATACTCCTCTTTTCCACTGTCCGATTCATATCTTGATAACTCTCTTTCCTATTTAAATCATCTATTTTCTAACGCACGCGCACGCACACGCACGCGCACACACGCACGCGCGCACACACACACACACACACACACACACACACTTTTGTCGTCGACCCTATCGGACGCTTGTTTTCTGCTCTCCGAGTTCGACTACTGTTTCGTGTGATCTTTCTCGGCTTTTGCTGAAGTTTGGAGGTGGAGAAGGTTTGTTATCTTGTTGTTGTTCCATTTGTTGAGTTTCTTGTTGCTGCCTTCGTTATTTTGTTGTTAGTCGCTGTTTTTGTGTTACTTTCGCCCAGCGAGTTAAGTTGGGCGATCGCTTTTTGTTTTTCACCGACCGCGTGGTCTCGGCCTCCCGGGCGGAGAGGCCGTTATCGCCGGGGTTGTCTTAATACAGCGATCGGTTCGGAGCTCGTCCGACCATGAGCTATTTGGAGGGGGAGAGGCTTCCCCGGCCCTCCTCCCCGGGTCCCTCGGCTAGTTCCCCTCCACGCGTTTCGCCTCCGGCTACTACGAGAGGCACTGTTTCGTCACCTTCACGTGGCATCCCATCCTTTCCTGGCGCTACTGCCAATCCAGAGGGAAGGAGGAGTGTTTTGGGAGGAAGACGACTATCCGCGTACATGGAAAAGATTAATAGAACCACAGATAATGTCCATACATCACAGTTTTCTACACTAAAGAGGGAGAACGGAGTCCTCAGGGTTACGTCATTGGGTAACAATTCCCCATTGCCGTCGACCTCAGGAGTAGGCGCCATGTCTTCCGCCCTTGCTAAGCCTAACCTAAAGTTTTCTTACGCCTCTGCTCTGTCGGCAAGGGAGAAAGTTTCCTCAAACATCTTGTCTCCGACCCTTCAAGGTGCAGTGGCGAAGGATCCCTCCGCTGACAACGGGAATGCCACGCAATCCGGTATATCGGTTTCTTTTGCCCTGAAGAAAATAGTTCCCTCTCCAAAAGGTCCATCCCGAAAAATGGGTATCGTGATTCCCGCGATATCCGCGGTGCCCTTAGTGGACTACGTCTACGCGGTAGGCGAAGAGGTGGGTGGGGGGGAGTTCATCTCCCACGCTTCCCGTCTATCGAATGGACGCATCTGTATATATCTAAAATCTGAGCAGCTGGCAGAGCGTTTTATAACGGAAAAAGGTGGCATCGTCGCTCGCCGTCTCGAGTCGAAGGCTGAGGGACTAACCATTTCGAACGTCCCGCCCGAAGTGCCGGACTCGGCGCTCGTGGAATTGCTTAGCCAGGTCGTCACGGTTGTCAGTCCTGTGACGACTCCCACGATAGGGGCAAAAAGGTCCGGTTACTCTCACATCGGCTGTTTCCGGAGGCAGGTTCATGTAATTAAACGCGACAACTTGATCCTCCCCTCAACGGTAGCGGTGGAAATTGGTTCAGCCACTCACAGACTGTACTTATCGTTTGACGATATGAAGTGTTTCCGTTGCGGCAATGAGGGCCATGTAGCACGTGCATGTCCCACGCTTAACGCAGATGCTCCTTCTACGGACACGATTTTGACCACATCTCGGTCCGGTCCCGAATCGCACCCCAAACGGGCTACTAAAACAACTCGGGAGGTTGTGCCCACTCCTGCACGGGCTCCGGAATCTGCCGCTGTTGGTGGTGCCACGCGCGCCGCTGCCGCCACTGACGCCGCCGCCGCTGGTGCCACCGCCGCCACTGACGCCGCCGCCGCTGGAGCCGCCGCTGGTGCCGCCGCTGCTGCCACTGACGCCGCCGCTGCTGCGACTGACGCCACCACCGCAGGCGTTACTGACGACGCCCTCACTGATGCTGCTACCACTGACGTCGCCGCCAATATCGACACAGTAGCCGCAGCCCCGGACGCCGCCTCCAAAGCAGCCGCTGACACCACCGGCGCCGCCGCTGGTGCACCACCCTCCACCGACACCGACGTCACCGTCACAGACGCTACCCCCGCCGATTCTGACGCACTGGCAGTAATTAACACTCGGCCGGCTAATGTCGAGGTGATGAATATGGATGAGGAAGTGACTTCAGATATGGAGCTCTCCTCCTCAGAGGATTCCACTTTGGCACCGAAATGGACCGCCGCGAAGAGAATGAAGACCGACCATCCGGAGGGGAAAACATTGCCAAGGAAGGTAAAGAAATCCGGACATAGCTCCGAGACTGAGGCGGAGGCAAACTGGGAGCCTAACAAGGACGACCGGAAGGCGATTGCCAAAGAATTCGAGGAGGACTCTTCTTTCTGCCCCATTAGCGAGGAGAACCTTCTGCGGTTTCTGAGAGAGGTCAGAGGCAGCAATGAGCCGGTAGAAGTGGCGCTCAGTTTCACGGAGGACCTGATTCCCTTGTCAAACGCGCTCTCCACGCTCAAGAGGGCGGTACATGACAGGGCTCTCAAGGCGAGGTTGCAGAGGCTAGCGGTGAACCTGGCAAGGGGTTCAAGCATAGCCGGCACCCAATAAATCGAAGGCCAACCGATATCAGAGCGGAATAGGTACGCGAAAGCTCACCAAAAATGGAGGGTATTTCAGTTATTTCCTTAAACGTTCGCTCGGTCAGAAGCGAGGCTAAATGGGTAGAACTAGACCTCTTCCTTAAACGATGGGCACCGAATATCTGCCTTCTCCAAGAGACTAATGCCACGTCGGCGCCCCCGATAGCATCCTCGGATTATACGTGGTTTTTTAACCCTCCCACACAGCAACAGTCCGGTACTGCGATAGGCGTCAGGAACCACTCTGATGCCCGCATTGTCAGCGACAGTGTAATTGTCGAAGGATTCGCCCAGGAACTGGTGCTAGAGTGGGGAACTCCGCCGGCGGAGCGGAGTTTCGTGTGCATCTACGTGCCACAGGATGCAACCAGGGCAATTGAAATACTCGAACAGGTCGGGACGCGCCTATCGACAACTTCGCAGTCACCGCGAGGCCCGCCCGCCCGCACGCACGCACGCACGCACACACACACACACACACACTGAAGTTCAAGGCGGTTAGACGCGACCAAGTTTCGCTCTCGTGTTTTTCCTCAGAAGTGTGATTATTTTTTCGCTTAACGTGATATATCTTATACGAGTCGACGCGTGAATATCTCCTGCGTCGATTGGTGTTCTCAGCTTCATCAGGTGTCGCCTAGTTTAATTTATATCTGCGTTTTCATACGTTGGTGTTAAACGGAACTTTGAGTGAGTCACCGTTGCTTCCCGCCGCCCGGGCTCCCTCCCGGTCGGACGCGGCGGAATACTGCACAACCGCTCGAAGTCCAGTGCCTAGCCCCACCATGGACATCATTACCGCATCACCTACTAGATGTGCATCACCCATCATCATCACAGATTCTACTCAAATATCGACCCGTGATGAAGAAAGTGCTTCCCTCGGCAACGTAGGTGCAAATGATTTTGTTTGCGAACAAGATCAATAGTTCACCCCCCAACGCGTGTTATCCAACGATCACAACAGAACAGAAAATAGCTTTTACAGAAAATGTGCCCCAATGCAATCTGAAGGCAACTTATCTCCCAAAACATCAAACTCATACATGAAATCCTTTCGCAAGTGCTTATCCCTTTCCCATAATAGCCTAAATACAGCGAGGATAGATGATTTAAGCAATACTACTGATACCTTTTCTATTATTCGCAGAAATAGGGGCAAAGTAGTTATTGAATCGCCAACGAGCGTCATTCTTAATAGCGATTTATCGTCGTCCACAAAGTCACTGCCCTCCTCTCACGTTGAGCAAACACCCCAGAAAAGAGCTTTCTCCGACTTATTTCACCCATCTCCAAGTTTTCACCCTATGCCTTCCTCTGGAAAAGACGCACGTGTGTGGAACAATTACCCATCAGCCGGGAAGTTGCCGTCAACATCTACGTGGCCAACTCCTGCTCTCTCTCCTTCCCCTTCCCTCTCCCCTCTGCCCATGACGGACACGCAAATCAGTCAACACTCACCATCCCCCCCTCCCCCATCCCCATCAAGGAAATCTGCTCCCTTACTTCCATCAACACCAGGCATAACTCAACACGGCTCGTCAAATGAAATAGAGCCAAATGCCATACACACGCAAAGAACGAATATAACCAATACGAGGAATGCTCCGGTGAGTTATGCTAGTGTTGCGAGCCGTCAAACTCACCCCACAACGCGCAGTGTCGTCACTGCAGAATCGTACTCAACGCCACAAAACGTCTTCAATTTCATCCTGAAGAATATCCACCCTCTCCCAACTGGTCCGAATAAAAAACTGGGTGTAATACTACAATCCATATCTTCAACCCCGCTAGCTGACTATGTAGCTCCTATGGACGATCTTATGGGAAAAGATGCAGTAACAAGCATAACACGACTTTCTGGAAACAGAATATGTATATATCTTAAAAACGAAGAAACCCTCGATCTATTCATGAAGGAGCACGGAGGCATCACAATCAAAGGCGAATTTATAACCGCCAGGAAAATGATAAACAAAGCGAGGAAACTTATGGTTTCGCATATTCCACCAGAATTCTCCGATGCAGACCTTTTGGACATCATCTCCCAAGCGGCCACAATCGTAAGCCCTATTATCACCCACACACTAGATCTCAAAGGGCATCCCGGATATGTTAATCCGGTATTATGGCGGAGACATGTCTATATAGTCCCCAGGGACGGCGTCGTCTTTCCCGAATCTCTGGTAGTCAATTTTGACAGAAGTCCTCACAGAATATTCTTCTGCTTCGAAGACAATACGTGCTATAAATGCCACAGAGAAGGACATATATCAGCGGATTGCCCCCTCAACACTCGTCAAGTAGATAAAAACACCACTCAAAGTGAAATAGCAAACATTCCCGATCCTCCCATACCTCTCCCCCAGCCTACTGATCCTTCGATAACAAAAAAGGCAGACCCTCCTACCCCACCTCCACCGGCATTCGCAGACCCAAGAGCGGAAGCCCAACCCAATCCCTCCCTCACACAGTCCCTCGACTTTGAGGCTATCCTTCCACATACCTCCACCTCCCCTCCACTACTACCAACCCCCACTACCTCTCTCGTATCACCCGCAAACCCCTCACCTTCAACCCTGTTTAATGCGGAAATGCTTCAAGGTAAGAGAAAACAAACCGAAGCAAGTGGCAGTGATAGTGAACCCTCCTTACACTCTCCGGAACGGAAAAAAGGTGCCGTAAAGAAAAATCCTCGGAAACAAGAAAAAGATCGACAAGGAATGACGCAGCTATTAAACTTTTACCGTGAAAACCCTGGATTCACAAGTATATCTTTTCCGGTATTGAGTAAATTTCTCTCGGAAACCAAAGGAATAAAAAACCCGGCAGCTAAAGCGGCGGAATATTCCGTCGACAAAGAAGCGCTAAGCGCTACGCTGACCGAAATTCATCACCGTAAGGCAATCAAAGAAACAGCCTTACGAATGCGCGTGTCCAGGCTCGCAGAATCACTTTCGCAGTCCATTCTTGAAACTCAGTGAATGAAGGGCAGAGAAAGAACCGCATTTATCCATTCAAGAACCCATCCTCTTCTTTCTTTTATAATTCATTTTTCAACTCTTCCTTATATACACGCCTACGAATTGTTTGTGGTTAACATCATTAATACCCATAATGGCTGACTTATTGCTCATGACTCTAAACGTAAAATCCATCCAGAGTGTAAGGAAATGGGCGCTCTTTGAATTGTTTTTACAAAAATGGTCGCCGGACATAATACTAGTGCAAGAGTCCAACACAAACGAGGCCGCTTTCCTTTCCGTTCAGTCAAGGTATGACTTTGTGTTCAACCCACCAAGTTCGCACCACACAGGTACAATTATAGGATACAAAAAGAGTCTAAACATCACCAAAAGCCACTCGACGGTGCTAGTTCCAGGACATGTGCAGCAAACAACATTTACATTTAATGATTCCCCCAGTATGACACTGCTAATAATATCATACTACGGCTCGCACGCTCAAGAAAATGCAATACGAGCTATTGAAAATATTAAGAGACACTTTGCTAACGTGCTATCCACCTCTGACTCAAGAACCAGAATAATCATCGGTGGTGATTTCAACGTTACGTTAAATCCCACCAAGGATCGAAAATCAGGGATTGAACGAAACCCAAGAGTTGCGGAAGCGTTACGTGATCTCATCACATCCCTCAATTTACGTGACGCGTGGGAAGAAAAAGGCTCTGCAACCTCCGGATTTACTTTCCCTAATACCAAACAACCAAGCGATGCTTCGGCTAGATTAGATTGATTCTGTGTGTCAGATAATCTTCTTGTAAATGTTAAAAACATGAAATTAATTAACTCTTCCTCAGATCACAGAGCGCTCGCAATGAGTCTTACACTAAACGCAAAAGTTAGGCGTGCGCCCTACTGGCGGTTCAACAACGCTCTCCTGAACTCGCAAAACTTTATTAAAAACGCTCGAACCATCATTGACATTATTGCAAATGAAACCAATACTATCAGTGATCCTGTCGGAAAATGGGAATTAATCAAGGAAGAAATTAAAGACTATGCCTTAAAATATGCAAGATGTATGAGCATGCTTGAGGATGATACGTACCTAACCTCCAAAGCTCTGGAGTCACAAACTCTACTGGCACGGATAGGATGGGAGAAACTGGTCGAAAACAATTCTCCTGCACTGGAGCATCTCGCCGCATGGGCCAGAAGAACCCTCCCAAAACCACTTACCAAACTGGAGATAGATGGGAAAATAGTGACTGAACCCATAGAACTACGCGCTATTGTTAGAAAACACTTTCTAAAAATATATGGCCCTCCTACAGAGGAAGAGTCAGATGTGCCGCCAGAAGAAGACGACATCCTTGATGAAGTACTCACGCTCTCAGAAAGTGAAAAACTTATCCTCGATTCACCGCTCCACGCCGAAGACCTCAGCAACGCTTTAAAAAAACTTGCGAGGAATAAAGCGCCAGGAATGGACGGATTGACAGCCGAGCTATATGTAAAGTTGTAAGGTTCATTGAAAATACCCTTCCAGCGGATGGTCGAGGCCAGTTTCTTCACAGGGCGCCTACCACGTTCAACCTCGACAGCGGTCATCGCCCTTATGCCTAAATGCGGTGACCCGAAAACTATAGACGACTGGAGACCACTCTCACTACTGAACGTGGACTATAAAATTATTGCAAAAGCCATGTCTGAAAGACTATCCGTCGTCATAGCCTCTCTTGTCTCACCTGAGCAAAGTTACTGTGTACCCGGTCGCACTATTTTTGACAACATAAGCCTCGTCAGAGATGTCATCAACACCACCAACAGTGCCAACGACCCTCTCGCAGTGCTCTTCCTAGACCAACGAAAAGCGTTCGATAAGGTAGATCACAATTACCTTTACACGACATTAGGAAGAATGGGGTTCGGAAATACGTTCATCGATTACCTGAAGACACTATACCATGATGCTCGGTGTCACGTGCGCGTAGCTAGCACCCTTACCAGCCCGATACCCGTCAAGAGAGGCATCAAGCAGGGCTGCCCACTTTCGGGGCAGTTATATTCTCTTTCCCTAGAACCACTCATCGGCATGCTCAAGCGCAGAACAAGGGGCCTCCCCCTACCGAACCCGTCCGCAAATACACTCGTTGTTAGTGCCTACGCAGATGATGTTTCCGTCTTCATCACCAGCAATGAGGACTTCGAATGAGTAGCTTCATGCTTCAGGGATTTCTCGCGCGTATCCGGTGCATCGCTGAACACCCTGAAAAGCAAAGGTCTTTGGGTAGGCAGGTGGAAAGGGAGAACAGATAGACCGCTGGGTTTTTCTTGGACGCAAGATACCACCAAATATTTAGGGGTCATTGTCGGTAATGACAGCCGTGTAGTCCACCATGCCAACAACGAAGAAATAAACAACAGAATCTCAGAAGCCCTCCGAATCTGGAAGCCAAGATTAGGTCCATTACCACTGAGAGCACGAGCACTAGCCATTAATCAATTCATTGCCCCCAAGATATGGCACATTCTACAGTGCTTCACTCCATCCTCGCAGTTCCTTAGGCGCCTTCAAGCGAGACTCGCGGGGTTTCTGTGGTACCGTGGGAAGCATTGGACTGATGGAAGAGTTTTAACAACGCCTATTAAAGAAGGGGGCCTCTCCCTTGTAAGCTTGGAAGATAAAATGTTGGCATTCAGGTTCCTATTTTGTCAGCGTCTGCTTTTCGGTGAACATGAAAGCCCTTGGAGAATCTTTGCAGACAAAATACTCAAAATATATAGACGACAAGATCAGGTATTTGGAATATTTCTCTCGCAACAAAACCCTTGCTACAGTAGAACCATTGGCCCGTTTTACAACTCCATCTTGAAGGCCTGGTCGATACTTAACCCGAAGATCGCAGATCATACATACGAAGAAGAAAACGGGCGTCCATTCCCAAAAGGATGGCCGCCACCCAACCCGTGCCCAGATTTTCAAATCAGGAGTGTGAGAGTTAAAAGTTTCATTCCTCTACCTATAAAGAAAAGATGGGCATATCACGAACTTATGTACATGCGGAGAGGAGGTGCATGGCCAATGAAAGGAGGGATTACTGAGGACAAAGTCCACTGGCAAGAAATAAGAGCTTTACCGACTTTTGGCCACGATGCAGATATAGCGTGGAGAGTAGCCCATGGAAAAGTGGCAGACGCCGTCTTCCTCCGCAACATTGGCGTACTCGAAAGTAGAACTTGCCCATGGTGTCCGGGCCAAGTGGGAGAAACGTGGCGGCATTTAATATTTGAATGTAGAAAGGTTCAATCAATATGGAATACCGTCACAACTTATGTTAAAGCGCTAACTGGAAGATGTACCATCTATCCCCAAGATCTCTATTCGGGATTAGCGAAACAAAAATGGGATAAGGATGCCGAAATAAAACTTTCCAACTACCTAATAACCTTAGCAAAGGCGACAACTTATAAACGGATGACGTTGTATTTCAGAGGTACAGTAACAACCCTTGAGCTCCCCGAATATTTGAAACGTACACTAGACAGAAGATTGAGAAACGAGTACCAACACAGCGTTGTAATGGGCCGAGAAGAAGCATTCAAGAACATATGGTCACATAGGAATGTACTATGCAGCATCAACGGAGATGGAGTCACTCTTCACACAGACCTTGCATAAAATATGAACGAGTCTTGAAAAGGAGACGAAATATTAAGCTGGATGAATATAAAGGGGGAAGAAGGCAATATGCAGTGGAACATGGGCCCCAAGATTGGTGTTGCAGCCCCTTTGGCGGGGCCCACCCAGTGCTTGCCTCCCAGTTCCGAGAGCTGTCATCGAAATACAAAATGATTTTAAAATAAATAAATGAATGAATAAATGAATCAAAGACAATGATTAAATAAATAAATAAGGTGACGGTGAGAGCATAAAATCTCCCCGACTCCAGTGATAAATAATAATAATAATAATAATAATAATAAAACACACACACACATATATATATATATATATATATATATATATATATATATATATATATATATATATATATGTGCATGTCCTGGTTTGGTACCCTGAATATATGGTATGCCTAATTATGTAATAATAAAACTATAAATGCATAATTATAAATTCAACAACAAAACATTATTTCTCTTATTACAAGATCGAAAATATAAATCAAAATTATCTGCTGAATTTCCATTTGTATTATATAATGTTTAGATGCTTTCACCAGTTTCCTTACTTTACCAAATTTTTTCCCAGGTCAGATTTATCAACATAGATGGTGGGAAATCCTCCCAGACAAATGGTGGCATGGAATTGGTAAATCCCATTTTTATTAAATTATCTTATATGGTCATCCCGTATCTCCATCTCGCATCAACCATGTATTGAAGTTTGGCTCAGGTTAAATGGTTTCTAACTTTCTTACTGCTTCACAAACCAATTTAACTCTACCAAAATTATATAATCAAGTTTATTAAGTCAAAATTTATTCTTTACATTTTAGTTAAAAACATAAAATTTATCTTTTAATAATTTATTTTCAATTATTTTAATACCGTCGTAGGCTGCATTATTTAAAGTCTCAGATGTTTCAATGGGAAATATCAGGTTTAAACCTTGAAGAATTCGGCCAGAAATTTTTAACAAAGAGTCACGCATGGCCATTTTGACATGTATAGCACGTGGAGCAGGTGAAAACGGCTTGGGAAGCAAGGCACAGGGTTGTGCACCATCGGTGCCAGGGATAATATGTTAAACTTAAAACACATGTTAAAATTTGCGCCAGTACCATGTGGAAAGAATTGCTATAAAGTCTTATGTTGATTATGGAACTAGTAAAATAACTTGCCAAAAAATCCTCAATGTTTTGAGATGATTCAGATCAACTTTAGGAGCCAAATAACAATAAGTTTTACTTGAAACTGAAAGAAGTTATAGAAAACTTTTATGGCAATGTGGAAGAACTATTGAGAAGAACTTATAATCAGAAAGGTTTACCACAAAAAATAAATTATAAACACATTACCTTTAGAAATTATTCAGTTAATATCCAAGTGAATAATGCAAAATATTTGGCATATGGCACTTAATCAATATATTAATAAGTGATTACTTTATTGTTAAGTGCTCACTGGCTCCTTCTTATCCTTCTGAACCTCTCATTGATTTATATTTTATTATATTATCTCTTATTTCCATTTTGTTATATATATATATATATGTATGTGTATCATAAGGAATGAAAAACCTATATAGTTAGATCAGTGATTCTCAAACTTTCAATTGTCGCATCCCCCTTAAATACCACACAGCCGCCTTTGTATTGAAAATAGCAAAATAAGAAAATATATTCATTTTAAATTACTATCAATAATTATATATCACATCATTTTTCCAAAAATTTAAGGGATAAATTTTGTTTCAGAGAAAACTTCATTTTATTGACACTTCACCTTGCATCGAAAACATTTTGTGGCCCACAGTTTCAGAAACAAATGTTCAGTCATTAATAAAAAGAGAAGATTTATTACAAAATGGACAAAAATTTTGGTAGCTACAAGAGACCAAACCAAATAATGAATTGAAACTCAAATGAACTACACTAATATGCTCAAGAGCACACGTATCCGTGAACCAAATATTAATTTTTGATTGAACCATGAATCAAGCCTAATTCTTTCAAATAATGGTCTGATTCATGAGATTTTTAAATTCAAAATGCACCAAATTTTCTGCTCAGATTAGGGTTGATTCAGCTACTGGAAAATTTAATGAGAATAAAAAATAGAGTAAATGCTTCAATGTTAGTAAGATCTGAAGAAAAATTTCAGGTGTAATCATTGTTGAATTCAGTTCAAAAGTTGTTAGAACTAACAGGAAAGTGTATTCTGCAGCGTTAGGAAACACAAAAATACAATAAGCAACAACTTGCAACTATTGCTACTCAGGTTACAGTTGCTTTTTAAAAATGTGATTTGTCTTGACCCAATTGAGAACATACCCTTTTTAAAATAGTTGTGCAAAAAAATTGACCCGTTTCCTTCATGGGAAATGTCGCATTTTCTCCTTGTTGGGAAATGGTCAGCTTACCTATATGACAAACCGTGTGGTAGAAGATATTATCATAGTGAAATGTTCTAAAAACCAACTTCTTCCTTTCCCCAGCCTAGTTTTAGTGTATAAATATTTTATGAAAATGTGGGGCAATTGAATGAGTAAATTCGATAATATTTAAACTATTTTTACAATTTGCATATTATCTACTGCAGTACCTAACTTAAAATATTTACCTATATTATGTAATTTTGGTAACCAACTGAAATATTGTATTTCTATGTTTTATAGTGGTTATATTTAGTATATTGATTTTTCACAGGTAATTGTATATTCTACATATCAGTAAATATTTTGCTATTCATTCTTTAATTGTTTCATTCTGGCATTTATTTCAGGTGGAGGAGAAGGCCAAGGTAGGAGAGGAGGGGGAGAAGGTGGAAGTGGTGGAGGAGGTGGATGGGGTGGAGGAGGCAGAGAGGCCAGAAGGGCCAGAGGGGTTGGGGGGTGTAGAGGGGGCAGAGGGGTTGGGGGGTGTAGAGGGGGCAGAGGGGTTGGGGGTGTCGGAGGGGATGGAGAGGGAGGAGGAGGTGGGGGTAGAGGATGCAATGGGATCAGAGGGAGAAGAGGAGATGGCGGGGGAAGAGGAGGCGGAGGAGGTGGAGGTGGCAGACGGATCGGAGGGGGTGGAGGGGTAGGGCAGGCTGAAGGGGTGTAGGGAGAAGAAGGGCGGAGGGGAAATAAGGGTCGGAGGGTGTGGATGGAGTGTAGGGATGGAGGGTCAGAGGCTGCCTTCTCACCTGTCGCCTTGTTGGCCAACCCATCATCTTGTAATGGCATGCACCAGTTGTCGAGGTGAGGAAAAGTGGTCAGATGCGCTGTAGGTAGATGGTTTATGATCATTGATATGCCATATGGTGGGGTTGAAGGGGTTGCTTGGCCAGGTCATAGGTGATGACTCTGTCGTGAGATGTATTGACCCTCGGTGAATTTTTCATGCAACGAATTTATGCGTGATGAACGGACTGCGACAAGTTGTCGTAGAGCTTTAAGAATTATGGTTACCTGCTTTATCAATGTTTTTTCTTAAATGAAGGAATCCTAAGGTAAAGTTGTGGTATCTACCCAAAATTTTCACTGCAAATTAACGATCTGGCTTTTAATTAATACAGTATTAATATTTAGAAATACATTTTAAAATTTCTTTTTTTCTCAAACAAAAATTTGTAGCATAATGGGTATTTATGCTCAAACTGCAGAATTTGCTCATGACTTTTTTATAGTTTCTTTGTTAGTGCTAAATGGATATCACTGCATTTTGTGTAGTTTTGTATATGATATTTACTGGATTTCCCAAAGGTTTGATTTTTGCATTCTTTGGTCTTCAATATTTTTTAAATGTGTTTTTTTCTGATGCTGGTAAGTCACTCAGGGTGCTATCAAAAGGCAAGATATTAAGAGGATATAACTTTACTGTAGAAGTGAATGCCATAGCTATTTACAAGCCCCATTATTCACAATACTTTACAGTAGAACAGTTTGAATGTGTAAAGTTCCTTTATTTCCCGAGCAGATATGTGATAATAGCAAGAAAACAGATGCAATAAAACGGTCAAGTAGTGGGTGGGAGTTTTCTTAATTATTTGAATGTAATGTGTGCATGTGTATTTTTGGCTAATCAACCTCTTGGATTATTATAGGCATAGCTCCTTCCACACCGAACACACTCACAAGGAAGGAGGAAAACCCTGTGCCGGCATTAGCCAATCCTTAATGAAGACCATCAATGGAGCCAATGGCATAACCTCCCTTCCGAAGGATGGAACGCTGAATTTCTGCAGTCCCCTCAATCCACACAAAAAGGGGGCCGGGTGACCATGGAAAAAATCCTACTTTCATAGAATTCGTGCACGCTGCCCTCTCGAGCAGCAGGTGAATAGCAGCCAGCTGCCTAACCACTACATCACCAGCACTCCCTATATATGAATGAAAGAAATGTTTATTGTGTGCATAGTTCAATGTTGTTATTTCATAGTATTTTACTCTCTAATGTCATGGTGATCGGACAACACTTATCCAGCCACTCCTGTGTTCATAATGTAGGTTAGGCATGTTTTAGCAAGAAATGGCATAAAGTCAGTGTGGATTGGAACTTACCAATAAAAGTGGCTGTATCTTATATAATATTACAGTAATGTCTGTTTGCACCATTGTGATCTGGTGTACTACCAAACTGATTTTTAAAAAATTGACGTTTTTAGAAAGCTTAGGCCTCGGCATCGATGCAAATGTTCTTTTATTAAAATTGAACCCCTACTAAAGGGAAGCTTTTAACATTTTAAGTTCATCCCAGCTGTGTACACAACCCGCATAGTTTTTGGTGGCAACTTAGACTGATCCTTCCTGGGCGAACATCAATACCCTGTCGAGTTTTTGAACAGTTTGTCTCCATCCGGTTTGCCACCGCATAGACTACATCTGGAACTAATCACTATTGTGATGTTGGTCAGAAATTTAAACTCCAGTAAAGGATAAGTTAATGGAACACAAATGATTGTAAAAGGCTTTCAAGAACACTGTATAGCAGCGAAAGTTATCGGCACTGGAAAGACTGGTCCCATACCGAGGATTAAATTATTCCCATTAGTTCCTACAATTCCTTTCAAACTGCGTAGAAGACAATTTCTGATCAAAACCGCATTTTCAATGACAATCATTGAGGATCAAGGACAGATGATTAAATGTGTTGGAATTGACCTAGCATCGCCCGTTTTCTCCCATGATCAGCTGTATCTGGATTTTCCCGAGCTTCATCATGCATGGGCATCACTGTTACCATCATTGAAGGACCTCAACAGTTTTTGGACAATGATAAAATGATAATCTCAAATAATGTATTCATAGAAATATTGTAAATATAAAGGAAAAAATCTTAATAAAATATTGTATATTAAAATACTTTGTTTGACTTTTCGTGCAAATTATTCGCACCGGCACAGCTAGTACATATATAAATATATTATATGCGCTTGGCTTTGGGAGGCTTAGTGATCTCATGAATGAGAGAAAGTATATGGATTACTCGCGACGAACAAGGGAACTTAAACACGTTTAGTTTCGTCACGTATACGTACACTCAGCTTTCGCAAGTAATGAGAAATAAATAATAAAAATAAAATTACTATTGCTAATCTCAAGTGAGGTATGTACGATTTAAATAATTTAATTGTCGAGCGTTCTATTAACAACTACCTACGGATTATTAAATAAATCTGCAAATCAAAAATTCTATATTTCCTTGACATCGCTTCTGATTGATATATCCTTTAGCAGTTGATAGACTAAGCCGTTATAATTTATCTATTTTTCTAAATTGATTACTTCAAACAATGGAGCAATGGATCAACTGTGCACTCAAGGTATGTGAATTGTTTTCCGCTTAATCTCACCTCCTATCCTCTTAGTTGGCGCAGACTCCAATTTTTAGGAAACATTTCTTATAAATTGTCCAACCTTTTTCCTAAACTTAAACTTAAACCTGCTTTCTACTTTCCAGTTGCATTTTCCAAATTATTCCTTAACGCTAAAGACCTGGTACAGTTGTCATTAAGAAGTGGCGTATATAAACTTGCTTGTGATGATTGCGGAGCGGTCTACATAGGCCAAACGGGGATGAGTTTTGACAAGAGGATTAAGGTGCATAAGCGATACTTCCGTTTAAATTATTTGAATTCACAATTTGCGAAACATCTTTAAAACCTTTCTTCAGCCCCAAATTCCTCCACTTGTTAAATTAAAGGTCGCAAATTGGATGCTCTTAAACAGCCTGAGATAATTATTTGTGAATACTCGCTTCCCTTAAATGAACACCTTTCCCACAACCATTCGCCTCTATTTAGCTTACCGAATATTTTCTAAATACTCTGTATCAACATTGTTGTCTTTGGTTCTCTTACCAAGTTTTTGTAACTTTTATTTATTTTCACCTGATGATGCTAAGATCGTAGTGAAACCGATCGTGTTTTATTAAAGTTGTGGAAACCACAAAGAATTCGTTTCATTATGAGTAAATTCCACAAAGTTGAGCCTGACCTCAATAATTATATTTTTTTAAACGTTTTGTAACTATGTTGCTTTCGCCTTCTTTGCCAACCCCTTCCTTTTCCTAACCGTTTATTCAATTACCTTCCATCCATTCGTTTTCTTTGTAACCCCTCCCCCCACCTTTTCCCCTATATATTGGAACGACTTTTATATTTGATCACCTGATGATGCTACGAACGTAGTGAAACCGGTCGTGCATAATAAATTTGTGGAATTGACTAAGTTCTTTCTTTTTCTCGGTGAGTAAATTCCACAGGGTTGAGCCTTATTGATACTTTTCCTTTTCCTTCATATTCATCTGTTTCCTTCTATTAGGTACACGCCTTTAACCAAGCTTCCATCCCACTACCTTGTTTTTTCATCCTATCTGACCGTATTATCTTCAGAATTCTTCTAAAATGACCACATTTTATACAAATTATCTTGTGGACGTTTTCATAAATATCCACAAGTGGCAGGAGATACATTCTTCCAAGACTGGCCTTTGCTTTCGCTACTCGAATCATAATTTCATCGGTACATTTCGCTCCTCTCCTTATGATGCTTGCAAGTTACAAATTTATAGTCTGAAACCGGTTCCAATGGCTTTCCAAGACAATACTTGCCTTCAAGTTTTTCCTTTTCTCGATATTCGCATGAACTTGGATTTATCCTATCCATATGTTTCCAAGGATGTTTTTTCTCACTTAATGCTGTTAACTGCGTCCGTCGAAGATCGACTTCATCTTTCGAAACATTCGACCTCAGTACAAACACTAGCTATTAATGCACACGAAACCAGTAAATTATAAAAACTGATCTTCTACAACATGTTTCTTAGCTTGAAACGATCAAAACATTTACCTTGGTAAGGAAATAGGTCGTGACTACAACTGCTCCGATCAAAATAGGTTAATGATATAATAATATAAACGATAGTTTTAAGAAATTCTTTATTTGGTAATCTATGAATAGTTTGAAATGTATAAAAAAAAGCAAAGCTGTCGACGTACGTTAAATTTGAAATTCTTTTGTCATTTGCGTCTGCAGTTTTCCTCGCAGCAATTGGAGTTGCTATATTAATTGTGAGCTGCCTCCTATGTAAGCTCGTTTGGGAAGTTCATAGACTGGGCCGGGTCAGGAGGAGACGTTGGTCCGTAGAGGATGGAGTCCCAGTGACCCACAATTTGTCTGTAAGTAAAATACGACGAAATTACTTCCTCTATTATGTTATAAACCCATCTAATATGTTCTATCATTTAGTTGATTACAAAGATGTCCAATCGCCTCTGTCTAATGTGAAATTCTCGTTTTCGAGGAATGTTCTTCTTCAAATATTCATTGATTAAGAACAAATAAACAATGTTTTCCTATACTTACATTCAGATCAGTCGCGGCCCTAAGACGCAGTGGGATTTAGGCACCCTTACTGCCACAAAATTGTTGAGAAAATTTCATAGACTGTGCCGGGTCAGGAGGGGACGGTGGTCCGTAAAGGATGGAGTCCCAGTGACCCACAATCTGTCTGTAAGTAAAATACGCCGAAACCGCTAATTACTTCCTCTATTATGTTATAAACCCTTCTAATACGTTCTTTCATATAGTTGATTACAAAGATGTCCAATCGCCTCTGGTGAATGTGAAATTCTCGTTTTCGAAGAATGTTTTTCTTCAAATATTCACTTATTAAGAACAAATAAACAATGTTTTCCTATACTTACATTCAGATCAGTCGCGCTACAAAATTGTTGACAAAATTTTACTATTTATTGTACCTGGCAGTGCTAGATTTGACAAAGGATATTTTTTTCATTCTATAATATTTATAATCTTACAATAATTAGTAGCAGTCCACTCATTATTTATTTAATAAATATTTCTTAAACTACCTCTACGTTGCGTTGACAATTCAAACTTTCCGATGATAAAAAGATTAGGGACTTTGCTTAGATTGCGTCGATAGGATGTGACTGATTGACATTTTAATGACACTGTGATTGTTGCAAATAGTATGACATATAATACTATATTATTTATTCCAGCATTTGGTTTTTTACTATAGTGATGTGTTAATAAAATTCTGAAATAAGTATTTCAACTATTGGGCCCCCCCCCAAACATTTGGTGCCATAGCCGCGCGCCCAGTGGGTCTATGCGTAAACGCGCTGCTGCTTATATTTGTTGTGGATCTATTTTAGTAATAAGTATTTTAATTCATCTAAAGGATATATCCTAATACCAAAGTGGTTTTGATAGCCTAAGTAGCCTTCGGAAATCAATCTTGATGTTAAAACTAACAGGCAAATAATACACCAACGGTTTTGCTCTGATCCAACGTCGGATCCAAAAGTAACAATTATTTATAGCAGCTTAACACAGCTCCCCCGAAGAAAAGACATCTCTATTTATCATATTCCTTCTCAAATTTCAAATTGTTCTAAAATTTCTACAAGATTTTCCCGGAAGATTTCCATTTTTCATTTATTACATCACCATATCACATAAACATCAAATTTATGGCATAAATATAAAAATTTTTACTAGGAAAAAAATAGGATCCGAGGAAACCTACGGTATAAAAAATATCGGCGCCTGTCAAATATGCGACCTACACGTGAGCTGTTATCAACGTCGTCTAATATGCGATGTACACATGTGAGTCGTAATCTACACACGGAAAACATTCCTCATGAAGCACTATTTACAATCTAAGGATGAATTAATAACTTTATTAATGTTGCTATCTCGTCGGTTCCCGAGACTATACAAATAAATAAAAATAAAATATTCTTCGTTCGCCATTGAAAAAGTTGACGCGGGAGTTTTATGAGAGATTTGGTAGGACCGAAGGGGCTCCATATGAGTGGGTGAGATCTTGTGGTGTACAATTGACAGATGGATTGCGAGTATGTACCACGGTTGGAAGCGAAGGGGTACTCCGTGGGACAACGATGTGGTGAACAAGACGTAGGAACAAGTATAGTTAATGGTTTCAGGCGTCACTTGGTGGAATTTCTTCATAATGTAAAATAAAGAGACTTTTTGTAATTCCACATCAATCTGATTAGAACGACCTAGATTTCGTTGCAATGAAACATCACCAGGTGCGTTTCTCAAAACTATTTCAAGTTAAATGGGAGTTTTTATAAATTAGATGGACTAGCCATGGGCTCTCCTTTGTCGCCACTATTTGCAGACATTTACATGGTCGATTTTGAAAGTAATTTATTCTCTTCAATATAACACCTGACGATGTTGCATTACGACGAAACCTTGGTCGTTTTAAATAAATTTAAGTGGAATTACAACAAGTCTCTTTATTTTACATTTCGTAGGAACAAGGCATGAATGAGGCAGCTACCCTAGGGTGACCAGGTGACCCGGAAAATCCGGGACTGTCCCGGAATTTTACTTAACGTCCCGTTGTCCCGATAAGGTTCTCCGGGGCACCCATTTGTCCCGGATTTTTTGTTTCTGCCTTGCAAAACCTCCTCGCCACGAAAATGTCATAAATGTCTTTAATCGGAATCACATTCATTATATTGGAAAATAAAGAAATTACTTATTAAATCTTGTTACAATCGGTGCTATTCCTATATTCCAGAGCAGACCGCATAGATGAAGAAATTGTGTAGTTTTGGTTTGTGTTTCGGGCACATGATGCGCATGTAGAAAGAATAGAAGCCATATAGTGTTATTCAATTCAATTCTAAGCTATTTATATACATATTTAACTTGATTATTTGCCCTATTGTTACCTATAAATCTCCATATCTTGTGTTGTAAGTTTTTTACATATTCATTTAATATAAATTCTTTCTTAATACATTAAACAAAATTGTGCTCTGTATTTGCGAAACTTATGTACTTTAAATTTAAGAACATATAACTAAAAAGATTCGAAAATTCAGGTAGTCCCGGATTTTTCCCGATTATATCCCGGATTTTCATGTTCAGATCGTGTTATGTCCCGGTTGGTTTTTGAGTGTCAATCGCATATTAGACATGATCGCATGCTAGACCGTCACCTAAAAGGTAATTAATCCACTCCCAGGTTTTAGCAAGAGTGTTAGGAGGTTATTGTATTGTTCGACTTTGATAGGAACAAGCTGTACACAACTCGAGTTCAAACATAAAATTCCATACCAAACTCCCTATTTCACGAAATTAAATATCTTCTCACAACAGAAGGACCTTTTTAATGCATCAGTATTTTTACATGCCGATATATTCCTGCAGGTATGTTGTTGACATCGGTACATTATATTTTTTGCCATCCCAATTTCAATAAAACCTTGCCGTTCGCGTATTTGATGGTTCGCGATGCGTGCGTACGTGTCAGTCAGTCGAGATGGTAATTTAGCGGAAAATGAGAAATATTCAGCGAGAACTCTCGCAATTCATTATCTTACACACATGTGTTCCGCTTGGATCAAATGTTGTTGACTTGGAGATCGCGTTACATTAATTACGAGTTATCTTCGTACAGACCCTCTCCGGTTGACGCAAAACTCGACCGACGTTAATGCCACTTTACGTAAAAACATCCGAGTTAGGAAATTGAATTTAGCAGGCAAGCGGAATAAATTACGTGGTGGAATACACATGGGTGCGTATCGCGGTCGACTTCCTCGCATAGCGTCACTGTGTTCTGCTTGGTCTTCATGCCTTGTTGTGTTGATTGTGCGTAGCTCGTGTAATTTCCGAAAAATACGTGACTTTTGCATCCCCAGTCACGGTTGGTAAGAGCAAAATTGATTGTGAAGGTGCCAGTGCTACGAAGAAGAGACGTACGATAAATCGCGAGGACAATCTCGACATTGCGAAGCGATATGAAACCGACCAATAACTGAATATAATGTGACATATCGTGCTGTAATTTTCGACTTAGGCAAGGGTTTGCGCGACCGAACCCTTATGAAGGTCGGAGACTGTGTGTATATGGTGTTTTTTTGGCGCTGCAGGATAGTTTTCTGATTGACTGAATTAAAATGATAAACAAAATGTTCAACGAAATATGGAATGGGCGCTGTTGTCAGGCTACAGAGTCGACAACTATTTTGTTTTCCTTCAATTTTTTCTTTGAGTCGTCATCTTGCACCATATGAATAAGTTTGGATAGGATTTGGAGAAATAAAAAAAGAATTTGAACAGGTTTTAACAAGTTTATTTTGTAATAAAGTTCATATACTTTACCGAAACCCTTTCTCTCATCTTTCTGTTTCTAATAAATCGCAAGAACTAATTTCTTGAAATTTATCAATAGATAAATATTGTTCAAATATGATATGACAAATTTTCGTATTTTGTTTAACAATAAAATTGCAATTCGAATGATTATATAAAAGTACTTTTATTTCCCCGTTATAGTCCGGGTCAATGACCCCAGCCCCCACTTCAATTCCATGCTTCACGCTTAGCCCAGATTTA
Source organism: Tanypteryx hageni (assembly GCA_028673005.1). NCBI lineage: Eukaryota > Metazoa > Arthropoda > Insecta > Odonata > Petaluridae > Tanypteryx > Tanypteryx hageni. Next base: position 15,142,877 of record CM054117.1, read on the forward strand.
GATGCTAATCTGCCGTAATTCCCTTTTGGCATCTGCATGATTAAGCCCGTATCACAGAGTTTCCTTTCTCTTGGTGGAATCGTATACTCTGCAATGCTGCAGAGATCATAACCCGCCGGCATTCCGTATGCTTTTTGGGGAAGCTGAGCATTTGCGTGCACTCTGACAACCTTCACATTCTGCAAAAGCCGAACACATATGTTTAAGATTAACATTTCTAAGATTAATGTTCTGTAGATACCACTGTTTAAGTTTATAGCAGTTTCTTAAAGCACATGTGTAAAATGCATTTTTGTGATTAGGCAACGAGGTAATTTTTTAAGTGTTGGGCACCCAAATATTTCTAAGTCAAATATTTCTTTGTCTAAATGCTAGTAAGGAATCTTAATTTTTGTAAACCTTTTACGAATATATAATTAAAATTGGAGGTATATTTTTTAGAATTTCTTCTAATTGTTCGTATTCAATATCTCCATCGTTTTTTTCAATACCATGAAAATTGAATGTTAGCCAAATATTTTATTTATTTTGTGAATACCAATTTGGGCACTTAAAAATCCAAGATTGCTGGTGGCCATTATCAAGGGAAATAATGGATAATTCTCGAATTATAAATTTATTATTATTATTTTGAACACAAGCTTGAAAATCAATGATGCGCTTAGTCATTTTTTTTAGGTATAGAAACCTTCAAATCTAATGCTTGGTTTTTTAGATTCCTTCAAATCGGATAATGAATTGATTTCCAGCTCCAATTTTTTATAATCTATATTGCTATCCGCAGGAAGTGGGGCTCTATAATACCTATTAAATGTAAAATACTGAAAAATGTTGCTAGCTTCTGTTACGAGTTGATCAATAGCATAATCTAAAGGTTTATTAAACGCTAACAATCGCTTCCAATCTTTAGCATTCAAAGCAATAGAGGAATTGCCTTTAATTGTTACGTGTCTATTTCCAAAATAAGTTTTAAATCTTAAAAGTGGAGATTTTGAAAATGTAGGTTTTACTCCCGCAATAAAATAATCCGTTATATCAAGAATATTACGCCACTCTGAAACAGTTAACGTAATTGCTCCTTTGTTTGGAGACACAAATTTCACTTGCACTCCAGTTGGGTCCCACACGCAACAAATCCACTTTGTTCCACTATCATTTAAGTGGTAAGCTGTTTGTAAGAAAAGCGGAGGTGATATATCAATTTTTTCTGATTTACGACGGGGGATTTTTTGCAAAGTAGGGGGAGTAAAAACTTCTTTCCAATTTCTTATTTTTTTTGTGATTGGAGTGGGGCGAATCCGTTTAGAAGGGCCCTCTTTTAAAAATTCATTTAAATCTGAAAAAATCAAAACAAATTTTTAATAGATTTATTTGGCGAATGTGATTACAATTGTTGATAAAGAAATTTTCATAACATACCATTTTCCTTTAATCGGCGCTTTAACAAGCGTTTTGGTGGGGGAGTTTCCAAATCGTCCGCCTCCTTTTCCAATTGTCGTTTACCCCTCGACGATGACCGAGTTCTCAGGCGTTTTGGTGGGGGAGTTTCTAAATTGTAGTCCTCCTTCTCCAATTGCCGCTTTCCTCCCGACGGTGATTGAGTTCTTAGGTGATTTGGTGGGGGAGTTTCTAAATTGTAGTCCTCCTCCTCCAATTGCCGCTTGTCTCTCGATGGTGATGGAGTTCTTAGACGTTTTGGTGGTGGAGTTTCCAAATCGTCCGCCTCCTCCAATTGCCGTTTACCCTCTGACAGTGATAAAGCCTGACGTTGACACATAGGCAGCGACATGATAACTGAGTGATTTGCTTTTATAGTAGACCGTTTATAAAGGGGGGCAACTTCCGCTTACCCCTTCGGCAATGGGGGCAATTTCCGCTAACCCCTCCGGTGATGATAGAGTTCTTAGGCATTATGGAGGGAAAGTTTCCAAAATTGTAGTCCTCCAATTGCCGCTTATTCCCCAACGGAGATAGAATATAGCTATTCACCAAGGCCTCCTTCTTCTCCAATTTCAAAACCTCCTCCTCCTCCTCCAATTTGATATGTGGTTTAGGAGTATCCCCTCCTCCTCCTTCAATTGTCGCTTATTCCAATGCCTCCTTCTTCTCCAATTTCAAAACCTCCTCCTCCAATTCTGATATGCGGTTTAGGAGTCTCCCCTCCTCCTCCTCCAATTGCCGCTTATTCCCCAACGGAGATAGAATATAGTTTATCACCAATGCCTTCTTCTCCAATTTCAAAACCTCCTCCTCCAATTCTGATATGCGGTTTAGGAGTCTCCACTTCTCCAATCTTAAAGCCTTCTTCTTCTCCAAATTCAACACCTCCTCCTTATTTTGCAGATGTTCGGGCACCGTTAGATATTCACACGTTGACAGCGACATGATGACCGAGTGTTTTTGCTTTTATGATCTTTCTTTATAAAGGGGGCGATAATGCATCAATACGTGAACAGCACCTTTGAGATCTTGAATGGCAGTGTTGCCCTCTTCTTATTCTTTTAAAATATTGATTAAAAAGTTGAGCGACTCGGCAGTCATTTAAATCAGGACGGTGAAGGTAAAAAAGGTTATGGAATTGGGTAAGGGTTTTGCCAGTGGATTTATGAAGTGTATAAAGACAGCAAAATTCTCCACAAAGATCAGAGTGATAATTTTGAAGCCTAATTTGATTTTGAACAACTATAAATGGTTTTAAAAATTGAGATATTGAGGGAATAAAAGGAGGATATCCGCATGAATCAAAATATTCTGCTATAATTTCGCTTATAATATGTATTGCGACCCAATGACTTCCTGGCATATAAGAAGGATCTAAATTTAATACATAAAGGCCAAATTTGGGATTTATCTGAAGGATAAACTCCATGAAAATAGTTTTTTGTCCGAAGATCTTTTGTTAAGAGTGTATTAATTTGATCAGTGTTCATTATAAAATATGGACCCTACTTTCTTTATCAATTTCGTAAGAGGAATCGAATTCCATATACACTAAGCATGTTATCGTTTTAGGGAGTGGTCTTGCAAATTTACCAGTAAGCCTAATATGGCCGTAATCCATTAAGCTAATGTATGTCTCATGTTTTGAACGATCTGGGGTCATGTCAAAAGCTAAAATGAAAAATCCATGCAAAAACATGTCTTTTGTTATTTGATTTCCTCTGTCACCGTGATGGTAACCTAAAGCTGCATATAAGGCGCGATATGCTTGGGTACAATGATTATTATTGATAAAATCTGTAGATATGCCTTGAGAAGGATATTGCATACCGTTGAGGAATAATGAAAAATCAGTCAGACTATAATGATAAAATGTAAATGGATTTTTATTTCTTTTACCAATATAAGCGTCATTATCGGTCATAGCAAAAACTAATGTGATTGGTACTTTTACAATAATAATATTATCTAAATTTATTGAATGCGTGCCAGCAGCTACAGTAAATGTTTTAAGTTCCACTCGCTTATAAGGGTATATTGCAGGACCCTTTGATAAAGTTGCATTATGAGCCAATAAAACAGAACGATTAACCGAAATATGCGGTACATTTAAAGTAGCTTCCTTAATTTTAAGAATGCTTGTTCCACCATCTATTTCTTTAATAAAAAAATCAGGTTTTGCTAAAGAAAGCTTAATACCAATATCAACATTAGGTAATATATATCTCTCATGATTAAATACATCTATGTGAAGTCTACCTTCTAATTCCACAATTTGGCTATTTTTAAACCATGTTTTTCTAATCATGTATCCAGGATTTGCTTCCCCCATAACATTGGAGGTGCCACTATCCAATGCCCATCCATCGCATACTAAGTGTGTTTTTGCAGCATCGTTCCCGTAATTTAAAAGTGCTTCAAAATAAGCGCGATAATGATAATTATCCTCCGTTTGTGTCATTTGTGTTCCATTAAGTATAACAACGCATTGACGAATAATTGAATGTAATGTATTATTAACTACACCCGGTTGATCTGCAAAGGGGTCTGTATTAGCATAATACGCCCCATCTGCTTTACATAATTGCAATTGAAGATTTAAAGTAATTGCATTTACATTAATATAGGTTTCTCCAGAACTGTGTACTAAAAATTCCAATGTTGATGCCCCATCTAAAACCGAGTACCTAATATAGCTGATTGTATACTTTCAGGTTGAAAAAGATCTAAACATGAGGGCATAACCTCCATTATTGCCTTTGCCATTATTGCAGAAATATATCCCGCTGCTTGTTAAAGCTTAGCTTTCTCTTTTTCGAATAACGTTTTACTACTTTTCCTTTTCCTTTTATTTGTTTTATTTTACGAATTCCTTTTCTTTTACGTTTTGTTTTGCGTCGCCGAATGCGAAATCCAGATCCACTCATAGTTTAAATTTTTTCCTCCGCTTTTCTTTTTAAGTTTGAACCGGCTTCATTTAAGCGAGTGCGTAATATTTCCTTAACAGGTTTTGTTCCAAGATCGATTAATACGCCAATTCCAGCACTTACAGCCTCCCTGCCTATTGTTTTGGCCCCACTACGGAAAAGAGGTTTAAAAAAACTCCAAAGTCCACTTAAAATACTTCCTAACCCTCTTCCTCTTTGACTCTTAAAACTAGCATGGTAAAGAGGTCCTATTTCTCCCCCAATGTGATTAAAATAATATTTTTCGTAGCGATTCATATTTCCGCCGCGCGGCCTTCCAAGTGATTGCGGTTAGAGATAATTTTTTTATTACTTCCTGTTTCATGCCTCGAGAAACTTTTTAGCGACACTGAATCGTTTTTAAAATGTTAGAGCTTTATAAAGTGTAAAACTAAATATGATGGATTTATGGATCTTGCTCTCTTTTATGAAGTTCCGGGTCAATTAGAAACATTTTTTAAAAACTCATTTAATTAAACTTCCTAATACCCCACTTAATATTGATCCGAGAAGCATAGGAAGAAAACCTCCCTTTCGTATTAATAATCGGCGTTTATTTTTTAATGTACCTTTTTTGCAACTTAGCAATCGTAATGTTTTACTGTGTTTTTTTAATTTATTTTTTAATGCGGAATTTATTTTATGATTACCATTTAGGGTATTCAAACAACATTCGCACAAAGCTTTTATCAAATTATCGTTAGCTGATTTTAATATTGCTACTCGTATTTTTGGTGATGCTTCCTTTAATGCGTATAATAAATGTTTGTTAGATTTCAACCTTTTCATTTTCAATCATATGTTTAGGTGAATAAACGATCGTAACTTCATCAGGAAAAATATTTGTCCTAAATCGACAGCGCTCGTCAGTTTCCTGATCAAAGTCTAACATCAAATAACCATAAGGAGAGGATGTTGTTTCTTTATATATTCTCATTATTTCACTTGGGTTATCCGGATATACCTGCCTTGCTATATAACTAAACTGCTGACGGTCACGAACATTTCGAAAACTAACCATATACTTTGTATTTAAGGAAATGGTACGTGCTTCTTTACTTTTAGGGAAAAGATTTTGAGTAATAAGTATAACTGATATATTAAAATGGTGGGACCCCATATTAAATAATTTACTAATTTCTGTATTGTAGGCATCATGCATTAAATCATCAATTACATAAAGAGTAGGTATATTATTAGGGTTATCTAAATCAAATGATGGTACTTGATTTTGAATTTCTAAACCGCGCAAATTAGGCTCACTTCCAGGATAACAACACCAGACTATTCGATCGATTTGCTTATTAACTAACTTGGATAAATTTTTTAAAAATTTTATCGTAAATGTCGTCTTTCTACAACATGTGGGGCCAGCAATAATACAAGTAAATGGATGTTTCCACTGCAATGTCATTTGTAATACTAAGTAATAATAAACAATATATAATATATTTATAGCAATTTATCAAATTGTGCTACAATAACTTTTAAATCACTTAAAATTTTTAAATAAGAAGAAGAACTTGTTGGTGAACAATTTACCCCAAATATTTAAAGATTTTTTCTCCTGCTCTAATAATTGATTTTTTAAATTCGTTAAATTCATAAAAAATCTTATTCTTAAAAAAGTATAACATGCCGTTTATATATCTGAACGCAGAATTTACTCTTGGGGGTATCCCGGGAAATATTTTACTAATTATACTATACTCTTTTTGCCTGAACGTACATTCATTTAATTCCATAACATATGCATCATTATAAAGTATAAACGTACGCCCAGTATTAGTATTTATTACGGCATGTATTTCCGCATTTGGAGGCAATCCTAACTTTGAAATTTTTATTGGATATCCTTGCACAAGTTTTAAGCTAGGAAAATTAATCATATATATCATATTTTCTATAAATAATACTACCTCACCGGAAGGTCTCTGATAAATTGCAGATATATTTTTAAAATCATGGGGTAAAAACGATAACCAATCTTTAATAAGCTGCGGTTTTACAATTTCAAATGGGTTTTCAATATCAATAATCCAAACCCATTTTTCATAAAATATATACATGACATGATTTACTATTAAAAAGGTATCAATATTTAAAGTACACAAATTCGGTGAAAAACCATCATCATCATTTACCGAAGAATCATCATCATCGTCATCATTATCATCTGAAGGTGGAATATTATCTGAATCGTCTGAGAACTGTAGCTTGCCGTATAAACTTTGTACTGCTAAGATATCATCTTTATGTAAATTTAATTTGCCATTATAATATGAATACATAATAGCATCTTCATTATTTGAATGAGATATCCCTAATGCGTGGCCTATTTCATGCAATAAAACCCTAAATAAATTAGTTTCCTCTTTAGTAGTTTTATTATTTATCTTTAAATACCATAATTCGTCTTGATCAATATGTATTTCAATAGGTGTATTATCTTTATTTGGGTATTCTGAATGAGCTAACATTCCTCCCCTTCCATCTAAAATAGCAGGGCAATATTCATCATTTTTTTTTAAATTTGTGGTACCCTCGTTTATTAGAAATAATTATATCTGGATTTTGATTGCTATATTGAAATAAAATATTTGTATTTTGTTGCCACATTTCAAACGCGGCTTTAGTTAGATTTAAAAGTTCTTCATTAGCTAACGCATAATACCATTTTAAATGCGTAGTTTGCCATTTATCCCTATGGGTAGCAAAACTAACTATATCATCAGGAACTCCGCATCTTGATCTATTTATCAATTTTAACGTCTCAGTGTTTAATTCTCCATTACCTTTTAAATTATAATATTCTTGAAATAACGTGAGAGCATTTTTAAATGTTGTGAAATTTACCTGCGAAATTTGAGTATCATCTTTGGGGGTACCTAAATACCCATATTTATGTAAATAATTAGTCACGCATAATATATCAGTTGCAAAAGATGCACTAATAAAGAAAAATAACAAAAAAAATTCTTTAACGAGAATTATCGTTATCGATGTTTTCACCTCAGCTGTATTTTTAATACTACGCCAATTTTATTTGATCAAGACAAATATATTAGAAACGATTGCGTAAAAGAAAGACAGGTTTCAAGTTTCAAAAACTTTATCCCACGTTCTTTTTAAATTTGGTATTTTTTGGTGCCCCCAGGCAAGAGTGTTTATTCCATCTTTACAAACATACCGTTTGTCATCAAAAGCACTTAAAGTAACTTTCTTCATTTCTACCGTATGTAATTCATGCTTTGTACTTTTAATGGTCATCATTTTTCTAAATTCTATTGAATTATCCCTCAAACAATTTAAATAATTATCAAAAGTTAAATTTTTGTCAATTACATTTTTAGTAATTCCTTTTGCTTTTTTCTTTTCCTTTTCTCCTTTTATACGATAGGCGTATAATTTACTCCTTAATCCAATAAAATGTGTAATTATACGCCCATCACATTCATTTTTCATTTTTCCTATTATTTTTTTATTTTTATCGGAAAAACAAAAATGGTCCTTTGGAAAATTCGATGTGTCATAAAAGTCCAAGTCAGTCAACATATCTTTGTAAAAGTCATCAGTCATTATTTCATAAATAAAGCTGTCAGTATCCGTGTAACAAAGATTTACCCGGTCACCAAATTTAGGCTTTATTTTCCGATAGTGAAAATCATACATTAGCGATTTACTTAAATCTATAACAGATAATCCTTTATAAATAGGTTTATTCATTTTAATAAAGGATTTTTGTAAATGAACAGCAACTAATTTTTCGTTAAAAATCGTCCGATCAAGAAAAATAGATTTGGAAATTAGTTTATCCAACCTTTTTTCGTTAGAAACCAATTCCAAATTTATTCTCTTGCGAACATTTTCCATTGTTTTGCCAAAAACCGCGTTATTCATTAATTTATAAAAGTCTTTTTCGAAATCATTTTTGCAATTTTTCTACGCTCCGTATTTAAGTCAATGTATGATTTCAACCATGGAGATTGAGTAAATTCAATGACGCGGTGAACTGTCTTAAATCTAAGTCCGAAAGAAAGAACCTGTTTAAGATTTACGTAATGAATTACGTAATTATTTTTATCGTCAAGAGTCGTCAATAATTTTTTATGCTTACCACCTGGAGGAATTTTATTTTCTGGGCATAATGGGAGATCATAGTGAGCATCATGAAGATGAATTAAATATTCTAAATCTACTTCCAAAATATAACCTTTATTGCTGTTAATAGCAATGGAGGTTACGTTAAAATTTTGAATTTCGTTTTCATTTAACCATCAAAAATCCTTATATGGTAGGTAATTTGACATAGCCCATCCATATAGGTTATTTGCGTCTAAATAAGCAATATAGCGAGATTCATCAGTAGGGTTAAATCCCCCCATATATTTATTGTTAGCTTCACTATATCGCTTGGTGCATTGGCTAATTCCTCCACGAATGCCCTTCTCAACCATTAGCACCATATCATAATCAGTCATTAATTCTATAGTAATTCCCGTGTATTTAAGCATGGCATCAAACGCAAAGCCTGATGCTGTAAAATACCATCGTATGGAAGGCCACAACGCTTGCTGTGATGCTCTCTTGCCGGAAGTAGTATTATCTAAACCGCAATCGTATGAAAGGTCGCAACGAAATTTCTCGAAGCAAGCTACTCAAAACTAAAACCGCAATCGTATGGAAAGTCGCAACGCTTGCTGTGATGCGCACTTACCAGAAGCTCCATCTTATATATAATTACTATATAACCCCATTTTTTAAAATGGAATGCTACTATCATTCATATTGCGAGCATAGGACGTATCTGTGTCTCTGCGCTAGTTGTTGGACCCAAGACGCTCAGTGCCCATACTGTTACGTGCCGTCATTCCCCAAGAGCATTCATACTCAGCACTCTCCCCTTCCTTACTATAGTTTTTACCCCATCAACCATTTTCATCTTCACAACTGTCACCTCTGCCGCCATCACCGCTGCCACCGTAACCTCTGCCACCATCACCTCTACCACCATCACCTCTACCACCATCACCTCTACCACCATCACCGCTGCCACCACCACCGCCGCCGCCCCAAACCAAAAGTTATATTTTTCTTTTTATTAATAAACGTTTTTAAAAATCGTCATTACCTAAAAACATTTTTTACTTACTTTGTAGAATGGAGTTACGAGATATCTTCGTACAGACCCTCTCCGGTTGACGCAAAACTCGACCGACGTTAATGCCACTTTACGTGTAAACATCCGAGTTAGGAAATTGAAGTTAGCAGGCAAGCGGAAAAATTTACGTGGTGGAATACACATGGGTGCGTATCGCGGTCAACTTCCTCGCATAGCGTCACTGTGTTCTGCTTGGTCTTCATGCCTTGTTGTGTTGATTGTGCGTAGCTCGTGTTATTTCCGCAAAATACGTGACTTTTGCATCCCCAGTCATGGCTGGTAAGAGTAAAATTGATTGTGAAGGTGCCAGTGCTACGAAGAAGAGACGTACGATAAATCGCGAGGACAATCTCGACATTGCGAAGCGATATGAAACCGACCAATAACTGAATATAATGTGACATATCGTGCTGTAATTTTCGAATTAGGCAAGGGTTTGCGCGACCGAACCCTTATGAAGGTCGGAGACTGTGTGTATATGGTGTTTTTTGGGCGCTGCAGCACCCACCGACACGTCATACACTAAATGATATGTTAAGGAAGTTGTAACTCAGCACCTGGAGCAAAAAAAAATTGAAACTGTAAAATAATATATTTTTAAGGAGATTATGGGGAAATGTGCAGCTTAGACTTTGTTTCATTAAATTTTAAATTTATTGAGAATCTTCATCAAATAACTTCATAGCTATATAATTACTTTAACTCATCTTGTTCTTTTCTTGATCAGAGTGAAGAACAATCCACCTATGTGTTTTTCACGATGCTCTGATTTTTCTGCATTCTATTTACTCTGATGCCTGAATGCAATTTTATAGTGCCAATTATAGAAATAAAGCTTTTCCTCTCTCAAAGATTTTTATGTGCATATTAAATGATTGTAACTTCCCACTACTTATCCTATTCTCAGGTGTGGCGAAAGATGTGAAGTGTGTGTGTGTGAGAGATAAATAGGTAGAGAGATATCTGGATTATCGTCTTTATTAGGGCGAAATTTGGACCATAAGGTCCATTCTTACTTTTAACCCTTCGTCTATATAATGAATATTAAAAATAAAAGTATTACAATGGAGAGTATATACAAAACCAAAAGAGATATAATTGAAGACAGATTTAACTTTGTGGGGAAAACCTAGGCTTGCTCTTCCTAGTAAAATACATGCAGGAAAACACCCACAGAGAAGGGGGTGCGAAAATCCTACATAGTGTATATATCACAATGAAAAACTGCAACGAAATATTGCCAGTCGAATAGTCACAGCCTGAGGGCCAGATAGATATTGAATGTTGAGAGTTTCCAGTTGTTGTTTTTAACCTTGCCATATGTGCATAACAATTTTGAACCATAATGAGGCTGTGTATGGTATCAAAATTCAAACATCTATCCAGTATGCCAAAGGCCATGAAAAAGACTAAAAACACGAGAGACCCAAAGTGAGCAGAATGCGAATATTTGAAGTCAGTGATTTAATTCACACGTAGGGAATAGAGAGCGAAAAATAGGAAACAAAATTGGTCGAGATGATGAAAGGTTGGATGTTTTTCCTTACAAACGTTGATAGTTTTAAGGTTTCCGAATCCATTTTTAATCTGAGCGACTTTGCCCGATGGCCACTGCATTGTATCCAAATAAAAATCGGTGTACAGGTTTCCCTCTCTTTATAGGGTTGCGTTCTAGGAAAGTGACGCATCAAGTGAAATCGCATAAACAGAACCCATATTTACATGTAAAATATAGGGATACATTCCTCAATTAATCCTACATCCGCCCCAAGACGCTCTTCTTTCGCTCCATAACGACTTCTTAAGCGGTGATTACAAAATTAAAACAATTAACACTAAATTATACTCGCCAATAAAAGGAAGCAGACGAGCACAAGTGGTGTCTGCTGTGAGTGACATAATATTAGAAGTTTGAAGTGCCGGAGGGTTGGCTTGGTCCAATGCAAGTTCCGCGGGCAAGGAGACGAAAATTCTCAAGTGTGCTCAAACAGTATCACACGAAATATCCGTCTCCACTCTACGATATCCGCTCCACTCTCATCTCTTTCCTTTTTCCATATTCAGAGCGTTTTTAATCCCTGTAGTGCTCCTCCTTTAAATTTACTTGTGAATAACGGTACAAAAATTCAGAGTAAAAAAAATAGTTTCTTTTTTGCTTTGTAAGAACTTTATAATTTCTCCTTTGAGTCTACAAAACAGTGGGAAGTGTCGAACAAGTATGTTTCCAGAATGACCTTAAAGAGCAACGACAACTAGTACTATAAATTAATAACTGAACCCTTACGTAAGTCTGAGTGAGGATCTCTGTATATGGTGCATTAAGTGATTGCAGAATGCACCGACAACTCATAAACCAAATATATTACATATTAGGTACTCAGACGTGACTCAGAACATGGGATAAATAAATATTTAATGGAACTGTAAAATAAAATTATTTTTCTGAGATTATTTATAAATTTGCAGCTTTGTCTTTCTTCTTTGATTAAATTGCACATTTTTCGTGAAACTTCATAAACTTCATTTCACGACTAAATATTTGAGCTACTGAACAAACAGAAAAACAAATGAGTTTTTTTATGTAGGACTGTTTTCATAATGATGTTTCTGCATTCTGTTTTTCTGATGCCTGCGGCATATCGTAGAAGAAAAGCTTTTTTTCTCTCAAACATTTATACGAATAAATAAATCATTGGCACTTATTTAATTGCTAATTATGCCTTTTCGTTTTTGATTGCTACCTCGCTCTCCTCCATCGCCAGATGTCCCGGTTTGGTTCTTTACTATTATAATATAATACTTGCATATATTCAGTAAAACCCCTTATTTAGACTTAAAATAACGTATGTTTAAAAACTCCCTAAGTTAGGCTCAAAGAATACGCCGACGCACTGATAGCTTCAATTTAATGACTAAAGAGCCGCCGACTGAACTCGATCAATTCTCGCCTCAGACGCTTTTCAAGTACACTGTAATATTCATTCTTAATGTGTGTACAATGCAACAAGAATCATGTACAACTAAACGGACGTGCGGATTGTACGGTGATTTTACAATTTTTTGAAATCACTATAAAGCAGGTGTCGGCAAACTACAGCCCGCGGGCCACGTGCGGCCCTAAAGAACGCTTTATGCGGCCAGTAAAGCTGTAATGAAATGTGATCGGGAAAATTTCTCATGGGCAATTTTAAATTTTTGAGGAAAATTATGGTCTCAAAGCCTTTTCGGGTGAATTTTTAACGCTAATAAATTATGTAGACATGATTTAGTTCATTTGAAATCACAGAATCTCTAAAAAACTTCTGATTTATTCGCTCATCCGGCCCGGCGAGGGTATCTTGACTCCCATTGCTGCCCTCCGAAGCAAACACAACTGCAAATGTGGACCGCCATGCAGAAAAGTTTGCCTACCCCGGCATAAATCAAGTGCTATGAGTACTATTTTCAAAATAAAAAGTTCATATTTATGCCTATATGGACGCTGTTCCTACTCTGCCGCCTTCTTCGAAATCTTCGCCTAAAAGAGTTCGAATATTTTTGCAAAGTTAAATCGATAAACGGTAAAAACTTTTGGAAATCGCACGCTAAATGGTTTTTTGATAATTGGAGATTCTAGCGTTTAATGACGCAACTAGCGGGAAAGCTTAAAATGAAATATGGTCATGTAGGGTTTTGCTTACATTGGAATAATAGGAAAGTTGATGGGACGCCTATAAAACGTTGTAAATAGCAGGGAAACGTACAATCCGTTAACGTAAATACGGGGTTTTACTGTGTGTGTGTGTATGTATATATATACATATCATCAACATTAGTAGTGTGTCTCTGTAGACAGGTCCATGTATATTCATGGTTAAACTTGGTTTTCCATATACTCCTCTTTTCCACTGTCCGATTCATATCTTGATAACTCTCTTTCCCATTTAAATCATCTATTTTCTACCTTTTTCCATCTAGTTGTTTGTTTATATATATATCTTTACATATATATATACACGCACGCACGCGCGCGCACACACTTAAGTTCAAGGCGGTTAGACGCGACCAAGTTTCGCTCTCGTGTTTTTCCTCAGAAGTGTGAGTATTTTTTCGCTTAACGTGATATATCTTATACCAGTCGATGCGTGAATATCTCCTGCGTCGAGTGGTGTTCTCAGCTTCATCAGGTGTCGCCTAGTTTTATTTATATCTGCGTTTTCATACGTTGATGTTAAACGGAACTTTGAGGAGTCACCGTTTCTTCCCGCCGCCCGGGCTCCCTCCCGGTCGGACGCGGCGGAATACTGCACAACCGCTCGAAGTCCAGTGCCTAGCCCCACCATGGACATCATTACCGCATCACCTACTAGATGTGCATCACCCATCATCATCACAGATTCTACTCAAATATCGACCCGTAATGGAGAAAGTGCTTCACTCGGCAACGTAAGTGCAAATGATTTTGTTCGCGAACAAGATCAATGGTTCACCCCCCAACGCGTGTTATCCAACGATCACAACAGAACAGAAAATAGCTTTTTCAGAAAATGTGCCCCAATGCAATCTGAAGGCAACTTATCTCCCAAAACATCAAACTCATACATGAAATCCTTTCGCAAGTGCTTATCCCTTTCCCATAATAGCCTAAATACAGCGAGGATAGATGATTTAAGCAATACCACTGATACCTTTTCTATTATTCGCAGAAATAGGGGCAAAGTAGTTATTGAATCGCCAACGAGCGTCATTCTTAATAGCGATTTATCGTCGTCCACAAAGTCACTGCCCTCCTCTCACGTTGAGCAAACACCCCAGAAAAGAGCTTTCTCCGACTTATTTCACCCATCTCCAAGTTTTCACCCTATGCCTTCCTCTGGAAAAGACGCACGTGTGTGGAACAATTACCCATCAGCCGGGAAGTTGCCGTCAACATCTACGTGGCCAACTCCTGCTCTCTCTCCTTCCCCTTCCCTCTCCCCTCTGCCAATGACGGACACGCAAATCAGTCAACACTCACCGTCCCCCCTCCCCCATCCCCATCAAGGAAAACTGCTCCCTTACTTCCATCAAAACCAAGGATAACTCAACACGGCTCGTCAAATGAAATAGAGCCAAATGCCATAAACACGCAAAGAACGAATATAGCCAATACGAGGAATGCTCCGGTGAGTTATGCTAGTGTTGCGAGCCGTCAAACTCACCCCACAACGCGCAGTGTCGTCACTGCCGAACCGTACTCAACGCCACAAAACGTCTTCAATTTCATCCTGAAGAATATCCACCCTCTCCCAACTGGTCCGAATAAAAAACTGGCTGTAATACTACAATCCATATCTTCAACCCCGCTAGCTGACTATGTAGCTCCTACTAAGCCGTTATAATTTATCTATTTTTCTAAATTGATTACTTCAAACAATGGAGGCATTTTTTCCTTTGTCGTCCACCTCTGTTGGCCGTTCCCGTGGAAACCACACCATTCATGACTAGCTCATTCTTGTTCATGGTCTCTGAACAGCAGATGCATAAAATGAACATTTCTTATAAATTGTCCAACCTTTTTCCTAAACTTAAACTTAAACCTGCTTTCTACTCTCCAGTTGCATTTTCCAAATTATTCCTTAACGCTAAAGACCCGGTACAGTTGTCATTAAGAAGTGGCGTATATAAACTTGCTTGTGATGATTGCGGAGCGGTCTACATAGGCCAAACGGGGATGAGTTTTGACAAGAGTATTAAGGTGCATAAGCGATACTTCCGTTTAAATAATTTGAATTCACAATTTGCGAAACATCTTTTAAACCTTCCTTCAGCCCCAAATTCCTCCACTTGTTAAATTAAAGGTCGCAAATTGGATGCTCTTGAACAGCCTGAGATAGTTATTTGTGAATACTCGCTTCCCTTAAATGAACACCTTTCCCACAACCATTCGCCTCTATTTAGCTTACCGAATATTTTCTAAATACTCTGTATCAACATTGTTGTCTTTGGTTCTCTTACCAAGTTTTTGTAACTTTTATTTATTTTCACCTGATGATGCTACGATCGTAGTGAAACCGATCGTGTTTTATTAAAGTTTATTTATTTATTTATTTATTTCTTACTACGGCGAGGTTGAGGCCATATGGCCCCTTCTTCCACCTAACCATTATGATACACAATATGATAAATATAAATGTACAGAATTCAATACAAATCAATATAGAGAAATGAAAATCATTTCAAGGTATTCATAAATAATAAAAAAAATAAGAATAGTACAGCACAAATGTACACAAAGTAAAATAATAAAAATCATCATTACTGCCCTGTTTGCTGATGGATATAGTGATGTGCTGATATTTAAATGAAGGATAGAAGGAAAAATACAGAGGAAAGTATTACATTTTTATGAGGACCTAATGCTGGCTAAGTATTTAGCACAATGATTCTTAAATTGGTTAATACCATTGACAGAGTAAAAGTGAAAGGGGAGAGAGTTCCAAAGATTGCAGGCGGTAACGGTGAAGGATTTATTATAGTAACTGCTACGATGAGTGGGAATAAGTAATTTGGATGATCCTCGGGTGTTCAGGGAGAGGCCAGAATTAAGGGGTTTGAAGTTGCAGCTTAGGTATTTAGGCGAGGAAGAGGTGAGGATACTTCTTAGTTGCGTTAGGATATGCATCTTCCTACGTTCTTCCAAGAACAGCCAGCCCAATTCTTTGAATGCGTTTGTTATATGGCAACTTTTGCTCATATTAAAAATGTATCTAACACAAGAGTTATGAGTCCTCTGGAGCTTTAGTAACAAATCTTGTTTTAGATCTAGAAAAACGGAATCACAATAATCGAAATGAGGAATTACAAGCGAATTTACAAGTAAAATTTTTAGTTTTACTGGAAGAATGTTTTTAAGTAGCCTAAGTGAATAAAGTGAGTAGTTGATTTTTCGGCAAATTTCGTTTACATGTTTAGAACAGCAGAGTGTATCATTCATAATAACACCAAGGTTTTTTACTGACTTGGAAAACGGTACAGGAGTGGAGTTAATTAATACTGGGTCAATATTTTACTTTTGTAATTTGCCGAGTAATTTAGGATAGCAGAAAATTATTGATTGAGATTTTACAAGCACTCCAGGTCATGAGCGATCTTATATCCTTATTCATGCAATCAATTCTGTTATTGATATGAGATATTTGAGTTCCTATGTATATTTGCAGATCGTCAGCATAAAGGTGGTACTGGCAGTGATGAATTGAGTTAGAGATATCGTTTATATATAAGGCGAAGAATAAGGGTCCTAATGTAGATCCTTGGGGACAACCACGGGAGACATTTTTCCACGATGAACTTTTATCAGAGATTGATACCATTTGGTAGCGATTCTGAAAATAAGATTTTATCCATTTCAAAGAGCTAAGGGAAAAGTTCATTTTAGCAAGTTTGGCAAGTAATACTCCGCTGTCAATGGAGTCAAACGCTTTAGAGAAGTCCAATAGTGTGAGAATTGTAGCTTTTTTGTTATCGAAATTCTCCCGAATATCATCTGTGACTTTGATCAATGCGGTAGCAGTGCTGTGGCCAGTACGAAATCCAGATTGATAGGGGTTAAGGAGCTCATATTCATTTAGATATTGATGTATTTGTTTATGCGCTAGTTTTTCAATAATTTTGGATAGCGTTGGCAGGATGCTTATAGGGCGAAAGTCCTGTGGAGTTGTTGGATTAGCCTTTTTAGGGATAGGTCGCAGTAGAGCACGTTTCCAGGAACTGGGAAAGTAACAGCTAGAGAAGGAGCAATTAATTATATGTGTAATGATCGGTGCCAAGATATGAATCAAATTATGGAGCATAGATCCAGTGATGAGATCATAGCCTTTTGTTTTCGAATTAAGTTTAGAAATTATCTTCTTTACATCGGATATGGAAACAGAAGCAAAACTGAAGGATTGTGAATAGTTTATGATTGAGGAAAAAATGTCAGAGATAGTTAAATTTCTTTGATTTACTGAAAATATATTAGGTGGTGATGAGAAGGCATCATTTAATGCATCAAGAGAGACAGAAGGTAGTTCAGAGTCACTTTTCTTATTCCCAATTCCGAATACTTTCAGTTTTCTCCATAGTGATGCATTGTCGGACTGAGGAGAAATTATTGAGTACGAGAATTTTATTTTGGCATTTCTAACTGCCTGCTTTACTGAGTTCCTCAGTTTTCTATACTGTTCGAGTTGGAGCGTAGAATTTGTGCGTTTGAATTTACGAAAAGCGGAATCACGATTCGACATTAATCTTTTTATATCATCCGTAATCCAAGGAGAATTTTTTCTAGTAATACGAATTGTTTTTTGTGGAGCATGGCGATCAAATAGATTGAGGAGGAAAGCATGAAAATTATTCACCTTGTCATCTATGTCATTTATATTAATAATACTTTCCCAAGGGACTAAGAGAGCATCATCTGTCAATTTGTTTATGTCTATGTTTTTAAAATCTCTAAAAGTAATAAATTTTGGTTGTTCCTTTGGTACTTTGAAAGAGCAGGATGCATAAATGAGATCATGTGCAGATATCCCCGGGACTGAGATCTGACCGTATTTGAGTATTTTGTCAGGTTTGGTCGTTATTATTAAATCAAGTAGAGTAGAAGAGGTTAGGGTGCGGTGTGTGGGATTAAGCGGGAGAATACTAAGTCCTAGCGGGTGTAATATATTAAGGAGTGTTTTAGTGTGAAAATTATTCGGGTTCAGGAGATCAGAATTAAAATCGCCCATAAGGATGACATTATCGAAATCTACTCTAGGTTCCTGAGGGGAATTTCAATATCCGATAGATTTGAAATTTGAGGGGGTTTGTACACAACTCCAAATAATAATTTCTGACAATTGAAAGTTATTTCCAGGAAGAGAAATTCAGGTCTGCGAGAATAAAGGCTATCACTTTTAAGGAGCAATTTACAACATAGCTCTTCGCGAATATAGATACCCACCCCACCCCCTCTCTTTCCAGTGCGGTCATTACGAAAAAGCTTATATCCGGGAATATGTACAAGAGAAGAAGGAAGAGAAGGTTTCAGCCAAGTTTCAGATACCGCGATCGCATGGACACCCTTCTCAGGTAGAATAGAAGAATAGAAGTTGTGGAAACCACAAAGAATTCGTTTCATTATGAGTAAATTCCACAAAGTTGAGCCTGACCTCATTAATTATATTTTTATAAACGTTTTTGTAACTATGTTGCTTTCGCCTTCTTTGCCAACCCCTTCCTTTTCCTAACCGTTTATTCAATTACCTTCCATCCATTCGTTTTCTTTGTAACCCCTCCCCCCACCTTTTCCCCTATATATTGGAACGACTTTTATATTTGATCACCTGATGATGCTACGAACGTAGTGAAACTGGTCGTGCATAATAAATTTGTGGAATTGTCTAAGTTTTTTCTTTTTCTCGGTGAGTAAATTCCAAAGGGTTGAGCCTTATTGATACTTTTCCTTCATATTCATCTGTTTCCTTCTATTAGGTACACGCCCTTAACCAAGCTTCCATCCCACTACCTTGTTTTTTCATCCTATCTGACCGTATTATCTTCAGAATTCTTCTAAAATGACCACATTTTATACAAATTTTCTTGCGGACGTTATCATAAATATTCACAAGTGGCAGGAGATACATTCTTCCAAGAGTGGCCTTTGCTTTCGCTACTCGAATCATAATTTCATCGGTACATTTCGCTCCTCTCCTTATGATGCTTGCAAGTTACAAATTTATAGTCTGAAACCGGTTCCAAGGGCTTTCCAAGACAATACATGCCTTCAAGTTTTTCCTTTTCTCGATATTCGCATGAACTTGGATTTATCCTATCCATATGTTTCCAAGGATGTTTTTTCTCACTTAATGTTGTTAACTGCGTCCGTCGAAGATCGACTTCATCTTTCGAAACATACGACCTCAGTACAAACACTAGCTATTAATGCACACAGAACCAGTAAATTATATAAACTGATCTTCTACAACATCTTTCTTAGCTTGAAACGATCAAAACATTTACCTTGGTAAGGAAATAGGCCGTGAATACAACTGCTCCGATCAAAATAGGTTAATGATAATAATATAAACGATAGTTTTAAGAAATTCTTTATTTGGTAATCTATGAATAGTTTGAAATGTATAAAAAAGAGCAAAGCTGTCGACGAACGTTAAATTTGAAATTCTTTTGTCATTTGCGTCTGCAGTTTTCCTCGCAGCAATTGGGTTTGCTATATTAATTGTGAGCTGCCTCCTATGTAAGCTCGTTTGGGAAGTTCATAGACTGGGCCGGGTCAGGAGGAGACGTTGGTCCGTAGAGGATGGAGTCCCAGTGACCCACAATTTGTCTGTAAGTAAAATACGACGAAATTACTTCCTCTATTATGTTATAAATCCTTCTAATATGTTCTATCATATAGTTGATTACAAAGATGTCCAATCGCCTCTGGCTAATGTGAAATTCTCGTTTTCGAGGAATGTTCTTCTTCAAATATTCATTTATTAAGAACAAATAAACAATGTTTTCCTATAGTTACATTCAGATCAGTCGCGGCCCTAAGACGCAGTGGGATTTAGGCACCCTTACTGCCACAAAATTGTTGACAAAATTTTACTCTTTATTGTCCCTGTCAGTGCTAGATTTGACAAAGGATATTTATTTACTTCATTCTAAATTATTTATAATCTTACAATAATAATTAGCAGTCCACTCATTATTTATTTTATATATATTTCTTAAACTACCTCTACGTTGCGTTGACAATTCAAACTTTCCGATGATAAAAAGATTAGGGACTTTGCTTAGATTGCGTTGATAGGATGTGACTGATTGACATTTTAATGACACTGTGATTGTTGCAAATAGTATGACATATAATACTATATTATTTATTTCAGCATTTGGTTTTTTACTATAGTGATGTGTTTAAAAAATTATGAAATAAGTATTTCAACTATTGGGCCCCCCCAAACATTTGGGTCCATAGCCGCGCGCCCAGTGGGTCTATGCGTAAACGTGTCGCTGCTTATATTTGTTGTGGATCTATTTTAGTAATAAGTATTTTAATTCATCTAAAGGATATATCCTAATACCAAAGTGGTTTTGATAGCCTAAGTAGCCTTCGGAAATCAATCTTGATGTTAAAACTAACAGGCAAATGCTACACCAACGGTTTTGCTCTGATCCAACGTCGGATCCAAAAGTAACAATTATTTATAGCAGCTTAACACAGCTCCCCAGAAGAAAAGACATCTCTATTTATCATATTCCTTCTCAAATTTCAAATTGTTCTAAAATTTCTACAAGATTTTCCCGGAAGATTTCCATTTTTCATTTATTACATCACCATATCACATAAACATCAAATTTATGGCATAAATATAAAAATTTTTACTAGGGAAAAAATAGGATCCGAGGAAACCTACGGTATGAAAAATATCGGCGCCTGTCAAATATGCGACCTACACGTGAGCTGTTATCAACGTCGTCTAATATGCGATGTACACATGTGAGGTGTAATCTACACACGGAAAACATTCCTCATGAAGCACTATTTACAATCTAAGGATGAATTAATAACTTTATTAATGTTGCTATCTCGTCGGTTCCCGAGACTATACAAATAAATAAAAATAAAATATTCTTCGTTCGCCATTGAAAAAGTTGACGCGGGAGTTTTATGAGAGATTTGGTAGGACCGAAGGGGCTCCATATGAGTGGGTGAGATCTTGTGGTGTACAATTGACAGATGGATTGCGAGTATGTACCACGGTTGGAAGCGAAGGGGTACTCCGTGGGACAACGATGTGCTGAACAAGACGTAGGAACAAGTATAGTTAATGGTTTCAGGCGTCACTTGGTGGAATTTCTTCATAATGTAAAATAAAGAGACCTTTTGTAATTCCACATAAATTTGATTAAAACGACCTAGATTTCGTTGCAATGAAACATCACCAGGTGCGTTTCTCAAAACTATTTCAAGTTTAATGGAAGTTTTTATAAATTAGATGGACTAGCCATGGGCTCTCCTTTGTCGCCACTATTTGCAGACATTTACATGGTCAATGTTGAAGGTAATTTATTCTCTTCAAGATAACACCTGACGATGTTGCATTACGACGAAACCGAGGTCGTTTTAAATAAATTTAAGTGGAATTACAACAAGTCTCTTTATTTTACATTTCGTAGGAACAAGGCATGAATGATGCAGCTACCCTAGGGTGACCCGGAAAATCCGGAACTGTCCCGGAATTTTACTTAACATCCCGTTGTCTCGATAAGGTTCTCCGGGGCACCCATTTGTCCCGGATTTTTTGTTTCTGCCTTGCAAAATCTCCTCGCCACGAAAATGTCATAAATGTCTTTAATCGGAATCACATTCATTATATTGGAAAATACAGAAATTACTTATTAAATCTTGTTACAATCGGTGCTATTCCTATATTGCAGAGCAGACCGCATAGATGAAGAAATTGTGTAGTTTTGGTTTGTGTTTCGGGCACATGATGCGCATGTAGAAAGAATGTTTCGAAAATAAATTTAGAATGATTTGACAAACAAAACAGCCTTGACGTGAAAACAATCAATGCCATTATATTAAGTGCGTTTAAATTAAATATAAATTTTGAAGATTTTTCCGATGATTAAAAGTAATAAAAATTTGAATGACGCAGGCAGGCATAGTCTAAAAACTAATGAAAATTTTTCCCGATTATATCCCGGATTTTCCTGTTCAGATCGTGTTATGTTCCGGTTGGTTTTTGAGTGTCAATCGAATATTAGACATATTAGACCGTGACCTAAAAGGTAATTAATCCACTCCAAGGTTTTAGCAAGAGTGTTAGGAGGTTTTTGTATTGTTCGACTTTTATAGGAACAAGCTGCACACAACTCGAGTTCAAACATAAAATTCCATACCAAACTCCCTATTTCACGAAATTAAATATCTTCTCACAACAGAAGGACCTTTTTAATGCATCAGTATTTTTACATGCCGATATATTCCTGCAGGTATGTTGTTGACATCGGTACATTATATTTTTGGCATCCCAATTTCAATAAAACCTTGCCGTTCGCGTATTTGATGGTTCGCGATGCGTGCGTACGTGTCAGTCAGTCGAGATGGTAATTTCGCGGAAAATGAGAAATATTCAGCGAGAACTCTCGCAATTCATTATCTTACACACATGTGTTCCGCTTGGATCAAATGTTGTTGACTTGGAGATCGCGTTACATTAATTACGAGTTATCTTCGTACAGACCCTCTCCGGTTGACGCAAAACTCGACCGACGTTAATGCCACTTTACGTAAAAACATCCGAGTTAGGAAATTGAATTTAGCAGGCAAGCGGAATAAATTACGTGGTGGAATACACATGTGTGCGTATCGCGGTCGACTTCCTCGCATAGCGTCACTGTGTTCTGCTTGGTCTTCATGCCTTGTTGTGTTGATTGTGCGTAGCTCGTGTAATTTCCGAAAAATACGTGACTTTTGCATCCCCAGTCACGGCTGGTAAGAGCAAAATTGATTGTGAAGGTGCCAGTGCTACGAAGAAGAGACGTACGATAAATCGCGAGGACAATCTCGACATTGCGAAGCGATATGAAACCGACCAATAACTGAATATAATGTGACATATCGTGCTGTAATTTTCGACTTAGGCAAGGGTTTGCGCGACCGAACCCTTATGAAGGTCGGAGGCTGTGTGTATATGGTGTTTTTTGGGCGCTGCAGCACCCACCGTCACGTCATACACTAAATGATATGTTAAGGAAATTGTAACTCAGCACCTGGAGCAAAAAAACCTTGACACTCTAAAATAATATATTTTTAAGAAGATTATGGGGAAATGCACAACTTAGACTTTGTTTCATTAAATTTTAAATTTATTGAGAATCTTCATCAAATTACTTTATAGCTATATAATTACGTTAACTCATCTTGTTCTTTTCTTGTTCAGAGTGAAGAAGAATACACCCATGCCCCAAAAGGGATTCTCAAAAAGCCTGATGGAAAAAGGGCCCAGCTACACGTGAGTGTTTTTCACGATGCTCTGATTTTTCTGCATTCTATTTACTTTGATGCCCGAATGCAATTTTATAGTGCCAATCATAGAAATAAAGCTTTTCCTCTCTCAAAGATTTTTATGTGCATATTAAATGATTGTAACTTCCCACTACTTATCCTATTCTCAGGTGTGGCGAAAGATGTGAAGTGTGTGTGTGTGAGAGATAAATAGGTAGAAAGATATCTGGATTATCGTCTTTATTAGGGCGAAATTTGGACCATAAGGTCCATTCTTACTTTTAACCCTTCGTCTATATAATGAATATTAAAAATAAAAGTATTACAATGGAGAGTATATACAAAACCTAAAGAGATATAATTGAAGACAGATTTAACTTTGTGGGGAAAACCTAGGCTTGCTCTTCCTAGTAAAATCCACGCAGGAAAACACCCTCAGAGAAGGGGGTGCGAAAATCCTACATATTGTATATATCACAATGAAAAACTGCAACGAAATATTGCCCGATAGATATTGAATGTTGAGAGTTTGCAGTTGTTTTTTTAACGTTGCCATATGTGCATAACAATTTTGAACCATAATGAGGCTGTGTATGGTATCAAAATTCAAACATATATCCAGTATGCCAAAGGCCATGAATAAGACTGAAAAAACGAAAGACCCATAGTGAGCAGAATGCGAATATTTGAAGTCAGTGATTTAATTCACACCGTAGGGAATAGAGAGCGAAAAAGAGGAAACAAAATTGGTCGAGATAATGAAAGGTTGGACATTTTTTCTTACAAACATTGATAGTTTTAAGGTTTCCGAATCCATTTTTAATCTGAGCGACTTTGCCCGATGGCCACTGCATTGTATCCAAATAAAAATCGGTGTACAGGTTTCCCTCTCTTTATAGGGTTGCGTTCTAGGAAAGTGACGCATCAAGTGAAATCGCATAAACAGAACCCATATTTACATGTAAAATATAGGGATACATTCCTCAATTAATCCTACATCCGCCCCAAGACGCTCTTCTTTCGCTCCATAACGACTTCTTAAGCGGTGATTACAAAATTAAAACAATTAACACTAAATTATACTCGCCAATAAAAGGAAGCAGACGAGCACAAGTGGTGTCTGCTGTGAGTGACATAATATTGGAAGTTTGAAGTGCCGGAGGGTTGGCTTGGTCCAATGCAAGTTCCGCGGGCAAGGAGACGAAAATTCTCAAGTGTGCTCAGACAGTATCACACGAAATATCCGTCTCCACTCTACGATATCCACTCCAATCTCTCATCTCTTTTACTCTAGTATTAATACGCACACCATAAGAGACAATGAGAAACTCAATGGTCGCCTTGTGGTGAAGTGCAGAACTTTCCTTCATTTGTATTGCACTGGCCGCGTAACCAAATAAGAGCGAATAAAAGGCGCATAAAAAGAAATTCCGGTAGCAATAAGTTTGTCGCATAATAACGAATTCTCATATAGCAACCAGCATAAAGAGAGGGAATCGTGTATTTAAATTGCTCTACATATTGCATTTGGTTACTCCCTTCATAATTCCAACTACCAGTAGTGGTTCTCCTCTTCCTTACCCAGATCCACAATAAAATATTGAATTTCCTCAAAATGAAAATATGAAATTACTTTAAAGTTTCCTTTTTTCCAATTCCAGATACAAATTGAGTATAGTTTACTGATTCATTATTAAAGGAGCCGAATAAGGTAAAATTATCAATCATAGATAAGAGAGGTCAAGGGTACGATAATGGTTCAGATATGAATATACGAAATATAAACTTCAGAGCGTTTTTAATCCCTGTAGTGCTCCTTCTTTAAATTTACTTCTGAATAACGGTGCAAAAATTCAGAGTAAAAAAATTGGTTTCTTTTTTGCTTTGTAAGAACTTTATAATTTCTCCTTTGAGTCTACAAAACAGTGGGAAGTGTCGAACAAGTATGTTTCCAGAATGACCTTAAAGAGCAACGACAACTAGTACTATAAATTAATAACTGAACCCTTACGTAAGTCTGAGTGAGGATCTCTGTATATGGTGCATTAAGTGATTGCAGAATGCACCGACAACTCATAAACCAAATATATTACATATTAGGTACTCAGACGTGACTCAGAACATGGGAAAAATAAATATTTAATGGAACTGTAAAATAAAATTATGTTTCTGAGATTATTTAGAAATTTGCAGCTTTGTCTTTCTTCTTTGATTAAATTGTACATTTTTCGTGAAACTTCATAAACTTCATTTCACGACTAAATATTTGAGCTACTGAACAAACAGAAAAACAAATGAGTTTTTTCATGTAGCACTGTTTTCATAATGATGTTTCTGCATTCTGTTTTTTCTGATGCCTGTGGCATATCGTAGAAGAAAAGCTTTTTTTCTCCCAAACATTTATACGAATAAATAAATCATTGGCACTTATTTAATTGCTAATTATGCCTTTTCGTTTTTGATTGCTACCCCGCTCCACTTCATCGCCAAATGTCCCGGTTTGGTTCTTTACTATTATAATATAATACTTGCATATATTCAGTAAAACCCCTTATTTAGACTTAAAATAACGTATGTTTAAAAACTCCCTAATTTAGGCTCAAAGAATACGCCGACGCACTGATAGCTTCAATTTGATGACTAAAGAGCCGCCGACTGAACTCGATCAATTCTCGCCTCAGACGCTTTTCAAGTACACTGTAACATTTACGCTTAATGTGTCTACAATGCAACAAGAATCATGTACAACTAAACGAACGTGCGGAATGTGCGGCGATTTTA
Source organism: Tanypteryx hageni (assembly GCA_028673005.1). NCBI lineage: Eukaryota > Metazoa > Arthropoda > Insecta > Odonata > Petaluridae > Tanypteryx > Tanypteryx hageni. The sequence goes on from CM054117.1 coordinate 15,169,236, forward strand.
CAATCTTTTAAAATCACTTGTACTCGAATATAACGCGGGGTCTACTTTTAAGGTTTCATTTTTTGGAAAGAGAACATCGCGTTACATTCGGGGCAGTACGGTAATTTAAATTACAATAAACTACAAATTAACTTAAATTTAATTACAAATTTTGGGGAGCCAAGGGGCAGAATTATAGTGGAAAGGGTTAAAACACGATAGCGCCACACTTAAACAACTTTTCAATAGCATTCATAATTGGTTCAAAGAGTAAATAGCATAAATATTATTTCTGTATCTAGGTGCGCTGTTTATGCTCTGCTAGTGTGATTTACGTATGAGGTTTTGAAGTTTTCACCCAAAAGACTTCGTACGTAAGTATTTCCGTATCTAAGTACGGTGTTCCTGAGAAGTACGTCCTAAAGCAGGGGTCGGCAACCTACGGCCCGCGGGCCACGTGCGGCCCTAAAGAACGCTTTATGCGGCCAGTAAAGCTGTAATGAAAAAGTGATCGGGAAAATTTCTCATGGGCAATTTTAATTTTTTGAGTAAAATTATGGTCTCAAAGCCTTTTCGGGTGAATTTTTAACGCTAATAAATTATGTAGACATGATTTAGTTCATTTGAAATCACAGAATCTCTAAAAAACTTCTGATTTATTCGCTCATCCGGCCCGGCGAGGCTATCTTGACTCCCAATGCGGGCCTCCGAAGCATACACAACTGCAAATGTGGACCGCCATGCAGAATAGGTTGCCTACCCCGGCATAAATCAAGTGCTATGAGTACTATTTTCAAAATAAAAAGTTCATATTTATGCCTATATGGACGCTGTTCCTACTCTGCCGCCTTCTTCGAAATCTTCGCCTAAAAGAGTTCGAATATTTTTGCAAAGTTAAATCGATAAACGGTAAAAACTGTTGGAAATCGCACGCTAAATGGTTTTTTGATAATTGGAGATTCTGGCGTGTAATGACGCAACTAGCGGGAAAGCTTAAAATGAAATATGGTCATGTAGGGTTTTGCTTACATTGGAATAATAGGGAAATTGATGGGACGCATATAAAACGTTGTAAATAGCAGGGAAACGTACAATCTGTTAATGTAAATACGGAGTTTTACTGTGTGTATCTATATGTATATATATATATATATATATATATATATATATATATATATATCATCATCAACATTAGCAGTCTGTCTCTGTAGACAGGTCCATGTATATTCATGGTTAAACTTGGTTTTCCATATACTCCTCTTTCCTACTGTCCAATTCATATCTTGATAACTCTCTTTCCCATTTAAATCATCTATCTGCTGAAACATTTTTCTACCTTTTTCCATCTAGTTGTTTGCTTATATATATATATATTATATATATATATATATATATATATATATATATATATATATATATAAATGTGCATGTCCTGGTTTGGTACCCTGTATATATGGTATGCCTAATTATGTAATAATAAAACAATGAATGCATAATTATAAATTTTCAAAAACAAAACATTATTTCGCCTATTACAAGATTGAAAATATAAATCAAAATTATCTGCTGAATTTCCATTTTTATTATATAATGTTTAGATGCTTTCACCAGTTTCCTTACTTTACCAAATTTTTTCCCAGGTCAGATTTATCAACATAGATGATGAGAAATCCTCCCAGACAAATGGTGGCATGGCATTGGTAAATCCCATTTTTATTAAATTATCTTATATGGTCATCCCGTATCTCCATCTCGCATCAACCATGTATTGAAGTTTGGCTCAGGTTAAATGGTTTCTAACTTTCTTACTGCTTCACAAACAAATTTAACTCTACCAAAATTATATAATCAAGTTTAGTAAGTCAAAATTTATTCTTTACATTTTAGTTAAAAACATAAAATTTATCTTTTAATAATTTATTTTCAATTATTTTAATACCGTGGTAGGCTGCATTATTTAAAGTCTCAGATGTTTCAATGGGAAATATCAGGTTTAAACCTTGAAGAATTCGGCCAGAAATTTTTAACAAAGAGTCACGCATGGCCATTTTGACATGTATAGCACGTGGAGCAAGTGAAAACGGCTTGGGAAGCAAGGCACAGGGTTGTGCACCATCGGTGCCAGGGATAATATGTAAAACTTAAAACACGTTAAAATTTGCGCCAGTACCATGTGGAAAGAATTGCTATAAAGTCTTATGTTGATTATGGAACTAGTAAAATAACTTGCCAAAAAATCCTCAATGTTTTGAGATGATTCAGATCAACTTTAGGAGCCAAATAACAATAAGTTTTACTTGAAACTGAAAGAAGTTGCAGAAAACTTTTATGGCAATGTGGGAGAATTATTGAGAATAACTTATAATCAGAAAAGTTTACCACAAAAAATAAATTATAAACACATTACCTATGGAACTTATTCAGTTAATATTCAAGAGAATAATGCAAAATATTTGGCATATGGCACTTAGTCAATATATTAATAAGTGATTACTTTATTGTTAAGTGCTCACTGGCTCCTTCTTATCCTTCTGAAACTCTCATTGATTTTGATTTTAATATATTATCCCTTATTTCCATTTTGTTATATATATATATATATATATATATATATATATATATATATATATATATATATATATATGTATCATAAGGAATGAAAAACCTATATAGTTAGATCAGTGATTCTCAAACTTTCAATTGTCGCATCCTCCTTAAATACTACACAGCCGCCTTTGAATTGAAAATAGCAAAATAAGAAAATGTATTCATTTTAAATAACTATCAATAATAATATATCACATCATTTTTCCAAAAATTTAAGGGATAAATTTTGTTTTCAGAGAAAACTTCATTTTATTGACACTTCACCTTGCATCAAAAACATTTTGTGGCCCACAGTTTCAGAAACAAATGTACAGTCATTAATAAAAAGAGAAGATTTATTACAAAATGGACAAAAATTTTGGTAGCTACAAGAGACCAAACCAAATAATGAATTGAAACTCAAATGAACTGCACTAATATCCGTGAACCAAATATTAATTTTTGATTGAACAATGAATAAAGACAAATTCTTTCAAATAATTGTTCGATTCAAGAAATTTTTAAATTCAAAATGCACCAAATTTTCTGCTCAGATTAGGGTTGATTCAGCTACTGGAAAAGTTAATAAGAATAAAAAATAGAGTAAATGCTTCAATGTTAGTAAGATCTGAAGAAAATTTTCAGGTTGAATCATTGTTGAATTCAGTTCAAAAGTTGTTAGAACTAACAGGAGTGTATTCTGCAGCATTAGGAAAAACAAAAATATAATAAGCAACAACTTGCAACTATTGCTACTAAGGCTACAGTTGCATTTAAAAAATGTGATTTGTCTTGACCCAATTGAGAACATACCCATTTTAAAATAGTTGTGCGAAAAAATTGACCCGTTTTCTTCATGGGAAATGTCGCGTTTTCGCCTTGTTGGGATATGGTCAGCTTACCTATATGACAAACCTTGTGGTAGAAGATATTATCATAGTGAAATGTTCTAAAAACCAACTTCTTCCTTTCCCCAGCATAGTTTTAGTGTATAAATATTGTATGAAAATGTGGGGCAATTGAATGAGTAAATTCGATAATATTTAAGCTATTTTTACATTTTGCATATTATCTACTGCAGTACCTAACTTAAAAGTATTTACCTATATTATGTAATTTTGGTAACCAACTGAAATACTGTATTTCTATGTTTTTTAGTGGTTATTTTTAGTATTTTGTGTTTTCATAGCTAATTGTATATTCTACAAATCAGTAAATATTTTGCTATTAATTCTTTAATTGATTCATTCTGGCATTTATTTCAGGTGGAGGAGAAGGCCAAGGTAGGAGAGGAGGGGGAGAAGGTGGAAGTGGTGGAGGAGGTGGATGGGGTGGAGGAGGCAGAGAGGCCAGAAGGGCCAGAGGGGTTGGGGGGTGCAGAGGGGGCAGAGGGGTTGGGGGTGTCGGATGGGATGGAGAGGGAGGAGGAGGCGGGGGCAGAGGATGCAAAGGGATCGATGGGAGAAGAGGAGATGGAGGGGAAAGAGGAGGCGGAGGTGGCAGACGGATCGGAGGAGGTGGAGGGGTAGGGCAGGCTGAAGGGGCGTAGGGAGAAGAAGGGCGGGACATAGGGGTCGAAGGGTGTGGATGGAGTGTAGGGATGGAGGGTCAGAGGCTGCCTTCTCACCTGTCGCCTTGTTGGCCAACCCATCATCTTGTAATGGCATGCACCAGTTGTCGAGGAGAGGAAAAGTGGTCAGATGCGCTGTAGGAAGATGGTTTATGATCATTGATATGCCATATGGTGGGGTTGAAGGGGTTGCTTGGCCAGGTCATAGGTGATGACTCTGTCGTGAGATGTATCGACCCTCGGTGAATTTTTCATGCAACGAATTTATGCGTGATGAACGGACTGCGACAAGTTGTCGTAGAGCTTTAAGAAGTATGGTTACCTGCTTTATCAATGTTTTTCTTAAATGAAGGAATCCTAAGATAAAGTTATGGTATCTACCCAAAATTTTCACTGCAAATGTACAATCTGGCTTTTAATTAATACAGTATTAATATTTAGAAATATATTATAAAAATTCTCTTTTTCTCAAACAAAAATTTGTAGCATAATGGGTATTTATGCTCAAACTGCAGAATTTTCTCATGACTTTTTTATAGTTTCTCTATTAGTGCTAAATGGATATCACTGCATTTGGTGTAGTTTTGAAAATGATATTTACTGGATTTCCCAAAGGTTTGATTTTTGCATTCTTTGGTCTTCAATATTTTTTAAATGTGTTTTTTTCTGATGCTGGTAAGTCACTCAGGGTGCTATCAAAAGGCAAGATATTAAGAGGATATAACTTTACTGTAGAAGTGAATGCCATAGCTATTTACAAGCCCCATTATTCACAATACTTTACAGTAGAACAGTTTGAATGTGTAAAGTTCCTTTATTTCCAGAGCAGATATGTGATAATAGCAAGAAAACAGATGCAATAAAACGGTCAAGTAGTGGGTGGGAGTTTTCTTAATTATTTGAATGTAATGTGTGCATGTGTATTTTTGGCTAATCAACCTCTTGGATTATTATAGGCATAGCTCCTTCCACACCGAACACACTCACAAGGAAGGAGGAAAACCCTGTGCCGGCATTAGCCAATCCTTAATGAAGACCATCAATGGAGCCAATGGCCTAACCTCCCTTCCGAAGGATGGAACGCTGAATTTCTGCAGTCCCCTCAATCCACACAAAAAGGGGGCCGGGTGACCTTGGAAAAAATCCTACTTTCGTAGAATTCGTGCACGCTGCCCTCTCGAGCAGCAGGTGAATAGCAGCCAGCTGCCTAACCACTACATCACCAGCACTCCCTATATATGAATGAAAGAAATGTTTATTGTGTGCATAGTTCAATGTTGTTATTTCATAGTATTTTACTGTCTAATGTCATGGTGATTGGACAACACTTATCCAGTCACTCCTGTGTTCATAATGTAGGGTAGGCATGTTTTAGCAAGAAATGGCATAAAGTCAGTGTGGATTGGAACTTACCAATAAAAGTGGCTGTATCTTATATAATGTTACAGTAATGTCTGTTTGCACCATTGTGATCTGGTGTACTACCAAACTGATTTTTAAAAAATTGACATTTTGAGAAAGCTTAGGCCTCGGCATCGATGCAAATGTTCTTTTATTTAAATTGAAACCCTACCAAAGGGAAGCTTTTAACATTTTAAGTTCATCCCAGCCGTGTACACAACCCACATAGTTTTTGGTGGCAACTTAGACGGATCCTTCCTGGCCGAACATCTATACCCTATCGAGTTTTTGAACAGTTTGTCACCATCCGGTTTGCCACCGCATAGACTACATCTGGAACTAATCACTATTGTGATGTTGGTCAGAAATTTAAACTCCAGTAAAGGATAAGTTAATGGAACACAAATGATTGTAAAAGGCTTTCAAGAACACTGTATAGCAGCGAAAGTTATCGGCACTGGAAAGACTGGTCCCATACCGAGGATTGAATTATTCCCATTATTTCCTACAATTCCTTTCAAACTGTGTAGAAGACAATTTCTGATCAAAACCGCATTTTCAATGACAATCATTGAGGATCAAGGACAGATGATTAAATGTGTTGGAATTTACCTAACATTGCCCATTTTCTCCCATGATCCGCTGTATCTGGATTTTCCCGAGCTTCATCATGCAAGGGCATCACTGCTACCATCATTGAAGGACCTCAACAGTTTTTGGACAATGATAAAATGATAACGTCAAATTATGTATTCATAGAAATATTGTTAATATAAAGGAAAAAAAATCCTAATAAAATATTGTATTTTAAAATACTTTGTTTGATTTTTCGTGCAAATTATTCGCACCGGCACAGCTAGTACATACAGAAATATATTATGTGTCCTTGGCTTTGGGAGGCTTAGTGATTTCATCTTTGAGATTTATAATTATTGCCAGCTCTCATAGCATAATTGCAGCTCCATTTTTTAAAATAATTAATGGTTAAGGGATTCATTCTTGCCATGCACGCTTTGAAGGATTTCCCCCCCAACATTCCAAACCAGTACACATTATGTGACCTGCCATAGCATTGGCAACTTGTATTCACAACCAACCACATGTTCTGCCATGTAGGAAAAGTTGCTTAACCATTTTAAATGTTAGCAAGTCTGAAAGGTTTATATTGGACTAAACAGGAAATTGAAAACCCGATAACATTCAAGTCTCCGAATCTTTCATAACTGAAAGCGAACGTATCACAGCATTTTCCATTTTTTTGCAATTAAACAAATTCAACTGACATTAGTGCTGGTTTTCAGAAAATTGCAAAATTTAAGGAGACAAGTGATGTCATTTTTGTCATAACTTGTCACCATACTGGTGCTTGAACTAGCCTCCATATTTGTTGCAGTTTAACATGAGAGAATTTTGCTTCACTTTTACAATTCACATATTCTATTAATTTTGTAAATACACAAATTGAAATGAATTTTCATTGTCTGAATAGCTCTTGGAATAATTGTCCCTTTTGCTCTAATTCAGTGTACTTATATACTATATATATGCTTAAGCAATATAAATGTAAATGTGTACCATCTAGGGCAGAGTTGCTCAAGCTTGAGATCTACTCCATTAAAAATTCTTTTGAGGGGGAGTTGAAATAAATAGATTAGAAAAAGCTAGATTTGGAGGATTAAGATGTCAAGCAGGAAAATAAATTTCAGAGATCTACATCAAATGAGTTGGTTAGCGACATCTTGAGCACTCTTGATCAATGGCTTTCTGTAGTACTTTTCCTCAATTACGAATGATAACTTTCAGATATTATTTTACATCTTTACTATACATAAAAGTTGTCAAAATTATTATTCCATTCAGTGATTTTTGTATATTGATTGATCTTTTAAATGTTTATTTTATGAATTCTGAATTTTAGATTCTCATTAAAGGCTCAAGCTGCTTATGCGCATGTGACTTCTTTTCACTTGACTGCTGAGACAGTGTATTATTCTGTTTGTTATGATTCAGAAAATATATTAAGAATTTGAGTAAATATCTAAGAGAAACTGCAATTCAATTGACATAGTTTGACAGTGTCCATTACATGGAACAGTAACCTGTGTAGCAAAAAATACCTAGATCATGTCTTTTTAATTGAACTGATATCTTAAAGATTATTTACTTTAATTATATTTTTACAGAATATATAGTGTTGATAGATGCATCTCTATTATTGGTATGCCCATTTTCACTTTTCAAAATCTATCACATCCTAAAGGTTTTATTGCCAAATATCTATGTATAATTTTTATGATGACAATTTTATGTAGATTATAAATGAAAATCTTGAATGATATTGGTAGGTTAGGTAAAAAGGCTTATGCTGCATGAAAACAACATTTTTCCAGCATCTCCTGGCTGCTGTGCAAGAGGATTATGACACGAGATGTTTCTTGAAGAGTCACTGTTGGATCCGAGGAAGACATCGTTGTGAAATAGTGTTTTTCAGTGTCATTTAATAGAATAAACTTTTGTAGAAAGTGTTAGATATTAAGTGTACTTATTTTTCTTTTTTATATTTTTATTCATTGTACTGTAATATGCCTGTGTATATAGTTTTAGTAATATGTAGTGTATGATGATGGATGATCTGGGTTATATTTAGAATGCACGCTAGAATGGGTCACGGTAGAACATGCATGTGAATGTGTGGAATGAGTGATATTTGCTAAGTAATTGTTTTCTCTCCTTAGGTATATTAGCAGAGATGAGAGTTGGTCCACATTTTTGAGGATTTTATTTAAGTCAGTGTCAGATCAGGCTGTTCTGCATTGTTCGGCATAGTTCAGTTTGTTGAGGGATGTGCTCCTTGTTCCAGGAGCTTGTAGCCCTAGGCCAGGGCATGGTCTCAGTACCCATGGATTAGGGCTGGAGTATTCTGGCGATGTCATCCATGTAAAATAAGTGTCAACGATGGCAAGAGCATTACCTCCGCTGGTGCCAATGGAAATATGCTCAAATTTCATAAAATATTGAGCGATTTTGCTCATATACCAATTTATCCCTGTGTAATGAGTTTGGTGTTATAGACAAAAGGTTTGGTCATTTTATCATCGAAATACGTGGGAAAGAGTCAGCAGTGCTAGAGTTTAGGAATCCTTAATTTGAACATTGCTCATTTGAATTCAATTTTGATCGCATCTGAGGAACTGATGACTTGGGAAATTTGTTTTCCATTCTTCTTACTAGGCTCTGTTTTGATATGTAATCTATCATATGCTGAATTGATTTTTGGGGTAATATTTTAAAATGATATTGCAAACTTGGCAGTTTGTGTTGATCTTTACTATTTCATTCCTATACTGGTAGATGTTTGAGATGAAATGAAGAATGCACACATGCATGCAAAGGTTCGAATGGAGTGAGCATTTGTGTAGCTTGTGTTTGTGTACAGTGTAAATGCTGAGGATTGAATGCCAAAATAGTATAGGTGTGAGTATTATGAATGAGAGGAGGAATGAATATCAGAATGTCTGATTTTTAAGTTATATGATTGATATTTAGTATAAATACTTTTGTGTGTAAATGAAACTTATGTTTCTGCATGCATCTCTTGAAATTCTGACGATCATTGCTTTGCGAATGAGCATGTGAGCAAGTTGATGACTCAGTATATTTGTTTTTTGAGTTTATTGGTAGTTGTTGATATGGAAATGTAATCTAACATGCCCAAAATTGGTTCTATGGGATTACTTTTACAGCTATAATGCAAAACTGACTCACTGTTAATTCTATGGTTTTCATATTCCTATTAATGGAATATTTTATTAAATTTAGAGAAATAGCTATTCATAACATTAAAAACTGGTTAAATCTTAAATAAATATAATAGCAGAAAATTTCTGAAAACCTTTTATCTGTATGCATATTTGTATTTTGATTTAATTGAGAAATGTTAACTTTGTTTTATGTTTGGATATGTATGGAACTTATAAAATTTTACCTTGCACTAAATCCATTTTCATGTAATTTTAAAAACTGTAGCTGTAAATATATTTTCTATAATTTATTGAAAAACGCAACTTGGAAATTAGGTTTTCTGCTAAAATCATTTCACTGAGCAAAATTTCATTTTGTGAGAAACAGAAGAAAACCTATATTAAAAATTTGATTCAATGTCCTGTTTCTGGAAATGTTGATATTAAACTCAAATGAGTTGTCATGAGTTGAAACTTTGATAACTGGTAGGTTAAAAGTCTTTAAAAAGTAAATGGAAAATATATCATGGTCTAACCAAGGGGTCTGGAATACAGCTACAAATGCAGATGACTGATAAACTTTTTTGTTGTGCATCCCACATAGCTCTGGCCCAGAGCAAGGTAAAAAGGTGAAAGACATCAACTCAAAATTTCTTCAGGCTAAAACTATCACACTTGACAGTTTTAAACAAATTGAAACATTGAGGCAACGGTGTCATTCAGCAGGTCCATGCCATTTCAGTTGAACCAGATGTTTATGTTGTAATAAAATGCAAAACCACTTTCTCATAATTTTTTCAAATTAAATATTTAAAAAATTTAAATCCTAGAAAAAATATAAAATTTTAGCAGCAATTTTAACACTTTAATAGTGAAAATATTTAAACACATTACAAGTGAGTATACTTCACATAAGAGGTAGCACCAGCATCTGTAAAAAGATTCAAGGTTTGTGTATCAGTACATTGCTTGGTCAGTACCTGTCAGTTACCAATAGCCTAGATAGGAATAGTAATCCATTCTTTGAATGTAATACTGTTTAATTGCAACAAATAAAGAACGCAGAGTAAAATATGTTTGCAGGCAACTTCACAGTTGCCAAAAAATACATTCAAAAGATAACTTTATTTCACAAAAATGATTGTTTGTTACCAGCAGATTTAGACTGAATTTAAGTTATACAAACAGTTCTATCTTGACAAACAAATGTCAGTAAACCAGCTGGAAGAGCATGTGGTTAACCCTCTGCTGGTTGCAATATGATCTATTAGATACACAACATCATTTTTGTAGTATTTCTTTATCATCTGTCAGACAGAATCCAACCTTGCCATACCTTCCTCTATCTGGACAACATTTCATTAATTTATAAAATTGTCATCTTGTGGTCTGCACTTTTCAGTCCTTTTAGTCCAAAAATCTGTGAGATACATTGTGACTAATTGTGTAATAATTTAAAACGTAGTTTTTTCATTTTTTGTTGGTTTATACCATTATAAGTGATAATAGGTTTTCAAATTTTGTGTATTATATAAATTATTTTTCTCAAACAATTCAATATATGTACATTACTTTTATCTACGAGATACATTGCGACCATTCAGGTAACTCTACGCTCTTTTATATTACTTTACATATTTTGCAGTATTTGGTATAATAATTATCGAACTTTTTTATTTATTTTTATTTTTTGATCCAAGTAATTATTTATTTATTTTTACATTTATTTATCATTTCAGAATGTCAAAACAAATCAAAACTATCATATGAACAATAGAATAGAATAAAAAAGTTTTTCTGATTTAAAGTTTACATTTCGATGATAGTATTGATGTCGATACAGGTGATATGCGAAAGCATGAAATGATAACTTTTTATTAGATCAAACCAAATCTGGTGTAGATGTAGTGGATAAGATGTGTGAAACTTAAAATGTTACCTGGAACTCTATGGTTATTTTGATTTCTATTTTGAACATTAGTGGAAATAATTCTCAGGTGATATATATTGGAAATAATCATAAAATAAAAAGCAGAAGGCAGTTTTTAAAAATGCTCTTCAATGAACTTTTACGTGAGCATTTGCAGCGTCGAAGTGTTTTGACTAGAGGAATGCCCACGGATCTTCAAGTTAGCCTGCAAAAATTTTGTCCATCATTATCCACAGTGAAACCAGCTAGAAGTAATGTGATTGCCGATGATAATCTGCATCCTGAAGTGAATAAAAGAAAGCGTTGTGTACCTTGCGTTAAAAACGAAAAATCAAGGTTGATGAAATACCATTGCAAGAAATGTCACGAATTTCTTTGTATGGAACATGCATTATTTATTTGCAACAAATGTTATAATGGTTATGAAGTCGAAGATATCAATATCAATGAACAGAAATAATTATAAAAATTACTTTTCAAATTTCACACAATTTTTATTTATTTTGTAAATATTTAAATTAGTAATATAAAAAAACAAAGTTAATATTGTACTTAAAATTTTACCTTATTTTAGTACATTTTAAAATATAATTCATGTAACTTTACACACTGATGAATAAAGAACAATAATTAAAGTTATATTTTATATTCATATCGCTTTGTATTGTAAAAATATAGCTAGATAACCTAACCTAATGTATACATTGCGACTAACGATGTCTCGTTGGGTAATGCAACTAGCAGAGGGTTAAACAAAAACAATAACACAATTACAATAATAACTTCAATAAGATTAATAACCTTAGCATATAATTTTAGGAATACCACATGTTTAAATATGAACAGTGAAATATATTCACTCAATGCAACAAACTTGAAATTCAACAATATCTATATTATACAGTCATTAAATTCGAGGTTTCAATGGAAATACATGTTTTAAGGTCTCCTGAACACGTTTTGACTATATTCTTGATGATGTCTGTCAGTATGTGGTAGGATCTTGTAGGCGCTCTAACTCAAAAACTTACACTAGTATCAATACCAAATTTTATATTTAGAAAGAGCACTTTATAGCTGATTAGGTTTTGGCAACAATCGCTCAATTAAAAGTGGGTGTTTACTCTAGTCGTTTCGGTTTTTGGCAAATAACTCTTTTAAATCTTTATAAATGCAAATGTTGTTTATTATAAATTTCATAGATAATATTATTTTCTATAACTTTTGTTTGAAACATTTTTTAGAACGCATTTTTAATGAGATATTCCATTTATTTAATAATTGATTCAATATTTGATGAATAATAATAATAATAATACTTGATTCATTCCATGGGTTCACAATGTAAACATGGAGTAAGTCAAGGTAGGTCTTGCAGAATCACGTTATTGCCAAAGAATTTTAAGAGTTTCACTAGAATAATTTTTTCTAAAATTTTACTTAGGGTTCAAGTTATTATTACTATGAAAGAAAGTTCTTCCTAAACATTCATGCAGCTCTAACAGAGATCTGATTGATTAATGGGTCAATTGAGAGAACACATCTTTTTTAATTTATAACTGCATTTCATAAAGCGCATCTTCATTGTATAGATTTCTAACTTTTTCACAATCAAATCTTGTAACAAAGTGGAATTACTATTTTATTTTCCAAATTATAAGAGAATTTAGAAAAGTATGCATAATGTGATTTTAAAGAAAATCTCTTAAAATTGGAAGAATAGGACTTAATGCAATTTTGTAAGCATTGTGTATGGAAAAGCACACTTTATTCTGCAACACCTCGTGTTCGGAAGTTCAATACTATTCTAAAAAAATCTGATGTGGCCACCAAATGACTTTCTCCATAACTGTAATATTTCTAAAATTCCATATAGGTTAAACTATAATAAATATCTGAAGGAACTGCGAGAAAAATTTAGAGACTTCACAAAGAATGGAAATAAACTCAAACTGTAGCCTTCTGATATTGAATATAGCCCGAAGCTTCAAAAATTAAGAAAATTAAACGGAGTGTAAAGTGTTTACAACTATCACCGGTAGGTGGTGTGGTGGTGGCAGCTAAATAATTTAGTTTATAAAATATCTCAACAATGGGAATGTGTTTTGAACAAACCTCGTGGAATATTAAATTTCCTACAACTTTTATTTCAGTAAGGTAGAGGCGGGTAAGAGTACGCACTTAGTATCTTTTGGGTCGTAAATTTTTTTCTATTATGGATTTTCAAATACTAATGCTGCAGAAGGAAAGACATATTATCTAAGAATCATTTAGGGTAAAAGGAATAATTAAGAATTTAATAGTCTAAATGCAACGTGCATTTCTTTCAAGCTTTGCAAATGCGTACTCTTAGGCACCCTATGCAGGTAAGAGTACGCAGAATGTCGGGTAAGAGTACGCATCTATTACATTTTTACTTTTAATTTATTTTTAATACAAGAAGTAGATATACACCAAAAGTAAATGCAATTTTGATATTTCAGGCAGTACATAGTGTTTGGCACAGTTAATAAATACTCGCCAACATGCAGAAAAACCCATTTTTAACAATAATCACAAATAAATCCTCCATTTCCTTCTTAGGACGTACAAAGTTAATGCCACCAGGTACCGCATTCTCCACATTTGACCCAGTCCTCATGGTCAAACGATTCATCACATCCTGGGCAAATTGTCACTTCAGAAGTGGTCGGGTCATCGCTAGATTGCGAGAACTCTAACTGAAGGTTCCGCTTGACGGAAGGTTTTGGTTTCCTTGTCTTTGCATTTTTTCCCAATCTTTTTCTTTCATTCTTTCTTGTATTTTTTCTGCTCTTTCTCTCGTCCTTTCTAGTTTCTTACGCTGGTCTTCATCCTTTTTAATTTTTTTCTCCAATTGTGCGTTCCTGTAGGGAGATGAAGACAAAATTTCTGATTTCTGCCCCCTTCTAATTGTCTTTTTTTGTCTCTGGCATTTTGGCAAAGGGTAAATAGAAGAAATTGGTATTTAATCACTAGAGGAACTGCCTTCTTGTTGAGCTACATCCATTTCCGTATCTGTCATTTCTACTGATAGTTCTCCGTTTTCCCCATCTTCCATCTCTACGTGTTCCTCATGTCTTTCTATGCCTTGTGATTGTTCATCATCGTCACAAATTGGTATTTCAACATGAGTGGGTTCTGAAGCCAAAAAATCTTCATCTGAGAAAACATCGGGGTTAAACGGATAGATACCGGTTTCAGAGAAAGATTTCTCAGCCTTTGCAGCTGTTGCTACTCTTTTAAACGCAGCATTGAATAGACCAGAAACTTCCATCTGACTAATGGCCATTGTTGGTTGAGACCACATCCATTTATCAACTTCTTCTGCATAGAATTTTTTAAAGGGCCCAAAAACTACTTTGTCTAATGGCTGCAACATGTGACTTGCATGAGGCGGTAATGACAAGAGAACAATGTAATTTTTTCTGCAAAACTCTACAGCAGAGAGGGAGCAATGGGACACATGATTGTTAAGAATTAGGAGGACAGGATCATCCTCAGAAGGCTTCACATGTTGAACAAAATGCTGCAGCCAATCCAATAAAAGTTCGGAATTCATGTAACCAGACGCAGCAATCATACCAAGGGTTCCAGTTGGGGCATTATTAAAAAGTTCTGGTTTATTCCGTTTGCGAGGAAAAATTAAAGTGGGTGGGATGAAATTCCCTGTTGGGCTAACACAAAGAACTGCTGTAATTATTTGACCTCTCTCTGCTGACTTAATTTTTCGGACTGACTTTTTCCCAATTTTGGCATAAACTTTGGGTGTCTTATCTATAGCAGTGGATACTCCTGTTTCATCCATATTAAACATTCTATAGGGAGGAAACTTGTATTTTTCAAAACAATTCCTTAGATTGTCGAAAAATAGTTTCACTTGAACTTTGTTAAAACCCATGGCCCTGCCTAAGCTGCATTGTTCTGGAGATCGAAGAGAAAGACTTTGGTTTTTACAAAAATTGTACACCCAGTCCATCCTTGCTTGCTTTAGCTCATTATTAAAATTATTTCCCAATCCATTTGCAGATGCATATTCATAAGCCACTTTCGTTAATGTCTTTCTAGTCATGCCATAAAATCTGGCATCCAAGTCTTGGATGTGTTTTGCTAACTCTGCTTCCATTTCCTCACTAAAGACTTTTTTAAATCAACTGTTCTATTGGATTTTCTTTGATATTTTCCCATAATTATGAACATCTGAAAGTGCAATGAAATCCACAACATATCAGGCGCGTCGTCCATGAATGCTCGAATAAGCATAGTAATATGGAAAAACTATAATTACGATATTAATTATACATAGTGCAGTTTTCGTAGGTCAGGTAAGAGTACGCACACCTCAATTGGGTGCGTACTCTTACCCTCCACTGAGAAAGTTTAACATTTCTCACGCTGGACGACAGCACTTGACTCACTTCACAACCACGACAGTGATATTTCATGCTCGAATAATAGTACTTTGCATTGATATAGAAGTAATATCATTAAAGTCCTTCGCAGAAACTGGAGGTCTTAACTTCCAAAGTCAGAATATTACAATGAAAGTACCAAAAAGTGTTTCTTACCTGTCAAAATCACGAAAATTCACAGAGGCACAAACCAGCTTTTCCAATCTACGACTCCACTAATGCCTCATGATCCAGGTATGAAGACTCACTCGCAGTGTTGCCAATGGCTGAAAAAAAATGCTGCGTACTCTTACCCACCTGCGTACTCTTACCCTCCTCTACCTTATGTTTTTACATTTATCAAATATTAAGTAAAATAATTCAAAAAAACGGATAAGTGACAAGAGTAAACACCCACTTTCGGTTGACCGATGTTTACCATAAACAAATCAGCACTTTTTCCTTTAACAAAACTGTCAAATATAAAATTCTGTGTTGATCTGATTAATAGTTTTTGAGTTAGAGCGCCCACAAAATCCTGGTCACAGACACACCCACAGACGTCGAGAAAATAGTCAAAACGTGTTCAGGGGACCTTAAAACATGTATTTCCGTTGAAATCTCGAATTGAAATCCAGGTTTCTATTTTTCTTAACTTTCTGAACAAATGATGCGCAATATACGCTTTCCACCAAAATTTGAATGTCTGTTGTTATATATGACGTAAGTGGCTCAAATACGATATCAAGATGAAAGAGAAGCATTTATTGTTTTTTCCAACCTTAACGGAAATTAATTTAAAGACCTATAACTACACTAGTGTAGCTGTATGGAAAAGGCGCTGAGGCAGACAGAATAGAAAGATATAGCGATTCAACAATTTTAACGTGTAAAATGTAATTATTACAAGTTATGGGAAAACACAGGCGCTTCGAATACATAAAAGACCGCGCCATTTAAAGTGTATTGTAATTTATCATAATCAGTGATTTAATGTATATATAAGGAATATAAAAAAACTATGGAGTGTTGAATATTCGTATTGAAAGGTAATACCCAGCAGAATTTTCTTAATCTGTATGTCACTATTGCGTTCCAGTTACCAAACTTTTGTTGTTTTAATATATCGTATGAGGTATCACCAACATGGATTAAGTTAATTATATTTAGTTATGATTTTTGAAGGAATGGAAGAGGAT
Source organism: Tanypteryx hageni (assembly GCA_028673005.1). Classification (NCBI taxonomy): domain Eukaryota; kingdom Metazoa; phylum Arthropoda; class Insecta; order Odonata; family Petaluridae; genus Tanypteryx; species Tanypteryx hageni. The sequence continues at coordinate 15,186,050 of CM054117.1, forward strand.
AGGCCCACCAGCTTTAATACTGGTGATTGGCCATATATTCCTACGTCTTATGATATGTAATTGTGAAATCTCTCCGATTTAGATCATCCAATATTTCGTGTAAACATAAGGACAGCGAAAAGTCGAGGCAAGTCATCGTAGTTAATGTTCGTAAACGAAGAAACTATGAAAGAAAAGAGATCAAGATTAATAACAGTGACTGTGGACTATTTTATAAGAGTTTTGATATACTTTTTAGGACATGAAACTTACCATAGCGTATTGAAAAAATATTTCGGATACGCTACTTGTTGAACTACACGTTCAACGACAGGCTTAGACAAAGGTTTTGAGAAATCTACGAGGGGTAGGTAATAGGTTGTCTCTGTGACAATAATGCATTATATGTAACGTGTTTTGATATAAAAATTTGCCAACTACGCCCCTGTAGTTTTCTGTTACGTCGAGTTATCTAAAACTCGGAACATCTCGCGCCTAATTCATCTTGACAAGAATATATTTTTCTGAAAATAATATCGACATTAGCGATACTATGACTTTTTAAATGGTGATTGTATCCAGGGCCGTGCAAAGGTACTTGGGGGCCCGGATGCAAAAGAGATTAAGGGGCCTCGTTTATTTATGTTGAGACAAAATCCCCCAATCGGATCTCCGGGTGGGGACTACCCTAGGGGATGCACAGAGGAAATGTAAGATTAATAAGAAAGCAAGTAGTGAGAAATTAAAAATAGGCACATGGAATGTTAGGACTATGAATTCAGGGGGTAAACTAGAGAACTTAAAAAGGGAAATGAGAAGGAATAATGTAGGTATAGTAGGTCTTAGTGAAGTTCGGTGGGAAGGAGAAGGCGAGATAAATTCAGACGAATTTAAGATTATTTACTCGGGAGGGGAGAAAAAGGAAAGGGGAGTGGGGATTATAATGAGTAAAGAGATAGCTGAAAGAATTAGCAAGGTAGTGACAGTTAATGATAGATTAATAGCCGTAAAACTTCAGATGGAGCCAGTGGAAATGCTTATAATTCAAGTGTATATGCCAACGACTAATGCTGGCGACGACGAAGTAGATGAAATGTATGAACAGATTATGGAGATATTGGAGGAGGAGGGAAAAGGAAGGATCACCACCATAGTAATGGGAGATTGGAACAGTGTAGTCGGAGAGGGACAGGAAGATAACATAGTGGGAAAATATGGACTAGGGAAGAGAAATGAAAGAGGGGAGAAACTTGTGGAATTCTGCCATAGAAATAGTTTGATTGTAACTAATACGTGGTTTAAGCATCACCAGTGGAGACTTTACACATGGAGAAGCCCAGGAGACCAGAGACGATACCAGATAGATTACATACTAGTCAATGAAAGATTTAGAAATAGCATTAAAAATGTGAAAACACTACCAGGGGCAGATATCGATTCTGACCACAACCTTTTGGTGGCAAATATACAATGTAGACTGAAGAGCGTTAAGAGAAACATAAGAGTTAACAAGAAATGGAACTTAGAGGAACTCCTTAAAAACAAGGAGGCTATCATGACTGAGCTGGAGGAAAGGATGGGGGAGAATGTAGATGAGGAGTGGAGATACATCCATAGCAACATTAAAGATGTAATGGAAAAGAAGGTAGGAAAGATAACGGGTGAAAGAAACAAAAAACCCTGGATCACAGCAGCCATGCTGCAAAAAATGGAAGAGCGGAGAAAGTGGAAGAACATAAATACTGAAGAAAGCCAAAGAAAGTACAAGGAGTTAAATAATGCTTTAAGAAGGGAAACAGATAAAGCAAGAGAACAGTGGATAAATGAGAAATGCGAGGAGATTGTCGAATGTGAAAGAATTTGTAGAACAGACCTCATGTATAGCAAAGCAAGGGAACTATTCAAGAAAAAAGCAAGAAAGATAGGACATAAAGGAATCATGAACAAAAGTGGTAAAATAGTATCGGAGCCAGACAACGTAAAGAATGTCTGGAAAGAATACATTGAGGTGCTGTATGACAAAGAAGGAAAGCCAAGAAATATTGAATTAAATGAAAAAGAGGATGTGGAAAAAGATCAGCTAGGACCAAGTATTCTCGAGTCTGAAGTTAAAAGAGCAATTGATGACATGAAAAGAAGGAAGGCTGTTGGGAGTGATGATATACCCGTGGACGTTCTTAAGGTTTTGGGATCTAAAGCAGTTAAGCAACTCACAACATTTTTTAACCTAGTATATGATACTGGCATATGGCCTGAAGATTTTTTAGATGTTGTGATGGTACCACTGGAGAAAAAGAACAATGCAAAATGTTGTAAGGATTACAGAACTATTAGTTTAATTTCTCATACAGCTAAAGTTCTAACCAGAATAATAACCAAAAGAATTGAATGTAAAATAGAAAAGGAGCTGCAAGATAATCAGTTTGGTTTTAGAAGAGGAAGGGGGACTAGAGATGCTATAGGATGTATGAGGATGATGATAGAAAGAGCGCTAGAAGTCAATAAAGATATGTATTTTTGTTTTGTAGATTGGGAGAAAGCTTTTGACCGAGTGAAATGGGATAAAATGCTGGGTATTTTAAACAAAATACGAATAGATTGGAAAAATAAAAGACTGCTTAAAAACCTTTACTTTGATCAAAAGATTAGAGTCAGGGTTGAAGGAGAAGAAACAGAAAGTACTTCAATAGGGAGGGGAGTGAGGCAGGGATGTCCTATTTCACCAGCAATATTTAATATTTATGCAGAAACAATAACAGAAGAAGCGTTGATGGAAGAGAAAGGATTTAAGATAGGAGGTGAAAGTATTACCACCATTAAATACGCAGATGATCAGGGCTTAATAGCAGAAGGCAAGAAAGAGCTTCAGAGGATGACAGACAGACTAGTGGAGGTTGGCCAACAATATGGAATGAAGATCAATGCAGAAAAAACGAAAGTCATGGTGGTTTCAAAGGATCATAAAGAATTAAATATAATGGTAAATGGCCAAAAATTGGAACAAGTAAGTAGTTTCAAATATCTCGGCAGTATTTTAGCGCAGGATGGAAGTAGTACACAGGACATCAGAAGTAGGATTGCAATGGCAAAAGCAGCATTTAACGAGAAGAAGGAGCTCTTCACAAGCAAGAAAATAAATTTAGAAACAAGGAAGAAATTATTAAAATGTTACATATGGAGCATAGCTCTTTATGGTGCAGAGACATGGACGGTAAGGAGGAAGGAGGAAAAATATTTAGAAAGTTTTGAAATGTGGGTATGGAGAAGAATGATGAAAGTGAAATGGACAGAGAGGAAGAGAAATGAAGAAGTATTAGAAATGGTGGGAGAAGAAAGGATGCTAATAAAAACAATCAGGAAAAGAAAAGCAAATTGGATAGGGCACATATTGAGAAGACAGTGTTTACAAAGGACGATCTTAGAAGGAAAAATTAGTGGAAGAAGAGGAAGAGGGAGAAAAAGAATAGGAATATTAGATAATATAAAGCAGGGATATAATACTTATAGAGGTATAAAAGAGGCTTCTAGGGAGAGAGAGAAATGGAGGCAGCGATTCAGTTAAAACCTGTCTTCGGACAGAAGCATGATGATGATGATGAAATAGTCAAAATAAACAATTTTTTAAAACATTTCAAATTCTATGCTCCCTCGATTGGGGCCCGCTAGATCGGGGGCCCTGGTGCGGTGCATCCAATGCACCCCCCATTTGTACGGCCCTGATTGTATCAATCTATGTAGTATTAAGCAAGGTGCTGCTGGGAATCTTTTTTATGATAAGGATATTAATTAAATTGCCACTGTTTTATGATATTTTATTCTCAGGTACTATATCACTATATGTTTCATGAAAACAACATAAAAATCCCAAATTTCCTGTCTGGTTTGTCAATGAGTCTGGTTCTTAGAAAGAAACAGACACAAAAAATATGGGCTCATAGGTGATTATCATAAATTTTCCCAATTGATATCTTAATGCAAGTTCATGCCCACTAATTGTCATAAAGATTATATTTCCTCAACAGAGAATAGTCTTACATTAGATCCAAAGTGTTTTTGGTTGTTCTTTAAAAGTTATAATACTGAGTCTGAGGTACCTGGTAGAATGTTTTAAGATGATATTTACAGTAATGATGGGCAAGAAATTGTAAAGCTAATTGCTACACACTTTGGAGCTATCTACAATGAGATACTTATTTTTTCTCTTTGTGATACTATTGATACAAACTCCTGTACCATTACTTTATCAGATGTATTTAAGTAGGGTGACCAGATTTTTTTTACCAAAAAGTAGGACAAATGCAGTTATTTTTAACAAAAAATAAGGCAAAGGAAAGATAAATTTGATGATGAAAGAACCTATTTACATTGCTTATTTTATATTTACTTGAATAAAATAATAGTTGTAAATGAGCCCATGCACTACATCAGGCTTACAGTACTCAATATTTTTCATTTAAAATACATTCTAATCTTGGAAGAAAAACTAATTCCTCTATATAATTTTAGAAACAATTTTTTCACATTAACAATTATATAAATTTCAATTACTGCACTTCAAAGGTGAATTAAACAAACTTTCAACTTTACCATTCAGTAATTACAAGTGTTCGAGACATTTGAGATAAAATTCAATCCAGACATTGGCAAATTAAAACTAAGTAAAAATTAACTTGTTAACCGTAAGATTCAAAATTTAGAGACACATTGAGAAAGAAGAAAAAACAAGAAAAAGGAAGGTGAGAGATCAGTATAAATGGAAACAAATGATGGGACCTATAAGTCGAAGCACTCACACACACACATTCGAAGATACAGAAGCTCTAAATTTGAGGAAAATGTACTAGATACGTATTTTGAGAGCAATGCTTTCATCATCAGTAGCTGGTGTGTAATTCACTTTGTGTAAGGCCACCTACAGAGCATGGCAGATGTGGCATATGCCATAGGCCTAAATTGTTGTAAGCTTACTATGGAAAATATAGATTTCCTAAAAAAAATTTTTAAAAAATGTTAGATACTTCGATAATGTGTCTCAAACAACAGAATGAAAATTATTAAAACACAATGTGCTTGCATTCCGGTAGGATAAACAAACTTCAATAGTTGAGTTTGTTGAAATGTATGGGAAGAATGTAGATGAAAATTGTTTGAAAGAAGAATTGGTGCAGTTTAATTCATACAGGAATATATTGTTTGAAAGTGATAAATTGCATTAACAATCTTTTTATGTTTACCCATCTCTAATGCAGAAGGAGAAATATTGTTCTCAAAACACAAATTAATGAAAAATTATTTAAGAACAACCATGACCTAATATTGGTTCTTAAACCTTGCAATGTTGAATAGGAAAGCCAACATGGTTGATAAATTATATGTAGATGAAAAAATTGATTAATTTTCAGTGACTAAATCATGTAAATTTACATATTATAATGTTAGTTTAAGTTAGTTATTAGTTAAGTTAGTTTATTATTTAAATGTCAGCCATACATATAAAACAGGAAAATGTTTTCATATTTGAATTTTTTTGTACAATATCTCATTATTTGTTTTTCTTAATTAAAATTTCTGGAATTTCCAAATCCATTAAATAATCCTGCCAGCATTAACTTTTTATTATTTTTTTGAATTTGTGATAGAAGATTGAATATGAAAGAAAAACCATCTTCTTGTTATTAAATCTCAAATGATTATAAATTTATTCACTTTTAGGAAATGGGTTTGGAAAATATTATATTATTCTTATGGCAGGTTATCACAATTTTCTGGCACCATTTCTTGTGTATTTTTGTCTTCCGAAAGCAAATTTCTCCATGATCTTGACTGAGTTTGCAGCTCAATCTCTTCCCATGATTGTGAAATCCAATAAATAACATCTTTTAGGTTTACTTTCCTTAGTTTATCGAGCATATCATCATAGTTAGAAGCTTATGACTCTCTTTAATTCTTCAAGCACACCCTGGTCCATAGGCTGACACAATGAGGTGACATTAGGAGGAAGAAAAATTACTCTAATATCCCCACTGCTCAGTTCATCCTCATCAGGATGAGATGGTGCATTATCAATGGCAAGGATTGCTTTCCTTGGTAGGTATAGCGATTTAAAATTTTGTTCTACTGAAGGAACAAATTCATTTAAAAACCAGCCTCTGAAAATTTCTAAATCCATCCATACATTCTTCTGATTCTTATACAAAAGTGGTAGAACAGTAGGAGCTAGGTTATTGAAAGCTCGTGGTTTTCTGGCCTTTCCAATAAGTACGAGTTATAATTTGTGGTTACCAGTATATTTACTGCAGGCTAGAATCATCACTCTTTCTTTACTTCATTTATACCCAGGAGCTGAACCTTCAGCCAGAGAAGCTCAAGTTTTTGAGTGCAGCATTTTATAGTTTAAGCCTGTCTCATCACAGTTATATATCTGCTCACCTAACAATCCTTCGTTGTCAATGAGATAACAAAATTTTGCTTGAAATTTCAAAAATTCGTCCGAATTTGCTGATAATTTTTGGCCACAGATATTGAACTGCCTATGGCTATGTCGGATTACGTGGAATGTCGGACAATTGAAGGTTGGATTATTGGAACTCTACTGTATTTATGACATTAGGCAAAAGATGCATATTCAATGATTGATAATCACACTTTAAATGACACAAATATTAAGAGTAATAGCAACAATGATATAAATAACATTTGTGGGAAACTCTGAGAAAATTGGTAATGAATTCACAAATCCTTTTAGAATACCATTTGTAAAACTGCCATTAAAAGCTAATAAAGTTGACATCAGAATAAGTAGTAAACTATGCTTCATCATTGCTAGCTATACATCAGCCTAAAACATTGTACACGTATTTATAAAACAAATTTCCAATTTCTATGACTAAGATAGAGGAAGGCACTTAGAGTTTACGCTAAACATAAATTAATCAAGGTCCAAATACTCAAAAAGGTAAATAGTATATATAGCAGTGGTTGTGAAATTAATTTTAAAATATTATATCTTTTGTTTTCAGTGTGCGGTTCTGTCGTTTTATGTTGTAATTTTATTTTTACAATGCTGATGGGGGAAATTTGAACACAGTACATCATGAAACTTTACATGCTGTAAGAACCACGTGAAGTAGGCATTAGCGAAAAGCACCAATGAACATGCGCATACCCAGAAATTTGTCTAACATAAGGCCAAAAACCAATTTCCAGCAATTGATTAAATAAAAATCCTATTTTCGTCTCATCTTGCCATAATCCTTTCAAAGTGTTGCCGCACTGATCACAAACCTTACAATAATCTGTTAGATGTATCCATTTCTTATCCTGCATCAAAATTTCTTAGTAAAACGCTTTTTTTAAAACATAATTCCAAGTAATCCATTTTGTGTAAGACTGCCTACAGGGTATAGCAGGAATATACAGTCCTGTATCTAGGGTATAGTACATGTGGCAGAAATGGTTGAAGAATTAGATGTAGATGAAATAATTGATTAGCTATATCTATACTTCTATACTATAATTTCAAATGTTTGGATGTATGTTATGCTATACAAATCCACACCTTCAAATGTATCGTAGCAAAACTTGGCACAATTATTGGGGGCACCAAGGGAAAGGCTGTAGGGTAGTTTAAACTCCCAACAGATTTCCCATAAAAAAGTTATTCGCATTTTTTTATTCCCCATAAGATAGCACGTAAAAATCTAATTTGGCCACCACATGACTTTCTCCATATCTGTCATATTTCTAAAAATACCAAATAGGTTACATAATAATAAATATTTTAAGAAACTGCGAGAAAATTTTAGACTTTACAAAGAACAGAAATAAACTCAAACCATAGCCTTCTGATATTGGATATAGCTACAAAGCTCCAACTCTCTAGTTGATTCTATGATGATAGCGAGTTTTTTTTAGCCGAAACTCGAAATATGTGTCGGCTGAAATGCGAGGAATAAAAACTGCCAAGTAAGTATTATTTTTCTTATTCATTTAAAACTATATATGTTCTTTGGCTGTTTACTATTTTTTTGAAGTAATCAGATAGTGTTAGTTATTATTCAGCAGTATGGAGCCTTTCCTTTCGGTTGTTAAACTGCTACACTTCATCTCGCTATTTCAGTCATTAAACAAGTAAACCAAACCTCATTCCTTTGTCTGTAGTTAGAACTATTGAATTAATTTTATATGCTGATGAACTATAAACTAAAATACTAAGCTTATAAACTAATTAAACTATGGAACAAATAATGAGTCGAGTGGAGTAATTTAATAACTAAAATGGCGAAATTTAGTGCAGCAGTTTAATAACAGAAAAACAAGATAAGTATATTGTTTAAAAACTAAAATGCTTCAGTTAGATCAGCACTACATTCATTAATTATCTAATTTAAGGTACAATGTAATCTGTATGTTTTTCTCGCAGAGCTGTTAGATCAACTTATGGAGACAATGCCATTGGATATGTTCAGTTGAGAAGGAGTGGTGGTTGTGTTACTATAAAAGCGAGAATTACTCCTGAACATCGAGTTCGTCAAAAATGTTATTCTGTTGTGGCTGTAATTGATGAAATGCAGAATGAAGTTATATCTACTGCAGGGGAGCGCAAACTAGGTGGCACGACAAATGATGTGAGGGGCGCGATTATAGCCATGATTTTTAACTCTAAGAAAATTTAGTTCTTTTTACATATTTCATATATCTTTTTTGTTTACAATGTTATATTTCTGTAATCTTTCGTATTTATGAGAGTAACATGCTGGGAATCCCCTCACTCTATTCAGTGTGACCGCGACTTTGTTTACAGTGTGCATTATCGCATTACACTGAAGTACGTTGTCGAACGAAGGCCGTCATGTGAATACCTCTATCAAAATGTGCAATGTTTAGTTCTGAACCGGTGGATTTATTCTTTATTGTTTTACAAATAAATTTAATAAAATAATCGTCAGTAAGAATGCCATGAATCAGAATTGAGAGTGGCGATTTCATCAATTAAGCCGAGACTGGACGAAATTGCCAGTAAGAGACAAGCCCACAGATCCCATTGAATTAAATCTATTCATACAAAAATCAAGTGTTATTTTTCTTTTTTTTTGTGCTTTTCTTATTGTTATTTTAAAATGTGATATTTACTTTTGTATTCATATTGCTGTATAATTTCATTGATTTAGTGATATTTGATTTTATTCCTATTAGAATGTTCATTTTGTGTATTTATCTTGAATTATTTTGTTATTTTCAGTTTTAATAAAATATATAATTTTCTGTAAAATACTATTTCTCAAAATTATCATCGACATAAAACTCCTCCCAAATACCAAATCTTGATAAAAATCTTGCCAGCCATGGTAGGGGGCCCAAGTTTGTATTTTGAACAAAAATTGGGGTGCGGCATGAAAAGTTTGCGCACCCCTGATTTACTGAATGTTTAGATTGTGCAGCATCTATTGGTGAGATTTTATTATTCTTTACTTTTTCCAAATTCTTTCTTGTTGTAAATGAGTTGAACATAATGTATGCAAGGGCATCATCTTATTTAAGTTACTTCTATCCAGGAAGCTTTATGGATTAAGAAATTGTTTAGAAACTTACTCATAACAAAAGACATATTTTCAATGATTCTGAGTTGATTCCTACCTTAATTTCTACTTAACATTATTTGCTTTTATGCACTTGTTATAGGTGGATGTAAACATGCAATTGCCTTCATAATGTGGCTTCACAGAAGAAGTGAGGGACCTTCTGTGACCTCTAAAGTTTGCTACTGGAAAAAATCTAAACTGTCGAGAGTGGGGTCATCAGTGAAGTTTGTAAAAGCAAGTGACTTCGAGTTAAAAAAACCGATTGTGCAACCTGACGTAGATGACAAGACTTTTTTTAAGAGATGTGCTGCCAAGTTTCAGAAGGAAGGCTTAAAATGTCAGATCAACAAGTATCCATATATATTTTTCTACAAGTATAATATATTTGATGAGTGATTTTTATATTAGTTATTTTTTAAATTCTATATTTCTTATAAATTGTACTTTTAATTTTTAAATATTCTTATGATTTAGTATTTTTGATATCTCTGTGTTTTCTTAAGAGAATCATATTTCAAGTACTTTACTACTATTCAAAATAATTTTTATAATATTTTGTAATAGGCTTTTTCCTGTGACTAAATAAATAAATTTTCTCAGAGTTTTCCCAAATGTTATTCAGTACAATTCCTCGAAATCCCTTTCGTAGGAAGAGTGTCAGACATTGTGCTTGAAATTCTTGTTGAAGTTTCATTTGAAACACTTTGAAGATAAATTAGTTTTAATTTCAGCCCACCTCGCTGACAGTTAAGCATTTATTGTTTTCAAAAAGTTTTTTAATATGATAAACCTTTACCAAAACAGAATATACATAGATTCAAATCCCAAATACCTATTGCAACCATGAATGTAAAACATTTTTTTAGTCTTTATTCATCACAATATTGATATAAATCATGTATGCTAAATAAACTACTTCCAACATAAATAAGAGCATTTCAAAAATCAGGATGGCAGAACAAAGTCCCAAAATAAGGACATCTGTTAACCCTACAAGTAATGATAATATTTAATCCATGTGAGATGGAATTCATTAGTTTGTTTCAGAAATATCTTACCCTAATCTGTCGATACTTCTTTAATTAGGGTCTTTACAATGCCACTAATTTGTTAGTGATATTGTCTGTCTTTTAAATGTAGCTAATTACCATTTTAATTGTACTGAACTTCTATTCATTCATTCGTGCTTTTTATTTCCATTGGCTACAAAGCATATCATGGAGCTCATGAAAATATACAAACAATGATTTATACAATGCAAAGCATGGGATATTCTTTTGCATTATAAAAGAAGTGATTATCAAGAAAAATTTTGGTTACCTTTTCGAATTCATTTATGGGTTGTAAAGTTTTTATTTTATTGGAGAGAGCATTATGCAATTTACTGCAGCAGTAGTATTGGCCTATTTTCAAAGAGACGGTGTTGTATTTTGTGAATGTTATTGTGGGTGGAGTGATTTTGGTGATAAAGACTTAACTTCGTAGTAACAATTTGAACTGATTTGTCGGTATTAATAGGTATTTATTTTTATAAGGTTTACTAGCCTAGGAGCTAGCGGGTCAGACAGATGGACCTTAACAAGAAAACTTGAACAAGGAGACAAAATGCTAAGTCGATGGACGAAAAATCGAAGTCTCTATTTGCTTTCGTTTAGGAGAGTGGTAAGCAACCTGTGGCCCGCGACTCGATTTCAGGTGGCCCCTCGGAGCCTTCAAACAATATTCACTTTTGAAGTTGATTAACCCATCGGCTTACCTAATCGTCAAATCATTACAAAGGAAGACAATTATCGAAAGGTGAAAAAGATGGCTTTAGAATGGAAATTAAACTTACCATAAGTACTTAAATTGTCTATATATTGTTAGTATGTTTTTAATAAATTTCGTGGCACTTCACAAATTTATCCATGTTTGTGTGGCCCGCGATTAAAAAAGGTCGCATTCCACTGGTTTAGGAGAAGTTAGCGCGTTAGACTGGTGAATGGACAAACGTAGCGCATAAGCGGATTTTTTTGCAAGCATTTTAGACAGTCAGATGGAAAAACCAAGAAAACGTGCCCAGAGAGACAGAATACTGAACCGATTGCCGCAAAAACGAAGTCTCTAGGGAAAAGAATTTTAGATCTAAACAAAAATAAAAATCTAGCAACTATTCATTAAATCTTTGTAAATAATTAAATTGTATACTAGTGCTACCCGCAAAAAAGTTTGCGAAGTCAGTTAGAAATCTGCATGCTTAAAAGTATAATAATAGCCTATTTCTCATTATAAAATTAGACATTTTGAATTTCATGTTTGTTTCTATAATTTGTAGGTGCAATTTTAATTGCTTCCCCTTACGAAAAAAGTAACATTCCAGGATTGAAATAAAAAAGATTTTTTTCTTTGGGTCAATCGATAAAAATGTCTACAGTCCACACGCAGTTTACTTGAATAATAATTATCTGCAATTATTAACGTGCCAATCTATTAAGTTTGACGTTGCTACAACTATAAAGTAACTATAAAAAGCGCGAATGGAATAACGCAATTATTTCGTCATTTTGAAGACTTAATAGACGGTAATTTAATCGGAGGCAACAATGCGGGTCGCCTTGGTAACACCCTGAAAGAGTACGAAAAAGACAAAATTTCAAAAAGAAACGTGTGTTTCTGACAAATTCTTCCGTGAAACGTCTAAACACTGCAAAAATAAGATATTTTATAGTTTTAGCAGTCTAATAAAGCAAAAACGGAGAAATTCGGTCCATATTTACGTATTTTAATGAATGAAGGAAATAAACCCTGCATCTTGAAAAATCTAAACTCCTGTGTAAACATATGAGAAAATATAATTGTCTCCTGGAGTCGAACGTGGGACACTTATGTAAACAAAAATAGTTTTCTCGAGGCTTCCTAGTTGGCAGAAACAAAATGGCCTTCACTGTATTTCTCTATGACAAACTGTTCAAGAGATAAAAGGGGGACGGACAGACAGAGTAATCTATCTTTATATATTAATACTCAATGTCTGTCCGTCCGTCCCCCCTTTTATCCCTTGAACAGTTTGTTATAAAGAAATGCCGTAAACGCCATTTTATTTCTGCCAACCAGGATACCTCGGGAAAACTATTTTTGTTTACATATCTGTCCCGGATTCGATTCCGGGAGACGATTTTTCAAGGTGCAAGGTTTATTTCCTTCATTCATTAAAATACGTAAATATGGACCGAATTTCTCCGTTTTTCTTTTATTCGACGGCTAAAATTATAAATTATCTTATTCTTGCAATTTTTAGACGCTACATAGAGTAATGTGACAGAAACACGTCTTTATTTTCAAATTTTGTCTTTTTCTTAATCTTTCCGGGGCGACCCACATTGTTGCCTCCGATTGAATTAGCGTCTATTAAACCTTCAAACAGACAAACGAATTGCGTTATTCGCTTCACGTTTTCTATGAAGCATCGAAATTATAGTTGTATAAATGTCAAATTTTACGTTGTAACGTTAATAACTGGTGATTATTATTAATAAGTAAACTGCACGTGGGCTGTAGGCATTTTTAACGATGATGATTTAAAAATGCTGATTTCTGACTGGCTTCGCAAAAGTTTTTGCGGGGTACCACTAGTAATAATAAAAGAAGCTGTCTGTGTGTCTGTAGCAGTCGTAACTCTTCAGATAATAAACGTAGGAACTTCAAAATTTGGCAACAGCTTTAGGTTGATCTTAAAAATTTTGGTGCCAAAAATAATTCGGCCTACGGGAGAGTCCCCATTGTTGGTCCAAATGCCGGTTTTTTGAAGATACCTCAGCAACCAATTGACCGATTTTGATGAATTCTCAAATAATATCAATGTTTCGATGAGATACATTTTCTAGCCTAAAATGGATAAAATCGGTCTACGGGGTCAAGGATCGTAATGTAAGGGTCGATCCAAATTTCAAGTTTTCGAGGTGTCCCCATGGGACGGTCGGTCCAAATTTCGGCAATGTCCGTCTGCCCACACGCATATATCAGGGAAGAATTGGCTGAACCGATTTCAACCAAATTTGGTAGGCACATAGAATCTTCACACAATACACGACCAAAATGACATATTTGGACCGGATAGACCAAGCACGGGTGCCACAATTGGTAATATTGGTAGCTTACCTAGAGAGTACCTTAAGTTTGGATGAAAATATTATCGATTGATATGCGCAAAGCCCGGGCAATTATCTAGTTATATATAAAAGATATTAATAACTACTTCAATGAGAATATCAATTTCGAAAATTTAAAGAGAAACTGGAAACTTCGAAGTAGTGTGGGGTTGATGGCTCAAATGAGGGCATCGCAGTTGACCTGCGATGTTAATTACTCTGCCACTGATGTAGTCTTCTATATTTTCGCCACCGAAGGTTTTCTCTCACACGCACGATCGACGCGCATAACTTCGCTAACTGAACTCATAATTCGGGCATTCTTCTCTGGACACCGGAGTCTGCTGTTTAAGGGGAATTGAAAATTTTATATTAATTTTATCGTAATTTCTCTGCTGCCGTGCTTTCGAGTAACGTTTTTATCAGAAAGCAAGGAAGTCAAAAGCTTCGCGAGTTACCTAAAGGTAGAATGCATCATTAACCCACCTTTTAATATTTCGAAATGAAAATATAATTATTATAGCGAAACAATATGTAGAAGCACAACAACGGCGAATCCATGTTCTGCAGCACTTGAGTCCTTTCCGCTCTTCAATATTCAAAGAAACCTTGGTTTTTAACCGATTTAAAGTTTAAGTGCCATGTTTAACTTGTTATTTCAAAAATATTTCAAAATAACTATAAATAAAGTTTTCAATGAGAAAGAATTTTTCCCGCTACTTATAAAATTAGATAGCAACAGGGAAGTAACCAGCATCCCAACTTTAAGAGGGGGTCAACTTGCGCTGTAGGATGGGCTGGATGACTGTAAAAATATTTGTAGAGACCCACCAAATTTAAAAAATAACAATAATATGAAAAAATGTTTTAACTATTTTTACCGCACTTGTCACAGAAATGGAAATTATTTATTAAGAATAAAAACATTTTTTATAACCCTGTTGTGGCTATTGGAGATGCGTAAGATAAGGAATATTTTTTTCAAGTGCTTATTCTTGATTTTTTCACGTTCTAATTAAAATATGTTCTTCTTATATACGCAGCAAAACGCAGTTTAAAAAGCGGATATTTTATTTCTTCAATCCAATGCTTCCGGGACATATGAAGCAAAACTTAGAAATTACTCAAATTATTGGTAACACAACACAAAGGTCGCACGTATATAATTAATGAGTTCAGGCTCAACATCAGGCGACGATCCTAAGATCGTAGTGAAACCGGTCGTGTTATATTAAAAGTTGTGGAAACTGCAAAGTTATCCTTTCATTACATGGATCGCATGTTTATCTTTTCCTGGCCTAAGAAATTACCGAGCGAGTCGTATATCCGGCCCGGCCTTTCTTTGTATCTCGGCAGACGGTTTTCTTAATTAAACGCTGTTCCAGAATCTCTCAGCGAAAAAGCTATAAATAGTTACGCATGAACAAAATAGTGAATTAAGGTCTCCCCATCTTCTCTATCGTTGCCTCTCTGATTGTAGATTTTATTTCATATGAAATAAAATTGGAAAGACTGTTTTTTGCCAGACGAAGAAATATACGATACCTTCCCATCGAAGACAAATCACTTTGAATTTTCTTCGGTATTAATATTAAAATACGCTGGTAAACCAAAAAATATGGAAGAAACTACACGAAATTTTCCTCTCATTCAGTTTTCACCGTCCGAGTTTCCATATTGCGGCATTTCATTTTAAAAAGTCCGCAATAACAAAACGTAGTATTTAAAACACTGTCCAAATAAAATCGCCCATTCATCTCGGTTACTACACTTAATTATCGTTTCTCTTATTTTTTCTGCAGAATCTCTTCCCTCTCTAGCGAGCCATAATCTATCTCCATGCAACATCGTTGCCGCTCAACCTTAAACAGACCCGCGCCTCCGGGTAGCGTAGCGATCCGACCGGCGGCGTCGCGAAGGGCGGGCGGCGCCTATCCGAGCGAAGCGCCTGGTGTCGAAACGAGGGCGTCGAACCTACTTCTCGCGACCCAAGCGCTGCCCTCGACCGTCGGCCATCGGGGGACGAGGTCGGGCGTGTTGGGAGGGGTTTCCACGCGTGAGCTCTCGTGCTATCTCGCTATACTACCTTCTACGCTCCAATTGCCTTGCTCCCTGTGACTATTCTGGTCCTCTTAGGGGTCCGGATGGCGGGGTTGGAGGCTAGGCAGAAATGCGGGGAGACCCGGTGTGGGGCAAGGGGGAGGGGCAAAGGCATGTGAAAGAGTCTTCGAAGGTGGCTTTTCGGAGGAGGACAACGGGCCACATTCCTCCCTGTCTTTTCTCCCTTCCCCTCTGCCACACTATCGCTCTGCTTCCCTTCCATTTCGCCTATCCTCTCCCTTCCTTCTCCCACCCTCCCAGTTCTCTTCTCCTCCTCCTCCTTTCTTCCCCCACCCCCTCCCATTTTGCCTCTTCCTACCCTTCGCATCCCTTTCTCCCTCGCGCTGCCCAAAAACTTCGCGGAAATAGAAAATGTCTTGAGTCGCGGGGTATCAATGTGAAGACGTCAGACAGAGGACCGAGTCAGTAAAAAAATATGAGAAATAAATGCTATGGCATTTTTATTTAGATGCTGGGCCACCTTCCGAAAGAGTAGGGTCCTGGATCAATCACGTTTCTAGAATTTCTCCAGGAAATGGCTATTCTCCGAGCGACTTGCATCTTTAGAAATCGGTTAACATTTATCCTATTCTTGCGCGAATGGTGCTATACGTTGTCGCGGATCAGCAAAGCATCATAGCGGGTGTTTAAAGTAATCATTTGTGAGAGAATTGATTAGTATATATCAAATGAATTTCAGCGTGACACTAAGGAATCCAGGTGGATTTACAATCAGAATGTAAGGATTGCTCCCAAATGTCAGAGAAATACCGCTATCGGATAATTAATATACTGCAAAACGCTCCGAATGAGCAAAGGGTGACAATAAAGCATCAGCACAACGAGGCTCGTTCCTCAGCAAGAGTATCCATGCGTAAGGGGCTTGGAGATTTTAAAGAAAAAGTCACAACGTTTGCTTGAAGGAGGGTCCTAAATCCTTCTGGACCGAAGTCAGATAAGTTGAAGGCAGTGCCTACAACTTTGCGTCATTGTAAATTGAGGAGGCTGAAATGATCGTTCGCAAGAGTAATGAGAAAGCGAATTTATTAAATAAGCATTTTCAGAAAGCTTTTATTGTTGATGTTAACGAGTTAGACAGAACCGCTTCAATATATAGAAAAGACTCTTTGGATCAGATAATGTTTCAGTGACATGAATCGCGCAGCAATTCGACTCGATCAAAAGGAGCAAACCTACAGATCCAGAGGAAATTCCAGCAGGGCTACTGAAAGGCTTGACCTATAAAATGGTGGCGACAAAGAGAAACCCGAAAACTATAGGCCGATATTTCTTACATGAACATCTTACAAGATGCTTGAGCACATCATCGTCAGCTTCACAAGCCAGTTTTTACGTAGTCTATGACAAAATTAGAAGTGTCGGCACGGATTCATGATAAGTAAATCTTACTAAATCCAGCTGGGTCTTTTTATGGAGGATTTATTGAGTTTTGCCGAGAAAAATAACAGGATAGGCGCCATGCTTATAGGTTTAAGGGAAACATTCGACAAAGTATCTCATAGTAAATTAATCTTAAAGCTCATAAATACCAGCTTTAATACAAAAGTTGTGAGATGGATTAGAAAGTTTCTCTAGAACAAAGAACAGAAAGTAGTCATCGGGTGAAAGAGTTCTGATCCTGTTAGAGTCACGTCCGGCGTTTCGCAGGGTGGGGTCCTATGTCCGCTGCCATTCGTCATCTATGTCAATGATAGGTATATGTTCGGCGGTACGAAGAAAAATCGGACGGATTATACAATACTCATTGTAAACATTTCCTGAAAAGGGTTGTTTTGTGACGCTCCCGATATAGATCTCTGCTCTCTACTCTCTTTTATTTTTATTATTTTTTTATACATATATATATATATATATATATATATATATATATATATATATATATATATGTGTGTGTGTGTGTGTGTGTGTGTATGTATGTTATGTGTGTATGTGTATATATATATGTGTGTGTATATATATATATATATATATTAGCAATTGCATACTTTATAATTAGTTAGTTTATTTTATAAGATATTTAATTACTTATT
Source organism: Tanypteryx hageni (assembly GCA_028673005.1). Lineage (NCBI taxonomy): Eukaryota > Metazoa > Arthropoda > Insecta > Odonata > Petaluridae > Tanypteryx > Tanypteryx hageni. The sequence goes on from CM054117.1 coordinate 15,203,888, forward strand.
ATATTTAGTTTAGTCTCAAATAATTATATATATATATATATATATATATATATATATATATATATATATATATATATATAGCCAAAAATAAATAAATGAATAATAAAAATGAGGTAAAAAAAGGAAAAATGCAAAATAAAAATAAAAAATAACAATAGCTAGCTGGTATCTTTTTGACTTAACTACCTTACCAATGTACATATTTCCTATTTTTTCATGTTTATTGTATTGTATTTATAATAACTAGCAGTTATAGTAATTTTAAACTTTTAAGCAAATCACAAAAACCGCAAGGTATTAAAATGATGTAAATATAATTAACAACCCCCATTGTAATTGAGCACTTTCTGACCGGCCGGGAACGTGGGTGTTATCACGAGGGACAGCCTATATTTGTGGTAAAACTACTTACCAAGCCAATGAAGAGAGAAGAGAGAAAAATCGGACGGACATATATAGCGAAATAAATGCTCATCATGATCATAAATCTCCGCGAAAAGACCTTGAAGTGATATCTGAATGTCGTAAAGGATGGCAGTCGAAAATCAACCTCAAAAAGTGTCCTATTATAAAATTCTGGAATTCAGTCGATAGATTTCCCGTATAAAATTAATATACTAAAATACCAATAGTCGACTCTGTAATATATCTAGAGATTATCATATGGCATGAACTGTCGTGAGATGTTCATATTCGTCGGGTTGTCGGTGCCGCCAACAGGAATTAGATTTTTATATGAAAAGTGTTCCTAAATGCCACTGAAGTTTAAGAAATATGTTACCTATCTTTGGTTCGGCTACATGTCGAGTACGCTTGAGGAATACACTTGAGAGGGGCCACATACTCGTGTTGGAAAAAGTGCAGCGCATGGAGAAAAATTTCTTGAAACACATTTACGAACATATGTGTAGTATTACTTCATTACTAAGGAATTTGAATTGGGTATCGCTAGACTGAATACTAGATTGGAACTTGTAGAGAAATATAGATAGGAAAGCTTATCTGATGTAACACGAAATGAGTAAATCACCCAGTTATATAGAAAGGCACGGCCACAATGATAAAATATGTGAGATATACTGGTGGACTGTAGGAGGGAGCTATATCGAGGACATTGTACCCTAGGACAACCAGAGATAATAATAGGATATTTAATCTACGTCTACATGATACCCTACAAGTCACCTTTTTGGTGGATGGCAGGGGATGCAGTGCACCAAAAGTCCCTAGTTTTTCTACGTTATCTTTTCCTATTATGTTCTCTTATCGTCCCAGGGAAAAACGATCCTCTATATTTCTCCGCTATACAATCGATCTCGCGAATCTTATCCTCGCTTTTCTGCCTTCCGAGACATGTCGGGCTTTAGACCTACTACCTCATTCGCTAGTCCCTCCGTTCCGTTTGCCGGAAAATATTTTCTATACACAAAGCTATAAGAAAAACTATGAAAAAGTAGTTATTTTGTAGAGCTACTTTATAATTCTAAAATATAGTAAGGATATTTTCTTTTTTGATTTTGAGGAAAATGTCTTTTTACAACCCGTTATGAAGTACTTTCCCTCGGTAACAAAAGTCTTTCATCAATTATTCGACGATTAATTCTTTTTTACATAATAATATAATACGTTATAATAATATAATTTGATGTCGAGGCCACAACATTGAAGTTAGTTAAACTAAAATATTTTCCCGTTATTTATGAAGAATATTTGACGAGAGTAAAAAGAATACGTAAATGTGAATTATTTTACCCTGAACTAGACCAAAATAATATCTCTTAGCATTTAATTATTGTTCGTGCAATAATGTATTTTTCTTCAGTCCAAGTTATCTTAATGTTCACTTATTCATGACTACGTGATTAAGTTTCTCCTTGGTTGGCAATTTGCATTATTATGTAAAAGTCTTAATGCATGTGTGATTGTGACTTTATGTATATCTTATCTTTCAAACTGTAATAAATCGATTCTAATTATTGGAAACATTCTTCGTAGATTACATCCTTGCAAGATCGGTAAATATACTTATTCATAGAAACCTTTCCATGGCAACGAGACAATGCTTTAAAAAGGAACTAGTTCCACTTTGCATTTTACAAATAATCGACCTCTTTTTTCGGAGAATCACAATGCGCAATATAACGTTAAAAAGTCAGAAGATATAAAGAGTGATTATATAAGAGGAGGGAGGCAGGAAAGGAGTGAGCTGAATGAAGCTGTTTAAGGAGCGCTCCGGGGAGTTATTTGGCGTTGGAAAGGGAAAGAGATTACCCCACCAGGGAGGAGATGCTGAATAATTGAAGAGAAGGAGTTGGAGGGAAGGGGATAGATGAGGCGTGTGGGATGGGAAAAGTTGGAAGGGAACAGTGTTGCTAGATCTAGCTACTCTACATTCACACTAGCTCCTAAAAAGCCTCTAGCAACTTCTTACAAATCTAGCGAATAGATAAAAAATCTATCTATTTCTAGCGACTACCCAAAAAATCTTGTTTAAGTTGGAGATATGTAATCTCAGATAAATGTTTGTTAGATTTAATGGTCAAAATGCTCTTTGTCCACATCCATTCCTTATAGACAACCCTAAGCAAGCGTTCCTTTGTAATATTATGTACACAATCGACTTGGAAGATGGGTACATGAATAACAAGGTCTGTTTTTCGTATTCAAATCATATAATGATTTGGAAACAAGAATAGGAAATCAACATTTTGCTCTTACCCATTATATGCATTGTATTATATAGATTAAAAGATTTATTCGGACAGAGGAGATCACCAAAAAAGTCTGCGATAGCAGATAATTACGAAATTGTTTACGAGTTAAAAATTGAAGTATATATGCCCTGCTAGTTCTAATGGGGATAAATGGAGTAGTGTCGGGAAAAAGACTTTAAAAATAAAGTCTTTTTAATTACCCGTTTAAAATGGTTCAGAGTAAAGTTCCATCTTCATGTTAGTGTATAAAAGACAATAATAGCTTTAAAATAGTGTAGTTATATGCTATGCAAACAAAACAATATCTTATTATATGGAGACACCTTTAGGTTTGTTTCCTTACGCAGCCATGAATATCATTGGTAATTATATGTTATAGTTACTTTCTAGCTACCAAGAAGATGAAATCTAACTCCCAAATGCTAAAAAATAGTGTCAACACCGGAGGGGAAGGTTTTTAGGGGAGGTATTGGAAGGACGTGTTTGAGGGGGATGGTTGGAGGAGAGTATTTGGAGGGGAAAAGTCGAAGAGGAGGACTTTGAGGGGAGGGGTTTGGGAGAGTGTTTAGACGGGAGGGATTTGAGGAAGTGGATTTGAGGAGTGGGGTGGAAGGCGATAGTTTGGAGGAGAGGGGTTGGGAGAGAACGGTTGGAGGAGAGGGGATTTGAGGAGTGGAGTGGGAGGGGGAGGAGTTGGGGAGAGTGGATTAGAAGAGGATGTTGGAGGAGAGCGTTGGAAGGGAATTTGAGGAGGGGTGTTGAAGGGAGAGAAGAGCCTCTTTCGATTGTTGGGTGTGTTTAGCGGAAGTTGATGGGAAGAGATGTGAGGTAGATAGGTTTGGCCTGGAGAGAGCATTAGGCCACGAGGGATCACAGAGGAGAAATTTTGAGAGAAGTTTTTCTCGTTTCGGACGAAAGAAGATGCGAAATGGTTTGACCACGGGCATATACGACTTTTTTCAATTTTATCATAAGGTTATTTTAAAATTCGAAAACATTCGTTAAAATTGGATGAGACTGTCTCGAGTTTTCACATTTGAAGTAATTCTGCCAGTTAAACTGAAGGAAAATCATTCCACTTATTGGAAGTAGGATTTTTAGTCTAATAAAAATATAATGTAACTGGACTTGGTATTGGAAAGCAATGACAATCATTCGAAAAAAAATAAACAAAGTGCTCATAAAAATATAATTTAGAACTAATGTTTACATTTTTAGTTTTCCAGTTTTAATCATCTAACAATGTACCTGTATCATTTGTAAGAAGGCTTCCGCATAAAATAATCTACGCCCAGATTTTTGCATTTTTGCGAATTTGAATTGCGTGTTTTCATTTGTAAAGGCGGAGAATTCCTTGAGGATGAGGAAGGTTATTTTCTATTGGCTGCTGCTGAATTATTTCTATCAAACCTTTGTGCATTATCGTTCTATAACGGAACCTAAATGGTCTCATTTGTGACAGATATGCGTTTTTGTTAACCAAGTATTTAGCGCTAATGCAAATCCAGAAATCTCTCCCCGGCATGAAAGTTATGAGATGCCAACGGCGCTCTCACTTGCATTGCAAATCAGCTTGGAAGATTGAAATCGAGAGGCATTAAGTGAGACATTTTGGAGAGGAGAAATAGTGTGTGCCTGTGGTGATGAAGACGGAGGGATCTTGGTATATTGATTTTGTATCTCGCTCAGAATGCTAAAATTTTCCGTAATGGAATCAACGGGCTATAGCGGATAAACGGGACAAAAAGGAAGTGCATCGTGATTCAAATTTTATTTGCAGTCTCACGAAAACGTTCGAAAATCCCGTGGAAAAAACCCAACGAGAAACAATTTCAAATAGAGCAAGATTTACGCGAAGCGCTTATGTGTAGCTAGTTTATCTATTTTATAACAAGCGGTTTAAATATAAACCGGACTAATAGAAACCCTTCAATACCGATTGAGTATTTTTTAGCGGATTTGATACATTTGAAGAAAAATGAGTGACTATCGAATGGTAATCTCCACCCGAGGTTCAAACGAGAAATTTCTTTTGGTCTTATACGATAAAATATCTCCCACGACCATGTCTCGTGAGAGTCCCGAGTCGCGACCACTGTTCGTCTCTCTCCCCACCTCCCTCTCTCCCCGCCTCCCTCTCTCCCCACCTCCCTCTCTCCCCGCCTCCCTCTCTCCCCACCTCCCTCTCTCCCCGCCTCCCTCTCTCCCCACCTCCCTCTCTCCCCGCCTCCCTCTCTCCCCACCTCCCTTTCTCTTCCATTTTTCACGTTTCAAAGCCAAATCTCGTTTTGGCGTGCTTCACTTTAACTCATCTATGTACTTTTCATATGTATATACTTTTCTTTAAATCAGGTCTAATATTCCATCTGAATAATCTGAAGTATTTCATTTTAAGGCACTTCAATTTTACGTAGTTTTCATTATTACGCGTGAATTAAAGTGGTAATGGCGGGAATATCTTTTATTATTACTCATTTATTAGCCAAAACTCATGTTCTATATTTGTTAGTCGACGGATGTTACTCACAGAGTTCCGTAGATAAAAGAGGTATGACAGAGGAGAAAATATTGAAATTAAATCCGGGATACAAAGAAACAGCTTTCTTAAAAATCGAGCAAGTAAATGTCCGAGTATTCTATTTTATGAGAAATATAAAAAGGTAATCGAGTATAATGCACTTTCGTGTTTCCATCTTGCTTTCTGCCTGGTAAACATTTTGAGCATTACGTACTTCCAGCACAAAGCAGAAAAATGTCTGACCCGCTGACACGCATTAAAAAGAGATTTAAGAGTATATCTCTCCATCTACGACGTTAAGCAATGTTGAAGCTACCATGGGCCAAAAAACTTCCTGCAACAGCATAATATTCAATGAACTTCAAACAGTCGTAAATCTTAATTAATTTTGAGCATAATCGTCGAAAATAAGAGCGTTCTTGATTTGTGTTTCATTAATGTATCCTATCTGAAACTAAGTATAGGATTAGTGGTAGGTACATGCAAACAGTCCTTATAGATTTTAATGGAAAAGTACTCAATGAATTTTCGAAGGAAGACCTTAAATATTTTTGTTTCTACTACATGCATGTCCAAGGTCGGGTCAATTCGTCGTTTCTTGCGATGTGAATCTAAGTCGATTGCTCACGATAGCATTTAGAAAGCAAATGCGTTAAATGAGCAGTTTCAGAAAGAGTTTTACTTTAGACATTACGACGAAAAAATTTCTTTTTTGGTTTTCTGTTATAAGTATAGCGCAGTACCTTGAATCGATCCACCAAATGAATCCCAATAAACAGAAAACATTCTTGAGCGAGTGTTAAAAGAATAATCTTTCAAAATTGCTACATATCTGTAAGTAAACTGGAAAATTTCATATCACATGTTGTCGTTTTCAATGACTGGAAGCGCTCGTAACATACACCCATAACGGTGGCGACAATAGGAGCCCAGAAAATGATAGGCCATCTCACTAACATCATCTTGTAAGATACAATAACGTATTAATACCAGCTCTAAGATGCTTGTTTTAGACAGTCGATTTCTGCTGAGCGACTGTTAACACGATTGCAGGAAAGGTAAATCATGCGAGACTCAGCTCGGTGTTTTTTAAGATAGGTTGCGGGGAGAAAAATATCCAGGTAGATGCCGTTTTCATATATTTCTGGAAGGCCTTGGACAAAGTCCCACAATTGTAAAACTAACAGAATAAGATATTAAACCGAAAGTCGTGAGTTGGGCTAGAGACTTCTTTTAAAACAGAGAAGAAATATTAATTATCGTCGGGGATTGCCCAGGTCCCATTGAAGTCACATACAATGTGCCCAATGAAGAGTTCATTTACTATCTAGATAGATGTAAATGATACTTGATCTGTGGTCAGTTGCAAAATTAGACCCTTCGCAGACAAGACCGAGCTCTCGCAAGATGATCTAACTGTTACTTTCGAACGGTGTAATGAACGGCAGTTAGTAATAAATCAGCAAAGATTTTCCGTGATAAATTTCTGGCAGAACAATAACAAAGCGACTGATTTAACACCTAATATCGATGGAAGAGATATACTATAACGTATCAATACTATCAAATATCTATTAATCAAAAATTGCCGCGATTTCTCATCAGGTACGCACATACGTTGTGTTTTTGGTGCAGCAAACGAGAAATTTGCCTTCAAAGGGAGAGTAATAAGGAAAAGTCCCAAATAGAGCGAGAAATGTGTTACCTATTTTTGGTTAGGCCGCAGATAGAACTCGCTGCAAGTATTTTGGGCCCTAATGAGAAGGGCCACACGCATTTGAATTGGATGGAGTTAGAGATTCTAGGTTGGCAAGTTGAAGCTTTTAGAGAAACATTGGTCGCTAGGTTTCGGTTAGGAATAGCTGAAACCACCACGTATATAGGAAGACACGACCGCGATGATATAATATGTGATTGATAGTAGGACTGAACGCTATCGAGTTTTCTTCTTCCTTCTTCTTGGGCCGGACAGTTTCTATCTTCGTTTGCATCCTTTACGACTAATGGCTCATCTTACATTTTGGCGTAGAATTCTTCTGCTCGTTCTAAAATTACTATCCAACTGTGGGTAATCAAACCTTCTTCATACTTTAATACTAAAAACGTTTCTATCCTATCGAGAGATATGGCTTTATCTGTTATATCTTCTTCTGTTTAATTTGCTTTATCTTGATTAGATTTCTTCACATATTCTTCGATGGACTTCTGTATTCCAATTAATTAAAATAAATCTTCTGAGCCTGATGAAATATCACTTTGAGTATTAAAATAGTTACCATTTGAAATTGCATCTTATTCAAAAACAATATCCAGGGAATACATTACACAAAGTGTCGTTAATAAAGACTTGAAAGTTAGCATAAGTGACGGCCATCAACAAATACGGCGACAAAGAGAACCCTGAAAATTACATGACGATTAATTATCTTTTAAGATACTTTAGCATATAATATTTTTCTCAGTTATGCGCTATTTAGATAGCCGTTCTTCGCTAAGCGGACTGCAGCAAAGATTCTGGAAAGGTAGATCATGTGAAACGTAGCTCGGTCTTTGAAAGGTTTACTGCGATGCGGTGAGAAAAATACTAAGGTCGATGCCGTTCTTAATGACTTCCGTAAGGCGATTGATGAAGTACTTCATCGGAAATTAATAGCAAAGTTAAGAAAATGCGGTGTCAATCCGGAATTTGGGCGAGAGACTTTCTCTTAAATAGAGAATAGATAGTAGTCGGAGATGGGAAGTGCTTGTGCCCCTTTAAAGTTGCGTCAGGTGCTCCACTCTTACGCCCTTCTGTTCTTAATATACGTAAATAATATTTGCTCAGTAGTTTGTAATAAAACCAGACTTTTTGCAGATGACACCGTCGTATATAAAGAAATAAACAACCAGGATGGCCATCAGTCACTAAAAGCTATTTCTGCGTGGTGCAAAGAATGTAAAATTGAAACTGATTACCGTAAATGTCCCATCCTATATTTCTGGAAAAGCGATAACAAAGAGATAGATTTCGAATATAAAATCTGACTTAATAATAAAGCAGCTGAGTGTGTTAAATATTCAGGAATCGCCATTTGTGGTTACCTTTCGTGGGATATGCACATTCTTCGAGTTGTTAGCCCATCCATCAAGAAACTAGCTTTCATAGGCATAATAATAAGAAATAGTACATAGAGTACGAGAAACGTGTTATTCACAGGAAGAAGGATTTGAACTAGGTATTTCTGGAGAATCGCAGACTGAATTCTATGTTGTCTTCTGGAGAAATATAAGTCGGAAGGTTTAGAAGAGGAGGTTTTAGGAACAGTCGAATCACCAACGTACGTAGATGGACATAATTGTTTTGTTTGTGTGGGATTTCTGACTAATCAACCTCTTGGATCATTATAGCCATTACTCTTTCCACACTGAACACATACACAAGGGAGGAGGGAAACCCGGTGCCGGCATTAGCCTACTCTTATACGAAGAGCATCACATCCCTTCCGAAGGACGGAGCGCAGGTGGACACGATCGTGACGATAACATACGTGAGATTCATATCATAACCGGCGTTGTCTATCTTGTCATTAAAAACCACAAAACTTTACGTCTTTGAAGATTGCATTATATAGTTTTTATTGTGAAGACTGCAAATCGTCAACATTCGCGCTTTCGATTATTCTCAGGGATCTATTTGTGCACCAATTCAACATTCACGGAATGTAGATTGATAGATTCCGAAAAATTACTGGCTGTAAAAGATGTGAGGAAGCTTCATCAACTGACCATATCAATGCGGAGAATCATACCAAGCAATTTAATAAGCCTAAGAAATTATAGGTGCCGAAACTGATCTGAAACGCGGAGGAAATTACGTTAATGTGGGAGAGAATTCTGTCTCTGTTTAAGAAGAAAAGATATGCTACTGTATTCAAGACGGATAAGGGACACCTCTCTTTACACTTCTCGTCAGAGGGAACTACAACTGACAAATTCACGATTCATCCGATGCCGCTAAATAGACACCTGAAGCCACCAGGGATCATCTATCGGCGTGTGCCAGCAGAAGAGTCTAGACCAGGGCTGTCCAACCTTTTTCATTGAAGGGACACATTTAGAAACTTTCAGTCCCCTTCTGGCCAAAACGTATGACCTTTATATTTTGTTAGGGATTCGATTATGCGGGCCGATGTTTATACCATATAGGCCATTCAAGACTATCATTTACGCTTGATGTTTTCTTTTTTATCATTAAAATTATTGAAGTTCAAAGAATAAAATTCACAAGATTCACAAAGATTATTATTTATTCAATATACAAATAGGCAAATTACAATTTTACAATTACAAGGATTTAGTGAGATATTTGACATTTTTTTGCTTGCACAAAAAATCAATGCCCCCCCCCCCCCTACACTTGACGTGGAAATATGAAGTACATTGCATAAATGTTCCTCTGTCAATAATGACCTCGACTTTGACTTTAGATTTTTCATAAGTGGAAAAAGTCGTTCAGAACAATATGTGCTACCAAACAGTGCAATAAACCGAATGACATGTTTCGATAGATTTGGAAAGGATTCTTTGTTAACGTATTTCCTATAAAACGTGTGAATGCCATTCTTCACAAATGCTCTCCTCAAGTGACTGCTGGCTGGAACTTCAATTAATTCTAATTGAAAGGTATTTTCCACTTCATTAACATCTATGCTTAATGGATCAGCAAATATTTTAAGCTCGAGATTATGATTTCTGAAATCTGCAAATTTCTGTTCGAATTTGTTTCTCAGGCTTCTAATCAATGTAACGTATTTTTCAAATTTTACTGTCTTAGCACGTCTTGCTGAAAGTGTTGTGAAGTGGTCAGTTTTTTAAACAAGTAACTGCTTTTGAAACAGTTTTAACTTTTCGGTAGAGGCTATAACATGCTCATATAATGCATTGACGAACTGACCCTTTCCTTGTAGCTTTATATTCAATTCTGCAAGATATTTGGTTGGGTCAACTAAGAAAGCAAGGTCATTCAGCCAATACTCATTGTCCTTGATACTCACATCCTTTCCTTTGTTTCTCATAAATACCTTTATTTCTTCTAGCAGAGAGTAGAAGCTCGCCAATGTGTTCGCCCTACTAAGCCAACGTACGTGACTGAAGTAAATTACATCGCAATAGTCTGATCATAATTCTGCAAGAAAGGCTTGGAACTGTCGATGATTGAGCCCTCGTGACTTAATACAATTAATTTTGGAAACAACTACTTCCATAACATGCTTCAACTGCAGTGTCTTTGCACAAATTTGCTCCTGGTGAATGAATGAAAGTTCTTATTGCAAAATAAATGGAAAATACACAATAAAATAAATAAATAAAAAGGAAAATCAAATCTAAAGACAAAAATCAATGTAATTCTTCCTAGTCACCAACCTAAGCTATTTTAAGAACCATAATTTCTGCTGTAATAACATGGGTAGATTGATCCTAAGTCCTATACAATTAATACGCGTTTATGAGCGTTATAGAATGAGATTCTTATTTCGACATTAAGAAAATAAAAATCAATGTCCGATGTCGTATTTTTAAGATATTTTAATTTTGGTTAAAAAAATACGTGTCAATCATTCCTGCGTTACACAAGTTGAGAAAAGTACTTCAAGATTCGAACTCAGGCCTCTTCTTTAAAAATGATATCAAATTCATAATCACAATTTATCCGCAAACTTCTTAATTTCTCAATTACGCCATCGGCTAAGTTAATAACCTGTATTTGATCTAATTTTTTTCTTGCAAGTATAGTTTAGCATTGGACAAAATGTCCCTATCACGCTACTCAGTGATAATATTTAAAGATTTTAAAACCGAATCAAGTAATTCTACAAAAGCTGTCACGGAATTATGTCTTTCTATCCATCTTGTGGCGCAAAATTCTTTTAATTTTTCACAATGTGCAGAAGGCTCAATATTATTCGCAATTATTGATTTTAATACAACCTGCCTTTTCGAGGTATGCATTGAAAAAACATTCTCTTTACCCACAGTTCCCATGCAATTACGTAAGGGGCGATATCTCAAGCGTTGCTAATAGCTAAATTCAAACTATGGGAAGCACAGTGTACATACAAAGCTGTAGGTACAATTTCTCTAATGTGTGGGGAAAGAAGGTGGTATGGAGGGAGAGTAGGAGGGGGAGTGGAATGGGTAAAGAGGGTGAGGGATGGTGAGAGAGAGAGGGAAGGAGAGAGAGAGGGAAGGAAATAGAAAGGTAGGAAAAGAAAAGAAGTAAAAGAATAATTTTAACTGCCAATGTAAATAGCTAATATGGGGCGTAAAATTTTCTTATAAATGACCAAATGGAAACTTATATACAAAATCAATTCAATGTGATTGCGATGTATGTCACAGGCTCTCTACTTATACCATATTATAACAATAAAATTAAAGTTGAAAAAGCAGTGTTATATAATCAATAAATAAAGGAAGTTTCATTGTTCATATAAGTTGTTTTTCCCGGGATATACTACTCATGAGGTTTTTGAAAAACACTGCCCTATGAGGCCAAAATTTTAAAGGATCGTCACATGCATTTTAAATTAAGCAACGATTAAAGACTATTATTCTAGCAGGAAGTATTTTTGAGTCCTCAGTCATGTAAACATACCTGAAAGAGGAAGAAGCAGAAATAGCGGATATTGGCAAATTTTTTAAATATAAATCAAAACTTAACTCTTCAATTAAAATGCCGCACTGATTTTAATTTGCTATGTCCATAAGTCGCTAAGTAACACCTGCATTCGTAAACGCAAAAACAGTAAAAGTCAATATTGATATAAACTGCGAAGCAAAGACAACAAAATATTATTAAATAATTATAAACGAAAACACAGACCTGTTATATATTAACTATATTGACACAGAGCTGCAAGAAGACCAAACTCACTCGACTGATGTTTCTTTGACAAAATGCTTTGTAGAACTGACGGGAGAGAAGGGCTAACGTATTTCGTGAAATTCCCAAATGCAAAATTGGTGGAAGAAGGGGTAGGAGAGAGAACTATGTGAGTTCCCCAATGTGTAGGAATATAACGGTTTACATTGCAGGCGAAGAAAGGGCGACCATTACTAACAAACCACTAAAGACAACCCAATCGAAAATAAGGATAATTAAGTGAAGAATGCTAAAAGGACGCATTGTTGGGACCCTGTCACCATATGCAGCTTGTTATTTTATCCTACGATCGTGGAAGAGAGAACCTTAACATCCTTTCTCGCCTTGGGACGAAATGCCACCCCTTGAAATCGGTTGACGGCGTTCCTTGCACCCGCGTTTTACGATAGGAAAGTATTGTGACCGCTCATAAGACCGGGTCCTAGAGGCCCGGGCCTCGGGGATTTGCCCCGGTATCCCCGCCCTCTCGGTGGCCCTGCGGTTGAGACTGCAGTATCAGGAATCGCGATGAAGAAGGAACTTTTAAATAATCAAAGACTGATTATTGAGAAAATGCACCTCAACACAAGCGCATTGAATATCCTTAATAAAGAACCACTTAAAAGTTTTTGTAAATTTAATTTGTATGCAATTGTTACAAAAAGTTTGCTGAACGGATGAAAGCCTCTTGCGGGCCGCATGAAAACCTCCGGCGGGCCGTATGTTGGACACCCCTTGTCTAGACGATTGGTGAATTTTTTCATGATCGGTTCAGCAACTGACCAGTCTAAGTGGTGGAGAAATGCCTGGCGTCTAAATATCTGCCGTTCTAATCCCAGCATTTGTTGGATAAGGCGACAATTTACCCTGAAAATTCGCATTTCTCACGCCTCAATGTGGAGGTAGTCTTCCTACTTGCCGAATCCTCTTTTCTCGTCCAACTCGATGGAACATTCAAGCCGTAGAAAATCGACCGAAAATTCGAGAGGATTCTCTTAGATGGAGAGCAACCCTTCTATGGCATCGATAGTCGCACGAAAACTAATACATCGCCGATCGCGAATCATATCAAGAATGCTATTTCTTATCAAGGCACAATTAAATTCCATTTTCTTTTCTCAAACACCAAGATTTTTCCGAAAAAAAACGAAGGGGGCAAATCCCGCTGTAAAATTACCCAAACTCCGAAAACAAACGCACTTCAGCAGACCTCTCAAACTTACCCTTGTCACGTGGAAACGCTAGAAAAAAGGCTGAGTTGCTTTTTTTGCGTTTCGCGGGACCAGACAAACAATATACTTAATACTCCATGAAGTTGACGCACAACAAAAAACGCGACGAGGGTTTACGTCGAGCCAAGCGAAAAAAGGTAGCGGGTTTTTTTGCCCGTTTTGAAGGTGTCGGAGAGATAGAGAAGGGAGAGCGCGGAGAGGAGAGTGAGGGAAGAGGAGGAGAAGGGAGTGGAGGGGGAGGGAGTGAAGTGAGAGTAAGTTGACGGGAAGAGAGTGAAGTGGGAGGGCCGTTTCTATGGTAGGACGAGAGAGAGAGAGAGAGAGAGCTAGGAGAAAGGGGTAATGAGGAGGGACGAAGGAGGCTGTTTTTTCAGACGGGAAGTCGGGGTATATAGGGGGAGATGGTTAAATTTGAAGAGGGGAGGAAGGGGAGGAAGATGGAGCTGGAATGGAAGGGGAGTGGAGAAGACGAAGTATAGGCAGGGATAGAGAGGAATTCGGGAGAGTCACACTGTTGCAGAGGGTGTGTAGGGGCTGCGTGACGCGCGGAAGAAATGCTGCCGCGGCGAAGGGTGAGTCTGCTCGCTTTGGGGACCTCCTAAACCCTCTCATCCCCTCCCTACTTTCCGTCCTCGCCCCTGCTCCCTTCTCCTCCCCCTCACCTCCAACCCCCCCACCCCACTCCCTCCGTCACGTCTCTCCGTAACACTTGGACCTCTGCCATCTAAGCTCTTGGAATTCTGTCCCTAGAGAGACTGCTTCGTGAGAGACGATCTCTACCATACATCCCTCTCCCGGTTTCCATGTTCCACCTCTCTCCTTCTCTCTCCCTCCTCCGCCCTCCTTCCTACGTGCCATAGATTTCAAAGCGGATAGGCTCGTCGAATGGAATATTTATATTGTTTTTCGTGTGTGCCACGTATATGTACGCCATTTTAGCGAGTGTTTGTTCTTAGAGCGCAGCTGAATTTTTTTCATCGTTAGGGAAAATACTCGGCGTTTGTCTTGACGGTTGTTCGCGAAAAAATTTGGTCAATCGATGTTGTTTTGTTTAGTGAAATATCAGGCCGATTAATTTGCTTACGTTTGAGGTTAACGGAACCGTGGTTTTATTTCGAAAATTGGGCGAGAGGAATATTTCTATTTCATGTTCTTGAAAGTGATTTTTTAAATAAATGCTTACCGTTAAAGTATTTTATCCGGATGAAATAATGCCTAATTGATTCAATTAGAAAAGAACTAAGCTAATTATTGATTGACATCTGAATACTATAAAGTGTTTTAATGGATTAAGTAAGTTTTGGGAAATATGGTAGTGGTGAACAGTTTTTGCATAATAAATGTTCGTGAATGGAGTGCAGAAACATTTCGTGATTACATATAACGAAACATTGGAAGTTCTACTGAAAGACCTTCAAGGCTGAAGAGTTAAAAGAATTCCCTATTTCTTAAATTTTACGCTGTTGGATACTATAGATATTAAACATCATCTTTGTGCCTTAGAAGTAATAAATCAAAAGTAATTCTTTTGTTTATTTATTACACCTTCTATGTCGCTGAAAATATCGCGGAGAAGTTTCTTCTTGTAGCTCATATTTATATTTTTTAAGACCGACCAAACACTTGCGACGGAGTATTTTAAGGCAAGATAAAAAAGGAACAGAAGTAAGTAGCCGCTGTCCTGCATCGGCGCACTACAAATCACCGCTCGTTTAAGTCACTTCTCTGTAGGCGAAGCCACGGGTCACCCGGCTACGGAAAGACTTAGTTTCCTACTTAAGCGGTTCCGACGTAGTTGTAGTCTCAGTACTCTGATAAACTTCAAATACTCTTGGAAAGAGGGCGGAAAACTTTATGGACTCGCTCGTTGGATGTTCGAAAATGCAAGAAAAAAGAGAAAAATATTCGAATTTTCCCATGGGTGGGCGCCCCACTTTCTAGAGTACAGCATCCGGAAAGACTGGGGGAAAAGCAGTAAAGGACGAGTAGAACAACAGGAAGGGAAAGGTAGAAGAAAAAGTTCTTACTGCTTTATATAAGAAGCAGAAGGGTGAAATTACGGCGATCGAATGCCAGATACTCGTTCTTCCGCAAAACAGAACAATGGACACGAACGAAGGACCTGTCGATTATCCACGAAAATTTTCACGGTTTCAGGCGTGTAAACGAAATTTACTAAGCGGCTTCAATTCCTATTCATAAAATGTTTTGTTTTGTCAAGAATCTTTATTTTCGTTTTTTCCGGCTTGAGGAAAAACTTATGCCTTAAATATGCTGAAAATTGATCCAAAATATACTAAAAACTATTAGCAGAGGCTAATTTAAATTTTTTATAAGACTTTAAGTACGACAAAAATTTTCCGCAGAACTAAAAATTGCGCTTATAATAATCGTGCGCAGATTTAGGAGGTGCGAGGGTAGTAAGCGATTGCACTCTGCGGGGCCCATGAGTCACTCCTTGAAATATGTGGTTACATTTTTAGGAGGAAAACAGGCTATCAATTTCTTAATACAGGTAACTCTAGTTCAACGAACGTTTGTTGAACGAATGTTCGCTTTAACGAATGAATTGAATTTTATAGCTTTATTTTTCGCCTAAAATTCTGTTCATTTTAACGAACTAAATAACATGTATCCATCTCAGATCGAAGAATCTCGGATGTTTAGGAAAGCTCTTGGGGTCACAAAGAACGTCTTGTTTACCCATGGATTTTTCGTGTGTGCATTTTATCACGCATTTTTCCTATCGCCCGCATTTCTTGAAAGGCTTAACATGACGTCACCAAATGTGCTGTTTTTTACTCAAAAGATATTTAAAAACATCCACTTAGACTTGAAGGACCTCTTGTGTATCGATAAGGTGGAAGTGCACTTCGTAGGGTTTCCCACAGCCATTCTATACTTCAGTCTGTCACTTGGATGTTCGATCGCATTCGTTTTCTCGTGGTTCATACGTAATCGTCACATCACGAGGATTTGTTTTCAAGCCATTGCCGTGGCCACATCTATCGTACTTGCTCCCGCTGTGAATCTTTTATTAATATTTTTCTTATTTTTTACCATTCAATCGAAAATGAGTTTAAACGCTTTTCAGGAGCGCATGTCGTCCGTTGAACGAAAGTTGCCTGTAATTTATTTACAATATAATGGGTGGGCTTCTGAGACCGATGTCGATTACAGCTCAGTTTCTTCATACCTTTCACTTACATTATTGCTGGAAATTTTCTAACGGCTGTCCTTTTTCAAGATTCTTCCGAAGCAATACGCCTTATCTTTAAAAGCTTCCGATTCGAACTTTAAACTTTTATCGCGATCTGTGCTCGAAACTTTAAAAGTAATAAAACAGCGATAATTCCATTTTTACTGAAATAGGTTTGAACTATTTTAATCACAGTTTAGAACAAGTTTGTTGACTGTGTGTTGCCACGAAAAAATCAAATGACGAGCGACGACACCCATAGTCCATTGGCACTTTACGAAAACTGTGAACCAACTAAAAATCACTGCTAAGAGAAGTACAACTGATCAAATCCTCGAATGCCCTCATTCTTTCACACGATGATCTACATTTTGAATATATGACCGCTTCTTTGCGTTGGGAATTTCCACACTCATAGTATACGTTTCTTTCCCCTCTAAAATTAAGCTTCTGATTCCCTTAGCACTAGGGGCGACTCACTACATCCTCCTCTACTATGGAGATTTGATGCCGGACTTTATTAACCATAAAAATGCGATGAATAAATCTCTCTTTTGTCGCGTTATGTTTTGTGTGAGTTTTTTTGGAGAGTGGTACTTCCAAATTCGTTCACTGTCTTGCGATGCCTTCCCCAAGTTTCGCTCTATAAATTTTGTTTTAATCGTTGTCGCTAGGTTTCACACAACGCCGGCCCTTTCTTTGCAACATGGCGAGTCTGTAAAATTAAGCATTTTTACCTGTTTGTTTCATTTCAATGTTAATTGATAAATTTATTTAACTGTGATTCGTAATCCTATTATCGATCACAATGAAAACACTGAAAATTCCAAAGTATCTTTACCTGGTGCTGTTTATTCGAGTATCTTATGTTTTGATGTGTGGAGTGCTTTCATGCAATTTCCAATTTATACTGACTGTTTATTTCGTCTTGAGTCACTTATTGCTTCTTTATGCCAACTCATAGTACATTTATTTAATCGCAATTAAATGTTTAAAAAATTTCAAAGCAAACTTTGTGGGAGAAAATAGCTCTTTTCACAACGAATTTGTCAGGTTATAAAGATAAAAAGTAAAAAGGGAGAAATACATACTCCGAGCTCCCAGAGGCGATTCCAAGTCTAACTTACTGTGTATTTTATATATGTTACGTGTCTTCTTGAGCATTTCCTCAGTCTATAATTATTAGGTATCCGTTACTGGCATCAATTTAGCGATGCCAATCCGCGCAGAATCTAAGTTCCCGCCATTAACACATCGCTATCACAATTTCACTAAGCCTGGGAAAGAATCTAAATTTTGAATAAGCGGCAAAAACGAAGGCACCGCCATATAGGAGGGACCAGAGGTGGACGAAGTGTAATAATTCACGGATGAGCATCGATCATTTCGATGGGACACCGGCGGCGTACTGCTGCCTCTCTCTCTCTCTCGTCGCATGAAGTTGTTTATCGTTACCGCCGCTTGGTGGCGGTTGCTACGTCTTCCTCTCAAAGGACCTCTTCATCCTTTCATTGCTTACGCTCCTATGTCTTTTCTCTCCCCCTCTCCTCCCTCTCTCTCTCTCTCTCCCTATTTCTTCTCTCAGTCTTTGGCTATTCTCGAGCTGAAAGTTTCTACGTCTTCTGTGTTCATTAGTCTTTTGTCACTGCTTTTTTTCCTCCCAGACCTACACATTTTATGTCAGCGTTCCTCAAACTTTTTGCACCCAAAAATATATTTCTGCTCACTGTTAAAGAGTGATCTCCTGAAATAAAGTTTACACAATGCAAAATAAAATAATCTTGAATGTGTTCACTTCACGTTATATTGAAAAGTTCTCAGTCAATTGGTGCATAATGAATCATTATTCGTACTAACGCAGCTTATGATGTGACCCACTTAAAGAAGTTTCGCGGACCACCAGAGTTTGCGAAACTATTATGCAAGTTTCTAATTTTTCCTCATCGACGAGATGAGTCTGCAGTTGCACTCTCTGTTGTATTCCTGCTCTCTAATTGGTGCGTTGTATTTCAGCCGTTATCTCAATAACAGTCGTTTTGCTCTTGCCTCGGTTATTGAGCCACTCTTCTTAAAACTACGTAGCGCATTATTCAGAGATAAAGGCGCATTCCTTTCAGTCTGCAATATTTTTATATAAACAGAAATAAAGTTTCGTGTTTCGTCAAATACGTATGTTTTACATGACTGTTTAAATTATTTCTCTGCATTGTCAGTTCGAATTTAAAGATTTAAAAATAATTATAAAGGAAAAGATTAAAAAGTAATCCTTAAAAATAATTTAACATATTAAAGTACGGAGTGAGAATGGAATACGCAGATCCTATAACTTCATCAGAGTTGCCATGTTGACGGAGATATAATTTAGAATTTCAACTTCTTAAAGTTGCGATACGCCTTCATTAAATTTGATATTTAAAACAATTTCAATAGACAATGAGATTGTATTTGAAACTTGCCTCCCTACCAGGCCCATCACCTTAATAGGAACAATTTTAAATTTCTATTGCCGAATTAATTTTGAGCAAATAACCTAATTTATTATAAACTCCAATCCTGTTCCACTCATACTTGTTACTAGTTAATGACGGAAGCGTTATGACGAACGTATCTCATAGAGTTATATAAATAGTACGACAAATAATGTCGAATTCAAAATTTCGCTTATCGAAATATCACGGTATGAAGTAACTCGATGAAATAGTGATAATAACTTACTCAGTTTTTTAATAATTTGCTCCGCCACGATGTAGTTTCATGCAGAAAGGTTCTCCGAAACAGTAAACACGGACCATGTTCTAGGAAGTACGGTTACGGGAAGAAAGAGAAGGGAATATTTTAGGAAACGAGCCTATCACGAATTTTTCAACGAGAACGTAAGTGATGCGCGTAATTAACACTCTTTTGTCCGCGTTCCATAAACACGAAAATTAAATAAATATACTCGCGAAGAATTTTGGAAAGAAAATAGATCAAAGAAAGTCACCGAAGGAGGAGGTATCGTCATTGCGATAACAAAGGATTTGGAGTGCTAATGACGATAGAAATAGAACGGATGAGGGTTCAGGGGATTTTAGGGGAACACGCGTCGTCGTCTGAGGGAATGCCAGCGACCCTCCCAGCGGCTGCGAGGAAATTTTTAATCTCGCCGAAGCGCATTACAGCTGCTGAGGAATAATGAGACCACTCGAGCAAGTTGAGTGGCAACGCGGAACCGGGGGGGGGGAGGGGGAGGGGAGGTAAAGGAAGGGTATACCTATTAGATTTTAGTTACTAGCTGAGCGGCGAAGAAAACGCAAGTGAAATTCATAATTTCAATAGAATTGTGTATATATAATCAAATAATCACATCATTCCTAAATATTCGAATCACGAATCGAATCAAATGTGCTGATATATTTATAGGGCATATAGACTGGATTAAATTTTAAATCAAACAGAAAATGGTTATTTGTACGTTTATGGACATTATCCATAAACACAAATTAGCATGTCTGTACTATTTAGGGGTCTGGATTTTACATCGGCAATTGGTCGACTTCAATCAATTGCTTATTAAAAATCCTAACCCAAACACATTTATATTATAAAAACAAACTCAAGGTATTAGGAATTACGAACTTAGAATAAGAGTGCGTTTACTAAATATGTTAGGGTCAGTGGCGTAGCGCAGTGATCTCCAACCGGTGTGCCCTAACGAAGTACTTAGTGCGCCGCGGGATGCACGGAGTTTATACAAGGGAAAATCCGAATTCTCAAGCTACAAACAAGTGTAAGAAGTTTATTCATCTGCGAACTTATCAATTAATGATTTCTCCCTAAAAATTAGATGGAATTCATTGATCTCAGGAACGATCGCAGTCTTAACCTGAAGTTAAATGATGACTCATAACTCTGGATGAGTTATGACTACAAATGAGGAATGAATACCCAAACATTGCTGAATGTGCAATTGATGCGTTGTTACTGTTTCCTACAGCATATTTATTTGAATTAAGTTTTTCAACATTGTCGCTGATTAAGAATAATAAGAGATCATGTCTGAAATACCTCGACCAGAAACTTCGATTGGCTCTTTCCACCATAGAGCTGAACATCAAAAGACTGTTCTTCAAGACAGGGACAGGTTTCTCACTAATAAAATTATTTAATAGAGTTCCCATACATCTTCAGATATTAAGACATTCATTATAGGAAAAATATTTCCACCGTTTCTTCGATGTCGTTATAAACGTGTTGTACTGCATCTGAACATAGTGATACTGGTAAAAAATTTGAAAAATTAATTTTGTGTTTATTTCACAATTTCACTGAATTATAAAAATGATTTTCAATGAATTTTAGCCACAATTTATTCCCTTCTTACGAAAATATTTTATTTATCAGTTATTTCTGATGTTGTCTATTATTTTAATTATTTTCTGATGTTGTAACAGAAATGTTCAACAAAGTTTCGTGTGAAATTAATTTCGGTGTGCCGCGATAAATGAAAAAATCTATAGGTGTGCCGTGAAATAAAAAAGGCTGGAGAGCACCGGCGTAGCGGACAACCCCGCAGTTCCTGCGCGGCGGGGGGCCCATGGCCATAGCGGGCCCATATTTTTTCCTGAGACCCTTAAATTTTTTATCGGAACTTCAATTTTGTTTTGCGAGGGAGTCTACACATTTTCTGGTGCGCCACTGGCTAGGTTTAAGGTTTTTAATAATCCAAGAAATCACAAAACTAGACTAATAACGGGCTACTGTAATTCACAACTAGTATTTTAACTCTTTGTCTTGCTATAATATTTTACTAAATCTTCCAGCCATTGTATAGTTTTTCAACACACACTGCTTAAATAAGTAGCATAGTCCACACCAGAGCTATTGTATTTAGACCGATTTACAGCTGATTTAGGCGACGGCTCATTTAGAATAATTCAACCTTTTATTTGGCTGCGTATCATGAGTAAATCCCTCGCGAACAATATTAGCACTAGGCCAATTTGACTCAACGTTTGCACTCCAAAATAGATCTCAACTTTATAATATGTTCTTATCTTGCTACCGAAGCTAATCGCCTATAATTACACCCAACAATAGTAATACAAACCAAACACAGCAGCAAAGCATATTGACACAACCATTCACTCGCACCTAAAACTGCAATCTCCCAAAATGGAAAATTCTATTAAAACAATGAATTTAACCTAAAACGGAAAATCTTACTGCCTAATACACAATTGGCTTTCATAAAGTATTTAATCCTAGGAACAAAATCACACGTGTTATCACATCTTTTTTTAGACAACGTTAATCACACAACATATACTAACTCGAAATTAAGTTCAAAATTTAACTAACTTATATAAAGACTAAACAAGTATAACAGCAAAATGAAGCCTGACAATACTATCAATTTCAACTTTACATATTCTATTTCAACGAAATTATGCCTTTGGCCCTCGCCTTAATCTGTCTTCACAAGAATGCTTGTTGCATGGCAAATACGTATGCCGTGACATTGTTCGATAAAGAAATAGGCAAGAGCTTAAGATGATAAGTTTTTGCGAACCTAGCTTCAATCTCGTCTCATACGACGCTGTGCTATATGATGTTTTAAATTTGTTTACCGGAAGTAATGAAAAATCGGAAAT
Organism: Tanypteryx hageni; assembly: GCA_028673005.1. Taxonomy (NCBI): domain Eukaryota; kingdom Metazoa; phylum Arthropoda; class Insecta; order Odonata; family Petaluridae; genus Tanypteryx; species Tanypteryx hageni. The sequence continues at coordinate 15,226,085 of CM054117.1, forward strand.
ATTACTGTTACTCTTACTGTTATTATCGAAATAAGTGCTCTTTCATTACTTTACAATGTACTGAATGCAAACATTGACTGTCCTGTACTTCTCTCCCTGTTTAACTTACGCGTACCGAACAGATCTACTCGTCTTTCCTGCCTCCTTAATCTCAGTGTACCTAGGCTGTAGGTAATCAAACGCTCACTTTTCTTCCGCCTCCCTGCTCTTCTTAGCTCATTACCACCAATTTCAGATGTATTCAATCAACCTTTAAAAACCTTTATCTCCTCTCTGTCTCCTCCCCTTTAGTTTATTTTATTTTCCTTTTGTTTGTTATTAATTTATTTTATTTTGTTTGTCTCCTGTGTTATGTGCTTATGGATTTATGGATATAGATTTCACTGTAAATTGGCCTTTGCGCTGTATGTGAAATATTTATAAAAAAATAAATAAAAAATATCCAATCGGAATTTTAGCTACCGAATTGAATTGAATTCTCATTTCCGATTCGAAATCAAACCGAATCTCGAAGGTTCGCAGGACCCAATAATATACAGTCGAACTCCGATTTAGCGGCCCCCTATGTAGGGCCATTCCCGCATATTGCCCAGTAATCGTTAAAAACAGAACTCTCACTTTATGATTATATCGAGCAAACATATATGTATGTACTTCGATTTACCGCCAGCCCCACTTTTGCTTTAGCGCCAATGTCAGTGATGGAGAATAGGTGGCGCTAAAACGATGTTTGACATATATATGGGTTTGTGTGCGTGGGTGAATTTATAAGTTGGGGAATATCTTTCTTTTCGCATCTTGGAGGTTTTCGGCAGAAGTCATAAGATTTTTGAGTAAATTGAGTAGGTATGAAGACTGATCATATCGTGCAAGCGTAGGGCTGGCAGTTTTTGGACTTTCAATTCGATGACTTAAATTTACTTTTTACATCGAAATTCTACCTAAAATTTACGTTTATTTTTCACTACTCTGATTATTTATTTAAATTTTTATATGAAGTTAAATCTTTATGTATAAATTAATCAAACTAATATATCATGTTCTTCATAAATTTTATTTTATTTATGCGCTTTTACACTCTTCTTCATTTTTAAATGTTAATATTAAAGATAACACCAATAACGAATTGAGATTAACCTCTTTAAATTGTATAATGAGAACTAGAAAACGATTAACTTATGAAATCCGAACAATATGATTTTGCTTTTGCCGAGAAACATTCTTAAATAAAATAATTTGCGAGTTAAGCGTAAAGGCTTTTAGACATTCGTTGATGCCAATTAAGGAAAAAACATTAACGTTGTAATTATTACACTATTTTAGATGTCAAAAAAGAACTATCTAATACTTAGTATCATTTGATATATTTCATCACTGCACTACATATTCTCTTTATTTAACGTAAAATACATAGTGAGAAAAATTAGACAATTATTCAGCGCTCGATCGGGTCTTACCTCAAATCCTGAATAAAATGGGTTTTTCCAATCGGCAAAATATTTTACAACAAATAGCAAATAAAGATTAATATTTAATCCCTCTTCAATTTTTAGTAACGGTTGCTAATTTATGTGCATCTTTTTTAAACCATTATATATAAATTGAAATTTACTAACCTGTAGCAAAAGACGGAGCCAAAAGCACGAGAGAGGAACGATCCTTCCTAAATAACTTTAAGAAAAAGACTGCCAAAAGATTGGGTTGTGCATAGGGAGAACGGGTGAAAGTGCATACAACAAAGTCATCTATAGTAAAAACCCTAGAAAGTATCGAGAATCTTTTGGTTTCGGAATACACTCTACGGCAGGGGTGGGCAAACATTTTACGTGGCGGGCCGCATTAACAGTTGCAGCTTCTTAGGCGGGCCGCATAAACAGATGAAAATGCTTCGGCGGGCCACGTTAGGGTTCACATCGTAAGTAATGTGGGGCAATGCCAGGGATCCTGTTAGGGAAATTCAATAATAACCCCCATAACATCACTGGAAATGGTTTTCCGGCATTAATTTTAAGCTACAAATATGAAATTATCTCTATTTTATATTACGGTTCGCTTTCATAATGCCATCGCGGGCCACATGTGGCCCGCGGGCCGCAGTTTGCCCACCCCTGCTCTACGGGATTGATGAGTGGAAGGGGTGGAAAACGACCACTGAAATTCCTTTCTACCGAACCTTCTCAGAAGGGCATATCCATGACCTTATCTGTATAGAAAGGTTCGTGGAATATCTCACCATTAGGTTGGCAAATATAATCTCAAAAATCTCAAAAGGGCTAAGAGACACGTTCTCAAAACAACCCTAGGGGCTTGCGGTTACCTGATTATCGAGAGTGGAAGCGCGAGCTTTTCAAAAAACCGCATATTTGAGTGTAAGGAATTACCCTTCTTTCAGTCCCACTGTTGAGCTCAGAAAAGGAACGAAATCGCAGGTAGGAAATAATATTGGGAAAAAAGTAAACGGAAACGACTTAAATATTATAATTCAGAGCAGGTTTTTGGAAGAATACTTTTCCTTCTTGTTGGAAAATCGACGATTATCGATGGCTATATATTTTCGTCGATTTTGAAATTTAAATAATCGACGTTTATCGATTTAAATCGAATCATACCAAGCCTAGATATAAGGGATCTTAGAAAGGTATGGAATAAATTGTAGCTATCTGGTATGACAAATAACAACTTTCTCTTGTTTTGGACGTTTTGCGTTAAATATATTTAGTTTGAGTGCGATAAAGCAAATTAAAATACCTGAAAAGTAATTTTATAGAAAATTTAGCAATGAAAAATCGACGCTTATCGTCAAAAATTTATTTTCACGAATTCGAAGTTTATCGACATTTATCTATTTAAATCGAATCCTACCAGACTTATTTATTTATTGATATATATATATCAATAAATAAATAAATAAATAAATATATATATATATATATATATATATATATATATATATATATAACCTTTCCTTTTACATATGTATATACATATATATGTGTGTGCGCGCGCGCTCGTACTGGAGGAAGAGGAAAGTTAGAACGAGATAATGGTGGAAACAAGGTGTAGTAGGAAGCCCAGTTTACACATGTTAGAGAACCGCAGAGGGCGTCGAAGAGACACACATGAAGAAAATCTTTTCAGATAAGATCTCCTATGAAGAAGGGTAAAACCCGAAAAGCATTTCACTTTAAGTCTCTTTGACGTTTTCCGAGTCTCTCCAATCACCTTCAGTGCCCACTGGACTTTCTAAAGCACTTGTTGCCACCCTTATCACGTTCTACCTTTCCTCTTTTTCAAGCACTCGCGCACATATCGTACCAATGCGTATGCGTGACCAACCAAACGCAAATATATCATCAATCAGAATGTTTCATTCGAGATATAACATACATGTTTTTCATTATTCCGTTTTAAGCAGTAAATTCTCTCAAACCGCTTACTGATTTTGTAATCTATTGAATCAGATCCAAATTTCTTAAATAAGATGTCTAATTTTGATACTAACATGGATCGTGACCGGTTTAGGAAGTTTATTTATTATTCAACGGCGAAAGAATAAATGGATATAAACTGATAAAGAGTTTTAAACAGTTACAAGTTGCGAGAAATTGTACATAATTCTCTTCAGTCACTTTGTGTTGCCTTTCTCTTTCTTCTGCCGTCTCACTCGCGATGGGACGCGATAACTGACCATGTCCTCTTAAGGATTCGCTTCTTTCATTTTTTATGGAAAAGATTCTTTGACGATTCCATGTTTGAAAATGCCATCAAATAGGTTTTCTTCATCAGTTGTGAATGAAAGCCCAAACATGCCAAATAATTACGGAGCACTATATGTTTAAACAAAGTGGCCACATTAGCATATTTTTGTTTATATCGAAAGCATCACATCGATATTCCGCAAAAAAACTGCTTACCAACTAATTAGAAAGTTCGCTTTAAAGCGAGTCTGATCATTTTTTGTTCTCTCCATAAAATTGCTTGCCTATCGCTTTTGCGCATTAATCACTTCCTCTCGTGATCGCACTTAATGGGACACGAGTTGTTGTTAAACTAGGCGTCGAAAACAAAAAGAAACTTGCGGTAAACTCTCGCACGTGGTACGGCCAAAATTTAAAGGTCGATTCAGGCGTCGAAGAGAAACCCAAGATTAATGGTCGAAGACCTGTGGAAGGCGCTCGTTAACTCTCCGAGCAATACACCAAGTTTTTTTTAGCGCATGCGCGCACTTAATCGGCGTATGTCATGCTGTCCGCAGTTTCGTCGCTAAGGGATTAAAAAAAATTCTCAGAGCTGGTTAGAGCGGAAGAGAAACTTTCGCATGCCGCGGTGGTTATTACCGGAGTTACCCCCCTCCCCGGATAGAGCGCCCCCCCTGAATACAGAACCCTCCCCCCAAATAGAGCGCCCCCCGTCCCCTTTTGCTCCGTTCCATCTGGCGGACGGGAGACGGCGCCTCCGCCCTCCCTAATCCGAATCTTTCCCCCCATCGTCTCTCCCTTCGCCAAAAACTTTCTGCCTCCCTCTCGCCCCGCGAATTGGACACATTCCATGTTGGACTGCCAAAATAATTTCCAAACACAAGGAGGCGTTGGTCCACTCCCCGTGCCAGGTAGACGATCTCGGGAGGGAGAGAGGGGGTAGGAGAGAGAGAGAGAGAGGAAGGTGGGAGGGCTGGGAAGGAGAGCTCCGCTACGTTTAAAATTATTATCGCGGGGCTGAAATTTATACGAGATCACGTGAGTGACTGAGGGATCGGACGGGCGGCTTCTTTCCCCTCACTTTTTTGCATTTTCCGCCAAGGAGTCCTCTCCGGACCCAAGGTCTCGAGTTCACTTGCACCTGGGGCCTACTTCATCCTCTTTCTCTCTCTCTGTCTCGGAGCAAGTGTCCAAAGAGTTTCCTTTGTCAAACTGCTTCCCCTACTCGAAAAATTCGCTCCGTTTCCGCTATCCTCTGTCTGCATCTACTTTCCTGCTCCTATTCTCGTCCATTCCTTGTGTCCCTCCTCTTCTCTCTCGTTCTCTTCCCCTCATCCTCCTACCCCTTCCTACTCCTCCTTCTCTCCCCCTCCTCCTTCCTCCCCCTCCTCCTTCTCTCCCCCTCCTTTTTCTCCTGCTTTCCATCCATTTATCTTCCTATTTCTGCTTCCCTCTATTTATACCCCTCCTCTTCCCTTCCCTCTCAACCCTTCTTTTTCTGTTCCTCAATCGCTCTCTCTCTCTTCATAGCTTTTTGTTGCTTATGTGGCGATCTCTTACACAACGACTCCTCGGAGAGTAATTTTCACCAACTCTTTTGTCTCATAAGTGTATTTCATATCTTCTCAAATGCTTCCTTCCGGACAACTTTGCAGTCACGTATGATTGTAATTTTGAACGACTGATCGCCATCGAGTTTCGAAAATGACCTTTTCGGGACCAGTTGTGAATTCGCGCCCTCGTGTACGGGTTGCGGTGGAGACGCTCTCCGAGTGAAAGAAGGATGATGCATTTAAAACGGTCACCTACGTTCCGCGCCGTCCATTCGCATCATTTGTTCTCGAAATGCCTGAATCATTCGCGATAGAACGAGAGATGTTCAAAGTATCGCGATGTGTCGTTACAAACAGATATATTAATTCCTAAAATTCATGAAAATATTGAAATATCCGATAGTGTGTGTTTCGTTGAAATACTTCTCGTATAAGACGCATAGTGAGGTCATTAGGCTGCGGCGGTCTTAGAATGAGGGAGGTAATCTTTCGGCGCCCGCGCACTGTGTCTCAACCGAAGCGTCGCGGAGAAGATTCCAGATTCCGAGAGCTCTCTTTGGTGTCAAACGAAGATTTCCATCGCGCCGATGAATTCTCTCGATGCGCGAAGTAAAAGGTCGCTCCTTCCGGCAATCGCTCTTTCTCTCGATCGAGGCGCCACGTGGCGAGATGGCGCCAGTGCAGCGCTCGTCTCGCTTTCGGAATACTTATATGAAATCTGAGCGAAATGGGGGAGAAGTGGCCGAGAGAAATTGAGATGTTGCTGAAAGCGTTTCGTCATTTAGTCCAAGAAAGCAGCCAATTGGAGCCAAAAGCGTGCAAGTAAATGTCATTCCGCACTTCTAGCGGGAAATACCTTTCGTCAGTCGAATATTGTCTCTTAAATCCAAAAAAATTGCCCCAAGAATACAGGTCTGTATCCATAACACGATATGAAACTGAAACTCGTTTGTTTTTTAAAAATCATTATACAGTTTTGCTAACTTCAATTAGGTAGTTAAGGTTAAAATAAAATGAAGCAATACTAAATATCACAATCCATTTTATTCTTTATCTTTTGTAACATCGCTTTGAAGTACTGTTTATTTTTAAGTTAATGAAATATTTCCAGTATAAAGAATAGAGCAGTCTATAAAATTATTCTAAAACGCATTTGTATCTTAGTCACACTGTCTAATTACTTCGAAACCTGTCCGAGTTGGAATGAATTAAATGTCTTTTGATTGGGAATCGAGTGAAATCCCACTTTCCAATTCTGTTGCTTTCAACAAGGTCAGTTTGCTTTAATCACTTCTCAATTCTTTCGAGTATTCGGGTTGTCGAGTGAATTTTCCCAGCGTGAACTCTCCTATCGGGCCAAATATCGATGTTTGATTGGAAGTAAACATCAATGGCATTTTTTGTCGTTTATTCGCCAAAACTAGATGAAATTGAAACTGTTGCTCGTGGATGATAGCAATAATTCCGCTCGGCGTCTTATTACAAGCGACAAGTCGAATTTCTCGCCAGAGGTCCTCTCTCTTCCTCTCTTGGCAAACTCTTCATCTTGCTTAGTTAAACCTTTAACTCTCCTATTCTCATCTATTTGTGTCCCCCAAATGGCGGCCAATGAGACACGGAGAGAGTTTTAAACTCTTATATACCGACGCAAAATTCCGTCTCACGGTCGGAAATAACAAGACGCTAACCTCAATTCTCACGAGGGACCAGCGAGGGCGACGGTTAAGAAAGAAATTCAAAGACTTCGCATTCTAATCCCTCTCGTACTGCCCTCATTCCGGGTTACGATTCTCACCTGTTCGCGACCGAGGGAACGGAGATATTGGGGGGAAAGGGTGATATGGAGGGGGGAGGAGGACGCGGTAGGGGAGACATAATGGGCGAGAGACTCGGAGTGGGGAGGGGGAGTGAAGGGATATCTCTGGCAGAGGATGCGAGGCTGTTGGACTCATCCTAAAAGCTCTGCCAGAGAGGGAGACGGTAGGAGTGAGAGAGAAAGAGAGAGAGAGAGAGAGAGAGAGAGAGAGAGCGTCAAAGAATATTTTTTTCTGTGCGAAGGGCGACCCTCGCGCCAACCTTCCTTCCCCACGGAAAATTATCAGCACACCCCAAGAGAATCCGCGTGACGCCGCTGCGTCCTCCAAAGTCTCCATAGTCTCGAACTTTGCAGGGTTTATCGTGATTCAGTCGGGATGACGTGGCGCACCATTCTAAATTGACGATGTAAACTCTAATCCGGCCCGCAGAAGGCTTAGTAACTCCCAACGCGGCCTGCCGAAGGATTCACAGCCGCCGTTGGGGCACGCCATGTAAAAAGGTTGGGTACCATTGGCCTAACCGATTATTGAGTTTTAGTATTCTACAAGAAATTATTATGAGGTGCTTATTTAAAATTTATAGGGATTTTGGCGGCCTGTTCATTGTGAAATTACCACACCAATTTCTTACGCGTGATAAAAATAAAGAGAAACTTATAACACCCCTAGGGTCAGGAAACACTTCTTCCATGATGAGAGTACAATTTTGAGTCGCATCAGAATTCAGGCGACGTTTGCTTCATGACATTTTAAACATTTTAATAGGAAACAAATTATTACATGAAATTACATTAGGGTAATGCAGAAAATCCAAGTTTCATGTTAAAACAAACTTTTTCTTGTTAAGTAAAATTTGCCGTTTTAAAGCTTAAAAATAAAGTTAATTGTTTCGGTGAAATGTTAATTATTGCATTTTACAGGAATTGCGAGAGCTGTTAACAGTTATTCACCATGTTCTCGATCCAATTGGCAATATGACTCCGAAATCGAGCCAATTTACGCTTCTTCGATTGCTTAAATAATTACTGACGCTCCAAATGTGGCCCGAACCATAATTGTTTGGAGGGCAGCCTTCTCAATATAACGAGGACTTCTGTCGAGGTTAATACTGACGAGTGCTCAATTTCTGATGAGATCGTGCCAATGTCGTCTGAAATGCAGCGTTAGCTATTAACCCAAAGGATGGATGGCAATCCGTGTGCCCGACGAGACGCACTGTTGAATTTTTCAATATTTCATTTACACTGCAAAATCCATACTCTTATTCGTTTTGAAAGGTTTCTCTGGAGAGTTTTTTGGAAGAAAATTAATCCGGGACTCAGGAACCACTCAACTTTTCATGTACTTAATGTAATGAGAGTCTCCCTCTCTCTTGATGAATTTTCAGAGTTAAATGGATTGGAACGTGATAGTCAAACTTACACTAAGAGAGTTCTGGAAGGATCTTGCAGGAAATGAGAGGAGGAAGGGGGAGGAGGGGGCAAAAGAGGGGGAGGGAGCAAAAGAGGGGAAGGGGGAACACGTCGGCCAATTACTCTCACTCGAGGGATGCGTGCAAGGACTTGGGGTGGAAATAATGAACTTAAAAAGGTTGGATGGGTGAAGCGGCCTCCTTTAGGCTGAGGATGAGAAACTACGCGCGCAATATGTTTCCACGAAACGGAGATCGAAAATTCGACGCTTCTCTTCGTAACAAAATATAGTCTTCTATACGGAAACCCTTCACGGATGACAGTTGGCGTCGCAATACTTCGGGGTTTTTCGAAGAAGTGAGTGGGACGCGAAGTTTGTTACGACAGAGTCGGGTTCAGAGATTTCCCGTTGCTAAGCGACAGCTCCGTAAGGAGAGAACAGAGACCATTCTGTCTGCCTTCCTTCGAGAGACGAGATAAATCATTATGGGTACGTTTAGGCGAGATGAAATCGAATTTATTATGGGCGGGAAAGACGGGCGACCAAGGGCTTTTTCGAAACGCCGGTGCAGTTCCCACGGATTGCGCAGTTACTCTATGATTATTTTTATCACCCTCTACATAGACCTCTTCAAACAGGAGTGTAATTTCGTGACATTAGTACCTATTGGCGAAAGAAAGTGCACGGAATATAGACTCTTTGATTTCACAGGAGGGCAGCGGCTAAATTAAAGCGTGTTGCATTTAAGGCTAATCACGTTTCCTTGAAAAATCAAAATACGTGAGACAAATTTCGATGCCGGGTACGTATGTTTCACAATTTCTCGCTACTATGTGCGGTTTTATTCTTCGCGAAACACTCAAATCTAATCTGTTACATAAAATAAAGCGTTTATCCGAGTGAAGAGCTTTTTTTGAAAGAGTTAAATTCTTTTTCTGCTAGAATTATATTCCTATATCACCGATACCTTCAAAAGTAAAAGTAAATCCATATAAAATGCTTTCGCGTGTTATTTGAACTTGGCTGAATATATGATTAATATTAAATATTTATACAAAATCTTTATTACATACGCGGTATGATTCTGATGAGCAACGCTGTTTTATATCACTCACCTGTCAACTAAAACTGTCTCCATGAAATAACCAGGAGAATGTTTGCTAAATATACCGATTTGTGTTGAATTTTTTAATAAGTATTTTGGAGAAATAGAACGGAATAATTGCAAAAAGTGACCCATAGCTCGATTTGAACTGAGCTCCCGTTAAATAATAGTTAGAGGAATGTTAAAAGTTGAGCGGATCCTATCAAATAAACGATGCGAGCCAACCCGAATTTATATAATGGAACGTGCGTTTCAACTGCAGAGTTGCTGTAATCATTGGATTATCGCCCATCTTTGCTTTCAATTAAATCTCGTTCTCATTAGGACCAAATAGACATGAATCACAGATAGCTATTTTACCGTTGAAGCTGTTTAATGGACTTTTTTATGGCTAGATTATTAAAATTTATGCATCTTTTAAGGTCAAAAGAAATAAAACTGTCTATATTTCAATCCCGCCACGATAATAAAATAGGTTTGGAGATTTTAACTTTTCACGTTTTTATTTAAACCTGTAGAGAGTATTTCATCGTGACGAATCGTCCGTATCGAATGGCATTCCTATCGCATATTAAAAAGAGAATTAGCTGATTTCGAACGGTACCATCGCCCTCTGCGGTAAGCCACCGCTCGTCGATCCTTGTAATGTCGCTTGTTGGAATCGAATGGATTTTATTCGAATCCACGATCGGCAAATAACGCTTTACGAAGAGTATAATGTTGCTGCGACTTTTTTATTTTACATATAGCTTTATAGCTTTATGGTTTACTTCATTAAATGCGTTTCATCGAATACCTCGGGCGCCAATCACGGAAGAGATCTCTCGCATTTCTCAATCGAGGGCAAAGTTTCTAGTGCAAAGCTTTATATTATATATTTCGCTTTATTTCACCTCTAGTCACTAGCCTCCGTCCCAATATTCCATTTTAATGACTCTTGACGCCGATCGAATCATCGTCGAAAGGCGTTCGTGTCAGTGGAGATAAATAAAAGTTGTAGTTATTCCGGTTGTATTGATGGAGCAACACGTTGCTTGGACCGATTGAAAACTATCATAAATTGGATTTCGTGTCGGAGCTGTTTTACTATAATGGATATTTTTATTATAATCTTAATTTGCTATCACGAGTTTCAAGTTTCATTTTTAATTTTAACTATTTTTACATATAGAATCTATTAATTTTTATTTTATTTAAATGTGAGCTTTGAACGAGTTGTTTGAAAATTAAATTGGCCACGGAGTCAAATAAATCATAAATATTTTAGGGTTAAACATTTTATGTTTAAGTCTGATTTGATTTTTTTATCTCCATTTTAAAAATAAAGCAAAACCTAACATAACACAGCAATCGCTTTCTTGGTCAAAGCCTTGTTCTTTATACGCGTTTTCTGAAGTATTGAGTCGTTTGGAAGAAAGGAGTTTAGGTTCTTGGGTATAAGATAATTAATGAATATTTTGAGAATAATTTTTTGTTATCATTTAAACATGTAAAATGGATTATGTTTACTTCAATGCTAATGCATCAATAATAAATAATACACACGGAAACATTTGAAAATAGGTCTACTGGATGGTATCTGGCTATTCTCATGACTCGTATATAAAGCACCTTCTGAAATCGTGCTATTCGAGGCATTGATGTGGTTATAATGGAATCGAGTTGCAGTCTGCCCACCTACCACTTCCGCCCTTCTTTTGTTTCGCATTTCAATTCTATCCAAGTTCCAAAAAAAAACAAGAAGCGGGCTTCTCCCTTCACCCTTTCTCCATGTTTCTTGTTTTCTCACGACCACCGATATTTTGTAATAGGTAGGTGATATTATTTTGTGAATTCAGTTTTAATTAATACACCAGCGGCTTAATAAATCTGGAACAATTGAATAACGGATAATCATAATGAAATCTCAATATACAAACTGTAATATGTAATGAGATTATTTGATATATTTTATTTTGTACGACTCGATCGACTTTGCTGTGGATGATAATTTGTCTTTGTCATCACTTGCATATCAGCTGATTTTTATTCATTCATGGATACATTTTCAAATTTTAGTTTAACTTTTAAAATTTTCAACATTTTTTCTCGCACGATTTCTAAAATTTCAATCATCTTGTTGCTGGCGAAACCAACACGATATATAAAATTCCTTATAAATAATAAAGAAATTGTACACAACACATGTGCAATTTTTCAATTGAATTTCTATTCTTTATATCAGATCATTACGTTTAGAGGACTTAAGATACATTTTTTCCGTGATAATCTAATAATAAAAAACTAAAAGGGTTATTTCCCGAATAATCGGAGGAAGAAGAGCCGAAGTAATGGGACATGCTGAGGGACGGAAGGAAATGGGGTGGGAGGGGAGGAATAAGAGGGGGAGGGAGAGGAGGGGTGGTAAGAGGGGCAGGAGGGGAGGTAAGAGGGGGAGGAGGGGAGGTAAGAGGGGGAGGAGGTGAGGTATAAGAGGAGAAGGAGGGGCGGATGGCGTAGGTCAAGGCAAAAGGGACACGGGAAGAGAGGGATTTGCAGCATCTCCTCACCGCCCCCAAACTTCCGACGAGTCCCGCGGGGTTGATGCCCCATCCCACTGCCTCCGCCGCCGCCCCCGTCTAATTCCCGCGCCCTTTTCCTTCGCTGCCCCCCTCTGCATCTGCGTTCCCTTCCTCTCCGCAGCTGCCTTGGCGCCGCCGTCTCCCCCATCTCTCCTCTACTCCACCCCTTCTCCGTCCGACCTTCCCTTAGCGAGTCGTACCCGATTCGGCCAGTAGCGCGCGCCGCTTCGCCCGGCACGCACGTTCGGACGTACGTAGTTCGATCACGCTCGTTTCAATTGCGGTCTCTCGGGGGAAGGGCGAGCGGGAGGTTTTATTTTCCTTTCGAAACTCGTCCGTCGGCAGCTAGATAAACCCTTTCCTCTGGATCGGACTCATCCCGGAGGAGACTCCTTATCACCCGAAAGGAAGTCATCGACGCCTCGGGAGGCAACAAGTGCCCTCGCATCTGCACGCGGATTCCGTCGTGGGGAACGTAAGGGGGAGGGCTCTTTCTGGCGCCGGCGCCGACCTCCTTCGCTTCATTCGGCCGTTCGCCCGCGGATTCAGTCGCAAAACTCGCGTCTTGGCGATAGGGTGCGGAGAGCGGAAAGCGCCGGGTCGCGATCCCCGTCCCTCGGAAGCGGACCGGAGGAAAGTGGCGCGCGTCGTAGAGATTTTCCCCGAAGGCCTTTTACGGTCGACCACGTGGTGCGGCGTCGCCTCTTGGCGCGAGGTTTCCCACGCGTCCAGAGAGTGAGATATCGGGAGAGATAAAGAAGTGTTGGTAAAGAGGTTACGTACTCGAAGGATCGTTGGCCGAGACTCAAAATCTGTTCGATGCGTTCCAAGTGATTTACATCGGTATTCCCGAATGGATTTTTTCATCGCCGCCCTCTTCTCTCGAGGTCGCGCGATTTTCCTCTCGTGTTCCTCTTCGGAGGCCATCCTTTCTCATTATCCGTCGCGTGTTACTGCTCTTGGAGCTCGGAACAGTTCCCTCTTTCCTAAGTATCGCCGAATGAGGTCCATTCCACGGATTATTTCTTCGCCGTCCCGAGATAGCGTCTGAATTCGGAAGCCATAAAGGCTCCTTCAGAGGGAATATCCAGCAGCAGCACCACGCGGCTGACCCGCGAGTGTGAAATGGAGTTTATTCTGGATTCGAGCCAAAGAGGGCGACTCGGTCCGCTAGCAGGAGGAGCGGCAGAGGATTGAGGCCGCGTGCCGCGCCGGGTCCCGCGGGGGAATTTTTATTTTGGCGATCCGAAGCGATAAGTGTGTTCCCGGCGTCTTCCGGAGAATTAGACACCCTAATCGACGTTTTAAAGTGCGTAGATTTGCGGCTACCGCGCCCCTTTTTACTCCGTGTCTGCGTCGGTGGCCCTTGGGATGTTGGTGTGTCGTCTCGCACCATCGCCGCACCGCACCTCCCAGCCGCGACCTTTGTTCCAATCCGAGAGCGTCCCGGGCGGACCTCGGGATCGCCAGTGTCGGTCTTCGAGAGTGCGTGTCCGTGTGTGAGTGTGTGTTGCAGTGTTTTCTTTTCCGTTCTGGCGAGTGGAATCGCCTCGAGCGGGAGGGAAAGTGCGGGTCGGGGGAACATTGTCGGTGGATGCGTTGTCTTGGTGAGTCGCCAGCTACCACCCCGGCGGCGGGACGGCGGCGGAGGCGGCGCTACCACCGCGAGGGGGGCCGCGGAAGCAGCCGGAGAGCGGCGGCGGGGAGGACCGTCGTTGCCCGCTGCGGAGGCGGGAATTGCCGCCTTCGACGACACCCCGCGTCTTCGTGGCGGCCTCGCGGGGGCGGGGTCCCCGACCGCGGTAGATGTCCCACATCGCTGCCCCCGCTCCCTCCTCCTCCCCGCACCTCCCCGCCCTCTTTGTCCTCCTCGCCCCCCTCCTCCTCGCCTCCCCCCTTCGGAAGAACCGCCGCGGACTTCTGGGATTCCCGGCAAGCGGTTCCTTTGCGGTGGCTTTGGATTCGACAGGACGGAGTTCGGATCTCGGAGCTCGTGAGCCAGTGAGATGGTTCGGACGTTGCACCCGTTTTGGTGAGTCTCCTTCGCACCTTTATCTTCCATCTTCCGCGGAGTGCGACGTTTCTTCGCCTCGCGCCGATTCGGATTGACTGGCTAAAACGATGCTGTTTTATTTTCGTCGCTGCAGGAACTTCACTGATGAAGCCATTTGTGGGGAGACTCCCTTCCCTATATTTGATGAAAAACGTTAACTTTGCGCAATCTAGCCACTGTAAACTTTAAATTGAGGTTCAATATTTTACTGACTAGTTTTTCTTTCTTAATTTTAGAATCGGCGGGACTTATTGGCTTTAAAGTTTCCACGCCGGTTTTTTTCTAATTTCTTACCGTTGGGTTCAACGGGGCGGAAAATGAGATTATTCCGGAAAAAATTTGATTATCTCTTTTGAATATATTACTTCTTACGGCTGCAAAACGGGGATTATCCAGTTTACCTGCGACAGGCGTGCATTTTCTTGCCCGAAAACAGAAATGCAAACAGAATTTCGTCTATGCGACTGGAAAGTTTCTTCCTGGAGATCGTTAGGATGATAACAAGCCCGCGAGGAAACTTTTGCGCCCTTACGTTGGCACCATTGTGTTTAAACTCTTTCCCTTCCTCTCTCTCTCGCGTACAAATTGATGCAAGACAAACTTCAGTAGTGGAATGCCCCTTTTGTTTACTTTCTATAAGGGATAGAAAAGATTTTATTTGTCTTTCCCCAATTAAGTATCTCTAAATTCTTGAGCCATCCGTTCTCATTTAAAATAAACTCAAAAAAATACCCCAAGGATTAAAACTTTTTATGTATGCATTGTACGAATGTGGTACCTTTTTAAATAATCGTCAGCTTTTTTGGAATTACTGGGAGTTAACAATTTATGTTGTTTAAACTTAATTAAGTTAGTTTAATAATTATAATAGATTTAATTAATTTTAAAATTCTTGTATTTTTCAATGCCGTTATAATGAAATTGAAGTTTTATCGTATTTTTCGCATAAATTATCATTGGCATCGTTTGAAAAACCTTTGCAAAGAGATCTGTAAAAGAAGGAAGAAAAATTCTTTTTTTTCTGAAAGGAAAATGCGAACCATGCAAATAATCCTCGTCCAAGAATCCGAGGCGGCCGCAAAGAAACACCGCAGTCGAATACCTTAGTGTAGCACTCCGTTTACGCGACTGGAAAGATGGAAGGGGAAGAGGGCTCCAATCTCTTTGCCAAGATACCCAACACGAACAACCGAGCACCCGACCCCAAAACAAGAGCGAAACTCCGAGTTAGCAGCCATTTCGTGCAACCGCCGCTATCCGTCGCCTCGGACATCCCGCTGGGCGACTCGCACCGCAATGCGAAAACTCTCCCATTTTCGCTATTTCCTCACGCGCCGGAAAAAAGATGACGCGCGACGTCCCGCCGCGTTACTCTCTCTCTCTCTCGATCACCGTCGAAAGAGATCGTCGTCGTCACTGGCGTCGGCCGTATTTTCATTCGTCTGCTGTAGAGGGCACCACCTCCGCGTGTCGCAACCGTGGCAACTATTTCATCTCTTCGCACGGGTGTTTTTCGATGGGATGGAGAGAGAAAGGGGAAGGGGGCGTAAAGGAGGCGGTGACTGCGAGTAGTCAAGGCTTCGGGAGGGATGGAGGGAGGAAGGAGTGCGAGACAGGAGAGAGTGCGTGCAGCCACGAGGGCAAGAGCATATTCCGGCGAACGGAGAAGCAGAGGGCGGATTATTTTCACTCACGATGGGACTTTTCGAACGTGTCAGCGGGGTGCCTCGCGCCATACGACTCCACAAAGGTCTTGGCAACGTCCGAACGCCGCAATATCTCCTCTTTGGTCTCTCATATGTTCGACTCCCTCTGGCGAAGCATATGGTCAAAACTCTCCGCCCCTTCCCTCCCTCCCCATCCTCCCCTCCCTCCTCCCTCCTCCTCCCCTCCCTCCCTCCTCCTCCTCCCCTCCCACCCTCCTCCTCCTTCCCTCCCTCCCTCCCTCCTCCTCCTTCCCTCCCTCCCTCCCTCCTCCTCCTTCCCTCCCTCCTCCCCACCCTATTTTTCTCATCTATTTATTTATTTATTATTATCATTATATTTTTTAACCAGCTATATTAGCATAAAATAATTGATTTTAATTTTATTGTATCGTTCATATTGTTATTTTATGTATCTAGGGTTTTCGCAGTTTTTCCCACCCCTTTCACTTCATGGGTGTTTTCCTGCATGGGTTTTTGCTGGGTGGCGAAGCCAGGTTCTGCCGAGATTTTTCCCACAAATACCTTGTCTTTCTTCGATGTTTTCCTGAATATGTACCTATCTATCTATTTCTGTCTGTATTAGTATGTTATTATCTTAATCGTTTTTGATGTAATTTAAGGTATTTTAATATAATGTAACATAACATTGACGAAGAGTTACATGTAAGAGTATACCTTACGGTCTAAATTTCGCCCGAATAAAAACATTTATCTATCTATCTATCCCCTCCTATCTCCCTCCCCTCCAATCTCTCATCCTTCCTATCTCCCATCCCTCTTACCTCCCATCCCTCCTATCTCCCATCTCTCCTCCGTCCCTTCCCTCCGTCCCTTCCCTCCGTCCTCTCCCTCCGGCCCTTCCCTCCGTCCTCTCCCTCCGGCTCCTCCCTCCGGCCCCTCTCTCCATCCCCTCCCTCCGTCTCCTCCCTCCCTCCTTCGTCCCCTCCCTTCCTCCTCCATGCTTGCCCTCTCGGACCCACGCTCCTTCCACGGTCACCGGGGTATTAATCAAATCTTCGAATCTGCTCCTCTTTAACAGTTCTTACCTCGTTCACAATGAAAAGCACCGAAATGTGGTCCAAAGTTCGAATAGGAATATAGATACAGCATACGTAAATGTATCGATCAAAATGATAAAAATGTAAAATCAAGACCACTAATATGTGACGAAAATGTTTAGAAAAATAAATACTCTGCTGTTATTCCACTGTTTTTTGGAAAATAGTTAACAAGCCGTAAAATTTAACAGTTCAATAAAATGGAAGTCTTTACTATTTGAATCTCTTCGTGGCGGTGTAATGCTGTTTAGGAAATATTTTCATTTTTACTTGAACCCCTAAATTTCAGGATTAATGTACTTTTTCTTGGCCGCAATTTTCGTTTTTTCATTCAGCGATAAACTATGATTTTTCACTGTCTACGTGCGGCAGTTTCATAATTATTTTAATTTATTATTCAAAATTGAGTAATTTATTGAAGATTGGGGCGAATAATATATTCCCAAAGTATTCTAGAAATAATATCATTGGCATAGCAAGTTTTATGGTTTAATTACGCTTCGAATGTACGCAAATGTATACAGAAAAAGTCATACAGAGTGATTTTTACAATACCATCTATATTAGTGTCATATGCATTATGTGTAAGGAATAATACAATCTAAAAAGTCGTCTTCCTTGAAGAAGCGAAGCGCCAAGGACCAAAACAAGTGATAATTTATGCCTCGCTTAATAATCAACAAGTGACGCCTTCAGTTGCCGCACCGCGACGCAGAAGAACGAAATTTCTCTTTTTAAGTTCTCTAGTTCCAACCCTGAATTCACAGTCCTAACATTTCATGTGCCTATTCTTAATTTCTCGCTACTTGCTTTCTTCTTATTAATGTTATATTTCTTCTGTGCATTTCCTAGGATAGTCCCCATCCGGAGATCCGATTGGGAGACTATTTTACCTCCGGAATATTTTACCCCAGAGAGATCCATAGAGTTATTTACAGCTTTTTGGCATATCATGGGAAATATAATGAGGTAGTTTCCCCTTGCTTTCCTCATCGCAGTTTCACAAGAGTGATTACCCATCTGTAGCTGTTCAGATCCACATGATCACCACCTACAGAGGTACTGTGCAAGCTGCTGCCCTTGCACAGGGGGATGTAAAACCCCCAAGACTGCTTCTTAGTCGGACTCTTCCCCTCAGACTTTTCCGGCTTGAATGGTCCTACCGGGAGAATTATCTCCCGCCGGCATAGCTCTTTGGTTCATAAGAGTACACAAACCCTCCCACCTCTGTAAGGTTATGCAGTCTATAGGGATGGCTAATAATAAATGAACCTTCACACTAAATAAAAAATTAATTCATAAAACAAATTTGAACTCAGAAGTAATGATAAGAGAAGTAAACATTAGAGAAAATAACACTTATATTAAACTAAACAAAAACTTCATAAAATCCGGGAAATTCAAAATTGAAGGAATAAAAAAATTGTATAGCAAGGAAAAACATTAATTATAAAATTGAAAAAACTCAATAGATTTCTTCTCAATCGCTGTCATCTTCAGTGTCATAAACCAATTTACCAGTGTAAATCGAGAAATGGTCGCATTTTCTTGACTGTGCAAAACTGAAACCGTGTACATCAAGTACCGTGTCAATCGAGGGATAGGTGTTATTTTCTTCATTTAACGGCGCAACAGTTTTTCAAAAATTTGCACAATGCCGTATTCTAATTTGGGTTTATAAACGAAAAGGTGAAATCTTTCAATTGACAAATGTTTTAAATCATGAAAGTATTATCGAAATCAGATACCTTAGTTATTTATGACATCGGGAGGTTCATTTTGCCATATTTTTCGAATCGATAGTGGGAAATTATGTCAATCGGCCGCTTCTGATTTCCTGTTTTATGGCTGTTGGGGTAATTTTGTTATAAAAAATACAATATGAGAATTTTCAATTAGCTGAATTATTTAATGGGCATTTTAATTTATCATTTCATGCTCAATAATGATAATTTAGAAATTTTCGAGTGTTTTTCTTTCCACAAAAGCTGAAATTGTTTAAAAGAGCTGGTTATCAATTTTTAACCCTCTTTTGCTGAATAAATGAAGTTATATTGTCGTTACTTTCCTCAAATTGTTAAATAAAATGGATAATCTATGCCGCAATACATCCTACTTGTTGGTTAATGTGGGTTAATATTTCTAAAAATATGACTATAATAATCCAAGAGGTTGCGGGGCGTTTCCAAGGGTTTAGCAGTGCACTCTGGTGAAACGAGTGCGATTAGTAATCAAAATGGCCCATTCCCGAAGAAGAAAATATTCAGAGGATGCCGAAAAACGTATAATTTCGATTTTAATCTCAAAGAACCAACAGCTGACCTCAACCTTTATCAAGTGAAGGGAAATTATGATTACAGTGTAAATGAGATCTGGTCTCCCAAACAGCTATTTTTTCATTATTAGTTATTCACTATCTGTATCTACAATTTGACTGGATTTCGTGTTTAATAATCCCTCATGAGTGATAAGAGGTCTTTAAAAGGAAAAACTTAGTATTCATTTTATTTCTTTGTGAAATGTAAACTATCGAAAGCTAAAGTAAGTGGTAGAGTAATTGGACAATATAACTCGGGTGGTGCCTTACAGACCGCACCTCAGTAGTCAAACGTTAAGCGACACTGAAAAATACTGACCTCTGCAGAATGAACGACTTGGTTTGCGGGAAAAGGATCAGGCAGGGGAAAAATGAGAATCGGTGAGTCGATTACAAGTTATCGAATTTAGGAATGACAAGTACCTGTTGAATTGCGGAAGGAGGAAAAAGACAATCGCTTCTTATGCAATGAGCAGAAGCTCTCTCTCTCTCTCTCCACCTTTTCATTTCCTAAAATGTTTACTTGTCATTGTATTTATGTAGTACTATATTTTATGTAATCTTTTATTTTATTCTTATTATTGTGACTTTCTTCCTGTCTGTAATTGACAATGGGTTATATGGAAGAAGAGACTATTTATTCTCAATCTCGCCCAAATAAAGACGCATATCTCCCTCTTTCTCTCGTTTTCTGGTGCTGCTTCACACACATTAGCCGTACCCGTGGTTAGTGCTCACGCTCCCGTCTGAGTAAAATTATTTGGTGTTTTTTTTCCATTTTTTTGTTTGGCTTAACCCCCTTTTTTCTAAAAACAAGTCTAATATTTAATATTTTAAAAAGAGGAAAAATTTTCAGGTAAATTAAAACTAATAAAGCTAATATTGAAATTTAAAAACTATTTACTACATCCAATATCTAAATAAGTAAGAGAGTAGAGTAGGCCTGGTCATGGAAGGAGAAGCAAGTTGGTAAAAACGGCCTTTTCAAGGATGATTATTTACAATGATGATGAGATGATGACAAAAATTAATAACTAAAGGTTACACCATGGGTTTGAAAAATTAAAGGAGAGGCATTGCAGATAAAGGAGCATATGCCCACTAGATCGCAGGAATCGAAGCGCAGCCTCATTGGCCAATGGGTGGAGAAATGGCGGGGTCCGTATCACATTCGGCGGAATTCGGCTTCCAACGCAAACATCATCTCTTTGCTCTCGATCAAATTGAATGAAAAACTGAATGGAAGAGAAGTTGTTATGAGTTCATCATCAAGAATAATATTTTCTCTCTGGCCAAAGATTTCGAACGCTTCTCCCTGTTACGCATGCTATATCCAAATGCCAGGATATTTTAAACTGGAGTTCTCGACAGCTAGTCGTGTTATGGCATGTATTATATATTACATATTAACATTTAGCGCGCTGGCCACTCGAATGTGGTTCTTTCCCTCAGCGCTGGCCATTTTATCGTTTTTAAAGAATTTCACATTTCCATGACTTAAAGACCAATGCGACTTCTTTTTAATAACTTTTATATTAAGTTCGCTCCGATATACGAATTATGTATCTTTTCAGGTTTGAAAAATATTTCAAAGAATGTCGAATAACTCGAAAACGGCTGAATGTAGAAGTTTCCTCACACTCCCTATCATCAATCTCGACTACCAGTGAAGAAGTCTATAGTATCCTCGCTTCTTTGAAGACCAATAAGGCTACAGGATGTGACAATGTGAATGCACTCTTTTTAAAGCGAACCTGTAATGTATTATGCCATCCAATAACCCATCTTTTCAATCGGTGTTACCTCGCTGGAATTTTCCGCGATCAATGGAAATCCGCCAATATAACACCCATACTGAAATGCGGTAGTAAGTTGGAAGTGGAAAATTATCGCCCTATATCCATCCTTCCTGTAATTTCCATGATTTTTGAAAAAATCATCCACAAACGTCTTCTCTCTTTCACTCTCCCATATATCTGCTCTGAACAGCATGGATTTTTACCTGGGAGTTCCTGCTTAACAAATTTATCTGTCTTACATTATAATATTACTGAAGCTTTTGAAAAATCATCCCAACTGGATGTTTGTTACATAGATTTAGCAAAGGCTTTCGATACTCTGGATCATGATCTTCTTCTGTACAAACTCTTTCATCGTTTCAACATTCATGGATCTTTTCTTTCCCTAATCACTAGTTTCTTACACTCCCGCACGCAAAGAGTTGTAATAGATTGATTTTATTCATCTCTTTCCCCGTAACATCAAGTGTACCACAAGGAAGTGTTCTCGGACCTCTACTCTTCACACTTTACATTGATGACATAGTTAATACTATCAAAGGTCAAAAGTGTAACATCCTTCTTTATGCTGACGACTGTAAGGTTTTTAAGCAAATTAATAATTTGTACGATAGCGACTGTCTACAAAATTGTCTTTCAAAGATTTCCTACGTGTCAAATATGGAAATTAAGTCCAAATCCTAATAAATGTACGATTCTCTCTTTCACTCTACGAAAAAAGCCTATCGCTACTTTCTATTCCCTTAGTGACACTCCAATCCGGAAGGTCTTCTCTCAAAAAGATCTTGGTGAAATCTTTGATACAAAATTATCTTTCTCTCTCCACATTGATAAAACCACATCTAAGGCCATGTCTATCCTTAGTCTTCTATACCGATTTAAGGAGATAAATGATCCTTTAGCACTTAAATCATTCTTCTTAGCCTTCCTTCTCCCAATCCTGGACTACTGCTGTTCCGTGGGGGCCACAGCATCTCCGACTACACTCAAGTGTCTTGATCGTCCGTTGAATTTCTTCCTCGCGATCGCGAGGAACCGTGTTTCCGTTCGCTAAGTAAACAAGGCGTTCTCGCCGCTCTTAAACTGCGTCCTCTGCATTTCAGGCGGCAATATTTTGATTTCCATTTCCTTCACACTGCGGTGAATGGTCTCTACAAGTTCACTGACATTTGCTAATTTTTTCTTTACGTGTCCCATCACGTTCCACTCGTTTGTGCTCTCTTTTTCATCTTCCGCCTTTCCGGCTATCTATATCTTAGATATTATACTCTGCCATTAATATTTACGTTTTTTGACAATTGCATGCATCGTAAATTTCCCCTCTGCCTCGCATGTATGCACGCATGTGTGCATCTTTCCTCTCTTGTTTTATAAGAAAATCTTTCGTCGTCAGGGGAAACCGCATTGTTGCTGATTCGGGAAAATTACGCGCATTGCATTAGATTACATGAAAAACGAGAAATATTTCGTAAATTTTCCGTGACCACACAGAGGTTTAATTGAAGAAAATATGAATATACGTATATATAGATATGGAATTAAGATACTCCAAAAGGTGACTAAGTTTTATATTAAATTCAGCTTGATGAAGTCTATGCCACGCTTTCTCGAGTCAGATCTCTTGATGGAATCGAGATCTCGGAACTAAAGACCAAACTAAGTCGTGTGCGATAACGTCTGTAACCGAAATGTTTTGGCAGAAGTAGAAATACTTCGAGCTTCACCAAAATTCAATATCAGTATCGTGCAGGATATAACCTAGGTCAATGTAAATAAAAATAAGTCAGTGCATATTAAGGTATTATCTATATAAAAGTTATTTATAAAAATATTTTGATATCATGTTGTTCTTGCGTTTTTTATGGTGGACAAACTAGGGCCCACGGACTACATCAGGCTGCGAGAGCCTTTTATGCGGCCCACTATGCTGCTATGAAAGCAAACCCTGAAACGTAATGCAGATAATTTCATATTTTTTATTAAAACTATAACCGGAAAACCTTTTATAGTGAAATTATGAAGCTAAAATATTATTAATTATTTATTTCACTAATAGCATCTTTCTCATTCCGATGTGAAAAGTAATGCGGCCCGCCGAAGCGTTCGCATCATTTAATGCGGCTTGCTTAAGAATCCCAAACTGCTGGAGCAGCCCACATCATGTTTGCCCACTCCTGGACTAATAGCTCGCACAATTTTTTTACGTTCTGGGAAATCTGGCAACGCCGCGTCACAGTGGCCGCCGCATCAAAATCTCCCAAGCAATTACGAGTCCGCTGAGAAAAAATGGTTATTATATTTTCGGGTTCTTTTTTAGCAGAAATGCGTTTTGCTTCTTTTGTTAGCAAATAAAAATCGGTAATTTTTGCTTAATTAGGTTCAGGCGTTGTCCTTTATAACAGCAGAAGTATCTCAAGTCATTTCTTGGTCTAGGCGTTGAGTTTTTTTTAACGCTTCTATCGCTGTGATCGTACCTCGTCGGTTACCGTTAGGTCGAGGAGGGGGAGGGGGTGTTCGGAGAGGGGATACGGAGAGGGGGTTCCGGTGTTCTGATTGGCTGTCTATTTCCAGCAAATGTTCTTAACGTTTAGACTCTCAGAGAAGTGACAGGTTAAAGTGGTATAGTCCTCGCACGGAAGGCATCGCGAATAAGTGAACTCCTTTTTTGGCCTACGAAGCTGACGGGATGCATAACCGGAAACTTCTTAGTTATTAGACAAGTACTATATTCCTATAAAACACGTTATGACGAGTACATACATACGTGTCGTGTTGATTTTTGAAACCATTGGAATACATTGCTTGTTTTATAAATACGTTTTGTAATATTTTGTGATAAGGAAACAATAGATTATGTTTGCGGCGGAAATATCCGTCGACATTTTGAAATTAAACGGTATCTAACAGCGACTCGTAATTGGCAGCAATATTGGAGCAATTTACGATTATCAGGAGGTTGTAGTACCTGCTTTAAACGCCGAATATTACTTTTAAGAATATAAAAAATTTGACGGTATTTTTTGGGCTGTGCAGCAGGTACTTACTGGTTGGGAGAGGGTAGTGGAAGGGGGAGATGTGGAGGGGATGGTGGCTTAGATGTAGCCTATGGAATATGTGGAGGGGATAAAAGTCCCGTTGTAATACTACGATGGCGCATGGCAGGAGGTGACCTTATTACATTGCCTACATTAAGTATTTATACAGTACCTGTCGGCCAGTTTTATAGCGATTGAGATATAGAACCAGTGGTAGCTGTCTTTTCTTGCCATAGTTTCTACGTATTTATTATCTATCTTATTATAATTTGTCGATTTTTTCTGTCCGAAGTCTTTTTGACGTCATCGACTACAGTGGCAATTTTTGACGTGTTCGAGCAAACTTCCGGGTTAAATAGAATTTGGAATTTTGCACGAATACTCGATTAACATATTATATGGTGATGACGAAAAGAAATCTCGAAAAAAGTCCTGGGGTCGACTCCAAGGAAGACATTTCCATTTCCCATAAGATAACACGAAAAAATGGACTTTCCGACCTGCAGGCTTTAAATATTTCAGATTAAAATTAGAAAGAGTTAACCTGCGAGCTTAGGATCTGAACAATTTTGAAGAACAAATTATTAAGTTTCTTATTCTGTTCATATTTTTGCATACAATTAGGAATCACTCATGTTAAACGTTAAATTCACATATCTTGGGGAAATCTTGCCATTTTAACGGGATGTTGCCTTTCCTACCAATTACATTGTTAGACCTCGAATTCCTTTTGTTATTATGGTATAAGCTTGCTTTGAATGCTTTTAATACGAGAGAGAGGAAGAAGAAAGGAGAGGGAAATGGTTTTCATTGCAACCAAAGTAAACAACATTCATAAATTGTTATAATGAAAGACAACTGAAAACGCATTTTTGTAAGAACATCAAAGTTATTTACGTTATTTCAATAAATAAATTATTTTTTGATTTTGTGAGTACGGGCTGTTTAAATATAACACAGTCAATGATTGCAAAAAAAACCAAACTAATTCTCAATGTAAAATAAAGAGACATATATTTATTTCAAACGACCTAGGTTTAGTTGCAATGCAACATGTTGCATTGCAACGAAACCTAGGTCGTTTTAAATAAATATATGTGGAATTACAACAAGTCTCTTTATTTTACATTATGAAGAAATTCCACCAAGTGACACCTGAAACCATTAACTATAATTAAACTAATTCTCCGTTATTTCAGTAACTCCTTTCTGTTTTGATTGTGTAAGTAATGATAATAATATTTTATATGAAAAATATTACAAGCATAAAAGGCAATGAAAAAAACCCAAATATAAGACCAGGGTTCGACTGCAGTGTATAATTTCTGTTCCTTATAAGAAAACCTTCTCAAATCTCCCAAGTATTTACGGGAGCAAAATTTTAACAATTATTGATAACTTTATTTATGATTCAAATAGAATAGCTATAATGTACAAATTATGTTTTATTTCCGGATGAAAACAGTTCGTAGAACAGGTATCTCCCTAGTTATAATAAAAGCCCGTTGTGTGTCTACAATGCTTCGTGATTGGCTCATTTTGAATTACGTATTCACGATTGATTTTGATTAGATACAAATAAAATAATCGGAGAATATTATAAAATTAGTTCTGACACTATTAAGAAGTTTCTCGGAATTTTCTAACTTAACAATTTAATATGCTATGTAATGCTCTTTCGTTTCTATTCACGTTATCATGCTGCTATCCAAAGATAGGTTTCAGTTGAATCGCTGCCTCCATTTCTCTATCTCTCCGAAAGCCTCTTTTATGCCTCTATAAGTACAGTGGAACTTCCGTAACTGGAGGGTCTATAACTCGAATTTTCCACAACTCGGAGTGAATTGATTTTACCGAGCAAAATAGAAATGAGAAAAACGTATTTCCATAAGTAGAATTTTCTATAACTCGAATCTGTTTTTGTTTCCCTTGAAGTTCGACTTATGGAAGTTCCACTGTACTGTATTCCTGCTTTAAATTCTCTAATATTCCTATTATTTTTCTCCCTCTTCCTCTTCTTCTGCTAATTTTGCCTTATAAGATCGTCCTTTGTAAACACTGTTTTCTCAATATGTGCCCTATCCAATTTGCTTTCTTGCTTTGCCTTTCTTCTACCACCATTTCTAATACTTCTTCGTTTCTCTTCCTCTCTGTCCATTTCACTTTCATCATCCTTCATTCCCACATCTCAAAACTTTCCCACGTCTCTGTGCCATAAAGAGCTATTTAATGGTGGTAATACTTTCACCTATCTTAAATCTTTTCTCTTCCATCGTCGCTTCTTCTGTTATTGATTCTGCATAAATATTAAATATCGCTGGTGAAATAGGACATCCCATTTCACTCGGTCAAAAGGTTTCTCCCAATCTACAAAACAAAAGTGCATATCCCTATTGACTTCTAGTGCTCTTTCTAACATCATCCTCGTACATCCTATAGCATCTCTTGTTCCTCTTCCTCTTCTGAAACCAAACTGATTATCTTGCAGCTCCTTTTCTATTTTACCTTCAATTCTTTTGGTTATTATTCTGCTTAGAACTTTAGCTGTGTGATAAATGAAAATAATAGTTCTGTAATCCTTGCAACTTTTTGCATTGTTCTTTTTCTTCAATGGTCACATAAAAACATAAAAAATCTTCAGGCCATATGCCAGTATTGTATACTTGGTTAAAGAATTCTGTGAGTTGCTTAACTGTTTTCGACCGCAAAACCTTAAGAACGTCCACTGGTATATCATCACTCCCAACAGCCTTTCTTCTTTTCATGTCATCAATTGCTCTTTCAACTTCAGACTCGAGAATACTTGGTCCTAGCTGATCTTCTTCCACATCCTCTTTTTCATGTAATTCATTATTTTCTGGCTTGTCTTCTTTGTCATACAGCACCTCAATGTATTCTTTCCAGACACTATTTACATAGTTTGGGTCCGAGACTATTTTACCATTTTTGTTCACGATTCCTTTGCCTCCTATCTTTCTTGCCTTTTTCTTGAATTGTTCCAATGCTTTGCTATACATGAGGTCTGTTCTAAAAATTCATTCACACTCAAAAAATTCCTCGCATTTCTCATTTATCCACTGTTCTTTGGCTTTATCTGTTTCCCTTCTTAACGCATTAACTCCTTGTACTTTCTTTGGCCTTCTTCGGTGTTTATGTTCTTTCACTTTCTCCTCCCATTTTTTGCAGCATGGCTGCTGTGACCCAGGGTTTTTTGTTTCTTTCACTCGTTATCTTTCCTGCCTTCTTTACCATAACATCTTAAATGTTGCTGTGGATGTATATCAACTCCTCATCTTCATTCTTCCTATTTTCTTCAGCTCTCTCCCCCAACCTTTCTTCCAGCTCAGTTATGATAGCCTCCTGGTTCTTAAAGAGCTCCTCTAAGTTCCATTTCATGTTAACTCTTATGTTCCTCTTAACACTCTTCAGTCTACATTGTGTATTTGCCACCAAAAGATTGTGGTCGGAATCGATATCTGCTCCTGGTAGTGTTTTCACATTTTTGAAGCTATTTCTAAATCTTTCAGTGACTAGCATGTTATATTTAGGCTCCATTAGATATTTTATACACCATTAGACAATAAACATTTCATTTTATTTGTTGTTATTTTTGTTTAATATTGTTTTTCTATAATACGTTATTATAGTGCATTTTCCCTGGTTATTTAATAAACAATATCACGATGATTAACAGAAAAATATAACAATGGGTCATAAAGACCCCAGCCGCCCACTTGCGTGTTCGCGCATACTTAAAATAAATGTAGAGCGTGTATGTGGCTGTCGAAAGTAAACTTAATTTCAGCACTCCTTTCCCCGAAGCAGCGAAAGAGAAAGAGAGACGACATTGCAGGCTAACGCGACTTATTTTCCTCTTTGCCGATTGGTTCAAGTCACAAGTTGCTACTGTGGAACAAGGCGATCGAATACATCCCTCGGAAATTCTCTAACGGCGCTAGAAGCTCATCTCCGAAGAATTCGTCCCCTCCCATACTGCACTCAGAGCATCAAAATTCTGGATAACCCAGCCACTCCACCCCATTCACCCCACACTCTCCCTCCCTCCCCTTATGCCCAATTTTACCTCCCCGCCTTCCAACCCGATCCGTTCTCTTGAGGATCGCCGTAGCCTCATTCGACCGACTCCCCACTTACAAACGCTCACCTCTTTCCTACCGAGAGTTTCCTGTTTTCAGTCGGCCTGTTATTTTAGTGTCGGGCGGAGATGTTCCTTCCCCACACTCCGTCAACCGCCGACCGCCTGAGCCCCTCTCACCCTGCCTCCTCTTCTCTCTCCCTGGACTCCGCTCCGTCTTCCTAGCTATCTGCCTCGCTATTCCCTCCCTCTTCCCTTCTTTATTGCCTCTTCTTTTCCTACCTTCTCCCTAACTTCCCGAGCCTCTATCTCGCCGCCAAACTCTCTCTCACCGCCCTTTAGCATTCGCTAATTCCCCTGAGCCCTTGAACGTGTCATAGATTTTCGGCGATGATTCTGTAATGTACATCGCCTGAAGAGTAAAGGAAATAATTGTTTTGTTCATTCTATTGTATAAATTCCACAATTATGTTAAACAGTATAACTTATGAGATTCAGTACTACACGACTTAATTAAACTAACTATATTTTTGTAGCTTGATTTCGTTATTTTCATTTCCGGAACAATAAACTTAACGAGCCTGACTGCAATCACATAATTTAATTATGTGTGTGTGTGTGTGTGTATTTTTGGCTAATCAACCTCTTGGATTATTATAGCCATAGCTCCTTCCACACCGAACACACTCACAAGGGAGGAGGGAAACCCGGTGCCGGCATTAGCCTACTCTTAACGAAGAGCACCAAGGGGGCTCACTGCTGAACGTCCCTTCCGAAGGACGGAACGCTGACCTTGCGCGGTCTCCTCAAACTACACAAACAGGAAGTCGGCGATCTTGGAAAAAAATCCTACTTTCGTAGGATTCGTACCCGCTGCCCTTTTGAGCAGCAGGCGAGTAGCATCCCCGCAATTTAATTATTATTCTCTGATTTATAGCTATAAGTGCGCTAGAATGCGCTTCCTTTAACTGATTCGAAAATATTTTAGGGTCAAATGCGATTCCTATCTGCGATGATTATTTTGATCTGCTCGTGAGGTTGGCCCGAGGGCTATAGGATGCAAACTATAACGAAGGGCACTGTATTCCGACAGGCTCGCATTTGGGAAAGACGCGTGGTGTTCTAAATGAGGAGTGGGCAACCTTTTATAAATGACGGGCCGCATCGGTGGTTGCGAATACTTCGGCGGGCCAGATTAGAATTTAAATCGGATTGTGAGATATAATACAAGTGAAAATCGAGTCTAAATGAGGCTATTAGAGTTAAAAATTTCGAAATGAAAGTTTTAAGTGTCATAGTATTACTAAAAATATAATATTGTGTTTAAATGCTTTTTTATCACAGCTTTGCGGGCCGCATGAAATGCTCTCGGGAACAGTTGGTTGCCCATCGCTCTTCTAAATCGTGACTGCTTTCGTGCTCCTATCATTCACTCCAACTCATTACATTCAAATTGCATATATTGAGTCAGAATAGTAATAATAAGAATAATATTTCATAACACCATCAGGGCAGATTATTTTCTTTCCAAATTCTTCCCGCGGCAAGTTTTTAGAGAGACCTTAAATACATTTTTCGCTTGAATCCCGGTCTCTTTAAATTCTCAAGATAATACTTTCAAATTATCAATTTTCTCTTACATTTATTTGCTATTTATTCATTATTTTAGGAATTCCATCTATTTTAAATTCTACATCAAATGAAGAATGATCTGCGTAAAATATCTATTCTGTTATTTATTTCATTGCTATCAGATTTCCATTTGAAATTAATTTACTTTTATTCGTGCTTGTATTTTTGATATCTTCTTCTTTAAAACCTCTTTATCTCTTTTTCACTTTCTCTTTTCCTCGGTTACAGGTCATTTTCATTATGCCAATTGTCAACACAATTTAAAATTTGTTTTCTACTCGGTCTTAAACATCTCCATTTCGGTTTTTTTGCTCAGTTCCTTCTTCTCGGTTCCACCTCCGCCACCCCATCCGCCCTCCACGCCAGCTTCTGCTGCTTCACTTCTTTGATCGCACCGCCTCTTTAGCTACTTGGGATACTTGGGAATTATTCATATGCCATCTAATATATAGATATATCTTAGCATTATAGTATAAAGGACGATCTTAGAAGGCAAAATTATCAGAAGAAGAGGGAGAAAAAGAATTGGAATATTAGAGAATTTAAAGCAGGAATATAGTACAGTGGAACTTCCATAAGTCGAACTTCGAGGGAAACAAAAACATATTCGAGTTATAGAAAATACGTTTTTCTCATTTCTATTTTGCTCGGTAAAATCAATTCACTTCGAGTTGTGGAAAATTCGAGTTATAGACGTTCCAGTTATGGAAGTTCTACTGCACTTATAGAGGTATAAAAGAGGCTTCAGAAGAGATAGAGAAATGGAGGCAGCGATTCAACTGAAACCTGTCTTTGGATAGCAGCATGATGATGATGACGATGAGTATTACCATCTGCAGCCACTAAAGACACTTGAGACCCTCTCTCATTAAATTTTCAAGAATTTGAGAGCATTCTTGTTTCTCCTTCTAAAAATCGAAGAATTGATTTTATTTATAGAGCTGGTATAAGAGTGTTACTTGATCGTCTTTCATATTATGTAAGATGTATGCGATAATTATTTTGTTTTCCACAGCTATGTTTGCACTCATTGTACGGTTTTCTAAGATATTTTGATGATGTTATTTCATTTCGAGAGCAATTTTAAGAAGAGTTTACCATTGAATGTTTAAATGTCATTGCTCTATCATCACTTGGTTATCGATTATAAGATACAAATAAGGCTGGTTCTTATTTTTTAATAATTGAAATTATTTACAAACTACTACATATTCCGGTTCGAGATCGCGTCATAATGTTATACGTAGTACGAATTTCATAGTTTACGCATGCAAATCGTTTCGAGATTTCCCCGGCTAGCGTTGGCAAGATATACCTGCCAGGCTCATATTACGAATAATTTTCTCCCGTCTGGTAGTTCTCGTATTTGTCGAGTGGAAAAGTGGCCAAGTGCTATGCATGCCCCTTAAAAGCAAAAACACGAGACGAGCCTTTCGGAAATAAAGCGAAGACAAAAGCGAAGAACCCTCTCTTCCTCCTATGGCGGGTGCGACTTCAAGCGGAAGTCCCTTTCGCGACGAGCGAGAGATCTCTTCTCCTCCCTCACCAATTCTTCTCTTCTTCCTCACACCTTCCACATACCTTCTCCACGCTTTCCCCTCCTCAACCTTCCCCACTCCTTTCCACCTTCCTTTATCCTCCACCCGCCGATTGTTCCCATCGATTTGGATCCGAGAGCGGGGGTTTGAAGCCTGTTGAGCGGAATACCTTGGTTCGGAATTAAGCTATCGAAACCTAGGTCAGCTGATCGAAGGGAGGGTTAGGAATGGTAGCAATTCGGGTAATGATAGCGGGATGCGGAAGTTTTCGTCAACCATACAACGTCGAACGCATCGAGAGTTCTCTTGCAGCCGAAGATGGCAATAATTACGCTGCGGGTGGGTACTTCCAGCGTTGTAGGTGTTTCGCGCTTTGTATTTATCGGATATCATCGCATGTTTAGCGCGGGTAACGGATTTCCGCAAACTCACTCTCCAAAAGGCCTCTTTAGCTGTTATTTTCCACTTTGATCGGTGCATAACTATCCGTCTATCCCCTTTGGCCGCATTCGCTGCCCTTTATCCATCATTCCCTTTATATCTCTATGTATCTCTCTCCGCGATGTTTCCTATCTCGCATGCGCCACACCCTTTTCGAAGGCGTTTTTATTTCCTTAGCATCGCCATTCAGGGGCCCTCGCCGCCCCATAACTCGCCCTATACCGTGGCCCAAGGGTATTCCCGTCTTCATCCTCGGCAGGAATCCCCCTCCCCCATGCCTCCCCCCTTTCCCTCTCCTCCCCCGCCTCTCCCAGGCAACACCACCTCTCCTGTGCCCTTTGGTCTCTTACTTCTCTTCGCGCACCCCGTTGCTCGTTTATTCTCTCCATTATATTTCCCTTCGTTCCGTCCGCATCAACAGAATTTGCGGGTTCATCATCATTCCGCTTGGAGGCGCACTCGGCGCTCGTTCTCTCTTACTCGCCAGTCTTAGTCTTTCTCTCTCTTTCTCTCGAGAGGGAGAGAGATAGAGAGAGGGAGGGAGAGATTTGAGAGAGGGAGAGAGAAGAGAGAAACCATTTCCTGCTATCGGAAAAGCGAAATGGTTGGGGACGAAAAAGGTTTTTGATAAACCATAAAGTGTCGATTTTTCAGCGGCAGAGAGCTCCAGTTTTTCCTCTATCGCTCTCTTGGAGAAGGCGAATTTTTTTGGGTGAAAATTTTGAAATAGGAAGCATTTTAAAAATTTGAAATATCCCACGTGAAAATGATGCAAAGATTGATGGTAAGTGAACCGAGAAACAACATTCTGGAAAAATTGCTAGCAGGAAAATTATATCGCTATT
This sequence comes from Tanypteryx hageni, assembly GCA_028673005.1. NCBI lineage: Eukaryota > Metazoa > Arthropoda > Insecta > Odonata > Petaluridae > Tanypteryx > Tanypteryx hageni. Next base: position 15,258,752 of record CM054117.1, read on the forward strand.
ATTACTTTCTCATATACGTAGTATATTGAGCAAGTATTGTTATCGTGAAAAAATTCGATTTCGAGATTTTTATGGAAATACACGTTTTAGGTGTCCATGATTCCACAAAAGTGGTTTTCGCCATGCCGTCTGTCTGTGTCTGTCGGTCTGTTTGCTGTTCTAGGGCCCAAACGCGTTTATGAAATCAAATGATATTTCGTATTTTTACAATATAACATCTTTTACAGAATACGTTTTCATAAAAATGATATTGCGCAAAAATTAAGGGTAGTTTATTCTTGGCAATTTTTAGGAAAAAATTATTTACTCAAAAACGGCTCCAGAGAACTTGATTAAAATCAATCCAATTGTAGAGCCTGATGTCACAAATAATACTACGTAAGCCATATCTCTTGAAATCGCTATATGGCATCCAGTGGCATTACAATGTACGCTAAGCGGCCTTAACCAAGCCCTATGACGTCACGCCTCCGCCGCGATCCACTATAAATCTTATTACAGTCTAAACGGTTAAATTAAATCGAATGATGTATCATATTTGTGGATAATATCATTCGTAATAGACACTCTGAATGATGAACGATATTGCGCAACAATTAAGGGGAATTCTAGGATATTTTGAAACAAAATTCGATTTACTCACATATGGCTATAAGGATTTTGATTAAAATCCATACAGTCGTACAGTCTGATGTCACAAATAATACTTACTAAGACATATGTCCCAAAAAATTACAAAATATCGACCAGTGGTATTTAAATATACACTACAACGGTTAACTTTGATTTACAAGCGTTTTACTTTTATAAACGTACACAGTCGACCAAACGTATATTCTTTTATGAGAAAGTTTGTGCAATGTGTATTGCGCCGTTTATTTTACTTTCAACTCTAAATTTCACGTTGCGGAATTTTTTTTTCAAAAGACGTACTGTGAAAAAGTGTTAAGATCTGAATAGCTTTACGAGCATTTAATTATGCTACGCCTTTATGACTTGTGACTTATGGTATCTACTTAACTTAGAATTAGTACCCGGGATCCTTGTATTGGGGGTCTCCCCTCCATCTACTTTAAGGATGTTTTTATTTTAAACAACATGTTGTAACTCATCCTTTGATACATTTCTCAAGCAGTTTTTAGCTTCTCCAGTGAATATATAACTTAGTATAACTAAACGAATTTATTTTTGCATAAAGCAACTGAGTCGCAAAAAACCTTTTGGCTCCTCTCAACAGATAGGTTTCATCTCTGAATCACATATTAGTAGACCGTGTGACATCATAGCCTGGCAGAGAGAGAGCTGCTAAGTATTTTAAGGTTTAGTTAATCGGCGGCAAGTAGCATATTGCGCCTCGACAAACATTTATTTACGTCGTCTTTATGTTCCAGTCCCGTACTTTAAAAATATTAAAGTGATTAGCTTATTCTAAAATGTTACGATTGAATTGAGCATTTATAAATACTTTACACAAATTTTTGTTAAATAAATATGATTTGCAGGATGGAAATGTGAAACGGTGAAATATCTTCTTCTTTGGAAAAGAAGTGTGAATATTTCTTCGCAGTCGCGTCAATTTTGGACGAAGCGAAATTACTGAGTCACGTGCGAAAGGAACTAAGTTGAAAATGGCGCAATCTTCGTTTTTATTTTCCGTTGGAGTCGAGATGACTTGCTTTGTACATTATGTCTGATAACTGTCATTTTAAGCTATTTGCGTGTACCGCCATTTTAACAGTGGTTGGGTAGTATATGATGGCAATTTTGTAAAATAAATTGCCGTCTTGTGTGGCAGGATAACTTTTCCAATAGATATGAAAACACGGAAATTTAATCCAAGGTTTTAATCCTAATTCAACTTTCTTATTTGTTGTGAAAGATTGGCGAGGAACTGCGATCAGTTGACATCCTCAGTAATAGAAATCGAGCCATTCTTATTATTAAAAATTAAAGGAATTAATTTGCTCTAATATTGATCTTGTCATACACATTGATCTGTGTAGATAATTTCAAGTACTTATAGTGTAGCAGCTTGCCTGTCACCATCTTTATTTTAAATATTTTCACGATTCATTATAAACCCGAAGCTTATTGATGCCTTATCTTCATCTTTGAAAAACTCAGGTTTTGGATATTTGTAACTACCGTTTTTGCTGGAAGAAAGTATATTTATCGCCGACAAATATTATAATGTAGGCAGAAACCTTTAATTATACGTTCAATTTTACATAAACTTATCGGAATTTTATATCTTGTAATCCCATATTTTAAAGTATAGGGTCGCTCAGAAATTATCGAGTGTATGTGAGATACGTAATGATAAAATTTATTCGTTCATTTGATAAATTGATAAAGCAATATTTTTTGAGTAAGCGCCCATCCATATTTATTTCTGCAAGTGGGTGAAATGCGTGTTTTTTAGGGTCGATTAATGGAGCGTCGTTAAATAATATCGATATCGAGCGCGGATTCCTTCATCCGAGCGACGCGGATTCGCCTTTCATTGTGTAGCGATTCAGATCACGCGGCCGGCGTCAAACTTACAGCCGATGGATAGACTGCCGCTCATGTTTTTGGCCGTGATCGCTAAATGGAGCATTTCGGCACTGAAGTCATTGCGGCGTAGACCACTTCATACCCTTATCCCTCATTCTCCATTTCTACTGCACCCCCTCGTTTTCAGCCTCCTCCTCCATCTTCCCATCCTCCCTCTTTCCATCCTCCCTCTTCCCCTCCTTCCTCTTCCCCTCCTCCCTCTTCCCCTTCTCCCTCTTCCCCTCCTCCCTCTTCCCCTCCTTCCTCTTCCCCTCCTCCCTCATCCCCTCCACCCTCTTCCCATCCTCCCTCATCCCCTCCACCCTCCTCCCATCCTCCCTCTTCCCCTCCTCCCTCTTCCCCTCCTTCCTCTTCCCCTCCTCCCTCATCCCCTCCACCCTCTTCCCATCCTCCCTCATCCCCTCCACCCTCCTCCCATCCTCCCTCTTCCCCTCCTCCCTCTTCCCCTCCTCCCTCTTCCCCTCCTCCCTCATCCCTCCCTCCCTCTTCCCCTCCTCCCTCATTCCCTTCTCCCTCATCCCCTCTTCCCTCATCCCCTCCTCCCTCATCCCTCATCCTTTCCTCCCTCATCCCCTCCTCCCTCATCCCCTCCTCCCTCTTTCCCTCCTCCCTCTTTCCCTCCTCCCTCTTCCCCTCCTCCCTCTTCCCCTCCTCCCTCTTCCTCTCCTCTCTCTCCCTTTTCCCCTATCCCGTGACGTGTTGAGAATTCGCCACGCAAACTATTCAGCCTGGAGAGCGTAATCCCTAAAACGAGGCAACATGGCTTCGCCTTGACGGCCTTCGAGACAGAGCGTGCGAAATGAAATGAATGGAACGCGAGCGAATGGTTTGATAAAAATGACGAAAAGAAATGTGCGTTTATTTTTTCCCGCGCCGGAAAGAGAAATCGAGACAAATTCTGACGGCGGGCGACTTTTTGGTTTTTCCCTTTTAGGGCGGTAGATTGTCTATCATTTCTAGAGGGAATCTTTGGAGAATGATTCGAAATTTAGAATCAATTCATTTATTTATTGATTGAGAAGAGATAGCGAAGGAGTAGTCTATCGCTGTGATGCTCGAAAGGAATTTCAGCCTCTAAAAAAATCCGATGTCGGGTCGGATGTCGTTTATACCCGTGGTTCGAGGAGACCAGTTTCATGCGAACCGATAAAGGAATAACGAGTGGGAGTTTCATGGACAGATTGAGGGAGAGAGAGAGAGAGAGAGAGCGAGAGAAGAGGGAGAGAGAGGCGGATTATGTTTCGAAAGGGCGGAAAAAATTCTGAGCTGGTGACCGGAGGAGAAAATCAGTGGACTTAAACATATTTGGAGGGATGCCAATGTTTTCCAGAATAGATTGAGGCTCAAAGGCCCAAAGGCTATTTATTTCAGGACAGTCGTTTCCAAGAACGAAAATCCTAGCCTTGGACCACACCAAAATTTCGGTCTAAGCTAAAAAAAATAATAATAATGGGATTAGTTTAGGAATATCCCGCATAATCTCTTCGCCGCGCGCCAATTTTCGCCCAACGAGGACAAATGAACGGCGATTAAGGTTCGAGAGCAGAATCCGCATGCGCGTGGATTTTATTTTCCTTTTGGTCATCGGTCTTGGATCGGTGTTTGGTCAATTTCACCATGGCAGCGAAAGAGTCGAATTATCTTGATCGAATAAAAAAAAATGGGAATAAATGAATTTTTTAGGTGGTTAACAATTTTGGAATCATAGATTTTTTTAGTTCAACCAAGTGAATTTTAAACGAATTTTTATACTTTTAATAGTAATGGCATTTAAGAATAAAATTATACACAAAATTTACGTAAGATTGATCTTTATTTGGAGGATATTTGCCCAACATATCTCTGATAACTATCCGAATTAATTAATTATTTAATAAGATTGAGAAAAATACTTTATAAAGCATTGCATAATTTTACAAGTTATGATTAAGTACTCTTTAATTTTGTATATCATTTTTAATTTATTCTTGAAACTGAGGCAATATTGAGCCACAGCAGTGCTTTTAGGTAATATTTAATCTCTCAGGTCCACAACTATCTCCCGCGGATACACCACGTTTGCTTGCCTTCCGGTTGCGTATAAATAACGATGTTGTCATAAATGAAACTTTAAAAAAAAATCCCTTCCAAATCTCCACTTGTGGCCCCTAACACGAGAACGTGGGTCCCATTCCCCCAAAAAAGATCACATTTGCGGGACATCGTCCCGGTAAAAGGGGGTTCCCAGGGAACGAGACGCAATATTTTTAAAACGACACAGCCCCCGTAGGTGAACAATTCACCAGTTCGAATACACACTTTTTAGCCACGAATTCCATTAAAAGGAAACCCATAAAGTCCGAGCGGTGGGCGTGGCCTTCCTGCTCATAATTTTCATTTTTTACGACCTCTCCCTCGCTCTCTCTGGGCCCCGAGAGTCCCGCCGCTTTGAGGAGAGGGGGAGGGGGAAGATGGGAAGGGGGAGATGGGTGGGGAAAAGAGGGGAAGCGGGAGGAAATAGGAGGAGGTGCAGGCGCGGCGGGCAAAGGGAACCACTGGGGAAGACCGTGAGATGCGGGACTAAAGCATGCACCCACACACACACACTCCCAATCATCCTACGCGAGCTAACTCTCGCTGCACCCCTGGAATCGGCCCTTTCGTCGCCTTGAGGAAGAGAGGCGTCCCCTCTCTCCCTCCCTTTATCCCGCACTGTCTTCCTCCCCCGTGCGAGAGAGCATATTACTGCTCCCAGGGGAGCGCAACGGGGCCACCCGTGGGAGGAGGGGAACCTAGTGGCTCCCTCCAGGCACGGTCTCCCTTGACTCCTTGCCCCACCGGCCCCTGGAGATCATTCCCCTTCCTTATCTCTCTCTCCCTCACTCCATTCACCGATGAATCTCCTCTCCCTCCCTTTCCTTCCTCTCTCTCTTCGTGGGAGGAGGAGGCGGCGAAGGGCGAGAGAGGATAAAGGGGCCGGGATGGGAAAGTGGGTGCGATAGGTAGGGAGGGAGGGGAGGGGGGAATGGCTAGGAAAGAGAGAGGGAGGGAGGGAGAGGGCGAGCGGCAGAACGAAACGATTTTAAAATGCGAATATCCCCGCGGCGGCAGAGAGCGCAAAAGAGCGTTCGCTCTCACGGGCTGAGTGACCGAGACGCCCACTCGGATGGAAAATATAACGAGGAAAGTGGCAGAAAATGGCCAAATTGCCTATCGTGGAACGTTTTTTGCGATGAAGGAAGAGTAAACACGCCAAAATCAATTTATATCTCGCGTTAACTCTTAATGTTCCGCCGTCGATTACTTTCAATAGAAAGTAATAATGTTTTTTAATTGACCGTTGGGAGCTTTGGATGGGATAAATGTGAGTGGCGGAAAGTTCGATGAACAGTTAATTAATATTCTCAGTGTGACTTTTGCGTTTGGGTATTTTTGACAAGATCATCAATATTTGGCAATATTTTTGTAGTTGCTATTCTTAAATTATTTTGGAGATGTTCATCACTTAATCTGGATCTTGTTTTCTGATTTTATAAATTTCATTTCTGAGAACAGTTGCTCGCATTTGTATGTACTTCCAAATAAAAATATTTTTTTGCAATATCCAAGATACGAGGAAAAGCTTCTCTGGGTAGATTTTTATAAAAATCTAGGAACGAATCATTTTACATTTTATTTCATCGTATCCTTGAAGATCTATTAACTCCATCTGTAATTCTTCTGGAACTTAGTCCATATTGTCATCAAATGGGGAAGAGAAAATGCACAAACCTTTAATTAAATTCCATATTGATCGATTTGATATCCTCAGAGTAGGCCAAATAAGGTTCTTCATGACTTGTAGAAGTTGGTAAATGGAAAGATTTGCCGTTTTTTAGCTGTCTCTCCCATAACTGTAATTTTACTTGATAAGCTTTTACATGCGATTACAAATTGTGAATAAACTGACCTTCCTTTTTCAATTTCGAATTTAACTCATTGAGGTGGGTAGTCATGTCAATAAGAAAAGCAAGATCGCGTGCCCAGTCGTCATCGCTAAGTTCTGGAATCGCCTTTCCTTTCAGTTCCATAAAAGTTAGAATTTCACTCTTCAGATTATAAAATCTTTTTAACATAGTTCCTTTGCTCAACCGACGTACTTCACAGTAGTAAATAATATCTCTATATTCAGCCTCCAAATCTTCTAGAAATTGTTTGAATTCTCGGTGATTCAATGCTCGTGACTTTATAAACTTGACGGTTGAAACGACTATTTTCATTACGTGCGAAAATTTTACTGTTTTAGCGCACAAGTTATGATGGTGAATTATACAGTGAAATACAGATAATCCTTTGGTTTTTAAATTCAGTGATATTTATTCAGATTTGATTTTAGAAATTCAACCTACTTTATTTCCAATCATTGCCGGCGCACCATCTGTAGACACCATGAAGTTTTTCATTATTGTTTTCAATTCATGAAAAATATCATCACCTCTCGTGGTACTTTTCATTGCATGTAGTCCAAGAAACTCCTCTGTTATACGAAAAATAACATCCCCTCCACGTACAAATACTGCTAATTGAGCTGTGTCAGAAACATCGGTACTTTCATCAAGAGCTATAGAATAATACTCAAACTCCGATACAAGGTCTGTCGAAGTATTTTCTATATTGGCAGCAAGGTCAACGATCCGCCTGGTTACGGTTCTGCGGGATAAACTTATGTTGTCAACATCAGTTTTTTTCCCAGGGCACAACATACCGAATATCTATTGTATACACTCTTTTACAAATTCGCCATCAGAATAATTTTTCGAATATCTTGAAATTTTTTCGCTAATAACAAAACTTGCACGCACAATAGCATCCGTGTATTGAGACCTCTTCGTAAACAAATTTTGCTGCATGTTCAATGCACCCATAAGTTTCTCGAATTTTTCTTGCCTTTGTTGGCCTTGATAACTTTCATAATTAGAATGTTTACTGATATAATGTCTAAATTTGTATGCTTTTAAGTTTCACTAGCGGTATTTCCTTCAAGAATCAAGTGTCTCGGCTATCGTCTTTCTGAAAACGTTTCTGCAGGAAAAGGAAGCTGCAAGGGTAAGAATGTTGCCACTGACCGATTTTTACTTTCTCCATACGAAATTATTGTTTTCATGAAAAAAATCGATTTCGAGATTTCAACGGAAATGCACGTTTTGAGGTCCCCCGAACACGTTTTGACCATTTTCTCGATGAGATCTGTGTGTTTGTGTGTGACAGTTTTTGTGGGTGCTTTAACTCACAAACTATAAATCATGTCAACGCGAAATTTTATATTTAACATTTTTATGAAAGTCACAAGAGTTGATGAGTTTTTGGTAAAAATCGGTCGATCGGAAGTGGGTGTTTACACTTGTCACTTATCTGTTATTTGGAAATATTTGCTTTAATATTTGATATATGTAAAAATATATTTGAATAAAGGTTGTAGGAAATTTAATGTTCTACAACATTTGTTTGAAACCTTTTCCCATATAATGTTCAAGAGATGTCTGATATTTTTAGCTGTCACCACCACGCCACTTATCGACTACTGTTGTCAAAAATTGACTCTTAGTTACGTCTTAGTGACGCTCCTTTTCCTTTTATTAATTGTTGGAGCTTTGTGGCTATATCCAATATCAGAAGGCTATGGCTTGAGTTTATTTGTTCTTTTTAAAGTCTAAAATGTTCTCGGTTTCTTAAAATATTTATTATTATATAACCTATTTGGAATTTTTAGAATTTATTATAGATATGGAGAAAGTCATGTGGTGGCCACATCGGATTTTTCTTTTAAATTCTAATGTTCCTCCCCCTCGGGAGCCCTTGATAAAAAGCATGTAGTTACATGTGCTACTAGGAACATGCCCGTTTTTAGGACAGTTAGGGCCCTAGCCAAAGCAAATTTTTGGGCCCCTCTTCACATTAAAAAGGAAGGTACATACATAGAAATAATATAATGGAAAGACATAGTTAATCAGTAGAAAATGTTAAAATCCTTTATTTTAAAGTAAATAAACATAGACATTCCAAATTTTCTTTCTCGCTTTTAGTATTGCAAATGTATCAATCATTTCATCATAATTAATTTCTTTGGAAACCTCATTTTTAATAAAAAGCAGCGCCAACGAACTTAATTTGTTGTGTGAAATTCTGCTACTTTAATATTTTTTTTACAAGTTTCAAAGTTAAAAAGCTCCGTTCACCAGTAGCATTACTAATTGGAATTAGTAGTTTCGGGCCACAGCATTTGCCTAGCTCGCCTTATGGTAAACACGGACCTGGAGAGGAATGTGATATTAGTCGGACATATTACGTGTATTTTAAAAGCCATTGATTTTTCACCAGTATAAGATATCATTTCTTACGCGGTTTGATGCGGGAGTTGTGTGTGATGGAGGGGGAGGGAGAGAAAGGGAGGGGGTGGAGGGCGGGAGAGGGAGGGAGGGATTAGAGAGACAGTAAATGGGGGAGGCGAAGGAGGGAGGTGAGGAGGGAGCGAGAGTAGGATTAAAGGAGGAAATACGGATGTCAGAGGGCCGAGGGAGGAAGGAGGGAACGCAAGCGGGTTCCAAAGAAGGCGATGGAGGATAAAGAACTCTTGGAACTTCAAAGGCAACACCGCGACAGCCGATATTAAGGCGCGCGAAGAAACGGAAGTGTGGGCTCGAGGAGAGGTGAGATTATGGTTCGAGTATTACGGAATCCGCCGATTGCCATTTTGAAGGAATTCGAGCTTGGAGGATGGAGAGGACGAGCCAACGGTTTTTGGAAGACATTAATCGCTTGAAATATAAAACGGATTACATATATTTATGCAGATTGAGTGCGAGATTGAGAAGCGGTCCTTGGAGATGACGAACCACTCAAGAGCATAAATTGAATATCCGTTTATGGATTTCACGACGCATGTTACATTTAAAGAAGTATTTTGACTCACCTTGTGCGACGTTTGGAATGCGTATGCGATAGTCTTTTATCAAGAGCGTTTGTTTCGTATAGTAAGCGGAGCTTTGTTTTTATAGCGTCGTTTCTTCACCTCCATCCTTTATCTCCCACTCTCTCTCTACTCTATCTCCCTCCCTCCTCTATCTCCCACTCTCTCTCTCCTTTATCTCCCACTCCCTCTCTCTTTTATCTCCCTCTCTCCTCTATCTCCTACTCCTTCCCTCCTTTATCTCCTACTATCTCTCTCCTCTATCTCCCTTCCTCCTCTATCTCCCTCTCTCCTCTATCTCCCACTCCCTCCCTCCTTTATCTCCCACTCTCTCTCTACTCTGTCTCCCTCCCTCCTCTATCTCCCACTCCCTCCCTCCTTTATATCCCATTCCCTCTCTCTTTTATCTCCCTCTCTCCTCTATCTCCCTTCCTCCTCTATCTCCCACTCCCTCCCTCCTCCCTCTCATCTCTACCACTCCCTTTCTCTCTGCCTGCCGTTTGCAAAATTGCTATCCACCTCTGGATTTATGGATGCTGTCAAGATGGAGGAGTTATTCATCTGAAGGGATTTGGCGGCTCACCTTCGGAACGAATTGTTCCTCAGTTGAAAAGAACGTTTTCATCGGAAAGATTTTGGAAAATAAATGAAAACCTTTTCGAAAACTTGGCGGGAAAGCGTTACCTAACCTCCGCCGTGAAATGTTTTTTTTTCAAGTGTTTTTTTATTCTAGTCTTGCTGACTTATAATTTTCTTGTATATTTTCCTCTACCTTATTTATCGTTTGCATATTTTTTGTTTTTATCGACTCTATAATTGGATCCACTATGTTTTTCACTTTTTGTGGTCGCAATGATGATTAAAAATTGACTAAATTTTTTCGTGGTTAAACTACCTTCGGCTATAAGAATATCGATTTTATTAAAAAAAAGTTTGGAATAAATCTGCGTGTGATCTCGTGATGGTATGACTATTTATTTATTTTTAAATTTTTCATGGTTGCAATTCACCGCATTGTACATTGAGCACATGTCCACGGCAGAATTAAAATCCGGAATTCTTGACCAGTTATTCATCTTCTAAAACTCGCCATTTCAACAACGACTAAAAGAACGAAATTTCAATTTCCTACCGTCGATTTTCGAATACGAATTGGATCTGTCCACAAATCAGTTTTTTACCCGAAAATGTGACGTATTTTTACGTGAAAAATCTTTCCTCGTCTAGGTGATTTGCATTTATGCCAGTTTCGCCTAATGGCTAATGATTGACTGAGATTATTAATTCGCGTCGCATCTGTCCATATATTCGCGAAATTTCGACTATATTTTGAAATTTAAACATTACCTCGGTAACGATGAACAATACGACGATATCGAACATAAATAAACATTCCATCATTCACCAATGTTGTGTTAATGTAGCTTCCTATTCCAGATATAGAGATTTCATTTGCTGAATTGAAAAAATGAGTACATTTTCTAGGAAATCTGAATATGTATGGTGGAGGTCCACTTCTATAACCTGTGTATTTTTTATATTTTTGTTGTTTACAAAAGAAATTTGTTTTCCGATTTATTGAAGTACGCGAGACAAAATTTAAAAGGATGTGAAAAACCAATGCAAATTGTTCCCCAATTTCCATTGTTAACAATATATTTGGCTCTCATTAATGATAGTTACAGAACGAAAGTCTATAATCTGATTGATTTGTTGAATTTGTTGTTGTTTGTACATGACATAAATTTTCCACAAAAAAATAGGATTTCGTTTGCGTGGGTTGGATTTTTTCGCCTTATTTTTTAATTTGGGCACACTTATTGTAATCAATTTGAATTGAAAAATCGATTTAATATATAAAAATAACTACAACAAAAAATTCAGAGTAGAGTAATGAACCTCTTCCGAAAACAAAAATAGAATTTGTTTTAAAATAATTAAACAATCCTTTATGTGTATTAAGGCGTAAAAGAAATAAGCATGAGATTCACCTAAACAAATGTTTCAGAATGTAAAAGCATATTATATAAAAGTTATGTAGTGTAATGCTTTCCGAATAAATCTTCATTCGCATTTTTTTGCCACAAATTTTATTTGACCAAAACTATTTATGCTTTCTTATACATTCAAGCATGTGGATTTTCTATTTGTTTTTATTTTTTAGTATTTGGTTTCATTAATTCTGTATTTAAGTTTTATTTAACTTAATACTTAGCTCACGCACGCTTGCCATTTTTAGCGGGCGCTTACACTAGTACATACTAAAAATGCAATTACATATTTATCGACATATTTAAAAGGATTTCACTTTAAATGCAATACACACGCAGGCACGCGCGCACGCACACATACAACGTTTAATAAGAAAACCCATTGTCGTTTCACATAATGTATCTTTTAAATATAGACATTTAAATATAATAAACTCGGAATACATCGACGCATAAGTAATTATAAGCTGTCATCAAATTAAAAATTCAATTATTATAGTATTTAAAAACGACCGAGTTTTAATTTGTTACGCTGGTTTTCTTCTTAGCGGTGGTCAAATTAAATTTGCTAATTAATTACTCTGCTCCACGTAATAATTAACCGAAAAATGTGCGATCTATGTTTATTCGAGATGATTCAGCGTCGCGAAAAATCTTCCGCCTTTATTTCAAGGTAGGACTCGTCTGATATCATCTGATCGATATTTTTCAAATTATTTCTTTCAACGAGATGAAAAGAAAAAACTTTGTCACTTCCACAAATTTATTTAACACGACCGGTTTCGCTACAATCGTAGTATCATCAGGTTATACGTGGCGAAACCGGTCGTGTTAAATAAATTTACGGAAGTGACAAAGTTTTTTCCTTTTCACCTCGATGAGTAAACTCCACAAGGTTGAGCCTGACCTCATTAATGATATTTCTTTCAAATTCTATGGTTTCGTTGTTATGAGTTGGGTAGCTACTCCTTGTGTAGCGTCATTTCCACTGTATCTCTTTTTCTAGAACTGGAATTATGGAAACGTATTTTTGGTCGCGTCATTTCGTTTTCTGCTTTATAGTTTCATCTTCTGTGCGTTCATCTAGGTTCCCGGTGGCTATTATTTAACCTTTGGCATAAAAAAGCCTTTTTAGCCTACTTTCTATAATGTAAATTGACTTATAGTTTCGCCGTTGTGTCTGTCCGTCTGTCTGCCATCCCTATTATCTTTTGAGCCAATAGACCGATTTTCTTGTCACTTAATGGAAATCTCTTGCTACTTGGGCCGAGGTCCCGAGGATAGTTTTTGTTGCGAAGATTGAAAATCCCGGGTTCGATTCACATTTGGTTTACATGGAAAATCTGAAATCCATCGTGCTGGGCAATTTTCTCTTGCACATTAAACTATCTTAGAATTATAATATCAGAGCGAATTTTGTACTATTCTCTGAGGAAAGGAATGAAAATTCCAATTTTAATCGTAGAATGTTGCTTATCGATTGTATTTCTTCGAACTTTGCGTAAATACTGTCGTCTCTGCAGTTTTTATTACTCATTACAAGGATGTTGCCATTGCAACGACTATTGCTGGACTCGGATTCGGTATAGTCTAGTTTCTAGCACATACACGCGCTATTTTTGCCACACAAATATGCCAACTCATCTGCGGTGATTTTAAAGGCATTAAGCCAATATAAATATTAAATAAATAATTATTTGGAAAGTAGCCATCATAAGTTCCATTTTTATCATATTGTTTCTTCTTTAATGTTACATGCCGCTATGCATTATTCACGATGTGCAGTGATAATTCAATAATCATACGAGGACAGTTTTAATAGGTAGGTTTTAGCGGCGCCAAAGGTTTCATGCACAACAATAGGCGGCTTCCAGGTCTTCGTCTAAATGTCGACTGATATGTATGTTGAGAGACAACGTTTCGGTTCGAAAATGCGGTCAAAAATAGAAGTTTTTGAATAGTAATCGATTATAAATCTTATCCGAGAATTACGCCACGATATTGATAACTTTCATTATTTTCCCAAAATGAAAGAGTTGAACGACTTCGATCTCCAGAAACTTCCCGAGCCTCTGTTGAAGTTGTGAGTGTTTTCAGTTTGTTCTCCTTGAGCTATCCATCCACGCCAACCACACACCTCTTAAAAAAAAAGATTCCTTCCAAAAGAGAACGCTTTCCGCCAAATAATATCCATCGTTTTGCGGACGTGACAAGTGCCCGCTGGAAGGCACCTCTTAAGCTCAGGGCGGCCGAGGGCAAATCCTCTGCCCTATAGAGCCACTTGACCACGCCCCCTGCCTATAGAGAGGGGCTACCTTCTTCAATTCGTCCCTCTCATCCTATAGCAATCCATTCAAGAGGCTCAACCTTTGATCCCTTTAAAACCTAAAGGCGACCCGATCGACTGGGAGGGTATATCTCCGCGAGAGGACTCCCGCCTCCTCCTCTCTCTCCCTCCCTCCCTCCCTCTCACTCCGTTCTCTCTCTCTCTTTGCGGCGCTCTCCTTTTTCTCCTCCTCGCGGCAGTAATCAACCCGTAAAACATCCGACGTGGCTCACCGGCGCTTCGATCCTCTCTCCGTCCGCCCAACTACTCTCCGCATCCCGTATCCTGTTCAAAGTTAAATTGCATGCGATTAAACCTAAAGGAAGTTTATGGCTTCCGATATCAAAGGGATATTACAGGAAAGGGTAAATTTCGCCCCGTGAATAATAAGCGAGGAGGACTTTACCTGACGAGATACGTTCTGTTTAATAACACTAATTGGTTTCGAGGGGTTCTCCGACATATGACGGGAGACGAGCGGTGGCTCCCCAATTGTGTATCGTTCCGAGCCGTGTCCTTTATCGGAGCTTATACCTGAAACTCTTGGCCTTTAGAACTAGATGCTATAGTCGGTGTGAGAAGGAGACGCTGATAATGGCGGTGCGCGCGGCCGGGAGAAGCCTTCGGTGACCGCACACTTGTTTCGGGCGATGCTTCATCCGAGTCTGCTTCCCGTCGAAAGGTGTTGCGTTCGAAACGGCCCGTGCAAAATTTTACGAAGAGAAAAAACAAACAAGATAATCGTTCGGGAGAATATTTTCAAATATCGATGCTAATGGTAATTTAGCACAGGATATCTTATAAGAAAGGAATGCAACTTTTCTGTACCGGTTTATAAGATCGAGTTTAGGAGAAAGTAAGTATAAAGCCAAGACGCTAGCCTGCCAGTGCAAATGAATCAATGCGCCCGTAAGATTTTCATAAAAAATAGTATAACGACTTAAAAATTTCTGAAGCCGCTTGCAGATTGCCAACGTAGCAACTATGACAATTTTATTTAAAAGATTCTAGTGCTTTGATTAGCTATCCTCTTAGTAATTAAATTTATGTTTTCGCGTTTGTCAAATAACAAATAAAAATCATTAGAAATACCCATATAGAAATATAGCTAAATAATCTTGACCGGTATTTGTTATTTAATACTGTAAACAATTTAGTTTGGTTACGTTATTCGTGTGATATCGAAAAATACCTCACAAAATGTATGAGAGATTTATTATAAGAGATTTTTCAATGGAGTAGGTGTTGCGATTTTCTATTCGTTCACCGAAATAGTTTATTTTGTAATCAGCACATCTTTGGCAGAATTCCATGTTGTCACATTTAAAAGTGTTCGTTGGTCGTAAATCACGGAGAAAAAATTTAAAACGGGAAGTGCTGTAGAAATGGCCAAGGTTGATAACGACCTTTGCGTCAGAAGTCGGGAATATGTCAGTATCTGTTGATAGGGTAAAATGGTACCATGTGTCGTAATAAACAAAGCTGTGTCATAATAGAATTCCCTGTAGAGGTCAATATCTGGTAGAATAATACAATAGGGAAATGGTTTTAACTTGAAATTGTGTGGAAATAATACAATGTCTTATAATTCGTGAGCAACTTATTTCAGATTACACGTATTTCCACAAAAATAGGGAAACAGTTACCCTTTATGCTGGCAATAACTATCGCAATCAACAAAAATTTACAGGTTGAGACGTAAAACGACATTTAGTATTCTGTAAAAGACACTAAAAGAAGGGTTATTTTGTCTCCTCATAAAACTTTGTCTCGTGTTACTCGCTCTTTGCTTCTGTCTTCTCAAAAACCAAAGTTTCCGAGACAATGGAAAATTATTTTCCGTGTTTCTAAGGCCCCGGCACACTATCAGATTATTTGTCAGTTTATCTGAACAAATAAATATCTGATCAGAGAAGTTTAATGATGAGTGGACGAATTTATTCAGCTATCTGACATTGAATCGAAGAACAGACGAAGTTGATCGGAAGAAGACATCTCTATCTCTAATTTTCCTTATTCTCGCTTTAATATTAGCCAAATATCGCATTCAAAATAGTTTTTCCTCCCGCCCTTCATTTGTTTTTGCGAGGAACTTAAGACAGATGCCGTCACTCGTGAAACAAAACCAACCAATCCATTTAAGGTTTCCAGTGAGGATAACTCTCATTTCCCCATTTACGACTCACCTAATACCGCCCGCTGCCTCCCTCCCTCCATCTCTGTCTCTCCCTTCATCTCTCTCTCCCTACCTCCCCCCATCTCTCTCTCCATCTCTCTTTCCATATGCGAGCCTTCTTTTGTTTCCTCTCTCGCTGCCTTTGTTTTTCTCGGGACTTTTAAGTGGCGCTGAAGTTGATCAGCTGTATGAACGTCGGCGGAACTTTGGTCGAATTTGGCGTGCCACAGCTTTTGCTATGATTCATTTTCTCTTACGGACGCATCCAATGGTATTTTCCATTGATGGTTTCCCCTTTCAAAATTGCGACCCGCATTCTTCATCGACATTCCAATGTACTTCGAGGCATGGAATGTTTGTCTTCTTAATTAGATCAAAAGGGCAAAAAAACTAATTTCTCAAAAGATGTCAGTGAATCGTATCATAATTATTCTTTTTGGGCGTATGGCGACCTGATTTCCTCTTTCTGTTGGAGAAGGAAGTAGAATTTATAAAATCCACGATTAGATTGGATTAAGGAATATGTTGTTGTAGAGGTGGAAACGGAATGGAAATTTTTGATTCAGCAAACACGAGAAAAGTGCTTAAATCCATACTTCAGTTCTAAAGAGCCTATTTACTGAAGGATTGATTTATTTTCGAGAGCCATTTTCTCCGGAAAGTATTATAAAATTTTTGTGACGGGCTCTCGACGCGTGCTTTGATTCGTTAAAGCACGTGTCTCAACGGTAATCGTCCGAATGATTCTGGAATCGCAACACATTGCACATTACACGCTCAATCTCGTTCTTCCTGTTCCGTCTCCGCCGTCCTTTCTCCTTCCACCCCTTTCTTCCCATTTCTTTCTTCCATTCCTTTCTTTCTTTCTACCCTCCCTGTATTTCTTTCTCCCCTCCCTTTCTCCCCTCTTTCTTTCCCTTTCCCGTCTATCTTTCTTTCTCCCCTCTTTCTATCTCCCCTCCCTTTCTTTCTTCCTCCCTTTCTTTCTATCTCCCCTCCCTTTCTTTCTATCTCCCCTCCCTTTCTTCCTTCCTCCCTTCCTTCCTTCCTTCCTCCCTTTCTTCCTTCCTCCCTTTCTCTCTTCCTCCCTTTCTTTCTTTCTCCCCTCCCTTAATTGCTCCCCTCCCTTTATTTCTTTCTCATCCCCCTTTCTTTTTATCCTCTTTCTTTCTCTCCTCTTTCTTTCTATATCCCCTCTCTTACTCCCTCCCTTTCTTTATCCATGCCCTTTCTTTCTCTCTCACTTTCTTTATCTTTCTTTTCCCTTTCTTTCTTCCTCCTTTTTTTCTATCTTTGCTCTCATTCTCCCCTTCCTTTCTCCCCTCCCTTTCATCATCCGCTACATTTCTCCCCCTTTCTTTCTCCCCTCTTTCTTTCTTCCTCCCTTTCTTTCTATCTCTACTCTCTTTTTATCCCCCTCACTTTCTTTATTCACTCCCTTTCTTTCTTTCTTCCTTCCCTTTCTTTATCCACTCCCTTTCTTTCCTTCTCCACTCTTTCTTTCTCATCTTTTTCTTTCTCCACTCTTTTTTCCTCCTCCCTTTCTTTCTATTTCCCCCCTTTCTTTCTATCTTCCCTCCCTTTCTTTCTTTCTTTCTCCACTCCCTTGCTCCCCACCCTTACTCCCCTCCCTTTTCCCCTCCATTTCTCCCCTCCCTTTCTCTCCTCCATTTCTCCCCTCCCTTTCTCCCCTCTTTTCTCCCCCCCTTCTCCCTCCCCACTTTCTCCTACCCCCGTTTCCCCACCCCCTTTCTCCCCTCCCATCTGGACGGCAGCTCGTTCCTCCCCCTCTTATTATCTTCCTCTCCACCCCTTTCTGCGTATCTCATCCCTCTAAGTCCCTACTCCTCTCCCTCTCCTTCCTCCATACTATTCTAAATATAAAGCGTGTCTCCCGGGGCTGCGGTGACTGGTGGCCCAAGTAGTGTGAGAGAAAGAGCGGCGAGGCGGTGGCCAAGCGGACGTGAGGCTGGGGCGGCAGAGTCGATTCGGGGGGCGAGAGGGGGAGAAGAAATCGTCTGCCGGCGGCGGAGGTGGCGGGCGAGGGTTAAAGAACCCTTTGTGTAGGAAGACAGGAGATCGTCGCGGATGACAGGGAACCTGGAGGTTGGATCGCGCGACAACGAGCGCGGCGGACAGCCACGGTCCATCGCCGGACGCCTCTCCCACCTCACCGCGCTGCCCCCTACTCTTCCTCATTTCCTTCCGCTGCAGAACATCCGTACCGTACCGATGGGAATTTTTACCTCCGTGGATAGCGCCCTCATACCTTCCCATCTTCCAACCCCCTCTCACGCCTCGCCCTCTCACGCCTCGCCCTCTCACGCCTCGCCCTCTCACGCCTCGCCCTCTCGCATGGGCGCCTTTTGTTCGAAGGGATAGAGGCCCTGAAAAGTGGGCGCTGGGTTTTCTCCTTGGCGCCGCGTGGAGCTGAATTAAGGCAGACTCCTGTCCGATAGTCTCCTTCTCCACTTCCCCTTATGTCGCGCGCCTTTCCTAACCACGTGACCTATTTATGAACACTCGAATCGTTTTCAGTATAACCTCTCCTACGATTGGGTCTCTCACGTGTCCTTCGTTTCTTATGTAAAAAGATCGTGCGCGTGACCTTCACAGGAGGACGCAATTTGGAGCGGTATGTGCTTTACTCTCGGAGATATTTTTTCAGTGAATCCAAGAGTCACAATTCGTTTGTTTATTTTAAGAATTTATTCACGTTTGTAACTCTATGGTAACTTATTTTGATGCTATTGTACGTATGTAACTTTATGTTAACTTATTTTGATGCTATTGCAAGGAGCGCCGCAGAGGGACGTTGTGATGGAAGCGCCTTATCCATATGAGATCCTTCTCCTCACGCCACCCTCTAACTCTGCTACCCTATTCCCTGACCACTTTCCACTTATTAACCCCCTCCTCCTCTCCCTCCGCCATTCCCTCCAGCCATCCTTTACCTCCTCATCTGCCTTGGCTGTGCCCTGGAACGCTGATCCATTTACCATAGAAACCTTTCTCTTTTCACTCTATTTCCAGTACGCAATTACTCTCTCTCTCTCTCTCTATATATATATATATATATATCCATATATATCCCCTTCCGCTCTCATATTGCTTTCTTTATTCCTTCGCCGGTCTTTGGGCCTTCCTGTGGCCCTCCTTAGGTGGACCTCTTATTGACTTTCGGACCTTCCCTTTCGGCCGTAGCCTCAGGCCATCTTCATTTTGGCGTTAAAGGAATGTTTTCTTAAAGTTATTTTAATCAATTTATGGGCATTCTGAATGTTAATATGCAATAACGTACTATAAGAAATATTTAAGAAAATTATTATTTTGAGGAATTTTTTGTTCATTCTGCTAAATTAAAAATAATCGTTGCACCTTACAGGTTAACTGTAAGGTGCAACGACTATTTTTTCCACATTTACTATATTTTTAATTAGTAACTCTGAAAATGATGCCCGCAACATTTCACCAGCAAAATACCAGAAAGAAGCTGATGAATTACTATTAAATTTATGGATTTTAATTAAATAGAGAATAACAGTTAATTAGTTAGATGAACGCAACACAGGATATGTTTTCATCTATTAATATACCTACCATAATGCTGATACTTATTTGAACTTGAGTTATTCATTCGATAGAAAAAGTTACATATATTATCATTAATAATGATTCTTTACTATTATGTAGCGCTCTCTTTAAATAATTAATATGCAATTAATGACGAACTCTGCGAAATATTTTCTATCTGGTCTTGTAAAGACAATTATTTCGTAGGAGCCAACAGCTAGTACCAATCCAGGGGTGAGCTGCCAATCTGGTAACAAAAGACTCGCTATATGCAGGGCTATGATGGAAATCTGTTAACAATTGGCTCGTTACATTTTAACAGTAAAGGAATGAATTAGAAATAAACTTACATAAGAATACGTTTATTTGTCAATTTATATTTACAATTATTTTTTGAAATTATAAATAAATAATAACATTTGGGTGTTTGTCTAAAAAATTGTGTGAGTCCCATTCGTGCAAGGACTAGAAAAGCGGCCTAGTTACCGGAAATAAGTTGATTGTATGTACTATTGCAAAGTTCAAATTTTCCAATTTTGAGTACAATACTGAGATGTGAACTTATTGTATAAACAATCTTGCAACGCCCCACTTAATCGATGCTGTTATCATCGGGAGCGAACGATCGTCATAAAAGGAGGATTAAATGTAAAGTACTTCTTTAGCCAAAGGCTAAAGGAGTACTTTACATTTAATAATCTGAGCCAAAGTTGTTGTGAGCTACCAACGATATAAAAGGAGGAAGCTAATAATGGGATCATTGAAGGAAGACCAGACTTGAAAGATAATAATTAGATAGAATCTAAGGATCGCTACTAGAACGACTAATTATTTCTAGCTTAATGGATTTAAATGTAACCTATTTTCTTGAAGATTTAAAATATTTCGTGTGATAATTAAAAGAGTAATGATTAGCGCAGTACGATTGGAGGTTTGTCGAAAGTGAAAATAGCGGTGCGAGTTCGGCAGAAGTATGAAGGAAGAGGTAGGATGACAGTTTTTAGTAATTTTATGTGAATATTGAACCCAAAACTTAACATCGCGCAACTTGAGTGGAATTAGTTAGGTGGATCAGCCTGCACTTTCCCTTTGAGAATTAATGCACAAATTTGAAAATTCATTCTGGAGAAAAAGTGTTAGTGTATTAGTAAAATGCTGTCAAATGTCATCGGAATATCATATAATATTCCTGCATTATTTCACCGTATTGCCTCCATACACTTCTGTAATCTTTTATCTCTTCTGTTAGATGAGTTACATTTCAGTTTTGTCTAATTGTAAGTTATTTGTTATAAGATAATCTTTTTCGTCGCATATGCATATTGTTTCATGCAGACTCCTACAACAATACATTTTCACTGATGTTTTTATCCTTTATACTGTTGTAATCTAGACATCATAAGGTAAAATAGAAGAGAGAAATTAAAGAAGATGCATTTATTAGATAAAAAATTTTACTCATTTAAAAGTCGGTAAATTATAAATGCGTTTTCTGGCGTTTTTAACAGTTGTCACTTGTCTATTTTTCACATGGATAGCCTCAATTTACCTCATACATTTGTAATTTAAAGATGTTTTTTGATTTCCTGTTGGTTAAACAACAACCTTATGTCGAACTCTGGTATCATCAGCAATACGATGTTGGCGTAGCCAGGTCTTCACAAAAGGCACTGCATCCCAATCTGTTAAAGATTTCCTCAATATGTTTATAATCATCAGGTTGGACACATGGCTATTTGTGTATATTCCTTTCACATGTGGCTATAACGTTCATTACACTAAAACCTCGTTCAGCTTCTGCGCTGCTGATTGCAATTGTGTTAGCGATTTTTATATCTTTTGGAATAGTAGGTGGAAAAGGCACATACAATTTTGATTGGAGGTTTTAGTCCACAAAATTCCTGAAATCATTAATATCGATTTTAAATTTTAACAACTTATTTAGCTGCTGTAATTTCTTTTCCCCTTTTAGCCATGGAGAAAGTATTTTCTCCAAGTTCCAAGAGGTTGATTCCAACATATCCAAGTGTGCTAAAAGTTAATTGTATTGCTTATAATTACTTGATTCGTTCCCACATTAAGTGTGCTCTGGTTTGAAAAAAATGATTTGTTGATAAAAGTCTGGCTGTCAAATTATCAATTACACTTTGAATTAGTTGACCTCTAGGAAGAGAGTTTGTTATTTTCGATGAACTGCTTTTAAATATTTATAAATATCAGATTTCATTAATTGAAAAACTTCTTCGTGTTTACCAATATTTTCCTTAAGAGATTGCATTGCTCTTATTGTGCGTCTTATGAGTTTTTCGGCTTTTTGTAAAGTTGTTGACCGTGATTGTAAAGCGTTTGATAACAAGGATATCTCTTCTAAAATGTCTATCATCAGAGCTATATCATTGAGAAAATTTACATTAGACATTCCTTTTGCCATTCCTTCAAATGTTGTGTTAGGTATGTCTGTAAGTCTCTAAATTACACCTGCATTCATTAACAGAAAAATAGTAAAAATCGATATTCATATAAAATAACGAGGAAAAAATCTGCTACTAAATTTCTGCAAATAAAACACCAATTCGTGCACTTACAGTTCACTAAAATGACTGTGAGAGACCCGCGTTGATGGACGGGAAAATATAAATCTTCACTTTCGGAGTCGGAAGTTAGGAGAGTTGAACCACTAAGAAAAGGCCCTTATTAGCTCTGCAATACACTTGCAATCTCAAGTAATATTTTAAACTTCAAAAGTTCACTCATTGAGATTGACTCTTACTTCGAACTCGTGGATGAAAATCAGTGCTGCACGTTGACACCCAAGGTTTGCGGAAAAATTCACCGAAGACAATTCATCGAAAGAACAATTCACCGAAAGAATAAGTCACCCAATATCAATCCATAGAATGAAAAATTCATCGAAAGATGAGAAAAATAATTTTTAATTGTTGTGAATTGTTTTCGGTATATTGTTCTTTCGGTAAATTGTTTTTTCGATAAATTGTTGATGTGTGTGCATCAAAATCCAAAGAGAATCGCGTAAATTCGCTTTGAGAAAAGAAAAGGCCAAAGGGACGAAACTATATATCGTCATTATATATAGTACATACGTCCGATAAAGTTTAACAAAGGGCTCGTTGAATGAGTCTAAATTTAACAAAGGGCTCGCGCGAGCCCCACCGAGGCCCCTCCAGCTCACCCCTGTACCAATCCCAATAGCGCTTTAGGGGAGCGTATATTTCTACCTTTATTAGCGTTGGCGTACAAAGTGCTCCAGAGCAATTAAAAATTTTGGAGATATTTTTCGGTCGCGTGAAAAACAAAGCCCTTCCCAGTGATAGTCTATCACTAAGGTTTTCCATTTTGATTTTTTTCACTATTTTTATCAATTAATTAACTTCAACGGGTAATAGCTTTTAGTAAAACAGGTGCAGGTTAACGTTGACGCACTGACTGCAGTACACACTTTCGGTCACGTAACAAATTGCTTTATCCTTGCTTCCTATCAGCTGACAATTTTCCGCTTCCGATTAATCACATGTTATCATTTTGGAAAGTAGGAAAAGAACTTTATAATTTTTAGCACCCTTTATGTGTTATAAATTATTAAATTCTATTTTGGCGTCATTTTCGGTGATATAAAATAATGGTGGAGCGTTTCTTGCTGTTAGGTCTCTTAAGTCGAAAATTTGTTTTTAAATATAATTA
The DNA here is from genome assembly GCA_028673005.1 of Tanypteryx hageni. Lineage (NCBI taxonomy): Eukaryota > Metazoa > Arthropoda > Insecta > Odonata > Petaluridae > Tanypteryx > Tanypteryx hageni. The sequence goes on from CM054117.1 coordinate 15,281,998, forward strand.
ACCGACGTTTTGAATCAAAGACGTTAAGACAATCGGCGCTCAGTATTTTATCTAGGCAACGCTCACGGCAGTGTCGCCTTTTGATAGAAGAGCTATGCGGCAAAGAAAGAATTGTTTGCAATAAAATGTTATTATTGAAAGCATTAAATATCTATCAATTATTAAAATTTGATTTTTTTGCTTAAATATAACGTCCAAATAATTTATTTCACTATAATAATTTAAAACATACTGCTTAATAGTTAATTATTAATGCATTTCAAATAATTATAATGCTTCAGGGACTAATAAAACCGGCCTCGGTGGTGGCAGGGTAACGTCCTCGCCTGCCAATCCGAAGGTCGCGGGTTCGAATCCCGCCTTGGTGGGTTTTTCTTCACCTAGGGCATGGATGTTTGTGATAGTCCTTGTTATTATGTTAATGAGCCCCTTGTAAAAGGCCGATTACGGCTGTTTAGGGGCCGCATGGAAATAAATAAATAAAAAAAAAAATATAGTCCCTTGCGGAAATGTTAATATTTTGGCAAAAACTCATTTTTAATTTCCCTTAATATTACATATTATTGTGTTATTTATATTTTTTTAATAAAATAATTATTTCGAACACAAAATGTTTTGGGAAAAGATAAGTAATTCGAGAAGATAAAGGAAGGGCGAAACTGAAAGTATTCCTGTCACACTTAATCGCAACCACGCATCAGATTCTCTTATTCTCTCTCTTTCTCACAGGATTAAGCCTCAACTGGCCTTCTCTTAACGCAGTGTGAAGAGAGGTTGTGAGTAATAAACGGCTATTAAATAAGGATATATGATCTTCGTTTGTTTGTTTTTCTGACTAATCAGCCTCTTGGACTATTATCTTTATTTCGTTTTGCACTTCTTCGCCCCCGTTGTCTCCGCCGTTCCCTCTTTCGGGAAGTTTACGTTCAGAGAGAGAAAGTGAGAGAGAAGGGGAAGATATGGGGAAAGATCTGAAGAGAGAGAGAGATTGGCCGTTCGTGAGTAATCGCGTGGGGATGTTTGATTGCTTCATTTTAACAGCGGGATCCTTTGAGTAGCTATGCTTTGATTCTTTCTGCAGATTTACTATTCTAGAGAATCCGGCTACGATACTTGGTCGGAGGATTTGGGAGGCGGAGGGAAGGAAGTTCTTCCTCTCCGCCGAGTGGACTGTGGGAAATGCGTCAAGGGCGTGGGAGTGGCGTGGAGTGGAAGGGAGATGGCAGGAATTTTAATTTTTCGGGAAATATTTCCGTTCCTGTATTTTTATTTTGACTTTTCTTGGAAAAGTGACGAAGCCGCTACGTAATAGGGAGGGAGGAAGGGGATGAGGAGAGGAGGGATGCGGGAGAGAGAGAGGATGAGGAGTAAAGAGAGGGATAGGAATGCGGGTAGAGGCAAGTTGGGTTGCCTAAGCGCCAGGCGGAGGGGCGGTCGGTTGGTGAGAGTGGGCGAGGGAGAGTCAGGCGATGAGGTCGTAGGGCAGAGGCTAAAGTGTTGGAAGGAAAAGGGGAGGAAGGAGAGAGGGAGGGAGGAAGGAGGGAGGGAGGGAGAAAGGAGGGAGGGAGGAAGGAGGGAGGAAGGGAGTGAGGAAGGAGGGAGAGGGCGGAGGAGGAGGAATAGGCGAGCGTGGTTCCGAGGACGGAGAGGCAGTTTCCTGTTTGGAGACACGTTTTCCACTCTTTTATTTTTTAAGCCACGGCACGGATTTTGTCGGTGGCTCGCTGTTTTATTTCTGGTATCTCTGCTGGATTCCGAAAGAAGTGGGGAGAAAAGGAATGGGAGAGAGGGTGTGGAGAGGGCACGTTTGAGGAGGAGAGGGATGTGTGGGGCAAAGAAGAGAGAGAGGTGGAGGGGAGAAAGAGAGAGAAAACGGATGGTTAGAACGACTTGGGTGAGGAAAGGGAGGAGAGTTGGCGAGGAGGAGAGAAAGGAGGAAGATGGAGGAAGAATTTTCGTTTAGTAGACGTTTTTGATATCTCTTCAAGTTCTTCTGAGAAGCTTGTTTATATACATACATACATACGTACATATCTATATATATATATATGTATATATATATATGTGTGTGTGTATATGTATATGTGTGTGTGTGAATCGTAGTCTGGGGTTAGATCATTTTCCTTCATGCATAATGCAACATTCTGCCTTTTTCCTCATTATAAATTCTTTGTTGTATATAGATAATGTGGAAAAACAGGCGACGTAATGCTCATCCCTTAGGTGTTTATAATGAAACTAACTTAAATTACTGGACATCAAATTTAATGTATTTGGCTATTTTTGCTTGGTTCTCTCTCTCTCTATCCTGTATCCGCCTATTTATTCCCTCTCTTCTCACTAAAACTTCGAATATATATATATGTAAATGTAAAAGAAAATTGAGTATTCTTTAGGGATCGCCCTTTCGACAACGATTTTACGAAAATGTTCTCGCTTTCCATTTCATCCATTTTAATGCACGTAATTTTGCGAAATAAGCAAAAATGCGTTTTCTCTTGAGTACAAAATATTTTCTCCTAAAAAACAAAGTATTCTCGTTCACAACAACTTTATGGATCAATTATTTGCGTTTTTTAAAAATCGACTGTAGGAAAATGAATTTCCATTTTTTAGGCGTTCTGTGGTTCAAGTCCTGAATTTTTACAATAATTATAGTAATTTTTAAATACAAATAAAAAATATGCTGCACTCAATATAATTTCATTAAATGTGACAACCGCGAGGAAGCCAAGAGAGATATAAAAACTGAAAGAAGAAACGAAATGAAACAGGTTTGACATCATGGGATTGGGCAAAGTAAGATGAGGAGCAGGACAGTTCGATTCTTAGGAATTCGCGGTAGTCTGCTGTGGAGGAAATAGCGGGGAGTGCAGGAGTAGCTCTGATAGTTAGAACATATATGAAAAAGAGTGGCAAGCGAACGATAGGTTAAAGCAGCTCCGGAGGATTATCCAAGTGTATATTACAACATCCGCTCATGAAGAAGAAGAAATCGCGGATATATGCGACCAAACAGGGGAAAAGGTAAACTGAATAGTAATGGGAGAATGGAACAATGCGGTCTTCATAAAGGAAAAGTAAAAATGAACGAATGATGTATTATATAATATATTAAAAGCGCTGTGCAAAAATTTTGGCGTGTAAGTGGAAGAAGGCTTACGAACAATAGGGTTAATCGGAAAGGGGTTCGAAGGAACTTTTTTGTTGCTCACGTTGTTCGATGACTGTAATGTGGAGGTTTCTGCGTCCATGTTATGTGGAAAGCTTCATGATGGCGATTATCGATGGAAAGCGAGCGTGTTTAATTTATTGGTGGCTACACAAAATCCTGAAAATATAATATAAGCTATTAAAATTGTTAAAAATTAAATAGATAAAATATGAAGCGCGCAAGCATGTGTTATAGACAGAGGATTTTTACTGATCCGTTAATGTGTTATTATGGCAGGAAATCACCACCATCACTTCAAAAAAAGATAATTTTCTCATCCAATTGTAACATAAACTATTGGACTTAAGCTGTGGGATAGCGGACACCTCCGCAACTCCCGTGCGGCGTGGGGGAGGAGGGGGGGGGGGGAGAGAGAGAGGCATGGCCAAAGCGGGCCTATATTTTTTTCGTGAGGGCCTTACATTTTCCGGGACTTCAGTTTCTTTTGGCGGGAGAGACCACACATTTTTCGGTACGCCACTGGACTTAAGTAATTTCCGTATCTTTCTATGAACCATTTATAAACTCGACGAAAGTATATTTTTGCCAAGCGTAGAAACGAAATGAAAACAGATTTTCAGTATTGGTTCAGGTTCGGGAATTTCTTTTTCGTTTAGGGTTTGCTTAAAATCTTAACCAAAATTCTATTATTTTCGGTTTCGGTTCGATTCCGATGTAATGCTTTGGCCCAAAAAAAGACTCCGAGGGAGATGTCTTAGATAAATTTCAAACCGACGAATTTTGAGAGCCAGAGAAAGGCTGGATCTTTCTTCTAACCTGAGAATGGTTTATGTACGCTGCGGCGAGGTCTCCTATCTCCTTCGTTCCGAACGGGATAACAAGTGACTGCTCATCAGCGAACGATATGGCGCGGAGCAATTGCACACCGTTTCTAATGGCGCAAATGGAAAAAGGAAAGAACTTCGGTAGAAATGGAACTTTAATTATCGGAGTGATGGAGAGGAGAATGCGTTGTAATATTCTGTTTTCGAAACTTCAAAAAATTGGAAATGGGGAATTGGAGAGAGAGAAAGGAAAACGAATACAGCGAGAGAGGAAGAGAGCGAGAAATAAGGGAACGAAGAGGGAGAGGGAGTGAGAGAGGAGGGAGTAAGAGAGGAGGGAGGGATAGTGAAAGAGAGATGCGAGATAGAGGGTTAAGGGAGGGTGGGAACCCGCGGGAGCACACGACTCCATTTTTCCATCTTTCCAAAGTACCTCGTGCGACCTTTTTCTTTTGTACGGCATCCGCAGTCAACCTCTTGTGTATCCCCTCCCACTTCTCCCTCACTTCTTCCTCTCTCCCTCCTTCCTCCCTCCTTCCTTCCTCCCTCCCTCCTCCCTCCCTTCCTCCCTCCTTTCCTCCCACCCTTCCTCCCTCACATTCTCCTCCCTCAATCCCCCCTCCTTTCATCCTCCCTCCTTTCGTCCAGTCCTCCTCCCCCCTTCCCTCCCTCCATCCTCCTTCCTTCCACCCTTCCTCCTTTCGTCCAGTCCTCCTCCCTCCATCCTCCCTCCATCCTCCCTCCTTCCACCCTCCCTCCCGCATCTCGACCACTCCTACTTTCCCCCTCCCCTGTTCCCTATACCATTCTGACTCTCACCAATTTTATAAACCTCCCCCTCCCGTTCGCCGGCATTCCCTGCCACAGAGCTATTTCTTACCCTGGTTACGGGAGAGAGCAGCCTCACCTAGCGACCCTTTCTGACTCGAACCCTTTCATTCCATCTTCTTCCTTTCGTACTCTTCTCTACATCACTTTCATCTGAGTTCTCTTTCGAGTTCCCTCCTGTTTCATTCCATGCATTCTTCCTTCTAATTTCCTTACATTCTCGTTCTGTCTTGACCTCCGTTATTCCTGTTCGTCCCGCGTTATCTTGCCTTTACCTTTCCTATTAGTTCGGCCTTTATCTCTTCTAACTCTCCATCTCCTCACTCTCCCTTCCCCTTTACGTAACACCTATCTTCTTCTCCCTCATCTCCTATTCCATCTATTTCCCGCCAGCCTCTCTTACTTTGCTCATTATTGTCCCTCATTTCCTTCCGTCTCTCTCTCTCACTTCCCTAGACTCTGAAGATCTCTCTAGACCGATTTATCACATCGTTTCTTTATAAAAATATTTATTCAAATCCATTTCATCTATTCGGTATTTAAATTTATCTCATTCAGCTCCTCTTAGATTCTTCTTCTGCTCATTAGCGTTATATCTTTCCGACTCTCTGCTCTTTCTCTTTTCCTTTTCTCACTTCCGCCTTTGTCTCTCCTCCTCCATTCCCTCCTCCCACTCCCTTACGCACTCTCGCCGAGTGTGTAATCAGTGCTGGCAATATATCCTCGACGGTTATGCATCCCTCCCGACGTGCTGCCCTCCCCTTCAACCCTCACACACACAATGTGTCTGTCTCTCTCTCTCTCTCTCTCTCACTATCCCTGCTTTCTTTCCCTTCCCAGAACCTCTCCTTGCTCCCCTTCTTTCCACTCCACTCCCTTGTTTCCTCTCTCCACCTTCTCCCACCCTCTCCCTTTCCCTCTCTCTCTCCCTCTCTCTCACTCTCTCTCTCTCCCTCTCTCTCCCTCTCTCTCTCTCCCTCCCACTCTCCCTCCCTCTCTCTCTCCCTATCCCTCTCTCCCTCTCTCTCTCCCTCTCTCCCTCCCTCTCTCTCCTCTCTCTCCCTCTCTCTCTCCCTGTCTCTCTCCCTCTCTCTCATCACTCATTCCAATGCAATGCTTGCCTCCCATTCTGATGAATTCTCTCTTCTTACCCTTGCGGTTCCCTCCCTCTTCCTGTCATTTTCTATTTGTCTCTTTTCTCTCCTTCTCTTTCAGATTATCTTTCTTTCCTGCCTTCGTTAAAAAAGAATTACGCGTGGCCGCCATCTTGGGTCCACACGGTGCAATGAACTTCAAGCATTTATATTCACTTTTCCATTCAATATTTTTTCGTTTCGATTTTCAGCCCTTGGATACTTATAGACCCCGGTATTAATCTCGGAAATTTCAACAAATAGCACGGAGAGAATAACGTTTTCATAACGGTTATTGCGCACTTTATTCGAGAGGAATTATGGAAAATGTGAATTTTTCTTTTGATCTGCAGCAAATAACCATTTGATTTTTCGTTTTATTCAAAGATATTAAGTATCGCTTCCCTCCTCAAAGTTTGTCTTTGATTGTTATGGCTTTATAGGCGAATATTGGATTCAGCAAATGCTTTCTATCCCTTTTTCTTTTCTCTCATGTCCCTTCTTGTCTCTTACTCATCAAACACCTCCCTTTATTCTACTCCTCTTCCTCATCTTCTGCCTCCCTTCTTAAACCTTGGCTCAGTCTGATCCAAAATCCGCAATTTGGCACCACATCTTCCCCGTAACCACAACAGAAACCACTCTTCCTCTCTGCCACTTCTCCCTCCCGAAACCACTCTTTCACCTCTCCAACTCTCTCTTTCTATCTTTCTCTCTTTCTATCATTCTCTCTTTTTCTCTCTCCCTCTGTCTCTCACATGCTCTTGTTTCCATTCCACTGCCGCTTTCTCTTCCGTCGACTCGCTCTGGCTTTAAAATGTCGCTGCTTTAAAAATAGAGATGAAATAGTGGATTGGAGCGACTAAATTGCTTCCACATGGCCGTACACGGGAATCCCGCTTTTGGATCGAATTTTTCATCTTTTTCAATTAACCGCGTTGAATTATACTATATAGAAAAGTCTATTTGGCCATCATGAGTGATAAATAAATATTCATAGTCAATGGAACGATGATTCCAATCGTTGGAGTGAAAATGGTAATTTTTTGCCTTTTTATGAAGGCTAATATTGTCTCAAAAGGTTATATACAATTTTAAATCATTGATAAATTGATAACGTTAAAACTCTATTTTAATTACCTATATATTACTTAAAATATCAATACAGTTATGTATAAAATATATTTTTTTGGTTTTGTAGCACCTCCACACATATTGGAACAAAAATAATATATGCAATAATTTCAGCCAGAATATGCCAAAAAAATATAACTAATACCAATTTTTAGCTTTTCACTTTTATTAAATATAAATAGGAATACATATACGAAAGCTCACGAGCTGGAAGAAATCGAGTTATTTGTGTTCGGGGCATTAAGCTTAACCCTTAACTACCGACCACTCGTCTGTAAGGCGAGTGCGTTTTTGTAATCACTGTTGCTCTCTATTATATAATCTTGGAACTTCCTGCGTTCTAGTACCTTCAAATGGCTATAGATCATTTGGGCATAGCTTTTAGTGTTTCAAAATGATCAGTTGAGTGGCAGAAGTCGTCAAAGTCGTTCCGTTCGTCTTACCTCTCTCTATCTCCCTCTCTCTATCTCCCTCTCTTCCTCTCTCTTCCTCTCTCTCCCTCTCTCTCCCTCTCTCTCTATCTCCCTCTCTCTTTCTCCCTCTCTCTATCTCCCTCTCTCTATCTCCCTCTCTATCTCCCTCTCTCTATCTCCCTCTCTTCCTCTCTCTCTCATATCTCCGCCGTTTCCACCTCCATATCCTTCATTCCTCTTGATCCTGGCAACCGTTCGATTTCCTTTGGAAAGCATCCCCTCGCTCCTTCCTTCCTTCTTCCCCTCAAAAGGACATGAGATCTCTCCCCACTCCACTCTTAGACATCTTCTACATGATCCTTCCCCTTTTATATTACCTTACCTCTCCTCTTTCCCTCTCCTTTTTTCTTCCTTTCCCTGAACTTTTATCGCCGACTCTCCCACCTCTCTCCCTTCTCCCCCTACACTTCTTTCTCTTCTCCTCCTCTCCCTGATTCTTTATTCTCCCCTCTATTATGCCTCTCCTTATGGAGATGCACGGCTCTTACATACCCTTTTGCTCTCCTATCTGGAAACTTTTTTTCGACCCATTCCTTTCCTCCTTTCATTCTGTACTTCTGCATGTATATTCATGTTCTCACGTCTTCCTAAATCCTTTAATGAACGACTGAACATCTCTGTGTCGTACTTTTAAAATACCTCGCCGGTTCCGAGTTATTTTCTCTCTCGCCTCCATTTTCCACGCTCTCTTGTTTGCGATTTATTATTTACAGCAGTATTCCATTACATAGTTATATTATTATTATTATATTATATTGCTTAATCAGGTTATCTAAGGTTGAGGATGATTTTGTCAACTTATCCAATCACTGATATACTATTTCATATGAATGAATTTATAGCTGTGGTACACGAATAAATACTTTTCTTTTTTATATATTTATCTTTTACTAACTATATATATTAAGTAACAATTAAGTTACCTTTACAAATGTAATTTACCTTTGAATTGGTTTTGATTCCTATATAAGATAAAAAATTACTGATAATGATTTGTTACTCGGTTCTCGTTTACCTGTTACAGTGGTTTTCAAACTGTGGAGCGCGACCCCATGTGGGAGCTCGAGGAAGAGATCGGGGGCTCGCAAAATATTACACGCATATTCACCTTTCGTTTAATCATCCTAACTGCAAGACCTACAATATGCAGCCGTCAAATCCAAACCCTTAATTGGCTAGGATATATCGTTTGCCTCCTTGTTCTTCTTAAGGTATTTATATTAATTGCAATAGTCGGTCCAGTAGGAATTGTAAATGAATTTTGACTGAATATAATATAGAGAGAGGGCCCAAAGACAGTTTTATTAGGTAGGGGGGGGGCGTAAAGGCATTTTTCTTAGGTGAGCGGGGGCGCGGCTTTGTAATGATTGGAAATCGATGACCTATTCATTTTATATCAGCATACACTGCGTTGAAATATAGAGAGATGATGAAATTGGTCTTTTGAAATGTAAGTAAATGAGGTACTAGTTTGAAAGAAAACCGTATTCTAAATTACCTAGAAAACACGAATTATTCAGGGAGCAATTGCACAGCCGTATAAACCGGTTTCATTCACAAGAATCCGAAATTTGTCGAACGCAGGCCGCACGCTGTCTTAAAATAAAGTGTTGTGAGCTCGTTATTACTTATGTTAAATGATTGAAATAAATAGTGGATTAGTGCCGCAAGGGGGTAAAACTATAAAAAAACGCGTCTGGAGCTCTACCACAGCTGTTGGTGTGGAAGCGAGCTCACAACACTTGATTTTAAGACAGCGCGCGGCCTGCGTTCTGCAAAAAAGGTTCATTTTCTGCTATACCATCACAGTAGCAAGAAATATAAAGAACCTTTCTTGTAGGAAATTTTATTTTCTACAAGTTTTCTATGTACGATTTGCCGTACATTTGACCGTGTTTGAGTTATCGCGGGTTATCGCGCATTTTGGCGCCAAAACGGCTGACGCGTGCACGTCAGGCATGCCAACTTTTGATATGTTAGTTAGATAGCCCTATCGGACAAATGTACCAAGTTTCAAAACTTTATGAATTATTTCTCCTAAGCGCCAAAAAAGTGTCAAATTTGAATGGTCTACAGGGATGAGCTCGCGATATCAAAGCCGTTGCACGCAAAAGAAGAAAATATCTTTGGACTACCGCGCTATTCCCCAGATTAGTGTATTATATTTCTGATCACTCTGAATACGATTTATTTACATGCTATTGTATTGCCGAGGGATCTTTTCCGATCAACAGACGTATTTTTTATGTAAATATGAGCAACCGAGTGGTCGTGAACGCGTAAACGGATATGCATAAATTGATTTCTCATCAATCTGACGACCTTCGTCATGGCCACCGTCGTCTGTCTTGCAAGTCATTCTCAAATCCGTTGTTTTCCATGACCCGGTTTCTCTAGAGACGTAGTTTCAACGAGATTATTCACTGCCGTGGTGACTAACAATGAAGCACGGTCTAGCTTACCAAGGGCATCCATAACATCCGCTGCGCGTGGGTCGCACACTTGTAATGTTTTCCCAACTTCGTCGTCATTCTGTTCGCAGCCGAGTCGTATGTTATTCCTTACAGAGGTAATTGAAATAGCCAACTCGTTCCTTTGTCGCGCTGGAGGCCTGTCTAGCGTGCATTAGCAAACGCCTAGTCTTTCCGGTGAGCGCAGTAAATAGAATAGTTAACTTTGTAAAACTGTTTTGTGACGCCGAGAGGCTTGTACAATTATCGGCAGAATAAAAGCTCTGGTTTTAATTACGAGCGGCTACGCATATACTGCGACCGATTTCAAATTTTTAAGGATTCTTACCTCTGTGATATTTGTCAAGTCAACTTTAATTATTACTTAGTATTTACTGGTTTTAGAATAAATATTTCATTTTAATTTGTTTGGTATACTGTACTTATGGTCTGGTCTGCTGATCTATAATTAGCATGTCGTGCATACGTAATTTTCGAAACTTTTTCGATTATTTAGACTCCTGTTCTTGATAAAAAACAAGAGATATTCCAAATTTTTGGTTCTTCGTACAGGTAGTATTAAGACAGTATATCAACAACCAAAATGGTTCAACAGTGTTTTAAATGTACAAAGGGAATATTTATTTACTAAGTACGACAGATTAGTCAAAACAGGAGCTTGCATCAGCTCGGGTCTGGTGCATGCACCTCTCCGCTTCATGGCATTTGTAGACCTTTACTAATAAAAATAAACGCAACAAATGTTTTAACTCATTTTTAGCTACATAACATTTTAGATTTTATCGCAGCTGCATGGAGAAGAACGATAAACACATATCGTGAGGCGCAGAAGCGTCGGCTACTGCCTCATTTCCTATGAGGACGCGCTAAACCCAATTCCGGGAAGCGAAAGGATTGCAGAGTTGCCTCGCGTGAAAAATAAATCGAGGAAGAATTTTAAGGATATAATCAGGAAGCAGAGGCTTAGAAAAGATGCGAGGATAAAAATTAAACCCCTGAATGTCCTGAAATGTCATATTCACTGGAAAAACTGTAAAATCTTCATGTAATATTGCAACAACAAACATCTCAATGAGATAAATTGTCATTGTTTATTTCCCCTGGCGATTCATATCCTGTAATTTCGTAAAATTCCGGCACTTTTTTCGAGTCCTTTCCTAATGAATATTCTTACTTCCTTTATTTATATTTCTTAATATAATTTAATGAAATTAAAGGCGAGTCCGTGACTTGGTGGAATTCTATAATATGGATGAAATGCGCCGTTATTAAAATTAAAACAACACATTTTAAATGAAAATTTTTGAAACCTTATGCACCAAAAAATGAATAAGTACACACACGCACGCAAACGCACACACATGCTCACTCACCTACCCGGTTTACGGAAAACTAATTTTCACCAGGGACCAAAGTATTATGCATGCGAGTTTGCGGGAAAGTGATTCCGCGCCAGGGACTCGCGCTCATGCACAAACACACAGAAAATCAGACAACTATACCAGTACATATTTATAACCCTAGATGTATATTTCGGCATCTTCAGTAGTTTCTTATTTTTTGGTGTATAAGGTGTTAAAATTCTTCATTTAACTGCACACCAAAGGCAGCTCGCGTTTTTTTTTATTTTAAGTTTTGTTATTAATGATATCAACGCCCCATATCGTACATGTAATTTAATGCAATTAACATACATAAAAGTGCCGGTTTATGCAAGGAACAGTAACTTGTTTTATTTTCAGATCTCTTACAAAGCAAAATACGAGACTTCTTACCTGCGAATGCACAAATTCCTGCAGATGTATTTGTTCTTACGTCACCCACTTATACCTTTTCGATGAGATTAGCGTGACAGTTTCTTCATCGATCAAGAAATATCTCAGGCTGAAGGAAAACTGGACCAGCGTGCACTTCATGATTCACTGCTTATTTTGCAGCGTTCAGAAAGAAGGCATGAAGCTATAATTCTCATCGGTTGGGCAATTTCTTACGCTTCTCTCCCTTAATTCGTTTACTCGTCCTAACTTTAATAATGTTTAATTTCAGAATCTCGCCCGTTAAGTTTAGTCTTAGAAAATTTCAAGAACGTGATTTAGTAACATGATATGTCAACCTTTTGAGAAGCATGGAGTGAAAGTGATGACCTAACAGTATGTAAAAGAATCTATTTTCTATGCTGTTGTTTTTTAGTACCCCCAAAGAGGACAACGCACAAATAAAATTATTGTGATGCATCAATGAACGATTAAAATCACATAGATCACATTTTGTTTTTACATCGATATTCAAACTTAGTAGAATTTTATTGTACAAAGTGCTTTTCTTCGCTAAATCCATTTCCATTACTGAACTTATGTAATAATACCTTATGTAACTAATCAATCATTTTCATATCTCCTGCATTGATTGTGGTTTTATTTTAAAGTGGCAACAAAAGTGGTCAATATGTAATGTAAGTTAGTTATCAGAAAATCTTTTAGAAAATCGCCATTCATCTCCACGCGAAAGTTAATGAAATTGACAGAAATATGCAACGATTGCGAAACATTTTGTCTGATTTATCCATTTTCCCTTATTAAAACCGCATGAATAGTTTTACTTACTTTTCACCTTCCATTCGGATATCTTTTCGGCCAGACCACATATTCTGGTTCGAATCCAGCCTATGGCATGACTGTATGTGATCGCCTTTGTTATCATTATTACGCTCATTACAAAAGTCCAGTAACGGCTGTTTATGAGCTATTAATAATAAATTTAAAAAAATCTGATGTAACCAACACCTGGCTTTCGACATAGGTAATTGGTAATTTACGAGTTGGTGGCGTAGGAATCGCTGTCAATATTGAACTGAAATATCTCCTTAGCAATTGACTCTACATAAAATTATTAAATATAAAAGTTGTAGAGAATAACATCATCTATAACTTAGATTATTAAATATGATTACATTAATGAAGAATTACAGGAGATATTTGGCACAAATGGAAAAATGACAAGAATAAACATCCACTTTCGGTCGACCGATTGTAACTAAAATCCAATCAATTTTGAACTTTATACTACAAATGCTAAATATGAAATTTTACGATGATCGAAATATTAGTTTCTGAGTTAGAGCGCCCACAAAATTTCGGTCACAGACAGATACATACAGACATCGTCGAGAAAATGGTACAAACGTGTTCAGAGGACCTTAAAACATATATTTCCGCTGAAATCTCGAATTCGATTTTTACATGAAAACTACTATAACTATACTATAAAACTATACTTCATATATGGAGAAAGTAAAAATCTTTTCAGATGGAGGAAAATATATGCCACAAAAAAGTCCGCGAGACCAAATAATTACAACTTACAATTTCGGAGACGAAAATTCGTGAATATCCTGAGCAAATCATCACATATTTTGTTTACATCGCTCGCTAAGACGGTTCTATGGACATACAACAATTAAAAATCCATATTTTTCTCTCTTAAGACACAGACAGACAGACACCCACAGTCACCATCAAGAAATTAATCAAAACGTGTTCAAGGGACCTTAAAACATTTATTTCCGTTGAAATATCGAATTCGATGTTTTCATGAAGACAATAATTTCTCTATACTTGGTATATGAATAAGGTGACCAGATTCCGAGGAAGTAAAACCGGGACACAATGTGTTCTGGGGAAGAAAAACCGGGACATAATCGGGGCAATATAAGATCTTTAGTTTTTTTTGTAGCTTAATTAAGAAAGGCCACGTCGCGTTACATTTGTAACCGTGGTTAAATCCGTATTTGGCAACATTCAAGAAAATATTATGGCGTGATAACAGTTAAATATAACGTTTTAGTTAAACTTAATTCGTGAAAATAAATAGAGATGACTAAAACATAAATAATTGCTTCGAAACTGGCATAGCTAAATGTGCCCTGTGTGCACTCGGCTGTCGGAGGGCCCTGCACACTTCGCACCTATAGGCGGCCTTTACGGATTGGAATCATTTAAGCTTAATTGAAATATGGAATTTTAATTCTTAATAAATGGATTGCGTGTGTAATAACATATAACTCTGCTGGAATGCGATTTATTTATTCCATATGAAATAACAAAATGAAAAGAATTTTTAACGGGGAAAAATGCTAAACCGGACGGAACGCCAGACCAACATCTAAAATCCGGGACTGTCCCGGCTAAACCGGGACGCATGGTCGCCCTATATATGAAGAAGTAAAAACAATTGACCGTCTCTATGGTGATATTGCCCTCAATCCTTTCTGGAATTTGAAAGCCGTTGTATTCTTCCTCTTAATATGTTAATTAATAGTATGTTATTATGGAATTACATGCTCGCCTGTATTATGCAATTAAACTATTATTTTTAAATAGCAATAATTTAAAATGGAATGCTTTAGCCTTCATTGAACAGGATTGCATTGAATTGGATTTTGAGAAGATAAAGATCGTGAAATTCGTTTCCTTTTTCGGGTTTTTAAGAAAGCCAATCTCTTCCAGTGTCGCTTAAAATTAAACATTAGTACGTTCTATAATTTATTAAAGGAATTTCTTCTCATATTTTCTGGTTAAGTAGAAAAAAGAGGAGAAAATCACTCACTCTTTTACAAATTAAACATTGTTAATCCATACCTTCATAAAGAGTTCTCGAGCGTACAATGGATGCGAGAGACTCTCGTATTCCCAACATGGCCGTCCTTTTCCCAGAAGCACGTTGTCAAAACTTCTCCGCATTTTTTCGCTCTCCGCCGGAATGAGAGTTTATTTTGGGGCGAGCGTGTAAGGCAATCGAACGCACTCGTAAACACGCTCGCACGCGCTTCATAGATAAAATGGAAGGAGAGCGATAAAGGGACCTCTTTCTCGGGGATCGCGTCTTCCATTTTATGTCGTATTGCAATGCCGAGGGCTCCGTATCGCGCGAGATTCGTCCGATTCACACATGGGAGTATTGTGACGTCATAGATTCAATTCCCTACTACTTCCCCCCCCCCCTTCCCACCCTCCTCCCTGCAGTGGATGCCGATACTCTCACGTGCTCACGGGCGGGAATCCAAATTCCTTTCTGTCCGTTCCTCAGAACTTCTCCTCGGCGCCATTTTCCCTCCCACAGACCTCACGCCTCTCTGCCTCTCTCTCCGCCTCAATCTCCCTTAGACTTTTATGTCCATCCGCTCCACTCCCTCTTCATCTATTTACTCTCTCCTCTCTCTCTCTCCTCCCTTCTTCTCCCACCGCTCTCTCACCCCACCGCTCTCTCCCCCCGCCGCTCTCTCCTCCCGCCGCTCTCTCCTCCCTTCTCCCTCCCACCGCCCTCTCTTCCTTCCCTCTCTCCCATTTCCTCTTAATTTTTTCACCCATTTTCTGCTTCTTCCCTCGCTTCTCACTTTTTGTCATTTCCGCATCTCACACGCACCCTTTCCATCTCTTGTTCTCTTCATCAATATCGTGTTCGAACCTCGTCATTGATTATTTTTGTGGTCTCGCTCAGGATAATGAAGGGCCAAATTCCGATATTAGATTTTCTGTGAATTATTTATATTTTTCATATCCAATTGTAATTTTTAATTAATACATAAGGTTGGTGGATTACTAGAAATATCCGTTTCATATAATTGTTTCTGAATAATTATGATTTAATATTTAATTTTTCATTATTTATTTATTTACTTATTTATTTACTTTATAAGCTCACATGCAGCGTTATCGCCAATTTAAAGTGAATATGGCAACAATAAAATATAATTAGATACAAACAAGCAAAAAAAAAATAATTATTACAAGTCGTATAAAAATATTTATAGAAACGATATTATATCATCTATTTAGAAAAATAAGTCAAGGCTGCTTTTATAAAAGAGTTAAGGTAGAGAGAAAGGATAAATATATGGCGGTAGGGAATTTAAAAGGGAGGGAAGTCGATAGAAGAGGGAGCAAGAGAAATTTTAAATGAAGGAACATTAAGTAAGGAAGCAGATCGAGTAACTTTCGATGGAACCCGGAAATTGAATAGGGTGAATAATTCAGAGCTGTCAGTGATAGAGTTAATAGTATTATAAATAAGACAGAAATCGGTTTTAATCAGGATAGCTTTAAGGTGATTAAGGGAAAGGGAGGATAATATAGCATCAGTGGAGGCATGGCGAAGAGAACGCTCACGGCTTTTTACAATTTTTAAAAGCAGTTAAAAACTTGATTGAAACATTAGAAATGGCGGACATGGACCATATGGGAGAGCAATAGGATATAACTGGAAGGGCAATTGTAGTAAAATACAGTTTAAGAGATACAGGATCTCTAATGTCAGTAGAACTATATATAATATCTAGCAGAGACATCTCCTTCTATTTAACGTTATGCTCACCATAATTCAAATTACTATCAGTAGTAACTCCGAGATCTTTTTGCGAAGAGACTCTTGTAAATGGGAAAGAATTAATTATATAATTGTAATTAACAGGAAATTTACGAAGAGAGATAGACATCACAGTACATTTAGAAAGATTTAGATTTAACTTCCAAAGATTACACCATTTCGTAATCTGATTTGAAGCTTTGCTGGAAAACCATGCAGTCATTTATTGTATCAACTTGTGTGAACATTTTACAGTCATCTGCAAAGAGTAGAGAATGGATAGGAGAAGAGTGAAATAGAGCAGCTAAGTCATCAACATGGAGTGTAAAAAGGTAGGGTCCAAGGACACTACCTTGGGGAACACCAGATATAACAGGAGACCATTTAAAATACGAAACAGACAAAAAAACTAGCTGGATCCGATTTTTAAGATAACTATTCAGTAGTCTGAGGAAATTGCCATGGATACCAAACCGATGGTCAAGCTAATGGAGAAGAATGGTATCAAATGCTTTAGAGAAATCTAGGAATACCGAATAAAATTTTGGCTTGTTAACTATAGCATTTAGTGAGTTGCTTTGAAAAACAGCTAGATTAGTCAGACAGGAACGATTTGGCAAGAATCCATGTTGGTTGGTGGATAAGTACGGGGAAGAAAAATAAAACAAACGGTTTAGGATAATTATCTTGCAAACAGAAGAAAATATAGGAAGTAGAGAAATGGGACGGTAGTTTGAGACATCAGACTTAGAACTAGATTTACGTATTGGAACCAAATTTGCGGATTTTCACTGAGTTGGGAAAATGCCCAATGAGAAGCAACGGTTAAATATGATTGATATATGAATACACAATTTTTAATGAAAATAGGACTTATACAGTCAGGTCCGGGTGATCGATGGGGGCATATCTTACACAGGAACTCGAAGACTTCATCGGGGAAAGTTTGAAGATAAGAAAGTGAAAAATTACTGATTGTAGAGAGACAAAAATCCTTAGTTAAATTGGTAGAAATAGGACCGATAGATGGCGTGATGGTTTCAAAAAAACAATTAAACAATAAATTTGGTCTTTCCGATCCGGTTCCTTCGATATTTTCATAGAAAACAACATCTGGAATCCATGAGTGTTTACGGCGTTTATTAACCAAGGGCCAAAATTCTAAATTCTAAAATTCTACAATTTTTTGGCTGAAGGAGTTTTATACAACTGTTCATAATCACGACGAATTAACGCCTTTGAATATCGCCTCAAATCAATAAATGATTGGCGAGATTCCACACTAGGATAAAATTTCCACAGATAACAAGCACGATTTTTATTACCCAAGACATAAATTGTATCAGCCTTAAACCATGGTGGAAACTTTATTGCCCTAGGCTTTTTAAGCGGAACAAATTGTTTAATTATTATTAGCCCATAAACAGCTATTAAAAGCAGCCATATTCCGATCCTGCAACTTTTGGCTTTCCAATCTTTCCCATACTATATAATCCTGCCGTAGCGTTCCTCATTTTATGTGCATTGAATTGATTGATATGAAATAAAAATTCAAGTTTCGAGTTTTCCTTCGGTTAGAATGCCTTTGCCGCGGACTCTCTTCCCTTCCATCTTCCATAGCTTGGTATTTCATTGATACATTAAATCTACCTCAGGTCATTTCATACTCGTAATTTATTGTAAAAAAAGTCTTATATACTATTTTGTGACGTTTTTCAATATTTTCCGATGCCATCAGCGAAACATAGGCAAAACTTGACTATCCCCAACTGGCTACCACTGTTATTTTTTTAGTTTTTTTTTGCGAAAGACGAAGAAGATTTTGTCCTCCACAGGTACCTTTTATACCACTGAGAATGCTTTCCGACATTCCGATCAGGGTTGAGTCATATATATGAAGAAATACCTATTTTTCATTTCTTTATTTAACGACTTGGCTTACAGAATAGTATGCATTTATATATCAGATTTATTAAACGCAAAACAATTTCGTTTGGCGATCTCTCCGACGTTTAGGATTAGATCAATTTTGACGAATCCAATTCTGCAATTTACTAGCCTATTGGTATTGCATTCATCGCTTTGAAGTTGCGATTGGTTTTTAAAAGATTTTATTAATTATAGATGGAAAGTATTCGAAGTCTTTTAATCTCCTATCGTGTGAATGAACGTAACTACATGATGTAGGCGAGTTCCTAAGCACGAAGCAGCTTTTGAACGCCTTGCCAATTTATTCAACCCATCACCGGTTTTTACGAAGGTACGAACTATAATGGCGGCGCATCCTCTTCTGAATTGCAGACGACTTCTCTCCTGAGAATAATCCCGATAATCGTCATTCTGTTCTCATCTTTCTTTTTGCCACATCCGTTTTTCTCCAAATACTCGATTCCGTATAAATACAGGGAAATGTATAGAAGAGAGCGGTCGTTTATGGTTCATTTTCGTTAAAGGGATCTTCGGATCGCGAGGTAAAGAATTAAGATTAAGATTTAAAGATTTATAAAGAAGGGATGATTTATGCTGTGTTAAACCCTCTAGGGGCGACAAAGATTAAGGAGAAGGGAAAAAAAGATGGGAAAGTTCCTCGGAAGTTTTTCTTAGGAATTCTGCTTCGATTCCATCGGGACCGCTGGTTCTCTCATGAGAGGAAAGAGAGGAAGAAATAGCACCGAGAGTGAGACGATCGCTTGTACGGACGAGAAGGGATATACGATGCGGAGAAATTAAAAAATCAGAATAATTATCTGAATGGCGAAGGGATATATAATTTTCGGAGAAAGAATGCTTTATTTGCCATGGATATTAATTTGGTCTACATTGTGTGCAAAAACTATGAATCGGGGTTTAAATCCTTACATTAAATCCGACAAAAAAGGTTTCGGTGTGTCGTACTGTAAAAATCAAGATCTTTTGTATCGACAGAATTATTCCCTTAATGTAAAGATCAAATAAAGGTTTGAATACAATACCGTTAATGTAATGATAATATATGAATATTTTTGTTTAAAAATTTCCTGCCGACATAACGTTTTCTCGATTTGGCAGAAATAATTTAACGAAATAGTCTCGGATTTATTTGGCATCTTTTGAGATTATTTTCATGATATGTAATTTCTCAAGATCCTCCTAAATTGTATTAAATGTTTAATAGCCATAGCTACGTTATTTTATATTGTAAAATATCGTACTTTATTCCTTTGCAAACAGCGAAGGAAAAGATTACCGCTATTTGGATTTACAAAGTCTTCTCGTTCTCTCTTTGGACCGAATGCGTCTCATTTAACGTTCCTTTCCTCAGACACTTAAAATTTATCTTCTCCTGCAAGGGACCTTAAGTCGAGAAAAAGAAAATTTATCGTCTAGGGCCAGCCTATGGTTTAATTCTCATCTCCTGCTGCTTTCGTGTTTGTCTGACCGCTAATGTAGTCTGGACACTTGGCATCCGGAGAGAAAGATGTACAACATCCATTAATTTGGCCGATAACTTCATGTGTGGTGAAATTTATAGCATAAGTTGCTTATTGTACGCAAAATTAATTATATTTTTACAAAGTTGCGAATCGTCAAAATTACGCCGGAATTTTTTATAACAAGAATAATGATGTGATAATGTGATCTTTTAGCAGGCTCAATCGTCACAAAATAAAACATGTCCTTGCAAATTAAAATTCATGAGAGAATAGTAACTTTGCGCTAAATGTGTACGTTTCTAAGGTTCGATTGAACTTGTTGAATTTTGCATCCCAACCCATTTATCCGTGGAACGACTCCACGAAATACGATGCGAAAAGTCGATGAGGAACGAATGTAGGCTATCTGGACCACGCACGCAACATCTTCCTTTGCAGGCACCCTCTCCCTTCTCAACTTTCTTATCTCCATCGCATTCTTTCCTCCGATACACCCCAACCCCTCTGCACCAGGCCGCGTTCCGGCCGCAGAGCGTATGGTTCCGCCACATACGCGCGAGAGAGGGAGTGGGGGAGGAAGGGGAGGGGACTGGGAGAGGGGGAGAGAGAGTAGGAAGAGGGGGAAGGAGGGAGATGTCCATCCTGCATGGTCCGTGGTAGAAGCACCTCAGTCGCCTTTCTCCCTTTTCCTTGGAGAATCCTCTTCATTTGGTGATGCGGGCACCCTTTCTCCACCTCCTTCTTTTAGAACTTCTCCTCCCTTCCTCTTCTCCTTCCTTCCTCTTCTTCTCCCCCTTCCTCCTCCTTCTCTTCCCTTTTTTCGCCTCCCTTCCTCCTCCTCCCTCCCCGGCGTCATTTATTCCTTCCTCTCCATATACTTTTATTTTCCTTCCTCTTTTTCTTTTATGAGACCTCCGTGCTTCACTTACTCTCCCTTTTCCTAACTTCTTTTCTTTCTCTTCCTTTAAGCGGTATTCTCTCTCTCTATACACTCCTTCTCTCTCTCTCTACTTCTTCTTCTTCGTCGCTGGCTGAGGTAACGGCTTTGCGGACAGCGAGGAAATAGTCATTTTCGCCGAGGAAGAGGTTCCATTCTCCCTCTCCCAACAGGAGGGCTGATTGCCCCGTTTACATCTTTTTTTTCGTCCCGGTTTCCCCTGTTTATTTTCTTTTTCCTTTTCACTTGTTCTTCACGCTTCGTCGCTCTTCTTTTTCTTTTCTCCGGAGTCGCCCTCCTTATTTTCTCCCCCCCCTGCCTCTCTCCTCTTTCTCTGCCACTATCAGATCACTTTCTCTTTTTAGAAAGGAGGCTGAAATTGAGGCAGCGATCGCTTTCCTGGAGTTGTTTTTCTTTATCTCATCTTTAGAAGTATGATATTTGATTGTATTATTAGATCGAGCCCCTTAAAGTTAAAATACGAGATGCGAATAGAAGGTGATTTACAATTTTAAAATGACATTCTTAATTTAAACGGAAGAGAAGTTTAACATAGCGATCATGTACGTCGAGTATATTCTATTATTTTTTTAAAAGAACGAGGTGTTTTCGGTGGTAGAGCGTGGCTATACCATTAAGGACTCTTTCGTCCTCCTTGGATACATGGCTTTCGGCGATCCACCGCGTCTGCTGACTTATTGTGACAACAGTTTCGTTTCCGTTCCAGGTCTTCAGGTCGAACACCGCCAAAGCCTTCGCCACAGCTTCTCCTCTTTGCTCTATGTTTATATGTTATAGTTGATGCCATTTTCCCGCATATTTTCCACATTATTTTATGTACGCACTGATGATTATTAGATTTTCAGTTAATTCTGCTGATAATGTGGTGCTTCGATGGACTCGTAAATAGAACGGCACTCACAAAGGGGATTTAATATAAATATATCAAAGGCAAATACACCCCAATTTTTGCCTACTTCTTCTACTTACAGTTAAATTGGTAAATAGGTTGCCGCAGTTCGGGGATCATATTGGACTAGAAGTGATTTTAGCTCTAAATTTACCTTTTTTTGCTACTTATTGAGTAGATTTAAGTCGTGTAGTTGTTTAAACGTAGTGTACTACTATATGCTAAACATTCCGATGCTGTCTTCCTATAATTGTTATGTATCCCTAATAATGAAATAGTGCACTCTTATTCGTTCAAATGCTGCGCTTATAAAACCTAAAATGCCTTCATTCCGCTGTGAAGTTTTTCTCGGCCATAGTGTGGAATCGCATGCGGGGCAAGATTCGTTTTTTAGGCATTTTCTCTCTCTCTAGGAATGACTTATTATTGTCACTAATTACATTTGTGTCACTTCCTTTTCATTTTATCTTCCATTTCAAGTTCCATATCGCTCCGCTGACCCTTATAAATATTTTCACTCACCAAATTCTCATCTCTCAATTTTCCCAAGGTCTCTCTTCCATCGATTCCCTTCCACAGATAACGTCTCGTCACACAATCTAGGCATCCAATCTTTCATCTGCCTTTCACTCGGACTTTATTTTGTTACAATCGCTTTTGTTGTTACAACTGTGGTTTTGATTTATTTATAATGCCATAGGCTCCCGTGTAGTTTGGTACTTGGATGCTTTTGAGACTTATTTTAAATGAACATGGGGTGCCGGTGGTGTAGTGGTTAGGACGCTGGCTGCTACTCGCCTGCTGCTCGAAGGGGCAGCGGGCACGAATCCTGTAGTAGGATTTTTTCCGAGGTAGTCCGACCCCCTGTTTGTGTGATTTGAGGAGACCCTGCAAAATCAGCGATCCGTACTTCGGAAGGGACGTTAAGCCGTTGGCCCCCTTGGTGCTTTTCGTAAAGAGTAGGCTAATCGGGTTTTCCTCCTCCCTTCTGTGTGTGTGTGCGTGCGTGTGTGCCTGTGTCCAGTTGATGATAGTGCAAAATGACCATAGCAGTCGACGCAGTTAAAAACTTACTACTACTACTTTAAATGAACATATAAATGAAACGTTTTTAGGTTTACATTTCTTAATGAATTTAATGGAAATGTAATTAACAAGACTTTCTATTTCGGTATTGAATTATATCATTAGGTTAAACACTGAACAAACTATGTCCGCATTCATTAATGGGATAATAATAATTAATAACCAGTCTGCCCGTTGCAGCGTTGCTTGCAATTTGGGTGTTACGGTGAAAGGAGCTAGGAAAAAAGATTAAGAAATATTAATCTATAGAAGTAATATTGTTATTTAAGAAATATAATTAAAAGAGATTTATTGTATTATTTGTTATTAAAATAATGGAATCATGTTATAAAATCTTATTAAATAATAGCTTTCAGTTTCTTCCTCGTATAATAATTTCACAGCATAAAAGGATGTTTTTTTATTCTCTCTCTTTATATCTATCTCTCACCCTCTCCTTTCCTCCCCTCCCATTTAAAAGCATTGGAGTAGTTTCCCTGATATCAGAATTCCTCATTTCCTGATGCTTTTACGTAGGAACTGTACTTCATAGAATGATTTTCCCGTCAGGTGGCGAGGCATTTGCCAAACTTAAGAGTATCATGCTCCCACAGAATGATTAGACATTTGACATCCTTAACCCCTTTTTAGTCTGAATTATTTTTTTTATTAAAAATCATTTTTTTAAATATACATTTGTTTATAATGAACCAATAAACATATTTAACTCATTATGTAAGAATTTGCCTTCTCCCAACCCCCTAACAATCCCCAACCCCCTCCGTATCCTCCAATCCTCGACCTTTCCGCACTACCCTTCCACCCCATGCCTCCACCCAGTGTCACTACCATCAGTAGCTGATAAAGGAATAACTCCGAAAGCTTCTACGTTTGTGATGTTTCTGTGTTGTTTTAGTGTTGTTTTACGTGTGTCGCTTCGACATCCCCAGGTCCTCGCCAACCTGAAGTCGTCTGATTGGTGAGTGTTCACTGGGCTTCCTCATCCCAACATCTTGTTGCCATCCATATATATATATATATATATATATATATATATATATATATATATATACAGGGTGTCCGGTGACTTTATGTCATAACTTCAGGATCTTATTCCTTAAGTGATTTTGAGTAAAAAATGTCATATGAACATGGGTCCGATTCCCATTTGTTACAGAGCTACGGGAAATTGAATTTATCTCGTACTTTGATTTGTACAACTTAATGGCTGAAAAATGCATTGTTTAAATAATTATTTGTACACATTAATTGTTGAAAAATGAAATATTTAAATAATCATTCGTTTACGTTGATACCTAATCCATTGTTACAACAATTGTTCAAAATGGCCGTCTTCAGCTTGGATGCACAATCTGGCCCGTTTTGAGTAGGGAACGTGAAACAGCACGAAGAACTGCAGCGTTATTAACGCGCCTCGCAGCATCAAAAATTAGCTGAATAAGTTCTTCCTTCGTTCTCACTTTGGCTTCATACACAATGTTTTTCATTTGCTCCCACACATGGAAATCCAACGGAGTGAGATCCGGAAACCTCGGTGGCCAATCCTGCGCACCACCACGACCGATCCATCGGTTAGGGAACTTCTTGTTAAGATACAGCGTACCGTTCCTACTAAAATGGGGGGTTCCTCGTCATGCTGGTAGTACATCTGAAGTCGTGTTTGCAGAGAAATCTCTTCTAAGAGACCCGGCATTTCATTTTCCAAAACATCAGCATAAATGGCACCTGTCAGACGTGGCGGGAAGAAGTACGGTCCAACCAGCTGGTTCCCAACGACACCACACCACACGTTCACAGAAAAACGGAGTTGGAAGTAACTTCTCGTGTAGTAGTTTCTCGTGTTGTTTATTCCATCACGAGTAAACTGTGCCTCGTCCGTGAACAAGATGTAACGGTTCAGGCGGGGGTGTGCAACGGCAGAGTTTCAGCCGACTATATCACCGGGTTGAAGTTCCCGAACTTGCTGGATATGGTATGGATAAAGTGCCTCATCGTGTAATGTTTGCCAGATTCTCATTTGCGGAACATGTAATAAGACGTGGACTTCGCTGAACCATTTGAATAATGTTTTTTCCTCATCCTCATTAAATTGTACTGGACGTTCAGCTCTCAAAGACACGGAAATGAGCCATTTTCACGTAAATGTCGGTGAACTTGAATAAAAGTACGTCGATCTGGTGTTCTTCTGTGTGGAAATCGTCGTAAATATTCGTAAACGGCAGAAACGGAGTTTCCATTGCAAAACTCGTACACGAAGTACATATCCGCATACTCTTAATTTGAAAATGTAAACGGCATTATTAAAAGCTAATGATACCACACGTGTCACAGCGCACTACACTGAACGCTAGCTTACGTTCTACTGTCATGCTGCCTGCGAGCTTGCAAATTACGTCCACGTCTGTTGTGCAAGCGTCATGCTTCTCACTGTTGCAACAACGGATGAAGTATCAATGTAAACGGATGATTAATTAAATAATACACTATTCAACAATTAAAAATGTATACGAATAATTATTTAAACAATGCATTTTTCAGCCATTGAGTTGAGCCCTGTATATATATAAACTTAAGGAAATGAAAAGGTAGTGATGAGGGCGGCAACAAGGTGTTGAAGGAAGCCCAGCGGACACTTACCAAGTCGGGGATCAAGATGGCAGGCTGCTGGGGGCGTCGAAGAGACACGTTGAACACACGAACACAGAAACAAAAAACACGCAAGCTTGTCGGGCCTATGCCCTTCTTCAGCGATAGAGTAAATGAGAGTGACGCACTGAGCGGGGAATGACAGGGTGATGTGGGGAGGTTGATGATCAGAGGAGGCGGGGAGTAGGAAGGGTGGATAGCCAATAAGGAGGGAGTGTGATGCGGTAGAGTGCGAATAGTTACAATATATATATATATATATATATATATATATATATATATATATATATATATATATATATATCAGATGATCAAGTACTTCTAGCAAGAAAGGAAGAAGAGCTACAAAAAATGACAAATAGACTAGTGATAGCAGGAAGAAAATACGGTATGGAAATAAATACAGAAAAATCCAAGGTCATTCGAATATCAGGTAAAGAAGATAATCTGAACATAAGCATTGGGGGAAAGCCTTTAGAACAAGTTTCAGAATATGAATACCTTGGAAGCATTATAACACGAGAAGCAAAATGTACGGATGAGATCAGAACTAGAATAGGAAAAGCAAAAGCGGCTTTCAGGAGAAAGAAACAACTACTTACAGGGAATATAAGGGAAGATATCCGCAAGAAGTTCATAAAATGCTGTGTATGGAGTATAGCTTTGTACGGGGCAGAAACATGGACGCTAAGGAAAAATGACATCAAATACTTGGAAAACTTTGAAATGTGGACTTGGAGGAGAATTCTGAAGATAAAATGGACGTATAGGATGAAAAACGATGAAGTGCTACGAAGAGTAGGAGAGAAGCGAATGATTCTACAGATTATATTATAGAGGAAGGCTAACTGGGTTGGACATTACCTGAGGAGAGAGAGTATGAATAAAGACGTGTTAGAAGGAAAACTAGATGGGAAAAGGGAAAGAGGTAGGAAAAGATTTCAGCTGATAGACGATTTGAAAGGGAAAGAGAGTTATCAAGATATGAAGAGGACAGCGGAAAATAGGAGTATATGGAGAACCAGGTTTAACCAAGAATAATCACGGACCTGTCTACGGTCTCTACGGTCTGTCTACCTGTCTCTCTGTAGCTGAAGAAGGAGTAGTTCCGAAAGCTTCTACGTTTGTGATGTTTCTGTGTTTTTGTGTTATTTTATGTGTGTCGCTTCGACATCCCCGGGGCCTCGCCAACCTGAAGTCGTCTGATTGGTGAGTGCTCACTGGGTTTCCTCATCCCAACACCTTGTTGACATCCATATATTCATTTTACCTTTCCTTTTCCGTAAGTTGTTATATATATATATATATATATATATCATACACTCAAATAATCACATCAACCAAGCATTTATTGCGTTAAAAGTTGCTCAAAATTATTTAATAGGATTGAAATAGTATTTCCTTTGCCATAAAGGTATAATTTTCATCAAAATTTAAACAAATAATCTCGACAAAAAACTTGTTTTTACATGTTCCACTGCTTCTGTAGAACTGCTGCACGAATTAGTTCAAACACTAACCAGTACAGTGCAGTTAACTGCAGCGATGTCGAATCAGCTGAAGCATTAAATGAAATAGATATAGTTGAAAAATGAGTATGAACCTAATTTATTAGAGAAATATAAAACAACATATATGTACGCTTAGCAGAAATATAATAGAATTGAATATTGTTTCAGTACAATATTATGTAAGTGGAAATCCATGGCGGCATTAATGAATTTATTGATAAAAGAAAAAGGTATAAATTTAAGCAAAACTTTGAATTACAGTAATGCTTCCCGGAAGACATTTCTTTTTTGTTGTTTGGAACCGTACCAACAGTAAAGCGAATTCGACTTGGATGGCTGACAAGGGAAGCTGCAACAGTTTTTGGGGGAGGGAGGGAGAGAGAGAGAGGGAGAATGGGGAGTGACTTCATTTTAATTTGATACTTTATCTATGGATACCCGCCGCTTTTGACGGGCTATTACACTAATAGGATAACAATTAATCACGAATAAGGCAAACGTTTTATCAGTCTGGACATTACATAATTGATTTTTAAGATTTGCAACTAAACTTAGACACAGTAATTATTATATTACAGAATATATTTGAACGGAAGTGAAATAGTTTATAGGAGCATATTAAAATGCTGGATAAAGGAGTAGAAATGGGAAATAATACATGAATTACTTTAGATTTGAAAAGATAGAAAGCTAGTTTGCGACATTGTATTCAAGTACACGGACAAATGTAGGGAACCAGATAATCGAGGGACTGCGTGGGTTTATGAAATGGATTTCGGAAGATTCGTGTGTTCCATTTACTCTATATCTCTTAAAAAGAAGACCGCCAAAGCCGAATACGCTGGCGGAAGAACCATCGCC
This sequence comes from Tanypteryx hageni, assembly GCA_028673005.1. NCBI lineage: Eukaryota > Metazoa > Arthropoda > Insecta > Odonata > Petaluridae > Tanypteryx > Tanypteryx hageni. The sequence continues at coordinate 15,309,760 of CM054117.1, forward strand.
TTTCGTATACAACCACTCATTCCGGCGAACGAGAATAATCGCAGTGGCTTTTCTTCCTTTATGTCATTTCGATCTGACTGCAGTGCAGAGGAGCGAGAGAGGAGAGGGGAAAACTTCTATACACCGTTCTCAGAAAACTCTCCTCCGATAAAAGGGAATAAAAAATGAGCGATGGAAATATTTTTAGGCGCATATTATTAGGACAAGAGAGAGATACGGGAGAAGCGTCGGCGAGTGGGAAGCTACAAAAGGTATCTGATATAAACGCAAAGAAATAAATATACGTATTCATGCGTAATGTATACATTTAAGAATCACCATTCAAATAGGAAGAAAACGGGAAAAGATATTTTATCGCTTGAGAGATTCCAAATATACTCTCAGATGAGCTGAGATATGCAATATAAAGCTGTAAAACTGAAAAATTTTGTCGGTGAAGGCAAAATTTTGTAGGCAGACATGGAAGTAAAGAAATATTCTAATTTCTAAAATCGGTACAAATTGCTATATAAATATTATTATTTAATGTAATTCTTTATCATTAGAGAGGTGCATGCCGGAGATAAGAGGTTATAAGCTCGGAACTTCTGAAGCCTTCCGAGGTACGGACCGAATAGATTAGAATAAACAGGCGGGAGTGAGGCATTCTTGAAACTTTCGCATCCAATGAGTATTTTCGGTATAACTATCATTTGTTTTCTTGGAATGAGGTTTCAGATAGTTCTGAGGTTGAATAAAGAGGATTTGAAATTCGAAGGTTTAACTCGGTGAATGTAGACAGGGAAGTTAGATTTCTCATTTCACATCAATTTCGCCGTAGTCTTTGCCTTTACCTATTTGTAGACAGGGAACACAGAAAGTATTTGCCGGAGACCTTTGTCTGGCATTGGGCGTAGAAGGGCGGTGTTGTGTGTCACGGATTATGTCGTCCTTAGCCAGGTGAAAGTTGCAAATATTCGCCTCGAATACCATGTTAAGCAGAGGTTTGAGTGACACGTTTGCAAATAAACACTCCCGCTCCATTTCCACCTTCAACATTACTTCGTGAATAATGATTTGAGAGCGAGAGAATGGGATCTTCATTTCGAAAAAATAAAATTGGGTCTGCAGCCCATTTTGTAAATATTAGTAAAATTAATTGCGTTGGAATTATTTTATACCATCATTAAACTGTTTATATCATAGCCTTTTAAACACTTCTCTCCAATATTAATATTTGTGTTAGCAAAAAAATCAAAGGTTATTGATAGGTTTTTGAAATTCGTAAGTGGCGTATTGTTTTATAACTTCTTTTCAAATCAAACCTCCGGCACTTTTATCGCTAAGTTGGAGAATTACAATTTGATGTTTTTTGCGCACATATTACACACAAAATTATCTCGCAATTCAGGAAATTATGTCTCGTATATATATTTATATTTCCATCCTAATAACAAAAATTCGAATTTTTACCCTGGCTGTATTAGTGTAAATCACGATTTATATCAATGATCGTTGGTTTGGATTCGTTTCGAAATGAAATTTGTTTGCGAAAAAGTGAGTACGAGCAGTTTTGATGAAGTTTCCTAAAGTAAAATAACTTATCGAAAAAAATTATTTTCCTTAAGTTTAACATTATTTTTGCAGTTTTTGAACCGTTTCTGCAAGAGAGAACGAGGATTTTTTTATTAAAGGAACCAGGATCTGGCAATGCCGCGTAATGAGTTCTAAAAGAGCATAAATGACGGAGAGCTTAATAATTGTCCATGTGCGTGGAAGGGAAGGGGAAAAAAACCCACTTCTCCGCAATTATCCGCCAGGTGTCAGGGTCCTCGTGACGTGGCAGCGACAATTATTGTCGCTGGACGGCTTCCCTAAATTTACTGCCCCGCCATCTTTTTTCCCACCATTCCTCTTTTTCCCCACCTCCCTTTTTTATCTCCCTCCCTCTTTTCTCTCCCGCTCTTATTTCTCTCTCCCCCTTTTTTCTCCCTCCCCTTTTCACTCCCTTTTTCACTACCTCTCCATCCTATCCTTCTCCCTCCCCATCCACTCCCTCTCCGCACTGCATTTTAGCGAGCTCGGCATCCCGGAAAACCCGCGCACCATAACGTCCTGAAAAAGAACCCTTCGAGTAAAAAATGTTCGCCGCTGGCATTTCGCGAAATTCCAAGCGACGCGTGCGACGGGAACACTGCCGAATATTCCATTCGCCCACGCGTCGGATGTTCGCGCGCGGAAAGAGAGAGAGAGAAAAGAGAGAGAGAGAGAGAGCTTTGCGTTCGGAAGCAGCGGCGGCGGCGGTTGAGTGCTAATGGGCGCGTCGCGAAATCTTTCCAATTCGCGTCCCACTTATTAGCAAAAAGAAAACCATTTCCCGCTTTGTTTGGCTGCGTTGTCAAGACGTTTGCCACTTTGAAATGCTTCGCTTGCGCTGAAAGTAATTTTGCCGATGAGAGAGAGAGTGCGAAATTGGGATGCTGTTAACATAATTCTCCCCATCTTTGCTACGGCGAATTCATATATTGGAAGGAAATTCCTCTCCCTTTATTTTTCAATAAAAAATGAACAATGCGTGTCATCCTCGAGCAGAACGAGGAGAATTATAGCGAGTGGTTTAAGCATAAATAAAACGAGATTTTTTTATTTCCTGCGAATGGAAGTCGTGAAATGGAAAGGAAACGAAGTTTTTCGTTCGAAGATAATTTTTCGACGCTAGATATTTTCCGGACCTTTTATTCAATGTTTCGGAAAAAAGACTCCGACGGTCGCCATAAATATCGCAAGTGACGCGATTCTCTCCCTTTGCAATGGAACGTTTGAATTTTCTGGCTAACATCAGGTGACGTGCGGCGCGAAAGCGTCGCTTCGAAGGCGAAAATGATGGCGCGGGAGAAATTAAAAACGTCTGCGGACGACATCCGTCGGCGCCGAACTCGATCATAAGATAGCGCGGCTTTTTAAAAACTAGGTGACGCAAGTGCGTCGCAGTTACGTTGCTGTCAATTCAAGGACGAATCGCGCTTTGGTCCGAGATGAAATGCCCGCAGGGAACGAATTAAACGCCGAAATCGTTTCCAAAAGATGGCGCGACTCGCTTTAAATTACCTGTAATTGAATTTATCTCTTCATATGATGGGAATTCATCCAATTATCGTGGCACATCGAATCTCGGGAAAGATGCTCGTGTCATAAAAGCGATTCTTACGACCGCCGTTCGCCAATCCCGTTCAGCTAATCCTATTACTTTATTTTTAAATCGTACGAAACGCATTGGTTCGGGTCCAGGTGGCGCATTACTCACGTAAGAATAACAGCAAAGCATTAACATTTTATTAACAGAATCGAGAAACGATATCGGCACCCACGCGTAATTGTGTTCGAATGAATCACTTCCAATTTTTGTCGATCATATCCTAAATTTGATTTATTTCGACACATATATTAGACTCGAATCATAAAAATGTCGACCGCCTATTGCAGTGATGGGCAATCTTTTCTACTTGATGGGCCGCGTTGAAGGCAGTGGGTCGCACTGGAAATCTTCGGTAGAGGGTGCCGGTGGTGTAGCGGTTAGGACGCTGGCTGATACTCGCCTGATGCTTGAAAAGTCATTGGGTACGAATCCTGCGCAAGTAGGATTTTTCCAAGGTCGCCAGGCCCCCTGTTTGTGTGGTTTGAGGAGACCACAAATTCAGCTCGTCCGTCCTTCGGAAGGGACGTTAAGCTGTTGGCCCCCCAGGTGTTCTTCGTAAGAGCAGGCAAATGCCGGCACCGGGTTTCCCTTCTCCCTTCCCCGGCTATTCATTGCACTACCTCTGAGGTACCCACTGTGCGTAGGACAAAGGCGAATCGGCTGGGGATTCAAATTCAAAAAGCTTCGGCGGAGTGGATTAAAGTTAAATCGGAAGTTAATTAGAGATTCCTCCACACCATATGAGTGAAAATCAAATTAAAATTAGGTTTTTAGGGCTAACATTACAATATTAAGAATCATGACGGAATTCAATCTTAGAAATACCTCAGAGAAAAGACAAATACAAAATTAAAAAAAAAACTTATTTGAATCTAGAAATATTTATTAAATTTTAGACATATAATTTTAAGTTTTTGCTAGATATAAAATAACATTTGGTTGGTAAATATAAAAATGAAAAACTTTTGAATACTACGAAATACTGGTGGAGGGCCGCATGAAATTGCTAAGAGAACCGCATTCGGCCCGTGGGCCATACGTTGGACACTCCTGGCCTATGATATTTGTGCCTTGCTTGAAACCGCCAAAACGTTAGGCAATCGTGACGGCAAACGGAGAGATGATTTTTAATTAAGACACTCAAGTATTATTTATTATAGGCAACCTGGCCTCATGCCCGGCCCACAAAAATTACATGTATACTACCCCTCCCCCCTCCCTCACAGCTTGTTAAGCTAAGGGAAGGGGGGGTGATATTACACGCACCCCTCTCTGTCCAGGTCTTAACCAGCATCTTTATGGGAATTCCCGAATTATTATGCATTTTTCAGTCCAATTCTTTGAGCGAACGGCGAAGTCCGACACGACTTGCGAATTTCTCCACAGAGGTCTGTTTCCGGGAAATTGAGACTCTTCCCCGTAGTCTCACGAGAGAGAAATGGCATGGATGGAGGAGGATTGGGAGGCCTCCTCTTTCCCTTCCCCCTTAACTTCCGTCCTTGGCAGCTCCTTCCGCCCCATTCGATTGCCGCGTCCGATGCGGATCAAATGGCGCGTTGCCCGGGAAACGACTCCCGCGGACCGCGGCGACAGTCCTCTCTTTCTTTTCCGATTGGCTAGTGCTGAGTAGGGAGGAGGGGGCGTGGGAGAGGAGAGAAGGAAGGATGGGGAACGAACAGAGGGAAAGAGAGCTCTCTCTCTATCTCCCTTTCACTTGACCGTTTTCCAGCGTAATTGTTCATTCGAGCGTAAAGGTCGTCTTCAGTCGGACGCATCCGAGCGAGTTTCTGTCTGTCTCTCTCAATTTTTCTTAAACCACCTCTCTCTACTCCTCTCTCTCTCTATTTTCCTCTCCATCTCTCTATACTCCTCTCCCTCTCTCTATTTTCCTCTCACTATACTCCTAACACTCCACCCTTTCCCCTTTTTCTAAACCCAATTCTCTGCTTCACTCCAATCTTTTCCTATCCCTTACTTTTCCATTCACATTCTCACCTTCGCGTTATTTCAGTTTCGATCGTTGGCCCAATTATGAGCAGAAGATCTCGCGGCCCCCCGTCGTGTCCCCTCTCCCCATCCCCCCATCAAATAAATGTGTTCAATTAAAACTGAATCCCATTGTAAAACCTATCAAGTTAAACTTATTAATCAACAAGCTAATTTCCGCGGCTTTTCTCCGGAATTACAGTTACATATTTTTCATGCTCATTTCCCTCACTTAAATTTTCCTTCATTCATTCACTGTCGAGATAAGTGACTAATATTTCTCCTTAATTGGTATGAACAAATTAAATATAGGTTCAAGTTTGATATTTTGATGAGAACATTCGAAATAATTTGTGTAATTTTACAAAAAATTATCACGGACGTCTAGTCAGGGTATGATTTATATGGTACCCCCTCCCTCTCCTCTCCACCCCAAAATGAAAATTCTGGCCCAGAGGCGCAAATCATCAAGATCTCATTAGTATGTGTACCAAGGTTTACGTCTCTAAGTTTCTTGGTTTTCGAGAAATGCTGTCCACACACGCAGACAGACAGACAAACGCCGCCTTTTATTAATATAGATTGTCAGGAATATGCTGAAAATGTTATACATCTTAAATTATTCTGTTCAAAAGTATTGGTTAACTGGAAAGTCACTCAGAAATTAGGCTAAAAAAGAGGAATTCCTAAAAAATCTCAGTTTATTCTATATGTATACGGAAAAATTCGAGCCCCTCACCCTCTCAACCCCAAGGGGCCTTCCTGGGCCTCTGGGACCGTTGAGTTTTCGGGGTGGCGGTGGGGGAGTGGATAAAGCGTTTGCCTTCCACGCAGCGGTCTGAGGTTCGAATCCGACGGAGGTTGGATTTTTCAACCTGGCTAATCAGCGTTCTATCCTTGGGAGGTCACGTTAAGCAGTTTGTTCCCTTGGTGCTCTTCGTAAAGATTAGGCTATTGCCGGCACCGGCTTTCCATTCTCCCTTGTGTGTGTGTGTGTGTTAGGCGTAGGAGGAGTAATAGTCCAAGAGGTTGATTAGCGATAAATACAAAAAACAACAACAACCCTTGGCATAATGCCACGCCACCATATTCTTTGGCCACTGCCTACACTTCGGTTTTTTATTGTAATCGCTATTTTATTTTAGGAGCCATATATCTTTTTTGCAGCGGATAAGTTTTTTTGTATTATTTTGCGCTGTAAATGCGAATAAGCTTACAGAATGCGGAATCGTCGGAAAACGTCCGCCATGTTGAAGTCTTCGTATGTAGAACGGCTTAAAATAATCCCTTTTGGTGTTAATGACTCTTAAGAATAGCGACGGTAAGAATAGGAAAAGAAAAACGAGTGGAAAATGAATTATAGCCTATACAGCGATGCTGAGAAGAAGAAAAATTTGGATCACGGAAAGATCGAATTCATTCGCTAAAAAATTAACTTTGGACTTGATTACGTTAACAGCCAATCAATTGAAGGCTTTTTGCTTGAAAATATGTATTTTTTGGAATCAATTCAAAATTTTGTCTAATTTTATGAAAACCACGTGCGTTAATTAGTATTGTTGACCGAACTGCCGTAGGAACATGAAAAACACTTTCTACGCCTTCAGGATACACAGTACATATTCATTAAAGTTCGGTCAAATGTTTATAAAATTTTACTTTACAACGAGGAAAGCGAGTTTAAGGACAAACCAATCAAATGTGATTGTGTAATGAATTCATCCTGGAAGTTTTACCGTTGGGCATTCCGCTCATTGTGAATTCAGCCTAAAAGATGAACTGGAATAGCGAAAAGATACATAATTTTCTTAAGCTGTACTTTTTAAAAAATATGGTTTAAACATAATTCTAATTTAATGTGCTTTCACTGACAGTAAATAGCGACACTAGCGTGGAGCACAATTTATCTTCACCGTTGGCGGAAGTGGAAGTGAAAGAATTCGCATAATATGAAGCGGAACAATAAATAGAAAGGCCGTCTACTCATAAAGGGGGAAAATCCACCAAAGGGGATAATAGGTATAATCAGAAATATTTCACCACGTGTCTTAAAAACCATATGGAGCGTCTGTGTTTTAAAAATATTCGGCGAAAGCTTTCGAAATCAGCTTTAACGTCAACTTTTTCGAAAAGTGCAATTATTTTTTCATTAAGTTTCTAAGCAATTAAAAACTCAAGATTCGGAATGTGAATGGCAACGTTTTTTACGATGCATTTCAAATTTCGTGATGACGATAATGTCTCTCTCGTTAATGTTTGGAAATTTATTTAAAACTGAGTAGATGCTAAGCGTGTGAGTGGGCTCGTATCGCAGCTCTAAATTTATAGTTGTAAATCAAAATTGTGAAATTTTTTTATTTCTACATAGGAATAAATATTTTCGTAATTTTTAGTCGCATCGCCCAAATACGCGCCGTGGATATGAAACAGTACGCAAAATGAAAAACTATGTCCTATAAATTTACAAATATAACTAACGCGATTTTCAAGCAGGTGATCAATATTTAAAAAGATTCTACCAAAGTATGCAGAAAGGCTGCAAATTTTAATTTTTTTATTTTATCGAAAATTTATGCTGAATATAAGCGGAAAAAATAAACATGCAAATGTAGGCTTTTTACATATTTTAAAGAAATCACGCTTGAAATAAAAATATTCGGTCTATGACATAACTCGTATACCGGATACAGGATGTCAACAGCGACGTAAATCAGCAAATCAGTGGTACTATTTCCGGAAAAATTTTACGACTCACTTGCCGTACGGTTTTTTTCGCTTTCTCGTCGTAAACTGAATATACGCTCAGACAGCCAAGACGATGAAATTCGAACTTTTTGTGCAAGCGCGAGGGATTCCTTTCAGAAATCTCTCCGGAATTTCTAGTGGAAAACATGAATTCCGCGACAAAGTGCAACACTCAGTTCCTTTTCGCGAAATACTCATATTCCTCGCGTGTTCCTGCTTTGCCTCCGAGAAAACACATGGAGGAATGGATCGGAGAGGTGGAGGATGGAGAGAGGGAGGGGAAATGGATGGAGGGAGGGAGAGAGGGAGGGAGAGGGAGGGGAAATGGACAGAGAAAGTGAGGGGAGAGAGAGAGAGTGGCGAGAGAAAGGGAGGGGGTGGGTAGAGGAAGAGAGGGAGGTTGGGTAGAGGGAGAGAAAGAGGGAGGAATTGAACGAGTAGAAAAAGGGAAGAGGGGTTCGGGCAGAATGCTTTGTATGCAGTACCGTGGAGGGCGGACGGAATGTGGTTCTGGAGGGCGCATAGCGCTGAGACGGCCACGGCTCTACCTATCTCTCTCTCCCCCTCCCCTCTCCTCTTCCCCTCTCCCTCTCCCGCTTTCCTCTTCCCCTCTCCCTCTCCCGCTTTCCTCACCCCTCCCCCTTCCTCCCTCACCCCTCTCTCCCCCTCTCCCACTATTCCCCTCCCCCCTCTCCCCCACCCCTCTCTACCTCCCCTCTCCACCTCCCCTCTCCACCTCCCCTCTCCACCTCCCCTCTCCACCTCCCCTCTCCGCCTCCCCTCTCCGCCTCCCCTCTCCGCCTCCCCTCTCCGCCTCCCCTCTCCGCCTCCCCTCTCCGCCTCCCTTCTCCGCCTCCCCTCTCCACCTCCCCTCTCCACCTCCCCTCTCCACCTCCCCTCTCCACCTCCCCTCTCCACCTCCCCTCTCCACCTCCCCTCTCCCCCTCCCCTTACTATATCTCCCTTGCCATCTCTATCTCCCTCTTCTATCCTTTCTCCATCCCTTTATATCGCTCTCTCTGCTAATCTATTTAACTTTTCCTTTTGCCATAATCCCTCTCTTATTTCGATAGCCGTTTTCCTCTTTGTTTCTTCCCTTTACTCTTTATTCCAGGTCAAATCTCTCTCCACTTTCTTTTCTCCTCTCTTTCAAGATGAAAAAGTGTCTGCGGAGGATTTCGGGGCATTCCAACTCGATGGTTCTTCAGAATGATGCCCAATAAAAAGTACTTTCCTGTTGCATGTCTAAAGACTTATTTCAATGGAAGAAACTTCTCAAAGAACATTCAGTCTAATCTATTCTCCGTTCGGAATACGTCCATTTGAACATAGACACTTTTCTTAGCTAGAAATAACCTAAGACGTTTATTTCCACTCAATTCTATTTTATCACATTTTATTTCTGGCTTAGATTGATAAGGGTATTAAAAATATGACTGCGTCTTGGGATCATCCTTTCATTACTACTACGTCACTTAAAATTAGTGGTGGAATTGCAGAATTTTTTGCTGTTATATCTGCCATGGAGTCACGAGTGCTTAGTATTTTTTCCTCCAGCTCGCAGTAAAAGTAAGCATTGATATTTTTATTCCAATAAAACAAGTATCGTGGCGAAGATTTAACCAGGTTCTTCGTGTTTGAGGAAAACTAACGAATTGTGTTGAAACTTTTATGTGAACTCTCCGCCAAGTTCACTTATCTGCAGTGTCGCAACTCATTGATTTCGTCATCTACTCTGGCGATGGAGTTGTAAGTGCTGAAGCAAAAATATTGAACCAAACAGAGATTGTTACTCTGAATCTCTCTTATCAAATCGGAATGTATGGCAAACTTCTTCGAAAAATTCTGGGTCTTTTTCGAAAGGTTATTGCGGCGTCGAATTCTGGACGGAATGTTTCCCCGTTAGTTGGTGTTGTTAGCTCGTCAAACAAAGGCAGAACACTAAGAGGATCTGCAGAGAAAATAACGTAGTTATATTAAGCGATGAAAGATGATGTTTTCATCTTCGTAAAAATTCCAATCCCTTGGCGAGACTCCAACTCCCGAGCTAATTCTCTTTAGTAAATCCTTATTTTTCAGATGCCTGCGATAAATATTCTCTGTATGCTATATTTTTGGATAATCGGAGTCGTTAACAGCAATTCATATAGATAGCCGTTCTTTCATTTAAATAGAAAATATGAATTGCTTCCAGTGAGGAGTTGTCATGGAATTCTGGAGAAAGTTCTGTTAAATAATTATCATAATGTATACGAACAATTGAAGTGGCTCCTTCCCTTTTCCCTCTTTCTGAGTGTGACGCATTATTTAATTGCTGTTTGAAATAGGTCAGATCGAGGTATTAACTCTGTCCCTCGAGGTTCGCGCGTCTGGCTGAATTTCGTTTATATTTTTTTGAAGTGGAAATCCGAATCTATGTCGATTTGCACAAATAAATACTAAGAAATGGAGAAAACTGATTTTTGAGTCTATATGCGAAATGAATACATCTAGATTTGAACAAGATGGAAAAGTATACTCCATAAATGGAATTCACAGAGATTTCAAAGACGTTCTTAATGGAAAATACGCATGGAACGGTATCGAAAGATTAGGTGATTCTCGAACTTTTATCCTTGAAAGTATAGTCTCGGGACCATCTTGCAGTAAATGTTGATCTCTAACATAATAAATTTGTTAATCTATACCTCACAGATAATATAAGAGAATGGGAGAGAAATATATAGATTTTTAATTTTTGTTGCTGAGAGAACCGTCTTCGCAATCGATGTAAGCAAAATATACGATGTTTTGCTCGGGAATTTCTCGAATTTTTATCTCCAAAATTATAAGTCGTAATTATGTGCTCTCTAATCCATCTTGTAGTAAATGTTTTTCTCTATTCGAATAATCTTTTTAATCTATGCCTTACAGATCATATAAGAGCTAGGGAGAGGTTTAATTTTTCATTGTTACTTGACGGATGTCATTTAACGAGATACGAGTGTAAATTTATTGAACTAATTATGTAAAGTGGAAGTTCTAATTAACAGATTCAGTCGAAAAACACAATTGGGCGATAATTTTTAATAAAGAACACTCATACGTAATTAAATTAAAATCCGTCCATCGGTATAGGAGATGAAAGTTGCGACGGACGGACCAGACGTGCCCATAAGGCGTTCCGCTATCACCGCTTCGTTGGTAAAGAACTCCTAAAAATCGAATTAAGCTAGCCTATTTTATTTTTTCGTCTTGAAAATAAGAGCGGGTTATAATATTATTTTAACAAAATTAAAATTAAATGGAAAGTTTGTTTTAAAATTGAAGAGGAAATGAGGCTGTTATGTTTATAAGTTCCCTTATATCAATGCATTTCATTTATTTATCGAAGTTAATATTTATTGTCAATAATTAATAGAAATTTATTTTTTGACCGCTTCGTGGAGCGTTTTCAAACGCCAATGTGTAAACACAGTGCAGCCATCGAATCAGCGTTTGCATTTTTGGTATTGCTTTCATCACACGCTTTTTCGTGCACTATTTATGCCTGTGTCATATTTAATTTTTCAACTAGCTACTCGCGCACATCATGAGAAAGACGCGCACGAAAATATGCGCAAAGGAGACAATATGCGCAGGGCCAGCCCGAGGTACCGGCGTCCCTGGCGACAAAGTATTGGAGGCCATGCACGTGCCCAGAAATTTACTTCAGGAGGTGAGGTGAGGTCTGAGGCCGAAAACTAATTTCCAGCAATTGATTAAATAAAAGTCTTTTTCAAATAATATAAACTTTTATAACGCTTTTAGTTCTCATAACTCAACGCAGCGAGTGGCAGCATGGCAAGAGGAAACGTAGTGTTTGTAGGGTGGTTATCGCATATTCCACAAATGTCTGTACACCAGGGAGAGGGAGGGGATCCGGACCACCCCCTAGGTACGTCCTTGTTTGAGCCAATAATCCGATCATCTATCTACTATGTTTATTACTTGTAAGTGAATAAATGTTGTTTTCCACTTTATATCGCGGAACAGGCGAGAATCTTGATAAAATTCGTTTTACTTTTCATTATCACTTATTTCAGGAGCAATGAATAATTTAAATGGTTCTTTTAAAAATGTTTAACAGAAATAAAACCGGTTTTCTCGCACTGGGGCCCCAAAATACATCCGGACAGCCCTTAATATACGCACCGGATTTTTCTCTTTTGGGAATCTGTTATTAAGTATGTCGAAACGGAATTATAGTAATATACTGAGTTTTTTACTGGTGATTTATCAAGGGTGAAAAAATGTAAGAATTTTTTATATTTGTGTTTTTTTAAGCAGCAATAAACGAATATTTGTGAGCGATTTGAGATATTTACTCTCGTAAAATTTCTCATTTGTAAGTATAATAAACGAGGCCAAACATCTCTGTGCGTTAAAAAACATTTTTTACGCCAAAATTAAAGTTTTAAAAACTAGGACATTCTTTATGAGTCTATTGATCTTCTCTTCTTCATTTAATGCATTCTAAAATTAATCCGATTACCTAGTTTCATTTACCCTTAACAGCTACACTATCGGTGAAAACAGCCAGAGCAGATTTGTTTACTTATAGCTCAAGAATTTGCTGAGTAAACATGGTCCCCCCCTTAGATACGCCTTCCCCAAAGTCTTCTCCTGCTGTGGTCACTTTGCTTTTAGACCTCTGTCATAGCGTGTCGATGTCTCAGATCTTTCTACAGTGGAGCTCAAAGCATTTTTGGAGCATTTATATATTACCGCTGCGAAAAAAATAATCATGTTGATAGAAACTATAATCAGTGAAGTGCACATCATGCAAGCAGTTTTTTTGTGGTCAACATCGCAATATAATCTGTGAAAACCGTATTAAAAATAGATCAGAAGATAGCTCTTCATAAAGTGATTTCAATATTTTTTGATAAAATTCATTTTGTGGCACTACTTATGTGTGCAGTACATGATATGAACATTTTAAATAAAAACATCGGTGCTTGTTGTTTAAAAACATTTATTCATACTAAATCCGTATACGAAAGCTGCCGTGTGAAAATTCACCCATGTGTAATAGTAGCGTGATATTTAGAAGTGTAGTATTTAAGGGTTAATAACGTTAAGAATTGATGATATATGAAAGGCTGATTATGTACGAAGCATTGTAACCTCTACGGAAGCTCTCAGCATCTTTATTTGCCCAGTATATCTGGTATGTTTGCACTCCAATTAAGCGCGTTTAACAGTCGAGTATCTCTGCGCAGTCTCGTTCGTCATCCATTCGAAGTGCGAGAGGCACATACTGAGAAACTGGGAGGGAGATTGAAGCAAGAATATATGTGAGGAAAGGGAGATAGATGGAAGGGAGAGAGTGGGAAAGAGAAAGGAGAGAGTGAGGGAGATGGAGAAAGGGAAGAGAGGAATGGATAACGGGAAAGAGGGAAGGGAGAGAGTGGGAAAGAGAAGGGAGAGAGAGAGAGTGATGGAGAAAGAGGAGAGAGGGATAGATAAAGGAGAGAGAGGGAAGGAAGAGAGTGGGAGAGGGGAGGGAGAGAGTGAGAGAGGGATGGAGAAAGGGAAAGATAAATAGATATGCGTCTTTATTTGGACGAGATTGAGACTAGGCAGTCTTTTCTTCCATCTAACCCATGAGGGAAGGGAGATGAGAGAGGGAAGGGAGATGAGAGAGGGAAGGGAGAGGGTGGGAAAGAGAAGTGAGAGAGTCGAAAAGAAAAGGGAGAGAATTAGAGGGATGGATAAAGGGAGAGAGAGTAGGGAGTGAGTGGGAGAGGAAAGGGAGAGAGTGAGAGAGATGGAGAAAGGGAGAGAGAAGAGTGAAGAAAGAAAGAGACGGAAGGGATAGAGCAGTGGTCGGCAACCTATGACCCACGGCTCGATGAGTGACCCGCCATCACGATTTGGGTGACCCACAAAGGTTTAGAAAGGTTTACGTTTTGAAAATAAAAGAGCAATTCAATTGCTAAATATAGCATATATAAAAATCAAGGGTTTGATTCTTCTTTTCATTAAATCGTTTAATTGATCCATCGCATTTACCAAAAACCTTTAATTGACCCGACATCAAAAAAGGTTGCCCAGCACTAGGATAAATTCAGAGAAGGATGGAGAAAGTGAGAGAGTGAATAGAGAAAGTGATAGATGAAGAGAGAGACGGAAGGGAGAAAGGGAGAGTGGGAAGGGAGAACGGGAGAGAGGGATGTAGAAAGGGTGAGAGGAGGGGAGGAAAGTGAGAGGGAAGGGAGAAGATGAGAGGGAAGGGGGAAAGGGAAGGTAGAAAGTAAGAGAGAAAGGATAAAGGGAGAGGGAAGGTAGAAAGGGAGGAAACGAGAGGAAAGGGAGAGGGAACGTAGAGAGTGAGAGAGAAGGGTGAAAGTGAGAGAGGGAAGGGAGAAAGGGAGAGAGACTCGGAGGCCGATTGAAGAGAGAATAAAGGCGGGAGAAGAGAGAGGAAAGGGAGATAGTAAAAGGGTTGAGAGGGAAGGGAGAAAGGGAGATAGGGATGGAAGAGAGGGGATCAATCAAGGAATGTCTTAGACGAGGTGTGGAAGTTTGGGATAGGTCGGCCGCACCGATGGGAGCGAATTGGATGCCGAGGTTTCGAGTTAAGGGTTTAATGGTGAGGAGAGTGAGTGAGTGAGAGAGAGAGAGATGGAGAGAGGTAGAGAGAGACAGAGAGAGAGAAGAGAGAGAGAGGGGGGGGAGATAGGGAAAGAAAGAGAGGGAGGGAGGGAGAGAGGGACAGACACAGACAGACAAACGACTTTAATTAGGGTGAAATTGAGACTATGTAGTCCCTTCTTACATTTAACACTGAACCCTAGAGGGAGAGAGAGAGGGAGAGAGTTAGGGAGCTAGAGAGGGAGGGAGAGAGAGGGAGGGAGAGGGAGGGAGAGAGAGGGAGAGAGAAAGAGGGAGAGAGAGAGAAAGGGAGAGAAAGAGGGAGAGAGAGGGAGAAAGAGGGAGAGAGAGCGGGAGAGAGAAGGGGAGACAGACAGACAAACAACTTTATTTAGGGCGAAATTGAGACTATATAGTCCCTTCTTACATTTAAGAGGGGAGAGAGAGGGATAGAGACGGAGAGAGAGAGAGGAGTAGAGGGAGGGAGAGGGAGAGAGAGGGGAGAGAGAGGGAGAAAGAGAGGGAGAAAGAGAGGGAGAAAGAGAGGGAGAGAGAGAGGGAGAGAGAGAGGAGAAGAGGGAGAGAGAGGGAGAGAGAGGGAGAGAGAGAGAGGGAGAAAGAGAGGGAGAGAGAGAGGGAGAGACTACCCGAAGCAGCGACCTCTTGCTCGAGTTCTCCGACGTATGCAAATCGAGTGGCAGAGAACCCGAGCGAGAGAGAATCGGATTCTACGTTATTTGGAGCAGCGACACATTGAGTGCTCGCACCGGGGAAAAAATTTCGCCCGCTAAAACTGCGCTATCTTCTTTTGTTTTTCTTCGGGGCGGCGAGTGGAGCGGAGACGGGAGGATATGGTCTTTTGCCTGATTTTCGGAACAGGTCGAGTTTACGTCTTGAGGGTGAATAATAGAGTGGAACGTCTTCGGTGGTGTTCTCTCGGAAGGGGAGAATGGGAAGGAGTTTTGAGAAGAGGAAAGGAGAGAGAAGGCACGGTGGACAAGATAGACAGACAGACAAACAAACGACTTTATTGAAGGCGAAATTGAGACTATACAGTCCCTTCTTACATTTAACCCTTTTGTCATGTAATTACAATATTTACATAATAATAACATATTAATTACACATGAATTACAATTAAAAACATACGACTTACAAATAAATTATATATTTGGTTAATAGATCATTACCATTACCATAGAATGTTAGTTTTGTGGGTCGAAAAATACTCTGTATCAGTTTTGTCTAGTCAGAAAAAATAGGAGGGGGGAGGCAGAATGTGGGGTGCGAGTCGTCTTCAAGAGGGAGGTAGGGAGGGGGTAGGAAGGGGAGAGGGGAGCAGAAGGTGAAGGAGGGGGGAGGGGGAAGCCGGGAAACTTAATGGGATTTCACACGTGCTTCGCAGACATTCGCAGCATCGAAAATTATGCGCCACGTGACAGGTAGGGAGCTTGCATGTGTTATCCTCTTCTTCGTTCCGAGGTTATTTACGAGTATAGGGCGTGTGTGGAGTTGCTTAAGTAAGGCGCGGAATGTGAGAGGTCGTAAATCGACATCGGAGACAATTGGTCCGGATTAATGCCGTCGAACGAAAGATTAGCGATTCCACGGACCCGATAATTCCTACTTGCCCACGTACTTCACACCGTTAATCCCTACTTTCAATTTGAATCCTACGGAAATTCTATTACGCGAAGAGAATTTTACAAAAACGGAGCAATTTTTTGATAGCGATGCCATGCCTCATCCATTGGCGTTCTTCGCGGAATATAAAAATAAAACTCATGCCCTCAGATGGACGTTAATCATCGTAAAATAAACGAAAATCCAGTGCGATGAACTAATTTATTTATGAATCTCACAGGAGGATAATTTCGATGAAATACGTCAATTATTATGTAATTTCCGCTCGTGAGGATATATATGTCGATAATTTTATGAACGCGACGGAAATTATCGACGAAGCTCGGTGGTATTAATCCATTTGAGTTGCCAGCGTCATTTCGGGTGAAAGTTCCATTTCAATTTCATTTAATTTCAACGTTATTTATTTGCATTTATGTTTTGATTTCACTTCCGAAAAACAAACAAATCGGATATTTTTAATACACAATCGGGGTTTTTATGGCAAATAAAAAATAAACTATTGAATGGTTTTGGCATCGCAGTTCACAGCAGATTTAATACATCCATTCTTTTCATTATTTCAGTGTCCTGCCGTATTAATCCGACTTACGTGTTTAATATTGGCTCACCAGTTTCAAAATGTGATAAAACTCTCATCTTAAATGTGGCTGTTTCCGCAATTTCCTAACAAATATACACGTAATAATGATTATTATGCTTGCATATATTATTACTATTTTTAGTATTACATAGAATAAATTCTTCCTTGTGATTAATTAATTAACATCGAACTCCGCAGAAGTTTAAAATTTCTTTAGAAAAAGGAAAGCATTATTTTACCAACTAATTCTAATTTTTATGATGTATGAGCACCATCTTGGCGAAATATTTGCCTGACCTTTAAACCGCACCCTGGGTACGGCAAATTTAATTTTCGGAAGAAACCTATCCGATTATCTGAGAAAGCAATAACTTATCAGAATGCTATCATGTGTCCTCGCTCGCTTTCCATCTTCCTCACACACTCCCTCCCCCTCCCCATCCTTCGCCCCTTCCCCTCCCTCCCCGCCGAGTGCTCCAATCCTGGATGATCACCACTTCCACCGTCGAACAACAACGAAATTACTCTCGACACGACTCCACACATCGAATATTTACGGCAGAGGCGCCTTCAACTCCGCGCGAAGCGACAGAACGCGCTTCCGTGCTCTAAAGTAGTGGTTCTCAAACTTTCAATTGTCGCGGACCCCTTTGAATTGTAAATAGTAAAAATAAGAAACTTTAATGCAAATTTCTTCATTTTATGTAACTATTAATAACTTTTATCACACCGTACTTCCTAAAATTTCCTAATAAAATTTTAGTATTCCTGAAAACATTATTTCGACATTTCACCTTGTATCCTAAATAATTTTGTGGCCCAAAGTTTGAGAAACTCTGCTCCAAAGAACCTCAAGATCGACCAACCACCCAATTGGGATGTCATACGCACGAAAAAAGATTGTAGACCTAGCAAGGGCTCCGGTCTGCACAGGCAAAAATCCTTCTTTGCGGTCAAACAGGAAGGTGACCTCGGTAAAGAGGAGGGTAGAGAGAAGGCAGGCGGTGAAGACAATGGCTCTTTGGAGAGAGAGAGAGAGGGAGGGATAGATAGATAGATAGATAGATAGATAGATAGATATACATCTTTATTAGGGCGAGATTGAGACTAAACAGTCTCCTCTTCCATGAGGGTGAGTGGGAGGGGGAGGGAGAGGACGAGGGGGAGGACGAGGGGGAGGACGAGGGGGAGGGGGAGGGGGTGAGGGAGGGAGAGGGTGGGGAGGGGAAGAGAGGGGGAAAAGAAGGATATGGGAGGAGATAAATGGAGGAAGGATTGATGTAACAGGAGGATAGAGATGAAAGGAAAAGAGGGGATAAGTGTGGGGAGATAGAGAGGGAAAGAAAACTTGCGAAAACAGCACAATATTCAAACTCCAATGGGCCATCTTCTAGGGGAGAGAAAAACTTGGAATGATCTTGGATTAGATTTATAGAACATATGTGAACGTAGAAGAGAAAAAATGATAATTTCTTCGAGTTATCCAAAAGTAAGTCGATTAATAGGGTATCGACCGCAGGAGAGTTCGAATGAGGTAAAGGACAGAGAGAGAGAGAGAGAGAGAGAGAGAGAGAGAGAGAGGGAGGGAGGGAGGAGGGAGGGAGGGGGAGGGGGAGAGGGAGGGAGGGAGGGAGGGAGGGAGGGAGGGAGGGGGAGGGGGAGAGGGAGGGAGAGAGGTGGTTATACTCACAGAAAGGAGAAAATGAATGCAATTTAAAAAATCTAAAATTTAGAAGAGAATATTGAGGGACCGCGAACAAGAGAATGAGAAAGCGAGTGTGAAGGAGAAACAGAGAACGTGAAAGAGCGAACAAATAAAGGAGGATGGATGGCGAGAGAGAGAGATAGAGAATATCAAGAGGGCTTTGATAAGGGTTTGGGAGAGTAGGACAGAATGGAAGGAAGAAAGGGTGGCTACGGAGAGATAGAGAGATGGAAAGGTAATGGAAGCAAGAGGAAAGCGAACGGCGGAAGAGGGTGGGAAGGCGGTGAAGTGTGAAAACCTTTAGTAGTAGTAGGCGTGTTAACGACGCCGGAATAGGAGGGGTTTTGGAGGGGCGCAGGTGGGGGCGGATTGCGGAAAGGGTTTAGTCGGGGGCGTTGGAGGCGGGCAGCCAAGAAAAGAATCGAGGCGATCATCGTGGCTGTTAAGGCGGATCGGAATGGAAAAAAAGGATTGCTCGTATTTTGAAGGGTAGTGGCGGAGGGCGAACTATGAGGACATAGAGGGGAAGTGGAGGTTCGGAATTCCTTAAGGGTGTGAGGGAATGCGGGAGGGAGGCGAACGAATGGGGAGGAGGACGGGGGTGCCGAGAGCACGGAGACCCCAAGTTCAGCATAGAGAAAGGGTAACGAGGGCGATTAATGTTGGCTGGCACGTTTTCTTAATTTCGTACCTTAATCGCCGGGAGAGGGGAATTATAGCACTTTTTGACAGGCTGCTGTTCGTGCATATCATTGAGCATATCCTTACTGTGCATGTTTAATGTCGGCACTTTTTTTAGGTCGCTGTGTATCTTTATATCACAAATACCTATCATTTATTGATCGTTAAACGGGCCGTAAAGTGAAGATAAATATTTGACCTGATCGAAATTGTAAAGGTGAAACTAAAGAACGCCGGAATTTGGGACTGAGAATGGAATCCAAAGAAATGGTGTGCCTCAAAGAGACGAAAGAAAGTGAAAATGCAAATTTTTATTGTTAGGTAGTTAGTTATAGGAAATGGGAGAGAAATACTTACAAAATCTGGGGAACAATTGGGGTCTATGGAGCAATCAAAACAGGTAAATATTAATCGGCTCCGTCAGCGCGAACCGCAATTCCGCGTTCGATGTTTGGAGCGTTCCCTCTGTCGATGACGATGAGGCAAAAGACAGTTCGTTTTGGCGGCGTGAATGGGAAGCGGGCGACGGGGGCTGGTGGAGGGGGAGAGGATGAAGACGTGAATCCGGGAAAGGGAGGTGGAGTGGAGAGGGAGAGGGTCTTGGAGTTTCTGGAAAAGAGCGAGGAGAACTTTGAAAGCGCCAAAATTACGTCATAGAAATTCCCGGTCTCCCCAACAACAGGGTCGTTGTCTGAGAGAGGAAGGAAGGAGGAGGGGGAGAAAAAAAGAAGTGACAGGAGGAATGAAGGAGAGAGAGAAGTGAGAGAAGAGAGGGAGGAAGAGAATAGAAGAAGAGGAGAGAGGAAGGGAGAGGAGAGAGGAAGGGAGAGGAGAGAGGAAGGGAGAGGAGAGAGGAAGGGAGAAGAGAGAGGAAGGGAGAGGAGAGAGGAAGGGAGAGGAGAGTGGAGTTGAGAGAGTCTGGAAGAGTTGGAGAAGAGAATGGAAGGGAGAGAATTAGAGAGAAAGGATGTTTTTACGTGAGAGATGAAGGGGACGAAAGATAAGAAGTGAGATTTTGGGTGGGGGCGGGGAGGATGGGGTTAAACGGGGACGGTAGTGGCGGGGGATGTGTGAAAGGGGGAAGGCCATAATAGGAGAGAAAAGAGAGAGAGAGGGTGAATGAGGAGGCGCTGCAGGTCCATTCGAGGGAAAACCGGAGATGCCAGGATAAGGGTTCGGGAGGCGATTGGGTCAAGGAAATGGCTGCGTTGGACGGCGGAAAGAATTGCAGTGTCTTCCTATTTGAGGTCGAGAGGATGGAATCAACGGATATTTCGCGAGAGTTAGCAAACGAATTTTAAAATTTAAGACCACAGTAAATGAATTTTTTGTTCTTTTTAACATTTTTCTTAGTTGGTTAAGTCGTATGCGACACTCAGATACACTTTGAGTCGCTCGTTTGCAAAGAATTTTCTCCTCTTAATAGCGAGAGTATTCTCAGGGCCAGGGGTTCAGCCTTTTTGACTAAGAGAGAGGTTGGAGCCAAACCCTTCGGAGACTTTATCACTGCGGCGACGCATACGTTTGCAGAGTAAGTTAAAGCGACGCTTTAATAAGTCTCGGCTTTCGACGGTATCGCGGATTATTCGACGGCGGAAGTGACTCGTGGGCAACGGAGTGCTCCTCAAAGTATCCGAGTGGTTATTCGGAATCTATACTCGCCGATGCGAACCGCCAAATGTTTTTGCTTTTGAAATGCGAGAAAAATCCCTTTTCGGTGTGCGTGGCCAAGTGACGTGATCTTTCCTAGAAAGAACGCAGTCAGCCAAGTGCGTCGTCATGTCAAACGATTGAGCTACAGAAACCGCCTAAGATGTCGCCACAGGCTGCCTTTTCGGAAATTCACCTCATTAAATATAAATTTCTACTTTTTGTATTTTCCTCCCAGCGAAATGATAAACTGCTTCAAATGCCGAGAAAAATGATAAAATAAACGAAAGAGATTTAATTGTAATGCTTTGGAATTTAAAAAACTATTAACATAATATTTAGACACAATAAATGCTTCCGTTTTAAATAAGATGGCTATTAAATTTACAATTAAGGACGGGGACAAAAATGACTTCTAAACGCTAGTAAAATCCTGCAAGGAACGATCACGAACTTGTACCTTTCCCGTAATTCGAAGTAACGGAACTTGCATCGTAAAATGAAACTTTCTCGCGGAATTTGTGGAAATGTTTCTCCTTTCTTCGCGTCTCTGTTTACGATGCAATTCCACGAAGATACGACTTCCACTATTTTAAAAATAAATCACGATCGCGTCTTTTCACTCGCCCTATTTAAAGCTTTCGTACGAAGACGTTTCCTATGTTATTTCAAGAAAATGTGTCCCATCGGCCGAGAATTTTATTTATTCGTAAATTGTAATTTTTGAAATCGCTAACAAGCTTTCGTGTTTTTGTGTGCGTGTTTTGTACGTGTCTCTTCGACACCCCCAGCAGCCTGCCAACTTGATCCTCAACTTGGTAAGTGTCCGCAGGGCTTCTTTGAACACCTTGTTGCCAACCTCATCACTACCTTTCCTTTTCAGTATATATATCATTCTATATAGACGTTCCTTACAGAGGAGGATATAACATACATATAGCATACATATAGGAGGATACTAATGTTTAGGCACTTCCAGATGAGCTGGAGATTCGAAATTTTTTCAATAGGTAGGATTTTGTGCAAAACCTACTAGAAAAAAACGAAAATCTTGAAAAAGTGCAACAATGCGGCCGCTAAAAATTTGTAATTGTTTAAAAAAATTTCAAGGTTTATGTATTTCCGAATGTGCTACGGCGCTGAATTTTTTTAGAGGTAGGATTTGTAAAAAAACGAAATAGGGATTATAGAAATTTTGATATTTTAATTTGTTTGGCAGTTAAAAATTCTTAAAATTAAAAAAAATAGGTAAATGTTTAGACACTACTCTGCAAGTGAGGGAGCTGCAATTTTTAAATTATTTAGAGTTTAATATATATAAACGAATAAACATTTAATTGCATCCATGAAATCGTTATTGCACCCGTTAAAAATTATTTAAATTTAAACAATTAGATAAATGTTATTTCACTTCTAATTGTGCTATAAATTTAAAATTTGGCAGAAATGTGTGGCATTAATAACTCAATGTGGGAAAAGTATAATATTCCTAAAATTACAAAAGTTAGTGATTGTTTAACTCCATTATGGTTCCATAATGAAAAAACGAAAACCGGTCCAGAGGAGAAATCTTTGGAATTAAAGAAATATTTCTCATGATTAAATATCTCTCTGAAAAATGAATGTTTTTTCAAGGTGAGATGAAATGCTTGCAGTATGCAAGCACCTTCTACTAGTGTGTGTATATATATATGCACAAACACTGTCGAAATGTCGGAGCTCACGATAGAGACATGTTTATTAAGAAGCATTTTCCCATATACATATGTGTCCTATATGTATTGCCATCAGAGCCAATGGTTTTAATGCTGCGATCGGCGAATATGTCAATTTGTAGTTGGATAAAAGTCCAGGGTTTAAAGAAGGGAACGGATGGCGTGACTTTGGAGGGAGAATGAATGGGGGTGGGTGAAGGGGGGTGGGGGGAGGGAGAATTTAATGGGGAGATGAGACACCAGGAGGAGGCGGAGAAAGGGGAGGTTTAGCTGGTATGCATGAGCGCAGAACGGCCGTGAATTCCGCGGGAGAGAAGGAGAGGGGAGGAGTGGAGGAGAGGGGGGTGAGAGAGGGAAAGAGGGGGGTTAAGGGGACTTCCGATCGATATTGGCTCCCGTGGGAACGCCTCAAGCAGAAGAAAAGTGAACCGTGTTAGAGGTGTGGTCAGGAGGTTTTAAGGCGGGCCATTATTCAGTGGCCATAAAAAGGGGAGTGTAATTTTGGTTGCGCGCTGGAGTCATCCCTCGAACTGAACACGCCTCCCCAGAAGGCGAGAGGGAGAGAGAGAGAGAGAGAGAGAGAGAGAGAGAGAGAGAGAGAGAGAGAGAGAGAGAGAGAGAGAGAGAGAGAGAGAGAGAGAGAGAGAGAGACATTGACGGAGAGGACTTGGAACGTTCCAACATCAATCACCATTATTAAGCGGCGAAATGTTTTGCGGGTGCGTTAAAACGCAATTACGGTCCCTATGATTTATAACATTGAAATGGGACAATGCGACGAATATATTCCGGCCTATTTCGGATCGCATTTATTTCGTAGTTTAAAAATATATTTAGATCAATCCGTGTCGATCTAAAAGTGCAAATCAAAAACAGTTTGATGTTAACGTGAGTTGTGCTAACATTAATAAATCAGTCAAATAAAATAATTAATTTGTTATTCATTAAATATTTTACATGTCGCTCAGAGAATATTGTATTCACGTTAAAAAGACGAAATAAAATTCTTCGACAGAATAAAAAAATCATTAAAAATCATGTAATATCAGATCAAATATCAACTTATTTTCTTTCGAAGGGGGTCAAATAAAGGAACACAATAAAAAATAGATTCTAAGGACTTGAAATAAGGAAAAGATTAATTTGTATTGTTTAAAAAGTGAATGGTTTTTCATTTGATATTATTAATTTTTTCATGGGTCAACTTCATGTATTTTTCTTCATTTATCTCTTAGACTACATTTACATAATAGATTTCTGCGGTTTATGTGTTTTATTTACCTGAAATCAGAATTTTAATTAAAATGTCACACGTAAGAATTGTTTTAGTTATTTTCAGCTAAGTGTTTATTTTTGAGTGTTAAACCCTTACTACGTATTTTTCCAATACAACGCGTTCGGAAAGATTTTGTTTTTGGATGAGAAAAACGTCAATTTATAAATAATCCCTGGCTATATTCATTTAAAAAAGAATAATAAAAAGAATATTGACCAATAAAGTATATTGCTTTACATAACAAATTCTTAAAATGCAGATTCTTCCATAAACATTTAAAAATATAAGAGAAAACTTCTGAATCTAATTCTTATTTAAATATTTTGACTTAAATACCTTTTAAATATCAAAATGCAATTCATTCGCGTTAAAATCTGCAAGTTAACTCTCGAAAATTAATTTTTTAAAACTGCGAAGTAGAACTTATTGCACAGATATATGATATATACATATTAATACTTCGAAAATCTCTTTTGAGATTTGTTGTGATTTTGATAGTAGGTGGAAATGATATATGATAAAGAAAATTCTCTACTTTTATATAGATTAAGGTAAATGAAGGTAAATTAAAATCTATCGCTTTTTAATTCGCTAGTGAAAAGAGAAAATCACGTGGCACGCTTGTGTCTAAAGGCGTCCTGTTGGAGGACATTGCGATGAATCCTCGATTGTAATGGCGGTGCAAGATGGCGCACCTTAACGGCAGCAAGTGGTCTCCGCGAAAATCAACAGCAAGGAAAACTGTTCTGGGAATGGAATGAATGTAGGGAAGAGAGAGTGGCGGGGGAGTGGATGCAGTGGTGGAGAAGATTGAAAAAAGGGGAGGAATGTTTCTTCCTTCCAGGAGAAGCGCCACTTTTTTCGGGACGAGAAATTTTAAAATGTCCAAATACGCTAATAGTTTAAGATATTCTATGTAATACTCGTCCAATTTCTATTTTTTAAATATTTTAAAATGGAAGAAAATTACCATTTGTGTAAAATTAACGGATGAAATGTTAGTTTTTCGAAATATATTACGCTAAAATTGTTTTCTAAAAGTTGGTATTTATAAGAGAATTATCAAGCTCTTGTCTGGAATCCACTTGATAAGTATGTAATAATGGACATTTTAATTTTCCATTTATTTACATGGCTATAGGATAAACGTAGTTATCAATTAGCAGCCAGCATGGCAAATGCAAGCATTTTTATGATTTATGTATTTAGATATCTTATGTTCCGAGTATCTTTTTATCAGTTGTTGAACTTTTTGTTAAAAATATCCTCAATCTGCTCAGATTAACTCGAAATTATTTATAGCAGAGTATCGTTAATTTATCTTTAAATAGAAAATTCTCCATCGCCAGTTCAGTTGTATTTTAAGCGCTCTCACACACTATCTTTCTCAGAAGAATCATATGCCGGATTGTACGGGCACTAACAAAATTCAATCGCCAAGAGAATTTAAATAGATGCACGTTGAACATTATAGACCGCAAGTACGTTACTAGTGCGTCAAAATCGGGATTAAAATGTATTAAATCGATCTTTTTCTTGGCGAAAGAGGACTTTAGGAATAGGTATAGTACTAGTATGCGGTGTTCAAGTTGCATAATTTAAAAATATTAAAATTTCATTATTTATCCCATAAATATAAGAATTTTCCTGCTGCAATTGTATTTATAACCGAATCTAGAAAGATGAGATGACATTTACGTGCTATCTGACACACAGAAATCGCGTTGAACACTTTTAATCACTTGATTTCTAAAAACTACTGGATAAGTGGGGAGAATGGATCCCTCTCCGGAAAGCGTCGTCCTTTCCTATCGGACAGCTGCGACGGCTGGAGAATCACTTAATTACCGCTCGTCCTGCAATTGCACGGCAAACACTGCTGCGCGCCGCCTCGGATCACTGAGATGACTTGTAAGAGATACTCCCATCCGGAGCGCGAAGGCTGCGTTAATCCCAGGACTGGAGGGGACAATTAAAGCGGCGACCTCTCCCGTTGCATGGATAGGCGTGCCCGGGTTAAGAAAACAAAACAACTCCGAACGGTTTAATAGGTGAGAGTCGAGAGCGTTTCGGATCTAGTCTGGGATAAATTACAGATGAAACGTGTTTTATACTGTCTCTCGGAGCGAGGCTTAATCTGGCGACAGCTGACGCGTCAAGGAGATCAACGCGTTGAACCATTGAAAGCTTTGGGTGCAGTTTATCCTGCAGAGAAAGAAGTGGAGGGAGCTTAAAGCTTTTTTGTTTACTCATCGGAAGATCAAAGAATTTATTTTCGCTAGTTTCTAGAAAATGTTTTTCGCCGTCGTCTCTCGGAATTGAGAAATTTGGTTTAGAGACATTTCACAATGGGCGAGATAGGATAAGATATAGTTGCTTTGTTTGGTTTAGAGCCAAATTACACAATATTTCGATGACGAAATTTTTCGTTTGCCGGAAGTGCCTGTTCTGTTCTTTTTAACTAAAAATGAATTATTCTGACTATATATACCAATGGCGGCCAACCCGCGGGTCTCGAGCCGGATCTTTCATCTTAGTATGCGGCTGTTTTAAATTTTCATTCAGTAGCGTGTCAGCGTTTTTCACTAAAGAACACAATGATGTAGTGTGACTTGAGACGTGTCGTGGATACCTATGGGATATGCACTATATCTGAATTGCTTCGGATAAAGTTTGTGTTTTACTGTTCGTAAATATATGATCGCAGAATGTGTGTCATGCGTCTCTCAAACTTCTGAAAATTATCGTATGCGGCTCCGAGGGCTACTAGGTTTAGCTACCCCTGATATATACATTTGTTTTGTCTCACGAATGGATTTTAAATGCTCTCAAAACCGTTCATGGGAATTCTTTTAAACATTTGTAAGTATGAGCTACATGTTGTTAGATTTATATCGAAAGAAATAGGCGATTTAAACTTTCATTCCTGTAAGGGTTCTAATTTTTTTAGGAGAAATAGTTTCTTCAATCTTTCAAGAAACAGACATTCTACCAAATTATCATTGGTCCTATTATTTAATATCTTATATTTGTTTGCCTGCATTACTCGAGGATCGATGGCCACCTCATGGAGTCCATTAATTCACAACCACAGAGAGAAAAATGACCCTTTTGTCTCTTTATGTGGAGAATTAAGCTTCTTAGCCGGCGAGTTTTCGATTAATATGAAAAAGAACCGTTTTTCCTGCTTAAATAAAGAACGACTTATTGAGTCTAAATAGGTTCCGAGAATTTATGAGGCAGTATTCTCTTCGAATGATTAATCCCTTTTTCACATTTATTTTCGAATATATCTCACAACCTTGCATCGGCGTGTGTTTTTTGAATTTTGGCCTATAATTGTCACTCAGTTTTATTGAATTATGATCCGAATCTTCTCTCAAAAGTTTAAAACTAAAATATTGTTATTTTTTCAAAAGTGTTTATATTTGGGCGTCCTCAAACAGTCGTAATATTTTTCAGAACTTCAAATTCTTCCTTTTGATCTGTTGCGAACATTTTTAGTAGTAACGATTTTATTTTTTGACTTAGTAAGTATGAGATAGGTATGTGAATTATTGATCGGGAACTGTTAGCTCAGAAGTTAATTAGACTTATTTTTCATCAAATGTCTATCAAGCATAATCAATGACGTTTTTTGAGACTATATCTGTTATCGACCTAATTCCATGGTCGATACTTAATGACCTGTATAAGTATTAAATCAAACGAGGCCTAACTTTTTCGAGTTATAATTTTAGACCTAAAGAAACAAAATCGAAGAACAGCACTCCATGTTTCGCCTTTAATTTATAGAACAAAGTAAATAACAGAACGAAAGTCATGACATTGCGATGGAGTGCAGGCGAGGCATACAAGCCGTGGTTTACTTCCTAGCAACATCTGAGGATTCGCAAATGTACTACACCCGTGTTGCCATGTTGCAGTTTGAAGCTACCCGAATGATTTTCATATTTTTTGATCATAGCGTAAAGACAGGGGTTCATTACACTACGTGAGTGACCCACCATGTTACCAAGGTGTTTATTTATACATACGATTATCACTACGCTTGGGCGCATTCATTTATTGGTACCACGTCATAATCAAATTACGTTTGTGGAGACACGGCTTGCAATCTTTCTAGAAGGTAAAATGTTTACTAAGACAACTACAAAGATGAGATTCATAATAATGACGCCTACTTAATCACTAACTAACCTTCTTAAACGCATAAAGCAACATTAACTTCAGGCAGTGTTATAAATTTTTACACTAACAATCTTATAGCTTGATGAGTAGAATTACTGCTATAACAATAATGTATCGCTGTCTATCGGGCATTGTTTCTATATAAATATAATTCCATGGGCATATCAATATTTTTTACAATTGATGGAAACTGCGAGGTCGTAGGGATCGTTTGGTCGCAACCGCCATTGTAAGCTATAAATCGCCTGGGCAATTCAAAGAGCGCTTTGTCTGCAGATTAAATCGGCTCGTCCGAATAGAGATTTCCCATAACAGTTGAAGACATAAATCGTCTCGACCTAATAGAGATTTTCCAGAACAGTTGAAGACAAGCGACCTCATTAAAGAGAGTTTCAACCGCTTGGGTCAAAAGTGATTTCGTTATATTCGATGGCTAATCTTTGAAACAGATTGACCTCCATTGGGCTCTCTCCATGACGAAATAGAATCAAGCCGAATCGAATAAATAGGGATAGAAACGCAATTATTAAAACACAATTTAGGGAACGAATGGATTTTTGTCGAACGACTTAAAGATGATGGAACTACGTTGAGGTTTTCCTGTGACTAGCTTTCAGAAGATACCGCCACGTGCATCTTTAGTTTTATTTGCGCAATTTGGTTGAATATAAACTGTGAAACGCATTTCAACATCTTCATATAAATAACACGATCAAGAAAAACTTAGATGACAAGGTAATCGTTATCACCATAGTAACTGCGTAAAATTAGGTGGCTCAAAGATGAATATTTCCACTATTTTGAACACAACTGATAGCTAAAGTAACTTGAGTAGCGATTACTATGATGTTTTGTGGTTGCAGAAATTATGAAGGGCATATCAACTACGAAGGTGGTTTTGTTAAGCTATATTTGGAGAATAATGAAAACAATTTATAAATACAGGCAACTCTCGTTCAACGAACCACATGCGTTCCTGAAAAGCGTTCGTAAAACGGAAATTCTTTGGATCGTGACTTTTCCGTTGACTTCCCCGTCAAAACCCCAGATGCTGTGGGAAACACGGCATAACGCACAAGAGCTCCTTAAAGTCTAGGTGGATATTTGTAAATATATTTTGAGTAACAAATAGCACGTTTGGTGACGTCACGTTAAGCCTCTCACGAAATGCAGGCTATAGGAAAAATGCGTGGTAAAGTGGACACACGAAGAATCCATGGGTAAACAAGACAGTCTTTTTGTCCCCAAGAGCCACCGTAAACATCCGAATATCTTCGATCTTAGTTGGATACCTGTTATTCAGTTCTTTAAAGTGAACATCATTTTCGGCGAAAGGTAAAGCTATAAAATTCAATTCATTCGTTAAAGCGAACATTCGTTCAACGAACGTTCGTTGAACGAGAGTTACCTGTAGTTATCACTTTAGCGAAATTCGAGGAAATCACAGATGAGAGTAAGGCACCAAATATGGCCCTCTCTCCTAATATGTCCCTTTCGCTTATTCCATCAAGTACGTGAAACCATTATGCGAAAATACAAAGAATTGCTTTAGTAAGGAACCGTCAATTCCTTGTGAAAGTTGTGGTTGGATCCGTCAGATAACCTTTGCGCAATCAACGCCAGAAATTTGTTTGAATGGTTGGCTTTTTAACATCATCAAATTTGTCTCATTATGGTTTTAAGAAGGGTGTAGACTTAATGAAGCGCGGTCAACTCAGTTAATTGCCTATATTCTACTCATGTCTCATGTTTTCTAAGCGTTGTCGCGGCAACGTGGCATGAGGTAGTGGCAGACAAATTGATTTTTGAGGAATTTCCTATTATGACCCCCCCCCCCTCATGGATTCAAATATGTCCCCGTTGAAAATAAGGTCTATCAATGGAATCAGTCGAAACAACCAACGATGCAGTTTTTCACTTTTAGCGGTGCTTTTATAACGCTATAATAAAAAGAATGAAGGCTCAAACACGGCAAACGAAGAATGAAATAATTTGGCTGAGAAAAAAGAAAACTACAGCGTGAAGAATCATTTCTATGTGATTTAATTTACAAGAATTTAACTCCTCGACAGAAGCACATGTTTTATTCACAATCCAAATCCAAGAATAATCTGTTGATATATTTTAAAATTCCATTTCCTCTAGGATTGTTTTCCGTTACCGTTGTGCCGCGCATAATCTCACGGATCTGTTTGAAGCTAGGATCGAGCGAAACTCGAAGAGCGCCGTGAAATTAAACCGGTTACGAAGCACTGCTCGAGGAAATAAAGGCTTTCGGCAAAGTTTTTATTCGGAGATTGAAGTCGCTTTTATCAGTTATTACAGAAATTACTTAATCGTTTGAAATTAAATTCATGCCGTTTAAGACAAATTAATATTTTTATATAAGTTTATGAACCGGTTTACAAAGGAAGATAGAATATACTTGGATGAAATAGTAAAACCATTGCGCACGGCATATTACTTAGCAGCGAAGATATCGTAATTTCTTCCAATCTTAAAAAACATAAGACCATCGTATGTTTACTGGATTCTGGAATCGCTTTTAATAGCGCCTCAGATCCCATAACTTCCCCTTTGGATTTTGAATCTGTAGCACCTAGAATTCTCTAACGGTTCAAATTAAATCTCTTCTGTTAATTAAAGATAAGAGAGAAGGGCAGAAGGGAAGCCAAAATTAAAGGCTGAGGGGAGTGGGAGGGGATGGGATAAAAATGGCGTCGCAAAAAAGGAAAGTGGGGATATTTAAGGAGCTGAGGTGGACAGGGAAGAGTGGGACGCAAAATAATGGGAATGGCGTAGAGTGGAAAAGAGCGAAGAGCATAAAGCAAAAGTGTCAATGGCATCAGCGGATAATAAAGTCGCTGAGATATACTGAGAGACTTTCGAAATGTAAAATTTTAACTGAATGTGAAGTATCATAAACATTGAAAGATGCTTAAAAAATAAAGAAAAAGTCGATAAAGAAGGAATGCATCGAGCGAGCAGATATTCACGTGTACATAATCATACACACACAAATACATACGTTTATAAACATACATACATACACATATATATATGTGTATGTATGTATGCCCCCAGCAGCCTGCCAGCTTGGTCCTCAACTTGGTAAGTGTCCGCTGGGCTTCCCTCAACACCTTGTTGCCACCCTCATCACTACCTTTTCTTTTCCTTTAGTTAATATATATATATATATATAGAGAGAGAGAGAGACGTAGTGTATAAGCACATAATCGTGTAAAAAAGGTAATGAATGAAAGATAAAAGGATAAAACTGGTTAAATGACTTCACTTGAAATTAAGCGGATAATAAATACAAATGAATTGGGAATGCAAAGAAGCGAAGAAGAGGAAGATTGCGATAATAAATATAGGATACAAGAAAGAGGAATGTTTCATAGGGGAAATGAGACGGTCATTGGGAGTGAACTTAAAATTCAAGGAAGTCCGAGACAGAATGTATAAAAGGGGAAGACAGTGAGGCGTCCTCAAAGGAGAAGTTGAGAGAGAGGGGAGAGAGAAAGGGGAGAGAGAAAGGGGAGAGAGAGGGGTGAGAGAGAGGGGTGAGAGAGGGGAGAGAGAGAGGGGAGAGGAGAGAGGGGAGAGAGAGGGGGGAAAGATAGGGGGGGGGGAGAGAGAGGAGAGAGAGAGGGGAGAGAGAGAGGGGAGAGAGAGAGGGGAGAGAGAGAGGGGAGAGAGAGAGGGGAGAGAGATGGGGGAGAGAGAGGGGGGAGAGAGAGGGGAGAGAGAGGGGAGAAAGAGAGAGGGAGGATGGGAGGGAGGGAGGGAGGGGGAGAGCGAAAGTGAGAGAGAGGCGGGGGGGGAGAGAGGGGGTTAGAGAGAGAGAGAAAAGCAATGATTAACTTCAAAATACTTCTCAGAAACACGCAATTTTTATTATCCCCATATAATATTGTGTAATAATAATGTAAAGCCATTTCCGTTTAACCTACGTGCTTTATTTTCACGTAGTTTTCATTGTCACGCAAAAAGTTATTATCTCTCTGTCAAACTTTTCATCAGAAGGCAACGCAAACTTCAGTGCCGAATAATTAATGATGACTAATGACATGCAATTTGGCACAAGGCATGGCACGAGGGAATATCCACGCCACGGTGGTTTCTTCACGCTTTTAAGTTTTCTTCTTGAATGCCAAGAAATTTATCCTGTTTTTTATTTTCCTTCGTTGCCGAGAAATTGACGCGTTGAATTCTTTCCTATTTTGTTTTCCGACTGGTCAGTGTGGCGCTGGAGTCCGATAGACACACTTCATTTACAAATTGGCATTAGTCGTGATTAATTTTCAGTTTGCATGGATTGAAATTGTTTCTTGGTCACAGTTTTCGTTAAACGAAATTATATATGCAGTTTAAAGAAGCCTGATGATATCAATTGATCAGTTATATGAAGTGGAAGAGTGGGATTGGTTGAGGAATGCGAGAGAGAGGGAGGAAGAGGAGTGAGGGAGGAATGGAGGAGGAGGAAGGGAGAGGAGAGGGAGAGAGGCGAGGGAAGGAGGAGAGGAAGGGAATGATGAGAGTGGTAGGAAGGGAGGGAGGTGAAAGGAGAGAGTATGGGAAGAGAGAGAGAGAGGAAGGGAGATGTTAGAGATGGAGGAGGTGAGAGAGGGAAGGAGAGAGGCAGTGAGAAGAAGAGAAGGGAGTGTAAGGGGAGTCAAAAGGGGTAACCGTAAGGATGGAAAATGAGAAGGCAGGTGGATTAGAGTGGAGGTGCAGATGGAGGGTGGGCGGTTAGAGGGCGTGGGAGGAAAATGAGCTAATTGGATGCGTGGGTGCGGGGCTAGTGGGGGCTGTACGGCGTCGAAGATTATGCGGCGCAGGGAAAAGTGCTCCCGACCGGGATTGCGAGGGCGTGCGAGGGAAGTGGAAAGAGATAGAAAGAGAGTGAAATGGAGAAAGGGTGGAGGATGAGAGAGAAAGAGAAGGCAGAAATAGGTGTGAGGAAGGCGATAAAGAAAGAGGACGAGAGAGAAGACGGGGAAAGGATCCAATAGGAGGGGGATAAGTGGTTGAAAGCGGACGAGAGGTTGTGGGGCGAATGACAGGGTTTTGAGTAAAGGTTTTTGTGGAGAGTTGTGGAGGTTGGGTTTGGAATGGGCTTCAAATGGAGTGATGGGGGGGGGGGAGGGGAGTAGGGAATGGGCTGGCGAGAGGAGGGGTGGGTGGAAAAGAATGAGGTAGGAAAAAGGGAACCCTTAATCACTCGCAGGAGGTGAAGACTCATAAGTAGAACGAGAGAGCTGGGTTCCTCTCCTCTTGCTTTCCTCTGCTTCCCCTCCCTACCCTTCCAACTCCCTCCTTTCTATCTCCCCCCCCTCCTTATGGTTATCATCCTGTGCTCTCAGCTCCACAAGGAAAATATCGGGAGTGCCTTTTTAATCCTTTTTCCACGGTCCGGATAGAGACGCGAGCGAGCTGAGATAATCGCCTCTGACGCGAAGGAGCGTTTCTCTCTCTCTCTCTCCCTAATGGAACGGGATTCAGATTTTTTATAGACGAAAGGGTTTTTAGATTCTTTGCGATACGGAGGATATTTTTATTTTTGGGATTCTTTTACGCGGTGAGGATTTGATCTGGATGTTCCTGGAGATTTTCGTGGCTGAGAAAATAAAGGTACGTTCGAAAATGAAATTCCGTTTTAACGCATTAGCTATGAAAAATATTGGTCGTTTATATTTTTATAATGAGGTGCGCTTGCATTCGTCGGGAGAGTAAAGGAATGGATCCTTTGGAGCGTAGTAAAGGCAAAAAGAAATGTTCCTTTGTGCGTCAAGTGCTAAAGTAAGCATCTATGCTCGTTAAAAAATTATAACAGTTTATTATTTCTGCTCTTTTTTGCAGCGAAGGTTTTTATAACTTAAACTTTATGTATCGCATGACCAGGAATTGTGTACGTTGCATTGAGTTTAAAGGAAGCCATAGTAAGTGCTCAAAGTTTACTAAAAGTGCTACCTTATTCTGGTAGTTTTAAGGCATGGGTGGGGAAGCTGCGGCCCGCGCACCATTTGTGGCCCGCGAGGCTTTTAAAAGTGGCCCGTTAGGTTTTCAGAAGTGGCCCGTCTTGACCTTTTCCTCTATCATAGAAATGAAGTCCGCGAAGATTTTATTAACTGTGCGTGCCAATACCATGGTCCGGGAGAGGGGGTGCAGCCGGTGTGCAAATTTCCGGGACCCGTATGTCATATATCATTATATTCTTACATGAATTATAAAATATTACATTAATTATGAAGTATTTTTAATTTTCAACACTACATATAAAAAGGATTTATTTTTCTTTTTTGAGCTGAGGGGAGGTTGTTATTGGCCCTCGGATCGGTCATGAAGTTGAAATGTGGCCCTTAGG
Source organism: Tanypteryx hageni (assembly GCA_028673005.1). Classification (NCBI taxonomy): domain Eukaryota; kingdom Metazoa; phylum Arthropoda; class Insecta; order Odonata; family Petaluridae; genus Tanypteryx; species Tanypteryx hageni. The sequence continues at coordinate 15,344,099 of CM054117.1, forward strand.
CAAAAAAGGTTCCCCACTAATGTTTTAAGGGATAAATTTGAAGCAAGTCTGCTCATTTGGTTTTGAATGCAAAGATCTAATTAGACGCAGGATTGGGAAGCGCAGCTCATCAGAGCAATCGGCGTAACACGTCCATCATGGCGACACAATATCGACGTATATCGTGGTAATTGGACTGACCGTTCGACGGCCCCAACCCAGCGAGACCCTAATACGCCCGAGAGGATTATTCCGCTGAATCAAAAACCACCCAATGCCACGCAAGATTTTGCGAATTCCTTAGAAATAATGTTTAGCCGAGTGGACCTCAGTTTCTTGATAGCAACGCGATGAGAAAACTAAACGCAGTAAATGAAACGGCGAAACAAGAGTCGGTGTTGACGTAAACCTGGATGAAACGAGACGGACGGTGAGTAGTGGGGAAAAGGGAAGGGAGAGAGGAGAGAAAGAGAGAGAGAGAGTGAGAGGCGGAGTTTGATTTCATTGAGTAAGGGTCCGCCTCACTTGGACCATGTTCCCTCCTCGGGAGCACACCGTCCCCTTCTCCTCTACTCTTGCTGCACTCAACCACCCTCTATCGCCTTCTATACATCTCCCTCTTCCCTTCCTCTAACCATCTCCCACTGCGGACTCATTTGGGATGGATCCCGGGTCTCCCAAGGCGGATAACCACCTAATTCTCTTCCTCTATCTCTCCCGAGGATCTGAATTCATCGGAGCGCGGCACACGCCCCTAGACATGACCTCTCTGTCTCCGAGGGAGGGGGAGGCGGGAAGGCGCTGGTGGGGCGGGGGGGGGGGGGGGATAGACTTCATGAGAGGCATTCGTGCCTTAGATACCTTCCGCTCCCTGAATAATGCAGGGCGATGTCTGCACGTGTGTGGGAACCCTCTCTCTCTCTCTGCCCATACCCCTCGCCCTTTCTTTTGCTTCTTTCCGCGTCGTGGAGCATGCTCTCGGTTACGGGCAGACCCCCATCTCCCCCTCCTACAACTCCCCCTCCTACCACTCCCCCTCCTCTCACTCTCCTCTGCCTCCCTTTTCCCTTCTCCACTTCTCCCACCGCGGCTGGCGGCGAAGAAAGTCGTGAGAGCTGTGTTTTGTTGACTCAAGGAGCCTGTCTCGGAGCTGACGGACGGGGAAACGCGGCCGGAGTGAAGAAAGCTTTATTTTTGGGATTATGTAGAGAGTGAGATTTATAAGTAAAGAGCTCGCTCGTGCGGATTTCCCGAGAAAGTTCGATAGAATACGGGCTATGGAAATGTTTGTGTTAAATAAGATTGTTCGATAGACTTCGAATTTTTCCGTGTGAAATTTTATCGCGTTTAGGGATTATACAACTGCAATAGAATATCTTTTTAAGGGAATTTCACTACTTTATGTTTGACGCGTGATATACGATAAATCCGATTGTATTTGAGAACGGGTCAGCTATTTTTACGTAGCTGATCAGGACAGCTGTGAATTGAGCAATATTGCCAACTGCGGTTGGAAAGGCATTTTTTCATTCTTTATTGTTTTATATGAATAACGGTTGGGATTGAACCGGTACTTAACAAAATAGCGAGTCATTATATCCCTAGACGTATGAATGTGTGAATAATATTTGAAGAACTGAGCGAAATGATGTTTGCCTACGTTGTCTTATACTATAAATTAATTTAATCTTAGAAATGCCAGCTTTTTTATTTAATTAGTAATTTAACATGAAGATTTTTTAAATTTAAGATTTAAAATTGAAAGATATTTGCAGTAGTGTTATCATCATCATCATCATCATAGGTAGTCTGTCGGTAGACAGGTCCGTGATTATTCATGGTTAAACCTGGTTCTCCATATACTCCTATTTTCCGCTGTCCTCTTCAGATCTTGATAACTCTCTTTCCCTTTCAAATCGTCAATGAGCTGAAACCTTTTCCTACCTCTTTCCCTTGTTCCATCTAGTTTTCCTTCTAACACGTCTTTAATCATACTTTCTCTCCTCAGATAATGTCCAACCCATTTTGCCTTCCTCTATCATATAATCTGTAGAATCATTCGCTTCTCTCACTCTTCGTAGCACTTCATCGTTTTTCATCCATTACGTCCATTTTATCTTCAGTATTCTCCTCCAAGTCCACATTTCAAAGCTTTCCAAGTATTTGATGTCAATTTTCCTTAGCGTCTATGTTTCTGCCCCGTACAAAGCTATACTCCATACATAGAATTCCATGAACTTCTTGCGGATATCTTCCCTTATATTCCTCATAAGTAGGTGTTTCTTTCTTCTGAAAGCTGCTTTTGCTTTTCCTATTTTACTCCTGATCTCATCCGTACATTTTGATTCTCTTGTTATGATGCTTCTAAGGTATTTATAATCTGAAACTTGTTCTAAAGGCTTTCCTCCAATACCTATGTTCAGATTCTCTTCTTTGCCCGATATTCGAATTCCATACCGTGTTTTCTATCTATTGTTACTAGTTTATTTATCATTTTCTGGAGTTCCTCTTTCTTTCTTGTTAGAAGTACTTGATCATCCGCGTATTTTACTGTTCTTATAATCCTTCCTCCAATTTTGTAATCTTCTGTGCCTGTTAACGATTCTTGCATTAGACTTTCTCCATATATATTGAATAGGGTCGGCGATAGGCAGCAGCACTGTCTTACTCCTCTACCGATATTTACTCCGCAAGGTGTCCGCATTCTCCAACATGACCTTTACAACTTGATTCACATATAGATTCCTGATCAGTCTCCTGTGTTTCCAGTCTACACCTATATCCTTTAATATCTTCATCAACATTACCCAGTTTACTCTGTCAAAGGCCTTATGCCAATCTACGAAACATACGCAGATATCTTGACTTTACTCTATTGCCCTTTCTGATATCATTCTAACTACCACTATAACATCTCTAGTTCCTCGTCCTTTTCTGGAACCGAATTAATCTTCCACTAGCATTTATTCTGCCATTTTCTCTAGCCTTTTATTAAGAAACCTCGAAGTGTGTGACAGAAAGCTTATCGTTCTGCAGTCTTTACACTGCATTGCCTTTGGCTTCTTCTTTAGATGGATAATTGTTACTTCTAGGAAATTCCGAGGCCACTCTCCCGTGTCTTAAAACTTATTAATTAATTTCGTGATCGCTTTTAGTTCTTCTGATCCCATCTCTTTCATTAGTTCCACTATCGCTTTTTCTATTTCGCTCTCCATAATACTTGGTCCTAAGTTGTCTTCTTCAATGTTTTCCTCATCCTCCAGTTCTATTTTTGCCGATCCTGCCTACTTGCTGTATAGTTCCTTAATGTATTCTTCCCATACCTGTGCTACATCCTTTGTTTCTGAGACTATCCTCCCATTCGCATCCATAATTCCTTTTCCGCAAATTCCATTAGACTTCTTATCTTCTAATTCCAATGCACTAACATACATCAAATCGTACTGTCCTAACTTTTCCATTTGTTGTATTTCATAACATTTTTCTTTTATCCAATTTTCTCTAGCTTTATCTGTTACCCTTATCAACTCATTTTTTATACGCTTATAGTTGGCTCTATCTTCTTCACTGTTAACGTTTTTCCATGTTCGTCTCTCATCCATTTTCTCCAGCATTTCCTTAGTGATCCAGAGTTTTCTGTTTTTCTTCCTTTGTTTTCTAATATCTTTATCCAAGGTATCCTTGATACTGGTTTAAATTTCTTCCCATTCTATATACACGGTCTATGGTTTGATTGCCGAATTTCTTAGGCGATCTTTCAACTTCATGCTGACTACATCCTGCCTTTCTTTCAGTTTTTCTAGGTCCCAAGTCTGTCTTTCTCTTCTCGTTCTTCCTATTTGTTTGAGCTTTTTACTTACGTCAACAATTAGAAGCCTGTGATCTGAATGAATGTCTGCCCCTGGCGGTGTTTATGGTGTTCCTGAATCTTTGTTTTACTAGGATGTAATCTATTTGGCATCTCATTATATCTCCTGGGCTTTTTCATGTGTATAACCTTCGTTTATGTTTTTTGAACCATGTATTAGTCACCACAAGATCTTTGTTGATGTAGAGTTCTACCAGTTTTTCCTCTCCTTGGTTTCTCTTTCCAAGTCCGTATTGCCCGACAACATTTTCTTCCTGTCCTTCTCCAACTACGCTGTTCCAATTTTCCATTATTATGCAGTCTTCTTCCGTCTTCTTCGTAAATGTCATTAATTTGCTCTTAAATATCCTCGATTTCTTCATCTTCATGAGCTGACGTTGGCATATATAACTGGATTATCAGCATGTCCACTGGGACAGCTTTTAGCTTTATTGCCATCAGTCTATCGTTCGTTGCTATTATCTTTGTCACGCTTTTCATCATAGTAGTGTTATAAGAATTGTAAAGTCGATAGTATGCAATCAATTTAAAATTTTAATAGTTGGACAGTTTGCATATTATCTTCATTCAGTATTCATATAATAATGCATGATGTGCGTCTGGTGATTTGTATTAATTAATTCCTTGATTTTTATGAGAATTTGTTCTATATTAATGCATGAAAATAAAGGTATTTAGTAAATTAAAAGGCATTTTCTTCTCGAACCATGGAAAATAACTGTCAAATTGTCTAGCAATGCATTTCAATATAATTTTCTAAATAATTATTGCATTTCACAATAAAAACATAAATATTTATTTCATTACCACCATATGCCAGCACTCTCTTTTCGGTTAATTTTTTAAATTTATAGATATCCAGACTTTTCACAGAAAGCGTTTGATTTACGAGACCTTTTACCCAATGACATTTCACTCATCAGAATTTTCCCTCGACACGACGTTTCATCATTTCTGTTGTTAGAATGTTATTTATATTCTAGATGATAAAGACCTCTTGACTATATTTCCTTTATACAATAAATAAAATTGCAATTAAATAAATTTCATCCTGGAAAACTTTGAAAGAAATTTTTCAAATTTTAGTCTATATTGTTGATTATTTTAGCTTTTATCTATCCTAATGCCGTGCTTCTCCTCCGTGAATATATAGTACTGTTCATAATGTACTAAACCCAATCATGAAAAATTATATAATATAGATTTAATAAATTAGCTTAAATTAAAATATTATAGGAAAATAGTATAAGAAAATAAAGCCATGAAACATTTAGCGACTTGACGCCAAAAACAATATTTGAATATAAATATAAGTGACTTTCGTACAGTACCATGAGTGAAACGTTACATTGAGAGTAACTTCTGATGAATGAACTGACTAGTGGGTGAAAAACCCATGGTTGAAAAATCATGGGTGAAATGTCTTTGATACTTGGTAGCCTGATTCAGGGATAAATTAGTATAAGTTGGATAGAATTTCATCGTGGGGACATTTTATGTAAGTTTGGTGGTATACGTGTTAGGGAAAGGAGGACAAAGTGTAAGTTGAACGGCGTAAAATTTTATGTAAGTTCTGTTGTGTACGTTGCAGGGGCAGCCAAATGTCAATTGGGTGGCATAAAGTCAAGGAGCATTTGGTGTATGTTTTTCTGTATAAATTTTAGGGGCGATTCAATGAAAGTTGGATAGCATAAACTCCCGAGTATTTGGTGATGTTTGGAGGTATAAGTTTCAGGGGCAAAATAGTGTTATGCGGGTGGCAAAAATCATAAAGCCTTTGATTTTAGTTTGGTGTTATGTTTTTTTAGGGCAAATTAGGGTTAGTTGGGTAACATACGATCAGGGGACATTTTATGTTAGTTTGGTGATATACATTGTAAGGACAGTCGAATTTAAGTTGGCTGGCATAAAATTAATGGAACATTTCATGCTAGTTTGGTGGTAGATTGGGGGCAAGGTTGCGTCTAGGGTGTCTGGCGCCCGGGTGCAAGATATTTCTGTGGCGCCCCCCCCCCCACGCCAACAAAGTTTTGTGTTATGATCAATTATGACTTTTTCATTAATAGAGAAAGAGGAGACTAGCTGATGGATTTCTATCGATGAATCCCAGAACGAATTGATTTAAATAATTCATTTCAAAAATATAAAGATAAACATAATTTAATCTCTGGTTGAAGTAAAAATAAAACTCACCTTAGGTACATGCGATTAAAAGTCAATACGTTGTCCGTTATCTTAATGATCAATCATAAATTTCAATTTTTTTGTCGATTCGCTGGCCTAATTAAACGCGATATTTGACGATAAGAAAACAAAACTGCAATTGTTTATGTATTCCTACAGAGTCCCGACTATTTAACTTTATTTTAAGATATGTTAAAATTCAGAAGTAAATGTCAATAATTCTTTTATAATTGCAGAAATCGTTACTAGATTTGTCTTTGGTACATCTACGAATGCCGAAATAAAGACGGCCTAAAGCAAAATTCACGCAATATTACGTTATATCAATTTTGTGTTTCGGTGCTTGACATTATTAAAACTCTAATTTAGCAAAGGCTCTATCTTTAAAAGCTAGTAAAAATTGTGATTCACTAATAAAGTGATAAATAATTAAGTTACGGAATTGAAATATTCGTATTAACAAGTCGACTAACACAATATTAAGTAATGTTATTATATTACGTAAAATTTAAAAAATTCAATCACATTCGGACATTAACCCAATTTATAAGCATATACACATTTTGTTAAAATAAGAGTCACAGGTAGCGATACCGATATATATTGTTAATCGTAGTGGGAAATTAGTGCAAATAAATAAAAATAAAATCGGGTTTTATTTTGCTTATGTTTACACAACACCTTATCTTTTCAAAATCATCATTATATATAGACGTTTCTTACAGAGGAGGAGGAGGAGATAACATATAACATATAGGAGGATACTAATGTTTAGGCACTTCCAGATGTGCTGGAGATTTGAAATTTTTTTCATAGGTAGGATTTTGTGCAAAACTGACTAGAAAAAACGAAAATCTTGAAAAAGTACAACAATGCGGCCGCCAAAAATTCGCAATTGTTTAAACAAATTTTCAAGGTTTATGCATTTCGAATGTGCTACGGAGCTGAAATTTTTTAAAGAGGTAGGATTTGTAAAAAACGAAATAGGGATTATACAAATTTTGGTATTTTATTTTTTTTGGCAGTTAAAAATTCTTAAAGTTTAAACAAATAGGTAGATTTTTAGAAACTACGCCGTCAGTTAGGGAGCTGAAATTTTTAAATTATTAAAAGGTTAGTCTATGTAAACGAATAATTATTTCAATTTATACATAAAATTGTTATTTTGGCCGTTAAAAATTATTTAATTTTAAACAATTAGATAAATACTATTTCACTTTTAATTGTACTATAAATTTAAAATTTGGCAGAAATGTGTGGCATTATTAACTCAATGGGGGAAAAGTATAATATTTCGAAAATTGCAAAAATTAGTGATTATTTTACTCTATTATTGTTCCATAATGAAAAAACGAAAACAGGTCCAGAGGAAAAATCTTTAGAAATAAAGTAATATATCTCATGATGAAATATCTCTCTGAAAAATTAATGTTTTTTCAAGGTGAGAGAAATGCTTGCAGTATGCAAGCACCTTCTACTAGTATTACATAAACTTAGCTCTTCTAGCTTTAATGACGGCAAAGCATTTAATAATTGCATGCATGTCAAGTTCATCACACAATTTATGTTCAATTGATATGAGACTTAAACTTGATAATCAGGACTGACCCATAGATGAACGTAAATGATTTTTTATTATCCTTAACTTCAAAAATGATCGTTCTCCTGAAGCTACAGTAATCGGAAATGTTAAAAGAATTCGGAGAGAAATTGCAATATTGGGAAATGTGGCTAATAAATTGTTGGTGAAAATATAATTTAGCACATCAGGGACAGTCATTTCTGGTTTTAAATATGTCTGAATTATTTCGAGTTCATCAAAAAGATCCAGCGCGTTAATATCACATTCTCCCCTTTTAACATCAGTTAATTTTGATTGCAGCACCTCACAATATCTCATTTTCTCATCCTTACTCAAATCTGCTATTTTGTACAAAAAGCTAAATATATTACTATGCATTTGTAAAGATTGGAATCTTTCGTGCACGGATTGAATAGCTATATCCAATAAAGCAAAATAAAAATTTATTTTGTATTTTTTTTCACGATCTGATACAATTTTATCCTTTGGCTCACATTCAAAATTTGTTTTTTTTTTCTTCGAGGACGAATTGATGAAATATCTGAAAATTTTATATCAGCTTCAATATTAGCTGCAATTTCTTTTGCAATCTGTAAAACATTATCAAATCCCTCGTCTGAACGAGGATTTTTTAAATATAAATGCAATTTTGTCAATTCTTCAATACAGTTTGAAATATTGAACGTACTATCCTGAACAATTTTGCTCACTATATTTACTCTTGTTAATATGTTGTACCAAATAACGACGGAGCAGATGAATTTAAATGATTTTATTTTTGTGGCTAATGATTGAGCTTGACATCTAGCATCTATATCCCTTTTTAAGTCACTTGACAATTCAAACAGAGCATCATAAATTTCACCCAAAACGAAACGCAGAGGCTTAATGGCTTTAACCCTACTTTCCCACCTAGTATATGAAAGTGGCTTAAGCGTAAGATTGGTGACATGGTTTTTTAATATTTGCCAACGCCTTGTTGAAGAGGAATAATATACATATTACTCCTGAACGATACCAAAAAAAGTTAGTTTCATACGAAGTTTTTGCAGCATCGTTAACAACTAAATTTAAGCTATGGGCAGTACATGGCACATAAAATGCTCTGGGGTTGATATCTAAAACTTTTTTTTCAATCCGTTATGTTTACACTTCATATCAGATGCATTGTCATACCCTTGTCCGCGCATATCATAAATATCTGTGTTACTACTTTTTAAAAAATTAACTAAAAAATTGCTTATGTCATCAGAAGTGGCACTGAAAGTAGGGCAAAAATCTAAGAAATGCTCCCTTATTTCGACCTTTCTTTTATCATGGTTGAAAAACACAAAACGAACTATTACACTTATTTGTTCTTGATGAATCGAATCAGAAGTGCAGTCCAGTTGAACAGAGTAATATTTAGAATATTTAAGCATATCTAAAATGTTTTCCTTAATTTTGGTTGCAAGGAGCTCAATTAATTCATTTTGAATTTTTTCACCGAGATAATTGGGAAATCTGTTACTGCTAGATTGAATACGGCGGATATGCTCTGCTGTAATATTATCCAATTTTCCACCAATTTAAAAAAATTCCCTTTGCTCGCTTCGTGCAATTTATTAATTTTTCCTCGAAAGGCTAAATTTTGCTTCGCTAAATACTGAACTACATATATAATTCTCTCAATTACAGAATACCAACGTTTTGTTTCCTGACGAATAACGTTTTCATTATAATTATCAATAGTGTTTCCTCTTTTTAATGAAGTTGAGAGTTCGGTCCACTTACTATAATTTTCAATATGGTTAACACTTTTTTCATGCCTACTTAAATATCTTGGTAAATGCTGCCAATCATTGAACCCAGTTTTACTAGACAGTAAAGATAATTTACAATTAAATATTTTTCAAGTAAAACAATACACGGAATTTTGAGATTCAGAATACACTAGCCAATCTCGTTGTACTCTTTCACCGTTATCTAATGCCCGATAAAAATAGTTTACAGTAAACTTTCTACCAGAATGATCTTTGGGGAACGCAGTATTTTGTATTTGTATAGGACCAATTTCAATTAAACTCAATCTTTCATTATCCTGAAGTTTTTCAGGCCACAAAACGGGGTCTTTAGAAATTACACAGGGATTTTGAATTTCTTCTGTGTACGCCAAATGTCCAATATAAGTAATAAGTTGTTCTACTTTTACACTACAATGGTTCTCTTCATTCTTCTCTTATTTTTCTTCTCCACGCAGTACCGATACTGTCGACTGTTTGCTTTACTCTTCTGTTTTATTGGTATCCTGTATGTTTTTATTTTCTTCCAGCTGAACATTGTTGCAATCATTATGGAAAGTGGTGATCGGTTTAATATGCTTCCGATGCTTCGGGCGCGTACCAGCTTCTATTGCTTTTTCTAGTTTCCTTTTCCGATTCTGAGCTCCAGATAATCTTTTTGGAGGTATTATGGAGTATCTAAACCGAGAAATTTTGTATGAGGAAAGGTATCCTTGAAAAAAGCACCAACTCAGTGAAATAAAATAATTTTTGGATTATCGAGTTTGAGGATTGTTTAGTTAAGTATATAATTTCTTTCCACATACTAAAAATAGAGTAAAATGATTGCTTTGATAGAAAAATAGTTCAGATAAATGTATATTAATGTAACTATAAAACAAAAAATGGTAAGAATAAGATAGTTAAGAAGACGAAAAATACACCACATCATTAGCCTTATACCTATATGAAATATTCCAACCAAAATAATATAAATTTACGAGATTTTATCGATTTTTCGATTGTACATATTTCAAAAATATCCATTCGTGGCAATTGTACTTTATTTGGTTTTTGGTCAAATAATATCTTGATTTAATTTCTAGTTATTGAATTGAATTAATACATCCATTGCGTTTAATTATAGGTGCCTACTTATTAATTGAATTTGATCAAAGTTATTTTAAAACTTTAAAACAATTCTCAAAACCGCGCTGATACCAAAACACTTGACTCAGATCATCATTCATATCTTACTTTAGCAATCCACCCTTGAAGTTATTTTTGATATAACTCTTGAACTTTTATAACTTTCTGAGTACCTATTAGCAAACCGTCACAAATCTATATGATGTACAAATAAGTGCAAAACAAAGCGTAACCATATGTTCACACACTTACTTGGAGAGTTATTGGTAAGGATAATGTTCACAAGCAAACCTCTTCTATAAGTTTATAATTAAAAAAGAAAAAAATCGTGAAAAGACCGGCACTGACATCAAGCTTACGACAAAATAATTGACCTACCATTCCACCAATCTTCATTCTTCTAAATAAAGGTGTCATCCTTTCGTATTGAAAAGTTGTCTTAGGTACCTAAATGATAAATTGACGTGAAATCGCAACAAGGTCCGAATGCAGAAGTACACTCACTCATTCCTTAAAAGTGAGTGAACATTTAATAGGGCTAATAGTTAAAAATTTTAAGATGCATTAACTATAAAAGATTTAGCTGCGTGCCTATTCAACCTATATTTTATAATTACTTAAAATGTTGTCAAAACACAAAACAATTAAGGACTTACGAGTGGAAAGCAATAAAAAATATCTTATTTTCGAGTAAAAAATGAAACAGACTAAATGAAATACCTCCTCTTGGCGATAATAGCCCTTTAGGCTAATTTGTCACTAAATTTTACACAAACACATGAAATACACCCTCAATTAAGTAAAGAAAATAAACACCAAGAATATGCACTTTTCCTCTGCATGAATGATGACCTCTTAAAGTTCAAAAAGAAATTCTTCTTCGCTGAAGAAAGTACACCATTCTTCCTATCTTTAAATTCTTCACCCTTCTGTTCACACGGCGCGCCGTTGAAGGAAAGCGATCCTTCTCCAACAACAGCTCAAATAGATTTACGAGCTTCGTACTTTTTTAAATGAGTATGAACTTTTACGTAGTAGGGGGATCGTGAAGGAGTAAAGATATCTGATTTTCAGAGAAGATATTCCGAACCGATTTTTAAACACATTTGGGTTTTTCAAGAAGAAAGAATTCAAAAAGGACATCTGGTATTCTTTCAGCGGAAAAGATATGGGAAAGGTCGGTCGTACTTTAACAAAGGGTTGCTGCCTCAGATGGAGTTCCTTGCTTGGGTAGGGAGAGCAATTAGCAGAGTAGCCCCCCCACCTCCTGGGAACTCCTAAGGTGAATCCATTTGCGGTCGCCTCTGGTATGTGTTCAAACGGCCACGCGTCGGAAAAGATCTGAAAGATTGGATGGAAGATTTCGTTCATTTTCGTATCTCCAACTTTCCCTTTTCATTTTGACCAAGGAGAACACATTCTCAACCAGAATGCACGACTCGAATTTCAACAATATATAGATACCAATACCTTGATGGAAAGGCGCCCTGGCAAGTCGGCGCCCTGGGTAGGCGCGCCTCTGATTGGGGGTTCGTTTGGAGGTATATATTTCTGAGGAAAACTAGAGTAGGTTGGTATGCATTTGTTGCCGAGGCTCCCATTCACATATACGAGGACCTCCACCCGAGCAAAAATTGGGTTGTACTGGGCAACAAAGGCATTTCCAAAAATGTAGGCTATGTATAAATAATATTACGGTCGTAATCAAAATTGCTCAAGGTAGGCCTCAGCTTTTGAGTTAATGCAAACTGCCGCTCGATTTGTTTTTTCTCATCTCATCTTAAAAATGAACCACCTTAACTAAAACCCACAGTAGCGAATAATTTTCTCAATTTCACACGTTCGTTACTTATTATCATTTTATTGATTTGATTGGCTTTTGATTCAGATCGTGATGTGGACGGTCCACGACTGCGGTGTTTATCATCGATCGATTCACATCCCTCGGAACAATCTTTTATGCCACTCAGACTCTCTGTCGCTAGAAAAACAATTCCCGCTGAATACACTTGTAATAATTTCGAAAGTTTCTGTACCTCTTTTGCCAAACTCAACAAAAAAATTACTCCATATTAGTTGTATTCGTATCAAATTCGTATTAAAATCACCTCATCCTATGAGCGTAGTGTAAAAACTGAAAAGAATATTTAAGACGCATAATGAGCTTACAATGCAAAGAAATGTTACGGTTTGAAGTAAATCAAAAGCTCGCCTAATTATGGAATTAAAAATTTGGTCCAGTTAATTTCCGATTTCCTATTATTTATACGTATATATTTGTAATGCACAAACCGGAAAAATCCAAAAATCTCGGAATCCCAATTTTGCCGGTTTTTTAACTTTGTACTGTAATTGTGTCTATTATGATATCTAATTATTCAGTATATTAATACTGCTACTTACGCTTTTTCTAGTTTAATAATATATTAACAACAACAGTTGACATCGAATGTTACAAGTTGTAACATTTTTTATAAGAAGCATTTTTCTCATTTCACCATCATCATAGGTAGTCTGTCCGTAGACAGGTCCGTGATTATTCTTGGTTAAACCTGGTCCTCCATATACTCCTATTTTCCGCTGTCCTCTTTATATCTTGATAACTCTCTTCCCCTTTCAAATCGTCTATCAGCTGAAACATTTTCCTACCTCTTTCCCTTCTTCCATCTAGTTTTCCTTCTAAAACGTCTTTAATCATACTCTCTCTCTCCTCAGATAATGTCCAACCCATTTTGCCTTCCTATATCATATAATCTGTAGAATAATTCGCTTCTCTTATACTCTTCGTAGCACTTCATCGTTTTTCATCCATTACGTCCATTTTATCTTCAGCATTCTCGTCTAAGTCCACATTTCAAAGCTTTCCAAGTATTTGATGTCATTTCTCATTTATACTTCATATATTTGGTATTATATGGTGAATATGCTGATCCGATCGCCTCAGGTTTGGCAAACCTCTAAATTCTGACGGACAAAGCTAATTAAAATGATTACGGGCAAAAAATTAAATATAGGAAACTATAATATACAAAGATTAAATGGGTGTCTTCAATATAAACTTGACAACTCATTTGAATCACCGTGTAGTCGAATATGCCGTGGATGTGCCTTATACTTTCCCAGCCGATTTTAATGTTATAAACAGGTTTTTATTAGCAAACCGACAGTTATTATCCTGATTTTTAAAGTAGTACAAAATTATTTTGTTTAAAACATGTTATTTCTGAATCTACTCAAATATTCCAGTGTTTGTGATAATTAGAAAATTAGAGGATGAGAAGTTTATTCAAAAATAGAAATGTTGATTGGTGTGAAAATAAATTTTGTATATTAAGCTAAAATATAATATATCATGATTTTCAATGAAAATAAGCTATTTGTCTCCTAAATAATCTTGAACTCGATATGAAATTAACACCGCAGAAGAACTATATGGCATGAATATAAGGAAAAAATCATATTTATACATTATTTTTACAAAGCCTTTCAAGCATTTATATTTCACAATTGCTTTTAATATCCTATTGTAAAAATTTGAAAATATAATTGAATCACTGCTATTTTTTGAGACAATATCATTAATTTTCGGTTTTATGTGTTTTCTGCAATTTTCACACCCTCTCATTTCTTCATGCTTGTGAATTCTAATTAGAATGACGTTGAGGAGAATAAGTTCGTGTGTTCTGAATGTGAACAGATGTTTCCGAGAATGAGGTTTTTAATTACAAAAAAGGGATATCCGTTGTAATAGCATGGGCTATTTTGTGATAACATCAACTGAATTCTTTTTTCTGAAAATCCAGGATCAGTTATTTCATCAATGGAAAAATGGACTGCGAGGATAAATAATGTACCGGGCCTTGCGAATTTAGCTGAATCTTGGATGTTTATCGTGTTTTGGAAATGCAGAAATTGAAATAGAAAAGTTTAAGATAAAAGGAAATAATTTATCTATTCAAAATGATTTTCTCATTTTTTTTGCTCGTAATGCATTTCCATAGAATGAACGCGTTTCTCTATTAAACTTCATTAAAACGATTAAGGCTGTAAAATTTCGCCAACGCCCAATTCATTATTCGGTTTCTCTTTAAGTCCTGCTTTTACCGTACGTGTGCTAAATTTAGCCTATATAAATTGCATAGTGGCGACTTATGAATCGACTCCTCGAATTCCTCTCTCCCCCTCATACCTCCATCGAACCAATACCCCTCCCCCTTCTCCCATCTCTCTCCCTCCTCCACCATCTCCCTCCTTTCTCCTCCCATCTCTTCCCCCTAATTTACCCCCCCCCCATCCTCCACTCTCTCGAACCCCTCCCACTCTATCCCAATCGGCAGCGGCGCACATGACGCCACCCTTCTTCTGCCATGCCGACATTATTGTCATTCGACTGAATGCTCTGCGCCATTATCTCCTTAAGGAGGTATGTGAATTTCTCAGCTTTTTGGAGGGCTACTTCCGTTGGTGGGCCCCCCCGGCGGCAAGAGGGGCAGAGATCGGGGCGAATATCGTTCCAGACTCCGGAATTGTCATCTCGGAGGCTCAAATGTATTTGTCGGAATCATGAATGTTCTCATTAGGGACGAACGACGGAGTTTGTCTACGGCAATCTAAAACCCAACCCATGCTCTCTCTCTCTCTCACTCTTTTCTTCGCTGGTTTTCTCCATTCAATTTTCTCCTCATCTTTTTCACTTCTCATTTTTTAAATATACAAAGTAATTTTGTTTATATTATGCCTATTATGTAGAAGCAGTTTTTATTATATTCCACGTCGTATGCACCACTTTAAAATTTTAACCTACCTTTTTTACAGTTTATTTACTATCTTTCTTGCTTAACAAGAGCCGTATTTAGACCATTGATATACTACATTTATGTAGTAGGGCATCTTATTTAATGCAAAAGTTTTTATTTTACCAGACCTATCGATTCAAGTCGTCTTTTGTTATGCCCGCTGAATTTCTCGTTTTATACACTCAGAAATATGACTTTCTGAGAAATAATAGAATAATTTTATGGCAATAAATAACGTAGTTAGAGGGTATATTTATTTTCTTTGCAAATCAGCAAAGAAATTTATACAGTTCAACCTCAATAATCCGAATTAATTCATGCAAGGGCATGTTCGGATTACTTGAGTCTAAGTTAATGACCACGTTTTTAAGAAAAAATATTTATTATGATGTATAATAGGTACATTTACACAGTAAATAAAGTAGTGGCGTTAATGTTAAAGTCATTAACTGGGTTCGCGCTTTCCTTAGGAATAGAAAACAAAAAGTAGTCATCGATGGTAAGTCCTCGAGTGTGGCAGATGTAGTCTCTGGAGTGCCGCAGGGTAGTGTGATCGGACCTATGCTTTTCTTGCTTTATATAAACGACATCAGCTCAGTTGTGAAAAGTAATATTAGGTTTTTTGCGGACGACACCGTAGTCTATAGAGAAATTAGTGGTCCTAGCGACCATCGTCAGCTTCAGGATGATCTGGATGCGTTATCTGTATGGTGCAAGGAATGGCAGCTAGAAATCAATCAGAAAAAGAGTAACGTTCTAAACTTTTGGAAATCTAGAAGCCCATCGTCCGTGTTTACCTACTCGATAGATGGTGAGAGCATTCCTGTTTCGGAATCTGTGAAATACCTCGGGGTAACCTTGAATCGTGACCTGTCTTGGGACACCCACATAAGACGAATGATAGGTGCGGCAAATAAGAAGTTGGCTTTTGTGCGTAGAATAGTCAGGAAAAGCACGGAAAAGGTGAGAGAATCCTGTTATTTATCGTTGGTTAGACCTCAAATGGAATACGCAACAGCGGTTTCGTATCCATATCAGAGGGGACTCATAAAGGATTTAGAAAAAATACAGCGGCGAGCAGATAGATTCGTGAAAAAGAATTAGGATAAAAAACAGAGCGTTACGTTACTCATTGAAGAGTTGAATTGGCTATCGTTGAAAGATCGTAGATTAGTGGTGAGACTTAAACTTCTAGATAAATATAGGTCGGAGATATTCGTAAATGAAATTAAGGATATTATTCGACAACCAACGTATATCGGACGGAGGGATTATGAGGACAAGATTCGCGAAATAGATAGTATGACAGAGAGGTATAAGGAGTCCTTTTTCCCTAGGACAATACGTTACCACAATATATAACAGTGAATAATAATTAGTTAGGAACTCGGTTGCGTGGCACCCCCTGCCATCCACCGTCAAGGTGACTTGCAGGGTAATATGTACATGTAGATGTAAAAATTGGACGTTTATATATACATATATGATTACATCTTGTTCAAGTAAATAGTCATCTATCTTTTTTTGTTTTTTCCATTAACTAGGTTCTTATATGCCTGCTCACGCAGCTGACGATATAGTAGTAGTATACCACTAGTGGAGTAGTGTATTCATGTAAAATAACGAGGAAAAAATGTATTATGTATTATATTTCTGTAAATAAAATACCAAATAATGCACTTACGGTTCACTAAAATGACTGGGTAAATAAACAAAAACTCCTTCAGTGTAAAAAGGAAGAGAATACTCACACTCACGCTGCAGGTTGCTGGTAAGCACCGTCGTACGATCTAAGTCAAAAGGAGACACACGCACACGCAGAGACATACAAAAGCCACTCACACAGTAAACTCTAACAAAAAATTAAAACTAGACACCGATGTTTCCACAGCTAAGATGCCATCTTTAGTAGTGTGGGGTGTAGGAGGGAGAAGGGGGTATAAATACAAGGAGTGACCTTTGGGGAGAGGGGAAGAAAAGTGAAAGGATTTGGAACGGTTAACTGAGTAACTGAAAAGGAGGGGAGTGTGGGATGGGACCTGAGTCGTTGTTCATAACCTTGTTTTTATGTATGCAGATGCCTTCGTATGCATGAGTTTATCGTATTGGTCGATTGATTTGAGTAAGGATATGTATCCTGTTGTGATAGGATGGTGAGTGTCAAAAATATGAGTTGCAATGCTTGATTTGTTTTTTCTGTTGTTTTTTTTAGTGTGGTATGTGTTCTTTAAACCGGGTTTCCAGTTAGCGTCCAGATTGTACTATGTAAATTTTGTCACACGAACTTCAATTGATTAGATAAATGTCTGATTTGTGGTGATTGGGAATTTTATCTTTCGGGTTTGTCAGTAGGTTGGATAATTTATTTTCGTTGACAAAAACCGGCTGAAGATCAAATTTTGAAAGCATGCGTTGGAGATTTTTTGTTAGTTTTGGTGCATATGGTAATTTTATGTATTTTTTTCTTTGCGTTTTTGTTCGTGAGTGTGGTGCATGATCTAATTTGAATATTGTGTTTGTGAATCATTTTGTCGATGATTTGCTAGTCGAGTCTGTTGTGTAATGCACAGTTTTTAATAAATGTAACTTCATTGTCAAATTTGATTTCGATAGAGGTGCATTTAGTAGTCTGTGAATCATGGAGGGGAAGTGAACCAATTATTGTGAGATATGGTGGTATTCATATGGATGAATATATGTGTTGGTGTGTGTAGGTTTTCTGGAAATGTTGAATTGCAGTTTGTTATATTTTCTTGTAATGAGCAAATCTAAGAAAGGTAAAGATGAATTCTTTTCTATTTCATGTGTAAATATTTACTGGGAGTTCGGATTATCGTGAGTTTTGATTATAGAGGTTGCACTGTATTTAATTTTTTTATTAAAAATTCAATATTCAAGGTTTTGGCTGAAATTGGTTAACTGAAATTGGAGGTTTTCTCTTCTCATTTTTCCTTTTAGGGCTTAATTAATTCAAATATTTAATATTATCAAAATAGTAGACAGTATAATTATCTACAAGTTTTGAGTGAAAAATTTCTCCATGGAACGGATTGTTTGTTGAATATATTGATTATCTGTCCGAATTTGTTCAGTTTTAAATGTTGTTAGGTGATAGCTATGTTTCCATTGCTATGATAAAATTATCGAGCTTTTAATAGCAACACCAACGCTGCCAAACGGTAATTATTATTTTTTTACCCTTAGAAACAATTAAAAAGTTTGTTTTTTTAGTGTGGAATGTGATTAAAGTATTTTCCAATGCGAAAATGATTTAAAGTTTTTTAAAACTATTCACGATTGTCGTTGACGATAGTTATTTTTGAGGAACTCGTCAAGAGCAACTTTAAGCACTATTGAAATCTAATTCGTTACTCTATACGTAGAAAGTCACGCGCTGGAGATATTAGATTTTGTTTTAGTTTATTATTTTGAATTTATGTTTTACACCATTTCAATACTTTTATAGGCTTGCATTGAAAAGCATCAACATCATTACACTCAGAGTGCGAGTCGCTATTTGTTGCATCTCACCGGATAGTTATTTACATTCTCGTAATTTAATTATTATTTGTTAAACCTAGATGAGAGTTACGACTCAGTAATTGAAAATGATGGAGGCGGCCATTTTAAAATTATCTCTCTAAAATCAATCGCTCAGACATTCTAATCTACCCCGCCGATAACATATATAAGTCATTGGCGCGAATCGTTTATGTAGATGAAGTGGCACCCATGATTTCAGGCTCAGTTTGACATTTGATAAAAATTCCATTTATCTCCGAATTTGTTCTTTTTTATTTGGCTCCGCTTTTGCTCTCATTCCACGATCGTTGTTCTTCTCGCGATATTTATCTCTCTCTGCGTCTCTCCTCGTTCCTGGATAAACTTTTTCTTATTTATCTTGCCACGTTGTTTAATTTTCCAGCGCTTCTCTTTTTATTTCCAATGGAACATACATTTACCGCTCACTCTCATTTTCGGCTCGAATCGTTAAAGTGCCCCATCTGTATTTAACCAACCGACTCCGTTCGTCGGGAGAGCGTCTGGGCGCAAGGGGAAGGTGGGCCGCGTCGACAACGCGGTCATTTTCCCCTTTCATTAACCGCAAAAAAACGCCCCCGTCGAGCGCCCATTAGTTAACTCACGCCTCTTCCAGCAACCCTCACCCTTTTCCACTTCTGTCTCTCTCTCGCTCAGTCTCCCTTTCGCTCTTTAACTCTGCATTCCCACCCGAATCAAGCACCATTGTCTCTCTCTCTGTCGCTTTCTATTTTTCTGAGACTATTTGCAACGCCATCTCATTGTATTGACAACAGAGGAGCTCCAAAGTCTGCTCCTTTCCTCTCATTGTTTTCAAACAATCCCTTCCTGCCTTAATGCCCGTCAATCGCAGCCATGTTTCACTTTATCCACGAACTCCAATCGCCTCTCTTCCCTTGCCCTGCTTCCTCCTCCCCCTCCCCGTCTCCATCCCCTCCCCCTCCATCCTCTCCCTCTCCCTCCCTCCCCCCTCCTCTCCCACTCCTCTCACCCTCCTCTCCTCTCCCCCTCCTCTCCTCTCCCCCTCCTCTCCCTCTCCTCTCCCTCTCCTCTCCCCCTTATCTCCCCTTCCTCTCCCCCTCCTCTCCTCTCCCTCCCCCTCCTCTCCCCCTCCTCTCCTCTCCCTCCTCTCCCTCCCCCTCCCTCCCTCCCCCTCCTCTCCCTCCCCCTCCCTCCCTCCCCCTCCTACACCTCCTACACCTCCTACCCTCCCTCCCATTCCTACCCCTCCCTCCCACTCCTACCCCCCCTACTTCCCCTCCCTCCCCCTCCATCCCCCACTTATCTCCCTTCCCCTCCTCCCCCTTATTAACCTTCCTCCCCCTCCTCCCCCTACCTCCCTTTCCCCCTCCCCCCCCCCTCCTTCCCCTCTATCCCCCTCCTCCCCCTACCTCCCCCGCACCCTCACTCCCCCTCCCGCTCACTCCCCCTCCCTCCACGCTTCCCCTCCCCTTCTCTAACTTCACTCTCACCTCTCAACCCAGCTCATTCGCCGAACCTCTCTCTCTGCACGTAGCTGCCCTCACCCCTTGCAACCTCGCGGTGGGACGCCATTCTCCTCTCTCACATATGGAAACACGCCCGGACCATCTCCCCTTTCGCGCATGGCTAACAACGCTCCCAAACTCGTTTAACACTACTCTCGCTGCGATCCAACATCAATTTTACTTCCCTGGCTCTCTCCTCCTTTCCGGACCACTCTCTCTCTCTCCCCCTTTGCCAGTCCAGCAACTCTCTCCCTTGCCCCAAACACCACTCTTGTACTCTATCATACGAATCCCTCACACCGATTCTCCTTCAAACACGGCTAGATATCCTTAACCAATAATTCCCTGATGTTCAAATCCTCTGCTCACTCTCGCTCCACTCATTCTCACTCCTAAAGAGCACTCCCCCAACTTGCCTTTATATATATCTCTTTCTTCTCCTAAACACTCGCCTCTCCCCATTTATCCTTTCCCTCTTGTTTTCCTTTCCCTCTTTCCCATCTTTATTTCGTCTCTTTTTCTCCCTCCCTTTAGTCGTCGTACGTTCGTGTTTGACATCTTCCTTCCCTCTCCTCTACTTCCTCTCCACTTATCTGCTATTTCTCCTCTTCCCTGATTGGATGTAATTCGTTCGATTGAGATCTTGTTTGGAGCCGAACCTAGAACTTCCTTTTGCTTCTCTTCTCTCGCCAACGACTCCTCACCCATGCTGACTCCGTTTTGCTTCTTTGAAGGTTCTTTCTCTCCGTTTTTCTCAACCTTTAATTCGTGTTCGCTTCTTACTTCAGAGGTTTTGTCAAAACAGCTGAAATTCGTGAGAAAATCACCTCCGGTACTCGTCTTCTGTTGTCCTTGAACTAATCCTTAAGACTTAATTATTCCTCTATTCTGTCATTTGCGTGCGAAAAATTCGCTTTAGAGTTTTTTTCTCAAACTTTAAAGACCTGACTCGTAAGCTTTCAGAAGTTTCTTGTCTAGCTGCAGCGAGTTTTTGGGCGAAAAATAAATTAATCATGCGTAAATGTTGAGCGATATGCAGAAATTTTCTTTTGAGATTTAAAGTTTTGCTTATTAATGGTATTAGCTGATATTATTTGTACTCCACAGAAATAGTGCGGTTGTGTGGGACTTGAAACCTTTTCAAGCATTCGAATAAAATTTATTATTTTTCTCTTTTATCGGTTTACGTATGTATCAAGGGTTTTGGCTCTACTGCTTGGGATATTTATTGATATCACTCGAGGTTTATCTTAATTTAAAGCGACCATAATGACGTAATGAGAAATAAAGTCTGATTTACCTCTTGAGCACCGTATAGCGCGAGCAGCTTGCGTTAAACAACAGCGAATCGCAACTCGTACTTCTCTTTCTCGCTCTCTCTTGCCGCGATGTCGTAAAAATGAGCGTCATAGTCCCTAATGAACTTTCATGTTTTCCACGCCTTCTCCCTTTCTCTCTCTCTCTCTCTAAAGGGCACGTGGGTTATGTGTCCTCTATCCCTATGTGTTTTGCTCTTGGCCATTTTATGAGCTCCCAATCTTTAAAAGTCACCTTCGATGCTCATTTTTTTATTCTTAATTAATAAATGAAAATAATGTTAAAGCAGAATGGCATAGGGACGGAATTTCGTGATTAATTTTGATCATTTTACATCAAATTTTAGCAAAATATGTACTTAAAGGGCCACATGGGGCTTTACATAACACTGCGCGGGCCACATAAGAACTTTCAAATGACATATCGGGGCGTGTGTAAAATTCAGAGCTGGTTTTAAGAATTTTTAAAAATTATGAAATGCGTCGCACGCATTTAAAGTATAATATATTGTACCCACGTACTCGAAACATGTCTTATAGAATGATATTTAATGATATCTCTCGCTGGCAAATATAATCTGCACATTTTAGAAGTTAAGGTGAGGCGGGTCGGATAAAGCAACTGCGCGGGCCGAATATGGCTCGCGGGCCATAGTTTGGAAATCCCTGGTTTAGATAATTAAGTAGTATTCAATTTGTATATGTTACTACGTTTTAGTAATTGGAATATTATCAAAAGGAACATATTTAAATATATTAATAACACACTCGAAATAGGGGGGGCGGTGGCTTAGCGGTTAGAGTGATGGCCTTTCACGCAGCGGTCCCAGGTTCTAATCCGGTGGACGTCAGATTTTTCAACCTGGGATCGTCCTGTCCCCTACTTGTGTGATTTGAGAAGACCGTGCAAGTCAGCGCTCTGTCCTTTGGAAGGGACGTTAAGCAGTTGGTCTCCTTGATGCTCTTCGTAAAGAGTAGGCTCATGCCGGCACCGGATTTCCCCCCTCCCTTGTGTGTGTTTGTGTTCGGTGCGGAAGAAGTAATGGCTATAATAATTCAATAGGTTGATTAGCCAGAAATCCTATTCAAACAAACAAACTCGAAATAGAGAAATTCGCTCAAATATTTAGGTGATCGATTTTGTTATGTGAATAACATGTGATAGAAGGAAAACTGTCCGTCCACATTTGGAGAATGTAGGCATTACCCGTAGTCGGCCTCGCTTCGAATCTCCATGGCCTCAATTGCATCTTTGGCGGGGTTTCTCCGTTCTTGAGGAAGTTACGCCCGTCATTGGAAGCAAATACCAGAGCCATATCCCTTTCGCGAGCGCTTGCCTTTTCATTAAGTTGCGCGTGAAGGAGCCCTTCGCGGTTGCGGAGGTTCCTATCAGAATGGTGTTCCGATACTCAAATCTCCGAGAGAGCGAAATTGAGCGAAGTTACGCACACTCTAGAATTATCGATTTGCTTCTCTTCAGCAACAAATTAAGGAATACTTCGTGATTGAGTTTCAGTAACCGGGGTAATGAAGAATACATTTTCCACCATAGTTGAACATAGGAAAATGAAGAGACATTATTAACCATTTTTCATTTCTCGATAATAAGCTCTTCTGGAGAAGTTGCAGAATTATTCCATAAGTCAGCAATTACAATAAAATCAGTTTTCGACGAAACTTCATTTTCATAGGCAACCTGTTTCTCTTAAGGATTTCGGAAGCTATGGTTCGAGTGAATATTAAAGATACTCGACTTAAACACTACTGCCGATTCTTATACGAGCAGTTTTTTTCTGGCCGTCCTATTAACCGTTTTTGGTAAAACTCATATATTCCCATGATTTCTTCATGAATAATACGTTACTCTGTGCTCTCTAGGATTTAGAAATCGCCTCCATCCATCGCCGCGTCTAGGGCGACACGGAATTCTACTACTACTACTATTTCTATGTGAATCTTTTAAACAGTTGTTATATAATTTTTAGAAATATAACGGACAATTAATTTGTTAATTTACCAAATATTTTTCAATCTCTTATTTATTTATGGGCTCATGTAATATGTTTTAGAGTTCTTTATAAGAATAACAGCCTCAGAAAGACAAACAAAAAACGCGACTTCGAGTTTAAATCAACAACCTATTCAACAAAAGGCACCTTCTTCATATTTTATGCTTCTTAATTATCTCTTTTTTATAATAATGACGCATTAATAAGTGCTTATTTAATTTTCATTGCTCAGCTTGTGCGCCTTTGCTAGAACTCTTTGTTTTCTCTTCGAATTGCCTCACTCTTGTGGGCCCATTACAATTCGATTTTAGCTCACGATTAAAGCATCGATTAGTGTGTGAAATATACTATTTGTATCTAAAGATAGATAGATAGATAGATATCTCCTGCATTTATGCTTCTGCGCATAGGTTAAAATTCAACGAATGTGGGATTCTGCGCATGCTCTCATCTGTCAATACGTCCGAATGTGGAAAGTTTCTTTTCATAGTTTTCCTCTTCCGCCAAAATTCTCACCCTCCCGTCCTCCAATCACCCTCTTTTGTCATAGGGCTTTATTCCTCCCTCCCCTTTTCCCTCTATATTTCCACTCTATTCTTCTATTCCAGCAGAGTGCATCATTCCTTCATTATTTTTCCTTTGTCTTAGACAATTCGTAAACATATGTATGTGCCTCTCTTTTTAGGTGTAATTTTTTACCTCCAAAAACAAAACCTCTCTTCAAATTTTCACTATAAAACAGACCGACTTGAAAATTGAACGTGTTCGGTACGGCGTGGCTTATTTTTGTTTAATTTTTTAGCGGCTTTTATTTTCCTTTTTCCCGGCCCTGATCACTTTGGCACGAGCGAGCAATAAGCTTCTGGAAAATATTTACCACATGAACTGAAAGCAAACCACCGATCCAAATAAAATTTAAATCTCCATGAATTGGGTGCGCACAGCCTTTTATAGTTCTGAGTCAACTTAATCATTTATTGCTCACTTTAGCGTGGTTCTCCTATATGGTCGCATCAAGGTATATTTCATTTTTTGAAATGGCGGAATTTTAAGCTCTCTATTCATATAATTTTTGATTGATTTTGTAAAAACCTTTTCCATCAAAAGAAAAGAAGCCTTGATTAATATGATTATTTGAAATTAATATTTTCGTTGGTTGGCTATTTTATTCGCAGTCTTGAATAGATATTTTTGCGTAATTCATGTACTATTTAAATTACATTTCTGTAAATCATAAGTTACAACATACCTTATTTATGTGTTAATAAATTATTTTTTTATCAAATACTTTTTTAGCTGATAAATGATCAACATGTCGAATATTATTTACTGATTTTAATAAGTCCATTATGAGGATGGTTTGGTCAAAGATACCTTTTTCCAAAGGACCATATTCTGATTCATAAAGGTGTTCGGTTTATATTTTTTATGTACAAAACTAAATATTCGAAACAGTGAAGAGGAAAATAATTCTGGTAATGACCAGAAAAATAACCCGAATGTTCCACTTAACTGCCACTTTATAAATGTAGCTGAATTTTCGATCGTATTATTTCTTTTTCCAAATAACTTGTTTTACTTGTTACTGCTTTCGGTGAAATGGACATCTAATTCACGTGAAACTTGACCTTTGACCGCCCACTTTCCACTCCGCTCCGCTCGCTTTGTCTTTTCGGTTAATTAAACGTTTGCACATCGGCGCAAATCGAGCATTGTTTGCATTACAACACCCGAACGAATGAAAGGCAAAGTTTTCGAATCACAATAACCTTGGCGAAGGCACACGATAGAGCGATGCCGTTCAAATATCCTACAGAAGGCGTTGTTCATCAGTTTGTCCACAAAATGGTGGAACTGAGGAAGATCAGAGGATGAAAATGGCGCGGAAAACAGATATGGGGTACATATGGAGGGAAGTGTAGAGGATTATTAAATTTAAATAGAGTCGTCAGAATAGACATTCTAGAGGATTACTCCCTTAACCGTTTCGCTTAAAGACTCATAAACTTGTCTTCATGACTGTTTCCAATAAAAGATGCGCCACTGAAAGATAATCAGTAAAATCTTGGAAAGGACAGTATAGAATGTTGTTTATACTTATCCTTTCTGATTTGGCTGAAATAGTCGCATTTAATTCAGCCGACTCTCGTTGCATGTTTCTCTTACTCATTATAGTTATTTAATATGGTGATTGCGCATTCGTTCAAACAAATATTTGGTAAGAAGAATTCTGAAAAGGCAGGGAAAAAGTTCTGCTGTGATCGGGAATAATATTATTTATGGTAGCTCATTTACTTGATTTCTAATAGGAGTAACAGGAAAAATCTCATATTTAATCATTTTCCCGATTTAAAAAAATGACTTCCAACCGGATTTTTATAATGAGAGCGTAATTCGAACACATTAAAACGTTTCCTCGTTGTCACATAAGTTTCCTTCATTTTTTGGGTTGCTATTTTTCCCTTCGATTAATATTTAAAAATAACATAATTTCCTAATAGCTTCTCATGATGAATTTATATATATATATATATTGTTACTCTCTCTCCATCGCTGATGAAGGGCATATGCCCAAAAAGCTTACGTGTTTTTGTGTGCGTGTTTTCTGTCTCTTTGACGCCCCTAGCCGTCTGCCAACTTGGTAAGTGCCTGCTGGGCTTCCTTCAACACCTTGTTACCACCCTCACCACTACCTTTCCTTTTCCTTAAGTTTATATATATATATATATATATATATATATATATATATATATATGTTTTATTCGGTGATGAAGCTTTCTGATCTATAAGAGCGCTTCCCCAATTAGCTCTCTGGAACGAGGAAAAACCGGGCGGACGAGATGCGTCTCTAAAATTCCGAGTGTGCGCATTAAGTGAATTTTGGAGGTGTTATTATCAGATATTTGAGAAGGGAAGTAGAAAGTAAAGAAGAACAAGAGCGAAGGCAGATAGAAAGGGCGGAGAAAGAGGGCGAACCTTAAAAGTTTGGTAAACAGAGGTCGTGGCAAATGGCGGCCGTTGGGGCGATTGGTTGGCGGCATCTGCGTCCATTACCAAAGCGAGGAGGGGATGAAGTGGACGGCCTGGAATCGTGTGGAAAGAGAACAATGCTAGTCCCAGGAACATGTATTTTCGCTCCCACAAAACACACGCTCCTTCCTTCGACATCCCTTTCTGTCTCTCGACCTTCCAGACACTTGTAATAACCTCCCTTCAAAAAATAAAAAAATCCCTTAAACTAAACTGCCCTTTTCCGCTTGAGCCTTTCGGAGAATCGTGTTTGTGTTCGCCGCTCCGCGAATTGCTTAACCAGCCGTCTCTCCTCCCAACACACACCCCTCCGTCACCCTCCATCCTACTCCCATTCTCCTCCATCACCATCCATCCCCCTCCCCAATCGAAATACGAATCCAAGTCCTTGTTTTTGAATTATGGCTTAACAACGGGTATTGCTCGGTTTGGGCTCTTATTTTCTCTTCCGCGAAGGAGAAGGAAGGGGACCCACGCAAATAAAATCTGATTAGTGGCCATTGGCGTTGATTGGAGCATACGCGTTCGGGTTATTGAAAAAGACAGGGAAATTCATTCACTGCTTTTTGTAAAAGAGTTTTTTTTTGAAGGACGAGATTTTTACACCCGCGAGAGTTATTTTTAGAGAATCTGACAATTTTAAATGAGCAAAATATTGGTAAAAATTCATAACGAATCCTCTTTATTGTTTCTACACTATATCTGTGAAGATTTAAATATTCCGTTAATTATTATTACAACGGATTTCTTTGAAACATCGCTTCCTTTCAGTTCGGTCTAACTCGATGCAGATTTTTTTATTGCTTTATGAAATTAATGAAAAGGAAATATCTACTTTCATTTATGCGATAGAATCATCTTCTGAATTCATTAAATCTGATGAGATAATTAAAATATTATTCATAGCAAGAAATTGCCGGCCTGAGTAGTAGTCTTCAATAATATCAGGATTTTTTCGCATAACATCCGGCGAGGTTTCCAGGTAACGACTTGCTCTATAGAATAAACGTGGAATTCATCAATATTTCCCTCTCAGTAAGCAGTAGTATTTTATGAGGGTATTCGCATCTCATCCATAGGCCCTCTATACCTCCGCGGATCGCATGAATAATCAAAGGGGCTCGTCTTTAATTCAGCTCTCACGGATTTATTCTTTTTCATTATTCCTAGCGGCAAAGCCATCCGCGGATAATGGCGACCGCGAAAGAGGGTCGCGACCTACGCGGTTCGGGCGAACGGCGATGATTCCGAGGGGCCTGAGTCGAAAATAAAACACTTCCGGGGACCTGTTATTCCCGATCCATATTAAAACTGTTAGGCGTTAATTATTCATTTATCGCCGACTTTTTCACGCGTTCGACTTTACCTGCCCTCCTCCCTTCCCTTCTCCCTCCTACTTTCCCCCATCTCTCTCTCCAAACTTCCTCTCTCTCTCCAACCTTCCTCTCTCTCCAACCTGTCTCTCTTCTACATACCTCTCTCTCTCTCTCCCCTCTCTCTCCCCCACCGTCTCTATCTCTCTCCCACCTTCCTCTTTCTCCTACTTTCCCCTCTCTCTCTCTCGCCTCTTTCTCTTCCCCCATCTCTCCCACCTTCCCCTCTCCATACCTCCCCAGTCCCCTTCCCACCTCTCTCCCTCTCACCACCCTTTTGATCAACTCATTCCCCTTCCCTCTCTCTCTCTCTCCACCCCACCTCTCCACTATTCATTCCTTTCCCTCTTTCACCCTATTCCTTAGCTGCTTTTGATATCTCTTCCATTCGTCCCCTCTCTTTTATACCCGCGCCTAAAGGCCCCATCCAATCCCTCCTCACCTCTCTCCTCTCCTATCACTCTCTTCTCCCTCTCTCTCCATTACTTCCCACTGTCCCCCATGATCTCTACATCTTCCTTTCACTCTTTTTCTTTCCCTCTTTGCGACGTGGCCTCCATATCTAACCTAAGTGCGGATCCTCCCGTTTTCCCGCTCTGCACTTATCCCTCTTTAGCTCCGAGGGTCACTCTCGCTCCCCCCCCCGCCCCTCTTTCCCTCTCACTCTTCTCTCTCTCCTCTTTTCCTAACTCACCAAGTTTCCCTTTGGATTATTCAATGGGCCTTCCTCCTCGCTCTACCTCTGGAGTTTTCCGAGTGCGGCTAACGCGTGTTGAAAGGAGGTCGGAAGTGGGAAATAGACTTCTCTGTCTCTCTTGCCTTCCTATCCTTCCTCCAGTATCCATTTTCCCCTTTATCCTTTCTATCCTTATCCTCCTCCCTTCCTTCCTTCTCCTCTCCTTCCTTCCTCCTTCCCCTCTCCTTACCTCCTCCTCTTCCTCTCCTTCCCTCCTCTCCCTCTTTCTCCTTTCCCTCTCCTCTTCCCTCCCTCAATCATATTCTGACCTCGGAGTGCGGTGAGCCGTGGAGATGAGGAATTTGCCAACTAATGAAAAAGGTTCGGCGGAATTGTCGTCGCAGTGATCGCCGTAATTAAGGCCTGGATGGATCTTCCGCAAATCGGTTTGGAGGAGTTTTTTTCGACGCTAACGGTACGTTTGACCGGAGTAATTTCTAAAATTAATTCCTTCGAAAAAATTTTCATTAGCATCGGTCCCATTTTTTTATGTCGGAGGTTTCCTTTATTCTCCAGCAGTTAGCAAAATCGATGCCAATTACGCGTTTTCGTTAAGCGGCTTCGGATGCGGATTCCCGTTTGCGTAGTTCCGATCACGGTGGACATTTATCTTCGCTTTTAAGCGTCGGCTTTTAGTCTTCCTGGAACAGTTTACTGAAAGGCGGACAGGAAGTTATGGAAAATCAAATTAGATCAATTGAACGATTTTTAAAAATAACAATGTTTGCAATTCGAAATAAAATTTTCGAGCTCGCGGTTTATAAACTGTTTATAAATCGTTTAATTACTGGTGACGGCTACCTTACAGCCGAAATTGGCATCTTGGCTTCTTGGCTACTGAAGATAGTTACTTAGCTGTTCAATTTCCTCCAAAACGTTTACGAAATATTTTATCAAGAGTCAACTTTAATGCTTGATGGTGATTTTTTATTAATTAATCGGAATGCACGTCAGAGTAAGGCGTAGCGGCACGCCCTATTCGCTGCCGACACGTTTGATTATTTGAGAGGGAGGAAGAGAGGGAGGAAGAGAGGGAGGAAGAGAGAAATGAAGAGGTAACAGGGGTTGCTGGGGGACTGCGAGGGGGTGGCGAGGGGGACTGAGTTCGAAACCGATTAGGAGAAAATAATTTCACGGAGAGAGAAGGAGATGGCGATGCATTTTTTGGGGTTGACTCAGGATGATTGAATATTGATTTTTGTATTCAAAGATTAATATCCAATTGATATTAGTTTAGGATCTCCACCCTTCATTAATACTACGCAGGTTTTGAATATGGAAATGTCAAAGTTTGAATGCGAGAGAGCAGAATTCCATGATTAATAGTGTATTTTGGAGAAAGGCTAGAATATTTTAACGACACAGCTTGATTTAAAAACAATAATGTTTACATATTTTCTTTCAAATTGTGTAATTTCGAAACAGTCGCTTATTATATTTTATTTGAAAATGAATCGAAAATGAATCGATTAACTGCTTTGATGTCTTTACCCCAGAATTATAAAATTGCTAGGCATCTGCCCATCGCGGCTACGCTTGAATGATAAAAATCCGAGAGAGAGTCTTGGGCATATTTCATACACGAAAACGGATTGTCCCTGTACTCAAACCCAGATACTTTTCAGGAAAGCTCGAGGAGAAGAACATCCCCGCACTAAGCTTTGGCACAATCGGTTCCCAGATACTATGAACGCGTACACGTTTTTCTCTTCTCCGCTCTCCAACTCTCTCATTTCCCATTTGAAAGCACTGGATTCGTTTCCAGGATAACAGAATTTCTCATTGCAACATCTTGAAAATTACAGTTTTTAAGCGCGCTTCTTTTGCAACGTGAGCACATATTTGCTTAATTCTGTCCATCCGTCCGTAAACGTGTTTTTTCCCGGCTTCTACCGAACAGAAGTGAAATTCTATACATATTTATTATTTAGAAGTAATGTCCAAATACAATAAGAAAATGGCATCATTGTCTCACATAACCCAATCAGGAGTGCTACTTTACCGAAAACAAAAAAGAACAACTTTTCCTCATATCTCGTAAAATGTCATTCATACCGAAAAAATCTTCAAATAAATTAGCAGGAATAGCCAAACATAATATTTTTTGTCCAATACGTTTTTATCGTAGGAGTGGACGTTATCAAGAAAATCAAACAAGAAAGTCGTAATTTGCTTTGAACTTAAAAAAATCATGCATGGATGCCTAATTGTTGTCAACAGCAAGAAGTCCAAACCAGGACTAATGCAGGCTGGTTTCCCAAACTTGACGTATCGAAATCATTACTTATAATGACAGTTTCAGTATGTTTCAGTATGTGTTAGTCATTCCAGAGAATTCTCATACCATAACTATCATTTGTAGTTCATAGTTTATCAATGATAGAGAAAAATTGGAAAACAAATTAATCGATTATTATCAGGTTAGAAATACTAAAAGAAATGTCAAAATCGCTTTCTGGCATTATATTTTGCATGTACTTTTTTAAATAAACGAATTTAATAAATGTTACTGTTTATTTGCTAATATGTATGGATCAACTCTCTACTGCTGAAGGGTAGTCGAGTGGAAAAGAAAATAACTCATTTGTTCACTGATCTATGCTCAAGCCGAGTTCGGTAATAATCGTCTACATGGCAACAATCCGATAAAATGCGATTTAAAAATGCAAAAACATACATATATGCCGTCTTATTCTTATGAAATCATTAGCTGAAACCTGTCTGTTCCAGTAGTTTGTTTTCCACTGGGAGTGTCTGGCGCGAATGAGATATGTGGGGAAAGGGAGGATGACGGGAAAGGGAGGAGAAAGCATGGGGGTGGGGAGAAAGCAGGTGGGAGGGGAAGGAAGAAGGGGAGGAGAGTCGCACGCAAAGGGTGGGCGGTGAAAGGATTCATTTCATCGGATCCGGATGCTGGCGTGGAGATTACTCGTTGGCGGATGGCACGCGGGGTAGTTTTTGGCGATAAGGAGATAATGCGAATGGGGTGCGATGTGGGTGGAGGGGAGAATGCGGGGGGCGGATGGAGGGGAGAATGCGGTCGGATTGGCGGGACGTTGTGGCTCGGCGGCCAGACGGCCTGAGTGGTTCCTAGGAACGCCACAAAAACTTCTGCGGATCGACATAAAAAATGCAATCGCGTGAAAAGTGAATGTCTCTGTTGGCTGCCCTTCCGCAAGAGGATAGTCCAATTGAATTTCTCGCCTCACTTTGCTTTTCGTGCCTCTATTGTTTTTTCTGTTCTGTCGCAACCCGCCCTCTCGCGCTCGGCCAATCTCACTTATCTTTTGTTATCTGCTAAATACCTTTCATTACATTTTCGTCGAATTTGCGCAGCCTACAGTGCATTGGTACGCCTGAATATTTTTTAAACTGGTGAATTTTATGTAATGATTCTCCTCATTAGAATAAAAGGAAGCAGTTTATTTCAACCAAAAATGCATTTTCCTTTTTCATAAAGTCTTTACACGATGTATTGCTATTATATAATTGTCTATTATTCTGAAACGTTATTTATTGGACAGAAAAATAAACAAAATTCGGCTATGAAACTGTGTATCTTTCATCATTTTTTATGATGCAATTTCGGATTCCTGCAGGGAGTTTTGGAATGCGGAGATTGGGATTTTATCCCTCTAGTAATTTGTGTATTTTTTAAACTATTAAACATTTTCTAGGTCAACAATTAAAAAACACGTGGAATATGACGAAAATCGCGAAATCGAATATTTCCACGAATCTCTGATAACCATAGAATTCACCGTTGATTAATAATGAAATATTTTCTCAGTTATCCTTACAAAACAAATACGTTTATTATATGAAGTTGAAATATAATTTTAATTTAATTCCCATTTCCCGAAATGACCCGATAATGTTAAAACAGTTTCACTGTTGACATATATATCTACTTAAAGAATTGCAGTAAAGAATTTGGTTAAATTGCAAGGTTTGGTTCATAGTAACCTATAATTTTTATTCAAACGAACAATTGTTTTGCGACACACATATTGGAAAGAATTACAATTTTTTTAAATGTGCTCCATTCCTAAAAATTCCGTAATTTATCGTAGAACGTACAGAGAGGAGAGAATTATGCACGACTGGGAAAAGAAAAGTTATAAAGTTTGAATGCATGTGAAAGTCATACCCGCGGGAATATCAAATTCGTAATGTCAATAAAAATGGCATCGACTATATATATATAGAGAGAACTCGAATCGGACCGAAACGCAGTATGTACAGGTAGTTAAAAAATTAAGCTATAAGGGTTTCGATTGTTAAATATTATAAATAAATTAAAAAGAAGATCATTTCTGAAGGAGATCAAATTCACTAATAAAATCATTGTCGTTTCACTAAATAATGTTCATTGGTAGCGAGGTTAAAGTGGGTGTGGCGGCAATCCGATCTCTCTCACTCGCATGTCTCGTGTACGGGAAACTATATTCGTGCCGAGTTAGTGTAACAAGTCAAAATTTGTTATATAAATTACCGCAAAAACAAGAATCCTTCAGTGTATAAAAGATTACACACTCACAACCCATTTATGCTCACTAGTTCGGTAACGGCTCACATATTATTTCTTCTTTCATGACAACAGTATGATGATTTGATATTGGTGTTCCGGTTGTTAACTTTTCCCAATTCGAGCTCTGTATTTGTATGTATATATATATATATATATTATAGGTTATGGTAAAGGTACGTAATCGGAAAATGTGTACATTTACTGGTAAATGTAAGTTTAAAGTTTCCAGAAATACGTATTATCCGTACATTTCCCGGTAAATGAGCACGATGTGCCTTGGTAAATGTGGAAATAAGTAAGAATGAAAAATGCTACTCGTTAATTTATAATAAAAATCATCGAGGGTTCTACTCCACTGGTATATATTAAGATGAACGCTTCCCAACCCGAGGGGGGAACACAGTGAACGTGAGGAGGAACCAAAATCACTTCGACTGACCTACCCAACCCGGTAGGGCCGAGTAAAATTTTTCTTCATGTTCAAATTTAGTTTAGTTTGTTGTGCACATTTACCACGAAATTTACAAATGTACCGGATAACGCATATTTACCGTACTTCTAAACTGCAACAGATGTTCATGGCGCCGCCAAGTTGAGATCTGTGTTGCGACGTTTATCCACATTTACCAGTGTCTCTAAGTAAATGTGTACATTTCCCCAATCCAATCGGTAAAAGTATGTTATACTTACATTTAGCGAACTTGTTGGTAAATGTGCACATTAACCGGGAAATGTACCCATTTACCGGACTACGCACATTTACCGTGACATACACACATATATGTATATGTATATGTATATATATATATATATATATATATATATATATATATATATATATATGTGTGTGTGTGTGTGTGTGTGTACATATATCTCTTATCGGTAAGCGTCCATTGGGCTTCCTTCCCTCAAAACCTCGTAGTCGTTGATATACCTATTTACCCTTCCTATTTCATAAGCTGTTATATTTAAGTTTTACCGGTACATAGAATAAGTATAATTTTCCACAAAAATAACGAAAGCTAATTATTTTAATATCGTTTTGTTTTATTGTTTCATGTGAAATTTCCCAACTAAGAAAAACTCCCACCTCGGCAAATGGAAGACCCTGGTTCGATTCCTGGTAATAGCGACTCGTTTCAAAATTATTCCCAAGGTTAAATTACATTAAAATTAAGTTTCCAGTTTAACACCTAGTTCATACTGCATTAATTTTGTTTTTACATCGTTGTTACTGTAGAAGTGGAAGCCGTAAAAAAATTCACTAAGATGCTCCAATTTCTTCCCATCTTTTCTTATTACTCACTCAGTGCATCAAGAATTCAGGGCGTCCGATTAAATTATCCGTTCTTTGCCAATGTCTTTTCTGCCTTGAGTGCGCAGCGTACTTTAGCGGAGCGTCAAAGTATTTCAAGCTGCAGCTGTAAATTTCATCTCATAACTCTGAATTGCCGATGCCAGTGTATCGGAAGACTTTACCACATGATGTTTAAATCGCTTTACGGTAATAAAATTTAGCCGTTGTTTTTTCAAAGCTTGCAGAATTAAATAAATAATAAATAATGCGAATATTAAATTCGGAAAAGTTTGTGAAATTGTTGTCGGAAAAGTATTGCAGTATGGGATTTTGGTTTTTTTCACTCAGTTTATAAGTTGGGATTTTATCACAATTAAAATGTCGTAATAATTCCTATTTATTTGCAAAGCGTTTTCATAGAATTTTCTGATAAAAATCGAAAATAGCTTTAAGCAAATTCAATCTGTATTTTATGTAAGAATATTTTTTGAAAATCATTATCTGATTTAAAAACGGTTGCTATTAAATCTGGACTAAAATAGGCCTGTAAAGGAGTATTTGAAGGTGTCAGAGGAGGTATTTTTTTTAGAAGTTATACATTTTATCAGTAGTTTTATATTTTAAACTTTTACTATCTCAAACTATATCTTACCAGTGGAAAGTCCAAATTTGAAATTTTAGACAAAACTCAATGTTTCCATTTGAAAAAACAAGTGTTTTATGTAGGAAAATGTTTTCACGGCGATTTCTTTTAATAATATTAATCCAAATAATTTGAAATTTTCACTGCAGGTAATGAGAACAATGAGGATATCTCTCCTTTGATACTATGCGTAGGAATAGGTCACAATCGTTAGGGAAAATTATTGGCACGTTGAAAGCTAAACTACTCAGTATTTTAGTGGACTGGCATGGGCTGTAATAATATCACGGAATATCAAATACAAAAATGCTAAAGAGGAATTAAAAAATATCTGTTATGTTTGTGTCTCACAGTCAGTAAAAAATATCCCGTTAGTATATAAGTCGTTTACGCAAGTTTTACTCGTCACGGTAAGATTCCCGTATTATTTTTTTTCTCCTAAAAATTGATTAAAGATAGCAAGCATATGAGGAGTGTGGTCATTTTCAGATGCCCACTCTTCTAATAACTTACCGTCGAAAATTTGATATTGACTGATTTTTTTATCTAGAAATAAATTATTTTCGACTAATCATAACATTTTAAATATCATTAAACACTTTCTCCGTATTAACCCTACTTTTCGCTTGCGTTTTGGGCAATTTTCTTCTACCAAGTAAACAATATCTAGGTTATAATTTTTAGGTTTTATATTTGCGATGGGCTTTTAATGGTAAGTTACCATGGTTGCAAATCTAAAAAGGATTTTAAGTGGAATTACTAATGCAATCCTTTGAGACACGGTCAGAGTTTTTTTCATCTTACAATTTGAAGAAGTATGCGTTTATCACGAGCATCTTCGAATATGATATAGCTTTTCCGATTTACAAAACAGGCGCATTTTAATTAATATCACGTGACCAACTATTCATTATAAGAAAGTCCATTTATTTCTGTAGAAACCACATGAATGATATTATAAAATACTTCACCGTTATAAGTTGAGAAAGAGCGGCTAAGATAAATCTTTGAAATGATTTTAATAATACCTTCTTCTATACAGAATTACGATTCCATCGGACTACGATCATAACCTCACGTTTCCCGGAATTCACGACAAGATCTAATTATTCAAGAACATCTAGAGATAATAATTGAATGGTCCCTTTTTGAAAACCGTCTTCTTTTTTCGGGCAGATACTGACGTCATTTGCTCCGGTCTCGATGAGTCGAAATATCATTAAAAAGGTAAAAAAATGGAGGTTCCTTTCCCCCGATGGGTCTTCCTTTCACCCTTTGAATCGCTCCCTTTATTTCCATCCCGGAACCGTCAACGCGCTCCTCCATTGTCCCCCTTTTCCCGTCCTGGTAGCGTTGCCCTCCATCACCGGTCGCAGATGAGTTCTTCGGAATGAGACGGCGGAAGTCCCTTTTTTACGCATGGAACGAGACACCCCCGTGGGTGTGATGGAGGGGCAGAGGGTCTTCGGGGCAGGGGGGAGTTTAAAGGGGTCGGGGAACGGAGGTGGTGAGGAGAAGGCCGGGGGAGGGTAGTGCGGGGGCAGAGGGGGCGAAATTGGCGCAAAGAGAACCGTCCCAGCGTAGCACGCGAGTGATTCGTCGCGTGGACCGTTCGCGGGACGAGCAAAAAAGGCTTAAAAAGGAGCCATTGAGCGCAGAGGTCAGTGCAAGCGCAGTAATCAACCTTTGGCCGCAGAATTAGATTGAGATTTTAATTCGAACATTGTCTGGCCCTTTGTGTTTCTCTTAACTCCATTTAACCCGAATATTGCCTCCGTCCTCTCTCTGTACGTCCTGGGGCGCTATCTGCTAGCTTTTTGTTCGGCTGAAGTACCCCTTGCGATTTGGAGATGGATCGCCCGTGGTTTGTCGACACAGTTTGTTTTTCACGAGAGGAACTAATTTCATTCGCCGCGATCTATTATGCCCGCGGAAGATTTTTTGATTCGCGTTCTGGAACGGGCTTCGTTTGACCTCTGTCGTAATGATTGCATTTTGAAGGGAAATGACTGATTTCGCTTTTCTGGGATTTTAGGAATAATATCTGTGAGTGCTGCTATGCTACAAATTGCTTTTGGGTTCTTAAAATTTTACCTCAGTCATACGGCCTCTTTTTACGTATTATTTGGGTCTCCAAGTGGCCAATTACTGCAATAATTATCGATGCTTCCATTTCAGCCAAAAATAAAATAACGATTAAATACTAAAACGAGTCTGTTTTGATCAAACAAAGGACTGCATAGAATTGGTAACTGTATAGTCACCGCTCGTTGTAACAATATAAAGCGAATTGTGTTATTTTGCGGTAAAGGCGATTTTTCTACACAAAACTTCTCGAAATAATGATAAAACAGGGTCGGATCTAGATGCATAGATTAGAGGAGGTGGATAAGAAAATAAATATCTGACACCTATTTATGGAAAATATAATATTACTTGCGTAATTGTCCGTCAAATATGACGAGGTTATCATAAAATTATTCCAAATATATATAGTTTCTGTATGAAAAATCAGTAAGATATGCTAAGATCTGGTTCGGCTTCCAAGCGCAATCAAGTCAGTGTTTCTGAACCTCCATGATGGTGTTACGGGTTATTTATAGCATTATATTATTACTAGCGTAATTGCCCGTCATATATGACGCGATTATCATAAACGTATTCCAAATATATATATATATATATATATATATATATATATATATATATATATATATATATATATATATATATATATATATATATATATATTAGGGTGGTCCTTATAATGGGGGGAAAAACACACGTTTTATTTTGAATAGGGGCACCAGCCTATTTTGTTCCAATATTTAAAAAAAATAATATTTAGAGGTTGCTACCAAAGTTTGAAACATTAAGTTTTCTTTATTTTAAACAAAATGCAATACAGTACAAAGCATATAAAATGTAGAGGTGGTAATTTCCATGCTACATTGTCACATGATGAACATAACAATACTGAATAAATTTGGCTTTTGTATCTATTGATACTTTTTTATCAAAGAAAGCAAGGGCAACCAGCTCTTCGCTGAGGTACCACAGATGACGAGCAAGCTTCTTCAGAGCAGCGTTGGCAACTATTGAGTTTGTAGTCTTGTACTGTTGGTTGTTCTTCAGCTTCTGCCAGTCATGGAAGATTTTTTCAACAGCTGAAATTACGAGTTTTCGAAGCCGAGTAGGGATCCATGCTATATCCCAAATCCCAATGGCAGCTTGGCAGCTATAGTCGCACTTTCTCGAACAGGTTTATTTTCAGTCAGATGCAAATGAAAAAAGCCATTACCTCTCGCTTCGAAGGTAGCTTATTTCCAGGTATTTCACGTGATTGTAGTCCAATTAGCCGAACATTACCGTCATTTTACGCGTAGTAGGACTAACAGTAGCCATTTCTTCATAAAAGTAAACCTGAAAGTAAAGTGAGAAAATTAGCTAACTTACTTCTGTTGTCATTAGTTTATTTTTTGGTGTTCGGCGGAACGCAGTACAAAACTTACAAACTGGGAGTGCACTGTATTGTAATCTCCTACGAGTCAGGTTCACTTGAGTCTCTACACAACAACTTTATGGGAGAAAACCCTTGGCTGAACTGCACTCTTTTACTGCCTGATGACAACTGAACTCACTGCACTAGGTGGGCTGCTTATATAGTTTAGGCCATAGATTGTTCCAGAAGGTTCTAGAACGTACTGGAAGGTTCTACATCATTACAGAAGGTTCCGGAAAGTTCCAAATTGTTCCGCAAGGTTCTAGAACGTTTTAGTTTGTTTATGAAGGTTCTATATCGTTCTGGACAGTTCTAGATTGTTCCAAAAGACTTGATATGGACTATCACATAACACAAAGTGTGCTCCTGCAAGTAGACACGCATGATTTCTGAGGAGTACTTCTGAAAGGTTATATCTATTGCAGTATTGCGTAACATTGACCAATGGGTGCTGCATCACAATTTTCAGTACTAAGTAGCTAAACTAATTTAAAAATGAGTGCACCTATGTTTAGCATTATGATATATTGCGATTTTTCAGATCTTGGTAGCGACCCCTAAATATTATTCAAAACTAACGTAATTTTACCAAAATTATTTTTTTCCTAATGGAACAGATTCAAAACGTGCCCCCTCCAGTTTTCCAAAACTTAAAAATAAGGACCACCCTAATATATATATATATATATATATATATATATATATATATATATATATATATATATATATATATATATATATATATGTATATATATATATGTGTATATATATATATATATCTGGTTTGGCTTTCATGCACAATCAAATCTGTGTTTTTGAAAGTTATCTTTGTTTTAATTAGCTATACTCTTTAAGTAATTATTACTAGGGAGGCCAAATGTTTATCCAAATATTTGTTGAAAATAAGAAGAAAATCGAAGTAATAAGATATAATGCATAAAGTAGTAGCTAAAATTTGCTTAAAATATTTGAGCAAGTTAAAAGTTATTTAAAACGTTTAGAATTTAACTTAATAAATGAATTATTTTGCTCTTATTAACTCGTAAAAAAAGGATAAAATGTGAACGAAATGTCATTTTACCACCAAAGGAAAAATGTGTAGTAAATTACTTACTATTAACTAAATACTTACATGAACTGCAATGAGTTTAACTATATTTCAAGATCACACATTTCTTTTGACTATATTAGTTTTGAAAAATTTCCAGAAAAATCATTTTAGTTAAAGAAGTTTAAATAAAACTCATAAAATGTTATTTTTCACTCCAATTTGAAATTCGGTTTGAAATATTTGCTGTATTATCAGTTAAAGAAATCCATTGAAAATTACATGACCTATATTTAGTCTTATGAATTCCCACCATTTGGCAATGGCGCATGATTCAATAGTATAACATTTATTATAATCAATTTTAATTTATAATTATTATTTTTGTACTGCAGCTCCTTTTAATCCTAAACAAATGCTACGTCCTTTTTTCCTCTTTCTCAATTTCTGCTCATTCCCATTCTCTTTTCCTTCCTCCCTCTAATTACTTAATAGATTCAGTAAATAAGTTATATCCATGTATAAAAGTCTGACACGTGTTAAAGCACTAAATTGGTGCATTTATTATGAGGCCAAGAGTTGAATTCAACAATTGGGACAACAGTGGCCCAATATAAAGAAAATGCGTGAAAACGTGAAAAGGTCGTATTAAAACGTACTTTTTGGTGATTTACGAATGAGATTTCAATTCTTCTCCTCGCATAACTAATGTAAGTTAAATACCTCATCCGTTAAATATTTTAAAATGTAAACGAAAAAATGGCTTTTTGCGTGATTCATATACGCGATGCGAATTTATAACTCCGGTTAATTATAAGATGCACTGCAAAAACACTATAAAAGTAGTAAATTATAAAAAAATTCAATAGGAAGTTAACTGAAAAGAAATTAATGAAAAACACGATTTTAATTATAAATAATTCATGCGCCTTCTCTCTCTCTCTCGTACTAAAGCATTCAAAACACTTTCATTACGCATATAGTATAAGGACGACAAAACAATCTCGAGGTTTAACAATGACACGGTCGACAAGACTACATATCTTTAAAAAGCTTAAAATTTTCCAAGAAATGTGATTTTAACGTATAACTTGAGCGATTTCGAACCAAAGGCAAAAGTTGACAATAAGAATCTATGACTATTGTTCTTTAAAATGGTTCAGGTCCTAAGAACGTAGGTCAAATACTTCTAATTTAATTTTGCAAAAGAAAAAAAGTCTGCAAGTGAAAAAAGGGTATTTTTAAGTGTTCTTGTATGGGGATTTCTATAGAGCGTTCCGGCGGACCAACGGACGGGCAGGCGGATGGACGGACCAACAGACAGAATAAGGATATTATGCATAAAATAATAAATATACAAGGTATATTATATACGCCCTAATTGGTTCCTGTACAACGGTCGTAAATCAAGACGTCGTAAGTCGAACCCTTATTTCCCATAGGCGCAATGTTATAAATTGGGGGTTCGTTCCTGGAATCACATTTCAATTCACAAAATACCAAAATTGACCACTCAATTTGAAGAAAACTGACAAAAAAGTAAAGAGCTTTGCAAAAGAGACGCGTTCGCTTCAAGCGTAGGCTGCAGACTGAGTCACTAATGTAACTAATGTATGTTCCCAGCTGATTCACCTCTTGCCTACGCGCAATGGGTATCTAAGAGGTAGTGCAATGAATAGCTGGATAGCAAGGGAAATGAGAAACCAGGCGCTCTTAACGAAGAACACCAAGGGGGCCAACGGCTTAATGTCCCTTCCAAAGGACGGAACAGCTGAAATTGTGCGGTCTCGAGACAGTCAGCTCAGACCGCGTGTTCGCTATATCGGCCGTACTATGACGCTATGAGACCACGTGAAGTTGTGAGACCATCGAACTGCGCAGCGCAGCTATGCTAAGAGAAATCGCCACCCGGCGATCGTCGGCGATATAGCGTCCTCCACGTCCGATACGTGCTATATCTCTCGCGTTCGGTGTGAGGGTAATCTATTGTGGCGATTCAAAGACACATCGCGTAGAAAGCTTGCTCGCCTGGCTTAGCTTTCGGTGTAAGTTGGCCTTTAGGCGGTCGTATATACGAGTTTGGACGTGTGTGGATCTTATTTACTTTAAGCGAGTACGTATGAGCGGGGTGTCGTAAGTCGAGCAGACGTAAGTCGGGGGTCTGCTGTACTGCTATTTGCAAAATATTTCTAGAATGCCTATAATATAAAATGAATTAATTGAGATAATATTTTATTGAAGAACGATCATCTTCCTTAGGGGGATTATTACCTAATACCCCTTTGTACCTGCCATTGGATAAAAATATTTCTAGAGAAATCGATTATTTTTAAATTCTCCATTAAATATTGTGACTACAGAAAATTTTTAAATTTGATAATGTTGCTAACTTATGTTGTATAAGTGGTTATTATTGAAGAAATAATTAAAGTATTTGATTATATTTCAAGGCTTTTTACTTTCTCCATACGTAATATAGGGGAAAGTATTGTTTTCATGAAAAAAATCGATTTAGAGATTTCAACGGAAATACACGTTTTGAGGTCCTCCGAACACGTTTTGACAATTTTCTCGACGATACTTTGTGTGTGTGTTAGTGTGTATGACAGCTTTTTTGTGGGTGCTATCACTCAAAATCTATTAATCAGATCTATGCGAAATTTTATATTTATCGTTTTTATGGAAGTCACAAGAGCTGATTAGTTTTTGGTAAAAATCTGTCAACC
Source organism: Tanypteryx hageni (assembly GCA_028673005.1). Taxonomy (NCBI): domain Eukaryota; kingdom Metazoa; phylum Arthropoda; class Insecta; order Odonata; family Petaluridae; genus Tanypteryx; species Tanypteryx hageni. The sequence goes on from CM054117.1 coordinate 15,386,655, forward strand.
GGAAGTGGATGTTTATTCTTGTCACATACGTTATTTTGAAATATTTGCTGTAATATATGATGAATGCAAAACTTACTAGAATAAAATTTGTAAGAAATTTAATTTAAGAGTTATCTTAAAATTTTTAGCTGTCACCACCACGCCACCAACCTACGACTATTGTTAACAATTGACGCTTAGTTACGTCTTAGTAACGTTCCTTTTTCTTTTATTAATTTTTGGAACTTCGTGGCTATATCCAATATCAGAAGGCTATGGTTTGAGTTTATTTCTGTTCTTTGTAGTCTAAAATTATCTCGCAGTTTCTTAAAATATTTTTTATTATGTAACCCATTTGGAATTTTTTAGGAACATTTCAGGTATGGGGAAAGTCATGTGGTGGCCACATCAGATTTTTCTATACAGAAAGCGTTAATACAACTTGTGTAACACCAAGGTCGTAAACTTTGACACCATCCTCACCTAAGAACTCAAAATCCAATGGAAATATAATTTTTCCAACGAATCAAAGATTTCAGAAGACACCTCTATAGATAATGATAATAACAATTACCCATCACAAGCCGGCGATTGGAAACTTGATTTCAACTTGAATATTCAGAGACGACCCCGCCATCCTATGGCATCCATCACGCGGTAGCCGTTCTGCAGCAGCGTAAATAGGTACACAAGGGAGGTAGAGAATGAGAGAGGGGGATGAAGGGAGGGGGAGATGAGGGAGGGGGAGATGAAGGGAGGCGGAGATGAAGGGAGGCGGATATGAAGGGAGGGGAGATGAAGGGAGGTGGAGATGAAGGGAGGGGAGATGAAGGGAGGTGGAGATGAAGGGAGGCGGAGATCAAGGGAGGGGAGATGAAGGGAGGTGGAGATGAAGGGAGGGGGAGATGAAGGGAGAGTGTGAAAGCGAGGAAGGGAGGAAGAGGAGATAGTGGGATAGGCTGTTGGCGTATGAATTCAGAGCAGCGTCCGAGAGATCACTCCCGCTTGTTGAAGTGTGGCCGAGGAAGTGTGGAGAGGCGGAGGGAGGATACGAGGAAGGGAAGGGAGAAGGATTAGGCTGGGACTAGGGTTTTGGGGTGTTGAGGAGATGATTCGCGGAAGTGGGTTATGGAATAGCGGGAGAGGGAGGAGAGAGGGGAAGTGGAGATGGCGGTAGAGAGAGGAGAAAAGGAGAGTGGGAACGGTGGCAGAGAGAGGAGGGGAGATGGAAGGAAAGGGAGGCGCAAAGAGCAGATTGTTTGCGTGCGGTGGACCCAAGTGGCGTAAATTAACTCCTCTTCTCTCTCCACCCACACCGCACAGGGGAAACGGTTAAAGAGTTTCGCGCATTCTCACCCCTATCTCTCTTCATCCCTCCCTTCCTCCCTCCCTCCATTCCTCCACCCCTTCCTCCCTCCCTTCCTCACTCCCTTCCTCACTCCCTTCCTCCCTCCCTTCCTCCCTCCGTTCATCCCTCCCTCCCTTCCTCCCTCCCTCCCTCCTTTCCTCCCTCCCTTCCTCCCTCCTCCCTTCCTCCCTCCGTTCATTCCTCCCTCCCTTCCTCCCTCCCTCCCTTCCTCCCTCCCTCCCTTCCTTCCTCCCTCCCTCCCTCCCTTCATCCCTTCCTCCCTCCCTTCCTCCCTCCCTCCATTCCTCCCTCCCTTCATTCCTCCCTCCCTTCCCCCTTCCTCCGTCCCTCCCTCCTTTCCTCCCTACACAATCATTTTCTCTATCCAGCGTAACACTCGGACCGCAGACGTCAACGAATCGCTACAATGGCACTGCTTTTAGCATTATTGGAAATATGTATGCGTGTGTGTATGCACCGGAAATATCTAATTTTACCGCGTTAACGGTTTCAATGTTCAATGTTTGCGCGGTATAACTATAAATATAAAATTTTTTATTGCTTTGGATTTTTCTATTTTTTATCGAAATTACCTTCATATACATCAGATTAGGTGATTTATACCTTTATAATACCGTTTTTACCGGTTTATCAGTAGTTCTACATTATTATGGCTAATAACATAGGCAGTGCTTTTGAAAATTTGAAATGGCCTCGTTATGTCGCGGTCTCACCTATAGCGGAATCGGGCGACGTGGACACAGAGGACCACGTTAAAAAACCCTCTAGTTTATCTGTAAATCCCAGCTGATTGCTATGCTTTTCTAACTTTACTTCCTTCTCCGAGCTGTTTTATTTGTTCAAATTGACATTTTAAGTCTCCGGTAAATTTAGCATTTCAGGTTATATCAGTTTAAATATAATGCAAGATTTATGTTCGCGTGGAAAGCAAAAATAAAAAGCGCAATCATGAATCATAATTGTGTGCAGAAACTTTTGTAATATGTGCTCATAAAATGATTCGCTGTTGTTACGCGGTCCGCTTGCTCTGATTTTGCCTCGCTGGCTTTAACCTAAATGCTATTATATTAGGTCATTGCATGCTGCATAATTTATTAAATTTTGTCTTTGACCCAAATTCTCCTAAACGATATGATTCTATTATCAATTGCCTTAAAATATAAAAACTTTAATGTTAAAAATAATAATACATAATTAGAAATCATATGATTTGAAATAAAAACATATTACTCCATGAAATATTTTACATACCTCCTTGTAAAAGTTGTAAATGTTTTATTAAGATTTTCTATCAGTAAAATTCACTCTAGATGACTGCAATTACTCTGCGTAATTGTGTTTGATAGATGAAGTAGGTAAATAACAGTGCAATTACGTAGCGCGGATGAATGGCTTTTGGATGAAATTCAATTCGATGATTGGAATGAACTTTACGCTATAACCTGATGATTACTTTGAACAAAGCTTTTCGGGATCATTGGATTGTACGCCTGAGATAGTTTACCTTTTGAAACCGTATGCCGTGGCGGTGAAGATACAGCGAAATGTTTTTGCATCGAGAGGGTTCGTTTAAATCAAATTTTACTCCATTATTAATTTCTGCAACTACAAGATATGTGCATTGAATTAACCTTTTTCCAATACGAAAATAATAATTTCCTCAGGCATAAAAACTCCCCTCTTAACTTCGGATTTAGTTTTAGTTTTTAATTAAAATATTCAAACATTGAGAGGTCGTAAAGAATCCTGCAGGACGAAATGATGTAGAAATGGAACAGTTGACCGAGGAGTGCCGGGGAAATATGTCAATCTTTGATAAAGGTATAAAAATAGCCATATGGAGTGCGCGGTCCTTTAAAAACTGCAATTAAAAACAAATGGAAAAATACTGAACTTTACATAAGGCACTGCTTCCAAAACTAATCCCATGCATGTTGGACGGTTGCCAAAACGTTACTGTGCCTCGATCTTCGTTTTGATCGCTACAGCTTCATTAGTTCGGCATATGTTATATAGAATGGCGGTCATACAGCAAACATGAGCGTTGTTTCTGAAAAAAATACTAACTTGCAGTTGCTAATCATGACGGCCGAGATTAAAGTAACGATCGGAAAACCCACGCTAAGAATAGGAACCCGTTAAGAGCGCTATTTCACTCTTCGCGTTTGCGCTCATTATATATATATATATTTGGTTTGTCAGTCTGTCTGCCGTATGGACGCTACCGTTGGACGCTTTTGTATGGAATTTATTGTTTAGGATGAATATTAAAATAGAAGAAGAATAAAACCATCCAGATGGAGCTGTCGCATTATTGGAAACAGAAAATGAACCATTTTTATTTATCAAAGGGTATAATTTATTTGTGAAATGAGAATAATAATAGGCCTACTTGTATATATTTATTAATGGATTGCTTAGTTACCGAAACGAGAATAATAATGGGCCTACTTGTATATATTTATTAATGGATTGCTTAGTTACCGAAACGAGAATAATAATAGGCCGACTTGTATATATTTATTAATGGATTGCTTAGTTACCGAAACGAGAATAGCAATAGGCCTACTTGTATATATTTATTAATGGATTGCTTAGTTACCGAAACGAGAATAATAATGGGCCTACTTGTATATATTTATTAATGGATTGCTTAGTAACCGAAACGAGAATAATAATAAGCCTACTTGTATATATTTATTAATGGATTGCTTAGTAACCGAAACGAGAATAATAATAAGCCTACTTGTATATATTTATTAATGGATTGCTTAGTAACCGAAACGAGAATAATAATAAGCCTACTTGTATATATTTATTAATGGATTGCTTAGTTACCGAAACGAGAATAATAATAAACCTACTTGTATATATTTATTAATGGATTGCTTAGTTACCGAAACGAGAATAATAATAGGCCTACTTGTATATATTTATTAATGGATTGCTTAGTTACCGAAACGAGAATAATAATAAGCCTACTTGTATATATATATATTAATAGATTGCTTAGTTACCGAAACGAGAATAGCAATAGGCCTACTTGTATATATTTATTAATGGATTGCTTAGTAACCGAAACGAGAATAATAATAAGCCTACTTGTATATATTTATTAATGGATTGCTTAATAACCGAAACGAGAATAACAATAGGCCTCCTTGTATATATTTATTAATGGATTGCTTAGTTACCGAAAAAGTCTCTGTCGCTGAGGAAAGGCTTAAGCGCGAAAAGCTTCCGTGTTTTTTGTGTTTTTACGTGTCTCTTCGACACCCCCAGCAGCTCGCCAATATTATATATATATATATATATATATATATATATATATATATATCATGGGTGGTCTGTCCATAGACATGTCCGTGATTATTCATGGTTAAAACTGGTTTTCCATATACTCCCATTTTCCGCTGTCCTCTTCATATCTTGATAACTCTCTTTCCCTTTCAAATCGTCTATCAGCTGAAACCTTTTCTTACCTCTTTCCCTTTTTCCATATAGTTTTCCTTCTAACACGTCCTTAGCCATACTCTCTCTCCTCAGGTAATGTCCAACCCAGGTTGCCTTCCTCTTTCTGATAGTCTGTGTAATCATTCGCTTCTCTCCTATTCTTCGTAGCACTTCATCGTTTTTCATCCTATCTGTCCATTTTATCTTCAGCATTCTCCTCCAAGTCCACATTTCAAAGCTTTCCAAGTATTTGATGTCATTTTTCTTTAGCGTCTATGTTTCTGCCCCGTACAAAGCTATACTCCATACATAGAATTTCATGAACTTCTTGCGGATATCTTCCCTTATATTCCGCATAAGTAGGTGTTTCTTTCTTCTGAAAGCTGCTTTTGCTTTTCCTATTCTACTCCTGATCTCGGCCGTACATTTTGCTTCTCTTGTTATGATGCTTCCAAGGGATTTATAGTCTGAAACTTGTTCTAAAAGCTTTCCTCCAATACTTATCTTCAGATTCTCTGCTTTGCCCGATATTCGAATGACCTTGGATTTCTCTGTATTTATTTCCATACCGTATTTTCTACCTTTTATTATTAGTCTATTTATCATTTTCTGGAGTTCCTCTTTATTTCTTGTTAGAAGAACTTGATCATCCGCGTATTTTACTGTTCTTATAATCCTTCCTCCAATTTTGAAATCTCCTGTGCCTTTTAACGCTTCTTGCATTGGCTTTTTCCAAATATAATGAATAGGGTCGGCGATAGGCAGCAGCACTGTCTTACTCCTCTACCGATATTTACTCCGCAGGTGTCCGCATTCTCCAACCTGTCCTTTACAACTTGATTCACATAGAGATTCCTGATCAGTCTCCTGTGTTTCCAGTCTACACCTATATCCTTTAATATCTTCATCGACATTACCCAGTTTACTCTGTCAAAGGCCTTATGCCAATCTACAAAACATACGCAGATAACTTGACTGTACTATATTGCCCTTTCCGTTATGATTCGAACAACCCCTATAACATATCTAGTTCCTCCTCTTCTTCTGAAACCGTATTAATCTTCCTCTAGCATTTCTTCTGCCTTTTTCTCTAGCCTTTTATTAAAAAAACCTTGTAATGATCTTCGAAGTGAGTGACAGAAGGCATATCGTTCTGTAATCTTTACACTGCATTGTCTTTGGCTTCTTCTTTAGACGGATAATTGTTGCTTCTAGGAAATCCCCAGGCCACTCTCCCGAGTCGTAAATCTTATTAATTAATTACGTTATCGCTTTTAGTCCTTTTGATCCCATGACTTTAAGTACCTCATCCTATATTCCATCGCTGCCTGTAGCTTTCCCTTTCTTTAGTTCCACTATCGCTTTCCATAATACTTGGTCCTAAGTTTTCCTCATCCTCCAGTTCTATTTTTGCCGATCCTGCCTACTTGCTGTATAGTTCCTTAATGTATTCTTCCCATACCTGTGCTACATCCTTTGTTTCTGAGACTATCTTCCCATTCGCATTCATAATTCCTTTTCCGGAAATTCCATTAGACTTCTTATCTTCTAATTCCAATGCCCTAACATACATCATATCGTACTGTCCTAACTTTTCCATTTGTTGTATTTCATAACATTTTTCTTTTATCCAATTTTCTCTAGCTTTATCTGTTACCCTTATCAACTCATTTTTTATACGCTTATAGTTGGCTCTATCTTCTTCACTGTTAACGTTTTTCCATTTTCGTCTCTCATTCATTTTCTCCAGCATTTCCTTAGTGATCCAGAGTTTTTTGTTTTTCTTCTCTTGTTTTCTAATATCTTTATCCAAGGTATCGTTGATACTGGTTTTAATTTCTTCCCATTATATATACACGGTCTATGGTTTGTTTGCCAAATTTCTTAGGCCGTCTTCCATCTTCATGCTGACTACATCCTGCCTTTCTTTCAGTTTTTCTAGGTCCCAGGTCTGTCTTTCTCTTCTTGTTTTTCTTATTTGCTTGAGCTTTTTATTTACGTCACCTCTTAGAAGGCTGTGATCTGAATCATTGTCTGCTCCTGGTAATGCCTTGGCGGTGTTTATGCTGTTCCTGAATCTTTGTTTTACTAGGATGTAATCTATTTGGCATCTGATTCTATCTCCTGGGCTTTTTCATGTGTCTAACTTTCGTTTATGTTTTTAGCTTTATTGCCATCAGTCTATCGTTCGTTGCTATTATCTTTGTCAAGCTTTTCATCATATCTTTCTTAAGTACCAGAGCTACTATACTTTCCCCTCTATTTCCTCCAGATAAACTACCGTAAACTCTTCTTAGTCGAACTGTCCTCCTTCTCATCTAGTTTCTCTCAGTCCTATAATGTCAACTCTATTTCTTCTCATTTCTTCTTTCAAGTTCTCTAGCTTTCCTCTCTTTCTCACAGTTCTTACGTTCCAAGTGCTTATCCGTAAATTACTTTCGGCAAATGTTTTCCTCAAGACAGTCTCCGCCCTGAAATCCGATTGGAGGATTATATTAGCACTGGATTGTTTTACCTCGAGAGAAATCATATTGTCCAACCATATAATCATTACTAGGGATTGTAATGTGGTAGTTTCCCTCTTGCTTTCCACATCGCAGTACTGTAGCCGTTCAAATCGTCCCGATCACGCCTACAGTTGTATTGGATATAGATCCAGGCAACATTATTTATTTTTCGCTCAATACCATACTGAGAGTACTGCTGCCTACTGCCACGCACCGATTATAGTTTTTTTAAAACTCCATTCGCGAGATTATATATATATATATATATATATATATATATATTCTTAAGGAAACGGAAAGATAGTGATGATGGTGGCAACAAGGTGTTGAAGGGAGCTAGGTGGACACTTACCAAGTTGGCCAGCTGCTGGGTGTGTCAAAGTGACACGTAAAAACACAAAAAAACCCACAAAACATGTAAGGTTTTCGGGCTTATGCCCTTCCTCAGCGACAAAGAGTAGCTAATATATATGTGTGTGTTTGTGTTTGTTTGTTTGTGTGTGTGTACAGGCCTGGCGAGAGAGGGGGGGCAGTGGGGATCGCTGCCACGGGGCCCGAGGACACTCATGGGACCCGTGCCTGAGGTTTGGGTAATACTATCCTAAAGTCACTTGATTAGAAAATTCACCTTCTATAAATAATTATCATTAATTTTAACACATGCTATGCCTAGATTTATTTATTATGAAATTAATGCTGTTGCAGAAAGCATTTTGTTACTATATATATATGCGTGTGTGCCGAACAGCCTAAATACGAAAATGCACAGTAAACGGAGCGACGTCACTCAGTTTGCATTTAATTTTTTTTAAACGAAAGTATTCACTATTGTGCTAAGATAATATAAGGTTTATGTCAGTTGCCAAGACCTAAAGAGAGAATTTAATTTTTACAGTGGGACCCGGCAAGTTGTTTGACCGTATTGGCTCTCGACTTTCATTTAGATACATGACAAAATTAGCATGCCCGTGTTCTATCTCACAAGCAGGACTTACAATTTTCCCTTATATTAAAATACCGAATGAAAATGGCACACGCTCATGATAACAAGATTGAAAAGGTGTACTCCATGTCAGAGTACACAGAGTTTCAAAATGCGTTCTTTGAGATTTTACAATGTTCTCAATATTTTTCGCTCAGATGAGAAATTAACGAGAAGCAAGCGAGGTACGCTGTAAAATAATGTACGTCTTCATGCAAAGTAGTCGTAATTATTGTCCAATTTTAACTAAAATTGGAATCGGTCAATTCATTTTAACAAAAATTTCCAATACCAAATTTCATCACAATATGTCAAGCAGTTTCCGAGTTGAAACAAAGGAACATTGAAAACTACATGCAGGTCTTCATGTAAAGTGGTCGTCATTGTTGTCCGATTTTAACCAAAATTGAAATCAGTCGACCAATTTTAGCAAAACTCCCCAATACCAAATTTCATCACAATATGTCATGCAGTTCCCGAGTTGAAACCAAGGAACATTGTAGGTCTTCATGTAAAGTGGTCATTATTGTTGTTCAATTTTTACCAAAATTGTAATCGGTCGACCAATTTTAGTAAAACTCCTCAATACCGAATTTCATCATAATATGTCCAGCGGTTTCCGAGTTTTAACATGCGGACGGACGGACAGACGGAATAGACCTCCCCTATATGCATTTACTTCGTGCACGTCTTGCAAAGAACGCATGATAATTTAGGGCTGCCACGTAACAGAAAATACAGTTGGCTTCTTGAACTCTGTTAAACTGCGATAAGACCACTAAATTTTGTATTTAGAAAAAGGTAAAAATACATCTGGATAATTGCGTAATTGAATTATCGCTCTATATTTGTAGGAAATAAAAATGGAATTCTCATTTCCTTAAATTTTTGAGAAAGAAATTTATGAAGTTCTCCTTGTGTGCTTTGCAGCAACTCCCTTAAACAAAATGTTTTATGCACAAACTGTTGAAAGTTTTTGTGAGAGCCAATAGCTCGATTCCGATGGAATGTCTCTTTTGCTTCGATTTTGCAGCTGTCCCCGTCAATCTATCAAATACTGCTCCCCGCACAGATTTTCCATTTTCGAATGACTTCTTTTAGAATTATGATGAATTTTGAACTTTCAATCATTAGATCGTAATTCTATACAAATGTAGTCTCTACTTCCTTTATCTGAAATAACTCACTGGAATTCTACCCTATTCTTTCTCATTCACGGCTATTATAAAAGATAGGCACCATAGAGGTAGAGGGAGTGAGTGAGTGAGAGAGTGTGTGTGTGTGTGAGAGAGAGAGAGAGGAGGAGGGAGGGAGAGAGTGAGTGAGTGTGTGTGTGTGTGAAAGAGAGAGAGAGAGAGGGAGGAAGAGAGGTAGAGAGATTCATTTATTGAACATCCTTTCAGCTTGCATTTCTTAGATGAGTCTTTTATTTTGCAATCTCTTGAACGAGCATCTATCTACAAGTTTACACTGGATATTGCCTTCCTATTTTGCAAGAGCGGCACTTGCGTGAGAGATTGCAATGCCTACGTTGACTTTGATGTGAGCTCCGAATCAATCTCTTTGTGCTTTAGGAGCTAGTTCACACCTCTCTTCTCTTCGTAGGTGTTTTCCGCAGTGGGAATTTTTCTGTGTTAAAACATAACCGATACACAGTTTTTTATGACCCACAAAACTAACATTCTTTGGTAATGCTCTGTTATCTACTAACAAATATATTAACTTGTAATTAATTTGTATTTTGTTAAAATCTGTATGTAATTAATTCCTCTTATTTTGTAAATATTGTAATTACTTATATGACGAAAGGGTTAAATGTAAGAAGGGACTACATAGTCTCAATTTCGCCCTAATAAAGTCGTTTGTCTGTCTGTCTGTCTGTCTAGTGAACTTGCCTCTCTCTTTCTCTCGCGGGATGCTGATTCCGTCGTCTTTCACTTCTTTCTCGATTGCACGGTCATTGCTATCAAATGAGTCCTTCCTCTTATTCCGTGATTCCCTCAACAGAGGTAAGCAGCACCGGCCGTTAATCATTCCTTCTTGGTGATCATTGCGTGGCTGCAGCTAGCAAACTGGAGAATACAGGGGTCGGTGGAGGCGTTAACAGTATTCATCAAAATCACAAAGACATACTTTCGTGAAATTGAGCGAGCGATTAGAGGAATACGGCGTCAAGTTTATATATAATTGGCACCGATATTCACGGGGCGTTATCTGTCAGATTACACTAGTGAATGCGCGGGAGGCGTGTTATAAATCGAATTTGATTTGGCAGGCTCTTCGGATGCCAATTTCTGTCGCTTGTTTCGTCACGTGCGAAGCGTCGTCATCCGGGAGATGGTCATAATCCGTCGGCCGATTGCCATTTGGAACGACAGTTATAATGAACAGTTAGTATATTAAATAGAAGTCTGGTTTAGAAAATACTGACCAATATTTAAATATTGGTTATTATTGATGAAGAATGAATAAATGTTTTGCATAGCAATTCTGTTCACTCCTTGAGACTTGCATAAGTTCATTGTGCTACGAACTGAGCAATAACCGTGCATAGATTAACTGATGCCTCTACAAAATTTTGAAATTAGTTTCCGTGTAATTAATATTTCATTTATTAAAATTTAACCTGGAATTCGGTAGGCCGCATCAAAAATAGGTCGCTACTATTTGTGGGTGAATCAAGTTTTAATCAAAGTAAGCCTTTGAAATTGCAGCTCGTTTGCAAGATTCTCATTATCAAAAAAATAAGTTATATGTGTTTAGCGGCGGTCCTTTGTTAGATTTCATAGGACGAGTAATTACCCATCGTCTTTACCATACGTACAAACAAACTGCTCTTCTGCGATAAGTTTTATTAATTTCCTGTGGAAATGAAACAATAGTTCAACCTGCAATACAGGCCGGCATGACACTCGACAGACAAAGGTGAAACTTAACCGCTAAATTAAATCATTTAATATATCAGCAAAACCAATCTTTAAAATTGATTTTAGTTTTTGGCTTACCTTAAAATTTTGCATTTGCAATGCGGATTTTATGGAAAATCAGAGAGAGTTAAAACGCCGGTAGCTGCATATTGGAAATAAAGGAGATTGTGACGGTGTGCCCACAAATTAAACATACTTTTGTAGAATAGAACCGGGGAACCTAAGGTAGATTTCGTAATATTAAATATTTTGGCTTTTTGTTTAAACATATATGAACTACCGTAATATTAACATGGAGAGATTCGTTATACCTATGCATAAATTACTGATCACAATGGAAGAGCCATAATGAAGACTGTCAGGGATATTTTGGTACCAAGTTAAAAATAAATAATACCTACAACACTGCATTTTATATATCGTTGGGGTTCGTCGAAATTTTTTAGAACCCAACACACACGTCAAATTTAGCACATCAAACTCCGGCGGGGAACTGCAATAAAACTCGGCCGTAGGCGACTGATACAAGCTCGTCGATGAACCGTGATGCAATTCCGACGATTGTGGCCGCAGCCTCCTCCCCGGAAATGCCTCCGATGGTTTTTGGCGACGCGATGCGATGTGTAATAGCTTTGACAGAGATCGCCGGCGTGGAGGCGGGAGGGAGTGGGGGTGGGAGGGCGTGGGAGAGAGTGGAGGAGGCGGAGGGAGTTGGCAGCTAGTCATCATTCATCCGATCGCGAGCCTTTTCGCCTGCTCAGGGGCATAACGGGGTTAGCGTCACTCTCTCTCTTCCTACCTTTCTCTCCTTTTATCTCTCTCCTCCCTTTCTCTCTCTCTTCCTCTCTCTCTCTCTCTCCTCCCTTTCTCCTCTCTCTCCATTCTCCTCTCTCTCCCTTTCTCCTCTCTCTCTCCCTCCTCTCTCTCCCCTCCTCTCTCCCCTCCTCTCTCCTCCTCGCTCCCACCTCTCTCCCTCATCTCTCCCCTCCCCTCTCCCTCCCTCCTCTCCTACCTCCTCCCCTCCCTCTCTCCCCCCTCTCTCTACCTCCCTCTCCCTCCCTCTCTCTCCCTCCCTATCTCTTCCACCCTCTCTCTCTCTCTTTCCTCTCCCTCCCTCTCTATCTACCTCCCTCTCTCTTCCCCCTCTCCCTCCCTCCATCCCTCTCCCCCCTCCCTCCCTCTCCCTCCCTCTCCTTCCCCCTCTCTCTCCATCCCTCTCTCTCTTCCTCCCTCTCTCTCTCCCTCTCTCTCCCCTCTCTCTCCCCTCTCTCTCCCCCTCTCTCTCCCCCTCTCTCTCCCTCTCTCTCTACCTCCCTCTCTCTCTTAAGGGTTAAATGTAAGAATGGACCTTCTGGTCTAAATTTCGCCCGAATAAAGACGATTATCTATCTATCTATCTATCTCTTCCTCCCCCTCCCTCCCTCTCTCTCCTTCTCTATCTACCTCTCTCTCTCTCCATCCCTCTCTCCCCCCTCTCCCTCCCTCCCCCTACCTCCCCCTCCCTCCCTCTCCCTCCCTCTCCCTCCCTCCCCCTCCCTCCCCCTCCCCCTCCCTCCCCCTCCCTCCCCCTCCATCCCTCTCCCTCCCTCTCCCTTCCTCTCCTTCCTTCTCCCTCCCTCTCCCTCCCTTTGTCCACATCTGTTGTCACGCATTCTCGCTCCTGCGCTAGCCCATCTGATTCCCTGGTGCGCCCCTGTCTCTGCCGTGGGCAGTAATGGCGCGGGGGATGTAGTTTATGTGAGCGGCGGGATGCTCATAATGGCGTGAGGTTGTTTCGGGGAGGGATTGGGGACACAGAAGGGAGTGGGGACATAGAAGTGAGTGGTGACATTGAAGGGAGTGGAGACATAGAAGTGGGTGGGTACATTGAAGGGAATGGAGACAAAGAAGTAGGTGGGGACATTGAAAGGAGTGGAGACATAGAATAGGGTGGGGACATTGAAGGGAATGGAGACAAAGAAGTAGGTGGGGACATTGAAAGGAGTGGAGACATAGAATAGGGTGGGGACATTGAAGGGAATGGAGACAAAGAAGTAGGTGGGGACATTGAAGGGAGCGGAGACAAAGAAGTGGGTGGGGACACGGAAGGAGGCGCTGGCGGAGGTTTGGCACTTGATTTCCTCATAGACCGCTAGAGTGCTCAACCACCGAATTTTGATAAATCTGCTAATCCATTATTTTAAACGTGCGCTTTGTGAAGATGCGAGAATTTTCATCCTTTGGATGCGTAGATTTTGGTGACTCCCTTTCGAGGAGATACGACGCTATTAAAAATTTCAGAAATTATGGACGATTTCAATAACATCTTTATAACTCCTGCATTTGTGCTACTCTACTAGCCAATCATATTCCGCCGCGGAAATTTGAAACCCTATCTTATATATGGTGATTTTTCAGATCTCTCAGTCATCGTTAAGGTGGAAATGATGTTTTTCTGGAAAATGGTAATGATCAAAGCAAAATTATTGGTTATGTATAAAAATATTATCTATTTCCATTTGCTCACTTAATTCTACCCTCCATTTGTACTATATTACCCATTAACCTTTAAAAAAATTTAATGGTCTAATTATTTCCCCATCTGACTAGAAATAATTGTATCATTATATGTAGACGTTCCTTACAGAGGCGGAGAAGAATATAACATACATATAGGAGGACACTAATGTTTAGGCACTTCCAGATGAACTGGAGATTCTAAATTTTTTCTTAGGTAGGATATTGTGCAAACCGACTAGAAAAAACGAAAATCTTAAGAAAGTGTAACAATTCGGCCGCTAAAAACTTGCAATTGTTTAAACAAAATTTCAAGGTTTATGTATTTCCGAATGTGCTACGGAGCTGAAATTTTTTTGGAGGTAGGATTTGTAAAAAATCGAAATAGCAATAATAGAAATTTTGATATTTTCATTTGTGTTGCCGTTAAAAATTCTTAAAATTTAAACAAATAGATAACTGTTTAGATACTACGGGATGAAATTTTCAAGTTATTTATAGAGTAATGGATTTGCACAAATAAACATTTGAATCTCTCCATAAATATATTGCGGCGGCCGTTAAAAATGTTTAAAATTTAAACAATTAGAAAAATGTTATTTCACTTCTAGAAGTTCTACAACTTTAAAATTTGGCAGAAATGTGTAGCATTAGTACCCCATAATGGAGAAAGTATAAAATTCTTAAAATTGCAAAGTTTGGGGATTTTTTTAATCTATTATTTTTAAATAAGGGAAAAACGAAAATCACTGCGGAGGTGAAATCTTGGAAATTAAAAAAATATTTCCAATGATGAAATATATCTCTGAAAAATGAATGTTTTTTTCAAGTTGAGATGATATGCTTGCAGAATGCAAGCACCTTCTACTAGTATATATCATTATATAAAGACGTTTCTTACAGAGGAGGAGAAGGAGGAGATAACATATAACATATAGGAGGATACTAATGTTTAGCCACTTCCAGATGAGCTAGAGATTCGAAATTTTTTTCTTAGGTAGGATTTTGTGCAAACCCGAGTAGAACTAACAGTTATACTTTGTCCTGCAGAACAATTTTAGGGCCGATATATAAATCATGTTTTAGCTAAAGGAATTATTGCTGATACTTGTAGACGTGTTGTTGTATAGCATCAGATGAAAATGAAATAACATTTACTGTTACTATGTTACTATTATAATGTAATTATTTTTGTATTCGTATGAGTGCAGATATACGCCGCAATTATAGCTAGTTGCTAGAATTAGGTAGATTGTTAAATCGATTCTTTAGTTTCAAATTTAGTCGCTGTGGCCTTTTATAGGCGATAGTTCAAACCCAAAATCACTAGTTCGAGCTAAAAATTCGCTAGATTGCCAACAGTGGCTGGGTAGCATAGTGTGGCTACCGCATAATAACCCACGCCTTACGTTCTTCCTCCGCTCACATATTTAGTTGCCGCTCGCTTACGAAAACCGCTAACTTAAACATAAAGAATTTTTTTTAGTAATTTATGGGACCGCTTACGTAAGTGCGGATTTACGTAAGTCGAGGCTTACGGTACCCGAGGAGTGAATGCGTGTGTTTGTGTGTGTAAAAGAATCAAAACAACACTAATTAACAATAATTACGAGTTGAAGTTTCAAAGATTACAGTTTTCGTGGAATCCTGGGAATAGCATCGGTTATTGTGTTAGGAAGCGAAAATGATTTTGTGAACATGTGAGGAATTATCGTTTAAAAATTTTTGATTCACGTTAATCGTTTTCTCGTTCAATTGTCTATTCCATTTTCTGTTGTTTGCTGATGGCATCTATTTCTTTAGCTTCCGAATATTCGATTGGAGGTGAGGCAAAACAGATGTTTCTACAAACAACTCCAGGACAACGGTGCTCACAGACGTGTTTATTATGCGTTCGTCGACCGGTTTCTGTTTGAGTTGCCGCAGGTTTATTTGTTCAAAGATTGCACGGATGCTCACGGCAACGTAGTTCTCTCAGGAGAGCAGTCAAATAGGTATTAAGGAAGCTCCTTTGTTTGACGACGACGAAAATTCAACCCAAGTCTCAAGATATCTAAATATTTTTAAAAGCATGAAGAACTCGGGCATGCTATGGCAGCTTTATTTAGATCGACATAATTGGCTTTCAAAATGAATTCACCATAATTCTCTTGTGACAGGTAACCTTTTTCAGTACACCAATTTCGATGATAATAAATTTTGATAAAAACGTGTCATCTCAAGCTAATCGGTGAAATCATTGGTTCCTGGTTTTAAATGCTTCCTTTGCGGAGAAAACGTCAATCACAGAGTGACTTGCGACTGGACTTAGATCAAACCTCTTCGTCATACCTCGCAGATAAAGAGACGCGATAGAAGGGAGTTTTTATAGATCTTTCCGTCAATTTGGTAAAGTAGACGGTATATAGAGTTCGAGAGGCTACCAGAGGACGCAAATTAAACGTTATTTATTCTTCGAATCGCCGGTTGGCATTTTCAATAACATTCAGAAGTCAGCGGGAGACAATTCCTCGCTCAAAAGAGCGCCACTGCAAAATAATACGTTTTACCACCGCCTCTACTTCTCATTTTTATCCATTTCATCGGAGGGATGGGGTCCCAGGGTAACTTGGGCACCTCTTGGTTTCTATGTGGCAGGGAGAACGTGCCTCATCTGCATCACCTTTCATTTCACTTTCGTCCACTTTCCTCTCAACCCAACACTCTCTCCTTTCCCTTCCCCCCTCTCCCCTCCCTCTCCTCTCCATCACCCCTCCCCTCTCCCCTCCCTCTCCCCTCCCTCTCCCCTCCCTCTCCCCTCCCTCTCCCCTCCCTCTCCCCTCCCTCTCCCCTCCCTCTCCCCTCCCTCTCCCCTCCCTCTCCCCTCCCTCTCCCCTCCCTCTCCCCTCCCTCTCCCCTCCCTCTCCCCTCCCTCTCCCCTCCCTCTCCCCTCTCTATCCCCTCCCTCTCCCCTACCTCTCCCCCCTCTCCTCTCCCTCTCCTCTCCCTCTCCTATACCTCTCTCTCTCTCTCCCCTATCTTTCTCCCCTATATCTCTCCCCTATCTCCTTCCCCTATATCTCTCCTCTATCTCTCTTCCATTTCTCTCTTATCTCTTGCCCCTATCTCTGTCTCCTATCTCTCTCACCCCGCCTTCCCTCCCCTTTCTCCCTATTTGCACCTTCCCTTTCTCTCTCTAGCTTTTCTCCTTTCTTTCTCTCCCCTTTTCGTTCTCTGCTTTTCGCCATACCAACCGCCTCGCCTTTTAATTCTCGACCGCGTCCTTCCTCCGTGCCCTCCCTTTTAATTTGCCGCTCTCCTGTCTCCCTCACTCCCTCTCCCTCGGCACCCTCGTCCCCAATAAGAGAAAGAATAGGCGTGGTCGCCCTCCAAAGACAGAACTGGGAAAAATAAAATCGCCTGGGAAATCTGTTCCTGGTTTCCTTTCCCCATTCCTCTCCCTCCCCTCTTTCTCTATCCACTCTCTCTCTCACTCTCTCTCTCTCTCTCCCTCTCCCTCCCTCCCTCCTTCCCTCCCTCCCTCCTTCTCTCCCTACCCTTCTATGTCAACTCAATCCCTTGGCGCATCCGATTATGGAACAATCAGCGAGAGTGAGTGGATTGTTGACCTGAGACAACACTTCCTCCCTCCCCACTCCACTTCCTCCCACCCACTTCCTTTCCCTCCTCATACCCTTTCCACTTCCCCACCCGTCCCTTCCTCTCCTCTCTTACCCCCCGCCACCATCCTCCCCCTTCTGTGTTTATGTGTATTTCATTTGAAGTATTCATATTTCATTATCCTCTCAATCTATAAATATTGCTATTAGTATGTTTCGCAGGTGTTTCTAATCCCCCTTCTTATTTTATTATTTGTCACTTTCTTCCTGTCTGTAGTTGACAATGGGTTAGATGGAAGAAGAGACTGCTTAGTCTCAATCTCGTCCAATTAAAGACAGATATCTATCTAGATAAAATGGACAGATAGGATGAAAAACGATGAAGTGCTACGAAGAATAGGAGAGAAGCGAATGATTATACAGACTATCGGAAAGAGGAAGGCTAACTGGGTTGGGCATTACCTGAGGAGAGAGAGTATGATTAAAGACGTGTTTGAAGGGAAACTAGATGGGAAAAGGGAAAGAGGTAGGAAAAGGTTTCAGCTGATAGACGATTTGAAAGGGAAAGAGAGTTATCAAGATATGAAGAGGACAGCGGAAAATAGGAGTATATGGAGAACCAGGTTTAACCAAGAATAATCACGGAGCTGTCTACGGACAGACTACCTATGATGATGATGATCTATCTAGCTACATTCCTCCTTTTCCTCCATCCACCACTCGTACCTTTCTCCTCTCTTCCTCCTTTCCCCTCCACACTCCAATCATCCCTCTCCCACCCACTTTTCCTTCTACCCTGCACTCTTCCCCCTCTCTCCCTCCTTTCCTTCCATTCCTCACTCCTTCCTTCCCCGACTCCCGCACTCTTCTCCCTCTCCGTTCCTCTTCAAGCCTTCCGCTTCCCGAACGAGTCCTCCGTGGAATGGACCGAGTCCCGCCATTCATCGCACGGAATTTCCATAAGTTCATGTATACAGGCGAGCCAATAGCCTCTGAATTTCAAACGCCCGACGTTCCTTTACTTCCTCCCAAATCGTAGACCGAGCAAAGGTTTCTCAGGGAGAATAGGGAATCAATTTTTGCGATCGCCTTTCCTCCGATTCGTCGCTCTCTTCATCTGCGTCCGCGCAATGAGTGATCTAGGTCAGCGTTTTTTTTTAACTTTGTACTCTCGCGGAACGGTAGAAGGAAAACTGATTCCCTCAAACTCTCCTAAAAGAGAATCTTTTGATTGGAATTGTTGCAAAAATGCGATAAAACCGTTTTCAAACCGTTTTACGTAGAACTCCGATCGAGATCTGCGGCCTTAAAAATTGAGTTAACCTGGTGCGCATGCAATTCAAATAAAAAACCCGTACTCTGCGGCTATTCACTGCAGGACAGTTCATTTTCAATCGCTTTGTGATTGAATTCTTTTCCCTAAGGTTATTTTCTCAGAATGATCAGATCAATTGGTGCTGAGAAATTGCGGCATGCAGATTGAGTGATGCCAAATTGTGATTATCAGCAAAATAAAGTTGATCGTCACTTGCCATAGACAAATGGCGGTGGCATCATTCCTCATAGGATTGGGAAGAAGGGTTTCGTCTTTTCTTGCGTTCCGAGGAAGAGAGCCAATCGAAAGGATGACGCGAAATCGCGCGCGCGAGATAGTTTTTTCATTCTCCCATGGAGTCGACGTTCTATTTATTTAGGTCGAGGTGCTTCGCGTGGATTCGCCCCTCTCTGAGAAAGATTCAGGCGTCGCGTCTCTCAACCTTCCGCAAGGATATTTGACGCATTGAGACGGAGAGATTATCGGGCAAACCTTTACGTCTTCCATATGTTCGCGAAGCATTTTTACTACTTTATTGAGTGTCATTCAGTGAGTCTGTTCCTCTAGTGGCCTGCTTCATGGCTTTATTCGAGATTAAACTATCGTGGAGGGAATTGCCTATTTCCGGCGAGACATTTGAGGGTCGTAAAATTTTGTAGCATTAAACTCGTCCACTAACTGACTCTATTATGGATAATTTTTGCCAACTATGTTATCTGAAGACGAGCTTCATATCATTGAATATATGTGCGTACTATCATTATATATCGACGACTCTTGCAGAGGAGGATATCATTCTATATAGACGTTCCTTACAGAGGAGGAGGAGGAGGATATAACATAATAGTAGTAGGTACTTGCATACTGCAAGCATTTCATCTAACCTTGAAAAAACATTAATTTTTCAGACAGATATTTCATCATTACAATTATTCTATTAATTAAAAGATTTCACCTCCGCAGCGATTTTCGTTTTTCACACATGTAAAAACAATAGTTTAAAAAAATCCCCAAATATTGCAATTTTAAATATTTTATACTTTCTCCATTATGTGGTACTAATGCTACACATTTTAGCCAAATTTTAAAGTTGTAGCATTTCTAGAAGTAAAATAATATTTTTCTAATTGTTTAAATTTAAATAATTTTTAACGGCCGCCACAACTCATATATGGTAAAATGGAAATGTTTATTTGTGCAAATTTACTACTCTGTAAATAATTTGAAATTTCAGCTTCCTAGCTCATCCCGTAGTACCTAAACAGTTATCCAATTGTTTAAACTTTAAGAATTTTTAACTGCCAAAAAAATTAAAATATCATAATTTCAATAATCCCTATTTCGTTTTTTTTAAGAATTCTACTTTTAAAAAAAATTTTTAACTCCGTAGCACATGCGGAAATACATAAACCATAAAAAATTGTTTAAACAATTGCGAATTTTTATCGGCCGCATTGTTGCACTTTTTCAAGATTTTCGTTTTTTCTAGTCGGTTTTGCACAAAATCCTAACTAAGAAAAAAATTTAGAATCTCCAGCTCATCTGGAAGTGCCTAAACATTAGTATCCTCCTATATGATATATATATATATGTTATCATTATATATCGACGACTCTTACAGAGGAGGATATAACATACATATATATAACATACTAGTAGTTGGTGCTTGCATACTGCAAGCATTTCATCTCATCTTGAAAAAACATTCATTTTTCAGACAGACATTTCTTCATTACAAATAGTATTTTAATTCTAAAAATTTCACCTCCGCAGCGATTTTCGTTTTCCCCACATGTAAAAATAATAATTTAAAACCATCCCCAAATGTTGCAATTTTTAAAAATTTTCATTATCTTCATTATGGGGTACTAATTCTGCACATTTCAGCCAAATTTTAAAGTTGTAGCACTTCTAGAAGTAAAATAATATTTTTCTAATTGTTTAAATTTAAATAATTTTTAACGGCCACCGCAATTCGTATATGGTAAAATTGAAATGTTTATTTGTTCAAATACACTACTTTGTCAATAATTTGAAATTTTAAGCTTCCTATGTCATCTCGTAGTACCTAAACAGTTATCTATTTGTTTAAAATTTAAGAATTTTTAACTGCCAAACAAATTAAAATATAAAAATTTGTGTAATCTTTATTTCGTTATTTTAATAATTCTACTTATAAAAAAAATTTCAACTCCGTAGCACATGCGAAAATACATAAACTTTGAAAATTTGTTTAAACAATTGCGAATTTTTAGCGGCCGCATTGCTGCACTTATTCAAGATTTTCGTTTTTTGTAGTCGGTTTTGCACAAAACTCTACCTAAGAAAAAAATTTCGAATCTCCTGCTCATCTGAAAGTGCATAAACATTAGTATCCTCCTGTTATCATCATTATATATCGACGACTCGTACAGAGAAGGAGGAGGATATAGGAGGATACTAATGTTTAGGCACTTCCAGATGAACTGGAGATTCGAAATTTTTTCATAGGTAGGAGTTACTGCAAAACCGACTAGAAAGAACGAAAATCTTGAATAAGTACAACAATGCGGCCGCTAAAAATTCGTAATTGTTTAAACATATTTTCATGGTTTATGTATTTTCGCATGTGCTACGGAGTTGAAATTTTTCTATAAGTAGATTTCTTAAAATAACGAAATATGGATTATACAAATTTTGATATTTTAATTTGAATGGCAGTTAATAATTCTTAAAATTTTAACAAATAGATAACTGTTTAGGTACTAAGGGATGAGCTACGAAACTGAAATTTTCAAATTATTTTCATAGTAGTGTATTTGAACAAATAAACATTTCAATTTTACCATACATGAATTTCGGCGGCGGTTAAAAATTATATAATTTATACAATTAGAAAATATCATATGACTTCTAGAAGTGCTACAACTTTAAAACTTTGCTATATTGTGTAGCATAAGTACTCTATAATGGAGAGTGTGTAAAATGATTAAAATTGCAACATTTGGGGATTGTTTCAAACTATTATTTTTACACGTGGAAAAAACGAAAATCGCTGCGGAGGTGAAATACATAGAATTAAAAGAATAATTGTAATGATGAAATGCCTGCCTGAAAAATGAATGTTTTTTCAAGGCGGTATGAAATGCTTGCAGTATGCAAGCACCAACTACTAGCATATGTTATATCCTCCTCCTCCTCCTCCTCTGTAAGGAACGTCTATATAGAATGATGATATAGGAGGATACTAATGTCCAGCCCAAACTACAACAGCTAGAGAGCTGAAAGTTTTAGTTTTTGTAGATATG
The DNA here is from genome assembly GCA_028673005.1 of Tanypteryx hageni. Lineage (NCBI taxonomy): Eukaryota > Metazoa > Arthropoda > Insecta > Odonata > Petaluridae > Tanypteryx > Tanypteryx hageni. The sequence continues at coordinate 15,408,569 of CM054117.1, forward strand.
ATGAAAAAACCTTCAGATAAAATGAGACTTTTCACCTAAGTGTCATGAGTTTACTCCAGAAATTCCGAAAGTTGCGTTTTTTCCCATAAGAAAAGCATTGCGCCATTTTTGTAAATTAATTATGGGCACTTGCCGGTAAGCCAGGAAAATGAAGTTTTCAGTGTTGCTAGATGGCCGCAATATCCATTAGGAATTATTGTCACTTTTCTTACAGTGTCTTGGGTTCGACTCCAGAGACCTCGGAATATCTCCCATAAGTTAGCATGGGAAAACGCAATCCAGTGTGTAGACCAATCTAATAAGTTTAGGAAGCTGAAATTTTGCACGAATATAGAACGTTTCTCATAACCAACAATAAAAATCGAAAATTTTAAAATTGTAAATTTTAGGGGATGTTTTAACCCCATTTGAACATTAAAGTTTAATAATTTTTTAGGTACTACGGGATGAGCTAGGTAGCTGTAGATCTCAAATTATTTACAGAACAGTGCATTTGCTCAAATAAACATTTTAATCTCTCCATATATATATTGCGGCAACCGTTAAAAATGTTTAAATTTTAAACAATTAGAAAAATATTATTTTACTTCTAGAAGTGCTACAACTTTAAAATTTGGCTGAAATGTGTAGCATTAGTACCACATATTGGAGAAAGTGTACAAAGTTTAAAATTGCAACATTTGGGGATTGTTTTAAACTATTATTATTACACGTGGGAAAAACGAAAATCGCTGCGGAGGTGAAATCATTAGAATTAATAGAATATTTGTAATGATGAAATATCTGTCTGAAAAATTAATGTTTTTTCAAGGTGAGATGAAATGCTTGCAGTATGTAAGCACCAAGTACTTGTCTGTTATACCCTCCTCTGTAAGAAACGTCGATATATAATGATAGGAGGATACTAATGTTTAGGCACTTCCAGATGAGCTAGAGATTCGAAATTTTTTTCTTAGGTAGGATTTTGTGCAAAACCGACTAGAAAAACCGAAAATCTTGAAAAGTGCAACATATCGGCAGCTACAAATTCGCAATTGCTTAAACAAATTTTCAAGGTTTATGTATTTCCGAATGTGCTACGGAGCTAAAATTGTTTTTAGAGGTAGGATTTGTAAAAAAACAAATAAAGATTATAGAAATTTTGATATTTTAATTTGTTAGGCAGTTGAAAATTCTTAAAATTTAAACAAATAGGTAAATGTTTAGACACTATGCGGTGAGTTAGGGAGCTGAAATTTTTAAATTATTTAGAAATCAGTCCATATAAACGAATAAACATTTCAATTTATCCATGAATTTGTTATTGCGGCCGTTAAAATTATTTAAATTTTAACATTTAGAAAAATGTAATTTCACTTCTAATTTTGCTATCAATTTATAATTTGGCAGAAATGTGTGGCCTTATTAACCCAATGTGGGAAAAGTATAATATTTCGAAAATTGCAAAAATTAGTGATTGTTTTACTCTCCCTCTCCTCCTATCTCCCTCTCCTCCCATCTCCCTCTCCTCCCATCTCCCTCTCCTCCTATCTCCCCCTCCTCTCATCTCTCTCTCCTCCTATCTCCCTCTCCTCCCATCTCCCTCTCCTCCTACCTCCCTCCTATCTCTCTCTCCTCTTATATCCCTCTCCTCCTATCTCTCTCCTCCTATCTCTCTCTCCTCCTATCTCCCCCTCCTCCCATCTTCCTCTCCTCCCAACTCCCTCTCCTCCTATCTCTCTCCTACTATCTCTGTCTCATCCTTTCTCCCACCCCTCTTATCTCTCTCCCCTCTTATCTCCCTCTCCTCTTATCTCTCCTCCTATCTCTCTATTCGTATCTCTCTCATCCTACCTCCCTCTCCTATCTCCGTCTCCTTCTATCTCCCTCTCCTATTTCCCTCTCTTATCTCCCTTTCCTCCTATCTCCCTCTCCTATTTCTCTCTCCTGCATAACTCCCTATCTCCTGTCCTCTCCTCCTTTCTCTCTCTCCTCCTATATTCCTCTCTTTCTATCTCCCTCTCCTCTTATCTCTCTCTCCTCCTTTCTCCCTCTCCTCCTATTTCTCTCCTCCTATCTCCCTCTCCCCTTAACTCCCTCACCTCCAAATATCACACCCTCCCCTCTCGGCGTGCGTGCCCATCCCTTTTATGATCGCTCTCTCCATTCGATCCATTTCGCGTCTCCTTTTATCTCATCCATCGTTTTGTTACTTCCATTTTCCCGATCTCTTATAATCCAGAATTCCCAGGATCTAACCGTTTGATTTTTCCTCACGTTTCATTCGTCTTTTCGTTCCCGAAATATTCTCACCCCCTCCCTCCCTCCCACTGCCTTCCTCCTCCCTCTCTCCTCCCTCCCGCAATCTCCATTTTTTCTTCTCCATTCATCCACCTTCCTCGGATCGAACTCCATTACTTCTATTTTCTCTTGTTCGATGACATTTAATATGTGCGTGTTATTGTATGCTTCCAAGAACGTGAGGTGAATAAAATTATTTGGATTCTATCTGATACTTTAATTACTTATTCGAATTTAATTCGTTGTACCGCTTCTGATGCTTCATGAACGAATTTGAGATATGCCGATTTATGACACTGGCATGAAAAGAAGAAATATATTTAGTATTTGACGTAAGTTTATTATAACGCAGAATCAAGCTCAACGTGTTGTTTGATTATGTCTACAATAAGAAATTAATGCGCGTAAAAAATCTTGCCTGTTTAAAAAGGGATTTGGTGAAAAATTGGCCTTTTTAATCAAGATAAAATTCCTGATATATCTAAAGTGTATAATTGAAAACTTACTCCAAGTTGCGGAACATTTGTTTACTATTTTTACTTTCTCCAGATACAAAGTATAGAGAAAGTATTGTTTTCATGAAAAAAATTGAACTCGAGACTGCAGTCGACTCCCCGTCACTGTTGAGACAGGTTTTGCCCCTGAAGATGCCCACCTTGTGGGCGAAATGCATTGGGTGTTGTAACCCTCTAATTGTTTGGCTAAAGGAGTACTTTACCTTTAATAATTAGTATATGTTATTGTATAATTCTTATGCTAAAAATTTTGTTCAAGTGCAGTCGACTCCCAGTCACCGTTGAGACAGGTTTTGCCCCTGAAGATGCCCACCTTGTGAGCGAAATGCATTGGGTGTTGTAACCCTCTAATTGTTTGGCTAAAGGAGTACTATACCTTTAATAATCTGAGCCAAAGTTATTGAGCTACCAACAATTATTTTACGCTTAGGTACGACATAGTTACGCTCATTATTTTCTTAATTGTTGGAGCTTCCTGGCTATATCCAGTATCAGAAGGCTGGGGTTTGGGTCTATTTCAATTCTTTGCTCTTTGAATTTTTATCGCAGCTCCTTAAAATATTTATTATCATTTAATCTATTTGGATATTTTAGAAATATTACAAGTATGGAAAAAGTCATGTGGTGGCCACATCAGTTTTTTAATATAAAAGTTTAGTTATCACTCTAGATTATCTGCCGACTATTGGTCAAATTTACTTTTTAGAACAGTTTTATCGCCCTTATACCCAATTCATAGCGAAATAATCTCGACGAATATAGTTTTACATATACGAGATATTCTGCGTGCTGAGAATGATAAAAATATTCCGATGAAATGAGCTTCAACGATATCTCAATCCGCGAGATACCACGGGAGCTCACTCTCGGGTCTCCCCTGCATTTGCGATGGCGAGGAAAGAACCATAGACTGGCTCAATGGAAATAAAATCCCCGCGAGGCCAGGCCTCCATTAAGCGCTTCGCCGCGGCCATCCTTTAGAAGATAACAGAGAAGGAGATAAGTGATACCGCAAAAAGATACATAATATTTTCCTCTCGCTGGATTTCGGAATCGGCTGTGCGATTTATGCCTGGGGCTCGAGTGCGTGGAGGCGATACGTGGAGGATGATGACTCCCCGGCTGGAGGTCGTTCGTCCATCTGGAGTGTGTGGTTGAGGAGGGATAATGGAGGATAGGAGGGGAAGAGGCATCGGTCGCAATGGAGTGGAGCGGCAGAGTCTGAGTATAGGCGGCGTCGGCGGCTGGACAAACAGCTACCCTGAGAGCAATTTTCTGCTCCGTTTCAGACTTGTCCGCTGCACTCCTTCAGGGCATCCATCCTCCCTCTCATCCCCTCACTTGTATCCCTTCCCTCTCCAATCCTCCCTCTCCTATCCTTTCTATCCTGTCCTGCCTCTCCTATTCTCCCTCTCCTATCCTCTCTCTCCTCCTCTCCCTCTTCTCCTAGTTTTCTCCTCATCTCCCTCTCCTCCCCTCCCCTATGTATTTATCTTTCAAGATCTTCTCAATCTATAAATACTGCTATGAGTAGGTTTCGCAGGTTTTTTCACTCCTCCCTTCTTGTATGAGTGTTCTGGTGCAGTGGGTTTTTTCCTAGGGAATAGTACATTAATTATCCCTAGTTTTTCCCCACAAACAACAGATCTCCATCTCTTTTCATTTCCAAAAAGGCTTTGCATTGTATTTATGTAGCAATTCGTTTTATGTAATCTTTTATTCTAATTTTATTCCTTTGTTACTTTCTTCCTTTTTGTAACTGACAGTGGGAAGAAGAAGTGGAAGAAGAGACTGTTTAGTCTCAATCTCGCCCAAACAAAGATATATCTATCTATCTTACCCTCCCTCTTCTCCCTTACCTCTATTACTTGAATGTCTTAATATGTATATTTGTGACGGTATACAGCGATGCTGTATTTACGATGTTTCCTACTGTACTTACTGTTTTCTCTATTTTCTTATAGTTTTTCATTGTGATACATACACTATGTAGCATTTTCGCAGGTTTTTCACACCCTACTTCTCTGTGGGTGTTTTCCTGCCTGGGTTTTACTAGCAAGAACAAACCTGTTTTTATCTAAGTTTTCTCCGCAAACTTAAATCAGTCTTCACTTATATCTTTTTGTTTTGCATATTTTATATACTGTTCATTGTATTACTTTAATTTTTTTAAATTCATGATATTGACGAAGGGTTAAATGTAAGAATGGTCCAAATTTCGCCCAAATAATGACTATTATCTATCTATCTTTTTCCCTCCCTCTCCACCCCTCCCTCTCCACCCCTCCCTCTCCTCATCTCTCCCACCCCTCTGCCTCTCTTTCTCCTTTTCACTACACCATCCTCTCCCACCTCCTTTTTCAATCCGATCTCCATCGCCGCTCCTTATCCTCTCTTCCTCACTTTCCTATTCCCCAACTCTCCATTCGCTCTCCGGTCCCTTTACTCCAAGATCTCCTGGAACCCATTCGCATAACCTCCAGCGCTTCTCCAATTTTCAACCCATTGGATCTCTTATTCCGTCCACTTCCTTCATCTCTCAACCAATAAAACTCTCTCCCTTTCTCTCTCTCTCTCATTTTTTCTCTCTCTCTCCCTCGTTCTCTCTCTCTTTCTCTCTCTCTCCCTCTTTCTCTCTGTCTCATCCGCCGTATTGCACACGTCTTTCACCAGATATATCTCTCATACTCCTCTCGAATCTTTTCCGGTAAATTTCACTGCATAATGAGAAGCTCTTTCCAAGCGCTGGGAAAGCAATACATTTACATTTGCTACTTGTGATTAATTTTCTTAGAATATCTCGGATACATTGTTTTCAGAAAGTAAAGCACGGCCTATCAAGGGCGGAATTTATTTTTGCCGTTAATTGGGTAATCTTGTTGGAATGGCCCTGAATTCGCGTGCTACGATAAGCGGATTATCTTAAAATCAGAATGATAAAAAGAATGACCATTGATGAAAGTTATTAGTACTGGGATCACTTTATACAAATCTATAAATATATCCATTCAAAATAAAATAGATGATAAAAAATAAACGCTCGATATTTCCAATTTAATCGATCATAAAACCCCTTAAATATTCATCAGAAGTATTATAAATTTATAATTTTTCTTTTCTCTAGGAATTTTCGTACGAAATTTCTCTCAAAAATTTTCGTATTTGGTCTTCCGTTCTCTTCTTCCTCGATTCCTTTGAGAACAACTTGATTCATTCTTTAGATTTCTTTTCTCTTGCCGTCTTGATCGTCTTCCTCATACATTGCTGCCTTTCCTAACTTCCTACCCCTCGCTCTTCCTCTTCCTCCACACCGCTCCTTTCCCCCTCCCCCGCTCCTCCCATTCCACTTCCACTCCCCTCCTCCTCCGCTCCCCCTCCCCCTCTCCCTCCCCCTCTCCCTCCATCTCTCCCTCCCCCTCTCCCTCCCCCTCTCCCTCCCCCTCTCCCTCCCCTCTCGTTAGGTGGAAGATGGGACATTTTAGTCTCAATCTCGCCCGAAATAAAGACCACATCAATCAACCAATCGATCCCCCTCCCGCCTCTCGATCCCCTCCCCCTCCCCTCCATCCCATCCCCCCTCCCCCAACCTCTCTCCCCTTCCACCTCACTACCCTCCCCCTTCCCTCCCCTTCTATCCCTCCCCTCTCCTCTCCCTCCCTTCTCTCCTCCCTCCCCTTCCCCTCTCCTACCCCCTCTTCCTCTTTCTCTCCTCCCCTCCCCCTCTCCCACCCAACCATTCACTGCGACTATTCTCCCCTTTCTCTCCTATCTTCACTCCGTCCTCTCTTCCCCTTCCCTTTATTTTTTATTCCTTAAAGTCTAATATCACGTATTTTTTCTATGCGTTGTTTTTTGCGTCTCTTTCCGCTTCCATCCAATGGTTTAACCAACCCTTCACATTCATTCTCCTTCCTTTTAGCTCTCACTCCTTTTATCTTACCGATCCCTCTCTCTTGCACTTCCTTTTTCTCTCATCTTTCATCTTGGCGTTGCGACACTTTCATTCACGCCCGAAAAACCCATTTCCCTTTTCTTTCATTCTCCCTTTCAAACACCGCAATATCGCTCTTTCCTTTTCTACACTCATTCTCTTCTCGATTTCTCCCTCCTTTCTTTGCCTCACTGCATCTATTGTTAATTTCTTAGCGCAATACTATTCTCACTCAGAGAGTCTCCCAATCATTCTCTCTCTCTCTATGCTCCCAGTTCCGCAGTCTCGGTTCATAGTCAGGTATTCCACTCCCTTCCCCCTCTTCCCTCCTCTCCTCCCTCCCTTCCTCCCTCCCCTCCTCCCTCCCCTCCTCCCTCCTCTTACTTCCCACTCCACCTTCCTCCCTTTATTTTAAGACTCCTAATTTTTATAATTACCTCCTCGTTCTGAGCGAAGTCTCAAGTTACTGCACTCTTCTTTGATTAACTCCAAAAATTCTTTTTCTCTTAATGTCCTCACTCATCCCTTCCATCGAATCCTCAATGCAATTAACGGCGACTGATTTTTGGGGAAATTTTCCTTTCAGAGAGACAGAGAGAGGGGAAGAAGGAAGGTGTTCATTTCCCTATCACGATTTCATTTTCGCCTCTTCGAATACTTTCCCAAGTTCTTCTTTGTTAGGTTTGATTTTTTCTGATCGTATTCCCGTCCAAATGAGTTAGATCGAGGTTGGTCTTCCTGAGTTATGTACATTATTAATGCGTATGAGGTGCATATAAATATATGCATTATAGCTCAATACATTTTGTTACAATTTATAAACAGGTTAATCTTGAACTTTTATATAGTGAAAAATGCTAAAAAATCAGATTACTCCAAAATAAAAAACAAAATGATGATCCAAACGAAACTTATGATGCCTACTTTCCATTTAATCTTTTATTTATTTATTGCTATATATAATATATTGCCTTTAATAGGTTTAAAATCTCCGTGGACATGTTTCTCTTTGTTTTCCAAAATTCATAATTTAGCGTTATAAAATATTACAAATGCATTTGAAATGAATATTAAATTGATCACGCGTATTTATGCGGCAAAAACAAGATTGGTAAGGTATACTCCATGTCGGAGTACACAGAGTTTCCAAATGCGTTCTTTGAGCTTTCACAATGTTCTCAGTATTTTTCGCTCAGATGAGAATTTAAAGAGAAGCAAGCGAGGTACGTTGTAAAATACATGTAGGTCTTCATATAAAGTGGTCGTAATTATTGTCCGATTTTAACCAAAATTGGAATCGGTCAATTAATTTTAATAAAACTCCCCAGTACCATATTTCATCACAATATGTCAAGCGGTTCCCGAGTTGAAACAAAGGAAAATTGTAAACTACATGTAGGTTTTCATGTAAAGTGGTCGTAATTGTTGTCCGATTTTAACCAAAATTGGAATCGGTCAATTAATTATAGCAAAACTCCCCAATACCAAATTTCATCAAAATACGTCCAGCGGCTGTTTTGTTTTTCGATGACACGATCCTCGTCTTATTAGAGCCCTTTCCGGTTCCTCTTTCGATTCGGACTGCATTTCGCTTTTTATTTCCGCATCGTCCGCTAGTTCTCACATCGTCTATTCTCCCCATTAAGTGCCGCCATTTTTTATCCATACGTACGTTATCTCGTCTGAGGTTTCTAGTGATTCTCCGCAACGATGACGTCGTCGGAGGCCTTTTCTTAACCTTTCTCGCAACCTCACTCTTCCTGTTCAATATTGGAATTGTAATGGGCTTTCTCTTCTCGGCTGAGATCCTTAAGTACCTCTCTAATATCTGTTTGTAAAGGTGCCATTTGTCTGTATCTTTTAGATTTTTTCGTTTTAAGATTTTTTGCATCTCGTTGTCCTACTTGGAACTCCTAACATCTAAACCCCGATCAAATATATCGGGATTAACGAGAAGCATCTTCTCGAGACTCATCAGTTACCGATAAGTTTTCCTATAACTCCGCTGACTGCGGGTAGTATCGAACCCAAAAGCATGGGGAGGAATCCGCCTTTCTGAATTAAAAGTTTCCTTTTCTGTTTCAAAGACGCTCTCCTACAGCTCAGCACCCTCTAGGTGTTTCTTGAGTTTTTTCTTTAACGGTGGACTTATTTTGTGGTTACCCTTAAGCGTATTTAAACAACACTCGCATAAAGCTTTAATAAGGTTTTCGTCGGCGGCTTTCAATATCGCGTTACGCAATTTTGGTTTTCCTTTTTTTAACGCTGGCAGGAGATGTTTGTTCGATTTCAATCTTTTCATTTTCAATCAAATTCGACGGCGAATAAACAACCGTGATTTCATCCGGAAATATACACGTTCTGAATCGTAAACGATCGTCTGCCTCCTGCGAAAGATCCAAGGCTAAATAACTATATGGTTTCGAAGTTGCTTCTTTATATACCCAAAAGAGTTCGCTCGAATTCTCCGGATATACCTGCCTAGCCAAATGTCTGAATTGAAGTTTATCGCGAGGATTTCTGAATACCACTATATGCTTCGAGTTTAGCGAAATGTTACGTGATTGCAGGCTTTGATAAAAAACGTTTTGAGTAATGAGAATAACCGATGGGAACCCTTAGTAAATAATTCGCTAACTTCCTTATTGTAAGCATTATGCATCAAATCGTCGATTATGTATTCTACGAGGATTAACGAAAGATGGTACTTGATTCTGAATTTCTAAACCTTGCAAATTCGGTTCACTTCCGGCACTGCAACACCATATCACTCGATTGATTTGACCATCGACTAAATTTGGTAATTTTATGAAAAATTTCGTCACGAATGTCGTATTGCCGCAAAATGAGGGTCCGGCACAAATGCAGGTAAACGGGTGTTTTCACCGCAATGTCGTCTGTAATACTGCATTACTGTGAAAGTCAAATTATAATTTATATTAATTTATCTAATTCTGCTATATTATTCTTTAAATCATTTACAACCAAATAAGAAGAAGGTATTTTTGGGCACTTTAATCCGAGTATTGACAGATTCTTTTCTCCTGCTCTGATTAATGAATTTTTAAATTCGTTGAATTCATAAAACGACTTATCCTTGAAAAAGTATAACATACCGTTTATATATCTGAACGCAGAATTTACACTCGGGGGTAAACCGGGAAATATTCTACTAATAATACTGTACTGTTTCGCCTTTAAAGTACATTCATTTAATTCCGTGACATACATATTATGAAATATAAACGTACGCCCAGAATAAGTGTTAACTACGGCATGTATCTCAGACTTTGAGGGTAATTCTATCGTTGAAATATCTTTTGGATAGCCTCTTACAAGATTTTAGCTAGGAAATTAAAACATATATATATATATATATATATATATATATATCATATTTTTTACAAATAATACAATCTCACCGGAAGGTCTTTGATAAATGGCAGATATATTTTTAAAATTATAGGGTAAAAATGATAACCAATCTGTAATAAGATGCGGTTTTATGATTTCAAGCGTTGCAATATCTTCAATATCAATAATCCAAACCCATTTTTCATAAAATATATACATGACAGGATTTACGATTATAAATGTATTAATATCGTTTAATTCGCACAATTTCGGTTCCATTTCATCATATGGGCTATTATTCAAATCATCATTATCATTTGATTTATCATTATTTGGAAACTGTGGCAAACCATATAAACTTTGTATTGCTAAAATATCATCTTCATGTAAAATTACTTCACCATTATAATATGCATACTTAAGGGAATCTTTATTATTTGAATGAGATATCCCTAATGCATGTCCAATTTCGAGTAACAAAACCGTAAATAAAATGGATTGTTCTTCGGGAGTGTTATTATCTTTATTTAAATTCCATGATTCATCTTGATCGACATGAATATTCCGAATGGGCTAATATACCTCCTTTTCCATCTAAATTATTTGGGAAATATTTGTTAATTTTTTTAAATTTGTGATTGCCTCGTTTATCAGAAAGAACTATATCAGGATTCTGATTGCTATATTCAAATATAAGATTTGTATTCTGCTGCCACATTTCAAACGCGGCTTTTGCTAGGTCTAGTAGTTTTTGATTAGCTAAGGCATAATACCATTTTAAATGCGTATTTCCCCATTTATACTTTTGCGTAGTAAAACTAACTACATCATCATGAATCCCACATCTTGGCACATTCATCAATTCTAATGTTTCGGTAGTCAATTCCCAATTCCCTTCTAGGTTATAATACTCTTGAAATAGCATAAAAGCATTTCTAAATGTTGAGGAATTTACTTAGGAAAATTGATCATCGGCTACATCTAAGTACCCATATTAATGTAAATAATTAGTTTTGCACAGCGTTTCATTCGCTGAAGATGACAGATTAATATGGAAAACATTAGTTAAAAAAATTAACAAAAAAATCCCGTAGCCATTACTCAATCGCAGATGCTTCTCCCACAACGGTATTTGTAATACTGCGCCCGTTTGAAACGGGAATTGATATTTATTGATGATGATTGCGTGAGGAACGTTATTCAAATTTCGAAAGCTTCCCCCCCCCTTTTCGTTTTAAATTCGGAATTTAATAATGCCCCCACGCAAAGGTGTTTATCCCATCGTCGCAAACATACCGTTTGTCGTCAAAAGCACTCAGCGCAACCTTATTCATCTCCACTGTATACAATTCATGCTTTTTCGATCAAATGAGATGCATTTTTCTAAATTCGGTTGAATTTTCTCTCAAACAGTTTTCGTAATTGTCAAATGTCAATTTTTTATCGATTACTGCTTTAGCGATCCCTTTAGATTTTTTCTTTTCTTTTCATCCTTGTATTTTATATTAGTAGAGTTTACTCCGTAATCCTACAAAATCTGTCATTATCTCTCCACCACACTCGTGTGTCATTTTCCTATCACTTTTTTGTTAATGTTAGAGAAGCAGAAATGAGTGGGTGGGTAGTTGGATGTGTCAAAGTCGTCGAGGTCAGTCAACACGTCTCCGTAAAAGTCATCGGTCTTTATCTCGTAAATGAAAGAGTCCGTGTCGGTGTAGCACAAGGTCGAGCGGTCACCATACGACTTCATCTTTCGATAGTGAAAATCGTACATCAGAGTTTTACTTAAATCTAAAACGGATAGTCCTATATAAATAGACTTATTCATTTAAATGGTGGATTTTCGTAAATGTATGGCAACTAAATTTTCGCTGAGAATCGTTCGGTCGAGAAAAGTTGATTTGGAAATTAGTTTATCCAGCTTCTTTTCGTCGGAAACGAATCCTAAATGTATCATCTTTCGAACGTACTCCATCGTCTTGCCAAAGACAGCGTTATTCATTAATTTGTGAAAGTCTTTTTCAAATTCGTTCGCTGCAATTTTTCTGCGCTCCGTATTTAGGTCGATGTACGATTATAACCATGGAGATTGATCAAATTCGATGACTCGGTGAATCGTCTTTAGTCTAAGTCCGAGAGATAGGGCCTGTTTGAGATTTACGTAATGAATTACGTAATTATTTTTACCGTCGAGAGTCGTCAATAATTTTTTATGCTTACCACCTGGAGGAATTTTATTTTCTGGACATAATGGGAGATCGGAGTGTTCGTCATAGAGATCGATCGGGTATTCCAAATCCACTTCCTAAATATAGCCTTTTTCGCTATCATTAGCAATGGAGGTTACGTTAAAATTTTGAATTTCGGTTTCATGTAACCATCGAAAACCTCTATATGGCAGGTAATTTGACATAGCTAATCCATATAAGTTGTTCGCATCTACATACGTGATATAGCGAGATTCCTAATTAGGGTTAAAACCGCTCATATATTTATTATTTGCTTAACTATATCGCTTGCTGCATTGACTGATTCCACCGCGAATACCCTTCTCAACCATTAGCACCATGTCATAGTCAGTCATTAGTTCCAAAGTGACTCCTGTGTATTTGAGTATGGCATCGAAAGCGAGGCCTGGTGCTGTGAAGTAGCACGCAGGATCTAATGTATACGCAACCATACAAACATCTCTAAAATTTTGAAAGACGTCGGTCAAAAGAATTACGTCAGTCTTCAAGTATAGGTCGGAGTAGTCGCCCAAAGATCTGCCACCGAACTCCGTCCAAATTATCTGAGCAAACTCATAACCATCGTCGGAAATAGTGTGGGTGTAAAACTCCTCCTTTGGTGGTAGGCGCTCGTCATTCAATTTGCTCCAACAGTCGCTGTATTCGTATGGGAAAACACCCTTACGCGTGACTAAATCTATTTTTGTTTCGCCAAATACCGTCACAGTTTCGACGAATTTTCCCCTCGGAAGATTATCAACTAATTTCGCGAGGGATGATGCCATGAATCTAAAGGTGTCAAGAAAACGAATCGAAAAATTTTCACCCACTCTCTTGGAAAAGGAAATATACTTCTCCTCTGAATTGGGGATGCAGTATATTTCCTTTTCATCATAGCCCAATTGAGGTACGATGAAGTGGGCGTCATATCCGGAAAGATTGTGGATGAAAACGGGAAGGAAATTTGGATATTTAAAGTTGAGGTTGCAGTTGGAGTGAGCAACACCCCTGTATTTCCGCGAAATGTGATCGTGATCCCTCACGCGATCATCGCCCAATTTTCCCCCGCAGATGGAACAAACGGACGCCGTTTCGAATGCAATATTTTCCTCAGCAGTCATCGCATCCATGGGGGCTGCGTTTCTGTACACGTCCCGCACAAGCTCTGCGACCTCTTTTAATTTTTTAAAGAACACCTCGGCGGCATTCGCACCTCGATAAAGAACGGGATCGAAGATCTCCCCCGTGGAGGATACCAAAACAAAACAAAAAGACATGACTTCATGTTTTTGGGTGGATATCGAGTGGGAATGATCGAGAGGGCTACTGCAACTGGCAAATTTTGGAAGGATGCAATCGAAATCGGCGTTTCCCACGAAGGGAACTTCCATCACGTGATCAAAATTTTTGAATTTTAGCCATTTGTCTTCGTCTTAGGGGAGCACTATTTTGGAGGGGGCGTTGGCGCTGCAGCCCCGCTTGTGTTCCTCTAATCTCTCTCTATCGTGATGATGGGTGAAACAGCGTTTGCACATGTAAAATCTATGATGGTTTTTTGTCATCCGACCGTGAACTAATCTTTCAAAATTTTTTATGTAAAAATAATGGGTCTCGGATCCTTCCGTTAAAAGCAAAAGGTCCCGGTGGTCGGTCAGCTCATTCTCTACAATTTTGATCGGATAAACATTGTTTTTATCATCATACCCGAAAACGTTGATGGAAATATTATTTGCTTTTTCAAATTTTGATATATGGGAAAGTTCTACATGGTACTCGATACAATTCCAATTGTATCCTTGACGGAACTCTTCGTTATCATAACTCGAGATCCGCTGAGGATTCCTTGAAACGTTCTGGGCCCAAATAGCATATTTGAAGCAAAATTCATCCGAATTACCTACATTGATGACTGCCTTTTTGTTTTTGATTTTGTACAGTAGTTCGACGAACTTGGACCCTCTCAAAGGAGTGTATTTATTGATTCGCAACTCAAGACCGAGGATCTTGTTCAATGACCAACCGGAACCTTTTGCTTGATGTTCAGATTTTCCCTTCAATAATTTACCGAAAAGACCATCTATTATCTCATCGATGTTATCGGTTTGGAGGATCCTAACATTTTTGGTTTTAAAGCACCTCTCATCCGCCGCTTCATCTTTTATAAAATTCCCCTTTACCAACACGTTAACTTTTAAGGTCAGATTATTCAATTGCTCACCGATCTTTACGGATAACATATCTTTAATACCGTCCAAAACGAAACGATATATTTATCCACCCCATCACCACTCACCCAATAGGTTTTCAATCGGTTACTCACTGCCGAATCAATCTCAACAATGGAGCGGTCTTCTCCTGCTCCTGCCTGCTGGATGGCGTGGCGCGCAGGTACGCCACTATTCTCATGCGCTGTGCGATGTTTAGGATTGCAGTAAACAAAGCCGATGTTTATAATGGTGAAAGAATTGAAATGATCACATTAAAACCGTGAAAAGAACTGGTGAGATTTTGAGAAAGTCACTGATTATATACAAAGGTCCGAGTTTCTCGCTTTTATTAAAGCGATTTGCCAGAGTAATCATACGGAGGTGTGTGAGGATCAAAACATACAATCGAAATAACCATCATGGTAAAAAACAGTCATATGGCGACTAATTATAAATCTAGTGAATCAATTTAGCAATATTGCTGGTTCTAGTGACTGGCTGTACGTGCAGTGTGTGTATATATATATATATATATATATATATATATATATATATATATATATATATATATATATATATGGATGTCAAAAAGGTGTTGGGATGAGGAAACCCAGTGAGCACTCACCAATCAGACGACTTCAGGTTGGCGAGGCCCCGGGGATGTCGAAGCGACACACGTAAAATAACACAAAAACACAGAAACATCACAAACGTAAAGCTTTCGGAACTACTCCTTCTTCAGCTACATACAGCTATATATATATATATATATATATATATATATATATATATATATGCATTCATACGAATACTAAAAAGAGAGATAAGGAAAAAATATGAATTTTTCCTTCGATTGTCAGTGTAGTTCTACAGCTTACTTTTACACAATTAGTAGCCAGTTTGTGCACTTTCAAATTATATTCGTACGTACTCACGAAACAATTTCACCGAACCGTATATTGTTAACACAGTTCGTATTATTCGTATATAAATATTATCTCAGAATTTCTTAGTAGTTCATGTACTTTTTATGCGTACAGCTCAGGTAAGAACCAAGTTTTATCTTATAAATAAATATTCGTGAATCACGGAAATGTCTTTTTCTTTAAAAAAAATCCGTGAAAACGGATAAAAGAGACGAAAACGGCAGCCCTGCGCTATATGTAACTACTGTAAAGCTAGAATTTCCCATGGTGTATCAAAAAGCACTTATAACCTAACAGAACCGAAACCGAGAACCGGGATCAGATTAATATAACCGGAACCGAGAATCGGAACCGGGAAAAAGTGGAACCGTCCCATCCTACTAATAACGCATAAAACTTATAAATTATTCATAAAATTTTTTTGGACAATCTCATCATTTATAAAAATGCATTTTATCAAACATAAATAAAATTATTTGTATTATTGTTATGATGCACATTTCTAATTTGTTATAGCAATAATTTTTTCTTAATTATTTGAATGTAATTAATCAGCAATATGCCCTAGATCTGTTGCTTTAGTATATAATCTCATCGTCTTTTCTTGTACTTGTGCTAATTTTTTTGTTTATATTAATATTTTCTTTTTCTAAAATGTATTTTTCTTGCTTGCAGGTAAGTTCCGGAATAATGTGGAACAAGGAATTTGAATTTTGAATGGTATAGGGATATATCTATTCATATACAAAGAGTAAGTATTTACCCTCAGAATCATGCCTTCACACGCGCATGTGATTTATTTACGAGGCGAGCAGTGAGGCAAAGCACTATATAACGAATATTTCGTGAGTTTCGCCATTAAATCGGCACACGCAGTTTTATTCTTGAATCCCATCGTTAGCCGGTATGTTACCAACGGCCCATAAAGGTTCACACATGTATGCACGTGATTACGCGGTCGCAGTTGATGATGCGACTAAAACGCATCGCTCGTAATTGCATAGAGTTACTGCGAATATAGTATTGCGTGATACATACTTATTGCCGCCGCAATTCGTATAAAGATTATATGCTTTGTCGAATCGTTTAATGTTCTCAAGATATATACGTATTTCCAGATTATAACGGGCAAGCTACATGTCGTACATGGCGCGGAACGGGTCTTCTTCGCCTTATTTCTTACCCTCTGACTTTTAACCAAACATTTAAATTCCTTTCTTGTCGCAAGGATTACGAAAACGACAGCAGTTCCGCCTTGGCTTATGTGACCGCAGTCTCTAAATCCTGCAGCATCTGGCCGTAAAAGTGCGGAGGGGATTCGGTTGTGAGGTCGAAGAGGAGGAGGAGGTTCGGTTGCTAGGCGGAGGAGGGAATGTGGGAGAGGAGGGGAGTTAAGGGAAACCTAGGAATAAAAATAACATGATGGCGGATTCCTTTCGGAGGAAGTTATGAATGCAAATAAAAAGCTACATTTCCTGGCAAATGGAGATATAAGGTCTTCTTGGTTACGGATGAGCAGTTCCTAGAATTAATGAAATCTTTCCAATTCCCGTAGTAGACGCTTCAAACGAAAAACCGAAATGAGGTTCTAAAATGAAACGAAACAGTATACAATTCACTTATGCAAAGAATTTATCAAATTCTTATGTAAACAAGATATGTTTGCGCTAAAAAAATACGGAAATAGAGGTCCTTGAAGAATATTCGGCGAAATTTACTTCGAATTTGCGTAATCCACTGCATCTTACATGAATGCTCTTCAACACGCGCTTGCATATATTCGTAATTACCACAGTTTCCGCGATGGTTTTTTAAGGAAATTAAAGTTAAACACAATCGCTGTTACTCGGCAATACGATAATTTTATTCCTCTGCCGAATATAATCGTTTCGTCGAAGAACTTTTTGAGAGGGAAACTGAAGTGACGTGATTGGAGGGTGACGTCCAGAGAGGTATGGAGGAGGGGGAGAAGGGGGGATTGATAGATTGATATGGTGTTCATTTGGGGCGATATTGAGACTGAGAAGTCCCATCTTCCACCTAACCCCTCGTCATGAAGCATATACAATAATACATAGAACATTAGCAATGTAAATATAAGTAACAACAAAATACAAGTGTTGGAAAAAAAGATGAAATTATGTGGAAAAAAGGACTGCTTAATAATGAAATCCATGTAAAAAAATCTGATGTGGCCACCACATGACTTTCTCCATACCTGTATTATTTCTAAAAATTCCAAATAGATCACATGATAATAAATATTTTAAGGAACTGAGAGAAAATTTTAAAGATTAAAAAAAAAACAGAAATAAACTCAAACAATAGCCTTCTGATATTGGATAGAGCCACGAAGCTCCAACAATTAAGAAACTATAAAGGAGCATTACTAAGACGCAACTAAGAGTTAATTGTTAACAATAGTCGTCGGTAGGTGGCGTGGTGGTGGCAGCTAAAAATATAAGATATCTCTTAAACAATGCATTATATGGGAAAATGTTTCAAAGAAAGGTAGTAGAAAATTAAATGTTTTTTCATATATCAAATATTAAAGCAAATATTTCAAAATAACGGATAAGTGACAAGAATAAGCACCCACTTCCGGTAGACCGATTTTCAGTTCTTGTGACTTTCATAAAAATGTCAAATATAAAATTTCGCATTGATCTGATTAATAGTTTTTGAGTTAGATCACCCACAAAAAAGCTGTCACACACACACATAGGCATCATCGAGAAAATGGTCAAAACGTGTTCAGGGGACCTCAAAACGTGTATTTCCGTTGAAATCTCGAAGTCGATTTTTTTCATGAAAACAATACTTTCCCCTCTACTACGTATGGAGAAAACACCCACACAGGAAGGGGTGTGAGAAAAACCTGCGAAACCTACCGAAATTCACTAAAGACATTAATAAATTAAATTTAGAGCAATATATATATATATATATATATATATATATATATATATATATATATATATATATATAATTGAAAATCTTAAAGGGAAATTTGGCACAACTCGAAATGAGGGATGGAGAAATGGGGAGGGAGAGGGGGGAAGGGAGGGAGGAAGAATGGAAATCGGCCGTTAAAAATGGGTTGTGAAATGGATGTGGCGTGGCAGATAAACTCGCTGGCGATATTTGGATGCGTTTCATGGGATACATAATGGGACGTGGAAGAGCTGACAAAACAAGGAAGCATTTCTCTAGAGCATAGGACGCCAAAACACGGTGCATTAAAAGGTTTTATGTCGTATTTTTTATTTGGTGCCGCCATCAACGCTTATTAATTATACTTAATGCGAATGAAAGCGTGGGTCCAGTACAGTTTACTTCAGAATGTAAGCATGAAACAACTGCGGCATCATTCATTACGGAAGTGAAATTTTGCATAAGAAATTGGCGTTAATTAAATTTTTAAATTCATTTCAATGACTTTACTAAACATTTTTCAGTGTTTTAAATCCTATTTGATAAAATCCTAAAGCATTATGTTATGTTTCACGCATTATCTCAAATAATTAAATTGAAAACATCCATTATAACCCAATATTAATCACGAAGGAGATTTAATTGATTTCGTCGGGCAAATGTTTCTCTTTTATTTTCTGGAAAACTTTAATCTCAGAAAATAAATGATTTTTAAAGACAAAAAATACCGATTATAAAATTTCTGAAATTCCAAATGGAAAAGCAGAACTTTTCTCTTCTAGAAAGATGGGAATAAATGCCTTGCGCGCCTTCCAAACCTCGAAAACTCGAGCCCATTAGCGTTCCTTAAATATGTCTATTCCATATTTAGATTTTCCTTAGGTTACCGTATTGATGCGAAAATAATTCAAAAAATGATTATAAGTGAATTACTTTAACGAACATTGAGACGCAGAGAACAAGATAAAAATATGTTCAAAATTGAACGCTAAATGTGATCGCTCCTTTGAGAGAAGTAAGGGAATTAAACATGTTCTGTTTGAGGTATTGAGCTATACACATTTTAAAGTTGAAAATGGAATTTGGGGACTACGGTGCACAGGATGGAATTAAAATAAAAACTCCTGAACCGTAAAATATTCAGATGAGCACTCACACACGTCAATAAGAAGAGAAAATGGAAAATATTAAAATAATACTTACAAGTTTGCAGGACGATGGCCTACAGGTAAAAGAAATGAACACACGCACGCACAATCACTCGTGAAAACTCGGGAAAAACTCGCTAGATACGTATTTCAGGAGGTAAGCTCCCATCTTCAGTAGCTTAGTTTAGCTCTTGAAAAAGTATCTAGCGAGTTTTTTCAGAGATTTTCCGATTGATTGTGCGTGTGTGTGTGCATTTCTTTTTCCTTTGGGCTAGTTCTCGGCAACGTCCCTCTAGGCCATCGTCCTGCAAACCTGTGTCATTTTAATTGTTTACCATTTTCTCTTATTATTGACGTGTGAGTGCTCATTTGGATTATTTTACGGTTCAGGAGTTTTTATTTTAATTACATTTTTAAGGATGAAATAATCGAAAAACAGCGCCTCTAAATTTTGATAAATTCGCGTGATTAAAAAAGGAAGCGAAACTGTACGCGTTGCAAAGGAAACCACTCGGTCTTATTGGAGAAACGTGAAATAAATGAACCATAAACGTGTGCGGGAGGTGAAAGTGGATATGGTCTCGGTACAATAAGCGTTCGTTCACAAGAGGGGTTGGGATATAGGGAGTGAGTGGACGAGGGAGTTAGTGTTAGGAGTTCATTTCGACACCGACGGACCAAGAGCTGTCTAATCCCTGCGTTAGCGGCGGCTCACTTCTCTTTCTACGACCGAAAAGAAGGAAGTTCTCCTCCCTTCCCCACATCCCTCCACCCACCCCGAGCGTATTCCCTACGTTTACCGAACCCATATTTCTCTCCCTCCCCCGTCTCTCATTCCTCTTTCCCACCGCCATTCCCCGCCCCCTTCCCCGGCCTTCGTTCTTCTCCCTCTCCCGTCTCCGCATCACTGCGGCTCTGTCGCACGGCCACGGTGATAAATTGGCTCGGGTTCCGAAACTGTTAAAGCAGAGTGGAGGTTTTCGAACTCGAGTCGGCGGAGAGTAGCGAGGGTCTTAAAGACGGAGGGAGTGAAGAATGGCGGGAATGAAGCGGTGCCCGTAGAAATGAGAACATCATTCGGCGCGGGCGGGACACGACCAATCTGACTTTTCGTTGGCCGCATAATTTCGGAGACGTTAAACCGGATATGGGACGATTACCTGAATGAGGAGAGAGAAAGGGGCTTAAATCGGATCGGAGATAGAGTGGAGATTCCTCTCGCGTCGCTAGGCTACCGTGGAGATGCTCGGATGAAATCGAGGTAGGTTTCGGTGATGGAGGGCGGCGGAATACTTGAGGAAACCCTTCGGGATAACTCCAGGGCCCCTCAAGAGGAAAGAGGTGACTCTAATCCTTAGCCGATCGGAGGAAGATACGGGTAAAAGGCTTGGAGTTTGCGTGCCTCGGCTCTGTTAGGCTCTCTTCTCCCCTATATCACTCTCCTCTTTCATTCCCTTTCATTCATCCTCTATTTCCTCTTTCCTCCCTCACGCCATTAAGTTTCCCTAAATCCCCATTCCGAGTGAGTGCGTGGGTTTGCGTGGGTGCGTGTTTGCGGTGCGTCTTTCCCAGACGGATGTATGGGCAAGAAGAAGAAGAAGAGATAGAGAGAGAGAGAGAAATGGAACCGCCTTATTTCCGAAATCAGGCCTTGCGGAGGACGCGAATTATAGGTGAGATTCGATGCAGGAAGATATCCTCCATCTCGAATCTTCCATTTCGCATTCAAAACTCTCGCGAACGCATTTTCCTGACTCATCCTTCTTCCCTAATTGTCCTCCTACGCCTCTCCTTCCTTCCATCCTCTTCCTCACTGCCTTCCCTCCCCCTCCTTCGCCTGTACCTCTTTCCGTCCGTTGCCCCTCAACATTAGGGGCAGGGGGGGGGGGGGCAGCCGGTGAAACGAAGGCGATGTACTCGGTTTTATTTTTGTTTTCTTTCAATGTTATCGGAGCGTGTCGGAGGGAGTGACTTGCGTGGGCGGTCGGAACGACACTGACGGGGGACAAGAGTGAGAGAGGGAGATTTTTTGTCGGTGTTTTCTTTAAAAATTTATTAGGAATCTTCTTTACAAATATATATATATATATACATTTATATATTTATATATATTCATATATATTTATATATATTTATATATATTTATATATGTTTATATATATTTATATATATTTATATATATTTATATATGCGTGCGAAGAAAATGTTAACGTTCAAACAGATTGTGTTTTCCCTCATCTCCTCTCCGGAAATGAGGCTTCCGATCGTCTCTTCTTTTTGTCACTGAAAGGAGTTGTGTGTTCTGGAAATATTCGTCGCTCGGATGCCGCGTTGTTTTTTTTTGCTCCTTTGGGTCTCGCGGCTGAAAGAGTGAGTGCGATACATGTCCAGCGTGAGGCTCGGTGTTTTGGGAAGAGTCGTGTGCCTGCCAAATGGATCGTACGTGAAACATGATCCGGCTTTGAGAGTGCGGGACCAGAATCGATTGCTCCTTGCAATGGAGCGTTGCCACAAACCTACGCTATGTTTCTCACGAATCCTAATTTCAATAAATTTTCACC
Source organism: Tanypteryx hageni (assembly GCA_028673005.1). Classification (NCBI taxonomy): domain Eukaryota; kingdom Metazoa; phylum Arthropoda; class Insecta; order Odonata; family Petaluridae; genus Tanypteryx; species Tanypteryx hageni. The sequence continues at coordinate 15,430,653 of CM054117.1, forward strand.
AGTAGTTCATTTTTCTCTAGCTTTAAAATTTTTATTGTAATTCTCTTTAAATGACTTACAAAACCTACATTATTAGAGAAAGATTTTTGTCAATGTGAACATAAAACTTTAGATAATTAAGTAAATTAATATTTATCTAAGTATGTATTTTGCCTCTGAGCGAAACATTTTCATGGAACTATACTGCAATAAAAATGATCGTCAAGGGCAAAGTGAAGGTTCCGAAACAATAGAAAGAACTTCCTCTGGGAAAATATCCGAGAAAAATGGTATCTCGCTTAACCTAGTTTTCGAAAAGTAATCTGTTGTGTCCGGCAATGGATGCTGGCGCATATTCATTACAACACAGAAGTTCCTTTATATGAATAAAAGTGCATACGGACCAGCCCGATATCCATGCCCGCTCTATTAGGCGTGTGCTTACGTGCTTCTTTGCTTTGCCTTACATGTTTGATTCCTTGATAGTCAGTGAATCGTATCCAGAAAATAACTGAAAACATTTTCAAGAGATTAAGCGCAGCGCTGACGCCAATATTAGTTCGATTTATAAATTCTAATTTTTAATAGTTGCACTCGGTTCAGTATCATCACTGCTAACTTCACGCCCTCTGTTGATAAACACTGGATAGTCGTCACCGAGGGAACTATTCGATGTGCCCTTGTTGCTTTCAGAATCTTTATTTTCACTTTTGTCTCTATCGCTGCCGCTACAACTGCAATCTGATATATTTTCATCACTTCCATAACCCACAATATTTCCTCACCCTCTAGCACTTTGATTCGCCATCCTTGCAATATTCAGAATTATAAACTTTACTAATTTATTTCCCTCACAATGCTGTGTAAACTGGTTTAACATACTGCTTTTCTGTCGTGAGTGACCTCTGGTGGATATTTCTTTAACATATATTTACAAAATTTCGTATAGTTTAAAACTACGTATGTATCCATATGCCGATTGCGGCACTCAGAAAGGTTGCAGATATACTCAGATGTCGCCCGGAAGGGTTAAGATAGGAAAACCGGCATCTGAGGTCACGGAGCAGGGGTTGGCTTTCCCCTTCTGCACTTCATTTCTATCTTAGAACTTGACCTCGTGCAGATATACGTTTTCTGATTGGATGCAGTCCGCTTGGACTATAACTTACGTTTGTAATTTCCATCGATTCCGGATTTAAATTCATTCGATTCTTCCATTTTTATTATACTATTATTATACAATTGTATAACTACACTCAAATTAGTAAATATTGAATTTGACTCTTTATAAACGGCCATTAATCATATAAATGACTTCAACTGTATTTATTAGAATAGTCTTTGCATTTAAACTTCATGGACTACTAAGTATAGTCCTTGAAAACTCGTTTCGCACATATCCTGTATCGAATAACGCCGTACTTAAGATGAAAACACGAAAGGACTTCTTTTTATTAGGACGAGATGCGAGATTTGCTATGCAGCGTGCACGCGTGACATTTAGTAAACTGCTCTGCCGCCAACACGGATATCACCTTGACTCACTACGAGAAAAATTTCAGCTCCATCCAAAATCTCAGCGAGCGAATCGCGCCGACGCACGCCTAACAATGGGTCTTATCTATGGAACAGAGGCAATGTGGAATTTTTTCGATCTATCGACGATCCTTTTCAGGAAAACGTTCACCTTAAAGTTTTAGCAACACTATGAAATAATATGGTTGGTAGTGTTGATAATGATTTGCATTTCCCATATCAAGTTTAAATCATGTCAGTGTTTATGAGATGCACTCCCCTTATTTTAGTAACCGTTAAGTTCTTAACGCTTATGAAGCCATTCTTGTGTTTTGTAGTCAAATATTTATTATTTCAGGAATATATTTTAGAAATTATAAAGGAGTTAAAAATATTTATTATAAATATTTAAACCAATTATTTGATCCTTCATTTTAAATTCCATTCTAATTTTCTGAAAAAGTCGAGCAAGTCTTCAACAGCTACACTAGGTAGGAGTTCAAGATAACACAATAAGAGGCCTCACACACCAGGCAGCTAGGAGACCACAGCAATGACACTACAACTCTGATATTGCAGGAAATAGAAGAGGCTTCTAGGAAAGTACTGCGTAATGCAGAGAGGCAAGGGAGCGAATAAAAATTGCAAAAATCATTTAAGGAGAAGATTGGGATTGCTGATGACGACTTTGAATAAAGGCAATGGCAATAGATTAATGAAAGCGTTTGAATGAGTGAGGCACGAGCTCGTTAGGGAGAAAGTTAAGCTATAAACCTTTTGAGGTGTGAGCGTAAACATACGTTTTTCCTTATACTAGAAATCAATATGTTTTATCATAAAAATATGTTTAGTATGCTTATCCTAAATTAATAACAAAGAATGCTTTTCTTTTAAGTTAACTTGGTTCATTTTTCCTAACCTGCTATGATCACGTCGCATATCTTTATAAAAAACCGCTAATGAAATGGCTAATATCCTTGTAAATCCCTTGTAACTTGTACCGCAATTTATTTATACAAAAGAGAAGGGAAATTTAAGATAAATATTTTTCATGCACGCAGCATAAATGCTTTTTGAAGAATGAAAATCATCTTATTTGTATGTATTTTTGGCTAATAATCCTCTTTGATTATTATAGCCATTACTCCTTCCACACCAAAAACACACACAAGGGAGGAGGGAAACCCGGTGCCGGCATTAGCCTACTCTTAACGAAGAACACCAAGGGGGCCAACTGCTTAACCTCCCTTCCGAAGAAACACTCGAGACACTCCGCCACGCCATCTTCCCAATTATCTTTAATTCAAAAACGTTTTGATCTAATTATTTTTATAAAGACGCTAAAACCCGACCGCAGAACAATTTACCTCGTTAAGTTGGTGTAATATGTAACTTTTTTATAGTTTTAATTTTTTGTCTGGCAATTAACTAGGAAATGTTAAGGATATTGCTTTTGACATTTATATTGATCATAGAGGCGTAATATTTGCAGTAAAATACACTAGGTTATAATGTTAGAACTGGAATGCGTATTTTGTGTTTCATATGATTTGAGGTTTTATTTTGTTTTATTTTCTTCTGTGTATAATCTTCAATTGTATGACATTAAACATTATAAATCCTATATTAGCATAAAAAATTTTGCAAGCGTCTTCTTAATGATATTCACATTCAGGAAAATACTATTTCTAGAGATTCTCTACTGTAAATTATTGCCACTAATGCCTCAGAGAAAATTTAGTATTTAGTGGTGATATAACCACAGGATGGGATGGATGTCTTCTGGGAGAAATTAGGTTTCCTTTGTTACGTTTCATCTACGGATAAATTCATGGAGCAGTTAAATTATTGCCAATCTCTTAGTCCTTATGGGGCGCGAGACAGCTGCAGTTTGCATTGAAAATTAGGCGTATTATTTTATTTAAATACTGATGCAAAAACCCGTCAATATGAAATGAAGGATATAGTAGTTGTTACTTAAACTAAAGTCTCGTACATTCGAATTGATGATTCATTTTCTCATACTCATTCTTATCTTTTCTTCGTCTTCTGCTGTTGGCTGCGTCAATTCTCTTTCTTCTTACATTTCTTTTTTTAGTTTCTTTTCTCGTTTCTTCTGTGACTCCTGATTTCGTTTACTACCTCTCTCTTGTTCTTTGTCTATTCTTCATCATTTTCTATTAATCTCCTTCTACTTTCTCTTTCTGTATTCCTTTTACGCATTTCTTCTTTACCCTCTTACGTTTCTTAGTCTGATCTCCTTATATTCGCAATAATATATCTACTTCTTTTTGCCTTTCGTTGATAGATGTCTTCGGATGCTTATGTAGTGATTCCGATGAGATAACTATTGATTTTTTCCATTCGATCAATCAACGGGCTATTATAGCCCTAGAATTAGTTATACTAGTTGTACAGGCAAAAACGTTTTCGAAGCCAGTCAGATGTCTGCATGTTTAAAAGTAATAATAGCCCAGTTCTCCTTATAAAATTAGACAACTGACATTTTGGATTCCATGTTTGTTTTTATAATTCATATGTGCAATTTTAATTGCTTCTCCCTTATGAAAAAGGTAATATTCCAGTATTGAAATAAAGAAAAAAGATTTTTTCTTTTGATCAATCGTTAAAAATGCCCAGTCCACAAGCAATTTACTGAATAATAATAACGTCCAATTATTATCGTTGCAATCTATTAAATTTGACGTTGCTACAACTATAATTTCGATTGATTCATAAAATCGCGAAGCGAATAACGCAATTCATTAGTCTATTTGAAGGCTAAAGAGTCGTTAATTGAATCGGAGGCAACAATTCGGGTCGCCTTGGCATCACCATAAATGAGTACAAAAATGCCATAAAATTTAAAAAAGAAACATGTTTCTTACAAATTATTCCTTGTAACATCTAAATATTAAAAGAATTGGATATTTTATAGTTTAAACCGTCGAATAAAGCAAAAACTGAGAAATTTGGTTCATATTTACTTATTTTAATGAATGAAGAAAATAAACCTTGCACCTTGAAAAATCGAAACCCTTGTGTAAACATATGGGAAGATAAAATTACTTCCTGGAGTCGAACCTGGGACATTTTCGTAACGAAAATAGTTTTCCCGGAGTCTCCTAGGTAACGGAAACAAAATGGCGTTTACAGCATTTTTCTATAACAAACTGTTCAAGAAATAAAATAGGAGACGGACGGACGGTCAGTCATTAGATAATTATTGGCCGAGCGAAGCGAGTTCTCTCCTGTTGAGTCCCTGAGCATTTTGTCTGTTTGTTCTACGATAACTGCCTTCTCGATTGTCTGATTTTCACCAAACTTCGTGTGCATGTAGTGCAAATAACTTACATTAGAGTGAAATACTTATAGTTTTTCTAGAATTTCACCCTTATAGTTATTGCGCAATTTGCGTTAGCGCATTGAGCAAACTTTTAATTGTTATCCAATCAAAACTAAATTTAGCATACATACGTAAAAAATCAAATGATGAAGAAATTGTCAAATAACAATTTCTCTATAATGTACAGGGAGCCTCCCAGAGGAGCGCAACTTGCGTAAAATGTATAGCCATGGAGACGATTATTACCGAACTAGACTTGAGCATAGACGAATGAACAATTAAGTTATATTCTTTTTCGCTCAACTAATCTTCAGCAATGGACACTTGATCCAGACATATTAGCGTATAAACAGTAGCATTTATTAAATTCGTTTATTTAAAAAATACATGCAAAATATAATTTCAGAAAGAGATTTTGACATTGTTTTTAGTATTTTAAACCTGATAATGCTCTATTAATTTGTTTTCCAATTGTTCTTTATCATTGATAAACTACAAGTAGTATTTATGGCATGAGAATTCCTTGGAATGAGTAACACATACTGAAACATTTCCTGTCAATATAAGTAATCAATTCGGGACGTCAACTTTGGGAAACCAGCCTGCATTAGTCCTGGTTTGGACTTCCTGTTATTATTTTCTATTTAAATTCACGTTATTTAGTTCCTTTGTTGCTGAGAAATGGTTTGTCTTACGATACTCATTGTAATGGCAGAATTATATTGTTTTGAGATTGGTAAGTTGATCGAAGGAAAAATAAGTGAAAATATATACGCACTTCCAAAATTTTATTCTATAAAAGAGTTGATAAAGCTTTTAAAGTAAAACTAGAAATAATGCTGTTTTTCGATACAAAATTTATACATATGTTTAAAGAAAACTAGAACGCAATTATAGGTGTGCTTATGTTTGATCATGAATTTATTTATTTTTGGTAATATTTTTACAATTCTATCTCGTAGGTCCAGTCTCCTCTCTCCTCCTCTCATACTATAAAGCTTTCCAACTCTACGAAATTCTCTTAAGCTCCTTGGCCGCTTATCTTTCTCTACTAATAGTTGGTAAATTGGAATAGTTGACAAAGTTACTGCAACAAAAGGGATCCATCTGTAAGTGCCCGATACTCCCTTCCCACTTAGTGGGCAAATGATGAACTAGTGATGACGGTAATATATTTACGTAAGGAATGTAGGTATGCACTACCGACTTAGATGTTGCCTGACACTAACGCCACTTCCAACAGAGAAACTAAAACCTAAGTACCTAAAAACAACAACAAGCATCCAACCGATTATAATTTACGCGTTTATAAGGAATTACGCGTATTCCAGGAACACTACAATTCCAAACCAATCACTACCACGTACGCGTAACCTCATTCATGAAGTTGTTGTATTGAAATACCAATTAGAACTAAGGAACACGTGCGAAATGCCTTCATTTACAGTGGGGCGGATGTTTAGGTGCAGATGGAAAAATCGAGGATAGAAGAGAAAAACCTTTGGGAAAAAGAGAACGTAAACCATGATCGATCGATTCGTTGCATGTTGCTATTCGGAGGTTGTTCTGTTTTCGATTGCCTGTTGGGATGGCGTCAGCGGCAGGCAACATCTAAGTTTGTAGCGCATTCCTTAGGTTAATACCTATAGTATTATCGTCCTCATTTGTTCATCCTTTCTCCCTACGGGCGTCGGCAGTGTTGGGCACTTAACAGTTGGTCAACCGCTGCACGGGTGATCTGCCGCTACGCTACTAAACGCCACACGCAAAATCTATTCTTTACTTTATGACGTTGTTATCTGCTGATGATTTTTGAGAAGTTGTTTACGCTATGCATTACCTAACGTTTTATTTTTGTTAAATAGAATTAACTTTTTGACCGTAAAATTTTACGGTCAAGGAGTTAATTCTATTTAACATCAATTTCGCCGTAGTCTCCGTCTTAACTTATTTTGTAACGTTTTATTGGTAAAATAAATAACGCCACTTGACATATTTGTGGAAAAATGCATACATAGTTTTGTGATTGGTATATTATCGAAGCGAAAGCATTTTTTTTCTCTAAAGCCCTTTCTCTTCTCCTATCTTACTATTATGTCATCCAAACCGAAGAAATTCTCCTTGGCTACTAAGTCGATTTTCTTCAAATGCTACTACTTGGTAAATTATAACTAGGCTTGGTAGGATTCGATTTAAATTTATAAACGTCGATAAACATCGAATTTAAAAAAATTAATTCGACGAAAATGAATTGTCGTCAATAAGTGTCGATTTTCACCAATACATTCTCTGCGAAATTTATGCGTCATGATTTTAAAACTTTGTTATCCGCTCTCAAACTTTACATATTTTACCACCAAACATCCAAAACGGTAGAGAGTCTGAATTTGCCATGCCAAACGGCCACACAACATTTGGAATTTGCTTTCTAATATCGCTTTGTCTTAGGGGCACATACTGAGCAGCCGTGGGATTCAAAGGTAAAGAACAAAATATTATGATCGTTTTATTGTGCTCGGCCAGATCCGATAATCCATTCGCGCTCGATTTACCGAAAAATCGGGGAACGTCTATTGCGTCTTCTGCGCGACATTATCTGCCGACCTCCTTCAAGAGGCGAAATGAAAGATTTTCCCGGACTGAAAAATGAGTACCGATCTCCAGATGGCCTTTTGGCATTTCCAAAAGCGCCCTGTCATAAAATTTATGTATTCTATCTGAGAGTGTCCCCCGTGCTTAGTTTCTTTTGCATTGCTGTCGAAGGAGCATCGTTCCATACAAGCACTCGGGGCTTTTTCCGCAAAGATGAGATATTTTTGATCATAATATTCATTCATACATTAGATTAGAAAATGGTGGAATAATGTCCAACTAAGCAGAATGGCATAAGCTGTAATTTTGAGAATAACTTTGAAACAGAAAAAATTCTGCTATGACCGGGAGTCGAACCCGGGTCTTCCACTTGCCGGGCGGATATTCTACCACTGAACTACCTTAGCAGATTATCTTTACTGTTTCTGAACGCGGGTGTTTATCTTAGTTGGGTCCGGGCTAGCCAAGCTAGTATCAACCAGCCCCAACGGACGTCCTCCAAGAGAACGCCAAAGAAAACCCCTCCCTCTCAAATGGTGAGATTGCCAAAGTCCGAAAATGGTGGAATAATGTGAAACTATGCCGGTCATAGCAGAATTTTTTATGTTTCAAAGTTATTTCCAAAAATACATTAGGTTGTGCCTTATACTCACGTCACATTCATTTCTCACGAATGGTCCCGATTTCGCGAATAAGGGGCGCGAATTAACGAAGAGATATCTGATATATTGCGACAAATTAACTGTTCAAGGTTGGTGACCGAAGTCAACAACAATACATTCGCCAAAATATAGATAACAACAAACAAAGCAGCATAAAAGCAGCCTTATTTTTATTTATACACTTTTAGTTAAATTTAATTAGAAAGAATTCAATTTAAACACTTTTATAGATAAAAATTGATGAAATGTATTGAAATAAACTTCGATATTAGAAATAGCTTTTTAAGACATATAAACGTCGATGTTTGTGTGTATTTCTGGCAAATCAACCTCTTGGATTATTCTAGCCAAAATATGAATATATAAGGGATATTAACGTCAAAAACTACCAAGCCCTGTAAAATGTATTAAAGCAAACGTCGATATTGGTCGTCGATTTTCAAGAAAAATGAACGTCGAAAACTACCAAGCCTAATTAATTATAACTACAAATTAATAGCTAGCGTAGCTGCAACGGGCATGCTAATCAAGGAATTTTAAGTACGCTTTTACTACGCATAAGTGATTAATGTCAACAACTACGTTTCCATGGTGGTAAATTAATTATACTAGGGGCCTATTTCAATTGTGTTATTATTTAATTTGCAATATTTCTTTACATACAATTTGGTGTTCGAATTCTTGAATACCCCATACATTTCCATGTGTAAACCAAGGTTCATGCATATAAATTCCAACTTTGGCTTAGGTTTGGCCTTGCGATTTATTTATTGTCATGTATTAAAAAAGTTTGATCGCGAATTGTCTGCAATGCATATTAAAAGGAATTGCTGGATCATTTGGCGTGTCTATTTTTATACGTGGGATAAAGTGAATGATTCCAGCCATAAAACCAGTAATGACTTCCAATAATTAATTAAATTATTAATTACATTTAATTAATCAATCACTCATCATTCTCTCCCAGATTTTCTAATCATAATCCACGCTACGTGTCTCTCATTTGCATTAAATAATGGTACATTCGGTTTTAGAGTTAAATCATAATGTTCTCTTTCAGATTCAAGGAACTTGGTTGTATTGTAACCTTAATTGGAATAAAATCAAAATTAATTATTATAATTACCGATAATCAAATGAAACACAGCATCTATACTAATTTAATTTAACATTATAACGTAAGACTTTTATTTAAATACTAACTAAAATTAATATAGCGTTTTGTGTACATTGAAGCTTTCTGTGCTCTTCGATGTATTAAAGAAATTTTGTTTTTAATTCTTACCTATACGTAAGTAAAGCTTCAATGTATAAACTATTAAACGAAGCGAATATGAAAGTTTATTTACTAACATTACGAACTATATACTGTTGTTACTAACCATACGAACTATATAAACAAACGACATTTCACTTTGTGTAATATAATATACATTTATAAGCTGAACACGACTTCTATTAGTTATAAAGTTTTCCGCCCGGTTGCTGCACTCCACTGTTACTCCACATCCTCTACAGGAGGTTTTGAAAACCAACTGCGCTTGGCAAAAGTCACCTCACCTTTTATAATATGATAGAGTTGGATAAAAACCGCAGAAATATTTACAAAAATATTATTTTTGGGCAATTTAGGCTGAAATTTTAAATTTCACAATAAGAAACTTAATCTTCGTACTTTTTGCAAACTGCAAATCCCATGTCATTATCTTAACAGTAAGATATTTTTAAATGGCAACAAAGGAAGGCTTGCATTCTGGATTTTAGCTCTTCCCATGTTATTCAAATGGAAAAAAAGATACACTTCTGGAATCAAAACTATGGACTTCATGCACACGAATAACAGCTTATAATTTAAAAATGTAACTTCTGAATAGTTTGTGAATATTTAAATAAAAAAGAACTAACATTTTTCGATTTATAAGCGTTTTTTCTTTTACACACCAAGGGTTTCTGATACACGTTCGGTATACAAATATATGGCATAGATTTATTTATAGCTATCGCCAACATAAATCGACATATCTCATAGCGCACTTACGCCGTTGGGAGGATGCGTTTAATTTAAATTTTCGATAAACATTCTTATGGTTCCTCATTATCCGCCATTAACTGCATAATTAACAAATAGTTAATCTATTAATTACTGATTAAAATCTCCCGTGGTTAGTTTTGATGAAAATCTGTAGCTTCATCCTCATACTTAAACTTTCAGCTCGTAACCTTTCCCATGAAAAAGAGAAACTCTTGCTTAGCATTTTAGTAATTACTTTCGTAACATTTATGAATAGTTTATCATTAGTTAGCAAGTCTAAAATATTACACAATTAATTAGTTTGTCCTCTATAAACACTCTAACTTGAGCCAAAGGCTCGAGGGAGGTATTCGTTCATCGATGGCATTTTATACCGACTGGAAAGCTATGGTTAACAGAAGTTGTGAAATGTGGAATATAAATATGTATATATTAATTAAATTGCTTCTACTATATATAATTTAGCGTAATTTTAAAATAAAATAAAAAGTCACCCTTACACTTCATTTGCTTCAACATGTTAAGTCCCAATCATCGTCCTACTTCCTTTGTCTCAAAGGTTTCCTTTCGGACGCAGTCAATTACATCGGCAAAGTTTTCAGGCATTAAACGTTGCAACATGTTAGTGGGATTTAGATTCGGCGACTCCTGAGACTGTTGATGCAGGGAAGGCATCTTCAGAATATGTTTGAGGAATCGCTTCGTTCATGCCGAGCTGAGGGAGAGAGATACTGTTTAATGATCCCCTTTGGGATCCTCCGAGAGAAAGAGAGAGAGAGAGAGAGAGAGAGAGAGAGAGAGAGAGAGAAGGGCCTTTACCCTTACATGTCACGGGAAACGCTCCAAGGCGCATTTCAAGTGCGTCTTGCGAGGTTGTGTTGAGAGTTGGGCAGAGGAGGAAGTTTCCGTGTGCGGTTTGGCGTATGGTCTGTACGGGGACCTCACGACCGGACTGGAAGAGAGGGTAGAGGGAGGGGGAGGGGAGTCTACGGCGGGTGGGGTAAGAGTAGGGGGAGGGATTGGGATGGGAAGTACGTAATAGGTAAAGGGATGCTGAAAGCCGGAGGCAGTGGAAGAAACGCAGGAGTGAGATAGGAGTGTTTTCCCCCCGGCTATGAGAGTGCCATTACAGACGTTCGGAAACTGAATTAGAAGAGAGAGATAGCGAATGAGGAGGAAAATGTAGAGATTCGCAGCTGCCTCCTTTATTTGATGGTCTGTGACGCTGGTTTGTACGTCAAAACTCATTCAAATTACTAGTTTGAGATATTTTTCAAAATATGTTGCAATGCACGAATTGATAAAGTAGAAGAGGTTATAGAAATATTCCAATAGGTTTATGAATTTACTCCTAATTTGGCGATCGTTAACGTTTATGATAATTTGAGGATGAGTCGAATGAATAATACAGGCCCGACACCATAGCATTTTACTTGGAATTCTAAATCTCAATAATTCAACATTATAGTGTCGGTCACACCTTGTTCGCACATAATCAAAATTATTGACATTTTTAAGAAGTTCTATGAAAATAGACGATAATAATATTAACGATTTATTGAACACACACAGGTTGCCCCAATTACATGTGTTATAATTTTGCTTGGTTTTCGACGTTTATTATTCTTAAATTTCGACGAAATAAATGGACGTTTATTTTTATACATTTAATAGATTTTATCAGGAAATTTTATAAATCAAATTCTTTCTGATTAAAATTTATTCAAGGCGTACATATAATAAATTAGGAGTTAAAAATTCATGAGGTCAAATGTTTAATTATAATTTAATTCAAAGCAATCTGAAAATAAGAAATATTTTTGTAGACTCCCAGATCTTGCTATTATATGCATTTTAATTTTGGTAATTTTAAGCTAATAGCTTAGAGGAAAACAATACGCTAACATCCTTATTTTGTTTATTTAATTATAAGCAGCCCAATAAACAAAAATCAAGAGATAATAATCAAATATATTTATTTTGAATAAGTATTGTTCTATTTGGAATTTAATAATGATTAAATATTTTAATATTTGTAATAAACAAATTTATGCTTAATAGAAGCATACTTTATAGGCTTTGAAATTTTCTGTATGATATTTTGTGGATAACGAGGTTTAATTAATCAATTTTTGGATTTATAATATATATCTGAGTGACATTGAGAAAATTATAAATCAAGGACGTGCACTCTACGGCCCACGAGAAAATTTTATGCGGCTCGCGAAGCTTTGATGAAGATGTGGTCTCTAATATTTAATATGGATAATTCTGTAGATTTGAATTGCGATTGTTGCCGTAAGTTTGAACGCTAAAAAACAGTTGACTTTATTTTCATTTTAAAAATCACATTGATTTCTTGAGTAAGTTCTCATGTAAACTCTAATCCGGCCAGCCGCGGTATTCGCGACCTCTTATGAAAAGCACTGACAGTTAAGAATGCGGCTACGTCAAAAGATTGCTCAATCCTACTATAATGTGGTATAAGTTTTTTTTAGCAAATTAAGGGCCGTTTGCAGTTGCACCAAAATGTTTCAATATGCTAATGTCCAAAAAAATATTTCTTATTTTTCAATTTGCTTTAAAGTAAACTATTGAGTTATTTTGCCTCAGATATTGATTGTCTTTTTATTTTCTTATTTACGTATTTCTATTCAAATCTCTTAGAGAATTATCTCAAAAATTGCTTGATAGATTTTCTATTGCTATACATTTTTAGAACCGTATTGACCTCTAGATTGTTGATCAAACCAGAAAATTGGTATTGATCACCTCAGCAAAGTGCTGCGCTGCGCTGTAAACGGTTTGCTTTCCCGTACAAATTGTTTGCGAAATTGCTGTTAGTTCTAATCTTAATATTTTAATAGATATTTTGTTCAAACAACTCCATAAAATTTAATCAAAATCAAATTGTGCATTCTTCTTATAAAAGCAAAATTAAAAAAGTAATGACTCCTTCATTGGTGTATGGATGAGCGATTGATGTATTCTTGCGTGTAAATGGCATCATCTTGCTTTTAGAAATGTTGCGATAGTTTAAAGAGTCAGTTTCAGAATTTCACTTTTGCACAATTGAAAAAAAGATGTCCACGGACCGATAATTGCACTGTCTCAACGAAAATAATAAAATAGTTGAAAATATTTACTTAAAAGATTATGAATATTTGTTTTCATTGCTTCATATTTTGCTACAGATTTTGTCATAGACGACAGAGCAAATCAAGAAACTCATGAACGTTATTTTTTGAGTGCCAATCAGTGAGATTCTGGGCGAGAACCCTCGCCTCGATAGCATTCTTCTCTTTAGACTCCTGAACTGCCAGACTGACGTTTTCGCACAGGGACAGCGAGCCTGTTCGTATATGTGTGTCCATGCTCAGTGGATTTTGATAATTAGTATAACTTTGGACGGTGGTGACAGTTGATAATACGAGTTATAGTTTCGGAGATAAAAAAATCGAGAAAATCCCTAGCAAAACATCACATATTTTGTTTACATCGATCGCTAAGACGGTTCTCTCAGCAAACAACAATTAAAAAAGACCTGAAAAAGGTTAACGGAGATGAATGTCTACCCCGTGCGCGTGTGTTCGAGTGGTTTTCGTGCTTTCGTGACGGTCGTGAGTCGATTGAGGACGACCCCAGACCGGGACGGCCGGTTTCCATTCGAACTGAAGGAAACATCGAGAGTGTCTGCAATCTTGTGAACGAAGACCGAAGAATCACCACCCGCGTGATCACTGACATGTTGAACTAATGAAGAAACTGTTCGCGACTTTTTAAAAAATGATCTAGAGAAACGAAAGATTTGTTCGCGATTCGTGCTGCACAGCTTGACCCCGGAACAAAAGCAAAAACGAATCGACAGTTGTCGCGATTTCATCGAATCTGTCGAAGTCGACCCTGACATTTTGAAGCGAATTGTGACGGGCGACGAGAGTTTCAATACGGTCCGGAGACGGAAAGACAAAGCATGGAGTGGCGATCGCTCACCCAGGCAGAAGAAGATTCGACTCGAGAAATCTCGCGTCAAGACGATGCTGATCGTTTTCTTCGACATCGGAGGAATCATTCTCAAGGAATTCGTTCCTCAGGGCACTACAGTCAACAGCCACTATTATTTGGGTGTCATGCAACGTCTGTACGAGCGCATGCGTCGAGTAAGACTCGACTTGTTCAACACAAACAGCTGGCTGCTGTTGCACGACAACGCGCCGTCACACGACGCCCTCAATGTGGAGCAGTTTTTGACGAAAAAATCGATCACAACCATCGAGCACCCTCCCCATTCGCCCGATTTGGCACCAGCGGACTACTTTTTGTTCCCGAGAATTAAGAGGGCGCTGAAAGGACAACGTTTCGACGACATTAAAGCCATCCAGGAGGGAGTGACACGGCAGCTGAAAAGCATTACTTCGGAGCAGTATCAGCGGTGCTTCCAGGATTTAATTAATCGTTCTGAGCGTTTTATGCAATCATATGAAGATTACTTCAAAAATATATAACCATTTCCCGACCTTGGAAGAAAAAGGTTCCTCAAACACATTAAGCGACAGAGCGAAAAATATCAAGAAAGTACTGCCATTTGTGACATTATGCCAAGAGAAGGAAAACCTCAACTATCTGCATACTTTGCAAGAAACTCATCTGTGGTGAGCACCAAAAAATATAGTGCTATAATTGATAATTTAGACATTTCTAACATTTACTACATTTTGAGGTTAATTAATATCACTTTAAAACAGTTTTAATGATATTTTCTTATTCCAAATTTAAGTTAGTCAGGCTGACGCAGCGTTACCAATAAGAGCTTAAAAACAGCGTTACCATTCTAGGGTTAATTAACAAAATGTCAATGAATAATTATGCGTTCTTTGCACGAAGTGGCCGAATATAGGGGGGGCCGTTTCCGTACGTCCGTCCGTCCGCATGTTAAAACTCAAAAACCGCTGGTCGAATTTTGATTAAATTTGGTATTGGGGAGTTTTGATAAAATTGATTGATTCATTCCAATTTTGGTTAAAATCTGACAAAAATTACGACTCTTGTTTCAACTAGGAACCGCAGGACGTATTTTGATGAAATTTGGTATTAAGAAGTTTTACTAAAATTTGTCAACCGATTCAAATTTTGGTTAAAATTGGACAATAATAATGACAACTTTACATAAGGACATGTATTTCACAACGTACCTTGCTAGCTTCTCGTTAAATACTCATCTGAGCAAAAAATATTGAGAACATTGTGAAATCCCAAATAGCGCACTTGGAAACTGTGTACTCCGACATGGAGTACACTTTTCTAATCTTGTTGAATGTACCGTCGTAATATTTATTGTAATCTAGGTAATGTTTAAACTTCAAAACAGCTTCAATGGGACTGAATTTTAATATGTCAATGTTTAATATGCTACACTCATCTCCGTGTTAATCAAATGGAGAAAATAAACGCTCATAGAATCAACCCCTGAAAATTTCATAAAAAAAGAATTAAAGGCTTTCCAGTTATAAGCGTTTTTATAATTCTCCCATTTAACTTCGTGTAAAGTTACGACACATATACGCACACACACGGGCGAGCACACACGCACGCACACGCACACACACACACACAGACAAACTCACACATATCTCCAGATTAAGCTTTTTTGGCCGAGCCAAGCGAGGTCTCTCCTGTTGAGTCCATGTGCACATTGTCTGTTTGTTCTACGATAACTGCTGTCTCGATTGTCTGATTTTCGCCAAACTTCGTGTGCATGTACAAATTACTTATCGTTGTTCTAGAACACAACCCTTATAGGTCCTGCGGAACTTGCGTCGGCGCATTGCACTAATTTCGAAATATTATCCGATAAAAATGAAATTTAGCGTACGTAAGGAAAACATCAAACGATGAAGAAAACGTCATATAAAAATGTCTCTAAAATGTACAGGGAGGCTTCCAGAGGCGCACAATTTATGTCGCGTGGTCTCTCCTGTTGAGTCCCTGTGCACTTCCTCTGTTTATTTGTTTGTCTGTTCTACTATAACTGCTGTCTCAACGAGGGGACACGGCTCAGGTTCATTTTCCATAAGTTCCGTATTTGGTGCGTTTCTTAGATTTACATTTCTTTCATACATACATATTTTACTTCTGAGAACAGCGCTTTCAATTCTATTCAAATTTGACATGCCCACTGTAGGGAGTGCAAGAGAACTATTATTACGATAATAATATTGAACATGTGATTTCCCTCCAACAGCCCTAAGTTGGTTGAGCGAGGCCAATGATGTCGCGGGTCCCCTAGTATCTATTATTACCGTAATTACCCGTCAAATATGACTGATATATATGACTGATGCGCGCGTCATATATATCGCGTGCGAAACAGGTTCAGCAGAGGCGATCGTGGTACAGTCGGCTCTACCCGCATTGACACGGTTTCAAACCCGGTTGCTGGTAATTTTTTACACACTTTTTTACCCATTTAATGTTGTACATTAATTTGTATTAATAAAAATTCAAATGCAACATTGGTTTTGCTAGTTAAAACGTTGAAAATGCAATTTTCAGCTTTTGGATGTTTGAAGGTTTGAAGTCATCCAAATGCTAAAAATCGCATTTTCAAAGTTTTTAACTAGCCAAACTAATGTTGCATTTTACTCTGTATTAATATAAATTAATGTACAACATTAGGTGGGTAAAAAAATTTACATAAAAAAATTATCAGCAACAGAATTTGAATGTACGACCCGTGTCAGGGTTTGGGGAGCACGCCCTAGCCAGCTGCACCTCGACCGGCTCTGCTGAACCACTGTTTCGCTTGCGATATATATGGTGCGCTCAGTAGTTGGGCAATGCAAAGAGAAAATCATTGATTAACAAAGGTTTTATTTTATTTTAATCATTTGAATCAATTGTTTCATTTTATGAACTGATATTTTTCATAAAATTGATTTTTTTAAATTTTCGTGATTTATGAGTTATTTTAAAAAGTATTAGCAAAAAAACTCATAAACAAATTCGAAGTGGACCTTCAAAGTTTGGAGAAATATTTCTAAAATCACCCCTCCCATATATAATGCTCCTTGGTAATTCAATTAAAATCCGTCCTGTAGTTTCGGAGATTAAACATACGGACGGATGGACCAGACGTGCCCATAAGGCGTTCCACTACTACCACTTTGCTGGTAAAGAACGCCTAAAAAGTAAGCAGTAGAAATAAAATTCATGTAATTAATGTTACAAGCAGTAAAAATTGCTTTGGAGAAATAAAAGTCGTAACAAAGAATTATTAATGAAGGTTATTCGTTAAATATCACGGCACGCAATTCTTAATTGCGAAAAACTAGTTTTACTTTACGAGATATTCAATTTTATTGCATACAAAATTTTATTTCATTAAATATTAAATCTTCAACTAAAATAGAAAAATGAAATTTATAGAAATTTATTTTAATGAAATCATTTTTGTGTGAAATAAAAAGTAAAAAAATCTAATTGTAGCATAATGTTTAACGAATTAATCTTCATTAATATTTATTTGCCACAAATATTTTATTTTCTCAAAGCTGTTTTGTCTGCCTAGAACATTCAATTGTGCGTTTTATTTTTGTATACTTATTAGTACATATAAAAGTTGATTTTATTAATTTTTTATTCGATTTTTATTTTAACTTAATGCTTAATTAACTCATACCCATTATATTTGACGGGCAGTTACTCTAGTAAATACTAATGATTTTAAAATTAATAGGTAAATCACAAATTCAATATTTCCTTGATACCGATTTTTATGTATCGTTTTGCAGTGCTTAGACATTTGACTAAGCTATTAGTATTTATATTTTTTTTGATCTGATAACAGAAACACCTTTGGTAACTCTGCGTACTCCGAAATGGAGTACACCTTCCCAATCTTGTTATTTTTTCGTTACACTTACGCCACTCCGATATCAATTATATTACTTCAATTTCGGATGTAGATGCTCAAACATCATCGTTATTTACGATATTTTTCATATATTCTATCATTCTATTCTTCCTTACAATATATTTCTCCAAGGTAATTTCTCCATTCTTTTCACTACTCTTCCTTCTTCATCTTCCATTCCAGATCCCTCTACTCTTCTTGCTTTCTTTACCTTAGTCACACTGTTGACACTTTGTTGCATTCCCGCCAGTCATGATTCAACGCGCGACCCAATATTACCGTTCCTCGGGTTGTCTTTGCTCCCCTTTAGAACTTTATGAACTTTAGTCCTACCCCCATTAATTTTAGCAATCGGTCAGACAGCTTTCTTACTCCGTTTTCCTCAATTTCCTACTTGTCTAACTGGCAATGTAGGCTTTCTCCATTTCCAAAAATTGTCATTTATAGATTCCACCACAAAAATGATACTTTAGTATTATATTGTTTGTTTTAGATAAATAAGCCATGAATTTTAAGTTTGAGTTAAAAAATAGCGCACCTCGAGCAGTCTGGAACAGCTCATCGGTGCAAAGTGGAGAATGATTTAAAAGCCAAATCTTTTAGGATAGTTCGAATTATTCATAAGCACCTCTCTGCAAGGATCTCGACAAATCCTTTAACATGAGCGTTTCGTCCAAATTATCGTCGAAAACACATCAAAAATTGGAAAATACACGAGGGGAGATGTCGAACGGAATTGACAAGGGATTTTGTTGTATGTCAGAGTAAGAGGGAGGGAGACAGATTGCTTAATTGAAGGCATCATGCAAGAGAGGAGGCGTGGAGAGGTGTGGAGAGGCTTGGAGAGGCGTGGGGAGGCGTGGAGAGGCTAGGGGAGGCGTGTGGAGGAGAGCAGTTCGGAACAGGAATAGGAGAATGCGAGGAAACAGAAAAGTGGACTCCCGAATCGGATAACCAAGATAAGGAAAGCCGTATAGAGTTGAGCATTTTTTTTCTTAAACTTCATTGTACTTATTCAAGGTAGTTTTCTCTACTATGGAATAATATTATATCCTATTTTACCCTCAAAACACACGTGGTCTATGAGATACGTTGCCCCCAGTTATGCCTTTAGGATTATACTTCGTAAACAAATTATTGGCGAGTCTCATATAAAAACTTCGCTTCCTTCGATCGCCAAAATTAATTTCGTAGAAACCTTGTTTCGTGAGATTAGTTTAATTATCTCGACAAAAGAAATTCCAGCAAATAATATTATTCATAAGGGACGTAACATCTTGATATATAATCGTCGTCAATTCAGTCTTAGCCTTGCCGCAACGTAGGTGTCTTTCTTCGTGCTTTTCTTTCGGAGATTTTTTTCATTATGATTTGTTATGTACCCTGTTAGTTTAACATTAGTTTCTCCATATACGAACTATAGAGGAAGTATTGTTTTCATGAAAAAAAAATCGAATTCGAGTTTCAACAGAAATACATGTTTTATGGTCCTCTGAACACGTTATGACTATTTTCTCGATGATGTCTGTGGGTATGTCTGTGTGTGTATGTGACCAGAATTCTGTGGGTGGTCTAACTGAATAAGATGGGAATGTATACTCCATAAATGGAATACACAGAGATTTCAAAGGCGTTCTTAATGGGAAATACGTATGGAACGGTATCGAAAGATTGGGCGATTCTCGAATTTTTATCACCGAAACTATAGTCTCGGGGACTATCTTGTAGTAAATGTTGTTCTCTATTCAAATAAATTTTTTAAACTATGCCTCGCAGATCATATAAGAGAATGGGAGAGAAATATATGGATGTTCAATCGTTATTTTTGAGAGAACCGTCTTAGCGATCGATGTAAACTAAATATGTAGTTTTTCTCGGGATTTTCTAGAATTTTTACCTCCGAAACTATAACACGTAATTACGTGGCCTCGCTAACTTTCTTGTAGTAAATGTTGTTTTCTACCCGATTATTTTTTTAAATCTATACCTTACAGATCATATAAGAGTTAGGGAGATAAAAGTTTAACATTTCATTGTTGCTTGACGGGTGCCATTTAACGAGATACGAGTATAAGTTTATCAAAGTAATTATGTAAAGTGGAAGTTCTAATTGACCGATTCAGTTGAAAATCACAATTGGGCGATAAATTTTAATAAAGATCACTCATACGTAATTAAATTAAAATCCGTCCAGCGGTTTAGGAGATGGAAGTTACGACGGACGGATGGACCAGACGTGCCCATATGGCGTTCCGCTATTACCACTTTGCTGGTAAAGAACGCCTAAAAACTATTAATAAGATTAATGTTAAATTTTATATTTAACATTTTTGTTAAAATAACAAGTTGATTACATTTTGGTAAAGATCGTTCAACCGAAAGTGCGTGCATTACTCTTGTCGCATCCGTTATCACTTTTTCAATACGTGGTATAGGGGAAAGTATTGTTTTCATGAAAAAATTCGATTTCGAGATTTCAACGGAAATACACGTTTTGAGGTCCCCCGAACACGTTTTGACCATTTTCTCGATGATGTCTGTGTTTGTATGTGGCAGTTTTTGTGGGTGCTCTAACTCACAATCTATTAATCAGGTCAACGCAAAATTTTATATTTAACATTTTTACAAAAGTCGCATGAGTTGATGAGCTTTTGGTAAAAATCGGTACACCGGAAGTGGGTATTTACACTTGTCACTTATCCGTTATTTGGAAATATTTTCTTTAATATTTGATATATACCGGAATAAAAGTTGTGGAAAATTTAATTATCCACAACCTTTGTTTGAAATATTTTCGCATATGATGCATAGTTTAAGATATATCTTTAAAAACATTTTTTTAGCTCCCACTACCACACCATTTACTGGCGACTATTGTAAACACTTTACGCTTAGTTACGTCTTAGTAACGCTTCTTTTTATTTTGTTAATTGTTGGATATACGTGGTTATATTCAATATCAGAAGGCTATGGTTTGAGTTTATTTCTGTTCTTTGTAGTCTTTAAAATTTTCTCGCAGTTCCTTAAAATATTTTTTATTATTAAGCCTATTTGGATTTTTTAGAAATATTACAGGTATGGAGAAAGTCATGTGGTGGCCACATCAAATTTTGTTTAAATATTTGCTTTAATATTTGATGAATGTAAAAAAGTATTGGAGTAAAAGTTGTAGAAAATTTAATTTTCTACAATGTTTGCTCGAAACAGTTTCCCATATTATGCATCGTTGAGGAGATATTTTAAAAACTAAATATTTTAGCTGCCACCATATCACCTACCGGCGATTATTGTATACACTTTACGATCCTTTTTATTTTCTTAATTGTTGCAGCTTCGGGGCTATATCCAATAGCAGAAGGCTACGGTTTGAGTTTATTTCTGTTCTCTGTAAAATCTTTAAAATTTTCTCGCTCTTCCTTAAAATATTTATTATCATTAAACATATTTGGAATTTTTAGAAATATTACAGGTATAGAGAAAGTCATGTAGTGACCACATCAGGTATTTTTCTTATTTATTGACAAATTAGAAATTCTATTTCTTAGCTATTCTTGGTTACAAATTTTGGAGCTGGAGCCCCAATATTATATGCCCGTTAATAAAATACGCGCTTCGTGTTATGTCGTTTCGAGATGAATTGCGTTTTAATGGGACTCATCATTGACGTAAGACGTTCTATGTATTTATCAATTAAATTTAGAAGGTGTTATTTATACACAGTGAAAATTGGAAAACCAATACATTTTATCCATTTCATCTAATATAATGTAATGAAAATATTATCCTGAGCAGAAACTTATGCAGTTAAGATTTTCTTCTAAATCGTACAAATTATAACAAGATTTTTCACATTAAGTAATTCATTGATATATTATGGGTTATAAAATCTGAATGGAAATGAACATGAAATTAATATTTAAGTATTTAGATGTTCATTTAAAAAATTATCGGGAAATATCCCTGAGAAATAAATACTTTCCAGTGAATGTTAATTTTTTATAATAATACAATTACTTTACTTAAACTGTTTTTTCATTTCTAAAATAGATAGAAACGCAATTGAGAAAACATTTATCTCGTTCTTATGTTATTTATGCAATAAACATTCATAAATCTTTTGTAAATGTCATTTATTGCCTTGGAGATTGAGTTGCGTAGTCACTCCGCTTGGAACTTTATAAAGATATGAGTAAAGCACATCGAAAATTCCGCTTAAGTGCTATTTTAGTCGTCTCATCGCTACTTCGAAAGAAAATGTCCTATCAAAGTTTTACTTTAGCGGTGTAGATAAACATTTTTTGTTACCCGCATAGTTGCTACCTTTTTCTTGAAATTGGTAAAAGTTTTATGATCCGGAAAGCAAAAAATTTCATTGCAGAGAGAAAAGAATTCTACAGAGTTTGACGCGGTAATCATTAGAGATGACATTCCGAGTTATTTGACAATAATTTAATAAAGTATTATCGTATTCTTCTTATCGCTGAAAACAAATTCAAGATTTAACACTTAAGCAAGAAAAATTGAAAATAATAAGAACTTATCTTAGGTATCTCCAATAGCCAGAACAAGGCTATAAAAAACTTGCTAAGGCTATTGGAGACAACTGAGATGATCACGTATTTCTTTCAATTTTTGATACTTATGTGCCTGTTCTTAAATTTTATTAGCCAATAGTTTACTCGGCGATAGCGAAAAGTGCCTTGTTTTATGCGCCACATATCTCGGACCTACTCTACTGGAGTTTTTCGAGCAAACTGTGATTCTTAAAAAGAGAGAGGCGCGCATAAAAGGAACCGTCCGTTCGCTTTTAAAAACGATCGGCTCTGCCCTTCCCCCATCCACGCGGAACGAACTTTTACTCTCTTCCTCACTTTTATTTTTTATCCCGAGATATTTATCGCGCAAGTGTTTACGAATTCCGCGAATCCCTCTCAAAAATCAGGCATCGTTCGTGGCTCCTCTGGCGGTGGATTTTTCAGCGCAGAGTAGCGGCAGTTGGAAGGCCTCAAATTCATCGCCGCATCGATAAGGTTTTTCGCTTTCTCACGATGGGAATTCCTGCATCGGCAAAACTTATTTTGGCGCAAAGTTTCTTGAATGGTGCATTGCGCATGCGTATGCATATAAAGTGAGCCCTCGCTACCCGCGGTAAAATGTGGTGGAATGGGACGCGGCGAGTAAGTGGTGCAGTTTTTCCATACGATTACTTAGAAAGTATTTATTTTACCTTATACAACAGATATGGCCAACTGGAGGCTTCGGAGCATAATATAAAGCATGTTTTATTTAAGCATATTTTGCTAAACTCTGAATGAATTCTGCTTATTCTAGTTAAGCAACTCTTTTGTTACACCAAAATTATTTCTTTTATTATAGAATAACAAGACGAACATTCTAGCAATATGCTGCTTGTAATGTAAAGTAGATAATTCAGCTATTGAAAAAGAATTGTGTTTTGGTCAGAAGTATAGTATTTAGCGTAAAATATCGTTTATGTACTCAAATGGAAGAAATTCCAGGAAAAAGACGAGCAAGAACAGAATAGGGGACTATGCCAACTAGACTCTTGAAGTACTGAAGCACCGCGGATATCGAGGGCCTACTCCATGATGTGTATACATAATACACCCTAGTATGCCCATTGCATCTACACTTGCAATTAATTTGTAGTTAGAATTTACCAAGTATTATAATTATTGGAATTAAAGCGACCTAGGAACTGATCAGATCGAAGACTATAGTGTGAGAGAGTGGCGGAGCTACAAACATTCGCCCTCCCCTCTCCCACGTAAATGAGTTTTGGGTCCCTTCGTAATGTGCAAGGTGTAAGGAATGACAGCTATAAATTAACTATAAGAAAAGCTGCGTCATGAATTTCTGGTGAACCAAAAGTAGCTCGCTTGATGTTAATTATTCGTTCGACGGAGTAAGGATTCCAATTTCAGATTCGGTTATACATCTAGGAGTCACGATCTATCGCGATCTTTCGTGGGACATTCATATTCCCCGAGTAATAGGTGCCGCTAACAAAATGTTGGGCTTTATAGGGAAAACAGTTCGACATTGCTCCGAAAAATGAAGGTCGAACATGCGTCAGCTGTGTGGGATTCATACGAAAAGGGACTCGCTAAGTTGATTTATTGCTTGCACTGTGCATGTGCTTCCGTAGTGCCGCAGGCTGTGGACAAATGGCGACATCATGCAGACAATAAAAATTGTTATTTCTAAGTTTCATGTCTCTAACATTATTTTATTCGAAGTTATTAAATTTTTATGGGATCTCATTTGAAATGATCACCTTGTAGAAAAGGTGCAGCGCATGGTGGCTATTGTGCTTTTCACGTTGTCCGTGCACTACGTGTTCTCATGGGAGAATCGCTGTGCCATGTTATTTCCCTATGCTGCCGATTCTCGGCGTTGTCAATTCGTGCAAAATCCAGATTTTCGTCGTTTTTGGCATAATTACTCACTTAAACACCTAGAAAAGGATGGGAAATTAACGAAATGAGTAATAAAATAAATTATATGCTTTTTAAACTGAAAAATCGCCGTTTTTACGTGGTTAAACAATAGTTCCCGCGTTTTCAACGGAACTTCCGAGTTTCTTCTGCCGCATTCATATTTGAACGGCCAAATCTCGCAGTCTATTCGCTGAAATCACAAGAAAACTTTTCTGTAGCTTTCGCAAGTGTTCCATAAGCCAAACATACCATTACAAAGAACTTGTAAAGCAACTCATTTTTGTTAAAAATTAAATAAAACCGACGAGTCTCTCACATTCTGCATCAGTGCACGAAATTTTCACTCTTGCTAACTTACGTACTATTAGGAGTAGGTGGGTATTGTACGCGAATGAAATGGTGATAAAAGATTAATGTTATTGTTGAAAGTAAAATGAACTCAATATCTTCATTGATTTTCGAGATATGGAATTTAAATTTGAGCGCGAGAAACTTCTGCCGACTCGTCGGAACGTTTTCGCGTGCCACGAAACATAGGCCAAAGAGACGCATAACCTTTTAACATTTTCAGTTTGGGGACTTATTTTGCACTCGGGCTTCAGTACATACGGTGGAAAACGAAGAATTTCTCGGTGGAAAGTCATTAAAATACGACTCGGAGAGATTGTTCTTGAATAAAGTTACAAAGAAATAAATATACGTACCTCAGTTATTCACTATCATCGCTGAGAGGGAGATTTTCGGCCAAACCACTGCTGGTTAAATGAGAAGGACCTGGTTGATCGCACGGAGGGTTCTCGACCGGAGATTCCGATGAAATATTGGGAGACAATGAAGAAAGGCTCCCTCTACAAAGCCATTCTCGTTTCCAGCATGAACTAATGCGAAACGAGGTCCGCGGCCCGTCGGCTCTTTAAGTCCTCTGCTGAAACACTTCAAAACCCACTGTCAAGAACTCCGAATTCTCGTTTTTTCCAACCTTTGCTTACTGAAGTCCTAGCTCCTGAAGGTAGCGTGCAAAGTATAGGTCCCCAAACAGAAGATGTGAAAAGAGAAATTTAAGTCTCCTTGGCCTACTTTTCGTGGCACGCGAAAAAGTTCCGACGAGGCGGCACAAGTTTCTCGCGCTCAAATGTAAAATTTCATATCTCGAAATCCAATGAAGATATTGAGTTCATCCCACTTTCAAAAATAACTGTAATCTTTTCTCATCATTTCATTTACATACCATACCCATCTATTCCTAATCATACGTAAGTTAGCAAGAGAGGGAAAACTTCATATATAACCTTTCTGTTAATGTGAATGGATTTTCGTTCGAATATTTTTAAATAAACGCTTCGCGTGATGTCATTTTCTCTCAGATTAGTACTCCTAACAATATCTGCTCATTTTAGCAGCTATAGTTAAGCTCTTGATTTCTCACTGATGAATGGCTAGGAAAACGCTTTCAGAATATCAACAGAAATGCTTATTTTTTGGAGCCCAAGTGCGCGTAAGAGTCGTAACCCTTCCCTATTAAGCTCCTCTTGCAATTTCTCGCCAATTTAAACCTCCGAAGCGCCATTACCTCTCGCCAAAGCTTTGAGACGCGTCGTTAAGACGTCGACAGAGGATGGTTCCCATTAATTTTTTACTCCGGGTATTCTAAATCCAGCTGCTGAGCCATCCGCAAAGTTTGAACTATCTCAGAAGCACCTTGGAGTTGACTCGTGGTATTTCTTCGAATGTGATCCTTTATTTTATAAGGAAATTTTAGTTCTCTTTCAATGTTAACTTTAGCCGAGTTTAATTACCTCTCGCTTTCTTTGCCAAAGATACGCACTAATGGGAATAACCTTTCTTCTTTTGGTCGACTGGAGTTCCTCCGAACCCCTGACAAACGCACTCCCAATGGAAGAGTCTTCCTTATTAAACATTACTCGCTTTAAAATTCGGCTGAATTGCAAAATTTATCGAAAGCTGAGAAAGGGGATTTTTTAATTTACTGAGAGTGCGGAAAATAAAAATCGGTGTTTATATGAGAAAATTAGTGCATTTAAAATTGAGTTTAAAGTTGTCAAGTTATGAATCAACGTCCATTGCAATGAAATGAAATCGGAATGAGGAAAGAGAAATATTGAAATTAAAGTGCCTAAGTTCGTAGAGAAATGGGAATGAAGCGAGAAGAAAGTGGAAATATAGGAACATGGAATCAGAAAGATATTACGGAAGAGTGAGATTGAATGGCCGCCGAAGCTACATTTCTAATGTGTGTGTGTACACCCTAATTGTACAGTACTAAGCCGGAAATTGAAGAATAAAAAACACGTTTTTTTTTGTTTCTTAGAGGCAGCTTGTATTTTGGAAAAGGTCCCATCTTAACAAAGAGTACTTCGTCTTCTGATTGCTTAATTAAATCAGTAAACGGTTTTTTTGGCTCATAAATGTTAATTACCTTTAAATCTGCTACTTTTCTCCGAGACTCTTAACAAGACAACGCCCCAACGATATTTCAAGTACATTAACGGATAATCGAGCTATATGATTCGTTAAAGACCAGGCAACTATCCGGGCAGGGATCTTTTTTTATTAATTTCCTCAGAGTCGAGACCGGATAATTTACCGCATCTCAAAAAAGGACCGGAACACAATCAGCGCCCTCAAAAACCAACACACCAACTCCTTCTCCTTTCCTCCTCAGGTGCTCTTTCAACTCGAGACGCTTTCTCGAAATCCGCCCCCTCCCTCTCTGCCTTCCTCTCTACCTCTTCTCCTTCCTTTCTACCTCTTCTCATTCCTCTCTCTCTCTCTCTTGATTCTCCGCCCCACAATTTGGCAATCATCCCTTCCTTTTCTCATCTTTTGCCACGGTCTTCCCAACTGGTCTATTTTCGACCTTTATGCTTCTCTCGTCCACCAAACACTCCGTCCGCTTCCTCCATTTCCTCCCTTCTCTCTCTCTCTCACTCCCTTTCTTAATTATCCCCTCATCTCCACTAACTTCCCCATGCTTTCTCCTTCCCTTTCCAGTCTTTATTCCTCGCCCCTCCCTCTCCTCCCTACCGTTCTATCCTCCTTCCCTCCCCCTCTCCCTTCCTCTCTATCCTCCCTCCCTTTATCTCCTCTTTCCCACTCTATTCTCCCTCCTGCTCTATCCTACCTCACTCTATCCTCCCTTCCTCTCTATCCTCCCTCCCTTTATCTCCGCCTTCCCTCTCTATCCTCCCTCCCGCTCTATCCTCCCTCCCTCTCCCTTCCTCTCTATCCTCCCTCCCTTTATCTCCTCTTTCCCACTCTATTCTCCCTCCTGCTCTATCCTCCCTCCCTCTATCCTCCCTTCCTCTCTATCCTCCCTCCATTTATCTCCGCCTTCCCTCTCTATCCTCCCTCCCGCTCTATCCTCCCTCCCTCTCCCTTCCTCTCTATCCTCCCTTCCTTTATCTCCTCTTTCCCACTCTATTCTCCCTCATGCTCTATCCTCCCTCCCTCTATCCTCCCTTCCTCTCTATCCTCCCTCCCTTTATCTCCTCCTTCCCACTCTATTCTCCCTCCCGCTCTACCCTCCCTCTCGTTCTATCCTCCCTCCCTCTTCCCTCTCTATCCACCCTCCTTCTATTCTCCCTCTCTATCCTACCTCCCTTTTCCTTTTCCCTCCCCTCCCCCTCCTTTCCCTCTCTCCTTCCTCCCTTTTCCTCCCATCTCTTTCTTCCCCGCATTCCAACTGTTATCACACATAGCGCCATTCGTGTCTCGATTCCCATTTTCACTCCCTCCGTCATTGCTCTTATACGTCATCGTGACAATCCATCTTTTACGCCATTCCCAACCTTCATCCACTTACGTCTATCCGCCGTCTTTTGTTTCCCTCCCCACCCCCTCCAAGACTACTCTCACCCTGTTTATTTTCTTATTTATCTTTCTCGAAAACCTCTCCATCGTTTACTTGCACCAATACCAAACATTCTTTCCAATCCCGAGGCTCACTTTTTTATTCCACGATCAGTTTTTACACTTTTCCAGACTTTTTCCTAATCTTTTATCGCTCTATTTATCTTTTGCCTATTATTTTCAATTCCTCCACATTTCCTGTTCTGTCTCTTTCGGTCAATAGCCGTAATACCTTCTCGTTCTCGCTCTCTCTCCCTATATCTTCCTTTCTTTTCACTATTTAATTTTCACTCTTCAACCCGCTATCTCTCTCTCTCCGACTCTCCGTAACTTAGTTACCTCCCCTCTCCCCATCATTATTCCTACTCTTACTCTCTCTCTCTCGCGTCCCAATAGCCAATCCCAAGCTATTTCTTTCTCAACTGTGTCCCTCCTTGCTTTTCCTCCCATTTCTACGAATCAGGTTGGTTATCCCTCTTTCCCTCCCACTCCACTCTTCCCCCCCTCCCTCTATCGGTTGCCCCCCCCCCCCTCCACACACACACACAACTAAAACCACGCGCGCGCATACACGCACGCTCATATAATAAAAGTCCCATCGACCCTTTGGTCTGCTATCCTTCCCTATACTTCTCCCCCTCTCCGATAACATCCTCGGATTCTCCTCGTCTCTCCCCCTCCTCACAAATTCCACTTTTTCTCTCCCCTCTCTCTCCTCATCTCTCTTTCCTCATTTCTCTTTCCTCATCTCTCTTTCCTCATCTCTCTTTCCTTCGTCTCTCTCCGCTTCTTACGTAAGGCTCCTCTTTTTCCTTCCTTTCCTTCCCTTTAAAATTCCTTCTCTATATTTGAATCCCACTTTTATCTCTCTCCACCTGGCATTTATCCCTCCACTCCACCCCTCCCACCCTTCCCCCACCCCTCCCACCCATCCCACCCCTCCCGCCCCTCCCACCTCTCCCTCCCCTCCCACCCCTCCAGCCCCTCCCACCCCTCCGACCCTCCCTCCCCTCCCGCCCCTCCCGCCCCTCCCACCCTTCCCTCTAACCCCCTCCAACCTCCTCCCCCCTTCAAATCCTCTCTTTGTCCGAAACGATATCTATTTTCTTTCTTCCCTTCAAACTCTCTCGCACTCTTTGTTTTTCCAAACTTTCTTTTTCTCATTCCGCTTCGAAAATTCTTTCTCACAATAAGGTTTTTTCTTCGAATGCCGCCGTCCTTTTTCCCCACAATTTTTGGCTCTTGAAGACGCGGCTGCCGCCGGAGGAGAGGTTCCGCAAAATGAGTATTTAGTCTCGATGCTATTTTTCTCCTGCTAAGTGGTTTGTTTTATTCTCTTGGGGTCCTTTTCTTCAGGGGCGAAAATTTGTCTTTTAACGTTTGACGATGGAATATTATTTTTCTCCGCTGAAATGATCTTTTGTGGCATTTCGACGGTGAGTTTCTTACGCTCATTATCAAGATCGTATAAAAGAGACATCCCTGCAAGGGAATTTTTGAGTACCAAATGTTCTTGTATAATTTTTTGTTCAACATTCGTATTATAACCAGTTTTTCGTTTGAAATTGATTTTAAATCAAAAGTTTTATTGAAATTTTAAATAAAATCAATCGAGATACACAATTTATTTCAAAATTATGTCAAATCCTTCAAAATTAAAGTAGGTATGTCTTCTGTTAGCGTAACAGAATTATTGCTTTGTTAGTATGAAATGATTTGTATAAATCTTAACCATGCAAATTACTAAAGGATTAAGCGTTTCATAATTTCTCGTTTGGATTGCTTAATTGGAAAATGAACCGGAATGCTCTGTTAAAAATAGATTATCCACGGTTCTGTGAATTTTAAAACCCACGTAGAAAATTTATCACCCATCTTTCTTTCTGTTAATTTGAAATTGATGAATTGAGGTCGTGAATGGGATGAACTGTTGTGATGATATTTACGAAGAAGCGGTTCGATTGTGCCGATGAGCGATGGGATGAGAATACTGGACCGCGAGAGAGAGAGAGAGAGAGAGAGAGAGAGAGAGAGAGAGAGAGAGAGAGGCGAAGAGAGTGGCGTTGTCGACGTTGATGGAGTGCGAAATTGGCGGATTGTGTGAGAGTGAGAAAGTGAAAGCAATTTCACTACGAAAATTCTTTTTATTATTTAGACATTATATTTGTGATTTCATGCATCCATATTAAAAATTATCTTTTTAATAATGAAGAGAATAAGAGATGAGTTGTTTGTAAACACCATAAAGACATTAAAAGCACGAGAAAATGTTTCCAATAGAGATGGAAATTGTTGTATCCTCGGCAGTATATATGCTTTATTTTGCATATTTACATATCATATTTAGGAAAAAGTATTGTGTACAATTAATTAATCATAAATGTGGTGTGATTTTTGTTGCCGCAGTTTGAGGAATATATGAAAATTTACAATATAAAATGAATTAGAAAGGTTGTTTATATGAAATCGATACAGGAGGAATTTTATTCATTCGGCTTTATTAAAAATTCCTATCGCTAAATTTTGCGTAGTGAAAGCGTTTTTTTTATTTTCTATCCAAAGAAATTATTAGCCTATTAAAGAATTAAAATTAAAGGAATGGTCTACCAGGAAAGGTATTAAGTTGCGCAATATAGGGGCAATGGGTTGCGTCAAGCGATGAAAGTCGACCATCTGGCTCATTCGAATCTCTAAATTAAGGATTTCACAAGGAAATTTGAGCTACTTATCAATGAATTATTCTTCAACACTTTTGATGGGCAATCCGAAGTCCCCAGATCTTGTCGGATTTCTTCGTGCAATTATTAGCTCGCGCGTCTAAATCTGCCGTTTAGGTGTTATTTAGTTGCACGTAGTACCTTTTGGAGAAAACCACGATCATTTTTAGGCTGGTTTCCAAAGGAAACATAGCCTTATGAAATGGCCCTGTCTGTGTGTGTGTATGTGTCCTCTACTAACAATTTTTGCACCAATGGACCGATTTTCATTAAATGAGGCTCATGCTGCCAAGGCCCACCTCCGGGCTATATTTTATTTCGCGAAGGTTGAAGTCCCGTGTTCGATTTCAGGAACGTTTTTTTCCCTTTTTGTTTTATATAGGAAATCTATAATCCATCTTGCAGAGATGTTTTCTTTGATACAATAAAATATCTTAAAATTGTGATATCGGAGCAAGGTTTGTACTGTTCTAAGGAGAAAATAATGTTGATTCTAATTCTTGTCGCCGAATTTTGATAATTGATCGTGTTTTCTTAAATTTCTAGTAAAGCATAGCGTCTTTGCGTTTTAAATCGCATTTTATCGGATTGTTGCCATGGAGACGATTATTACCGAACTAGGCTTGAGCATATATATATATATATATATATTATATATATATATATATATATATATATATATATATATATATATATATATATATATATATCTTTTGGACCCCGTCTAATCTGAAAAAAAATCCAAAGCTGCTTGCGGAGTTCGAATCACCTCACATGAGACAATCATCGCGTAAGACGAGTGATTTAGTCACCTCGCCTTCTAGATCCTCGCGTTGGCGATGCGATAAATGTTAATTTGAATTTGCGTGGGAAGCTAGATCAAATTAAAAGCGTTCATCATAGCAACGAGATTTAAAAAACTATTGTCATATTTATCATATTTTAATGTGGATTTATATTGATACGAGCATTCCTACGTTTTTTGAAGGGATATTTCTGCTAATAATTGTCAGTTTTTACTTATCGTAATTATTATTAATAGTAAGTTTTTATTTATCTTAAAAACTTTTTATCTTTATACAGTATTAAAGATTATTAGGTAATACTGTTGTAAAGGATGTTAACTTGAACAAATTTAAGTGGAACCTTTTAAAGTATTGTGTTGTAGCTTAGCAATTCTTCAGCTAACTATACTTATACAGTGTTTTTATATGAATGGTTGATGTGATGTTAGGAAAAGAACAATTTATTATTATTATTATTAAAGTTAGGTGAATAAAATATGAAATATTCAACAGTTTCATTCCTACTAGTATCTAAAGTTGAATTACTGTGAACTAGCAGTATATTTTCGTCGATTTTAAGCAATATGAATGGAGAAGTCAGTATTTTCATTAGTGAAACAAAAGATACTATCAAACTTCTTACTAAATAGTTATATACCAAACATTCTTACGTTGGCCACTGAGTTATCTACTTCTGTCTGCCATTCTCTCAACTATAAAAAGATTAATTAGAAAGACCCACACATCACTCAACAACTGGTAGACACTTTTGCAACTTTTTATGCCCATGCAAGCAGAAAGGTTATCATAATTATATTATAGAGTTTATTCATATTCAAGTATTAACTATATAAAAGTTGATTATAAAAATTCATTTTTATATCTTCACTTATTTTCTTTTCCGCTCGACTACTCTTCAGCAGTGGACATTTGATTCATACTTATTAGCGTATAGACAGTAACATTTATTAAATTTGTTTATTTAAAAAAATACATGCAAAATATGTTAGAAAGAGATTTTTACATTGTTTTTAGTATGTTAAACCTGATAATGCTCTATAATTTGTTTTCCGATTTTTTTCTATCATTGATAGACTATGAACTACAATTGGTATTTATGGTATGAGAATTCCTTGGAATGACTAACACATACTGAAACAATGTAAAATAAAGAGACTTGTTGTAATTCCACATAAATTTATTTCAAACGACCTAGGTTTCGTTGCAATGCAACATCGCCAGGTGATGATGACGATGTTGCATTGCAACGAAACCTAGGTCGTTTTAAATAAATTTATGTGGAATTACAACAAGTCTCTTTATTTTACATTATGAAGAAATTCCGCCAAGTGACGCCTGGAACCATTAGCTACACATTGAAACATTTCCCGTCAATATAAGTAATCAATTCGGGACGTCAAATTTGGGAAACCAGCCTGCATTAGTCCCCTGGTTTGGACTTCTTGTTTCTACTGTGATTGTTGCCTCATCGAAAGTAGTGAAGATCTACCAACTCTAACACAACTCTTTTTAATTGCGAATATAAATAAAACTATTATTATCGAGAGAGTTTAGTGACGTGTATCTCATAGTGAATACATTAGGATAAGTTTCAATGCTTATTCAATTTTTTCTATTTTCCACGAGTAGCGCCGAAACATTCAATATATTTCCGAACGACAAAGTGTTAAGTTGTGAAATTTTGTACTCAAACTTTGACTTCGCATATCCTCACTTCGCATTCGTGATTATCTTATTTCCCAAAAATAAAACCGCACGCGAGATCCGGACTCGCGCGTTTTTTCATTTTTTATTTCTCGACCTCTTGGAAACTACTCTTTTTGCACTTTCCTCTCTTGGTGTCGTCTTTTTTTTAAAACTCGTCGACCTCCGCTTGACCCGATGTTCATTTTTCAGCCGAATGAAAACGAACAACAAAAGAATAATGAGTATGGGATGAGGGAAAATAAAGGGCCCCAGGGATGAGCTGGAAATGGAAAAGACCTTTGATCTGTGGAAATTTATCTTGGGATTCGCAATTTTTCATCGTATACATTTTGCCCTCACAGGAAATCTTGTGGTTAAAACATGTTCCGCATCTTAGAGTTTCATACGCGTTGCCTTGATTTCTGGTTTACGCAAGAAAATGTTTGGTGTGTGGGATATGAGAAGGTGTAAACATTACGCGGTCGTATTTTCGGGAGTGCATTTCTCGATGGGGTGCGCCCACGCGGCCATTTCCACCATTTTCTATAAATCGCGTCTAACGTCACGACGAATGTCTCAGAGGCAGCTACCTTCTCAGAGGTATTTGCCCTAAAAAACTCAGTCGGTGAAAATATATATGGTATAGTAAAGGATTCTTTAATTTTATTACTCTGTTACCCAAAGTGAGATAAGGTGCCGTCACAATGTATAAATCTTGTTTTAAGTAAAAATTCCCATATAATTCCCATAGGCATGAATTTTTCAAAGCATTTCTAACTCTAAAAACCGAAATTCATACACTCGTATAGCTTACATAAATTGATTTGGTGACACATCACTGGAATGAAACCATAACTGTCAAACAAATCCTTTTATTTTCATTTCTATTCACTCAATTGAAAAAGTAACCATGTTTTCTTTCTTCGGGTTTATCTTTTGTGATAGTTTAAAAATAGATTTACATAACATAAACGTTCCTGAATGAAAACCGGACTATATCTATTAAAATTTTACATTAAGCGCAAAAGTTTGCCCATTAGGAAGGAGAGTTCGAAAATGTTATGAGTTAGTCCTCGATAAATAGACTAAAACCCATTCCCTGATGTTTTAATCTGAAGGTACGCCACCGCGTTACCTAAAATAGTTGTCTGAGCTCTTTCCGGCATCGTTAGATTCGTCCATTAGGTCACGATTTCGTCAAGAAAGTCGGATAATTGGTCGCTCATTCACAATGACGACGGATGCGTTCCCATAAAAGGAACTAGTACATCTCCGATGAAATTCACTACAGGACTTCCCCTTCGTTTAACTCTCTTTCTCCCTCCCAGCCTACTTCTATCCTCTCCCTCCTTATCCCTTTCACCCTAATTCCATCTCACCCCATTCCTTCTCCATCTCTCCCTCCTCTCCTCCCACCTTATTCCGCGCCATCTCTCGTCGAGTTCCATCCTCTCTATTTTCGTCGCTCGCCACTTCTCCCCCTCCCTCTCCTTCCTCTCCCTCTCCTTCATCTCCTCCCCTCTCCTTCCTCTCCCCCTCCCTCTCCTTCCTATCCCCCTCCCTCTCCTTCCTATCCCCCTCCCTCTCCTTCCTCTCCCCCACCTTCCTCTCCTCCTCTCTCTCCTTCCTCTCCCCCTCTCTCTCCTTCCTCTCCCCCTCCCTCTCCTTCATCTCCTCCCCTCTCCTTCCTCTCCCCCTCCCTCTCCTTCCTATCCCCCTCCCTCTCCTTCCTATCCCCCTCCCTCTCCTTCCTCTCCCCCACCTTCCTCTCCCCCTCTCTCTCCTTCCTCTCCCCCTCCCTCTCATTCATCTCCCCCTCCCTCTCCTCCCTCCCCTCCCTCTCCTCCTCGCCCTCCTATCCCCACTCCGCCGACAAGTCTTCCGCCTACCCTAAAAAATCTCTCCTCTTTCCTCTTTTCCTCCACCTCCCGCTCCTTGCTTTTTTTCTCGTCCCCTTCCTGGTCCATTCTCTCTCTTTTCTTTAAGTTCATCCGTATCTCGTTGTTTGATTTTATCCCGTCTGCTTCTGTGGCTCCCACTCCCTCCCTAACTTCTCTCTCCTTCCCTGTCTCTCTTCTCCTCTCCTCCCTCCTACCCCTTCAGTCTGCATTTTTGAGCTCTCTCCCATTCCCCCCTTCCTCCTCCCTATCCATCTCTACTTTTCTCCTTCCTCGTTCGCCCCTTGCCTTGCTGTTGTTTGGGCGAAAACGACTATCGCGCTGTAAACTTGGATTTCAAAAGGACCTATGAAAATGGTTTCAAGTGAAAGGAAGTGCTCTTTCGGCTTTCCTGTGCGGCAATTATGTCGCCTCTCTTCCACCCGCCCTCGCCTCTCCCCCCCCTCTCTCCCCCCTCTCCTCTTTATCCTCTCTACTCTCTCCTCCTCTTCTTCCTCTCTCTCCTAACTTTTCCCCCTTTCCCACTTCTCTTTCGCCGTCGACTTGTGGGATACGAGCGTTTCGTGTTTTTTTTGCTGCGACGAAGGGGCGAGTACTTTTTTTTAGGGCACGTTGTCGCGATCTGTTTCCATATCCGAGCAAAGTTATCGTACAAGTGTAGTCGGGAGGGTAAAAATATAATCTTAATATTTTTCTAACATCCCTGAATGTATTTTTATAAAGTTAAATTCATTCGAGGAGAGTTGTGACGTGAACCTTATTCATAATTTTCTGCCACATTCAAACTCCTTGATGCTCGAGAGGCAAATAAATATCTTTATCGTTCCCTCTCGTGTCGACGGCCGAATTCGAGAGCGTCTTCCGAGTCACAGGAAGCTGCTTTTGGTACTCATGTTTCGTCGCAGTAATGTTATTGCTCGAATGAATAGATTGGACGTGAGAATTGATGATTATGCTCATTTCTTAATTTTAGTTCAGTCGAATGATTTCTCGTCATCTCGCGCAAGAAATGAGTGCAATGTGATTATTTTGCTTAGGGAAGTTAATGTCGAATCTTTTTATATTTGATTTTTAATTCGAATCTTGGAAGAATTTCTTGAATTCTGTGAGCATTTCAATTCCTAGGTGTTATTTATAAAAGTCTGTTCGCCGATATTCGAATCCACGGCCAGTGAATCACCACCGACTACGAATAGAGCGAAAACGTTTAGTATGGTTTATTCATCCATTTTGTTGCTCCACGTGTAAGTCCTTCATTTAATCATTGAGTAGACAACGTTTTTGAATTTGTTATATATGAACACATCAAGTCACATAGAGATTGAAGTAATTTTTTATTATAAAATAGTCTCAGATAAGTAGTATAAAGACGTTTAGCTATTTGAGTAGAGCGCTGTCTTGTTCGTTATTCCAGTAATCCACATCAGCGTTCCTTTTAAAATCTCGTTATTTGTATAATTGCTTGAGAACATAAAGCGATGACGGTTCCGCTTTGTATTATTTCGACAAAAGAGCGATACATATTTCACTTACATGTTAGTGAAGCACGAGTATTACAAATGTATTGCCTGCGTAATTTACAAACTGGCGTCATTTATCAAAATATAAACCAGATGTTGTTATGTTCAATCTGGGTCGAAACAGCTGCAACGAAGTATCCCATTACCATTTGGATCATCTCTTTCCCTAACTGTTCCTCTTCGCTCCTATCCAGAAGGAATTTTCTATCGGTGTTATCATTTTTTTGATCGCGTCACATAAAACGCAAAAGCCAAAACCGATTCAAAAAGTAGCTATTAATACGGATCCTTACTCTTCCAATTCGTTCCGCCTCGGCTAAAAAATAATCTTATTTTAACCTTGCCTTTTCAAATTTAAATAGCCTCATCGATCACTGCGCATTTTAAACCTCGCTTCTGCTAAATCTAACATCCATTATCAAAGCGAGATGGCGCGATAAGCAGATAGCCTCCGTATAATGCGTGACATTAATCACGATTAAAAATTTTAAATTTTGACAAGGCAATAAATCCGTCTTCATTTATCGCTGCCACTTTGTCTGTTTGTCAACATAACAAATCTGAACGTGCAGGAAATAAAACAAAACTCTGCTTTCAAAAATTCTTCCTATTAATATTTCATTCCTTCCCTGATATTTTCCGCTCTTTAAAAAAATCCAACTCCATGTACATTTTCTCCTCGCTTCCTTCTCTCTCTCTCTTTACCTCTACCCTCCTCTCACTCCCTCCCGTCACATTATCTGCCCTCGCTCCGTGTTTCTCTATCTCTTCCACTCCCTCCTCGGCTCTCCTCTTCCCCCTCCCTCCCTAAAACTCCATTCCCAACTCCCTCCTCCTCTTCCACTTTTTTTCTCCCTTCACTCCTCCATCTGCGCACAATTCACTTTGTCTCCATTATCGAAGTTCCTTCAAAAGATGGCTCTCCCCTCTCTCTCTCCACTCCATCTTCTCTCTCTCTCCACTCCATCTTCTATCTCTCTCTCTCCCTGCCCTGCTTTCTTTTCATTCCTTTCCCTCTTCTCTTTTTATTCCTTTCCCTCTTCTCTTTTCCCCTTCCACATTATCCCCTCCCTTCTTCCCTCTCCTCCTATTGCCCCTTTCTTTTTATTCATCCTCTCTTCCTTCATCTTCCTCCATATTTTATCATTTCATCCTTTTCCATCTCGTTTTCCTTCCCCCTACGCTCTTCCTCTTTCTCTCTTCCTCTCACCGCATTTTCTTTTCGCCACGCCCACTCCCATCGTAACAAAGTTTTCCGCATTCTGACCTTCATATTTTTCACATTTCTCTCTCTCTCTCTGCGAAACCAGCGCTCGCATCACTCCATCACTCCCCTCGTCACGCGCACTTTCTCTCTCTCCCCCCTCTCGTTTTTCCCATTACTCCCTACTCTTCTCTCTCTCTCTCTCTCTTCTCTTTCCGTTTTTGCTCCTTCATTGCGTGCACACAAATCTCCTCTCCTTCACTCCCCTCTCTATTTCTCTCTCTCTCCCTATCTAACTCCCTTTTCTCTCCCACTATCAAACTTAACAACTTTTTTTCCATGTCAGACTTCCAAACTCGCAGTCTTTCCCTTGTTTTTCCCCTTTGGAAGTTTTCATCGCGTGTTGAAATGAATAGCCTACGAAAGGGCCAATTTTATGCCCGCCACCTTGTAGATATCTCGAACTCGTGATTTAGCCGCGCGCTTATTTATTTTTACGTCACAGCTTTTCGAGTTTTATCTTAATCCCGCGAAGACTTTATCAGATGACTCTGCAAGCAACAGCTAGCTTAATTTAGTTTGTTCTTGATTCCGATTTCCCGTTATTTCTTTTCCGTCTTTTTCCTGTTTTTTTATCGTAGAAAAGTTGATAATATGTGTTGGGGCATATTAAACTACTTGGTGAGAATATTACTGTTACTTTTTTGGAAGTGCAAAAACACCCTTCTTGACATAAGAGGGCAATAAAATTCAAATGAGTAAATTCTGTACTAGCGTGTTAGTTTTTTAGTTTTTAAATATTTATCTTTATTTACTGTGCATTAGTGTAGCCAATTATTATGACTTCTTTTAAACAATTTGTTTTGAATTTTAAATTGCCATATGTAATCATCAGAAACTAATTATGGTAATATTAACCCAAGGATGAGGATTCTAAAACACTCGACGACCGTGGCCTATCTCCGGAGGGCACACCAATCACACTCACGTGTTTCTTACCCATAACTCTTTAAGACCATCGGAAAATACTCTCAACCTCCTTTACCGGAATTCCGTCGAAAATAAAGGTAGCTTATGTTTTTCCACTTGGCGAGATCGCGAGGGAATGATGGAATTCGCCAAGGAATATTTGAAACCTCAAAGAAGGGAATGCCTTCCCGCCAATCTGCTCTCTCCCTCATTTCTCTTTCTCTCTCTCTTCCTCTCTCTCTTCCTCACTCTCTCCCTTTTTCCCTTTCCTAACCCTTGATTCGGAGGCCATTCCCGCGACTTCTATCCTGCGATATTTCGGCTTCTATCCACTTCCTTTCCCTCTCTACTATATATCGCCGACACACGCCCCTTTCCTTATCTCTCATCCGCTCTCGTCTCGCACGCTCGTGCACCGTTCAGTCGCCCATGCGCCTTTCTTCGTCTTTCATAATAAAGATCGCTTCCTTATGCCTCTTCCCATCTTCTCTCTCTCTCCTCCACTTCCTTTCTTCCTCTCTCCCACCATTCATCTACTCTTTCGCGCCTGCAACCCATCGCGATTTCTTTCCCCTTGAATAGGGGGAATGAGGAAGCCATCCTTATTTTTAAGGTGTGGCGCTGATGAGGCATCTGAGCGTCCCTCACTTCATCCTCTCTCTCTCTCTCTCGCACTTCTCCCTCTGCCCAACTTCCGTGGCAATTGAATAACTTATCTCTTCCTCCTCTTCATGCATGGATGGATGGAGAGGGTGGGTTAAGGAGAGAGGGGAGGGGGTGATAACAAGATAACAAGAGGGTGATAACAAGAGGATCTTATGAGCTTGATGAGCGAAAGGCTGCGACGGCAGAGGAAGCGCTATGTAGCTATGAGTTTTTCTCTCTCTCTCTCTTTCTTCTCTCTCTCTTTCTTTCTCTCTCTCTCTTTCTCTCACTATCTCTCTCTCTCTCTCTCTCGATTTTAGCATGTTCGCGATTCCGCTAAGGCCGTGGGTTGAAGATTATTTAGTTACGCTCTACTAGATTAATTGCTACGCTTTTATTTTTTTACTCGATTTGTTATGAGCTAATAAATATGTTTCGACCAACAAAGACCACAGTTTAAGTATAATGTGATTGATGCGAGTTTTTATTCTTTTCTATATAACCATCACCACCAATTGCTTTAATTATAGAAAAATTGTATCTTTAAATTTAAGAATTTATCACAACTTCTTAGACATTGAATCACACTCCGTAATTTGATTGCTTTGTTATCTTTAAAGATGATTGTAAAATTATTTAATAAAATCATAATTGAATAGATTAGTGTTAAGAAAGAAAAGTAAGGCAAAATTTCTCTAAGTTAATAATTTATAAAGTGAACCCTGATTAGAAATTTAACTTCCTCATAAGTAGGAAATCTTTATTCATTCTCCAAAATCACTTAAAAGTCGAGGAATCAACTCCGAGTCAACGAAAATTGGCACAGTATATCTGGAGACACTTTTATGAAATCAAAAACGTTATGAAGCTAAAACACAAAAGTAAAATGATTTTTCCCCGGACCAGCTAAAGACTGAAAGCGTGGATAAGGAACGGGTGGATGAGGGGCACCAGCCAATGAGGTTCTTAGGATGGTTGAATTTCCAAGAAGGAAAATCCCTCGAAAGACAACCGACGTTTGCAAATCTGCGGCATGAGAAGAGAGACAAAATGCGAGCAATCTTAAAACGTTCTTCAAATTTAGATCCTTAGTTATCTTTGAATAAAACTTTGAAAGATATTCCCTTCCAGGGTAACCCCGTTTTCCAAAATTCGGTTTTGCATCTTCGACCGAAGGAAACGAGGTATCTAGAGACAGAATGCAAGCAATGAATTAAGCACGGAGAAGCGGAAGCACTGAGAAGGATATTCTCATGTAGAGTTCCACGACAACCTACTTATAAGTAATAACTCTTCTTGAATCCTGTGGCTTCGCATTCATTCCTGCCATGGGAAGAAGCATTCCTTCCGAAGAAATAAATAGCCGAAAGGCAAAATAGTGGAAGCATGTATCAGTTCCGTAGATAAATTTTAGTCGACTAGATCGAAGATTTAATAACCTTCGTTTAAAGCACTTTGCAATGATTTTGACAAGAAAAAATTGGTTTCAGAAAATATAAAAATATAACCATT
Source organism: Tanypteryx hageni (assembly GCA_028673005.1). NCBI lineage: Eukaryota > Metazoa > Arthropoda > Insecta > Odonata > Petaluridae > Tanypteryx > Tanypteryx hageni. Next base: position 15,471,979 of record CM054117.1, read on the forward strand.
TAGGGGTTTACCGCATATTATAGTATACCGTATATTATTCATATTAAATACACAGTACTTTTCCACAATTTTTATTTTTGCGACCGGGATTCGCGCGTGATACATCTGGCCAGATGATGCCATATCACGTGCGAAGCAGGTCGCAAAAATAAAAAATGTGGAAAAGTAATGTGTGCATTTAATATGAATAACATCACCTACTTCCACGAAGTGACGCCTGACTCGGTTAATTATACCGTATATTATTTAACTAAAGATGGCGGTCTGCGGGATTCTAATGTCACCAAGGGAATTTAAATTTCAACTTCATCAGATAGCGATGCTGGAAGAATTTTAAATAATTCTGTTATTTGTTGCTAAATGATATTTCAAGAGCTGCTTTGGGAACCACGAAGAGCAAACCTCGAAAGTTCAACATGCATCATGTGTCTTCCAAAAATGTAAATTATCATTCGGCATGTTTCGTATCATTTTGCCCCCCTTTTGACTTCCATGTCTTGGCATATATCACAGGACGACAGAAATAGATGCAAAAAAGAGGGTAGATCGTGGACGAAATATACATTTAAAAGAGGACACGCGTAAAAAGGCGAGACTTGGAGAAGATTTATGCGATTCTGAGGCAATAAAATACCTATTAAGGCAAACGCTAAAAGATCGATTTCACTAACAAAGTGCATTGATTCCATAAAATAAAATTTATATATACGGAGAGCTGATCTTATTGTTGGAATCCAAATTTTGATGGAGATGACTCCTATAGTCACTGTACTGTTGGAAAAATCTTCATTGTCACTCAAAAAACATCCAACTATAACATTAAAGTTTCATTAATTTTAATAAGTTATTCTTTAATATATTCACCCTAAAGTGGGTAATGTGTATGATATTTGGGCAACGGAAGAAATCTATTATTGCCAAAAATATTTTACGACTATTTCATTTATCATATATATATAGTCTATATTCAATTATGGACTTATATCTTGTATAATTTTACACACTGCCATTGCGCGCTGTTTATTCACATCAAGAGAGACTAATGGAATATTTTATTCGGCGATTTATAATTTTATAAAATGTCTCTGGAAGTGATTTACACCTAGATTTCTCCAAAATAAATTAAACATGACAGAAAGCAAACTTTAAAATTAAAAAATAACTCCAAACTGAACATATCCATTTGCTATTGCATAAAAAAACCACGTGGCACAGTAGTTCTCTTCACCGAAAATAATTATTTAACACTTTACTCCGAACGCCATTAACTCACGCAAGACTCCAAGAGGGTTAAACAAAAACAGTTTGATTAAAAACATTACGTCACGGACAATTACCCATCGCCGCCGCTCTGCATAAATGGGTCGCACTATCCGTCACACGCTTCTGCGGAACCCTACGAAATCAGATTATCCGCCGCGCTGCCGAATCCACGCGTAGCAGATCAGACCAGCAAAAAAAAACCTTTTGCGCTAACGAAAGGGGTTAGGAGGCGTCGATGTCGTTCCCGAGATCCGCGTTAAGCCGTCGAAGGGGAAATTATGTCGGCACGTCAACCCGCGTTACGTGCCTTCCTCCTTCAGGAAGACTCGATCCCGTCTGCCGCCGCCTTTGTGCGCTGTAATCGATTGAAGGAGGGGGTTAGGGGAAGACCGCAATGGAAAGCTCCTCCTCGGGGGAAAGAGGAGGAGGCGGGCTTTCCTGAATCGCACGCACGCGATGGATTCGCTGGCTCCCACCGGCCGCGAGGGCGTTTCGCGGATGGACGGAGGTCACCCGGAGCAGTCCCCGTTGGAAATTCTTTTCCGCTGGTGCGAATGAAGGCATGGGCACGACATTCCGGCGTCAGATGATTGCTACGCGGGATACAGAAGTAGAAAAAAAATGTAAGACGGAAAGAAAAATGCTTCGCGACGTCAAACGAAAGGCCTTTTACGTTTCCATCTTTCCACCGCATCGGTTGCCAACAGATTAGGACAGGTGTGCCCACCTGCGGCCCACGGGCCAGATGCGGCCCTCTTAGCAATTTCATGCGGCTCACCACCAGCGTTTCATAGTATTCAAAACTTTTTCCTTTTTTATTTACCCACCAAATGTTATTTTATATCTAGCAAAAACTGTTAAAATGTCAAACATTAAGTTGAGACCCCTTAATAAATATTTCTCGATTCGAATAAGTTCTTTTTATTTTGCTTTTGATCTTCTCTCAAAGGCATCTCTAAGATTAAACTCTATTATGATTTTTATATTGTAACGATAACCCTAAAAACCTAATTTTAACTTGATTTTCACTCATATGGTGCGTAAGTATTTCGAAGTAACATTCGATTTAACTTAAGCATTGACAATTTCCAATGCGGCCCACCGAAAGCTTCACTGCCACCAATGCGGCCCACCAAGTAGAAAAGCTTACTCACCACTGTACTAAGATCTTTTTTGCCCCGGAAATTTGGAGGGATTCTAATAAAAAATAAATTCATACATATATAAGTGAATCAATTGAAAGGGAAACATTTTTTTAAGGACTTGCTACGAGAGATATTATACATGTCTCAGAAATGAAATAGCGGTTGAATGATTGAAGAAGGTTTGGAAAACGAAATCCTCACTTTATTTCATGGCCCCTGAGAAAAAACGAACTCATCCCATGGAAAAGGGCCAGATAAACTGTTGCATTTTCAGAAATCCACAATTCACATTTTATTCGTGTAATTTATTGTGCAAATCCTTCAAAAAGGAAAAAATCAAGAAATTTGTAGAAATTTTAACTGCAAATTTATGAATGTTTTGTCCTTAAACAGACGAGATGATTTTAGAGTAAGCCAAATTATTTACAAACACGTGGCACGGTCATATTAAGGTACCGCTTATAAAAAAAAAACAGAAAAAAATAGCTGTCGAAAATTTTACCTGATTTTTGTCGTCATGCATAGTCTTCATTCCTCGCCTAACCGTATGACCGATCAAATGGACCATAATCCTAAACCCCTAAACGTCGAGCGACGTACTGAGTAGGGCAGGGGCAAACATATTCCGTCGATCGACGTACTTAGTACGTCGCGGTCATCGCTCACCTTTTTTATTTTTTGACATGGTAAATTTTCTTAAATCGGGATAACCTTGAAATATATCAAAAGAGGAATATTTGGTCTACCTAATTATTGTCATTCTCCAATTTCTGTTGTCTTTCTTATAACATTAAATATGCATTAAATTACGTGATTGATTTATCATGTAGCTGCGCGAGCTGTGGCATCGCGTCTTCTAAAAAATCCCTCTCCAATGCTGAGACGAACCGTATCTCAACACGAACGCCACTGCGGTGTGAAGGGGATTTTGACTCTGCTTATCTTCCCACTGACTTCTCTTTCTCTTGGTTTTTTCTTATGCGTCTGCGCTTGAGCGCTATATAATGGGGAGGGGTCTAGGAACGCCGCGGAAAATTCACCTACAGCAATTCATCGCCACGGAAAATTCACCGCCACGGAAAATTCGTCGCCATGAGAAATTTATCGCCTTGTATGGATCATGTATATGCCGACATAAGAATATAAGGACAAATAATCCAACTATAGAGGTTTTAATAAATACGATAATGTGTCATTTTTTGACCGGAGACGAAATGGAAGTAATCCACATTTACAAGTAATATGACAACCGAATGAGAATTTTAAGAATAATGATATGTCGAAAAGTTAACAAAGAGTAAGGGAGGGGGAACGGGAGGAGGATGTAATAAAGATGTGGAGAAGTGTGTAGAGGGAGGAGGAAGGGGGGGACGTGTAAGAAATTATAATGAAACATAGGTAATATGGATATCAATCAACTAGGAATAAAGTATAGGCAATATTGATATTTATCAACTAGGAATTTAACAACAATTAAGAGAATTAAGAGAGGAAAGGAAAAAAAGATGATGAGGGGGTCAGAGGGGGGAGAAAGAAAGTACGATCAAATATAGGCAACTAGCTGATATTACCCGTCTTTGCTCGGGTTTTTAAGTCAAGACAAAAAATATTGAGTAAGATTTGAGAATAAAACCAAGTAATGAAACCAGGTTAATTTTATTGTAGTACGAGCTACGGCGTGGATTTTCCTTGCATTAACATTTACGTGGCTATCCCCCTTTGAAGAAGACAACAATTAAGAAATTTATCTTTGTTACCACCTGGAAAATGGTCTTCTAAACCGATAAATTTTAGAGCGATTTAGCATGTAATGCGAGAAAACATGAACAATTAAAATATACAGTCTTTCATGCGTAAAATTAGCCATTTTCCTTGATCTTAAGTGAAGGGCTGCATAGCACTTTGGGGCTTCTCCACACCATTTTCCATGCATTCTTATGGAAATAGTATTTCGTTGACCCTGCAAACCTAAACCAAGTTCTTCCTTTGGTCCATAGGATGGCCCATGAAACTTTTGAATTCGATAGCTTCAACGGTGTAAAAACGTATAAAGAACATACACACTCTAAAATATTTATAAGATTAAAACGGTTAGATGGTGGAGGGGGCCATATTGCCCCAACCTCGCCGTATTAAGCATAATTAAATAAATAAATATTTTAATGGGAGACCACTAGAATATGCTGGACGATTTGCTATCAAAGTAAAAATCCCTAGAGAATTATCAAACTCGTATAATTGCTGAAAACAAACTCAAGAATAAGCACTTGAAAAATGAAGTACTTAATTTAGGTGTATTCAATAGCGATGACATGGTTATGAAAACAATATGCCCATTTCGGTTACATTGCAGCCGTCTTTAGTTGTCACCGAAAGTAGATTAAATAAATTGGTACATGATAAATGGTAAAGGCATATGTTTTTATGAACTTTTTATGGCTATTGGGGAAATCTATGAAAAGAAATTTTTTTCAAGTGCTTATTCTTGAACCAAAGCAGCAAGAATATTTGAATCTGTACATATTTCGTTTTTTGTTGGAAATTGAATTGGTTATGTTACGGAAGCCCTATGTCCTGTTTCATATTGTTATTTCATCTTGAATTCAAAGAATATGTTTCTTATTATTAGTTTAAAGAGCTTAGGAATTTAACAGTCGGTTTTTAACGAAATCCAGCCTCCGTGTCTTATGGAAGAGATTACAATAGTCCGCTTTTCGGTTTGCCATGCGCAATATCGGCTCTTTTGAGTATCTACGATTTACCGCAGAGATAAATTCCTTCAGGCTTCTACGCAAAGAAACGATTCTCAAATAAAGTATAGCCGCAAGGCCTTTTGAAAATTCGCGAGTGTTTCGATGCGGATAAGGGTAGAATTTCATTCCTTCGAAATGAAAACATATGAGCGAGGAAAAGCCGACCGCATCGGCGAATCCATTCCTTTCGCCCCTTCCTCCAAATATCGAAAACTTGCACACCGGAAACACGCCCGTGACCTATGGACCTCTTAAATGCAAACGAAAAGGCTCTTTTATTTTCGATCTGGTTACCGCGTCCGCACTGCAGCAAAACCATTGGCGTTTTGCGGAACCCTTTCTCTCATACCTGCAATATGTTTTTATTTTTCGCACGCGGTTGGAACATCACATCGATCTATTATTCACAGACGGAATTGCGAAATGAGCGGTCCAACATGTAAGGCAGCGGCGCCTATGACAGCCGAGGGGGAAAAGTGCGCCTACGCCAAGCTGCTGTTTATAAACTCATCGACGGAGCTATGACGGTCGTAGACGCAGCGTACGTCCGATGATGTGGTAAAAAAGGTTTTTTCGTAATTTACTTGTCGATGGATCATTAATTGCATTATCTTTCTCCCAATTTAGCTCCGAGAGAATTAGACGATTCTCTTCTTCAGTTGACGTAATATTTTCGTTGGACTCTTTTTCGGAGTAGATAGATAGCATTGCCACACTCCCTCGCCACTTTCTTCTCTCTCTCCCCATTTCTATCTCCATTTCTCTCTTTTTATCCGCTCCCTTGCCATTCGAGAAAGGCGCTTTCACGCTCTCAGCCGCTTAGCCAATAAGATTTCATCTTTTTTTAAAGGAGACGTTTTGAAAGAGGCACTGACACTATCTCGCGAACAGAATTTTTGTTTTTCGTCGCATGGCTTGAAGTTCAAAGCAACGACTCTGGCGTTTGCCATTCCGAAGAGTTTGAATTATCCATTATGATGCGGATAAGTGTAGTCCGGTGAGAACGGGATGAACAATTGACGCAGAGAAAGCAAGGGTTGTGCTCGCGTCTTTGTATGCGCGCAGCTGGATCCCTTCACTTCGTTCTGCGTCTGTATGAAAATTTGAAGAACGATAGCATTTTTTTCTTAAGTTATAACCATAAAATGTTGAGCGAGTTTATCATTAAAGCAAATGCATTTGCCTACAATTAAATCGAACGAAATACTTGAACTGATTTAGCTAATAACTATGAAAATGTTAATTTGTTTTGAAAAAACCTTTTTGCAAAAATATTTGCAAATATTCAACGATATTTGATACAAGAATAATAATTTCATATTGAAATTGTATTTGATGTTTAAAAATTTAATTTGGTAACCGTTATTTCACAGAAATAATTTGGAGGAAATGTTTGGGTTTCTGCTCTCTTTCAATTAGCTTCATGGTGCATTTTTTAAAATATTTACAATCAGAACAGGCATAGGTTTATCTGATTTCAGTTATATTTCGGATTTAGTCACTATTAAAAGAACAGTTCAATTTTCGTTAGCGCGATAAAATATACTGCTTGAAGAATAAATAAATGGATAACATGCTCTAAAATAAGTTACAGGTTCAGTTAATGTTAGCAGTAATTAATTATTTACCAGGCATTGCTATAAAATTTGAATAAAATGATAACTCTGCATGAGTCTGTTCTTCATATAATGGAACGGGTGCTTCTTTAAACGTAACCTTTAATTTGTAGGAAGGCAGAAAAATTTCATTACATGGCTTATGCCAATTTTTTAAATTATTCTGTTTTTAATCGAATCGGTTTATCTCCATCCCTGTTTCAAAATTTTGATATAGACAATATAATACGTAGTGCTGAATTTATAATTTGTTTGGCATATAATCAAGAAAATTAAAATTTAAACTCTCTATCACATGAGTCCATCAAGTGAATTATGGTTGTGATATTATTACATCACTTTCGTGCCATTCATTTTTCTCATTGTATTAAAATGAGACGATTGAGTAACATCGCTCACTTCATTCTATTTGGACTGCTCTAAAATTTTTTATAAAATTTAATTCTCAAAAATGTAACGCAACTTAGTCACCTGATGACGATGACGATAGTCTTTTTTATAATTAAATCAATTTATGCCTGTTACATGCGATATCCTACTTTAAATGATCTTTGAGATGGCTTTATCGTCTCCTGTTGGCTCTTGTGTTATTATAACGGTGTTTATATCGACTGCCGGGATTTTGTTTGAAGCTTTGACCCCTCTCCGCTACCAATCTGACCTTATGTGAGTTAAAAGGTCTAATAATGCTACCTTACTAGATTTCACCCTAAGGCAGGGGTTCTTAACTTTTTTCATTTTTGTACCACCAAATAAAAAAGGAATTCATTAAATCCGATATTATGTTCCGTCGACATTTATAAACCTGGTATTTTCTGGCGTTTCGTAATATGGCCCTCTAAATTTGTTACAAGGAAACGTATAACTTTGTTGATATAGAAACAATTCCAACTCTCTCTCCAACTCTGTAACTGATAAAACCCGATTTTTTTTATATTTGTTTTGGAGGAATTTATGTGAAAAGATCAAAGATTTTAACTTTGATTGCAGCACAATTCTGGCATTGATTGAACGCCCTTTCATGTAGGTGGCGCCAATTTCCTGCGTCCGCTTGGTCGCTGCGATTTTTGTCATAATCAGATTCGCGTTCGTTAATTCACAACCAATTGATTGGAATGTTTATTGACTATGCACAATGAATTGAAAATAATTGTACTTTTAATAGACCGCTTTTGGCGAATTCTCAGATAAAAATAAATGTATTCTATTAAACTCATAAAAATCATTCTCATTTATTTTAAATTATTTTTGGTAAAATGTTTTGATCGTGAGAAAATTCATACTCTAGTGATAGTTAAAGCTTTCCTCGAAGACAGCTTGCTGTTCGAAGAGCCATAACTCTATTATAGAGGGAGAATATATGATTTGGTTAGTTAAGCAGAGCGATGGATCGGGTTCTTTTTTAGGTTATGAAGAGAAATGAAGCGAGAGATACTGTGATATACAGACGGCGTTCATTGATGGCCGAAAAGTTGATTTTCCTAGAATTAGCCGTTAATCTCGTATCCAGTAGCGGATGATTCCAAGCAGGCGAAACCCTCCATTAAATTGCAATAAAATAAAAAAAAACCAATTTACGCTCTAATAAATACTCAGTATGTTGCATAATTACGTAAAATATATTTTAAATAAGATTTTATTGACTTTGTTTGGAATTATCTATCCATCATCATTGATTAAAACGAAACATATCCTGAAATTCTACGAGGCAGTGCACGGAGTTTATTTTCAATTTGTGATTTATATATACATTAATATATCACTAATGTTATTATGTATATATATATATATATATATATATATATATATATATATATATATATATATATATATATATATATATATATTATTCTTCATGCTGTGACGTTCGATATAATCGTGTCATTATTTATTCTCCATCCATTCCCCCATCTTGCACGAGTCTTTCCAATCGCTAATAGTTTTCACGAAAAATATAATTTATCTTCTTTAAATTCATGTATAATTCAGAAATAAAAGCTGATTAGGTCTCGCAGTGTAAGTGAAACAATTTTCAATTTTAAATGAACGTCAGTTCATTGTGCGTTCATTTTACGTTAACATCAATACTACCTAATTTTTTATTTATTAAACCTTCCTCCATTCGCAACATTCTCCAGCAACCACAAATCGTCTTTTTTTCTTCATAAAACGACTTTTAAGAATATATTATTTGTATATTATATAATTATTATGTAGGCAGAATTGGTTCATCAATCTTATGATAGAATAGCATATAGAATGAATTACATATTTTATGAAATTAAAGTTTTCCAAACGGAATTCTCTATAAATAAGGTTCGGAGATATGCTTTATTGTGTTTTTGTTGCGTGCCACTTCTTTATCCTCGTCCGATTCCTTCCTGCTTTGGGGGTTCGCTCGAATGACGACTGAATACTTAATTCTCTTCCCGAATTTATTCTCTCGATTTTCCTGCATTTTTTCAGAAGTTTAGAAATAAAATTCTCTCCGGTTCCACTTGATTATAGGTTTGTATTATTAACTTATGGTACACCGTTTCAATTCATCGCGACTTAAATTGTTCTCTTCTTTTCAATTCTTCTCAAAGTTTATATTCGTTCGCCGTTTCTCTGACACATTTTAAAAAGATATATACTATTTGATTTCATTATTATTCATGATTTATATTTGTATCGAGTCGCATCTAAATTCATAACGATATCCATGTGTTCTCGTTTGGATTTCATCGATGTTTTCCTTTTTATTTATACGCGACCTTTGCTTTTCATTATTAATTATTTTAAAAAGTTTTTTGCGCCATAATCAGGATTCAACATTACCGATTTCTGACAGTTTTCCAAAATTTTCTAAGCACCTACATCTTACTTCGGAGGCATTTCTCGGTCGCTGCAAACTGCCCGACGCAGATACTCAGTCTCGGCGTCTCCCTTCACCTGATTCCAATGGAGTAGCTATGCGAGGTCACTTTCTTGCCCTTTGGCCCCGCACGCTTACCCCTGGACGAACAAACCCCTGGCAATCCGCTCCAGTTACTCTTACAATAGCCTACACGACTCCACCTCCGCCTCCACCGTTTTTCCCCGAGCAGCTCTCTCATTACCTCCTCCACCGACAAATCCCCCATTCTCCACCTCCACAAGAGTCTATTCTCCAACATACGACACGCCGCAGCCTCCCCTTCCATCGCATCCCGACCTCTTAAGTCAGGAGACCCTTCCCGCCCATCCCCCACCACGAACTCCGCCGCCTCATCATCCCCCCCCACCCCCCAACTCCCCCTCCCCACGGCCCTATCGCCCGCTTGGAACAACCGGCTAAATTGGCTCCACCGCCACCCCCTCCCTCTGCCCAAACGAGAGATCGCTTTTCTCTCCTTCCCCTTCTCCAGATATTTTGCCGCCTCTCTCCTTTACTCCCCAGCCACTTCCATCCTCCCTCCCTCTTCCTCCCTCCCTCTTCCTCCCTCCCTCTTCCTCCCTCCCTCTTCCTCCCTCCCTCTTCCTCCCTCCCTCTTCCTCCCTCCCTCTTCCTCCCTCCCTCTTCCTCCCTCCCTCTTCCTCCATCCCTCTTCCTCCATCCCTCTTCCTCCCTCCCTCTTCCTCCCTCCCTCTTCCTCCCTCCCTCCCTCCATCTTCCTCCCTCCCTCCCTCTTCCTTCCTCCCTCTTCCTCCCTCCCTCCCTCTTCCTCCCTCCCTCTTCCTCCCTCCCACTTCCTCCCTCCCTCTTCCTCCCTCCTTCTTCCTGCCTCACTCTTCCTCCCTCCCTTTTCTTCCTCCATCCCTCTTCTTCCTCCATCCCTCTTCTTCCTCCCTTTTCTCTCTCTCCTCTTCTCCCTCCCTCTTTTATTTCCCTCTTCTCCCTCCCCAACCCTCCTTACCGCACGCGTAATGAATTATGCAGACTTTTTCTTACCCACAATTTTCTGCTCCCTTTCTCTATCCTCCAATACACTCCTCCTCTATTTTTCCTTTTTTAATTTCCTTTTCTTTTCCTCCTTCTCTGTCTCTTCAGAAAACTTTTACGCTAACCTCATTCCTCCACCATTCTCCCTTTCTCTCCCTCGCACACAAACGCACATAGGCTCGCCTCGCCACGCGCTAAACACGAGTGGCGAACCTCCCCTCTGGCGGAAGAAAGAGAAAACAAAAAAAGTGGAAGAATGAATTCCAGGGGAGTTCTTTCGCTGGTATGATAAACGGGCGAATCATCTCACTCAGCTCCACCGCGACCATTACTCTTCCACGCGCCTCTTCCGAGAACTGGGTGGCGCGCTTTTTATCGCTCTTCCTTTGTTTTCTCCTTTTGGTGGTTGACTTTGTTCCCGCTTTAATTCCTCTTAATGTCTTCGCTGAAGAGTTTTAAACTATTGATAGCGCCAATTATTTTCTTTGGCATTTTACTTTTTCTGTGGTTATGACGTGAATTCAGCAATTAGGAAATTTATACATGATCTGTGGCCACATATATAAGTACTCACAAATATTTAATGCTAAGAAATTGAAGTTTTAAAGCAATTAGTTATTGATAATTCTGATCATTTCAATTATAAATTAGTAAATTATCAAAATTACACGGCTGATTTAACTTTTTGTTTGTTTCCGGTTAAATATATAATTTTAAATTAAATTGCTATTGACATTAATGTGCGTGTCTTGTATATAATTTGTTATTATTATTTGATCACCATTTATTATTTATCCGTTTCAGATTATACTACATAATGTCTACAATAATCTACACATGAACGTTAAAATTGTGGTAGTTGCCTCATTTATTCGTTTAGGTTTTTCTGCTTCAAACCCCTTTCCGTAGTAACATAAAGGCATTCCAAATACTTCCAGATGACGTCATATCGTTCCTTTCAACAGTCGAAAAACTTATTCTGTTGTAGGACAGAGGAAGTCATATTTCACTTAATTTTTTCCCTCTGAATTGCATTTTCATTTTGTAATTTGACACGGCTTATCATTGCGCTTTTTTGTCTTGCTTTCACTTAGCTCTGCTACACAAAAAAAGCATGCTTGAATAGTCTCGTCGCTGCGAAATCCATCTTTCTGAAAAATTTGCGTCTTTGTTTGGCCGACGGAGTTCAGAATGCGGAGATTCCTAATTCTCGCATTTTCGGTGCGTTAAAAACGGTGACATTCACGCGGGAAGAGCATCTTGCAACATCTCCGCGCGGATAATAAAAAAGGAAAATGTCCTCTTAGATTAATTGTTTTATACTTTTTCCCGCTGCAAAAATATTGCAGGATATAATGTATTGGCGGAGAATCATCTGTTCCGGAAACAGGCTTTTGGACGCGTCGGTAACGGAGGATTTCGCGACTTCATATCCCACTGTTAAAATAATATCCGATTCTCTTTTTCAAATCTGATATTTCATTACATTTCGGATATTATCGCTTTTTCTCTCTCTCTCTCTCTCTAGGATCTAATTTTGCCTAGAATTCGATTCGAGGGACTAAAGCCTCCGTATGCGGTGGACGTTCGCATCTGCTCTCTAACATGAAACGAAGGCAGGCGACCGAATCGCTCAAAAACATTGAAATTTGGGTGTTTATTCCCGTAGTGTGCTTTCCGTCGTGCGACCGCCTTTTATATCTGTCAAATGTTGATTTTCCGATGTTATTTCATATAAAATTGAAACGAAATGGAATTTTATTAAGTAAGTACGATTTTTTGCAAATCCTTGCTCAATAATCCATTCTATTTCGACGGCGGATCGCGTCATGAGAAGATAAACAAATGAAGATCTCATATTTCTACTGATGGGAATTCAGGATTTTCTCGCATGTTTTTGCTCGGTATTGATAAATCGCGACGGAGCTAGGATTAAATGTTTGTTGAATTGAATGTTTGCTCAGTTCGAAATTATCATTTCTCAATTAATTCTCCTTAATTCGAACTCTCGTTCTGTAGATAATTCATTCGCCTGTTGCTCATAATATTATTGCCGTTGGAATAGGTACACACACACACACTCTTGCGGTGGCTTGCAGGGTAAACTGAAGATGTAGATATTGCCGTAAAAGTTACAAACAGACGTATCAAGGGATGCAAAAGTAGCAAAGAGTTTTTGCACCGTAATCAACGAACATGAGATTGATGACACTCAATGCACTAATAGTTAATATAGACATACCTATGTATTTCAATAAATTTTGTTCAAATAGTTATGGAAGGAATGAGAAAAATTAGGCTTTAAAAAACAGTATTATGACTTAAAAAATCGGTTCTCAAGGATAAGCGTGTAATTTTTTTAAAGACTACTGATTCGAGGAGTCAAAAGCAAGTTAAATTTAAGAATTGGTAAATTGTGAGATAGAGAAAAAATTTCAATCAAATTCAACATTTCTACAAAAATCAGCTGTTCAATTAGTTGTTTATTTGACGTATCATAGCGGCGCACACTTTGAAAATCGGTATTAAATACACGCGTCATTTGAATTAACTTCGCTCCCATTAATAATATAAGAGAATCCGCTCAAAAAATTATGTTTTCACCGCCTCCACGCTTAGCGGAGTGGATTTCTTTGCGAATTACAAATCTGAGATATTCGGAATAAATCATTTGGAATATGTAAATTGACTTCATCTCCATAACTTCGAGGCGTGGTGCGAGTGGCACAGGACGGGCCGAGAGCCTGATTGGTTAATTAGCTCAGAGAGGGTCGAAGAGAGAGAGAGAGAGGCTTGAAGAGAGAGAGAGGGGGAGGGAGTGGGAGGGTGAGAAAGAAGAGAAGAAAATGTAATGTGATTTATTATTTATTTTCAGTGTTTACTTGTTCATTAGCTAAACCAATAAAAAACTTTAAGTCATTATTAATTCCAATGGCAGAGACAATTCGCTACAAGTATAGAAGTTAGGAATTGCCATATTCTCTTACATAAAATCCTACATCTGTCATTCCGGAACGCTCGAATGTGACGCCTTTCTTAAAGAGCGGGAGGTTCAAGAACTATTTACGACAAAATGTGTACGATATATTCTTTTATTATCGGTTGTTTACTTAACGACAATGAAGAAGGTATGCAGATACAACTTACTAATTATAAGTGATTTATAGACACAATTTGTATTTATTGTCGCATTTATGATAAGGTAGGTACATTGTTATAGCAGCAAATATTGCGTGAAATTTGTTTGATACAATAAATGGGAAGAAAATGAATATGCGTAGTATTGTAACAACGAAATCGCTCCAAAGCGACAGCAATTTGCCATTCATTCTCAAGCGACGACAATTTCCCATCATTCCAGTTTTTGCCGTAACAATCAACAAAGCTCAATGTCAAACTTACGATCATGTTGCTATCTATTTGACAGAGCCCGTCTTCTCACATGGACAATTGTACGTTGCATTATCAAGATCAAAAAATCGAAACAACATCAAAGTCTTAATTAAGGAAAATTCTGCACAAGGTTGACTGCTTGGCACTGATGAATGGTTTACAAAGAACGTTGTTTTTCAAGAAGTCTTCCAAAATTAATGAATAAAAATTAGATTTAAGTTTGCTCACAAACAAATTATTTTAAAAATATACAATCATCGCTGCTTTTCAGGACTACTGCAACAATGCCGTTCTAGGACCGGTTATCGGCTTAGTACTTAATTCACGCTTACCCGTCATACATGACGGGCAATTACGCTAGTAGTTTTTATATCAATCCCTATGTTTTCAAAATATAATTAACCAGGGAAGCCTTAATTTTGTGGAATTCCGTCTTAAGTAAATAAAACAATACTTGGACAAAAATTCCACTAACAATATACATATTATCGATAAAACACGACCCTAGGTTTCAACGGAACAACGTCATCATCAGGTGATGTTTTATTTCCTATGTTTTCAATTTAAACAACGGGAATTTCGACTAAAATAGTCTAATTCAAATTCATTGCTAATATGTTTATCCCCCCTTCTCCTACTTATAGGTATATATATATCCAATTCCGGCTGAAATTTGTTTCTCGATCTAATGTAACAGTGCGTAATTTCCGTATTTTTCAACGTCGACTTTGCTATTTAGTACGCGATTACTTAAAAAGGTCCCAATCTGCAGGGAATACATTTCCGCATTGTTTGTCCCTCCCACATCGCATGGGAGGTATCATGAATATTTTCTCATTCGCAGCTAGGCACCGCACATGGAGCGGGAATTCCGTTGGGAGCCGAAAAAAGGGAGCAGCGCCATCTCTCCCGCTTCGCTACCATTATGGCCGACAACCAAAATCACGCGAGAAAGAAACGAGGAGGAAGATTCTCACTCTCTCCCGCGTAGCTTTTTCCCCGGATCTCTTCCTCTGCTCTTCTGAAGTGTCTAAGAGGAATAAGGGGCAGGGAGGGGAGGGCGCGAATAGGCGTGAGGTAAAGGAGAAATTTGTATGCTAAGAGGAGCCGGGGGCGAGGGAAGTTGGGGGAGGAAGAGCGGAGGGGTGGGGGAGTAAGGGGCATGGTGGAAAGTCAAAGGGACGTTGGGTGTCTGCGGGATTTCTGCGGGCGAGAGAGATAGAAAACTGCAAACATTGCGCGGAACCAGAAAATTCGGTTTGTTGAGGAGATCGTAAAACTAAATAAAACAGATTGGCGCAAAAGGAGCTGACGGTTGGTCTTAAATTCGGCAAGATAAAGGGGTGGGAAGGGGGGAGAGGAGGATGGGGGAGAGGGAGGCTCTTGGGAGGTGCAACGTAGGTAGAGGAGGAAGGATTGGAACTCGGCCCCTTTGTGCAGCTCTCTCTCTCTCTCTCTCTCGGTTCTCCTCTTTGCGATATGGTTTCTGGGAAGCGTGCGTGTTTGGAGGGGTGGAGGTCGGGGGGAAGGGCTGATGGTGGGAGGGGAGGGTGCAGGACCCCAAAAACCGCAAACCACACCCGCTTTTACTCGTTTTTTCCCCTCCGCACCTCCCACCACGAATTCCACCCGGTATTTTATATTTGTGTGCATTTTGGGAAGAGGGCACCCGAGACGGAAAGAACGCAGAATCCCAGAATGCTCCGCGTTGGAGATTCGTTTTTCTAGCAAATGGATTAAAAGATCTCTCTCTCTTATTCTATCCTCATCTGCGCTGCTGACCAAGTGCTCAACGAATGACCGATATTATTTCGTCTTTTTTATATTGCGTCTCCAGGAAACAGCTCTCTTAGTTTATTACATTGTTCAACATATATCGTGTGTTCTGAAATATTCCAGAAAAATTTCTAACGTTATAAAAACTTCCCTAAACTCGAAAACAGAAACGATATTTCCAAATGCTAGTGTTACGCAGAAGGCCTCTTGGTTTTTAGCTTATCTTTAAATTATAAGGAGAAAGAAATGTTTATTTTTCCGTCACTTTAAATATCAGTGAGGGTTTTATTTTAAGATCAAGTTTCAGCGAGCGGTAGTTTTACGAAGAGAACGGAAAAGGGAGTTATCTGCATCTGTTTGTATCTAAAGGGAAAGTTAGAGAATCAAGCATGATCTCTGTGAGCCATCTCAATGTTGCAATATAGGTTGCTCTAATTACCCTCGATTAAAGAATTGCATTAAAATGTTTTGAAAGATTCTCCATTACTTTACTATTAATTTGCTATTGGCTTGTTTGAAAAATGTTCGGATAATGATGTTTGAAAACCGTTTGTCACATAAATTATTTTTTATACCATATATTTCGAACTGAGCGACACATTTTTAATGTTTATTTTTAAAGCTAAGCTTAATGTTAATGATTGCCGCGTGGGAAAAATTTCACCATAAATTCAATTGTCGATACAATTTAGTCGTTCATGAATCTTAGGTCGATCGAGCCATTTTTACAATCTTTTAAACTATTGACAATTTTTTAGAAAATTTTTAAATCTACTGTTTATCATCTGTTTGTATAATTTAGATTATACCATGGAGACAGTGAAGTATAACATAAAACAATAAAAAACAGGGTTTCGTAAATTACCTCCTCACACGTAGTCGTTCATAGCCTCATAGAATACTCCACACTATTAACAATTTATTAGGATTAAATTAAAGTTATGCGTCAGCGTTTTAAATAACGAATATCGTAAGATATTGCGAACATTTTATTGATAATTTACTCGAATAATATGCATTCATATGTCTGTTGACAGGTAATTTGAACTTGAAATTGCATTTATGTTTCATCTGAAATTGTAGCGGTATAGGTGGTATTATACCTTTGTGAAATGCACCAAGATCTTCTCAACTCACAGTATTGATTACAATAGGTAATGATATACGTACATATATTATCATTAAAATAGAATTTTATGGCTAACACTCTGATATGCAAGGAAATCACTGGATTACTGGTCACGATTTGCGAGTGAAATGGAATACCGATTCGATCTTTATGAGGTGTTCTTCTATGGACCTTCCTTCTCAATTCGAAATTGAATCGAATTTCAAAGCTGTTACACATACATTGTGCAATCATCATGTAACTCGTTATGTGCAGGAAAGCAACTTAATTAGTTTAACAGAGGAAGCAATAATACCTTCCTTTAAAGCGAAGAATAGAATCGAACATGGATCACATTTCAATAACAAAATAGTTTAGCTTCCAGAATGGAAAATGGAATAAATTTTTCGCTCTTCGCCGAGGCACAGAGCTTTGTGCCTCCGAGGTGTGTTGCGGCAGGATGAGTTAAGAGGAGTTGTCGAGCATCGTGTTCCATTCTGGTCCGAGTAATGTGCGAAAGATGCGCTGGGAAAATGGACGGCGCTAAACCGTCTCCAGGTGGTCCAGAATGCGGCGCTCCGGATGTTGCTCAACTGTTGCCTGCAGGACGGCAACGCCATCGCTTTGCAAACGGCGAGCCACTAGATGTCCTGCTGCGGCGAGGGCATACTTCAAGACGGCGACTCTTTCGAAACACGAAGAGGTCAGCAGACACGGGGATATTCAGGTTCTGTGGTTGGACCGCCACAAACGTCCCATCGCCAGCTTGGATACCATCGAATCCCTTCCTTCAAACAAACGTCCAAGGATGGATAGGGATGCTGTGTACCTACTGAATACACCACAAACGGATTTCAAAAATTATCAGTGAAGAATTCAAGAGGTCGCATTAATGCTTAGAGCGGGAAATGCGAGAACTCCAACAGATGAGGCTGTTGGGACCGAAGATACAGGAATACGTGCACCATAAGAGGAGGTTTTGGTTCGAAAAGGCTACTCGCTATTATTAATCGCCTTTTATTTTGCAGATTTTGTAGCGATAGTTGAGTAAGGGAACCCAGGGTTCTCTTATCGTCCCTCGCTATCTCGGAAATACGCGATTTAAATATCTGTAAAGTCGATTTGCAAGTTTCGTGAATTATTTACGCGGCGATTTTGTTTATACTTTTTTCGATAACTATACGGCATTTATATGGGAGCATTTGACATTGTTTATCATGAAATATCAAGAAACACATGGAAGTATTTTTTTACGTGCATATTCACATATTCAACTTTTATTTTCGCACTTTTTATTCTGATAAAAATTTGTAACGTTAGTTTCCACACGACGCTTTCATTACAAATTGAGTTTTTAACAAAACATCTTAAAATTCACTTTCTTGAAAATAAATTTTATTTCGTAAAAATAAAACTTATCCTATATTCAAAATTTCAATTTAAAATAATTTTATAGCATCCAGTGCTGATCACATTTCTTCCTTTAATTTTTTCATTTAATAAAATAATTTTCTGCTATTCGCCAAATTGTTAATCGCGCTTATTGTGCGCGATGGCATTAAAGCTTTTACCATTTGGCCTGGAATCATTTTTAGGTATTCTCACATATTCATTTCTTAATATAAACATCCTTTAATAGATTCAAAAATAACTGCTTTAGCATAAAAAAATTGGAAAAAAACAAGTTCTTATCATTGGTACCTCAAGTAGCCAAAACAAGAATATGAAAAAACAGATGCGCATTTTGGCTACAATGCAGCCGTCTTCAGTGGGAGGGAGTGGGAGGAGATTCTAAAACAAAACTTGTTTGGGATATTTTTTTTATTATTATGTAATTACGGTTTTTCATAACCGCGTCATGGTTTCCTATGATAGGAAATTATTTTGATAGTTTTTGATACTCAAGTGCTTATTTAAAAAAAAAATTCGCCAATAAGACGAGCTCTATAATTTTCTAGCGAATCCTTTAAATATTTTTTAATTGGAGGCGCATATATAACTATCGGTTAAAAAGGTTAATAAATGTGCACACACAAGCTAATTAATTACGATTCAGAAGTGATTAAATAGATTAAAAGAATTATTCTGTGAACCACTCATCCTCCTTAAGAAACCCTTATCTAAAATATAACCGCTAAAGTTATTAACTCAAAACAAAGTGTCTATAACACATTCATTCCGGCTCGAATGCGCAGTGCTACGAGTCGCACCGGAGATTCATCTTCTCTTTCCAGAATTTCCAGGCTAACGATATTTTGACGGCACGTTACTATCCAGCGGTTTAAGCGGCCTCGGTACTTATGGCGCTGGCACACCAGCAAACACAGACACACGGAGCGAGTTTTATGGTCTCGAGATACTATCGCACGAAGGGAAGCATGAGAAAATCTTCGCATTTTTGGAGAAATAAGACGAAGGGAAGGCGAAGGGGAGGAGAGGATGAAGGAGGATATTGTGCGAAATGGAGGGGGTGGAAAAGATTTGACAGACGGAAGCAAAAGCCGCCTTATTCCCGGGGGCGGCAGCGGTGTGTGAGCGCAACTCTATGGGTCCCTTGGGCTGTGTATGCGCCCGCTCGGATGAAGTTGCCCGTGGATGTGGTTGCGAATGGGGATTTATAGGAGCGCAAAGGAACGAGAGATTTTTTTACGTAATATATAAATTGCTGTTTCTAGTATTTTGTGTATCATGGCCCGACGAATCTCAAATTTCTGTCGAATCCACCCTCGAATCAAATCGCCCTGAAGTATTAGAATCGCATACCGTACCGAATCCGAAAGTGTGTAATGCAAAGGAAAATACTTTTATCGTGAGAAGGCCTGCTGGGAGAAGTTTTTAGGGATCGGTGTGCTCCATATTTATTTATGTTCACGAACGTGATTAAGTGATGAAGAACGGTAGGTACAAAATATTTAAACTAAAAAATTTTGGCCATTGTATGCACTTACACATATTGGCAGAGTACTCTTAATATGATGAAATTTTGTAGTTTATGACTATTTTAAAATTCTCACAGCCACCAAGGGAACTCTGCGCTGTCGCTTTGGTGCTCGCTGGTATAAGGGTTGCGACCAGTGATATAGGGTATGTGGACCGAAATAAAGGCTTCACCTTATAGAAAATGTATCATTTATTAAGATTAAATCCTCCATAGAACGCAAGACTGGGTGTATTTGGACATAAGAAATAATGCTATGAGAAACAAAAGTGTTCGTTTAAACAGGTTTTTTTAAAATAAGACGTTTACAAAAGAGAATCTTTGTTCTTTCAAGTTCCGATCGGTGCATTCTGCATTATGTTTATAGAGGCAGTGCGATTTGCGATCCAAAATTTATTCACCTTTTCTGGAGAGCAATCTGTGAGCTTAGTAGTAAATAAATCATTGCTGCTATTGCCAGTGTAACTTTGATTGATAACTATCCTATACAGAAAAGAATCGCAGTTACGATCTATCGTTGGCTGTTTAGATTACAAATTTTGAACCGGATGTGCTAGTATATTTTCTTCACCAGTTTCTGTAAAAGGCAGCATATTGTACCTATCAGAGAATGTATATGATTGTATTTAAACATCTTGTATAATTTTTGTCGTTTGATTGCGATTCCAAGTCTTCGCATCGCTTGTCTGCTATCAGGTAAACAAGACAGTTTCAAATCTGGAATCAATAAACATAGCTGATAAGAGACAGTCCTGAGTAAAATCACTTTTTCATGAAAAAAATCAAATTCGAGATTTCAACGGAAATACGTTTTAAGGTCCCCTGAACACGTTTTTACTATTTTCTCGATGATATCTGTGTGTCTGTTTGTCGGTCTGTGTGTGATAGGATTTTGTGGGCGCTCCAACTCAAAATCTTGCACTGATATAAATACTAAATTTTAGAATTAAAAAGTATTATGTAATAAAGAGCTTATTAGGTTTTGGCAACAATCGCTCAACCAGAAGTGGATGCTTACTCTAGTCATGTTTTGGTTTTTGGCAAATAACTCTTTTAACTATTTTTAAATGTAAATGTTGTCTATTATAAACTTCATAGATAATAGTATTTTCTATTACTTTTGTTTGAAACATTTTTTCATAGAATGCATTGTAAAGGAGATATTCTATTTATTTGAAATATTTACTTTAATATTTGATGAATGTAAAGAAGTATTGAGATAAATTTAATATTGTACGACCTTTGTTCGAAACATTTTCCCATATAATGCATTGTTTAAGAGATATTAAAAAAAAATTTTAGCTGCCACCACCTATCGGCTACTATTGTTAACAATTGACGTTTAGTTACGTCTTAGTAACGCTCCTTTTTATTACTTTCTCCATATACGAAGTATTGAGAAAGTATCGTTTTCATGTAAAAAATCGAATTCGAGATTTCAACGGAAATGTTTTAAGATCCCCTGAACACGTTGAGATTATTTTCTTGATGTCTGTGGGTGTCTGTGTGACCAGGATTTTGTGCGTGCTCTAACTCAAAAACTATTAATCAGAGCATCGTGAAATTTTATATTTGACATTTTTGTTAAAGGATGACTTGCTCATTAGTTTTTGGTAAAGATCGGTCAATCAGAAGTGGGTGTTTACTCTCGCCACTTATCCGTTTTTTTTTAATATTTGCTTTAATATTTGATAAATGTAAAAACGTGCTGGAATAAAACTTGCAGGTAATTTAATCTTCTACAAACATTGTTTGAAACAATTTCCCATATAATACATTGTTGAAGAGATATTTTTAAAACTAAATTTTTTAGCTGTCACCACTACACAACCTACCGGTGACTATTGTAAACACATACGCACCTTTTTATTTTCTCAATTGTTGGAGATTCGGGGCTATATTCAATATCAGAAGGCTACAATTTGAAGTTATTTCTGTTCTTTGTAAAGTCTTTAAATTTTTCTCTTAGTTACTTAAAATATTTATTATCATTTAACCTAGTTGGAATTATTAGAAATATTACAGGTATAGAAAAAGTCATGCAATGGCCTCATCAGATTTTTTACTTAATTATTGGAAATTCCTGGCTATATCCTATATCAGAAGGCTACGGTATGAGTCTACATATTTCTGTTCTTTGTAAAGTCTTTAAGTCTTTCTTGCAGTTCCTTAAAGTATTCATTATCATTAGTGCTTTTCGTCAATGCTGAAAAGCACTTTTATCTTCGTGATGTCCGTCCGTACGCATATATCAGGGAAGAATTGGCTAAAACGATTTCAACCAAATTCGGAGAATCTCCACATAAATACATGACCAAAATGACATATTTCGACAGAAACGACTTAGCAGGGGTGCCAAAATTGCAAAATTAAACTTTTCGGTAATTATAAATTTTGAAGGAATTGGCTGAACCGATTTCAATGAAATTTTCTATAAAGGACGTGTGCCACAGAAAAAAACAAAATCAAGATGTTTAGCATAGTTATTAAAACCAGGGTCGCCACAATACATGTAATAAAAAAATTCTGTTTTACAAGTATTTGTGTTGAACTGTCCTCATCAATTTTTACCAAATTTAATATTTATAATGTACACATACATGCAAAACCATATTAACATATTTAGACCGAATCAGCCAAATAGGGGTGCCTCAATTAAAATTAAATTCTTTCAGTTATTAAGGATTTGGAAGGAATTGGCTGAAGGGATTTCAATAAAATTTGGTATATAAGATATATACAACATCTCTCAATACAATCAAGATGTATAAATCGGAGATAACGAGCAGAGCTACCACAGTAAAAAGTAAAATAATAATTCTTTTAAGCGTATTTTTAGAGAACTTGCTACTTGGATATTAACCAAATGTGTTATATATAATCTTCATATAAATAAATACATTGAGTTGTGATAGGGACCCGCTGCCATCAAGACCTGCTCCAAATTGTGGCGTTTATGTGAATAATAATAATAAAAATAACCAAAACGGAATATTTCAACCGTGTCGACTAGATAAGGATACCACAATATCAAGGTTAGAATTTTTCTGAAACTACTAACTTCGAAGGTATTGGCTGAACCTAGTTCAAAGAACTCTCGTTTTTAGAGTGGGTATAGAATGGCAAAACGAAATGAAAATATTTAGAACGGATCTAAAAAGCAGGGTTACCACAATACAAGAAAAAAATAATTTTCTGATTTCAAATCAAATGCATTAGTATACGATTATACTACGGCGAATTTCACGAAAAGCACTTCTGTGCAACGGGAAACTCGTGTGCATCCCTACTTGTTTAACTTATTTGGAATTTTTAGAATTATTACAGGTATAGAAAAAGTCATGTGGTGGCGACATCAGAGTTTTTTATAATTGAAATGCAGGAAAAAATACTCTGCTTTTTTCCCATTCCATCTATTTCTTATTCGAAGGATTGTATTTAAAATCGGATTTGCCAGATAATGGAGACTAGCAGTGCAACACGCAATGGGTATTTTTAATGTCATCTCTAAATAAATTATTCTTAATAATCAAGATTATAATATTAATGGATAAAGAAAATATTCATATATTCTTCTATATTATAATCTGTATCGGCGAATGCTTAGTCCGCTTCCTCAAAACTATGGTGTCAAGTGTCAGTATTAAAAATTAGATTATAAAATAGGATAAATAAAGAAATTGTTTTAAATGATTTATAAAAAACAGACGCAGATTAAATTATTTTGAACATCGTTTCACTGTTATTACATTCTGAAGTTTTAAGATAAAAACTAAAGTGGAAAATTCATCAATCAATCTACTTTAGTTTCTGATATTAAAATGTATTCTTTATTTTTTATTTATGTTTTCCTGTCATTCCGCACCTATCAATCAGTCTGCGAAAAAAAAGGTCGAGAAAAGGTCATCAGACGTATTGCGAAAGAAAGAGCTCAAAGTTTGAAAATTTTAGTTTATTTGATTAATTGATAGTGAGGACTATTCAGTAGGAGTTGAAAAGCGTTCCTAATTTAGAAATTATTTATAACTGTGTATAATTTCTTTATTTTAATTAAAAATTCCCTGATTTATAAAATTAAGCCTTGAAATAAATGTCTCATAAGGTGACGAACATGGCTAAATCGTAACTTTAAAAATAATTATAAATGATTTCCTCATAGCTTCGGAAACGGCGTATATTTTACGTCAATGCTGTAATAATATCACCACAAAACAATTTTGAACATTTAACATTAACTTGATTTAAGCGTGACGTAATATACTCGAGTTATCGAGAAAAAAGTTCAGTTTAATGAATCTTTTACATTTTCCCTAGTGGCGAAATAATTTCAGAGCAACTTGTGTTTTGCTCCCGTATGCGCAGGACAGTCTTGCGGAAAATGTAAAGAGGATTCGAAGTCTGCGTCTCTCGCGAGACATCCCTGCTATCTTCCTTCGGGACCAAAATTCTCTAACGACGCATCCGATATACTTCTACTTCTCTATCTCTCCCCCCTCCCTCTCCCCCTCCCTCTCCTCCTCCCCCTCCCTCTCTCCCCTCCCTCTCTCCCCTCCCTCTCCCCCTCCCTCTCCCACTCCCTCTCCCCCCCTCCCACTCCCCCCCTCCTTCTCCATCTCTCCCTCCCTCTCCCTACTCTCCCTACTATTCCACTACCTCTCTCTCTCAACTCCGGCGCATTCTCCTCTAAAGCACTCTCTCCACACACACATACTCACTGACAGGAATGCGCTTACGTTGGAGCGATACTCTTCTCATGCTGCCACCAGACTCAGCCTAAAAAAAGAATAATAAGGGTAGAGGGAGTTATGGGGTGAGTCGATCAGATAAAATAGGTGGAGGGGGCGGACGCAATAACGGGTGTGGAGGGAATTTGTAGAGAGAGGATGTGGAGGAAGTTTTGAGAGGGATCATGTGGAGGGAGGGATGAGAGAGAGAGACAGACAGACAGAGATAGGGGAAGGGAGCGTGGATAGGAGGAAGGCGGCGACGAATATTAAGAGGCAGATACGAGGACTGCAAAATCGCGCCCCTGAATACTCTGATAAAATTGCATTCCGGTCGTCTGCGGCTACAGTCGCTATTTTTCTCATTTCGGTCGCAAAAAGTGCTTACCGCCTCGATCTCTTTGCCTCGTAGCACCATTTACAGTTAAGGTTACTCCTGAGAGCCACAGCAGCTCATTTGTGTCGCTAGCGCATTTTAAGAAATTTTCATTATATTTCGTACTCTAGGTCGAATTATTTGCTCGAAACTTATTTAAAATCCATTTCGCAAGGTGGGATAAAGAGGGCTCAAATAAAAAAATATATATCAGATTTTGCCCATCCCATTCTATAAATGGAGGGATTGATTCGAATCTGGAGCTCCAAAATGTATTTTTTCCGCGAAAGCAATAGGGCGAGAAATTGAAATTGGAGCGGCTGACGTGTGTCATTTGTTTCAGCAGTAGAAACCTCTGCAAGGGTTTGGATGGAGAGAACTCGAGCGAATAGGGAAAGGGCGATAGAGTGAGGAGAGGGGGAGAGATGGAATTCAGTACGAAAAGATGGACGAAATGACAGCAAAAAAGGATCGCGTGGGAGAAAAGGGATAAGGGAGGAAATGGAGGAGTAGTAAGAGAGGCAGGCAGGTGGAGGTAGATGGAGGGAAGAGATGCGAGGGATAGCGAGGACAAACCTCGGTCGCCGCGATAGCCTAGCGCGCGGTGATGACGCTTCCAGCTGATGGCGCTCTCCTGCAAATGAATGGGAGAGTCTGCGTATTTTGGCAAAACGAGCCGCTTTGCATCGTTGGAGATGCCTCGGCGCCGATGGAGGGGTCGATGGAAAGGGAATGCCTCGGATGAAAGACGTTTTCTGGATTACTGAGAGAATTTGGGGCATTTGAAGCGACGAGAGAATAGTGAGAGGGGTTGCACCTGAGAAAATCGACGGCGCGGACGCCAAAGTACAACGACGGATGCACAGCGCGACTCTTTATGCGCGCGGAGACCTCGTTGGTTATCGAAGCGGGAGATCGTATCTATGGCGCTGATAGTGTTCGTTATTCACGGATTCGAGAGTTGCCTATTTTACGCATGGCGTATGTCATATCGCTTGGAGCGGAATGTCATCCGATGAGTTTGTATTATTCTTAGCACACCTCGAGGAATAACTTTATTTGTTATTTTGCTGTTTTCTTTATATTAAAAATTTTGGGGCTTAACTGTTTAACTTAATGCTTCTAACTGGTGATGATTTTTATGAAGTTTTTATTGTTTAACTGTCTTTATTTAAAATAAGTATCATTAAAGAGTTTTGCTTCATTTACTATAATAATCCAAGAGGTTGATTAGCCAGAAACTCCATTCCGTTAAAGTGGGGACACACAGAATGCTATGCTACGCTACGCTTTGCTACGAGTTGGAAATAATCGCCAGCATGAATTTAAATGTAATGCAACGTACACGCTGCTAAGCAACGCTAAGCCAAGCTAAATTTAGCTTGCTTAGTTTTGGAGATTGCCCGCCGAGGAATTTTCTTAGCTTTAGCACGCCAACTGTGACATCGACGCATACACAGTTCATAGTGTAGCAACACACGTGGGTAGTTGAGCGGTGTCGTGGTCTTTTGTAAAGGAGTGCAGTGTGTCGTCTTTTATAGTGATTCAAATGGAGAAATTGATCGTTGAAGTTAGAAAATATCCTTGTTTAACAACACCGGATCAATGGGGTACTACAAAAATGTTAGTAAATCAAGTACTTTCCTTAAAGATTTGCATTATTAACTTATCTCCTAAACTTAAACATATCGCGTCTCTCTTTGGGTGAGATAAGCATCCTTCAGTTCGTATGCTTTTTCTTAATGTCATCCTCAATTAGAGACAAAACTTCATAAAATTCTCGCTTCTTTAGTCTGAAATATCTCCTAAATTTTCTTCGTTATTTTCAAGTTCCATTATTAGTTGGTGGAATTCCCCAAGATTTTCTCTTTTTAATGTGGTATCATGTACCAGAAACGTTTTTTCCTGCGGTTGTGTGCCTCATCTTCCAGGACGGCAGACAGCAAAAGCCCCTTCTTCCTCACTTTCACTACTACTATTATAAAAATAAGAAGAATACATGCGTTTTGAACTAGTTATGTTGATGCTTCAATTGAACTGAATGAATGGTGTTGATAGCACAGCATAGCATAGCATTCTATTTGAGCCAAGTCGTGTTGCAGCATAGCGCAGCATAGCATATCGTAGCGTAGCATAGCATTCTGTGTGTCTCCGCCTTTATGCTTCGTTCACGTAAATTGATCTTTCAAAAACTTTTTTGTTTGTTTAATTGTTGTTATTTTTAAATTTAAAAGAACTTTATTCTAACTGTAATTATAGATATATTTTTCAGCTAATATAAACAAAAAGAGACAATGTCATAAGTCTGCCAAAGATTCTGGCTTCAATGTTTTGCGTCAGAGCATAAAGAGAAACATCTGCTGCAAAATTAAAGAGTCTCTTTAATCGTACTCAAACAGTTTATTTAGATGGTGATTGTTTTGGTTTGGTACTTCAAAGTTAATCACCAGTATTTTGTAGAAACCGATTCAATGATTCTAAGACTGTCAACACTTAATTTCAGCGAAATATTCAGAACTGATAATAGAAATGGAAGACACTTTATCATATCTGAGGTCTTATTATTCTACTCTTTTAGTCCTTTTGAGAATATATTTGATGAATGGAAGGAACTAACGTGTAAAGGATCGGAAATTTATGAAAAGCACTGCTGCTAGGGATAATTAATTGCGAAGGTATTTCTATAAAATACCATTGAAAGGGCTGCTTTCTTCCTTTCAGACCATAAAACAATAAGGACATATAATTTTGTTTCCCGTAAAATTACTGTTAACATAGCGTAAATTATTGAAAATTAATTTTAATTTTCTAATAACAGCGATGCTCAAGCTTTGAACTGCTATTCAATAATAACCACTACAGCTAAATTAATTTCAGCTCTAGCGTGGAATAATACGATCAAACAATCACATTGCCAAAGAGACAATAACTTATAATGAAGATCTAACCACAAGTGTAGTATAATTCAACTATTCGGGCAGAATTTATATTTTCCCAGCAACTCCGTATTCTTTAAAATAGGTTTGCACACCACACTTGCGGCGTTTAGGAATGAATGTATCTGTCCTGCAGATCATGCATTTCATTTGTGTATCTGCATATATTACCACTTTGAAGCTGACAAGGAAATTACAATAGAAGGGAGAGTTAGTATTTATTGTCTGTTATATTAGTTGGACTGAAAATTCTATCGTTCTCCATCATGGGCATAAACAGCACTTATGTGCATGCTGTAGTGTTAAACATGTTTGATTCTAACCTTTCATTAACTTTCTGAATAGGATGAGTTCCAGTTGCCATGGTTGCCATTGTCACAATCTTCGTGCCTTGTCATTTTGCAAAATCAAATATTAACATAGCTATAAAATATGGCTTTGAAATTTATAGTTTAACCAGTAATGGAAACAAACCAACATTTTTGAGGTTGCGACACCAAATTAATGTCAAATTTAGAATAATTATTGATAAAACAATTTTAACATAAATAATACGTTAATTGATTTAGCAAGTCATATTAGTAGAAATTAATCTTCTGCCACTCTAAAACTATTTACAAGGAAATTATGAATCCCTATATATTCTATAACGCCCACCAAGATGAAAGTATTAAGCGTTTAAATTTTCATTGGTCGCATTACATAAACTATTTAGTTGAAAATTTTAGCTCGATTCGCGAAAAAGGACAAAAATGATATTGTCAAGATTAAAAAAATATTT
Organism: Tanypteryx hageni; assembly: GCA_028673005.1. Taxonomy (NCBI): domain Eukaryota; kingdom Metazoa; phylum Arthropoda; class Insecta; order Odonata; family Petaluridae; genus Tanypteryx; species Tanypteryx hageni. Next base: position 15,500,692 of record CM054117.1, read on the forward strand.
ATGAACTTGTTGAGGACAGTTAGTGCCATAGGCAAAGCAAATGTTTGGGCCCCCCTCCTCATATTAAAAAAGAAGGTATATAGGAATAATGTAATGGAAAATTAAAGTTAATCCAGATGTTAAAATCCTTTATTTTAAAGTAAATAAACATAGACATTCAATTTTTTGTTTCTCGCTTTTATTACTACAAATTTGTCAATCACTTCATAATAATTAGTTTTATTTGCAACCTCATTTTAAATACAGAGCAGCGCTAACGCGTTTAATTTGTCTAATGAAATACTGCTACGTTGGTAGTTTTTCACACGTTTCAAAGTTGATAAGCTCCATTCACCAATAGCATTACTAATTGAAATTTGTAATTTCGGATCCCAGAATTTGGCTATCTAGCCTTACGGAAACACAAGCCTGGATGTACGGATATTTTATGCATAAATAAAAAAACACCAACACAGTGTGTAAAGCGCCTGTAAGGTTTCTATTACAAGCATTTACAGTCAAAACTAAATGAGTCGCATAAAGATGCGCTTGTAAGGAAAGAGCGGAAGTGGTGTCGGAACAATCGAACCCACGCGATTGGGTGAAATGTTTCTCTTTTTCGAATGAGAATATTTTACGGTTTTTTCCGCTCGCGAAGTATATATCCTGCTTCTCTCAAATCCATTGATGAATTGTTGCTCTTAATCGCCGCCAAGATAAACAAAGAACCACTGAGCACTCCATGGAGGGTGAAATGAAAGGAAACGTCCTGGAAGGAAATGCGGAGAGGTGTGAGTAAGAGAGGGAAATAAGTGGGAAATAGGAGCGGGGCCACGGGGGAGGGAGGAAGGAGGGGAGGAGGTGAAAGGGGCCGGGGAGTTGAAAGGGCCGGGAGAGGTTAAAAGGGGCGGTGGAGGTGAAAGGGGCGGGGGAGGTTAAAGGGGCGAAGGAGGTGAAAGGGGCGGAGGAGGGCGAGGGGGTGGGGCTGAGGAAGAAAAATGAGTCGAGTTATGGAAGTGAAGGGAGAGAGAGGCGTCTCTTTCTTCTTTCCTTTGCCGCTTTTTGGAAGTTGAGGCGAAGACTCAAACACTATTTCCATGTAAATGAAGTTTCTTCCATTTCTCCCCTCCCCCCCCTCTCCCATCACCCTCCCGCCCATTTGCCCCAAGTTCATCTTTTTATATTTATTTTTTCAAGCGGGCCATTATTTAATATTTTTCTCCAGTTTATTTCCTCGAAAACTATGTAGGCGGCGAAGGAAAGCACTATAAAAAGGCGTGGGAGGAGAGAGGGAGTGGGAGTAGAGGGAGAAGAGATAAGGGGAGGGGAGTCGGAAGGAGAAGAGGGGGAGAGAACCATAAATGCGGTGGGGGTTTTCTGGAAAGAAAAATATGCGTGAGAAAAAAGATGAACCGGGAGTAAACCCGAATGTGTTTTGTTTTTTCTTCTCCCTTTCTCTTAAGAGCTCCTGGCGAGTCGAGAGTGGGTCACGTGTTTTTATTGAGCTCCCTTCGAACTCTCGCCCGCCCCCTCTCTCTCCCTCCCTCCCCATCCACCCTCCCCCTTCTCCCCCTCTCCTCCCTCTCCCCCCCTCTTCCCCCTCTTCAACCTCTTCTCTCTCTCCCCTCTCCCCCCTGCCTCCCGGTCCCCCCTCTTCTCCCCCTCTCTTCCCCCTTTTCCCCTCACCCCTCCCCCCTTTCCCTCCCCAATCTTTCCCTCTCTTCACCCTATCCCACCTGCCCCCTCTCCGACCTCTGCCCCTCCCCCTTCTCTCCCAACTCCCCCCTCTACCCTATCTCCTCCCTCTCACCCCTCTCCCCCCTCTCTCTCTTTCTCAAATTATTGTTGTTTTTTTCTCTTTCTCTGAACTATTTAGGAATTGTTCGCGGTTTTTTACACCTCTCTTCTCTTCGTAGATGTTTTTGGTGTTAAAATATAACTGATACACAGTTTTTTCGACCCACACATCTAACAATATTCTTTGGTAATTCTCTGTGATCTATTAACCAATATATAATTAACTTGTAATTTGTATCTATTTTATTGTAATCTATGTAATTAATTTCTTTTAATATGTTAATATTGTAACTACTTATATGACGAAAGGGTTAAAGGTAAGAAGAGATTATATAGTCTCAATTTCGCCCTAAATATAGTCGTTTGTCTGTCTCTCTGTCTGCCCCCTCCTCTCCCCCTCTCTCCCCTCTTCCGTCTCCCCCTCTTACCCCTCCCCCTTCTACCCACTCTTCCCTCTCCCCCTCCTCCATATCCTCCCTCCTCCCCCCTCCCCCCCCTCTCCCCCATTCCCCCCTCTCTCCCCTCTCACCCTCCCCCCCTTCCCTCTCTCCTACCTATCCCCCTTCTCCCCCCTCCCCTCATATCCCCACCCCCTCTTCTTTTTCTCTTCCTCTTCGTGACAAGACCTTCCTCATCGCGTCGCCGCTCGTAACTTCGCCGCATCATTTCGTTCACGTTCGCCGTTTCGAACTCGAGTATCTCTTTTTTTCGTGATCGCCTTTCTGCAATCGCCTCGCGGGCGTCAAATAATTATGGGATTGTTGCTTCATCTTATTATTTGAAACGTTTATTTCCGCTTCATACTACCGATTCTAATATTAAATGAAAACTTTTCGTCAAAGTAAGATTGAAAGGGGAGAGGAAATGATAAAAAGATTCGAGAGAAGTGGTTTGAGCGAGAAACGGTTTGGCTATTATTTCGTCCGAATGAGCGTATCTTCTTTAAATGGAGATCTCCGTACCGAGTTTAACATACGACAAAAATCCGTAGAAAAATTTTCTTTGCTTTCGTAGGAAACCTATTGTCGAAAAAGTTATCACTCCATTTCTATGAATTTTCAAAGGGTTTTAGAAAGTTTTTCGTTGTTCATTCCATATAAACTCTTAAAATATCATTGAAATCCATATTTGATAAGTCAGAAGTGGTGTTTATACATAAATTAATCCCCAGAAGACAATTAACGACTCAGAAAACCTAAAACTCATGTCATTACTCTGAATAATACCAAAAAAATAAAATAGAGTTTGTCGTCTAATCTAAAGCATATCCTCATCAATGAAAAATTATATATCCGACTTTATTTCATCACAGCTCACAAGGTCATCGCTTTTGGTGACTAATAAAGATTTACCAATGTACACATCCAATCAACTGTATTAAATGCATTGCGAAACATGACTCGCCCCATCGATCAAATAACAATGTCATGACGCTACAAAAATCGAGCAATCGACGACGTAGAAAAAATAAAAAGACAAAATTGAAATAAACGAAATTGTAATTTTATCCACGGCTCACGAAAGTGTTCTATAATATATTTTTACTTATTTATTTAATTTACAATGCAGTTAGGCTTTAGGCTTTGTGGCAAGGTCAGAACAATGATAGAAACTACATGACAGGTGAAACAAAGCAAGTGGGTAATACAGTAAAGTAAATATAGCCATCAAAATGCCAACTAGACTATTAAACTCCGCAGTTGAAAGTTTTCGAGGTTAAAGGTTATATTTAACCGCGCCAAGAATTTTTTTATGATAGTAACAGCAACATTAAAACAGTTACAGTAACACAGTATAAAAAATCAACATTTTAGAGAAACCTGACTTATACTAGAAAACAAACTTTGTACATTGCGTCTATTGCCTCTTAAGACAATCGAAAAGACAATTCATTACAAGCTTTAAGAATCAATGAATCATTTTTATCATATTATTTTTTTTAATCAAGCGTGGCCAAAAATATAAAATAAATAAGGCAAAATTATTTTAAACAATTTAATAATATTAAAATCCACGAAGAACAAATTATACCCACCATAACGGTTTTTTATTAGCACGTTGGCTGCCATGAGGATCACTGGTGATCCTCACCCTCACTTTACTAAGGTGCCGTGAGGAACACGTGTGTTACTCAGTCACAATGCTTGTCAACCTTATTCTATTTTTATGTATAGCTTCTTATTAACGCATTGACACTATGTCGGCGGCTTGTAAGTTGTATATGTTTGTATGATTCTTCCTCACCTGTTGGACTTATGGATCATAAATTTACTAGTGAAAACATTACTTATATAAGAATATATGTACCTTTTTTCATTTGGGTAAACGGGGTATGCTTCTGGGTTTTCATGGTGGCAGCTAAAGTGGGACTCGATATTTCTCGTTTAGACCCAAATAAACCACTTAGCATTTATTTTACTAGTAATGTGAATGTGAGTTGCTCAGTAGTTTTCAGTCTAAAGGTGTTATTTTGGTAATTTATTGGATTCAGAATTTAATGAAATTAATTTTTGAATCTTTCTTGCTGTGAAGTGGTTTTACATGACCAGTCGCGTTATCATTTTTTGTTACGTCTCGCATAATAACGCAGAAAACGTGCCGGAACAGAACTTTGCGAGTTCTTGAATATGGTGTCCTTACTTAAGGTTCTTCCTGGTTTCAGAATAGCCTAATTCGAGGTCTGCACGCAAAGTTTGCATCGTCGTTGGCCTAATTGAGAAACTTGTGAAAATTATATGCCCCGCCAAGGCTCCTACCTGAAGTGCATTAGGGTATCGGGAAGCGCGGATGAAATCTCGTTATAACCTTGCATCAGACGAGAGCACTCGACACTTTTGTTCGAATGGGCGATGTGGCAGAGTCGCACTTTTATGCGAAAGGCGATTCGCTCGTCCTCGGTTCGAAGAAAGACGAGAGATTCCGCGGAGACTCAGGTTCCCCAATTGGGTCAAAATCTGAATAAAATTTTCGTTGAGGAGGGCGTTCCATTCATTTATACTAGTTTGGAAATTTAAACATTTGTCCTTATTTTTCCGATCTGCTAACTTGGTTATTCCCAGAGTTTTGAATTCGTTCCCTTGCGTTACAGCGGCATTAAGATTCTAAAGAGTACTTTAATTCTAAAAGACCAAAGTTCTAAAAACTGTTTACCTTTTCTAGACTACATCATGAAAATTGGAGGAAAAAATCCATAACGGGTTACTCTGGAATTGGGCATTGTGTATCACAATTAGAATTTGAATATAAAAGATATATTGTATTTAGGTATTGTGTCAGTATTAAATGTGTGAATGATAATTTTGACACAATTAATAAAAAATCAATGTTATCAAGAGTAACTTCATATAAAAGCTTCATGATAAAAGAAATAATATGAGCTTAAAAAATTTTCTGAGTGCCTTAAATGTGAAAATTTTCGCCATAATAGAGCATGGATTTCTTTCCGAAATATAAAATATCTTATTCATTTGCCTGATTCAGTCAATAAATATTCTTCGTTATTTATAACAGTACCTAATTCATTCTAATAGCTGTCGCTCACGCCTTTGACTAAACTTAGTGGCAGGCAGTTGCAAGCACGTGTGCTGTCAAGACAAAGAGAAAAAAATATTGATAAGGTTTAACCATAGCCAGAAAGGCTTACATCTCTATTCTTTTCTATTTTTTATGGATTTAATAACGAATAAAATTCGGACAATACGTTGTTCTATATCTTACTTTACAAAATAAGGCCAATGTCGGATTGGATAAAAAAGTGCGCTTTTCTGGAGCTGAAATACATAACGGATATTCTTTATCCGCATAATTTCGTTCCGCACTTGTTACCGAATTGCTCCATCTAGCAACTTCCGTCGAATGCCTTCCTGAAAAATATACGTTTCGTTTTCATCGCCCGTCATGCTGACGATTACGACGGACTTGGTTCCTTTCATGATGGGCCAAATACCCTCACCATCCACGCAGCGTAATTATGATCCGCATATTCTCTTTCACCGCCATTCCCTTAAACTTAATGTTGCATCCCGTTTAAAGGCGTTATCCAACCGTTTTATTATAAATAACGGCCTGTTCCTCAGTTATGGAGGCAGTTGATGCCTCTCATGCTCCGTCCTTAATTATGCATGGTGTTTCCTCGGAATAACATCATAAGACAAGAAAGCGCTGTAATAATTAACAAGATGTTTGTTTTTCAAAATAATGGTGCAATGAATTTAATATTGATATTTTGTATATTTTTTTGCGAAAAGGAAGAGTTTTTGTCTTTTATTTTCCTAAAACACTGAAACTAGATATTTACAGTCAAGAATGCGCGTATTTTTTACGTGCATTGCCAACGAATAAGCGTCGCATTGGTCGAATTCCGAAAACAAACGATTACGCTGCTCTCTCTTTTCCGACTTGCGTTGCCTCATATGCCGTTCTATTATGAAGATAGAAAAGATACTTCACTGGTAAACAATGTATATATATCGCACTACTTATATTGCAAAATATTATGCGTCCTCTTTTATCGCGAACAGAAACGCACCCATCTATGCAGTAGAGTGGATTCTGGTTGGTTTTCGATTCGTATGAATGACTTCCAGTTGACCGCAGATGCGTCGCGACGAACGTTCTCCAAATGGAATGAAATTACCGAAACCCGTTTTGCCGTTCGCGTCTCGAAAAGTTATGTCCTTTCGCCAACGCCTAAAAAGAGCAGCTCTCGCGTTTCTTTTCTTCTGGAAAGCACCCTTGTGCTATATCTCCCCCTCTTCGCCCCGGATAACGATTTGCGCTCACTCTGGTTTCTGCCACGCGTTCTACCCCGAGACAACCGAGTCGGGGTGTCGCCAATTATTTTTAAGTGCTGTCCAATTAAATGGCTGCCTCCTGCATCCGGTGGAAGATTCTTTACGGGGTCCAATCTCCCAGGAAGCAGAGTGCAGACATCTTACACCAAAGGTTGACATGTGATCTGAGAAGCGTTTAAAAATATTTCCTTCTAGATTTTTATCGATTTACTTTTAACAAAGCACGCTTTTTCAGGTGTAAACGTCAATATTTTTTGAAGCAAGTTATTTATCTTCAATCTTGTATCTTGCTTAATCGTTCAAAATAAAACTTTTTCCACTCATAATATAATTGATAAAATTTGTTGATGAGATTTGAAAATTGAGTATTTTATTCAAAGTGAGAAAGTTGTCACGTATTTTTAATCGTTATTATCATCATAGAGCATTGCTATTTTGTTCCTTTGGAAGATGAGCAATATAGATGGCGTCTTTCGCTGGGACCAAGAAGCAAAGCAATCGACTTCGGAAGAATCTACTTCTCCTTAATAACAGGAACGTATCCAAGTAACATGTCTTCCGAGATAAAAAGAGGTCTTAAGGCATAGGTGGTGCAATGGCAAACCCTGCTTCCCTGCTTGATACATTTCTCCGACCTTAAGTAGACTGAAATCAATTCTTACTGCAGTAGTCTCTTGCAAGAGCGTATACTTAAATTCTTTCCTATTAAATACGTAATATTTCTGTATGGATAGATTATTTTATCTTCATGACTATCACCAATATTTTTCCCAAGAATAAAAACAAATTCTAGTCTAAGTTCATGCAATATTTTTTTGTAAAATAGTACGTTTTTATGCATTTAAATTTTGGGTGTTTTTCGTGTAGCACAATTAAAACGACTCAAAGCGTGTGATGTCACTATATCTGCATGAGCGTGCGTACATGTATGTGTTAGGATATCTGTTGGTATGCACTATTATCGAAAAGAATTCCAGATTGATAGTGATAATATAAACCTCTCTGCTAGCACATTATGCGTGATATAAATGAGCGCATAAATTTTGGCGCAAACGTAAACCACATTATACTGTTCTGTTGTATTGCCTTCGTGCCTTCCATATTTTGCGACGTTAATCTTATCTCGCACTTTTCTCCGCCACCGCATTTGTTAAACATCTTAAGAGTTCCAGGGAGCCCTTTTTGCCGTCGGGTTCGCGAGATAAGGAAACGCTCAGACAGTGCGAGGAGAGGGAGGAGGAGGGAAGGATTCGGGTGAAGAGAAGAGAGGGTAGTGGAGGTAGCGGAAGGAAGGGGAATTCCTCCCAAAGGGAGGAGAAGGAGAGAGAAAGAAGGAAAATGGGAGATTAGGAGGGGTCGAGAGGTCGTGTTTGGCAGAGGATGCCGCTCCCTGCAATAAAGGCCTCTTCTCTTGCTCTTTGGCTGCTCTGGAGTGAGTCGTCAGTTGTGAAAAGAGAAGAGAGGGAGAGTGAGAAAGAGAGGGAGGGAGGAGGAGGGGAAGGGAGAGGGGAGGGTAGAAGGGAAGGGAGAGAGGGAGGGAGAGAGGGAGGGAGAGAGGGAGGGAGAGAGGGAGGAAGTGAGGGAGGGAGAGGAGGAGGGAGAGGGGAAGGGAGAGAGGAAGGGAGAGAGGGAGATAGGGAAGATGAGGCCAACTTGTTGAGCACCGGAAAAGTCGAAACTTTTTGGGTCGAAGAAGTCCTTGTTGAGCTGAGAACGTCGGCTTCAGACAGGTTAGTCGTTTATTTCCTTCGGCAGGATTCTCTTTTCCGCTTTAAATTGGAACCTCAGGAAGCTGCGGCGAATAAATGAGAGGAATATTGAAATAGTTGAGCAAGTGGAGCGGCGGTTGAAGCAGAGAGTGTTTTTTTTCTGCGGAATGTAAATAGTATAGTTATTCACTTAACGGGATGCTGCCCTTAAACATTTTTGTAATATATTCTAAATAAAGAAAGACATTCGACTTTTTAAATAATCTGTTGAAACTCATGCGGTATGTTTTTGTTATAAACGGTAACTTGTAAGAGTCAGTTTTAGCATTGCAGATCATTATTATTTTCAATATGTCTCAGGCTAGTAGCCTGATTGAAACGCAAAAGTGAATGTACAGAATGACAAGGAAGAAGTGAAGTATTTATATTGGTTTATGTATACGAGTTGTCGGTGCTTGCATACTGCAAGCGTTTAAAAATATCTATACACCAAGATCTTAACTCGTAAATGAACCAACGCGACAGCATTTGAACTACCCATTTAAATAAGTTAATAGTTTGTATTTTCTGCGAAATGAAGGCATCTATCGGGAATTTCTTAATTCCCTGGCAATCGGCTCGCGTCCATGTTTTCGAATTTCAAGTTCCATGGCTCAGATGGCTCTTTTAAAGCAATAACTATAATAATCATTAAGACAGTAGCCTTTATGTTACACTAAAATTTCTGTAAAAATTAGGATAGTTTGTTTTATGATTATGGTGTCATCCATGCCATTTACTACATATCCGGATAAGAAATTAATTTATAAATATCACGTCATTACATGTATAGGTCTTTGGCTGAAATAAAATGTATTGTAATTCATTAAAATAATTCATTAAAACAATGCTACTGAAGTATGGGAAATCGATTCCAGTTGATGGGCATTGGAACTGTTGCTATGGCAGTTAATATTTTCATTGTTAAAAACTGAAAAACTTTTCATAATTTTATGATTAAAATTAAATTGTTAGGGGCAATCGACGTAAGTGCGGAACGACGCAAGACTTACCTTTGGCCTCCATTTCCTTCCTTGCACGCTCTCCCACCTCCGCTTTCTTCCTTTCTCTCTCCAGCTTACCACCTTCTTTCTTGTGCAGTGTTACGTCTACGGAACCATTGCAGCCAACCCTTCCCTTCATCCGTTGCTTGACTAGGAACTCTTTGTGTTCTTCATTGGTCATCGTTTGGAGAGCGTCAGCAGAAGCAATGTCTAATAGATCGTCGAGTTTATTTCCAAACTCCTTTTCTTTCCCCACTTGCACCTCACATTGCCGTCCTGCACTTTTCTGGAGATGTCGCCGTTCGTTGCACAGGGGCAGCATCCTCCTCGCAACGATATTTTTTTCTGCCACTGTCGGAATCATTGCTCTTTGCCAAAAGGGAATAATCTCCCTCGCAGTGGAAACAGAAGCCTCTTTGCACACTTTCGTTCAATTCGCGTAACCGATGCTTCGTGTACTGTAAAGTCTGTCGTCTAGACGGTAATTTGGCACCTTAAATTGGACTTTCAGTATGCCCTATTATAAAAAATACCGTTCCTCGTAGTTTTTGGTGGCATTGTCACGAACAGCAACGAGTAATCACGATTCCGCGTGAAAACAATAGCGGACACTGCGCGCGGCTTTGACAGGTTACGATAAGCTCACGCAGGCACGTTGGCGGCGCAGCACAAGAATTTTGTCTAAGGGAGCGTTCATTAATCGCGCGACGCTTTTTGGGGGAGTGGAGGGGGTCTGTCCAACAGTTGCGGTAGATCACATAGGGGAGGGGGAGTCCGGAGCATACATCCCGCGACATTTTACCTTCTTTTATGACTTACAAAATGTCACAAATACCTGCGTTCCTTCTAATTTCAACATTCTGAGAAGCACGCAGTTTTATTTCCGTGCTACTCGCCGCGCAGCCTATGAGCACTCGCAACAGTTTGTGGCAATGAAGCAGCAACAGACCTTCATTCGATCCGTGCGCCGCGGCGGTCATGCGCTCATATACTTCCATATCTTCATTGAATTTAAAGCGGTGATGAAGAACGTCTTTAAAACTTCAAAACTTAGTAGGGAGCGGGTGAGGGGCAACATTCCCTCTAATGTGGCTGACTATCTGAGCGGAAATGAAGGAGTCCGCGCGGCCTTTGTAAATCCACAGCATGAACTGAGCGCCCTTTTATGCAAGAACTTTTTACATTTTTATATGAAAATAAGGTAGAAATAAGAAATTTAAGATTTAATTTCATTTATAAAATTTACTATAAGATTATTCTAAGATACTTTTTTTACTTTGTATTAGCCATTTAATGAAAATTGTAATAAAATAGTGCAAAGGGGTTGTCTCTTTTAGCGGCCTCACTGGTTACCTTGTGTCAACGGAGACTGTATAAGGCAGTCGTGATAAGGAAATATGTATTAAAAATAGAACAAAATAGGAACTTTAATTTCGGGCGTGACCCCTATGTCACTGTTTTTTGTCTGTGGTGCGCGGAGTAGTATAGTAATCTGTGCGTGGGTGTTTAGAAATTTGTGCGCGGACGCGCAGCCACGCAGCTTAGAGTGAACATTGATGGGGGGACGCGAGAAAATATCGCGGAGCATCAGGTGGGGGGAGGGGGCGTCAAAATTTGTCCCATAAAGCCTCGCGCGATTAATGGACGCTCCCTAAGTGGCAAGTTATTTCGGGGGGAACACCCGAAACGCGCAGGGGAATTCCCGAGACTCGGAGGCATGCGAAGTTTGCGTATGTGAATACAGTTGGCAAAAAAAATCCAAATTTTCAAAATTCTAGGGTCGTTGCGGCAAGGGTAAATATTATCCGATTAGCTTAAGATTTCACTTACGATGTTTTAACACACGGAGTAACAAAATGAGAGGTGAGGAGCCCGAGAATTTTAAACTTGGATTTTATGAAACACCCTACCCAACGGCTGGGTCAAACCTTGTGAGATTTACTAATAAATCAGTCCTCGTTAAAAAGCAGCTGAAAAATATTAACACAGATAGGAAATGAACTGTTTAATTTTTTGTTATATTTTATAGATTTTCGTACATTGCTTCTGTATGGATTTCCCACATTTTTAAAGTTTCAGGAATGGCGGAGATAATCGTCGGGTCGCGAGATAAACAGTCTGAAAGAACTGATTTATAGGCTAGTTGTTACATCCCCATCATTCATGTCCCCTTAAATGTATGTTTCAGGTAATACAGACTTGTATCTCTGTAGGTGTAATCTCCAGGAACAATTAAACCGATTAGCTCAGTGGTTTCCAAACTACCAATCCGCGCCACCCCCCCCCTTACCTAAGAAACTGCCTTCGCGCCCTTCTCTATACCATGTTCAATTACAGTTCTTAAACAATACCTATTGGGCATATAATTACCATTAATAAAACCATCTTAAGGAAAAAAATTGACGCAAACGATACGCCCTAGCCAATTGATCATCATCATGCTTCTGTCTGAAGACAGGTTTTAACTTAATCGCTGCCTCCATTTCTCTCTCTCCCTAGAAGCCTCTTTTATACCTCTATAAGTATTATATCCCTACTTTATATTATCTAATATTCCTAATCTTTTTCTCCCTCTTCTCTTCTTCCACTAATTTTTCCTTCTAAGATCGTCCTTTGTAAACACTGTCTTCTCAATATGTGCCCTATCCAATTTGCTTTTCTTTTCCTGATTGTTTTTATTAGCATCCTTTCTTCTCCCACCATTTCTAATACTTCTTCATTTCTCTTCCTCTCTGTCCATTTCACTTTCATCATTCTTCTCCATACCCACATCTCAAAACTTTCTAAATATTTTTCCTCCTTCCTCCTTACCGTCCACGTCTCTGCACCATAAAGAGCTATACTCCATATGTAGCATTTTGCTAATTTCTTCCTTGTTTCTAAATTTATTGTCTTGCTTGTGAATAGCTCCTTCTTCTCGTTAAATGCTGCTTTTGCCATTGCAATCCTACATCTGATGTCGTGTGTACTACTTCCATCCTGCGCTAAAATACTGCCAAGATATTTGAAACTACTCACTTGTTCCAATTTTTGGCCATTTACCATTATATTTAATTCTTTATGTTCCTTTGAAACCACCATGACTTTCGTTTTTTCTGCATTGATCTTCATTTCATATTGTTGGCCAACCTCCATTAGTCTGTCTGTCATCCTCTGAAGCTCTTTCTCGCCTTCTGCTATTAAGCCCTGATCATCTGCGTATTTAATGGTGGTAATACTTTCACCTCCTATCTTAAATCCTTTCTCTCCCATCAACGCTTCTTCTGTTATTGTTTCTGCATAAATATTAAATATCGCTGGTGAAATAGGACAACCCTGCCTCACTCCCCTTCCTATTGAAGTACTTTCTGTTTCTTCTCCTTCAACCCTGACTCTAATCTTTTGATCAAAGTAAAGGTTTTTAAGCAGTCTTTTATCTTTCCAATCTATTCCAATTTTGTTTAAAATACCCAGCATTTTATCCCATTTCACTCGGTCAAAAGCTTTCTCCCAATCTACAAAACAAAAATACATACTTTTATTGACTTCTAGCGCTCTTTCTATCATCATCCTCATACATCCTATAGCATCTCTAGTCCCCCTTCCTCTTCTAAAACCAAACTGATTATCTTGCAGCTCCTTTTCTATTTTACATTCAATTCTTTTGGTTATTATTCTGGTTAGAACTTTAGCTGTGTGAGAAATTAAACTAATAGTTCTGTAATCCTTACAACATTTTGCATTGTTCTTTTTCTCCAGTGGTACCATCACAACATCTAAAAAATCTTCAGGCCATATGCCAGTATCATATACTTGGTTAAAAAATTTTGTGAGTTGCTTAACTGCTTTAGATCCCAAAACCTTAAGAACGTCCACGGGTATATCATCACTCCCAACTGCCTTCCTTCTTTTCATGTCATCAATTGCTTTTTTAACTTCAGACTCGAGAATACTTGGTCCTAGCTGATCTTTTTCTACATCCTCTTTTTCATTTAATTCAATATTTCTTGGCTTTCCTTCTTTGTCATACAGAACCTCAATGTATTCTTTCCAGACATTCTTTATATTGTCTGGCTCCGATACTATTTTACCACTTTTGTTCATGATTCCTTTACGTCCTATCTTTTTTGCTTTTTTCTTGAATAGTTCCCTTACTTTGCTATACATGAGGTCTGTTCTACAAATTCTTTCACATTCGACAATCTCCTCGCATTTCTCATTTATCCACTGTTCTCTGGCTTTATCTGTTTCCCTTCTTAAAGCATTATTTAACTCCTTGTACTTTCTTTGGCCTTCTTCAATGTTTATGTTCTTCCACTTTCTCCGCTCTTCCATTTTTTGCAGCATGGCTGCTGTGATCCAGGGTTTTTTGTTTCTTTCACCAGTTATCTTTCCTACCTTCTTTTCCATTACATCTTTAATGTTGCTATGGATGTATCTCCACTCCTCATCTACATTCTTCCTATTTTCTTCAGCTCTCTCCCCCAACCTTTCCTCCAGCTCAGTCATGATAGCCTCCTTGTTTTTAAGGAGTTCCTCTAAGTTCCATTTCTTGTTAAATCTTATGTTTCTCTTAACGCTCTTCAGTCTACATTGTGTATTTGCCACTAAAAGGTTGTGGTCGAAATCGATATCTGCCCCTGATAGTGTTTTCACATTTTTAATGCTATTTCTAAATCTTTCATTGACTAGTATGTAATCTATCTGGTATCGTCTCTGGTCTCCTGGGCTTCTCCATGTGTAAAGTCTCCGCTGGTGACGCTTAAACCATGTATTAGTTACAATCAATCTATTTCTATGGCAGAATTCCACGAGTTTCTCTCCTCTTTCATTTCTCTTCCCTAGTCCATATTTTCCCACTATGTTATCTTCCTGTCCCTCTCCGACTACACTGTTCCAATCTCCCATTACTATGGTGTTGACCCTTCCTTTTCCCTCCTCCTCCAATATCTCCGTAATCTGTTCATACATTTCATCTACTTCGTCATCACCAGCATTAGTTGTTGGCATATACACTTGAATTATAAGCATTTCCACTGGCTCCATCTGAAGTTTTACGGCGAATTGAGGCTGCTGCATATTATAGGTCTCAAGGTTAGGATGGTTAAATATATGAGAAATCCTTTGCGCCCCCCCAACCTACCCATCGCGCCTCCCAAGGGGGGCGCGCCCCACAGTTTGGAAATCACTGGATTAGAATGATGTGGAAAGGCATTCGATTACTGAGACGAAAGCTAAATGTCATTTATATTAGCATATAACCTTCATATTCGGATGACTTCTTATTTATTAAGTTTTGATGAAATCATATTCGAGTAAATGTTAGAATTGAGTTTCACTAAGGCTTTGGAATTGAAATTTAAATCTGTCATTCATTTGTAGTGTGCAAAATGCCTAAGTATTTTCTTTATCAGTGTGTCTTAATTAAATAATAACGGCGATATTAATAATATTTGCAATCTAATTTTTTGAGTATGGCACTCATGGCTTTCGAAGAATTCTGGTCTTCCAAAAATATATTATGACGCGTGATTACAAGGATAAACAAATTGATTTGGAGGATTTCTCGTTCTTGCTATTTAAAAAAGTGCTCTCCAAGTCACGATGATAGCGCACTGTCATTCACTGCTATCCAAATATAAATCTTACCGATAAGTGATTGCGGACTATAACTATAAAAAGATGCGTGTTTCGAATATATTTTTTAGTTTCTGCTTTAAACGATTTTATAGAATTTTGCTGTTATTAAAATTTCGGTTCATCAATTTCTTCTCTTCGTAAAAATGTCTTTCGCATTCATCCTTAATGGGAAAATTTGTATTATCTCGCCTAAACCTTAGCTTTGTTTTCGCTTTTCATTTCTTTTTCTATCGCTTTCTCTCGCTGCGCTACGCCCATAAAAATACCCTCGCCGACTCAGAACTTAAAGGGAAAGGCCGGTTTATTCCGGGATGTTATTCTGCAGTCGACAGACACGTTGAAAGCTCCTCATGACGTACTTCAACTCATGAAGTATTAAACAGACGCGCATCGTTCTTTAGACTCGGTTATTTTGAGAGTTTTATTTTTTTATAATCCCTTACCGCATTCTAATGAAATATAGCCGATGGGTAAATGATTCCGCGACAAACACTTGTGTGATTTCGTTGCGAATTTTAAAGTTAGGTTTGATTATGCTGAACTGAACGGACGTAACGAATCAGACAAGCGTTTAGGTAAATTAATTTAAAAGCATGATAGGGTAAATTAAGTGAGTAATCTGTGCAAGGAATCACTTCATAGTGCTTATTTGCCTACGTTGTGATCTGATGCAAGAAAAAATAAAGTTCCAAGACATCATGAAAGCGTATGTCAAATAATTTTAAACATGATTGATTGCCTGGATATATTTTAAATGGCTAACATTATGTTTCGTAATTATCTCAGTTTTTATCATCATTATAGTACATAGCTTTTATATTAACTTCACTCCCATGTTTGTATCCTATGTACTATTAATTTCCTAATGTAGCTGCGTGCGTGAGTATATCAAACATGTGTGGAAGTGGTAGATCCGTAATAGGTAAGAATATGAACCTTGGCAGCTATGTAGAAGATATAAACATGAAAGGAACAGGAAATATCGTGAGGCTTTAAATATGGAGTAGTTATGAAGTAATTAATTTTTAAAATACAAAATTCCCAACCAGAGATACCTGTATTCTATCGTTTGAATTAAGATACGAACTGAGAATTGGACGGTGGTACAGACGAAAGAACGTAAAATATTTCTAGAAGATAGAATCCGGATCCATGCAGAATTAACTTAATTACTAATTAACTACTAATAAAATAAAATACTTGTTATTTAATGAAGGAATTACTAAGGATAAAAATTCAAAAATGAAACCTATTCAAAAAATAACTTTTATATTAATCAATAAATGAATTAAAGAAATATAAAAACGAACGAAAAAGGGAGTTTTGTGGGTTGTTCAAATTTTCTAACCGTTGGATGGTGTTCTCCATCGATCAAAAATAATATTAAATTTTTATGGAAAATCTGCACGCCATTTCCATGATTTGTTTCAAGTACACCATAAAATTTTTATATCAACGTTTGATGACAAGTGAAACCCAAAATTTAAGTATCTTCTACTGGATTTTCCAATTTAGTGCCTTAATAAATGATTTATGTAAAAATATTTTATATTTTTACTATCATGTACGATATCGAATTATATTGATATATTAGTGAATCTACTAATTAATCGTGACAATAAATAGCCAAAATCCGTTATTTTCTCTATAGTAAATCCATTCCATTGTCTTCATTCCTTCCTAACTTAAGCATAGGAGTGGGATGCGCGTCTGTCTTAAAGCCTTATTTGTAATATCTCAAAACAATACTACGACATTCACCAGCTCTTTTAACAAAAAAAATGGTTCAAGTATTGTTAATACATTCAAAATTCATAACTTGCAATATTAGCCACTAGACCTATTACTTTATCGAAAATCGAATATATATATGCACACATAGTTGCGAACCACTGAGTCTCATATCCGCTTTTCTTTTCGAGAACGTATTTTCCCTGAATATTGAGCACTGAATTACAAAATATATCTCTCTTTGGCAATGATCTCATTTATGGCTCTTTCTCTTCTCCTATTTTTATCCTCGAATGGTTTCCTCACCTCTTTGCGATGTGTTCCTCCTCTTTCTCTCTCTCTTATTTCTCTCCCTCCTATTCCTCTCTCTCTATTATTCCCCTCTCTCTCTCTTATTCCTCTCTCTCCCCATCCTCTCTCGCTCTCCTCTTTGCCTACTCCCCCTCTTTCTCCCTCTCCTTATTTTTGATCTTCTCCCACTCTCCCTCCTTCTTCCTCCTCCCTCTCCTTTTTCTCTTTCCGTCGCCTCATCCTCCTTCCAACCCTTTTCACGATGGCTCCTTTTAAATCTCCTTCGTGAACGAGTTGCGTGATTTGGCGCTGTTGAGACATCGGAATTTCACCGCATCTGTGGCTGACACACAGTCCAGAGGGTGAATACTAACGAAGCACTTCCATTAATATTCTCTCACTTTTTTCGCGACAACTTACCTCGTGAGATTTCGTGAATGCGTCTTTCGTCCTACCTTTTTCCCTCTTAAGGTTTGTCTTTCGTCTCCTCTATAGGATTAGACTGCTATTGCTGGGCGGCTCGCTTTCATATAATCCTCGATGCTTTCTAGCGTTCAGTAGATACATTAATCCTGAACATGCACGCGTCGGCCGTTTTGGCTCCAAAATGGTCGCCGGAGCACGACCCGTGATTGGCCTTTCGCGAATAACTCGGAAACGGCCAAATATACGGCAAAACCGTACATAAGCAAACCTGTATAGAATAACATTTCCTACAAGAAAGGTTCTTTGCAGATTTTTTGCTACTGCGATAGTACAGCAGAAAATGAGCGTTGTTTACGGAACGACCGGTCAAGTTGGACACTTTTTCTGACGGTTAAGGAAAATAATTCACAAGTTTTGAAACTCGGCACATTTGTTCATTATGGCAACCTAACTAACATATCAAAAGTTGGCATGACTGTCGTGCACGCGTCGGCCGCTATGGCGCCAAAATTGCCTCCGGAGAATCGACAATCGAGTTTACGAGATTTATGCGATGAAAAGTGAAACCTTTGCCTTGAACCGAGGTCAGAGCGAACGGACAAATAAAAAAAAGAACTCTGTAATATTTCTAAAAATTCCAAATAGGTTAGATAATAATAAATATTTTAAGAAACTGCAAAAAAGTTTTAGACTACAAAGAACAGAAATAAACTCAAACCATAGCCTTCTAATATTGGATATAGCCACAAAGCTCCAACAATTAAGAAAAGGAAAAGGAGCATTACTAAGACGTAACTAAGCGTCAATTGTTAACAATAGTCGTCGGTAGGAGGCGTGGTGGTGGCAGCTAAAAATATAAGATATCTCTTAAACCATGCCTTATATGGAAAAATGTTTCAAACAAAGGTTGTAGAAAATTAAATTTCCTACAACCTTTTATTCCAATACATTTTTACATTTATCAAATATTAAAGTAAATATTTCAAAATGACGGATGTGACAAGAGTAAACACCCACTTAACGTTGACCGATTTTGACCAAAAACTTCTTGTGACTGTCATAAAAACGTTAAATATAAAATTTCGCGTTGACCTGATTAATAGTCTTTGAGTAAGAGCACCCACAAAAAAGCTATCACACGCTCTCACGCACACACTCCTCTCTTCCCCTCTCCCACCCTCTCTATTCCCTCTCCCACCCTCTCTTCCTGTCTCCCACACTCTCTATTCCCTCTCCCGCCCTCTCTTCCCCTCTCTCACCCTCTCTTCCCCTCTCCCAACCTCTCTTCCCCTCTCCCACCCTCTCTTCCCCTCTCCCACCCTCTCTTCCTCTCTCCCACTCTCTCTTGCCCTTTCTCACTTTCTCTTCCACCTTCGACGCAGAGAGAGGTCGCGCTTTTCTCTCGCTACCCGTCTCGTCTCTTTCAAGACAGACTTAAGAGAAAGGCGAAAGGGAGGGAGAAAGAGGCCGACTCCACCCCTCCCCCCGCTATACCCTCGGTAACCGAATACAAAAGTCGCTTATGAGTTGCTCAAAGTTTCCTTCTGTTGGCAGGGGGCGTCCTCTCTTCCTCCCATCCCAACGTCAACCTCACTTCTTCCTAGTTAGAATTTTCTTCTATAACAATCTCAGAGGATAAGGAGCACATCTCGGAGTGAGCAGATAGGAACAATTTTCCAGGAAACAGGAGGCGAGGTTGCGCGATGAGTAAAAAGGAAGAAAAAGGGATTTGGGAGGATGGGGAGAAATCGCGAAGGAAATGTTTCGACGCTAATCGTAGCACTTTAACGACTGTTGGGTTTATTAAGAGCGGTTTTTGCCGATTCCGCCGATTGGCATCCCTTGGGAGACGCTTTTCTCCTGTAGAAGGAGACAAGGAAGATTTAGGATATTAAAAAGTTCGATCGAAATATCGCGACATATGACCAGCCAACGAAGTATCGCATACGACACGAGCGGTTGAAGCCATATGATGCCGCGAATGAAATGATCACTTTTTGTTTGGATTCGGAACCCTAAGTAGAAGTTGACGCGCTAGAATTTTTATTTTTGCTGGACCCTTATTCTTACGATTCCAATATTTTCACATATGGATTGATTTTACCTATAATCCGCTTTACTTTCATCAGTCGCAGCGTCGAAGGGTTTCGAACTGGTGGAAAACCATTTCTCATGGAAACGCTTTCTCAGAAAAGAGTGTTTGATTGCCCTAATCGCCTATGCAAGTGGTCAACAATGTCTCTTTAGGTATATTCAGTGGCAGTGGACGAGGGTTCTTTTGATCCGGGTTTTGCAGCAATGCGACGCGACCTATTGGCTGGTCATGTCTGTCTTTACGTCCGTACGAATATTGGGAACGCCGCATTGTCTGCATGGCTGTTGACGAAATTAAAATTGCGGTTTGTTAATTAAGCTAATCGGCCAAATTCAATTTCGATCTATACTTCATGATTGCAATCGACACTGAGCATGGAGCCCCAAATTTTAAATTATGGAATAGTGCTGATCTTGCTGCATAATTTAATGAAATGTGTGTAATTCTTAAGATAAATAGAAAACTGAAATTATTTATAGAATAAAATAGCTTCTCATAAACATGATTTTAATGGAAACAAAGCTAAGCTAATAGCTATAATTGTAAATCGTTGGATAGACCAAACCAAATGTTTAATATGGTGTTTATTTTTTATTTAATCTATTTCTTCAAAGTCCTATGTAAACATGACACGCATGGCACCATGTTTATTGCGAGTATCTGATTAGCATCTCAATTGAGGTAATAGTGGGTTTAGGCATGGGTGAGAGGCAGAGGGACAGGATGGGAGTAAGAGGAGGTGGGGGAAGGAGAGAGAGAGCGAGGGAGGAAAGGGCCGATGGGGGAGAGGGTGAGTGAGGGAGGAAGGAAGGGTGGGAGGAAGGAAAGGAGGGAGGAAGGAAGGAAGGGAGGGAAGAAGGGAGGGAGGAAGAGAGGGAGGAAGAGAGGGAGGAAGGGAGGGGGGAAGGGAGGGAAAAGGGAGATAGGGAGGAAGGAAGGGAGGGAGGGAGGGAGGAAGGGAGAGAGGAAAGGATGGAGGGAGGGTGGAAGGGATGGAGGGAGGGTGGAAGGGATGGAGGGAGGGTGGAAGGGCTGGAGGGAGGGTGGAAGGGAGGGAGGAAGGGAGGGAGGAAGGGAGAGAGGAAGGGAGGGAAGGAGGGAGAAAGGGAGGGAGGGAGGAAGGAAGAGAGGAAGGGAGGGAAGGAGGGAGAAAGGGAAGGAGGGAGGGAGGAAGGGAAGGAGGAAGGGAGGGAGGAAGGGCGGGAGCGAGGGATGAAGAGGTAGGGAGAGGTTGAGGAAGAGAATGAATGAGTTGGGGATGAAGGTATGGGATGGGAGTAGTCCGTATGACATCGAGCTCTCATTTGTTTGGCAGCCTACGTATATCTCATACGATCGTGAGGAAATGTGGTTCAGGAGTGACGGGATGAATGAATGAAACATTACGCATTATCTGCGTACGATCACATATACTCTCTTAAGATAAACAAATCAGTTTTTGCGGTATATCTTCTTTTCGGTATCTTTCTGGTTCATAAAAAATATATTGGTGAGTCTTCAAATCATCTTCACGTCATATTATTTACGCGTTATTGATAATTTTTTATCATTGAATTCCCTGACAAACACCTCGATGATTACGAGGCTCCTCATTTTCTCTCTGAATGGGAAGAAATTATTCAAGAGGCGACTAAAGGCAGTTATCTCTATTACAACTGGAAAAATTGAACTATGCGTTGATCGCATTCGGATTTGTCGCGGACTGAGTAATTCTGAGCGAATTATTCACGACTGCTCACTCTTTCATCAAACTCGACTGCTCTGGTGGCGAATTATGGTTTAACGCGGATAAAAACTAGTCATTCTCTATCATAAGTGATCCATTCTAGGATCTTTTATCTGCTTCATTTGGTTAACCCATTAAAGCTCAAATTATTTTTAATTTAATTTAGTTTTCTTTAATGAAAACTTTGTATTTGGACTCCATTGATCTCATATACTGAATTTTATATTTTTACCGCTATTTGTTCGCACTTTATTCGGATGGCAACTTAAGTTACCGTTGAGCACATACGACATTTTTTCTTAATACACATTTATGCCTTAGCTGAATACATATGATAACTTCATCCAAACATATTAGTAAAATTAAATATACAAAATACATAAAGAAAAATATATAAATGTCACATACATAAATAAAAGCGAAACTATTCTTAGATATATAAATAATCAATACAAATATACAATAATTTTGACGGAGGACATAAAAACTTCCCTCAGACATTGCAGTCGTGATACTGCTTTGCAATAATGAGAAATATTAACTATATGATTATGAACAGTAGATGGTAGCTCGTAATCACTTTGGCTCCAAGTTGAACAGTTGTATAAAACTCCTTAAGCCAAAAAAATTGTAGGGTAAGCCCTATGCATTTCGCCCACTAAGTGGGCATCTTCAGGGGAGAACCTGCCTTGGCAGTAAACAAGGTTCAACTGCGACAAAATTAGAGGAGAAGGTTTAAAACGAAGAACGAAAAAACGAAAAACAAATGAGGGACGAAAAGAATTTTATGCGTCAAGTTCGGTCAATTTGTATAGAGTTTTGTTAAAATCAGTATCTGTGTTCATAACATTGTATCTGTTTTTATAGATATGAAGATTTTCTAACGAGTTAAGTGAATGATTGGCTGAAGTTAACAATGTTAAGTCCTCTATGTGTATACTATGTCCAGTTTCGAGGATATGAGTGGCTACACTTGATTTCTCAAACCGATTGTGTTTGTAATGGGCTAAGTGTTCTTTAAATCGTGTTATTAGTTTACGTCTAGTTTGTCCTATGTACATTAAATTGCAATGTGAACATTGTATTTTATAAATTCCGGACTTGTTCAAATTCTCCGTTCTGTCCTTAGTGCTATCTAGTAAATTTTTCAAACTATGTGGGTTCGTGTATGTTATTGTGCAATTCTTATGTTTGAAAATTTTATTCAAGCCTCTGTTTAATATGGGAAAATACGGTAGTTTTATATATTTGTTGGCTTTATTGTTGTCAAGTTTGAAAGTGGTGGAGTTGGACAACGTTTTTTTAAGATTGTGTGTCCTTATTAATTTATTGATTAAATTGGGATCAAAACCAAGTTTCTTAGCAGTTAGTTTTATATGTTTGAGTTCTTGAACATATCTATCTTTGTTAAGGGGGATGTTGCACAATCGGTGTGTTAAGAATTGGAAAATAGCTGTTTTTTGATTCATGGGATGGAAGGAGTTATTTGGAATATAATTGTCAGTATGTGTTGGTTTCCTGTAAATATCAAACTCTATTTGTTGTTGGTTATTGATGATTAGTAAATCCAGAAATGGTAAAGTATTGTTCTCTTGAAGTTCAAAAGTAAATTTTATGGATGGATATAAGTTGTTTAATTGATCCACGAAGTCTTCTACTTTTTGTTTTTTTAAATCAAAAATTGTAAAAATATCATCAACATATCTAAACCAACATTCAGGAAAATAATGGAATTTGTCTTTGCAAGTCTTTTCAAAATGTGACATAAATATGTTGGCTAAAAAGGGGGATAAAGGATTTCCCATGGTGGTACCTTGTGTTTGCTGATAAATTTCGTTGTGAAATTGAAAAATGTTTTGTTGCATGCATAAGTTAGTGAGCCGTAAGTATTCGTGGACAACTTCATCAGTAAAATTTTGTTTTAATAAAAGAGATTTTAAGATTTGGGATGTTTCATCTAGGGGTACACTGGGGAAAAGACTTTTCACGTCGAAAGAGACCAAAATCTCTGATTCTTTGATGGTTGTATTTTTTAATTTGTTGATCAAATCATAAGAATTAATGACTGAGTGTTTGTCAAGGAATGACATATGTTTAAATTCATTGTTTAGCCAAATAGCTAAATTGTAAGTAGGGCTGTTGATCCCTGATGCAATAGGTCTCATAGAGTTGTCGTTCTTATGGATTTTAGGGAGACAATAAAGTTTAGGTATGTTAGGGTTGGAAGTATTTAATTTGAAACTTAATTTTTTGTCTATGATATTTTTACATCCTTTGATGATGGCTTTGGTTTTATTGATCATGGAATTTAAAGGGTTTTTATTTAATTTAATATAAGGTCCATTGTTTAACATGGCATGGACGTTATCAACGTATTGTGCTTTGTCCATAATTACAATTTTGTTGCCTTTATCTGCTTTGATGTAAAAGCAATCTTTTACTCTAAGTTTTTTAATGGTATTGGGGAAGTTACTATAACTATGATGAATCTTTGTAGGCTTGTTCAGGTTATCTTTTAATTGTAATAAACAAGCTTGTCTAATATAATTTTTTGAATTTTCATCGAAAAATTCTATGGATTTTTCAATGTCAGTAATGAGTTCGTCTATAGGTAGCTTCCTAGGTGGTAATGCAAACTTCAAACCCATATTTAGTAAAGACAATTCTTCCTGAGAAAAAGAAGTTTTGGATATGTTTTCAATGAATTCAAATTTTTGTGAGATTTGATTGGGTTGATTAGCTATGTTTTGTGTATGGCCAATCTGTTTTTGTTTAAGGATATTTAATTTTTTGTCTAAAATTAATGATTTGGTGTGATATTTATGAGAATTGGTCTCGTGCATTTTAATTTCAAAGTTATTCCAAAGTTCGAAGCCAACGTTATTTAATTTATTTGTTATTTTTAGGTGTAAATCGTAAGCCGATATTTCTAATAAACTCCTTTTGGCGTATAGATTCTTAATTTCTAATTGGAACCATTTGTTGAAGGCTAATTGTTTAACTTTGGTCATTATATGGTCGTTCCTGGTTTTTGAAAAGACGTTCATGAAATTAGGGATGACCTTATTTCGTCTACAAGCTTTCAAGAATTTAATGTCAGCTGCTATATTGTTGATTCTGGTATGTAAATTGTGGAAGCGGTTTAAATCCTTAGTCGAAAACGTAAAAAATGAGTTATCATTATATGATGACATGTCAAATGTGTAAGAGTAGGGGACGTGAAAAACAGTAGAATCGCAACAAGTTGTAAAAACTTCAATGTAAGGACCAACGAAAGACGACAAACAAGAAATTCATGACAAAATAATGATTTAGGAGGAATCATCATATCATTTAAAGAATTCTAAACGACTGGAGCATACACATTTTTGCTATATAAATTTTCCTTTCCATACATTCTTTACATCGTCGTTACTTAGCTGTAAACTTGTGGATTCTGTCTCAGTTGTTGAATACATGCATTAGCTGGCTTTCTGCCATGAGTGGAGACAATCCCGAACTGCCTTATCAGGTAAAGCATGCACTCACGTCAAAGTTGCAAATAGAGAATATTAATTCCCAGCTTTCGGTAGAGAAGCCTTTCTTGAGTGCAGTATTCAGCAACGGCTCATGCAAAATAAAGCCACCAACACTTTTCTGTTCTAATTATAATGCAGTGTGTGGCTAATATCTGGCCATGGATGTCCACACCGCCCATACATTCGTTGTTGTGTGCAACACTGGTATATAAGTAGGGCATGGATTTTTCGGGTTTTAAAAGAGGGTAAATATCGGGTTTTATTATTTTCCTTTTCACTCGGGTTAACATCGGGTATAAATAAGTTAAAGATTTTTCGAGGTTTAAAAAAAAGTTCAATCTCAGGTAATTTTCGAATTTCATCATATTGTAATTCAGATAAAATGATTTTAAAATAAAAATCTTGTTTAAAAATTTAGAAGTTTTATCAACAATCAAAACTTTTTACTATACATTAAGTATGATTGAGAGTGTGATATTTTGTGTTAAACGTCTCCAGGTGGAGAGGAATACCACGCAGGCTTCACAAATATCTTGCTTCCCGTTCAACTTCTTTTGAAAACACACCAGTGATTAATGAAATAATTTTTCTTTCGTAGTGTTTTGAACTAACAGACACTTGGGCTCTTTTTTCCTTATCCTATCAAAGATCTAACTAACTAACTAGCTAAGGCGCGTCCTAGACTATTCGTGGCGCGAGTAAACTAAGGAGATTAAGATTGTGTTATAAAGTAAGCTTAAGAATAAATTGTTTGCAAAGAGAATAATATCTCGGACTGCACTCAAGTGCTGAGGTGCTTACATGCGCCAGAATAGAAATTCTGTGGCCATAACTAAAGAAATCTTTTAAAGAAAAATAATAATTTCGGTTTTTACCCGAAATTTAAACAAGATTGGAAAGGTATACTCCATGTCGGAGTACATAGAGTTTCCAAATGAGATTTCAGAATGTTCTCAATATTTTTCGCTCAGATGAGAATTTAACGAGAAGCAAGCAAGGTACGTTGTAAGATACACGTAGATATTCATGTGAAGTACTCGTAATTATTGTCCGATTTTAACCATAATTGGATTTGGTCAATTAATATTAACAAAACTATCCAATACCAAATATCATTACAATACGGCCAGCGATTCACGAGTTGAAACAAAGGAGCATTGTAAACTACATGCAGGTCTTCATGGAAAGTGGTCGTCATTGTTGTCCGATGTTAACAAAATTTGAAATCGGTCAACCGATTTTAGCAAAACTCCCCAATATAAAAATTCCAACAAAATACGTTCAGCGGTTCCAGAGTTGAAACAAAGGAACATTGTAAACTATGTACATGTAGGTCTTCATGTAAAGTGGTCGTAATTGTTATCCGATTTTAACCAAAATTGGAATCTATCAACCAATTTTAGCAAAACTTCCCAATACCTAATTTCATCAAAATAAAGCGGTTCCAGAGTCGAAACAAAGGAACATTGTAGATCTTCATGTAAAGTGGTCATCATTGTTGTCCGATTTTGACCAAAATTGAAATCAGTCGACGAATTTTAGCAAAACTCCCTAATATCAAATTTTATTATAATATGTACAGCGGTTTTCGAGTTTTATCATGCAGACGGACGGACGGAATCGACCTCCCCTATATGTGTTCCCTTCTTGCAAAGAACGCATAAAACGGCAATCGGAGGGTAAAAATCGGGTAAAACCCGAAAAACTCATACCTTATGTATAAGCAAGTATAGAAGTATGAAAATATTTAACCATGAATTGATATTTACATAGCTTTAATTCTTTGAATAAGTCAAAATGTACATGTTGTGAATTTATAAGTTGTATGAAAACGAATCTAGTACCGTAAAATTCCAATTGATACACTTTAGCTGTCAGCAATGTTCAAAATTGCATAAATAGCACATGAACTAGTTTTGTTTGAAAATACTAATTATACATATTTTCTACGAAGCTGAGGAATAAAAAATGTGAAAATAATTTCAAAACATTTTCTGAGGATGTATTCATATCCTTTTCTGAAGGGAAGCTCGACTCCAAACAGATGTTTCATTATTTTTCAGCTGAATTGGTCCTAGTAAAAGTCATTGACTGATTCAGTAATTAGAAAAATTTTAATATAATATTGTGTATTCCCATTTACTGTTTCGTACTTCAGATTAACATATCCTTTTCTATCTTTTCAGTTGCCATCACCCTAGTGTTCTTGTTATGCGGAAACCTCGTTCACGGTGAGTTTTTTTTAGTCTTATGCCAAATAATTTATAATATTTCAAACATTAGCAAGCATCGCGATTTTAAAGTATTTGTGATTCAATTAAAATGCATTAATTAAGATTAATTTTGTTCAATTACCTTAACTGAAAAGTATTAAATAAAACGATAGCGTTAGTGTGATTGTCTCATTTTCGGATATAAACCAAGAGTAACGATAACGAGCATTTCAATTATAAATATAAACATAGAATACAGTTTAACTTAAACTTTATTAAATAATAAACTGGTGCTGTACACGATGAACTTCTTTTTAAAATGCCGTTTTTTAAAGGCAAAATATTCTTCAAGATAATTTGAAAAGTAGCCGTATATATTTCATAATTAAATGCATCCTTTTGTGAGCTAACATTATTTTTTTCCTAAATGCTTCGCATGAAAAAGATTGCATAGAAAAATTTCTGTTGTCCATATTACTTAAATGGATGCCATTTAGAGGTTTGAATGTATTTTAATGATCCATTTATTGAAACTTTTTAAAGTACGTTTAATATATATATATATATATATATATATATATATATATATATATATATATAAACTTAAGGAAAAGAAAAGGTGAAAAGGTAGTGATGAGGGTGACAACAAGGTGTTGAGTGAATCCCAGCGGACACTTACCAAGTTGGTGACCAAGTTGGCAGGCTGCTGGGGGCGTCGAAGTGAGCGTAAAACACACGAACACACAAAAACACAAATAAACACGCAAGCTTATCGGGCCTATGCCCTTATTCAGCGAAAGAGTACCGTAAAGTATATATATATATATATATATATATATATATATATATATATATAGGTATATAGGTATATATAGCGGTCAACATTTTTGATGTGGTATTTAATATATTTAATATGAAAGAGGCACTGAAGACAAAATTTGCATTTTACCAGGAATAGGTTCTCAAGAGACTCCCGCTATACTATCGTATATGTGTCTCTTAGGAAGCTTTCAATTCAGTTCATAAAGACGACTTGAGCACTTCCTGCTAAATTTCACCACAATATTCTCTCTCTTTATGAAGTCCTCCTTCTAGTCGGGGAAAGTTGGAAGGAGAGGAAGAATGCCCACTTTCATCAAAATATGAAGATAGAGGCAGAAGACGTTTGATCACCTCTTGAAAGTTGGAGATAATCACAGGCGGAAGCTATGTAACCTCGGAAAGGGATCTTCAGTCAAACGAAGAACCTTTCGTTTCAGCATCATGGAAGCCATATTTTGGGCTTGATCGAAATTTAATTAAAGAGATATTTAGATTAGCGTTAGCTTTTGGTCAGTCATTTTTTAAATCATAGTTTAAAATATGAAATATTTTGAAAGGAACACGTGAGCTGATGACATTTTTTCTTTGGTTTGTAATGCTACAAAATAATGGTTATTCCTGTTTGTAATGAGATGGTCATAACAATATATATTTTTGAAAACAACTATCAAAGAAATCTTTGATTAGGAATGCTTTATTTTTATTTTTGATTCCACATTCGTTTAACCTAGAACTAAGTCGTGTGGCGTGATATGAGTCGGTCACACTCTAATATGTATTGCGTAAGACTCGTCATCGTTCTCTAAGAAAGCGTTAAGCCCCGAAATAAACGATATTTGCGAAATCTGAAGCCCTTGGATGCCTGATATTATAAAAATTGTTTCCTAAACGTGGAAATGTACGGTTATGTTATTCAATAGAGATTCAAAATGGACGTAATGTTTTAATCTACGTAAAGTAACTAAGGAATCATAGGCTGCTCGAGCCATCTCCGCAAATAGCGTTTCATTTTGGACCTAAACCTTTCCACAGCGTCTATAAAAAGATCTCCTTATTCCAAAAATAAAATACGAAGCAATGAGGAAATTTGAGTAGCATTATGAAGCGCACTCTCTTCTACGGGTATACTTCACGAAGTGAATAGCCGTTTGATCCCTGGGCGGCCTCTTGCTCTCCGCGAGAATTAACATCCGGCCAACAAAGCGCGCTTTCCACCTTGATGTTGATTTTAAATAAGCAAGCGATTCTTCCCCTTGAAAGCGTTTAATGTATGCGGAGAGTATGCAGAGCCGCGCCATCTCCCGTCTGCTAATAATAATAATAAAAGAAGGCTAGGGCACGAAAAATGGGAAGATCACACGGGCGCACAGGCGATATGCATATAAGAGGAATTCCCAGTGGCGTAGTATTGTGCCCGATGGAATACATGATTTCGGCGAGGCGGGGAAAAGTTATAATTTAGGAAAATGAAGCAAAGGAGCGAATTTTCGGCGGCGAAATGAAATTTTAGCCTGCGGATCTTGCCAGGGAAGAAGAGGTGTCTTTAGTAGCTGAGGAAGACTGATAAAGAGATGGAAAAAACCGGAGAGAGTGTTTCTGCGTGACTCTTGAAGAAAATTTGCAGAGCTTGTTTACATGAATAAAGTGAAACTGGATCTGCTAAAGTCATGAAAGTGGCCTGCGCCAGCTAGAGCCGTTGCTATAAAGTACTACCTTAAGCCTTTGTTCTCTAGATATATATGTTTGAGTTTTTCTTTTTTTTTCGTAAATGCTGGCTGATGAATTTCAAATTCAAGATATCATAATTGGAAAGATGTACTCCATGTCGGAGTAAACAGTCTCCAAATGCGCTCTTTACAATTTATGTTACCATGTTAAAAATAAGGTAAATACTAAAGGTTTAGTCTATTGTCTTAGCACCGCAGAACGATATATCAGAAGCGATGTCAAATAAATATAGAATTTGTGATTTACCGATTTATTTTATAATCAGTAGGTAGTAGTTAATTAAACAATTCAAAATTACTTAAAAAATACCTCACTTGAAATTAGCAGTAGTAATCTTCACGTTCACTTTCGTAAATTATCCATTTCTTTTAATTTTTTTGTTGATAGAATTGTCGTAGCGATCGATGTAAACAAACAAAGCGGTGTTATGCTTGGGAACTTCTCAAGTTTTTATCTCAAAAACTATAAGCTGTAATTATGTGATTTTGCGGACTTTTTTGTGGTAAATGTTGTCTTCTATCTGAATAAATGTTATAATCTGTACCTTACAAACCATGTAAGAGCTAGGGAGGGAAAACTATGGTTTCAATTTTTGCTTGGCGGGAGCCATTTAACGATATACGAGTACTAGTAGAAGGTGCTTGCACACTGCAAGCATTTCATCTCACCTTGAAGAAACATTAATTTTTCAGAGATATTTCATCGTGAATAATATTTCTTTCATTCTAAATATTTCTCCTCTATACCAGTTTTCGTTTTTTCATTATGGAACAATAATGAAGTAAAACAATCACTAATTTTTGAAATTTTGGGAATATTATACTTTTTCCACATTAGGTTAATAATGCCACACATTTCTGCCAAATTTTAAATTTATAGCACAATTACAAGTAAAATAACATTTATCTAATTGTTTAAATTTAAATAATTTTTAACGGCCGCAATAACAAATTCATGGATACATTGAAATGTTTATTCGTTTATATGGACTAATTTCTAAATAATTTAGAAATTTCAGCTCCCTAACTCACCGCATAGTGTCTAAACATTTACCTATTTGTTTAAATTTTAAGAATTTTCAACTGCCAAACAAATTAAAATATCAAAATTTGTATAATCCTTATTTCGTTTTTTTATGAATTCTACTTATAAAAAAAATTTCATCTCCGTAGCACATGCGGAAATACATAAACCATGAAAATTTGTTTAAACAATTGCGAATTTTTAACGGCCGCATTGTTGCACTTTTTAAAGATTTTCGTTTCTTATAGTCGGTTTTGCACAAAATACCACCTAAGAAAAAAATTTCGAATCTCCAGCTCATCTGGAAGTGCCTAAACATTAGTATCCTCCTGTTATATGTTATATCCTCCTCTGTAAGGAACGTCTATATATAATGATAGGAGGATACTAGATGAGTTGGAGATTCGAAATTTTTTTCTTAGTTAGAATTTTGTGCAAAACTGTCTAGAAAAAACGAAAATCTTGAAAAAGTGCAACAATGCGGCCGCTAAAAATTTGCAATTGTTTAAACAAAATTTCAAGGTTTATGTATTTCTGTATGTGCTACGTAGCTGAATTTTTTTTTCGAGGTAGGATTTATAAATAAACGACATAGGGATTACACAAATTTTGATATTTTAATTTGCTTGGCAGTAATTTCTTAAAGTTTAAACAAATAGGTAAATGTTTCGATACTACGGAGCAAGATAGGGAGCTGAAACTTTTAAATTATATAGAATTTTGTCTATATAAACGAATAAAGATTACAATGTATCCCTAAAATTGTTTTTGCGGCCGTTAAACATTATTTAATCTTAAACAATTAGATAAATGATATTTCACTTCTAAATGTGCTACAAACTTAAAATTTGGCAGAAATGTGTGGCATTATTATCCCAATGTGGAAAAAGTATAATATTGATAAAATTGTAAAAATTAGCGATTGTTTACTCCTTTATTGTTCCATAAGGAAAAAACGAAAATGTGTCCCGAGGAGAAATCTTTTGAATTCATGAAATATTTCCCATGATGAAATATCTCTCTGAAAATTTAACGTTTTTACCAGATGAAATTAAATGCTTGCAGTATGCAAGCACCTTCTACTAGTATGTTATATATATGTTATATCCTCCTCTGTAAGAAACGTCTATATATAATGATACGCTTATTTAAGTGCTTATATAAATTGATAGTTCTAATTGACTGATACAGTTGAAAATCAGAATTTGTCGATAAATTGTAATAAGAATAATTAATATCTTATTCAATTAAAATCCGTCCAGTAGTTTCGGAGATTAAACATACGGACGGACGGACGGGCGGAGGCGAAATACACATAAAGCGTTTCGTTACTATCGCCTCGCTGGTAAAGAACGCCTAATAATGTATCGCACCAAAATAGAAATAGAACAAGGTCACAGTTTTTCCTTTTTATCTGTGATAATAGCAGTTTGAGAAGCTGAGCTATTACAATTATTTTTGCTTTCTTTCAGTCTCATAAATTTATTTACCATCCTTTATTATATTTCTGCAATACATGTTACCGTCAAAGGAAAGGAGGGATATGAGGAATGTATTCGCTTGGCTGGATTGAGACTTAAAACCATTTTACAAATTTTAAATTTTCAATATTAGTCTCTCAATACAACTCCCTGCGTGTGTATGAATGTGTGTTATACGTGAACTTTCCATGCATTAACTGACAGATTTACTTTGTACAAAAGAAATGACCAAGATAGAAATATGGTAGATATAACTAGATGTCATGGGATCGAGTCCGTGGTATCTCTATCCTTGATGATTAATACATGAAATTCCGTTATTTAGTTATTAGAAACAATGGAAAAATATGAGGTTT
The DNA here is from genome assembly GCA_028673005.1 of Tanypteryx hageni. Classification (NCBI taxonomy): domain Eukaryota; kingdom Metazoa; phylum Arthropoda; class Insecta; order Odonata; family Petaluridae; genus Tanypteryx; species Tanypteryx hageni. The sequence goes on from CM054117.1 coordinate 15,533,042, forward strand.
CAAATGACAGTGGTGATAAAAAGGAATTATTTAAAAGCAAACTCAGTAAGAATAAAACATTTCACAGGCTCTAAAACATTCTAGGTAGTAAAACCCTGATCGAATCAAATGTTACATGCGTATCGTGAAGAGAAATAGTTGGGGACAGGGAGGCCGCATGAGGAGATAAGAAAAGGAATAACGGGTGTGGAGAAGGAGGGAGGGAGAAGGGGGAGGGAGGAAGGAAGGAGGAGGGTGGAGAGAGGGAGGAGTGAGGGCGGAAGGACAGACAGACAGACAAACGACTTTATTAGGGGAGGGAGGGAGGAAGGAAGGAAGCAGGAAGAAGGGAGGAAAGAGGGAGGGAGGAAGGAGTGAGGGAGGAAAAAGGGAGGAAGGGGGTGGAGAGAGGGAGGGAGGAATGGGGAGGAAGGAAGGAGGGAGGGAGGCAGGGGGAAGGGAGGAAGGAGGGAGGGAGGCAGGGGGAAGGGAGGAAGGAGGGAGGGAGGCAGGGGGAGGGATGAAGGAGGAATAAGGATGAGGAGGGAGGAAGGAAGGAGGGAAGAAGGAGGGAGGGAGGGAGGAAGGAGGGGGAAGGAAAAAGAGAGGGAGGAAGGAGGGAGGAAGGAAGAAGGGAGGAAGGAGGGAAGATGGGGTTAAAGGGAGGGCAGAAGTCACGTGTCGCACGGCGACTGCGACAAACACGCTCATCCACTTCGCTCACCCGCTAGGCGACCGCAGTCGAAGGTCGGCCCTCTGGTGTGGATTTAGGGAAGCTTAAGAAGGGTTACCATGGAGGCGAGAGTGAAAGCGCGTATGGGATGATAACGGAAAATGAGGAAGGAAATAGGATTGGGGCGAAGGAGGAAGGAGTGGGGACGAGAGGAGGAATATAAAGAAGAATAGAGAGAAGAGAGAGAGAGGGGGGATATAGGGGGAGGGAGAGAGTGAGGTGAGAAAAATAAACAAGAGTCGCCTTTGGAAGAGAGTAAAATGGAATAAAGAGGAAGTGGAGGAGAGAGGGTGGGAGAGGGATAGCCGGAGGGCATACGGTAGAGAAGGAGGGAGAGAGGGTGGAAAGGATGGAATTGGATAGAGTGAAAATGGAAAAAGGGGAGGGAGAGGGGAGTGAGAGAGAGAGGGAGGAAGAGAGAGAGGGAGGGAGATAGGGAGAGATGGAGAGGGAGAAGGAGGGAGAGAGAGAGGGAGGGAGAGAGGGAGGAAGGGACAGACAGACAGACAGACAAACGACTTTATTAGGGCGAAATTGAGACTATGTAGTCCCTTCTTACATAGAGGGGGAAGGAGGGAGAGAGGGAATGAGGGAGAGAGGGAAGGAGGGAGAGATGGAAGAGAGGGAGAGAGGGAAGGAGGGAGAGTGAAGGAGGGAGAGAGGGAAGGAGAGAGAGGGAAGGAGGTAGAGAAGGAAGGAGGGAGAGAGGGAAGGAGGGGGAGAAGGAGGGAGCCAGCGAGGGAGGGAGCGAGGGAGGGAGCGAAGGAGGGGGCGAGGGAGGGAGCGAGGGAAAGAGAGAGGGAGGGAGGGAGGGAGAGAGATGGAGGGAGAGAAAGGAGAATAGGCTGAGTGATGGAAATAGATATTAGAAAGAGAAGCTGCGGTTGGAAAGAGGGAAAGAGCTTAGGCGAAGATGGATTTGAAAAATCGTGGGAAATTAACGTTAACTCGAGTAAAAGCGCGATTAGAAAACTGACTCATACACTTACAGGAAAAACTAAATTTCAGATTTTGATGACTTGTTAATGAATAGGTTTCATGTTGAGATTAATGGTGAGAAATTGAAGAGCGAGATGCGGGAGTGAGGGAGGAATGATGGGGCGGATTTAAGTAGCAGTGAGAGTGAAGCGTTGCAGGGCGAGGAAATTGTAATTGAGAAGAAGAGCAGGGTCGCGATTGCAGAGTAGGTTTGTGTGTGTGTGTGTGTGTGTGTGTGTGTGTGTGTGTGTGTGTGTGTGTGTGTGTGAGGTGGGCGACGGAGGGGGCGGGGGCCGGCAGAGGGGTCGGGTGGAGTACGGAATGGCCATCGTCAGCGCGAGGGCGGCCGAGGAATGTATTAAAGGCGAGGGATGCGGACGATGCGGCAGCGGCATAGAAGAGTGGAAGGAGGCAGAGGAGCGGTAATGAAGAGGAGGCAAAGAGGGGAGAGTGGTTTGGAGCGGCCGAGGGGAATTCGGGAAAGAGAGAGGAGAATATCTGCCTTGGAAGGGGAAAATGAGGCGAGAAAATAGAGAGCGAGAAAGTTTCGAGAACGCAGGAAAGTTATTATTTGAAGTCGGGACGCGGAAAGATAGAAAAAGTGTGATGGAAAGAGTGAGAGAGATAAAGGGAGGAATGGAGAGATGGAAAGATGGAGAGAGGGATGGAGAGATGGAAGGAGGTAGAGAGAGAGGGATGGAGAAATGGAAAGGAGTAGAGAGAGAAGGGATGGAGAGATGGAAAGAGGTAGAGAGAGAGGAAGGGATGGAGAAATGGAAAGGGGTAGAGAGAGAGATAGAGATCGAAGGAGATAGAGAGAGAGAGAGAGGGATGGAGAAATGGAAAGGGGTAGAGAGAGAGAGAGGAAGGGATGGAGAGATGGAAGGAGGTAGAGAGAGAGAGGATGGGATGGAGAAATGAAAAGGGGTAGAGGGAGAGGAAGTGATGGAGAGATGGAAAGAGGTAGAGAGAGGGAGAGATGGAGAAATGGAAGGAGGTAGAGAGAGAGGGATGGAGAAATGGAAAGAGGTAGAGGGAGAGAGGGAGGTATGTAGAAATGGAAAGAGGTAGAGAGAGAGGATGGAGAAATGGAAAGAGGTAGAGGGAGAGAGGGAGGTATGGAGAAATGGAAAGAGGTAGAGAGAGAGGGATGGAGAAATGGAAAGGGGTAAAGAGATAGAGGGTGGGATGGAGAGATGGAAAGAGGGCGTGAGTCCTGTGAGGGAGTGATGCGGGAGAGCGACTCGTGTGCGTATCGTGGCGACACGGGGGTGGTTGGATGCGAAACAATATTATGAATGGTAAATGAAGGGGCGAGATAAGGGTACATTGGAGGATCGGAGGAGGGGGGAGGAGACGAAGGGAGTGGGATAGAGTGAGGATGGAGGGGAATAGAGGCGGAAGGAGAGGGAAGGGAGCGTGGAGAGAGAGAGACAGAGAAATGTGCGCCCTACGTGGACTTTTGAAGCGGGTGAGATATTGTCTTTTTTTAGTGGGTGCTTTGCCAAAACTGGTCGGCATGCGGATGACGTAATAAATATATCAAAAGAGATCGAAGGAAACCAATTCATAGCGGTAATATACGAGAGAGAAAAATGTTTGCATTGACTACGGACAGCGTTGAAGGTGACGCACGGCGTTAAAAAAACTCCTTTGAGTGGAAAAATAGTTGTGGAGAGAAACATTCACGAGAACGAAGTTTAATTGAAGGCCGTGCGGCTGTTGTTGTCATTGCGATTCACTGACTTTGTTGATGACTTTCGTCAATGTTATAGTTTTCCCCGTTTCTCCGGCTTTTGTCAACAAGCCCTTTTGTAGTTATACTAGGATTCTCAGCATTGGTTAATTTATTTTCATATCTCCTTAAATAATCCTCATGAATTATTAAAAGGATAGTAGATGAAAACATTTCTCATAAATTTAAATTAGAGTTTAATATATAAATTTTTATCTATTCGTTGCCCAGCAATTCAAGAAAGTGATGGGTGGCAGGGAATGTGATGCATTAAATCCCACCTAACAATTTTTCCTTTGCAGGTTTGACTCTTCTGTTAAATCTTGTACTGTTGTCTGAAGATCATCGATAACACTGTCTTGCAATCGACATCATGAGTTTTATGGTCGCAGTCATGTCTACTTTTGGACGTTTGTGCTTCGACTATTCTTAAAACATCCTCTGCTAAGCCTTCTGATTTTTATTTACCTAGAAACCTTAAACTAGTTTTCAGTTTGCGACCTTCCAGAGATACCCATTTCAAATGCTTTAACAGCGATGTTACACTTTGCTTATAACCATTACAGATTTGTCTGCTCTGCGTTGAACTCTTTCTAATTCAACCTTTCTCATTCGGGTCCCATATACGTACTTCAGGCATATTCGACTTGTGGTCAACCTATTGACAGATGGCATGTTTCTCGTACTTTTTCAGTACTATTCTTCCTTTGAAGGCCCTATTTCTCTATGGCCGCGCCTACAATTTGATGCATATGGAAGACCTACGAAAGCTTTTTGAATATACAATCCATCGATTTTGTTCTCGAAATTTCTTTTTTCTTTTTTTCCAAAAATTATGACGGAACAGTTACGAGGATTTATTCCAATATTCCATCATTTGCACACCGCAAAAATAGCTTATAAATCTCTCTTTGTACTAAGAAATTCCGAGCATATGTCGTTTACATATAGAGTAATCTCTCGATTTACGGAAGGTTTGCGTTTCTTAAAATCATACCGTATACAAAATTCCGTAAATCGATACCAATTTTTATATTATATCTCAGTATATATGTATGCCCCCTTACAATAAAAAGCTATGTTGGTTGGTTGGTTGGTTGGTTGGTCCACGTCACGCTCTTAAAACGCAAATAACTCGATCAAATATGCAGATATAAACTTTAAATTTGGCAAAATTATTCTGTTCATGTTTTCCTGCCTACAGTTCGAAATGACTCATGTTAAACGTTTAATTCACATATTTTGGGGAAATCTTGCCTACCAATTGCATTGTTATAACTCGGAATCCTATCGTTAATCCAATCCTTATGAGTTTAGGCGTGCTATGAAGGCTTTAAATACGAGAAGGAGAGAAAGATGGAAGGAGAGGGAAATGATCTTCTGCAAACAACATTCGTTGCGTTATTTATGTGAATGAATACCACAAGAGCTGAAATAATATTAAAAAAGATTTAAAATAGTAATAATGAGCTAAATTCAATATTAATGAAATACAAATGGTATGAAAATCTGAGGAACGTGCTGGACGTTTAATAAACAAACCGAGCGTGTAAAAAATGTATAGAATGAAGGATTGCGCGATAGGTTATGGGAGTTAGGTAGAAGTTGGAGGACTTGAAGACGGTTTGGGAAACTTTAAAAGAAACAAATATTAATAATAAGAGGCTAATTTTTCAATCAGTTGGTCTGAGTGTAAAGTTATTAAAACTCGAATAACTTGATCAAGGATAATAGATAGAAAATTGAATTTGGCAGAAATTTATATAATTAGCTAATCAGAATTAGTTTACTTAGGGTTGACATGCTAATTTAAGAAATAACTGTTCGTTTGTGGCGTTAATTTGAAGGGGAGAGGGATATATTGCAGTTTCTTCGAATAAAACTAATAAAGTTTGATTTAATGAAACATTTGATGTGGACTGAAAATTAAAAAGTATATAATTCACATTATAGTATGTTCCAGAGAGTTGAATTATATTCTTGGTCTCATATTCATGCTTAATAAATGCACCATTTTAGTGCTTGAATACGGATCAGACTTTTATGCAATGGTATAACACATATACTGAATCTATTAAGTAGTTAGATGGTGGAAGGAAAAGGGAATGAAAATGACCAGAAATTGAGAAAAAGGAAGAGGAGGACGTAGAGTGTGCATAGAATTAAAAGAAGCTGTAGCACAAAAATAACAATAATAAATTATAATTCTTTATAAAACATTTTATACGATCGAATCATGCACCATTGCCAAATGGTAAGATTTCATTAAATATAACTTTATTTTTAATGGCTTTCTTTAAATGATAATACAGAAAATATTCAAACCGAATTTGTAATACGATTGAAAAAATAACATTCTATGACTTTTTAAAAATTTCTATAAATAAAGCCAATTTTCTGAAAAAAAAATTCAAAACTACTATAGTTAAAAGAAAATTACGATCTTAAAATATAGTTAAAACTCATTGCAGTTCATGTAAGCATTTAGTTCGCAGTAAGTTACTTTGATGGTAAATTGACTGTTCATTAACATTTATCCTGTTTTAAGCGTAAGATTAAAACAAGTAAATTATTAAGTTAAATTCTATACGTTTTAAATAACTTATAATTTGCTCATATATTTCAAGTAAATTTATGCAGATTCTTCATACATTATATCTTATTATTGCAGCGAACTATAATTTTCGGTGCAAAAACAACCACTGATGTGCTAAGTGCTAATGACAAATTATAGATAGAATATAAAAATATAGAAATATAACAATCCAACAGTTGAATTTAAGTAGATTTAAGTAATACCACAATACAAAAATACACCTCATAGGTGAAGGCGATTCGAAACGAAACTTAGTTAATGTCAGTTAAATCACATCCAATAGTTACTATCACTCTTCCGGCTCCCGGTAGGTCAATGTCCACTCAGCACTGAATCGTTCTGCCTTGTAGCATGGAATGGAGAGTGGGACACCTGCGTCGACTTCTCTCGTTGCTCCGCTGTGCGTCTCGTCGCTCGGAAGGCCACTATCGGAATGGACTGTCACGTGACGCCGGTGGTGAAGGCGGGAGGTAATGACGTCAGGCGGGTAATTCGAAATGGTTGAATTATTCCCGATGATTGGTCGCTTTTCTACTGTTCTTGCATAACCATGGGAAAGAGGGAAGGTTAAAGAGGTGAGGGGTAATTAGGGTATATAAAGCAGAGAGGCACCACGGGAGGGCGTGTCGACCGTGGCGTGGCGTTCGTGGGTGTGGTGTTCAGTCCGGCGATATCACGAATATCGGCGATATACGATAGCGGCGATATTCGAACTAGCGATATTCGTACTTGCATGTTCGTACATGCGATTCGTTAAGTGCTATCGTATAAGTGCGGGAGTAAAAGGGGGGGAGGAAAAAATCGCCACATTATTTCGATTTTACTCTTATTTTCAACAAATATTTGGACACGAATTTGGCCTCACTGATAATAATTTTTAAACAATATAACAAAAATAACTTTCAAAAACACTGATTTGATTGTGCATAAAAGCTAAACCAGTTCATAGCAAATTTGACTGATTTGTCATAACGATATCAAATATTTTTGGAATAATTTTATGATGATTTTATACGAGAGAGAGTGGAAGAAAGAAAGGAGAGAGAGAGAGAGAAAATTAAATGTTCCATTAATTAATTAATTAATTAAAAATAGATTTGGGAATATAAGAATTCTATAGCGTAATGTATTTTTTGTCATAAAATTTCTATTAGCCCAAAACTAATTTTACTCTCTGGAACACTCAATTTTGTGAGTTTTGTATTCATTGATTACTTTTTACTGCATATAAAAGTTAGTTTCATTAATATTTTATTTCAATTTTATTTTTATTTAATATTTAAGTCACGCATACCCGTCATATTTGACGGGCAATTTCCCTAGTGTGTGTGTATATATATATATATATATATATATATATATATATATATATATATATAATTGATAAAATGCTATGAATGGAGTATAGCATTGTATGGGGCAGAAACATGGACGCTAAGGAAAAATGACATCAAATACTTGGAAAGCTTTGAAATGTGGACTTGGAGGAGAATGTTGAAGATAAAATGGACAGATAGGATGAAAAACGATGAAGTGCTACGAAGAATAGGAGAGAAGCGAATGATTATACAGACTATCAGAAAGAGGAAGGCTAACTGGGTTGGACATTACCTGAGGAGAGAGAGTATGATTAAGGACGTGTTAGAAGGAAAACTATATGGAAAAAGGGAAAGAGGTAAGAAAAGGTTTCAGCTGATAGACGATTTGAAAGGGAAAGAGAGTTATCAAGATATAAAGAGGACAGCGGAAAATAGGAGTATAAGGAGAACCAGGTTTAACCAAGAATAATCACGGACCTGTCTACGGACAGACTACCTATGATGACATATATATATATATATATATATATATATATATATATATAAGTGGATACGTTCCTACGGAACAAAACCTCGACTCTACATGAAGATGCACTCAATTCTATGCACGTCTATTATTTCCACCTACATCAGTGGCTTACACAGTTAGATCAACTGAATTCGAGGGAAATGCAATAGGAAGCATTTCACGGGAAGATACATCTCTTAATCTTCAATCTTAATCGACATGCAAACGTTCTTGAACTGAGCGCAGCCTCTGCCGCTGAAAAATTATAAAGTTATCGCGAATGAATTGAATAGGAGGGACAAATAGAAATTTACGAATTTCAAAGATAGGACTACACGAAAATCTATATTTGATGATTGAAGGATTCGTGTGGACGGTAAATTTCTAAACTCTACGGATTAAATTTTAATCGAAGAGAGAAAAAAGGAACGCCACCTTTCCAAGGAAGTTGACTACGGTGGTCCCCCGTGATACAGAAAGTTGACCGTAACACGAAATTCCCTAACGTGAACCCATTTCTCCCATAAATTTACGTTATTTTATCGGATATGCGTTCCTAAGGAAGAAATTTCACCTCAAGAGGCAAGTAAATAATCCTTATAAAAAACTTTTAAAATAAAAATTTACTGGATTGTTTTATGATAAAATATTAATGATACAGTAACATATTGTGCTAGTACTCTAAGTATATTATCGGAAGCGATGGTGATCAGTGTGTGAGGTGAAAGCGCGTGTTATGTTGAAAAAGGGATCTTCGGATATTTTATATAATAAATTCAACAAACTCATGTGTTATTTTGTGAAAAGTCATTATTATTCAAAGAAATAACTATACACAGTCACCAAACAATATTTTTTCAAGGCGACCGGTGTCGAGGTTCATACCTCAAGAGTAGAATGGCCCACGGTTTTCACTAGGTGGAATCATTTTCACCATCACGACATCCTCAAAAAACACCAAAACTTAAGGGTTTGTGAGGAAACACTTATTAAAATATACAAGTAGTTGGTGCTTGCATTCTGCATGCATTTCATCTCACCTTGAAAACATTAATTTTTCAGACAGATATTTCATTATTAGATATATTTTTAATACAAAACTTTACACCTCTGAACCAAGGATAATTAATAACACAACAAAAAATAGCAACGCAACGACAAATAACACACTTTTTATAATCATCTTTATGACACAGTTATAGAATAATGGAAGCACCCTCAAATTTCACGCCAAAATATGCAACGCGAAAAACCGTCGTGGAGACGTGGTGGAAGTGATACGGAAGGAACGGAGGGAAGGGTAGAAGGGGAGAGGAGCTTGCAACTGCGCAATTGGTGGAGGCCTCCCCACCACTGCATTTAGCGACCTTGGCGTGTTAAAATGGCTAAATAGCCCTTATATTATCTGTAAGATATAGATTAAAAATTGTATTCTGATAGAGGAAAGCATTTGCTACAATAAAGTTCAGGATACCATCTACCTACTATTAATAGTTTTCGAGATAAAAATTGTTAATACGTAGCAATCGTCATAAATACGTATAGCAATCGGAGATTCTATTCTCTTGACCTTATATGATCCGTAAGGTAATGATTAAAACATTATTCATATGGCGGATAGAATTCGCTACAAAATTGTTGAAAAAGCTCGTACCTTGAACGAATAGTTTTTGAGATGAAAATTATTAAACTTTAATGTACAAATGGTGTAAAAACAACCTCTAAAAATTAACAATTTTGAAATTTTCGATTTTTCTGGTTAGTTGTGAGCAAAATCCTATAATCCTGCCAACCTTCGAGTCTCCAGCTTATCCGAAAATGCCTAAACATTAGTGTTGTTCTCCTCTGTAAGAAGCGGCTATATATAATAGATACTGCATTAATATTTACACCAAAAATATCTAATTTTGAAACGAGAATTCCTTTATAACGAATTTACGTTTCGTATCGCGAATTTTATGATCATAGTTTATAAAATCCGCTATGGCAAAATTTCGTGATGCGCAGGCGTCCGTATAGCGGTATATCACTGGACTAAGGATGGCATTGGGCTTAAGACACTTCCCTGTGGAACACATGACCCGGATTATGTGTGAGAACTTCCCGTGGATGACTACTATTTGTTCTCTATTTAACTCACAACTTTCGGATTGATACCTTATACTCCCACCTTCGCTATTAATTTATGATGAAGTATCTTATGCAATGTCTTCCTGAAATCATTAAAAATGTCATCTTCGTGTTGCAGTAGATCGTTCAGAAAAAGGCCGAAATCCGTTTCATATGATCTTTGCTTTCTGAAACCGCGCTGTTTGTTTGTTTAGCAAATCTAAATCTAAATTGCGTATAAAATAGCTGAAATTATATGCTCAAGCATCTTGCACGATAATGACGTAAAAGTAATGGACCTGTGATTTTCAGGGTTCCATTTTTCAACGCCTTTATGGATAGACGTTGCGTGTTCGAACTTCAAAAGAAAGATTCCTTGCGTAACGGATTTCTCGAATATTGTTTTAAGTAAGGTGCGATTTCAATTTTTTAATACTATCGCGAATATTTCTTCAGGTCCGTGGGATTTATCTTGCTTAATTTTATCATGAGAAATATTAAGTAAATTTTACTGTGGAAACCCAATCTCACTCTCTCATCCAATATTTATTATTTAAAGTTATGTAAATCTGAAATGAACGATTTAAATGCGGACAAGTTTAATTCGCTGTATTTTACATGTTATATTATTGCATAGGGTTACTAATATAAATTGAGTGTATTATACTCAGTTAATATTATTGCATAGTGCTAACAGTATAACTTTATTTTATTATACTCAGTTAAGAAGGAGTTTATGCCTCAAAATCGTACGAAATATCACCATGAAACACATCTAAGTTACAGAAGTTTACCACTCATAGAGTGACAACTAGCGAATCAGAGTTCTTGAAAACTCTGATGAAGTCGGAGACATTTTGAATATAGATAAGCTCTAACTGTATCAGCAACAAATGCGGTTCACCGTGAATAAACCGTCGCGAGAAGGGAGAGAGAGATTCGGTGCGAAGATGTCGCTTCTAAATCAGAGTTGCGTGAACGAGAATACAAACTCGAGAGGAACGAGGTCGTCGAATGTGTGGGGTGAATTCTAGGGAGAGTGGGAGGGAGGAGGCGATGGGGGCGGGAGGGGACGACGGGGTCGGGAGGGACGTGAGGGGACGACGGGGGCGGGAGGGGACGACGGGGGCGGGAGGGGACGACGGGGGCGGGAGGGGATGACGGGAGCGGGAGAGGACGACGGGAGCGGGAGGGGACGACGGGAGCGGGGGGGGGGCGACGGGAGCGGGAGGGGGCGATGGGGGCGGGAGGAGAGATATAGTGCATAGGGGATGCAAACAACGGCGCAGGAGCTCCATCCATGGTATTCTCTTCGACGACTTCCCGAGAAAAAGAGGACGCCAGCAAAGAACAAAAGGACGAGATAAAATGAAGGATAAAGAGGGCGAATACTACGAGGCAGGGTTGAGAAGAGGAGAGAGAGAAAGAATAAAAGAGGAAAAAGAGGCGAGGAGAGTACGATTTGTGGAAAGAGAGAGGCCTTCGAAAGAAGATGGCTCGGAGTGGTATCACGGAAGCACTTAAAGGGACGGAGGTAAAAGATGGGAAAAGGAAGAAGCATTATGGGTAAAAAGGGAGATAGATAAAGAAAGAGGTGGGGAGAGGGAACGGGAGAGTTATTTCGAGAGGTGAGAGAGAAGCAGGGACTGTTTTGGTAAGGAGGAGATAGAGAGAGTGGAGGGGGAGAGAATGTGTTGGAGAAGAGAGGAGGACATAGGGAAATGAGGAGGAGATCATAGAAAAGGGCGTTAAGGGTGCGAATGGGGAAGAGAGGGGTTGAGGTGAAGGCGCTGAAAAAGCATCCACTTTAAAGGAGCGTGGGGAGGATTTGTTGGCGAAGGAAATTGCCCTTCAGAGACCTGTGATTATCACAGGTGTCGCTTGAAAGCAAAGTTTACGGATATTAGAAATAGTTAGGCAGCAATATTGTCGCGCATAGGTATATAACATATCCTAATCCAAATAAGTCAACGATATTTAGTTATATTCCCTTAGTTGTTAATACCACCAATTTACTTTTCTGCTATCAGTTTATTGAGAATACTCATCGGGTGGAGTCACAAACGCACATTCAGGCTGACAATGTTGCTGGATTTTATTCTAATTTTTCCTCAACATGTTTTTTCCATCATAGATAAACATGCTCACCCCAAGGACTGATACCAGATAAGAACAGTAAGAACATAAGAGGGACGTCGGAAAATACGAGAAATCAAAGGATAAAGTTGAGGAGAGGCGAAAGCGCGAGGAAGTCTGTGGAGAATAAGGGTAGGAGGAGATGGAAGCCATCCAGATGATAAGAGAGGGTATATGCAAGGGTATTGGAAGAGGAGAAGGAGGGAGAAAAAGGGAGGTATGACCGTGGAATAGAGGAAGGAGAGGGAGGCAAAAGGAGAGAGGGATAAAATGCAGAGAGAGAGAGAGAAGAGAGGGAGGACAGAGGAGGGAAAAGGAGGGGAGAAGGGAGAGAGTGGGATACGGAGGGAGAGAGAAGGATTAGGGAGGGAGAGGAAGGACGGAGAAGGAGGAAAAAGGAGGAGAGGGAGGGAGAAGGAAGAAAGAGGAGAGAGGGAGGGAGAAGGAGAGAGACGGAGGGAGAGGGTGGACTGAGAAGGAGGAGGGAGAGGGAGAAGAGGGGGAGGAGAGAGGGAGGAATAGGGAGGAGGAAGAGGGAGGAGGGAGAGGGAGGAGGGAGAGGGAGGAGGGAGAGGAGATAGAGAGAGGAATGGAGAGAGAGGGAGGGTAATCGACATCACTGAATGGGAGGATGCTAGGAGATAGGGAGGGACCGCTTCGAAGTTGGAAGCCGAGAGGACTTCGTTCGGAGGCTGCTGCAGAAGGGTATCTTAAACGTTTCCAGTCCACATGGTACATTTCTTGTCTTTTTCTATTCCAGAATAGCAGAGGACGAGAGCGAGGGGATGATGCTAAGGAAGAGTCGGAATAAAAATGGTGCAAAGAATGGGTTATCGATGGGAGCGAGTGAAAAAGGGAAGGCTTTTGGGTAAGGAGGAAGTGCTCCTCTCTTCACCTCTATCTCCATGTCTCCCTCTCTCCCTCTCTCTCTCTTCCTCTCTATATCTCCTCTCCCTCTCTCTCCCCTCTCTCTCCCCTCTCTATATCTCCCTCTCTCTCCCTCTCACTCTCCCTCTCTCTACCCTCTCTCCCTCTCTCTCCCTCTCTCTCCCTCTCTCTCCCTCTCTCTCCCTCTCTCTCCCTCTCTCCCTCTCTATCTCCCTCTCTCTCTCCCTCTCTCTCTCCCTCTCTCTCCCTCTATCTCTCCCTCTCAATCTCACCCTCTCAATCTCACTCTCTCTATATCTTCTCTCTCTCTCTCCCCTCTCTCTCCCCTTTCTCTCCCCTTTCTCTCCCCTTTCTCTCCCCTCTCTCTCTCCTCTCTCTCCCCTCTCTCTATATCTTTCTTTCTCTCCCTCGCACTCTCCCTCTCTCTACCCCTCTCTCCCTGTCTCCCTCACCCTCTCTCTCTCCTCTCTCCCTCTCCCCCCTCTCTCACTCTCTCTCCCTCTCTCTCCCTCTCTCTCTCCCTCTCTCTACCCCTCTCTCCACGTCAACGCAGGTTTCTGAGGCGCGGAAGCCAAATCCAGGGCTGTTCCTCGTATCTTTTCCTTCGTGGGTCGGCGACCGTTTCTTTTCTCTTTTCCATCGCCGCTTGGACTTCTGGGAAGATATCTGGCAGACGAGTGAGATTTGGGCAAAGGTGAAATGTGAGAGGGTTCGAAAGGAAGGAGGCGTAGGGATGAATGAAATGGAATTGAATGGCGTGTCGCGTTTCTATTAGAAGGGGTGGTGACATGTGGCGGATAAGGTTGCTCCTGCACTCACCGATTCCAAGAATAAGATATGGCGTTGGTCGTTGGGGACGTGGTTTTCCAACCCTTGGTTCGGCGGAAACTTATTCGATCGGACGGAGAGCGAAGATCGATCGCTTAGATGCGTTTTCGCTTCAATCTGCAGAGCTCATTATCTTATAGTGATAATGTTTTAATAAGCGTAAGGGATATGCAACGAGTTACTTGGTTTATGGTATTGTTCCTCAAATTATCGGTATTAATTAGTAAAATCAGCTTCGCAAATAAATCGTGCGGTTAGTATTGTTCTTTTCGCTACCTGTTTGACGCGAAAATGCTTATTTACTGAATTTGCTTCCAATCCATTTAGACCCCAGACTGTTGAATTTATGTTTTTACTTTCTTCATACGCAATATAGCAGAATGTATTGTATTCGTAAAAAAATCGAAATTGATTTTTCAACGAAAATTCACGTTTTAATGTCCCCTGTGTACGTTTTCACTACTTTCTCGATTATGTATCTGTATCTGTATGTCTCAGAATTTGCCATTCCAATCTTTTTAGACTCGTTTCCTGTGACACAAGTTTTGATCATATTTCATATTACGCAGCGTATATGTTATTAGGTATTAATCTGTTACTTGTGCAAGTATCTACCATTATCTATTGGATTCCATCTTATACATTTATTAATTTCCAAACTCCAATCACTACCGAGTTCCGTCCTTCGGAAGTGACATTAAGACGTTATCCCACTTACTGCCCTTCGTTAAGAGCGGGCTAAAAGCTGGCACCAGCTTTCCTTCCCTTCCTATCCGGTTATTCAGTGCATTACCTCTTAGATACCCGTTGCTTGTAGGAAGAGGCGAATCAGCTGGGAACATACGACTACCGAGTTGTTTTTAAAGTTTATTCTCATTAATATTTCTTATAATTTGACGGCCTTATTAGAGGGGTGGATTGGGTGTCTTACTCCCAATGCTAGTCCAATGCTAGGGTCGCGGGTTTGAGTCCCGCCTTGATCATGGTTGTTTTGTGATTGTAATTATTATTATATGCTGATAAACAATCTGCTGTAATGGGCCTCGTGCTGTAAGCCGATTACTAATAAATAAATAAAATTTAAAAAATAAATGATTGATCCATAAAATAGTCCTCAACTTCATATGATCCTCGTTGGCTTGCGTAGCTGATTGACGCTCCGCCTCATTTTTTACTTCCGTCACACATCTAAACGCTGTTTTTTTAATTCTTTATTCTATTTACTCTAGTCTTAAACTAACACTACAAATATATCGATCTAGTTTCCCCCACTTTACATTTCTCTGCCATAATAATTCCAAAAATCTCCCTCTTCTTTCCAATTAACTTTGCGTAAGCATAAAAACGTTTTTATTTTGCCTCTTTTCATTTCCAATTAACAGATTAATGATTTACTTTTAGAGATTTTTGTAACGTTCCCTGTACCTTTTTTAACCTTCGATTTATTATTTATTTCGCTGATGTGGGCTGTGTAAATATTTCTTGGGCTCGAGTTTATATCAATCACTGTCAATTACGGAACTCAAAGAATTGGGCTGGGTCTCGAAAGTGTGGCGGCTCATTTTTTAGCTGTAGCCCATGAACAATATTTGAGGTAGCCCGTTGCCTTCCTCAAAAGTGTTTAAACGTGAGAACATCTCTTTTCAAGGCAGCTCCAATATGAAGCAGGCGCCTCTCTGATGCTTCTCTACTCCTTTAAGTCTGGTTCCTTACTCCTGACCTCAATCCTAGGATGAGTACGTGTGGTATTTTTGACCCTGCGATATTATAAAGATATCAATTTTTAGTCTTAGATATGCCATTTGCGTCTCCTTCGTGATTTCAAAACCGGTCTTTTATAGAACCACTAGCTGAAAGTACCCGGCGATGCCCAGGCTACGCCAGACGTCTTCGGCGAATAAAATTGTGTCATATGGAAACACAATCATTTCAACTTTTGCGCATTTTTTCATGCTCATAAAAACAATACTTTCCCCTAGACTGCATATGAATAGGGAATTATTTGGAAACGAGAAAAAAAAGTCTGCTATGACCGGGAATCGAACCCGGGTCTTCCACTTGCCGGGTGGATATTCTACCACTAAACTATCGTAGCAGATCAATTTTCTCGTTTCTGAACGCGGATGTTTTCTTGGTTGGGTCAGAACTAGCCAAGCTAGTATCAAACTGCTTCAACGGATGCCCTCGAAGAGATACATCGAAAAAAACTCCTCCCTCTCAAATGGTGAGATTGCCAAGCAAGAAATTGATAGAATAAAGTGATCCGAAGATCCTATGCAGACAGACATAAGCTGTAAGGTTGGGAAGACCCGGGTTCGATTCCCGGTCATAGCAGACTTTTTTCTAGTTTCAAAACTATTCCCAACTTTTCCAGCTATCGATTTTTGAATGCGCGTCGAATCGTTCCTCAAATTCGTTACTAACACGAATATTTGTCTAAATTTTAGGCGAAAAAATTTCGTCGTCAAGGGCGACGGCATTGCTGCCGATCTAGAAAAACTGTGTGTCTGTGTCCCCTACTAACAGCTTTTGAACCAATGGACCGATTTTCATGAAACTTGGTATGAGGCTCGTGCTGCTTGGGCCCACCTCCCGGCTATATTTTATTTGGCGAAGATTGAAGTCTCGGGTTCGATTCCAGGGACGTTTCTCCTATTTGTTTTACATAGGAACTCTCAAATCCATCGTGCAGAGATGTTTTCTTTAATACTTTAAATATCTTAAAATTGTGATATCGGAGCGAGGTTTGTATTTTTCTAAAAAGAAAAGAGGGTAGATTATAATTTTTATCACTGAATGTTGATAATTAATCGTATTTTCTTGAGTTTCTATTAAAACAGTGTTTTTGCGTTTTAAATCGCATTTTATCGGATTGTTGCCATGGAGACTATTATTACCGAACTCGGCTTGAGCGTAGACGGGTGAACAAATGGGTTATATTCTTTTCCGCTCAACTACTCTTTAGCTATGGACAGGTGATCCAGACATATTAGCGTATCAACAGTAACATTTATTAAATTCGTTTATTTAAAAAAAATAAATGCAAAATATAATTTCAGAAAGAGATTTTGACATTGATTTAGTATTTTAAACCTGATAATGTTCTATTAATTTGTTTTCCAATTTTTCTCTATCATTGATAAACTACAAGTGGTATTTATGGTATGAGAATTTCTTGGGATGACTAACACATACTGAAACATTTCCTGTCAATATAAGTAATGAATTCGGGACGTCAATTTTGGGAAACCAGCCTGCATTAGTCCTAATTTAGACTTCTTGTTATATATTAGATTCACTATTTGTATTTCAAAAATTTAACTTTTGAAATTGAATTACGTATCTAGAGCAAGCGAATGACTACAAAGGAACACTCAGTCCCGTGTGCGTCATTTAAAGGTTGTGGTTCATGGAAAGGTGATAAACAAATAAAAACTGCATTACATCATAATTTTGAAAAAATTTGAAAAATTGTCAGTTATTATAAATCCTTGGATTCATCCACGTTTTTTATTAAATTTATAAAAGCGAGAAGTAAGATAGCTGCTTTAATTTGCTGGCTATTACTATGTTTTCGGATTCTTCTCTCTCAAATCAACTGCTCTAAGACCATGTACTAGGGGCGTTCAAATTTGACCTGGGTTTCATTTTTTTCTGAACGTAATTGGAGAGCGACATTGGCAGCCGTTTAGGGTTTTTAGCGCGTCTATGTCGGCTATCCGCACCAACAATCTTTACTTGCTTTCAGGAAGAAATGGCAAGCGTATTCAAGATGGAAGCCAATGATGTACTGAACTCTGTTGCGCAGTGCATTATTATCAAGTTTTTATGCAAGGAAGCTGTAATGGCGGCTGATATTCATCGCAGACTTCAAGCACAGTTTAAGCATGACAGTTTTTTTTACGTTCCTCGGTGTTTGAATGGTGTAAATCCATTAATGATGGTCGTGAGTTGGTGTCAAATTTGCCTCACGCTGCGCGCCCTGCCACGGCAGTGAACCCACACAACATTCAAAGCAAGCCGGTAGGCCAGCGCTTCACTTCAAACGAGCAAGTGAATAAAGCGATGCAAACGTGGTTGCGCAGGCAACCGAAAGAATTTTTCACTGCAGGGATATGCAAATTATCCGAACGATGGAAAAAATGTGTTGAGAAGCAGTGATATTATGTTGAAAAATAAGCATGGTTTAAGATTTGTGCAGCTTGTGTAGTCATGTTAAAAAAATAAACTCCAGGTCAAATTTATACACCCCTCGTATATCACCCAACATATACCGTTTCCCTATAATAGAAGGTCTGTTGTACTTTATCCATACGCAATATACGTAGGAGTAAGTATTGTTTTCGTGAAAAAATAAAACTCGAGATTTCAACAAAAATACACGCTTCAATGTCCCCTGAGCACGCTTTCCTTCAGGACTTAATTTATGTAAATATTAGCAATTATCAAAGCTGTAGACAATATATATTTCTACAAACGCTTTTCATAAAATGGTTTGTTTAAGAGATATTTTGATTTTCTGTGTGAATTTTTTAAGTAAATCGTTAAGTGATACCTAAGTTTTCGTTGCCGTGACAAAATTTTCTGTTGATAGCAGCGCTTCCAAGGTTGATTTTAATTGCGACCAAGTATTCCCAATGCCATCTAGTGCCACATTTTACGAAATTATTTTCTTGCAAATATTATCAGCGATCCCAGCTCTGCCAACGGTAGTTTTAATCGCGCATCGATATTTTTTATCTATAGCAATAGATAAAATTTTTATTTACTTATTGTTTTTTAAAAAATTGATATCGATAAGAGATTCAAGGGAAAAAATTTCAAGTGTTTAAAAATTATTCACAATTATAATTGCCAATAGCTGTTCTTGAGGACGCTGCGTTGATATCGAGAACACTTATAGTCATCATTCTGCATGGAGAAATTCGTGTTCTGGAGACATCGGATTTATTACGCATTATATTGTAGAAAATGGATTTTCTCTTGGCGTAGCTCGATCGTCATGACGATTACTATAGTTCAGTTGTTTTGTAAATGTTACCAAATTTAAGCATTCGATACAATTCCATCTGTCTTTCTCATTCCCATTAATTTTATTAATCCACGTTTATTCATATAATGATTACTAGTAAGCTTGAGTGAACATTAAAAGTCGCCAATGGAATATTTTCGCTATCTATAAAGATGTTGTACATTTTAATTTTAAAACATTTAGTTGTAATGGAGACATTCAAGTACTTCAGTGGTCTTTGATTCTATTAACCATTTTAACCACCATTTAAACTTCTATTGGATTACAGAAAAATTCACTTAAAATAAGGGATTTTAATTTATGATAATCTAATTTAATTGTGATTTGTGGATCCATTATTAAAATAACCAGAACTGTATGAGAATGTGGCTTAAATTTCTAAAGCATTCGTGAAACCTTTATGTTGTCAAAGTAAAAATTGGTCAAAAAATTTCAATTGAAGATTTTTCGAAGTTTTTGGGCGACAAATAAAGAGAATAATATTTTAAGCAACACAAAATGGAGCATTGGATGTGAAAAATAATGAATTAGAAGTCTAGAACTATTCTAATTATGTCAAAAAGTAACGTTTAAAGCTGTGAAATCGGTGCTTATTTCTCTGTTCAGCCAGAGGACTTGGTCGGCCATTACGTCCACCTGTTCCTCGCCACTCGCTCAGGGTTCTCGTTTATCGCTTGCCCTTTTATCCGTGTCGCTATTAAGCACTTCTTTATTTCTTCGACGGACAGTTTATTGAGTAAGCAGCTATGCTTTCCAGACACGGATTTCTTATTACTTCATGTTTCTGCCGTTTTTACTCCGGAGGGAACTATTTTACGAAATATAAAAACTGCCTATGCTAAATGCGGATATCGACTGCATTTAAATATAGTCAATATCCGCCGTTTCATGATTTTTGTCATCCGTGTGTGGGGTGAGAACGTTATAGCTTGAAGCATTTACCGTTACTTAACAGTCTTATTATATAGTTAATACTCCATATTTAAATTATGCTACCCTTCGATGAGTATAGATATGGCTTTGAAAGTGAAGTTAGTTTGATTTGTAATACTACTACTTGTTTTTTCACGGAATTCGACCATTTTTACATTATCAGCCAAAATTATATAAATGTGCTTGCCTCATGTAATTATCGCGTCGTTATTTATCTTCATTAAAAAATACTTTAAATAATCTTTGCAGATTTTTTGTTGTAAGTATAATGCATAATAAAACTTCTTTTTAATAGAATGAAGTGATTCGAGGCCTCAGTTTCCTTAATGACAGGATTACTTGTGAATTTTGAGTATTTTATTCTTTCGATAATAAAGCGAGAGAGGTCCTCGCGGAGGGATAAATGATTTTCTTCGGCGAAATAAACTATGCGAGGCTTGGATCGGTAAATAGAGGAAGGGTGCGTTTTTCCTTATTTGCTCTCACACCGTTAAGTAAAATGCTGACTTACTGTTCTTTGATTGCCTATTAGGTGTTGCGCTTTGTGATCGAACGATTAAATAAAGAATAACACCGAGATCTATAGATGGTCGAATATAGGATAAGATATTTTAAATACGGCAACGATCAGACGTAACATATCCTCACAATGGGTAGTGAAATATTCACTGAGCTCAAAATTTACACGTCTTCCATTCGCGGTTTCAGCGATCGAGATTAATCATTCTTAACAGCTTATGAGGCACAAAAAGGGAATTCTCTTCTAAGAAGGCGGAGGGATGGAATTGAAATTTAGAGAATGGAGTCATTGTTGGAAGATGGCGATAATCCATGAGGGGGGGGGGGGGGAGGTTTGGGAGATGGAGAGTTTTAAAAGGGTCGGAAGGCATAAAAATTCTCCAGATGAGATTCTAAGGGATCGGAAGAGATTTTCTTGTTACCTAGGAGTGCTTGATTGATATGGATAGGGATCAGAAGCTATGGAGTTGAGATGTCGGGATGAAAGGTTGAATAATAATAGAGAGTGGCTGTTACTCCTCGCTGTCATAATGAGGCATCACTTCGGTGTCCGCATTCTTAAGTGGATGTGTTATTCGATTCTGTTCAGGAACGAGAAAGTTTGCTTAAAGATCGCGATCCTTCTCACGAATTTGAGTTAAAATTCTAAACCAATATTTGGATAAATTAGCGGAAAGGGAATTTAACTGTCGAATGTCATTTGCAAGAATATTAGTTGGATAAAAGGTTCAAATTTACTTGATATGGTGACGGATTGCTCTTTGACGCCTTTGCTGATTGCCTGAATAAATGCAAGGTTTTCAACAAAATATAAATTCATAGATAATCCAGCAATGAGAAACATATGAAAATTAATTGTACATATAAAACTCACTTCAGTTATTATAATTGATATATTACAAGTGTCTCTAAAAATGAATATACGCTTTGATCATTGATAAAAATGTTAAAATGTTGATAGGATGGCGATTTCTATTAATTTGCAAGAACACTGGCAAAGGGCATTAATGTGATGTACAAGCCGACCGCCATATACTTTTTAGATGTTGAAACAAAAAACCGATTTCTGTTAAGCTATAGGAAAAGTATATAATAAGTATAACAAGCGACTCCAGTGGATGATTACAAAAATCGGTGCCTTATGGCGCCCTACTTCACAAATGTCTATCGTCCTCAAGAAGCAACTGAACTTATCATATGATGGCATGTTTTTATGCTGTTTTGTGTTTTGTTTGGAAGCTCTCCCGCTTGATTTTCAGGAAAAACACCACGATAAAAATTTTTTTGTTCAGAAAGGAAAAAAAAGTATTTTTCTAAAGTTGCATATGAAAAATTAGCAATATGTAATGATTTCTCCATTGTTTTGCAAGCAAGAAAATCCACAGGATTATTCGAAAGCAGTCATTATTAACTTTCACAAATGGAATTTTAATGTAACGAACTAATTGTCGCGAACTATTAATAACAAATGTACTAATGATATTTAATTTTTTCTATTGAAAATTAAAAAATATCTGTACATATCCTTCAACGGTTGAGAAAGAAAGCGAAACTTATCTTCGGTTAAAATCTATTAATACGGTCATATTGAGTAATTGGCAAACAAATATCGTCAATTTCAATCGAATAAAACGCCGTTTCTCGTTTCAGTTTTATTTATTTTGAACGATTTTCGGCTCTGACTCCGAAATACGAACCCTCGAACATGAAAACTCAGAAATCAAA
The DNA here is from genome assembly GCA_028673005.1 of Tanypteryx hageni. Classification (NCBI taxonomy): domain Eukaryota; kingdom Metazoa; phylum Arthropoda; class Insecta; order Odonata; family Petaluridae; genus Tanypteryx; species Tanypteryx hageni. The sequence goes on from CM054117.1 coordinate 15,555,060, forward strand.
GCGACTCCCTTAACGTATCAGACCTTAAAGGGTGTGTGTGTGTGTGTGTGTGAGAGAGAGAGAGAGAGAGAGAGAGAGGAGGGAGCAGGAGAAAAGAGAGGAAATAGGAGGTATTTTCTTTTTTGTGTGGTAGCCATTTTCCCTGAATATATTTCTCCTTCGCACTTATACCTTCTCTAGCTCCTCTAAATCGAGTGGTCTCGATCCTTTTATAAAAAGGTTACAAAGGCTTTTCTTTAAGTCCTCTTTTCCTCTCAGATGCTCTCTCTCTCTCTCTATCGCCTTCTTCCTCACTCTCCCTCGCAGTCATCCTTTTTCATTTTCAATAGCTCAATTTCATTCCAGGGAAAAGACATGGAAGTGACAGATCCTAAAATACCGTCCTGTAGCGAAAATGCGTGAATATCAATGGTAAATGGCGAAAGGATAAAGTGCAATATATTTGGGGAATGAATAAATAAAAAATTTGACAGATATGAATCTAGTTCGACTTCTATTTATCATAATTGGAGGTACTTTGCCTAAAATGGGTTGTTAGATCACACACACACACACACACACTATGAACACTAAGAAAAGCTGAATTTTATGGACAAATTCTCAGAAAAGAAACTCCTTTTGATTTAAAGATTCGTGTCAACTAACACAAATGTCCAGAAATCGAGCAAACAATATGATTTGTCAAAACATGTATAACCATGATTGAAACTTAGTCATAAGTTAGTAATCTTTGCTATTGCTGAAATTAAATTTCACCGTTCGTATTGGTAGAAAAATATTGTAATGAAAAAGAAATTTTACGGATGCTGCGCGTTTTAAACGAAAACTGCCTCGTTTGCTACATTTTATATTTTCAGAATCAGATATTCAGGAGAAATAATGCGGCCTCTAACTTGTCGACCTCGATCAAAATGAATAACGGTAAAAGAGGTTCCGGTTATCGGCAGCACTATCGCTTTCGAGCCGTCAAATCTCTCTTCTCCGACGCCATCTCGCCAAATCGCAACCATAGCTACGAACGCAATCGTCATTTGAGACATTGCATTTTAACAAGCTTATTCTAAAAGATTTACAATCCATTCTCTCACTTGTTCCGCAAACAAAGGATTGAAAAGTGATGAAGAGCGGAGCAGTGGGAATGGAATGAGGCCCGATGGTAGCAAGAGGAAACGAGAAATGGGAGAAACAGTACGAAATGGAAAAAGTGGGGAAATTGGACGTGAGTTTCATTGGTCGGAGTTTTTCCAATCTAAAGGAGGTTTTTTTTCAGTGGAGAATTTATGTTTTTGATTTATTCCGACGAAATAAAAACATTAAGAAATAAATCCACGTGAGCACTCATGAAATGTCAGTTTTGACTATTATTTTGATTGATGTTTTTCCTTTAGCGTAATAAATATGCTCACTCGCTACTTTTTGTGTTACTAATTATCAGAATTGGAGTTAAAAGTAGGAACTGGTCTTAAAATCATTATTGGAATAGATAATTTATTATCGCGGATGAGAGAAGAGCATTTTGGGTAACTAATAATACCTTCTGAATTTCTTACATGAAACGGATAAAAATTATGGGTTACTGTCAGTAGATTAGTTAAATTCTATTTAAGATGGTGTTAAAAAAATTGTTTGCTTGTCCAACAATGTCTTCATAAACACAAAAATAATCTAACCTTCAATTCTTACTCTTCTCAAATAAATAGTTATTTATGAACTTCCATTAATCAGCCCGTATCTCTCATCAAACGTTCTCTTTCCTCGTTCTCGTTTCCTCTTCTTTGCTTGATACTCTCACTACTCACAATGATACGTATAAACCTCTTTCACCTTACTCTCTACTTTTCTGCTTAATTTTTCCTCTAGCTCTACAGAATTAAACTAGAAACTGTCTCTTCTTACTTATTTATTATTGTAAACTACAGCCGAATTGGTTCTGTGTATGATTTTGCTGCCATTGTCACAATTATTAGTTTTGTTGTCACATATACGGTGGCATTTATTTTTTTATTGTCGTGTTGGCTCCTATTTTAAATTTATATTTTGATAACCAACCAGCTGTAATTGGTCGTGACATATGCCGATTGTTTATGACTAAATGAATAATTTTACGAAGGTGTGACTGATGCCATTAGAATTCTATATTCTTGTTGTGCAAGCAATATTAGATGCTTATTCCTTTGCCCGTGAAGCAATCTATGCGCATGAATTCTGCGTTAAATGACAAGAGAAAACTGACTTGAATCAAAAAGAGAAAATGAAAAAAATAATGGACGGATAAAGTTTAAACGCGAATAGGCTTTTAATGGAGTTAGAGTCTGAATACTAAAAAGGGAAGAGGACGACAGAGAGAGATAGAGAAAGGGAATAACGAGAAGAAGAACTAATTAGAGCTGAGGGGTTTTAAGCGAGTCAAAAGCGTTGATAATATTTTAGTGACAGCGAATATAATGATGAAGACCTGTTGGGAGGAGATACTATATGAATGCGAAGAGAGATGACGTAGACGAGGCACTCGAAAGGAGCGACGAGTGCCTCTTCCCCGGGGTCACTGCGGCGGAAGGGTATGTGGAAATTGGAGAATTGGACGGATGACCCACGGGGGCAATGTTGGTGGACGATAATGATATGAAGAGGGCGAACTGCGTTGAGACGGGAAATGATTACACGCGGCGAGGTGCGCTTTTCGCTTTTGCTTTATTAATAATCTTCGACATAAAACCTTCTTAGTAGAGAGGGAAATATCGTTAAGGTATAAAATATTGAAACCTTAATTAAATATCTCAGTATCATAGCGTAATTTCTTCTTTCGGATAAAAGCGCTGCAGTGATAGTAACACCGATTGAGTCCCACTTTTTACTTTTTTAATACGTAGTATAGGGAAAAGTAGATATTTTTTAATGAAAAAAAATCAATTTCGAGACGGTAATACACGTTTTGAGGTCCCCTGAAAACGTTTTGACCATTTTTTGATGATGTGTGTGTTTGTGAAAGGAATTTGTGGACTCTCTAACTTAAACACTATTCACCCGTAAACGCTTTCAGACGTACTAATACGTCCTGCGTCAGCCATAATTTCTTTTATCTTTTGACACTAGAGACTTCTTTAAATCTAAATAACCTTTATATATTTTGAAAGAGGAAGCTTTGTACTTCCTATCTGTGCTTGTCCTGTATTTATTTCCTGTTTTAAAAAATACACAATCAACGTTGAATTTTGCCATGGAATTTTCAATTTTTCTACGATATGACGGTGTTTTTTCCGCATAAAAATCGCTTTTTAATGCTGCAAGGAAGTTTTCCTTGGTGTTTGAAATGCAATGTAGAAATCGTGTATATTTTCAAAGGAGAGCACGGTTTTTCTCCTCTTTTTTTCCTGGTGGAGCCATTTGGCTTATGTCATGCGACAAAGGTCTTCGTTGGCATGTGAAAAAAGAAAGGAAAACATCTTATTAGAAATGTTTACGATGCAATTCATGAAGAATGGAATTGCACTGAGTAAAATCATTTCAGTAAACATTCGCGTGATCCTTCGTTTCTTGCTGCATAGGAGAGCGTCAACGACAACCAATATCTGTTAATTCGTCCTCTTCGAGGTGGTTCGGATTACTAAGGTGTTTTGCATCCCCAAAGCAAGTTAGTTGAGAAGGGGCCTTTGTTCTTTTCGGAGAGTAATTGCGAGAAATTGTGTATATCTATTTGTACGTATTTGTTTACATATAATATACGTTTAGTTTTGTGATGGAGTTTTAGTTTTTACCACTGATCTACGGACTTTCGGTTTCTAAAGTTGACGCATAAATACCTGAGGAAAGGGAACCCACAAAATTGGGTTCCTATACTTTGTCATCTGAAAGAAGATGTAGGGTTTGTTTTCCTCTTCAGATAAGGGCTTTCTCTGTTGTGCTATCTAGTGGGACCAAAGCAGCGATGGAGCGAGTGAGCAAGAAGACACGTCATCAAAAATCACGAACAGCGAAGCTCTTACATATATTTACACATTATTTTACTAGAAGTGTTTACTAAACTATAAGGCACATCTTGCTGAATCTAATTGCGCATGTGTAAATTTTCTGAAAATATTTGGAAGAGACTCATAAGCTAGTTTAACTTTTGAAAGTTTTCCGTGTTTTGCATCTAAATTCATTTATGATGTATACAGCGTCATATCTCCCTTTCCAATGAACGAAATGAATCATTTCTTCTGTGACTTTTGCAATGACCAAGAATAATGACTATATAACTAAAACGTTTATATTATAAATAAATCGTCTTCTAATAAATCAGTAATAGTACATTTACTTAAAAATTTCCAGTCAAGACATGAAAAAGTTGATATACGTAAAACTTTTCACCTAATTAATTTAGATGGGTAGATTCGTAGAATAAAATAGTCACTAATTTAAGTTATTCTTTTATTAAGATTGTACATCAATATCTTTCATAGATTACCTGGTGCTGAATGTTATATATAAAGCGCGAACGCGCGCCGGAAAATTAGCGATTGGTGTACATTCTCTTCTACTGCGACAATGTTTGTTTGTAAAATATGATACGAAAAATGGATATTTACAAATTTCATGCTTTTCTTAAATCCACAAAAAATCAGAAGAATCGAGAGAAAACTTATAAAGTTATGATTTTTAAAATTTTCTCAAACGTTTTTGCAACGCAATCGTGAAAATTTAAAAACCTCATCCGGACGTACGGGTGGGATTTAATAAATCTCTCCGAGCTTGAAGGGTTAATTAGATCAAAGCTAAATTTCATATTTTTTATTATTATTAAAGGGACAAGAGTTCCTTAGTTTTTGTTTAAAATCAGTCACCGGAAGTGAGTGTTTACTCTTGTCACATCCGTTTTTTGAAATATTTGCTTTAATATTTGATAAAGGTAAAAATGTATGGAATAGACGTTGTAGGAAATTTACTTTTCTACAATGTTTGTTCGAAGCATTTTTCCATATAATGCATTGTTTACGAGATATTTTAAAAACTATTTGTTTAGCTGCCACCACCATACTACTTACCTGCGACTATTGTAAACAATTGACGTTTTGTTACGTCTTTGTAACGCTCCATTTTATTTTCATACTTGTTGGAGCTTCAAGGCTATATCCATTATCAGATGGCTACAGTATAAGTTTATGTCATTTCTTTGGAAGGTCTTTGAATTTTTATCACAGTTACTTAAAATATTTATTATAAGTTAACGTATTTGGAATTTTTAGCAATATTACAGGTATGGAGAAGGTCATGTGGTGAACATATCAGATGTATTTTAGAAATTTGAGCTTTATCAGCTCTTGAACCAAGGATAAGTACTGATTTCAACAGAAATTCTGTGACTTGCTTATGCAAAATAAAATGATGCATTTATGGAATTGGCATAGAAGAGGAGAAATCTAGAAAGGAAGAGAAACGGAAGGAGTGAGAGAGGGAAAAGAGAAAGAATCCTTTGGAGGCCTAGGGAACTATGGAGGAACATAAGGCAGGGGAATAATGGCCCGATGCGTGAATTTGTCAAGTTAGGGTAGAGTGGAAGGGGAGAAGAATAGAGAAAAGGAGGATAAGATAGAGAGGTGAGAGTGGTTTGGATATGGGAGAGAACGTCTGAAAGAGAGAGAAAGGGAGGTGAGAAAGGGAAGAGGGAGGGCGTGGGCGGGGCGGAGGTCGTAAGGAAATTTCAAGAAAGAGGTCGAGGTGTGGGCGATGTTTAAAATGGGGACGAAAGGGAGAGGAGAAAGAAGGAACAAAAGAAGATCTGGACTGGAGATGGAACCCTTTAATTCCAAAGACGCGAAATGCCCAATTTGTGTAGATATGGCGAAACGGATCTCTGGCTTCTTCTTGCAATAAATAATTTTAGTTTGTTTTCAGAGAGAATCTTTGGAACACGGCTCATTTTTTATAGATTCTGGAGGAATATTCCAGATAAAATGCACGTTATGGTGAAGGTACTAAATATCAATGCTGATATAAAAACGCGTTCGCACATTTGTCCACAGTGTAATTTTCGGTATATTCATTTGTCCACAGTGTAATTTTCGGTATATTCATTTATCAATATATCTTTCGATGTACGTACTCGCGCCAATCTTATTTCCATCATTTCTTTGTTATTTACGTTCCATTGTTTCAGTAACATCGCCATAATAATTGAGAAGCTTATATCTGAAACATCAGTACAGCTCTCTATGAATAAGTTCACGTTATATTACATATTATTATAAAATTATATCTACTATGATTGTATATATATGTATATGTATAATTTAAACATTTCGATTGTAAGTTATATTAGATAAACAACATCGCAAACCATGAATTTCCAGATAAAAGCATAAGTCAGTTAAAGATAAAATAACAAAAGTCTAATGTGATGGTGAAGTGTTAGTGTTTGCCTTCCACGGGGTGGCCCCGAGTTCACATCAGACGGAGGTCGGTTTGTCCTCGGCCTAAAGCACTTATCAAGTTAAGCTGAACCCTCTTGTTGCTTGTAGTTAAGAGCTAACAAATTCCAGGACCGGGCTTTCCTCTTCCCTTGTGTATGTGTGTAACGTGCTTCCCACTGTAAAAGGTGGTTGCATAATAGCCAAACAACCTTTCAGCGCAAACCCTAGGATTAGCTAAGAATTCCTCTATAAAAGAGCACGGTCCTGGACCTCCATGGCTTGTGGTGCCCATGTAAGTGTACGCATGTAGATGGCGAGAAATAACAATAATTTGGCGACCTCGAACACGGAAAAAATGCGTGTGGTAGTTACGGCAACAGTAATATTTCATTATTAAATCTAAATAAATATCTCATTTTTTACTTTCTCATCAACGGTTCATCGAAATAAAATTATATTTCGTATAGAGGCACACTGTAAATTCTTTTTAATGTGAACGCCTTCAATCTCAATTCTATCTCAATTTTACTATTAAAATGTAAACAAAAAATTATCACATGTTAATGAATTATCATATGTTAATCGAATAGAGAAATCTAACCCCTACTGTTATCAGGTATCAATTTAAAACCTGAAAAAGCATTCTCCCAGTGTGTGGCGAAACGTTAATCGAAATCGAACTGATCGTTCTAGAGTTATTCTTCTTAACTCCTCAAATAGTACCATTAAAACACTGGCTTTTATAATAATAATATTATAATATTGATTAATGATAATATTTTTCCAATAAATTTCGCTTTGTAGTGTACTTTTATAATGAATTCAGTGTGTTTAGCATTTAAATTCTAATAATAATTACATGCCTTGTACTTATTTCTTTTGTACTTATTATTATTTCTTTCTGAGTGTATGGGTTACATATGCCTCGCCGTTGTATTGCACCAAATGCACCCATCTGGGTGGAACGTGAGGAGAAAAGGTTGAAGCGCAGTGCTCTTAAGGTGACGTACAGGTGAGCTAGCGAATGCAGTTCATCTAACGCTCACATACTGACAATGGGAGCATCTTGCTTATTTTGTTTTTTCCATAATAAGCTCTATTGTAAGTGAACTTGTTTCGTCGACTCTCTTGAACGTAAGTCGCCATTTATGCAATTTTAGTGTCTTGCAGGTCCTTCGGGAAGGGGTTTTGCTGACAGCAATTATTTGAGTGAAACTCAGATTTAATTTATATTTAATCCTCCAAGTGTCGAAAAATCATTATCCCAGGCGAATATTTTATCGTGTCTCCAAGGACGTGGCCCAGATAAATATTTAATATATTAAGATATGGCAATCATAAGCTAATATAGTCATGCAATTATCTATTTTGAAATTCGAGTGCTGGTGTTAGTTATTTCATGATTATGCAATTTAAGAAAGCTGAGGTGTGAGATAATTACAGTTTCCGAAATATAGAGCTTATGTTTATTTTTAATACGTTGGTTGAAAAATGTTTCCTACGCACCGATTTCCGAATACCTGTTTATACGTAACCAAGAAATTATAACATCATCTACATTTCACGTAATCGGTATTAAAATTCTTGATCATCGATATTTTGTTTAACATTATGACAAAAAATATTTATTTATTTGAAAGTTTTAGCGCTTTTTTAAATCTCTTGTATTTTCACTTCTTCCATCCTTGCGAGCGCAAAATTTTTAAGCAACGGAAAGAGCTGGAATGCTGAAGATTTCAGGTTTCCACTGGTAACAGACATGAAACCTATTGATTTTGGGGTCCTTCCGTCTGTCCGTTTGAACCTCAGTCCCTATACTATGGTAAAATTTCTTTTTGTTTAGGTTGCTACAACAATAAAATTGGAGCGTAAATATGTTAAATTTACTAATAATAATATTACAACTGCTTAGCCGCCGCAAGATATGTTTTAAATGACTTTGACTGATTTTGGGTTTTAAGTTTTGTTTTTGATGCCAAGTTTCTAATTAAAACACAGTGTTACATTGTAATAACGCGGTTTGATCCCCACTTAAATATGAAATTTGTTGAACCTGCATACCTATACGTTATTTCTTCATTGTGAAATGATTAATATTAATTTTTTTTATTAATTTATAGTGCTAAATACGTTTTTTATTAAATTCAGTTGAAATTCTTCATTGAAATACTTTGGTAATAGAACTTTTTGTTGCGATTTGGTATTAGGATTTAAAAAAAAAAACATTTTTGGAAACTGATTTTGCAGTTCCTTTTTAACTTGCATTATCTTGTGACATAGGTTGGAACATTATCATTGGTTCACTCTGCATTAAAGTACATCGTGAATGACTACTATTTGTAAATTTATAATTTTTGTCAAGACACTAGCTGGAAATATATTGATGGGAATGAGTTGAAATTCTCAGCATTTTTGAAAATTTTTCCATTTTTCCTTTCTAAAATATGTACAAACTCTTTGGAATTATAATAATCCCGAATTGCAAGTAAGGCTTTTGTTTGTGTTTTTATTTAAAAATATAACAAACTTTAAGAGTTTTGTAAGTAACTGAACTCGAACAGTATTTGTCCCTAAAATAGGGGCGAAATAAATTATCTGAAATTTAAAAAATTCTTTTCGGTTATTAGCAATTCATAAAAGATTAAATGATTCGCTTCGGTGAATGCGACGGCCAAATTAAATTAGCTTTAACCATCTAAAAATAAATTGACATTCGTTTCTTTGCCTTTACATAGACTGAAGAAGACTTCGCACAGGCTGCATCTGGGCTAATTGTTCTTTTTCCTATCTCTTCAAGGAAAACCAATTTAAAAATCTCAAAGGGACCCTATTGCCTTGGGTTCGACATTTTAAGGAAAATTAAATGAAGTGTCTCCCGCGCCTCTTCTCCCTCGCACTTCCCCGCCCTTTTCTCTCCTCCTCCCTCTCCCCTCCCTCTCCCCTCCCTCCCCCCCCTCCCCCTCCCTCTCCACCTCCTTCTCCCCCTCCCTTTCCCCATCACTCTCCCCTCCCTCTCCCCCTCCCTTTCCCCATCCCTCTCCCCATCCCTATCCCCCTCCCTCTGCCCCTCTCTTTCCCCATCACTTACCCCCTCCCTCTCTCCCTCCCTCTCCCCCTCGCCCCCTCTCCCCCTCCCTTTCCCCCTCCCTTTCCCCCTCCCCCTACCCTCCCTCTCCCCCTCCCTCTCCCCCTCCATCTATCTCTTTACCTTCTTCTTCCACCCGCCTCGTCATCTTTCGCTCCGCTCGTGTCTTTTATCTCGTATTTTGTTTCCATCTATAAATAACAGCGGAAACGAATTTAGGTTAATTAATCATTTGTTACCTGCAAACTTACGTTGAATTTTTAAATTCGGCGTTAGGAAAGTTCAATATTTTTTAATTAACTTGAAAAGGATGATTGATCGAATCTAAAATTGATGGGAGAAAGGTACAGACAGTTCATAGAATACCGTGCAAGCTCGAGTTATCTTCGTTTAGTTTTCTTGTGAGACAAAATACTCGAATAGGGAAAACGACACGAGTGATGAGGATTAATGTAAAAATAATGTATTTACTTTTCTCGTTATAATTTCGATGCGGTCCCGTTTTCTCTCGTCAGCCATTCTCTCTCATACGCACCCCCTTTGTCCATTTCCAATCTTTCAGCTTATCCTCCTCGTGTTTATTCTCGCTATGTCCTTCTCTCCCTCTCTTCTTCCCGGACACATTCTCCCCACCGGATTCTCTCTCCTCCTCTCGCCCCATTCTCCTCCTTATAGTCTTCTCGGAGCTTTCAATCTATCTGCAGCTAGCACACGCATCTCTCTTCCTTTTCTTTCCATATCCTTCCTCTCTCTCTGTTTCATTCCTTATTCTCCTCTTCCATTCTTTCCTTCTGCAGTCGTGAAAAAGGATCCAAGTTTCAAATCACCTTTCGCGAAGCCGAGATGCAAATTACATTTGGAGTGGGCCTCGCAAAGAGACGCTGGAGTTCATTCGAAGCAGAGCCTATGGAGGGCGGTGGGGGAAGAGGGGCATAGAGAGTGGGAGAGAGAGTCGGAGGGATAAGGGGAGGGAGAGAGGGAGGGAGAGGGGGAATGAGAGGGGGAGGGAGAGGGGGAGGGGGGTGGAGAAGGGGGATGAAGAGGGGGAGGGAGAGGGGGGATGGGAAGAGGGAGGGGAAGGGAGAGGGGGGAGGGGGGAAGAGGGGGAGGGAGAGGGAAAGGGGGAGGGAGAGGGGGAGGGGGAGGGAGAGGGGGAGAGTTGGGGGGATAAGGAAGTGAAAGAGAGGACGAAGGTCGGGTCGGGATTGTCCGGGTTGAGCGGTCCTTTTTCGCGAGAGGACGGCTTTGGATTGGCTGATCTGAGGTTGGCAAGATGGAGAGAAAAATCTTTTTAAAAAACGAAATGGACGGTATTCTAAGACGATCAAAATTGCGATATCGAACTATGTACACCGATGGCTGAGAACATGGTTACAATAGGGAGCGAGCAATGATGAATGTATCTGATTTATGCTGCTTTTTCATAGCATAGGAGAATACGTAGACTAAAAATATTTATCTGTGTTGAATACCTCTGGCTATGCCAATAGACTGAGTAGCCAGTCCTATTGAGATATGTTCAATCTAACTGTATATGTTTTATACATAATGCATTGCGAGTTTTCAGGAGTATTATTAACATTGCAACATTTTTAAATTTATTAAAATCTTTACTTTTAACGGAAAAGTGACCTATCCTGAAAATTTTAATGAGTGTGGATATAATTTTCCACTCATCGCTACATAAATTTTATAATATTATCCGAAAAAATAATTTTATTAGTTAAAATAGGGTAAAGACTGGGGAAGTTAGTAAGCATGCCTTTTTATATGAAGGTACAAATAAGTGGTCGGATATAAAGGCGTCCAAACATTTTGATTTTGGGGCGCATTTTTATCAGTGATCTGCTCGGATGATTTCAAAGCACATCTCATAATGTGGGATTCTGTGACTTGAAAGTCATCGCTATATTAATTCAACGCAAAGTTTTATATTGAGTAATTCTACGATGATTTTATCCATGGTGAAACGAATAATAGAAGCGCGTTTCGTTTCAGCCACGTTCGCATCGTCGAAACTCATTTGTTCAGCGTAATCAGAACCAATGGATACATCAAATTTTTGCGCGCATAGTAAACTCACGTGACCCTCTCTGTCAAATCAGTGTCTAGGCAGGGTGAGGAGGTGGTAACATCTCACTCCGGATAAGAAGCAGCTGCCACGAGAATCGATTTTTGGGCATTCTCGCCCTCCGCACCATGAGTTAATTAATTGACATTACTTTGTAACAAAAAAGAAGTTTCCTTTCTAGCAGGAGATGAAAATGGTGGCCATAAGAAGAAATTTTTCTGAGGAAGCTATATTTCCCAGGGGCGGGAGGAGAAAATGAGACGAGATCTGGGTCATGCGGGCGGCCCACCTGATATTCACGCCTTAGAGGCGGTGGATATATCTGAGCCGACGTTGCCACAAGGCCTTTCTCTATCTCTCCTCTTCTTCCAGCCTCTTTCATCCAATCACCTTATCAGCGAGTTTTTCTATGTGGCAAACTCCGTGACGCGACACCCATCTAGACTCGGTTCATCCGATTCGAATTACGGAGTGAACCCAAGAAACAGAGCAGAGACATGGAAAAAATTAGATTTTGGTCAACAGAAAATACAATTCATCAAAGAATTATCGTACTCTTCTTATGGCTGAAAATTTTCAAGAAAAATTACTTTAATAAAATACAATACCACTGAAGAAGATTGCTTTGTATTTGAAATGCGCATCTGTTTTTTAGTAACCTTGTTGTGGCTACTGGATGTGTCTTAGACAAGTATTCGTAACTGCTTTTTCTTGAAGTAACACAATTAATAGAGCAAGCAAAGATTTCGGACTTAATCTCAAAACAATTGCCGTTTATAGTAGTAAATAAACGCTCTCCCGCATGGCGACGTGGTGAGTGACTTTAGGGTCAAACGCAGTTTACGATTATTCGTGTTTCATTCTTCTCCTGTCTGGAATAATTGATGGTTTACCGCAAATCTGCCAACCGCTAATCTGGGGAATCGTTATGTTAACCATCGACCTGGATTAACGGCGTGGCCATCAATCTCATCAATCAATCTCGTCGTCACGCGCGCTTTCGTTGTAGTCGCTTTAGAGCTGTTTTGCGATGCGACGCTCGAATGGCGACTGATTTAGAATATTTGCTTTAACTCATCTCTCGCGAGCAGGAAAGTGAGCGATTTCCTTCTCTTTGTTAAAGCGAATTATATATGTACAAGAAGTTGGTGCTTGCATTCTGCAAGCATTTCATCTCATCTGGAAAAACAATTTAATTTTTCAGACATATTTCATTATTAGAAATAATTTTTAAATTCAAAAGTTTGCACCTCTGCAAAAATATCGTTCATTCCTTATATTGGAATAAAAGCAATTCCTAAAATTTGCAGTTTTAACGATATTGTACTTTGGTCATTGTTGGGTACTAATGCCACACATTTCTGCCAAATTTTAATGATGTAGCACGTCTAGAATTGCAATAATACTTATCAAATTGAATACATTTTTAAAAAATTGACGGCAGCAATAAAGACTTCATGGAGATTTTCAAATATTAATGTGCGCTTTTGCACCAATCTCTAATTAACTGAAAAATTTCAGCTCCCTAGCTCGTCCCCTAGTACCTAAACATTTATCAATTTGTTTAAACTAAGAATTTTTAATACCCAAAAAAAATAATTTACCAGAATATCTATAATCCTTATTCGATTATTTTAAGAATTCTACCATTAGAAAAAATTTCAGCGTCGTAGCATATTCATAAATATATAAACATTAAATATTTGTTTAATCGTTTGAGAATTTTTAGCGGCTGCATAATTTAACTTTTTGAGATTTTTCGATTTTTCTAGTCGGTTTTCCACATAGTCCTACCCAAATAAACAATTTCGAATCATCAGCTAGCTCATCAGGAAGTGCCTACACACTAGTATCCTCCTATATGTATGACATATCATAAATAGGAAGCAGCAATAATAGTACAGATATGATAATTCATGCTTTTCACAAAATATTAATATATGATAAATTTCACTTTTCGTTGCGCAAATTTTTATAGTTGTAAATTACACCTTTTAAGATTTGTTAAATAAATGCAGTTTGCATGTTGGAAAAGGTTGAATGGAAAGAGAAATTTTAAATATGGAACGTTAATAAAAGAAGAAAATCAATTTTTCTACTTGAAGAAATCTGAGAAGAAAGAAAGAATGGTATTATTTCATTTCCTCAAAGTGCACGCAGATCGATATGACGTCATTCAGATTTTTATTGACGTAGCCATCCGACTCTTCAAAATAAATAAGAGTCTGATTGATGAAAAATCAGTATTCTTTGATAAACCATTCACAGAACTTTTTATGTAAAATGCGGTTTAACTTAATTTACAGCGCAAAAGACGAATTTCAAGAAAACAGCTAAATTTTTAAGAAGTACCTAATTTATAGTAGCACATAATACAGTTCATGTTAATTTTGGAGCTATCACTCTAACTTTTAGGTCAATTTAAATATTTTCCAAATAAAGTAAATATTTAATTTTTAAAATGTTCCCGAGTAAACTGCAACCTTTCCGAGTTAAAAAATATAACAATACGTAAACCGAAGTTCGTCCCAGAGATTAGCATTATTGCGTCATATTCGTTACGAAAGAATCTCCAAAGTTACTGAACGACTCGAAAGTTTTTTTTGGCATCTATTTCTCGCCGCTAAGTCCCTCACTGCTCTTGGCAAAAGGTTCCAGAAGTTTTTCCATCTCCGCCAGTAAAGTCTATTTATCATGTTTCTCCCATCTTTTATAAACTACCGATTCGTTCCCCATAAGAAAAACAGATACTTCTTGCATTTTGGATCAAAGCCATTCAAATCGCTTTTGCAAGGTTCACAAGCGGCGTTGCCAAGTCGACTCCTAATAAAACTTATTGCATCGTTTTGAAATTTATGATTCATGCAAAAAACAAATTTACTTATGAAGAGGAAAGAATATTGTAATTTTTTCAATGGCTATATGTGTTATCTTGTTAAATAAATTCATCATTTAATACAAATTTTTATATTGAATGGGTTAACATATTTGCACGCGAGAAATGCATTGAGGATTTTGTAATTTACATATTAATACTACGGATTCTATTAAAATCATAATACAGGATACGTATTTCAATCGGCTATTTGGTTACATTATCGGCATTGTAAACTATCCATCGTTCTTTTGATTAAAGTAATAGTATTTAATGGATGTTTGGCAATAAATTATCAAATACCTATAACGTAGTTGAAAACTGCATGTCGAAAAATAAATTAAATTATTCCAAAATAAATAATAACAGAATGGAGTGCATAGATACAGTCGTATTTAAGGATTGCCCTTGAGATAGGAGCGGAATATGGAATATGTTTTCGGCGAACAATCTCTCAGTGTCTCCTCTTGCCAAGAGTCAACCGATTCTTCTCCCGCGGTCTTCAATACGTTTTATTTTTGCCCTCACCGAGTACGCTCCCATTCCTTCTCTACTTCCTCTCCCGCCTTAATCCCCTCCCCCTTTTTCCCTTCTCCCTTCCCTATTTTCCCTTCCTCCTCCCCAACCACTGCTCGTCCAATCCGATATTAGCCCTTCTTCCTCTTCTTCTCCCTCTCGCTCCATAATTTCTCCTCTCTTATTGCCACTCAAGGATTACCTCTCTCTCTTCCTTTTATCTCAAAACATCCCTCTCTTGCTCTCTCTCTCTCTTTCTCCGCCTTCTGCCGTGTTTTCCTTATATCTTGAGGCCGTTTTGCTAGCATCTACCGTCGGGATCAAAGAATTCGTTACGCGGCGAAGGTTTATGGAATTATTTTCGGGTTTATTTCTCAACTAAAATTATTTCGTTGGCTGTCAAACTTCTTTGTAGCGAGTTGGACTATTATTAATGGTACCGCGGCTCCTATTTCTCTCTTTGTAGCTGAAATTATGAAACACGTTTTCTCTCTTTACGATGCATAATCTCATCATAGCCTGCTTCCCTGCCACCTTTTACTAATCAAAAATGATGATTTCATTTTCCTCGAGTATCTTATTTCGTATCAATACCTTTTCTTGGATCTATGCTTGCAAAGAATCGTTTTTCGTACCTCCGTATTTCATAATTCTTTAATGAAAGCTTTTATTTCCTCCTTGCAAATCAAATCGTTTTTCATTAAGACTGTTCGTCGAGCATTGAATGCGGCTTTTATCGATATATCATCATGCGAACGTCAATTCCGATGAATACGAAGTATGCACACACTTTCCTCTTCTTTCTACTTTTGAAATGATTTTGGCATGTTTTCTCTCACTTGTTCAATACATTATAAACTTAAATATCCTTTCTTTTCCATTTAATTGTATTTGGCATGTAAAAGCACTTTAAATACCATAAAATCGATTCCACAGCGCCCTTGATTTGATTTGATGCTTTGATAACCATATAACTCGGTCGTAGCCGAATTCAATATACTCATCATTAAAACTTTTTATTACTTTACTCATTTGTTTACATTTACGAGCTTAAATTAAAAACTTTCGTTTGTAGGTATATTTTTCTCATTTTATCATGTCAATTATTTTACATTTTCAGATGAAAAACAAGTCTCAATGCAATGCATCAAAATTTAAAAGCTATATTTTCCAACCTAAATGCAAAGACAGATTGGGGACTTCAATTCATTTCAGGTGCGACCGCTGTTGTCGTGTAAACTTTCCTTGGGGCCTTTTTGCGCCAAAACTCGACTTTTTAAAGATCAATGACTTACAAGTGTAATACGTACATCAATAGATTACATTTCGCAACAGGGTCCGCCGACTGGGTTATGGAAATGAAGTGTTTAAGTTAAGGAAATTTCCCTTAAGGATTCGTCGGCGCAATGTAAATTCATTTGCGATCTGCCTCTTTCGCCTCTTCCTCCTGCACTCCCTTTGCCTCCAAGACGCCTCCTACAAATCCATATTTCCCCTCTCTCTCTCCCTTTGTACATCAGCACTTTCAGCTTCTCCTTCGCAGCTTCTTCGCCAATTCCCCGTCTCCCTCTGACATCACTCTCCCCACCCTCTCTTTTCTTTCCAACCTCTCTCTCTTTCTCTCAACCTCCGCCGTTTTTTCTACTTTAAATTCCCATCACTCTCCCTCTCTTATTCCACCTCTCTTGCTTCTATCTGCTTTTCCTCCCCCATCTGACTTCAATCTCCTCTCTCCCTTTCCCTCTCATCCTCCCGCAGTAATCTTCATCCTCAATCCCTGAATAATGCGTTTGACGCCATTGTAAAGTTCTTCTTCCCTGAATATATATATATATATATATATATATATATATATATATATATATATATATATATATATATAAGGTTCCTATTCGGCCTTATTATCAAGAGTTCTGCTTCGAGGAGAGAGAGGCGGGAGCGATTTTTTTTGTTTACTTCGCACTTAATCTCGCATTGATCGAGATGTTAATCGCAACTCAGTAGTGATTACAGCGATTGGGATTCGTGGACCCGCTTCCTCCTCCTCCTCTACCACAAAATCCTTATCCGCCTACGCCGACACCTCTCATTCTTATCCATCGTTCTTTTTTTAAATTTTCTTGAGTTAACGATCCAAATAATATTACCGTTAGTGCATTATTTGTCATTCATTTTGGATATTATGTGAGAAAATATTTTTTTATATGCTCTGATGAAAGTATTCCGATGGAAAAAGTCCGGACTACTCCATATCACTTGCTTTCCCCACCCTCCCTGTCTCCCTCCCCCTCACCCTCCCTCTCACCATCCCTATCATCCCCCCCTCTCGCCCTCCCTCTCGCCCTCCCTCTCGCCCTCCCTCTCGCCCTCCCTCTCGCCCTCCCTCTCGCCCTCCCTCTCGCCCTCTCTCTCGCCCTCCCTCTCGCCCTCCCTCTCACTTTCCCTCTCGCCCTCCCTCTCGCCCTCCCTCTCACCCTCCCTATCATCCCCCCTCTCATCCTCCCTCTCGCACTCCCTCTCGCCCTCCCTCTCGCCCTCCCTCTCGCCCTCCCTCTCGCCCTCCCTCTCGCCCTCCTTCTCGCCCTCCCTCTCACCCTCCCTCTCCCTCCCCTTACCTTCTCTCACCCTCGCTCTCTCCCTCCCTCTCACCCTCCCCCTCACCCTCCGCTCACCCTCTCTCTCTCCCTCTCTCTCTCTCTCTCCCTCTCACCCTCCCTCTCGCCCTCCCTCTCGCCCTCCCTCTCGCCCCCCCTCTCGCCCTCCCTCTCGCCCTCCCTCTCGCCCTCCCTCTCCCTCCCTCTCACCCTCCCTCTCCCTCCCCTTACCCTCTCTCACCCTCGCTCTCACCCTCTCTCTCTCCCTCCCTCTCACCCTCCCCCTCACCTTCCCTCTCACCCTCCCTCTCACCCTCCCTCTCACCCTCACCCTCCGCTCACCCTCTCTCTCTCCCTCTCTCTCTCTCTCTCCCTCTCACCTTCCCTCTCAATTTCCCTCTCACCCTCTCTCTCACCCTCTCTCTCACCCTCTCTCTCTCCCTCCCTCTCGCCCTCCCTCTCGCCCTCCCTCTCGCCCTCCCTCTCGCCCCCCCTCTCGCCCTCCCTCTCGCCCTCCTTCTCGCCCTCCTTCTCACCCTCCCTCTCCCTCCCCTTACCCTCTCTCACCCTCGCTCTCACCCTCTCTCTCTCCCCCTCCCTCTCACCCTCCCCCTCACCTTCCCTCTCACCCTCCCTCTCACCTTCCCTCTCACCCTCACCCTCCGCTCACCCTCTCTCTCACCCTCCCTCTCGCCCTCCCTCTCACCCTCTCTCTCTCCCTCCCTCTCGCCCTCCCTCTCGCCCTCCCTCTCGCCCTCCCTCTCGCCCTCCCTCTCGCCCCCCCTCTCGCCCTCCCTCTCGCCCTCCTTCTCGCCCTCCTTCTCACCCTCCCTCTCCCTCCCCTTACCCTCTCTCACCCTCGCTCTCACCCTCTCTCTCTCCCTCCCTCTCACCCTCCCCCTCACCTTCCCTCTCACCCTCCCTCTCACCTTCCCTCTCACCCTCACCCTCCGCTCACCCTCTCTCTCACCCTCCCTCTCGCCCTCCCTCTCACCCTCTCTCTCTCCCTCCCTCTCGCCCTCCCTCTCGCCCTCCCTCTCGCCCTCCCTCTCGCCCCCCCTCTCGCCCTCCCTCTCGCCCTCCTTCTCGCCCTCCTTCTCACCCTCCCTCTCCCTCCCCTTACCCTCTCTCACCCTCGCTCTCACCCTCTCTCTCTCCCTCCCTCTCACCCTCCCCCTCACCTTCCCTCTCACCCTCCCTCTCACCTTCCCTCTCACCCTCACCCTCCGCTCACCCTCTCTCTCACCCTCCCTCTCGCCCTCCCTCTCACCCTCTCTCTCTCCCTCCCTCTCGCCCTCCCTCTCGCCCTCCCTCTCGCCCTCCCTCTCGCCCTCCCTCTCGCCCCCCCTCTCGCCCTCCCTCTCGCCCTCCTTCTCGCCCTCCTTCTCACCCTCCCTCTCCCTCCCCTTACCCTCTCTCACCCTCGCTCTCACCCTCTCTCTCTCCCTCCCTCTCACCCTCCCCCTCACCTTCCCTCTCACCCTCCCTCTCACCTTCCCTCTCACCCTCACCCTCCGCTCACCCTCTCTCTCACCCTCCCTCTCGCCCTCCCTCTCACCCTCTCTCTCTCCCTCCCTCTCGCCCTCCCTCTCGCCCTCCCTCTCGCCCTCCCTCTCGCCCCCCCTCTCGCCCTCCCTCTCGCCCTCCTTCTCGCCCTCCTTCTCACCCTCCCTCTCCCTCCCCTTACCCTCTCTCACCCTCGCTCTCACCCTCTCTCTCTCCCTCCCTCTCACCCTCCCCCTCACCTTCCCTCTCACCCTCCCTCTCACCTTCCCTCTCACCCTCACCCTCCGCTCACCCTCTCTCTCACCCTCCCTCTCGCCCTCCCTCTCACCCTCTCTCTCTCCCTCCCTCTCGCCCTCCCTCTCGCCCTCCCTCTCGCCCTCCCTCTCGCCCTCCCTCTCGCCCTCCATTTCTCTTCCCCCTCCATCCCTTGCGAGTTTAATTTCATACTCAATTTACCTGTTACGTTTGAAAAGAGAGCGATCAATCTTCCCTTTGATTTCTTTCCTCAAACTTCCCAAAGGGCAAAACGACGAAACTGATTTGTTCAACATTTTCATTAAAACCTTCTCTAGAAAGAATGGGGTTCCGAGGGTATTAATCAATGTCAGGAATGTCTCGGGCCATTTATTGAGAATGATTTAAAGATTCGGAGTTGTCGATTCGGAATTGTCGATTCGGAGTTGTCGATTCAGAGCCACGATCGCGATATTATTCGAGATCTCTAACTTGGGAACGATAGTCTTTTATTTGATTAAAAAAAATTAATGTCCGCGCACATTTGAAAACTTTTATTCGGGTGTAAACGCTGATGATATGGCGATATGATCTTAGTTTTATTATTTTAATGACTATCAATTTTTTAAAATCCTCTATGTGGTATATTTACATGGGCGTGGCATCATCATTTTTTATTATTTGCATTGTTCGGTTCATTTCTCAAGAATTTATTATACATGCTTTCTGCAATTGCTTTAAAGTTACATGAAATAGTGAAATAACACGATAATTTGACTATCCGTCCATGGTTAAGTTTGTATACATTTTTGCGAATACTTTGTATGAAAATTGGCAACAGCTTTCATTCTCGTGGTCGTGGTTTTATTTGCAAGAAGACATGGAAGCCAATATTTATACAAATTCAAGTTATTTTCTAACATTTATTGCAAACAAGAAGAATAAGCCTATGATAACAGTCTATCCCAATAGCAGTTTGAGTTGATTTGTATGTAATAGGTTTTGAATCTCTCGGTTGAGTGATTTTTTTCAATTCCAGAAAATTGAATTCTGGACTTGATGTTATTGAAAAGATGTGAAATGTGATGAGTTCTCAAAACAAGAGCATGAATATATAGGTACAATATTAAAAGGAATTTTGTTACGTGCTTTCCACCCCTGCTTGCTTAAATTTTGGATTAGGATTTGATTGAATGAGTTTTATTCAATCTGCAAATGTCACAACCATGACATTTATAAAACCTCTTTAATTATTATAAATATGGAAAGCGTACATTATTTTATTATCATATTATATTAAGCTTTGGATAAAGTTGCATTTTCCTAAATGTTTGTTATTTATAACTCGTTTTCTTTAACATAATATCCTAAGGGATATTTATATAGCAACGATTATGAACACAAATTTGAATCCATTATGGTGCTGGATTTTATCATTTCCTCATGCGGAAAATATGCAGGCGTTGCCACTTCTAGAGTTTTTTCCCTTCTATAGTGATGAGTTAGTACCTTCAAAGCTTGTGTTAGTTATGACGATTTATCGTTTCAAAAATATAAAATACCTACTTCAACCAACCCAATTTTATTAATGCAAATAAATTACCAATTAGTCACCAATGCGACGCGTTTAGAACAGTTCTCTACAGGACCGGATAAGCTGAAGTACTGTACTTCCACGCTACCTCAAGGTAACGAAAAATAGAGACGCTAAAACATTATGGTGAACACTTGAAGACAGAATTTTAATGGCATTGAAAATTTTAAACCAAGTAAGGAACTACAAGTAGACGATTAGGAATGCGCTGAGGCTTAAAAGAAAATCCCACACTCGGGCAATTAATGAATCCCAAATCATGACGAATGAACAAATAAGAAAACAGAGCAAAAGCAAAAGAGAATCCATAAATAAGGCGCTTGGTGATTATAAAGGAAAATTATTCTAAACGATTTTCAGAAGAAGTTTACAAAAAGCTTAAAGAACTTTCGTCCTCCATTCGAGAGGATGAAGGCCGCGTCTCTACCTTAACAGTTTCAAAAAACAGTTGCTTAAGGTCTTAGCGCACCAGAGAGGTTAATACCAACCTATAGGAGCGATTATATTAATGATTTATAGATTTTGTCGAGAGATGTAGCTTAACAAATCGAGTTGATTAAGTTAAACAAAGCTCCAGGAACCGAGGAAATCCCGCATGATTATAAAAAGTTAACGTTACAAATAACATTATTTGTGATAATGCTATTCGAAAAGTCATCTTAAAAATCGCTATATCGAATAAAAATGCCGAACCGGACATGTCCCGTAATTCTAAAAATTCTTTTAAATGATTCCACATATTCATTGCCATTGATGGAGTTATAGATGCCACTGAATTATGGAGAAAGCTGAATTTGCAATTGCATCCACGTATTTACTTTGAAAGTTCACTCGAGGCAAAGAAAATTTTTTGAGAGAATAATCGCTTATAATACGAGGTATCATTGATAGTTGCACTATCATATTTCGGAGAAATGCTTCATAACCTCCTCCTCCTTACGACATTAGTTTGTGTACCTATAAAAACACCAGTGAAAAAGTTAATCCGAAACTCCCGGATTTGAAACATTTGAAGCATTTCAAACCGATCTCGTGAAACAAATTCTTCGTTATTAGCTTCCCAAAGACAATAACCAAAGCAATTGATTGCACGTGTGAAATTGATGCACTTAGGCATCTTATATTTTTTCTCTGCTCAATGTCTGAGAGTCACCATTTAGTATAAAATCTTGCGGGGTATGCGTAATACCTGAGTGTGGCAAAAACAATACAATGGCTGTTATTAGAAGGTTGTTACTGAATGTCCCGTAATATTCCAATTTAGGTGGTACTTATCTTTGTTAGGGCGCAGGTCAAACGCACGTTAAGTATTATATGAAGTATCCTCAGGACATTGATCTCAAGTTGGAGTTATAAAAGCATAACGCGGAACAGATAGAAACTTGAAAGAGATATATGACTCGGATCAAAGCGTTACGCCATTGTAAAATGGTGTAGATTTGGAACCAGTAGAATTCCGCAGACCGAACGCTACTTTGAAGTTTCTAGGAAATTATAAGCCATAGAGATTCAATAATGAGCATAGAGTGATAATTTAAACGCGTATGTATGGGATAACACGGCCACGATATAAAATACACAAAATCAATTGCAATTCGGCTCGGTTTTCCCCTAGGATGATATGGGATCATAATAGGAGTTTATCCTTCATGAGAATATAGTTAGAGAAAGTTTATCATATAAGTACTTGTGTTGGTACCTCCAATAACCTTGTTATGACTATAGGAGATAACTAAGGCTAGTACTCAAATTTTCAATTTTTGATAGGAGTTGACTCTGAACTTGCAACCTTTTTCATCAAACATTATGATGAATTGCAGAAAAATGTGTAGAATTAGCTATTAAATATTTCTCTACTGGAAAGTTATTACGGCTGAATTTCCTTTTAGGAAAACTTCTGTTAAGCATTTAAAAAAATTTAAGAGCACGAAAATTTCATAAAATAGTAGAAAATAAATATTAGGGATTTGATCAAAACATCGAATCTTTGATAATGAAGTAATTTGCCATTGCCTATATTTCACTTAATGCCAAAATTAAATCAATTTAAGATAATTTTAGAATGAAAGTGCCACGCCATCGAAATGGTTCAATTAAGATACAAGTAGGGTGGATCGTTTTTCAATTTTGCACTAAATATGGGACAAAACAATTTTTTTTCGTGGAATTAGTCGTAGTCTCCAAATTTCCATTTTTTAACATTTTTTCGGTCACAATATTTAGAGGTGCCCCACCGCGGCCAAAGATGACAGCGTTTCGTGCATTTTTCGGCTGTTTTCGACCATGCTGTGCAGCTCTTCGCTTGTTTTGATTGTTTTTCAGTTCCAAACCACCCAGAACCCACCACAAGGAGGTGACGGCATCCAAGATACACGCTGCAGCTACTTTCAAAACTTGCCGATGGATAGCGCCACCGGCGGAGGCGCTCGCACTGTCAGACGGGGAATACCTCACTTTGCCAGAGATGTTTACGCCGCAAGCGCGCCATCGATCAATCGCATTGGAGAGTTTTGAGAGTAAACTGTGCTACGTTCAGCTGCAAGTGTGAGAGATTAAAATGCCAAAGAAAGTGCTCTCGAGAAGCAGTGTGACCTGCCCCGTCTTCGGGAGTTCTAGAGACATGGTCGAGGCGAAACTACAAACCAATGAAGATGCCATAAGGTTCTACGTATTCATTAAGTACAATCTCAAGAATCAGTCTGCCGGCAGTAAGAATTCCTCCTTTCTCGACGTATCATATCTTGTGGTTCCCAAAGTGAAAAAAATTTGGAAGAGCTCTTCTCTTTCATTTGTGACAGATCAATAGATTAGTGGTCCACTACGCTCTTATGTCAATAAGTACAGGAACGTGAAAAGGCTCATGAAAAATAGAGCGAGTGTTGCTGCTAGAGCCGTCACTTTCATAGAGACAGCATCCAAGAAGCTATTTGACATTTGTGCTTGCAAATGCGAAGACAACAGATAAGTGCCTGTAATTGAGCGAGATATCCTAGTAGACCAGAGGACTACAAGAATAGGATACATAAACACGAGCATTGATAGCAGGACAACGACTGTATTAGAAACAAAATGGAAGAAAAAGCAAGCTCTAGCCGACCGACATGCCAAATATTTGGGATGTGTGGCGTGTGAGAGAGCGTTCAATGCTAACCACTGGCAACAGCTCATCTCACAGTCAGTCTGAGAATGGGACTGATCTAAAAGCCGTCGCCCTAGAAGCTGACAGGACAGGTGTCTCAGACAGAAATACCGCACGACTTGTCACAGAAGTTCTTCTGGCAGCAGGAAGTGGCGATATCGTGTACCGAAACAGAATAAGAAGGGCACGGAAAAAACTACGACTTGATTTTCAGGGGAAAGATCCTGCAGATAGAAAACCGCAGCAAGGTCTTTACTTTGATGGCAAAAAGATAACACCCTAATACAGGTCAATATTGGTGGCAAAAGGTATCAGAAGACGGAACAAGGGGAACACATATCGCTTGTGCAGGACCCGGGCTCTTCCTATCTCGGTCATGTGACACCGTCGTTCGGCATCCATTCAAGCTTTGAGGGACACTTGGAGGGGAATCGAATTAACACCACTGAGTTGTGTGTTATTGGCAGTGACGGAACTGCTGTTAATACAGAACCGGATTCAGGAGTTATTGCTCGTATGGATGAAGATCTTGGCAGGCCCCTTCAGGGGCTGATTTGTTTACTCCAGGCCAACGAACTCCCACTACGTCACCTGCTCCTCCGTCTTGACAGAGGCACCCAACGGCCAAAAAAAGCTGATAGGTCCCGTAGGGCAGGCCCTCGAAACCTGTGAACAGCTACCAATTGTACAGTATCAGACAGTCAATATTAAAACGCCGCATATTGAGGTAAATTATTTGAGAACGAACCAGTAATACCTACTCGACATGTGTAATGCTATTTCCAGTGGTGGCTGCTCCCCAGATCTGTCGAGCAGGTCACCGGGAGCACTTTCTCATGCAAAGTGGTTGACGACAGCCAACCACATTTTGCGATTGTACGTCAGCACAGCAAATCCATCAGAAAACTTGCAGCTTCTCACATAATACATCATGCGAGTTTATTCGACTGTCTGGTTTGCAATCAAATACAGTCCGTCATGAAAGGATGGTTCACGACATCTATGGAAGCTGATCCACGAGTCACGATTTCTCAGCGAATATGTTCGGAAGATAATCGATCCAGTGATTTAAAGGAACGCTTTCTTTATACACTCTGAAAACCTACTCCTCACAATGATCTCGGAAGCCTGTATGAAAATGGCCGTCAAACGCATTTTGAGCGTAAGATTAGAAAAGAGTGAGAAAGTTTGAACGTTTGGGATTCCTCCTCTGAATTACAAGGCCCAGGACCGCACTCCTAACGTGGTCTCGGGTAACAGTTACCGACCCTCCTATCTTCAATCCCGTTACAAATGATGACCTGCAAGCCATTTCAAGCAATGGAGATCCGCCTACTCTGCCTCTGTTCAAGATGCCATGCCACACTCAAGTTGTGAAGAGAACAGTAAAGTTGGTTATGGAAGTTTCAAATGCAGCGTATGGACAGGCTGCACAAGATGAATTTATTCGAGCACGACTAAAGTCACGGGAAGAAATTCCCAAATTCAAAACAAAGGCACAATACAAAGGAAAAAGCCTAAATAACCAGTAAACGTGCCCATATGGTATGGTGGTTGGATGGGCATGGGTGGAATTCGAAATGTAGCAACCTCCCCGTGGTGATTTCTGGGTAATTTGGAACTGAAAAACAATTCAAACAAGCAAAGAGCTGCACAACA
The DNA here is from genome assembly GCA_028673005.1 of Tanypteryx hageni. Lineage (NCBI taxonomy): Eukaryota > Metazoa > Arthropoda > Insecta > Odonata > Petaluridae > Tanypteryx > Tanypteryx hageni. The sequence goes on from CM054117.1 coordinate 15,580,722, forward strand.
TGGTCGAGAACGGCCGAAAAATGCATGAAATGCTATCTGTAATCTTTTGCCGCGGTGGGGCACCTCTAAAAATTGTCCGACCGGAAAAAAACGCTTTTGTCTCATATTTAGTGCCACGAAAGGCACCCATGTTGGGTCAGACATTTTCAATTTCGAAAAAAATTTAAAAACAATCCACCCTAGTGTACCCGTGTCTCCCGTGGTACAGAAGTGCTTTTCATCAAATTAGCCGTAGTATAATCGTATACTAAATTATTTGCTTTGAAATCAGAATTTTTTCCTTATATGGTGGTATCCCTGCTTTTTATATCCGTTCTAGAGATGTTCATTTCGTTTTGCCTTTCTATACTCCCCTTGCAAACGAAAATTCTTTTTGAAATCTGTTCAGCCAATACCATCCAAATTCATAATTACAGAAAATTGTAACATACTATCCTTGATATTGTGGTAGCCCTCTGCAGTCGACTCGGTTGAAATATGCTCTTTTGGTTATTAATTTATACAAAGATTACATATAGCAAATTTGCTTAAAATCCATGCGATATGTTCTCTGGAAAAGAAAGAAAGAAATATTATTTTACCTTTTATTATGGTAGCCCTCCTTTTTATCTCCACTTAAAATATCTTGATTTCATTATGGTGTGTTGTACAGATCGTATATATAAAATTTAGTTGAAATTCACTAAGCCATTCCTTCCAAATCCATAATTCGGTAACGGTTTAATTTGTAATTGTGTCACCCCTGTTTGGCTGATCCGGTCCAAATATGCTATTTTGGTTTTGTATGTATGCATACATTATAAATATTAAATTTGGTTAAAATTGATGTGGACAGTTCACCACAAATACTTGAAAAAAGGAATTTTAGTATTATATGTATTGTGGCAGCACTGCTTTCTATATCTATGCTAAAAATCTTTAGTTTGTCCTCCTTACAGGATTTCATTGAAATCGGTTTGTCAAATTCCTTCCGAATTCATAATTACCGAAAAGTTTCGTTTTGCAATTGTGGCATCCCTGCTTAGTCAATCCGGCCAAAATATGTCATCTATTTAAGTGAAGATTCTATGTTTAAAGTATGATCGAAATCGTTTCGTCCTGCTATATGCGGACGGACGGACATCACGAAGATGAGAGTGCTTTTCAGCAATGACGAAAATCACTCCAAATTGTCAACTTTCCTCCGAGGTAGACTTTTCAAGCGACTTCAAGTTCATTTGAAATTATTATACATTCTCTTTTGCTTCAAAATTAGTCGTTATTATAGAATTGCTTTTTATGTTCATATTTAAACAATCCCTTAACGATCGTCTATTTAAAAAATTAATATGCAAAAATTTTTATCTCTTCCTAAAATATAACGTCGTAACCTCCATTATCTCAGATCAAAGAACAACTTTATTACTTTGATCACTATAAACACCTGGTTTGATTTAAAAAATTTGATGCAATTGCTTATGAAGTCGGATTCATTTATAATTAAACAAAGCACGTTTAATGCTAGAAGAAATTATTATTGAGCTTACTTTCTTGGCCAAAATCGAAATTGAAAAAATCTAATGTGGCCACCATATGACTTTCTGCATACCTGTAATATTTCTAAAAACTCCAAATAGGTTAAATGATAATAAATATTTTAAGGAACTGCGAGAAAAATTTAAAGACTTTACAAAGAACAGAAATAAACTCAAACCGTAGCCTTCTGATATTGGATATGGCTCCGAAGCTCTAACAATTAAGAAAACAAGATGGAAAAGTATACTCCATAAATGGAATAGGCAAAGATTTCAAAGGCGTTCTTAATGGGAAATATGTATGGAACTGTATCGAAAGATTAGGCGATTCTCCAATTTTTATCCCCGAAACATTATCTTGGAGTAAATGTTGTTCTCTATCCAAGTAAATTTTTGAATCTATACCTCGCAGATTATATAAGAGAATTGGAGAGAAATATATCGATTTTTTAAATTGTTGTTTGCTGAGAGAACCGTCTTCGCGATCGATGTTAAGAAAATACTTATGCGATGTTTTGCTCGGGATTTTCTCAATTTTTTATTTCCAAAAATATAAGTCGTAATTATGCGGTCTCTGGACCATCTTGTAGTAAATGTTGTACTCTATCCGAATAATGTTTTTAATCTATACCTCGCAGATCATATAAGAGAATGGGAGATAAATATATGGATTTTTAATTGTTGTATGCTGATCGTCTTAGCGATCGATGTAAACAAAATATGCGATATTTTGCTCGGAACTTTCTCGAATTTTTATCTCCGAAACCGTAACTCGTCATTACCTGGCCTTGCGGGCTTTCTTGTAGTAAATGTTCTCTATCCGAATAACTTTTTTAATCTGTATTTTACAGATCATGTAAGAGCTAGGGAGATAGAAGTTTGATATTTCACTGTTGCTTGACGGATGCCATTTACGAGATACAAGAATAAGTTTATTAAAGTAATTATGTAAAGTAGAGGTTCTAATTGACCGATTCAGTTGAAAATCGTAATTGGGCGATAAATTTTAATAAAGATCACTCAGTCGTAATTAAATAAAAATCCGTCCAGCGGTTTAGGAGGTGAAAGTTACGACGGACGGACGGACGAATCAGACGTGCCCATAAGACGTTCCGCCATTACCGCTTCGCTGTTAAAGAACACCCAATAAAAAGGAGCATAAAGTGTTTACAATAGTCGCCGGTAGGTGGTGTGGTGGTGGCAGCTAAAAAATTTTGTTTTTAAAATATCTCTCCAAGAATGGGAAAATGTTTTTTAAAAAATTGTAGAAAATTAAATTTCCTACAACTTTTATTCCAATACTTTCGTACATTTATCAAATATTAAAGCAAATATTTAAACAAAATTTGGTGTGGCCACCATATGACTTTCTCCATACCTGTAATATTTCTAAAAATTCTAAATAGGTTACATGATAATAAATATTTTAAAGAACTGAGAGAAAAATTTAAAGACTTCAAAAAGAGCAGAAATAAACTCAAACCATAGCCTCCTGATATTGGATATAACCACGAAGCTCCAACAATTAAGAAACTGTAAAGGAGCGTTACTAAAACGTAACTGTCAATTGTTAACAATAGTCGTCGGTAGGCGACGTGGTTGCAGCTAAAATATTTAATTTTTAAGATATCTCTTAAACAATGGGAAAATGTTTCAAACAAAGGTTATGGAAAATTTAATTTTCTACAACTTTTTCCATTACGTTTTTACATATAGAAAATCAAAAAAGCAAATATTTCAAAATAACGGATGTGACAAGAATAAACACCAACTTCCGGTAGACCGAATTTTACCAAGAACTAATAATTTCTTCTGACTTTTAAAAATGTAAAATATAAAATTTCGTGCTGACCTAATCAAAATTTTTTGAGTTAGAGCATCCACAAAAACTGTCACACCCAGACATCGAGAAAACGGTCAAAAAGTGTTCAGGGGACCTGAAAACGTGTATTTCCGTTGAAATCTTGCAGTCCATTTTTTTCATGAAAACATTACTTTCCCCTTAACTACGTTTCAAAAATTGTTCCAACTTTCACAGCTTATGCCTGTCTGCATAGGATCTTCGGAACATATCATTCCATCAATTTCATGTTTGGCAATCTCACCATTTGAGAGGAAGGAGTTTCTTTCGATGATTCTCTTCGAGGACATCTGTCGGGGCAGTTTGATACTAGCTTGGCTAGTTCCCGTCCTACCAAGGAAAACATCCGTGTTCAGAAACGAGAGAAAATGTTCTGCTACGATAGTTCAGGGCTAGAATATCCGCCCGGCAAGTGGAAGACCCGGGTTCAATTCCCGGTCATAGCAGACTTTTTTTTCTCGTTTCAAAAATTGTTCCAACGTATGGAGAAAGTAAAAACAGATGCGACAAGAGTAAACATCCACTTTCGGTTGACCGATTTTTACCAAAAACTAAGCAACAACAACAAAAATGTCAAATATAAAATTTCGCACCCACAAAATCTCGGTCACAGACTCACCCCCCACAGACATCATCGAGAAAATAGTCAAAACGTGTTCAGGAGACCTTAAAACATGCATTTCCGTTGAAATCTCGAATTCGATTTTTTTCATGAAAACAATATTTCTCTATACTTCGTAAATGGGGAAAGTAGAAATCTGATGTGGCCACCACATGACATTCTTCAGACTTGTAATATTTCTAAAAATTCCAAATAGGTTAAATGATATTTTAAGGAACTGAGAGAAAAATTTAGACTTTACAAAGAACAGAAATAAACTCAAACTGTAGCCTTCTGAAACATCCCAAAAATTCCAACAATCAAGTAGATAAAAAGGAACTTCAAGTGTTTATAATAGTCGCCGGTATATGGTTTGGTTGTGGATATATATGGGAAAAGGTTTCGATCAAAGGTTATAGAAAATGTAAGCTCCTACAACTTTTATTCCAGTACTCTTTACATTTATCAAATATTAGAGCAAATATTTAAAAAAAAACAGGAAAATGACGAGTAAACACCCGCTTTTGGTTGACCGATTTTTACCAAAAATAATCAGTTCTTTTCCTTTTAATAGAAATGTCAAATATAAAATTTCGCAGTGATCTGATAAATAGTTTTTGAGTTAGAGCGCCCACAAAATTTCGGTTACAGACACACACATACATCACCGAGGAAATAGTCATAACGTTTTCAGGGGACCTTAAAACATGTATTTCCATTGAAATCTCGAATTCGATTTTTTCATGAAAACAATACTTTCTCTATACTTTGTATATGGAGAAAGTAAATCGCCACGCAAAGGTTGGGAAACCCAGATGCGCGTTTCGGTCACTAAGCAGCCGCCATCAGTAGGGACTCGCGGATAGCAGCTTTAAAAAAACTTATTTTCTAGAAACTGATAATTGATTACTCGCCAACATCAGCACCTTTTAGTTTTGTTTTAGAATCAGCTATTCGTGAATACTTACTCGTGGACAGCTGATTAAAATAGCCGAAACGCTCATCTGGGTTTCCCAACCATTTTACGGTTATCGGAGAAACATCTTTTTTCGATCAAAATATCTTTCGTGGAAAATCACATTTTTGCCTCGTCTCCTCTTTGAACAGCAGTCTGTGCGTTTCAATTACGGAGTTGCATAATATCTCACAAAAATAACCCGAAAACGAAACCTCTCGAGGTTTCATACCTCGAGTTTCTTATAATTTTTCAATTCTAATCGTTCCCTTTATCCAGATTCAGGGCAAAATTTTCTTCGTTGAAGTACATTGCAAACCGATGACGTTTCATTCGATCCAACGCAAATAATAACTTGTTTCCAGAGAGGCGTTTCCGATCTCTTATCTTTTCGCCGGAATGGAAGTGCAGATAATACTCGAATCCGGCAAGAATAATACGGAAAAATGAGGAAAGAGGAATTATGGGTCCAGAATTCAACCGAGCTCATTGATGGGTTTATTTAATCGAGCGATGAGAAAGGAGATTCCAGGAGAGAGAGAGAGAGGTAGAGAGTGCAAGATAGGCGATTGGATTCAGGCCGAATTTTATTACTGGTCTTTTTAGTGTCTCTCTCTCTAAATTCCTTTCTCTACGTCGCATTATCTAAAATCATGAGGCCCGAAAAATCCTCATCCACCGAATTATCCATTTTTTATTTTTAGCGCGTTCAAATGATCCTGGTGTGAAAATAAAATCGATCCCTTCCTGTTTTCTACCGATACGGTTTCTACTTCGTTCTTGAATTATGCAGACGTGTGATGCAAAAAAACGCCAAATTAATTATAATTATTGTTTCTTTCGATATCTGACTCAAGATAGTATTTTAATTCTTTTTAGGTTTTCTGACAGGTTGACAAGTACCAGTTTTATAGCAATAAGCACACGGTAGTTGACATAATTAATGTTCTTATGGAATACTGCTGTAGATATTAATATTTTGAGAAAAATTTATCCCGTCATAAAGACCCTTGTGTATTTGACAAATGTTTATAAATATTCCTGAAAAATGCAAGATAAGTCAACCAGATGGGTAGGATTTAGATGGGAAATCATGTGAAAAATGTCGAATGTCAAGTGCTGTGACAAATAGCAATGGAGCAAAAAATAATGTACTGAGTTCCGGTACAGATGAAGAGGTATTCTCATCTATATCATGAAAGGGTATCAACGATTAATTTTAACTGCTATGTTGAAAATTTTGGAAAACCGAATTTTCGTATTTCCAAAATTGGTCATAGAAAAGAGAAATCACACGTTATCGAAAGATTATATAGCATTATTAAGCTCCCTTTAGTTAAAATTTCGATGGTTTATTGTATTAATTTAAAATATAATATGATATTTTTATCATAATTTCAACCTCGGATATCACGTGTTATGTCTACCGCATTTCACATAGTTTTTAAAATGCATATTTTGGGGAAAACTCTTTAAGATAAACATATATGCTTAATTTTTCTTGGTCTTAACAACATTAATAAGTAGAACACTGTAATAAATATTTCTCTTAGTGAAAAAATAGACGGGAATCCTCTTTATTGGCACAACTTAAAAGTATACTTTTTGCCTTCTCTTGAGATCCAATCGGAAAAAAAGCTTTAGAGAACAAAGAAATATTTCTTTCTCGGGATTTCCGGTTCACTAACCATTCATCGTAAATTTTTCAACGTCTTCCCTCTGCTCTTTCCACGCATTCGTCTTTAAAAAATATAATTTCCGATATAATTCAATTAGCCTTTCTGAATCATGTGCGCTCTTTAGAAGTATATCCTTTTGAGGGATCACTTTGCATTAAAAAATACTTCACTGATTATAACTTTTTTCAATCGACCAATCGTATATTTTGAAGTTTTTTTCACTTTAAATGCGCACACAGTCCAATATTCATATTTTTGCCGCTAAATTAGGAATCTCTTATCTTATTTACTTAGGAAGTAAATAACGATAATTGTGCGACTGAAATAAACGAATCTCAATTAGCTATTAATGATTTTATGCGGATCTGCAGCGATTAAACAAGTCATATAATTGAAAAATTTTGACGCCGTTTAGAAAAAGCTCTTCCTAAAAAATCCGTCGCGTGAATATTTAAAGAAAATTGTGGTAACGTTTTCTCGGTCTCCTGCAAGAATTACGGCTTCGGAGGCATGAGAATTACGTCATTTAAACGATTGCTGTTGCGTTACGAAATTACAAGTACGAGGTTGTGCTACAAAGGCAAACCTGCTTCAAACAAGCGTATACAACCACTCGACGAAGAGTTGGAAATTCTAGAACGCATTCAAAGCGAAGCGAATGCAAGATTGCCTTGAATGGTCGGGAGACTGAAAAAGATGAGCAAGCGTGTCTCCGTCTAAAGCTCAGAGCTTACTTCAACTTCGAGGTCGAACTTTGCACGTTCTCCAAGTCCATGGAATTGAGCCGCTGAATTGCGATTGCTGCGAAATGGATCCGGTGAGTTTCACCATTGTCGCTAGCATTTAATGAGATTGAGGAGAATGGTCTGAGAATACCACCTTCTTTGGGGAATGGAGACAGAATAACTCGCCTCTCCCTTGAGACGGCCGAAATTGAGGAGAGAGCGGCAAAGAGGGGTCGACTGCCATCCCGTGGTTACGCCGGGACCGATTGTTGAAAGTTAAATTGCATTCCCCTTTCCATTTCTGCTTTCTCGTTTCCAGGATACCAAGCAAAAGTAGCTAGGATGGTAACGCTGGTAAGCTATATCATCGTTAAACGCCTATTCAATGCCTTTTAGTCGCATATTATTGGAGAATGCCGTATTATGCTCATTTGTCGGAACATACTTCTCTTTACGCGTTATGTGTGGACGCAGGAGCATATTAAAGGTTTTTGTAAATAGTTTTAAGGATCAGATTTAATAGAAAAAGTATAAAAAATTTAAATTTAAAGATGATAATTTTAAAGCGATTTTTAATCCGAAACGTACACATAATTCTAATGGAATTAATTGCTTTTATCGTGGAAGTAATACATCGCGCCCCTCTGCTGCAACACGGTGTCGTCTCATTTATTCAAAGGTCACTTTTTAACAGTGTGTATTTATATTATAAATCCCTTACAAAACCAAAATTGGAAATTCATATATTTATTGTCTCATTGAAGCTTTAGAATATGGATTTTACATGCACTTTTATGCGTTATTATCTTTTGTACTCTACAAACTTTCACTTTGCTGTTATTCGCGGATATGTTGTGCATACAAAGTTTCTGTCTCATTGGCCTCATGTCAAATTTCATGAAGCGCCTCTTTTGGGACAATCGTATCGAAAGAATGAATCGATTACGATAATAAGTTCAATATTATCGCGAAGTCCAACAACTACAGTCGATACTTTCACTTTCCTATCCAAGAAGTAACTAACTTCGCTTCGGCGCTTAGATTGTGTCATTTGATCTGCCAAAAATTACTATTATTGTACTTCCGTAAATGTATATAAAACAAAGTTTCACATTTTATAATTTCAAACCAGAGGCTTATTTTTCACAGCCCTTCAGAATAAAGTGGGGTTGTATCCACCCATCGATAAGCAGCCTTCTCTTCAAATAAAGACTTCACAAATTTCCCGCAAAGACTCTACGGCGATAGCCAATCAACTTGAGAGCCTGCGAGAGAATGGATGTCTCACCTGATGCCCTCGCGTCACCCCTGCACCAGGCTCACTCAAGCCTTTTCGTTCCCGTGCGCGTCTTTCGGTCCCGCCGAGCTCTACCTACCTCGTGCCAATCAATACGCGCGCACACACGCACTCACGCGTTGATTGCGGGCGTGTGGTAATTGCGAGGCGACCATGTGCGGGATTTCGACATTCGTCCATCTTTCTCGTTAGCTTGGTTCACCCGCCGCTACTTCGCTTAAGAGACGATTTAGCTTCGCGATTCTCGCTTCACACATAAGTATTTCAGGGTTTCATTTGTCGATATCAATGAAAAAGTTTTCGATCATTGTGCGTTCTTTGCACGCGATAAAAGGCATGCATGGGAGGCTGTGTATGTTCGTTTGTCCGATCCATAAACCTTTCGTGTGATTTCTGTGAGATTCTGTGTTGGATGTCTAGACTAAATGTCCATTTTGGTCCATAATAAATACGTAAATTTAGCATTCCCTGCGCATAAGGCCCTCGATCAACTTTTATGTATATCTTGTAAATGATACTCTAACAGCTCATTAGAGGTTGCTATGGGCACACTTCTGATTGTTGTCTTTGTTAAAATTGAGAGTTTCAAAAGTAAATCGGAGGGATTATTACAAAGAACTTTTGTCGTTTTGAGGACGAAAATTTGAGACTATAGAAATTCCAGTTTACAGATCACAACCAAAATTTCTCCTTTTAAGCGTAATAAAGTATAATTCGGTGAATAAGGGCGATTTATTTATTTATGAATAATTATATTAAGATAATAAGACATCTCATACTAAAGGGTGGAGAAAGAAATAGCGAACACTAATGCTCATGGCGACGGCTGTATTCGAACCCGGGATCGAATATTTCATTCCTAAAGACGATCTATAATGATAATTGTACGGATATTAAGCCGCTAGTAATTTTTCCGCATAATTAATCAACAGAAAACTCACAGTGTTTAATTTTTCAGGATCGTTAAAGTAATGCAGATAAGGAGTAGGAGAAACTTGAAATTAGCAGACCAACTATAAAATTAAAATTTTCTTTAAGATTACTCATTTAAAAATCCCAATAAAACACAAAAACCAGTTGTATCGAATCAGCGTTCTATAACAGATGCTTTGTGAATCGTTTAATTAATTTCTGAGACCCATTTGCTTGGCAAAAGAATAGTAATGGCGTTAATTTAAAATATCCCTCTCTAGTTTAATCACCAGGATATAATTATAAAGTAACCATTACGGTCGAGTAGCAATCTAATATGACTTCTCCTCCTCAGGAAATTTCCTTCTTATTTAAAGCCAGCAATGCTTCGATTTGTTGGTGTTATAACTTAATTAATTACAGTTCCCTCCGCCCCTTCCTCAACGGGACTTAACAAAACACTCGAGGGCGTATTTATTAATTCAGAATAAGAAACTCTGTTTGCATTCCAGAAAAATATCTTCTCCATTTTCAACGCTCCACTCTTCAAATGATCCCTTCTTCGAGTCGGACAAGGGTTAAAAATAAATAATCGAATAAGGAATCAATTCTTCAGCGCGCTCGAACGCAGGTGTCGAGAGAGAGAGAGAGGGCGAATCGATGTCACCGAACGAGCCACGGGGACAGCAACTCCGTGTCAAGCTCACTCTCCGGGCTGCGCCAATTACGAGGGCCCATAATAATCGCATCGGGGTTCCGACGGGCCCTTCAAATTCGCTCAGTGAGCAAACTCATCTCCCATCTTATTTTTTATCTCGTAACGTTAATCTGTGCCTCAAAGACGGACGATCCGTGCCATCGCACGCACACACACACACATGCGGGCACGCGAGAGAGAGAGAGAATGGACAGGGGTTGTTCATAAAGGACTCTATGATGCCGTCGTCATCTCGGTCACTTCTCTGGGAATTTAGGCCGTCATCCGTCTCCCTCTCTTGTCACGGATGAAAGTGGGTGGAGGGTTTGTGCGAGGCGTGGGAGAAAAGCGACTGCCGAGATGGATGGAGAGCGAGTGGATGGCTATGGATCTCTCTCTCTCAGCCTGACCGCTCTCCCTTCCGCCGAGGTTGATGGAGATGGAGAGAGAGGAGGTACGGAAGGAGAGAGAGGGCGAAAAGGGAGAGAGAGAGGGAAGGGGGAGGGCGAGGAGGGAGAGAGATGGGTGGACAAATTGAGTCCTCCTGAACCTCTCCGCCGCAACTCTCTCTCTCGCCGCCACACTCTCCTGTCTCATTTCGTTTTCCCTCCGTGGTTGTGTGTCTAAGTGTGGTTTGTATATTGGAGTGTGTTCTGAGGGCAGAGTGACTCCGTCTTCTGATAACCTTCACGTCAGTTGTCTGTGTCGTTGGGAAAGGGGAAGAGAGAGGGTGATAAAGGGGAAGGGAGGGAGGGAAAGGGGAGGGAGAAAGGGGGAAAGTGGAGGGGAGGGAGGGAGTGAAGGGTAAGGGAGGTAGGGAAAGGGGAGGGTGGGAGATAGGATAAAGGAGGGAGAGATGGGGGAGGGGAGGGAAAGGGCGCTTTCGGCGGAATGTGACGCTGGCTCCGGCCGAGGGCTCAGGGACGATATCGTAGCTTTTTAATCGCTGTCCTCTGTAAAACAACTTAAACGCATGTAAATACAAGCATAAACCGGCCGTGTATTCCATAAAATTTATTCTTAAGGGCGAGCGTGAAATTTGAGTCCTTTAATTATATTCTACAGGAGGAATTACATTGGCAACGTCCATAATGATGAAAATTTGCAACGCTCTTATTTGAAGGAATAAATTTCGGGTAAATTAGGGTATTTAGATGAGTGTTCAATTTACGAACGAATGGGAGTGATTGAAAATTGGGTGACTTTCTCTCGGGAGAGTGGAATTGAAATTTCGATTTTTGTCACCATTAAGGTGGACGCTCTGATAGATTCTAGTGTGATTCAAATGCGGAAATATCCAAAAGTTTGTGAAAATTCCTATAAAAAATTATCAGGTTATCTCATTGGATGAAATCAGAATTTTTAATATGATACCATCGTATATAGAGATATAAAGTAATAGTGGTCCTTAGGCAGATCTACCTTGCGACCGCTTCCATGCAAATGTTCGGTCACCGCGACCCCCATATGAGTTTTTGAGATGGAAAAAAGGATTTCTCTGAAAATGGGAATTTATGATAATTAGCTAAAATGTTACCACATAAATTACCTTATTTATAAATATATATGCGTAAAGATACATTTTTAGATGTTTATCATTACTGAGACATATCTGCTTGTTATTTATTACATTGGAGTTACACATATATTAAAAAAATTACTCGTGTGATTCGTGTCACACAGCCAAACAAAGCGAGATTGACGTGCTGCACATGGGTGACTACAGTGTTAAAAAAAAGACGCTTTTAGATATCTTTTCAAACGTTCCCCTATATATTTGCATTAATATAATCGTAAAATTGATTATTCCACTACAGTATATCAGAAAACTTGGCCTTGAATAAACAAGAAACCCTAAGTGTAAAAGAAAACTGAAATTTTTGCTACGTTAAGTGTTATTTAAAAGCAATTAGAAAAAGAAATTAGTTCATCAAAAATTCAGATATCGTCATGAATTACAACAATGATGAGAAAAGTGAGGACTGATAAAATGAGTGAAGCCAATATATGTCGCCGTATTTTTTTTTATTTTAAAATTATATTTCTTATATTAAATTTAAATATAGTAAAATTAACTTTATTCTGAATATTTCAACTCTCAAACGAACATAAAACAGACTTATAAACTATAAAATAAAATTGAAGGATTGAGAGTATGAGGAAAATGTCAGTTGGCGTAGCGAAGACTGCTCGCGACCCCCGCAAAATTGCCTCGCGACCCCTTAGAGGGATCGCGACCCTACGTTTGAGAACCACTATATAAACAACCGGTATGACTATCAGTCGCTGCAGGAAGATTTAAGAGCTATATATGCCCGGTAAATCGAAATTAATCACCGTATATGTTCCACAGTAACTTTCTGGCAACATAAGAACAAAGAAATTGATTTAGAGTATAAAATCGACGGACTGATTATCTACGCAGATATATTAAATATTTAGGAGTCACCATTTGTCTCGAAATTTCGTGGAACAAGCATATTTGACGGATTTTTAGGTGCAGCCAGCAAGAAATTGGCTTTCATCGGCGGAATAATACGAGATAGTACAGAAAAAATAGTAAAAAACATGTTATTTAACCCTAGTTGCAGCACAGATGGGGTACGCTGCAAGTGTATGGGATTTGTAATAGAAGGGCCACATAACTGAATGAGAAAGAATAAAACGCAAAGTAGACAGATTAGTAAAACAAATGTAGGAACATAAGCAAAACGTAACATAATTTTTGAGGTAATTTAACTGGGCATCCTTGGCGGATAGCAGATTAAACGCCAGGTTGAGGTTTTTGGAAAGATACAGGTCGGAATGTCTAGCGGAGGAAGTTTTATGAACAATTGAAGCACCAACGTACATATGTAGAAAAGATTGTGACGACAATTACGTGAGTTCAACTGTAGGACAGAGTTATCGAGGATTGTTTTCCTCCGAATGCAATATGTGATCATAACAGGAGAGACAAACCCGCGAGAGGTATCCTATGGTGCGCCCTATGCCGCCCGCCACTTCGGTGTATTGCAGAGTAACTTGTAGATGTGGAAACTGAAGCTCGCCTATCTGACGTTAACAAAAATAAGTAGCGTTCAAATGCTGAAGCATTGATAAAATTGTCCAAAGTGCGGTTTATTGCTTTCTACATGCGATTTTTTCATGAAAACTTTCCCCTATGTATTGTTTTCGTGGAAAAAATCGATTTCGAGATTGCAACGGAAATACACGTTTTGAGGTCCCCTATACACGTTTTGACCATTTTCTCGATGATGTCTGTGTATGTGATAAAAATTTTGTGGGTGCTCTAACTCAAACCTATTAATCAGATCAACGCGAAATTTTATATTTGACATTTTTGTTAAAATAACAAGAGTTGATTAGTTTTCGGTAAAAATCGGTCAACCGAAAGTGGGTGTTTACTCTAGTCACATCCGTTTTTTTAATATTTGCTTTAATATTTGATTAATGTAAAAATGTATTTGCATAAATGTTGTAAGAAATGTTATTTTCTACAACCTTTGTTTAAAATATTTCCCCATACGATGCATTGTTTAAGATATATCTTAAAAAACTTATATTTTTAACTCCCACAACCACGCCACTTACAGGTGACTATTGTAAACACTTTACGCTTAGTTACGTCTTAGTAACGCTCCTTTTTATTTTGTTAATTGTTGTATATTCGTGGCTATATTCAATATCAAAAGGCTACGGTTTGAGTTTACTTCAGTTCTTTGTTAAGTTTTTTTATTTTTTTATCCCAGTTCCTTAATATATTTATTATCATTTAACCTATTTGGAATTTTTATAAATATTGCAGGTATAGAGAAGGATATAAGGTGGCCAAATCAGATTTTTCTGTTACTTTTGGATGACCGACTCCAGATCAGAACTATTGGCGCTGACATTCACTTCCTAAAATCATGCAGAAAACAATGTTTTTCCAAACTTCATGAACATTTTTCCTAAAACAAATAATCCATCTGTCTCCAAAGCCTACTTATTCGCAAAACAAATGTGGTTAAACTTAGAAATTCGACATTTATACAGTAAGCGCAACACACTTGAATTAAAAGCATATAATCAGCACTTAAAAATCACCAAACACTTAACTCGCAACCAAAAAATCACTTGGGACAAGTTTCACGCTAAAATGCACGCTGTTATACAACATAAGATTGAATACAAAACACAAAAATTACAGAAAAAACTACATTCACTCTCAAACAAAAAATATACACAAATGCCTATTACTAACACTAAAACCTCAGACAACAATGTCGTGAATCTTTCATCTGAATCCTTCAATGCAGAAGAAATTTCCCTCCTAAACAAAGGACTAAAATACGCCCTTCCATACAGAAAACCACTACCAGAAGACGTAATAGCCGACATCGAATCCTCTATTAAATATATCCCAGAAAATACCGAGAACTTTATAAGAAACTCGGCATTAAACAAAATAAAACTAAACATCACCAACACAGCACGACCCACACCCACCCACCAGAAACAATATCAAGTCGTGAAATCATTAAATTCCAAAAATTGTTTTTACATCAAAGCCGACAAAGGAAATACTGTTGTTATAATGGACAAGGATCAATATTACCAAAAATTGGATCAACTTCTCCAAGAAGGCCCCTACACAAAAATCCCAAAAAACCCTTTGAACCAAATGATAACAAAAACAAAAAATACTCTGAAAACATGCCCCACTTTCATAGATAAACGACTCAATCTTCAATTAAATATCTCTAATCCGGTTGTCCCCAGAATGTACTGCCTTCCAAAATTACACAAATCAGGCATACCTATGAGACCCATAGTTTCAGGGATCAACTCTCCTACACACAAAATATCTCAGTGGCTAAACCATCAATTCAAACAAATACAAATAGATTGTATCTCTCGCATCAAAAACACACAAGATTTCATCAACAGAATTAAAAACACCGCAATTACAGATGATGAAATCCTAGTTTCCTTCGATATCACCTCCTTATTTCCAAGCGTACCCATCAAAGAAACCATAGAATTCCTACAGACATGGCTATTAGAAAAGAATATTCCTAAAGAAGCAACAGAAGAATACGTCCGTTTAACCTCCTTGTGCATGCAACAAAGCTTCTTTAAAATCAACATCACCTTCTATCAGCAAAAAGACGGTACAACTATGGGTAACTCCCTTTCTCCTTTCATAGCCGAACTCTTCATGACTAATTTCGAGAAGTCTTGTAAATCTACCTTCCCATTTTTTCCAAAAATTTGGCTCCGGTACATAGATGACATTTTCGCAATCTTTGACACAGCAAAAGAAAGCATCCCCAATTTCATACAACGCCTCAACCAACAATTCGACAAGATAAAATTTACACACGAAATAGAAAACAATAAATCTTTATTTTCTTAGATTTGCTCATCACAAGAGAACATAACAAACTGCAATTTAACATTTACAGAAAACCTACGCAAACCAACACATCATCATCACATATGGACTCTCACCACCATATCTCACATAAATTGGCTCCCTTCCACTCCATGATTCACAGACTACTAAATACACCTCTATCGAAAACAGATTTTCACATAGAACTTACTTTTATTAAAAACTGCGCATTACACAACGGACTCGACACACAAATCATCGACAAAATGATTCAAAAACACAAGCACAATATTCAAATAAAATCAAGCACCACACTCTCGAATCAAAACACAAAGAAAAAAGACATAAAACTACCATATGCACCGAAACTAACAAATAATCTCTAACGCTTGCTTTCAAAATGTGATATTCATCCGGTTTTTGTCAACAAAAATAAATTATCCAACCTACTGACAAACCCGAAAGATAAAATTCCCAATCACCACAAATCAGGCATTTACCAAGTCAATTGCAGTTCATGTGACAAAATTTACATTGGACAATCTAGACGAAAACTGGAAACCCGGTTTAAAGAACACATAGCACACTACAGAAACAACAGAATAGACAAATCAAGCATTGCATCTCATATTTTTGACACCCGCCATCCTATCACCACAGAAAACCTAACGTTACTCAAGTCAATAGACCAATACAATAAACTCGATTCATACGAAAGCATCTACATACATAAAAACAAAAACACAGTTATGAACAACGACTTAGGTCCCATCCCTGTATATATACCCCCCTCTCCCTCCCACACCTCACATTACTGAAGATGACAGCCTAGGTGTCGAAACATCGGTGTCTAGTTCAATTCTTAGTTTGAGTTTACTGTGCGAGTGGTTTTTGCATGTTTCTGCGTGTGCGTGTGTTTTCCTTTGACTTAGGTCCTGCGACGGTGTTTGCCAGCAAACTGCAGTGTGTGTGTGAGTATTCTCTTACTTTTTACGGTGAAGGAGTTTTTGTTTGTTTATTCACTATTATATTGTTTTCACCGTGTCTCGCAACCCCCCCCCCTTTTCATCTTTCAGTAATAATGGGTTTGGAGGGAATTGGCTGGACCGATTTCAACTAAATTTCGCAAATAAGATTTTTACAACATATCATAATGAAATCAAGATTTTTAAAAGCAAGCTAAAGAGCAGGGTTACCACAATAAAAACTTAAATAATATTTTTTCACGTATTTATATAGAACTGGCCATAAGGATTTTAACGAAATATGGTATATATAATCTTCACATAAATAAATAACCAAAATAGTACATTTAAACCGTGTGGCCTAAACAGGGCTACCACAATATCAAGCTTAAAATTTTTGTGTAACTATGAATTTGGAAGGTATTGGCTGAACGGATTTAAAATAAATTTCGTTTGTAGGTCGAGTATAGAATTTGGAAACGAAATGAACATGTTTAGATAGGATCTAAAAAGCAGGGCTACCACAATGTAGGGAAAATAATTTTCTGATTTCAAAGCAAATATATTAGTATCGATTATAATACGGCGAATTTGACGAAACGCACTTCTGTACCACAGGAAACCCGTGTACACCCCTACTTGTTCACCTTTGGAGATGGTACGCGAAGGAGGGAAAAATTGAAGAGCACTTAACGATAGATTTTAGTCGAAGTTTGCATTTCACTTAAGACTTTACATGACTCAACAACTGTTGTTTCATTAAATTTCATGCGATACGATAATTTCCGTTGATAAACTGATCATCGAGTCACGGTGACGATCTTCTTCGGAGATGCAGAATAGAGAATTCTCAGTCTCACCAAGGGATATGTCCCCGTTCCCCCCACCTCCAAGCCTCCGCTTCCAATCCTCTTCTCCCACAACCTCCCCTCACCACAGTATTCCCCTCCAACGGTGTTGTTTGTGAGGCTAGTGCGCGTCACTTCCATTGTTGTGACACGAGGGAAACCGACTCGAAAAACAAGACAGGATTCAACAATGAGAGGGCGATCCGAGAGAGACGTTCCAGGAGGGTGTTTGTGTGTGCGCGTGTGTGTGTGTGTGCTTACCGGGAGAGAGTGGATTCTTAGGGGGAGGCAGCGAGGGGGAAATGCGGTACGCAAAGGGAAGGATATGGAAAAGGAGGGAAAGGCACTCGGAGTAGTAACGGAAGGGGAAGGAGAGAGGGAAAGTGGGAGGGGGAGGGTGGGAGGAAGGGAGAGAGGATGGGAGGGAGGGAGATAGGTGGATAGATCGATAGATAGATATGCGTCTTTATTTGGATGAGATTGCGACCTAACAGTCCCTTCTTCCATCTAACACATTGTCAACTACATACAGGAAGAAAGTGATGAATAACAAAAATAAAATAAAAGATTACATAAAATAATGTGCTACATAAATACAATGACAAGTTAGCATTTTAGGAAATGAAAAGAGATGGAGATTTGATTGTAGGGGGTAACTAGGGATAATTAATGTACTATTCCCTAGGAAAAACCCCGCTGCAGGAAAACTCCCTCAAAAGTAGGGGGATGTGAAAAACATTCAACACCTACTGATAGCAATATTATAAATTGAGAGGTTCATGAAAGATAAATACTTAAAATGAAATACACATAAACACAGTTATGCATACAAAATAAAAAATCATGAGTACACATTAAGAGGGTGGGAGGAAAAGATGTTGAGAGGGAGAGAGAACGAGAGATAGAGGGTGGGAGGGTGATAAAGAGAGAGAGGGGGGTGTGAGGGGGAGAGAGAGAGATAGAGGGTGTGAGGGAGAGAGAGAGAGAAAAAGATATGGTGAGAAGGGGAGGGAGGGAAGGTGGGAGGGAGAGTGAGAGGGGGTAGAGAGAGGGTGGGAGGACGAGAGAGATGGAGGTGAGACCGCGGAGGACCAAGGCAGAGTGCAAACAATGGAGAGGTCCAGAGACAACAGACGCAGTGTCGAAGAGAGCCAAAGCAAGTTACTGAAGGATGTGAGGAGAAAAAGAATTCCCGTGAAAGATTATCTGATTCTACAATCCATGATGGGTCCGCCATTTGCAATCGTCAGTTTTTTCGATGATCCCGATAGCTAGGATATGACCTTTGGAAACTTTGGCCTTTGACGAGATAAGTTCTGACAGATTTCCAAAAGCGGGCGCTTAATTGTTTTTAACGGGCACATGCTCCTCCATTTATTCCCACTTCATATGATGTGGGGTGGGGTAGGAGAAGACGGATGGGTTGAGGTGGAAGTTGGATGGAGTGGAAGATGAATGGAGAGGAAGATGGATGGGGTGGAAGTTGGATTGGATGGAAGTTGCATGGGTGTGGAAGTTGGTTAGGGGTGGATGTTGGTTAGGGGTGGAAGTTGAATGGGGGTGAAAGATGGATGGGATGTAAATTGGAAGAGGGTGGAAGTTGGATGGGTTGTAAGTTTTTCGGTGTGGAATTTGGATGGTGGTGGAAGTTGGATGGGGTGGAAGTTGGATGGGGTGGAAGTTGGTTGGTGATGGAAGTTGGATGGGGTGGAAGTTTAGTATAGGTAGTGATTAGATAGGGTGGAAGTTGGATGGGAGTGGAAGTTGGGTGGGGGTGAAAGTTGGATTGGAGTGGATGTTGGGTGGGGGTGGAAGTTGGATGGGGATGGAAGTTGGATGGAGTGGAAGTTGGATGGGGATGGAAGTTGGATGGAGTGGAAGTTGGATGGGAGTTGAAGTTGGATGGGGGTGGAAGTCAGGAGCGATGAAGAGAGGAATGCGAGAGGGTGTTTGAAACGGAAGAGATGGCTCTCGCAAACAGATCGACGTGTTTGTCCGCATTGTTTCCGATCTCTGCGCGCTCGAATTTTAAAGGGGCTCGACTGATTCAATTTCGGTAAATGTCAAACTCGAAGCGGCAGGAGGCGTCGATGTGACACCGGTGACGTCACACGAACGATGGAATAATAAAAAAAGGTTACCGAAAATTTTCACAATTCATCGCTTGCCCGTGCTACTTTTTATTTTCTGATTTAACGAGTAATTTCGTGTAGCTTCAAAACGTTATATTTATCGCAGTATCGTCAAAATTCCAATATTTGACCTGTAAACGACACCCAGATTCGGACGGGAAACAAATTATCGATTTGTTGGCGAAAGTTTATTCCAATTCGTTGGTGAATAAATATGGTCCCTGAACTGTTGACTTAGATTCACGAATGCAAATTGTACGTGATGCCGGTTTTTTAATTACACTTAAAAAATTAACTCTTTTCGACCAGTCGGAACCAATGAACGTTTTCGCCCCGTAATTAAATGGAATTTGCGCCTAATTTTAGTTTTCTTGTAATAAGCATGAAAATGACTTGGATCAAATCATTTTTCATCTCTAAATGTTAAAATATAAGTTGAAAAGTGTTTAAAATATCCGTTTTTCATCGTATGAGAATTGATGAAGTTTTGCATGCAATTAACTTCTGTAAAAGGTTACATGACGCTCTTAATTGTAACCATAAACTGAATGAAAGTCAAATAATTGTGCACACATTCGCATAATCGTCAACCTTTTCAATCTATCGTTAGTTGGTCCAAAGAACGTAACAATCTCCCCATTCCATCTGTTTTTCAATCTTCTTTTTCGTCTGTTGATGTTTCTTGGGATCCGTTCAATGATGCTGGATGTCCAGCTCTGATCATTTATTCTTACAATACAATCCGCTCACTGCCACTTTACTCTCCTTATTACATTGCAGACACCTGTCTTATTACTTATTCAGTCTTTATTCTAACATGTATCTCATCATGCTACTCTGCATTGTGTATAGGCGATGGACTATTCTGTCATTCGTGGTCCATATTTCATATTCATAGGTTACAATACATACAATCATCTCTTTAGGATGACTGGGAGCTATTATACAGTTTCATTTTTTAACAATCTACCTAATATACACCTTTTCATTTTGTGTTATGCTCTTAAAAAGGTGTGCATTATGTAGTGGTTGGCATTGGTTGGTTGGCAGCTATTATCATAGAAAATGTCCTCATCTTGTGGAATATGGTAAAATCTTGCAGCACGATAACGCACGTCCGCAGGGCACTCAAAATTGCCAAACAAACCATTGAATAAATGTGGTTCGATTTCATATTTACCAGAACAATCGCCATACAATTTTTTTTTTCTCTTCTTTTCTATTCTCTATAAAAGTTAAAAAAGAATAGGCATGTTGACATTTTGAATCCAATAATGAGCTAAACAATACTGTTTCGGGTATACTAAATAAAATATCAAACAATGACTTTTCTCGTCTTTCGTGAATAGAAAATAACATGGGATCTCTAAAATAATACACAAGTATTGGTTGGTTGGTGATAATTTTATGTTGTGCATTATATCTCAAAAATGGTGAGATAATGCTTCAAAATTTTCCAGAAATGCTAGATTTAAATATTAAAAGTGATTGACCAAAAACATTTGGAAAAACGTGATAGTTAAACTAATTTATTTAAAGTTTAATTTAAATTCCATTGTTTATTAATTTGTACCCGTCATTTTTTACTGAAAATATATACATTAAACAAGCTTTTGACCTGATTCCTTTTGAAATAAGTTTTATTTAACAGTAAAATTGAGAGAGAAAAACTATTTGCAGTAAAATTTTCCAAAATTTTTCCGACCGATTTTCAAAATTTCCGTTATTTGGGAAAAATATCGGCTTTTAAACGGAATGTTGCCTTGCTGACCACATCATTGTTAAACTTCGAGAGTGAATTGTTGTCATAACCCGCATACGTGTAATATATACGAGTGCATAGATTGCCTTAATTTATCGCGAAAATACGTAATCCTAATGGGACTGGGATTAAGTTTGGATTCTTTTGCTTATATAAACGACTATATAGATGTATAGTAAATGAGAAGGGGATGTGGGGAGGGAGATCGGAAGGAAGGGATATAGACTGGAAAGTACATAGAGAGTAAGGGAGGTGTAGAATTAGAATAGGACGGGAGGAAAGAGATTAAGAAGGAGACGGAGAAAAAGAGGGAGAGCTATTAATTGGGACAGGAGGGAATGAGAGAGGGGTGAGGTGAGACGAAAGAGAGGCAGAGAGGGAGGGAGAGAGAGGGGGAAGGAAAGAGAAGGAGAGGGAGAGCGAGAGGGAGGTAGGGAATATTATTATTTATTTATTATTATCATTTAACATATCTTACTGATTTTTCATATCGAAATCAAATATATTTGGAATATTTATATCATAATCCCGTCGTATTTGACGGGTAATTACGCTAGTTAATATATTTTATAATAGCAACTGTGTTTTAGTTAAATTTTTTCCTGAGTCCTGTTTCTTTCCGATCACCCATAGTGTGTGTGTGCGTGCGTGTGTGTGTTTGTGTGTAGGATCCTGAAAGATCATGACGTCTCACTTATCCCAATCCATCCCATTCTTCAGAGCCTGCAGCGATAACCTTATGGGCACGTCTCGTCTGCCCGTCCGTCTGTCGTGACTTTTATCTCCTGAACCGCTGTACAGATTTTAGTTAAATAAAGTATTAGTGATCCTTATTTAAATTTATCGCCGAATTATGATTTTGAACTTCATCCGTCAATTAGAAATATAAGCACTTAAATAAACTTATCTCGTTAAATGGCATCCGTCAAGCAACAACGAATTAGCATATTTTTATATTCCTAGTTCTTATATGATCAGTATTGAAACATTTTTCTGAAATAGGTCAACATTCACCACAAAAAAGTTCGCAAGACCATTTAATTGCGACTTAATAGTTTAGGAAATAAAAACAAAAGAACCGCCCAATCTTTCGATATCGATTTTTACGTATTTTCCATTAAAAAACGCCTTTGAAATCTGTGTATTTCATTTATGGAGTATACTTTCCTTCTTGTTAACTTTTAGTGCATAAACAACGTTATTTCATTAACTTTATATAAATTTTAAATTTTCATGCTTTAGTAAAAGATTAAAAGCTTTGCTTTCGCCATAAAAGTCCTCGAAGACCTACAAAAATTGAGAAGTTTTAATCTCCACGTCTTACTTAATAACACGATATCTCTTCTAATAGAATATAATCACATTTTCTCTAAATCTTTATTATTGTTCTATGTCTTTGGGGTTGAATGTGAGAATGAGTAAATCGCTCATAACTCGAATAATTTTCATTCTTTTACAATAAAACATTCAGGAATCACTTTATAGCGAAACCATTACATTTTAATCTGCTTTCCGTCTACATTAAGTCATGGGTTTGAATCTAGGAACGTTTATTTTCACTATTTGATGAGTGTAGCACCTTAATCACTCGCATATTAAAATTACTTAGAATCACTGTAGGAGTTCGAGACTTGAAACGACGAACGCCTAAAAGAACTAAACTTTGCGTACCTGCCGTCGATATAAGCGTCTCATCGGTCCTTAAATTAGTTTTTAAGGAAAAAATTTGACTTTTTCTTCAAATAACTCAGCTTTCGCAGAAACTTTCCTCAAAGACCTTCAAAAATTCAACAATTTTAATCTCTATAACATTCATGAACACAGTATCAGTGAATAATTGAATATTAATTTATTTTCGTTGCCGCCATATAATTTATTACAACAAAGGTAATGTTTAAATTTAAAAACAGCTTCGAAATTCCTTGAATATGTGGACTGATGCGACACGAACTTATTATCTCAGCAATCATACCCAATTACACAAAACCGGCAACAACGCAAATCGCCTTGACGGCGAAAGATTTTCACGGAAAAATGCGTCAAATTTTAATTAAAAGAGGAGATCACTGAAGCATCGCACGAGAGGAGAAAAGGGTTCAAAAAGAATATAGGGAAAGTTATTAGGGATAATTTCAAATGCCTTTTGCAGAGACAGGGAGTATGTAATGTATGAAGTTATTAAGCAGGAATGAAAAGGAATCTTCCTTCAAGCAGAAATCAAGATTTAATTTCTTGTTACAATCTATATTTACTTAATATTTCACGCTCATGAATATATTTTTTACAGCTGATGTATAATTAATATTTGAAAGCACATACTCAATTCGTATGGCAATTCTTTTACTAAATTTCAGTTTCATTTATTTATTGAGACACTTATGGACCCGATTCTCCCAGATTATCGACACTATTTTAATATAATTGATTTTATTGCTTTGCGTGATCAAAATGCGTTCCTTATTTAGAAACTCTCATCTACAGTGAACTCCCGATTATACGTTCCCGCATTTAGTGAAAACCCGTATTTAATGAATATTTTTTTCAGGTTCCGACCTACCTTGATGTAACGTAGTACAAACCCCGTTTAATAAAAATCTCAATTTAGGGTAAGAAAAAGCACTCTCCCAGAGATTCGTTAAATAGGAGTTATACTGTAATTGCTTTACTTTGTATTTTGGGTTCCGTCTTCTCGGAATACGAGGCGCAGTTTTTAAAGAGATTTATAATACCGTATCCTTACACAGATTATTGTCCACCTCTCCCTGTTAGCACGTATTCTCTTGCTTGTTTTACGATTTATTCGAGTTCCATCTAAAAGGCACTTTTTCTTATCAAAAGGTGGAAGTGCCGAAGAGGGCACCAAAGTTCCAAACTTCCCGCTTTCCACGCCTTTGTCTGCGGCGCTGGGTCGGACAGAGGGACTCACGGCACCGCCGTTCATCCATTCTGCGCATGTGCTGACGCAGTCCGGTCCGTCGTCCAGTGCTATTCCGGTTCGGTGGCCCACGGTAAGATCCTTTTCTAGCACCGTAAACAAAAAACAAACGAGCGGGATTTCACTAAATGCATCGCCTAAAATGAAGGCCGGCTTTGTGTCGAATTGATTATTGTCTGATTATTATATTGTGCTTTAGTTGTAATAGTGCGCTTTATGATGATGGAATTGCTTCTGTGTCAAAGCGATATTCTATATGCACGAGGCTTAATTTTGACAAACCTAAATCTTCAGAATATAATAAAACTCTTATTCTCTTGTTCATTCTGTCCGTAACGCTGAGCCGTTTCTTCAGCCAGTTTAACGAAATTTGGTAGGATTGCGATACTATGTAATTTTATATAATAAAATGCTCTAATTTTTAAAAATATTGTTTGATTACAAAGCCCGTTTTAAACGGACTAATTCATCTAGTATTTTAGTAAAATTTCCACCTAAGAGCTTCAACACATAAAACACGCCTAATTCTTTGTTTGCCACAAATAATGATAGTAATACAGCTATGAAATTTATCCCTATGGAATTAATCCACTGATTTGCTTTCTGCCTTGATAAAATGTGCGCACTAAAACTAAACTGCGGACGCCGTCACCATCTGTTAACTTTTCGGTTTTTTGGTCATTTTCCCATCGAACTGATTTCACGATTTCTTTTTAAAAGCAAATTCGATTCCACCTTCGCAGGCGACCTCTATGCCCCCGGGCCCCTCGACCCACGGCCTCGTGAACTTCGTGAAAGGGCCTCCACCGGGCCCCTCGTGGCTGGCGAGAAGGGCCAGACCGCCCAGGAACCTGGACCTCACGATGTCCCCCTCGCTCTCAAACCCGGTGTGCTTCAACTTCACCGTGGGAAACCCGGAGAAGGGGGAGTTCTTCTCGCCCAACTATCCCAACAATTATCCCAACAACACCGACTGCATACGAATCCTCGAGGGTGAGTGCCTTTCTCTTTCGCCTTCCTCTCGGAGGTCGCAGGACGGCTGTCACTTTAGTGTCGGACCTCTCACTCGATTATGACGAAGAGTTTTTGGTTTTCGAGCGTGTTCTCTGCCAAATCTTCTGGAGAGTCGTTTTTTTTCGTTGAAGGAATATGAAAAATTTAATCTTTGCCTGTGGGAAATATTGGACCACCATTCAGATTTGTATGTTTTAGTGTGTATCTAGAGTTATCAGCGCCTTGCAGTGTTGGTATAGTATAGAAAACATTCCTTTGCAGTGAATCTACAGCAAGGAGTGATGTACATTCTAAAATATGAACGTAGTTTCTTTAAAAGCCGCCATTGCTGTTGAAATTTTTAAAATTATCGAGAATAATCATATTTGTAAAATAAAACGATAGATTGTAATTGATTTATTTCATATTATCCGCAGAGTAGGTCTTAAGCAAAAATTGTACGGTGTATCCTATATGGCAATTATGCAATGAAATCGTTAGGATTTTGAAATTTAACAGAATGTTCCGTATTTCTAGGTGGGGATTGTATTGATTTTTCTTTTGTAACACACACCACATTTGTCCATGAATATTAGAGAGATCTGCATCGCATACATTAATAGTCAGCAACGTGACAAGAAATTATAAAATATAAATATTTTTATATTCAATCTGCGTTGCTCTTTAAAGCGTTCGTTTTTACATATTTTAGAACCGATATTTAAAAAAGTAACGCACGCGCTATGAGGCAGTAAAACTGAAATGTTGGTATGAATGCCCATTCCCTATTTATTCAAGTCATCTATTCTATTTCAATTAATCACTTTATTATTTAATATAGAGGCTTCCGGAGATACGCTCCTGAGGGGCGCCCGCACCTCAGGGGGGCCGCACGAGATTGAATGCGGAGATCAGAATGTTGAGAGTTTTCACTTGCTCTTCATTAACCTTACCGTATGTGCGTGAGGTTTTATGATATCGAAATTCAAACATATATCCAGAATGCCAACGACCATGAAAAGAGAATAATAAGCAAGACCCCCGAGTAAGCAGAATACACACATTTGAAGCCTGCGACCCAATCCACACTTAGAGAATAAAGGGTAAAATAGTGGAAATAGCATTCGAGAACTTCTAGATCAATCAGCTGTTGGTCTTGAAAAAGAAATGATAGACTCAGTCGAGAGTAAGGGGCTGTATGCATTTAAATGTCGAGATCGACAGAGCTGCTGTTATGTACGAAGTTCATTCTGGAGGTCAGATCAGAATTCTGGAAAAGCAGGAAAATGCACAATTTATACTCAACTTAAATCTTGTCCTTAAAGGCTCGGCTTGTGCCATACCGTAAATTTCGCCATTTCTCAAGAAAATGGAGAGAATTTACATATGTTTGGACAAGGCATCAAGGGATGGAAACTACTTAAATCTTTCATAAGCCTAGAAAAGAATTACACCCTGCCCAACTTAGTGGGTATCAATACAAAACTCATTACCTGCACCAAGATACAAATACGTGGAAATACTTAAATCTCCGTCTAAAATTATACTCATAAGCAAGTCTGACGGTTGAATAGATGGAGCAAGTCAATTAAGAAAATATTGGAACATTTGAATTTGTATGTTGTTGTGATGCAATCAAAAATACTTTACTCTGTAAACGCGGTAGCCTAAAATGCTACAAGTATAATATTCCGATATTACCTAAGCAAAATTATTGTTAAGAACGCCTACATTGGGCTAAAACCATTTTGGAATGACTTTTAATCAACCAACCAAATTACTACAAATCTATATATAAAATGAAGGGTTGAACCGAAATTTGGGAATATTCTTGGCCTTGTGAAAAGATGCAATATTGGATTTTATGGCGAGATGGGGTTAGACCCGGAAGTACATACGTTGCAAAATTAATTTCTTCAGTGGGCAATTAGATTATTATTCAAAAACCTATTGAAAGGTTCTAGGGTTTAAATAAAGTGCCGGACATCACAAACACTTGCTAGGAAATCAGACGACGAATTAGAGAAAGGAGCGGAAAAGCTAGAGTAAAAGTAGAATAGGGATATGTTCGACCAATTACCAGCGCAACTGATTTCATTTCGGTCACGCTTGACATCGCCAAACGCTATCCACAAGTTTTCCCGATATTTGCACTTGCGATTTCAGTCACTGTGGCAAGTTCAAACAACGTACATATTCAAAACTTAAAATTATTATGATTTATTTGGAAAGTACTATATGAGAGGAAAGACCAAGTAGATTGAATTTGGCCTCAATTGAGAAAGAGGCAGCGTGTCTTCTGAGTATATGACCACATCATTAAAGCGTTTGCCGAAAGAAAACGGAGCCCCTAGCTTAGAAGCAAGTAGTGATTATTGCAATTATCAATAAATATTTTATATTTGTGTGGTAGATCTAATTCCCCTCTTATAGATTAAAAAATATCAGTATGCGAAATATTAATAATAGGCCAAGTTAAATAACGGATATTTTTCTTAGATATGATGATATGGTATACTTCAATGTTCCCGAGCCCACTTTTAATCTGCGCGGCTTTCCCCCCTTAACCCACGGAATACGCTCGCTTGTTATTAGAGCCCTAAAATATTAGCCCGGAGGCCCGTGCAGACCTCGCTATCAATTTTTTGTCTTAGTTTAAGCATTTTTCGTATCGTATTCACTTGTTAAAAACAGCTTCTCTATGAAATTCAAGCGAAAACCTTAAGCAATAAAAAAATGAAAAGTTATTATAAATAGAGATGAATGAAACTCCTAAGGGAATGTTATGAATCTTAATTCGATTCTCCGCCTTTAGAATTCTGTTGCGAAATTTCATCGATTTCTTCCATGAAATGGATGAGCAGTTTTATGGGTGAATAGACGCGCAAAGGGGATTCCAAACAAAGGTGCGGATATCGCATGAGACGTCAAATCTCCGCCTGCGGGGATCGCTCTTCTTTTATTTCGATAGGATGACTTCTGATGCCTTCCAAGGAGAATTCCTCCCAGCATTTCCTTCCATGGAACGGCGCGCGCCAGAATATTTCTCCATTAACGAGTTTCTTCTCGAAACAGTTGTATATTCCAGAAGTTGAATTCATTAGAGGCTAGCATCTCCCGCTTTATCGTCTTTTTTTCTTCTTCTTCTTCTGTAAACGTTCATCACGATAAGTTACGGGAGGAAGACGACCCAACCTATATATCTGAGCGCGAACAATGCAGAGTTCTTTTGTTCCTCTCTCTCTCTCTCTCTACCTCTCTCTCTCTCTCTCTCGTTTCCTTTTATTCCCTTACTGGCTGGCGAGCAAGGCAAAGAAGAAGAAGAAAAAATCACGAAATAACAAAATGGTCGCCTCAAAAAGCTAAAGGGGCGTGAACTAGCGAGAAGAAGAATGCGATGGAAAACAGCAGACGGCGGTCTTGTTAGGTTTAGGAAGTGGCTCTTTGTGGAGCGCAACGTCACGAGATGATGGACGAGTGCTAGGTGGAGGGGGAGGGGGGATGAGGGGAGGGGTGGATAGGGCGGGAGAAGAGGAATTCGAAAGAAAGAGAAAAAGATAAGAGGAAGGAAAGAAAGAGGGAAGAATAGGGAGCTAAGGGTATGGAAACGGAAAGAGAGTGTGTAGAAAGAGAGAGAGAGTGTGTGTGGGTAGGTAAGAGAATTGAATATGGGAAGATGATTGGAAGAAGAAAGGATCATAGGATGAAGGCGAGGTAAGGGGAAGAAGAGAAGAATGGATGGAATTGTGCAGGAAGCGGAAGGAAGGGAGGAAATGGTGGTAGAGTTGGAGGAGGAGGTGTGCGACGGTGAAAGGGGATTTCTCGATATGAAGGAGGAGAGCGGAAAGGAGAGAAAGGGACGGAGATGTGTTAGCAATGGAACCTTCCTCTTTCAGACTTTACCACTTTGACTCTTAGCATCACAATGGACTAAATAGACAATCTCTCCCTCATCCCCGTCCCACATTCCGTTCTTATCTCTCTTAACTTTCTCCCTCTATTTCCTATCCACGCAAATTCATAAGGAGACGCTGCCGTATCGCAGAGATTTGAGGAAGAGAGTATCTGTTGAGGCATTTCCGGCGAAATAGCAAAATTCATCGTTGAAGGATATGCTTGCGTTGCATAAAATCATCCTTTAACGCCATTGCGACATTTGTGCTTACTGAATGTTTCGCACTATCTCCCATGTGTCAAGCGGCTTTTTTATCGAAGTGTACCATTCTAAGCAATGTTTTTTGCCGTTACGCCTATTTTACATAGTACAACACATAAATAGATTTATCTTATCTGGATTTTGCCTCAGCAAAAACGTAAAGTTGAACAGAAATCAAGGCTACGGCAAAAAGAAAATTTCCGGAGAATTCATGTAAGGTTCAGTAAAATTTTTATAGTTAAGTAAGGAATAGAAAATATTTCAGGTGGAATTAAATAATAAAATATGAAGTTACACAGATAAGATTTCAATTTTTCAAATGATATTCGATTGAAAGCTGTACGCTTTGTACCGTGTTACAGATCTGAGCGCAGAATTCCTAATTGCACTAATGAATCGCTGAAACATTCGAGTAGTCTTAAAATCTGTAATTAATTTATTATCAGTATCGTTCCACATTTAAACCAAATGTATGATTAAAAATATGCTTTGTTTCCTGCAATCCGAGCGTTTCCATCCGAACAATGAAAATTCACGTACTTTTTGAAACGTACTCATATGCGGATTAAAAGAAAATAATTCCTGAAAATTGCTTTTTAATCACCGCTGGGGTTTCTTAAATCATTATTAAAATGAGTGTATTTTAGTTTTTCGTGTCGCAAAAGGAAAATTCTCTCTCTCATGAATCATTAATGCTCCCTTCGTTAGAATTTCGGTTCACTGAGACTAATGAGCCGGGAAAAAGCAGGCGCACGAAAAATCCTTTAGAAAAAATAATGCAAACATACTGCACTTGTTTCTCGGAGAAAATGTGTCTTATGGTAGCTAAGTCTTTTCTCTCCTCCCTATATCTCCACTTTACCCCTCCCTCTCTCCCTCCCCCTACCTATTCCCCCTCCCTCTATCTCTCTCGCTCCCTTTATTGCAAGTCGTAACGTTTTCGGGCGTCTTACAGCGCTGAACTCATGCGTCACCCTGAGATCCCCCCCTTCCCTCCTCATTCTTTCCTCCCATTCCGCGCTTTTTTATTCTGGCCGACTCGACAACATCTACGTGATTCCTCTTCCATAGGACTTCTTGTTGCCTCAGACCCGCCACTCCATCTCTACTCCGCACATACCTACTCCTTAAACATACGTGTGTATATGGGTGTTTATATATATATATATATATATATATATATATATATATATATATATATATATATATTATATGCATTCCTTCCTCATTTCCATTCTGCTAACAACCCACTGGGCCGAGAGAGTCCTTCCCTCCGGACCCTTCTCCCTTCGTTTCCTCCATTCCCCAGTATGATTTCCGCTTCCTTCCTCTCCCTTCTTATCCCCTCTCCCTCCCTCTTCCTCCTTCTCCCTCCTTCTTCACCCTTTCCCTCCCTCTCCCTCCCTCCCTCTCCCTCCCTCTCCCTCCCTCCCTCTCCCTTCCTCCCTCTCCCTCCCTCTCCCTCCCTCTCTCTCCCTCTCCCTCCCTCCCTCTCCCTCCCTCTCTCCCTCTCCCTCCCTCTCCCTCCCGCCCTCCCTCTCCCTCCCTCTCCCTCCCTCCCTCTCCCTCCCTCTCCCTCCCTATCCCCCCCTCTCCCTCCCTCTCCCTTCCTCTCTCCCTTCCCTTCCTCACTTCCCCATCCACTCCTTTCTACCGTCGTTGCAAGAATAATCGCCCAGGGAGAATGGATCGCGGATACGCAGGAATGCGCGCGGAGGTGTAGGATGGCTTCTCGTAGGGAGCCATTGGCGTCCGGATGCGTAAGCAGCGCAACAAGCTATCCCTCTTTGGTGCCTTGTATTTTTTCCACGCTCTCAAATATTTTCGAGAAAAATGCTGTCTATGGCATAGACGCGGGAGAAAGTTTGGGGATCTAGAAAATATGCAGCTCGTACGTGATGCCTTTCTGGTCATGAGAGCAATGTATTAAAATTGTGTATGTATATATATATATATATATATATATATATATATATATATATATATATATATATATTATTTTCTAATCGCCTTAGGGTGTTAAATTGATTTTTATTTCACGTTAAAAACATCTTGTATAAAATGCATTTACGAAATTTATTAGCGTGCTATGATTTTTCTGTTTGCGAAACTGTTTCAAAAGCCGGAGCGTGTATTTTTGCGCCGTAGCGTGCCCTCTTTGTTGATCATTAAAGATACATAGAGGAGACTAAGGTTCCGTGAACAGGAAGTGGTGCAGAATTGAAAATGCCGTTCCGCTTGACTTCTCTAGCTAACAGTGAGAGAGAGAGAGGAAATTGTGAAACTCTTTTTTCCTGAATTTTCCTTCTTTCCCTCCTTCTGCCGTCACATCAAGTACGTAAATCACACGAAACCTTGCAAAGGCATCTGATATGTTTCCATTTTTCTCCTTAAGAACCTAAAAGTCACATTCGCATAATAAAATCCGCTTAAAATCTTTCAGAGAATCTGATTTCAGTCGTCGTTTCGAGAAATGATGGCGCTCTCGGAATTCAAATGACGCTAATCACACACGTGGAAAAGACGTTTATCCCTAGGTGTGTACATTATGCAGAACTTG
The DNA here is from genome assembly GCA_028673005.1 of Tanypteryx hageni. NCBI lineage: Eukaryota > Metazoa > Arthropoda > Insecta > Odonata > Petaluridae > Tanypteryx > Tanypteryx hageni. The sequence goes on from CM054117.1 coordinate 15,612,694, forward strand.
AAAGTTCTCGCAATGGAATTAACCTCAGTGGAGTCCTTTTTGGGTTGAAGATAAATCTCTCGACTTCACTTCTTCTTTCATTTTTATCAAAAAAAGCTCAAATTATTCTTTGGGTTTCGTTCCCGCGAACCATAATGTCCTAAACAACAATTTATCTTCAGTTGTGTTTTGCGTTTCGTCCAAATGTTTCCACAGTATCTCTTCATTAACCCTCACATTACTACTTTTCTGCCATTTTCCCCAACAGGAGATGAGATGCGAAACAGAAGTAATATATTTAAAACAAATTTTCAACTAATTTGAACATAAAATGTTTATTTTAATTATTTCAAAAACGATTTGCGGGGCACAAAATGGGCCTGCATTGGGAAAGGAAGGGTTAAACGTAATATTTTTGAAAACACGATCCATATTTTAACTAGCTAACATATAAAAATCGTTTAAACATTATTTAGGTACAAATAGCGGAGCAGATATGGTGAAGTATGGTGTCGGTTTTATTAAACTTCATGGCAAAATTAATTCTTAGAAAGCAACTCACCTTGACGGCGAAAGATTTTCCCGGAAGAATACGTCAATTTTTTGCGTTAAAAACTAATTTTTGGGTCTATTCGACGTATATTCGAAAATCGACGGCAGGTAAACGAACCTTGGTTTTTTTAGGCGTGCGTAGTTTCAACTCTCCAACTTCTACGATGATTATAAGTAAATTAAAAATGCAAAATGGTCATCCCCTTGTTAAGAGAAAATTAAAGCTCCTATACTCGAACTCATGACTTCAGTGCTAAAAGCGAGGAGCTCAAAATATAAAAGTTGCGCTGCCAAGTAATTCCTGGCGCTTCGATCGAATGTGAATGAAAAGATTTTTATAAGCGGTTTTATCATTCTCCAATTTAAATCCATAGACATGGGAGAAACTGGGCAAGACCATGTTTAATATAGTAAGATAAACGAGTCAGTCCCAGTTATTCAGGTTAATTATTAATTATTAAAATAACCTTGGAGTATTTTTAAAGCCGTTAGTCTCAAATCCAAGTCCCTTTAATACCAAAATATTGTGAACAGCACTTTATTCAATAAATAATAATTTTGAAACAATCCCGAAAGACGTGTTCTGGCAACGTCAGCTCTTATTATTAGCAATGAGTGAGAAATATTTTAATAGCTTTCCCATGAATTGTAAAATATCTTTATTCAACAATATATTTATAAATAAATATTTTTCCTGTATTTCATTTTACACTTCCTTTTCCCGATGCTATTTTAAAAATCATGCTATACTTTTGAAAATGTCCTCGCCACTTACTATACATTATGTGCATAAGAGTATATTATCTTTCCAATCATAATGAGTGCATAGTATAGTAATTCAGTATTCGTTTCATGTCTTTTTCATTTATACAGGCTTCTCACGGGTTGAGTGATTTTAATGTCAGAAAATCCAAAATCTGGTACGGTCTCTAACCCGAGGTTTTCAAAATCCATATATTTCATTTAATTTTAAACGATTTTTATCTTGAAATTTATCGCTTTTCAAGATAGTATTCCTGGAAAACCGCTCTTGGTGATCACTAAAATTTTTAATTTTTTAAAATTGGTTCCAGTAAATCGCCTGGTGCTCCTCATATCTCTACCTTTCTTTTGCTGAGACACGTAGTAGTACCTGTTACATCCTTCGGACAAATTCATTAATTCTCTTACTTACTTGCATAGCGGATAGACGGAAAAAAATGCAGCGAATGTAGACGCGACGGCAGCGACACCATAGTGAGGAAAAGTGGCGATAAAAGGCAGATTGGAGACAGGCTAGGTCGGATATCGTACTAATGACGACTCTGTCGGCCTGATGGTCGAGAGGGGGCGTGAGAGGCGGAATGGAGGATCCCTAGGGCTCTCGCCCCCTTTCCCTGGCGAGCCCTGAACCGCCCTAACTCGGGGCAGCCGTTTGCCCAGAGGGAATCATTGGCGGTCTGCTATCTCTCGCTTTACACACTTCGCATCCCTAGACGAAATCCCTCTAACGCTTCCTTCTAACTAGACCCCGAAGTTATTGCAAGACCCCTTAGCCATTTGCCCTCGGAGACTTTGCAAAAACTCCAGTCGCCAGTGTTGTCTCTCTCGGTTCCCTTTTTACTACTCCCGAAGATGTTCATTCCGCAATGCAATTCTCTCTACTCATCCACTCTGCAAACGATAATGTTTCGCGTGTCGGCGAGGGTTGTAGCGAAATAAAAAACCGTCCTAGCCAAGGTTCATTTCTGCTAAAATGAGTGTTAATATTTTTGCATTCGTAATTTTGCGCTTGAAATTCCAATTAAAAATTCGAAAAACTTTTTCACTGATATTGTATCAAGTTTTATTTCATTTTTGATGATAATCGTCCAGTTCCTACAGTTGAAAATAAAGCGACTGACTATGAAATATGTTTAAGATAAAATAATAAAGTTACAGTATTGTGAGGAACGAAGAGAAACTTTAAAAACTAATACCCCTTTAAACTTAGTGTTATGAAAAGTAGGAACAGAGTAGTGCATTAAGCAAGAATTAATTTCAGAATTCGTCACAAGGAAAACCTATACTTACACAAATATTATATGTATTGAATGCCAATATATCATTCTAAAATAAGTTCTATAGTGTCATTTGGGAATATCTACGTAAAATGTTTAACATTTACTTAAATTTTATACATAGCTTAGTTAAAATGAAAATGACTAATTATAAATTGTTGTTAAAGAGTTGTCATTCTTTTCGGAATAAAAATTTGCGTACTTTTTTGATCCAGCGTCCACTATTTTGAGCACATATTTTCTGTTAATGCGTTGCATATCAAAATACAATACCATTTCACATGGATATTGCATATTTTTTTACTATTCCCTACAAGAATTTACTGACATATTTATGCAATATGACTGCATTACCACAAACTATATATTAAAACAACTAAAAGGGAAATGCATATTGAGGAGGTCTGGAAAGCTACCTTCAGATATTTATGTATTCCTTGAAATACTTTGCGTAGTATATCAGATCTCAAAGTTTTGAAAAAAAAACTACAAAAAGATTAAATATGCGTAGGATTTTTTTTAAATGCACTGCATTCTTCTATCAGTGCCCATTTTAATGGGCTTTCTAGATAGATATAGAAATGGCAGAATTAATTTTTAAAAGTATCATTTGGTGCTTTATAGATTTCTAAACAACCTCTTAAAATAAAAAGATTTTTTACCAAAATTCGGGTTTGAATTCGTTAAATTATTACAAAAAATAAACATTATTTTATATTCATCTTGCGTATCTATAATTAACGTTTTGTGAATACCAATGACCGCTCTGTAAGAAAGTTACGTAATAACAATCTTGCGCGAATCATGAATATGAACTAATCGATCCAACTCAAACATCATATTTTTGGAATACGGCACCAAGCACTTTTTCTCAAAAATTTCATTGCATCGATCGAACTTCGCATATTTTAATTTAATGATTACGATTCAGATGAAGAGATGTTATCGGTCATTTTACACGAATGTATTCCAAACGCGTAATTACTTTTCACGTCCTTTCATATTTTTCGAATCAGCAAGATATAAAGAATTTTTATGAAATAATTTAGTTTCTATTTGAGAAATATTTCCATTCGTATAGTACATTACTAGAAGACCATCTTAAATCCATGCTTTATGCGTTAGTAAAAGTTATTTTTATTATGCGCAGTAAGTTTTCCTGTAAATATTCACATTAGATATGAGCCTCAAATATAATTATATGATAGTATTAAAAGTAATTTGTTTTTTATCATTTTAAATTTTTGTCAGCATTTCGATTTTTTTCGCTATAAAACTGAAAAGATTTATGTTATAGCCCAAGAAAATCAGAGAATACAGATGAATGTTGCATGATAAAACTACTTTGAATAAAACTTAGTAATGCCTGAATTAACAATGTGTATTAAGCCTTCAACATTCGTAGTTTTGATTATATATATTATTATATTTTTAATCGCTGTTATTTGAAATATAAATTTATTCTTATCAGCACTATATCTTCTGTAACAGTGGCCCGCCTAACTCCTATTCTCTCAAAAGATTTTTGTTTTTGAATTCCAAGAACATAACCCCCGCGAATGTCGAGGGCATAATGAAGTTGAATCATAATCACATTTCAGTAGAGCTGTTTCATTAGAAACATTTTTTACAATTTTAAAATCATAATTAATTTACGTTGAAATATCAGCTTCACGCGATAAGTACCTTAGAGAAAACGCTACAGACCGCATACTCTTTTAACATTTATCATAGTGCAATAAAGGGTAATTTTTTCAAATTAAATATTATTTTCTCTATGATATCATGTTCATAATTCTTTGATTAAATGTAATTATATCATTTTATTGGTATAAGATCTATCGCATTATTTTGGTTGAGTTGTTTTACTTGTAGAGGCAGTCATTTATTTTTTCGAAATTGATTGATAAAATTGATCTGCTCGAGTCATTGAGCCTATTACCACTATTCAATGCAATTATTGTAAAAATATTAAGAAGTGGAGCATAAATAGTAAATATTTATGTACGAAAACTCGTGAAAATTCTGAAACTGTCTGTGTGAGAAAAGAAGGCGCTAAACTGGCGATATGAAGTACGGCGGAGACGGCGAATCCCTTCGCCTCTTTTTTAGCCGAGGCCTTCCAGAAATCATGAAAATCCTCATGTTAGAATTAAATAGCAATTTATAAGATGAAAATCAATATGAACCTCTAATTGCTTTATTAGTTTAGTTTTTGGGAGTTATCTTCAGTGTAAAATGAGACATAGGAATGTCAATTATAATGATAATTACGTGTTATTGTATATATTTTTGCAAATTAAGTATTCTTTTGCTGCTATGTTGTTGTCACCTTTAAACTTGAATTTTACATATTTCTGATAATGATAATAAAATAATGATTTTGAGTTCCGTGGCCCCTTAAGGCATTGTTTCTCAACCAGTAGGACGCGTCCCACTGGTAGGACACGAAAGTCGTCTAGGAGGGACGTGAAGTTTCGAAGATTATTAATATAAATTTTTTCTCAACAAAAACACTGCGATATTTACAAATTTCTATTAATGACTAATATAATACTGAAATGATATTGATGCCAAAATCCACTTCTGGGAAAAGATAGGAGTTTGTTTTTAACATGGTGGGACCAAGGTTTTTTGACAAAATGGTTGGTGGGACTCAAGATGTAAAAGGTTGAGAACCACTGCCTTAAGGTATTAGCCTCTCTTTCCGACTTCTATTTCGCGCCCTTTTCCCTTTCTCTCTCTCTCTCTCTTTCTCTCTCTCTCTCTCTCTCTCGGAGACTCAAACTCTAAAAGCCGATGGAAGGAAAGATGAGTCCATCCCTTGAAGCAAAAGCTGAATTTAACCATTGAAAGATAGAGAGAAATATGAAGGAAGGAAGAGGCGAATAGAGACAGGAGGCGTAAGGGAGTAGTATTGAGAGAGAAATAAAGGGAGAAGCGAAATCGAGGCAATTTGTTTGAGTGCGAGCGAAGCGGGCCAACAGGTGCAACTCTCTATGGCGGAGATAAGATCGTTCCAATCAAGAGCGTATGAGGGCGCGAGAGAGCGCCGCTCTCGACATGCAAATGGCTTTTAAACGAACCACCGGCGCCGCCGTCCGATCTCCTTAACGTCTCGAAGGTCGAAAGGTCTTCGGCGGATATTCTCGTTCGCCCCCGATGCCTAACGACGGCAAAGGAAGGAAACATTGAAGAGAAGGACGAGTGCAATCGGAAGTTCTCTCTCTCTCGCGTTTGTTTGAGCCAGCGTCTGGATTCTCTTTTTTCTACTCGGTCCTTTGGAGGAGGAAGAGACGACTCTGGTGTCCGCTTGGTTGAAACGAATTCAGCGTGGAGAGATTCCGTCTGAGGCAATTGGGAATAAGCGAAAACGATACGCGGAGAATGGTATTTCCTTCGCGGGATGCAATCGTAATCGGAAGAGATTCCTCTTTGCTATATCAGTTTAAGCGGGATTTTTACGATTTTCGTATATTTTTATCATTTTTGCCCATTTTTACAATTTCATAACATTTAAAAATGAAAAATTAAAGGATTCAGAAAATTTAAAATTTTAGGAATTGCGATTTGCCTTCAATTCATGCAAATTATTATTTTATTCTATCAGAAACGTAATATTTATGATAGATTTATTGAGTTAAAATATACTGAAATAATATACAATAAAATTATTTATGTTTTTACAGAAAACTCGACATTTCAATTGATTAAAGCAGCGTAAAAATTTAATCTTAAATTCAATATTTAGGTACCCCTATGTGCCATAGGCGTGATATACTGACAAAATATCAGATACATTAAATTGAGTCGTGAAATTCCTTGTTCAGCGAGAAATCAAAAGGAATGGCTTGCAAGGCCCTCGGGATTTGAAATGGCAAAGAAATGAACATTAAAAAGTAAATTCCCTTTAAGATCTTCCAGAATCCAAAGAAAACGTCAATCCCCTCTCCATATAAGAAAACGAAAGTAAAATGTATATAAAAAACCCTCCGGTCTTATTTGCGTAATAAAGCAATGTGTAAGCGTAAAAATCTTTCTCTTCCGCGCGCACAAATATTCAGGAGGTGCCGAGCAAAATAAAAAATGGGAAAGTTTGAAGAAATAAAAGAAGGCAGAGGGAGGTAGAGTGGAGAGATTATGAGAGAGAGGCGGGAGGAGAAGAGAGGCATGAATGTGCAGAGAGAGAGAGAAATAAAGAGGATTGAGAGGAAGAAGCAGGGTTTGAAGGTCAAGAGCTAAGGCGGAGGCATCAGAGGGAGATGAAATAAGCGGGGAGATGGACCGAGCGGGTGAGAGAGAGAGAGAGAGATCTGCTGGAAGAGATTTAGTGGAGGGAAGGGAAGAGGAGAGGGAGGGAGGGAAGGAGAGAGAGAGAGAGAGTGGGGGCTGAGGGAGGAGAGAATATATAGATAAACATCTTTATTCGGGCGGGATTTAGACCATAAGTTCCATTCTTACATTTAGCCCTTCGTCATTATCATGAATATTAAAAATTAAAGTATTAACATAAGCAGTATATAAAAATATACAAAACATAAAAAGATATAAGTGAAGACAGATTTAAGTTTGTGGGCAAAACCTAGGTAAAAACAGGCTTGTTCTTCATAGTAAAACCAACGCAGGAAAACACCCACTTAAAAGGGGGATGTGAAAAACCTGAGAAAATCTTACATAGTGTGTATATCACAATGGAAAACTACAGCAAGATATAAGAATCAGTAAGTACAGTAGGAAAGAACGTAAATACAGTATAGTTGTATACCGTCATAAATATGCATATAAAAACATTTAAGTGAGGAGTGGGGATCAGAGAGAGAGAGAGAGAGAGAGTGGGGGGAGGAGAGAGTGAGGGAGGGGAGGAGAGGGCAGAGGGGAACGTAAAGCTATGCGGAGGGAGAACACTCAGTGGCACGTCAAAAGGAAGAGGGGTTGGAGGGAGAAAGTGCGGCAGCGAAGGGAGAATGGGTTTGCCCCTCCTCGGAGGGAAATATATCGAGGAGAGAGGAATGATACACCGTGAGGAAAACACGAAGAAGGGCTGGAGTTGAGGGAGGAGGAGGGAGGGAGGAAAGGGGAGGAGGGAGGGAGGGAGTGGGAAATTACGAAGAAAATTGCGGTGGGGAGAATCGAATTAATTGTTCCTCCATACTTAACCCCCCACATCTTCCATACTACGTTTCTGTGCGTGTGTCTGTGTGTGTTCGCGCGTGCGTGTGCGTCATTAACCTCCGTGTATATCCTTGTTGATCTAATACGGCAGTTATTGATTTCTGCCAATATTTTTTTCGTTTTTTTCCCATCGGGTTAGGCTTTATTTAGTGAATCCTATTCTTTTCCTATCGAGTGGTCACACGAATAGAACAATGTTTCAACATTTCTACGCCTACTCTGTCCGAAGATTAAAGATTGGTTGTGAACTCGGCAACTTTTGTTGACTTACTCAACGTGATACTAGTGTCGAAGATGAGGTCTTCTTTGATGAATATCTGAACAAGAACTCTTTAATTCTGCGTGACCATCATAATAGTTTTGCGCGTCCGTGACCACTTTAATCAAAACCGATCGTGAACTGTGACAAGTTTTCTGTCAATGTATGCCTACTTAAAGTTTCGAAGATAAATTATAACCAATAAATAGCTTATAAAAGGGTCTCCAATGCGCGATTATGGCTATTTAATATATTATTTTTCATTAATTATAAATTATTATTTTTAGTCCTCCTAAAAGGTCGATCAAACACTAACAGGCTATAATTGTGTCATATGTATCTTCATGACTACATTAAAAATGCCGGATTGATTTAGGACCCGCACGTCCACAACAGACTTAACCCGAAAGTGCAAAAAGAGCTCTTTGGAAATAAGAAGAGAGCTAAGGAAGTTCCGATCCTTAAAAAAACCATAAATATATCCGAAAGTTTGCATGACCCATGGAACTCGGCGCGTTAGCAAGTAGCGAAGGTGATTGGGGCGAGGGATTGAGGGGGTTGAAAAGAGAAAGATGGGCGGAGAGAAATGGGGTTGGAGAAAGAATGGGCAAGTAAAAGGGTAAGGCGCGGGAGAGATGAACAATGAACATGAATAATGATATGCGCTGCGCAAAAAAATAGTAAATCAACTTTTTGTGAAGGTTTAATGATCTCGAAGGAGACAGTGATTAGTGTAAGGAAGGATGAGACGTCCTTATTTTTTCCTTTTCTATTTTTATGAGATTTTTATTTTGTCGACGTGTCAGTTAGTCAGTCCCCCCTCCCCATTCCTCTCCCCCCGCTCTACCCCTTCCCATTCTGGCGTCTCCTCATCCGCTTCCTTATTCGGCTTGCGGCGACGACCCAGGCCGAGGCGAGGGGCGTATCTCCATCGCTACCGCCACCCCCGCCCCCCGCCCTCCCCTTCTTCTCTGTCCCCTTTGGAAAACCTATGAACGGGAATCCGAAACTCGGTGCTCTTGGTGGGAAGCCAATCGGCTGTCTTCGGAAGGGACACAGAGGGAAAGAAGTAAATGAGTGTGCGAAGGACAACGGGAGGAAGAAGGGGTGGGGTGGAAGGGGAGGAGAGAAGAGAGGGAGAAGGAGGAGGAGATGGATAAAAGAGAAATGAGAAGTGACGGAGGAGAGAGAGAATAAGAAGCAAGCAAAGAGGAGGAGAGATGAGGATGAAAGGGGGAGAGGGAAGAGATTGGGAAGAAGGTATGCAAAATTTTGACATTTGAGGAGAAAAAAATCCTGTACTTGACCGGGATCTAACCCGGGTCTCCCCACTTGCCGGATAGCAAACACTGAGAAATAATAATAATACGAAGAGAGAGAAAATGATGCGCGACAGTAGCAGAAAGAAGCACGAGAAGAGGATGAGAGAATGAATGGAGAGTGAGAGGAGAGACCTGAAATGGACCGCAAAGAGGACCCGAGGAGAAGTCGTCCAAAGTGAGCGATAGATGGATAGATGCATTTCGAGCCAAAGCGATTCCGCATGACTCACCCGGGATGACATCCGTACTAATATTGTCCGTTAAGACCTTAAATGACGATTTGTCGTGAGCGACGGTTTTTTCTTCCATTTTATGAGTTTTTCTGGGGCTTCCACGTGCCGCGTGCACCGGTGTGATGTGCTGCAGCGAGAGGGCTTTAAGTGAAAGTTTTGTATTTTGTAATTAAAGTATCTTTTCTATTCATACATTCGGGTTAATTTATATTTATCTGCACGAGGTCAGAATGAGATCCAAACGATTAAAAGCAATGAACTCCAGATGCGTATTATGAATTCGGCTCAGTTTTTTCTAGAGGTTCTGAAATTTAAATTTAGATATGTTTAAGGGAAGGACAGCTCTAGCAGACATGAATGAAATGCGGCATTGTTTCTTTTAAAAAATATTCTGAATATGAAATATAATGGGATTCTATCAAAGGCAAAAAATTAGCTGAAATTATAAAACTTTATCGTACAATCCGTTTTATAACTTTCCAAAAAGTGTGTCAGAGGACTTCGGAGTAGAAATTTCAGATTTTCTTTCCGGTAATATGGTAGCTATCTATGATTGAGTTATGTGACCCGTTATGCCGTTTTCACGCCGTATTTTAATACATTAGAGAAACTTTGACGTCCTGATTGAGCGATTTGACTCGCATAGCGTAACATTTATCTTTTATCTCAATAATGGCCTGAAGCACGAAGCGATGAGTTGAATGCGTTTATACTCAGCCGAAATTCGATAAAACATTTTTGTTTGCGATTTTCTCAAAAACTAGGAATTCCATTAAAAACAGACAAACGATTAGAAATGTTTATATTTTATCTGTAGCTTCTGAAAAGTTTTTTCCTTCAGTGAACATTTCACCTGCTAAGCAAACATAGTTCTTTTTATTCCCAGCAAATTGGCTTCCCTGGGAGAGTGATTTGATTCATGTCATTCTAGTCCTACGCTTCGATATTGAGCTTCAAAAACAAATTCCATCGGAATTCGTCGAGCGTAAAGGCGATGGAATACTTGAACGGACGAATAGAGAACAGCACAAACGCACTAACGAAAAGGATGAGCGATTATTCTTTCAGTTAAATCATTCTGGAAATGAAATTATGATGTGAACTCACCTTTACGTTATAAATAAAATCGCTTGAATTGAATTTTTTGTATTATTCTTTGCTTTCTGTCTGCAAGCAATCAAAACGTAAAACAACAAGCGTAGAGCACAATTACCATTTTATTAACATTCCAGTCAGTTCATCTTCCCTAAATTCCTCGATATGCTTTTTAATTGCAAATTGAAAAAAACGATGCATTAAAACAGTCCCAATAGTTGGTTTTTTAATTCCTGAATGTAAATTATCATTAATTTTTATTTGTCTGTTTTATAAAAGGCCGATTGCTTTGGAATAATGCTAATGCTAAATTTTACTTTTGAGTTAATCGATAATGTGTCCCGTAATTTTGTTACGTAGAAAATTTGGTAATTTATCAAAACTAATAGAGACATCCAGAAAAGCTTTCCTTTGAAATCAAATATTTTGAAACTTTTCTCTCATCATAAATTGATTGCTTTTGACAAGCATTAAATTGATTTTATAGAAACAATCACGACATTAGCGCTCCGTAATTATAAGCTGCAATTAAGTTCAGCCGGGCATAAAAAAGGGATTCGAATCCACTTTGACCGTGATATGGTTTTACTCGCGTAGATGCAGCGATAACACACGGCCGTGGATGGGATGGAGATGACATCGGAAGATGGCGTCGGAATGTGAAGAAGAGGAGGACAGAGAAAGAGACGCTCGGTTTAGATTGCGATCGGGGAAATGGAAGGAAGAGAGAGAGAGGACGGCTGCGGGTCGGAGACTGATGCCCGAGGATTGGATCGGGACAATGGCCTTCGGAGGGTGGCCATATATTTATCGGAGTGAAGCGGTGACCTTGATGGATGAAAGGGAACGGAAGGGCGATGGAAGGGAAGGGAAACAATCCTCCACCGAAATAAAAACCTCCCTCTCCTTTGATAAATACGCTTTTGCCATTGAGGCAGTTTTAGAAATCTACGAATTTGAATAACAATGAATATTCGATGCCTTTCTTATTATCTTCTTCTTCTCGTGTAGTAAATGGAACTTTTAAAGGTATATTCACCGAGGAATACATATATACACAACCCGGCGACCCGTGCAAAACGAAATTTGGCGCCCTTGACAAAAGTAAACAGATTTTTGTTTTTAAATAAACATTCGTATTTTGTTTTGATATCGTAACAAAAAAGGTACCTCATATTCATTTTTTCTGCGGAATTTCACAAAAAGTCATAAACTTCAACTGGTTTTGGCAAATGTTTGGAATGCTGTAAGAATTTTTCTTCCCTGTTTCTGTAGCAAGTGGCGAAAGAATCTTTTCCAAACTAAAATTACAAAACATTATTTGAGATAAACAATGCTTCAAACACGTTGTAATTCTTCAGTACTAATTTCAATCGGGTATGTTTTCTTGGAAAACGATTATTTTAAGTTATATAAAAGTAACCCGAAAATTTCCTAAGAAAAAAGAATTTTAACTAATAATGTTGTAATTCTTTCTCTAGAAAAAATCAAATTAACCATTCATTGAATGATATTATTATTTTATATAGGTATCCCATAACATTAAATGGTTCCTCTGTGCCGGAGAACTTCTTGTACAACCCTTGCGCTGGTCCTGCGTATATTATATAAATCGATGATGATATATTTATTATGATATTTATGTTCCTATCTTTTTGACTACTTTCAAACAGAGTTACTGTAGGAATTACTAAGTTTTTTCCAAACAAATACGTATTTAATCATTTTTAATTAGCTGTGATTGTATTCTGAGTACTTTTTAAATACGAGTTTACACAAACTTCAGTCATTAGAGCAAAATATGAAATTTAATGTTATACGAAATCGATGGAGTTCTTAAAGTGGACAAGTTCTATTTGAGAGAAAGACTCGTAGCGTTTGGCGCCGAATGAACCACACAAAATAGACACAAAAAGAGAGGCTGACCAGTATTTTCCTATCGAGGAAATAACGGAAATCCAGTTCCAATATTCTTATTCTTGTAAAAATATTCCCAAAAGAATTTTAACGCCACTTTCACCTTAATATAAATGTCAAGGGGATCACTAAAATATAAATTTAAACTGATAGAAAATTTCACTAAAGTAGTTAATATTTTAGTTTCTCTCGAATATGTCTTCACAAGAGGACACGTTCGAGGGCGCAACTCTAAAAACTAATTTCTTTTATTCTTCTTTTTTCCTCTCTCTCTCTCTCTCTCTTTGGTCCATTAGTATTCTTTCCCTCCCACTTTCTCCTTAAAACCATATATCAAAGAGGGCAGAGTCCTTCCAACCAATCTCTCGTACGCATACGCGCGCGCTCGCTCTGACGACTTGAGCGGGATCATAAAGAGTTTATGCGATCCGGGTCTCGGAAAATGGCGAGGGAGGGGGAGGAGTGGAGCGGAATGAGGGAGGAGGGGAGGTAGGGGAGAGGTGGAGGAAGAGGGGAGGGGGAGGAGAGAAGGGGAGGAGGGGAGGGGGCAGGGGGAGGAGGGGAGAGGGAGGGGGGGGGAGTGGAGGGGGGAGGGGAGGGGAGCGGGAGAAGGGGAAGGGAAAAGGAGAAGAAGAGTGGAAAGGGGAGCAGGAGAGGGGAAAGGGGCGGGAGGAAGATGGTAAGACGAGAAGGAGGGGAGGAGGATAATGAGAGCGGCGGAGAAAATGTAGAGGGGATGGGGGAGAGGAAAAGAAGGAAAGAAAAATATCTTTATTGGCGAGGTTGAGAGGCAAAGTAGCATCCTCTTCCACCTAACCATTACAACCAAGGGTAGAGGTATTTGAGATTTACATATTTAACAAAGATTTGTTTAAAATTTACAATATTAATTCACAAAAATGGTCACCACGAGAGAAATATATATCACTGTAATCTTATTTATACATATACGTGTACATTCTATTATACATATGTAGAAAAGTACAACAGAGACAGTTTTGAATAATTAAAAATACGTAGAAATTTCATATTAAACTTTTGAATATAAAATGTTTGCTAACAAATAAAAGACGAAAAAAGAGAGCGAGGAAAAATATAATCAAAATTAAGAAAAAATTTAAAAATATATATAGTTAAATATAAAAACCACACTAGATAGACTTTAGCGTCGCAGTATGTAAAATATTAGAAGCTGTTTACAATAAGGTGATTCCATGTGAGGAGGAGGGAGGGAGGAGAAAGGGAGGAGACGGAGGGGAAGCGGAGGAGAGGAGGGAGAGAGGAAATGGTGGAGGAGGGGGGGAGGAGAATAAAAGGGGATGGGGAAAGAGAGGAGAAAGGGAGGAGGAGAGTAAGAGGAAAGAGGGAGGGGAGGAGGAGGGGGAGAGAAGGGGATAGATAGATAGATAAATAATAATTTTTCTACGCAAACGTTTGTAAGATCTTATTGTTCCACTGTGCGGCCTATTTTAGGCAATTGCAATTGAGAAAGTGCAAATGCGTTCCATTAAATGGCTTTGCTCGAAGAATAACGGCCCCTTTTTTAATAAGAACGATTTTTCCAATTTATGTAAGAAATTCAAGCTGGTCCCTCTTGAGACGAGGCGAGCAGTCGCTGATGTGATTTTCCTCCGTAATGTATTGACGGGAACTATAGGCTCTCATGGCCTGCTTAGCCTGATTAAGTTCAGTGTTCCTGCTCGACGATCGAGACATACCAAATGAAAAGGGCTACTGATGATATTCGGAGTAACAACAATTAATTTAGGTATTTCGTTTCAACAATCCGCTTAAATGCTTATTCTGTATTTTGGTCATTATCTCTGTAACGCTCTGTATCTCAGCTATTTTTAATCTTATCGACCTTATATATTTGCACATAGACTCATTATGATCCTCACAAAATGCATATATAAATTTAGGGTCCATTTACAGTAGAAGGCCCTATTCCAGGACTCTCATTTTCGGGGTTGGGCACCGTAGGCGCCAGGAGCAAAGCCCCTAGTGTTTTATAAAACCACCGTCCTGTCATCATATGAAAATACTTTTTCAATGGAACACAAAACGGTTAATATCGACGACGAGGTAAAAAAAAGCAGGGACAAAGTTCTACGAATAGAGTTCGCAATAATTTAACACGACATATCGTGATTAATGGAGAAATCGGTGAATAGGTTCATTCTGCCTTATATTAAACGATTACAATAGCCACATGCCCATTGTCACTCTAATATGTGTCAACAAACAATCATAACATTAGTCTTCCCTTTCCCAATTTCATGTGTATGCAAACTACTGCGCATTTTCATTCTGAATTCAGATTGCGATAAATCCTTTTGTACCAACATTAGTGTTTATTCATTGCAATGGCCCAGTAGAGTTCAGAATGGATGAATATACAGTGCTCGATGAATTCATTACGTTGAATATTGAACATTCATCCATAAATTATTTGTAAGCAAAGTACTGCAGTAATCTGATAATGTTTAATGAAAAATAGGACTTGCTATTTGTTTGAATAAACTGATACGTCAAAGAAGCTATCATCCGATTGCTTTATTGAGATCACACCATTATAAATGCATATTTGTTTTCAATACATTTTGTAAATTTAAGCATTCTGTGAAATAATACTGGCCAGATGCTTGGTTCACTGAAAATTGTTTTCATTTCTTAGTTATAAGCTAATAAAAATCACTTAAACCCTTTCGATGGACTAATAAAAAACGGAAATAACGAGCAAAACTGACCATTTACGCGGCGAAATTTGTATCCGCGACCTTATAAAAAAAAATAATTTTTCCAACAACAAACGTGATCTCAGCAAAACAGATTAAAGCAAAACGATAAGGATTGATCCGGATGTTGACCTTATGCGTTTTAGTTAATATAGAATATAAAATTCTCTAACTCTAAATGATATTAATATATTTCATCCGGACGTATGTTTCAGAGAAATTAGCTAAATTGACTTACAAATGCAATCAAATATTTCAAAACAGCCGATTGAGTCAAACTGTTGGTTCAGAATGAATGACAAAAAATTGGAATTACTTTTTCTCAATTGAAAATTTCATTATATTTAAATTGTGAATGCTTTCATTGCGATTTTAAATCATCGGTTGTTTTGGCTCGGAGAATTTTTTATGGGATCATACGGAAAATTACAATTATATTTCTTTAAAAGTTTTTCATGTTTTAAAATTATGTTTCTTAAGGTAACGGGAAAGTAAATACTGAGGTTGAAGTAACGTTATATGGGTCAAAGCAACGAGGTCAGAGGAAAGACATTTTTGAGAGAGAATGTAGCAAAATAGGCGAAAAATGCAATACTGATCCCATCGAAAGTTTTTTGGATCGGAATTCAAAAGAATGATTTGATTGGAGAATCTGGAAAATGTAAAAATATTAATTGTATCGGCATTTTAAAATGGATAAACCGATTGCGGGATGAATCGTAATAGATAGCTCTTTGTTCGGAGACAATCGATTTTGAAATTAAAAACTGATCCCTTTCGTTGTAATTTACCCCGAAGCAATAATTTTGCACTACGATTCTTGATGCTGACGTTTTGGAGATTAATATCCGGCCGTTATACGATATGATGAAATTTTATTACTCTCTAAAGCGTAAATAAACTGCATTGGATAAATATAAATGAAGTGTATTGGCCTTCTTGGAAGAATCCCTTTGCGATATTAACAGAATGACTGCAGTCAATCGTCATGAGGGAGTTTCATCTTCATCATTTATCGGGTTGTTTAAATGGAAGGGTACTATATTATGTTGTTCGTTATCATTTTGGCAAACGCAAAAGTATTTTTTACTCTTATAACGAAGGGTGTTCATCATCCTCCATTTCCACTTTGAAAAGAGTGTTTTGATAATAGGAATAAGAAGGAGGAAGGAAAGGGGAATTCGCAGATATATACCTGTTCATTTCATTTTACAAGCCCTAAGAAGGTGTTTGGACGTAACGTACATGCGGTAAACACTTTGTGATTTACATAATAGGATACCGAGGAATTTTGAACCACTGCTATCAAAATGGAATTTCCATTTCATTTCCAAAAAAATAAATGTCCATCCGTCAGGGAGAAGAAATACGAGGTGCGCGAGTCTAAAAAACAAACGAGAGAAAAAGTCGTCTCCTAAATTAAGGAAAAAATTACGCCTCATCGTGTCTGCAGGAATGTTCTCTACAGTATTTCTAGTCTCTTATGGTGAGTGACCCATTGTTTTAATCTATTATATAGAGTGGTCTTTAAGCAAAAACAGAGAATTTAGTCGTTTATGGTCCCCGTTTCAGACTAAATTTCCGCAAAATTCGTCAATCAGCCGTCTTTCAGGAGCCATTTCAAAATGTTTCCATATGCCCATAGAACTTCCGAGTGATTGAAGAAGTGAAGATTATTCGTTCCGATGAAGGGAATTTTGAATTTCGCCTCGATGCGATTGAAGCGTGGCGAAAAACAAATCTGATTTTCGTTTTGTTTTCCGTTGAAATTCCTCTCGCCCTCGCATTCTAAACTGCAGCACGGAGGCAGGAGACACGTATTGCGGCTAGGTCGTTCCCTACGGGGGTGCCTCGGTACGGTCACGCCGCAGTGAGGGGTGACGGAAAGAGGGGGAGTTAGGGTGGGAAGGAGGGGAAGTGAGAAAGGAGGAGGAGGTGGGTTTGCGGTCGGAAGATTCTCCTGCTCGCTAGATCACGTCCAATGCCACCGTCGTGAAAGAGTAAAGAGAGAGAGAGAGAGTCGTCCGCCGGATGTTCGCTGGATCCCTTGCGTCCTAAATCATCATTAGCCGCACCAGACAAGGGCACGCACCTCTCCGGCGAAAGGATTTTCCAAAATTCTCCGATGGGAATTACGTTTCCGAGTGTTGTTTCTTTTGTGAAAATTCTGCGAGGAAAGTGTGATTTCCCTCGTTAGGCCCTTACCAGCGTTTCCCTTCTGAAAAAGCGTTTTTTTCCCGTTGACATTTTACGGATTCGTTTTTCCGGAAAACGTCCTCACTTAAGAGGACGTATCTGAAAGGGGTGGAAGCTGAAAAACGTACGTTTTATCAACGAAAGGGCATGCATAAAATTTATGATTTTGAGGGGAGAGATTAAGGGTATGTAATGAATATCTCACCGAGAGTAACTGGAAGGAAATATTTTAAAAACATAATTGAAACTGAACTAAAAGATTAGACCTAAAATATTTTGATTTCAAAATCATGGGTGAATAAATTTGAAAATTAACATCACCTTCTTATGCATGCTATGTTATAGCCTTTCGAGCATTTTATTTAAATGCAACTGAGATTTTTATATGTTACAAATGTGGCGGTTCGTAATAATGCTCCATAGAAAGCCGTTAATAAAAAGACTCTTATTTCATATCTGTTGTACGCCTCGAAATGTCGCTGCGTTTGGGCATTGCGTTGTGAGTAGGGGGCTGAAGGGAATTGAAGAGGTGAAACAATGGAAGATGTATCCAATGAGCGGCGATGGAAACAAAAGGCGACCGCCGTTCGAGGGTTTAACATGGCGGGGATAAGGAGAGATTGAGAGAGCGGGAGAGGAAGAGGTGGAAAGGGAGGTGAGGTTGAGAAGGGAGGGAGAGGAGATTGAAGAGGATGGAGGGGGAGAGGGCCTCCACTCGTTGCTGAGAAACGGGGGCTCCAAATGATGAGTCGCGCATCATGGCCCGGAGACCGTAATTTCTTAGCCTCTTTATTTTTCTTTCGCGGCAGTTTCACATCCGTTTCCTTTCTCTTCTCTCTCTCTCACCCTCGCTATCTCCTTCTCACCCCCTCTTATTTCCCTCTCTTTTCATCCCCCTCCTACTCTCCCTCTCCTTTCCTCCGACTCCCCCCTCTCCCTCCCTCTCCTTCCTACCCCCTCCACCATATCCTCCCTCTCTCCCTCCCATTCTCTCTTCCATTTCCTTCCTTCAACCTTCCCCTATCTCCCTCTCTCTCCTTTTCCCCTCTCTCCCCATCCCCACTACTCCAAGGTAGCCTCTGGAGATGCAGGAGTTTAGCCTACAGGTCGACGTCCTCACCGCGACCTTTCCTCCTCCTCACCGCCTCCCTCGGGGGCATAATCACGATCCTTCGTCCCCGGACCCTTATTGGTTTACCCTGTTTCCCTTTACCTCCTCACCCAGGCCTTCCCTCTTGCCCTCACTCATACCTATGAATGAATGAGCCCGTAAACGGAGGAACATGTATAATCGCATGTCCTCGGGGCGCCTTGGCTCTCGCGATGCATATCAGGGAATCAGTTATTAGGCATTCGTATTTGATGGGAATGACGCCGTCTTAGGACTGACGCAGAACTTTTTCGAAGATCCTATAGCTGATGTTTTATTTCGTACAAAACGTTTATCCCTATGATATGATGGAAATCGTCGACGAAATGTTAACTTTGTGTTTCGCGACTCCTGATTAAAGCATTTTGGACGCATACCGTTTAGTTTAACCTTTCTAATGAAATTTCCAAAATTTTCATTATAACACTAGCGCTCGATCTAAAATTAGTTTCGCACGTTATTTGCGGACGAGAGGGTTAATTGCGAATATGCAAGAAAGAATTTCTCTCGATTCATTTCATGCGCGCGGTTTTAAATTCCATCTCGGGCTACGTAACACATCAGCTCCGACTGCACTCGCGAAATTACGCCCTCTGTAGAATGCGTAAAAATTAAATAAAAAAGGAAACATTCCGCCTCCAATGCGGGACCGCCCTCGGTTTATTCGAATCGGCAGTAAAAAAATGCAAGCGGCACACAAAAGCGGGAGCGGGGAATTTAATTTACGCCGTCGTCGCTCCATTCATTTTCAATAGAGAATTGCCTCACTCTGGGGCGCGTGGCCTCTGAAAATGATAATAACATTAAAAGAGAGGAACAGTAGGAAATAATCAATATGCGAGTGCTTCACTTCCTCCACGGCCATCGTGCACTCTCTCGGCCGAGCGGTCTTGCTGCGGCGGGAATGCATTAATAATCCAAGAGGGCTACTCCCTTCCTCTCCTCTCCCCCTCTTCTCCCTCTCCTACCTCCCCTCTCCTACCTCCCTTCTCCTACCTCCCCTATCCTACCTTCCCTTTCCTATCTCCCCTATCTCTCTCCTCCCTCCCTCTTCTTCTTTCACCCTCTCCTCCGTCCTTCCCTCTCACCCCCCCAAATCCCGACCATGTCAAACGCTCCAGTTCTTTGAGCTGTTTAAAAATGTATATTTTATTATTACTTGACAGGAATTTGTAAATAACGTTCATATACATTCATATATACGTATTGTGGGTATATATATGTATGTGTGTGTGTGTGTATATATATATATATATATATATATATATATATATATATATATATATAAAACAACTTACGGAAAAGGAAAGGTAAAATGAATATATGGATGTCAACAAGGTGTTGGGATGAGGAAACCCAGTGAGCACTCACCAATCAGACGACTTCAGGTTGGCGAGGCCCCGGGGATGTCGAAGCGACACACGTAAAATAACACAAAAACACAGAAACATCACAAACGTAAAGCTTTCGGAACTACTCCTTCTTCAGCTACAGAGAGAGAACTGATGGCGGTGACACTGGGTGAAGGCATGGGGGTGGAAGGGTAGTGCGGAAAGGTCGAGGATTGGAGGAAACGGAGGGGGTTGGGGATGGGTAGGGTGTTGGAAGAAGACAGAAAGGGTGTGAAAAGCTATCGAAGGTTGAGGCCTGGGGGAGTGAAGGAGTTTAGGAGATGGATATGCGAAAGCTCCCACTGACGGAGTTGGGGAGCCGAAGCATTGTCGGGGAGAGCGCGAATGACTCTCACTGTGAAGCAGTTGTTGAACTTTAAATTATGTTTGTTCGCATGAACGGCCACCGGCAGCGGTCGTTTGAGAATGACGCTGTTCCCACATGTAAAAATAATAGTTTAAAACAATCCCCAAATGTTGAAATTTTAATAATTTTACACTTTCTTCATTATAAGGTACTAATGCTAAACATTTTAGCCTAATTTTAAAGTTGTAGCACTTCTAGAAGTAAAATAATATTTTTCTAATTGTTTAAATTTAAATAATTTTTAACGGCCGCCGCAATTCATATATGGTAAAATTGAAATGTTTATTTGTGCAAATACACTACTCTGTAAATAATTTGAAAATTTCAGCTTCCTAGCTTATCCCGTAGTACCTAAACAGTTATCCATTTGTTTAAACTTTAAGAATTTTTAACTGCCAAACAAATTAAAATATCAAAATGTGTATAATCCCTATTTCGTTTTTTTGGAAATTTAACTTACAAAAAAAATTTCAACTCCGTAGCACATTTGGAAATACATAAACCTTGAAAATTTGTTTAAACAATTGCGAATTTTTAGCGGCCGCATTGTTGCACTTTTTCAAGATTTTCGTTTTTTCTGGTCGGTTGTGCACAAAATCCTACCTAAGAAAAAAATTTCGAATCTCCAGCTCATCTGGAAGTGCCTAAACATTAGTATCCTCCTATATCCTCCTCCTCTGTAAGAAACGTCTATATAGAATGACTAGTAGTTGGTGCTTGCATACTGCAAGCATTTCATATCACCTTGAAAAAACATTCACTTTTCAGACAGACATTTCATCATTACAAATAGTCTTTTAATTCTAAAGATTTCACCTCCGCAGCGATTTCCGTTTTTCCCACATGTAAAAATAATAGTTTAAAACAATCCCCAAATGTTGCAATTTTAAACATTTTACACTTTCTCCATTATGGGGTACTAATGCTACACATTTCAGCCAAATTATAAAGTTGTAGCACCTCTAGAAGTAAAATAATATTTTTCTAATTGTTTAAAATTTAAACATTTTTAACGGTTGCCGCAAAATCTATATGGAGAGATTAAAATGTTTATTTGTGCAAATACACTGTTCTGTAAATAATATGAAAATTGCAGCTTATTTATTATTATCCCTATTTCGTTTTTTTAGGAATTCTACTCATAAAAAAATTTCAACTCCGTAGCACATTTGGAAATACATAAACCTTGAAAATTTGTTTAAACAATTGCGAATTTTTAGCGGGCGCATTGTTGCACTTTTTTATGATTTTCATTTTTTCTAGTCGGTTTTGCACAAAATCCTACCTAAGAAAAAAATTTCGAATCTCCAGCACAACTGGAAGTGCCTAAACATTAGTATCCTCCTATATGTTATATGTTATCATTATATATCGACGACTCTTACAGAGGAGGATATATATGTTCATATATATAACATATATAGGAGGATACTAATGTCCAGCCCAAACTACAAGAGCTAGAGAGCTGAAAGTTTAATTTTTGTAGATATGATGGAGAAACCTTCAGATAAAATGAGACTTCTTACCTAAGTGACATGAGTTCGACTCCAAAAATTCCGAAATTTCCGTTTTTTCCCATAAGAAAAGCATTGCGCCATTTTTGTAAATTAATTATGGGCACCTGCCGGTAAGCTAGAAAGATGAAATTTTCAGTGTTGCTAGATGGCCGCAATCTCTATCAGGAATTATTGTCACTTTTGCTTACAGTGTCTTGGGTTCGACTCCAGAGACCCAGGAATATCTCCCATAAGTTAGCATGGGAAAACGCAATCCAGTGTGTAGACCAATCTAATAAGTTTAGGAAGCTGAAATTTTGCAAGATTATAGAACTTTTCTCATAACTAACTATAAAAATCGAAAATTTTAAAATTGTAAATTTTAGGGGTTGTTTTAACCCCATTTGAACATTAAAGTTTAATAATTTTTTAGATACTACCGGATGAGCTAGGAGCTGCAATTTTCATATTATTTACAGAACAGTGTATTTGCACAAATAAACATTTTAATCTCTCCATATATATTTTGCGGCAACCGTTAAAAATGTTTAAATTTTAAACAATTAGAAAAATATTATTTTACTTCTAGAGGTGCTACAACTTTATAATTTGGCTGAAATGTGTAGCATTAGTACCCCATAATGGAGAAAGTGTAAAATGTTTAAAATTGCAACATTTGGGGATTGTTTTAAACTATTATTTTTACATGTGGGAAAAACGGAAATCGCTGCGGAGGTGAAATCTTTAGAATTAAAAGACTATTTGTAATGATGAAATGTCTGTCTGAAAAGTGAATGTTTTTTCAAGGTGGGATGAAATGCCTGCAGTATGCAAACACCTTCGACTAGTATGTTATATCCTCCTCCTCCTATGTAAGAGTCGTCGATATATAATGATAACAGGAGGATACTAATGTTTAGGCACTTCCAGATGAGCTGGAGATTCAAAATTTTTTTCTAAGGTAGAATTTTGTGCAAAACCGACTAGAAAAAGCGAAAATCTTGAAAAGATGCAGCAATGCGGCCGCTAAAAATTCGCAATTGTTTAAACAAATTTTCAAGGTTTATGTATTTCCGAATGTGCTACGGAGTTGAAATTTATTTTGTAAGTTAAATTTCTAAAAAAACGAAATAGGGATTATACAAATTTTGATATTTTAATTTGTTTGGCAGTTAAAAATTCTTAAAGTTTAAACAAATGGATAACTGTTTAGGTACTACGGGATGAGCTAGGAAACGTGCGTGCGTGTGTGTGTGTGTGCGTGCGTGCGTGTGCGTGCGCGTGTGCGCATGCGCGTGTGTGTCTGTCAAAATTGTATGACTGAATATAAGGTTATGAGACTATTCTCGCATTGTTTTATTCTAAGCGCTCTTAGGGGACATGTCCCTTAGCGGAATACACAAATCAAATCAAATTCTCTTTCCTCTCCTCCATTCCCGTCTCTCCCTCCTCCCTCCCTCCCTCCACTTTACTCTCTCCGATGGAGCTCCTACGATGCCCGTATTTCCATCCGTCCTCAGGATCACACTCCGCCTTGGACCCCAAACTAAACCTTCCCTCCTTCCCTACGACCATATTTGTTTTGTTTTCAAAATTTCCCCTTTTTATTTGGATTTTCCTTTGCCCGCGCGTCAAAATCTCATTTGTCCCTCTT
Source organism: Tanypteryx hageni (assembly GCA_028673005.1). NCBI lineage: Eukaryota > Metazoa > Arthropoda > Insecta > Odonata > Petaluridae > Tanypteryx > Tanypteryx hageni. Next base: position 15,636,254 of record CM054117.1, read on the forward strand.
ACTTTATTCCCCTCGCGTGTTGTTTAGTTGTACATAAAAAAAACATCATCTCGCATCTTTTCCTCTCTAAGACGGAGCACTCCCGCTTTATTTCCCACCCACCTTCTCCTATCTCCCTTCCTCTCTCTCTCCCCCTCCCCTCTCCCCCTTCCCCTCTCCCCCTTCCCCTCTCCCCCTTCCCCTCTCCCCCTCCCCTCTCCCCTTCCCCTCTCCCCCCTCCCATCTCTCTCTTCCTCCTCTTCCTTCCTGTAGCCGCCCCATCTCGCCGCCTTCTCCTTAGAATCCTTTTCTCATTTAACACCCGCCTCGCTCCCTCTATATTCTATTCCTTTAAATTATATCTCCCTCCCGCTTCCTCTTCTTCCCTAACTTCCTTTCATCTGGCGATGCCTCGCTCTGACCACATCTTCCTTGTTTCTTCTTTGAGGAAATTTATCCTAAATCTTTCTCTCTTCCTCCTATCCTTTACCCCCTCCCCACTACTTATCCCCGCATCCACTCCCATACCCTTTACCACTTCCCCCTCCCTCTTAACCCCCCCGCCCTTTATTTTAACACACCTAATCTCCCGCATCTTTGCTCTCCATCTCTCTTACCTTTTCCCCTTTCACTCACTCATTCTCTCTCTCTCTCTCTTTTCCCAAAACCGACTCCTCCTTTGCCACTCGACCCTAAATTTTCCTTCCGCAAGTGATGCATTTTCACCGAGAGCGGCGCGGTGGCGGAGATAATGGAGTGGGGAAGAAAGGCAGAGAGAGAAAGAGAGACCAGTTTAGAACAACTCACCGATGAGGATTCGGCGAGAGGTGAGAGAGGGAGAGTGCTACGAGTCTAGAAACGCAATGTTTTCCCTTTCACCGACTCTTTCACTGCAGAATAACCGCTCGCCATAATCCCCGTTGCTACAAAAGACGAGGATGAATATCTAAAGCAGTGGTTCCCAAGCTGGGCGCCGCGGCACCCTGGGGCGCCACAGCTGATGCCTAAGGGTGCCACGATAAAACCAGTTTTGTAAATAAATGTACGATTTGGATGTGTTTACAGGTAACTAAGGATTAAATTTCATCTCTAATAAATTGATTATGGTGTGATGCCATCAGATGGATATGTCCAAAGCTTTTAATACTCGTAGAAACTTTTCTCGGGTACACATCCGGGTCAAGGTTTGATCTAGGATCAACGTTTCGACGGCTGACTCTGCCATCTTCATCAGGATGTCGTCGAAACGTTGATCCTAGATCAAACCTTGACCCGGTTGTGTACCCGAGAAAAGTTTCTACAATCAATCCACCGGGAAAGCACTAGATCCTACTTTTAATACTCCTTTGCGAAAATATAAAAATAATCCTTGAAGGCTGGGGTGCAGCGAAATTCTGTTTATTTTTTTTAAGGTTTCCGCGACTACAAAAAGGTTGGGAACCACTGATCTAAAGGACGCTACTGAGTTTCTAGTGGTGATGGGCAGACGTGTGGCTAATCGAGTTATTTGGACGCGTACGTTCTACTCTTTGACTGCAATCGTTCGCTTGCCTTTGGGAGGGAGAAGGGACCAGAGGAAAGAGAGTGGGGATGATTCCCGCACTCAGATAAAAACCTCTGCTGTCTGCTTTTGGGGTCGGGTGAGCTCTGTGGGAGATGGAAGTCAAGATGCGGCTCTTAAAAAGGGCTTCCGCACAACCAGACTGAAATTTACACTTGATCTTGAATAATGCCTTCAGAAACCACGTTCCTCTCACTCTTCCTCTTCACACAGCACTCTCTATGAACTGCTTCGACCCAATCTCTTTCTACCTGTCTCTTTCTCCCTCTCTTACCCCGGTCGCGAGAATGAGTTCGCTATCTTGCGCCAGTTCTGTAGAAGTAATATGATTCACGAATTTTGGGAGAACGAAATACCGAGCCAATATTCACGCGATCGCTTTCTATTTAACATATATTAAAAGAAAGAAATGTATTTAGAGAGATCGTTTTTATCACGAAATCATGTAGTAAATATAATGTTTAGTGGTCGCTAACGTGGGAGGATACATTCTTGGAAAACTCCGTTCGCAGTAAAGACGCCCTCTACGGATTCGTTTGACTTGGAGAAAAAAAGACGGGTGTCCTCGATCACAAGAGCTTTCGGATGATACCCCGACAAATGCTGCATAATAAATGCACACAATAGTTGTCGGTATGAAAATTAGAAACTCAGTTTACATTATTAAAAATCGAGGTTGTTTATTAACTATGGTCACAGAGTTTTTTCTGAGTTGTTGATCGGTACTAGGGGCGGTTGTCGCGTTAATGGAAGCAATACGTGAACGTTCCTCCGGCTTTACATTCCGTTTTGAGCACAGTGTCCGAGTGGGTTTCTAGAATGCGTCAATCTGTTTGTATGGTCTTCCCTATTAATATATTTTCACTGCTTCGCTGTAATGAGCGTCACATGCACCAATATCTTGTATCTTGTAAAGTGGGTACGGACGGACAAGACCTGACCATAAGGCGTTCTTTTTATACTTTGCTAAGAACGCCTAATAATATTTAGTAACGGAAAATCCGAGATTGTCATTAATCATAATTAATTTTTTAACATAATTTTTCCTAGATTATTAAATATGATTAATAGATTTTCAGATATTTATGGCTTATTTACCACGTTTTAGATTATCGAAATCTGTTATATCAAAAATGAATAATTCAAATATGAATCGTCAAAGTCGTTCAGTGGCTCGGACCGTATTGACTATCTTTGTGATTCCTCTTCTCTGGAATCGGTTGAATCAACTATATAAGCATTTCAGCTAAAAAAAATTGCCATTTGTATTTTACCGATCATTGTACAAAAATAATAAATTTAAAAGATTAAATATTTGTCTTTTTGTAGCTATTTCTTAAATATGTATTCTACTTTCGATAGCGATGGATGCTTACGTTTTGTTAACCACGCACAGCACAGCATAAATACCAGTGGGAGATCTTTGGCATATTAAGTCAAGAGTCAAGTCGATGAGAATTAAAATTCCAGAATTTACTAAAAATAATGTTTATAATTTCATTAGAGAAGAAGAATTTTAAATCTGGAGTATAGATAAAATGGAATGGAAGGAAAAAACAAAAATATTATATCTTTATTGTGGATATTTTTCATCTTTCTGGAAATTCGAAAACTAATTTGTTTTTCGTTATTTCGTGTTAATTTCAGTATCTCTCAGTTTTCTTATATTTTGTGCAGTTCCTTTCACGTGTGATTCTGTAATTTGTACATCGATCATCTTTCAAAGAAGATTAGAATTTTCTAAAGTTTTGGATCCAAATTGCTTAGATGGTTGCAATAGTTTGGCTCAAGCAAAGAAATAGGAATTATGAATAATTGTCATAACACTTACATTTTTTCGCAAAATAAATTTTTACGTAAACAATTTATATTAAGAATCTCCCAACTTATAGCAAGGAAAGAAATAACTCAAATTTCAAAATTATCTTGGTGCTTACAATAAGTTTGAACATGATTTATCCGCCTTAGAACCAAACCCGCTTCAAGTTAAAGTCGGAGATTGAAGTAGTGAAGCAGGTATTCAGACAGAGAGTTATGATGCGAATAAATAAAATTGCAAGCAAAAATAAATGGACATAGATTGAAATACGCGGCGCCCAATTTTAGTGAGAAAATTTTTTGCCTTCGGAGCCCAAAATATAGATGTAAATAAAACAGGCTCTAGAGAACTCTTCTAAAAATTGGACTCCAGTCAGATAAATGGCTGACGGCCGTTTACAAAAGTAATTTATTTCCAGTCAAACATGCATGCAGTTATTTATTTATGAAATGTAAGGCCTCCAGGTACAAAAAGAGTTATTTGAACGAGCAAATGGACTAAAAATATCTGAAAATCTCTGAAAATATCGCCACTACGAAATAATTTACCCTATATTATTAATGCGAAATCATTTTGAACGACTGACACTTTTTTCGCTTTAGATTTTCAAGTATTTTTTGGAAATTATCAAAATGCAAAATTTATGAACGAAAGTTAATCGCGGTATTACTGAAAAATTAATGAAATAATTAAAAGCAATGAAATGTCTAGGATAAAAGATCCATCTTTCTATATATTAATATCTTAAAAAATTACATTTTTAAAGGGAAGGTAACAGCCACCTTAACGTGTGATGCATCAAATTAAACGTCTCAACCTGCAGATTTGCAGGAAAACTATACAATTGAAATAGGTCAAATCGTTGGTGAGATATTGAGGTTTTTTGTGCGGACATTAGTAGAAGGAAATAAACCTTGCAATCGCTGAGCGTCATGGTAATGCGGCAGAAGGTTAACTACCGAGACAATATTTAATCTAATCAATCAGTCCATTTATCGACAGGCAACTACTAGTTTAGAGTATATTTCTAATGATATTGCGGAAAGTGTTTCCTATTGTTGGGTTTCCACCTATACTTCTCTTCCCCTTTCTACCCACTTTACTCCTCCCCTACCTACTTCACTCCACCCCCACCCATTCATTCCTCCCCCACCCTATTCACCCTTTTCCTTTGTCCTTTTTGCTTTTGAGTCCAGCTGATTCGCCTCTTGCCTTACGCGCGCAATGGGTATCTAAGAGGTAGTGCAATGAATAGCCGGATAGGAATGGAGGAGAGAAACCTGGTGCCGGCTTTTTAGACTACTCTTACCCCTAAAATGATAACGCTATTTTTAAGCACTTATTGGTAACGCTGTAAGTCAGTTTGACTCACACTTGGATTAAGGAAATATCATTAAAAACTGTTTTTAAATGATTTTTATTAAAGTAAAATGCAGTAAATGTTAGAAATGTGCCAATTAACAATTAGGGCACAAATAGTTTAGTTCTCGCAACAGATAGGATTATTGTTAAGTGTGCAGAGAGTGGAGGTTTTTCTTCTCCTGGCATAATGACACAAAAGACGTATTTCTTATTATTTATCGCTCTGTCGCTTGATGTGTTTCACGAACCTTTTTTCATCTCCTAAGGCTTTGTAAATCATAGCTTTCAGATAATTATTTAAGTTTGTCAAACTTAGTCTTTTTTCTGCCTTTGGCACGTCGGCCCCATATGCAACTCATGCATAACTTGGAGCCAGTAACGGTGAATGGAGAAAAATGACGCTTTGCTCCTTTGACAGGCAACTAACTAGAGGAAGCACTGCTAAGAGGGGGAGGAGCGTGTTTGAACACGAGCAACGTTAGACTCATTTTTCGGAAATGCGTGAGTCAGAGTGATTCACGTTACCCTTCTAGGGTTAACAAAGAGCACCAAGGGGACCTAACGTCCCTTCCGAAGGACGGAGTGTTGATTTGAGCTCGATCCTCATTTATTTTTTTCCCATTGGCTCGTACTCGTCTCCTTAGTTCCAACACGCACATATATGGAGTCGGGCGTCCTCGGAAAAAATCCTACAGAATTCGAACTGGGTGTCGCTTTAGCTGGCGGGACCAACGCTAACTATAGGTGTACCGCGATCAAAGGAACATTTTGGGTGTACAGTTCTCACTCCACTTGGCACCCTCCCCTCTCGCCCTTCCTTACCGCACGGGCTATCGCTGTCTCGGTCCTTTTCTAACTACACTGTTGTCATATAGTTGCAAAACTTCGTATAGGCAGCTACTGTAAATAGTGAGAACTGACGACCTAAGGAGGAGAAGGATGGGCTAGTAGTGGAGTGGTGGAAGTCAAGATGACCGAGGGAACTTCCCCTCCGTGCGTGGCCGAAATCCGCGCATGTTCTTATGTTTGCGGCATACCTATAATACACCACCAACTCCCTCGCTTTCTCCTTTTCTCCCGCTTTCTCCCCTTGTTCTTCCCACTCCATCTCTCTCTCCCTCATCCAGTAAAAGGGTGCTCGTGAGAAAGCTCTCTCCGTTCGTCCCCTGCCTGACCCTCTTTTCCCCACACCTCTCCCCTCTCGCCCCTCCCCTTTCGCCTCTCCCCTCTCGCCACTCCCCTCTCGCCTCTCCCCTCTCGCCTCTTCCCTCTCGCCATACCCTCTCGCCTCTCCTCTCTCACCTCTCCTCTATCCCCTAATCCTCCTCTCCCCTATCCCTCTGCCCTAATCCTCCCCCTATCTCCCTCCTCTAATCCTCTCCCCTATCCACCTCCCCCTCCGTAGCTCCCCTCACCGAACATCCACTTCCTTCTCGCTTAATATGTAAGCAGTGATGTAATGCACGTTGCCAGGGTGCTCAGTAAAACACTGCCGCATAGCGGAGAGTGGGAAAGTTACTCTGTGCATGCGACCTATATGCACCCGCCACCTCTCTTCCTCTTTCTGTTTCCCTCTTTCGATGCAAAGTTACTCTCTTTTCCATCAACCCGTCTGTTTTCATGTTAAGGCGAAGTTTTGTGAATATTAAAGTAAGAGCGTCGTGCAAATCAGCTATAAATAAATCGCCATTCATCGAATGATGTAAACAATTTCATTATATATATATATATATATATATATATATATATATATATATATATATATATATATATATATGTATTGCCCGTCATATGATGGGTGTCAGTTACTATATGGTTTAAAAACCCGTCGTAAGACTGGTAATACTACCGAAACCATAAATCTTAAGTAATCTTAACTCATTATTATTATGAATAATCACAAAATTAGTATATATTTCTAGTGTAATTTCCCGTTAAAATTCAAATAAATTCCCTCCCTCCCTCTCGCCGTCCCTCTCTCTCTTCCTGTCTCCCTCCCTTCCTCTCTTTCCTTCCTCCCCTCTCTCTGCCTCTCTTTTCTCGCCCCTCTCTCATTCCCTCCTGTCACAATCCATAGCTCTCCCTCTTTTTCTGTCTCCCTCTTTATCTCTTTCCTCCCGTCCTTTTCTAATTCTATACCACCCTTACCCTCTATGTACCTTCCATTCTATATCCCTTCCGCTCTCCCTCCCCACATTCCCCTCCCCACATCTCCCTCCCCCACATCCCACTCTCTCTTACTCTTTATCTATATAGTCGTTTAAATAAACAAAAGAATCCAAACTAAATCCCACTCCCATTAGAATTACGTAATTTCGCAAAATATGTAAAGTAAGGCAATCTATGCACTCGTGTGTATTACACGTATGCTTGATTCTCTGTGTTTTACAATGACGTAGTCGGCAAGGCAACATTCCGTTTAAAAACCGATATTTTCCAAAAATTTATTATTTAAATGTTTCATATGAGATATTTCGAACGGTAGGCGGAAAAAGATGAATAGAATAAAAATTGTCATTACTTTTCCTAAAATATAGTTCAAATTCGAAGATCGTATATCAATTCTTGCTAATTTTAATGCTTAAAAGAATAAAAGCCTGCGCTTTAAAAAGTCGCTTTTTATTTGTTATCTTACGGGAAATGTAAATCGCCCCTTCCCCTGGATTCGAACCAGGGTCCATTATCGTATTTTTATTTGGTCATTAATTTTTATATCTGAGTCACATTTCTGCGAAATTTCAACCTTCCACCTAATCGGAAATTTGTCAATACACATTAGAAAACGCCATTGATGACATCAGAGTTAGGCACAGACGAAGGCTTTTATTAATATATAATATATACTAGTGTAAATGCCCGATGAAATTCACCGGGAAAATTGTAACTAAATATAATCAAGTATATTGGAAGGAAGTGAGCTAAATCTGACATTTATACGAACATTAGATAAGATAGATGAACAGGTTATCACTTTAATATATTTTTTGATATTTAATAGTGAGACAATAAGAGTATATAATTTTTAACTAAAAATAAGTTAACAACATCTTTAAAGTTTTATTCCGAAAAAATAGCTATTATAGACACCAGATATGTTGATTTTTGTATGAACAACAATGCTGTTGATCGCCAAGGGAACGTTTCAATAAAAATGCAAAATTTTGACAAATTTTTGAATGTTTTAGCTTAATGTGAGCGAATTAGATTCGAAAACAAAGATCTACGATAAGAATAAGAATTTTTATTTAACTTTCTTTAAAATGGTTCTTATCCGATGATTGTGCGTCAATTACTTCTAATTTAATTTTGCAAAAGAAAATAAGACTGCAAGTGTAAAAGGGGTATATTTAAGATCCTCTTATGGGAAATCCCATACAGCGTTCCAACCAACAAACCAACCAAGAGATTAAGGCTTTTATTAATAGTTTAATAGCCTAAATTAGTTTAATAATAATAATGTTATATATATATATATATATATATATATATATATATATATATAATAGCTGCTTCTTACAGAGGATATATTATGATATAAAACCTAAGGTACTTATAGATATTCCACAGAGCTGAAATTTGGAGGGATCCTTGGTGTTGGTCCAAAACCATCAGGAAAAATCGAAAATTCCTAAATTTCTCCTTACACCCCAAAACGTTCATTTTTAAGTCCCATTAGACAACCATTTTATAATTGCATTTTTAAATTACGTTTAATTAAGGTACAAGCCCCGGAAGACGGGAAAAAGAACGAATATTATTTTTCCTGAAAGTAGAACACGAATCCGTGCCGAATTAGTCCAATTATTCTATTTTTACTGCATAAAAACGGGATTTTATACAATTTATAACAATGACCCAATATTTCTGGCATGACTACGAGACAATGCTTTTCTTCGGGAATTTATTTTACGTGTTAATAAAACTGAACGAGAGGCTAGTGCAACAAACTGAAAAGTAGCTTAGTGTCATGACGTCACTCTCAGACCGTGACATTTAAAAGCAAAGGGAAAACATATTTTGGTGCGTAGACAATACTAAGAAGCATATTGCGCTGAAATTTTCAGGGTTTGTAGATGTCATAAGTAGGCCTTCGGATAATATGAGACCACTCCTGTAGGATTCCTCGGTTCGACTCCAGGCTCTCCAACATTTTAGTTTTTCCTGTGTAAATAGCCTTGCGGAATGTTTGGCAATTAATTTACGGTAATTCTCATCAAGTAGGAGGAATGAAATTTGATGTGGTGGTTATAGGGCACCAATGCTTGCGGTATGCAAGCACCGATTACTCATATCTATAATAATGTAGCTACTTGTGCCTTACTCACTCACTGACACAAAACTCTAAGGTACTTCTAGAAGGGATACAAATCTGAGATTTGGCATGTTGGTAGGTCGAGTGACACAACCGACGAGAAAAATCGAAAATCACAAAAACGTCTATATTTAAGGGGTCTTTTTAACCCCAATGTTCCATTTCAATACCCCATAAGAAAGGTATGGGATTCGGTGCAAGGCTTTCTAAAAATGCATTTTTAATTACTTTAAATTGAGATATGAATTCGGGAAAAGAACAGTTGTTTATCTGACAAAACGGAGTTTTTAATTTTTGAAAGCAGAATTCAAATACCTACCGAATTAGCGTAAATATCTGCTTTTAATCGGAAAAAGTGTGAATTGTTTCCTCTTTTCAACAATGAAAATCTTTAAATACTATGGCAACGACCTCAATGCTTTTAAAGGGATCTGATATTATGCGTTACGATTACAGTGATTTAATGCTTTTAATGGAAATTAATGCCGTCATAACGAATTAGAGCTGAACTTCCATAACTCGAATCTCAAGGAAAAGTTATAATTTTTTGAGCAATAGAAAAATAAAGTTATGGAAATATATTTTTAAATATTTGTATATTTACAGTGGAACTTGTATTGCACGAATCTCAAAAGAAAGCAACAATTATTCGAGTTATAGATAGTTCGAGTTGCAAAAATATATATTTTTTATTTTTCTTTGAATTAACATCAAGTTTATTCCCATAAGCATATAAGTTAACTTATTCTAATTTTCAATATCGTGCATATTATGAAAACATCATCACCAATATTTTCTTCCGATAATATGTAAGATTTTACTCTATCCAAAACACTAACTAAATCACGCACTGTGATTGAGGGTATCATAGATAATTGCAATTCTCACGTACTACTGAAAGCACAAACATGACGATTAAATTTGTGGTGTCGACTGTGAGAGGGAGCGAATAGGTTTGTTTTTTCCAGGGCTATAAGGGATCAAGATAGGTGAAGCAATTCTTATAGCAGTGACGGTAAAATGTGAAAAGTATTTTAATGTTTTGTTTCGTAGTTTTTCGAGAAATTTGAACTCTTTTCAATTGTTAAATATAATGGCGTCATACCTATTTCGAGATTGTTTTTATGCAAATATGTGCTAAAGGCATTTATGATAGCATAATCTTAACAGAAAGTGTCCTAATTTTTCCATAAATTTAATGTATAGGATATTGTCTTAATGATGATTATTCTTATGGCTCATGCAGCGCTATCTGAATCACGAAACCTGAAATAGGAAAACTTGGACACGAGCCGATTGCCAGAGAATTTGGAAATTACGGATAGTTGCCTTAATTTCACGGAAAATTATAAATCTACAGCTATTACTCATGGAATTTATTATATATTACGTATAGGCTCCACGTGATTGAGGTGCCGTTTCTCTGGAGATCGCGTTGGTTTATTTACGAGTTTAGATCTTGGTGTATGGTGATTTTTTGATGTGCTTGCAGTTTGCAAGCACCGACTACTCGTAGCTATATAGCTACATATAAACCCTATCATCCTGATCGCCTATTGGGTTCAGACCAAAATTGTGAGTTCGATTATTTTTAATTTATGTACCGTCAAATTTCAAAGGGTGCAGCCATTTTAGGTGCTTATCAGCCTACTCATTTCCATTCGATGACAAGAGACCAATGTTTGTTTTCTCATATAACTCGGATATCAATTTAACGATTGTTTTTATTTGGAAGAATGAAGCATGGTTAAAGGTAAAATTTACGGCCTGAAAATATCATGCAATACTCAAGTATTATGACTTTTATACCATTAGTATCACACTCAGGACTACCCATGTTTACATCCTAAAATGTTTTGGTTATTGTGTGCCGGTGGTGTAGTGGTTAGGAAGCCGGCTGCTACTCGCCTGCTGTTCGAAAGGGCAGCGGGTACGAATCCTGCGAAAGTAGGATTTTTTCCAAGGTTTGTGTGGTTTGAGGAGACCGCGCAATGTCAGCGTTCCGTCCTTCGGAAGGGACGTTAAGCAGTTGGCCCCCCCTGGTGCTCTTCGTTAAGGTTAGGGTAATGCCGGCACCGGGTTTCCCTCCTCCCTTGTGTGTGTGTGTGTTCGGTGTGCAAGGAGTAATGGCTATAATAATCCAAGAGGTTGATGAGCCAAAAACACGCACACGGACGTTTTGATTACTTTAAGTGTCGATAGAGAGTTTTCCGCGAAAGCATAGGCAATTGGAAGTATCGAAGTATATTTACAACTTTTATTATTCCTTGATATATGCCGTTTTCTTCGAAGTACACATACTCGATTCTAGGAATGAGCCTTTTCCCTTCAAAGAATGCATGAAAGTATTTTGAACGAAGCAATTGAACAAATAATTGAGTATAGCGTTGATATTAAAATACTGGAAATTACATTAAAAATCGCTCCATTAACTTAAAAACGCATATACTTGCGTATACTATTAGAATTGTTGCTACTGCGAACAAACTCTACAACATTGCCATATTTCAAAGCTTCGGCGGGTATAATACAATACTTCCTACATTAGTGAACCCCATTATTAAAACGACCCAAAAGAGCAAACTAAAATAAAAACGATGATATAGAATAGCTTTCAGTCATCTTTAAATAAAATTTCAAAGAAATATGATGAGCAAACATCTTACAGAAATTAACTAGAACAATGTACATACAATAAAAGTGAAAGCAGAAAATATAGCAACGAATTTTAAATTGTAAGCGTTTCAATTCTGAGGTTCATAATGATAAAAAATATAAAAAGTTTATTTAAAATCCTCATATCCTTCCTATCATATTTTCCCTTTATTTTTATCATGTACAGTAAAAAGTTTATTGATATAGAAATTAGGCAGGCTGCGAGTCTTAAAAAGCTTTATTTACAATTTTGTTCTGATAAAACTGAAGAAAAAAGTAGCATAAAAGTTTCTATGGATCGGTCGGCGGACATTAGAACTTAGTGCATTCTGCGCATTGCAGGCTCTACGGCACGACGGGCGCTAGATTCAGAAAATGAGCGCCCGAGTCTGCGAAAATTAAAATCGGCGAATGTTTTCATGGCCAATACAAGAGTCTCGATGATTTGAACGCGCTTTCGATGCTAAAAAATTTTCGGCCGCATTTTTAAAAATTTATTTTTTAGCAAGGCTCTTGTTCCATTTTGTACCCGTCGGAAGCGCTCGAACACCGGTTTTAATCGTCGATTGTCGCTTAACGCTACACGGCAACTCATTAGCGAGTAATTGTCCCTCCGCCACGATTAAAATTTGCTTTCGAAGAGGATAAGCAAAAACTGCGGGAAATTACAGGAGAGGTAAACTTTGCAATTTAGTCTTCCCTTTGCCATTCCTCCTCCAATTTCCTCTCCGAACTCTCCTTTTTCCTCTAAAGAGAACGTATTTCGCCCACGCATGCCCCAAATGCAACCGACGACGCTTTCTCAAAAGACCCCCACTTCCTTTCCCTTTCTTTCCCCCCTCTAAATTTATCCTTTTAATTTCTAGCCCTCTCACGACCTTTGAATCGTTGCTCTTCCCTCCCCTCCCTCTCTCCCTTCTCTCCCTCCCTCCCTCTCTCTCCGCCCTCTCCCTCCCTCCCTCTCTCTCCGCCCTCTCCCTCCGCCCTCTACCTCCTCCCACCCTTCTCAACCTCCTCAGAAGCAACGGCGCAAAGCGCAAAAGGCGAAAGAGCAATCTAGTGAGCGGAAAATTATTCTGCCATTTCATAACTCTCTCTCTCTATAGCCTCCCATGATTTATTGCTTTTATAAGATTAATGTCGCATTTGATCGTTATATTTCAAGGATTCATTTCGGGGAGAGAAAAAATTAATTAATAAGTTATTAGAAGCGTATATACTATACATTTTACTCCTATTATTAGAATTCTTAGCGTCATCGATGGAATTCCAATGATTAAATTAAACTGGAAGTTCACCCATTGAGCCGCATTGTGTGTAAATCCATATTGGCATTAAAAATACAATTTAAAAGAATCTCGTTTTACTGCCTGAAGGCGAGGTTTTACGCCAAAATCAGGTGGCGCTGTTTGTATATTAAATCAGTGGATATTAACAAAGAAAATCATTGCGTTTAATTTCCAAGGAAATTGAAAATAAAATTGGAAATTAATATCCTGGTTTAATCGATTCTAGAGTGTAAATTTCCACCTAACATGTCGCCTTTCTTTTCGAAGTAAGAAGTTAGCCGACATGTGCGATAGTAAATGTAAATAAAAACTTTTCTTTAGTGCGCTTTTTAATTTCCGATTATTATATTAATACAGGTAAAGAAAGTTCATTGGCATTTCTCCAAACCAAAAGTTTTTAATACACTTTCACCGCATTCTATTTTAATCTCTCTCTCTCTCTCTCTCTCGTGAAACCGTCTTCCGGGATTCAATTAAAGCATCTCAACCACATTGAAATACGTGTATGGGTTATCTCTGCCAAGGCTTCTGTTGCTGGGAGACAAGAGAGCGCTAGTGGATAAAAATGGATTATTCGGATTGGGCCGAGACTATTGGCCCATTTCCTCCACAATTTTAATTTAAGCAAATGCACAGACAGACGGACATATCGACGCTAAGTGAATGCATGTGCGCATTTAAAAATGCTCTAAAACTCATCGCGTAAAGAATAAATCTCGGTTAAAAATAGTTCCCAGTATGTGATGCATATTTCATTGCATTTGTCCTGCATCCAGAACAGTTATATCAATTACATAAAAGAATTTGTTTCTTTTTGAATATAAATAGTAACCAATTTGAAAAAGTCACGACACGCGGCACCATGTGAAACAGAGAGGCTTGAATCAGCGGATACGAATTAGATTGGCAGTTCGTTTCACCCCCGCGTCATCTCTCTATTCTCTCTATACGTCCCGCCAACCACTCGCTTCAATCCTCTACGGATGTTACCGCTAATACACTCGGCTGTCTCTTTTCCCTCTGTGCATCACTGCGAGGGGGCGTGTCGTGCCTTCGTGGGGCGTGCAATAAACGGATGCACCCACCGCCCCCAGTCGGCTTCCGACGGAGAAATATAATAGCGCACTTCCGGGCCTCGGGTCGGATTCTTCTCGAGGAAGGCTTCGGACCCTTCACCGCCTTGTTGACACGTTGGGCACCTTGCGTGTTCTCGGGCACGCCGCACCCGATCTCCAAATCCCTCCCTTCTTCCTCACTCTACATATTAGCTTACGTCCTTTCTCGCTTGCCTTCGCTTTCCCCACTTAATTCTCCACTTATTCCTTGCAGTGCTTTCTTCTTTATACTGCTTCCCAACCCCTCTTTTACACTCTCCCTTTCTCCTCATTTCTTCATCCATCTCTCTTGGTCTCGTCATTATAATCGTCCTTTCATCGCTCCCTTCACAATCTTTTCTCAGATTGTATTTCTCTTTCACCACCTATCCCTTCCCCATTCCCTTCTCGCTTTCTCCCTCCCTCTCTCTTTCCCTCCCTCTCTCTCACTCCCTCTCTCTCACTGCCACTCTCTCACTCCCTACCTCCCTCTCTCTCTCTCTTCCGCAAAAATTCTCTCCCTCTCCTAATCTTGTCAAGCGGTCTGATCCCTTGCTTCCCTCTCTCTCTTCCCTTTTTTTTCGGCTAACATTGTTCCTTTTTTTCAATTTTTCGCCAACTCCCCGCTTTCTTCCCCCTCCCAACTCTCCCTCTCAGACCTCTGCCTTTAAATCCCTCTTCGCTGGCTCATCATCCTAAATGTTTCCCAAATAATCTCCATCCCCTCTTCTCTTGCGGATCTGTTTCGTTATTCATTTATTTATATCCTTTTAAGTCCGCTCCTTTCTGCAGCAACCGGAAATTTCCCCTCGCGAATTCCGTGGCGTCCCCTAATTCCAATCTTGGCAGCATATACCTGTCCGATTAAGAGTTACTTGTCCTTAAATTTATCGCTCATAAACGACCCCTCAGTTTGCGTCGCTCTCTTTACTGCTTCGTTGGTTTTTCCTCTCCATTGACATGATTTTCATTTGTTCGCCTCCGCTTTCACGATGCCTCCCTTTTAATCTCCCCCCACATCACGTTACGTCTCCCATTCCTTCTTATTCCCTTCTCCCTCTTTTCATCACTTAACCCACATCTCACATTTCCCATCTCCTATCAGCACTGCCTTTTTTATTCTCCATTTTCTTTATTTTTCTGTTTCGCGCTATTTTTCTTCTCATTTTTTACCCCCTTTTTTCCCATTCCCCGCTCTCTCCTATTTCTCCGATTCTCCCTTTTCCCATTCCTTTGATTCATCTCATCCTTATCTGTTTTCTTCATTTCTCTTCATGTATCTCGAATATATGCTTGCTTTTATTTATCGCAATTGATTGTAATTTTCTCACAGATGTTTTCCTTTAGAGGGAAAATCCAAACGTTCATTTATCTTCAGAAAACTGTTCTATAGTGTGAATAAGTGCCCTATCACAATTCTCTTGGTGTGGCGAGTTTTTTTAACAATATCGTTTTTATATTCAAATTTAAAACTATCACTATATAATTACAAGCATGCAATTGAACAAAATGATCACAATAATTATACCATTAACTGTGGAAATGTCAATTTTCAATCTCCTTAACTCTTATAGTAACTGTTTTTATTAAATATTTATAAACTAGAGAACGTTGCAAAATTTTTCAGTTTATCTGAAATAGTGCTCGAGAGAATTGTTGTCGGTGTACATATTCTGAAATGTGATCTTTTCGAATGGCACTGAAATACTTAATTCCCTCGAAGACATTATTTCTTCTATCTCCTCAGAAAAACGCATTCCCAAACTAAACATCACCTTTCTCATTTCTCTCCGCTTTCTTTTTCTTGGTCCCGAGAATATTCTCGTTCGAGGCAAAACGCAGAAGACTTCGAGAAATCGGAAATATGGGTGTGGAGGTAGGGAGGTAGGAAGAGATGGAGGGAGGAAGGGAGGAAGGAAGAGATGGAGGGAGGAAGAGATGGAGGGAGGAAGAGATGGAGGGGGAAAGAGATGGAGGGAGGAAGGGAGGGAGGGAGGGGCCAGATGTCGGCGGGCGAGGGTTAGAGCGGGCCAATGCCATCCACCCGTAACCTCATAGATTCCCTCTCATGGTATTTCCCCTCTCGCTCCTAACCCATTCCTTTCGAATCCATTCCTCATTCCATCCGTCCCCTTTCTTTGCCACTCTTACGGTATTTCTCTTTCCAGAGATAAGAGATACGGAGAAGTAAAGAGAGAGAGAGAGAGGGGAGGATAGAGGAAGAGACAGGAGAACAGCTTTTTCCTTAAAAAATCATTTCAAGCCCGATCCCTCTTTTCCTCTCCTCCTCTCCCTTCACTACTCAAAATGTTCTCCCTCCTTTCCTCCTCCACTCTTCCTTCCTCCCTCTCCCTCCTCCTCTCATACTCCCTCCCTCATCCTCCCTTCCTCATCCTCCCTTCCTCATCCTCCCTCCCTCATCCTCTCTTCCTCATCCTCCCTCCCTCATCCTCCCTTCCTCATCCTCCCTCCCTCATCCTCTCTTCCTCATCCTCCCTCCCTCATCCTCTCTTCCTCATCCTCCCTTCCTCATCCTCTCTTCCTCATCCTCCCTTCCTCATCCTCCCTTCCTCATCCTCTCTTCCTCATTCTCTCCCTTCCCTCCCCTTCTCCGTCCTCAGAGAGTTGGCTCTCGAAAATAGGGCGAGACCCACCGACCGGGGAAGAAGAACCGTGAGCCTGGTTCGCATCCAGTATTTCGGCGGTTTCGCAATTAATCTAGCGTTCCCTCCAGCTCCCCCTCTCCATCCCCCACGCTCCCTTGTTCTTCCTTCTCGTCTCCTCGGGGCGAAGTTTGCGGTGCGAGATGAAGGGCTGAGGTGCGAGGGAGAGAGAGAGAGAGAGAGAAAGGCAGTGGGGGAGGAAGCGGTGTGGTGGGCATACGAGGGAGCTGAGACGAGGACATGCCGGTAGGAAGGGAGTGGGAGATAGGTAAATGGAGGGAGGATGGAGTGTAGGAGGGAGTGAGAGGAGCTTGATTCGTGCGTGCAGCTTAGTTTTTCCTAAACGATTAAAATTTCCTTTATTACTTTTTTCAGTTTTTGTCCATCTATTAGAATTTAATGGAAAACAGGGGACCATTATTTTTATCATTATAATATGATTGATAGTCACGTTTTTAAATGACGATAACTTAAACATTTATGAGAAAGAGATGAGGATAAAAATTTTATTAAAAATTAAAAGCTGAGTTACTTTTTCCATAAAATATATAATCTGATTTATTAATGACTCTTAAGTAGAGCATTGTATGGGCAAACAACTTCCGAAAAGGCGATTCTAATGGTGAGAAAATAATGTGTACACTTTTTAACGAGAAAATAAGCGATAAATTTTGCTTTAACTAAGCAGCGAAATGTCTCTGCAACGATATCATGAAATTTGTCGATAAAATACTTCAAAATTTACCGAATTTCTTTAGCTTGGAATTCAATAATTGCAGCATTGAAACCGAATAAAAATGTTTGGCATTATTAAGATTACTCAGTCGAAGGTAACACCATTCATCTATCTATAATAGTAGTGGCAAATGAATTGCAAGTTGAATCGGAAGGCGAATAAGACGTGGCTATGAAACGTTAAATGTTTTAGCTATCCAACGGCACCAAAAACACTTTTTAATGAATTAAAGTGGATTTCCGGTCTCGCAGACAGACACGATAAAATGTTTTAAGATATAAAGTATTTTCTCAACTGTTCTGGACATAACTTTGTGGAATAATTCCATAATATGAACATTGTAATTTTCCACTAAAAGTTATAATTTATGCATAAACCTAATGATGACGCTAAGCGTCGAAACTTAGATCGTGATCTATAGCGGAAAATTACAGTGCTGCCATTTCATAAATACTTGAGACTTGACATTTTTGTCGGTAGAACTATGTGCATAACCGACTAGAAAAATCAAAAGTCTCAAAAAAGTTAAATAATGCTGCCGCTAAAAATTTAAAATGTTTAATGTTTATGTATTTCTGAATGTGCTACGAAACTATAATTTTTTGTAGAGGTATAATTCGTAAAATAAGCGTTTAGGTATTATATAAATTCAGATATATTAATACATATAGCTGTTAAAAAATTCTTAAAAGTCAAACAGATAGATTAATGTTTAGGTACTAAAGGACGAGTTAGCGAGCTTTAGAGCATTGTGCAAAATCGAACATTAACATTTGAAAATCATAAAGTTGTTATTGCTGCCGTTAAAAAAAAAAATAATTTAAACAATTATATAAATATTATTGCACTTCTAGACGTGCTATAACATTAAAATTTGAGAGAAATGTGTGTAATTAGTACCAAAAATGGAAAAATATAACATTCTTAAAATTGCAAATTTTAGGGATTGTTTTACTTTAATATTGTCCCATAAGGAAAGAACGAAAATCGGCGCAGAGGTGCAAACTTTTGAATTTAAAAAATATTTCTAATAATGAAACATCTGTCTGAATTATAAATTAGTTTTTCAAGGTGACATGAGATGCTTGTAGAATGCAAGCACCAGCTACTTGTATTATATAAAGTATTCGTGTTGCGGGTTGTTCCTCCTGTTAGAAATGTAGGAACACATCGCTCGCCATAACAGTCAATCTACTTCTCCTTCCCCCTTTCTTTCCCCTCAACATCTTGCTCTCCATTGTCGTTATCTTCACTTCCTCTGCAAGGTGGCGCCAACCGTTTGCGAAACTACATCCGCCTCGAGCCTCCAAGGTAACGTGTAACCCCGTTAGACCCTTGATCTCCAGCTGCTGAAATGAGCGATTCAAATCCAAAATGCCTCGGTTCCTACAAATGAAAGTCGCTTTGGTACGGGTTAAAAAGATCATTTCATCAGTTTGCGTCTTTTTAAAGGAGAGGACTCGTTTTCCCGGATTTTAAATCGTCCTTATTATAATCTTTCCCACAACATCGGCTAAAGAGAAAGATTTCCTTGTGGGGAAGGGGGAGAGTTTGTTTTGGGAGGGACGGTGGAAGGAGGCTAGGAGAAGGAGGGGTAGAGACGCCCACGCAGGAAGTTGGAGGACTCTCGGAGGGAGGGAGAGAGAGAAGGAGAGAGAAGGGGAGAGAGGGAGAGAGAGGGCGGGAGGAAGGGAGGGAGGGAGAGAGAGAGAGAGAGGAAGAGAGATATGGGGCTGGTGAGAAGGAAACCAGTGCCGCAAAGTTTTAATGATTCAGAAACAGATAAGCGAGTGGTTTTCGCATCGAGAAAGTTCCTACACGGGACGTTTTCAAAAGATCTCTTGTAGCATGAAATGAATGAATGACGAATTTAGCATATCCTCCGAGGGATACTTATGGCCACATTCTTCCCCACCTAACCCTCTCACATTCTTCCCCGCCTAGCCCTCACATTCTTCTCCACCTAAGCCTCTCCTCCCATTCTTCCCCTCCTAAAACTCGCCTCCCATTCTTACCCACGTAACACATCCCTCGGCCACTTTCCCAGAGAACACGTAACTCTTGACTAAGCAGCAACCTCACCGTAAACATCTTAATCCACAGCACGCACCATTTCTCCCTCCCCCCTCTCTCTCTTTCCTCCCTCCCCTCTTTCTCCCCCCCTCTCTCTCTCCCTCACTTCTCCGTAATTACTTCTGCTGAGGCTCCCCATTATTAAACTCGGTAATTGTTGGGCGACGGGCAAACGTGCATAATCGGTGGTTATTATTGGTTATGAGGTCGCATAGTCTTTTCCCACACTTATCCCTTTTCCTCCTCTGGCGTCACTGCCACTCTACGGACGGCAGCTGACCATCTCCACGCCCTTCTTCCCCTCCCTCTTGATCTCCTCCTCCCACACCACAGCCAATTAAAGCGCTCTTTCGCAAAATCAAAGCAAACATGGAATCCTTTTCATGCAGACGGCATCGAGAAACATATAGCTCTTGAGGAGGAATCCCATTATTGTTCGTCTGTCGCTTCACTCTAGAGTGGATGTGGACACGTGTTTTCGTCATTCTTCTCTGCGGGTGGCAGCACTGCCCTCTTCTTTCTCCTTTCTTGTTGCCGAGCGATGCAGCAATCTCTTCCTTCTCCTGCTGTGTTTTGTTCAGCGAAGATATTATTTTATCTTTTAATATATTAATATGTGTTACACCAAGTTTGAGGGAGAACTGCGTTGATTTTTATAAGTGTCACTGTAAGATTACAACTGAAGTGATAAAAGTAAGTTAAGTGTTACGAAATCGTGGCTATGGAATATGTATGAAGTAGCCGCGAAAATGAGAATGCGATTTTGACATTTTTCTGCCATTTTTCCTGATTGCCATTTTACTATGATAATGATGATAACATCTCCACAATTTTTTCTGTTACTCATCAAATATATATGTCGTTAAAAGATAGTACGTGTCTTTAAAAAAAATTCATTTTACCGAACTCATGATTATAAGTTAGCCTGGGATAATATTTTGCATACAAAAATTAATATACAATTCACCCTATGGACAAAGCGGGAATCGAAGGGAGCCCGCCAGAGTGGAATGCTTTCCAATTCAACATCCAGCGTCGTGATTGGTCATTCCCTACCCTGAAAAGCAATCATTTAATACATTAAGTGGATATTTTAGCGCTCCAGTCGCTTTTATTTCTTCATATTCTACATAAATAAGAATAAAATTAAGAAAAGTACAGCATCCTTGTATTTCCTAAAAATTCATATGGAGGCTAAAAGTGTTCGAATTTTATAGCAATAACATAATATTTTCGTAGCCCCTCACGGTTTCATGCAGAATTTCGTCCCTTGTGCGATTTTTAACTATCACGCCTTCTGCGCTATTTATCATTAATTCTTTTACATAAGACAAACTTCAGTTGCTAGCCTCTTTACGTCATCTTGGTATCTTGGCACAGGAGGCGGGACCATCTCTCTCGTCCCTTCCAAAATAATTTAAAATCACCATTCCTAATGATCGCCTTCCTCGACGATGTTTTTTTAGCCGCTAATTATTAATTTATTGGACGAAGGACATCTTATAATAACTCGGCCAGATATAAACTAAAGCTCTCTAGGAGCGTTCCCATCCAATCTTTTTTCACTTCCCCTACTCCAATTCCCCCTATCTCCCCCTCTCTGCCATCTCCCCTCCCCTCCTCTTCCTCCCCACACGCACGCTCACCGAAAAATATTCCAGGCCCTCTCCTGCCTTAGTCTCACTCTTAGAAACCCCTCCCGAAAGGAAACGTCGTTGGAGGCATTCCAACACATTTTGAGGATCAGGAACTGCCTTCTTGACCTCTTGAAATGCGTCGCAAGTGGGAAAGAGGGCGCCAAGGCTTAAGGAAACCATCACTCTCTCATTAAGGCAACCCATACCATCTCTCTCTCGTCCTCATCCACCTCTATCCCTTCTCCCTCCCTTCTCCCGCGCTTCCCTCCCTAGCCCCTCCACTCTCCGTCTTGCCCTCACCAAGCAGGCAAAGCTCCTCTCCTTTCAATTTGCGACGACCACCTGTTACAGTGGTCGAGAGGATCGCCACTTCCGCGGCTGCAAGAAGAGACAGAGAGAGAATATAGAGAAAGGGCGAGAGAATACAAAGAGAAAGAGAGAGAATATAGAGAAAGAGAGAGGGAATATAAAGAGAAAGAGAAAATAAAAAGAGAGAGAATATAGAGAAAGGTCGAGAGAATACAAAGAGAAAGGGAGAGAATAAAAAGAGAAAGAGAGAATAAAAAGAGAAAGAGACATAATAAAGAGAAAGGGAGAGATAATATAAAGAGAGAGAATATAAAGAGAGAAAATATAAAGAGAAAGAGAGAATATCGAGAAAGGGAGAGAGAATAAAAAGAGAAAGAGAATATAGAGAAATGGAGAGAAAATAAAAAGAGAAAGAGAGAGAATGTAAAGAAAGGGGAAAGAATATAAAGAGAAAGAGAATGTAAACAGAAAGAGAGAATATAGAGAAAGAGAATATAGAGAAAGGGAGAGAGATAGAGAAACTGAAAGAGAGAATATAGAGAAAGGGGAAGAGAGAAAGGAAGAGAGAGAATATAGAGAAGGGGAGAGAGAGAAAGGAAGAGAGAGAATATAGAGAAGGGGAGAGAGAAAGGAAGAGATTGATTGATATGGTCTTTATTTGGGGCGAGATTGAGACTAAGAAGTTCCATCTTCCACCTAATCCCTAAGAGTATATAGAAAAAGAGAGAGAGAGAGAGAAAGGAGAGAATATAGAGAAAGGGAGAGAGAGAGAGAGGGATAGGAGGGAAGAGTGAAGGCTGGGTGAGATTGAAGATCCTATCTTCTCAAAAATTCCTCTATTTTCGAAAGCCTCCCAAACTGAGAGAGAGAGAACCTCGCGGTTTCCATTCCTTTAATGGCTGAACACGCTTTCTCAGTCCGTTCGCTTTGGGAGTTCCTCTCGAATTATAGGAGACCGCTCTCAGATTCCTGCGATCGTTCTTTTGCACTACCGGATTTCGTTACGATTTTCCACGCTTTCCTCCATCGAACCATCCTCTATAACTGGCTTTCCGATTCCAGGCGAAGTCCCCGTCCGCGAATTTTAAATATATGTATACATATTTTTGAAATTATTTTTAGCCAGCTGGCATCTTTAAGGGTTGGTTTTTAGTATTAAATGGGATTATTGCATTTTTCCTCGCGTTCTACGAAGTGAAAGGTTTTATCGGTCTAGTATTGCACATAGACTTCGCGATCAGGGGATTTAGGGATCGAAGTAAAGAGGAGAGCAGGTTGAGTGATCGGAAGAGGAAGGAGGGGAGAGAGAGGGAGGAGAAAAGGGAGGTGAGGGGAGAGGGAGAAAGGAGAGAGGGAGGGAGGAGAAGCGAAAGAGGAGAGGCGAGGTGGATGCTACGATGGGAAGAAATAACACGCAATGGGGATTCCTGGAATACGCGAGAAGAATGCGCCCAATTGCCCTGAACAATTCACCGATACGGCTTTGAGCATATTTAAGTCCGTTTCGATTATATCGCGACACAGATATTCGTAGAGCGCGCAATCTCGATCCGCTTTGGATCTTTTCGATGCACGAATTCGTTCCGCCTGATTCCTCCCCCCCACGCCGCACCTTCCTCCTTTCCTCTATCCCTCTCTCCTCCATTTTGTTGTCCTCTGTATCTTTATCGTATACTATATATTTCATTTATATTTTATGTATAATTAATTTATATTTACCTATATTTCATGCGTGTATTACTTAAATGTCTTTATATTTATATTTATGACGGTATACAGCGATGCTGTATTTACGATCTTTCCTACTGTACTCACGGTTTTCTATATTTTGTTGTAGTTTTCCATTGTGATATATACACTATGTAGGATTTTCCTAGGTTTTTCACATCCCTCTTCTCAGTTGCTGTTTCTATCTAGGTTTTCCCCACAAACTTAAATCTGTCTTCACATATCTTTTTATGTTTTGTATATTTTATATACTGTTTATTGTAGTACTTTTATTTTTAATATTCATGATATTGACGAATGGTTCAATGTATCTAAGAATTGACCTTATGGTCCAAATTTCGCTCGAATAAAGATATTATCTATCTATATATCTATCCTCCTTCCCTCTCCTCCCTCCCTCCTTCCTTCCCTTCCTACCCTCCCTCCCTCTCCCGCCGTATTCGCTCAAGAAGGAAATGCATGCAAGAGGCATGGTTCTCTCCTCCATATTTCCTCCCCTTCTCTCTCACTCCCCTACCTATCAACTCCCATCTCTATCTTTCTTCTCTCTCTCTCTCTCCCTCACCTTCCTCTCCTCCTTCCCCTTCCTCTCTCCCTTTCGACTCCCTCTTTCTCTTTCCCCTCCCTCTCTCTCTTTCCCCTCCCTCTCTCCCTTTCAACTCCCTCTCTCCCTTTCCACTCCCTCTCCCCATTTCCCTCTCTTTTTCACCTCTCTTTCTCACCCTCTCTTCACCGTCCTTATCTCTCTTTGTCATTCTCTCTCACCTTCCCTTCCTCCATCCTCTTTTTCTCTCTCTCTCTTTCCCCTCTTCTCCCCTTCCTCTCCTCTCTCCATACCCCTTTCCTTTTCCTTTTCATCATCTCTTCTAAACCCTCTTTTCATTACCGCTCCTTAAAAAAATCAAATCTCATTCTGTTTCTGCAATTCCCGCAAACTCATAACTTCACCATTTTTTATATTAGTTTGCTCGAATTCGAAATTAATTCGCTTCACTTCTCGGTCTCTGTAACAGCCGGCATTGCCCCAATTCATATTTTCCTTTCCTTCTTGCTCGAAAGTTTGTTACTGTAGCAAAACAGAATGAGTTGGGTAATTTTTTCGGTTCGTGTTTGCTTTGTTAAAAGAATCGTTTCCGAAGTAGAGAGATTTTCGCAAAAAAAGAGCTTTCCATTGTGAATCCGCCTGAGTTGAAATCCTTCTTCGTTAGAAATTTCTTCATAAAAGGTGATTTTTAGAATCACTTATAAACCTATAAAATGTCTTTCAATTGCTCATTTAAATATAACACAAGGTGCTTATCTGTTCTTTAGTTCCTCCGTTTTTAAATATTAACACCTCATTCGAAAGTTAACGTCGATGAAAGGCAGTATTAGGTTTGAAAGTATGAATCCAGGGGTGACGAACTACGGTCCAGGCGTATCCTTATCCTCTTTAAGAAACGAGAGAAAATTCGTGCAAGATGGTCAGGCTACGAACTCGAGACTTTCGTTCGCGTGAAAGGTATATAGAAGGGTATAAATATAGAATTTTAACCCAATGCAAATCAGCGTGTAAGTATTTATAATCCGAAAAAGTTCAATTTTGTTAGTCTTTTAACTATAAAATATTAAAATTGCCATGTCAACGTTTGGCATTGTCACCCCCTTTAAACCGATGCTAGGTTACTTTTGTTAAAATGCAAGCGATATTGACAGATTTGAGTTTTATTTATCTAGTAGTTATTATTTCAACAAACTTATAACTGGATAAAATGTCGATGTGTTCGTTTCATATTCGTGCTTATAACATCGATGTATTGAGTTATTTCAATTCAATTAAGTGTTATTTATTGACAGAGTTATTTTTCATGTAGATATCAGTTGAAAATTCGTTCGCATTGATAATTTAGAAAATAGAACATGCTACTAACAAAGCGTAAGGCTATAATTTATGCTAATAACTTTGCATTTTGTTTATTTTGGTGTATACTTTCAGAATTATGGTTATGATGAAAATAATCCATTAAATTTGAGCAAATATTTGGATCAAGCTAAAATAAACAAGAATGTCCGATCGCCTCTGGCAATATGGAATGCTCGTTTTCGAAGAAAATAAACTTTTTTGTTCAAATATACCTTTATTAAGAACAAATATACAATGTCTGTTAGTGCTTCGAATAAATATCAATTATTTATGAAAGAATAACATACCACCACCGAAGAAAATATTTCTGCATGCCATTTTGTCTCAAATTTCAAATTGTTCTAAAACAACTTCTAAATTGCTCTAATAAAACTTTAATATACTTAATTCCGTAGATTTAATATATCAATTATTACATAACCACCACTCTACCACCTAAATGTCAAATTTATAGCATAAATACACTGTTTACAATGTTAGTTTAAAGTTTACTCTTTTTCTAAATTTACACAATTACAGCTTTCAAAATAGAACTAACTGGCTTGCATAAAATTTCGACTTTAGGAGAGACGTAAACGTGATGCTGTCTTTCGTAATAATTTGCATTCATTTATGGAAGATTTTGCTTGCTGGTACATATAATATATTAGAGAATTGAAATGTTTGTATGTTACAGATACTTATAATATTTCTACGCAGATTCGACGAATATTTGATGTGACAAATTTATTTTGGACCATCGTATTATAACTACTTTAGTAATATATCAATGAAACTATATACAATTCAGTAATATATATTTTACACATTTGTAAATCATTTTCGGTGCAAATATTTGAATTATAAATATATTCAGTGCGGAATTTGTTACTTTATGAATTACATCTCAGCTTTGCGTAAAATCGCGCGACATAACATTTATTATTTCAAAATAATTCTGTTAGCGCCTTCTCTCTTGGATTTCAAGTTCGTCTAATAAAATGTGCTACATTATATTTTTAATATTTATTGCTCTTTTATTCGAATTAATTAATCAGAATTTCTCCATTTCTCTCCATAAGCACATTTATTGAATAAGGATCTTCATTTGCCGCCTCTATTTATGCAGGAAAGAACGGGATATGAAACACACTTATACTTTCCAGATTCTAAAACCATTTATCTAAAACAGTTGTGCGCAACCTTTTATAATCGCGGGCCACACAAAGACGGATAAATTTGCGAATTTCCACGCAATTTATTAAGAACGTACAATCAATATATAAACAATTTAAGTACTTATGGTAGGTTGAATTTCCATTCTAAAGCCATATTTTTCACCTTTCGATAATTGTCGTCCTCCCTAATGATTCGACGGATAGGTAAGCCGATGTGTTAATAAAATTCCCTAGTTGCCCGATTTTCTTGATATGAAATTATAAAATAATTTGAAATTTCTAAATTATACAAATGTTTTGAAATTAATTAGTGTCAGCAAACAAATATCACCTAATCAGCATCGAAGCTCCGATAATCCGTTTACATCCTCTAAAGCAGAACAAGGCCCATAAATAATACAAAGTGAGCAGTTTAAGAGAGGTATCCACTCACTTGACTTAGACAAAAATATGCACGAATGTTCCTCTGATTAACTTTTTGGAAGCACTAAAGGGAGAGTTTCCCGATATTGCAAAATTTATTAAAGAAGTTACTTCCGTTTGCAACCACAGGTTTGCGTGAAGCATCATTTTCAAGACGCTCAGCAACAAAAACGAAATATCATAGAAGCTTAAATGCTGCCGCGTAATATTGTTCCTGACTTTAAAACTATCCTGAACATCAAAAAATCTCATCCCGCTCACTGGATGAGACAATCCAATCGTTTGCTTATCGGAGCTATCTGATTGTTATATTCTGAATAAAATTTATCTGAAAACGTAAATTTGATTTTGAATTAGCCTTACCTTACTTCTTATCAGTTCGTTGTTGGCATTTAATTTCTCAACGTTTGAAAGGATTTGACTTTTATACACGTAGAGTTCAGGCGAAGTTTTGCTTACAAAGAAAAGGTTACTCCACTACAAAATATTCGAGAGCTCTAGAACAACTGAACCAGAAACGGCAAGGAAAATTAAAATAGAGACAATCTGTTCGGTTTTTGGTCCCGGAGAAAGATGTTTTGGTAGAGGGAGGCTTAGTGCTTCCAGTATTTGCCAGATTACGTTTGGTTTTTTCGTATCTATTATAGTATTGGCTTAAAAGGTCCATGTGTCACGAACACTTTAATTTTTTCGTCTATAAAGGGCATTTGAGCCGAGAACGGTATTTCCAATTTTGATCATACTTTCAGAATGTACTTGGTCTTACTTACCTCTTTTAAATATTGGATTGTTCAAAGTTACGGTAAAGTCATAGGTTTGATTCCAGGAACGTTTCTTCTCTCTATTTGAATGACACAGATGAAACTGAAAGGTGGCAAGGTGGCCTTTTTTCGTTACCATTTCAAAATTACTTATAATCATTGCACAAACTCGAAACTTGAATCATAGAACGCCTAAATGGATGATTATCTATTTTTCTGCCGTCGATTTTAGAATGCGCGTCAAGTCAGTCTACAAATTCGTTTTTAACGCCAAAAATTCACGTTTTCTTGAAGGAAAAATCGTTTGCCGTGACGACAAACTTCATTGTTGGATTTTTCGCGAAATTACGCAATCCTGATGGGAATTATTCTTTGGCTTATCGAAACGACTATATGTATGAGGGAGAGGGATGAGGGAGGGAGAGGGGAGGGAGATTGGGAGAGTGAAATAGAGGCTGGAATGTGGAGTAAGGGAAAGACAGAATAAGAGAAGAGCGGGAGGAAAGAGGTAAAGAGGGAAACGGAGAAAAAAAAGGAAAGTGATAGATTGAGAGTGGTGAGAAGAAGAGAGGAGAAAGGGGTGGAAGGGGAAAGACAGGCAGAGAGAAGGAGGGAGGGAGAGGGGAAGGGAGGGAGAGGGAAGGAGGAAAAAAGGAAGAGAGGGAGAGAGGAAGGGAGAGAGAGAGGAAGGGAGAGAGAGAGAGGAAGGGAGGGAGTGAGAGAGAGAGGAAGGAAGAATGAGAGAAGGGGTGAGGGCGTTCTGTAATTTTTGTTGAAAATTTTGTACGTGTTACGCTACTTAACGTTTTTGTGACAAAATATATAGTTTTTTTGATTGGCTAATGAACTGAAAGCAATTTTTTCTCGCAGGCCCTGTCTCTACTTTCATTCTATAAATTCCTCTAACCTGATGCGGTTTTTCTTGGTTACTAAGTCGCTTTTCTGCCATTAATACTACTCGGTTAATTCTAGCTACAAATTACTTGCGAGCGTATCTGCAACGGGCATGCTAGTCTACATTATTGGCTGATATTTTGAGCATTACGGAAGGGAAAGCCCTAAGAAAGTACTTGCGTATAATGAAAAAATGTTAAGCGGCACATCTTTTCCCTAAGTTCCATGAGTTCTAGTCTGACATTTTATTTCGTGTCTCATCCAAACGCTTACATGGAAAAGATCGCATTGCCTCGAACAATGCATATAAAGGAGCTATCATACACCGGCAAGATATGAAAGGAGTCGAGGTTAACGAGTTTGCTTCCTCACCTGAAAGCGATTAAGACTTCGCATCCATCACGGGCGCGGACAAGTGCGGGAGAATGTGTCGCGGAAGATGAGCTCTGCAGATCCGGATTGATAGTTCCTTGAGGAAGGCCCTTTCCGCTTTGCTTTTCCCAACTCTCGTTTCCTCATCTCTCTCTCTCTCTCTCCATCCTCCACCTCCCTCCTCCACCTCTCATCTCCACCTTCCATATCCACCTCCCATCTCCACCTCCCTCCTCCACCTCCCTCCTCCGCCTCCCATCTCCACCTCCCTCCTCCACCTCCCTCCTCCGCCTCCCATCCCCACATCCCATCTCCACCTCCCTCCTCCGCTTCCCAGCATTCCCTCATTCGTCGAGAGGGGATCTTGGCCGTCGCCCACGGCAACCCATCCCAACGCTCTCTCTGCCTTAGAGAATGAGAGAGGGAGAGAGAGAGGGAAAGAGAGAGGGAGAGAACGAGGGAGAGAAAGAGAGGGGGTGAAAGAGAGGGAGAGAAAGAGAATGAGAGGGAGAGAGAGAGAGGAGGAGCCGCGTCGTAAATTTTACGTCCGCAGAAATGAAACGATCTTCTAGACAGAATTAAGTTTGCGGCAGGGGATTTCAGCCATCAACCGCCTAGAAGAAAGGAGCTTTCCCTTTATATGTATGTGTGTGTGTGCAACTATACATATGTACTCGTACGTACATCTGTTGGAAAAGAAATACGAGTACATGATCGTTACGATGAAACGATCCCTTTTTCTCCGGCGTATTTCATTTTCTAATATCTGATATGGCCGAGGGAACTTTTCCTGTTGTAGTTCGACGGGGTACATCGCAAACCTACGAAGATTTAATATAGCAAACAAGTTTATTATTAACATCCGAAATTTATTGTCTGGAATGCCTTCGTGAGTTAATCACGTCTTTTGTAATTGAAAAGAACATAATTCTCATGCGGCTAAATATGACGTATGGAATGTACAGTTTACTTTGTGAACGTTTCAAATTAATAATGATTCATTCTACGTACAGGAAGACGCTGTGCAGTAATTATACGGTATAGGACGGACAGTCATTTCAAAGTAAATCGTTGGACATCAATTATCCTGAATATTGGTTAAGTATAATATTAAAAAGTAAAACGCAAAGAATTCCGTCGGTTTTGACGTGAAATTCGGAAATTTAATGAATTAGGCTTGAAACATGCCCCAAATACATTATAAACTGTGAGACCACATCGTTATGTCGCCAACAAGTCCTTTGGCTACGTGATTGATGATCTGTAAGCCTTTTGATAGTCATAGGCCGCTGTTCGAGCTGTTGATGTAAACTGCGTATTTGCACATCGTGTTTCACATTAATCACAGATTATTGCTCGTCTCGACCTGAAGTCGAGTTAATTCTCTTCATTCCACGCCGATAATGCCACTATCGAATCCACACGGCCTTTCGCGAACCCAAATTATATCTTCTATTCAAGGTGTACCAATTAGAGGTAAATATGCGCATTCGAAACTATTTTCTTTGACAAAATTTGTCATTATTTAAAAATTTAAATTAAAAAAAAACATAAAACAATGGACTGTATGCTTAAGAATGTTTCAAACAAATTGTAGTCACTGATAAATGTTTTATAATTCGTTATATATTTTTATTTATGTTTTTACAATACGCTTGAATTTATTGCTATATTAATAGAATTCTATCTCTCTCTCAAATACTCCTCCGTGTGATAGGTAATGCAAAGATAAAAAATCGAAGTGTAATGGCAATTATCATTTCCTCTCAAAAGCACAGTCACTGCCATTTAATCGTGGCAAGGTGTTCAATTTATTCCGTTCTGGAGTAATACAAGTTTTGTTCTCGAAAATTTATCTGGCGGTAAAAAAACAAGGAATGTTATAGGCCATGCATTAAAAACAACTGATGGATTATCACTTGAAGAAAGGAAGGAAGGTGACCTGTTACAGACCAATCAGTTTGGAAGGATACGCAAAAATAAGCAAGTTGATCAATCAAATAGAATCGGAGATATGATTTAAGGACGAAGAAGAAAACGCCGTGTGAGATTATTAAGAGTAACAGACCGGAGTGTGGGCGATAGGAAGTGAGAGAGAGGCCTTCTGCACATGGGTGGTGCAACGCAACTCGCGGCTGAACGAATTCCTATTTCCCCATTTTGTCGCCATTTATCATTTACAATCCGATTCGGTGGAAATTGTGACGACTCGCACGATAACTCCGGGATTAAGCTATGCGCGTCGCTTCACTCCCACTCGAGCTTTTGGCACTACCGACGCAAAGCATGAATCGAGGGACACGGAGCGGGCGTGATGGAGAGAAATGCTGAGAGAGAGAGGGAGAGAGAAAGGTGAGGGGAAAAGAGAATAGCTGACAGAGGAGAGAAAATTGTTGTTATCGAGTGAGGCTGCGATACGCTCTCTTCTCCTGAAGAGGGTGTGCGTTTCAGGCGAGCGGACGAATTTTATTCTAATATTTATACATTTCCGTGTGCAGAATGAAGGTGGGTTTGAGGAGGCGAAGGAATTTTGAAGGGTCACTTAAAGGAGGCGACAGTTGAGCCTATCGAATATCCCAGCTGGAGAGGAACCCCTTAAAAATGTTCGAGAGGCACCTCTCCCTTTTCCGATCCATTCTTCAACCTTTTCCCCTCGCTGTCGCTCCTTCGGGTTTTAGTTTCCTTCTCCTCACTTTCCTCTTCCTTTTCAACTCCGTTATTGTGCTAACCATAACTAATAATCTAGATTCCCTTCTTCTTAGCATCCCGGCTCCATTTCCTATTTCCCACATTCTCCCCGAATTTTTCGCCTTCTGTCTCTGCCTCAAGTGTTTTCTTCGACTTTCTTTTTTCAGTGCATTTTCCTTATGCTCTGTAGTTAACTCGCGCATAGATTCCCTTCTCCATCGCTCGTCTTTTCATTACCTTTCCTCTATTCGCTCTAATCTACGTTTGTTTCCTTTCTTCTTCTCTTCTCATTACTCCTTTATATCCCTTCCTTGCTTGGGGGCTTAACCCACTCCTACTCCTTTTTCACTATGGTTACTTCTGTTTATCGCCGCGCTCTCTTCACAAGAAAGTGCGCTACTACAAGTCCCTCTCACTCTCGCTTTTATTAAGTGAGACAGACACTTTAATGTCGACTCCTAATCAGTGGAGGATTTTGCAAGCCCCAGGCGTAACAAAATGTGGAACTCCAACCTCTACAATAGCGTGAATATTTATAACATTATAATTTATTTTGTTTATTTTAAAGAAAAGTAGTTTAAAACAATATGCCATATGCAAACATTAAAAAATATACAAATATAAACACATAGAATTATGATGAATGTAAATAAATAATTAATTACATATTCAGGCACGAAAAATAGTAAGACATAAGTACTGGAATAATTTAAAATTGGAGAAAATTCTGCCATGATCAGGAATCATGCCCAGGTCTTTCACTTGCCGGATGAATTTTCCTTTACTCGACTATCGAGACAGACTCTTCAGTTTCACAACGTAAACTTTTACTAGGATTTACCATTCCCAATGAAATGCACGAAAGAAAACCAGTAGTAACCCTGTCACTGGTGGGATCGATTGACCAAGGCGACCAACTTGTCAAGAAGCTAAGGAGGGTCAAATATTTACCGACTCCAAGGATGGACATATATCAGCGGCGTGCATTTACCGATGAATCAGCCTTAGATAGATGTAACAGATATCAGA
Organism: Tanypteryx hageni; assembly: GCA_028673005.1. NCBI lineage: Eukaryota > Metazoa > Arthropoda > Insecta > Odonata > Petaluridae > Tanypteryx > Tanypteryx hageni. The sequence continues at coordinate 15,668,698 of CM054117.1, forward strand.
CAGCTTGATGTGAGCAGTGAGGGTGATCTGGGATGGTTTAAATTTTGGATATAAATCATGATTTCTCAAGAGGCGGGGCAAAAGTTGGGACATTTAACAATGTGGGACGAGTGATGAAAATGGTGGACTGTCCCTCCAAGTCTGATACGGCTGGTCACTCTACCTTAGGCATAGAAAATTTCACGATAGATAAAATAAAAGTTTACTCAACCTTTATAATGAGTAGAAGTCCCGAATCATTTTTTCTGCATCAATTTATCTTCCCCTTCTCAAGAGTGTTAGTCATGTAATTTACATCCATGTGTTTCGAAAACCAGATATTCCATTTACATGTGTCGCACCATGAAAAAGGTTGGGAACTATCATTGTTATAACCGTTGGGCCTTTTAAACCGCTGGTCCCTTAAAGCGCCGAGTCCTAATCACGTGCTTTTTACGCCCTGTGGGAAATGCGCCTCCGCTCCTGATTTAATAAAACCTTTCTCTCAAGGGAGGAAGTTAAGGAAAGAAGATAAAGTACGTATTTTTTTAGGACACCTATCCTAAAATTATTTCACCGTAAAAAATGATGCAAGTGAAAAATTTCACTATCAAGTTGCATCGAAAAGGCTGACATTTTGTTCATATTTAAGGGGAAAATATCTTCAGGGACTCGAATCTTTTGTGGCCTAAGATTCTGAATATATCCGCGAGAGAGCGCCACTCGCGGAAGCGCCAAGTGGTCCCCTGAGAGACGGAGAGGGAATTAATTGCGGGTAATAACTCGGAGAGTCGTAACATGGCGTGGCGCGACGAGATAAGGCGAATTAAGTCGCCCCTTCTCCCCCACCCCCCTCCCCTCGGGGTGCGTGGCGGACGTAACTTGTTTAAGGGTACGAAGGGAAGGAATTCAGGCAGTGAATCGAGTTGTTTTGCCGAAAATCAAATATAGCGAGGAATTATGCGTAGCACGGCAAAGTATGACGAAGGGTTACCATTCTTTATGAACCCTATCCTCCATTTTCAGTGCCACGGACCAAGATTTAATTAAGCTAATTACCCCACACATTACAAGACGATGAAAACTCTATTCCTCTTGCAGCGTTCTTCTTTTTACTCACGGTTCGTTATTCTAGATGCAAATATTTATGCTCATTCAAACTGGGGAACATGGCTTGGAACTTGATTCTATAGTTATTAAAATATTTTTAATTCGCTCATTTTTAGTTAAAATTACAAATATTTTACGCCTAATATTAAGTCAGTTCTTCGATTATGTCTACAACGTTATTGCGATTATTTCTTATTTATCAAAAACATGTTTGTAATTATCTCCTACCAGATCGAAATTTAGGCAAATACTTGGAATGTGTACTAATCTATAATTTCTGAAAATATAACCATGATTTGCCGCTACTTTTTAGAATTAAAAAGAGAAGTTTCGCCCTCGCCAATACTCTTTTCCTACTTCGCTCTATTCTACTTGGCTCTACTTGGTCTTTCTAAATTTCAATATCTTTATTTTCTACTGAAATTTTCCGAAATATTGTTTTTTACTTTCCCTTTCTCCGGCTCTCCTGTACTTCTCCAGTGTCTCACTCTACTCGCTTATACGCACTAGGATTAAGCATAACTTATCTTTACAATTTCATTATGGCGTAATTATACGGAGAATATTAGCAAAGTTGAAATTCACTCTCAGCAATCACTTTAATACTCTCTGGAACATTACGCTCTAAAACGCCTCGGCAGTTCAAACAATATGACAGATTTCCATGCTAGTGAGAGTGCAGGCTACGTGTTTTGACTTAATTTTCGGTTCTGAACGACGTATTAACATAAAACGGCACAAGTACTTCCAGAAAGCCAAAAGTTTATGAATGGCATGCAGTTTTTGTTTAAACAGCCTGCATAATTCATAGCTCTTCCGTTCGGTCTGCCTTATTCGTCCACCGGGTTCGGCTTATAACAGCGTGGTGAAAATTTGCGGAAAAGATTATGAGTTTACCTCTTCATTAAAGTCATTAAAGCCTCTGTCCGAATGAAAACAAATAAAAGCGGATTGAACTCTTTTTGTTTCGTGTCATTCCCGCATGGAAAAAGACAACAGATTTCTCTTACCTTGTTTCCCAGCGATGAGACCAAATTTCATCGAAGCAAAAAGTTTGCGGTCTTAACGAACGCACGCGTTTAAGGAAATTTTCCCTCTGAAGAGATTGCGTAAGGTCGATGATAGGTCTGTGCGCGATCAAATGTTTTCGTTGAAAACGCGGTCTCCGGAATGACATAGTTTGTATATGTAAGAAAAATCTCCTTCTTCTCCCTCCTGGGACCTTCCTTTAACGGGAACACGCCGTTGCATGGAATTCAAAGTCTTCTCTAGATCTTCTTCCGAGAAAACTGGATAGATGATAGCTTGGGGATTATCCCACTTCCATAAATTTGACACCTAACCCCTTCTAAATTTTGTTCTTAGATTTCTTGGAGGGCAAGGTTTTGGTGCATCCTTTGCCAAAAATCACAGAGGAGCTGAAGGAGAATTTCCGCTGCAGTCACTGAAATGCACTATTCTGCACTGACCCGGATGTTGAGTGAAATAAACCACCGCTGAGATGCAAGGCGGATATCACACGTGAAAGCCACAGCAAACGTTTGAAAGGGAAAAAGGAGACGCGCTTCAATTTTTTCCTTGCGCTCTGATCAGCCATTACAATTCCAGTCACGTTTGAAGAGCTCTCTCCGTTGTTTTGGATCGATTTCCTTTGTCCGTCGATGATCAGCTCTGGCGATACGCCCAGTCCATTTCCATTGCAGTTTCTTCACTTTCTATAAAGCCTTATCTGCGCTCTTTCTTACTCCGTTCATTTATTATTTTTTTAAAGTGATCCCATCATGCGTCACACCTAACTGCTTTCTTTGAGCTCATAGTCTATATTTTAGTTACTTGAATGACAAGTGAAAGATTACCTTCTTAAAAAAGTCTTTTTATTCAAAAAGACATGATTTTCGACCCTAAATGCATCTTATCTTTGCTGTCCATCCTCTATATGATTTTCTCATCGTTTTATAGTTTTTAGCCAAAGACAATAAGTTTACTTCTTTCATTTAGGCAACCATGAACTTTCCATCATTTGTTGAAAGAAATAAACATATAACAATTGAACACATAAAAAGAGGAATCAGCCCCTCGCTGTATTCATGATTGAAACGCAATTGGAACATTCGTCTGCTCTTTTCGCCTGTATTAGAGAACATTTCCTAAACTCTGGCCAAGGATGATCGTCGCATGATCGTTTTTTACTCAAACGTGGACACATTTGTATTCAATGACGTTTTAAGATATCGCATCATTCAGGCAGGTCATCAAAAAGACTGGTTTCGTCTGTTTCTTCCTGCTACCCTCGCTGCAAACAGTTTTCACTTAAAATCTCTAGTAAAGTTTGCTCTCTTATATTCCCGCCTTTGAGACGAACGCTTGACGAGTAACCTCCTGGGTTGGCGAAGAAATATTTACCTACAGCTATATATCAGCGCTTGTTCCTCAGAGCGGCCTTCCCTTCGTTTTCGTTGCTTTTCTCCTTTATCGGCTCTTTTGTCAATGTGTCATCCGCTAGAAATCGTTCGCGCCGAATAAGAGAGCAATTTTTTATAATCAGCTTCGGAAGAAGATAGCACGATATATCATTGGGACGAGTCAATCATTGATTAACGGGTCGTATACCTTTTATTGACCCTTTCGAAGCTATGGAGAACTTTATGCAGCTTTCCGTTCCCTCTTGACCCGAAATCGATTGAAGCATTTTGTTTTATTTCATGCGGAGAGAAAAAGATTGGTTTATTGCGTGGTGAATTTACCACAATAGATACCGCTGCTCTCGTATGCGTTATCGCCCCAAGCGACAATTTATAAAGTGACGCCAATTTATTTCTTCCTTTGACCTCAAATTTATCAATTAAAAGCCTTTCCGTGAACATTTTTTGCTCTCGAGTCTTTTGCGATTGTGGACCTGTCCCAGTTTAAATCGATCCAAGGTTGAATGAACGCCGTAAAAAGTAATGGATGAAGCGATTTTAATTTATTAATTACTCCAAATTTTATTGATAAAGTAAGAATACGCATTTATTCTGACGTTTTATAATTTATAGACCCTTTGGTTCAGCCATTTTGGCAATTTCTGCTAATGCTTGACGGACGGAAGGTATGAGAGAAATGCAACGCATTAATAATTTATTTTCGAAATCTCTGCTAAAAATCTTTCGTTTTCACCCACCACGTTAATTTTAGTTTATGTAGGACGGATGCGGAAACGAAACCATAAACGAATTTACGAAATTCCTATATAAACGGAATTACATAATGCAGGAAAATCTTGTGATTTTTCAGAAAACATTTTTAAAGCCACGTTGTAAATTATTCACCAATTGTACTTTCTTAATTATGCCAACCTATTTATTCTGCATAATTTATATAAATTAGTGTTCTCGTCTTTTTCGAAATTCCTTATCAATTTCAATGCTTTTATTCGATTTGGAGATATAAATTACTCTGCGAAGTTTTTTATAAAATTTCCTTAGTTTACCTTACTGATACTTTCTTAAATAACAAAATTTTATTACAATTTCCGCTTCCTAACATCTGCAAATATTTCATCGAATTTTTACTAAATCGTTTCCTCTCATGCTGAGATTCATATTTCAGTGAAAACATGTATGTGCTTGCTTAAATACGGCAACCGTTTAATTATCACGTGTGCTATATATTGTATTCAGGCATTAAGGTGACTTCGGTAATTAATTTTTAATAACTTTTAATTTGGTAATTTGTATATTTGAGCTGTCGTATCCAAATCCCACAGAACGTCAAATAACTCAAGAACGACAATCTATTTTAACCATTCCTTCAGTTTCATATTGATCGACAACTCAACAGTCTTACGGGTATTCACTGTGCCATATAAATACCCGAGTTTCATTCCAGGGCCGTTTATTTCCTCCATTTGAATAACATGGGAACTGATGCAGCATATTTTTAATATGCACTTTAAAATTACTGAAAATGATCGTACAACCTTGGAACTTGAACCAAAGAACGCCTAAAAGAATGAAAATTCATTTTTCTATGTCGATTATCAAACGCGCTTCGATTTGACGCAAAGACGTTTTTTAACAAGAAAATTGTACTTTTTTATGAGAAAATATGATTCCCAGTCAGGAGAAACCCCATTGTTGCTGATTTAGAAAAATTATGTACGTTGCGTTGTATGAAATGAAACGAAGTCCAAACCAGGACTAATGCAGGCTAGTTTCAGTATGTGTTAGTCATTCCAAGTAATTCAAATACCATAAATACCAATTGTAGTTCATAGTTTATCAATGATAGAGAAAAACTGGAAAGCAATTTAATAAAGAATTTTCAGGTTTAAAATACTAAAGGCAATGTCAAAATCTCTTTCTGACGTATTATTTTGAATGTATTTTTTAAATAAACGAATTTAATGAATGTTCATATTTTTACGCTAATATGTATGGACCAACTGTCCATTGCTGAAAGGTAGTCGAGTGGAAAAGAAAATGACCCATTTGTTCACTTGTCTATGCTCAAGTCGAGTTCGGTAATAATCGTCTCCATGGCAACAATCCGATAAAATACGATTTAAAACGCTATTTTTAGTAGAAATAATATAAAATACGAACAATTATCAAAATTCGGTGATAAGAATTAGAATTTACGTTCTTTTCCTCTTAGAACAGTACAACCCTCGCTCCGATATCACAATTTTAAAATATTTTAAAGTGTTAAATAAAAAATCTCTGCACGATAGATTTGAGTCATCCTATGTAAAATTAATAGGGAAAAAATGTTCCTGGAATCAAACCTGAGCCTTCAATCTTCTCCAAATAAAATATAGCCCGGAGGTGGGCCCTTTGGAAACCAGCCTAAAAAACGATAAATATTTCTTGAATTTTTGTACACCCTTGATCACTGATAGTAAGATTTAACTGAGAAAAGTATGAATATATAAATATGGAATTAAGACGCTCCATTAAAAAGTGATTATAAGTTTTATATCAAATCCACCTTGTTGAAGTCTATGTCACGCTTTCTCGAGTGAGTTCTTTGGTGGGATAAACATCTCGGAACTGTAGAGCAACAAAGCCATGCGGGATAACGTCAGTTATCAATGCGCTTTGGCAGAAAATGAAAGACTTCGATCTTCATCCAAGTTTAATGCAAATATTGTAAATAATGTAACCTTAGCTAATGTAAATAAAATTAAGTAAATGCATATACTGGTACTATCTATATAAAAGTTATTTATGAAAATTTATTTTTATATTATCACTTATTTTTCTTTATTTTAAAAATTTCATAATTCAAGTAGATGGCAATTTACCGTAGAAAGAAACCTGGGCAATAAATACCAATAGATGAAAATATCGCATTAGCAGGTAAATGTGGATTATAGAAGGATTTCATTTGAAATTCGGAGTAAACTCTGTGATACGTAAAAATATAAATCTCCCATTCAAGATATGGGAGCGCGCGCGATCTTTGCATTATCTTTGGACTCTACTGAGGAATCCATCTTTGCATAACTACGGATGGAACGCGGGGGTTTTTATCGACCTGAAGTTGCTTGCTTGTAATTTCGCGAAAGATAATGAAGAGAGGAACGAATGAGTCATTGCCCGCGCCAGTCTCTGAAATTTAAGATGCAAGACAGAGAGAGAAGTAATATTCTAATCCTCCATCTTGTAAGTTCTGTAATTTCTTTCATAGAGTAAAGAACGGAACCAGAGATGAAGAACCTCGATGAAAGAATTTGTTTCCTGTGTTTCCGGCGATTTTAACGAATTCAAATTGGAATATACATTGAAGAGGAATATTCGTGATGGGATAAGATAGGATTAGGATGGGATCACAGGTGGAAGCGTGATCCGAGAGAAGCCTATTTTGAATACGTATACTTAAATATTTAAGAGATTGAATCACCTGAAATATTAAGTAGGGATAAAAAATTCCAAAATCCAAGGTCTTTGAGAGTAAATAATCTTGTGTCAGAGTTCTTATTTTAACGATTCTTCATGTTTTGCAGGCGAGTAAAAATAGCTCGCTCATCTCGATCCGGCAGTCAGATTCCATTCCATCTACAAAAACCTCTCCTTCCCCTTCCATCCATTTTTCTCCCTCCATTCGCTTCAAGTCTCCACTGCTTCCCTCCCGCCATCTCTCATTCCTATTCTTTACTCCTCTACCGGAGCCTCACCTTGATGGAACGTTTTTTTCAAATTTCTCAATTTTGCTCATATAAACATACGAATTTGTATATAGAATAAATATTTGTCCGCGAGCTCTTATTTCTCTGCATTTTCACCACGGTAAACATATATATATATATATATATATATATATATATTTGTGTAATCATTTTAGCTCCATTGAAGTCGTTTTTACGAGCACGGGAGAATAAATATACGCTGAGTTTTCAAAAAGTGCGAGTGGTTTTCAAAACTTTTAAAATTAAATTGAATTATAATTAAAAAAACGGAGAGGGCATTACCAACGCATGGCAGTCTTTTGTTTAAAGAGAAAAAAATCTCTCGCTAGCCTGCATTCATAGTCCTGTTTCTTTTTCGACGCCATAATATTGAATCTAATTTCAAAAGTAATTTTAGAGTAAACATTTCGCCGTATCTTATTATAAAAATGCATTTATAGCCTGCTACTTGAAGAGATTGGCAGGTTTTATATTCGCAGTCGTCTTCCTCATCTTCTTTCGCCAACGTCGTCAAATAAATCAGTTCGCATTGAGGTGAACACGGTCGAAGTAGCAATCGAGTCGGTCTTGTAGTAGCCATAATGATTACCGAAGCATCTTTCGATTTACTGTTTCCCACTTAAACTGAAAACTCAGACTGTGTACAGTTTGTTTAACCTGCTTGACTAAAGCGATCCTTCCTGCCGTGATTCTTCATTCGAAATGGAACACCCAAACACAAGTGTTCTCTCGACGCCCTCTTTACACCTAAAAAGAAAACGACATGACGTGCTCTTTTTGTAGTCAAAGATATGGAAATTCATAACCCGCATGCAGCTTACTCACCTACGTCCTTTAGCGATAAATATCGTACAAATAAATCGAGAGAAAACACTATTTCTTATTCCTGATCTGCCATTTTCTCGCTCAATGCAAAACAGATTTCACGTTTCTTTCGATGTTTCTCAGCGTTCGTGTCGAAATCCTAAGGATGTTATTTTAATGAAGGCTGAGGATTTGGCGACCGAGTCCCTATTTTCGCCCCGTTTATTTTGCGGCGGATTAGATTCCAACGGAAAGTCGATGACGACACGCGGTGAAAGGTCATGAGGTCATCTACGCAGTCATAAGGAATAGCTCCAAACTGGAAATTCTCGGCATGAGATAAAGCACAACGCCACCCTTCGCCACCCCTTCGTCCCCTTCGCCCCCTTTGCTCCCTTCGTCCCCTTCGTCCCCTTCGCCCCCTTCGCCCCCTTCGCCCCCTTCGCCCCCTTTGCCCCCCTTCGCCCCCCTTCGGCCCCTTCGTCCCCTTCGCCCCCTTCGCCCCCCTTCGCCCCCTTAGCCCCCTTTGCACCCCTTCGGCCCCTTCGTCCTCCTTCGCCCCCCTTTGCTCCCCTTCGCCCCCCTTTGCCCCATTCGCCCCCCTTCGCCCCCTTCGGCCCCTTCGTCCCCCTTTGCCCCCCTTCGCCCCCTTCGTCCCCCTTTGCCCCCCTTCGCCCCCTTCGCCTCCCACGCTCCCAGTGTGATCACCGGCACGCCCTCGCCCCTTTCTTCCTACTGTCGTTTATCGCTCCATTTGCCGATAATACGTACATATCTCTCACTCTCTGTCTTGCATCCCAAACAAACCTCCATCACTCTCTCGCAACGAGGTTTATTTCCGTTTCCCTCGCCTCTCATACTCCAGCCGGAGCAGGAGAGCACTCGCTGGAGAAAGAGAGAGAGAGAGAGTGCGTGTGCCTACCTCGGGTGAAACCGGGTCTTCCAAATCTAAAGCATCCGTTTGCCGCCGAACTATAATCTTTGAAGTGAAACTTCCACACGCACGTAAATTCAGGGTCCACACGCGAAAGACCCGGCAGCGGAGAGAAATTGGTGGAAGAAGAGGCGGTTGATGACGGACGATCGGATAGCTTCTTGTCAAGAAAACGAAATGGAAGAGAGGAGACGGGTAAAGGAGTTAAGAGTTTCCTCGACAGTTCCGAGGAGTCTGAACGGCTAACATTATTACCCGCCTTCTCTCTCGGGAAATTCTGCTTTTGAGGTGCAAGAATTTTCGGTCTGCTGATTATTTAATAATAGCGTGTATGTCTTGTGTAGGTAACGAGGCATTCAGTAGAAAAGAAAATTGTATAGCGTTTTTAACCAACACATAGACACAAACACACATATAGATCATTATAGATAATTTAAAATACACACAAACTACCTCTTCTAAATAGTATGAAACATTTACCTCAAAGGTTTTGGGTGATGTATGTGAAAAGCTTATATGTATAATAAAATATGGTAACTTTTCAACGAGGTAACATTCTTTGTCACCTGACATAATAACCAGCAGATACAATTATAAAGTTATCCTTGGAAACGGTCGTAAAAATATTTACAGTGATTACCCTAATCTAAGAGGACATCGATTTTAAGACTGGTCCCTATAATTGCACTCATTAAAATAAGTCTTCTTATAAAGTTGACATTCCCCAGCTTTCAATTGTCTACACGACGAACATTTGCTTCAGTAACACTATGACACCGCGCAGCTTTGCAGTTGTTCATTTGTAGTGGTGACTTTGTTACTATCAACTTAAATTTCGATTCATAACTCCCGTCTTATTCCCTTAGGCCAGGGGTCTCAAAATCGCAGCCCCCGTGGTACATTTCTGCGGCCCGCGAAGCAAGGTAGTTTACACTAGGCGGCCAAAACTCAAATGTATTCCTTATAAAATATTTCATGGGAATATAAGAAATTTAAGAAGTATGTTGTATCAGCACTTTAAAAGTATACGCTCATACAGATTTGTAAAAATTCAGCACAGATGAGGTACTAAGTATGTTGTGTGTGTTTTGCGTGTCAAAAGAACCTCATCCTCGACGCCGAAACAAGCATTTTTGTAATGAACGGGTTTAAGGCCGCATCGAAGGGTTGGGGCGATTTCTTCTTTGTGGAAGGGGAGAATGGATGTCCAAATAATATGAAACGGTGTGAGGACTGGGAAAGTTTGCGGCCCGCAGAATTGGTTCAGCGCCTTAATGCGGCCCGCGGGTTTGTGGAGGGTCTTCATGCGGCCCGCTCACCGATGTGAGTTTGAGACTCCTGCTTACCCTCGTTCCTCGTTTTTTGACCTCATGCATATTCATAGGGTTTTGCCAATTTAAAATAGGCGCGATAGGTGAAACCATGAAACCATTTAACTTAGCTCACCCTCTAAAACGCCCAACCGGGTCAATTTGACCCGTACTATGAAATATCGGATTTGATATCTTAAAATTTCGAATTTGAAAGCGATAAATTGTTTTCGTCATCTAAGCAATTTTAAGTTATGTTTTTGTTTAGTAAATTTTGTAAACATACATTCATGGTCAAAAATAATGTTTGTAACATTTTTTTAAAAAGAAAGTAGTTTTATAGTAATTTTCAACGTGATAAATATTTTACTGCTCTCTTATGAGAATGTACGCCTAAAGAAACATCCTTTCAATTGAGTTATATGTTGGGATGTGCCACCTTATCCAAATACCGCCAGGGGCTGACCAGAGGGCTTGTTGAGATAAAATGAGTGGAAGACAATATTTGCAAGTTTAAACCTGCACACACACAATTTTGCATTTTCGGGACAGAAGACGATCGAGTGATGATTAGGAGCGAGAGAGAGAGGAAATCGGGGAGGGTGGGAGAGAGAGGGAGGGAGGGAGAGAGATAGAGGAACGCAGGATTGAATGCAAGGAACAGCTGAAAAAATAGGTAGTAATTCAATATCATTAGCTGCGTAACATGGAATCGTTTTGATATTCCATGTTGAAGAAAAAACGTTTCATCAAACACTCGGGTCAAAATGACCCGTTCGGGCGTCCGAGATAAATTTCTTTATAATTCATGACACTGCCATGACAAGATTACAATCCCTTGTGGGTAAATACCTTCTAAAATTATTAAAAGTCATGAGAGGAAATTGGGTTCAAGATCACATTACAGTAGGAAAACGCATTCCAATTCTCCTTCAGGTCAAATTGACCCGTCCGGGCGTTCTGGTGTTAAACAAACCCTCTTCCTCGCCGGAACAATATCAGACTAAACACATGCCGAGGTAGTGATGAAGTCGTAGGGTGGCGCTTGGTGGGAACCTCTTGCTGCTAGGTGTGAATCATCCCGAATACAGATTTCGTAGTTATAACGAACAAAATATTCGGTGATTATACCGTATTATATTTTGACCTTAAAATAATGCTAATGCGACTTTAACGATACATATTATAAATTCAAGATAGCTTCTAAATTATTAAAACAAACTAAGATAAATGGCAGAACTAATTTTTACAGATATTGTTTCAAAGACGGTTTCTTCTTTTTAGACTAAAACAATTCGTCTTAGATTTGGGCAAATAACATAATTGTTGCAATTTCGTTATCAACATACATTTGAAAAACTTTTAAGGAGCCTTAGTTTTATCTATTTAATCGACATCATAAGTATATCTTGTGCTTTTATGCTGCGATAACTAACAGATAGGTACAGATTCTTCGAATATTGATTATGTTCAACCTAACTTAATCGGTTTTTTATAAATGGGTTAATTTTTGGAATGCCGCGCTTCCGTACTCGCTTTGGATCCGAGACAATCTTAACCGAGAGGCAATTAGTGCTTTGATGGTCTAACTATCAGCAATGAAATCTAATTCAGAAAATAAATTATGATGGATAAATATGCATAAGAAATAAATAATAATAAGAAAGAGAGGAATTACCGTCTCTTATAAACCTAATCCAGTTTAACGTATTTCCATAGTCGGTGGGTTTATAAAAAGCTTTATCGCTTAAATCTCCCTGCCGAGGCCCGGATGCGGTTAGTCAGTCCGTTTGTGCGTCAATTGCGTGGCGGCGAAACCGTCCCGTCGGCGCTCAGTCTCGCGGAAGCGATGTCAACGCGAGATGGGTGATACATTCAGAGAGCGAAAGAGCGATGCGTTTTTAAACACGGGTGTCCGCCATACGTCTTCTCCTCCTCGCAACGCCCACATTCCTAACGGTCGAATCTTTTCTCTCGCTAAGGAGATAATTCTCCCATCCTCCTCCGTCTTCCCCCCGCCTTCCCCCCTCTAACTGCACCCTCACCTCCCTCTCTCGATCTTTTGCTATTTATTATCACGACGGCATCTTCCTCTTTCATTTCCCCGTGTCTTTCCAAAATGACCAGCGATTGCCCCTCCACCTTGTGGTCCAACCTCGCCCTCGCGCGCATTCCTCGTTGGAATTAAGCGGCTATCAGTATGCATGGGGCCATTTGGAGCGCCTCCGCTTTTGGGGAAGACGGCTACCATTTCTCCAAACTGAGATTTTTCCATTCACGTTACTTCTGCCAGGTCAAAATCGTTTGTTTTTCTTCAGTGCGATAAGTTAACTAAAAAGAAGCAAGTAATTATTTGGTAGATCATTGTAATTTGGACATATTTTTGCTTATGCAAATTTTCGTCGCCGCGTCTTGGCTGAACTGGTTTAGTAGTTACTAAAACTCCAGGCAGGTGTAAACACCTCAGAAGGCAATCAGCACGTTTCGTAAATATGTGCGATTGGGTATAAATCTCATATTTTAAAAGAGTTCCTTTAGGCCTTTGTTCTAAGTGGGTATAAATTTAAAACCAAATTAATAGGTATATGGATGAAAGTTGATTGTAAGAGCATTTTGCAAACGCATCGTTCTAAGAAAACCTTTGCATTTTAAAGAATACAGATTGTATGCTGAAAATGCATTAAAAAGGAGTTTTATAATATACGTTTGAATGACAAGATCGACAAAGAATATCTATCCCTGGATCTCTCGAGACTTGTCCCTCAGAATTTCGTTTTTCTTAGTCTCTCTCTTAAAGACATTATCAAAAATTGTTGTAACTCCATGAAACCGGAATAAAAATCATTTCACAAATTTGATTTTAAATTATCGACCTTCTAAGAACCTAAAACTTGCGACCCTCACACAAAAAATCGCTCATCCCAAATTTAAAACAGAAAGAGTCGAATTACTTTTTGTTTTGAGAATGATTGAGACAATTACACATTAGCATTCGTAGATGTTACTATATAGGAAAGCCCGCAAGTATCACACTTACCTATTATTTGTTTATGATACCGTTGGAGTTCCTAGTAATTTTGAAATTTATGAAATTGAATATATTTTAAATAAACATGCTTAAGTTATTGTTGAGTTTTATTCAAAATTTCTCTCGCAAATTTTATCCATATATTATTAGGTCAAAGCAAAATTAGAAGTTAACATTGCAAATTTCGAGAAGAAATCTTGAAAATATTTTTTCAAATAAGATTATATGCTTCAGATAATGCCACATGCAAATATCTTAGGACTGAATTGGTGCACAACGTAAAATAATATTTTTCTAACCTCATTTAAAATATTTTTTCTGCCAATGATTAATATCTAACATAAATAAAAACTTTCGTTCAATAATCTCATCGTCCGTAGCTTACATAAACTATTTTGTTGAATAACGCTAAATGAAATTATCATGTGTTAATTTTGAATCAGTTTATATAACGTTCAAATTACAGACAAAAATGGTATCAATATGAAAAATTATGGCGATGTAGCGCTTAAATTTATTTTGCTTTGCCATCTCCAAATGGACGAGGAAGGTATCGTTTGACTAAAAGGGACTCTGGATCGGCTGGATGGGTTACAAAATATTATTAAAGCTTAATTATTACACTCAATAGAATATTTCAACACCGATCGAATGACGAAATTCTTAAATTAGTCTTGTAAGACACATTTTTAGTGTGCGAATATTTTAAATCTAAACTCGTGAAATTTTAAATCTTTTTGTACAGATACCAAGATAAAACTCAACTGAACACCAAAAGAAATAAATTTAACGGAAAAATGTACAGGAAGAGAAAATATTCTCTTTGCTGCAGCACTTATTAATTAACATGAAATCCGAGAGAGAGTTAATATCCAATTCATTCTTTGCTTCGCGTTCTACAAAAATTACTACAAAGAGATCCATTTAGAGAGAATTTCGCGTGATATTTAGAAATAAACGAGGAGCGCTTCCGCACCAAGTATTCGGTTATTCGTATATTAATCTGATGACGTAGATAGAAATTTCTACAAAACATGAAAATTGCCTGAAAAAGGGAAAAGGATTCTGTTTTGCCTTAACTGACTCAAATGTTAATAGCAAAGGGATTTGAAAACTACTTTTATAGCTAAGTGCTTCAGCGATTTTTGAGTTAAAATCATGAATGGAATCTATTTACGATCTAAAATTGCTGTTTACGGTTCCACTTTCTCATCTCATTGCATGAATATATTTTTTATTTTAAATGGTCCATTATAAATATGAATAGGCTTTGAGATATTTATCAATAATTCCATTTTGGGAGCATCATTTATGAATAGTTGCTTTGGTATTGGCTGCCATCATATGCTAGTCTTGCAAAAGTCGCTTTAATAGCATTATTGCTAGAGCTATCTCTACATAACTTCAGGTGAAATTCATCGTATTTATTCATTACCTTATAATTATAGATTTGCATACATAATATTATTGTAAATAAAAAATTAATACGATTTTTGTTTATTGACAATAGAAGTTGACGTTGAAGTTATAAATAATTTTAATTGAATCAATTATTTTTCACTAAAAGGAATCGTATTTCTAACGAGTATAAAATAAATGATTGAATCAGGAAAATAACTAGGTATTGAAATATTTTGAAGACTATTATTTTTTTCTAAATTGCGAAGGAGAAAGTGTTTATGAAAATTAGCACTTAAAAAGAAAACTTAAAAACAGCGATTTGTGAAATTATCATACCCTATTTTGTGAATAGTTTTCTCATATATCAGTTATATAATAATAATAATTATTAATTATCTTCTGTTATTTTGTTATGCTTTGGTTATAAGCTTCAGTTCATTTTTAAATTGACAAATAAGGTAACTGTACCCAATATGGCCTGCTCCCCAATATGGCCCAATCACCATATCGAACGTACTAAGAGACAAAATTGGTAGATGGTGGTTGCAGTATAACGGTAAACTGCTAACAACTGTGTTTATATGAAATTCCGCTGGACGCGCTCAGTTGGCTGAATTTCCTGGAGTGTTTTGTTTGAGACCAGCGTTTGTGGTTACGTGCATCTAATTTCAAGACGTTGGTTAAGTCATTGTTTGCACAGATAAAAGTTAATTAATTAATTTGACCTTAGGCATTCTACAAGATAATTGTCTCTACTATGAGCGGTGTGCTTGGTTTGGCAATTCATTAAGATGTCATGCGGTTCCAACGGAATGTTTTACTAGTCCAAGTCTCCCCATTATGGCCTATGTAGGCCATATTGCCCATTTTGTGAGCCTAAAATAATGAAAATAAATTTTTTGAATGATTTTAGATCTCATTTTGTTGTTCATTTCTTTATTTAAATTAAGTTTTGACCTCATGTGCCGAAATCTTTGGTTTTACAATTTTACGACTCTGACCTGTGTAAAATTAACATCTTGAATTGTATTATCTCATTTTTTAGTTATTTTTGCCTACCGACAATTTGTTGTAATCATTTTTGAGCAATCAAGTATCAGAACTTTGATACAAGTACTTGATAAATATTTCAGATTTTTGTTCTCTTATTTTTTTAACAATAATCCAATAGGCCATATTGAGATCATATGTTCCAAATATTGCCTAATAGCAAGGTTTTACAAAAATGCTAACTCGTGTTGAAGCGTTATAGTTGTAACATTTTTTCTGTTTACTTAAATAAATTGTCTAAGAGTACATTATGTTAGTTTTACTTTCAGCATTTGGGAAAAGTGCTAAAAAAATTAATAAAGTTTAGCTAGGCCATATTGGGTCGAGTTACCTTATATATATATATATATATATATATATATATATATATATATATATATATATATATATATATTACATATATTACATTGTCTTGGTGGAGTCAAAATATTTAATAATCACGACATAAGTCACAAATTTTGCTCAATTGATGTATTGTTCCATCAGTTTTCGTTAATGCCACTAAATAATTCTAATACACACAAAACTCTATTTCAATATTAATTTCATCTTTAAAAAACTAGATTTTATCAGTTCAGAGATCATTTCTCATCGTTTGAAGAACTTTCTCTAGCTAAACCTTCAAATCTATGTATTTGTATTTAAAATAAAATTTTAAAATAAAATTTTACTGTTGAAGTGCGCATTCATTCACTTTCTCCTCCTTCTCTCCATGTCAAATCACCTATTTCTCCAGTTCCAGTTCAGTTCTTTCTCCATTCAGAAATTTAAAAATTTTCTCCCGGGCATCCAACGTATGCAGAAAACATTAACCCGCTCCGCCTCTACGGTTATTATCCAGCTGTGCGATCACGTTGTAGTTTAGAAGCTGGCTTTAAAAAACACACCGAAAGCAAGCAAGGATGCAAATGTTTTCCCATAAATCCTAACCCTTTTCGATATCTTCCCCCTCAATTTCCTCTTCTTCCCTTCTCGTAGGTGTCTCCTCAATCATTCCTGCCTCTCGATTCTTTCCCTCCATCCCATTTGTCTTTCTCTATCCCTTTTCTCCCTTTCCTTTACCTCCATCTCTTTCCTTCGCTTCTCTCGCCTCGCCCATATTCTGCATTGTCATCCTCACCCATTTATCTTCTTCCGCTCCCTCCCTCTCTCCTCTTCTTCACTCTTTCTACTTTGTCTTCCTTCTCCGGGATATTTCAGCCCTCGCAACGACAGCCCTCGAATGCAGGTCCCGCCCTCTGCACCCTCCTATTCCCATTCCTTCCAACGCCTCTCTCTCTACACCTTTACCCTCTTTAACTCTCCCTCTTTGGATCGCGGCACTTTCTTTACTTCAAACACTGCCTTTCGTTCTAAACCCATTCACGCGGATGTAAAAGACTTCGCATTGGATTTGTTCTGCGTTGTCGCGTAGGAACGCACGCACTCGCGTGCACTTGCACCCTTCAGACTCTCTTCACTCTACTCGATCCTTCCACTTTGTCATTCGCTCGCCACTTTTTTCTTCTCCGAACGCTGTCAGAAGTATTTTTTCGCTTCGAGACTTTTTTCTTTCGCTCCTCTCTCCCGCGCATTTCAATATTCCGTCCCCAGGTGCGCCGTCTTTTTCATTTTGATCTCATCAGGGAGAAGGTGGATAGCGTCCTCTTACGTTCCGTGATTATCTGCTCGGTTCGTGCTCTCGAGACCATCAATATTTTCAGTTTGGCGAGAACTCGACAGTTGTCTAAAAAAAATAATTTTTAAAATATAGCATTAAATTGTTCTTCCATTTTCGAGTGGGTTGTTTAACGCAATTTACAAATATATTAACTAAAACCTAAAGACTGGATGACATTTGAAATGAGGAATTAGAGAGAAGTTTTGAATATTTTACGGGCGTTGCCTGCATGGCAGTTGTAGAATAAATTCCTATTTCCTCTTTTTCGAGTCTTATTATTACCAAAACACTTCGTAGCAGTTTATTTTTCCATCTTCGAAATAGGTAAACGATCATTAGAAACTCTTTTAGAAATAAAATTTCCAGCAAAGATGTGCCACTCCGTAGGAAGGCCAATTAGGTTGGCAGAGAGAAAGGGAAATGGAAAGAGGGACGTGAAACATTGAGAGAGAGGGAAAGAAAAGAGGAAAGCGAGCGGCATTTCCATGAAAGATGTTTGGGGAAGAAAGAGTGAATGGCATGCCCCGAAAAATCTCATTATGACCTTTGCTGTCCCTCCTGCCCTCGTTTCTTTCTCCCAATACCTCCCCTCGCTCCTTTTCTCCTACCTCACACTCTCTTTTCCCCTCCCTTCCCTTCTTTTCCTTTCACTCCTTCCTCCTCCTTCCCCTCCTCTACCTCCTTTCCCCTATTCTCCCTCCTCTTCCCTATTCTCCCTCCTCTCCCCTATTCTCCCTCCACTCCCCTATTCTCCCTCACCTTCCCTATTCTCCCTCCTCTCCCCTATTCTCCCTCCTCTCCCCTATTCTCCCTCCTCACCCCTCTTCTCCCTCCTTTATCTCCCATCACTTTTTTATCTCTTTGCGTCTTCTCTGTAGACATTTTTTCCTTCCATCCTCATCGCGATTTTCCGCTGGCTTTTTTCAGAGAGCCTTCTTTCCGCGGCACTTTGTTTCCCGTGATAACGTTTCGAATGCTCCATAAATGTATGCAGATGTATGGAAAGCCTTACCTCTCTCTCTCTCTCTCTCCATATCTCACGGCAAATACTTCATAGAACTCGATTTCGTCGAAAATTGATTCATTTTCACCTCGGAGGAGTATCTCGGAGTTTTTTCTCTAAAGATGCACAAGTCTTTTGTTTTTGTTTCTAAGAAAACGAGCACTCTTTTTTGCGAGCCAACGAAAGGCATCGGGTGTCGTATCTTTTTTTAAATGTGCCTGCGGCAACTGTCTCCGTGTCGTATTTCAACTGGAAGCACTCGCTTTTTTATTATTCCTCCGCGATATCTGAGGTCGTTGTTTTACCCGTGTCGCCTTTTCGTGTTTCGAGTCGCCGACTTCCTTTGCGCTCTCGATTCGTCTTTTTTATTTAAATTCTCTTTTAAGTTGTTTAGCTTACGTCGAAATTAGGCCAATTACATTTTTGCCGGAGAGCCTTACAAATTATTCCTCGATGTCTCTTCATTTCCTCTTTTCCAGTTTCAAAGTTTTCCTTATTTGCATTTTTCCAGCTGACATTTCTCGCGCGTCGTAATGCTTATGACACCTCATTTTTTTCCTTCTCATATCCAATAGACGTTCCTTTTTGAGGAAGGAATAAAAGCTTGCCAATGCCTTTAACTCTCTCATTCATATTCAAAAGGATTAAATGTCTTTATTTCGGTTATTCCTAGGTAGCTCTTACATTTCTCCGGAAATCGCGTCGGACGCTTTCCATAAATTACATTTCTCTCTCTCTCTCCCTCCCTCTCTCTTTCTCTCCCTCTCTCACCCCCTCTCTCTCTCCCTTTCTCTCTCCCTTTCTCCCTCTTCCTCCTATTACTGTATCTTCTTTCTCCAGAGATGGGCTGCTCGTACCTTTTTTGTTCCAGCAACCTCGGGTCGCCGTGAAGCCTCTTTATGTGTCACAGCTGACAACTTTGGACCACTCTCATAGTCATTATGGCGCAGGGAGTGAGAGGGTGAGAAAATTCGCAAAAAGCGGTTTGAAAAAAATAGCGTCTATCAAATAATCTGTCACCTCACATTTATGCATATAAAACTGTTTTTTTAAAAACCTTTAGAATCTAAATCAAGGCAAGCATCGCATTTTGCGCTTTGTTATAATAACAATTCATGCCTAGGTATAGTTACGCTACTTGTCGAAAATGTTATTAAAGTCCATTATTATTATTATTATTATGTAATATTTGATGTGACAATTGAGATCATTGTTCCTGAAATTACGTTATATTGTACATTGCTTTGGTGATGTGATATAGTGAAATGATGTTGCAGAAATTAAATAAAGAAGTGATGTAGTGAAGGTGATGCTGTGAAATAATATAATTGTTCATAAACTCTATAATGTATATATAATTTTTTACTATCTATATAAGGTATATAATAAGCACTTTTATATTATTAATGTTGTATTGATGTTGTGAATTAATATAGAAATGTGATATAGTGTTATGATATAGTGAAACATATGATAAGATATATGGTATGAAATTAAGATATATTATAGTGAACGTTAAAATACGATATGAAATTTGATAAAAATCCGTACTCTATAATAATGTCATGATATGATATGACATAACGTTTATGAAGTTATGTTACCGTGAGTAATAAAAATGATCAGATGTGATGGCATACATATGAAGTTATGATATTATAATATATGGCGTGATTTATAATATAAATCGAGATCCGTATGATATGTTATATATGTGTTAAAAATTAAGATAGGATATAATACATATTACGAAATTATGCTATGTTACATATTATGAAGTTATGATTTGCACTGATATACGGGTGTTCAATAAGTAAGTTTCGGTGGCTTCGTAAATCGATACCATTTAATTCAAAGAAATGAGAGCTACATAAATAATTAGCGTCATTCTTCCTCTACTTCTCCACACAGTCCCCTTCCACATTATACATTTGTCCCACCGGTGCACCAACTTCTCAAAAGCTTCTGCAAAGAAGCGCGCGCCCAGCGTACATAGGAAATTGCGCACAGCCTCCTGAACCTCATCGTCGCTTGAATAACGCTGACCTTCCAGTGCCTTCTTCAACACCGGGAACAAATAAGTCACTAGAAGCCAGATCGGGGCTGTAGGGGGGATGGTCTAGTCGTTTCCAACCAAATTCTTCAATTCGGACCTGTCAATCTGGCAGAGTGTGGGCGGGCATTGTCGTCCTGCAGAATGACACCTTTGGTGAGGAGGCCTGTGCGATTTCGATGATGGCAGATTTCAGACGAGCTAAGGTCTCACAATAGTGCTCGGCTTTAACGGTTCCTCCTCTTTCCATGAATTCCACGAGAAGAATGCCTTTGGCATCCCAAAACACAGTCAGCATGACCTTTCCTGCAGACTGTGTCACCTTAAACTTTTTTTCACGGGAGATGTCGTGTGCTTCCACTCCATTGACATGATCTTGGATTCAGGAGTGAAATGGTGCACCCAGCTCTCATCACCTGTCAGTATACGATGCAGAAAAGCGTTTCCATCCTTTCGGTAACGCAGACTCGCCCAGACTCGTTCGCCCTTCGCTGATGAGCCGACACCATCTCCGCACCATTTGCTCGGACATCACCTTTTCTCCATAAACTTCCACCAGCTTTCTGTGAATGGCGCTTCCTGTCAAGCCTCGTGCCCACTCGTACTGGGCAACAGCCCGCACCTCTCTTTAGTCCACATCTCCAACAAGCGAACGTTCGCCATCCTGTCTGAATTTTCTCAGTCGCGGGCACGCTCGCCGCTGCATGCTATCCGCTTACGTGGCCACAGCGCTTGCGCAATAGCAGGCAGCACCATGGCGGGTATCAGAAGAAGTAGAGGAAGGATGATGCTAATTAATTATTAATATAGCTCTCATTTCTTTGAATTGAATGGTGTCGATTTACGAAAGTACTGAAACTTATTTATTGAACACCCCGTACATTATGAAGTTCTTTGATATGTTATATAATTCCTGGAAATGTTAAAATTATCTTTTTGTAAAATTTATTACCTACCACAAATTTTCTTGAAAAATAATGGCACCTGCAGACAAGCCTGGTGGCTTTGCGGGACCTTATTGTTTTTAAAACTTTCTTCCTTTAGTAGGTATTATATATTCTTTTTTTCGCTTTTAATTAATATTAACCACTGTTGTTAAATACCTTTTTCTTTTTGTCTTTCTTTTGTAAGGTTCCTTTGAAACCATTTCTGTAAAATTTTTGTAATTTTTCGTAAACATTAAAAGTATTAATATTATTATTTATTTTTGACACGGATTAATTCCGAATTTTCATGCTTACAGCGGAGCGAGCTCAAGCTGTATGCATAGCTACTGTATTTTTATGGTGTGTTGTCATTTAAAAATCGTCGGACAAAATAGTATGTGTTAATTATGATAGATTTTTGTAAATTTATGTATGTATTTTTGTGTAGGTGTAGAGTTTCAAAATTTTTAAATAGTTTTTTGGGATGACACTTGTAGACGATATTATAATAGGTACTACTATACTATTGGTTGTATTTTTTGTTGCCACATGCTTTTAATTTCTTCGGCTAGTGATAAATATTTTTGGATTTTTCATTGTGTTTTTCTCTAAATTGGGCGTGTTCTGCTCTTCACGTAAGATTTTGTTGAAACTAAGATGCTGATCTAATTTCATTGTTATGATGGATGTTAGTATTTTGTATATGGTACGTAAACATGTGATAGGTTTATATTTGGTTGGATTTTTTGTATCACTGTCTTTGGCTTTGAGATAGGTAGTTCCTTTGGTAAAGAATTTTGGCATATTATATGGATTATGTATACAGTCATTGAATAATTGACCTAATTTTTCATACACAATTTTAAGATATTTGTACCAGTAATTTTGAATATGGTCAATTCCTGGAGTCTTTCAATTATGTATTTTTACCGATATTTCTGTATCGATTTTTTTATTATTATTATACGATTTTCATCCATGTAAAGGTTTTAATTATAGTTCGTCAACTAAATTATCAATTGCGTTTTTTATTGAATGTTTCAGAAATTTAGAATTGATATATTATTAATCTATTTCATTGAATGTACCAAATCAATCGTAAATTTCATAATTTTATTTTGTAAGTACAGCATGAACCTATCCTTTTCCACGGTTAGAGTGAAATAAACAAAAATCGACTGCTTCAGACCTCTCAATTTTCGCTCCCAAGTTAACACTGTCTGGATAGTTTGTGTCATAGCTTCGTGATTGCTTTGTGTTTCAGTTCCGGTTAATGATCACAATTAAGCCAATATCATATGTTTGGTGCATACTGTTACGATATCCTCCCACGTTCGACCCCGAGCGAGCCTATTCGTTGATCTGCGACAACGCGAATTATTGCCGTTGTTGTTGACATATTCTCCGTGTGAATTCCTTTAATTTGTCGAACGATTTGAGAAAATGCATTGGCTTGGATCTGTAAACTCCCTTATATCATCATCTTATTTTAAAACATGCAAATCTTACTCCGCAAAGATACTACTTCATCTCGCTTTCTGATTTGTTGCCTAAACAAAAGAAAGCAAAAACATATGGGTTAGTTAGTTGCTCTAAGTTTGCCTTTTGTTTTATAAATTATTCCTGACAATTATATTTTTTAGTTTTTGGACATTCTCGGCGTGATCTCGTCTACGCGGCTTGGAGCGTTTTTATTGGTCCTTGGCCAGCTAATCAGAGATCATTGACGCCGTTGCCTGTAACTTTATCTTGGTTAGGTTATATGTTAACCTAAAGCTAAATATAAACAATACAATAAATAACACATACGAAAATAATATATTAGTATTAGTGTTAAAATGTAATTTAAGTTTCGTCTAAGTAATATCGGTAAGTATAATATTTTGTTTATAATTATAATGTATGAGTAAGCATAATATTAACACACCTAAAATCTATTAATTTTGTTATATCTTTTTTCTCTTTGTTCTTAAAACATTGAAAAAGGCCCCTTAGTGATGAAAAATGAAATTTTTGAAAGCTTGCGAAGTAGAGAAAATTGGTATTCCAATTTTTTTGTAGGACATCCACATAGATACATTTTATGAAATACTGAAATTTAATACAGGATCCAGGCCTCAAAGCGCATTGTTACTTCAGACGCCAAATATGATACAACCTAATCTACAACATAAAGAATATATATAAATTTGGTTTAATTCCATTAGTGGATCAAAGATCGGTCATTTTATTTGGATCTACTACGATAGAACATAATTGAATATTTTTTATAGTATGAATGCAAACGTCATTCATCCGTATCATTCCATCGATATAGAGAAACTTTTTCCGTACAACCCAAAATAATCTTTAAGAAAGAACAAGATCAAAAAAATTGTTTTGATTGTGGAGTATTTGCAGCTGCGTTCCTTTCATCCACGTTTTAGAAAACAGCCAGAAAATTAATTATACAATGACAGTATCATGAGGAAGCATTTAATTACAATTCTAAATAATGGACAAACTTTCGATAGGGTCGGAACTGATTTGACTGATGGCGTTTCTACTCATGGACAAGCCTATGTAGCCTTTTCATGAGTAAGGGCTTTTAATTATCTTAAAACTTTTACGAATAAAGAGCAATTTTAAAATGTTGTCTTTAAAGAAGTATTGTAAACAAAAAAATAGTAAAAATTATTCAATAAACCTTTCAGAATTCACTGTATTAAATACAAGTTTGATGTATCAAGCACCGATTTGTCTTTTCGCTGTTAAAAATAATGATCCTTGAAACGATCAAATTACTCCTTACTCCGATTTTATCTACACTTCCTTATTATATTGGGTTCTTACAAGTTTCCTCGAGGCTTATTATTCAGACTAATAATAACAGACAAGAAAATGCTGTTTTGAAATAGCGTAAATGTATATCGACTCATATTATGCTTGCTATTTTTCACTCTACATCGTACAGTATTACAATATGTTTTTAAAGGAAATATTGTATTTTACATTATATTTCTAGTTCTTTTTTCTTCTAAAAATAGGGCTCATATTTACATATTGCGCTACACTTTTGCACAAGCGAATCTTTATAATAGTACATAAAGGTTCAGTTCCACTCATATTTAGAGAAATATTTTAATTCATCCATTTTAAAAATTTCGAGAGAATTAAGTTATATATGAGAATTATTTCTGCTTATTCTTCAATACTGGTGCCGTTTAAGCTAGATTTGATAATTTAAATAAAGAACCTTTTTCCAGCGAACAGATAACTATTTTTCATCGCGAACGATTTGACGTCAGCATGATCCCTTTTTATCTTGCGCGCTATGTTGAGTAGACGTGCATACATCCACTTTTTAATTAATATACATTAACGTGAAACATAAATGCTTAGAGATAGCGCCTTATTATTTTCCAACTTATTCAGTATATGTAGCCATATACTTTCGGGCATACATGATCGATAATCGCCACAAACTTGCATGCAAACCAGATTTCAAATCCAGTCCTTTTGCGAACAATCTAATGCTAAGCTATGGTCATTAAATTTCGATTTCACTCCTCTTTCTCCTCCTTTCGCTTTTCGCCATGTCTTTTCCCTCCCTCCCTTTCTTTCTTTTTCTCTCCCTCCCCTCACCAACACCTCTCCCTCCCCTCACCAACACCCCCTCCCTCCTCTTACCAACACCCCTCCCGCTCTCCCGAACTCTCCCTCCCCCATAAAGTTTCCGTTCCCGCATTTGATATCCTCCCCTTCATCCCCCCTCCCTATCTCTATGAGATATCCCCATAAATACTCACCACCTCAATACTTCATCTCTCTCTCTCACTCTCGCCCTCTCAATCGCCTTATTCTCCCTCTCCGCCATCTTCAAAATCTCCCTTTCATGGTCCATTTTGTGTACACAAGAAGAATATAAATAATTTAACACTCCTTTGAACACGCTTTCTTGAGATCATGTCAAATAGAAAGGTTTAAGAAAGTCCACAGCGCAACCGTACGTTTGAAGAATATATTTTCGTTCAGATTCGGAAGAATTGAATTCCATGCAAACTGTGATGCTGCAAATGGTCCTGATTTGAGAAAGTAATATCCAATTTCTGCCGTAGTTTATCAACATCTAACGAAAAAAATAAACTTTTTACTTTAATCATAAAATAGTCATTGTACAAAACATATTTTCAAAAGTTGTGGAGTAATAAAAAAGAATCGTTTATTTTCTAAAGCAGTTTTCCGAGATGTCGTTCTGTTTTGTGAATAATTCATGCAAAATAATTCTCTTGACATTTCAGCACCTTAATGTCTTTTATTTGAGGCTTCTATTAAAATTAAATTAAATGGAGTTCGAATAAGGGAGTGTATATGTTTAATTTGTGTTACGCAGAAATCTATTTGCGCTCCACAATACGCTCCCGGGTCTTCTGAGAAAATTATTAAAGAGTAATTGCCCTTCAGAAATTACTGGTATGCATGAATAAAATATTAAATCAAAATTAAGTTTCTCTCTGTCCTTCCCATGCTGCCTCCTTCATACGCTCTCCCCTCAAAAATGTAGCTGTGTGATACATACCTATAGAGTAGACTCTCACGAAACGACTTTGTTACGCTCCAATTGAATAACTTACGGGAAAAATGAGGTTTAAGTATTGAAAACCAATTTTTCCGTTTAATTCGAAACAATTTCTAAATATCAATTAATTGCCAATGCTTTGCTTGTTAGTTCCAGAACTGCAGCCTCTCTCTCATCTCGCCTCTGGTTTATATACTTTATGGAGGGGTGTATCTTATTATATAATAAGCTAGATGTTTGACTGAACCGCATAAGGCAACTTTTTTAGGTTTAAGTTAAATATTAAGCTTTTTATTTTAATGCACTGTTATCACGGCCGGAAAATTGGGGCACTACCCACGCGGTCGGCCATTGCTAGGTCGATATGACAGCTATAAACCTTTGACTTGACTTACCGTGACCCTGTACGGAGTTAAATAGGAGAATAAGAAAAGCGCTTATAACTCAGAAACCTTTCATTCTTTCTCGATCAAGCTTTCAGGATTACAAGCGGGGAGATGGAAAGTGGCGAGGACTAGACCAACACAGGAAAATGGCGGGAGAAAAGAACAGAGGTAGAAGCAGTGAAAAATGTATTTACAGTCAAACTCGTTTATAACGAGCACGGTTGTAACGAGTTCACGGGTATAGTGAGCAAATGCTACCTCCAAGATAAGTTTACGAGCATTTACATACCAATATTTCACGTATATAACGAGCACGCTTCACGGATATATCGAGCAAACTTTGACCACTTCTCACTGTCTCATACGCGGCGGCGGTCAGCCCCTTCAATCCTCATAGTGACCCAAAATATGTAACCTTGTGTTCTTGAGTCCAGCCTCTACACTCTATCCCTCGGGGAGGTTAAAGATCGCGGCGTTCTTGTTAAAAAATAATCCCTTCGTCCAAACCAAGAATTCCCAACTTGCAGGTACAGTGGCACTCGCGGAGGTCCTTTGTCCTCTCCTCCCAACCCCCAGCTCTTTTACAGCCAGGAGGATGTGTTTGGAAGGGGGTAAGGGCATGTACAATGGCGCCCACCCCCGTCGCTCAGCCGAATGCACCCAACACCCTTTCCCACGTAAAGATGGGAAATCCCACGTTTAATCCGTCTCCCCATTAACTCTTCCTGGAATTGGTATGCTCACAGTTTGCAAAGAAAGTTCGTAGCGTTGATCACAAAAATCAGTTGAGATTTTGCCCTTGAACGAGTAACATGTCCGTACATAAAAGGAAGTGTTTGTCTATTCGCGAAAAGGTTGATATTATTCGAGAGTTAGAACGTGGTAAAAAATGTTGAAGTGTGTAAAAAATTTAATTTATCGTCGTCTACGGTTTCAACCTCATGGAAAAACAAAGAAGCGATTTTATCTGCACTAGAGAACAACCTAACAACGAACAAGAAAATGAGGAAGTGCGATTTGGGTACTGTTGATCAAGCACTTCTGGAGTGGTTTAAGAGGCAGAGAAATTCTGGTTTCTCCATCAAGGTACAGGCAGATAAATTTGCAAAACAGTTAGGACACAAGAACTTCACATGCAATAACGGGTGGCTTGATCGTTTTAAAAATCGGCATAACATTGTTTATGCGAAAGGCCCTGTCAGCAGATTCAAAAACGGCAAGTGAATGGGTGAAAAGTGTTTGGGAGGAGTGTCGAAAATGTTACAGAGAAGAAGACATCTACAATGCCGACGAAACTGGACTGTTTTACAACATGATGCCTGATGCAACGTTTAAATTCAAAGGTGACAAATGTGTTGGTGGCAAAAGACCTAAGAATCGTTTAACAGTTTTAATGTGCGCAAACATAAATGGGACTGACAAAAAAAACTTCTTGTTATTGGTAAGTCACAAAAGCCATGTTGTTTCAAAAATGTAAAGAAGCTTCCCGATGAATATGCAGCTAATAAAAAGGCATGGATGACTTCCAATATTTTTCAGAAATATGTAAGTCAGTGGAACAACGAGTTACGGAGGAATAATTGAAACATTCTACTCCTTGTCGATAACTGTCCTGCGCACCCACATATGCAGGAGTTATCCAATGTAAAACTGGTGTTTTGCCTCCAAATGCGACTTCTATTTTGCAGCCAATGGACATGGGGATAATTAAAAGTTTTAAATGCCATTTCAAGCGATTTTTTATTCTACAGTTGATTGAAAGGAGGGAAAGAGGTTTAGATGGAAACGACTCTGTATTGGATGCAATTCATTTGATGACAGATGCATGTTTCACCTAAAACGATCATAAACTGTTTTCGAATGTCTGGTTTAATATCGGGAGAATTTTCTATTGATAACCATAACGTTCATGAGGATCAGAATGTCTTAAAGAAAATGGAATTGCGAATTTTGACCATGTAAATGACATTGACAATTTTGTTCATGTTGATGATGATTTGATTACCAGTGGAATTCCTACGGAGAGTGAAATAATAGAGACAGTATAAAGCACAGCAGACAGTGATGAAGACAATGTTGAATGTGTCGAAGACACAAACCTTACTCAGGATGCCGTGGAAACATTAAATGATTTTTTTTAAACATTGACATTTCCGATGGTGTTTTTAGTGCACTAAGTGTAATAAGAGGAAACTTAAGAGACTTCAAAGTGAAATCTATGAAACAGGCTACTATTCAAAGTTATTTTTGTAAAAAGGGGAGTGATTAAGGATGCAACTGTGAGTAAATTTTATATGTACGTATGTTTACTTTAAATTTTCTAGTTTATTCTCATTTTTAGGTTTTTTTTATAAATTTACTAAATAACCTTTCTTTTTATATATTCACTTTTACTTCTTATGTCTTATTTCACCATACGCATGCATGATTTTGCCTTCACGGATATTAAGTTTAATTGCTATAACGAGCAAAACTAAACGGT
The DNA here is from genome assembly GCA_028673005.1 of Tanypteryx hageni. NCBI lineage: Eukaryota > Metazoa > Arthropoda > Insecta > Odonata > Petaluridae > Tanypteryx > Tanypteryx hageni. Next base: position 15,697,551 of record CM054117.1, read on the forward strand.
CCCGTGGCGCTCGTTATAGCCGAGTTTGACTGTAGTTGCTGTAATAGATTTTAACTAAATTGTTTGTCACACTCTCTCGATACTTGGCTATTGTTTCTCACGCCATAAATAAATCCATGAGTTCGATGTTATTGTTCATTATTCGTAACATGTTTTAATGTTTCTTAAAATTTCCCGCGGTTGGGCTGCGACGACTCTACTAGTAAGTTTGAAATTATATCAAGGTGATTTTTAGCGTTCGCAAGAATCTCTTCATTTTTATGTCGAGTCAGATATTCAATTTGATTCTACTTTCCGACTCGCCTCGCAAATGTCATCCTCTTCCTCCATTCCTATCCGCACTGACCATTTCTCGCACCCCTCCTCCTTTCCCCCTCTATCGTAGCGCCCTTGTCTTGCGGGGATAAGATATTCCGAGGAAGCCACCACCGAAGCAACCCAGAGGGCATCGAAAGTGGGGCTCAGGATGAGACCATCTCGACCCATACCTACTCCCTCCTTCCCCCATCCCATCTTCCGGTTTTTGTTTCGCCCCTCTCTCTCCCCTTACGATCCCATTGCATCCATCCGCTATACAACTTATTCAAAACCCTCTGAGAAGGATTGCCTATGGACTCGAGAGACTTATTTCCAAAGTATGCAAATTGAAACGCGAAGGGAAGATGTGCGACTAAAAATACTGAGACTTTGGAGAGATATTTTTTGGCATTCAATTCCTTGCTTTTTGTTTCTAACAGTAGACTCATCGGATGAGTGTTTACATTATTTTTATTATTTCTTGGGAGATCGCAGTTGTAAGCGAATGGAATATATCGTTAACATAAAAAGTTGAACAATGACTAAATCAACTTGGCAATTCTATTAAACTATATCTATTGAAAATTTATGGCCTCTAGCCTACCTACCTCTCTCTGTTAAAGATGATCTCTTAACCTTCAATATCTTGGCCGTTGCGGCTCATCAGGTCATCTTCAAGAGTTCGAGCGGTGTGCCTCAAACAAAAGACCTTGAAACGACCTTTTTATTCATAAATGAGCACAAAATGTTCTCTTGGTTTTAAAATCACTTAATATAATACTGTGCTTTTGTCTTGACGAGAGAAATTAAATTGTCTTTTCACGCGTGGGCATTGTGTAAAACATTCATATTTTAACATTTGCTTCCCGACGACAGGATCTTACGCGAGATACGCGTGATAGTGAGTTACATAGCGCGTGGCGTATATGTAGACACGCCGAACGGTTGAAAACAGAGAGAGATGAAGGCGGACCTCAAGTCTTCGTTGGTCGACTCTCCCCTATTTCCCTTTCACTTAATCTCCATTTCTGTACATATTTATCTCTATCCCAACCGATCTCTTCCGGTCCCTTCTCCACAGCGCATGCGCCAACTCGTCCGAAGCGGATACCCCAATATATCTGAAAAGCTGCAACGGAGATTATGAGACTAGAATTCCAATAGAGTCCGCTCTGTTATGAATTTTCCATTGGCGAACAAATATTCTATGGCGCTATTTTTAAAACGATCGAGTGTTGATTTCAGGCGGAATTTTCAAATATATTAGACAGAAAGGGCGTGGTTGTATGCCAGTGAATACGGTATTGGCTTATATCGTGACGCGATTCTATACCCAAATAATTATAGTGACTGGAATATTTTAAATTATTTGTCGTTTCTGAATTCCTCAAATGCACCCATTCAGTGGAAAGATCTCTTTTACGCAATGCCACTTTATTAGAAAATAAATTACAATTATAACATAGAATACACGAAAATGCTTCTGTAAGATAAAATGATAAGAGAAAAAAGCTGATGATTTTTGCCATAAAGTCTCCAACGAATTCCTATATTCGATAAAATCACGAACAAACCAAGCAGTCGAGAACCTAAAATCCTCGCTTCCAAAACACATTTCGGGATAAGACAGTCAGAGTATACATATAATTTCATCCGGATTTCAAAAAGGAAGGATAACTCTCTTGAGGGCGAGGGAGAAAGGCAGAAAGAGGCTTCCTGGGAAGGGTTTTCGATTTAGAAGGGTCAAGCACGCATCGGCGGGTTTAAGGATCGGAGACGAAGTGGCCGCCCTCTAGTTCCGTCGGAAGTAGGGAAAGGAAGACGAGGATAGAAGGGAGGCGAGGATTTCGTCCAAAGAGACGTGACCGCCGACCACTCGACCCTCTTCCTCCCCTCCTCCTCACCTCCCTCTCCACACTCTTCCACCCCTTCACTCTAAACAGGCCTGCCCATCGCTTCGCCGCCGAAGAGTCCCGTTGCCATTCATCCGCGCAGCAACGCGACAGCGTCCAGCGAAGTTCAAACTCTTGGCAGAGGGCCGCCGAAGGCACCCGAACTCGCGGCCTGCGACTATAGTTTGTACCTGAAGAGCTGGTTGCCTATCCACCGATTTGAGGGCGATGTTCCCAAATGCTGTTACGACCACCGGTTTATCCCAACCCGCTGAGAAACCGTTCATTACGGGACTAGCGAAACAGGAAGGGTAAGAGAAATTGACAATAGCGCACCGTTGCCATTGTAACAGCTCTGTCTTTAGGCTGTCTCATTGGCTAAAGCTCTCTCCCCCCAGAGGTGGCTCTTGACTGCTTCCTGAAAAGCAAAGTGCCAACTCTGGCCGGCTCAACTATCTTCTTGCCCCCTCCCACCCTATTCTCTCTCACTCACTCCATCCTCCCACCCTCTCTCCAACCTCCCTCCCTCTCTTCACCCTCCCTCCCTCTCTTCACCCTCCCTCTCTCCATCCTCCTTATCTCCATCCTCCCTCCCTCCAACCTCCCTCCCTCCAACCTCCCTCCCTCAAGCCATCCTCCTCCCTCACTCACTCCATTCTCCCTCCCTCACTCCGTCCGTCCTACCTTCCTCACGCCATCCTCCCTCCTTCTCTTCATACTCCCTCTATCTCTCTCCTCCTTTCCTTACTCCATCCTCCCTCCCTCACTCCATTCTCACTCCCTCTCTCCATCCTTCATCCCTCTCTCCATCCTCCCTCCCTCTCTCCTTCCTCCCTCCCTCACTACATCCTTCCTCCCTCCCTCCATCCTCCCTCACTCAAGCCATCCTCCTCCCTCACTCACTCCATTCTCCCTCCCTCCCTCTCTCCATTCTCACTCCCTCTCTCCATCCTCCCTCCCTCATTACATCCTTCCTCCCTCCCTCACTATATCCTTCCTCCCTCCCTCCATCCTCCCTCCCTCAAGCCATCTTCCCTCCTTCTATCCATCCTCCCTCACTCACTCCATTCTCCCTCCCTCAGTCCCTCCATCCTCCCTCCCTCTCTCCATCCTCCCTCCCTCTCTCCATCCTCCCTCCCTCAATCTTCCCTCCATCACTCCATCCTCCCTCTTTCTCTCCATCCTCCCTCACTTACTCCATTCTCCCTCCATCCTCCCTCCCTCACTCCATTCTCCCTCCCTCACTCCGTCCGTCCTACATCCCTCACGCCATCCTCCCTCCTTCTCTTCATCCTCCCCCCTCTCTCCATCCTCCCTCCCTCTCTCAATCCTCCCTCCCTCACTCCATCCCTCTCTCCATCCTCCCTCCCTCTCTCCTTCCTCCCTCCCTCACTACATCCTTCCTCCCTCCCTCCAACCTCCCTCCCTCAAGCATTCCTCCTCCCTCACTCACTCCATTCTCCCTCCCTCACGCCATCCTCCCTCCTTCTCTTCATCCTCCCCCTCTCTCCATCCTCCCTTCCTCACTCAATCCTCCCTCCCTCTCTCAATCCTCCCTCCCTCTCTCCATCCTCCCTCCCTCACTCCATCCTCCCTCCCACCCTCGATCGTCCTTCTCTCCATCCTCCCTCAGTACATCCTCCCTCCCTCACTCCATCCTCCTCCTCTCTCTCCATCCTCCCTCTTTCTCTCCATCCTCCCTCACTCACTCCATTCTCCCTCACTCACTCCATTCTCCCTCCCTCACTCCGTCCGTCCTACCTCCCTCACGCCATCCTCCCTCCTTCTCTTCATACTCCCTCTCTCTCTCTCCTCCCTTCCTTACTCCATCCTCCCTCCCTCACTCCATTCTCACTCCCTCTCTCCATCCTCCATCCCTCTCTCCATCCTCCCTCCCTCTCTCCTTCCTCCCTCCCTCACTACATCCTTCCTCCCTCCCTCCAACCTCCCTCCCTCAAGCCATCCTCCTCCCTCACTCACTCCATTCTCCCTCCCTCACGCCATCCTCCCTCCTTCTCTTCATCCTCCCCCCTCTCTCCATCCTCCCTTCCTCACTCAATCCTCCCTCCCTCTCTCCATCTTCCCTCCCTCACTCCATCCTCCCTCCCTCCCTCGATCCTCCTTCTCTCCATCCTCCCTCACTACATCCTTCATCCATCTCTTCTTCCTCCCTCCCTCTCTCCATCCTCCATCCCTCTCTCCATCCTCCCTCTTTCTCTTCATCCTCCCTCACTCACTCCATTCTCCCTCCCTCACTCCGTCCGTCCTACCTCCCTCACGCCATCCTCCCTCCTTCTCTTCATACTCCCTCTCTCTCTCTTCTCCCTTCCGTACTCCATCCTCCCTCCCTAACTCCATCCGCCCTCCCTCTCTCCATCCTCCATCCCTCTCTCCATCCTCCCTCTTTCTCTCCATCCTCCCTCACTCACTCCATTCTCCCTCCCTCACTCCGTCCGTCCTACCTCCCTCACGCCATCCTCCCTCCTTCTCTTCATACTCCCTCTCTCTCTCTCCTCCCTTCCGTACTCCATCCTCCCTCCCTTACTCCATCCTCCCTCCCTCTCTCCATCCTCCATCCCTCTCTCCATCCTCCCTCTTTCTCTCCATCCTCCCTCACTCACTCCATTCTCCCTCCCTCACTCCGTCCGTCCTACCTCCCTCACGCCATCCTCCCTCCTTCTCTTCATACTCCCCTCTCTCTCTCTCCTCCCTTCCTTACTCCATCCTCCCTCCCTCACTCCATTCCTCACTCCCTCTCTCCATCCTCCATCCTCTCTCCATCCTCCCTCCCTCTCTCCTTCCTCCCTCCCTCACTACATCCTTCCTCCCTCCCTCCAACCTCCCTCCCTCAAGCCATCCTCCTCCCTCACTCACTCCATTCTCCCTCCCTCCCTCTCTCCATTCTCACTCCCTCTCTCCATCCTCCCTCCCTCATTACATCCTTCCTCCCTCCCTCACTATATCCTTCCTCCCTCCCTCCATCCTCCCTCCCTCAAGCCATCTTCCCTCCTTCTATCCATCCTCCCTCACTCACTCCATTCTCCCTCCCTCAGTCCCTCCATCCTCCCTCCCTCTCTCCATCCTCCCTCCCTCTCTCCATCCTCCCTCCCTCAATCTTCCCTCCATCACTCCATCCTCCCTCTTCTCTCCATCCTCCCTCACTTACTCCATTCTCCCTCCATCCTCCCTCCCTCACTCCATTCTCCCTCCTCACTCCGTCCGTCCTACATCCCTCACGCCATCCTCCCTCCTTCTCTTCATCCTCCCCCCTCTCTCCATCCTCCCTCCCTCTCTCAATCCTCCCTCCCTCACTCCATCCCTCTCTCCATCCTCCCTCCCTCTCTCCTTCCTCCCTCCCTCACTACATCCTTCCTCCCTCCCTCCAACCTCCCTCCCTCAAGCATTCCTCCTCCCTCACTCACTCCATTCTCCCTCCCTCACGCCATCCTCCCCTCCTTCTCTTCATCCTCCCCCCTCTCTCCATCCTCCCTTCCTCACTCAATCCTCCCTCCCTCTCTCAATCCTCCCTCCCTCTCTCCATCCTCCCTCCCTCACTCCCATCCTCCCTCCCACCCTCGATCGTCCTTCTCTCCATCCTCCCTCAGTACATCCTCCCTCCCTCACTCCATCCTCCTCCTCTCTCTCCATCCTCCCTCTTTCTCTCCATCCTCCCTCACTCACTCCATTCTCCCTCACTCACTCCATTCTCCCTCCCTCACTCCGTCCGTCCTACCTCCCTCACGCCATCCTCCCTCCTTCTCTTCATACTCCCTCTCTCTCTCTCCTCCCTTCCTTACTCCATCCTCCCTCCCTCACTCCATTCTCACTCCCTCTCTCCATCCTCCATCCCTCTCTCCATCCTCCCTCCCCTCTCTCCTTCCTCCCTCCCTCACTACATCCTTCCTCCCTCCCTCCAACCTCCCTCCTCAAGCCATCCTCCTCCCTCACTCACTCCATTCTCCCTCCCTCACGCCATCCTCCCTCCTTCTCTTCATCCTCCCCCCTCTCTCCATCCTCCCTTCCTCACTCAATCCTCCTCCCTCTCTCCATCTTCCCTCCCTCACTCCATCCTCCCTCCCTCCCTCGATCCTCCTTCTCTCCATCCTCCCTCACTACATCCTTCATCCATCTCTTCTTCCTCCCTCCCTCTCTCCATCCTCCATCCCTCTCTCCATCCTCCCTCTTTCTCTCCATCCTCCCTCACTCACTCCATTCTCCCTCCCTCACATCCGTCCGTCCTACCTCCCTCACGCCATCCTCCCTCCTTCTCTTCATACTCCCTCTCTCTCTCTTCTCCCTTCCGTACTCCATCCTCCCTCCCTAACTCCATCCGCCCTCCCTCTCTCCATCCTCCATCCCCTCTCTCCATCCTCCCTCTTTCTCTCCATCCTCCCTCACTCACTCCATTCTCCCTCCCTCACTCCGTCCGTCCTACCTCCCTCACGCCATCCTCCCTCCTTCTCTTCATACTCCCTCTCTCTCTCTCCTCCCTTCCGTACTCCATCCTCCCTCCCTTACTCCATCCTCCCTCCCTCTCCTCCATCCTCCATCCCTCTCTCCATCCTCCCTCTTTCTCTCCATCCTCCCTCACTCACTCCATTCTCCCTCCCTCACTCCGTCCGTCCTACCTCCCTCACGCCATCCTCCCCTCCTTCTCTTCATACTCCCTCTCTCTCTCTCCTCCCCCTTCCTTACTCCATCCTCCCTCCCTCACTCCATTCTCACTCCCTCTCTCCATCCTCCATCCCTCTCTCCATCCTCCCCTCCCTCCTCCTTCCTCCCCTCCCTCACTACATCCTTCCTCCCTCCCTCCAACCTCCCTCCCCTCAAGCCATCCTCCTCCCTCACTCACTCCATTCTCCCTCCCTAACGCCATCCTCCCTCCTTCTCTCCATCCTCCCTTCCTCACTCAATCCTCCCTCCCTCTCTCAATCCTCCCTCCCTCTCTCCATCTTCCCTCGCTCACTCCATCCTCCCTCCCTCCCTCGATCCTCCTTCTCTCCATCCTCCGTCACTACATCCCTTCCTCCATCTCTTCATCCTCCTCCTCTCTCTCTCTCCTCCCATCCTTACTCCATCCTCCCTCCCTCACTCCATCCTCCCTCCCTCCCTCGATCCTCCTTCTCTCCATCCTCCCTCAGTACATCCTCCCTCCCTCACTCCATTCTCCCTCCCTCACTCCATCCTCCATCCCTCTCTCCATCCTCCCTCTTTCTCTCCATCCTCCCTCACTCACTCCATTCTCCCTCCCCTCACTCCGTCCGTCCTACCTCCCTCACGCCATCCTCCCTCCTTCTCTTCATCCTCCCCCCTCTCTCCATCCTCCCTCCCTCTCTCAATCCTCCCTCCCTCAATCTTCCCTCCCTCACTACCATCCTCCTCTTTCTCTCCATCCTCCCTCACTCACTCTATTCTCCCTCCCTCACTCCGTCCGTCCTACCTCCCTCACGCCATCCTCCCTCCTTCTCTTCATCCTCCCCCCTCTCTCCATCCTCCCTCCCTCTCTCAATCCTCCCTCCCTCACTATATCCTTCCTCCCTCCCTCCATCCCTCCCTCCCTCAAGCCATCTTCCCTCCTTCTGTCCATCCTCCCTCACTCACTCCATTCTCCCCTCCCTCAGTCCCTCCATCCTCCCTCCCTCTCTCAATCCTCCCTCCCTCACTATATCCTTCCTCCCTCCCTCCATCCTCCCTCCCTAAAGCCATCTTCCCTCCTTCTATCCATCCTCCCTCACTCACTCCATTCTCCCTTCCCTCAGTCCCTCCATCCTCCCTCCCTCTCTCAATCCTCCCTCCCTCACTATATCCTTCCTCCCTCCCTCCATCCTCCCTCCCTCAAGCCATCTTCCCTCCTTCTATCCATCCTCCCCTCACTCACTCCATTCTCCCTCCCTCAGTCCCTCCATCCTCCCTCCCTCTCCTCCATCCTCCCTCCCTCAATCTTCCCTCCCTCACTCCATCCTCCCCTCCCTCACTCCATCCTCCCTCACTCACTCCATTCTCCCCTCCCTCACTCCGTCCGTCCTACCTCCCTCCACGCATCCTCCCTCCTTCTCTTCATCCTCCCCCCTCTCTCCCATCCTCCCTCCACTCACTCCATCCTCCCTCCCTCACTATATCCTTCCTCCCTCCCTCCATCCTCCCTCCCTCAAGCCATCTTCCCTCCTTCTGTCCATCCTCCCCCTCACTCAACTCATTCCTCCCTCCCTCAGTCCCTCATCCTCCCTCCCTCTCTCAATCCTCCCTCCCTCACTATATCCTTCCTCCCTCCCCTCCATCCTCCCTCCCTCAATCTTCCCTCCCTCATCCATCCTCCCTCCCTCACTCCACCTCCCCACACTCACTCCTTTCTCCCTCCCTCCATCCTCCCCTCCCTCCATCCTCCCTCCCTCAAGCCATCTTCCCTCTTTCTGTCCATCCTCCCTCACTCACTCCATTCTCCCTCCCCTCAGTCCGTCCATCCTCCCTCCCCCTCTCAATCCTCCCTCCCTCACTATAATCCTTCCTCCCTCCCTCCATCCTCCCTCCCTCAAGCCATCTTCCCTCCTTCTATCCATCCTCCCCACTCACTCCATTCTCCCTCCCTCAGTCACTCCATCCTCCCTCCCTCTCTCCATCCTCCCTCCCTCTCTCAATCCTCCCCTCCCTCACTATATCCTTCCTCCCTCCCTCCATCCTCCCTCCCTCCATCCTCCCTCCCTCAAGCCATCTTCCTCCTTCTGTCCATCCTCCCTCACTCACTCCATCTCCCTCCCTCAGTCCCTCCATCCTCCCTCCCCCTCTCAATCCTCCCCTCCCTCACTATATCCTTCCTCCCTCCCTCCATCCTCCCTCCCTCAAGCCATCTTCCCTCCTTCTGTCCATCCTCCCTCACTCACTCCATTCTCCCTCCCTCAGTCCCCTCCATCCTCCCTCCCTCTCTCAATCCTCCCTCCCTCACTATATCCTTCCTCCCTCCCTCCATCCTCCCTCCCTCAATCTTCCCTCCCTCATTCCATCCTCCCTCCCTCACTCCATCCTCCCTCACTCACTCCTTTCTCCCTCCCTCACTCCGTCCGTCCTACCTCCCCTCACGCCATCCTCCCTCCTTCTCTTCATCCTCCCCCCTCTCTCCATCCTCCCTCCCTCTCTCCGTCCTCCCTCCCTCTCTCCATCCTCCCTCCCTCACTATATCCTTCCTCCCTCCCTCCATCCTCCCTCCCTCAAGCCATCTTCCCTCCTTCTATCCATCCTCCCTCACTCACATCCATTCTCCCTTCCTCATTCCCTCCATCCTCCCTCCCTCTCTCCATCCTCCCTCCCTCAATCTTCCCTCCCTCACTCCATCCTCCCTCCCTCACTCCATCCTCCCTCACTCACTCCATTCTCCCTCCCCTCACTCCGTCCGTCCTACCTCCCTCACGCCATCCTCCCTCCTTCTCTTCATCCTCCCCCCTCTCTCCATCCTCCCTCCCTCTCTCCATCCTCCCTCCCTCACTATATCCTTCCTCCCTCCCTCCATCCTCCCTCCCTCAAGCCATCTTCCCTCCTTCTGTCCATCCTCCCTCACTCACCTCCATTCTCCCTCCCTCAGTCCCTCCATCCTCCCTCCCTCTCTCAATCCTCCCTCCCTCCCTATATCCTTCCTCCCTCCCTCCATCCTCCCTCCCTCAATCTTCCCTCCCTCATTCCATCCTCCCTCCCTCACTCCATTCTCCCTCACTCACTCCTTTCTCCCTCCCCTCACTCCGTCCGTCCTACCTCCCTCACGCCATCCTCCCTCCTTCTCTTCATCCTCCCCCCCTCTCTCCATCCTCCCCTCCCTCTCTCCATCCTCCCCTCCTCACTATATCCTTCCTCCCTCTCTCCATCCTCCCTCCCTCAAGCCATCTTCCCTCCTTCTGTCCATCCTCCCTCACTCACTCCATTCTCCCTCCCTCAGTCCCTCCATCCTCCCTCCCTCTCTCAATCCTCCCTCCCTCACTATAATCCTTCCTCCCTCCCTCCATCCTCCCTCCTCCATCCTCCCTCCCTCCATCCCTCCCTCCCTCAAGCCATCTTCCCCTCCTTCTATCCTCAGTCCCTCCATCCTCCCTCCCTCTCTCCATCCTCCCTCCCTCTCTCCATCCTCCCTCCCTCAATCTTCCCTCCCTCACTCCATCCTCCCTCACTCACTCCATTCTCCCTCCCTCACTCCGTCCGTCCTACCTCCCTCACGCCATCCTCCCTCCTTCTCTTCATCCTTCCCCCTCTCTCCATCCTCCCTCCCCTCACTATATCCTTCCTCCCTCCCTCCATCCTCCCTCCCTCAAGCCATCTTCCCTCCTTCAGTCCATCCTCCCTCACTCACTCCATTCTCCCTCCCTCAGTCCCTCCATCCTCCCTCCCTCTCTCATTCCTCTCTCCCTCACTATATCCTTCCTCCCTCCCTCCATCCTCCCTCCCTCCATCCTCCCTCCCTCAAGCCATCTTCCCTCCTTCTATCCATCCTCCCTCACTCACTCCATTCTCCCTCCCTCAGTCCCTCCATCCTCCCTCCCTCTCTCCATCCTCCCTCCCTCTCTCCATCCTCCCTCCCTCAATCTTCCCTCCCTCACTCCATCCTCCCTCACTCACTCCATTCTCCCTCCCTCACTCCGTCCGTCCTACCTCCCTCACGCCATCCTCCCTCCTTTTCTTCATCCTCCCCCCCTCTCTCCATCCTCCCTCCCTCTCTCAATCCTCCCTCCCTCAATCTTCCCTCCCTCACTCCATCCTTTCTCCCTCCCTCCATCCTCCCTCCCTCAAGCCATCTTCCCTCCTTCTATCCATCCTCCCTCACTCACTCCATTCTCCCTCCCTCAGTCCCTCCATCCTCCCTCCCTCTCTCCATCCTCCCTCCCTCTCTCCATCCTCCCTCCCTCACTATATCCTTCCTCCCTCCCTCCATCCTCCCTCCCTCAAGCCATCTTCCCTCCTGTCCATCCTCCCTCACTCACTCCATTCTCCCTCCCTCAGTCCCTCCATCCTCCCTCCCTCTCTCAATCCTCCCTCCCTCACTATATCCTTCCTCCCTCCTTCCATCCTCCCTCCCTCAAGCCATCTTCCCTCCTTCTATCCATCCTCCCTCACTCACTCCATTCACCCTCCCTCAGTCCCTCCATCCTCCCTCCCTCTCTCCATCCTCCCTCCCTCTCTCCATCCTCCCTCCCTCAATCTTCCCTCCCTCATTCCATCCTCCCTCCCTCACTCCATCCTCCCTCACTCACTCCTTTCTCCCTCCCTCACTCCGTCCGTCCTACCTCCCTCACGCCATCCTCCCTCCTTCTCTTCATCCTCCCCCCTCTCTCCATCCTCCCTCCCTCTCTCCATCCTCCCTCCCTCACTATATCCTTCCTCCCTCCCTCCATCCTCCCTCCCTCAAGCCATCTTCCCTCCTTCTGTCCATCCTCCCTCACTCACTCCATTCTCCCTCCCTCAGTCCCTCCATCCTCCCTCTCTCTCTCAATCCTCCCTCCCTCACTATATCCTTCCTCCCTCCCTCCATCCTCCCTCCCTCAAGCCATCTTCCCTCCTTCTATCCATCCTCCCTCACTCACTCCATTCTCCCTCCCTCAGTCCCTCCATCCTCCCTACCTCTCTCCATCCTCCCTCCCTCAATCTTCCCTCCCTCACTCCATCCTCCCTCCCTCACTCCATCCTCCCTCACTCACTCCATTCTCCCTCCCTCACTCCGTCCGTCCTACCTCCCTCACGCCATCCTCCCTCCTTCTCTTCATCCTCCCCCCTCTCTCCATCCTCCCTCCCTCTCTCCATCCTCCCTCCCTCACTATATCCTTCCTCCCTCCTCCATCCTCCCTCCCTCAAGCCATCTTCCCTCCTTCTGTCCATCCTCCCTCACTCACTCCATTCTCCCTCCCTCAGTCCCTCCATCCTCCCTCCCTCTCTCAATCCTCCCTCCCTCACTATATCCTTCCTCCCTCCCTCCATCCTCCCTCCCTCAAGCCATCTTCCCTCCTTCTATCCATCCTCCCTCACTCACTCCATTCTCCCTCCCTCAGTCCCTCCATCCTCCCTCCCTCTCTCCATCCTCCCTCCCTCAATCTTCCCTCCCTCACTCCATCCTCCCTCCCTCACTCCATCCTCCCTCACTCACTCCATTCTCCCTCCCTCACTCCGTCCGTCCTACCTCCCTCACGCCATCCTCCCTCCTTCTCTTCATCCTCCCCCCTCTCTCCATCCTCCCTCCCTCTCTCCATCCTCCCTCCCTCACTATATCCTTCCTCCCTCCCTCCATCCTCCCTCCCTCAAGCCATCTTCCCTCCTTCTGTCCATCCTCCCTCACTCACTCCATTCTCCCTCCCTCAGTCCCTCCATCCTCCCTCCCTCTCTCAATCCTCCCTCCCTCACTATATCCTTCCTCCCTCCCTCCATCCTCCCTCCCTCCATCCTCCCTCCCTCAAGCCATCTTCCCTCCTTCTATCCATCCTCCCTCACTCACTCCATTCTCCCTCCCTCAGTCCCTCCATCCTCCCTCCCTCTCTCCATCCTCCCTCCCTCAATCTTCCCTCCCTCACTCCATCCTCCCTCCCTCACTCCATCCTCCCTCACTCACTCCATTCTCCCTCCCTCACTCCGTCCGTCCTACCTCCCTCACGCCATCCTCCCTCCTTCTCTTCATCCACCCCCCTCTCTCCATCCTCCCTCCCTCTCTCCATCCTCCCTCCCTCACTATATCCTTCCTCCCTCCCTCCATCCTCCCTCCCTCAAGCCATCTTCACTCCTTCTATCCATCCTCCCTCACTCACTCCATTCTCCCTCCCTCAGTCCATCCATCCTCCCTCCCTCTCTCCATCCTCCCTCCCTCTCTCCATCCTCCCTCCCTCACTATATACTTCCTCCCTCCCTCCATCCTCCCTCCCTCAAGCCATCTTCCCTCCTGTCCATCCTCCCTCACTCACTCCATTCTCCCTCCCTCAGTCCCTCCATCCTCCCTCCCTCTCTCAATCCTCCCTCCCTCACTATATCCTTCCTCCCTCCCTCCATCCTCCCTCCCGCAAGCCATCTTCCCTCCTTCTAACTATCCTCCCTCACTCACTCCATTCTCCCTCCCTCAGTCCCTCCATCCTCCCTCCCTCTCTCCATCCTCCCTCCCTCTCTCCATCCTCCCTCCCTCAATCTTCCCTCCCTCACTCCATCCTCCCTCCCTCACTCCATCCTCCCTCACTCACCTCCATTCTCCCTCCGTCACTCCGTCCGTCCTACCTCCCTCACGCCATCCTCCCTCCTTCTCTTCATCCTCCCCCCTCTCTCCATCCTCCCTCCCTCTCTCCATCCTCCCTCCCTCACTATATCCTTCCTCCCTCCCTCCATCCCTCCCTCCCTCAAGCCATCTTCCCTCCTTCTATCCATCCTCCCTCACTCACTCCATTCTCCCTCCCTCAGTCCCTCCATCCTCCCTCCCTCTCTCCATCCTCCCTCCCTCTCTCCATCCTCCCTCCCTCACTATATCCTTCCTCCCTCCCTCCATCCTCCCTCCCTCAAGCCATCTTCCCTCCTGTCCATCCTCCCTCACTCACTCCATTCTCCCTCCCTCAGTCCCTCCATCCTCCCTCCCTCTCTCAATCCTCCCTCCCTCACTATATCCTTCCTCCCTCCCTCCATCCTCCCTCCCTCAAGCCATCTTCCCTCCTTCTATCCATCCTCCCTCACTCACTCCATTCTCCCTCCCTCAGTCCCTCCATCCTCCCTCCCTCTCTCCATCCTCCCTCCCTCTCTCCATCCTCCCTCCCTCAATCTTCCCTCCCTCACTCCATCCTCCCTCCCTCACTCCATCCTCCCTCACTCACTCCATTCTCCCTCCGTCACTCCGTCCGTCCTACCTCCCTCACGCCATCCTCCCTCCTTCTCTTCATCCTCCCCCCTCTCTCCATCCTCCCTCCCTCTCTCCATCCTCCCTCCCTCACTATATCCTTCCTCCCTCCCTCCATCCTCCCTCCCTCAAGCCATCTTCCCTCCTTCTGTCCATATTCCCTCACTCACTCCATTCTCCCTCCCTCAGTCCCTCCATCCTCCCTCCCTCTCTCAATCCTCCCTCCCTCACTATATCCTTCCTCCCTCCCTCAGTCCCTCCATCCTCCCTCCCTCTCTCAATCCTCCCTCCCTCACTATATACTTCCTCCCTCCCTCCATCCTCCCTCCCTCAATCTTCCCTCCCTCATTCCATCCTCCCTCCCTCACTCCATCCTCCCTCACTCACTCCTTTCTCCCTCCCTCACTCCGTCCGTCCTACCTCCCTCACGCCATCCTCCCTCCTTCTCTTCATCCTCCCCCCTCTCTCCATCCTCCCTCCCTCTCTCCATCCTCCCTCCCTCACTATATCCTTCCTCCCTCCCTCCATCCTCCCTCCCTCAAGCCATCTTCCCTCCTTCTGTCCATCCTCCCTCACTCACTCCATTCTCCCTCCCTCAGTCCCTCCATCCTCCCTCCCTCTCTCAATCCTCCCTCCCTCACTATATCCTTCCTCCCTCCCTCCCATCCTCCCTCCCTCAAGCCATCTTCCCTCCTTCTATCCATCCTCCCTCACTCACTCCATTCTCCCTCTCTCAGTCCCTCCATCCTCCCTCCCTCTCTCCATCCTCCCTCCCTCTCTCCATCCTCCCTCCCTCAATCTTCCCTCCCTCACTCCATCCTCCCTCACTCACTCCATTCTCCCTCCCTCACTCCGTCCGTCCTACCTCCCTCACGCCATCCTCCCTCCTTCTCTTCATCCTTCCCCCTCTCTCCATCCTCCCTCCCTCTCTCCATCCTCCCTCCCTCACTATATCCTTCCTCCCTCCCTCCATCCTCCCTCCCTCAAGCTATCTTCCCTCCTTCTGTCCATCCTCCCTCACTCACTCCATTCTCCCCCCTCAGTCCCTCCATCCTCCCTCCCTCTCTCATTCCTCCCTCCCTCACTATATCCTTCCTCCCTCCCTCCATCCTCCCTCCCTCCATCCTCCCTCCCTCAAGCCATCTTCCCTCCTCCCTCACTCACTCCATTCTCCCTCCCTCAGTCCCTCCATCCTCCCTCCCTCACTCCATCCTCCCTCCCTCACTCCATCCTCCCTCACTCACTCCATTCTCCCTCCCTCACTCCGTCCGTCCTACCTCCCTCACGCCATCCTCCCTCCTTCTCTTCATCCTCCCCCCTCTCTCCATCCTCCCTCCCTCTCTCCATCCTCCCTCCCTCACTATATCCTTCCTCCCTCCCTCCATCCTCCCTCCCTCCATCCTCCCTCCCTCAAGCCATCTTCCCTCCTTCTATCCATCCTCCCTCACTCACTCCATTCTCCTTCCCTCAGTCCCTCCATCCTCCCTCCCTCTCTCCATCCTCCCTCCCTCTCTCCATCCTCCCTCCCTCACTATATCCTTCCTCCCTCCCTCCATCCTCCCTCCCTCAAGCCATCTTCCCTCCTGTCCATCCTCCCTCACTCACTCCATTCTCCCTCCCTCTCTCCATCCTCCCTCCCTCTCTCCATCCTCCCTCCCTCTCTCCATCCTCCCTCCCTCAATCTTCCCTCCCTCACTCCATCCTCCCTCCCTCACTCCATCCTCCCTCACTCACTCCATTCTCCCTCCCTCACTCCGTCCGTCCTACCTCCCTCACGCCATCCTCCCTCCTTCTCTTCATCCTTCCCCCTCTCTCCATCCTCCCTCCCTCTCTCCATCCTCCCTCCCTCACTATATCCTTCCTCCCTCCCTCCATCCTCCCTCCCTCAAGCCATCTTCCCTCCTTCTGTCCATCCTCCCTCACTCACTCCATTCTCCCTCCCTCAGTCCCTCCATCCTCCCTCCCTCTCTCAATCCTCCCTCCCTCACTATATCCTTCCTCCCTCCCTCCATCCTCCCTCCCTCCATCCTCCCTCCCTCCATCCTCCCTCCCTCAAGCCATCTTCCCTCCTTCTATCCATCCTCCCTCACTCACTCCATTCTCCCTCCCTCAGTCCCTCCATCCTCCCTCCCTCTCTCCATCCTCCCTCCCTCTCTCCATCCTCCCTCCCTCAATCTTCCCTCCCTCACTCCATCCTCCCTCCCTCACTCCATCCTCCCTCACTCACTCCATTCTCCCTCCCTCACTCCGTCCGTCCTACCTCCCTCACGCCATCCTCCCTCCTTCTCTTCATCCTCCCCCCTCTCTCCATCCTCCCTCCCTCTCTCCATCCTCCCTCCCTCTCTCCATCCTCCCTCCCTCACTATATCCTTCCTCCCTCCCTCCATCCTCCCTCCCTCAAGCCATCTTCCCTCCTTCTATCCATCCTCCCTCACTCACTCCATTCTCCCTCCCTCAGTCCCTCCATCCTCCCTCCCTCTCTCCATCCTCCCTCCCTCTCTCCATCCTCCCTCCCTCACTATATCCTTCCTCCCTCCCTCCATCCTCCCTCCCTCAAGCCATCTTCCCTCCTGTCCATCCTCCCTCACTCACTCCATTCTCCCTCCCTCAGTCCCTCCATCCTCCCTCCCTCTCTCAATCCTCCCTCCCTCACTATATCCTTCCTCCCTCCCTCCATCCTCCCTCCCTCAAGCCATCTTCCCTCCTTCTATCCATCCTCCCTCACTCACTCCATTCTCCCTCCCTCAGTCCCTCCATCCTCCCTCCCTCTCTCCATCCTCCCTCCTTCTCTCCATCCTCCCTCCCTCAATCTTCCCTCCCTCACTCCATCCTTCCTCCCTCACTCCATCCTCCCTCACTCACTCCATTCTCCCTCCCTCACTCCGTCCGTCCTACCTCCCTCACGCCATCCTCCCTCCTTCTCTTCATCCTCCCCCCTCTCTCCATCCTCCCTCCCTCTCTCCATCCTCCCTCCCTAACTATATCCTTCCTCCCTCCCTCCATCCTCCCTCCCTCAAGCCATCTTCCCTCCTTCTATCCATCCTCCCTCACTCACTCCATTCTCCCTCCCTCAGTCCCTCCATCCTCCCTCCCTCTCTCCATCCTCCCTCCCTCTCTCCATCCTCCCTCCCTCACTATATCCTTCCTCCCTCCCTCCATCCTCCCTCCCTCAAGCCATCTTCCCTCCTGTCCATCCTCCCTCACTCACTCCATTCTCCCTCCCTCAGTCCCTCCATCCTCCCTCCCTCTCTCAATCCTCCCTCCCTCACTATATCCTTCCTCCCTCCCTCCATCCTCCCTCCCTCAAGCCATCTTCCCTCCTTCTATCCATCCTCCCTCACTCACTCCATTCTCCCTCCCTCAGTCCCTCCATCCTCCCTCCCTCTCTCCATCCTCCCTCCCTCTCTCCATCCTCCCTCCCTAATCTTCCCTCCCTCACTCCATCCTCCCTCCCTCACTCCATCCTCCCTCACTCATTCCATTCTCCCTCCGTCACTCCGTCCGTCCTACCTCCCTCACGCCATCCTCCCTCCTTCTCTTCATCCTCCCCCCTCTCTCCATCCTCCCTCCCTCTCTCCATCCTCCCTCCCTCACTATATCCTTCCTCCCTCCCTCCATCCTCCCTCCCTCAAGCCATCCTCCCTCCCTCCTCGATCCTCCTTCTCTCCATCCTCCTTCAGTACATCCTCCCTCCCTTACTTCATCTTCCCTCCCTCACTCCATCCTCCCTCCCTCCATCCTCCTTCTCTCCATCCTCCCTCACTACATCCTTCCTCCATCTCTTCATCTTCCCTCCCTTACTCCATCCTTCCTCCCTTACTCCATCCTCCCTCCCTCTCTCTATCCTCCCTCCCTCTCTTTATTCTCCCTCTCTCCCTCACCCATTCCCAGCTCCGCCGTTTTGGCTTAACTCCTTGAGAAAAATTCCAGAGAAATGTGCCTCCCTCTCTCTTTCTTCCCCTTCTCTCACCCAAATCGTTGTGTTTAACTTTGTGCCCTCGGAACTGCCTACCCTTCTCCTCCTATCAACCGACGGCTCTCTTTCCTAATATTTGTTCCTCTGGGAATAGTGTTGCCTCTTCTCCCTCATTTCCCTCTAACTTTTCGTATGCTGTCTCCTTTTTACGTGTTCCCTTCGGTGTCGCTTTGTATTCTCTCTTCCTATCACTCCCTCACTCCATTTTTATTAGCCTACTTTCCAAGATGGAAATAGGCTTATAGTTTCGTCGTTGTGTCTGTCTGCCCGTCTCTGTCCCCAGTATTAACTTTTAAACCAATAGACCGATTTTAATGAAACTTGGTGGATATCTCTTGCTACTGGGACCGAGCTCCCGAGGATTGTTTATGCTGCGATGATTGAAAGTACCGTGCTCGATTCCAGGAACTAGCCGTCCCATTCAATTACATGGGAAATCTGAAATCCATCCTGCAGAGTAATTTTCTCTTGATCATTAAAATATCTTATAATATAATATTGGAGCGGAATTTGTACTATTCTCTGTAAAAAGGAATGGAGATTATAATTTTTATCTTGGAAATTTGCTTCAAATATCGCGTAAATACTCTCGTTTTTTCAATTTTTATCACTCATTATGAGAGTATTGGCATTTGCAACGACTATTGTTGGACTCGTATTCGGTATAGTCTAGTTCTATTACCTACACGCATTATTTTTGCCACACAAATATGCGTGATCAATTTAGTTTTCCGTTTAAATGTATTAGTAATATTTTATAGTAATATTTCGGTATAGTCTAGTTCTATTACCTACACGCATTATTTTTGCCACACAAATATGCGTGATCAATTTAGTTTTCCGTTTAAATGTATTAGTAATATTTTATAACGCAAAATTAGGAAATTTGGGAAAGTAGGCATCATAAGTTCCGTTTGGACCATCATGTCTCTACTTAAATTCCCTCCGTCCCACCAATCTGTAAAATACGGTCAATCTATTTATCTATAGACTTCGCGTTCGCTGAATCGTCTTAAATCAAGCCATCGCCGCAAAATCATCGCTTCAATTCTCTATATTGCTTCCGTTCTCACCTTTCAAATCCTTTTATGTCTTCCCAACTCACAAAGTAAATCCTCGAGTTTTTTTATCAGCTAGGATCAGTAAAGGCAGCAATGGCTTCCTTGGAGTGCACCCGACCCAATTCCTTCTTAGAGACGGGCTTATCCCTTTCCTACTGCCACTTCGCATCATCGTGACGATCGGAAAATAATATTTGTCTCTTCTTACTTTTCCAAAACGAAAAAATAACTAAAAACTCTTCCTTCTATTTCTTTTGAGAGTCCATTAGGAAGTTACCATGTCTCGCTCCATTTCCCCAAGCCACTTTTTGTCATAGGGATTCCAAGTCTCTCTCCCTCGCTCTCTCTCTCTCTTATCGTCTTTCCAACCAAAAGAAACTTAATTTTTTATTCTGGAGACAAAACTCCTCAATCGTACTCTTAATATTTTAAATACTTTGTGTCACCCGTTCATTACCGACAGTATTTCAACCGGTATATTAATCATATTTCCCTTCAAATGATAATTTTCATTGATGAAATAATGCCGTTGTGTTTAAACATTTTCAGAAAGTGTAAAATTATATCTGAAACTGACATATTAAAAAGAATTGGCAGTGTTGTAGGAAGGAAATTGCATTTTTTTGGAATTGCATAGCTCGCATGTTGAATATATTACCACAAAATCTGTTTTGCTTTAAGAATATGGATGCAGTTACACTAATGTACGCAAAGGTATAGTTTTGTTAGATACGGCATAAATTCATTTTATGCATGTGCATGCTCATAAAATATTAATAGTAGTTCATCATTTGAGAGAGCATACGCGTGAAATAGCTATTTTGCAACTCATTTCGATATAAACATATTTCCATCGTACAGAGATCTCACAAAAGGACCATTTTAATTTATTTACTAACTTTTATTGAGTTTCATAAATTACAAAAGCAATTCGTGTATTTTACAGGAAAAATAGGAGTTTTTAAATGTGAATACCTTTAATTGAAAATATGCTCAATAAATGTTCCCTCGATTTCAATATTTCGGTGAAAATGTTTGAGAGAATACTGCGAAACTCAAAATGCCCGTAACAGTATTCTCTGTGATGATGGATAGTCCAAGTTTCGGATACTCAATTGTTTGTGGACGATTTCTGTAGATTATGTCTTTAAGGCATGGATGGAGTTTAGGTCAGTAGAAAATAACGGCCAAGATCACCCGAATCCAAAACGACCGAGGTAGCAGTTGGATCTTACACGGTCATGAAATTTTGTGCCTAAAATGTCCATACGTGGGCGTTCCACCCCTTGCTGGAAAAAGCGTTTAATTAAAATCACAGCTCATTCTTTGAAAAGAAATAGAAACTAAAATTTCCGCCAAAACGTTCCAAGTTCACAGTCAGGTCAGGTCAGGTCAGGAATGTTGGTTCAGCGATGGTCTTTTCAATTCTCTGTTTCCAGATTCGAATATTTTGTTAATTCACAAACCCATTCAGATAAAAATGTTTCATCTGTGAACCAAATATCGCCGAGACCCTTGAATAAATTCGAGAAATGGACGACAGAAGCCTAACCGTTCCGTTTTTGTACGAGGTCGTTTTCAAGGCCCTTCCAAGAGTCTCTTTGTGCAGTTATCCCTAAATGCTTTGAAATATGGAAATTTTATTTTCGTTGACCTCTTTCATTTGCCTCTGTAACAACTTCTACAGTTCCTTCTGCTCTTTTCAGTATCTTATACCTAAAAACACATTTCTGGTTGTTCACACACATCCAGTATCTTTAAACTTTCTAACAAAATTAATAAATGATTCGTGAAAGAATATTATTAACATGAAATCGTTTTCGAAAACTTCTTTGTACCCGAGTAACGTTTCCAAAATAGAAAAAGGTCTTAGCAATCTTTGAATTGCTGTGTATAAAATCATTTTTTACAACTATGGTTGCTAACAAAATCTCCAAACAGTATGTTATACCACAGTATTAATGTAAGAGAAATTATCCCTTAAATAACGGTACGACACAAAATAAAGTACACCTTTCGTGATAACCCATTAGATGAATATATCAGGAGCAGATTGATTTTCAACGATTCTTTCTTAAGTAGAATCATTTACTTAGGATAATGCATCATATCTTCCTTTTATTTATATTTATATATTAAAAAACAATAAAATCTTTCGTTCTATCTCGCGAGAGACTCCTTCACCCTCTCACAACTTTTTAGTGCTTTTCGTCATTGCTGAAAAGCACTATTATCTTCGTGATGTCTGTCAGTCCGTACGTATATATCAGGGAAGAATTGGCTTGACCAATTTCAACCAGATTTAGTACATAGAATCTTCACATAAATAAATGTCCAAAATGACATATTTGGACCGAATCGACTCAGCAAAAATGTCACAATTGCAAAATTAAATTTTTCGGCAATTATAAATTTGGACGGAATTGGCCAAACTGATTTCAACGAAATTGCAGATGAAGGAACTATGTAACATTATAAAACAAAATCAATAGGTTTAGTATAGATATATAAAACAGGGCTGCCACAATAAAAGTAATTATAAAACTCTTTTTACGCGTATTTGTGTTAAACTCTGGATTAATTTTAACCAAATTTAATATTTATGATATACACATATACACAAAACCATATTAGCATATTTAAACCGAATCAGCCAAACAGTGGTGCCACAATTACTAATTAAACTCTTTCAGTAATTAAGGATTTGGAAGGAATTGACTAAAGGGATTTAAATTAAATTTTGTATATAACATTTATACAACATACCATAATTAAATCAAGATCTTTAAAGCGGAGCTAAAGAGCAGGGCTATCACAGTAAAACGTTAAATAATATTTCTTTTACACGTATTTCTAGAGAACTGTCCGCATGGGTTTTAACCAATTATAGTATATTTAATATTCATATAAATAAATAACAAAAATATAATATTTCAACGGGGGTGACTAAACAGGGCTACCACAATATCAAGGTTAGAATCTTTCTGTAACAATGAATTTGGAAGGTATTGGCTGAACCGATTTCAAAGAAATTTCGTTTGTAAGGCGGGTATAGAATGCAAAAATGAAATGAACACGTTTAGGACGAATCTAAAAAGCAGGGCTACCACAATATAAGGTAAAATAATATTCTGATCTCAAAGTAAATGCATTAGTATTCGATTATACTAGGATAAATTGGACGAAAAGTACTTCTGTACCACGGGAAACCCGTGTACATCCTTACTTGTTTATTCAATCAAATTGATAGACGAAGCCGAGACTTCGTGGAATTCCATATCTTTAAAACCTCTTTTGCTTTCATTTCATTCCTTTGAATCTTCTTTATATAAATTTCTCTTTGCCATAAAATTTCATTGAGAAGTTTTATCATTACTTTAGTAAGCGGGCTAACAATTATATCTTTGACGTATGTACAATTACATTGAAATTTTTATTCAAAATCCTCTAATAATTTTTTATTTTGTTTTCGATTTTTTATTCACCCACAAAAGTAATTTTGTGTATTTCATGCGTCAGTATGACACTCGCATCGGTATTTTAACTTTTTCTTTACAATATTAAACCATATTTTTAATTATTTAAAGTTCAACTAACTCTGAGGCGATGTACCTCTCCTGCAATGATTCTTAGGGCCAATGTCCTCAATTTCTTTCGGACGCTAGCCGTCTCTGTCTTTCTCCTTTTGTTATTTACGAGCAAAGCAAATACCCCTGTGGTAAAATGTGATGCTGTGAATAATTTTAACAGATATTCATCCAATAGTCCCTGCTCAATATATAGTAACAAACTCAATATTGTGTGTGTAAAGTGTGCTCTTGTCATGAAATTAACGCTTATGCGTGGTTATATTAATCACGAGCAAACAGATTCCGTTGTAAAACTTCTCCGTCAGCGTAAAATACTGTCGTAGAACTAAGGTGTGTATCGCATCTCTAACGAGTGTTTGCAGAGGTGCAAAGAAAAGCCCATTCGCTGCCCTTAATGAAAACAGCATTCAATGTGAAAGACGGAGGCAGGTCCTCTGCAAAGAGTTTGACTCTTGCGAATGCGGAATTCTATTTCACCTAGTTGGGTCTGTTTTCTCCCATATCTTGACAAATTTGCGAAAGGAGTGAGAGAGAGAATGTGTTCTGGATAGAAAGGGAGAAAGAGAGAGTGGGATAAAACGTGTGAGCGATGCCATTTTAGACAATGATGAGTTTTCGAAATTTAGATTTACGATTGACACGTGATATCCGACTCTTAACACGACGAGGAGGGGAGGGGGCGTGTGGTAGGGAGGGGGAGACTCCCCTTTGCTCCCTTTCGGACCTCCCTCATCAATCACCGGTTGCTGGGATACCTCCGTCTCGCTCATTTCACTACCTCCGCCCTGTGTCAACTTACGGGAGGCATCCCGTCTTCAAACGTCCTTTCAATCTCTCTGCTTCACTCGGCATCAACCAATACCTCACTTTCTTCTTTCCATTCTCATCCAACCCCTTTCTCTTAATCTCTTTTTATCTTAGAATTTTCTCAATGAAAACAGTTGAAGGTATAATAAAAAATCGGCTATATACTTCTAAATTTGAAAGCAAAGCGTTTTCCCGTTAGCCAATGGGTCTTAAATGAAAAATCTATTGACCGAATATATACTTAAGTTGAAAAAATTCATACGCAGGTAATTCCCCCATGATGAACTTGAGGCAAGGGAGCTACAAATTTTAGTAAGTTAGTTTAGTAAGTTAGTAAGTTGACCCATTTCTTTCCATAGCTTTCGTTTGTTCATTCGCCTCACAATCTGGGTATCGGATTCTTTATGAAACTAAGATTAATGGCAACTGTTTTATTCTTAGTCGTCCAAGAAGGTTATAATGAATTCAGTTACTCAGATGCTCTCTATAGCAACAAAACAAAATATAGTGTTCCATAGTTTGTTCCTACCTTTATCATCAATATAGGCAATTGCAATTAAATATAAGACAGTATTGTTAAAAATATCGAATGAAATATGTATATATTTGTTGGGTGTAACACGCAAGAAAAAGGAAATCTCGATGAAGGCGATTGCAGTGGCATTGGATCTGTCCTGAATGTTTTGTGCTCTCACCGTTGTCCCTTAATTTTTGTTTTATTTGCCCAATCGCATATTTTCTTTTATTTTTTAATGACGTTGGCTAGTCTATTCCGCTCTTTTCTGCATTTATTTAAACCACCCAGGTGCGATCGTTAAGCGGCCACGTGGAATGACAAGCAAGAAAGTTATCCCTTAAAACATTTCCCTTTTTAATAAAGCGCCCATGGACCAATCGCCATTCGCATAGCGCCCTGTCGCTTGGTCACGTAATACCGCAATCACAGAGCGAAGCCGTCGCAAGACCATTACGAGATAAATCATCTTTGGGGACTGCTTTTCTTCTTTGTCTTTCCGTTAAGTGCATTAAGGCCACTCTCTCGTCGAAATAGAAGGAGTGTTCCAATTAATCTCCCTCTAATTTGGGACATAAATCTATAAAAAAAAAGAGGTATCTATCTCTTCCGCAACTCTAAAAAATCAGGAATTCCTTGTTGGACAATCTGAGCACGTTCTGAGTCCCAAAGAGTATCTCGTGTTCCACCCTCACTCCCTCCTCTTTCTCTCCCTCTCTCCATCTCTCAACCCAGCCATCGTCTCTACCTCTCTCACTATATCGCCCAGAGATGAGTTTAATTCAATACGGACATATATGTAAAATTCCTCCTTATGTATTAACAAAAACGGAAAAAATTAAATCGAAGCAAAATATATTTTGACGCCTGAAAAATAGGTGAAAACTACGCATTTTTATGCCCCCTCACTTCCCCTTCTCCTCCCTCCTCCATCACTTCTCCTCCCTCCCCTATCCCTTCTCCTCCCTCCCCATCCCTTCTCCTCCCTCCCCCATCCCTTCACCTTCATCTCCCTACCCCTCCTTCGCCCTCTCTCTCCCATACCCCTTCTCACCTTCAAACGACGTGAGGAGGGACGTCGCGCATTTTCCCCATTCCCTTATTCAATCCACCTTCGATACTTCTCTCTCTCCACTCGAATCTTAGAGTGCACTCCGCTCTCATTCCTCTCTCCACCTTTTTATCTCCTGTTTCTCTCTCCCCATCGTCTCTGTCTCTCAATCGTCTCTCTACCCATCTTCCCTCTCCCCATTCCTTCTTCCTTCTCCCATATTCCTTCTCCCACTTCTCTTCCCCCATTCTCTTCCGCCGAAACCTCTGCTCCTATACACCTCTACCTCACTGGGGACTCCTCACTTCAATCTCAAGTACCCCTTCTCCCTTTCTATCCCGATATCTCTCTCTCCCTATCTCCATCTTTGAAGGGATAAAAGTCGCTTTCTACCAAGAGGAAAAATGAAAAACAAAGCCTCTCTCCGTCCTTCGCATACTTCGCAGCCCTCCTAATTTCTTATTTTCATTTTCCCTTCTGGGCTTTCGTTCAGCTTTCAATTTCTCTCTCTTACTCTTTTTAAGCACCTTCTCTCGAGGTCCTGAGTGAGAGGGTCGCTGCTGCCGTCGAAGGCTCTTTGTCACCCGATTCTCACTCTCTCTGCCCTTTCAAACTTTCCATTCTTCTCTTGACCTTTGGTCTGGACATGCAGAAGGTCGATGCGACTCTTCCTCCACTTCTTTTCTCTTCCTGTGCCGAGATGCAGTTTCTGCTTAACCTTATTCGGATTTTTTTAGATTGCGGGCTCGAATATAATGTAGCAACGAACGCACTAACGCATATTGTTAACTTTTTATATTTCGGTTTCAACGTTTTCTAATTTCCTGTTTTTCATTTACACTCTTGGAATTTTTAAACGCATTCGGTACATTTTAGTTGCATATTGAAAATTCGATTAAAATTTTCTAGGTAGTTTTTTTTAGCTGAGTAGTACTTACTTGTTTAATATTTCGCTAGATAGTCTACAGCTGAAGGCAATTAGTTTAATTAAAATCCAATTATAGATCAAAATAGCATAACTAACAATACTTCACTCTGATTTTAAAATAAGTTTTATCTATTCTAAGTTTATTATCGTTATTTATATCACACGCTCTTACAACAACCAAATATCGTATTTCCAAAATGGTTCTTCTTTTCATTAACCTGTGCTGGTATTTTTTAGCCTACTTTCCAAAAAATGGAAAGTAGTCTTATAAGATCGCCCGGGTGTCCGAGTGTGTGTGTCCCTAACATCTTCTTCATGGATAAATCGATTTCAACTAAATTTGGTGCATAGAATATGCACATAAATTAATGACCACATTGACATATTTGGACCGAATCGACACGGCAGGGGTACCACAATTGCAAAGTTCAACTTTTCGGTTCTTATGAAATTGGAAGGAATTGGCACTACCGATTTCAATGATATTTTGTATGAAGTAGACATGCAACATAAAATAACAAAATCAAGATCTTTAGTATAGATATAGAAATCAGGGCTGCCACAATACGGGGAATAAAATAATTATTTTTACACGTATTTGTGTTGAACAATCCACATTATTTTTAACCAAATTTAATGCTTATATTATACACTTACATAGAAAACCACATTAGCATATTTTAACCGAGTCAGCCAAACAGGGGTGACACAATTACAAATTACAATCTTTCAGTAATTAAAGATTTGGAAGGATTTGGCTGAACGGATTTCAATTAATTTGTGAATATAAGATTTGTACAACATATCATAATGAAATCAAGTTTCTTTAAAGCAGAGCTAAGGAGCAGGGCTGCCACAGTAAAAAGTTAAATAATATTTCTTTCACGCGTATTTATAGAGAACTGAAATAATGGATTTTAACCAAATATAGTATATTTAATCATCATATAAATAAATAACTAATATATTATATTTTAACCGGATCGACTAAACAGGCCTACCACAATATTAAGGTTAGAATTTTTCTGTAACTATGAATTTGAAAGGTATTGGCTGAACAGATTTCAAAGAAATTTCGTATAGGGCGAGTATAGAATGAGAAAACGAGATTAATATGTTTAGAACGAATCAAAAAAGCAGGGCTACCACAATATAAGGAAAAATAATTTTCTGATTTCAAAGCTAATAGATTAGTATACGATTATACTGCGACGCATTTGACGAAAATCACTTCTGTATCACGGGAAACCTGTGTACACCCCTACTTGTTATATATTAAAATTATATTGAAAGGAAAGTGGGCAGATTAGTTCTTTCAAGAACTACTTGTTGACATTGATGTGAATATTCCCCTAAGAAATTTCTCCTCCGCGCCATATATTCGAAAATTGATTTAGCAAATATTCGATTTTCATTAGGTTTATGGTTTTGTTCTACAGTGACGAACAAAGAAAACCATGTGCAGATGGGATATTAAATTCACATGCTACTCGCTGGGCAGGGTAGAAGCAAGTGCCAATTCTCTATGAATGTCGACTTTATATTAAGTAAGACATATTTTATAGCCATTGGAGCCAAATTAATCTTCAAAAGTAATAAATGAATTGAATCTGAAAAATAACTGGAGGGTTTAATTTATTATGATAATCATTATTTGGGCAGTGAACATGACTCATATTTATAAAGGTTGGTGGCTTGGTTAACTTATGGCTCGATTTTCATCGCCCACTAAGTGGGCGAAATGCATCGGGTTTTTAATAAATCTTATGGCTGAAAGAGTTGTCTCACCGATGATGACTCATATTTGTTAATAATTATTTACAATCAAACCAAATTTATAGCTGACAGCCACTTCCTTGGTTATTAAAATATTCCCGTAGTAAAAATTTATTCGTATTTATTTTTAACAAGTAGACAGCCCCAGTTCGACTATCGGAGAATTTTGAGAAACACCAACGCCAAGTGTTATATGTTGATATTTGCGTTTAATATAAAATAAAATCGAACTCATAGATTTATTTACGAACAATAAAGAATAATCAAACGTCGAGAGAATGTGATAACATACAATACAGCAGCCAAATATATTTTCCACTGCTTCCACCTTTTCCTTTTATTAGAAAACTTTTACTTTAACTTCACTTCATGTCCTTCTGTTGGTTTTTAACGCATTAATCCGTTTTCTCTCTTTTTCTTTAGAAGATAGGATCTTCAAATTTCTTAGATAGGTCTAACAGGTGATCTTCTATTGAACTATTACATGAAGACGTGTACAACTACGACCAGAGATAGATTCCTGAACAGTTTCTTTCCTCCATAAGAATAACATGGTGGTGTAGTGGTTTGGACGCTGGATGCTACTCGCCTGCTGCTCGAAGGGGCAGCGAGCACGAATCCTGCGAAAGTAGGATTTTTCCGAGGTCGTCCGCCCCCGTTTGTTTGGTTTGAGGAGACTGCACAAATTCAGCGTTACGTCCTTCGGAAGGGATGTTAAGCAATTGGCCCCCTTAGTGCTTTTCGGCTAATGCCGGCACCAGGTTTCCCTCCTCCCTTCTGTGTGTATGTCCAGTTGATGACAGTGCAAGGTGACCATAGCAGTGGACGCACTTAAAAAATCAACTACTACTGATTGAATAACACGAAAACTCAGCACACTTTTGATGTGCTTTTTAGAATTTCTTATAATAATCGTACAAATTTGGGCCTAGAAGCAAAGGACGCGTAAAAGATTGAATATTTATTGTCCTACCGTCGATTTTATAATTGGTGATTGATTTTGAATGTGGAAATTTGACGTTTTTTAGGTGAAAATCTTCGTTCTTTTTGGATTTTTGCATTGTTGCCAATTTCTCAAAATTGTGAAATTTGATTGATTGGGATCATCATTTATTACAGTAATCCACGATTTTTCCACCAAAAAATTAGTTTATCCTTGCACTTCTCGGTTTACCTATATAACAAACGCGTTTATGCCGGTAACATTAGCCCCCTTCCTCCCTTTCACGGGGACTACAGTATCACTACCGGAAATTTTCGGAAACGCTTCACATTTCAAATGATGATACTCCTCAGTATTTTAAAAAATATGCTATGAGTTATCTATAACAAATAATAATATATTATAAAACCAGTTAAGTGGTTGTTTTGAAGACAATTGTACCCTTTGCAACGTGCCATAAACCTGGATCACTCACTATTGTCAAAATTAATAAATAAATGTTCATCTGCATTTATATTTCGAGACAATAAATAGTTTAATTGAAAGAAATCTTCAATTCTGAATCAATTAAATATTATTTTAATATATTTTGACTTTTAAAAACAATGACTCAATAAGATTAACTTCAATCCACTTATATTTTATATATATATATATATATATATATATATATATATATATATATATATATATATATATATATATTGCTAGCATGAAAATTTTAACATATGACTGCATAAGTCACCTGAAGGATAAAATGAACGACTAAAAATCACTTGGATTGCACGTGAATATCGCATCAATGGAGGAAAATGTACGTTTTATCCGATTCCACGAACATGTTCGCGCAAATTCGACGCGGACTTTCATTATTTCTTTGGCAATAAATACTATGTTATTTTAGAAGCACAAGTCACGCGTTCATGCGTCTGTTTTTATCTTATTTTGGAATGTAAAATAACAATGAGCTACGCTCGAACAGGGACAGTCAGACAGAGTTACCGAATGGCCTGGGTTAGCACAAGCAGATTTCTTATTTACGCACATCCTTGTCTGGGAGTTATTTTTAATAGCTAAAAGTTTAACCTAACGGTGACTACTTCGTCGAAGCTATATTTGAGAAACTGCAATTCTTATGATTTATTTATAATAACAATGGTAATACAAAATTTAGAAAATATAAAAGATAAGTACGAAAAAAAGAAAAATGAACAGGAAAATATAAACAATTTGGTCCTGCAATGCCGTTGGCTTGTCTGCAGGTGCCAAGGTTCTTCATATACATAGCGGCTAATTTAAAATTATAATATAACAGTTTAAAACAACAAAAAGAAAAAATATATTTATGCATGGATATATATCATATATTAATAATAAGAGTATATATTATTACATCCTTTCATCACATCACCTTGTCAAAGCACATCTTCATATCACCTCACGTCATCATATCACCTCATTACATCATAAACATCACAATAATACATATATATATATATATATATATATATATATAATACCATTATATTTTTGGTAATATATTATCAGTATTAATTATATATGACTCCTAGAACTGTTTACATACAAAATAATTGCTTCCAGGCCGGGAAATCAACGTCAATAATATTGTATTCTACGTGTGACTCAACAATTCGACTGTCAACGATATATAAATGTCTCTACTGTCTGTTTTCACAACGGTCTTCATTGCACGGAATTGCTTCATTCGCCGTAAATAGGCGGCGGACTGTCGGCGTGACTACGGGTTGCACTGCGAGAAGAGCAAATAGGAAGCGAGTTAACAAAAGAAGGCAATTCAAGCCGTTTACTCAGCGAGATGTCGGGGAATTGCACAATTCGACGGAACGGCACTTGAGCGAGCCAAATCTTGCCGTGATCTAGTTTCCGGGCGATCACCCTCTTGTATGCACTTGTTTGGGCTCGTCGGCAGGGAAGCATCGCACGACTGCGTTGGACCGTTTAGGTGTGGTACGAGGGCGACTGGAAAAGGAAGAAGGGACTGGGTTTTCATGGCAAAGCGGGAAATGAGGGAGAGAAAGGGAAAGTGGAGGGTGGGTTGGGTCGAGGGAGGCAGCGAGAGAGGTTTGGGACGGAAGAGGGCGGAGGATGAGGGAACGTTGGATAGGAGCAGATGATGGAGGGAGCGGCAAATCTCTGGTTCGGTCGAATTCCTTGCCAGAGCCTTCGAAACCCGCCGACCGTGTCCCCCCCCCCCCACCCACTCCCTCCTCATCCATGCCTTACCCTGAAATGTGCGGTTTTGGCTCAAACGCTCAAATTTATCGCCATTCGGTCGAGGCAACATTCCGCGACGCGATTTTCTTTTTCTCTGTGAACATTTATTTGGGAAATCGAGATAACAGGTCCAGATATCCAGAACAAAACTTTATTGAACTTTCATTGTCAATCCAATTACTCCAAATTAAAAAAGCTATTTTTATTTACAGACCTTTATTAAGCTACGGCTAATTTATATATTAGAGAATAAAATTCACTACTGTTTGCGAAGAGCGTCTAAAAATAACGTCGCAAAAACCGTGTAATCGCTACATAGAATGTCGAAATTCAATAAGTTCTCTCAACGAAGGTTTATTTTTCCATCGATATTTCCGAGGTAAAATTCTTACTATGCGGATACTTAGCTTTGACAATAGTTTGGCAGATTTAACGATGAAAATATTACAAATTTGTATTGTTTCTTTGGAAATTACTTCAAATAAACCTGGTCATCTACTGTTTTACAACATCTCTCTCCCTCTTTTTTGCACTTCTTTAGGAATATCGTTACGCACTTTTTAGTGAAAAAGAAATACTTTGGTATGCTATGAAAAATCTCTTCGAGTCCTGCTCGAGACCAATTAATCTTATTGGGTATTCTTAAAAAAATCTTCTTATTTCACAATCATTTTTAACTAAGACCATAAAGAAAAGGATCCACAATTCATAAATAAATATTTAGAGGGTTTTGTTGCTTAAATGATACTTATGTTGTCATAATTTTAAAATAATAGCAAATAATCTGCAGAAATTTCTCGATAGCAATTTAATGCTAAAATTTGGTTATTAAATTAACAGATAACACCTAATTCAAGCTCTCCGTGAATACAGACTGGAAATGATTACTGATTGCAAGGATATTCCCTTTTAATATTTCTGTGTATCCATTTTAGTAAAAAATATAAGCAGTTTTTCACACATTTAGGTATTTCACTCATAATTAAAGAGCATTAATGTTCACTTTTTTCATTCAGGGTTCAAAAATAAGTCGATCTCCGTCTCCTTGACAACTTAATTCAGAAGGAAATTCAGTTTTAATCCCAATAATAGCTTTGGAGATAACTTCAAATTATTCCGATTGGTCTCGATTGGAAAAATACATTAAATATTCTTCATAATTGTATAATGTGAACCTAGCGGTTACTGGTTTTCACAATATTTGGAAATATGTTTGCAAATAATTGTCTTACTCTGAACCAGTGGTCTTGGAACGAAAACCAAGTTCAGAGAAATAAAAAACAGATTGGGTAATTAATTTGTTTGTAGTTTGCATTACGGTAAATGGTAGAAATAAACTCCACTGAGGAGGAAAAGGGGTAAATCAGGACAGGAAAAGCAACCCTTAGATCAAAAGGTATGGAAGAATTTATCTCTCGCAGCAGAAATAGCAACGGTTGCTCATTTACCGCCACGAGAATGACAATGTGAGGGGAAGGGGAGGAGAGGGACTTCCTGGAGATTCGTCGTTTCCGAGGAAACCCCATATAACAACGCCGCTACGAGCGAAACATTTCTTCAATGCAAATTGAAAACGCCTCGGGTGCAGGCACATATCTGTTGGATGCCGAAGGATCAAGAGAGAGAAAGGGAGAAATAGTAAGAGGCAGAGAGGAAGGGAGAATGGAAATGGGAACGGAAGTTAATCAGGAGTGAAAGAGATGTAAATTATGTCAAATGAGAGAAAGGTGCGAGTAGTTGCCACTTTACCGGAATCAGCACAGCGATAGTGGTAGAAATAAAAACAAAAGGCGAACGAAATTCGCAATGTTGAGTTGGCAGCACCGAAGGTGTGGAATTTTGAATTGAGTTAAAAATTCGCTGTTGGCAGCTTTGAAGTCGGGGGAAATTTGAAATCGTGTAAAATTTCGCGGTTGGTTGCATCTTAGCGGAGGATTTGAAGGAGAGATTTTAAAATAAGACGATATCGATATTTGTTAACTTAAATTGATTTTCCGATAAGAAATTCTTAGGATATTCAAATTTAGTCCACTCGAGTGTCATTAACTCGGAAGGATGGGGTGAGAAATGAAATAGTCGGCACATTGATTATAAATATTTGCACAAATAACGCGTGTATGTACTAGACCAGTGGTGCGTAACCTTCATTAACCGCGGGCCACTCAGACACGGGTGATTTGGCGAAGTGCCACGAAAAGTTTTTAAAACAATATTAATATATTTACAAATCGAATTGTATTTATTTTATTAATATTTGTGTTAGACTACGATTAACTATTTGGCTTCTTTAATATGTAATACTAATCCATTTATGTCTATTATCGATAGAATTTCTGCTTTGGATTTTGAAAAATACTCTCCGACCTCCTGTTTCTCTTTCTACATTTTACGACTTTTCTCTGAAGTCCATTCACTCTAAGAATTTTAACTTCAAAAGTAAAATGTCAATAGTTACAAATGTAATGAAATTTGTGCTGAAAACTTAGACAAACAAATAATGATAGCAGGCACACGCCTAGGGTTTTCTGCTAGGGGATGGTTAGATAAAATTTTAAATTTATATTTTAAAAACTAACCTTTTTAGAACTCAATTTGGCGCTGTTTGTTTGCAGCTAGGCTGTTGATGTCCGGTGTCAAGGTAGTTGTTGCGAGAAGAAGAAAATTCTGGAAATTACCATTCTTTAATCGTGACCTTTGCTTATTTTTGATGACTTTCATCGCCGAAAACGCTTGTTCGCAGATATACGTACTTGCAAACCGACATATATGTTTCTGCGCGAAGTTTCTCAAATTTGGAAAACTTTCTCGAGGCAGGATTCGCCAAAATTCAATAATTTCTTTCCCATTTGGTACTGCAGAAAGTTGAACAAATTTACTTTTCAGTGCGGAGTTGAATTTTAAGTCCATAATTTCTGTTTGAATTTTAGAATCCATGCCATTAATCCTTTCATCTGATAATAGGAACGGATTCGTAAAATGTGCAGTGTTGCTTTCCTCTCCTCCGAATTCGTAGAAACGAGATTCAAAGGCCTCTCTAAATCCATCAAGTTTTTCAATATGTTAATCATAGCTAAATTTGAATACGTCACTCTGCATTTTTAGGTGTTCAAAGTGATCCAGTCTTTTCTGTCTTAGATGCGATGCCAGCATATTAAGTTTCATCATAAACGATACTATATCATTAAAAAGGTGTGAAAACAATTTATCTTTCCCTTGCAGTTTTACATTTAAAGTATTAAGATGACCAGTAATTTTTGCTAAAAATGCTAGGTCACTTAGCCACCCGTTCTTTATCTCTCAAATTTCTTCTTTCCTCGTAGAGCTCATTCTTTTCTTCCAAAAACTGTAGGATGGTATTTTCCAGAATCCAAAAGCGATGCAATACTTTCCCTCTGGAAAGACAACGTACATCGGCATGCAGAATAATATCGCCGTACTCTTCTTCCAACATTTCGCAGTATTCTTTGATACAGACCTTTTGCTCTAATTTTATTGACACACTTAACCACAGTAACCATAACGTCATTCATTTTAAAACTTTTTCCACACAAGGCATCTTGGTGTATAATACAGTGATATGATAACAAAGGTCGATTCAAAAGATTTTCAAGTAAAGCCGTGCACCCATTCTTTTTCCCTATCATTGCTGGTGCACCATCAGTACAGAAACTTTCCAGCTTATTGTAACCAAGGTTCCTTGTTTCTAAGGAAGATTTTAATTTTTCAAACAAATCGGTACCTTTTGTTGTTCCATGGAGTGATTTGAGACTAAGAAGCTCCTCAATTACGTGAAAATCTTCGCTTACTGCCCTTATAAAAATGCAAAACTGTGCAGTGTCGCAAATGTCCATAGATTCGTCCATTAAGATTGAAAAGTATTTGCACTCCAAAGCAAGGTTGGTAGTTTGCTTAACAACATCGTTCGCGATTTCTTCCGCCCACCGCGTTATGGTCTCTCTTGATATGGACATATACCTTACTTATTTTCAATTGTCGAATCACCAAGTCGTGCAGCGACAATTTCAAGACTGGGTTTTATTAACTCTTCACCAGCTGAAAATGGTTTCTTTTTTTTAGCAAGCAGAAAAGCAATTTCGTACGACGCCTCAAGCTGTTTTTTAATACACGAAATATTATTGCGTACATATAACCTGCGTAATTTCGCACTAAATGTTATACTTTGCCCTTCAATCTGATCTTTATGTTTAGTCTCATAATGCCTCTTCAGATCATATGTTTTTAGATTTATAATTATGCTACAACACACCAAGCATACAGGTTTACCATCTAATCCTAATGTAAGAAGAAACTTCTTTCCACTCACTATTAAACTCACGGTTACGAACGCACTCCGCTTCCCTTTTCAGCGATTTGCACAAACTCATTTTGAGGGTTTAAAACATTACGTTCGGGAAAATATTGACGAAATTTATTCATTATAAATAATACCAAAATTAAAATTATAACGTTACACAAAATATCAACACTAGTTTTAAAGAATCACAAATTAAATGCACACTAATGCAACACTCAGATTTTGCTACTGAACAGGAGAACAGCTTCAAGCAAACTGACCTATGGAAATACAGAATCAGTTTCGAATCCCTTTACTGCCTGGCATTGACCCTCATGTATAGGACTATGCTTTTCGTCACTTTCCCATATGTGCACTTCAGTTGACCCTACCCTTCTTTGGTTAATTTAGTATACCAGAGGCAGAGACCTAAAGTTACACATCTTTGTCTTTACTTTCTGTGTGGATATTTATTGCATTCAACCCATGGCAAATTTACGACCTTTCTCTTCTACAACTTTTTCTCTTTCCTGCCACGCCTTTCGCCTTAAGAGCGCTCCACACTCTCGGTTTTTCCGACAGTTTTAACCGTACGGTTAAAACTGTATGGGTAAAACGGAGAGTGTGGAGGACAAATCTGGAAGAATGGACTGGAACGAACGAATTCTGTCACCGCTTGATTTTTGCTCGGTCCAGTCACGGTGTACGGGCAAGTCTGCCAGTGTGGAGCGTGTTCGTTCCAAAACAGCACAATTTTCTCATGTCGTGGTGTGTTGCATAAAGTCACGGGGAAAAAGTCACAATGCCGATATACTATTCAAATTTCTAAATTTCGACGCTATTTTGAAGTTTAAACAATACCTTGGTTGCGATGAATAATACGATGGTAACGAAAATAAACAAATTATCGGCATATTCACGAAATTTCGACGCTGTTTTGAAGTTTAAACAATATCTCGGGTGCCATGAATAATACGACGATAACGAAAATGAACAAATTATCAAGGTTGCGCGCTCTGCAAGACATCCCCAAAAGTGGCCTTCGGCCGCAATTTTCTCTCGTCTTATTAATAATTTGTCGACCTCCGTCACGGTGATAAATGGGGTTTACTCAATAAAGGAACGAAGTACTCATTCGAAATTTGGAAGAAATACTAGATTAGCATATTTTAAGGTGATGAAGAAAAAGTCTCGAGAAAGGTCCTCGGTTCGACATTTCCATTTCTCGTAAATTAACACGTAAAAATTGACTTTTCGACCTGCAGGATTTTATTCTTTTCGAGATTAAAATTAGAAAGGATTAACATACAATCCGACGATCTGAACACTTTTAAACAAAAAATTACATAAAATATATCATACCCGAAATTAAAGTCGTCATTATGTGGTCTCACGGACTGTTTTGTGGCAAATGTAGTCCTCAATCCGAATAATTCTTTTAAATATATAACTTACGGATCATATAGGGAGGGAAATTTGTGGTTTATCGTTGTTGTAAACTGTAAGTTATAATTGACGGAGAGTGAGGGACCCTCACCTCTCACCCTCATGTACCGACTTCACCGTACGGGTAAAACTGAGAAGAAAACAGAAAGTGTGGAGGCGACCTCGGTGTACGGGGGAAAAGCCCCGACTTAACCGTACGGTTAAAACTGCTGGAAAAACCGAGAGTGTGGACCGCCCTTTTACGCCTTTGACCTTCAGTAACGAAAGCACGAGTTTGTAAAGAGAAATTATCATTTTTTTTAAGTTTTTCCTATACTATTTACAAAGAACCAGGCGCCCGCCAGGATTGTCTTTTAGTGGGGTTCGGCCCTTAAGTACCCTTCTGGTTCATACAAAATCCACAGTATAGGGTTACAGAGAATTAAGAGTTTTTAGGGGGCTCTGGTTGAGCCTCTCCAGGAACTAAGAATTTTCTTAAGTCTCTGCGGGCCACTTCAAAAAGGGTCGAGGGCCACGAGTGGCTCGCGGGCCACAGGTTGCACACCACTGTACTAGACTATACCAAATCCGAGTTCAGTAATAGTCCTTGCGGCGGCAACACTCGTAATGAGCAATAATAACTACAAAAACACCACCGCGAAATTCCAAGTCCATATCATCCTTCATAGTAAACTTTACATATTTATAGTCAGGAAAACTAACTTATTCCTGTTTGCTTCACTAATAATGTAAACTTCATGTTTTGACGCCATTGTCAATTTTATTTGATACCGTAAAGTAATCTCAAGGGTTGGAAAAACTCACCTTATATATAGGTACAGTCTCATGGAATTCTAAGACGTTACGAGTTTACCCTATATATATGAGAATCTCGCCTTATGTCTCAAGGACCTGATTCAACAGGTTGTAACTTGTTCAAGGTGAGAGGTTTAATAAATTCCGACTAGGTGAAATAAAAGACTCAATTTACTGTTTATCAATATTTATTCAACATTGATTGATACAGAAAAAAATCTTAAGCGCCATCAAATTCAAGTATTTTTATTAAACCAATCAACCAATCGAAAATTGGTCATGTTCTATCTTAATATCATCATGTTTTTTCCAATGGTATACGCTCACCCCCACATTTAGCACAAATAGTTACATCCATGTATCCAGAAAAAATAAATCCTATGGAAGCAATTTCGTAAACATTGAAAACAAATTTATTTATTAGAAAAATAATGGAATGATGCAAGTCTAACAGATTCATTTTTAGGTCAATATTTTTCCGAAACGAGTTCTTAATTTTTCGACAGTTATCCACAGCACACAGTTTATTTTCATCATTTTTGTTTAAACAGCATACATATTTTACCTAATTGTAGAATAGGAGGGCAGTCAAAAACGAGTAAATCAATAATTTTGGTTTAGTTTTCGCAAGAATAGGTTTCGTACTAGCCGAAAACACTAATAAAAATGGAAAATCTAATAATAATAATTTTATGGACATAAGGTTTCTTCATTTTTATTAGTTTTTTTTAATATCCATAGGGAGCTTATTTTACTTTCTTTTAGCTTGTTACCGGAAATTATTATTTTGCGAGCAAAAATAATACCAAAATTTTTCTCGTAAATAATTGTGTTACACTGCCCCCGCAAAATATAAAGAGGTAAATTAGGATTTAGTTTCTTTTATTCTTTATCATTTAAAAACTAATGCGATATTAAATCCTTTCTATATTTTGATATTATAAAAAAATAATTTTTATAAATTCCATCTGGAATATCTCAAACAGTATTAAGGGAATCATGACATGATACATTTTCCTAGTCAGACTATAATATCTTCCTAATTCTTTCTTAAGATTAGGGTTACCACTTCATCGGATCATACCCGAAGTTTTCAGGTTTATGACTCAATCTTCGGTCTCCAGGATTCACTTTATAAATCTTCGTGTTGAAATAGATTTTGGCAAAAAATTTTAAATTTTATTCATTTCATCGAACATAATGGCAAATTATACATTACTTTTAGAAAAATTAGGTTGCATGTGCAGTTTCATAAAATGATGGCTGTTCTCTGCGAAAAATTGCTATCGCATCTAAACTATATTTTTGTGCAAAACTAACTTCTGCTTTGAATTTGATTTCCCCTGTCAACAGTACTTCTTTCAGACGCCAAACGAGTGTCACACTTGAGCACTATTTTTGTAAACAGTGGTTTCACTTTCTTTTAGCGATTCCACTCGTGACATGAAGGGTTAGGTACAAAATTAATAATTTCGTTTCTGTTGCCACTGCCCTATGTTGCATTAAAAATAACTGTTTTGATAATATAATAACAAGAATTGTGACATCATTATGAGAAAGTAGCCTATTTTTAACCAAAATTGATGATTTTGTGAATCTCTATGCACAATTGCATGTAAAAAATATTACACGAAACAACCAAAATGAAGGTTTGCGCAATTTACAATGGCGTGAATAACGATTCAAATTGTATGGTTTAGCTAAAATAGCGCCACGTTCTTGGGTCATGCGATGATATTTTATCAAGTTATGATCCAGTGAAGCCATTTTTTGCGTCCATTGCAGTTTGATATCAAAGTTTTTTTGGGGGAAAAATTTTTTCCCAAACAATATCTGAAAAAATTTTTGAACAAAACATTTTCCGAAACAATCCTATGAAAAAAAATCCTCCGGACTGGAATCGAACCAGCGACCCAATGGACATAACGTCCACTGCTCTACCGAATGAGATACCGAAGGTTGTTAACAATTGAATGCAGTAACATTTATATTATTATTTTTTATTGATTTTTATTTATCTCATGTTTTTAAGAGTTGGGATTAATTTTGAAACGAGAAAAAAGTCTGCTATGACCGGGAATCGAACCCGGATCTTCCACTTGCTGGGCGGATATTCTACCACTGAACTATCGTAGCAGATCAATTTTCTCGTTTCTGAACGCGGATGTTTTCTTGGTTGGGACGGAACTAGCCAAGCTAGTATCAAACTGCCCCAACAGATGTCCTCGAAGAGATACACCGGAGAGTTGTTAATACAATCATGTTATTGACAATTGTTTAAATGTATTTTTCGTCAGGGGAGGAGTTGTAATTTAATGTCTCCTCCTCTGATAAAACATTGTATTTTTGGTAGAAAAATAGATTTGTTGAAATCCCAACCTTCATCGTTTATTAATTAGGCTACTGAAGCCTCCCCATACTTTGTATTCATTTTTATAAAATTTGAATTTTACTCGTGTTATTCTGGTTGAGTGCTTCCTTCTGTCTGCGCCGTCCACCGCCTGACTTCTGGACCAATTTCCCTACGATGGCATCCGTCTAAAAAGGAAAAGGGGTGATGACTGAAAGATTACCTGAATGTTAACAGAGACTTAAGAGCTTTAAGCACTCACATAAACCCTCAATGTGAGCATAATATATCATCGCACCGGAAGATCTTAATTTAAAACGTGCTAACATGCAGTTTAATTCATTTGGTCATAATTTAGCTAATATATTTTCCGATACAATTTTATCCATGCAAATGTTTTGCAGACTGAAGGGATTCCAAACTATTGAATCTGGTTAAAAGCGAAAATTGGTTTTAAAACGAATCAGTTATCATAACATGAACGTAGAAAGAAATTTGTACTTATTAGCGAGAGGAGAAGATTTGCGAGAAATCGTATTATTATAGCATCCTGCCATTCCAAAACGTATCCTGAATAAAATATAAAAATCTGATGTGGCCACCACATGACTTTCCCCATGCCTGCAATATTTCTAAAAATTCCCTCATAAGTTAAATGATAATAAATATTTAAGTAACTGCGAGAAACATTCAAAGACCTTACAAAGAAATTACATAAACTCATACCTTATCCTTATGATATTGGATGTAGCCACGAAGCTGCAACAGTAAAACATAAAAAGGAGTGTTATTAACAATAAGACGTAACTAAGTGTCAGATGTTTACAAAAGTCGCCTCCAGGTGGTGTGGTGGTAGTATCTAAAAATATAATTTTAAAAATATCTCTTAAAAAGATATATGGGAAAATGTTTCGAACAAAAGTTGTAGAAAATAAATTTCCTACACTTTTATTCCAATAATATTTTACATTGATCGAGTATTAAAACAAATATTTGAAAAAATGGGTGACAAAAGTAAACACCCACTTCCGGTTGACTATTTTAACCAAAAACTAATCAACTCTCGCCACTTTAATAATAATGACAAATATAAAATTTCGCGATTCGATTAATATTTTTTGAGTTTATTCACCCACAAAATCCCTATCACATACACACACACGCGCAGATCTCGTCGAGAAAACGGTCAAAACGTGTTCAGGGAAGCTCAAAACGAGTGTTTTCGTTGAAATTTCGATTTCGATTTTTTTCATTGAAGCAATACTTTCCCCTAAACTACATATGGAGAAAATAAAAAACACATACTCGTAGAAATAAAGAATACCTACGCACGCTTTCATTCCTCATAGACATCGTTCAGTAGATTTAGAGACACGTTTAACGAATCGAGAAAATCTCCCGTATGAAGCTGGAGCGCCAACGGTAAGTTTTTCCGTGAGTAGCATATAGAGCAGTATTCACTCATCCAAAAAAGTGCCTAAGATGGGTTTGGAACTGGCAGATCCCACACGTTATAGGCAAAGGTCATATAATGGTTGCATCTGGTAATGAGAAAAACACGAAAGAATACATGCTTTAATCAACACCACGTTTGAGTTACAAAAGAGCAATAATAGAAAATAAGTGTATTTACTGCGTGGGGGATACTTGAAGAC
Source organism: Tanypteryx hageni (assembly GCA_028673005.1). Taxonomy (NCBI): domain Eukaryota; kingdom Metazoa; phylum Arthropoda; class Insecta; order Odonata; family Petaluridae; genus Tanypteryx; species Tanypteryx hageni. Next base: position 15,739,012 of record CM054117.1, read on the forward strand.
TGGATGACGGTATTGGTTAAGATGGTGGTGGTGACGACTGTGAACGAGCAAATTTTCAAGAGTACTGTGTACTGACACCGAGCATATCCTTCTGTTCGTTGGGCGAGCACGTTTCTAAGATGAGATGTATGACTATGGAGATTGGTGGGTTATACTCACACTTGCTGCGTTATGATTCGCTAACCATGAGCATGACGACTGAGATTGATTGGTTATACTCACTCTGATCAAATGTCATGTTTAGATTGGCTAGCTACACTGACGCTAAATAAATGCCGCATTCTGATTTGATGGTGAAAGTTAGCGGAATTTCTTACGAAATTCTCCGAGAGTAACACGTGGAGCTATTTGCAATGGGAATAGCCAACCCCACCTCTAACGTGATAATTGGTATGGGGAAGACTCGCCTAACTTGCAACCACAAGTGCATTTTTCGACCGGTATGAGGTATCACAAGCTAAGATCGGGTGGCGTCACTATCGCTGCGCTGATTCCGGTAAAAATGACAACCACTGACGTGAAATTGAAGCAGACAAACACAAAGAGGGAAAAATGGCGGAAGAGAAAGCGGTACGAGAGAGAGTTGGAATGAGAAGGATCGGAGTGGCTACAGAAATGAAACGAACGCGGCTCTAGAACACGGCGATAAACATCCTATCGAGATATGCGCATTCTTAGAAAATTCAAACCACCGCGGAAAAAAAATTGTCTCGAGGTGGAGAGTTGCCTTGTGTGGAGCAAAGGACGTGGAATGCCAAACACGGAAAATGTCGCGGCGATTAAAGGAGAACTCGATATGCAAAAGAGGATAAATGTGGTGAGCTAATAAAGTCCTGTCCTTCATCTGTCCCTTTCCTCTTAAGCCTCCCCAAGCACTCTCTCCCCTTCCTGTTCCTTCCCTCTCCTTCTATGCCTCTCATTTCAGCATCCCTTCATATTTTCATCATTCCTCGTCTCATCTTTCTCTTTCTACAGCAATGCTCTGTCTCCAACTCCCTAACTCTTCTATCTCCTTTATATATCTCTCTCCTCATTCTCCACCTTCATCTCCGCTCTCCCGACCATCTTCACCCCTTCAAAACATACGACTTCCTCCCTGCACCCCCTCCCATTCCCTCAACCCTCCTCCCTCCTGACCCTTCCTTATCTAATACTTTCCTCTTCCCTACTCGAGTCCTTTGGTTTTTCGAGAGCGGAGTGCTCCTCTCCACCCTCGTGTACGAAGGAAACCGAGAGTGGGGGGAGAAGAATGGCACGGGGAGGGTGTTGACGGCGTGGGCAGCCTCGAGAAGGCCTCCGTAGGAGTCATAACAGATAGGTGGGCGAGAGAAATGGGAGGAGTGGGGATAGTCAGAGAAGGACGGAGTAGGTGCGGGATGCATGCGCTGGCGTGGGTAGCTACTGGATGTGGAGGTGGGGAGGCGCAGTTGGCGATGCGGAGGGGAGAGTGCCGCATATGTGGGAGGAATCTTTGTTAGGGGTGGAGAGCGTGCACCGCATAGATATTGGTATATGGTGAGGAGAAGGGAATTGAATTGAATAACGTCTTTATCTAGGCGATATTGTCTCCTCTTCCGCCTAACCTCTTGTCATTTATAAATACAATATATATGTTACATAGGCAAGGATTTTGACGAACACATATACATATATTGTAAATAAAACAGGAAAATTGTATTTTTCCACTAACAAATTTATTCCGAACAGTTTTGCCTGTTACAGTATCATCAGTATAGTGGAAAAATACAATTTTCCTGCTCCATTTACATTATGGCATCTTTCCACAAAATTGAGCCTTCCGAAGTGGATTTTGCATATACATATATAAACACATACATACACTCTCTCTCTCAGACACACACACACACACACACACATATATATACATACAAATATTTATCGCGAAATTTTATAGGACAAAAAAAATAAAACGAATGTACCTATAAAGAAATTCACCTAACCATTAGTCATTTATAAATACCGCTTACCTAATGATTTTGAATCACAAATATTCATATATAAATACATACATATATATATATATATATATATATACACACACACAATCATTCGTCATGAGATAGTAAAGGATAAAAGATAAATAGAGAGAAGTGGTAAGGGGGAGGGAGGAGGGAAGAGGGAGGTAAGGAAAGAGGACGAGTAATAGCACGACACACAAGAGGGAGGGAGAGAAGAAGGGAAGGGAAACGGCGTATCGCTGTGAAGAGCTTTTTTATAAGAAAAATGTGTTTCGGGCTTTGGGATGTTTTTAGGGGAGAGAGGAGAGGAGTTAGACAGAGAGAGGAATCTGGAGAATTCGGTGGGTGGTGGCGAGGGAGATAAGGAATGAAGGAGAGGGTTTGTATGGTTGCCATGGTAGACTAAGAGGTAGAGAGGCGTTCTTGATGGGAAGGAGGGTGTTGGTTGTGGTTGGGGGAGGTGCGGGGGTGGAGGTAAGGCGGCGAGCAGCCAATGCGACGAAGGAGGCATGCTGGAGGATATTCCGTCGTGCGAGATGCTCGTTTTCTCCTATACGAGGCGTTAAATTCCGCGCTAAGTTTGCGCTGAAATTTGCATCCGTCGACGGAAAATCGTTGTTGTCGAAATGAGTTTGGGAGAAGTGAATCCCGGCCGTTTAGATGCCACCGAGGCGTTGTAAACTCTTCTTTGTCTCCTTTTTTCGTATCTTCCATTCTCTCTCTCGCCCATGCTCTCTACTTTTAATTTTTTTTCATTTCGAGAACCGAGTTGACTACTTGATCAAACCATGAAAGGCGTGCGGAATACAACGCTGTTAATTTCACATTTGTTACGGAGATAGAATTACGGAATCTGCATTTGGGTTTTACTCGGGCCATTGTTTTTTGTCGATGCGAATCTATGTAATGAGTTGATGTTAATATGAATCCGAGCGATTATCTGCTCTGACCTAGTTGCGCCATTACGGATCGCGGAGAGGTTTTATGGCGAATAATGATAGCAACGGGCGTAATGGAGTGTGGAAGCTGGTCATATGTACATCTTTAGCGTGCGTTTTTCCCTCGATCTAGTAATCCTTCCTCCTTTCATCTTCTTCTGCCCTTCCCTGCATTTTCCCCTCCGTCTCCGCCTCGCCCCCTCCGACCCCGCATCGCCCCCACCCATTCCACCTCTTTGGAGAGCTTTTGATGCTTCCAGAGGTGACGCAGTTTTATTTTAATGCTCTGCGAACTCGAACTTTTACCTCGTGCGTGTGTGCGGTGAAATATTTCCATTGTGGGCGAATCATTGTTAGCGACGCATTTAAAACCGCAACTCAGTCCAGCGTCACGAGACGATTATATCGCTCGTTTCGAAAAAGCAGCAATTGCCTGAAATTTACACCGCCATTTAATTTGCGGCGTGAATTGCTGCATAAATATGTCACAGTGGATAAACATCTCTAAAATATGGAGCAATAGAAATTCTGTACATTTGAATATTCGAAAATTTTATTTTTGTGGGAGAAGTTATTAATGCAAAAACAAAAACAAATTAGGAAAGTGTACAGTGTATCACAAATAGGCGCGTTTCCCGCGATGGATTGTTTGAAACTAGATTTTGTTTGAACAAACACACATTATAAAACAGCAAAACGTCACCACCCAACTATGTCCCTACTGTCTACTTAAAATTTCTTCTCTCCTTTATAAACTTATTTACTTATGGCTAAACATTGCAAAACGATATATCAGAAATGACGCGAGGGAAATATAATTTTTTTATTTACCTATATATTTTCTAATCAACTGTAACTAATCAAATAATCGGAAACTATCTAAAAAGTATACCTCATTTCAGTTAAGTAGTTGTAATATTTACGTTTTCGTTCTTTTCATCGTCGTAGATAATCCGTTTCCTGTCGCTTACAAAACACTGCATGCGCACGCAAGAAGATAGCAGATCTTATTTACTTCAGCTTCTGATAAGATTGTTTTAGTTTGACAACAATAAAGAATTTTTCTCGGCTCTAGTGCGATTTTCTTGAAAATGGCTGCTTTTACGATAATAATGTATTTAGCTTGTTCTATAAATTTTACTTGAAGATATTGACCAAAGTAAAATATATTTGAATTTGAAATGAATACTTTTAGCAATGGTAACTATGCTATTGTTTATTTCATTTTTTATGCCCGTTGTGACGAGTTTATTTCAAATCAATTACAACTTCCTCAGACTAAGTTGCGCTGGGGTTGTCCTATAGAAATCGGAAGTCGCGTGAGCGATCCCCAAAAAACCACGCCAAAACGAATACTACATCGTTTTGAACGGACGAATAAAAGAAATTTTAATTCGAAACACTTCTAGTAATTTTTTTATTTACGGTTGAAATGGTAATTATATACATAATATTCTTATTCTGTCTGTCCGTCCGTTGGTCCGCCGGAACGCTCTATAGACATCCCCATAGGAGAACACTTAACAATACCTTTTTTCAATTGCAGGCTTTTTTTCTTTTGCAAAATTAAATTAGAAGTAATTGACCTACGATCTATAGACGGGAACCATTTTAAAGAGAAATAAACATAAATTCTTATTCTTATCATCACATTTCGCCTACGATTCTAAATCGCTCAAGTTATATTTTTAAATCATATTCATTGGAAAAATTTAAGCTTTTTAATGAAATATTTCCTTGCCGACCGTGTCATTGTTAATCGTCGAGATTGTATGGTCGTCCTTATACTATATGCGTAAGGAAAGTGTTTTGAATGCTTTAGTACGAGAGAGAGAAGGCGCCCAAATTATTTATAATTAAAATCGTGCTTTTTATTAATTTCTTTTCAATTTACTTCTATTGAAATTTTTGGTAATTAACTATTTTTATAATTATTTTCATAGTTTTTTTGTAATGCATCTTCTAATTAACCGGAGTTATAAATTTGCATCGCATATATGAATCACGAAAAAGCCATTCTTTGACATGCAGACCTTTCTCGTTTACATTTTAAAATATTTCTAAGATGAGGTATTTAACTTCGTTATGCGAAGAGAACAATTTAAATCTCATTCGTAAATCTTCAAAAATTACGTTTTAATACGATTTTTTCACGTTTTCACGCATTTTATTTATATTGTGCCACTATTGTCCCAATTGTTGAATTCTACAGGATGAGTCAAAATTATGTATAAACACTTTAAATAGTCATATTTTATAGACAGCATGACCAATTTGGATAAAATTTCGTATATTTTAAAGCTAAAATAAGGAATTAGGTTTTCTCTATGATGCATTCTAAAATGGTACTGGAAGTATGAAAACGTTAGAGACGTTCAGCGTGTATGGGAACATCAATATGGGACAAAGGCGCCAAAGCGTCTAACAATAACCCACCTCCGTGATAAAGTTGAAGAGTATTGAACATGTTTACAACATCAATAAGGAAAGCTGTAGGAGGAAAGGGACATCAAGAAATGCCGAAAACATCAAAGCCATTAGAAGTGCACACTACCAGTCACCAAAGAAGACAACAAGACAGTGTTCCCGAGAACTGCGTTTGAGTCAATCGAATGTTATGAGAATCTTGTAGAACCATTCATACCTCGGCTATTGCATGCGATTCAGGAAGGCGATTCTGATAGACGAACACAATTTTGTGAGTGGTACTGTCAGAAGAACGGTGAAGTTAGTGATTTTGAGGACGTAATCATATGGTCTGACGAAGCCACGTTCAAATTAAATAGTCATTTGAATCTTCACAATTGTGTTTACTGGGCCAGCGACAATCCGCACCTCAATCCTTAGAAAGATGTTAACCTGCCAGAGATTAGTGTGTGGATGGGACTCTCCTCTCGTGGGATAATCGGACCGTACAGATTCAGTGATACTGTTACTGGGAAGAGTTATCTCGAATTGTTAATGAATGACGCAGTTCTCGCAATAAGAAACATGTTTCCGGATACATTGGTGTACTTTCTACAAGATGGTGCACCTCCGCATTTTCACTCTAATGTTCGTGCCTATCTGAATATCGAATTTCCCGAACGGTGGATAGGTCGCAGGGATGTTGCTTTTGAATAACCCCCAAGGTCTCCAGGCCTCCCTCCTCTAGACTTTTTTGCATGGGGATACCTGAAAGATAAAGTGTATACTCATAAATCACAAACATTGCAGGATTTATGTGTAATGATACAACAGAAAGCAGGCAAAATTACATCTGACATGTGCACCACTGTATGTCGGGCTGTTCAGAAACGATGCCATTCATGTATGCGTGCTGGTGGCGGACATTTTGAACATCTGCCTTCACTTCTGTAATGTATCACATTTCTATGTATCTAATGTATTTGGAATTTTTTTATTCATGTTTACTCAATAAACTTTCTGAGATACAGCATATGAAAAGGTTTATACATAATTTTGACTCACTCTGTATTCTTGGCCTCATAATAAATGCACCAATTTAGTGCTTTAACACGGGTCAGACTTTTATACATGGATATAGCTTATTTACTGAATCTATTAAGTAATTGGATGGAGGAAGGAAAAAAGAATGGGATTGAGCAGAAATTTAGAGAAAGAGAACGTAGCATTTGTATATGATTAAAAGTAACTGCATATAAAGCAGGGCTGCCACAAAACAAGGGAAAAAATTAGTTTTACACGTATTTGTGTTGAACTGTTTACATCAATTTTAACCAAATTTAATACTTATAAGATACACATATATACAAAACCATATTAGCATGTTTTAACCGAATCAGCCCAACAGGGATGCCACAATTACAAATTAAACTCTTTCAGTAATTAAGGATTTTGAAGAAATTGGCTGAACGGACTTCAATTAAATTGTGTATATAAGATTTGCACAACATACCATAATGAAATCAAGATGAAAAGCGGAGATAAAGAGCAGGACTAGCACTATAAAAAGTAAAATAACATTTTTACACGTATTTCTAGAGAACTGACCCAATGGATTGTAACCAAATATAGTATATTTAATCTTTATATAAATAAATAACCAAAATGTCATATTTCAACCGGGTCGACTAAACAGGACTACCATAGAATTAGAATTTTTCTGTAAATATGAATTTGGAAATTTCGTTTTTAGGCCGAGTATAGAATGACAAAACGAGATAAATATGTTTAGAACGGATCAAAAAAGCAGGGCCACCACAATATGAGGAAAAATAATTTTCTGATTTCAAATAAAATCAAATACATTACTATACGATTATACTACGGTAAATTTGACGAAAAGCACTTCTGTACCACGGGAAACCTGTGTACACCCTCTACTTGTGATATATGTATTATAATTGTATTGAAAGGAAAATAGGCGGATTAGTTCTTTCCAGAACTACTTGTTGATTCTTCCATTAAACTTTTCTAAAATGTCTGCATTTCAAGTATGAATCAATCATAAACGATTTCGTTCTCTTGAAAAATTAAAGAGAATGTTCGTCTCATCACAGTCAGCCTTAAATCTTTAAGCGATGCGATTTGTTGTTTTTTCTTCTCTGCAATAAATTTAATAGACCAAATCGTACGCGATTTTTCAATGGTAACTGTGTATTGCGGCTCCTCAGACGGTCATGCGTAATCAAACAGGGATATGATATAAGGCCTTTGAGCAATCATTGAGAACAGCCGAAGACCGCAGAGACGTGCTTCTGATCGTCCATTGATTCAGCTTCGGCTATTATCACGCACGCCCTTTGGCAAAGACGTGCCTCGGAAAGAAACGATCATTGGAGCAAACCACTGAAGGACTTCTATTAACGGGTCATTCCTCGGTTACGGAGAAAAATCGCAATGCGCAGGGCCGGCGTGAGGCATGTTCAGTCGGTTGTCTGTAACAGGGCCCCGTGCTTTAATAGGGGCCTCGCACAAGGCTCAATTCTCATGAAAGTTCCTTTTATTGTAAATTTATGCAAATTTACGAAAATTTATCTATGGCATTAATAATACTACTCACTACACCTGTAACAGTTTCATCCGCAGAAAGCTCATTTTCAGAAATTAGAATTATAAAAAATTTATTAATAAAAAAAAGATTCACACTAACAATAAATCAAGAGCGATTCACTTCTCTTGCAATGTTATCAATAGAAAATGACAGCAAATTACTTTAAATTTTGATTATATCTGTCTAGAATTTGCAGCAAAAAAACGAGAAAAATTATTTTTTGAATACTTTTCCATATATTTAATAAAACTATTTGATTTTGTGATTTTATACAAATCTGTGATAGTTGATCGTTCATATTATGTGTAATTATATGTGATTATATGAATATTTATATTATACATTTGATATCTATTCCATTATAGTATTTTTATATGTTCCATTAATAAGCATTTATACTACCAGATTTTTAAACAAAGTTTCTAGTAAAAATTAATTTTAACATTAACTATTTTTTATTTAAAAAACTACCACTGTCCTTAAAAATCATCATTTTTTGCACCACCGGTTATATATGCATACATAAATAGGACGCGCCCCCGCTCACTATCGAATTAGACCACGCAAATAATCACGCCGGCCCTGATAATGGGTAAATACTCTTTAAAGCAACACTAGAATGAAGATACGTAATAAATTCTGGCATCGTCCCCTTCTACTTTCTTCAGTTCTTTTACTTCATAGCCATAAAATGTAGCATTCTATAATGAGATGCAGCGTTGAGGGGCAAGATGTCATCATACCAGCAGTGGAAAGATACCACAAAGTGACAAAATCAGCAATATCAAGCAGCCTTATGCCAATGGCATCACCTCATGTCTGGCGCATCAAAATCCACGGCACAATCAAATCAATTAACTTCTACACGAGAACCTCAATCGTTTACATCCTATGAAAACATTTTCCTGCCCAGCCATTCCCTGGCCACTGTCAAGCAAAAGCAGCATTCACTGGTGCCTACAGCAACAAATATCCATTGACAAAAGAATAAGTATGGAAAGGTGTACTCCAGGTCGGCGTACAAAGAGTTTCCAAATGCGTTCTTTGTGATCGACAAATTTTAGCAAAACACCCAAATACCAAGAAAGATCTGATGCTTTCCTGGCGATTACCAAATTGCATCAAAATACATCATGTGGCACTGAGTTGAAACTGAGGTACGTTGTAAACTACATGTTGATCTTTATGTAAAGTGATCGTAATTTTTGTCAGATTTTAACCAAAATTGAAATCTGTCGACAAATTTTAGTCAAGCTCCCCAATACAAAATTTCATTAAAATACGTCCTGCGGTTCCCGAGTTTAAAAATGCGGACAGACAGACGGAAAAGTATATGCGTTCACTTCGTGCAAAGAACACACAAAAAGTAAAATGAAAAGGCTTTGAAGGTGCTAAGGTACAGAAAGTGAAAGAGTCAGAACGCAATGGAATCATCTTCAGAAAAAGATTTCAGTAAGAATATGGAAAACAATCCCCAGTAAAATTGTATGAATAGTTACACAGACGAAGTTGGTAACTTTTTGCAGCATGTGATCAACACTTTTGTCAGTATGTGATTGAGTGAAGTGTCTTATACGCCATTGTTTCTCAACCGGTAGTCTGCAAACCCCTGGGGCCCGCGCATGTTCAGTAGGATATGACGTCTATTTTTACCTATAACTTGTTTGAGCCAGTGGATAGCTCTGATTAATATTTTAAAGCGAAAAAACAAGACAATGAATAAAAAATGTATGGAATTTTCATGGGGAGGGGATCGGTAGGAATTATTTGACTTCGTAGGGAAATAAAGCTAATAACCACTGTCATACGTCATCGTTAAGTGCTTGAGTGCAACTCTATGAAAATTGTGCCTTACATTTATGCTTTTGTACAATTTTTGTATGTGATAGAATTTTTTTCATAAGTTTGACCTTTTTCCCACATACACTATACCAGTGAAGGCGAACCTTTTCTAGCTCGCGCGCCGGAATGAACTTAATAATAATTAATTTGCCTATTGGCGTGCCAGTATCATAATAAAATCTTATCTTTGTCTATTCGTAGAATATATCGTATAGTATGTCTTTTCCCACACAGGATTCAAATGTTATATCTAAAAAAAGTAAGAAATATAGTTTTTTCGTTTTTTATCGAATTATTTGCGCGAATCCTGCATCTTCAAGAATTTACAAATATTAATATTAAACGATAGCGAAAAATAGGATTCATTAATGGATAATATTACCTTTGGTGAAGGTGGCACTCACTATTTAGAAGAAAAAATTACGCATTTCATGAAAACCATTATATTACGTAAAAATGATTTAATAAATGACGTAATTGAAGTGATAAAGAAGATGTATGACATGATCAGAGTGATCAATGCGTCAACCTCCGTTTGACTAATTCCAATTAAAAATATATCAGATATTAACGATATAATAAAAATGTCAAATACTAAATTTGGTGTGGATGCCAGGGGTATATTGGACCGCCGGCGTGTAAGTTAATGCTTCGGGCGATAACGAGAAATTAAATATTATAGTCTTAAACTGCCGCAGCATTCGTAGGAAGTCTGCCGAACTCGAACACGTAATTCGCACGTTGCATGCGGATGTAGTTATAGGTACGGAAAGTTGGCTCACTGAAGATATCGCTAGCCAAGAAATTTTTCCGAAAAGCTATAGAGTATACAGAAAAGACCGCGCCAATAGAATAGGTGGCGGAGTATTTTTGGCAATAAGTGAAAAGTACGATAGTTGTCAGGTCCCTATTATCGATGAAACGACCGAGAGCGTGTGGTGCCGCCTAGGTAAGGATAATTCGAAAAAGATATATTTATGCTCATTTTACAGACCACCTAATGCCAAAGTTGATTATATTTTAAGTTTAGAGAGGCAATTAGCCGAGCTTAGATCTATTATGAACGACGGTTACGTGATAATTGGAGGCGATTTTAACTTACCGTCAATCGATTGGGAAAACCTATGTTTCGTTACGGGAGGTAAAGAACGCGAATCGTGTGAAGCCTTAATTGACACGTTTCATGAATATTCCTTAATCCAGATGGTACAAAAAGCCACGCGTTCGGGCAATGTTCTCGACTTGCTTGCTTCTAACATCCCGCATAGGATAACTAAGGTATCCACAGAGGAGGGACTTAGCGACCATCGAGCTGTGTATGCGGAGTGCGAATTAAAGCTCAAAAGACATCCTAAGCCTCTTCGGAATGTATACGCTTTCGCCAAGGCCGACTTTAAAAGTTTCAGCTTACATCTCAAAAGTACCTTTGTCAGTTATCGTGAAAAGACAGAACGATTAGGTATGGAGCCATCATGGTTATTATTTAAGAATATACTAGGAAGAGGTATCAATAGATTTATCCCCAGTAAGTTAAAATCTGATAAGAAAGAACCTCGTTGGTTTAATAAGGAAGTCAGGATTGCCTTAAGACGACAGAGGCGTAGCCACGCAAAATTGAAAAACATACCTACCACCGCTTCCGATGAGTATCGCACAGCTATAGTCCATGAGTATAACAGTGCCCGCGTACTAGCGAGAAAAACCATGCGTAACGCATTTAACACCTTCCGGAATGAGGTATTAAATACAAAATTGAAGGAGGATCCAAAAGCGTTCTGGTCCTACGTAAGAGAAGTCAAGGGAGTGGGTCCTTCAATACCCTCCCTGCGATGTGATTCCGGAGACATCCTTCACGATGGGGAGGATAAAGCTAATCTACTAAACGTTTACTTCGCGAAGGCGTTCACGGCAGGTGGAAATATACTTAAAGATAATCTTATTCCCGATGGATGTACTCGGATGGATAATATTAAAATCTCTGAGGCAGGAATAGCGAAGCAACTGAGTGCGATAAAGCCCAACAAAAATCCTGGACCAGAAGGAATTCCCGCGCGTGTATTAAAAGAACTAGCAGAAGATATAGCTCCCTTCCTTCGGATAGTTTTCGAGAAATCTCTTACCCTCTGTGAGGTTCCTGATGATTGGAAACTAGCACACGTCACACCCATTCATAAGGGAGGTGACAAAGAAAACCCCGAAAATTATAGGCCGATTTCTCTAACATCATTATCATGTAAGATTTTGGAGCACATTATTGTTAGCAACACAATGCGTTATCTTGAGAGTAGATCGCTCTTAGTCAGCTGTCAACATGGCTTCAGAAAAGGTAGATCCTGTGACACCCAACTCGGTCTGTTTGTGAATGATGTTTTATCATGCGGCGAAAATAATAAGCAGGTCGATGCAGTGTTCCTTGATTTTAGAAAAGCTTTTGACAAGGTTCCCCACCGTAAGTTGTTATTAAAATTGGGAAATCTTGGCGTTAATGTTAAAGTCATTAACTGGGTTCGCGCTTTCCTTTGGAATAGAAAACAAAAAGTAGTCATCGATGGTAAGTCCTCGAGTGTGGCAGATGTAGTCTCTGGAGTGCCGCAGGGTAGTGTGATCGGACCTATGCTTTTCTTGCTTTATATAAACGACATCAGCTCAGTTGTAAAAAGTAATATCAGGCTTTTTGCGGATGACACCGTAGTCTACAGAGAAATTAGTGGTCCTAGCGACCATCGTCAGCTTCAGGATGATCTGGATGCGTTATCTGTTTGGTGCAAGGAATGGCAGCTAGAAATCAATCAGAAAAAGAGTAACGTTCTAAACTTTTGGAAATCTAGAAGCCCATCGTCCGTGTTTACCTACTCGATAGATGGTGAGATCATTCCTGTTTCGGAATCCGTGAAATACCTCGGGGTAACCTTGAATCGTGACCTGTCTTGGGACACCCACATAAGACGAGTGATAGGTGCGGCAAATAAGAAGTTGGCTTTTGTGCGTAGGATAGTCAGGAAAAGCACGGAAAAGGTGAGAGAATCCTGTTATTTATCGTTGGTTAGACCTCAAATGGAATACGCAGCAGCGGTTTGGGATCCATATCAGAGGGGACTCATAAAGGATTTAGAAAAAATACAGCGGCGAGCAGCTAGATTCGTGAAAAAGAATTACGATAAAAAACAGAGCGTTACGTTACTCATTGATGAGTTGAGTTGGCCATCGTTGAAAGATCGTAGATTACAGGCGAGACTTAAACTTCTACATAAATATAGGTCGGAGATATTCGTAAATGAAATGAAGGATATTATTCGACAACCAACGTATATCGGACGGAGGGATAATGACGACAAGATTCGCGAAATAGATAGTAGGACGGAGAGGTATAAGGAGTCCTTTTTCCCTAGGACAATACGTGACCACAATAGATAACAGTGAATAATAATTAGTTAGGAACTTGGTGCGCGGCACCCCCTGCCATCCACCGTCAAGGTGACTTGCAGGGTAATATGTAGATGTAGATGTAGATGTAATCATAATATAACCGACGGTATTCTCGTAAACGAAGCCTCTCTTTCGCATCGTTTCAATACCTACATTTATTAGATTTCCGGGGTCATTTTTGTCATGTCGCTGTATTAGCGAGTGGCACATTTACTACTTATTTTATTTTGTGGCGTGCCACCCTTGGCACGCGTGCCATACGTTCGCCATCATTGCACTATACACACTTAATTTGCATAAACTTTATTTTAAAAAAATGAAGGATGTTGTAAAATCTAAAGATCATATTTTAGTGCTGACTGACGTGTAACGCCTACTCAATCCTGTTTTCATTTCGAAACTTTTCACGCACTATGAAAAATTAACAAAAGATGTTTCGCAAATTAATCATCGGATAAATATTGTTTCATATTTATCCACTGTCGACGGAATACATCGATTTTTGATTAATTCGAATAAGAACAAGGGCTGCCGGAGTGCTCAAAAGTCGCCAAGGGTTAGAAATGTCCTTCCATTAACAAGGGATCGGGAACAGGTTGGCTCGCAGAGGATTGGCTGGCGTCTCCTGCCTCAACTCGGTCACTTATACGGTACACGTGCGGATTTGGAACCGAAAGGGCCTTTTTACGGACGCCCTTCATCATTAACCCTCTTCGAATTCCCTCGAGATTAGGAAAGAGCAGAGGTAGGAGGAACGAAACGAAAGGTTGGAGAGAGAGAGGGAGGGAGAGGGGGACGGGGAGAGGGAGAGGTAGACGGAGAGGGAGAGAGAGAGAGGGAGAGAGAGAGGGAGAGAGGGGGGAGAGAGAGAGTGCAATGGGAAAAGAGAAGGGATGAGAAAAAAGAGGGATTGAGGAGTGAAGGAAAGGGTCGGGAAGATTTGTTGCGGTGGAGGGAGGGCGGATTGCAGAGTGAAGGGGGAATGTAAGTAGAGCATTCGGTGGGGGAGAGGGCGTGTCGGAGGGGAGGTGGCAAGGGAGAGCAGGAATTGGGGTGGGTCGGGAGAGAGCGATGGAGAAAATGTAGGAGAAGGAGAGAGAGAGAGTGTGGGGAGAAGAGGAAAGGGAGGATGGCCAGGTGGATTGCGATGATATTTTTCGGCGGCGTCAGCGAGGCGACTCGTCTGCAAACTACAGAGGAAGGAGCAGAAGTAGGATTGGAGGGACCGAGGGAGGAGGGGCGGGGGGAAGGGAGGAGGGGTGGGGGAAGGGTGGAGGGGTGGGGGAAGGGAGAAGGAGTGGGGGGATGGAGGAGGGGTGGGAGGAAGGGAGGAGGAGTGAGGGAAGGGAGGAGGGGTGGGGGAAGGGAGGCGGGGTGGGAGAAGGGGGAGGAGTGGGGGAAGAGAGGAGGGGGAGGAATGGGGAGGAAGGGGCGCGCAAAGAGAGTGGAATGGAATTCCATTTTAGTCACTTGCACGTTTCTCTAAAAATGGCGGCAGAAAAGCAGTTAGTGTTCGAAAATCAGCTAGTAAATCGAACGATTGTTATTTATTCGAAAACTACACAGATGGATTAGCCTGCTTAAAACGGCCTTTGTAATCAAACAATATAAAAAACAAATTAGACCATTTTTATTATGAAATTATAGTATAGCACTACCGAATTTGGATGAACTGGCTGGAGAAACGGCTGAGATATTCAGCTTTACTGACAGAATGACTAAGTGAACGAGAGAATCAAGGTTTTATTATATTTGAAAATATTCGATAAGATAACGCTTCACTCAAGTTCCATTCTTTTAATATGAATTTTATTTCTGTAAACGATTCCGACGCATGTGATAAATTGGAATAATAACGAAAATATTATAGGATTAGAGTAAAAAAAAACAAAAACTCGAAAAACGTTAAGATTGAAACATGCCGCGTTAGGACCGTTTGGAATCCACAGATGCTTTCGAATGACGCGTTCGTATTTATATCGATAGAGGGCAGCGAAGTGGTGGCAAGTGTAAGAAAATATGGCTGGAATCCGCCTAGGTGACCCAATAACCTAGTCGCGGCTCCCCCCGGCTGCGCTCCCGGCCGCCTAAAGGCCGCGGGGCCGCGGTGCGTCGATTGAGACGTCCGCGAACGCTCTTTCCTTCGGGAACCTTGAATGCACTGGTCGTCCGTGGGATGATGCGAAAATGGTGGCGGCTCGGGAACTGCGTTCGGAGCGAGGATTCCGGCGACTGGAGGATAGGCGGCGACGAGTGGAAAGGAGGACACCCCCTTCCCACATCCCTCTAATACATCTCCTCCGGCCGCCCTCTCTTCCTCTCTAACCCCGCATAACCTCCTCTCCTTACGCCCACTCCCATCCTCGTGTCCGCTCTCAAGCCAGTCCAGCCGAAGTGTGGTTCTTGGACGCTCTCCAACTTGGCTCCGCAGTCTCTTTTGCCTTATAACTTATCATCCTCCTCTTTCTCTCTCTCGTCCCTCTTTCCATATAGCGCCCGCCTCTACCGCTACCCTCTCACCTTTCCTCCTCCCCACCCCCCTCTCCTCCTTCCTCCCCCCACGTGTTGGATGATGCACTGCTCCATCTGAAGGGTTTGCCTACCTCCTAGGTAGTATAGGAAAAATTTCCCATCCTTGACCTCAAAAGAGATGTTTTGGTACTCCAAAAGGTGACTCTCAAATGGAAAAAATCTTCCCCGTTTTCTTTCCTCCCTTTTCGCGCGCCATCTGTAGTTTTCCTTTCCAGTCGCGTTCCCTTACCCCTCTCGATTTCTCTCTGTCCTATCTCCTTTCTTCACTTATTATCCTCTTTCTGTCAACCATTTTCCTTATCTCGGCATTTTCACCACATCCGCAGCCAACTTTCCACACTCTTATCCAGTTTTTTTACGTTCTACTTTCTTCTCTCCTCTAACCTATTAACTTTACACTAATCCCAGCTCAGACGTGAATTATCCACATCTTTCTATTCCATCTAAAATGTTGTCGATTCTCGTCTTTCTCTTCCATCGATTTCTTTTCTGGTACATTGTGTCTATCCGTAAAAGTATCATTGTGATATGCTTTTGCACTGTCTCGTACATCTTTCGCGATTTTATACGTTTTGTCTTTTTTGTTCTTTGAGAATTATTTTTCGCCGTTTATTTTTATGCGAAAATAGAGCCCACCGCTTCCTCAACGGTTGGACTTTGGGTAAGAGTTTCACCAGAAGAAAAATTGTTTGCAAGTTATAATAGCTATTTATCACACAATTATTATTAATTTTTATGAAATAAGTATTCCATCCGCATTTCTAATTAACTAGTAAGCCTATGTTTTCTTAGCTAGTGTTGGTGATTTATCTATGCTACTTTCCGTGCTCCAGCGAAGTTTTACATAGTGACGTCATACCTTATCGACGCCTCACATCAACTACCGTGGAATCTCTTCAGTATGTTGTCTAAAATGTTCTCCAACCTCGCAGGAATTCTCGTATTCATATTCTTTTCTCCTCTTACAATGTCACGTAGTTTTCTCGCATTTTTCCTTTTTCTTTATCGGCGCTTATTCTCTCGGTTCCAACCTATCCTCTCGAGTTCCTACCAAATTTTTTAATTCCCCCATACTAATTCCTTCGTCAACATTTTACTGGCCTTTCTACTTCTCATGCACACTCTGCATAATTCAGTAATGTATAGCCAAAGACAAAGCGCGATATTTTTTTCTGTGAAAAGGTAAGCTATGAAAAAGATAAAAGTAGATTATCTTAAATCTTATCACGCTTAATATAGTTAAAATTCATATCTGAACACAGAGTTTGTGGGTATGATTTAATTAAGCCAGACTCCAAATTTAATGTCGAATTGACACCCTTGAATTCCCGGCCCGTGCCTCTAACTATCCTTTGCCCTATTCTTTATCTCTCTTATTTTCTCCTTCTTAAACCTATCTCTTCCTTTTCTCTTTTTACTTTTTAATCACAACTAATGTTTATCTTCACACACGCACACTCTCTCCCTAAGCATTACCTTTCCCTGGCATTACTTCTTTCTCCCTCACTCTTTTCCCTCTCACCCCTCTTCATTCTCAACCCTCTTCCCTCTCTCTCTCCTCTTCCCTCTCTCTCTCCTCTTCTCTCTCTCTCCTCTACCCTCTCTCTCCTCTTCCCTCTCTCCCCTCTTCCCTCTCTTCCATCTTCTCTATCTCTCCTCTTCCATCTTCTCTATCTCTCCTCTTCCATCTCTCCCCTCTTCCCTCTCTCCCCGCTTCCCTCTCCCCCCTCTTTCCTCTCTCCCCTCGTCCCTCTCTTCCCTCCATCTTTCTCTGTTTCACCCTTTTATCGTGCCTCCACATCTACCCTTAATAAAACTCTTTACGCTTTGAATAATAATTCCACAGCGATATTGTGCCGAGTGGGAAGTTTTTTTAACTCTCTCGAACGAATACAAGAGAGAGAGAAATGGATTAAGGAGTTACGCGGGCCGTGTTTGAATCATTACAAGGTACCGACGACAGATTAGGGAGAATAGAACACGAATGTTTCCACCAGGGCATCGAACCGGAACTGAACCGAAAAAAAATATTTTTCTGAAACCCAACCGAAACCGAAAACCGTTAGTTATTTCGTTCCATTTTTTCGGTTCGCATAAACAGTGGAAGCGAACGAAAGGTTTTTCCTTTAGCTTTAATATGAGTCTTTTCTGAAAGCCTCACTTTTCAACACCGAATAAGGCAAAAGCTAATAGTTTACTTGAAAATATATGCTCCAAAGTCTTTGGAGAGATGCATCTTTGTGATAATCTGTCGGTTCAATGGTGGGATTTTTCATGGGCAGCTCATTACATAGAGAGAGGGTAAAGGATACGTCCTGCTGAGGTTTCCCGGAACCCTGTTAAACGAGGCTAGTGGAAATGAACTTTGGCTTTGAAGACAGCCGCTAATCGTCTTGCTACCCTCCCCTTGAGCCTACCCCATGGAGTGTACCGGGTAAAAATGTTTCACGATTCTTAACTTGGATTTTTCTTAAAGTTGGAGGTTATTGTCCCCATAAACATTCATCCTTTCTCCATATGCATTGAACCCTTATATTCTGGTGATCTTTCTCATCCAGGAAAGATCGCTCCGCAGTCGTGCTTTTGAGGTATTCTTACTTCAGTTGTCCTTTGTTGCAGGTTAGTAATTTTATATTTATATAGTGCATCCTAAATAAAATGTGCACACATATTAGCATTCGTTGCTTAAAACAGAAGAGGAATTAAGGATTAATGCGAATTTATTTTTAGTGAAGTATTTTGCCGATTTCAAAAAAGCACACTTCGCTTGAAGAAAGGCAGTTGATGACGCGCTGAATATCTGTCTAATTTTTTTCTGTTTATGTGTGTGTGTTTGATTTCAAGAGGATATTTAGTACACCGATGTTTCGTCTCCATTTCCCATGGAAAAACGCAAAAATTTGTCCTGACATGCAGACTTTTTTTGTTATTATTTTAAAATAACTAAGATATTGGCGCGATAATTGCATGACCATAAAGTTAAAGAATTTTGATTAATTTTCTTGTAATCGAAATTTATTTCTCAATCGCGTTTCTTCAAAGATTTACGTTTTTACTTTCTCCATATACGAATCATAAAGTATTGTTTTCATGAAAAAACCAATTCGAGGTTTCAACGAAAATACGTTTTAAGGTCCCCTGAACATGTTTTGACTATTTTCCCGATGATGTCTGTGTGTGTGTCTGTGTGTGTGTGTGTGGGTGTGTCTGAGACCGGAATTTTGTGGGCACTCTAACTCAAAAACTATTAATCAGATCAACACGAAATTATATATTTGACATTTTTGTTAAAGTGAAACTGATATTCTTTTCACTTATCCGTTATTTTGAAATATTTGCTTTAATATTTAATGAACGTGAAACGGTGCTGGAATAAATGTTGTAGTAAATGTTATTTTCTATAACCTTTGTTTGAAACGCTTTCCTATATATTGCATTTCTGAAGAGATATTTTTTAAACTATTTTTTTAGCTGCCACAACCACACCGCCTACCGGTGACTATTGTAAACACTTGACGCTTCTTTTTATTTTCTCAATTGTTGGAGCTTCGGGGCTATAATCCAATATCAGAAGGCTGCGGTTTGAGTTTATTCTATGAAACGTCTTAAATTTTTCTCGCAGTTGCTTAAAATATTTATTATCATTTAACCTGTTTGAAATTTTTAGAAATATTTCTGATATGGAGAAAGTCATGCGGTGGCCACATCAGATTTTTTATTTTATCATTTTAGGTCCTTGATAACTAGTATAGTTGGATTCTATTGTTGTCATCATTCTCCTGCTTAATATGTATACATTTAAAAAGCAACTATTTTTTTCTAATCGTCCTAATCGTCTTCGATGAATCTCTCCGAGTTATGAAGGAGGATGGTAAAATACGGAGAGAGAGAGGGGAGTTCAAGTGAGAATGGGGATAAAGCAAAATGAGATAGAGAATATAAAATGCTATTAACTCTAGGCTCGTTCATAATAAATCCAGTTGTTGTATTTCAACTTAATTGAATTTCTCCTTCTTGGAAACGTTTTACAGGCTCCTCTCCTGTCCTATACCTATTTCGGTTGATTTCCGTTGAATTTCAGCGGGCATCTTCGCTATTTTTTACCTAATATCCCAAGTACTCGTCGAAAATGACGACAACGGGAATCAATTTTAATTTATTTACCTATATAGGTGCATTTGATTCCCTATATAAATATGCATATACCGTTTCAAATCATCCCTTCTCACTCAATGCTTCCTCAATCCTTCGTTTCCTCCTTATCTCTTTCTCTTCACCCCTATTTTCTCTTAAGTCTCTCCCTGCTGCTCTTCTTTAATATCTCTTTCCCGTCGTTATCCCTACCAGTCACTTATATTCATTCCTTCCTATAAATCAATACTTTTATTAATTAGATCGAATTTTGGTTGCTTGGAGTAAATGTTACTGTGTGTATATATGTGTCATCTTAAGAAAATTCATGTAATTATATATTTTATGATATTTTTAATATTAACATCTAAATTATTGTATTTAAAAAATAGTTAAGTAGCTCTTCTTTGAACAACTCTATGAATTACGTTCTACATTCAAATGTGAATTAATATTATTGTACCTGTTCAAGTACGTGCACGAGTAATGTTGGAGTAAATTAATTATGATAATGAGAGTATCTGCTTATATTGGAACTTGGAATATTGGAATTGTAAAATCAAATAAATTTTGACTTCTGAAAGAATAACAACGGTTTTAGATCAAATTAAGGACTAAATTATAAATAACATTTTTAGTAGATTTTATACGCGCTAAAATGGAAAAATATAAATTTTAAATTCCCATAGGACAGTATTAGATGGAGTACTATAAAAGGAGCTGTTTACAAATTGATTAACGAAAAATGTAAGAAGGGAATTCATACAATGTTTTACCGTTCGTTAAATGGTGGGAGGAGACGCTTGCGCGTTGTTACGTGCGGACATCTATTTTTGTCTTTTTGACTTGCAATAGAGAAAACTTATTTGGTTTAAATAAAAAATAACATTAACTAATAAAGATTATTTTGGAATTCTCTTGAAAATTTTCCAAAAAAATTCAAAGTCGGAGCGAAAAAACCTGTTTGAACCGATTCAATGGTGGTTGGGTTGGGTTGGGTGGGGTTGGGTTGGGTTGGGTGGGGTTGGGTTGGGTTGGGTTGGGTTGGGTTGGGTTGGGTGGGGTTTGGTTTGGTTGGGTTGGGTTGGGTTGGTTTGGGTGGGGTTGGGTTGGGTTGGGTTGGGTTGGGTGGGGTTGGGTTGGGTTGGGTTGGGTGGGGTTTGGTTTTGTTGGGTTGGGTTGTGTTGGGTTGGGTTGGGTTGAGTGGGGTTGGGTTGGGTTGGGTTGGGTTGGTTTGGGTTGGGTTGCTGGAGCGAAACCGGAACAGAAATTTTTTGTTTTGTGTTAACCGGAACGAAAACAGGAGCAAAAAAAATTTGGTTCTATGCCCTGGTTTCCACCCACGCATACGCATTACTAATCTCTTCTATGACAGCTGCAATTCAACTGATCGTCTGATTGAATTCGTCTTTTGCTTAGATATCCCGTATTTAATGAGTTTCTTTTCACTGCTTCGGTAATTGTAGGAATCTTTTAACATTTTACTGTCGAATTAGAATTTCTTCAGAAAACCTATTTATTTTCATGATTCTTATGTCACTCATGTTGCATAGTATTTAGGATGGTGTCATCTATCATCTGACCTCATCGAATAGTAACGAATCCCCAAAACCGCGAGATGAAATCTCCTTGAGGAAACTTCCAAATCAAAATCCCTTCACTTCTGACGCGAATAATTAATTAATTAGATAGTTATTCTTGATTTTGGCTGATCCTAATTATTACATTAAAATATATTTCCTTTAGTACCCGCTAAGTTGTCATTCGTTGATATCATTGGATTGAATATGTTCCAGCTAAAATTAATAACCCCTTTTGAAGTGCAATATTAATTTTCGCTCTGCATTTATAGAGTCGATATACGAGGGTGAATCAAAAAGTTCCCGGAATTATCATATAAAAATAAAAGAAACTCAAAAAGAATCATTTATTTTGGAGTTATTTTTCAACATATTCACCATTTAACTCAAAACACATTTCTATTCGATGTCGCCATCGTTCTAACCCATTTCTGTAGAAAGTTTGATCGTTTGAATGAAACCAGTTTAAAACTGCTTGTTTGGCCTGAGATATCCCAGCGAACTTTCTTGATGTGCTCTTTTAATTTGGGAAACAGAAAAAAGTCCGAAGGAGCCAAGTCTGGACTGTAGGATGGGTGAGACACCGTTTCCCAGCGCAATTCTCGAAGCACAGCTCCTGATACCGTAGATGAATGTGCTGGAGCATTGTCATGGTGAAACAGAATTCGCCGATGCAGTTTCCCAGGTCTTTTTTATAAGCGCAGTGTTCAGTTTTTTTTTAAACTTGTTCGTAACAACTTCCTGTTACTGTCTGTTGTCTCTCAAGAAAATCGACCATGATTACGCCTTCACTATCCCAAAAAACAATTGCCATAACCTTCTTGATTGAACGTTCAGCTTTGAACTTTATTGGTCCACTTGACCCCCTTGGTAACCATTGTTTACATTGAATTTTGTTTTCCGGATCGTACTGATACACCCATGTTTCATCACCAGTCACTATTCGGCGAAAGAAATCTTCCAGGTCTGCATCAAATCGGTTGAGGATCTCAACTGCATGATCAGCTCTCTGAGTTTTGTGTTCAGGGAGCAACGCTTTCGGTACCCATCTAGCAAAAAGCTTGCTTAATCCTAAACTATCTTTGAGGATTGATTGAGCTGAGCCATATGAGATGTCCAAACGTTTGTCTATCATTTGCATTGAAACTCGTCTATCTTATTCCACAATTGACTGGACGGCGACCACGATTTCTTCGTTGATCGACGTTGATGGTCTTCCACTTCGATAGTCATTTAATTGTCTCCTTGTCCAAGCTTAAATGTTTAAGCCATTCATAAACTGCAGTTTTCTTAGATGCATCATCCCCGTAAACTTTCTGCAAAGCCTGAATAATGGCATCCGATTTACAGCCAAGTTTTTCAAAAACTTGGCGTTTACTCGAATCTCAAACTGTAAGTTATCCATACTCATGAATCCAAGGGTCAGAAAAACTGCTTTTATATTATAACAAATGAATGAATTGTTACGAAGTATTGAATTGTTATGGCTAAGATAATGCTAGTTTTAGGCAACAATGCTTTGTTATTATTTGGAATGCAGGAACATTGTTGCTTATACTTTCCGGGAAATTTTTGATTCACCCTCGTATGAACCTCATGAGAGACCCATCTTAGATGAAAATAATCGTCTTTAACAAGTAAATATTTACTAATTCTCTCTACACATGTAATCATTTCATAAATTTCTATCATGTTATTTATAATATTAAAACTGCAACAGATATGTTAACAAACATTCGAAATAGAGTCTCGAAATAAATGGATGTCATTATAAGTTATTTTGAAGTTTCTGCATTTTCTAAACTGTCCTATTCCAAGGAAAAGGTCGCCTATTTAAAAGATCAAATAAACGCACACCAGAGGACGACATACGTTTAAAAAAAACTTGTCCGTTCAGTTCCCACGTCCGCGTGCGTTTGTAGTCTCCGACATCCCTCTTTTGTGTTTTTTTTACGGATCTATCTCTCTCCTCATCCTCCCATACACTGTTTGCCCTCACACGGGGAGAAAGAGAGGGAAAAAATTCCCACTCCTGTCGTTCCCTCCCATTTCAGAAATATATCATCTTCGGGCTCCTCAATTCCGCACGGTCCTCCTCCTATCCTCTCCAAACCCTTCGCTGCCACCCGTGCACTCTCCTCCCTCCCTTTCCCCCCACTTTCCCGCTCTTTATTCCCCCACTCCCAGAACGCCTGAGCCCCACCCTCTTTCTTCACCTCCTCTCTCCACTCCTCTCTCCACTCCTTCCTCCCCTCCTTCCTCCCCTCCTTCCTCCCCTCCTACCTCCTCTCCTTTCCCTCCTTCCTCCCCTCCTCTCTCCACTCCTCCCTCCCCTACTTCCTCCTCTTTTTCCATCTGCCCCTCTCTTTATCCTCTTTTCCCCCCACTCCGCTTCCCCTCCCAGAACGTCTTAGCCCCACCCTCTTTCCTTCCCTCGACCTCTTCTCCCCTCTTTCGCTATCTTCGCTTCAACAAAACCTTCCTCTCCCTCTTAATCTTGAACCTAAACTTGAGTAACACTACAAACGTCACTATTGGATCACTTAACGTCTCCATCACGCACGTACGGCGTTCGCTTTACATCCAGAATCTAATAAAATTGTTTTTTATCGTGTCTTTGTTTCCATTTAGAGAAATACACACACACATATACATATATATATATATATATATATATATATATATATATATATATATATATATATATATATATATATGGATGTCAACAAGGTGTTGGGATGAGGATGAGTTCTCTCTCAGTAGCTGAAGAAGGAGTAGTTCCGAAAGCTTTACGTTTGTGATGTTTCTGTGTTTTTGTGTTATTTTACGTGTGTCGCTTCGACATCCCCGGGGCCTCGCCAACCTGAAGTCGTCTGATTGGTGAGTGCTCACTGGGTTTTCTCATCCCAACACCTTGTTGACATCCATATATTCATTTTACCTTTCCTTTTCCGTAAGTTGTTATATATATATATATACACTTTATGATCCCTTGTGGAGGAATAAAACTCGAAATGGCACTTACTTGTAAGGATTTATGATTTTCAATGAACAATAACGGACGCAGAAGAATGTATTTAAGTTATGAACTTGATTCTTGAAAAGTCAATATTTTACTTACACGGATTTTTATGTGTAATGCATCCATTCACGAAGAATTAAGTGCCCATGACAATGGATGTGTACTCAGAGACAAGGTCGTATATACAGAGAAAATTTAGTCGTTCGGATGGCAGCAGAATGACAGTATAAATATTTACAAGCCGAGAACGAGGAAGGAGACAGCTGATGCTGAGTTGAGAGGAATGTCTTAAGATACGGGGAAGTTATGGGTGATAGGAGGTGCAATTCCTCGTGATTACTTTCTAGACTAATTCAGGGGCAAATTGAAACGATTTGATGCATTGAACAATAATTAAATGAAACTATAAATCACTTGAGAGTAATATTTTTGGTCGTCATTCGTTACAAAGGAACAGTAAAACAAACTTCATAATTCCTCGAGAGCTTAAATTGTCATAATTTTCAAATAAGCTCGTAGTTTTACCTTTTTACTGATTCATTACTCGAGAGAAGTTTCGAACTTCGCTTTATTATCAAACTGAAAGATCACGTCACTTTTATTTAATAGGATCAGTATCGTGCAGCTGCAGAGATGGCGTTATCCCCTAAACGATTAGTTATTTTACGAATCCCAACGCAGTGGTTATTTTCATCGAAGGAATATCTAGAAAACAGTGTGTGTTTGTCCCTCCCCCCGCCGCTCCTCTCCATCAGCGAACATTTCCTAATTTCACTCTCTCGCCCCTCCCGAGGTCAAAGCCAAACAAGCCCCTTCTGCTCAATCCACTCGATCCAGTTTTTCTTAGGCTCTTGCAACCCCATTCCCTCTCACCTAGCCCCCACCTCTACCTCCCTTTCTCCCTCCCTCTCTAGCTACCAGTCTCCCACCCTCCCTCACTCCCTCTCTATCTCTCTCTAGCTCCCTCTCTATCTCTCTCTACCTCCCTCTCTATCTCTCTCTACCTCCCTCTCTATCTCTCTCTCTCTCCTTCCCTCTCTATCTATCTCTCTCTGCCTTTCTCTACCTCCCTCTCTCTCTACCTCCCTCTCTTCCTCCATCTATTCCGCCTATCAGAATCCTTTCTCGAACCCCTTACCTCTTCCCTCACGCTTCTCCCTTGCAGTTTGTTCCTTCTCCACCCCAGCGCTCTCTCTCTCCTATCTCTCATCTTTATCTCTCTCTCTGTCTCCCCTTCAGTCCCTCCCCACATACTCCATTTTCCACGTTGGAACGTGACTTGGAAGACAAAGTTGCCCTGGGCTTCTGTGGAGTCACTTCTTGCGCGGCTATTGGGTAGGAGGTTGTGGAGAAGGCTGGAAGATGTGGAGAAAAAAGGCGGAGAGGAGAAGAAGAGAGGGTGCCGAGGAAGAGAGGGAGATAGTGAGAGAGAGAGAGAGAGGAGGGCAGTTTGTTAGAGGTGTGGGGAATCGCCGTGGGAATTGAGATGGCCTGGAGGCAGGAAGGAAGGAAGCGATGAGGGGCGAGTCGATTGTTGGAGAATTGGGGGAAGCAGAGCGAAGAAAGCAAGGGGAGGGGGAGGAGGGAGGGGGGAGGGAGGGAGAGAATGAGAAATGGGGAGGAAGGAGGGAGAGAGATAGAGAGTGTGAGGGGTGGAGGGAGGGAGAGAGAGAGAGTGAAAGGGGGAGGGGAGAAAGTTCCTCGGGCCAAGCGATCAAATCCTGGTATTGGGTGCCATATGAAGTACTGCGACGACGAAACCGCTTTTTGTGATCCCTTCGTCCCCTGACCCTTCTTCTTCCCCTGTAGCTACCTTTTTTTGGAATTCTTTCCCCCTTTCTCTTTCTCCTCCTTTCTCTTCCCTCTCTCTCTCATTCTTTCCCTCTCCCTCTCTCTCGTCCTCACGCAATGAGAGAAAGAGAAGGGCAATTCGCTCCGCATCAACGTTGATTTAAGACTCCAGTGATTTATAAATGCCCTCCGCAACGAAAGTACTTTTTGAAAAAAAATTCCCTTACCTCAGGTTAATCGGAAAAAAGTTCATTTTTGTTTTATCGGATTTTTTTTTATTTTTCATCTTGCGTGGTGAATTTTAATTAAAAGCTCCAAAAAATAAATATGAATTATTTGAATTTCACCATTATCTTTGTAATTGATCAATGAACTAACTGTGTGGAGGTTTTCTATGACTATATTGTATTACGAATTCCTGAATTTAAGATCGCTGCAATTATGTGAATTTTACTACAACTACGTATGACTCACGAGTTTAAAAAAATATAAAATTATAATCTTGCGCTTGCATGCACACAAAGTGATTAGTTTTCAGATTTAATCCAAAATGGTAAATAGTAATTCAAAACTTTCATGCAAAACTAAATAAGCGAACAATTTTTAATGCTAATGTTTTTTAGCAAGCAGGAATAAGATTTTATTATTGATAATTAATTTGAAAGATTTTTGGCAGGTGGAAGTACAATAGAAAACAGCGAAAATTATTTTAAATCCGTACATAACCTGAATTTTAAAAACAAACGAAACATACTTATATGCAGATGTTCTCGAGATTTCATTTAAATTTCTTGCTCTAGCATGTGCAAACTCCGAGGTCAACCAACAGGCGTTGACACAATTATAAAATTCGTGTGTACATGATTTCTGAAATACAAAGAGAGCAAATTTCGGCTTGTTTGGCCATTCGAAGACACGGGGAGCAATGAAAGCGGGCGGCTTGATAGATTGGCAAACAAATGAATGCAAACATGCAAATATACACCAACCTTTCGCCTCTATAGCGCTGCTCTGACCTATTATTGACAGATATCTGTCGTTACTGGAAGTAGAAAGTGACCTTCGGTTCTCTAACGAATTGTGGGTTTTTTCTCTGTTCGTGGGAATGTTTACCCGGTGTGTATGAATAACCTTTGTAAAAAGGCGAAGCAACTCCAGAAAATTATTTAGAACTCATTAAAGGATATAATAATGAATACTAACGTAATGATGCATTTGATACAACTGAATTATGGCTGTTGCTATTTTTATTAACACTAGGACGCCCGGACTCAGCTCACCCCTTAGAACGCCCAACCGGGTCAATTAGACCCATGCTGTGAAATATCAGCTTTTATAACTTAAAATTGTGAAATTAAAAGCGATACATTATATTCGTCACCTAAACAATTTCAAGTTATGTTTATGTTTAGTAAATTTTGCCAAACTGATACATGCATGGTAAAAAATAATGTTATTATCATTTTTTCACAAAGAAATTTGTTTGATAGTAATTTTTCAACGTGATAAATATTTTGCTGCTCTCTAACGAGAATTTACGCCTAAAGAAAGACATATCCTTTTCCATAGAGTTATATGTTGGAATGTGGCCCCTTAAGAAACCGGAAATGCTAGTGGTAAAACGATTAGTAAGTATGTGGTAAGAACCTACTAAAAAATAAAGCCATTATTTCTTCATGAGTATCTATTGCGTTTAAATAAGGTATGTATACTTTGTCTATTCAGACTAACTACTGTGATAGATAGAATAAGACGGTACACTCTTGGTCCGAAACTTAAAAAAATAAGTACATCCATGCTCAAAATGTCACTTTTGAAAAAAATATTTGAAAATCACACAAGGAATTGCATAGCAATGAAAAAACGTAAAAAAACTTATTGCAGCAAACCAAAGTTTTCGATGCAAGAACATCAACTGATATACTATATGTTAATTGGTCTTAGAACGATACACTATGTTGAATATAACAAAATTTTACATAATAAGCACACTAAGGAAATACAAATTTAACTGTGAAGGACAATTCGAGACGAAACTTCTCTTGGTCAATATCAGTTATATTACACCAGATAGTTAAGATAATCTTTTCAGGCTGCTGGAATAATAATGACCCCTCGAACACCAAATAGTGTCTTCAGCTGCCTGGCATAATACTGCCCACTTGAGGAAGTAAGCGGCGATCTCTTCGTAGGCTCGTACTTGAGGTGAAAATCAGCCACCACTCGTAAGCGCGTGCGAAGGTCTTTTCAGTCGGCATGCACTCGACGCAATGGAAGATCACATGATTCCGGAGGTGGAGAGGGAAGGGGAATGACGCCAGAAGAGCCTTTTGAAATGATGGCATTATAACCGCCTATTGGCTGCTTCTTTGTTGTCCTTACATAACCGAAGGAAAGAGGAGAGGTTATGAAGGTGAAGGGTACTTAGGGTACGTAAAGCAGGCAGGTACTCGCAGGGCGTGTCGTACTGAGGGCGTGTCGTACTGAGGGCGTGGCGTACTGAGGGCGAGGCCATTGTATCTGGCGATGCTATCGTATAAGTGCGATAGGAAAAGGGGGGTGGGGAAATCGCCATATTATTCTCAAGTATTATAAGGCAGACACATATTTACCTACATGAAGAATAAATTAGGTACTGGTAGCAACAAAGTGTACATAATTAAAATTTACACAGAGATAAACACGATAATTATAAAAAGGCATTATTAGTCGGATATGCATAGTGGTAATGCATTCAGGTTGAAAGCACTCATTTCGCTTGCAAATACTACGAACAGGTTGATTTACAACTAATTTAATAAACTAACGGTAATTATAAATGGTAAGTATTTTAATATACCATTTGACAGCAAAAATCTTTCGGACCGGAAAAATAGATCTCTTTGACACGTTACTGCATCTGATGCAAGTGCAACGCATTTTGCCCATACACTTCCCACAAACCATTTTCTTGCATACCGTGCATTTGGTCGAGGTGTTTTGTTCCCTGTAATTTTCCATGATGTGGCATCTTCGGGGTTTTGAAACAACTTCTCCTTCGCCTTGATTATCATAATTTGGCCGCTTTATCACGTACTTCACTCGTAGCTCCTCTGTAAGCTGTCTGATGAATTTTATCCGCCAAATGTTCTTACCAGTGACAACTCTATATCTCACGACAGCATTTATTGCCGCCAAATCAACAATGTTGAGGCCTTCACAGAGTAGTGCCTCGCCATTTTATCGATTATGTCAACTCCATACTTGGTTCCGTTGCAGTAAGCAACAGTATCCCGACGTTTTCTTTTGATTTGTTTCAATTCTGACACTCGGATGGAGGAAACTCATCAAAAGGACATTTTCAGTCGTTTTACCTTGGTAATATGTTAATCGAAATGTCTTTGAGCTTCACAACTTTTGTCATGTAAAATGCTCCTCGCAATAATTTGAGGGAGAGAGAGGGATAGAGGAACGCAGAGTTGAATATAAGGAGCAGCTGAAAAAATAGTAATTCAATATCATTAGCTGCGTTAACATGGAATTGTTTTGATATTCCATGTTGAAGAAAATACGTTTCGTCGTACACTCGGGTCAAAATGACCCGTTCAGGCGTCCGAAGTAGGGTTTCCAACAGTGCCATTTTCACCCAGAGACTCCGGGTTAAGTAAATTTTCTCCGGGTCAGTGCATTTAGTTAGTATTTACAAAATAATGTAAACTCGTCTTAAAGTACAAATGAACTAGAGGTTTGTGACAGCTAAACAGAAATTTATAAATAGTACATTGTACTCTAAATGAATTAATTTTCCTACAATGTTTCAGAGGATAATTTCTTTTGCTAAGATTGAAGGCCCGGGTTCGATTCCAGAAACTTTCTTTCGCATTTGATTTATAAGGCGATTTTGAAATCCGCCGTGCATGGTATTTATCTTTTGCTGAGTAAATATCTTACAATTAATACACCGAAACGAGATTTGTACAATTATCAGCGTAAAAGATTGAAAGTTTTAATTTTTATCTTAATATTTTTAATATTAATCGCATTTCTTCGAATTTCTTTAAATAATGACGTTTTTACAGTTTGTATCTCTTTGATTTACAATACGTTTTAATTAACCAATTTGTTAATAACAGAAAACCTGTAAAAAAACAAAAAAAACAGGGTTTCCTCCAAAGTCTCCGGGTTTCAGATCAAAAACTCCGGGTCACGAGTGTCTTAAAGTTGACAACCCTAGTCCGAGGTAAATTTCCATATAATTCATGACATGGTTAAAATCTCTTGTGGGTAAATATCTTCTAAAATGATTAAACGTCATGAGAGGAAATTGGGATTAAGACCATATTACAGTAGAAAAACGCATTCAAATTCTCCTTCGGGTCAAATTGACCCGTCCGGACGTTCTAGTGTTAAAGTGTTTTATTAATTTGAACAATATATTTTTCCATATAGTTTGTCCTTCAAATGCAAATCATTAATCCCACCTTATATTTCTCAAACCTGACGTTTTTTCTAGGTAATCCCAGTAGCCAGAAAATGTCTAGTAAATAAAATGTGCATGTCGTCCTCAGTGGAAATCTACAAATCAGCAATCATAGCAAAAAGATTTTCTCATACTTATCATTTGAAAAAATTAGAAATTTATTTTGCCTCGTATAATCGTAGGATTGATAAAATTCCAAATGCATTAGACAAAGGAAAGAAATCGTAAATACAAATTACCGAATAGTTGTAATCTCAGCCGAATACATTATTGCGGATAGGGAAAATTAAGGTGAGAAAGAGAT
The DNA here is from genome assembly GCA_028673005.1 of Tanypteryx hageni. Classification (NCBI taxonomy): domain Eukaryota; kingdom Metazoa; phylum Arthropoda; class Insecta; order Odonata; family Petaluridae; genus Tanypteryx; species Tanypteryx hageni. The sequence goes on from CM054117.1 coordinate 15,770,033, forward strand.
AGTTAATAAAGAATGCTGTGATTTACAAGTGCCCGTCGACACGATTCTTTTTCTCTTTCCAAGATGGCGCTCAAAACAAAGAAGTTGCTCACACGAAGGCTATTGAAACTTATAATTTAGCAACACCTCGGAATAGTGGTCTGGGTTCAAATCTACGGCCGTATCTCTTCTTCGTAAGGGTAAAAGGGGGACGAGTGCGGCGTATATTTTACAATTAATAAATAGCAATGAACGCAATATTAAATACTAACTGAAGCGCCCGGCTATGCTCGGGAAAGAGGTTTCTTTTAATTTGCAAACGATTTTTATTATTTATTAATTGTGGTAGCCCTGCTCTTTAGCTACGTTTTTAAAATCTTGATTTCACTATGGTATTTTGTAAAAACCATATATATAAAATTTAGTTGACATCCGTTGAGCCAATTCCTTCCAAATCCATAGTTACTTAAAGAGTTTAATTTGTAATTGTGGCACGCCTGTTTAGTTGATCCGGTCCAAATATGCTATTATAATTTTATATGTGTACATAATAAGTATTATAATTTGGTTCAAATCAATTTGGACAGTTCAACACAAACACTTATAAAAAGAAAATTTTTATTACTTTTATTTTGGCAGTCCTGCTTTGTATATCTATCCTAAAAATTTTATTTTGTTTTTTATCTAGCATAACTCCTTCATACAAAATTTCGTTTAAATCGGTTCTGCCAATTCCTTCCGAATTCATAATTACAGAAATGTTTAACTTTGCAATTGTGGCACCCCTACTTAGTCAATCGGGTCGATATATGGCATTTTGGTGATGAATTTATGTGAAAATTCTATGTATCAAATTTGGTTGAATTCGGTTTGGTCATTTTCTTCCAAAAGTATAACTACAGAAAATCCTATTTTGCAATTTTGGCACCCCTGCTTGGTCTATCCTGTCCAAACACGTCACTTTGGCCATACATTTATGTGAAGATTCTATGTACCTACCTAATTTGGTTTAAATCGATTCAGCCAGATCTTCCCTGATATATACGTACAGGCCGACGGACATTTCCGAAATTTGGACCGACCGTTCCATGGGGACCCCTCGAAATCGTGAAATTTGGATCGACCCTTAAATTACGATCCTTGACCCCGTAGACAAATTATATCCATTTTATGCTAGAAAACGTACATCATCAAAACATTCATCGAAATCGGTCAATTGGCTGTTGAGGTATCTTCAAAAAACCGGCATTTGGACCAACAATGGGTACCCTCGAGTCCCCGTGGGCCGATTTGAATTATTTTAGGCACTACAACTTTCAGAATCAATTTAAAGCTGCTGCCAAATTTTAAAGCTCCTACGTTAATTTTCTGGAGAGATATGACAGCCACAGACACAAAGATACACAGACACACGGACAGCTTCTTTTATTATTAATAGGTGTAAGTAAAAGAATAAAGTTTACGTTTTATGCTGACAGGATTTTAATATATTCCAATTTAACATTAAAACAAGTTTCCAATCTATAATACTTCGATTGTCAAGGCTTTCAAAGATGAGAGGAAATTCATTGCCATGGTCACATTATTTATATTTACTTTTTAAATGCTTTTTTGTTTGACCCGTTTCTTATGAAAATAAATCACGCAGAAGTAATTCGTAGCATAAATTAGTCATTCAAGAGATAATGACCAAGCTCATCTCATGGCTGAAATAAAATCGACACACTATAAGTCTCTCTAATAGCCATAGTAAGGTTGAGAAAAGCAGACCCACATTTCGGCGACTGTTAGTTACTCACCGCAAAATGCGTATGTAATATTCCCAACCTTACAATGAACAAAACAATTTTGGAGGCTACGGCGAATTTTATATGTGAAAATAATTCTTCCTATGATCCTTGGCATGAAGTTCGTATTTCGAGGGCACAGTATTTCAAAGAGGATCACATAAAATATATTCTAGCATGCAGGCAAACATGCGGATGCTCACGCACACGCATCCTTCAGTCGATCTTGTAAGAAGGTAAGTACAAGTATAATTACCGTGAAATATCGCACAGAACTTTGATGACTGCTTCGTCGATGTAAGTGAATAACTTTGTCGATACGTTAGATTCTTCGTGATCAGAATCAGCAAAATCCCATACTATACAACAAATTACAGCTGTCGTCTTCTCTCTTTGGCTCTTTATCTCTTACAAAAGACAAATTTTAACACAGCCTACGGGTTAAATTTTCACATGACAATCCAGAGTTCTCGAACATTTTCAGCGGACTCACAGAATTACAGCACAATATTAAAACTAATATATCTTTGATCATAATTGTAAAATGTATGTGAAAATTTCAGTGTATGTTCTAAAAGAGAAGCTGTACGAAATGCGCGGGTCGCTTTCCGTTTAACACTCTCTGGACTATCACTCTCTCATTTAATTAGTGGCGGAGATCATTCCAATACTTTGACGCGCTCTTAAATCCATTCCGTACAAAGATTCTATATTTAATGTCGCATTTTTTGCCTTCGGAAAGTGTCAAGAAATCACGCTGACAGCGAGAGGGGCATTATACTGCACTACAACTGTGTTTAATTTTTTAAATGGAAATGAACGGTAAATTCAGCATATTTCACAAGTGTTGGTTTAAAACATTTTAAAATTGATTTGACTATTATCAAAAATGAAAGAGTGACATGTTTTGTAACGAATACATTTGTTTTTGGGACGCATCATAATCAATGCTTCCTCTAGTTTTTCATGACGTGTGTGCAGAATAAATTTGCCGCGTGCAACTTTTTCGTAAATTTCAGATAATTGTGCGTCCCTTTTCTGCGGTGCCATTTTTTTCTTCGGTAGTTGATAAGGTAAATAAATGCATCTGGTAAATTACTGATTAGGATGGGGCGGAGGTGGGGAAGGTGAAGAGTCGGCATATACTGAGATTTTATGATTAATCTGCAGCGTCGCGCAGTAGCGTTCGCCTTTTTTATTTCACAATAAACTATCTATAATTCTACAAATATTTGTGTGCACAAATTTTGCCCGTGTGCGCTGGCCTTGCAGACCGTGTGCGTGCGCACACGCGCACAGCTTAAAGGGAACATTGATCACAATGTAAATTAACTCACATCTTGAGCCTCATAAATGCCCTACGCCGGCCGCATGTGGCTCGCGGGCCACGTGTTTGAGACCTATTCTCTAGAATTATATATTCTTATGAAGAGGTCCCTCCCTAAGGACTGCATAACCTTACAGAGGTGGGAGGGTTTGTGTACTCTTATGAACCAAAGAGCTATGCCGGCAGGAGATAATTCTCCTGGTAGGACCATCCAAGCCGGAAAAGTCTGAGGGGAAGTGTCAGACTAAGAACCTGTCTTGGGGGTTCTACATCCCCCTGTGCAAGGGCAGCAGCTTGCACAGTACCTCTGTAGGTGGTGATCATGTGGATCTGAACAGCTACAGATGGGTAATCACTCTGTGAAACTGCGATGAGGAAAGCAAGGGAAAACTACCTCATTATATTTCCCATGATAGGCTGAAAAGCTACAAATACCTCTATGGATCTCTCTGGGGTCAAATATTCCGGAGGTAAAATAGTCCCCCAATCGGATCTCCGGGTGGGGACTACCCTAGGGGATGCACAGAGGAAATGTAAGATTAATAAGAAGAAAGCAAGTAGTGAGAAATTAAGAATAGGCACATGGAATGTTAGGACTATGAATTCAGGGGATAATATAGAGAACTTAAAAAGGGAAATGAGAAGAAATAATGTAGGTATAGTAGGTCTTAGTGAAGTTCGGTGGGAAGGAGAAGGCGAGATAAATTCAAACGAATTTAAGATTATTTACTCGGGAGGAGAGAAAAAGGAAAGGGGAGTGGGGATTATAATGCGAAAAGAGATAGCTGAAATAATTAGCAAAGTAGTGACAGTTAATGATAGATTAATAGCCGTAATACTTCAGATGGAGCCAGTGGAAATGCTTATAATTCAAGTGTATATGCCAACAACTAATGCTGGCGACGACGAAGTAGATGAAATCTATGGACAGATTATGGAGATATTGGAGGAGGAGGGAAAAGGAAGGATCACCACCATAGTAATGGGAGATTGGAACAGTGTAGTCGGAGAGGGACAGGAAGATAACATAGTGGGAAAATATGGACTAGGGAAGAAAAATGAAAGAGGGGATAAACTTGTGGAATTCTGCCATAGAAATAGATTGATTCTAACTAATACATGGTTTAAGCATCACCAGCGGAGACTTTACACATGGAGAAGCCCAGGAGACCAGAGACGATACCAGATAGATTACATACTAGTCAATGAAAGATTTAGAAATAGCATTAAAAATGTGAAAACACTACCAGGGGCAGATATCGATTCTGACCACAACCTTTGGGTGGCAAATACGCAATATAGACTGAAGAGCGTTAAGAGAAACATAAGAGTTAACAAGAAATGGAACTTAGAGGAACTCCTTAAAAACAAGGACTGAGCTGGAGGATAGGTTGGGGGAGAGAGCTGAAGAAAATAGGAAGAGTGTAGATGAGGAGTGGAGATACATCCATAGCAACATTAAAGATGTAATGGAAAAAAGGTAGGAAAGATAACGGGTCAAAGAAACAAAAAACCCTGGATCACAGCAGCCATGCTGCAAAAAAATGGAAGAGCGGAGAAAGTGGAAGAACATAAGCACTGAAGAAGGCCAAAGAAAGTACAAGGAGTTAAATAATGCTTTAAGAAGGGAAACAGATAAAGCCAGAGAACAGTGGATAAATGAGAAATGCGAGGAGATTGTCGAGTGTAAAAGAATTTGTAGAACAGACCTCATGTATAGCAAAGCAAGGGAACTATTCAAGAAAAAAGCAAGAAAGATAGGACGTAAAGGAATCATGAAGAAAAGTGGTAAAATAGTCTCGGAGCCAGACAATGTAAAGAATGTCTGGAAATAATACATTGAGGTGCTGTATGACAAAGAAGGAAAGCCAAGAAATATTGAATTAAATAAAAAAGAGGATGTGGAAAAAGATCAGCTAGGACCAAGTATTCTCGAGTCTGAAGTTAAAAGAGCAGTTGATGACATGAAAAGAAGAAAAGCTGTTGGGAGTGATAATATACCCGTGGACGTTCTTAAGGTTTTGGGATCTAAAGCAGTTAAGCAACTCACAAAATTCTTTAACCAAGTATATGATACTGGCATATGGCTAGAATATTTTTTAGATGTTGTAATGGTACCACTGGAGAAAAAGAACAATGCAAAATGTTGTAAGGATTACAGAACTATTAGTTTAATTTCTCATACAGCTAAAGTTCTAACCAGAATAATAACCAAAAGAATTGAATGTAAAATAGAAAAGGAGCTGAAAGATAATCAGTTTGGTTTCAGAAGAGGAAGAGAAACTAGAGATGCTATGGGATGTATGAGGATGATGATAGAAAGAGCGCTAGAAGTCAATAAAGGTATGCATTTTTGTTTTGTAGATTGGGAGAAAGCTTTTGACCGAGTGAAATGGGATAAAATGCTGGGTATTTTAAACAAAATTGGAATAGATTGGAAAGATAAAAGACTGCTTAAAAACCTTTACTTTGATCAAAAGATTAGAGTCAGGGTTGAAGGAGAAGAAACAGAAAGTACTTCGATAGGGAGGGGAGTGAGGCAGGGGTGTCCTATTTCACCAGCGATATTTAATATTTATGCAGAAACAATAACAGAAGAAGCGTTGATGGAAGAGAAAGGATTTAAGATAGGAGGTGAAAGTATTACCACCATTAAATACGCAGATGATCAGGGCTTAATAGCAGAAGACGAGAAAGAGTTTCAGAGGATGACAGACAGACTAGTGGAGGTTGGCCAACAATATGGAATGAAGATCAATGCAGAAAAAACGAAAGTCATGGTGGTTTCAAAGGAACATAAAGAATTAAATATAATGGTAAATGGCCAAAAATTGGAACAAGTAAGTAGTTTCAAATATCTTGGCAGTATTTTAGCACAGGATGGAAGTAGTACACAGGACATCAGAAGTAGGATTGCAATGGCGAAAGCAGCATTTAACGAGAAGAAGGAGCTTCTCACCGGCAAGAAAATAAATTTAGAAACAAGGAAGAAATTAGCAAAATGCTACATATTGAGCATAGCTCTTTATGGTGCAGAGACGTGGACGGTAAGGAGAAAGAAGGAAAATATTTAGAAAGTTTTGAGATGTGGGTATGGAGAAGAATGATGAAAGAGAAATGGACAAAGAGGAAGAGAAACGAAGAAGTATTAGAAATGGTGGGAGAAGAAAGGATGCTAATAAAAACAATCAGGAAAAGAAAAGCAAATTGGATAGGGCACATATTGAGAAGACAGTGTTTACAAAGGACGATCTTAGAAGGAAAAATTAGTGGAAGAAGAGGAAGAGGGAGAAAAAGAATAGGAATATTAGATAATATAAAGCAGGGATATAATACTTATAGAGGTATAAAAGAGGCTTCTAGGGAGAGAGAGAAATGGAGGCAGCGATTCAGTTAAAACCTGTCTTCGGACAGAAGCATGATGATGATGAAGAGGTATTTCACAGAACTTGCACATCTACCTATTTTCTATTCTTTTTTCCTTTGCATAACATTTTCTGCTATGCAAACGATGCCAACAAATCATTACATTTACAACATACAAAAATAAAGTAGCATTCAAACTTCTAGACCAGCACTCACCAAACATTTACTGAAAGGCCCACATGAGTTTTTGTATACCACTTTTGGATCCGCATACAGCATATAAAATGGATGATTAGGAAATGCTTATATCTTAGAGAGCTAGTTTTGAGATTTTTATCGTTTTTTTAATTCGCTTATGCGTTCGGTTTGTCCATCTCTTTGACGATCTTATTCCTCTTAAACGAAAGCAGATCGACACTTCGTTTTTTCGTCGATCTATTCAATATTCTCTCGTTGTACACGTTTTCTCGGTTTGTCCGTCTGTCCATATCTATCTATTCAAACCGTCATTTGCTGTAGGTTTCAGCAGCTCTTACCTTGTTTTATTTTGTAATTTGTCATACTCCTAGATTAGAAGAATGTTGTATCCACGTTCTCGAAAATATCGTTTAGATTTCATAGTTGATATCTAGTAACAGCTTTTGCTGGAAGATTTACGAATATTTCTCTCATAGAAATCGACGAGGAAATGTGAGCTCGCTGGCCGTAGTTTTGGTATCCATGTTTTAGACCATATATTGTCGATTTTTAACGAATAATAGCTTTTAAGAAACCTAAGAGATGAAACCCAAGGAATCTCTGAAATAATACGCGAATTTGCGCGAGCCGTCCGCGACGCTCGACTGAAAGAATGTGTAGTATATTTTCGCGAAACGTACGCTAAGTGTCGAACGCTCTTTAATGAATCGTATTATATGTTCTGTTCCCTACTGATTCACCTTTTGCCTACGCGCAATGGGTATCTAAGAGGTAGTGTAATGAATAGCTGGATTTCAAGGGAGGAGGGAAACCTGGTGCCTGCTTTGAACCTATTCTTAACGATTAACACCAAAGGTACCAACTGCTTAACGTCCATTCCGAAGGACGGAACGCTGAAAAAAATCCTACTTGCGCAGGATTCGTGCCCGCTGCCTTTTTGAGCAGCAGGCGAGTAGCAGCCAGTGCCCTAACCACTACACCACCAGCACCCCGCGAAGACTATGCACTGAAAGAAGGGGATATCTAGAGGAGAAGGCGGAGCTGGATGGGGAGCCCGGATGGAAGCGCCGTCGTATTTCCGATCGAGGAAAGCGCGTCAATTCGCACTGCGCGTCTTCTGCGGCAAAGAGGTCGATGCGGGATTTCTAGCAAACTTTTTATCGATTCTTCTGGGCCTTCAATTTAAGAAGTTGAGCAAATTTGCACAATGTTTTGTTGCGCGGAAAGTAAATAATTCTTTTGAGCAGGGATGGAAAATCTACGACCCTGAAGTTAAGATGAAGTACTATTCACATAATTTACGTTTGTTAATTGACATTATACTTCTCTGACCTTAGAAGTGTCTTGAAAATTTAGCGCTAAAACTTATGTAAAGCTCTATAAACACTTATATGACATATTCTCCAGATAAATACGCACTCATCAGCCCCATCGAACCATTCCAAATTATGAACGTGGCCTGAATTGCAGTAAAGACGGCTGGGGAGGAGAAGTTTTTGAAGTAAGATTGCTATGATTTAGTTTTATCGGGAAATAATTAGGACGAGAAATAGAGAGAAAGAGATTCATTTAGCTTCGAATTGATTTAGTTATTTTCTTATTTCGTTATAGCGTAATTTTAGACTTCTTATCTCACTTTGAAACCGTAGTTATATTTTTCATAAATTTTACTTTGCTTTGCTAGCATTTCTCAAGGCCAATTATAGAAACAAAATTATAGGAAAATTGTAAAAGCAAATATTCTGTCAAATTCCTCTGATTTCTGTTCAGTATAGAATATGATATCTAAACCATCCATAGAAAGGATAAATCGGTTTCGTTTCGATTTTCATTTAAAATTGCTTAAAATACGCATACGGCAAAGTGAAAGTTAATTTTTATTCTTAAATGTATTTATATGAAGAAGTTCACATACGTTTTCTGAAGTCCATTTAATTTAGAAAGCTTCCTAGAAAACTTCACGTATCTATGGCATATGCCATAAAATAATTTACATTTTCATTTTTCAGCCGTGTAATTAGTATATTCACTTTTCAAGCATCTCTCGTGCGACAAGAAGGGTGTTTTAGATATAAAATAAACTCCCAGTTCTAATAGGAAAACACAAAGGAAGCGTCTTTAAATTACGTTCAGCTGAAATTGGCGCGGAATGTGGAGTCCGGCAAAACATGCGATTGATCCGTTTAAATTCGCTCCTTGCGTCATATCGTATATTTGACTGAAATAAATGAGGAGCGCCATTCACTTCCTGGCGGTCCTTTGAACATCCGTCGCGGCTGATCCATCTCATTCGACCCGTCTCTTTCATCTTTTGATCTAGCAGAGGACAGCGGAAGAACCTTTTAAGATCAAAAGCAAGGCGTATTTTCATATGCCACCGAGGCTGTTCTGAGAGTGTGCAGCATTTATACATCAGATTGTTGTATGGTGTTCAAGTAAAACTCTTTACATTTGATGCAATTTAGCCATAGAGTTGACCTTTAATTTTCGTTGTTATTGCTAATTAATTTTCCCCGAGCATCTTTTGACGCACCTTAAGTGATTAAAGCCGCTTGGTCGCCTTTATTTAAGAAATGCAAAACGGCAATAGCAACTAGTATATATAAAAATGTTCAATTTTTTTATATGAACAGCATTATAGCATGTAATGCTTGTATTTTGCGATCACTTTGAGTCTACGATCATTCTATTTAATTTTTAATTTTTCTAATTTGAATTATAATGAATTATACTGAATAGTGTAAAATAATTCCCTTCCAACTGCCTAAATTGACTGCCTCAAAGGGTGCAAACGGAGGCACAGTGTTATTATCGGACACCAGTAGATTCAACAATGCTGTGAAGTCTTTCTGCAATATCTTCGGCAAAAGTGAAAGAGGAACTCACCAACCCGCTCTGGGCCGGCGTGGTGTTTTATGGACCGAAACCCTTTATGATAAATCCATAGTTTGTGCCAGGGTTTCCCAAACTTTGTAAAGTCGCGGAACCCTTTTATGAAAATATCTTTTTTCGCGGAACCCTAACCCAGAGGTGATAAACCATTTGCAATAAAATAGAATTACATTCATTTTATTTTTTTCTTATGTATTGTAGACATTCACCCTTCAAGATATTTATGTTCGATTACCAATACAAATAATAGCAATGGTAATAATTACATATTTTAAAATAAAATATACTGATACATTTCAAAAAACGATAAAACAAAATTTTATTATTCAATAATTTACAAATACTAAGCTTTTTTGGATAATTTAAAAAATCATATACTGTTCTCAAAAATTATTTTAATAAGCATTGAAACAATATTTATTACTAATTGCAAATATCGAATTACTACTAATTATTTTTACATAGAATTTTTTAATGATTTTCCTACTGATTATTTAGATGGAATAAAATTTAACCCACTCACAATGTACTAAAAGTTTATTACAAATTCAACCAAACATCTATACTAAAATTAAACGTAAAATCTACCTTTTCAGTTTTCATTTTTTAAGGAAACAATCTCAATGGAATATATAAGTAAATTTTTATACATTTTGCCTGTTGTACTTCACAGGAAAAAGTAATCTCGGAAATCGTTAAAAATATTAACTACTTTAATATATTTAAGAATATTTTTATTATTTTACCAACATATTATTCAGTGACTCGGATGGGACTACTTTTCCTTGGACAGTAGTTGAATATCCGGATGAATTGACGTTAACTGTAAACGCAAATCATCCTCCGCATCCAACCGATTCCTCCATTTTGATTGAGCTGCGGCGTATAGAGAGAATGATCTCAAACAGAGATAAGTAGTTGCAAAAGGCATGAGAAATTTCAAAGCGCGAATGGAAATTTCAGGACATTCTTTTACAAGATTAGCCCATAAATGTACAATTTCCATTTCTTTGAACTTAGTTATTAACGTGAAATCGGTTGAGATATCGATTAGTTGTTTTAAAGTAAGTGATTCTATTTTACTATGAACTTGGAACGTTTTCGCATTAATACCTTGTAGTGAAATGTTAATTTCACTTAGGCAAGCAAAAATATTTGCCAAATACACCATCTTTTTCATCCGAACCTTGTCATTTAATTTTTCTGCTAATTCAATTGGATTTTCTGAGAAAAAATGCTTTATCTCATATCTTAATTCATAAATCGAGCCATTACTTTTCCACGCGATAGCCATTGCACTTCTGTATGGAGAAGTAATGTTTTATATTAACTTTCCATTTCTTCGCACAACAAAGTGAATATCCGAGAATTAAGTGGCTTTGCTTTTATAAAATTTACTATTCTGACAACCTCATTCAATATATCCTTCAGTTCACGTGGCATGCGTTTCACTGCAAGTGCATGACGACGAAGACAACAATGGTTAAGCATAACATGGGGAGATAAATCTTTTATGCGTACTACAGCACCTGCCTTTCATAGAAGAATCGACCATATTGAATATTTCTTTTCCTGAGGTGTTGGTCGGAAGAGACAAATAAATGTATCTTGTTAAATAGAAATAACTCATTGACCGTAAAATTCAAAATTAGAGACACACAATGAAAAAGGGGGGAGGAGTAAAGGCAGGAAAAGGCAAAAGACAATAAAAATTAAAAACTTACAAGATTAGGGGTTGTTACTCCACGCCAGGGGCCTGATGTCACTCACACATTCACTCACTCAATCGCACAAGCACTAATCCTAAAGGTGGAAAAGGAAACGGGACAGGGTTTTCGAGAAATTACTCTGCGCCAGGGACCCAAAAAAGCAACCACAAACACACGCACACGTACACGCCAAGAGGTAAAGGAAAAAAGGGGAAAGGAATGGGGAAATAATACTGGGTTTAAGGGAGATTAAACCACGCCAGGGACCTAGTATCGCACACATTGGCCTGTAGGTTTATGTGCCTTCCGGCAACAACAGGGACCTAACAGACAAAACAGTCACACACGCACACAAGATCTCTAAAAATGAGATAACGTACTAAATATGTATTTCGAGAGTAATGCTCTCATCATCAGTAGCTGATGTGTAATGAGGGGTGGGAGTGTTGTAGGCAGTATTTATATGTTTATGTGCTGAAGTGAAAGGGAGGGAAAGAGGTTCAGCCGTTACAAGGTACAGAGGTAAATGGGGGATCGGGCCGCGGTCGTTATTCATAACGGAATTTTTGTTTATGTGTATGCTTTCGTATGCATCTAGTTTGTTTTGGTTGGATACAGATTTTACAAGAGTTAGGTTTTCGATCGTGATTGGATGGTGGTGTTCTTGGATATGTGTTGCTACACTCGACGAGTTTAGTCTGTAGTGTTTAAAATGAGCTATGTGTTCTTTGAAGCCTGTTTCTTACGTTTTGTTTGTCCAATATATATTTTGTCGCATCCTCCACATGATATTTTGTGTATGCCGGATTTGTGTAAAGAAGGAATTGTGTCTTTTGGGTTGTGTAATAAGTTGGAGAGTTTATTGTCGTAAACAAATACTGTCTTTTAATTGAATTTTGAGAAGATGTTTTGTAGTTTGTTGGTAAACCCAGGACTCACAAACCTTCTAGCAACGGTGTGATGTTTTGGGTCCCTGGCATAGAGTAATTTCTCGCAAACCCTGTCCCGTTTCCTTTTCCACCTTTAGGATTAGTGCTTGTGCGATTGAGTGAGTGAATGTGTGAGTGACATCAGGTCCCTGGCGTGGAGTAACAACCCCTAACCTTGTAAGTTTTTAATTTTTATTGTCTTTTGCCTTTTCCTGCCTTTCCTCCTCCCCCCTTTTTCATTGTGTGTCTCTAATTTTGAATTTTACGGTCAAGGAGTTATTTCTATTTAACATCAATTTCGTCTTAGTCTCCATCTTTACTTATTTAAATGTATCTTCTTCAATAGAAGATTCATGTATACAGCGCACAAAACAAGCAAAATCGATAACCCTACAACATCACTGGATTCATCAATTTGAAGTGAAAAACCTTCTGCGCTCAGTTTCAACTGGTTTATAAGTTCCTTTTCACAATAGGCTGACATGTCCTTGATTCGTCTTGAAACGGTGTTGTTCGAAATGGGGAACATAACCAATTTTGTTGTTGTATTGAGTCATGTGCTTGGTTTCTCGCGGAACCCAGTTTGGATAACCCTGGTTTGTACAACCATAAAAAGGCCCTCATTCTCCAGAGGCTGGATTGAGGCAATCTCTAAATGGAGCGTAGCCGTTCTTAGTATTATTAGTAAGCCTTTATATTGTAAAAATTGTTTAAATTTAACTATTGTGATCTTAGATAACGGAACCAAAAGTTCTTTCCAAAACTAAAAGTGACACAATAGATGCATAGTCAATTTCATATAATTATTTTTTAGAATTTCAATAGTGTTCAGTGTAAAATGTAACCATCTTCAAGAACTCCAAACAAATATCCGTTCGTTTAATTTTCCTGCCATCAATGGAATTTTAAACATGCAAATTGATTTGATCTTCAATGTTTTTGCTTTCCACATTTGCGATTAAGTGCTAGTGTATGAAGGTATGCGTAGGAAGCTGTTCAAAGGACAGATAGATGAGAAGTCGATTGGCCAAAAGTCTCGTGTGTGGGGAGGAGGGGAGAAAGTTCAGCAGGGAATTACAGAAGGCTGGGCGTGGAGGGGTTCTGTATTACGTAAATGAGTATGCATGGAATTAGGCTCCATTGAAGGCAAAGGAATGCAAGAGGAGACAGCTATGGAGCATTAGATAGCAGCATAGACATAAAAGGCAACAGCAGGGGCATAATTTTGGCATAGATTTAGCGATGGTTTAAGTTTTAATGCTTTATAAAAATATTTTTATATTTTTGGTTCGGAATTGTGTAAGTATGTGATCCTATGACCATATTTAACTTTTAGGTTTACAAAATTTTCATCAACGTAATAATTGATTTTTAAAACGAATGATTTTTTTATGTATACAAATATCTGATTGTAGAAAAGTAAGAAAAAGAACTTACCTTTATATAAGTATATAACCTGGAGAAAGTAGATTAAAATTTTCATCTTATTCCAAAGTGAAAGTGTTTCGGTAAAAACAGCTTTCTTTGGGAATAAAAAAACACCGGTTAAGTGCGTTTTCTTTGCAACAGCTGTACTTCGTACGGTTGCAAAAGGTCGCAGATAAATACTATATTTATAATTGAAGTTAATACGAATGAGAGCGATGTATGGAAAAACAACTGATGCTCCTCGCTGCATCTGAGTCGGTTCTCTCGCTTATAGCTCTGGTCGACGTTTGCTTATTCAATTCTTGAATTAAATTTAAATGACTGAGAAATTCTTACGCGGGTCTTGAATAGCAACCAGTTTGTGACCTCTGGCGTATGATATAGATAGGAATTTTGTGGAACTAGAGGAGTAAAATAAAAGGACTTCAAAGGAAAGCGCATTTTTGAAATTACACTGCGGCAGAATTACACAGGAGATTGCCACTAATACCTATGAAATTGGGCAGTTAATTTTGAAGTGGACTCTATCTTAGTTTGACGGGGCTTTAATTAAGACACTTTCTTTTATAGAGCCTGATAATCATTGATGGATTATAAATTAGTATCTCTTAAATTGCAGCGACTTTTAGCAAATGTAACTTATTTAAATGTGACCAAATTACAGATTTGATATTGAATCTTGAGCTTTATTTGTTAAACTGATTTTAAGTTCCTAAAACGCAGCTATACTGGGGAAAATCCAAGGCGTATAGTTATTTTTATACTTTACAAATTTGAAAATAGTTCATTTTTTCCTGATACATGTACGTATATAATGAAAAATAATTATTACATATTACGGCCATATGATTGAAAAGCATTTTGCTTTACCGTGCGTGTTCGTTATTCGTTCGATAAAAATGTAAAAATTATTCAAGGGATAAAGCGTCAATCTTTACTTCTTGGGAAGTGCGATTAAATGCCTGTGATCGATGCTCGCCTCAAATATTAAAGTCGTTTGACACATTGCTTCTTTTCAGAAATAGAAGCAGCAGTGGATCGCATGGCGAAAGCGCAATCTCACCTTTAAATCATTCTCGAGGTCTAATTCCAGTGTTCTACTTCGACGGCAAAACCTCTTCGGAGAGAAGAGAGAGGGCTCCTATTGTGAATATAAAAAACAAGGAAAATAACCAGAGTCGCGCAATTGGTTTGCATAGCTGCGTATACGCATCGTAAAGAAACGCCCGTTGTATACAAATCGTTCGGCCCTAATCGCCCCCATACGGCGTGGCAGGGGATATTTTAACGACCGCTCCACTATCCCCCGGAATTGTCTGTTTTAAAATCAGTAAAAAGGAGAAGAATCTTCCCTGGCGAGGAGGATAAACGCGTCAATAAAACCGGTACTCTAAACTGCCTCCTCCATTTTTACTGCGCGCGAAACGCAAACGTTGACCCTCACTACAAAGGCGAAAATATGTACTTCCTACCTTGCATTTTTGACACTTTTTATGTAGTTATTCCCATAAAAATGTATTAAGGGATATTTCCTTTCGCCGTTTTTACGCTAGCGGCAGAAATGAAGCGTCCGGTGTTCTTCTTTATGAAGGGTTCCGCGAAATTGAGGTAAGAATGCTAATTCTACATTTCCTCGTCTTCTTCCTTTGTACGCCGAATATACAAACGCAAACGCGCGCGCGCCTCCTTCGACAGGCTGACCGGATGCGACCCTTCTAAAGAGCCGCTCCGATGTGTGTGTGTGTGTGTGTACGTGCGTGCGCGTGCAATCGTGCGTGTGTTATGACGACAACAACGCCATTCGCGGAGCTGGCTGCTATAGAAACCGTCCCGACCGAACTCAAAACATTCGTCCCGGATGCTGCGAAACTAACATTTGGTAAAAAGGTTTTCTGGCTCTAAAAAACGAAATATGCCGTGGTATTGGGGCAAGAGGGAGGGAGGGAGGGAGAGAAAGAAAGAGGGAGAGAGAGAGAAAGAGGGAGAGAGGGAGAGAGAGAGAGGGAGAGAGAGAGAGAAAGAGAGAGGGGAAGAGAGAGAGAGAAAGAGAGAGAGAGATGGAGGGAGTGAGGGGCGAGGAGGGAGTGGGGGAAGAGGCACAGTGCGGAGACAGACTCTGTAAACATTCGGAGGGGTATGAGTTCCCGGTGCAGACATGCAGATGGGCAAACAAACAAGGGGCGTGCGGCCGTGTGTAGGCCGTAACAGTGGTAGCAGCGAGCCAATAAAAGCAGCCATTAGGTAGTCGGGCGCAGAGAAGAGTTGGCAGCGGCGTCTCCGTCGTGCGTGTTGAGACTGAAGCACGGGAGATGGCTCTAGTTGCTCGTTCATCTTTCGAAGGCATTGAGGAGGAAAAGAATAACTATGAGATGAGTGAAAGAGGGTAATTCATGAAAAATAAAAGAGGGTAGGACGTGGAAAGAGGTTGGAGGCGACGAAGAATGTGGAGAGAGAGAGAGAAGCAGAAAGGAAAACAAAGCACCATTCAATTATTTTAATGGACATTTATACCAACAAAAGGCGTGCTCAATAATTAGATATTAAGGTGTGCCGGTGGTGAAGTGGTTAGGACGCTATCTGCTACTCGCCTACTGCTCGAAAGTGTAGTGGGCACGAATCCTACAAAAGAAGGACTTTTTCCAAGGTCGCCCGGTCCTCTGTTTGCAAAGTCAGCATTCCGTCCTTCGTAAGGGGCGTTATGCCGTTGCCCCCTTGGTGCTCTTCGTTAATAGCAGGATAAAACCCGGCACCAGCTTTCTCTTCTCCCTTGCTATCCATTGCACGTACACAAGAGGTGAATCAGCTGGCAACATAGATTGTACTTCCATGTTAATTAGATATTAAAAAGTGATGAAACTGCTAAGCCAACTATTGCTTAAAATGCGACAACTAAACGGCGTTATATTAGTAACTGTCATGGGCATTCAATTTATAAAAAAATACCTATATATCAGGGGTGGCCAAACCGCGGCTCGTGAGCCACATGCGACTCTTTTATCTTAGTATGCGGCTCTTTTATCTTAGTGTGCGACTATTTTCAATTTTCATTCAGAGTCATATCAACGTTTTTCACTACAGAACAAAATGACGTGGTATGACTTGAGACGTGTTGGGGATGCCTAAGAGGCTTACGTTATGTCTGAATTTCATCTGATATAGGTTATACTTCACTGTTGGTAAATTTATGAGTACTGCATGTGTGTCATTCGGCTTTCCACCTTTTAAAGAAGGTCGTATGTGGCTTCGAGGGTAAGTAAGTTTGGTCACCTCTGCTATACATAGAACGCAATATTTTTATATCGCATTAATTTTTATAAACTTGATAATAAATCATTATATATTAAAGACATTAGCATAGCAAATTATCGACCTTTGAGCATAATTTTTGATTAAAACTCGTATGGCAGTTTAATAAATGTCGCTACTTATTTTTTAAGTGAAAGAATTCAACTTAAAGAGAGAATCTTGCAACGCAGAACTAAAGTTTATGATTTTAATAAATGGACACTACATTCCTTTTTATTAAAATTATTAAAATCGTGTACATTTTTTATTTACGTTCCAATAAAAATTTTAAATGTTGTAATTGAATTTTTAAAAATTATTGTCTTATTATCCTCTTGAAAGATGATATTTAGCTATTACGTACATCCGTAATTAATTGAATTAGAAATCACATAACATTTGAGCAGTGGGCTTTTATTCTCTAAAACACAAAACCAAAGTAACATCTTCAATGTTATTATGTTTTGGTGACTTTGTGTATGTTTAACTTGTAATCTTACTTCGAAGGAAATTGTTACTCGTCGGAAAATGCTAACCTGTTGAGTATAATTACAGTGTTAGTGATTGGTAGGATCTATCAGATCGAAGATTACTGTTCGTGTATCTAACAACTGACTTAGTACTACTGTTGTGTATTACTTCCAGATGGGCATAATTATCGTAGAATATCCCAGTTCGATTCCTGGTTAAGATCATCATTTTCCTCCTTCTCTATATTCGTTTTTAAAACCATTCTCGAAACTACGATTTTGGGAAACCATTTTCAGGGATTCCGTTTAAGGAAACTTACTAAAATATGTAAAATGTCTGTATTTTGTAACCATATGTTGTATGAAATTGCATATTACTGGTTTTTATCTAAATTTTATAGTACTCGTCAATTTTTCGGATACCTATATGTGCTGAGAAACTTTGCATAGAATTATTTGTAATTGCTTGAAGTTTTGAGTTTTGTGCTCTTGTTTTTTTCAGCCACTGATACATATGGTGAATCTAAATTGCAGAAACCTGAGTGTAAGGTCCGATAAAAAGTAAGGTTTATGTTGAATGGACCTTTTAATCATAACCAAGTCAGAAAATAGCGTCGTTTAACTCTTTTCCGAATTGTTAAGCCTCAACGATTCGTTTTCTCCGCAGGTAGGCCAAAGAAATAATGCCTCCCTTCCACGATTTCGCTCACAGAAACACGAATTCTCTATTCAAGAGCCTTTACGTTTGCAACACTGTTTACAGGCTTCGTTTATCAGCGAGAGTATGCATTTTGCAGGTGGAGATGCCAATAACTCTTCTTTTGGAATGGAAAGAGAGAAAGGTGGAAGGAGAGAAGGCTCTTTTCGTGGAATTTCCCATAGTGCCACTAGATCGAGAATGGAAGGAGATGGTGGAGAGATTTAGGCAACAGAATGGGAGGGAGAAAGGGCGAATCCGGGAAGGGAAGGAGGGGAGGGGAAAGAGGGGAGGGAGCTCAGCGAGGGATGAAAGGGTAGAAATAAAGAGATGCTGGCCTCGGAGCAGTTTGCCGGCCGCCCACCGGCTCTTCTGTAGACGGGAGATTGGAGAACAGAGAGGAAGATATTAGAGAGAAAGCGAAAAGAGGAAAGCTTGCCAAAGGAGAGGAGAGAGAGAGAATAGGAAATAGATGTGAAGATGAGAGAGAGAGAGAGGAAATATAGCTGAAAGAAGGGAGGGAATGAAAGGAAATCCGGGGAATGACAAATAAAGGACCGTGAGAGGGAATTGGAAAGAGAGAGCATTTTCAATGTTTCGTCACAACAGATAAAAGATCGGGACATGACTCCAACAATGGGACACAAGGTTACCCGAATGGTAAAAGATCAAACCAGCTATCCCTCGGGATTAGAGTATTTACCCTGGCAACAATTGGGTCGCGAGTTCAAATTTTGCCCGCAGCGGAGGTGTTTTGAGGTTTCTTTTTTATGGAGAGCATGTAGTTTCCTATCTTTATAAACATTCCATTGTTCACGTTTACTTCAAAAGGAAAAGATTTGTATGCTTGATCTGAATGCACGAGACGAGAAACTATGGCATAATCAATTGTTTTGCAGTTTAAAAAGTAATAATAGTTTTTTCCCAACCATGTACCACTAGCAACGAAATTTTATACCAAAAAATAAACTACAATATAGTTAAAAGGTAATTTTTAAAAAATATCTCTAGAAATTTCGTTAAAATTGACATATCAGGCAGATTGGCTATAACAGTTGAAAACAATAATTCTGTATACTATCAATTCATGGAATTAAAAACATTTAAAGCTAACATATTTCTTCTTTTTTGACGTTTATAAATATTATTGCCGGTCTTGGTAGAGGGGTAGTTAACGTGTCACAATGATCGCGGGTTCGAATCCTGCCGTGGGCGTGAACGTGTATGCTTCTCATAAATCTATTATAACACATGTATTTGGGGAAAACCTGTTTGTGTTAAATAAATTATTATTATAATTAATCAGTACTGGTCACCAAAAGTTTGCGTGTCCTGTGTGGTGATAAATATGTTTAAAATTAAGAATAAAAATATGGCTACATGTGAATTATTCTTGGCCACCAATTGACTTAAACGAGCACATGTTAATGTAGGAGGTGTTCTCAGAAATTACCTTTCTCAATATTTACTATTCTACGATAGATTAGGATACGAAAAATCCGAAAGGAACAAACGTGTCAAAAAACGAGTGCCTGTTTTCAAATGAGTGGTTTGTGTTTATTTCATATTCTAAACAGAGAGGTATTTCAACTGGCAGACTTGAATGATTTCGCGGTTGGTTTTTTAATATTTTGAAACCTGTTGGTGGAAAAAAAATAAAATATATCACCCCTATAGTGACAGCTTCTTTTTAATCTGGAACATCGGACGGAGCGGACTCATTTCGCTCTAATTTGGACCGCAACGAGGAACCTTTCGTCATAATATGCGCGAGTGACGACCTCTTCTCATCACGCATCACTCTATGCCCAACCTCTCTCTCCTCCCCCCCCTCTCTCTCTCTCTCTCTCTACCCCCACCTCTCACTTCCTCTCTCAGTCCCTTTCGGGCTTCATGGGTAGCATTCCCCTTTGACTTTGAAGACAAAAGACGAGAGCTTGCGTAACGTCAGCCTAAGAAAAGTGGTTACTTTGGGAAAATTATGTTATATAAAATGTAAATTTTGAGAGGCAAAAAAATATCCAAAGTGAAATTTTCACTTGTTTTTCCGGAGAAACATTTCTGCAATATATGCTGAGGAACTGTTTGAATCTTCATATTATCAAAACGTAAGAAAATGTTTCAAATAAGCCTGAGGGGTTTTAACAGCGAGATTAATGTCGACATCAAAGTTAAATGGATTTAACTTTCAAAGAGGCAGTTTTATGTATCATGGATGTATGATGGTATTAGCTACTCCAGAGTGACAAAGCTAAAGAAAAAATGTGTATATATATATTTATAAAGGTGGAAATATAATTTGAAAACTTTTCTGCTTTCACACTAGACTGTGAATTTGCATGGGCCGAGGTTATTTATATTCAAAACAAATTTAACTTTTGTAAAACATTCTTCAGTCAGTGAGCAGTTTATTCTGAGTGGGGGACTGAAAGAAACCCTTAAAGAGACACGCTTCTTTATGCACAGGCAATTTACTCTAAGCGATTCCTTTCTTTCCGAGCTAGTTACATATCGTCTAATTGTGGTCTGTATACTGCGACAGAGACTCAAATAAGAGCTAAGTCGTCGCGGAATCGAACGTTCGACCTCAGTTCGTTCATAAGAATAGGTCACGATATAACTAGATGTTCCAGTTCATGTTTAAACCGTCGTTTCTCGGGAGATATTACCAAATTCATTTTTTGATATCTTCTACGGTTTCATTAAACGCAAATGTTTCTAATTCATTGACAATTTCTCACAGACTGGCCCAAAATCAGCATGCTTTGCAGAAAACGAAAAGTCATAAAATGATTTTCACTCTTGCTTTTAAAAATACAGCAATGCCGCATTTTTCATTGAAGAAGAAGAATTCTCAAAGAAGGTTGTTTTAAAAAAATTCATTGACTAGATGCATAATGTCTTGAATTAATTTTTATTAGTTTTTCATTCAATAATTAATGATACTATTCACATAAATTAGCAAAGTACTAAAGAGAGTGATGATAGCTTATTTATGAGCACTTAAATTTATTCCCGGAGCCATCGATGGTTCAAATACCACCGTTAACAGTCAATGCACTACGTTTGGAACGCGCCAATTCATCGTTTGACCATAAAAACTACATTGTTTAACCATCCAAAATTTAATAATTCAGCATTGCGTTACCGAGCTTGCTTTATCTCCTGATTCCCAGTGACGATCAAGACTGCTCATTTATACAAAAAACGGATGAGTAAACAATAATCGCATTTCAGCTACAGCTTATTCGTCCTTATTGATTCTAAAAAAGAACTTTCTTATGCAACAGTGATTAGGAAAGGTTGCCCTTGAGACAGAAAGGCCGAAAATGATGAGGGGAGATAAGGGGTAGTAGAAAATGGAATATATTCGGAAGGCTTTTTCATGCGCGTCTTTCATGAGGACAAAACCAAACTTCTTATAAGTATAAAAAACCTGATGTGGCCACCACATGACTTTCTTCATACCTGGAATATTTCTAAAAGTTCCAAATAGGTTAAATGATAATGAATATTTTAAGAAACTGCGAGAAAATTTTAAATACTTTACTAAGGACAGAAATAAACTCAAACCTTAGCCTTCTGGTATTGGATATAGCCCCCTTAATTTACAATTAAATAAATAAAAAGGAGCGTAAAGTCGGCGGTAGGTGGTGTGGCGGTGGTAACTAAACAATTTAGTTTTTAAAATATCTCTTTAACATATGGGAAAATATTTCAAACAAAAGTTGTAGAAAATTAAATTTCCTACAACTTTCATTCAAGTACGTTTTTACGTTTATCAAATACTAAAGAAAATATTTTTTTAACGGATAGGTGACAAGAGTAAACGCCCACTTCAGGTAAACCGATTTTTACCAAAAACTAATAAGCACTTCTTCTTTTAACAATAATGTCAAATATAAAATTTCGTGTTGATCTGATTCCGGTCACAGACACACATAGATACACCCACAGACGTCATCGAGAAAATAGTCAAAACGTGTGCAGGGGACCTTAAAACATGTATTTCCGTTGAAATCTCGAATTCGATTGTTTCCATGAAGACACTTTCTCTATATACTTCGTATATGGAGGAAGTAAAAATGAGAAACACTCGATACTCTTGATCGTCTTAGAATGTTCAAACATATACCGAAGAAAATATAAATATCCTTATCAGGCGTGGATGTGATTAATATTATTCATAATAAAACAAAAATCGTACTTTTCCACAATTTATTTTTCTCACGACCGATTTCACCGTGATACGACATCACCTGGTGATAGGAGAGATAGGAGTGTTTATTATGAATAATCTACCGAAGAAGGCTGTTATATTGCTGAAATGCGCGTCTCGTTTACTCAGCTACAGGTTCTATCTAGATAATTTACTTGAGTATTGGGAAAGCCTGTGATTCAAGAAGAATCGTGTTATGCATTCGCATATCTGAAGCCCCGCTTTTCTCGCTTCCAAATAATCCCACCCTCTCGAACCAAGTGAACAAAAAAAGCCAACCAATACCGCACCAGAGTGATCGAGATATGTTTCTCTCGCATCCATAAATTATCCATCGCATCGTTTGTGAGATCTTAATTAAGGAATCGAGGGAGAAAATTCCGGCAAAACGGAATGAGGTGGAGTAAGGAGGGTGATGGAGGGACATCTACATCTACATCTACAGTTTACCCTGCAAGCCACCGCAAGGGTGTGTGGCAGGGGGTGTATTAACACCAAGGGGAAAACTCCAAAATTAGGCCTTGGTTTACGCCCCTACGCAAGGTTACTTTTGATCGCAAGTTTTATTCTGCTCAGCTATCGTTCTAGGGAAAAATGAGCCTTTGTATCTCTCTGTCCTACAGACTATCACTCTTATTTTACGAGGATGGTCCATTCTACCGATATAGGTGGGAGTTCTTATTATTTCTTTGACGTCGCTGGAGAAAGTACTCGCTCTAAATCTTTCAAGAAGTTTTAACCTAGCACGTGATCGACGCTCAGCTAGTGATTCCCATCCTAAGTCCTGTATCAAGCCTGTAACGCTTATATTTCTATCATAACAATTTTTGACGAATCTAGCAGCTTTTCGCTGCACTTTCTCTAACTCGGCGATTAAACCTTTCTCGTACGGATCCCATATGCTCGACGCATACTCTAGCAGCGGTCTAACTAAAGAAAAGTAACATGTCTCTTTGACTTTTTCTTCGCTTTTACCTACTATCCGTTTGATGAATCCTAGTTTTTGCTTAGCTTTCCCGGATATATTTCGTATGTGTGTGTCCCACGAGAGGTTACTTGTTAAAATGACACCTAAGTATTTGACGGATTCGGATAATTTTAGATGTACGCCTTCTATACTGTAATTCATCGCCTCAATTTCTTTGTTTCTCCAGAATCTCATGACGGAACACTTACCTAAGTTCAGCTCTAATTGCCACTCTTTACACCACTCGAGAATTGCGTGTAGGTCGTTAGAAAGTAATGCTTGATCAGCAGGACTGTTAATCTCTCTGTAAACTACCGTATCATATATGTATATATGTATATATATATATATATATATATATATATATATATGTATGTATATGTATGTGTATATATATATTCTTTCTTCTATTGTTTGTATTTTTTTTGTTGTTTTTATTTTTTTTTTTGCTATTGTTTTATATTATTTTATATTGTATTATATTATTTATGTATTTTATATCTTTTCCTGCTTTCTTATAATATGCATGCCCCAACAACATTCTTTATATTCATTCATTGTATATATTTCATCTCATTCTGCATACTTGTATATTTCTTGTTTACATTACGCTATTACCTTTACGTGTACTTTTTTATGACGGTATATAATTACGCTGTATATACGAACTCTCCCACTGTACATACTCCTTCCTATTTAATGTTGTAGTTTTGTATTACCAAATGTACACTATCTAGGGTTTTCGCAGGTTTTTCACACCCCCCTTCTTAGTGGGTGTTTTCCTGCGTGGGTTTTGCTAGGGAGGACATGTCTGTTTTTACCTAGATTTTCCCCACAAACACAAATCTGTATTCAATTTTATCTTTTTAATTTGTATGATTTAGGTACATAATGTTTATATAGTGTATTTTGTTATACCTTATTTTATTCTTTTTCTTGTATTTATTATATTGACGAAGGGTTAAATGTAAGAATGGACCTCTGGTCTAAATTTCGCCCGAATAAAGACGATTATCTATCTATCTATCTATCTATCATCCGCGAATAACTTGATTTTACTTGTAATAACATTATCTAAGTCATTTATGTATATAAGGAATAATAGGGGACCAATGACACTTCCCTGTGGAACGCCGGAGGACACGCTGAGAAAATAAAAGAGACAGACAGACAAAAGACTTTATTTAGGGCGAAATTGAGACTATATAGTACCTTCGTACGTTTAACCCCTTTTTCATATTATTACAATATTTACGCATTAAAAATAAATTAATTACATGAATTATAATAAAATACATATTAATTACAACTTAATTATATATTGGTTAATAGATCATGGAGCATTACCAAAGAATATTGTTAGTTTTTTGGGTCGAAAAACTGTGTATCAGCTGTTTTAACACAGAAAAAAATGTCCCACTGCGGAAAACACCGAAGAGAAGTGAGGTGAAAAAACTGTGAAAAATTCCTACACAGTTCAGAGGAAAAAACAATAATTTGAAAGAAAATAAATATATACATATAAGGGAAGGAGTGAAAGGTAAATAGAGATTGTAGGATAAGATATACCCGAGTGAATACAGAGTAATTATGATACAGTAAAATATAGTAAAATAAATTATGAATTTAATGCCCAATAAGCGTATTCTTGCGACTACCTGAAAGAGAAGATAGGGAATGGTTCAAGGCATGGAGTGTGAGAGGAGATACTTGTAATACAAGCGTTTAATAGTGCTAAGATATAAAGAGTTTTTCGTTAGCGTTGGAAGGCCAATCCAGAGTATGCGGTAAAGGATTTGTTGTAAATTCCTGTTTATCGCATCCTCTGGTATTGCACTGGTGAACTGTATTAATGGCGACGAACTTAGAAGAAAGATAACAAGGGATGTTATTAGGCTGGTTTTTAAAAGAAACTTAGCCCTATGAAATGGTCCAGTCTGTGTGTCCACTACTAACAACTTTTGCATCTATGGATTGATTTTCATGCAAGTTGGTATGAGGCTTGTGCTGCCAGAGCAAAGATTGAAATCCCGGGTTCGATTCCAGGAAAGATTTTTCCCTATTTGTTTAACATAGGAACTCTCAAATCCCTCGTTCAGAGATGTTTTCTATATTACTTTAAAATATCTTAAAATTGTGATATTGGAGCGAGGTTTGTACTGTTATAAGGAGAAAAGAAGGTAAAATCAAATTCTTATCGCAGAATTTTGACAATTGATTGTATGTTCTTGAATTTCTACTAAAACATAGCGGTTTTTTGTTTTAAATCGCATTTTATCGGATTGTTGCCATGGAGACGATTATTACAGAACTCGACTTGAGGATAGACGAGTGAATGAATGGGCTATTTTCTTTTCCGCTCAACCACTCTTCAGTAATGGACAGGTGATCCAGACATATAAGCGTATCAACAGTAACATTTATTAAATTCGTTTATTAGAAAAAAATACATGCAAAATATGTCAGAAAGAGATTTTGACATTGTTTTTAGTATTTTAAACCTGATAATGCTCTATTAATTTGTTTTCCAATTTTTCTCTATGATTGATAAACTATGAGCTACAAGTGGTATTTGAGGTATGAGTATTCCTTGGAATGACTATCACATATTGAAACATTTACCGTCAATATAAGTAATCAATTCGGGACGTCAACTTTGGGAAACGAGCCTGCATTAGTCCTGATTTGGTCTTCTTGTTTTTAAGAACTTGATAAAATAAAGAGAGGAGTATGGAAGGAGGGAGAGGAAGGAGGGAGAGGAAGGAGGGGAGGAGGAGGACGAAGGGGAGGTGGAGGAATGAGGGGAGGTGGAGGAAGGAGGGGAGGGGGAGGAAAGAGGGGAGGGTAGGATAGGTGGAGATGAAGTCCTAGGGGTGGAGGAGAGGATGGGTGTTGCGCAAATCAGTGGAGTGGGGAATTGGAGAAGAAAGGAGGCGTGCGCGTCACTGCGACGAGGTTAGAGAAAGGGCATTATCTTTCCTGTCTTGTTTTAGGAGTGAAGGGGGCGTGGCAAGTAAGAGAGGCGAGGAAGGAGGGAAAGTTTGCGCGCTGCCAAGACTAGGGTCACTTGTGGAGGTACGTGGGAGGAGGGAGGGGAAGAATAGACCGAGGAGAGGCGCTTGGGAGGAGAGGCGCATGTGAGGAGAGGTCCCGCTGTGATAAATGGGATCGTGGGAAATTCGGAGATGGAGGATTGCGGCCGGAGGGAATGTATAGCACCCCCTCCCGCAGGTGCGTGTTTTTATGTAGGGGGTGGAAGAGGGACGCGGCGAGTGGGATGCACCGACGGGAAGCGGCAACCGAGGTTTTTATGACGTGCCGAAACACGTTTATGTGTTCGAGGAGAGAATTCCCTGATCGAATTTCTCCAAGAAAGATAAAAATATTTTGTCAACGAGAAAGCGCAAAAACTTGATAAATGAGACTTCTGTGATTCATAAATGAGTTATTTTTTATTTTAGTTGTAAAAGAGTCTATCGACATATGTGTCGGAGTTTGTGCGCTCAATCGTTTCTTATATTGGGCATTGAACCATGAAATATAAAATGTTTTGATGAAGAGGTTTATCATAAAATTTGTTTACTTATCAGTTAATCAGTGATAACCTTTTGATACATACATTTATTAACTTACATTAACTATAGCACTGTTTTTAAACATTTGTTACAAATTTATAGAGGCTCCATCTCTTTGGTTGTATTTTCTTGGACTTTTTCGCATGGAACTCTTTCGGTTCTCCGCAAGTCATTCTTCCATTTTAAATAGATGACTGCGAAATATAGAGTGGTGCTTACATTTTGAAAAATGGATCCGTAAACAAAACAATCAAAAACATATAGTATTATATATTAGGGAGACCTCTACTTCCAGAGTACGCGCGCTCAAAAATTAAGAGAAATAAAATGTTCATCTTTTGTTCAAACTTTTTGATGTTTCCTTTAATTTCTAATATAAATGAAAGCCATTAAAACAAAATGCGACGCAGTCGTTTAGGAAAATAATTAACATTTTACAGTTCACCAATTCGTTTCCAATTAATTTTCAGGAGTAGGAATGGCAGCTCCAGCTGCTATTGTAAGGAGAGTGTAGAATCCTCCGCTTTCATTTTTTAAAAGGCCCTTATTAATAAGGTGTATATGGTACTGAATATAATGATCCAATTCGTAAGATATCGTTGGGACTATTTCATCGGAATTTGCGGTGGCTAATGTAAACTCATGAAATACACAAGTGGGAAAGAAGAAAAAATAGAGATTGTAATTCAGTTTTAATATCGTTCTGTCTTCTGCGAGGTACATTAGATTTATGCGCCTTGTCATGTCTTCCTAATCATTCCGACATCTTCCTTCCGCTGGTTGCATCTGTGCTATTATATGAGTTTTTATCATATGATTTTATTTATTCATAATATTCATAATAAATCAAAATAATTGGAAAAGGATGGCTAAGATTTTCATTTTATGCTTCGGTTCTTGTCGACACCTCAAAGCATGTCAATCTTGTAACGAGAGGCGAATTCAAAAATAATTTGTGCCTTGAACTTTTTATCAAAGAAAGACAAACTATAAAGAAGACACTAATGATGGGGGATGTGGGTACGCATATTCTTTCAAAAATATTCGATCAGTTTATTTATCAGTGTCTTAGAACGATCGTAAATTAATCTGCCTAATCAAGTTATCTCAATTTTCCTTAAGGCAATGGAAAGTCCTTAAATGCCTGGGATCTGATTCTTAGGCTTAAATTAATCCGTTCCTCGTGCATTAAGAAGGAGACACTCTCCTCCACGCAACAATGAGGACCGCCGCCGAATTCCCGAAATGAGAGGGCTTAGAAAGTGGAAATCATGGAAGGTCCCTACGAGATTATATCTTTTTTCATTTAAAAATTCAGCATTGAAGCACGTCAGAAATATACTGTATTATTATATTGCGCTCATCAAGTTTGGCATTTTGTGTGGCCATCAAATTATCATTTCGCAGTGGAGAGCGAGAGCATTCGAATTAAGGCCGCCGGAAAGAGTGATGGTGAAGAGGCAGCAAACGCTAGAGTAGGAAGGTCCTCGAGAGGCGCGTCGAGCGAGAAAAGTGGTCGAAGGTGAGGGCAGTTCCAGTCCACACCCACGCGAGGAACCTAACAGGTCGTATCTCCACGGTACACGAGAGAGGAAGATGTCTGAGAGTCGGGTGGCTCCCTCGGTCTCAACGGAGAGCGTAGAAAAGTAGAGAGAGTTGGTTAGGGAAGGAGAGAGATACTCCATTCTAGGGAGCGTATTGCCTCTGTTCCGCGTTCGCACATCCTCCTCGGGGCTAATGAATGATGAGTGGTTAATTATTCGTCCTCATGCTCCACGCTCCATTACAGAGTCGAGAGAGGGCGAGGAAGGTCTTCAAGGGTTGAAATTCCACGCAAAGAGGAACGGGAGAGGGAGGCGAAAGGGGAGGGAGAAAGGAGAAGGGGTAGGGAGAAAAGGGAGGAAGAGAAGGGGGAGGGAGAAGGGAGAGGGAAAGGGTGTGAGGATCTTCGGAAAGGCTTGTCGAATAGAACGCGAGTGGGTTTAGGAGAGAATGATATGAGTGGCAGTGGAGGGAAGAAGGGAGAGAGGAGGCGGTGAGGCAAGTGGAAGAGAGAGGTTGTGTGGAAATTAGGTGGGACATGGGAGAGAGAGAGAGGAAGAGAGAGAGAGAGGAAGAGAGAGAGAGAGGGAGAGAGAGAGAGGGAGGGAGGGAGGTATGGCAGAGGTCGGTAGTAATTCCGGCGACGAAAAAATCGACAAGGTTCTTGGCTGTCTTCACAAAGCGTATATCCGGAATCCCAAGAGCAGGATATCGTCTCGGAAGAGCTCGCCAGCCATTTAATGCGTATTGCGCACATCGCTCTCCTATCTAACTCATTCTCTCTCTCTCTCCTTTTATCCCTCGCTCCCCCTCTCTCTCCGTGGATGCCTGCAAATGGAGGAAGCAAATCGACAGAAGATTCTCTCGTAATGGGAGCTTTCGCTCGTTCTTCGATTTTTAATGGAAATAGCCCACGATATAATTTTTCGTACGCCGAAAATCAATCTATAGTTTTTAAGGCGTGTTTTCTTTTATCGAATCTTATAATTGCTGGAAATAATCTTGATAGGTTATGCTTTAAGTTGGCATAGAATGATATGGTATTTTAGCCGAGAACAGTGTATTGGTGACGGATGAGGAATAACTAGGAAATACGTGAGCTGCCTTAAGACAGAGGCGATAGAGCATTTTAGCTATGCCAAAAACCTAGAAATTGCACAGAATGAAATAGGTGGGTTTCATCGTTTAAGATAAATTTAAGTCTATCAGTATCATTTCCTGAATGGATAATTATAATTCTAGAATATCTAGCAATATTGAATTCGTGAAGCATAGATATGACCTGCAAATGAGCGCATCGAACAAAAAATGCAACCGATAAAATGGAATAAACGATATAATATGTTTCTAAGGGAACTGTTTCACAAGAGACGTCATGGTCAGTTCTATTCCCTATACGAAAGACTTTTCTGAGGTTTGATTCCAAATTAAAACTATCTGCGTATTTAAAATCTGAGGTTAAACGTTTTCATCTTAAATAATGAAGTAGTTGCTTTCACCTTCGTTTCTCTTTATAACGCGTTGAAAGATGAGCCGGGATTGTTAATCGCTCTCTTTTGGCAAAGAAAAACCGCTGCGGAAGAGCCGCCATCTTCATTCCTTTGCTCTGTTATTTCCCTTCGATGAACAACTTCTCTATAGGATTAATTGCTTTCCGCGCTCGCGGTACGGTTTACAGAAGAGCATCTTGTTGGCCTCGGATTTGGCCTCCACTGAAGAGCCCTTCAGTTGCGCCTGCAGAGCGTCATTTGTCAGAAGTTCAATATTTGAGCGAAAATATGCCTGAGCGCAAATGAGACAAAACGTGGTGCGAATGAGCCACTTTTTATTGCTCCCCAATATACTTCCCCGAAATTAACGGAACCGTTATTATGTGACCACATTCTGAGCCTTCTCCTGTCTGTTTTAATTTATTAACATTAGCGCAAAAATCTATTACAATTTGGAGTGTGAAATTTAGAATAATGAATGCACCGAGTTTATTGCCTTCCGAATTAACCAGTGCTAAAGCGCTCGAAAAGTATAAATCTAGAAAAAATCAAAATACCTCATTTTTGATCGATCTTTTCTGAGTGCTATTGGAAACGCATTTTCGATATACCATTGGTAAAATATTCAAGAACCATCTATTAAACGTTATGGCATTAAAAATGCTTCAAAATAGTAATAATCACTGATTCGAGAGCCAAATATGACGACTGCCATGGATTTGATCAGCTTAAAAGGATAAAATTTCTGGATTTTAATTTAAAATCTACAAATTATTTCCGCATTTTTCCTGTTTGCGCAATTGTTCCCAGAAATAACATGTAATAATGTAGATAGGTTTCCCTTGGTACAGGAGTTCTTTTCGTTTTAAACTTGTTCATTTCGTTTAGACATTCTATACTCGCCCTACAAACGAAATTTCTTAGAAATCCGTTCAGCCAATACCTTCTAAATTCATAGTTACAGAAAAATTCTAACCTTGATATTATGGTAACCCTGTTTAGTCGACCTGGTTGAAATTTGATATTTTGGTTATTTATTTATATGAAGATTAAATATACTACCTAAATTTGATTAACATCCATTGGGTCAGTTCTCTAGAAATACCTGTAAAAGAAATATTATTTTACTTTTTACTGTGGTATCCCTGCTCTTCAGCTCCGCTTTAAACATCTTGATTTAATAATGGTATGTTGTACAAATCTTATATACACAATTTAATTGAAATCCGGTATGCCATTTCCTTCTAAATCCTTAATCACTGAAATTAAATTAAATTTGGTTAAAATTGATGTGGACAGTTTAACACACATACGTGCAAAAAGAATTTTTTTATTCCTTGTATTGTGGCAGCTCTGCATTCTATATCTATGCTAAACATCTTGATTTTGTTATTTTATATTGCACACCTACTTCATACCAAAATATCATTGAAATCAGTTCAGACAATTCCTTCAAAATTCATATTTACCGAAACGTTTAACTTTGCAATTGTGGCATCTCTGCTGAGTCGATCCGTTCATTTTGGTCATCAATTTATGTGAATAATCTATGTACCAAATTTGGTTGAAATCGGTTCAGCCAATTCTTCCCTGATATATGCGTACGGACGGACGGACGGACAGACATCACGAAGATAATAGCGCTTTTCAGCAATGACGAAAAGCGCTAAAAAGCAGTCACGGCAAGATTTTTTAACCCCTTGTCTCGCTCCTTGCAGCCGAACCCGGCCGCCTCCTGCAACTCGACTTCAGGGACGAATTCCACTTGGAGCCTAGCGAGGAATGTCGCTTCGACTACTTGGAGGCGAGGGACGGCGCCCACGGATTCTCTTCTCTGCTGGGGACATTCTGCGGCCACAACTTCCCTCCGATGCTCACCTCCTCCGGCAGATACCTATGGCTCCGGTTTCACTCCGACGAAAACGTCGAATACGGAGGATTCCGCGCAGTGTACACGTCCAGACCCAAACCCACGTCGGGTGAGAATCCTCGCCCCGCTCTTCGGAGGGCACGTCGAACGCTCCGTCGCCTTCTCTTTTTCAGAGATATCAGTGAAAACTTTCAAAACTTGATATATATGTTGCGGCCGACTTAATACCCTTGAGAAATCGGTAACAAATCGAAGTTGCTATTTTCGACCGTTTTCTAATGTGTAAAGAAATTATGCCCGCCCGCTGATTAATGTCAGAAATTTTGAGTATCAAACATTCGCATGAAACCTTTTCAGCCTAAAAAATGTCGTTAAAAATATAATAAGATTTTTTCCAAGAAGCTAGAATGCTGAAATAGCGCGTGGATTGGCATAGAAAATAGAGGTTTTGGCTAACACTCGAAAGAAACATTTTCTGATTGCAAGATATATTTCAGAATAAAACCCAATATACGATTTTCTTACTTCATTGAAGATTTGACCTTAAATAACTGATTCAGATTTGATAAATTATCGATCCCAACTACAACAATGGCCATTATTTTTCTGCAATTCTGTGTGTAGTATTTTAGGAATTAATGCGAATAACCTAAGAACGGTAACTTAGTTTTCTATGAATCTTTCAACAGATAGCGCGATCGGACTAGAATTGTTTATGGACCACAGAAATTTGTATATACACAACAACAATTCAATTTATGTAGAAATAAATTGTTAAATATATTTGATTATGACGGCGAGTAGAGAAGATAAGTTAGCAGTCGTCAGCTCAATTTCAATCAGTTTTAGATGCACGGTTTTGACTGCAGTAATATTTTTCCTTCCTTTGATGTAAATGACGTTGAAACGAATGTAAAAACGAGTATGAGAAATTTTTATCTGCATTTTGAGAAGTCAAATATTTTATCTTTAATCGATTTCTTTACCCCTTCTTTTGTCTGGAAATCGATGTTTTTGGGTATTTTTAAATTAATCTATCACATATTCGTAAAATGTGAGTTAGTTCCCGCATTTTGACAGGCAGTTGTTTCCGTCCCCATATCCCCTTCATCTAAGGATTTCCTCATCTCTTTTCAGTGCCAAACGTACCAGAGGAAAAGTGTTACTTCGATGTGACCGGGGACGAAGGATTCGTCAACAAGACGGACATTAGCGCAGAAAGGATCAAGACCACAGTGGATCACGGTATAGACCTGGACTGCATGTGGATTATCCGAGTCAAGGAAGGCTGGAAGGTGAGCTCCCAAGTTCTTTATTTTGAACATTTTATTTTGCTCTCTGTCCCAGTTTTCCGGTTCGCGAAGCAGATAGCGGCGTGCTCGGAGAGTGCAACAAGAAGAAGACATCACCCGTCACATTTATCTCTTTCTCTTGGTCCAGGAATTCGGAACAGCGCCACCTTAGTTTATTTTCTGTCCCACATATCGAACACGTATCTCTTCTGACCCAATTCCGAAGGAGAGAAATTCTTACACCAAAACCTCAGAAAGAGTTGACAAACATGTCACAATGAAGCCGTGAATAACAATCAATAGACACTTTCGAAAGTGAAAAAATGTTCTGGTCTCGTTTTGAATTATAATTTCAAAACGATAATAGTCATTTTTTGATAGCGATGTGTCGTGTGCATTAGTTGATAATACGAGAAGATTACCACTGTACAACACTGAAATTTGCACCGACTTAAAACTAGGTGATTTTTACGTATTCATATGCGCTGATTACGAAAATGAAAGCCGTATTTCCATATCACCTAATGTTTCTGTGGAACATGTCGATTTATGTATACGAAAGCGCCCGCCGCGGATCCATTTAGCGCGCACGTGTGGCGGGCAATCCCGAACAAAGCGCTAATGCACTCCTGTATTTTTATGACACTTTTGTGGTTTTGAAGCTTGAGGAACGACATTGTATCACAATGTTTACGATAACTTTGTCAGTCCTCTCGTCTCATTTGCGTACCGCGCATTCCAGTACGAGAGTTCCTTCAAGAATATGGGTATTTTTTTCAACTTGTATCTATTAATTGAGTTTAGGAGTTCTTTTTATGTGAAAAGTGAAATCCATAAGTGGGAGAATCGTTTAAAAATTCATAATATATTTTAAGCTTTATTTTTTTTTTCGTGATGTCTCGCAAATGTGCCAATTTGCCGAACTTATTTTGTTACGTGTGCGGTGAATTTACCCCAAATTCCCAACGAAAATCCATTTATACTGTAAAAAAAGGCTTATGAGTAGGGTATGGATTTTTTTAATTTTACCCTATTTTTTACCAGATTTTTACCATCCAATTACCATTTTTAAATTTCGGGTAAAACCCGAAAAAACCCGAAATTATTATTTTTCTTTAAACACAAATATTTTTAGATTAGTCACAGAATTTTGATTCTGGCGCTTGAGTGCAGTCCGAGATGTTTGTGATCAGTCTGTTTATTCCTTTGTAAACAATTTATTCGTAAGCTTACTTTGTAACACAATCTTAATCTCCTTGGTTTGCTTGCGCCACGAATAGTCAAGGACGCGCCTTAGCTAGTCGCGGTTAGATCTTTGATAGGACAAGGAAAAAAGCCCAAGTGTCTGTTAGTTGAAAACACCACGAAAGAAAAATTATTTCACTAATATCTAGTGAGTTTTCAAAAGAAGTTGAACGGGAAGCAAGATATTTGTGCAGCCTGCGAGGTGTTCCTCTCCACCTGGAGGCGTTTAACTCTCAACCATACTTGAGATACAGTAAAAAGTTTTGATTATTTATAAAACTTTTAAATTTTTATTTAAAAATCATTTTATCCGAATTACAAAAGAATAAAACGCGAGATTGAATTTTTTTTTAAACCCTGAAAAATCTGCAACTTATTTATACCCGATTTTAAACCGAATGAAAAGGAAAATAATAAAACCCGATATTTACCCTCCGAATGAAAGTATTGTTTAAACCCGAAAAATCCATACCCTACATATGAGTTGTATTTTGGATGCAAAGTTGGGGATGAAGATAAGAGTTGGGCACCACACGTATGTTGCAGTAAATGTTCTCGATACTTAAGAGGCTGGCTAAATGGCACCCGCCAGTCAATGCCGTTTGCTGTTCCTATGGTCTGGAGAGAGCAGAAGGATCACGTTACCGAATGTTATTTTTATTTAACGAACATTTCTGGTTTCTCTTCAAAATCCAAACATGCCGTAGTTTATCCGAATCTGCCCTCAGCCATAAAACCTGTGAAACACGATGATTTCCTACCGATTCCCAAGCCACCTGAAATATGGACTTTGGATGAAGAACCGACAAGCACTTCTTCCGAAGCTGAACCTTCGTGTTCCAACGAAGGTGATCCTGATTACCAACAACCACTAACAGAACCTCATTTGATTTCTCAAGCTGAACTCAACGATCTGGTGAAAGACCTCAACCTAACGAAAAGCCAGGCTGAACTGCTAAGCTCTCGACTACAAGGTTGGAATCTGCTACAGCTGGGCGTCAAAGTAACAACCTATAGGAAACGTCAGCACTCTTTGTCATCATTTTTTTCAAAGGACGGTGATTTGGTGTATTGTAATGATATGGATGGGCTAATGGCAGAGTTGAAGGAAAATCACAATCCTCAAGAATGGCGGATTTTCATAGATTCGTCAAAACTTAGTTTAAAGGCGGCGTTGTTGCATAATGGAAATATTTATCCATTAGTACCGATTGTCTATGCTGTCCACATGAAGAAAACCTACCAGAACATGGATTTGCTTTTAAAGGCTATTAATTACTTAAAATATGGGTGGCAAGTCTGTGGGGACCTTAAAGTCATAGGACTACTACTAGGGATGCAGACAGGTTTCACAAAGTTTGGCTGTTTTTGTGTGAGTGGGACAGTCAAGCTAGGGAAAAACATTATGAAGTTAAAGAGTGGCCTATGAGAGAAAGTTTGGTACCAGGGAAAAAGTGTTAAACACGAACCCCTTTTTGGCAAAGACAAAATTTTGTTACCACCGCTTCACACCAAGTTAGGCTTGATGAAAAATTTTGTGAAAGCTATGGACAGAGAGGGCGAGGGCTTTCAGCATTTGAAAGACAAATTCCCTAGACTCAGGGATGCCAAATTAAAAGAGGGCATTTTCATCGGGCCACAAATTCGTGCAATAATGCAAGACAGTGTATTTGAAGACCTGCTGACGGACACTGAGAAAGCAGCATGGGTGGCGTTCAAAGCTGTTTGTAATAACTTTCTCGGCAAAGTCAAAGCTGATAACTACAGTGAGAATTTTGAGGACATGCTAAAGGCATATAAAACTATGGGGTGTAATAGGTCGCTAAAGATTCATTTCCTTCATTCCCACTTGGACTTCATTTCCCCCCAACCTGGGTGCAATGAGCGATGAGCATGGAGAAAGGTTCCATCAGGACATATCTGTTATGGAGAAACGATATGCCGGAAGATGTTCTCCTAGCATGCTCGCTGACTATTGCTGGATTCATATTAAAGAACTTCCTGATGCCAGTTACAAGCGAAAGGCTTCCAGAAAACCTTTTTAAAAATGTGAGTAAAATAAATCACTTTTTCCATTTATTTGCATTATACCGGACACATTTTTGTCCACAGCATTTTTTACCACATTTTTGGATTTTGCATGCCCATTTTAGTATAATTACCCCCTTTTTAATATTCGGCATAGTTTGATTATTTTACAAATGACTGTAATACAACAGTTTTTGTTATTTTTGGGGCAAAATTTAAATCTGAAATCCCTAAAAAATGGTTCGTGATAGAGCATTTGGATTTCAGATTTGGATTCAGTGTTTATAAAAAATCACCCATTTTCAT
Organism: Tanypteryx hageni; assembly: GCA_028673005.1. NCBI lineage: Eukaryota > Metazoa > Arthropoda > Insecta > Odonata > Petaluridae > Tanypteryx > Tanypteryx hageni. The sequence continues at coordinate 15,806,634 of CM054117.1, forward strand.
TTAGGGGAAAAACAAAAAGTTCAAATTTGTTGTTCAGTGTTATTGACCATTATCGACACAGTATGAAAAATGATCGATTGCTCATGTTAAGTACTATTATTTTCATCCTACATTAAAACGATTATAAACTCAGATATGAAACGATACTTTAACAACCGTTAGATCCAAAACTTTTAATTATGAACGAGTCTTCGTAAATGATTTCTAATTCTCGTGAATTCTCACATAAATAGTGTTCCCATTAAAAATATTTCCCAATAATGTAGTCGTTGCATATAAGATAGGTTTTATCGTCGTGAATTATGTTCAATTTAATTATCCTTGGAAGTGATATTATTATCTCTTTTTGAGAACGCTATCAATGCAGGAGTGCATTACATTAAATTTTATGGCAAAATATATTATATTTAATATTTATTTTAATTGCTGTGATACTGAATGTTAAGCGAACTAATATAGGCAGGCAGTTTATATAAATGGTAGCTTTGTTCGAGTTAAGTAAAAATAACAAAATTTTATTTTATGTGCATTAATTGTCATTAAATGAACAATTTAATCATTACATCATCGTTTTAAATTGCGGAAAATTTCCTAAAACCGGTCCGCGATTTGCTGCCGAGCGAGCTCGAAAATTAGGAATTCCGCTCTGAGTACTCCCGCGAGCCTTTTAAGACCTCCCTTCCTCCTCAGGGCGTCCCTCCGACGACTCAAAACGAGCATTTGCGACGACGTCTTCAGTTATAGAGCGGGCAGAGCGAGTCCGATTCTTTTCGGAGACGCGAAATAAGTTCGCAAAAATAGAATACTACTCTCCCTCACTCCATCTCTCGGATGGAAGAGAGGAGGAGGTGGAAGTCTTCTTATTCTCTGTCTCTGATCTCCGTCTCTCATCTCCTTTCCTTCCAAATCCCTTCCTCTCTCTCTCTCAAATCTCCTTTCCTCTCTTCCAACCTTTCTCCTTTCCCTCCCTCTTCCTCTCTTCCCGTTTCTCTCTTCACTCTCTTCGCACATTTCCGCATCAGATTTCTCCCTCTTCCTCGCGCAAATAAGGAAATCTAGAACAATGTGATGAGATAGAAAGGAAGAGGGAGAGAGGAGAGAGAAAGAGATAATTGGAAAAAGATGGGAAAAAGAGACTTGAGGAGGAATGAGAGGGAGAGAATGAGGGAGAAAAAGGAAAGACGCTTGACACGGTGCCTTGTGGATAGTTGCCACGGCAATGAAAGGGAGAGAGAGGGATAGAGGGGGAGGGATGAGGGAGGAATAGGAGAGAGAGAGGGAGGGAGAGAGAGAGAGGGAGGGAGAGAGAGGGGGAGATAAAGAGGGGAGAGAGAGAAAGGGGGTCCGCCAGACGACACAACCCTTTTCAAAATTAGAGCCTCTATCCCGCCACGCCGCCACCAAATTCTCTTCCTCTCTCTCTCTTTCTTTGTATTCCTGTCTTTTCTTTAGATTTTGTCTTAACCTTCTGCGACAATATTGAGAATTATTAACGTTTGCCGGATTCATCGTTGGTTGCTATAAAAAACTATTTTTGGTTGAGATATTTTGACTAATGGTGTGAGAAAAACAAATGGGTTATTGTTACTGTTTCCCAATTTTCATATTATTTTCATTGTGATTGTTTTGATTCTATGCCTTGGTGTACCTTTGAAAATCATTCAAGTAGCGATACAAACTAAGTTATTACCTATGAGAAATCATTTTAAAATAGCTGAGAGTGGCATATTTTATCTTCCCCGAATTAAAAAAATCAGGCAACTTTAATGGCTTAAAATAAGAAATTATGGACGGAATCATACATTGTTATGCTGTTTAAGTTTCTTCTATGATTAATTTCGGTTAATATGTTCAAATTACTTTCCGATAAAAAATATTTCTTTTTTTTTCTACGTCGCATACAAATTCATTTCATACTTTGCGACCAAAAGTATGGACTAATTCGTATTCCATTGAAGCGATGATTCGTCGCAAATGTTAAAATCGTGGAGCCGAAAAAAAAACTTTGCGACAATTTTATCGACACGGAACGGCTCATTCTGACCACGGCAATCGCATTTGCTTTCAGATCATGCTCTCATTCATCAAGTTCAAACTGGAGAACCCGAATGACTGCGAATCCAACTACGTGGACGTGTTCGCCGAGAGGACCGACTTGCCGCACCGCCTCAAGAACTTCTGCGGATCCATCGCCGATTCGGTCACGTCGCGATCCAACATCCTCCACGTGCACTTCTTCACGGAGGCGAAAGCGGTAAACTCGTCCTTCGAGGCTCTCTTCACTGCCTTCCGGGACAAACCCACCGGACAGAGTGAGTGCTCAGTGCTTCGGGTGGAACCTAAGGAAAGAGAATTTTCTCTCTTGAAAAAAAGAGAGAATGGATGGAGTGAAAACCGCTTCGAATCTTGAATGCCTCGCGAGAATTTTTTTGAGATTTCGTTCCGTTTGCAATATGCTTTAAAGTCCTTCTCGAGATATACAAATGCTTTGTCATTAAAAAAAACAACTCGGCTTACTGTATAAAAGGAGTGCAATTTAAATTCTGAATTCAGAAAGAATAATTCTTTAATAATGCCTAATGAGTGAACTCCGTAATTGTTTTTTGATTTTCAAGGGGTTTAATGTGTACAATAAAATATTAAACATTTTTGAAATTTTTAATTTAAGAACGTTTATCCATTAAAGTGATCTTTCTTTAATACAGGTATAATTTCTGCTTTTCGGTGGAAACGAAAAAATTAAATTACTTAACGGTGTCTGTTTCTTTTCAAAGCGAAATCCTAATTTTATTTAACTAACGCTAACTTAATAAATTTCGCTTTTGCACGTGCACTTGAGTTCGGCAATTGGTTTCGACGATTTCATTTCTCCGAATGGCACTAATGGTTGCAGTTAAGTCGCTCGAACGACGACCCGCTTCCCTCGACGCTTATGTTGCATCTCTCACTCGTGTAATTGCTCCGATGAACCATGGGAACGAGCCGCTATTGAAAAGTTATGAGTTATTTCTGGAATTAAAAAAAAGTAGTTTCTACATTTTTCTAAAAATTGTTTGTTCTTCATCAATTATTTTTGATAGTTTTTAGTTTTTCGTAAAGGCGAAGCAACACATTTGTCCAAGTTCAGAAGTATATACAACAACTTCATACTAGCTATCAACCATCGTCTCTTTTATGATTGGTCAGCTATATTAATGCGAACGAATGTTTTTATTTAATTATTCACATTTATAACCCTTCATCTGATCCTCAGTTTTTTAATACCTTAATTACTCGCACATAAACTTCACATTTTTCCAAAATGATGAAAATTATGTCGCTAAAACGACGAAAAAGTTATCATTATATATCAAAAAAACATCGCTATATGGCAATGTTCGTAACTGAGCTATTTTAATAAACGCTTTCTGTAATTTAATTCATTTTTCTTCTCTTTCGTAATAAGGATCGAATGCTAATAAAATAATTGAGGAATGAACTATCTAAATACCATATTTATCGTTATCTTCGTCTATATAATGCCCGCGGAGACTTCTCAGACTCCTCGACGTACGACCAAAATTTTATCATTAATCCGACTTAATTAGTTCCGTCACGCTTTACATCAATTCAATCATTTTTAAGTCTGCAAGTTGGAAACTTTTAAGAATCTAATTCAATGCACTGCAAATATGTTGCTTGGCTCTTTTCATTATTATCGATATTTTTCTCCATTTTAGTTAGGAACGTTATAATGACTTAACACTCCAGTTACGTTTTCAAGTTTTCTTCCAAATTATAGGTGGCGGATAACATATTTGTAGTTTATGTTTTATAGTTTTGGTTTTAAAATATTTGAGGTACTGCTTATGTGTGAGTAAAAACATTCTTGATCAACTTGGTGACGTTTATATACTCGAGGTGGCGTACACAAAAAATGCTAGCTTTATGCATGTATGCATGAAATTTAATGTGTTCGTTCTTTGTTCTCCGTAGCCTGTGCTGCTGATGAATACGATTGTGAAGACGCCACCTGCATCTCCAATGTTCTCCGCTGTAACGGTCGCATCAACTGCCGCTTTCGATGGGACGAAGACGAGTGCGCAGTATGTGGAATCCCATTACTTATTATATTCGTTTATTTTTCGAGTTTCGAGAAATATCTAGCCATATCTGTATGACACATGCTTTTGTCTCGGAAGGATGGCGTTAACATACGGAAACCATTTCACATTGCAATCAAAGTCGCTATTTTTTTATTTTGCAGAGCGTCATAAAATTTACTTTATTAAAACATTCATAGAAGTTTGCATTTTTTGCAATCAGATAATTTTAATCGCGATAAAGTTTTATTTCGGAAATTAACTTTTAATCGGTTGTCATGACAGCAAAAAGATGTTTTTCTCGGAGAAATGTTCAAACGAATCCGTCTTCTTTAATTTCCCCGCATTTCTTTCGCTGCCCTATATAGCCGGTGAATTCAAAAGCACTCCATGAGTCATGCGCAATACGAACTTTTACTCGGCAAGATATTATTCCCTTTCCATTTAATTTCTACTTTTTTCAAGCTGATAGGCTTCTTCACACGTTTCAAGTCGTCAAGGGAAACGTACCCCTTTATTTGATGTAAAATTTTCTCTGATTATAATAAACAAAACTAATGAAATTTTTGCCGCATAATCGGAATAAAACCGATTTTAATATGGATTTTGACAAATTCTCCTTAACTCATTTAAGATCACTGACGACATTTTTCGAATCACTAAAATCTGTTGAAATTGTGAAACATTTTGGTCTGATGTGAATTTTCACATTGTTTACTTTAAAACCTCTCAATAAAAATTAAACGCGGTCTATATAGGAGAGAAGACGTTATAAACGGATTACATTCAACAGTGGCATTTATCAACACCTCCATTCCGCTTCCAAACTCGCAGTTCGATTAAAAACGCATCTGAAGCGGCGCACTCACTTGTGGAAAGTTCTAAATTAAAGACCTGTAGCATCAGAGAAAATAGCTGTCTCTTTTTTCCAGTAGAAAATAGGTGAATCAATTATCTTCAGCAGTTATCTAAACGCCTCGTTTCCTTTTATAGCGAGGACACGGACCCTCTCGCAAGAAGAGTTTAAAGCCGATTAATTAACGACCACCTCTTTGTTACAAAAGTATACTAATTAACCAGTCGGACGTGACTTCGACGAGATCATTGAAGCGCCTCTTAACCCGAGCACTCGACGAGAAAAAAATATTCATTTTCATTCGTTTTTATTTGAGGAAGTCGAGTCGAATGGAATTGCGGTCTGAGAGTCTTTCGAAGTGCGAGAAGTATAGCGGAAGGGGAAGCTATGAAACGACCTCTTTAAGTCGAGAACGCCTCTTCACACGTCGGATTTTACCCCTCCTCCTTAATTTACTCGGCCCGCCCCTCCCTTTCACCCCCGCCTCACCCGCCTCCCGCCTCTCCACACCCCTTCCCCCCTCACTTCAACACCCCCAATGATCCCGCCAATTTCACAGGACATCCCCGCGGGCTCTCATTCCCTCTTCGCCCACTTACCGTTGTCCCCATTACTCAAACCTCAGAGGTATTCACGCGCGCTCGCACACATACACACACACACACACGCACTCCCCAGAGATTGGTAAGCGAAGGGAGGGAATGGGAGGAGGGAGGTGTACTAACGGAGGAAGAGGAGGAAAGAGGACCACTGACGGAGGAAGGGGAGGGTGGAGGAAGGAGAGTAAAGGTCATGTGACAGTGGGTCCAGGAGACATAGTGTGCGGTTATGAGCGCGAAGCCCCCGGGGAAAGAACCATTTTTTTATTCGATGGACAAATCACGTTGAATACCGTGCGGGGAACCATTTGTAGCGGTGGAACTCCGTGGCTGTTATTAAGTGGAATCGGGCAGCGATAATAAAACGCGGGGAGGGAGAATATTGGGAGAAGGGGGCGAGGGAGAGCTCGTAATCTGGATCTATTTTCCATCCGCGCTTGCGTTAATGAAGCAGAGACTGCGTGTTGTTTGCTTCGTGGCAAATGACATGATTCCGAGCAAAGAGATAGAGAGGGTGTGAACGCTATGGAGTTAAAATGACGCCATATGTGGCAGCCTTCCTCGTTGCAAAAACGCACCGAAGGAAATTACACGAAGAAGATCCTATTATTTCGCGATCCTTTGGTGATCGGTTGAAAGTCAAACCTTGGTGAAGAAGATATTTGAGCTTTCCTAAGATATTTATGTAAGACTGGCACCGAGTATAAATAAGAGTAACCCGGCTTTATGAAAATGCGCACCTTGATTTGTTTTTCGGATTTGTTGATTAGTTGTTGATTTTGTTGTAATTGGCGAATTTTCAACAGAGCAAATGTCTTCTTAAATTATTTCTAGATAATTTTATAATTGCAGCAGCTTGTTGATTATCTGTTCAAGAGAATTAACATGCTGTTTTCTCGCAAAGATGCATATTTAAAGAGTTGACATGTATTCTCATCGGTGACCTATCAATAAACTATTACAAAATTATATATATATCCTACACGCTGAACAGTAATGCCATCCAAAGGTATCTTCTTGACAGTTTGGATAGTGCTTAGTTATCTTCATAGTCTAACTGATTATCACATATCATTTGATTTTTCATAATTATTCATTTATATCTGTGTTGATTTATTGATTCGTAGCTAGCAAACGTCAAGATTGCACATTTGCCGTCGATTAGGGTGATTTTTATTAAAATTTAATTATATTTATACTTTATATGAGAGGTTTTTATTGTACGTCTTAATAAAAGACATTATGATGACAATCTAAATTTATGATTTTGTTTAACAACAATTCTTATCGAATGCGTTTTATTGAAATAAGAAGTATTTATTGCGTCTGCAGTAATCGTTAGGAGAGATAGAGAAATAGTTGCCCTTTTGAGGTGTTCTCCTTCCCAATATCTTATAAAAATGAATGGATAAGAGAAGTTTCAGCGTTTTTATTTGCACAAACTTCAAAAGCTGTATAAATATGCATCTTTGCGAGATAACGATGCTATAATTCTGTTCTGAAAAAATGGAATCATTTTGTTCTAATAATAATTGTTTGATTCATTTCCGCTACCGATTGGTTTTTGTCATATATTGAAAGCAGTTACAACACCATGATCATATTTTATCGCGTCTTTTACTGTCATTTAAAAGTCGTACAACCCTAGCATTATTTATGAGGGATACAATGAGCCGTACATAATTGCAGATTTTGCGTCTCCTTCTCTATATAAATTCCCTCTATTAACCTTGCTAGCTTTCTTGTCACACTAAATTCGCTGTTCGTGATATATATTTTTTTGACTCTCGAGATAGAGGTTAAAGGATGTTTATCCTTCCTTCAACTCAGCAATGTAACTATGTCAGTTCAACTATCTTCAGGCATCCGTATACCCTTTTAAGGGGTCAGATAAGAAGTTTCATCCACTGCTGCGCAAACAATCTCCTGAGACGAGGATGTCTTGTTAGTGGTGCCTAGCAACCATTTCGCTTTTTGCTTTGAGCTGTTCATACTCGAGTAGACGGAAGATGCATTAGTGTTCGGGTTAGATGCATCGTGGGACATATTGTGACATCCTGTGTTTGCAGCTAGGACGTAAGAGGAGGAAGCATCATGTCCCGTCGAAACATCTCGGCGAAACCAAATAAACTTCCCTTCGAGCGTATGCCCACAAGCTTTCTTCAATTTGCCCTTATAAAAATGTTCCGCTCGCACGATTTAATTCCGCGACCGTGTTTTCATCTGTTTTCCCCCCGTGCACATTATCTTTCCCCTCTATATCTCCGCTCGCTTGTTTTTCGGCCTCCTTAATTGGCCCGTCAGAAACTTCAGGTCGTTCGACATGCCGAGTCAGTGTTGCGGAAAAAGTTTCACTCCGGGTCAATCGGTTGGAGAGAAGGGGACAGGGCGGGGTGGCGCGTGGTCGGTCAGTGGGAGAGGGGAAGGGAGGGAGAGGGGAGAGGGGAAGGGAGGGAGAGGGGAGGGAGGGGAGAAGGGAGGGAAGAGGGAGGGTTATAGGACAGAGTGGGGTTCGGAGCTGGAAGGACACGGTGCGTATGTAGTTTGGCTCGTATTCTCCTTCCTGTCGCCGAGGCGTCCTTTTATTTCATTTCGAAGGCGAACTTGTGCTCGGCTGTGACGGGTGTCGATGGAACACACGCATATCTTTCAAGCACTCAATATCTCTCCTACTCGTTCTTTCGCTAATTCGTTTTTTCACCAAATTCTGGCATGGAAACTGTCATTTTTGTACAGTTGCCTTTAATATTAAAGTGGGAATGTTTTTCATTATTTATTATTTAAAAAAATACTATTTGAGGATTTATCGTGAAATTATATAATTCTATTAAAAATAGTTAAGCTACATACATGTATGCGTGTGCCATTAATATAAAACAAATAAATTTGAATCTATTGCTACATTTATGGTTGAAAATATGTACCTGCACATAAGTTCAATTAACTTCGAATAAGCTGGAGTGACATAAACTGCTCGTAAGTATTTCTGAATGTTAGATATGTCTATCAGTGGCTTTTTCCAATCATAAATTTTCTGAATTCTGCGGTATGCATATTTTTACAAGTAACTGAACGGTTCAATGTTTTATACCATCACTTTGTTCAAGTTATGAAAATGTATAGAATTCTCATCAGCTTCATTAGAAATCTCTTAAGGAAACGATTACGCTGGAGTCCCTTCACTATCATTACTATATAAATAAATTTGTTTCGGCACTTGAATTTTTATTGGAATGAATAACCTTTCAGCATTTTATTTTCTTAACTATTAACTGTTTTGGACCGTAACACAAAATTAAATTAAATATTACAGCCGCTTAAAAAGCATGGAAAGGCTAAATACAAAAACGTTAAACAGAAAGCTGAAGGTTGAATGTTAAACAGGCTGTGAGTTAATAATAAACGTTCATTATCAAAGAAAAGGTTCTTTGAAAAGAAACGGAACTGAAACATTTTCGGATTATATATTTGATTAAACAGCAATATTTATAGGTTTGTAGACAGTGAACTTCGAAGTTCTTTGATGTTTAATGGCGAACTAGCAACATAAAAGCGTTTTACTTTCCTTGAAATTGAATAAAAGCGCTGAAGTGGCAGTTTTGTCAATGAAATATTTTTTCGCGTGTTTGACAATGAAAACTTCTTTAGAATCGATTTGATTTGACTTGTCGAATATTATCTCCTCTTTTTCCGTAAATACCATTACGTGAATTTATCACGTCATTATTCTTCCGCACTTACAGCCTCGGTGTGCACAGTTCGATTAAAATTATTTCAGTTATTATATCACGCGCATCTTCTGCGCCATCTTCATCCGATCATTATTGACTCTGCGCTCGCTAATCACTTCAGAAACGTAAACAGCTGGCGGCCATGTTGCCGCAATGCTTAAATATGTCACACGTGGCTGAGTAATCGTATTAGTTCCGTTCCGTTATTCTCCTCTCTCCACTCTCTCTCCTTTTTCTCCTTTTCTCTCCTTCGTTTCCACTTCCGTTTCTCAGCACTGCTTTAATTTGATGGATAATAGAGGGCTTCCCAAAATGAATATACCAAAAAGAAAGTTGAATGACTTTTAAAGTATCTGAGATAACCACAATATGAAAAATAAAATTTCATCTGAAGGTCTATAAGTTATAACAATAATAATTAATATTATTATTATACGATTATTATAGCTACTTACATTATTTATCTTTGTTTTTCAGGGTGATACTGTTGTTGTATTTATCACCTTGATTTTTTGAAGACCAAAGTGTGACCGGCAAGATGTACCTCAGCATGCTTAAAAAGTCTTTTATTCCACAATTGTAAGAAACCCCCGGCCTGTTACATCGAGCGATTTTTCAGCAGGATGGAGCACTTCCTAACTTTGCACAGAATGTTAGAACATTTTTAAACGACACTTTTCGTAAGCGTTGGACTGGTAGAGGACCTAACGAAAAGTTCAAACCAGGAATAATGCATACTGAATTCCCAAGGTTAACGTCCCGAATTGATTACTCATATTGACAGGAAATGTTTCAGGAATTTCAAGGAATTCTCATACCATAAATACCATTTGTAATTCATAGTTTATCAATGATAGAGAAAAAAATTAAACTGCTTATAGCTAATGATGAAATGCATGTCAAAATTAAGAACCACAACTAAATAAAACTTATAAACCTTCAGAAGATATTCAATTTTAAATTTTGTTGTTTTTTAAATAATAAAATGTTGTTCAGTTTTCTTTTTGGTATATTCAATTTGGGAGACCCTGTACTATTTTTACTCATTTTGTCTGCTTTGGTCGTGAATATGCCGCTTTCGTGACTTGTTCTTATTACATTTCTGCTGATGACATCATCCATGTGCTTATGATGTATTTTTTAATTCGAATCTTTAAGTTGGAAACAAATCTTTAAAAATCTTACAGTACTTGCTATCCTTCTACCTGACTTAAACCTTTAAGCGATTTTTTAATTAACGCGTTTTAATTCACTCTGTGCGGCCATTCGCGTCCTCCTTAACCCTAAAAACTCATTCCGTTTCCAATTTTTGCGTTCCTCCCTTTCCATTTGCTTCCTTTTCGACCAGTTGAGTATATCGACACCGGAAATACGCAAAACAGTTGGATCTGTTGATATTTTGTCATTCCCGTGGCCTTATCTGAATGCCAAGTTTTTTTCTTACTTGTATATATGATTCGGGGTTTTTCTCTTGTGTTTATTAATGCTCTCGATGGATCATTCCCAAAGCGGGCGCGTCTCGATTTTTCTTCGTTAACATCCTTTTAGAGAGAGGTTAATCCAAGTTTCGTGCAGTCTTTATTCCATCTCTTTTCTTATTTTTTTGTCTTTCCAAATATAATGAGAAAAACGCTTTTCATTCTGTTTCAAACGGTTTTATCACTGAATCATATTTAATATTCTTAATTCTTGTAATTATCTCTCTTTAGTTTTTTGTGATTAATTCTACTTAGAGTTCATTAGTTTTTGTAAACATTGGACTGAACGCTCTTAGAATCGACGAAAATGTTCAAATCTGAATTAAAAATTACGCAATTTTGGGAAAAAACTAAATAAAACCCATTTCAAATGTTACACAAATTCATTTTTTAATGTCATCATACGATTATTTTTATGAGATAATTAAATAAAAAATTTTAATTAGGCATTTAAATAGCTGCACCACGAATAATTACTTGCATTATAAAAATATTAATTGCCGGATCCAATAAATTATGAATTTTCATCGATATAAACGAGTTCTATGTATTTAATTGCTCGTATTATTATTTATATTTTAACGTCTTATCCAAAAAATTTCAAGAGCTATTCATTCTCATTAGCTGTGATTATTTTCTAAATTTGAGAAAGGTACAGGCACTTAAATCTTTGAAATAGTTTTTATCATATTTTTTTGTTTATTTGCACGTCTAATAGTTCGAATGTTTAGTGCTTGTGGGAATGAAAACATTTAATCCTTAGTTTAATGTTTCTAACATTTTAATATGTCGTTCAGCATCCGTATTTGCTAGCGCTTTCGCGGGGTGTGTAAAAGTATACCTCGGAAGTTACCCGATTTTTGTTGTTCCTCAAAGGTAAAAACCAATTTTTGAAATTAAAATCTTCCTCTGAAAGGTATTACGAGCAAGGTTTTTATTTAACCGAGTTAAATTTCACGGATGCCTTTATGGCAGCATCGCTGGAAACAGTCTGCACACCTTTGGGCTAATTAATGAGGTATTCGACGTATACGACGTTGCACGGAGATAAAACCTATTTCGGTTATCCGATATGAGGTCAGGACTTTACTCGGGAGCCTATTTGTCAGTCTGGAATAGCTCGGGATCCTCACAATCTCATTGAGCAGAAACGTTGATGGGGGAAGAAGATAGAGAAGGGGAGAAAGCTAATCGGTCCACGCAAGAAACAACAGTTTCTACTTTTGGCGGCACGCGCACTTGGGCAAGAGATGTACACCCACATCACTGTCCTTACCACTCCATCACGAGGCATTTACAGCTCCGGAAAAGCGATATTTAGTGACATCACCATGGAGGGAGGCCCCTTTTTCCCTGCGTCCGTTGATGTGTAGACGGAAACAAACGGTCGCTCGTCCCCTCACAATGAGACCACATCGTCCTTGGCCCACACTGTGTGAGTACGACCATGTACCAAATCTCTCTCTCTATATTTCCATCAAACAGACATTATTGCTGTCAGATATCCTTTTTTATCAGAGCGCATTATCCCAATTTATGGCGATCCTTCTTCGTTAGTCTCACAATCGTGCTTCCATCCAATCGGGATGACTCTCTTTACCAAACTCTCTCCTCCCTTCCTCTCCTCCCTTCCTCTCCTCCCTTCCTCTCCTCCCTTCCTCTCCTCCCTTCCTCTCCTCCCTCTCTTTTTCTCCCCGTTCTTCATTCGATCTTTTAGTTCCAATTATGGGTCACGAGTTTCTCTTTTCCTTCGTTCTCATCTTCGTGTCGTGGCGTCCTTTGACCATGGTTACCCTGCTAGATTACACTGGCACATTTTCTCAAAACACTGAGCAGGAAGTATTTAATCTTTTTAATAGTTTGTGGATTTGAGAATTTTTATTTTCCGTTGACTTTCTCTTCCGTTTTTCTCTATGGACTTAGTATAATTCTTACAATGTGTTTTTTTTACACTCATTGCGGGAGTTTTTACGAGACTTTAAATTAAAATGTAGGCCTTGAAAGTGACAAATATACAGGATAGATGACAATGAAATTTCTTTTAAGTTTCTCTCATTAATAAGAATATTTTACCGCACGAACGAATACGATGCTGAGCGTTAACATTAATTTCTACTCCTGAAGGCATATTCTGGTGTTTAGTTGTTCAAATCATGTTGTTTAGTTTTGTACTCCATCGCTTGAAACACACCTATCAGTGATACACTGTACATCTTCCTAACTTGTTTATAAATAGGAAATTTCGAGCATTGGAATTATATTATCACGATATGCTTGCGTCGTTGGCTGAAATCAACGGTATTGTAATACAGTGTATATATTCACAATACAGGCATTAAATTTATGGTATTTTAGTATAGAATATTAATTTTAATTTGACAGAATTGCCATGTAGTTAATATATTTCCCTGTTAAAACAGCAAAAATACTCCTTTTGACCGATTAAAAAATAATTTGCTTAATTAATTTAACTCAAATAGGCTGAATGACAACCAGCATTTAATTTTTGGAAATAAATGATTCATCGATTTGAAGTATTTATCCCAATGCGTACTTAACAATTCCACGTTGCCATTTATAAGCCTTATTGAAATGCGGCTATTAAAACTGATGCATGGCGACGAAAGTTAGGCAGTCACGTTTTCATCCAAGTGTTAGTTCAGCGCGTTTTAAGCTACTTGTGGGAGCGCCTGCCTAAGTTTATAAAAGAAGTGCGAAAAATGAAACTCGCTCATCCCCTCGTCGTCCCACTGCATGCATCAAGTCTTGAATGACAAAAGAGGGGCGTAAAGCGGACGCCATATGGCGGAGAGCTTCGCACGCTCGTCTCCTACGGCTACTGCATCCAAATTTCATCCTCCTTCGCTTCCACTCCTCTCACTTCCATCTCGCCTCCCCTCCTTCCTCTCCCTCCTCTGCTTCTATCTCGCCTCCCCTCCTTCCTCTCTCTCCTCCCTCCTTTTCTCACTTCTATCACATCTCCTTCCTCTTCCTCCTCCTCACTCCCTTCTCTCCACCCCTTCTCTCCCTCCTCTCTCTTTCTCTCCTTCCTTCTCCCTTCTTCCCCCTCATTCCTTCCCCTGCTTCCTCTCCCTCCTCCTCTCTCCTTCTCTCACCCTACCACTCTCCTCTCCATCCTCCTTCCTCATTTCTCCCCGTGCTTCCTCTCCCTCCCCCTCACTCCATTCTCTCCCTCCCTTCTTTCCATCCTTCTCCCTCCCTTCTCTCTCCTTCTCTCCCTCCTTCTCCCTCATTTCTCCCCCTACTCCCTCACCCTCCTCCTCACCCTCCTCCTCACTCCCTTCTCTCTCTCTCCTCCTCCCTGCTTCCTCTCCCTCCTTCCTTTTCTTCCTTCCTTATATCCCAACCTCTCCCTCTCTTCTCTTCCCCATTTTCTCCCTTTTCCTTTCTCTCTTTCCTACGCCTTTCCATCTTTACCTCTTCCTTCTCTCCCTCCCTTCTTTCCATCCTTCTCCCTCGTTCCTCTCTCCTTCTCTCCCTCCTTCTCCCTCATTTCTCCCCCTACTCCCTCACCCTCCTCCTCGCTCCCTTCTCTCCCTCCTCCCTGCTTCCTCTCCCTCCTTCCTTTTCTTCCTTCCTTCTATCCCATCTGCTCCCTCTCTTCTCTTCCCCATTCTCTCTCTCCTCCTCCATTCTCTCTTTCCTACTTCTTTCCATCCTTCCCTCTCCCTTCTCTCCCTCCCTTCCTTCCCACATCCTTCCTCGACTTCCCAATCCGACCTCAATTCTCACACCCATCGGCGTTCTAAAACCCTTCTCAGAGCCTTTCCTTACGCGGCCGTACTTTTACTCTCCGCAACCTGGAACTAGGTAGAATCGACGAAACAGTTCTCAAATCGGCTCTGTAGTACCCTTTAAGCATTTCAGACTCAAAAAACATATCTCACGTCCCATCATTTCCCTATCGGGATATATTTCTGATCCGCGAACGCGTTCTGCTGATTCAGAACCAACAGTAAACGACAGAAAAGAAACTAGTACAAAAGCTATCGCTCTTCAGGACATTACATTCGCAGACAACCTCTTATACCATTTCTGCAGTTTATCCCCATTGCCGCCGGAATGGTAATATATACTCATCGCACATTTCCTCTTTTCCGCCCGTCGTGACATTCAGGGCAACTAGTCTTTTACTTAGGCTTGCCATATATATTCAGGAGACAAAACTTGGACAAAGCGATTTCTGTAGATGAAAAATAGGGACATAACCGGGACGTGTCTTTTGCTATTTTTATCTGTTACACGAACTTAAATGTAATATAAACGAAATATGCTTAGCTTAAACCTCTTTTCTATTACTATTAAATAATTTAATCAATTTTCCAAATACGATATTACAATAGTTAGGATTACCATATTTACAAACCACCCAACCAGGATATTGGGAGATGAGGGAGGAAGGGAGGGAGAGTATTTTAAAAATACTTAAAGAGAAAGCAGAAACATTTTTAATATTACAATATTAAATCTAAAATTCAACATTTTAACAAAAAAGAAATTATTTGACACTACGAACCCCTTTATTTGTTCAGAAACAATTTTTTTACCACTACCCCTGACTTTGGCTCATATTTATTTTTCGGGACAGAGCAACAAACCGACCGGGACAAAACCTCGAAACCGAGACAATTTCGGTCATACCGAGACGTAAGGTAAGCCTACTTTACTAGGCAACACATCCTTCGTTACACACACACACACAGATACTCAGAGCACCCTGTGCACGCTTCTTTTCATCTAAATCTCCCCCAACTCCCTTACTTCCCTCCCTCCCCTCCCCTCCCTCTCCTCCCCTACCTCTCCCCTCTTCCACCTCTACCCTCCCCCATCTTCCTCTTAACCGAGGAAACACGCGTGGAATTTACGAGTCACCCGCTCGCTGCAGTGAGTGGCGCAAGGGGAGGTCGAAGGCGGTGCTCCTACGGAAAAAGAGGCATAAAAATTGGTGAAAGAGAGGGAGAGGTCGATGAGAGAAATAGGGAGGGTTATTTTATTTACCAAGAGAGAGAGAGAGAAATAGGGAAATAGGAGGAGAGGGAATAGCGAGTGGAGGACGGCTACAAAGAACGGTGTAACGATCCTTCGAAAACAAATAAAGGGAAGTTTTGGATAGATCCATTCCATTCTCATGCTTCTTTGATGAAATCGGTTTTTGAGGTCGGGCAAAAAATGTTTACGTCACAAAAAAGAGTAATATTTGTTAAGAATTATAAAAGAAACTTTCTGATCTGATAATTTAGATGAAGTTTTTGATGAAAATATACCATTCACATCATTCATATTTATTTGCATTTCATGACAGATAAATACGAAAAGGCTAACCTGTATAATATTTTAGTGACCTGATATGGAAATACCTGCACAGATATTTTACCGGTAGATGTTAAAAATGCTTTGAATTAAGATCAAGAAAAAAATCAATATCAAAACAAATAAAATGATAACAGCAAATAGAAATTTATTAATAAAATTCATGAAAGGAACCTAGTGTTAACCCTAGGCTTAAACGCTTACTAAAGGGGCCAAGGTTTGCTTATATATTATTGTCGTCTGGAAGGATATTGATGTTACATAAATATTTAATGTTTTACTATTGATATTTCATTCAAAACAAAGTGGTTCAGAAAATGTTACATTCATAAATTAAATCAGTAAATAAGCAAATAGTAAATAAGCAAATAAACTGATTAAATCGAGCAAAAAGACAGAGAGAAAATAAATTAGCCTTCCTTTGTTTAGCAAAAGACGCACGTCCTGAAAGAGAGTCCAGAAAACGTACGAAAATACTGCGTCGTTGCATTAATGGGATAGAAAGAGGGTCGTCGTGTTGGGAGGAGGGTAGGGTTGGGGGTATGGAAGGGGTGTAGGGATGGAAGGGGTGGGAGGATGGAAGGGGTGGAAGGAGGGTAGGGGTGGGAGGAGGGAAGGAGTGGGAGGAGGGAAAGGGTGGGAGGAGGGAAGGGGTGGAAGGAGGGAAGGGGTGTGAGGAGGGAAGGGGGGAGGAGGAAAGGGGTGAGAGAAGTGATGGAGTAAACTACACGATTCGCCATTGTCCTTCAGATCACGCAGGGCTCTCTTCGGAATTATTGAAGGAACATAGGGTGTGTTCTGGTTACCGCTGGTCACAGTAGAGGGCAGTCTTACCCGCCATCAGTTCACACGCTAGAAGAGAAATTATCGATGCGTCTCCAGCCACTATCACGTTGTCTCTAGTGCACCTTAATATCATTAGGGAAACAAACTCGAGGCCCAAGAAGTGGGAAAGGTGATAGCAGTTTTATGCAATTGCTTAATAATCGGTTTATTTTCAGTAAACATCAAACACTCGCGCATATATATTACCGAAATAAGGTTTTTGCTAGAAGGTTTCTTCCTAATCCAAGTTGTGTATCAGGTGAAACATTTTTCTACCCCCTTTCGCTTTATCCTTCAAGTTTTCCTTCTACCAGTTCATTAATCATGCGTTTAATTCAATTTAAGTTGGGATTATATTTCTATGGCAAAGAGGCTTCAGTGTGGGGAGGTTAGGAAGTTCACGTATGGAATGGAGGATGGTTAGGGGAGAAGGGGATCAAAATTATTTTTTTTTTAATTTGCTTGTTTTTACTTTATTTGAAAATGAAATACGCATTCGGGTCTGATCAATAATTTTTGGTTCTTAAATTTTTTATTTTAACATTAATCTAATTCTTGGAGAATTTGCATGTGAGCATAGCAATTAGTAGAGTGCGATACAGATTCCTAAGTAACCTCAAGTTTTGTTTCACTTCATTACATTTATTGCCAACATGTTAACGATCAAATGCAATTGGACACCATGTAATGCGCACACCCTGCTTACACTTTATATTATTTTTTCCTGATGACAGAATTAAAAGAATCATTGCAATGTAGATTGAGGCTGCAATAAACAATTCTTAATACAAATGCAGCCCATCATTTTACGGGCACTTATGCTGATGTTAATAATAATAGCTTCCGTATTATTCACTATTGCCAGTTGCTCGATTATTTCATGCATAATATATCCGAAATAGTTTTTTTATTTACCTAGCTTTAATTTATTACTGGCAGTCATAGCATTTCATTCAAAATGATGTCAAATTTGCTATTTGTGTTTTACTCATAAATATTATTGAAAATTATTTAATATATAACAATCCTTCCAAATAATAATGAGTATACAGTTATTCAAATTATTATTTATGTTACTATAATCAGCTTTTGATGATTCCATTCGGTAATTGTTATGGCAATCGTGCATTAGCGCTATTTTTCAGGACTAAAAATTAAACCCTGACAAAAGCACTGAATTTCAAGGTCACGAATATTCGAATTTTATCATGAAATATTCTTCACTGTTTTCTTATACATTTGGAAAATATTTTCCACTTAAGTCACCGACCCATTTCTATCAGCTAAACTTAAGTAACCGTTAATAATCTTATTCACTGTAAATGTATTTATGTACATGTCACAAATAGCACTAAAATTTGTCAAATGTTTAAATTTAATTCACTCTGTCTCATAATTATACTCCCGTTGTATTACCTACTAGAATTCTATTTCGGAAAAGTTTGGAAAATGTTTATTTTCAGTAGCCCATGAATAGAAAATATCTATAATCCTCTAAGAATTCAAAACTCGGGCCTTCGTGAATTTAGACGCATTAACTTTCTCAGCAACGCCCTTCTCACCGATGTTTGCGATTATTTTTCCCTTCCCTCTGTCCCATCTGTTCTCTATGAAGCCGATCGTTCTTTTCTCAGCAAACTACTCAACAAGAGAATGGACTGTCCGGAGCTCGTATCTCGTCTCTCTTTCCGAATTCCTAAACGGCGCACCAGTCTAAACTCCCTTTTATATGTTCCCACTCCTAGGTTTTCCCTAACCATACGTTCTCTCACCTACAGTCTTCCTACCAATTACAATTCCCTTCCCATCTCTGCCTCAACTGATGTCATTCACGCATCCCATACCTCCTTTCTATCCTCTATTACCACCAGTAAATAGATCCTTTCATTTCACTTTTATGATTGACCAGCATAAACACAGTTTATATGACTTTGGTTTTGTTTAAGTTATAATTTGTGTTAACATATTTATTTTGAATTGCTATTGATTCACTTTAAAATGGTTAACGCTGTATTTGATAAATTATATATATATATATATATATATATATATATATATATATATATATATTACGGAAGAGGAAAGGTAAATGGGATAAATGGATGGCAACAAGTCGCTGGGATAAGGAAGCCCAGCGAGCATTCACCAATAAGATGACTTCAGTTTGGTGAGCTGCTTTGGATGTCGAAGTGACACACGTAAAACGAACACAAAAAACACGGAAGCTTTCGGGGCGATCCCTTCGTCAGGACGAGAGAGAGACAACTGATGGCGGTGACACACAGTGGAGGCATGGGGGTGTAAGGGTAGTGCGGAGAGGTCGGAGATTTGAGGATACGGAGCGGGCTGGGGAATGGCAGAAAGGGAGTGAAATGCTAGCGAAGGTTGATGGGGAATGAAGGAGTTGAAAAAATGGATATGTGCAAGCTCCCACTAACGGAGTTGGGGAGCCGAAGCATTATCGGGGAGAGCGCAAATGGCCCTCACCGTGAATCAATCATTAAATTTTATATTATATATATGCATACATATATATATATATATATATATATATATATATATACGTATATAGAGACATATATATAATGTGATTCCCCCGCATCATTCTTCGTCGTGCACACGCCGCAGATTTCCACCGTTTCCTTATATGCCCCTCCCTCACCACCCCTTCTCCCCCACTCTTCTCCACCTCCATCCTCTTCCACTCCCCTCCACCCACTCCTTCGTCTCTTTCCTTTTCCTCATATTTTATGTATTCCCAAGGCCATTCACCCTCTTCCTCTCCGTTGCCTAAGTTACACTCGGCATTGGCCAACACCATTCATTTCAGACGGAACATGCACTATTTTTATTACTACGGACGCAAAACTACACCAGCACTTACAGAAAAGGAGAAAGTGGAGGAAAGAGGAGAGAAATGGAAAAGAAAAGTCGCATGTTAAAAGTTGAGGTTTTGTCAAGCATGCGAGAAGTATTTCTGAGAGAGAGCGAAGTGAGAGAGAGAGAGCGGAGAGAGAGAGGGTAAATTAGGGAGAAAGTCTTTGCCAAAATTTCTGCGCATTTTATTGCTCTTTTTTATTTCCGCGAGACCAGTTTCTTTTTATAAGATGATTTCGAGCGAAACGCGACATGTTTTTCTGATATCTAAGCAGAAGCGCTTGATACAGCGTCTCAGCAATGGCATCACGTTGTTTGTTCGTCGTGAGCAATAAACGAAGAGCCGAGGTTTTTAAAATATGCTATTCGGCGGCGAAACACTTATTGATTCGCGTTAACTTGCCTCCTAAAGGAAAATTGTGCTTCAAACTTAAAGCATATTACTTTAATTTTAAAAATATCAACACGATAATAAATTTCTCTCGCAAAGTTGGTGTACTGGTTGTGTTCATTTTAGATAATTCTCTTTTTATAAGTTTTTTATGTAAGATAAGTACATCTTTATTCAATTTTTATTTTTGTGCTCTTTTTCATTTGTTTTTAGTTATAAGACGGGTTCAATAATTCTCTATAGAGTCATAATAATTTTACAGTCTTTGTCATTCTGTTAGCCCCGCTCATCCATCGGTTCAGGTTCCACCATTCACATTTAATATCTTATAAAATGTAACGAAATTTCAACTGATTTGCCCATAGTGAGAATTATCCGTGCAATCTATTTGGTTCTCATGAAAATTTGAAATGTGAATGATAAATGTGGAGTTTGTGCTGAATATTTTCTCAAAATTAACTAAAAATTTTACTTAATTGATTATATACTGTTCCATATATTTTGTTAGAATTAAGTAAGTTTTCTTAATCCTAAACTTCAGGACAGTCTTAATTACAACTAACTTTCCAGTCAATCTATCATTTTGCTTTACAGAAAAATATATTAACAAATAGTTTAAATGGTTTACTTTATTTCCTTTAATGCAAACAAAATATATTTTTTAAATTACAAGTGAAATAAAACTCGTTATGTATATTTTCAATTCATTGTTTTTTCACAACCGGCTTTAAAGTAACATCTGCATCATCAGGTGATATGACAAGGTTAACAGTGTCAGTATATAGAAATACTAACTAACTTTTCCTTTCTTCTCTCATATTCATATATCTTGCCATTGCAAACACCTCGGATCGCCTTTTTTGCACTGCACTTTTGTTACAGTGAAACTGCTTATGAAAATAAATTAAAGTTGAAAATTTCAGTTTGATTGCAGTTTTATTCCACAAATTAAGACCGTCTTTTGTTGACTATATTTATAAAATGTAATGATTAAAATTACATTCAATTAAATAAATCTATTTGGAGATGAGATCTATAACAACAGTAAATTTAGCTTCAATTAATATATATAATCATCATAGATAGTCTGTCCGCAGACAGGTCCGTGATTATTCATATTTAAACCTGGTTCTCCTTATACTCCTATTTTCTTCTGTCCTCTTCATATCTTGATAACTCTCTTTCCCTTTCAAATCGTCTATCAGGTGAAACCTTTTACTACATCTTTCCCTTTTTCCATCTAGTTTTCCTTCTAACATCTTTAATCATACTCTCTCTCTCCTACTCTCCGTAGCACTTCATCGTTTTTCATCCTATCTATCCATTTTATCTTCAGCATTATATATATATAAAAGAAATGCATTTTCAATTTATTTAGGATTTGAATGATTTATTCATATTTTGCAAAAATAAAAGGCATATAATGGACAATAATTATTATTAATTATATATATATATATATATATAGCTTTTTTTCATGTTAAATTTAAATTAATTTTTAGTGTAATATGGCTATCAATGTCATTAAACCTGTCTAAAATTGTCAATTTCCCAAAGTGGCAGATTTACGCCTACTGAGTAGCGTGGATCGTTTTTCAATTTTTTTTTTTCGAAATTGAAAATGCCTAACTTGGCATGGGGTGCCTTTCGTGGCACTAAATAAGGGGAAACAATTTTCAGGCGGACAAATTTTAGAGGTGCCCCACTGCGACCAAAGATTACAGATAGCGTTTCGTCCATTTTTCGTCTGTTCTCGACCATGTTGTGCAGCTCTTTGCTTGTTTGGAGCGCTAAACATTTGGGAGTCCATGGCGCTAAGCTGTCGGGGGCCCTGCAATCTAAATATATAGTGATACGCGCCTAACGGCTACCCTCTTTTGTGACACCTCCTAACGATTGTTTTTCTATGAAATCATAGAGAGCGTCCACTGGCTTTTAACCCTTTAGTAGTCGCGCTGTTTTTTGTTCCGCCTATGGTCGCGTGGGGTATTTCTTTACCCCAAAAATAATTTTTATAATAAAAATTGTAATTAATATTTTGTTGAAGTTATATGCTGAGATGACTCCTACATTATTTCTGAACCAAAAAATGACACATTGGTATTAAAATCTTTATTTGCATTCAGACAGGAATTTGAAAATTGTAGCATGAAGGAATAAGGGATCATACCGAAATGTCACATGAAAGTTTTTTATTAAAACCTAATAACAACACGAAAATCGGGTATAAGGCAAACAATATTATCTTTATAAATGAAAAAATAATGCACTATGTATTAAAGGAACATCGGTTTCATTTGAGTAATCTTTCTTGCGAGCTAAATTGAAGCTGTTTCACAAAGTTGGATTGCCATTTCTTTTTTCAAGGTACTGCACATTATGAAATATTACTAAAAATGAAAGCAATTAAGGGAAAGTTAACTAATTAGCGGTCACTGACTGACTGCTCATAGAAAGTGTCAACACACTACAGCGCTGTAGTAGTAAACAGTACAACCAATTAGATGCCTGGGGTATTCAAATGCCCCGCGCGAGATCATTTACTCTCGTTTTATTGCTCATACTGAACAAAAGTAATAAATCATGCCCATAAAACGGATAGTAGAATCATAAGTCACTTTTAAAAACTGTAACGCCAGTAGTCGCGTCGGGTATTTGTATGCCCCAGACTACTTTCAACCGTTGTCACAGCTAAACTGTTGGTCTCACAATGTTGCCAAATGGTTAGGATGCTACCGTAGGATGTCCTTGAAAGGCACAGTAAGCTACGGCGATCTAGTATAAAATGTCAGAACTAATTATAATCGTGGGGTATTTAAATACCCCAACTGACCACTCCCGGGTCAAATTGAGACAGTTAATATTTCTGAGATTATATACACGAACGTTTTTTCGAGGTCAAGTGCAACGCCCCTTAAATCCGCCACTGAGTGTGAGGGAGGAATTCAAGATTGAGAGTAACTAAGCGGTAGGGAAATCTCGCATTTTTCCTCCATTTTCGCGGGTCCACATGTAAATCTAATCTTTCGCGGAACACTAGGGTTCCGCGTATCCCTAAGGATCATTTCACACGTTTCTGTATCTCTTTTACCAAACTCACACAAAACATTACTCCATATCGTAGTTCTATTGGTAAACCCATGGTAGCTACGCTAAAATCACTTCACTCTATTTGCGTAATATAGAAACTTACAAGACTATTTAAGACGTCTAATGAGCTTATCATTCACAGACACATTACAGCTTACATTAAACCAGTGTCTGGCCTAGTTCTTGAGATAAAAGTTCAGTCCTGTTAATTTCCTCTCACCCCTCGTTTATACGTGTGTAATTTTAGGCGAATCAGCCTCTTGGGCTATTATCGCCGTAACTATACATTTTAAACACAACCTATTTGTGATGAACTACCTACATCACCCAACATGATATAAAGAATAAATAAATAAATAAAGTTAAACTCGATTATACGTATACAGGGTGATTCTTAATTGCATACCTTAAATATATGCATTATGTTCTACACCTACAGGCAAACGAAAACTTTCATATAAACATATGGTCACAACCGCTTCGTTAGCGAGATAATAGGCCATCACATATGGCAACAACAAGGCATTTTCGCAATACGGAGAAAGCATCGTTCATTTTGCAGACTCGTACGACGTAGCTAGTCTCACTGTTGATGTTCTAGTGTTGTAGTGTTCACGTTACATATCGAAAAATGGTGCATAATGCCGATTATTCATTCGACAAATTTACATATATGATATTGCTGTACGGAGATGCACAGCGTAATAGTGCAGCCGCTGTATGTCTTTACGCAAAAAGGTATCTGCAACGACGGATTCCAAATTGCAGGACATTTATCTGGATCGTCGTCTGAGAGAAACAGGCCGTTTTCGAACCATTATGACAAGCGCTGGTAGACCACAAAGTCGCAGGAGCACCAATCCAAAAGAAGATGTTCTTCATGCCGTTGAAAGTAGTACCAGGCGGTTGGCTGCTCGTCACCGGATTTCCCAGCCAACTGTGTGGAGGATGTTACATCTACATCTACATCTACATATTACCCTGCAAGTCACCTTGACGGTGGATGGCAGGGGGTGCCGCGCACCAAGTTCCTAACTAATTATTATTCACTGTTATCTATTGTGGTCACGTATTGTCCTAGGGAAAAAGGACTCCTTATACCTCTCCGTCCTACTATCTATTTCGCGAATCTTGTCCTCATTATCCCTCCGTCCGATATACGTTGGTTGTCGAATAATATCCTTCATTTCATTTACGAATATCTCCGACCTATATTTATCTAGAAGTTTAAGTCTCGCCTGTAATCTACGATCTTTCAACGATGGCCAACTCAACTCATCAATGAGTAACGTAACGCTCTGTTTTTTATCGTAATTCTTTTTCACGAATCTAGCTGCTCGCCGCTGTATTTTTTCTAAATCCTTTATGTGTCCCCTCTGATATGGATCCCAAACCGCTGCTGCGTATTCCATTTGAGGTCTAACCAACGATAAATAACAGGATTCTCTCACCTTTTCCGTGCTTTTCCTGACTATCCTACGCACAAAAGCCAACTTCTTATTTGCCGCACCTATCACTCGTCTTATGTGGGTGTCCCAAGACAGGTCACGATTCAAGGTTACCCCGAGGTATTTCACGGATTCCGAAACAGGAATGATCTCACCATCTATCGAGTAGGTAAACACGGACGATGGGCTTCTAGATTTCCAAAAGTTTAGAACGTTACTCTTTTTCTGATTGATTTCTAGCTGCCATTCCTTGCACCAAACAGATAACGCATCCAGATCATCCTGAAGCTGACGATGGTCGCTAGGACCACTAATTTCTCTATAGACTACGGTGTCATCCGCAAAAAGCCTGATATTACTTTTTACAACTGAGCTGATGTCGTTTATATAAAGCAAGAAAAGCATAGGTCCGATCACACTACCCTGCGGCACTCCAGAGACTACATCTGCCACACTCGAGGACTTCCCATCGATGACTACTTTTTGTTTTCTATTCCAAAGGAAAGCGCGAACCCAGTTAATGACTTTAACATTAACGCCAAGATTTCCCAATTTTAATAACAACTTACGGTGGGGAACCTTGTCAAAAGCTTTTCTAAAATCAAGGAACACTGCATCGACCTGCTTATTATTTTCGCCGCATGATAAAACATCATTCACAAACAGACCGAGTTGGGTGTCACAGGATCTACCTTTTCTGAAGCCATGTTGACAGCTGACTAAGAGCGATCTACTCTCAAGATAACGCATTGTGTTGCTAACAATAATGTGCTCCAAAATCTTACATGATAATGATGTTAGAGAAATCGGCCTATAATTTTCGGGGTTTTCTTTGTCACCTCCCTTATGAATGGGTGTGACGTGTGCTAGTTTCCAATCATCGGGAACCTCACAGAGGGTAAGAGATTTCTCGAAAACTATCCGAAGGAAGGGAGCTATATCTTCTGCTAGTTCTTTTAATACACGCGCGGGAATTCCTTCTGGTCCAGGATTTTTGTTGGGCTTTATCGCACTCAGTTGCTTCGCTATTCCTGCCTCAGAGATTTTAATATTATCCATCCGAGTACATCCATCGGGAATAAGATTATCTTTAAGTATATTTCCACCTGCCGTGAACGCCTTCGCGAAGTAAACGTTTAGTAGATTAGCTTTATCCTCCCCATCGTGAAGGATGTCTCCGGAATCACATCGCAGGGAGGGTATTGAAGGACCCACTCCCTTGACTTCTCTTACATAGGACCAGAACGCTTTTGGATCCTCCTTCAATTTTGTATTTAATACCTCATTCCGGAAGGTGTTAAATACGTTACGCATGGTTTTTCTCGCTAGTACGCGGGCACTGTTATACTCATGGACTATAGCTGTGCGATACTCATCGGAAGCGGTGGTAGGTATGTTTTTCAATTTTGCGTGGCTACGCCTCTGTCGTCTTAAGGCAATCCTGACTTCCTTATTAAACCAACGAGGTTCTTTCTTATCAGATTTTAACTTACTGGGGATAAATCTATTGATACCTCTTCCTAGTATATTCTTAAATAATAACCATGATGGCTCCATACCTAATCGTTCTGTCTTTTCACGATAACTGTCAAAGGTACTTTTGAGATGTAAGCTGAAACTTTTAAAGTCGGCCTTGGCGAAAGCGTATACATTCCGAAGAGGCTTAGGATGTCTTTTGAGCTTTAATTCGCACTCCGCATACACAGCTCGATGGTCGCTAAGTCCCTCCTCTGTGGATACCTTAGTTATCCTATGCGGGATGTTAGAAGCAAGCAAGTCGAGAACATTGCCCGAACGCGTGGCTTTTTGTACCATCTGGATTAAGGAATATTCATGAAACGTGTCAATTAAGGCTTCACACGATTCGCGTTCTTTACCTCCCGTAACGAAACATAGGTTTTCCCAATCGATTGACGGTAAGTTAAAATCGCCTCCAATTATCACGTAACCGTCGTTCATAATAGATCTAAGCTCGGCTAATTGCCTCTCTAAACTTAAAATATAATCAACTTTGGCATTAGGTGGTCTGTAAAATGAGCATAAATATATCTTTTTCGAATTATCCTTACCTAGGCGGCACCACACGCTCTCGGTCGTTTCATCGATAATAGGGATCTGACAACTATCGTACTTTTCACTTATTGCCAAAAATACTCCGCCACCTATTCTATTGGCGCGGTCTTTTCTGTATACTCTATAGCTTTTCGGAAAAATTTCTTGGCTAGCGATATCTTCAGTGAGCCAACTTTCCGTACCTATAACTACATCCGCATGATCAATTGTTGTATCCGTTCCACGTACAGCCTGTTTAAGCTCTGCAACCGCCGGATTATGAGCGCCGAAGAGCGTTCTGTGAATGGCTACTGCAGCAGGATGCAGTGCATCCAAACTTTCTCAGCCAAGTCCTGGTGCTTCACATGGAATGGGATCGTGAATAGCCATAACCAACACACCTGCGCTGATGAAAATCTGCATTCAACTCAGGAAAGACGATTCCAACAGCAGTTTGCAATATATATTTGAGTGGGAATAACTGGCAATCACCTCCTAGGCCCTTATGAGCTACCACCTCGACTATCAGCTATTGCTATTGGAGCAATTACCATGACTACTGAACGACGTACCATTGGCAATGCGGCAGACCATATGGGTACTGCATGATGGGGCGTTTGCTCATTCTACTCGCGATCTCAAGCGGTATTTGGACAGCCACTACCCAGGTCGATGGATTGGACAAAACGGACCGGTTGTGTGGCCTCCACGATCACCGTATCTCACTCCTCCCGACTTATACCTGTAGGACCATCTGAAGAAGATCGTTAACGCCCAACGATGTAATACACGGGACGAGCTGTGGAATGTCCTAGAAGCAGCTGTGACGATAATACGTAATATGCCTAACGTCTTTCAGTAAACCAAGAATTCTTGGCGCAACAGGGCTCAGTTTTCTATTGACCGTAATGGTGGACACTTTGAACATCTTCTGTAAACTGTTTGCAACTAAGCAGATTCCATTCTGTCACAACAAATAAACATTTGATCGAAAACTACGATATTTGTCTACTTTTCTTTCCTCGTGCTTCCCATTGCCATATCTCGCTAACGAAGTGGTTGCAGCCATATGTTTATATTAACGTTTTTCCTTGCCTGTAGGTGTAGAACGCGATGCTTATATTTAAGACATTAAATTAAGATTCACCCTGTATATTTATAGCTCAGAAACAGGAAAAAACTTAAATAGGTTTGCCGGGTTTTCGACTTTGGACTGTAATAATGATCATTATGATGTCCCTATTATTCAGTGTATTCATACTACGCATGCTTTTCTGGATAAATAATGTATGAACAATGGAGGTCAGCATGAGATAATAAAACCTGAAACCAATTGATAAGATTATATAATATTCCCACTAATACATACTATATTTAGAATCTTGTGGTACTATGGTTATCCGTTCGACACAAGTGAGGCAAACTTCGAGATTCTGTTGGGCAACGCAAACATGGAACAATCTCCTCTGTAAAATAGGGTCAATACCATGATTCATATCGGTGTCGCACTCTGTTTGAGGCAGTTACTGCAAACGCCATCCATATTGCTGAAAATAATTTTCAGAGGAATATTCTCCGTGTTAAGACGAGTAGAGGAGGGTAGGAATTTTAAAGACGGAGAACTTACCGTGAAAGTAGAAAAGAAACATTTTCCGCCCATTTTAAGCGCTTCTCTTCGGCCCTCTTCAAGTATTCATCAGCCTACCTCTTCCATATAATTTCTCCATCCTTTCTCCTAACGACTCCTTCCTCCCTCTCTCTCTTTCTCTCTTGATATTTCCCTCCTCTCTCGATTCTCGCCTTCCTCTTAATTGGTCTGACTTTTTCCTTCTACTAATTTTAAAAGTAATAATCCGGTAATAATCGCAAAAATTGTTTCCGGTACTTGAATGTTGTCACCGTTGACTGCGCTAGAGAGCGCTTCTGCCAGAAACGTCTCTTTTTTAATATGCATTTATCCTCGCTCACGCATGTGTGTGTGCGAGCACATTGCGTCTGTTCGTTGCGCTGCGGGGAGAATGGTGTAGCGCTCACTCTTGCTCTAATGGCCAACGGGAGAAAAAGGAAGTTTGTGTAGCAATTACCTTTAAGTGTCTGAGTTGGTGTTTCCTCGGAAACTTTTTTCACATTTCTCCCGAGTCAGCCACCGTTAAGTCAGCAAAAGCTCCTCACGATTTCCTTGTTCTCTCGGTTTTGTGTAGTATACAATCGAGTTCTTTACATTCCAGGTTCATAGCTTAGCTGGCAACCTGGCTGGGGGGCACCATGCTTTCCCCCCCAACACCCGTACTGCAGGAGTTCTTTAGCATCAGCCAGCTGTATTCCCTCAATTTTAACTGTATTTGAATTTTCACGCCTCGAGCGTTACTTCATATCATAGAAGAATGATGAAGAACTCCAAAGAAGTGGAGAAAATGAGTAGTTACTGTTACTCTTTGAAAATTTAGATTGACTTTAATTCGAAATCTAACACAGCATGCAATTCAGACCAGAGTTGAATGACAGAATAGAAAGTGAAATGTGAATCTTCTTGAGCCTGCAACTCATCTGGTCGGAATAAAAAGTTTTCGTTGCTATTCATATTAAATTGCTAAATTTGAAATTATAAACCAAAATTCAGACGCTCAGCAAGATTAATGTTTTTCTTTAATTTTTTATGGTCAGAATGTATACAATTACTGGATATCAATTATTTTTGGTTGGCTTCTCACAGATACCATTTATAATCACCTCTCAGATATAATCATTAAGAGATCCAGGATTTTCGTCACCCGCAAATTAAAACGTTAACGCGACCTCGTTCTTATTCTCTTTACCCAGTTTTTCATCGCCATTGTAAAAGATAATGAGATTGACCTGGCGCTTCAGTCAACCGTCACGATAAATGTTTTTGAGAGCCCCTCCTTATGATATACCCGAAATTTACTAATCTAGCCATATTTCATGGATTCTTTGGAGAGCATTCGTGAACATAAATTATTTAGGATTGAGTTTATAAGACAAATTTGAGCACTTGAGTCAGGCTCATATAGTTTTGAAAGGCTTACCTTTCTGTCAAAATCAATTTGTTTTCATCTTTTTATTAGCTCTGTTCAACTAAGAAATTTTTAATTGACGAGGATAAATGTCTGTCAAATGACGACTTGCAGTAATACTAAGAATAGTTTTTTGTAACATCAGTATATATTTCAACATTGATTTAAATTCTGTTATCATATAAAAAATTAACTTTCCCCTCTTTGTATTTTCGTACAAGTTTACGGCAATGGAGTACAAGTACTGTTCAGTGAGAATATACTTAGCTCTTCAGATTTTATTAAAGTGGCCATTTTACACGGTAAAATGAATATTTTGAAAATTTATTACTCTAAATGAATGACTTTATTGTCACAATAAAAATAACCATACGAGTACGAAATTTCAGCAATTACTTCTTGCTAGAAATGCTCCAAAGAAACGGGACGGATATTTCTGAATTATTATAAAAACAAAAATGTCCGTCATATGGGTCTGTAATAATATAAAGATTTTTTTATTCTAAAGCTAAATGAAATATCTATATTTAAATCGGTATAATAACTCTAGCCTATTTTAAATTTCAAATTAAAAATATCCCGTATTCAATTCAATGTTAATCAAATGGAGGATTCTTGGATCAAACCTGGGTTTTAGCCTACTTTCCAGAATGAAAATAGGCTTATAGTTTTGTCGTTGTGTCTGTCTGTCTGTCCCCCAATTAAATTTTGAACCACTCTAGCGATTTTCATGAGACTTTGTGGAAATCTCTTGCTATATGGGTCGAGCTCCCGAGGGTAGTTTTTGTCGCGAAGACTGAAGTCCCGGGTTATATTCAAGGAGCTATCATTCCCATTTGATTTACATGGGAAATCTGAAATCCATCGTGCAGGGTAATATTCTCTTGCACATTAAAATATCTTAGAATTGAAATGTCGGAGCGCGTTTTGTACTATTATCTGAGGAAAGAAATAAAAATTTTAATTTTTATCGTAGAATTTTGCTTATCAATTGTATTTCTTAGAATTTCGCGTTAATACTGGCGATTTTTCAGTTTCTATCCCTCATTACGAGAGTGTTGTCATAGTAACAACTATTGTTGGGCTCAGATTTGGTATATTCTAATACGTACACTCATTATTTTTGCCGCACAAATACGCGTGATCAATTTAATATTCCGTTCGAATGTATTTGTAGTATTTTATAACGCTAAATTACGAAATTTGGAAACACAAAGAGCTACATATCCGCGATGACTTTAATGGTATTAAAGTCAATATAAGTATTAAATAAATGATTAAATGGAAAGTAGGATTCATAGGTTCTCTTTGGATTATCTTGTTTTTCTTAGATTTTGGATTTTTCTGGGTCATAATCCACGTGTTCAAATTAATAGGTGTTCAAAATTTCAGAAATTGATTCTTACTGAGAGTACCTAAAACCATTATGGACAGACAGACACTTGCGAATTATCATATCCGTGATAAGATTCTATTTTATGACACGAGAAAAAAATTGAATAGCAACGATTAACACGCCCAGCGGTTCCCAAACATAATATTATTTTAGTGCACCATTCCCAAACGTTTTTATGACTTTCTGTACCACGCACTTTGAAAATATTTTGTAGAACTGTGCTTTTGAACATTTATCTATATCTTATAATTGAAGCTTCGACGCGAAATTTGTACAATTTTACAGGGAAAAGAATGGAAAGTCTTATTTTTATCGTTACCTAATTAGTATTTTCACATTTTTTTGCTTATATTCGAGTTTTTCTGAGTTTTTAGCATTTTAAAAAGTTACTAGAGTTATTGGCATTATTAATCTCAGATTTTAAATAAATTTTCACTTAATTTACGACAAAACTGACATATAAAGGATAAAAATCGAAAACATTTTCGTGAAAACCTTCGTTTAAATATAACACAAAGTAAGTAACGAACGATTGCACTAACCTAGATAATATCTATTGCCGATAAAAATATAATTTACCTTATCTTAAGCAATATAACACCTAATGATTTTAAACGGGTTACAGTAAAGCCTCGCTATTTAGGACCCCGATAGTCCGAATATCCGCGTAAGTCGGACGCATCCTGAAGAGCCAGATTTTTATCTGAACACGGCGCACCACGTGGGTATGCTCTGTCTTTTGTTTACAGCCACCGCGCGCACATCTCTCGTCGTTACATCTTCGGAAACTTATCATTTTGTTTCCTTAAAGTTATCCAAGTGCTATTTAAGTGCGGTAGTATGTCTGATTATAACAGAATTTCTGCTGAACCTCCCTTGAAAATCATGGATAGCGATTCAGATTGACTGATAAGCGTTCCAATGAATGTTTTATTAAAAAATTACTACACGTATTTTTTTCTCTATTTTCTATAACCATGTCCTCTAACCCTCGCTAGTCCGGACACTCCTTACCCCATAGCGAGGCTTTACTACAATTACATTTTAATACCAGTAGTCTGAATGAATATGAATTTTACGTTTCAAATCTTTATTAAATTCATGTAAAATTAGCTTGAAAATAATACACTAGCAAAGCGAGCCATCAGACGTGGTTGGCGTCCGTAAGAGGAGAGAGGCTGAGCCCATATTTATGATTAATAATTTAATTTTTGGGTCAGTGGTAAAAGAAATTTTCTAAATGTTATAAAAGCATTTGTCTGGTTTATGTGCCCTATAAGTTATAACTTAAGGCGTTTAAAATGCCTGGCGCTCGTAAGACTGACACTTGTATGCTAAAGA
Source organism: Tanypteryx hageni (assembly GCA_028673005.1). Lineage (NCBI taxonomy): Eukaryota > Metazoa > Arthropoda > Insecta > Odonata > Petaluridae > Tanypteryx > Tanypteryx hageni. Next base: position 15,839,166 of record CM054117.1, read on the forward strand.
TCATTCTCAGCCAGAAAATTAAGCTCGAAAACTAGGGGGTGCTGCGTTTCTCTTGACAGTTCCGTAATTGAAATCTCCTCGCGACTGTCCTTCTAGTACCTCTCTTCGTCTACCTCTCTCTCTCTCCTTCCTTCTCCTTCCTTCTCACTCTCTCCCTTCCTCTCTTTCTCCTCCTCTCTCTCTCTTTGTCTACCTCTCTCTCTCTCCCCTTCCTTCTTCCTCCTTCCTTCTCACTCTCTCCCTTCCTCTCTTTCCCCTCCTCTCTCTCTTTCTCTACCTCTCTATATCCCCTTCCTTCTTTCTCCTCCCTTCTCACTCTCTCCATTTCTCTCTTTCCCCACCTCTCTTTCCCCTCCTCTCTCTCTTTGTCTACCTCTCTCTCTCTCTCTCTCCTTCCTTCTTTCTCCTTCCTTCTCACTCTCTCCCTTCCTCTCTTTCTCCTCTTCTCTCTCCTCCTCTCTCTCTTCCCTCTACTCTTCTCTCTCTCCTCCATCTTTCTCCACCTTCCTCTCTCCCTTCCACCCCTATCTTCCACCCCTCTCTTCACCTCCTCTCTCCCCACCCCTCTTCCCCTCTCCCCCCTCCTCTCTCTCTTGTACTCTGTACTCTTCTTGTACTTTCGCCAATTCCATCTCAGATCCTCCCTCTTCTGAAAATCAAAAGGTTCGATATGGTTCATACAAAGTACATTATAAACAATACCTTTTTTATTCCATATCTTTATCAATCGACTATTCTCTTGTTTCCCTTATTTTCATTTTATTGTACCCTTCTACCTTATTTATTTGCAGAGAAATGTTCTCCTAGTTCACTTGTGTATATTTATTAGCTCCACTCGAAAGCGCTACATCTCTTTTTCATTCTCTTTCCTCTCCTCTTCTACACTCTCTTCCCCTATCCCTCTCTTTTCTTCTTCCCTTCCTCCATTTCTCTCTCCCTCACTCCTCGTTCATCCCATCCGCCTTCCTCATTCCTTCCCAACATCGATTAAGCGAGCTTTAGCTGACCCTCATTTGTTTTACCCAGCACTCTCCATCTCTCTTACGTCACGCCTGCAGTAATTCACTCCACCGCTTCCTATTAAAAAGGCCTCTTTTACTCTTGCTACTCAGCACTTTATAACAACCTTCCCCTCCAATTCACTTGTTGTTTTTTACTCAAGAATGCGCTGCAACGTATAGAGTTCTTACCCCATCTTTGCGATACAAATGCCAACCTGCAGAATATCAATAAACGGCTTTTGCGGCCATCTCCGTCTCTTTTTTGCGATCGGCCATGCCAACGGCTCCGTAGATTCCCTCGACGACCATTCGACGTCTCCTTGTATAAAAACGGAGTGTGTGCAGACAACGCTACGCCATGAAGAATTCATCGGCCAAGATTCCGTTTGACAAATCGGGATAGGCCATTGGATCTTTGGTGGCCGGAGCCAGCAGTGATCGCCGATAGGTACCAGATGCTCTAGAGGTTTGGTGCCAAAAGGAATACGCCATCTCTCGTTAATCGCTCATAACAGGGAATTCGTTGAGCGCTCTTCGGAGATCGAAATAGGCATGGCGGAGAGAGAAAGACCAACCGAGCGGGAATAGAGGCGAAAAGGATATTCGTGCCATTTCCCTTTAGTTCTTTTATTTAGAACTTTTATACCTGGCCTTCAGTTCTTCAAATGGGAAAAAAGCTCGAACGTGTCTCGAGTTTGGAAAGCGTGTGAATAGCATGAATATAACGCCTTTGCTTTGTAAATTCTTTGTAATTTGTTAAGTAATGCGACGCACATACATATGGCGGATCCAAGGGAGGGGCGATCGCCCTCCCCTTGTACGACCCCATTGCCCTCCACTGGGTACATTCTTAAATTCATTCCGCGCAACATTCCTTGTTTCTACACCGAAGATTAAGTCTGTATGGCAAGGAAAAGAAAGGTTCTGATGGAGGTAAGGATTTTCAAAATGTATGGTCGTTGGCAGAGGCGGAATCAAGAGGGGGGAGGGGCAATTGGGGCGATCGCCCTCCCCTTGGGAAGTCTCTGGATCCGCCCCTCGTATATACGCATATAATTATCCACGTACCCCGAAACAGGTGTACAATAGTAGTCCATGGATACCACTTAGTATGCTTCTCTAACAACTTGTTGTCTTTGTTTTATTATTTAGATGTTTGTTCATCGTTAATTTTTAATTCAGCGAACTTTTTTCCCTGGCACGTTTATTTTCTTTTGTTATCTGTGTAAAATATAGAAACATTGGTAACCTCATATCATCAAAAGTTCTTAGACTTATTGTTATTATTTCAGAAATATGCACACACACAGAAAACATTCTTGCTTAGAACATGAAGGAAAGTACGGATTAGATATCGTATTATTTCTTATTCCAATCGAGTACGGGATCTATGATCTATACCAGGGGTGGGCAACCCCGTCGCCAATTGCCACAAGTGGCGAATTGGCTATGAACGTGTGGCGAATAAATGTTTTCCATATTTTACTACCTGCAATAAAAAGTAACGTAACTTTTCTTGAAGACTTGTGCTGGTTGCAACGTGACAATTCTTGCATATTATTGGAAAGAGGGTGATGTATAGTGCCCTGCTGCTTATGTATACTACTCCACAGCGGAAGGTGTACTACTCGAAAAAAAGGCTGACTGGAATGTCTCCTACTCGAATAAAGGCGATTATGAATCTTACCTTCACGAAAAATTAAATGCATCATATTGTCGCTTTTTACGAAAACTATCTTTCTTCTCAATTTTCTTACAGAAAAAGTATTTTTTCAAATTATTGTTGAAGAAAATCTCTTCTCAGTTTTCTTACGAAAAAAATCCCTTCTCAACTTTCTTAAAAAGTACCTCTTCAATTTGATTATGAATAAAATTGTTTTGATTTTATTAGTTTAGATATTTTTTAATTATTAATTGGGTATTATTAATAAATTTATTAGCTATTTTATTAATTAATATTAATTAATTTGACCGGCAATTCAAAAATTATTTATTAAATTTTAATTAATTATTTGTGTGTATTCAATATTATTTATTATTAAAAAGCACGTTTCAATTTTACGAAAAACAGCACTTTCTAATTTTATTTCAAAGAATAACATGCATATATCTAATAACATAATATGTTATTAGATATAGACATAGGCAGTCAAATTAATTAATAATAGTTAGTAAATAAACTAATAAGTTTATTAATTATACCAAATTAATAATTAAAAAATATTTAAACTAATAAAATCAAAATTTAATTTTATTCATAATCAAATTGAAGAGACACATTTTAAGAAAGTTGATAAGGGATGTTTTTCGTAAGAAAACTGAGAAGAGATTTTCTTCAACAATAATTTGAAAAAATACTTTTTCTGTAAGAAAATTGAGAAGAAATTTTCTTGACCAATAATTTGAAACGATATTTTTCACCAATAATTTGAAACAAGATAGTTTTCGTAAGAAGCGACGATATGATGTGCGCAGTCGCTGAGTTCAAAACAGTGTATTGTAGAATCACCGCTGCTACGCGTGTTTACCCAAAGGAAACAAAGTAGTGTTTCAAGTTGAAATCACAGAGCGCTTAAGAATAACGTGAAGAATTTCTTGTACTTTCTGGAATGCGAGGTCGAACGTGTGGAACTGATATACTAAAAAAAAATTTTGAAGCTTCAAAAAGATGTGACCTCGATCTGAAAAAACTAGCTTCTGTTACAACGGATGGTGCACCCGCAATGATTGGAAGTAAATCGGAATTTGTTTCTCTGTTAAAGGTGTACTTGAATGAGAATGACATGAAAACGCTGTTGCCCTCATTCCATTGCTTTCTGCATCAGGAGAATTTGTGTGCTCAGATGCCTAAAACCGACACATTAAAAAATATGATGGATATGGTAGTGAAAATAGTGAATTACATCCGCAGTAGAAGTTCTCTCATCCACCGACAGTTTGTTGAGGCTTTAAAAGAATGCGGGGACTACGATTTCGAGAATCTTATGGACTTGGCGAATGTGAGATGGTTGAGCAGAGGAAAATTACTGGAAAGATTTCTTTATTTTCTTCCTCAAATTCGAGATTTTCTTGTTGAGAAACGTCAAATCGAAAATTTTTCTGACCTTAAGAACACTTTTATGGCAGTGTGATTTACATTTTCTGTGCGATATCATGGCTCACCTAAATTAATTAAACGTAAAGCTTCAGGGAAAAGTAATATGTGAGCAAGCGCAGCATATTGAAGAATTCAAATTAAAACTAAAACTTCTTCTGTTACAAACTCAGAGGGATGATTTTACTCATTTTGCGAATCTGGCTAAATTTGTAGAAAAAAATGAAGAGAGTAGTCTACTAGACGTGAAGCGGGAATTATATGTAGACTGGATTAAAAACCTAACTCGAAAATTTGAATCTCGCTTTTCTGGTTTCATTGACTTCAAACAGGCATTTAAATTCATGGGCGATCCATTTCATTTTGATATTGCTAATTCAAGCAAGGAAATTGCCACCCTTCTGTCTTTAGATAAGCGTGGGTTTGAAAACGATTTGCTTTGCCTTCACAGTCTGGAACACTTGAAAATTCGGCAGAATTCATCAGTTACAGTGGAAATTTATCCTGACTGAGAAGGATCTGCCAACTTTTAAATTGGGCATTTCAAAATTATTGTCCATCTTTGGGTCAACTTTGGTGTGTGAATCAACGATCTCTATGAAGGGATTTATCAAGTCAAAATTCAGATCTCAAATTGTTGATGTCAATTTGGAGGCGGAGCTCAGATGTGCATTAAGCTTAGATATACAGCAAATATTTCTGCAACTTGTCAGAGAATTTGACTGTCAAATTTCGCATTATTTTTCTTATATTTTCATATCAAACAATTTTTATATATTGCATGTGAAGCATTTGTAACTGAATAGTCAATGTGTACATGTTTAAATAAACTTGTTCAAACGGTATAATTTTTTTAATTTTTGATCGAGCAACCTGATTCCTCAGTTTTTGGATGTTGTGGCGAATTTCACCCCTAATTCGCCACAACTGTGGCTACACGGTAAAATAAGGTTGCCCACCCCCGAATCTATACCAATGATCGGCAAACTTTTTTATGGCGGGTCAATTAAAGGTTTTGGGGAAATGCGATGGTTCAATTAAAAAATTCAATGAAAATAAAAATCAAATCTGCATGTTTAAATACAGAATATTTAGCAATTGAATTACTCTTTTATTTTCAAAACGTAAACCCTTCTGAACATGTTTATCTTTGTGGGTCACCCAAATCGTGATGGCGGGTCACTCATTGACCCGCGGGTCATGGGTTACCAACCACTGATCTATAATTTTATTTATGTTTTAAAGACAATCTCACCAGTGAGAGGGCACATAATAGGTTTCTTTGGGGTACCACATGGAGGACATCCATTTGGTCAGATATATATTAGTTTGGCAAGCCCAGCCCAAAACAAGAAAATTCCACATTCTGAAACAGGAAAATAAGTTTGCCGTGATACTTTAAGTGTTATCATATCCGATCGGCTAATGTAAAGACCCGGGTTTGATTCTATGTTTTGGCAGAATCATTCTCCTGATTGATGATATTTCTCATTCTCTTGTCTATCGTAATATCGGGAATAATAGTGGAGCTAAATCATTCCTAATATATTCTGGTTTACATACACACGCTGTCCTCCAAAGATTGCCATTCATATGAGCGAGATGCTCACTTCTTTTAAGTTCCAGTTGCAGATTCTTCTCATTCCGATTTTCATAACGTACAAACCCGTTCAGAGCGTAATAATCTCACAGTCACTCTCACCCTCATCATAGAGCACCTTTTATCTCCACTCCTCCATGACCTTTTAAAAATCACCTCTGCCGTCAAACATGTCATTGGCTCAGCTATGAAAAAATCGCAGTGAAAGGTTCTTTTTTCTATAACGTGAAGATGAAAATTTTATGTTATTTGAAGCATAACATTTTCCAAATTTGGATGTATTTAGCATGACGGATATAGTAAGCTTATACAAAATTGACGGCATATTGCATATTTGATACGCAAGTTACAGATTTTTGTAGCTGAATATATAAGAATTTATATGTTCTGATGATTTTTATCTCATACGATTAAACTGGCTCGTTATAAAAGGCCTCATCAAATGTTCTTCAAAGGTTCTATGAAAGTTTTTAACTTACGTAAATTCCCTCTTCTTGAAAGGAGCCTTCATTTTTTTCTTCCCTTAAGTTCTGTACCTTTCCGCCGTTACCTACCTGCTTTCATTCAGTATGGCTTTCAACATCCTCGCCATTTTTCTTTTTTTCATTTTGGCCATGAAGACTAACTGCTCATATTCTTTCAGATCTCCATCTCAATACAGTTCTCTCTAAGTTAGTTGGAGCAAGGGGTTACAAGGTTAATGTTTTGTCCCACCGTAACCCGAGTGCAGAATCCAACCCATTACAATAATTTGCAAATCCTTTAACTTACGACACCAGGTTTCATACACCCAAATATAGTGTGCATTTGTATTCTTCCTATGATTTTAATAACGGAGAATATTACTTCTACAGTAGACTTTGCCTGTTTTGTTTGCAATTTACACAATTTTCTTTTATTCCTTTTGAATTCCAGGGAGTAAGACTTTTGCGCTTTCTTTGCTTCCACGCTGTTCGCCATTACATTCTTTCAACAAACCTCTCTCCACACCATCTCATTGCTTTAGTGGTACAGATGGATTAAACAAAACACACGTGGAATTGAAACTTTGTAGTATTTCTAAAGAGAACATTTTACACGAACGGTTTCAACGATTAATTCTTATCGTTAGGTCAGACCTTACAATGACTATTAATCGTTGAAACCTTCCGTGTTACGTTTTCTCTCTAGAGATTTCTTGTGTTTTTTTAATGCATCAGTTCTCCTTTAACATATAGTTACGCAAAGAATTTGTCTCTGTGAATTACAACATCTCATCGCTTTGCAATGTTAATCAGGTCCGTGGAATCAGGCATATTCCATAGCATCAACTTTGTTTTTCTTTCTTACACTTGTCCTTAGCAACGAACTAACACTATTTCTAATTATTTTTCATGATTACTCCAATTTTCCAAACCACTTTAAATTTATCAACTTCTTTTCCGTTGCTTTCTTCTCAATTTCGCATTTTGTACAAAAAAGAACACAAATAGACGTTGCAAACATCACTTCCTCGAATCTGCTTTCATCCTCACATGTTTGCCTCAGATACGCTGAGTGGCCAATTTCGAGATATCAACCCGGCCGGAGGCACGCATCAGCGAACAAAGGAGAGGACTGAGAGCGGTGTTGAGTTAGTATCAGATGGGCCGTTGACCGTTGGCACCAAGGGTTGACGCTGAGGAGCTAATAAGATTATTCCATGTGTGCGCCAAAAGCACAGGGGCTCAAGGAGGAGCGTCACGACCTCTGCTCTCGAGATCCGAGTGAATTTTAAACCACTACTCTGTTTCGATTGTCTAAATAACCGAATGTTACTCAGATAAGTTGAAATATGACTCAATCGTGCAAATGAATTTTATATATCCTGATAAATGAAAATATGTATCATATTGGGAGGTGATAGACGCGGATATAGTGTTCTTTGTTTCCATCAATTTGTGACTCTCAAATCAAAAAAAAAATATGATGTTGGAAAATACCAACTCCAACAGTATTTCATTTTTTAAAATTGTTTCTGTTTTAGAATATCATTACACTTTTTCCAAACCTTGAAGTGAAAGGTAATTTTCATTCGTTTACCGTTATGGATTTCTTATAATTCTGTATAAAAAGTAATCAATTATTCGCCCTTTTACTTATTAATCGCCCTTTTCTTCCGTTTCAGTCCAAGAAAGGTTCGATATTGATGAATTCTGAACACATAATCATCATCATGGTGATGTTCTGCCTCATCCTGTTTGGCATGTGCTTCGCTTTCGTATTCAACTGCGTTCGGAAACTTGTGAGGGACCATCGCATAATGCAGGTGAGTGGGAACGTTCTTCTTCATTTTCCTATCGCACCCATGCAACCTTTTTATTCTTCCCTTTTACATTAAAAAATCCCATGCAACTGTCGTTTTTGGAGTTTCAATTAAAGTTGTAGAAAATTACAAGCTTTAGAGTTGCGTTATTCGTTATTTGTCATTGTTTTAGTTCATGCTACGAATTAATTGGGAATAGTACGTTTAGTGTTTTTCATCTGTAGGAACGAAAAACATGTGAGCGAATAATAAGATTTTTTAAATTTTGTTTTTTTGAAGCACTCGATTGAAATCGGCTGAACGATAACACGAGATCAGAAATGAATTATGGGTGTTGCGATTAGACTCGCTGACAACGGAAGTCAATTGAAAAGGATATAAATCCATACCGTCAATCGTGAAGCAAGATGAACTAAAACAGGAAATTTCCATAGCATGTACATCTGGAATATTTTAATGGTAACAAGCAAATGCAAAGGACATAACATTGGCTCTCACAAGATTTAAGTGCGTTGTTTTAAATGTTGTTGGAATCAGCTTTTTGAACGTATTTTCACTAAATAAACTTCAACGGTTGTTTATGGCAATGAAAAGTAGTACGCATTTGTGAGAGTAATTGCAAGTATCGCAAATGCAGTAAATGCTGTATTTGTCTATTTTATACACACACACACTGTGCTAGTACTAGTCGCAAAAAGCTCCAATTACCATTTCTCCCATATGCATAAATATATTTTATTAGTGATTCAGTAATAGCGATTGGAAAGCAATTTTCTATTTTAATTTATACACACAAGCGTCGAGCATATGGGATCCGTACGAGAAAGGATTAATCGCCGAGTTAGAGAAAGTGCAGCGAAAAGCTGCTAGATTCGTCAAAAATTGTTATGATAGAAATAAAAGCGTTACAGGCTTGATACAGGACTTAGGATGGGAATCACTAGCTGAGGGCCGATCACGTGCTAGGTTAAAACTTCTTGAAAGATTTAGAACGAGTACTTTCTCCAGCGACGTCAAAGAAATAATAAGAACTCCCACCTATATCGGTAGAATGGACCATCCTCGTAAAATAAGAGAGATAGCCTGTAGGACAGAGAGATACAAAGGCTCATTTTTCCCTAGAACGATAGCCGAGCAGAATAAAACTTGCGATCAAAAGTAACCTCGCGTAGGGGCGAAAACCAAGGCCTAATTTTGGAGTTTTCCCCTTGGTGTTAATACACCCCCTGCCACACACCCTTGCGGTGGCTTGCAGGGTAAACTGTAGATGTAGATATCAACTCTATAATAGGCAAATATCTTTTTAGGCCTTTTATGCAACGAATCCGTCTGTCCAGAATAACAATTTTCATTTTGATGTTTTATAACTCGAGCACATTTAGCACTCGTTTTCTCTTTTCTGTCCCATCGCGATTCTACTGAGATGTTGGACATCTAGGAAAGACTTCCTATATTTTGGAAATTATAGCTTCCAAAAATATGCTATACCAGTAGTGGGACTAAAACCTGATATAGCTGAAAATTTTCTTGAGAAAAGTGTTCAGAACTATTGCAAATTGTTCGATTTTTCTATAATTATATACGTAGATAACTTTCCATTAGTCTTACATATAGTAAATGCACTGCTCAGCTGCAAACATGTTCGTTTGGGGGTGCGCGTAAGATTTGACAGCAGTAATCGAATATTAATTTCTTTTATCCGTCTCTTTGAAATTAATGAAATAACGTTTGAGAGGACATTGTTGAAACAAAATTCATAAAAAAATTATTTTCCCAAAGAAGGTGAAATTGAGCTCTTTTCATTCTTCTAAAATTGTCTCTCGCCTTTGGTCCTGAGAAGAAGAGATGAGAGAGAGAAACTCATTCAGAGATTTTGTAGAAATCAGGCAGGAAAAAATCAGATGAAGATAAAGTTTAATTAAATCACAAGGACTTGACTTATGTATACAATTATTATGAAGCTAGCTCATCTCCATTTATATGTCATATTATTTGACTTGTATCTTTGTAAAACTTTCGAGAAATCAATCTTATATTTTTCACTCATTAAATTCTTCCATTTTCACTCTTCCTTCTTCGCCCACTTCCTCCTCACACACCTAACTCCCCCTTCTCCTCTTCTCTTCCAAATAATGTCGTTCCCATATAAACCCGCATTGCGTCATCGCTATTATCCCCGCCGGAATGTCGCCTTCGTCGAACCCTGCCCTTTCTCTCTCTCTATCTCGTTTGCTTTGCTTCGTTCGTTACACGCATGGCTACGCTGACCGCCACCCTCCCCTTCCGCCACGCCCGAAACATCCTCCGCTCCATTGCTCCACACCTAACGCCAAACAATTGCCCGACTCCCATTCCCCTCCCCCTCTCTCTGCCCCACCGCACCCCCCCCCCTCTCTCTCTTTAATATTTCTCTCTGCACGTGCCTTCTCTCTCTCTCGGACACTATTTTACTCCCGACACACTCTGCCCGCCCACGTTCCATCGAACGCAATTCCTCGCTCCTCCTTATCAATCGTTCATTCCCTCTCTTCCGAATGCCTCTCTTCCCGCTCCCTCTCTTCTCACTCCCTCTTTTCCCGTTCCATTTCTTCCCACTCTCTGAACTCCTACTCTAATCCCACCCCCTCCACTCTCACCTTCTCTCCACATTCATTTCTATTTTTGTCCTTGACCTGCTTTATTTGTCCTGTGCCGTCCAATCTTCTCCATTGTCTCGGTCTCATAATACTTCGTCGTTTGGGCGAAAAAATAAAAATCTTCCCTTTTTGATTTCTGACCACTTTTAATTTTCGATTAATGTCGTCCACCATCTCACCTACTCTTCCATTTTCCTCGCCTCTATGAAATCGCTCCCTTTTTGTTTCCTCCCGTCGTCCCCTTCTTCCTTTCCACGATGTCCCTCAATCTCACTCCTCCTTTCACTCCCATGAGCTTCGTTTCTCGCTCTCCCTTCGTCAATCCTCTCAATATTCAACACACACCAATCTCTTCTTGAATCTCATGCGTTTCGCTTTCAAACCTTTCCTTTCGTCCATTCTCACCTCCTGTTAAATCATCTCTTTCTCCATTCCTCGCGCCCACCATCTCCCCTTTTCCTGTCCATCCATCCATGCTTCCCTCGGTGTCCCTTGTTACCCTATGAATCGCTCTGTCCTCGCCCTCCCCCCAAACCTCTCCCACAACAAAAAACGTTTACCGCCGCTTGTCTACTGACCTATGCATGCGACCGCAACTCGTTGTATCCTAACACGCTTTCCCCCCTCTGAACACTCCGCGCCTCAATAATCCGAACCCTTGTGTTCTTCAGGACCACATCCGCCAGTCCCGCGAAGGACAGCTGGAGACGCTGGGTCGCGGGTTAGGGGCCAGCTCTGGGGTGGTCGCCGCTGCGGCCGCCGGGTCCAGCGGGGCCGTGTCCGCCTCTTCGGCCTCCTCCCCGCCGCAGACAAGGCGCCGCCGATCCCACCGCCCCCACCGCCGCCTCTCCTCCCGCTTCGCCTCCTCCGCCTCCACCAGCGAAGACGACGATGAAGAGGACGAGGCAGGGGTGGCCGTCGCAAGGGAGGAGATATACGGCGGGGCAGCGGGGGTGAGCAAGAAGAAGAGAAAGAGGGCCAAGGAGGCGGCGGCGGCGGACGCGCTGGACGACGCGGAGCCGGCGGGGTGCTACGTGCCGGCGGTGGGGGCGGGCGGGGGCAGGGACCTGCTGCCCGCTACACTCCTCACGCATGGATCGGGGTCGAAACGTTCGAACGGGGACGCTGTGTTCGTTCGGAGGGAGACGGCGGATGAGGAAGCGGCAGTGGCGAGGGACGCGGAGGTTGCGGTTCAGGTTGGGGGAGGGGAGGGGATGGCGGATGGGGAGGAGGAAGAAGAGGAGGACGAGGAGGAGGACGAGGAGGAAGAGGAGGAGGACGAGGTGGGGGCCAGTCCGGGACCGCCCCCCGTCCAGATGAGAGACAACGAGTGTCAGACGAGAGACAGCCTGCTTCTCATGCAGTCCCCGGTTCCGTGTCCGACCCACAAGCCCCACCACCCCGTCCCCCGCCCCCAGCCTCCTCCCATAGCCCCCAGGCCGGTCCTGCCTCCCTTCACCACGTTCGGACGCGGGGCGGGGCACGGGAACAAGAACAGGCCCCCACCGCCCCTCCCCGTCCCGATGGATGCGCATCCCCCGCCCCCGCCGCACGTACAGACCGCCCACCATCACGGCCCCCATACCCATCTGCCTCTCGGAAAGAGGGCCCTCGTGCCGCCTTCCTCTGACCAGAGGCAGACGCGTCCCGACGCCACGCCCGACCTGGGCCGGGGGCAGGGCGACAGGGGGCGGCCCTTCAGCATCGAGTCGACCAAATCGGCCCCCGACGTCATAGTGATGCACTGACGTTGGTGAGGGGCCGATTGCGGGGGCGAGCCGAGCGACGGCTGCCTCCGCATCGGCAAGGCGGTTCCGGAGGCGAGGCCGGGAACGCCGGATATATGGGTCATCGGGGACGTGCACGATGCAGACAGGGAATGAGGCCTCCTTCTGCACTCAGCGCCACCGTACGGAAGTCTGCGTGGCGGAGCCTCATCGCTTATCGAAAATAATGTCGTCAGTCATTCGAGATAGTCGCGTAGGATGTGACAACCGAGGAAGGGGGGCGTGTTCGGGAGCAATCCGGCGAGAGGGGACTCATGGGTATTGTGCCTTAACGCGCGGCTTTGAATGACCCGGTTGTCATGGCCACGAGGAGCAACGTCAAGGAAGCAGAAGGCGGCGAAATAAGAGTTGGAACAAGTGACGTGCGACAATTCACTACTATCTTCAAAAATGGTTGTTTGAATAGTTGTGGTGATTTGATGATACGGTTGCACGTCCTAACGAAGGAAACTGACCCGATGGAAAGTTCGAAGATATTGAGTAATAGAAATGAAGAACCTTGTACACTTTAAAGAGAGGTTGTAGTTTAGTGTGTCTACGAGTATCCTATGATAAAGACTCTCTCCGGGTTGATTGATGCTTTTTTGAGTGAGAGAGAGATAGGAAGAAAAGAAATGCGGTTTGTTAGAGAGCTAGTTATTTTACTGGTTACTTTGGGAGACCTGTGTAGTAATTTCTCCGACCCTGGAACCTCCGTTTTGTTACTGGCCAAACAAGGGATGACCGACCTCCCTTGAAATAGACACAGTATTCACATATGCAAACAATGGACTAAGTGTAAAAAGTGAAACTTTTGTGATGTATTTAATTTATTTTATATATTTCAGCTTGTGGAGGGCAATACACACGAGATTGAATATCGACAGAACCAATAGTATTAAATGTGTGGAGAACATTCTTCTTAATAACGATTATTATATTACCATCGCCATTGTCATGAATACGATTGTTGCTGTTAATACTATTGTTGACTTTAATTGTTGCTTTATTGTATGTTTCTTTGAACACATTTCCCGGTGAGAAAATGGTGTTTTTCCAGCTAAACTCAAACGCAATTGCGTCAATGCTAATGCATTTAAAACAAATTGAAACAATTTAACTACTTGCACAAAGAATGGTCTCTGTGTAGTGAAAAATATCACTTGAAAGATAATGGGATAATACAATAAGTACTAAGAATCCCTGATGTTTGATATATTTTTACCACTGAGATGGTAATCAATACTGCCGAATTTGATAATAGCCGTCTGCTTAAAAATTCCGGCTGTGAATGTAGTATTATTATAGGTGAACATTTTCAAAATTTTGTTGTTGCCGTAATAACTGCATTCTCTTATAAAGGGGTTCGACCGTACTTAGGAACTAACCAATCGTTTTAAATAACTGCCCCGGGTCTAGGTCATTAGGGTTCAAGTTGTTTTTTTGTTAATTCAGGTCAAACTGGGTCTCAATACCGTTTCAAAAAGACATTTCAAATCATTTGTGAAACAAAGAGCCATAAATAATAAACTGATTATTTCTTTAATCGGTTTGTAACACATTACCTGCAATGTAAATAGCATTTGAGTGTATTATTTGTTACGATCAGCCTGTAAATTGATGATGCCCTAAAGATAGGGACCCTATTATCTGGGATCAAAATAATGTTGCTGATTTTAATAGACACTAGAATTCTTTAAAAGAAAGCTGTTATTCCTTTTATACTACCTAATTATGAATGATACTCGGAGTTGTAACCTATTCCCAAAAACTTCTGTTGATCCTGAACAACGGTGCTTTGTCCTACGAAAAATGGAGAAAAAATATCGAAAATTGTAAGGTGTTCGTTATCATTAAAAATCAAACTTTCCTCACTAAAAAACCTTGTCGTTTCTTGATATTTGTCTTATGAATATTTGTCGACCATAATAAAATAATGGCTTGACAACGGTGTGATGCGTCCTCTTACGAAAACAGCTTCTCTTAAATATGAAGATTCACGTTGAAATTCAACGTTTAAAACTTGATCAAAAGATGTTGTTGGCGGGGAAATTAAAATGTTCCCTATTATAATAATATCCAAATAAAATCTTATAAATGCACGCCTCTTAATTGTCATTCAAAATGGATAAGGCAATAATAAACGAGTACTTTTCCTCTATCTATTCTTATTATCTGTTTTCCGAAGTTTCTACAAAAGCTCTATTTAATTTGGAGAAAATTTATGATTTCTATCTCTAGTATTTCCATGACTCATAACCCTACTATTACAAAGATATAAACTATTAAGACAACTTCGTACTATGAAAATATTTCGATTACTGATGCATGAGCTGTGTACATTACTGTGTTTCGAGAAATCACTAAGAGATCAGTGTTACAGAAAATACTCTTGAATTTCTTAGACTGTAAAATACATAAGGCTTTTGTGTGTAAGATTCGATTGGCATTTTTCCTACTTTTCCCATGGTATTCCTGTGCCTATAGTTAACATTCCACTAAAATAAAATAACTATCCCATAAACTTTTCGAAAATTAATAGCTTTTTGATTTTTTAAGCATCTCATATTTTTAGTTCCCATCGGGTTCCGTAAAAAATCTTTTAACGCTTCGAAAATGAATTAATTTTGCAAATATTTCCATCTTAGTGAAAACTAATGAATAGGAGGCAAATTCATCAATACGGATTGCAAAAAGTGCAAAGAAGATTTCTGATGCAATTACCTAAAAAAGACACTCCAGTCTGAAATCAAAGATACAATTTCTTTGTAAAGGTAGAAACGCTATTTATTACAGTGAAATGAAATTTACTTTTAATGTACCGTCCATAGGTGCAGGCAGTGTATCTTAACTTTCGAATAAAGTATAATTCTTTTAAATCGGTGATGAATACTTGGAAGAGCAGATGAACAAATACACACTGATTTAATATATGTAGGCATATTATTAAAGATAATATTCTATTTTATGTACTATAAATAACTAAAATTACATCATCACTGGTGGTGTCATTGATACCACATTTGCTTATTAATACAAAGTTTCGCGAATGGCGATTTAATCAGAAAAAATCTGATGTGGCCACCACATGACTTTCTCCATACTTGTAATATTTCTAAAAATTCCAAATTGGTTAAATGATAAAAAATATTTTAAGGAACTGCGAGAAAAATTTAAAGACTTTACAAAGAACTGAAATAATCTCAAACCGTAGCCTTCTGATATTGAATATAGTCACGAAGCTCCAACAATTAAGAAAATAACAAGTAGTTCTGGAAAGAACTACTTTCCTTTCAATAAAATTTTAATATATAACAAGTAGGGGTGTACAGCTAAGGTGGACCGTAAAAGGCCGTTTTTAAATTTTTGTTTTTGATTACTACGCATTAGTGTGAGAAAGGTGCCATATGGGTTCATGAGCAAGGGAAAAAAGCTTTTTTGAAATGGGACAATATTTAGAGGTGCCACTGGACCATTAAATTGTAAAATTTACTTTTAAATTGTTAGGAATTGAATATTTTTAATTTAATGATTTGACCACCACGCTATTTTTCAATATATCCCTATCGAGCTCATTACGAATGCTTTGGACTCAGATTGAAGTCAGACAACATCTTTATTTGCCACTGGGGCTCCGAAATTGGGACAATTACATCAAAGTGTACAGTATTCGGCCATTCTCAGGTTTTTCCTTGTTTCGATTGGGATTGCAGGCCGATATTCTTGCCATGAGAGTAAAACGTGAAGCAAGGGCGATGATGTCTTTCATGGGAGGCAAAGGAGTTGTGGAAGCTGCTCTTTAGTTATAAAGAAGGACTGCAACAATGTAACAGCAGCTCTGACCTAGTTGCCAAGCACTTACTCAGCCGAACTGAGTCTCTGCTGTAATGAAATATCTGAAAATAGTGAACGGAGAAGACAAATCTCAAGTAATTGGTAAGAATAAAGTGAGAAGAGAGAAGAAGAAAACATGGTCCGCTCTAAGAGAGAAGGAAATCAGAGACGTAAACACATTATTTATTTTATGGAAAGAAGAACAGACTACTTGTTAAAGTATAGAAGGGGAAGAAAAATTATAGGGACATTAAAACGGAAGAGCACATTACAATGTTGCAAGAACCTGATTTTATATACGTAGGACTTACTACTGTAAATGGAAGACCCAATGCTGCCAATATAAAGGGAAGCATTACGGAGTACCTACAAAGAAACAATATAACCACAGACTACCTTGTTGCAACCGGTTGTGATGGTACTAATATAAATACACGGGTTGACAACGGAGTGATTCGATTGATGGAGCAGTTCGTTAACAGACTTCTTCAATGACTGGGTGTATGCTTCATGTGAATAAGCTTCCCCTCCGCCATGTTTTGAAGACTCTAGATGAGGCCATCAGGGGACCAAATAGCTACGGGGGGCCAATTGGGAACCAATTAGATGAATGTGAGCGGTTGCCTATTGTCCCTTTACAAAGAGTAGAGGTGTAATTGCCTGTAATAGTGGACAGCAACCTTAGTACAGACCAAAGATATTTGCTGCGCACTTGCAGAGCAGTTGCTTCAGGCCATTGCCACCTGACTTAGCAGAACATAATCAGGGAAAATTATCTGTTAATCTTTGCATTCTAGTTATCTTCATAATGAGAGCATGTGCTGTTATATGGTTCAAGATCAAGTGGAACCCTTTGTGCCACGAGGGTGCCCGTGATCTTTGGACCCTAATCAAATTAACACTATACCTTCCAGAAGATCTCAGAGAAGTTGTAGACAAAACTATCAATAAAAACGCCTACTTTGCTCATCCAGAGGGAAAAATCCTCGAAGTGCTCACATATTACCTTCAAATGATAGAATTAAAAAATAATGAATTTTTATCAAGTTTTAGATAAATAGAAAACTTTAGTTTTCCAGTGGTACCTCTACATATTGCCCGATATCAAGGGAAAAAATCCCCTTACTTACGAGGCCAAATTGCACCTTTTCCACACTAGTGCGTTAAGATTAGAAATACTTTTATTTTTCAGCCCACCCTAGTGTACACAGGTTTCCCGTGTTATAGAAGTGTTTTCCTTCAAATTCGCCGTAGTATACTAATGTATTTGTTTTGAAATGAGAAAATTACTTTACCTTATATCATGGTAGCCCTACTTTTTTGATCCGTTCTAAACATATTCATCCCGTTTTCTAATTCTATACTCGCCCTACAAACGAAATTTCTTTGAAATTTATTCAGCCAATACCTTCGAAATTCATAGTTATAGAAAAATTCTAACCTTGATATTGTGGTAGCCCTGTTTAGTCGACCCGGTTGAAATATAATATTTTGGTTATATCTTTATATGAAGATTAAATATGCTATATTTGGTTAAAATCCATGCGGACAGTTCTCTAGAAATACTTGTAAAAGAAATATTATTTAAGTATTTACTGTAGTAGCCCTGCTCTTTAGCTCCGCTTTAAAAATCTTGATTTAATTATGGTATGTTGTATAAATGTTATATACAAAATTTAATTTAAATCCGTTTAGTCAATTCCTTCCAAATCCTTAATAACTGAAAGGGTTTAGTTTGTAATTGTGGCATCCCTGTTTATTTGATTCAGTTTAAAATGCTAATATGGCTTTGTATATATGTGTATATTATAAGTATTAAATTTGGTTAAAATTGATATGGACAGTTCAACACAAATACGTGTAAAAGGAATTTTTTTATACCTTGTATTGTGGCAGCCCTGATTTCTATATCTATACTAAACATCTTAATTTTGTTATTATATGTAGCATGCTCACTTTATTCAAAATTTTGTTGAAAACGGTTTTTCCAATTCCTTCCAAATTCAAAATTATTGAAAAGTTAAACTTTGCAATTGTGGCACCCCTACCTAGTCGATCCTGTCCAAATGTGTCATTTTGGTCATCAATAAATGTGCATATTTTATGTACCAAATTTAGCAAACATTAAAAAAACCGATAAGTTACAGGAGTAAACCCCCACTTTCGGTTGGCCGATTTTTACCAAAACCTGATCAGTTCTTGTCCCTTTAACAAAAATGTCAAATAAAAAATTTCGCGTTGACCTGATAAATAGTTTTTGAGTTAGAGCACCCACAAAATTCCGGTCACAGACACATAACACGGACACAGGCACACCCACAGACATCATCGAGAAATCAAAACATGTTCAGGGGACCTTAAGACATGCATTTCCGCCGAAATCTCAAATTCTATTTTTTTCATGAAAACAATATTTTCTCTATATGTACTTCGTATATGGATAAAGTAACAAGACTGGAAAGTACTCTATTTCGGAGTACAGTCTCCTAATGCGTTCTTTGAGATTTCACAATGTTCTCAATATTTTTCACTCAGATGAGAATCTAACGAGAAGCAAGCAAGGTACGTTGCAAAATACAGGTACATCCTCATGTAAAGTAGTCGCAATTATTGTCCGATTTTATCCAAAATTGGAATCGTTCAATTAAATTTAACAAAACTCCCCAATACCAAATTTCATCACAATATGTCCAGCGGTTCCCGAGTTGAAACAAAGGAATATTGTAAACTACATGTAGATCTTTATGTAAAGTGGTCGCCGATTGTTGTCCGATTTTAACCTAAATTGGAATCGGTCGACCAATTTTAGCAAAACTCCTCAGTACCAAATTTCATCAAAACACGTCCAGCGCTTCCCGAGTTGAAACAAAGGAACATTGTAAAGTACATGTAGGTCTTCATGTAAAGTTGTCGTCATTTTCCGATTTTAACCAAAATTGGAATCAGTCGGCCAATTTTAGCAAAACTCTCTAATACCAAATTTCATCACAATACGTCCAGTGGTTCCCGATTTGAAACAAAGGAACATTGTAGGTCTTCATGTAAAGTGGTCATCGTTGTTGTCCAATTTTTACCAAAATTGAAATCGGTCGACCAATTTTGGGAAAACTCCCCAATACCAAAATTTATCATAATACGTTTAGCGGGTTCCGAATTTTAACATGCGGACGGACGGATACGATCTCCCCTGTATGTGTTCACTTCGTGCAAAGAACGCAAAAACTATAACCTATGCCTGGCAATGTGCAGCAGTATAGTATAGCCGAAAGCAAATTATGTTGACTGGACCACTTTATCCTAAGGGCAAAAGTGGCATGTGTCCAGGATCCCTGGATGACGGCGGATCAGGCAGATCTTCCCAACATATCATGTCCAATTTGTCTATTTTCGGTTGCATTGTATCTTCTCGCGTTATTCTGTTGGAGATGACACCTTTCAACAGCAAGCCTGTCCTTTTTTGATTTTTTGGCAAACGTCTTTTAGAACTTTAAAATACGATAGGATTCACTATTGGCAGTTTGTGCTCGGAGTAAAAAGTCCATCAAGATGACGTCATAATTCTGCCAACAGAATTTTTCGGTTGCGCTGACGACGAGTGACTCCATTTCATTCTTTAGTGCTCGGTCTTTGGCGTATGGTAATGAACCCATATACTATGAGTTGCAAAAACGTTTGTTCTTCTGTAGTGAAGCGGCAATGAAGCTTATATAATATCTAGTCTATAATTTGTGTGCACTTCTTCAAGCAACCCATAGTGGAAGCAATTTCCTGAAGTTGAAGAGCTTGTGAATAATATTTTCTACTGTCCCAACGCTTAAGTTTGTTGCCTTCACTGATTCAGTAAAGGTTATTCGACAGTTTTTCATGAATAATGATTCAACTATATTAATCAAAACAGGAATAATTTTTGTTTTTTTTTTAATCCTGTACTATTATCGAACAGAACCACATAGGAAAGTTGATAAAATTCTTGGAAAGATACGAAATGTGGGCATGAAGGAGAATGTTGTAGATAAAGTGGACAAATGGGATGACAAATGAGGAAATACTAGGGATAATAGGCGAAAAGCGAGTGATTATACACATTTTAAGTAAGAGGAAGGCAAACTGGATTGGACAAACGTGAGGAGAGATTAAAGACGTGCTAGAAGAAAAGTAGAAAAGGGTAGGAAAAGGCGTCAGTTGATAGGTGATTTGAAAAGGAAGGAGAGAAACAATAAATGAAGAAATTGCGTAAATCAGGAGAATCGGGTTTAACCAAAAATAATCAAAAGCCTGTCTACGGACTGTTTACCAATTACAATGAAGATTTAAGAGCATTGGTAAAATGCATTTCAAATGCCAGATATCTTAATCAATGACCGGGTGTATTGTGTGTATTTGTTTGGCTAACAACCTCTTGGATTATTATAGCCAATCAAAGACGGAGATTTCAGCAAACCCCCTAGAGGCAAATGCACAGCACAGATTGGTAGGACTGCCGTAGAGGTTTTCAATGAAAAGGTGTACGATTTTCTGAATTTCTACAGGCAAATCTATACTTGATAACATGACTATCATGGCATTTATGTTCCACATTTTAACAGAAAATAGAGGAATGGAGGCATTGTTAATATCCAGTTGACACCCTAAAAAGTGGCTGATTATTCTTTTGATGAACTGCGGTATGGATGGCCTCAATTCCTTCTTCATGTGCGCGTTCCACCACATACTTCCTTATTCTCATATTCACATTTAATAAAACGTTACTCTCCGCTGAATAATGGCCATGTCCTTTCATATCAATGTAGATCTTTTCTATTTCTTGTTTCTTCCGATCACCGCTGAGATACGAATGGAGCGCATTTTCATAACCGATGAATCAGCAACATGGTAGTCAAACACTCATTTTAGAGGCGTATCATATCTCTGGAAACTTAGACGTGACGACTATTGTAATATCCTTTGCAAAACTCGACACGTTATCTTAGTTGAGACGAGACTAGTTGATTTTGAAAATTCATAGTTACATTTACTATAATATTTTTAAGGTTTCCTTCCTGAACGACATGATTCCAAAGTGGAAATTATAGTTGCCTCCTTTTAATACCAAAAACTTGACAATTACGGGATTCAACAACACAGAGACGTCCTTTTACCTCAGACGAGTTGTCATGGGGAGGATTTAATCTCCACATTCACCTGTTGCCTTGACTGCTGCTGCAGTTCCGTCAATTCCAACATATCTCCTCCGTTTTTCTTACCCTTCTAAAATAACACCTGGAATGTCGTAAATTTTAAATTTCTTTACCTCATCTTCATATTAATTAAAGAAACAATTACGAATTTTTAAAAATTTGAACATAACGTCCTATTTTTGGGACATTATGCACTAATGGTTTATGTTCCATTCGGGGAGCAAGTCCCGGTTCTATCTTTGCTTAGTCTCACACTCTCCTTCTCGGGTCGAGGTCAGACACAAACTCGCGTCCATTTTGAGGTGATGGCTGTGTTCACTATCACTCCAAAAAAAAACGAACGTGTAACTACGTACCTTCCCAATTTACAGTTTATCTGTATCTTCCAAGTATCGCCTGCGAATGTTAAAAATGAATGCGTTCTCAACATGATTGCCAATTATATCATCTAAATCCTTGTAAAGAACAATTACTGTCGTTATATTTGCCAATGGGAATGCGTTAATCCTGCAATATATTGCACTTCGCCAGCAATTTACCTTTCTCGCTTTGGAATTTCACTTTTTCGTTTTTAGGAATGAAAGAATAGAAACGGCTACTTTCCATTGTGTCGATCCATAAATTTAGGAACTAACGTCTGATCAGTTTTTCAAAAAACATTATAATAAGCTGCAATGCATGAGATGGCCGTATATGTAATTCATTAAAAATTTACAATCCGCCATGGAATCAAAATAAATTCAAATGTACTTCGCCTCGTTTCTGGCAAAGTCATGGCATCCTTACGCAGTGGTCTCTAAATAATAAAATGGAGATTTAAATTACAATATTACGTATTTTACTCTTGATTCCTTACAAATAATTTTAGTATTATGTATCACTCATACTTGCGTAACTTCGACCTCCTATACTCAATTTCACCCTCACTCTCTTCGTTCTGCGCAAGCATTTACAACCACTTTGGCAGTTATGTAAATTGAATGCGAATGAACAAAACAACGGAACAAGGAGAAAATCCAGTTTTTCCATTTCCTCTAACTTATACATATTAAAGCCTCACACTGGCGAAATTTTGCTATCTGGGAAAATAGAAAATATTTATCGCCAAAAAGACATTATTTTTCGTGAAGGTTTCATCCTCGTTGGTAATTTCATTCTACATCGGTGTGTTAAGCGTTCTTTGTGTGAATTTTAAAAGTAGCTTCATCGATTTAAGATCGTTTCATATAGCTTTTACTTAAGCATTTCCTCCCATACGTTTTCTTAATAATCCTCTTTCGAACAGTTTGCTCGATATTTTGATTGGACTAGTAAACTCCTTTCGACTCCCGTTGCCAAAGTCAACGCCCGTGCTCTGCTCGGCGCCCGTGCTCTGCTCCACGTCCGTAAACTTTCCACTCCACCGGTTTTCTAAGCAACTCTCTTTCCCTTTCTTCCTTCTCTCGCTACTCATTGGTCTCCCTAAGACTTGTAGGAAGAGTGGTTTGAAAATCGACTTTTTTGACGAGTACAGTTTCTCAAGACAATCCGAATAAATTTGCTTGATAAAATTAATTATACGATCTGAAAATCTGTTGCATGTTTATTATAATAGTTTTAAAAGTCGCTCTTAATTCCTTTGGTTTCCATTTGCATTTATTGATGGCATGATTTATTCCTGTTCCTTTAATTTATTTCTCCTGTTAATTATCTGTTTATAACCGTGTTTAGATTACATGTTTATAGACCAATCTCTCCCTGTTGACCTTAGATACAGATACAAATTACTCTAGAAATGAATTGCTATGTATCATTTTGGAATGCTGACATAATTTCTTTTATTTTGATTTTAAGTATTATATCATTAATTCGAAAGCAATTCTTTGGTTGTTGCCTGTTCTAAAACACTGAAAATTGTTAATACAATCCTATTTGATGCGCATCTTAAAAACGTGAATATGCAACTATATTTCAATAAAACTGGCATTATAAAATTAAATTTTATACGATTTTTTATAATAGCCATTAAAATAAATATTTTTAAAAAATTAAACTCTCGTTTCGGCTTATATTTTCTCCACATTATTAAATGACTAATAGTCTGTTGCCGTAGTTGCGGCAAGTCATTTTAGGTAAATTCTCAATAGAACCTCATTGTAAATTATATATGTTTTAACGCTGTTCCGGAGTAAGCGTAGCCTGTCGTCTAAGTTCATTGTCGTTTCTTCCGAATCTACGGCTACAGTAGCTGACAGTATCTTCATCTCTTTCCATTTATACTGCTAAGAAAATAAAAGATGTATAGATATGAAAAAATAAGCGCGAACTAATTCATTTTGATTGACAATGGAATTAAGCTGAATAAATCGGAAATTATATATTGATAATATTATTACAAAACTTAATAATAACGAAAGTACATTAAATAGAGCACAAGGAAAAACTTATTTATTAGCTTCTTTGACGGTGTTGATTTTAGTAACTATGACAACTTTGCATAGAGAAGCAGAAGACATTAGCGTATTAGAATCCATGATGCAGTTTGCAAATAAATCCCGGTTTAGATATATTTATTTTATTACTGTGAGCTTTAAATAAATATATTCTTGCCGATGATATGTAATGTCAGTAGGCTGTTTTAAAATGTTAACGTGATCCGCTGTGTATCGTTAGAATGATATGATTCCAGGCAAACATTGCTGTGAGATTTGTCAAATTTGTGAAGAAAAAGTAAGTGGAATTAAATTGTTCTACTTAATTAAGTTTCTACTTAGAATTATCGCTTAGTTACGATATATTTATTGATAAATAACGAAAACCAAATTGAATTAACACATACGACAGAAGCACAGGTTTTTCAGTGGTTTTTCATACACAACGATTAGTATCTACCAAATTCTACGCAGGTTCATCAACATTTAAAGTAAATTTCAATATTAAAATCTTGTTAAACTATTAACACTGGAAATTTTACTAAATAACAACAAATTATATTATAATAATCATTTCGAATTATTAAATTTTATAAATATCAAGCGAT
This sequence comes from Tanypteryx hageni, assembly GCA_028673005.1. Taxonomy (NCBI): domain Eukaryota; kingdom Metazoa; phylum Arthropoda; class Insecta; order Odonata; family Petaluridae; genus Tanypteryx; species Tanypteryx hageni. The sequence goes on from CM054117.1 coordinate 15,863,577, forward strand.
TAAAATTCCCGATGAATTAAATGTTCGTAATTCTCCCTCTGAATTGCAACGGTCAAAGCACTAGAGAATAAATAAAAAAAAATTCTCATGCCCTACCAATTTTAATACATTATGAAGATCATTAAAGTTTTTTATTATGCATGACCAAATGAAAATTTTAATAGAAAATCAATATAATGTGACTGCGAATAAAGCTGGTTTGGCGTCGGTGTCAACGGTATTGCTGCTTACAGAGGCCCTGCATTCTCTAAAAAATATTTGTTGCACTTATGAAGTATACTAGAGGCTTTGCCCTTGGCGCCAATGGCGCCCAACATCCTGCATTGCTTTGCGAGGCGTTTTCGCCCGCTCCACGGGCTACGCGCGTCAACCACTCCCACGGCTCGTTCCAGGCAGGACGGCGCTACTCCCCTTGATTTCGACTCGCAATTCTCGGTAAAGTCGGAAATGAGAAGTATTGTGTATTTATTTGCAGACCAATAATTCATTTACCAAGCCTATTTATTTTATTTTTTTAAACTGGTAAACTTTTCCCAACGCGATTAAAATGACTTACGACTTACGCTGCGAAATACCTCGCGACCTCTTAAGGGTTTAAGTCTGACGCGGCCCATCGAACCATCTAAGACTTAAAATGCGGTCCATCGAAACAACGCGACTTTAAATGCGGCCAGTCGAGGTATTCGGAAACAGTAATACAGCCCGCCGAAGGAAAATGGTTGCAAACCCCTACCCTAAAAGGCCGGAATACACTGGTGATTAAGTCCCGACACATTTAGAGCTAGGAAATCACCGACCTTTGTGTTGTCACAGCAATTCTCGCGCTTGTGTGTACACTGTGCTCTGTGGCGAGTCCAGTGCGGCATGAGTTCGCGGAGGAAGGTTCTGTGTGCCCCTGCTTTTGTCGTTGATAATATTATTTAAAAAGGAAAAAGAGAATAAATAGAAGAAAATGATGGGTCAGAGAATGGATTCTCAGAAGATCGAATTTCGGTGCTTACGAGAATTTCTTCATTGGTTGTCTGAAAATGTCCTGCGAGAGTCTTATTGTTAGTTGCGCTTATTTTTTAAAGCGATTTTCGTACTCTGGGGATTTCACATCCCATAACTCCACATTGCACTCGTACATTTGAATGAGTTCAATGGTCTCTTCCTTTGACCATGTTTTCCTCTTGTCGCCCACACTTTCTCCTCACCCAGCTCACAGACAGTAGCAAGAAATCTCAACGTGGCTGGAACCGCGCGAGAAGCTTTCGTGACCGAACTGATACTTGTCTACAATGATAGTGGGTCAACTGTCGTTGCTTCCGCTGCAAGTTGATAACCCTGTCTGAGAGAATGCTCGCAGCGCTGCCTACACTGTCGAGATTGCTATCAGACAGCTACTCGCGCGACTTTAATCACCAGTGTATTCCGGCCTTAAGGTTGTGCGAGCTATCCCCAACCCTTCTTTAACCGCACTGCCCACGATAAATACGCTCTTTCCTCTTCTTGTGAAATATCTGCCGGTGTAGCTTCAAAAAACCATTATTTTTATAAAAAAGTCAAAAAATTATCGAACACTGTTATGCATGCATGCAACAAAACATTTTCCAATTTCACAACGAAATTTATCAGCAAACACAAGGTACCACCATGGGAAATCCTTTATCCCCCTTTTTAGCCAACATATTTATGTCACATTTTGAAAAGACTTGCAAAGACAAATTCCATTATTTTCCTGAATGTTGGTTTAGATATGTTGATGATATTTTTACAATTTTTGATTTAAAAAAACAAAAAGTAGAAGACTTCGTGGATCAATTAAACAACTTATATCCATCTATAAAATTTACTTTTGAACTTCAAGAGAATAATACTTTACCATTTCTGGATTTACTAATCATCAATAACCAACAACAATTAGAGTTTGATATTTACAGGAAACCAACACATACTGACAATTATATTCCAAATAACTCCTTCCATCCCATGAATCAAAAAACAGCTATTTTCCAATTCTTAACACACCGATTGTGCAACATCCCCCTTAACAAAGATAGATATGTTCAAGAACTTAAACATATAAAACTAACTGCTAAGAAACTTGGTTTTGATCCCAATTTAATCAATAAATTAATAAGGAAACACAATCTTAAAAAAACGTTGTCCAACTCCACCACTTTCAAACTTGACAACAATAAAGCCAACAAATATATAAAACTACCGTATTGTCCCATATTAAACAGAGGCTTGAATAAAATTTTCAAACATAAGAATTGCACAATAACATACACGAACCCACATAGTTTGAAAAATTTACTAGATAGCACTAAGGACAGAACGGAGAATTTGAACAAGTCCGGAATTTATAAAATACAATGTTCACATTGCAATTTAATGTACATAGGACAAACTAGACGTAAACTAATAACACGATTTAAAGAACACTTAGCCCATTACAAACACAATCGGTTTGAGAAATCAAGTGTAGCCACTCATATCCTCGAAACTGGACATAGTATACACATAGAGGATTTAACCTTGTTAACTTCAGCCAATCATTCACTTAACTCGTTAGAAAATCTTCACATCTATAAAAACAGAAACAATGTTATGAACACAGATACTGATTTTAACAAAACTTTATACAAATTGACCGAACTTGACGCATAACATTCTTTTCGTCCCTCATTTGTTTTTCGTTTTTCGTTCTTCGTTTTAAACCTCTCCTCTATCTTTGTCGCAGTTGAACCTTGTTCACTGCCAAGGCAGGTTCTCCCTTGAAGATGCCCACTTAGTGGGCGAAATGCATAGGGCTTACCCTACAATATTTTTGGCTTAAGGAGTTTTATACAACTGTTCGAACACTGTTATAATGAGAGAGGTTGCTTTTTTATTTTGATTTACTATAAAAACATTTTGACGCGTATGAGGTCCAGCGCACACACTTTGCGATTTTCCTGGACGGCTCTGATTCTTCAATCGTTTCATAGTTTCAGAAATTCCTTGCCGTTAGGCTACTGCTTCTCGACAACCAATCAAAACGCTCGTCGTTGCCATGCAGCCGCAGCGGGCGTTAGAGTAATGTAATCATTAAACGATTATTGATTTTGAGTCGCATAAGTTGAAACTGATTCATCAAATAGTTGAATAATTTTTTACGAACGATGAGTAACGTAGTGCAAAAAACCTTCCGGTAGCGCCAGTTTGACCGCATTCGACGCGAGCAAGCGTTGTTGCCACACACACATTACCCCGCCCTCCCCATCTCTTCCCTTAAAAAATTACTAACTTCCAAATTGCCAAAGAGAAGTCACGCAAACTCTTCTGAACGGCTGAATATTCCGTTGCTTTGCGCGGAGTTGATGGAGAGTTGAAATTACCGTTAGTAGTATTGTATAAGCAGTCTACCGGCTAAGTCCATCGGGAGAGGAATGTGATTTACAGTAGACAAGTTTTCATAAAGTATGGGAAAAGATTGTAATTTGATGCATTTCTTGTTAGCCTTGTGTTAAAATATTCAACTTATTGTATTTTTCCAAAGTATTAAATTATAATATTATTTTAATCTTCCAGTAAACTATGAAGCGTACTCTCAAAAGAAAGTAAATCTGGCATTGAAATTGGGTCTTTTTAAAACTTTTTGTGTGTGTTGAGTATTTTTACGTGCGATACTAGAGTAGCGTCCAATGGATGTCTTCCAGCGATGGAACATCTACTACAAGGTTAGGAGGCGACGATTATCTTGATTGGTGCTTATTTGCAGTGTCAGTTGAGTGGTATTAAAGGTGTTGCAGTTAGCTCAGAGCGAAGGATGGGTTCAAACAATCAAATGATCGAAACATTCCGAAATAGAGCAAAAGGCAGCGTTTTCATGTTTATTGTGCATGCCTGCAATTCGTTTTTGTAAGAAAATATTTCAAAATTACGGATTAGTGACAAGAGTTGACACCCACTTCCGGTTGACCGATTTTTACCAAAAACTAATTATTTTTTGTGATTTTTCTTAAAAATGTTAAACAAAATTTCGCGTTGACCTGATTAATACTTTTTAGTTAGGCACCTATACAAAGCTATCACACACACGCACAGACATCATCAAGGAAATGGTCAAAACGTGTTCAGGGAACCTCAAAACGTGTATTTCCGTTGAAATCTCGAAGTCAATTTTTTCATGAAAGCAATACTTTCCCCTTTACTAGGTATGGAGAAAGTAAAAAGGCGAAACCGGTCGATTTTTTCCTCTGGAACTTTCACCCCTCCTAACTCTGAATTTTGCCAGTACTTTTATATTTCTCATGTTCCTTATACGATTATATAATACTAATCCAGCTCTTCTTGGTCTTGAAATACAAGAAAGTTATAATAATGTCTTTATTGATTGTGCAACATGCACATAGCCTTGACATGACGAAAACAATTATCCATGTCCCAGGAAGGATTCGAACCCGCGACCAACTCCGTTTCTTCTTTATACAATTTCTTTCATTCTTCCGTAAAATTTCGATCAACTTACTTCAATGCTTTACAAACATTTTGCTTCTCCCGGTAATTTTTCTTTTAAAACAAGATCAACCTATATCGATTTTTTCTGCCTTGTTTCATTATCGGTATCATTTATTCCACCTGTTCTTTTTGCGATTCCTCCTTTCTTTCTATTTTCGTATCATATCTTAAACCGTCCATCTGGTAATCTACGGCATCTATTAGGTAGTTCGTTTCCTAGGCAATCGTGAACCTAGTTGTAACTGCTCATCCTATGGCTTTTTATTCGATCCGTCCTTCTGAATGGAGTGTTGACTTGCATGCCCTCCTAACAACTCACAAGTAAGGGAGCTGAGTAAGCTGAGTAATTAGCCTCCGCCTGGACTCTAAACCTGGTCCGCTGCGTGGTAAGGCAGCACTCTAACCCAGGGAACATCCCACATCTGTGTGCGGACCGCATGAAAGCCCTCCACCGAACTCGCGGGCCGCATACTTTCCTAGCCCTCACACCATTTCATATTCTTTGGACATTCACTCTTCCCTTCCACAAGAAAGAAATCTCCCCAAGCCTTTGATGCGGCCTTAAACCCATTCATTCCAAAAATTGTAATAGATTCGGCGTCGGGGGTTAGGTTCTTCGGACACGCAAGAAACACGATTGCAGCGGGATGGACATACTTAGTACCACACCTGTGCAGAATTGTTGTAAATCGGAATGAGCAATTAACTGCGTGTATTTTAAAAGAGCTCATTTAACATGCTTCTTCATTTTCTCAAGTTTACATGAAATATTTTATAAGAAATACATTGAGTTTTTGCCATATACTGTAAAGTAGCTTACTTCGCGGGCCGCAGAAATGTACCACGAAGGCCGCATGCGGCCCGGGGGCCTTGACCATTCCCCCACTGCTGCCCAGTTCGATTCCTTGAGTTATTTTCCTCGCACTCATACTCTCTATCAATTGTTGCGTGGTTGTTGCGTTGTTCTGGAAACTTGGAGTTTTATTCTTATGAAAAAATTCCACATGTTTGGGACATCAATTTATTCGCCTGTGGTTCATACCCTCCCGTGGTATATGTAATTTCTGAGTTGCCTTCCAGTGTGGCTTTACTCAACGTTGTATTATAAATTAATATTATTGTCTTTTTATAGGCACCTCACCCATATTATTTTATGTTCGCCGTTTTTTAGGAGGGACCCTATCCTCTTCACCTGTGGATGCCAATGCTCTCTTATGTTTATCCCAGACCGACACTTTATTTTTTGCGAGATCGCGGAGAACGTCATTCGTTATATTTCTTAGACCTGCTTGATATTTTATAGCCAAGTCTCTAGCGAATTCCCTAATTGGTGTAACTTTGAGGGTCTCATATAATTCTGTATTTTGAACCCACGTCCTGCATATACACCTTAAAAATTTTTTCTCCGCGATCTCTAAAACTTTCCAGGACTTACGCATTAAGAAGCCTGTCCAGACTGGTGCTGCGTATAGAAGTGTCGGTCTGAGCATGGTTTTGTATCGGTGTGTTTTAATTCCCTGGACACGTCGATCGACTTAAAAATCGGGAAGAGTCTAGCTCTCTTCCCTGCCGCTGCTAGATTGACTTTTTTAACATGGTCGTCAAACAGAATTTTTTCGTCTAGCGTTAATCCTAAGTATTTAATGTGTTTTGCCCAGGAAATTTCCACACCTTCAATTGTAATGTTCTTCGGCATATCGGCATCCTTTTTCTGAAGATGATTCCTTGTGTCTTCCGGGGGTTGATCCCGATTCTCCATTTTTTATAATAGTCGATTAATGTTTTTGTTTGTCTCGTGGCATATCGTACAGCCATTTCGTCATTGGGACATATGGCCATTTATAGAATGGTTATTTTGCAGTCTTATATTTGAAAATAATTATATATATATTCCATTTTAGCTGATGATATACGGCATCAGCGAGAAATCATACCAACTTTTATTTGCGGCCTTATTACTTTGAAACAACCCGAGTTAATATGGTTTATTTGTGATGGAGCTGCAACGAAGTTTTTCTGCCAGAAAATTTTTTTTAGGCACAGCTCTACTTTTAAAAATATAACTCCACCAAATTTAAAATTTAAAACATTAGTCAAGGAACTGAAAGTTATTTTTAAAATCGGTTTAAAGTTTTAAAAATTATTTACAATTTGCTGACAAATTCTATGTACCCTGTCGGTCTCTCAGTATGCGAGTGCGCGGTTTGATTCCACAGAAGGCGTCCTTTCTCCCCTAAACAAAAATTCAGCAGTCGAGTAATACGTAAGTCGGCCGATGGGTCATTTGGGAGAGATCTTGGAAAATTAATAGACCACGAATTTTTGGTGGGCTTTTTTCATTCTTTCCTTTCTCCATATAAACATTTTAACAAAGGAATTTCAACAATTCCTCCATATAATTTTAAAATGTTTTTATTGGTGTCCTATAAAAATGTGACCCAAAAATCATCCAACATATATTTAAATGTAATTCTATTGAGAATAATATTTAAAAAATTCGTAGCATTTATACAGTCAGCAGTTTTGATGAAATATTACTTGCGTCTGTAAAATAATTTAAAATAATAATCAATTCTATGGAGTTGAAAAATTAAGCATTATATATCTTCTCCGTGATTAAGAATAATGAAAGATCTCTCGATAATGATTCCTGTACCATGAAATGAAACTGGTTTGCTAAAATCCTAATGTTTAGCAACTTTTCAGAAATTACTTTGGAATCGTAGATAAAAAGTGATAATCCACCGATCTTGAATAATAAAGTGCTGCCTTTGTCCAAGATCTACAGTCCACGTAACCGAGATTAATCATTCTCTATATTTGATATCGACCGGAAAGCATAATTTAAGAGACAGAGGGAATACATCTGCGAGTTGCTCGTTGGAATTGTAACTTTTATCGCCCTCTCTCATAAATCTATAATTTCTTTGATCATCTCCTCAGCACCAACTCATAACACCTCCCAACCTCTTCCTCCCATTCCACCTTCCCCTAACATCCTCCCCTACCACCTTCCCCTACCACCTTCCCCTAACATCCTCCCCTACCATCATCCCCTTCCGTCCTCCCCTTCTATCCTCCCCTTCTATCCTTTCCTTTCATCCTCTTTCTCCCATTCTCCCCTCCTATCTTCCCAACCCATCCTACCATTCCATCCTCTTCCTTCCAACTTCCCCCTCCCAAATTTCCCCATTCTCTTCCTCCCATCTTCTTCCTCCCATCCACCCTCTCCCATCCTCCCTCTCCCATCCTCCCCTTCCATCCTTTTTCTCCCATCCATCCCTCCCATCTTTTCCCCTTCCATCTTCCCCCTTCTATCCTCCCCCTCCCATTTTTTCTCCCATCCTCCCCTTCCATCTTCCCCCTCCCAGTTTTCCCCATTCTCTTCCTTCCATCTTCCTTCTCCCATCCTACCCTTCCATCCTTTTTCTCCCATTCTTCCCTCCCATCTTCCCCCTCCCATCTTTCCCTTCCCATATTTCACCTCCCATCTTTCCCCTCCCATCTTTCCCCTCCCATTTTCCCCCTTCCATCTTTCCCCTTCTATCTCCCCCTCCTATCTTTCCCCTCCCATCTTCCACCTCCCAGTTTTCCCATCTTCCCCCTCCTATCCTCTTCCTCCTACGCCGCCCTTCACAGCAACCGGCGGCACCCCTCTTCATTTCCGTGTAATTTGGTTTCGCTCCTGGGAGATGAGATCTAAGGAGCACTCTCAACAATGATAGGAATTCGAACGCTCCCTCTCCCTCCAACATAACTCTCCTCCTCAACTCTTCTTTATCTCAAAACCTTCCCGCCAAAGGCCTCACTAATCGAACTTCCTCCACAAATGCAGCTTTTTCCCGGCATTCCTTCTCTGCAAAGACAGCTGAGGATCATCTTGCGTTCATATCCGATTCGTATTTCAAGTTATAAGAAACGGGGAAAAAATAGCCTGACAAAAACATTGAAATGAAATTCGCGAGAATTTTTGAGAAAGCTTTGAGATGGCGCAAAATCACCTTTCCAAAATACTCCGGATGTGTATATTGTTTGAATGTTATTATAAATTTATGTAGTTTAGTTCCGGGTGTCAGTTTTCTTTGTCTTGCCAAATGGATATTTTATTATTTCTTCGAGAAAGCGGCGATATAGTATTACATATTTAAATGTGATAAGCCAAACAATCTTAGAGTAGTCTCTCTCTTTATGTGGGAGATGCATTCCAGGAAAGTGACACAAAAAGAATTCGCATAAACAGAACCCATAATTACGTTTTAAAGATAGTGATACGTTCCACAAATACTCTTTACCCCCTCCTCTAAGGCGCACTTCTTTCACTCCATAAAGACATTCTTATGCGTTAAATACAAACTTTAAAAATTAACTCTATAAAATAAACGATATTTAGTTACTGATGTCAGAAATGACGGTTACAAATGAGTGATGTCTTGTTAGTTTATAATTAAAAGATACTTAATCATCGGAATAGTATGCACATTGTATTACACTTCCTGTAATGATTATCTCCATATTATAAATTTACATCTACAGCCGACATATCCGACTTAAGGTCAGCATGCGGGTTTTTTCTTAACAAAATAGTTCGAGATTCTATATAAATACTTAATTTTTCTGAAAATGAGACAAGCTTTTTTGTTAGTCACTAAGGTATAATAGAACGCGGCTTCTAAATTATTGTTTTATTTTAAAAAATGTATTCAAATTTTCATGAAAAAGTCAATTTTTTCCAACTCTGGCCCTCTTTAAACAACTGTAATCCGAATTCGATTCTTTCATAACATCCATTGGGTAAATTCGGCCTCGACAACTCTTCGAGTTTGACATGCCTGATTTTCTAATATGAATTATTAACTAAGGTACTTTGCGTTACCCGCGTAAATCCAATATCCTTCATGTATGACAATCTCTTACAGTAAAACTTCACGCAACGCAGATTCATGCAGCACGTCTTCAGTATTGCGCGGTTTTCATTTTTACACCAATTTTCTTGCAACGCGGTCCATTTTCAGGCAACGCGCAGGGGACCGATATAAAAATCCGAAAACTTTGCGACATTTTAATTTAGCGCGCTGCCTCCGGCAGCAAACAATGGCGCAGAGTTGTTAACGAGGTTCAATGTTTTCCCACACTAACATCTGAGGCGAGGGAGATTGTGCAGCTGGCAAGGGCTTTGGGCGATGAGGGCTTCGATGGTATGCAAGAAGAAGAAATAGAAGTTTTGAACCCGTCCCAGGAGGACTGAGGAAGAAATGCTACAGGTGATCAAGTCCCACAAAGACGAAGAATAGGTTCATGAAGAGGAGGATCAGCATTGCTACGGGAAACTTCACTTGGTTTTGACAAGCTTGCAAGTGGTCTCGTTGAAGCAGGGTTTAATATGGACAGAAGCCTTAAATTGAAACGTGATATTGAACAATGTACACTTCCATATCGTCAGCTTTATAAATCTATGCAGACTACAGCAATGCAGAGACGCATTACAGATTATTTCCGCCAACCATCAACATCAAAACACTTGGTGCTGCCAAAATGCTAGGTAAGGAATTTATTTAAATTAAAGTTTTAAAATTATTTTATCTTACAATTTTTAGGCAAAAAAGTATACGCATTACTTCCCAAACTCTGATAACGTAATTCTATTTTTTTTCCATAAGTCATTAAATTCACGCAGCGCGTTTTCTCCCAACGCCGCCGTTTCAGGAACGTAACTACCGCGGTGCGTGAGGATCTACTGTACATTGTCTGTGACGCGCCGATTAGAAAATTTATTCAGTGACAGTACAGCATTTTCCACAAAAAAATAGCGAAGGCACATAATTACAACTTATGGTTTCTGAGATAGAAATTTAAGAAAGTGCTAAACATGCCATTATCTACATATTAATAGCTTAAAAAAGCGAAGCGAAGGTAACGGCCACTTTTACGTGTGGTGCATCAAATTAAACTTAGCTCTGCTCAACGTAGCTGTAGTGATTGATGTTAAGGTGGCGCTGCTAGTGAACATTAGTCTATGTAGGAATAACGGGTGATGTTAAGGTGGTGCTTCTAGCAGACATTAGCAAAGCTGGGCTTCATGGTAATGTGGCAGAAGGCTAACTACCAAGACAATATTTAATCTAGCCAAGCAATTGATTTATCGACGGGCAACTACTAATACTCTCTAGGAAGAGGTCGGTAATACCTTTCTTCCTGAACTTGGTGAAATTGACCAGCTATTCTTGCATTACCTCTTAGATACCCATTGAGTGTAAGCAAGAGGGAATCTGCAGGTCGTAAAATATTAACGCGCGTCTAAAATTACAAAATACATCTATAATACTTAAGAATTACCATGCTATGCCACATATTAGTTTATACGAACATGTAATGCTTTTACACACATAAATCCAATTTTGCACATAAAATCTCATAAAGAGACAACATTGCGGTACTAACTTTATAAATCGAATACTATTAGATCGTTTAAGTAAGTAATTTTAAATTATTAGCGAAGAAAGGCTAGCACGCTACGTTTCAGCTCTTCCTCTGTTATTCAAATGGAGAAAAGATAGGCTCTTCAAGTCAAGTAAACCTCATGACTTCAATGGAGACGGCAATCAGCCCAAAATTTAAAACTGAGATTGTCAAATAATTCCTGAAAGTTTGATCAAAAAAGAATGAAATGTTTTTGAGGTATAAGCGATTTTCTCATTCTCCAATTAAACTCTATAACAGACCAACACACACACGTACATACAGATTAAGCCCTCTTATGTATAGTGTATCTATAATGAGTGAAAACTGTGTCGATGGAAGCCAGTGTCTGCCATTTCATTGATACGCCTATCTTTTCCGCTGAACTTATTCCTATCATATTTAATATTTAGGATTTATATCAAAGTGGAAGACAGAAATGGTGTACATACTTTGGTAAAATAACTCAACCAGGACTGCCATATAATTATAAAATCAAAGATTGGATTCTTACTTTAAATTGTAAAACACCCAACCAAGGAAAATCATTTCTTTTCAGAAGTTTTAGATTAGAACATAAGAAATGCTACCTCTTTTGACGAAACGTGAATCTTAGTTCTTAGCTCTTAAATCCGAAGATATAATTTTTCTAAATTTGTTAGTTATGAATCGATATAAGTTCAGTCGGACAGAAGCGTATCATTTCGCTCTTTCAAAACTGCCACATTTCTGGAAACTAAAATCGAAATTACGAAGACTAGATATATCCAGAGATACGCGCTTAATTAATGCTGCGTTTCCTGCGTTCATTATTCATACTTCTTAATATTAACCCATTCAAGGGAACGTTTTCACGCTGATACTGTTTGCGATGTAAACTTCCCTGTGGTACAAAAACAGCTTTGGCCCGTCCGGGCCCACATGGATCCATTACAAGGGTCTCCAACGCGTCGGTGGGTCTCTTCCTCGATCGCCAATTGGCAGACGTGCGGAATACAAACACAACGGTGCGTACGAGAAGGTTGTGTGGGGTTAGGTGCGAGTCGATGGACTTCAGGAGTACGAGGAAGACGGCTAGATCTACTTAATCGCTTGCTATATGCACTTTCCGAAAGCGTGGCCCTCTAACAAGCGAAAGAACGTGAAAACGCTCTCGTGTTTTAAAAAATTAAAGGATTTCTCGCATTGCGAGAATAAATTTGATATACGTTCTCGATTTTCAACATGCGCTCAAGATAGTGGGGAATACCAAAAGATAAGGCACGGTGTATTTTTCGTATCAGATTATAAAGCAATTAAACTAGATGTATATATATATATATATGTATATGTTTGCACATAAAAGTTATAATATAGTTCTTCGAGAACTTAAGAAATTCACGTAGCGCCAATGGCTATCTCTGGGATATTCCGAGCAACCCTTTTCCATTAACACTATCTAGGGACGCCCTAATTACCTCTTCCTATTGCCCCACGTGCCCCCCCCTTTCCTCGCCGAGGGGACCTTCCTATCCCTTTTTTCATTCCTTATCTCCTCCCTAAATCGCCCGTCAACCGCCTCCAGAGCGTACGTGGTCCGAAGAGACAGGCGGAAGGACACTCGGAGAGATTGGCCTCCGTTCGAGAGACGCCAGAATCAGTAGAGATGGGGAAAAAAGGTGTCCGGCGATGGGTCAATCTCCTCCCCCCCTCAACCCACTCCTCCTTGAACCCATCCTGTGATTGCCCCCCGGGTGCCCCTCTTCTCCCTCTTCCCTGCAAGGACGATCGCTTCCCGAAGCGGTGCGCCGCCCACAGCATCCTTTCCTATTTCTCGGAAGGACTAGTGAATCTCAGAGAACATATCTCGTTACCCGCGTGAAATTGCGTTCCTCCGACCGACCTGGGTGTCGACAGCCTCTCGTTCCCACCTCTACGAACCAAAGAAATCGCTTTTTCGCGTTTTAAACCTTAGTCTGCGCTTCGAGGGCATTCGATTCATTTAGGAAGAGGAAAATCCATCTCCTGCTCCATCTTTGGGATACACACCGCTCTCTCTCTCTCTCTCTCTCTATCTCTGATATCAGAAATGGTCGATTGCAATGTTAATCATATTGAAAGTTACTCTCGGATGCTCTGTCCAACATTGAAATCATTTTATTACTACTATTATTATCTAAATAACTGAAGAAGATTTTTCAGCTTTGTAAATTCAGGTAAATCGTATTTTTGTATTCATTGCTTAGCTTTAAGCTTAAGGGATAAAGAAATTATTATTTTAACAAAAATGAAATCTTTCAATAACGTTGAAATTTTTCCTCACCATGTTTTTTTTAGTGAAATTTTGTTATAAATATTGAAAAAATTGTTGAGTTGACCCCAAGAAAAATTTTTTAATCGTAAAAAAATGAATAAACTTTCCTTCCTCCATCCCGATTACTTGAGCACCTTGACTTAATCTTTTGTGACAAAAACTTGCAATCTATTGGAGACCATGCAGTGAACGTAGTACCGAGTTAGACACGCGCTAATGCCGCTCATTCTGTAAAAGGTCTCATTTCGCGGACGTGGGTGGTCCCTTTGAGCTTTCCCTCAGAGCACACCCTCCTCTACTTAGAACCCTTCCGATCTCTCCGAGCCTAAAAACCGCTCGTATTCCGTGAGAGCACCCATCTCGGGTTTAATCTCCGCCCCGTAATTAATGGCTGACGAAGTTTGCGACTGGACCGGAAGGAATTTTCTGAGAGTCTGACTGAGATGGAGGAAGTGACACTTGGAAATATTTTCCTCGGGCGCCAGTAGGACATTTTTAAGGCAAATCATCAGAAATCTATCACTCCTTTAAGTGGCGTAGTTTTTATGTACGCCTTCCTAAGATATTTAGGTGCTTAGATGATTCATCAGGACTGGGAATTTAGCGCTTTGTACATAAGCCAAAAGGAGAAACTAATACAATTTTATTTTACTATGTTGGAAGTGAAACAGAGAAAATAAACAGTGAACACTTGTCCAACGGGTATTTCATTATACACGGTCAAATAAATGCGCCACTAATTTACCAACACGTATAAAATTTATTTACATGCGGTCTTGAATGGACGCACACCACATTTAACGTATGCATATAACGTGAGAGATCGGTTACCAGCGGCTCCGGAGCCGCATGTGGCTTCTTCAATACATAAATGTGGCTCTTTAGAAGTTAGCTAAACTGCATAGACTTTATCAGTCATGAAACATGCTTGTTGCAATCAGTCAAATCTGTAAAAAAAAGTCGTACAGGTTGTCACTGTGCGACTCCCAAGTATTTTGGAATTAGTCAAAAAACAAATAAACGGCGCAATATAAATTGCACAAACTATCTCATGTACGTATATACGTTTGGTCTCAGTACACTCTTTGCCCCGAAATTAACTCTGTGTGCTTGGCAATTCACTTTCATTTATGCTAATAATGCGTAGCAACAGAACCAAAACTACTGACGCCATCAATCTCTCACATCTAATACCTCTCACTAATGAGCGCGTGGTGTTTAAAGAGAATTACGGAATATTAGACTAGGGAATCCCCGGGTTCTCCCTCCCCTCTGGCGCGTGCGCTGAGCGACTTGTACAGAAATAATGCCACTGGACGATATATAGTAACTTTTTTGGGACATATGACTTACTTAGTCTTATTTGCGACATCAGGCTGTACGAATGGCTGGATTTTAATCTAAATCTTTAGAGCCAATTTTGAGTAAATCAAATTTTGTTTCAAAATATCCAATGATGAAGTACCCTTAATTGTTGCTCAATATCGTTCATCTCTTCAGAATGTCTTTTATGAATTATCCACAAATATGATATATCATTCTATATAGTTTAACCGTAAGTCTTTAGTAAGATTTTGAATGGATCGCGGCGGAGGCGTGACGTCATAAGGCTTAAGTAAGGTAGCTTAGCGTAGATTTAATGTCACTGGACGCCATATAGTGGTTTCTAGAGACATATGGATTGCTCAGTATTATTTGTGACATCAGGATCTACAATATCATTGAGTATAATCAAATTCTCTCAAGCCATTTTTAAGTAGATCACAAATTTCTAAAAATCGCCGGGAATAAACTACCCTTTATTTTTGTGCAATACCATTTTTATGAAAAATGCGTCTAAAAAGATGATATATTGCATAAATACGAGATATAATTCGATTTAATGTACGAGTTTGGGCTCTAGAACGCCAAACAGACCGACAGGCAGACATATTGACATATATAGACGGCATGGCGAAAACCACTTTTATGAACTCAGGGTCACCTAAAACATGTCTCAAAGTCGAATTTTTTCACGATTACAATACTTTCTCAATATACTACTTATATGAAAAAGTAAAAATGACTTTTATTTTGAAATATTGTCGATCCTTATCCTTTACGAACACCTGACATATTTCGTAAGAGATTGAGTTTGTACTACGCGGTTTTGCACAATACGATTTCTCCAAGTGCGTCCCCAAAATTGCCCAAAAACATTTATTTTAATGTAAACCTGAACATTAGATTTTTCACAGTTTTAATCGACCCTAAATCATTCATTTTCTAACAATTTTTGCGTTAAATTAAAAACGCAAGCTATACTTGTGGAAAAATACTTTAATTACGCGATTTTTTTTATTTCTTGTCATTTATTTCGCGAGTATTATACTAAGCCCTAAGTATATGGATTTACTAAGAATTCTAGAAGCAACACCAAATGGATCACTTTGTCGGAAATATATTTGAATATCGTGCAATTTGCATGTACGCCGATTAATTGTACACCAAGCAATATCTTTAATGGATCTCTAATTACCATCGCTCGGATTACTGCAACGAAACATTCGCTAAACAAAAGGCGTGAATGATTTATGCCCATGCATATTTTATGCAATCTAAACTAATTAATTATGTAAAAGCCGCTAATGCGTCGTAATTAGATATCCATAATTTTGCCAAGAACTTTCCTAAATGATTTAAACTTATATCGGGCATCTTTTGCAACGGTTAACTGAATCCGATTGTATTCGATGTAATCTCTTTGATCGGAATCTTCCGCCATGTAGAAGAGATTCTCCGACGAAACATTTTTCCCCGCCGTCGTGATCGGCAAAAACACCGAATCCATTAGTCCTCCCAGTGATCGCATATCCGGCCACTTTCAGAGCACTCTCTACATCCCGAGGCAACACATTCTGGCGACCAATGACGGAATTCGCACCCCGTTCCTCCACTGTTATTCCGAGGGGTCGTTGGCACGCATACGGTCATCAAATTACGACATAAATATAGAGAAGGGGGAACCGGTGGTGTAGTAGTTAGAGCGTTGGCCCAGCCATGATCTGCTCAAGCGACACTCGGTTATAACCCTTATAAGTATAGGGGATTTTCTGAGGACGCGCGACCCCATATTTGTGCATGTTGGAACTAAGGAGACGAGGACAAACTAATGAGAAAAAGAGAAATCAACACTACGTCCATCGGAAGGGGCTTTTTAGTCCCCTTGGTGCTCTTCGTTAAGAGCAGGCTAAAAGCAGGCACCAGGTTTCTCTCCTCCCTTCCTATTCGGCTATTCATTGCACTACCTCTTAGACACCCATTGCGAGTAGGCAAGAGGTGAATCAGCTGGGCGTAAAAACAAATCCATAAAAATAGTGAGGCGCAAGCGGGTCAGAAGATGCGGAGGAAGGAGAATCGGTAGGGGAGCACTCACGACAAGGGGGAGAAGGCGACGGGTGATTATATGCTTTTGGAATCGACCGTCTTTTAGCGGATCCGAGGATCTTAGGGCAGTTTCGCGATCTCACTGTCCTCTAGTTTCTCTTCTTTCCTTCCCTCTATCATTCCTTTTTCGAGAGTCGGAATGAAAACAGCAAAGTGATGATAGTTGTCCGTCGGGGAAAAGCCGAAGTCATAGCCTGAACTCCGAATTCCATCGCATGGCGATAATTTCGCTGCGTTTTTTGCGTCGCCTTAACGAGTCGACGCACTCAGTTAATTCAAAGGGGAGGTAACGAGGGGATGGTACAGACAGACGAAAAACTTTATGTTCCGGAGAAATAGTTGCAATCCATTTATGATGAAATCTAAGCCTTCGTCATATAAATCGGGTTATTTTTAACGTTAACATGTTTACATAAAAGATACCTAAGCATAATACAATTTAAAAGATCGACATTTGAAAATTTAAAAAGTAATGAGAAAGAGAGGTGCAGAATATCCTAGATAATATCGTTAGTTTACAGTATGTGGCGTGAAGGAACTTAATTGGTCGTTACAGAAAAAAGTTCCGCTGCAAAAAAACGCCCACAATAAGAAGAGGTGAAAAAAGGGAAAAGTCTCGGAATAGATTGAAGGGAGTAAATATATATTTACCAACACTGCTGCGATGGAGTGGAGGGGGAAGTGAGGAAGCAGTTGAAGGGGAAGTGAGGAAGCAGTTGAGGGGAAAGTGAGGAAGCAGTTGAGGGGGAAGGGAGGAAGCAGTTGAGGGGGAAGGGAGGAAGCAGTGGAAAAGAGGAAGAGTTACGAAGTGGGAGAAATGGGAAGCGGTGAGAAAGAGCGGTTGGCGACGCACAACGTCCTGTCAGCATGGAATGCGCTAATAAACGAAGTTGGCAGAGGTGAGTCGACAGGGAGAAAATCCGCAATTATCGCAGAGAAAAACCTCTTCATTTGTTCGGAATATTATGTCGGCATACAGAATAATCCATCTAATAATAATGGGCATCTGTTTTGTCGTTTTGTTACGTTTTTTTCTTTAATAGTAGAGTTTAGTTTATTTTACTTTAATTATGTTTAAGTCGCGATTAAATTTTACGAGTAGTGGATATTGTTATATCATATTTCATTTTGTGCGAGCTGAGTATAGAGTAAAATGTACGAATCGGTATTTTTAAACCATTTAATTTAAATTTAATGGCTGCGAGAGGGTTCTTGACGTGAAACTATATAAGATAATGATATTTTTAACTCCTCAAATTACATTCCGACAACTCCACTTAAACTGACTGTGTGTAAAATCGATTCGAAGATTAATCGCTTTGTTGTTTACAATCATCTTATCACATTTCTTAAACGTTTAAGCCCTTGTAATCCCAGGTGTCATGCCTAAAGCGGATGTGGTAAAACATTTAACGACATTAGTAATTGCGAGTCCTTAGGCCTTAAATTTTAAATGTGAAGTTACATTTGTGAAAACTGAAACTAAATATTTTTAGCGTCATAACGTCGCCATAAAAGTGGCTTCCATGACTTTAAAATACAAGCATGAAATTATCCACGTCAAATTTCACGTTTCGCATTGATAATGGATCGCGGGCCTCATGCGGCTCCTGGGCCGTAGTATGCTTACCCATGGCCGTAACCGTCTAAATAATTGCGACAGTAGTGAAATGGAATTTCCGTTTTGTTTCGCGCAATGGCGCTCTTTGTGGAACGCTGAAGCACATTTGCACCCACCGCTGCCATGGGAACATCCCTCCATCTCGAATGAACCCACTAATTAAGTTCCAGTGCGCACTTGCTGTCGCGACAGTTAAAATGGAAGACAATTAACGTTCGCGGAGAAACTTTGTGAAGAGTCTATATAATACTCGGAATCCTAAGCACTGCGCTTCTCCACAAAGCCCGAATAATAGGTTTCATTATATTTATATTGTATAGGTGGCGACTGGAAAGGAAACTTTTAGCATTAGATCGGATGATGTACTTTTTTATGCTCGACTTCCAAGGCCGTCATTTTTCGCACAGATTCCATTATTCATGCACTAAAAATCATGTTATTGAAAAGGTAATTCTAGCTACAAATATGGCAAACAATTTAGCTTGCGCATTTCATGGCTGTAATATCGCTATAGGACTTTGTGAAACTTTTGAGAATTTTAGGCTACCATTCTCTCATACTTTTTTATGTACATTTTAAACTTGTCGTTCTCTTAAAATTAGCCTCCGCATCATGCTGGAAACTAAATCGATAGAAATATCCTAAAAATATTTGAAGTTATGTTATCGAATCTTCGCTATAGAATCTAAAACCTTGAACAGCTACTGGATCGCGAGCGATAGATAGACTAATAGTGTAACATTTACATAGATGGGAATAATTTTGAAACGAGAAAACATTCTGCTATGACCGGGAATCGAACCCTGGTCTTCCAATTTCCGGGCGGATATTTTACCACTGAACTATCGTAGCAGATTAATTCTCTCGTTTCGGGTGTTTTTCTCAGTTGGGTCTGGGCTAGACAAGTGGAAGACCCGGGTTCGATACCCGGTCTTAGCAGAATTTTTTCTCATGTGTGTGTATATGTATTTTCTGGCGAATCGCCGAAACTTTACATAAACCACGCACAAATAAAAATACTACACTACACAACTGATGACATTAAATTACCACATCACATGTCTCTATTAAATATATAAATAAATAAATAGATAAAATTAAAAACAGATTACGAGAGACTGTAAAAGGGCCTCTCCCTGTTTATAAAATAAAATATCAGTGAGACTGTATAAGGGTCTCCTGACTATAGCATGTATAAAATAATCGTACGACTCTAGAAGGAACTACATATTGTCAGTAAAATTTTAAACCTTTTAAAATGGATAGGGAAGTAATAATTGACTTCCTCCTATCCCATAGTAAAAAGATTTAAAACTACATTTTTTCTCGTTTCAAAATTATTCCCAACTTTTCAGCTAATGCCTGTCTGCTTAGGATCTTACGATCATTTCATTCCATCAAATATTACTTACATCGATATAAAAAGGACTCGTTCCATCGGGAGCCCCCCTGCCAGACATCAAAATCCGCTTTCCGCATCTTGCATCACGCGGCGGAGCACGGTCACGCACGGAAGGAGAGGAATAGGCCAACGTCACCATTTACCGTCTGTTTTGGCGCATGCGCAATAAGCCGGTGCATGCCCCCCCCCTCGGTCCCTACTTCCGGAACCCTGACCTGCATATCTGCACCATAGACTGGACCTAGCGTCCGATTTCGTCTGCGCCGTCACCCCGCGACTAACCCGCTCCTTCGGACGGATCGCTAATTAGCCCCGGACGGCGGCGGGCGATATACAAATTTCGCACAAGGAAGAACACCATCATTCCCTTCGAGTGGTTCGCGCGGTGAGGGGACGAATCGGGACGGGACGGAGGGGAAGATAGTGGGATGGGGAGAGAGGGATGAGGGGAGGGGGAGAGAGAGAAAAAGGGGGAGGGGAAAAGCAGGCGATATCTAACTCCCCCGCTCATGCAATTCCGGTCAGCTACTGGTCGAGGGCTGGAAGACCCAATCTCGCAACCCTAATAAACCTCTCTGCTTGCGCCCCTCACCCTCCTCCCTAACTCTCCCCCGTGGGCCGCTAATCGCTCGAAGGATAAACAAGAAAGATGCACACATCATGCTTGCATACATGCGAGGCAGAGGCGTTCTTTACGATTTATACAACCATGTCAAAAAAGATAATTATTAATGGCTTAGTATAAAGTCTAAGAATTGAAAAATGATATGCCCGTAGTGATGACAAGGATACATCGCATTTTTGATCCACTGATCTATTTCCTAATCAGTTGTAATTTATAAAACAATCGACAATCATTTAAAACATTCCTCACTCGAATAGTAGTAGTAATATAATCTTTATGTTCCCGTTCCTCGTAAATTTCCCATTTCTTTTCACTTACAAACGTTGTGTACACGTAAAGAATATAGTCGTATTTAGGTTAATTTCTTCGTCGTAGATAATCCATTTCCACTGTAAAATTGGAAGGAAGGGAAGGTGTGTCGCAGTCATAATTGTTTTAGAGATAGAAGCTGTAATCATAGTTGCTTTTATACGGGGTGATTCTTAATTACAAACATTAAATAGTAGTATCCTGTTCTACACATAAAAACAAGCAAAAAGTGTCAAATAAACATATGGTCGCAACCAATTCGTTAGCGAGATATGGCAACATTACATCTGGCAACGATGAGGCAGCGCCGCGTTCCAGACCAATAATCATCAACAATTCGCAATAATCAACAACAATACGAAACGATATGCAATCATTCAGTCTGCAGACTCGTGCGAGGTCACTACAATCTTATTTTTCTAGTGCCGTGGTGTTCACTGAACGGTAGACAAGTTAACGTATCGAAGAATGGCACATAATGCGGGTTATTCATTCGATGAATTAACAGACCCGATATTGCTTTACGGAGAAATAGTGCGTAACAGTGCAGTCGCAGAACGTCTTTATGCCGAAAGATATCCACAACGGCGGCATCCAAATCGCAGGACATTCATTTCCCTGGGACGTCGTCTGAGAGAAACAGGTGACATGCGGCCCAGTATGTGAAACGCTGGTAGACCACGAAGTCGCAGTAGCGCCGATGTGGAAGATGATATTTTGCATTCCATTAAACGGTCCCCTGGTACTAGTACCAGGCGGTTGGCTTCTCGTCACCAGAGGTCACAGACAACGGTGTGGAGTGTGTTACACGATCAGTTGTTGTATCCGTTCCTTGTACAGCCTGTTCAAGCTCTGCAACCGCTGCTGGATTTTGAGCGTCGAAGTACATTCTGCGAATGGATACTGAGGCAGCTTGCAGCAGATCCAACCTTTCTAAGCAGTTTTGGTGATGGATGAAGCATGCTTCACACGGAATGGGATGTTAAACAGCCGTAACCAGCACACATGGATTGAGGAAAATTGATTTAAAATTTATCGCATGAAACACGATTCCAACAGCAGTTCTCAATAAATGTTTGGGCGAGAATAATTGGCGATCTCCTCCTAGATCCTTATGAGCAACCATCTCGACTATCAGGGCCCTTCTA
Organism: Tanypteryx hageni; assembly: GCA_028673005.1. Lineage (NCBI taxonomy): Eukaryota > Metazoa > Arthropoda > Insecta > Odonata > Petaluridae > Tanypteryx > Tanypteryx hageni. The sequence goes on from CM054117.1 coordinate 15,885,345, forward strand.
TTTACAGTTTCTATCGGAAGAATTACCAAAATTACTGGGCAATGTACCATTGGCAACACGGTAGACAATGTGGGTATTGCATGATGGGGCTCCTGCCCATTATTCTCTCGATGTCAAGCGGCATTTGGACGGGCATTACCCAGGTTGATGGATAGGACGAAACGGTCCAGTTGCGTGGCCTCCGCGATCACCCGATCTCACTCCTGCAGATTTCTACTTTTGGGGCCATTTAAATAGCATTTTTTACGCCCACCGATGTAACACGCGGGAAGAACTGTGGAATTTTATTGAAGCGACTGGGACGGCAATACAATCATGCCTGACGTCTTACAGCGAGCCAGGAATTCTTGGCGCAAGAGGTCTCAATTATGTCTTGAATGTAATGTTGGCCACTTTGAACATCTTCTGTAAACCAATGGTAACTGACTAGAAGCCATTATGTTCACAAAAATTAAACTTTTGTTCCACAACTACGTTGTTTGCGTTCTTTTGTTTCCATATGCCTTCTATCGTAGCCAGATGTTATGTTGCCATATCTCGCTAATGAAGCGGTTGCGACCATATATTTATTTGACACTTTTTGCTTGTTTTTATGTGTAGAACACGATGCTACTATTTAAGGTATGTAATTAACAATCATCCTGTATAATGTGTTAGTAGTAGGATTGAGACAAGCTGTTCAGGAATTTCCTATCCTTTTTCGCTTTTCATAAATTCGATGCGGAAGTGTATTGTCTATAGCAGGGGCGCCCAACCTGCGGCCCTATTAGCAATTTCGTGCCGCCCCATCACCAGTGTTTCGTAGTTATCAATTTTTTTTCATCTTTTTAAATTTACCCACCAAATTTTATTTTATATCTAGCAAAAACTGTTGAAATGTCTAGCATTAGATTGAGACCCCTTAATAAATATTTCTCGATTCAAATAAGTTCCTTTTAATTTTGTTTTTGATCTTTTCTCAAAGGTATATCTAAGATTGAATTCCATCATGATTCTTAATATTGTAATGTTAACCCTAAAAACCTAATTTTAATTTTATTTCCATTCAATATGGTGCGTAAGAATCTCTAGTATCTTCCGATTTAACTTTAATCCAGTCCGCCGAAGCGCTGACAATTTCCAATGCGGACCACCGAAGGCTTCACTGCCACCAATGCGGCCAACCAAGTAGAAAAGGTTGCCCACCACTGGTCTATAGAACAGGAGCAATATTTTTACTTTCTCCATAGAGGGAAAAGTATTTTTGTTCATGAAAAAATCGACTTCGAGATTTCAACGGAAATACACGTTTTGAGGTCCCCTGAACACGTTTTTCACCATTTCCTCGATGATGTCTGTGTGTGTACGTGATAGCTTTGTGTGGGTGCTTTAACTAAAAACTATTAATCAGGTCAACGCGAAATTTAGTTTAACATTTTTATGAAAATCACAAAAACTAATTAATTTTTGGTAAAAATCGGTCAACAGGAAGTGGGTGTTTATTCTTGTCACATCCGTTATTTTAAAATATTTGCTTTAATATTTGATAAGTGTAAAAATATACTAGAACACATGCTGTAGGAAATTTAATTTTCTACAACCTTTGTAGCTGAACCCTATCATCGTTTAAAACGTATTGAAGAACATCAGTGCAATATACCTTGCACAAACTTTCTCATGCGCCTTATTGTAACCTAAGTGTTCTTACTCCTACCTTTCACCGACTTAATCAGCCTAGAAGAAGAACAGTTGCTACAAAAACAACAAAACCACGCAAATTTTTTCCTGAACATAAAAAATATAAACATATTGCAAACCCCTTATATGTGAAAATCTATCTTAATAAATAGTTGTACCATTAATGAATATCAAGCACCGTATGGAATGGCGTAGTCACATAGCTGCTAGAGCGTCATTATTGCTGGGCGAAGATTGTTAAGAGGAGCGGGCAGAGCTTGGCGGTAGCTGGCCGTCAAACTCGATATATTAGAATGCATTTGGACGCTATATAGTTATTCTTTTTGAATGTGTGACTTTTGAATCATTGTAATTATTGTGTATGACACAAAACTCTATGACTGAATAAATTTTAATCAAAATGATAGTAGCCATTTTTAGTGCTTTTCGTCATTGCTGAAAAGCACTATTATCTTCGTGATGTCCGTCCGTCCGTACGCATATATCAGGGAAGAATTGGCTTAATCGATTTAAACCAAATTTGGTGCATAGAATACACACAAAAATTAATGACCAAAATGGCATTTTTGGACTGGGTTGACTAGACAGGGCTACCACAATATCAAGGTTAGAATTTTTCTGTAACTATGAATTTGGAAGGTATTGGATGAACGGATTTCAAAGAAATTTCGTTCGTAGGGCAAGTATAAAATGAGAAAATGAGATGAATATGTTTAGAACATAAAAAAGCAGGGCTACCACAATATAAGGAAAAATAATTTTCTGATTTCAAAGCAAATACATTAGTATACGATTAACTACGGCGAATTCGACGAAAAGCACTTCTGTACCACGTGGAACCCGTGTACACTCCTACTTGTTGAATTAATCGACATTTTGTGGAAATCGACAGGAATAAACTATCATTTATCGTAACGCTATATCATTCATCCTTTCAGAGGATCTAATCTGAATTATAGTATGCGTATAAAGACAATAATCTGTTACATTCATTTTAGCCAACTAGACCCTAGAATCGCGCACAGTCAAACCGATAGATGTCGTGGCAAAACCACCTTTTTCGACTCGGGGACACCGAAAATGCATATTTATGCAATGTTAGTAAAGATTGCGTGCAATCATTTGAAAGTATTTTTGAGATTTTAAACTGATATTAATCGCAGCAACATATGAGTTTTAGAGTATTGGTATAATTAAGTATTTCTTCCTCATACTTCCAATATAGGGCTTTGAATTCGAGGCATGGTTATTATTGGGCACATCATTTTTATTATGGATGCATGTCTCCCCACAGGACCGGCCTGAGCTACGAGCAAGCCGCGCGGCTGCCCGGGGCGCCAAAGTTTTGGGGACGCTATCCCGATCATTTATCTATGCGTTCCTTGAAAGTGAATAAATATTGGATACCAATCTATATCGCGGAGAGGCTGTAATCATGATGGCATTCCTTTTATCTTTTATTATTAATAAATTTTACAGAGCAATGAATAAATTAACGTTCGCTAAAAATATTTCAGTAAACATTTACGGAGAGGGATACTAAAGTGCTGTCTCGCCCGGGGCGCCAAAGATCTTGAGGCCGCCCCTGTTGTCACACACAAAAATATTTCGAATATTGCTTTCGAGTTATAAGAAAAAATATCTAATGAAGAACTTCAATTCGCCACTTGTATTCGAACAATTCACTACATGTGGCTAATGGCGAACGCATTAGACATCTCTTCCCTATAAGGTGGCCGGCGATATCCGAATGGAGAAATTAAAGGTGCATCAATGAAACTAATTATCCTTTAACGCGTGGAATGGCTTACTTTTGCATTCTTCGTGAGCAGTATAGAGAAAAAATCGAATTCGAGATTTCAACGTATATACATTTTAAGGTTCCCTAGATAGGTTTTCACTATTTTCTCGATGATTTCTCTGTGTGACGTTTTGTGCGTATGTTTGTGATAGGAATTTTGCGGGCGATCTAATCTATCAGATCAGCACAAAACTTTATATTTAAAATTTGAATTATACATTTAAGATCAAATATGATTCTGGTTGGACTTGATCAAACAAAAGTGGAGAATAACTCTTGTTATTTTCCCGTTTATGCCAAACATCTTCCGTAGGACTTCATTGACCCCTCAACGTCGTCTGACGTCTCATTACATCGTGCAAAAACTTCACATGCTCCGCCATTCGACGTGTTAGTACGTCGAGCGTCATTGTTAGCTTTATTTATTTTTTGCCGCTCTAGAAATTATTCGATCTTAAAAACCTTGGTATATTTTAAAATAGGATTTTTGGCCTTGATTATTTTCTTTTATTCATAAATTTTTATTGTATTTCTCTTACTTTTTAAAGAGTTGAAGTTTTGTGAATTCCTTTTTTGTAGTCACGCGATTTCTTCCTTGCGAAAATACGTACGTCATATTTTGGTTTCTAGTGAATAAAAAGAGACAATTTTTTTAAATGTGACTTCTGTAATGATTCCGAGTAACCACAAAGTTACTCAATAACACAAACATTATGAATTGTATTAAAAAATAACAATCATTACATTTATCTAAAAGTTTTTGTCGAGACATGAAAAAGCTGATCTGCGGGAAACTTTTTCCCTAATTGGTTTACAGCAGGGGTCCCCAACCCGCGGCCCGCATGCGGCCCCGAACCAATTCTGTGCGGCCCTTGCTTCCCAAAAACTATTTCTTTTTTAAACGTTTTATACGCGTTTCTTTCTTGACGATGGATAGCTGGGATGAAAAAAAGCATATTCTGATTGGAATCTTCTACTCGCAACGAAATTGAAACATTGTATTCATAGCTAATATGAAAAGCGAATTCAGATTGGCGTCTGCTTTCAACGCCAGTGAAAAATTGTATTCCAGGCTAATCTATGTATTACATTATATATAAATGGCAATGGCAGTTATATCCCGCCGTCTCCAGCCAGTGGCTATTGAAAAATTTGTTAGGAAGGCTTGAATTCTTTCTTAGTTTCTTGTGTCTTGGTATGAGTGACTTGTCGACGTTTGATCAAGTGCGTCGTTGAAAAAACCTTTCCACATCGTGCGTATTTGGCACATGCGTCGAACTCGGAAAAATCGGAACAGATTTAAATGGGGGAAGTTCGAATACGGAAAAACATTTCTTCAAAAAAGAAGGATTAGTAAATCTTTTTTCGCAAATAAATAGACTTCTTAATTAACTTCTTAATTTTCATCTTAATTAATTATTCACTGATAATAGTAAAATAATTTATATTAAAATAGAGTCCCTTATTATTCTCATACTAAACCTACTCTATTTTAATATAAATTATTCTAATATTATTCTTTTTATTGTTAATAAAATGTGATTATTATTTTCTAATTAATGAAATGTATATTGCTGTTTTGATTTGAAATTTTGTTATTTCAATTCTCTGTTTAATTACAATACTCTTTTGAAAGGAACGGGGTTGCTACACAGCGAGTATGAGAATAATAAAGGACTCTAAAATACGGTTAGCGCATGGAAATAATAAGGTACACTAAAATACGGGAATACCTAACGGTTTACCTTTGGTGACGTTAAATATCTTATAACTTAAACTAAACAACAACTATTTGTAGCCCTACTTTTATCGAAAAAATTCTTGCCTGGATTCGAACTTCCCACCCTTAATTCCTTTACCATAACCAAATTATTTTATTAAAGAAATACACAATAGTGTTTTATTTATTTTCAGACTACTTTAAACAAACAATTGTGAAACAAAGCACCCTTGAAAATGATGGCATCATTAGATAAAATGACAACAAAAAAGCGAAAAACAGTAGACCAAGGCCGTAAATTTAATGATCGTTGGACAAATGAATATTTTTTGTTTTACACGATGATAAAGCACTTTGTCTGATATGCCATGAAACTATTAATAGTTTTAAACTGTTCAATATTAAGAGACACTACGAATCTCGTCATAAGGAGTACTCATTGTTTCATGCAGACGTGCGACTGAACAAGTTAAATTCACTGAGAAAATCTTTGAATCAGCAGCAAACCTTTTTTAAAAAAGTCGCAAAATAAAACATGTCATCTGTACGTGCCAGTTACCAAGTGGCTAAATATATTTGTGAGAACGGGAGACCGTTCACTGACGGGGAATTTGTAAAGAATTGCATGTTAAAAGCAATGAAGGAAGTGTGTCCTGAGAATTTACATTTTATTGAAAATGTGAGTTTATCCTCATCTACGATTACAAGACGTTTGGAGGTTTTGGGAGAAGATCTTTATGCTACATTAACTCAAAGAGCAAAGGAATTTCAATACTTCTCTTTAGCTCTTGATGAGAGTCTTGACATAGCAGATACTGCTCAAACTACTAATTTTTATTAGGGCTGTAGATTCGAATTTTGTGGTTACGGAGGAGTTGTGTGCACTCCATAGTATGAAAGGCACTACAACTGCAGAAAATATATTTTTGAAAGTATCCGAAACTGTAAGAAATCTTAATCTGAGTTGGGATAAACTAAAAAGTGTGACGACAGATGGCGCAAGAAATATGATAGGGAACAAATCAGGGGTAGTTGCTCGAATTAACGAAGAAGTAGTGAAAGCTAATGCTGCCATTCCTATTCAACTTCACTGCATCATCCACCAACAGGCATTATGTAGTAAGATTGTAAAATTCGAAGATGTAATGAATATTGTTGTATCAAGCGTTAATTTCATCAGGCGTTATGGATTAACTCACCGGCAGTTTAAAATTTTTCTCTCGGAATTAAATGCAGAATATGAGGATGTGCTGTATCATGCAGAAGTTAGGTGGCTTAGCAGAGGACAAGTTCTTAAACGATATTTTGCTCTTCGGCATGAAATTGATATTTTCCTCACCGAAAAAGGAAGATCTCAAGAAGAACTTTCTGACCCAAATTGGGTTTGGACTTTAGCTTTTTTAACTGATATCACAGATCATTTGAATTACTTGAATTTAAGATTACAGGGAAGAGGAAAGCTTGTGTCAGACATATATGCTGAGGTGAAAGCATTTGAGGGGAAGTTAAAAATTTTGGTGAAACAGTTTAATGAAGGCAATTTTTCGCATTTCTCTTGCTGTAAAGAACTAAATTCTGGTAGAAAAATGGTTTCTCAATCCACTCTAGAAAGATTCACAGAAGCGCTGAGACTCCTGCAAGAAGAATTCAAGAACAGATTTGGGGATTTTCACAAACATGCGAAGGAAATAAGAATGTTTCAGAATCCATTTGAAGTAGCACCAGAGGACTCACATGCAATGTATCAGATGGAATTAATCGATCTGCAAGCTACAGATGCTTTGAGAGACACTTACAAAGAAAATAGCCTTTTGAAGTTTTATTCAGGACTACCAGACACATTTGTGAACCTAAAGACATTTGCAGTGGGCATGTTCTCTATTTTTGGTAGCACATATATTTGTGAATCAACATTCTCAAAAATGAAAATAATCAAGTCCAAGTGTAGGACAAGGCTTTCAGATGATCATTTGCATAAGATTTTAAGGTTGTGTGTCACAAGCATTGAAGTAAATATTAATAACCTTGCTAATAAAATTCAGCCTCAAATATCACATTTAATATGCGTAAAAATAATAAATTGTGATAAATAAATGTCTTTATTTAAAAAAATTAACCTTATTTTCCGAGGAAGTGAGTATTTTTTATTTATCTTTCTCATGGTATGTCCATTGTCCATCCCTAACCTTAGGATAGACGTTATTCATCTCATCTTTATGTAAATTCATTATTTATTGGTAAATTTTTCAAATCTTTCCTGATGCTGATAAGGAATCAATATAAAGAACTGACTCTAAAAACGATTTTGCGATTAATTGCTAATCTAAAAAAAAGTAAAGTAGATTGTCTGCGGCCCGTGAATGCTTTCCAGAGGCTAATGCGGCCCACTGGAGGTGAAAGGTTGGGAACCCCTGGTTTAGAGGAATACATGCACCGAATAGTTTAAATTTATCTTTGAAGAAGATTGCATGCAAATAACTTCTATAGTTATCATGATATTGATTATTATATAAAAGCGCGGACACGCCCTGTATAGGTAACGGATCGGTGTGCAAATAGCATCTCTCCAGAAAAGAGTTTTTACTTATTTCAAGCTAGCGTAAAAGTTATAGTTTTAAAATATCACATTATGGGCAATTCCTCAAAGAATTTCTTAAAATACCGATAAAAAGGTGAAAAGTAAGGTTTTTATATTTTTTACAATTTTCGTGACTGCATCGCCAAAACAATCGCCTTCGGAAATCTTGGGTTAGAGTTATATAAACTTCTTCCTGGGAAGTTGTAAAAGCGTCCTCCTCCGGGGGTCTTGAGGAGTTGGGTTGTAAAAGCGTCCTCCGGGGGGATTGAGTGGCTAATGCAAATATTTGTCATTATTAAAGTTGTAAAGAATATAAATTTCTAAAAAAAATTTTGAAACATTTTTTCAGATAGTTTCAGAGAATTTAAATTAAAAATAATACATTTAAATAATTATTAACTTATTCCATTGTTAAAAACAAAAATTTGGAAGAAAAAATAAGATAGCTCAAATATTCATATAATGTCATCATTGTATGTTTGCTAATTAATAACCCGCCTTTTTACGTTGGATAGCCTAAAACATTTTAACACTATAACCCAACACAAACTGAGCAACTTTTTCTGGATAGAAGGCCACATTCCTAGATAAGAATGTTTCGGAAGGCCGCATTGGAAAAAAACGTGAGCTTCGGTGGACCAGATGAGCGTTTATATCAGCAGAGATTCTGTGATCTTATAATAATGAAAATCAAGACTAAATAATTGACTAGAGTCCAAACTTCTCCTGAAAACAATTCGAGAATATAATTTTGCTGAAAAATATGAAATTGTCGATTTAAAAATATTCTGTAATTATTTTCCCTGTTTCGGCTGTCGATAACAAAAAATGTTATTTGAAATTAATTAATTCGAACAGAGAAATCAACAGCCTCCTATATTCCACTTAGATCTCCGGTACAATCCATATTTTCCTACAGTTCACTTAGATGTGGTTGTCAGTTTCCCCAATGATATCTTTGCTTTTGCATTCCTTCAGTGATTTGTTTGTATGTACATCATTTCTAAGATTTAAAGATGTTTACATCGCCGCTTTCTAAATATTATTCCTTCTTCCACACTCAAAAGGTAAACATTCTTTACATTTAAGGCCGGTTACTTCTCCGAACACGCACTCGATCTTTTAAGCCCCTTAAACTAACTACTTGTAAGATAGAATATTTAATAGTTTCCGGCGTAACTTTGTGGAACTGCTTCATGATGATGAAAATAAAACTTGGTAAATTCCACATGAACGTATATTTAAACGACGCTGTATTTTCACCTGATGATATTGATCAGCAACAAAACCATGGTCGTTTAAATATACAATGATGTGGAATTTACCAAGTTTTATTTTCATTACTTATAGGATATTCTGTTAATATTTAATTTCAAATTTTCTGCTACCATAAAAGCTGTAAGACTTTTGTGTGCTCAATAGGAAATGTGCATTTTACGTTGGATGAATATCGCTGAAAATTCCTTTTGTTCGCCTTAAAGTCATCGATGCTTCACTTCTGACGCAACAGGTCAATTCAGCGACTTTCATACAGATTAAAAAGGAAATCTGGATGGAGACGGAACGGACTAGGAATTGTCAACCTGTACAAGTCGTGTTACTATATTCCCCATCTTTTATTAAATTACTGTAAATATTACTAATGAATAATGATTCAGTCGACGGAAATGCAGCTTAATGTATTAAGATATATAACTTTTATTAGCCTTGACTAGAGCACTATAACTGTCATTGTTACATTTCATTTAAACATTCATGTGCTGAAGATGAGACGCAATTTGGTGTCGTTGTAATATTTACGACGCAATTATCGCACCATAGCGTGCTTCGACGTAAAGGGGTCAAACTGAAACAAACGATAGGGAAACTAATTAACATAGCAGCAATTCAAAACGAAACGAAATTTTTCAGAACTGGTTATTAAAATTGGAACGAAGCTTGCGAGCCCGAATAAAACGCTTAGAAACTGTGAATTAAAATACGTAAGGAGAAGGGATATTGAGTGGGAATTATCAAGGTAATATTTTGAATTATGAGACAATAGGAAATGTAAATTTATCAGAGAAGCATTTTGAAATAATCAGACATTTTTTCGCACAACCAGTGGCACAGCCAGAAATTCTGTTTGGAGGAAGAGTGGGGGAGAGGGCAAATGCCCCCTGGCTGTGCGCAGTGGCGCACAACCAGTCATCTGTAGTTTTATTTTATTAATAAAACAAATATTTACATGCAAAAACATATACTTCTATTTGTTAAACAACATACATAATTTCAAAAAGCATATCGTACCAACACAACTTGAATTAATGGTTAGAAATACGAGCCTTAATGATAACCTAAGGCTCCACAAATCAAACAATATGAACTGATTATTCTCTTTAAAATATGAGTAAACACATTTTCAAAAAATAAAGCTCTCTATCGGAACGTGATTCAAATATATGAGCATTAGTAAACCAACACCTTGAGCAAAAAACACATTTCTTACACCACTTGTTTAAAAATGAAAAGATCAACATCTATAGTAGATTCAGATGTGTAAACGACGAAATAAAAACCACATCCGTTGATAAATTTTCTTCATTTCCCGTTATTCGATGGCCGAAAACTGCGACGCCACAATTTCCGACCACCAAGCTGCCCCTAATTTATGGCAAAGCTAATTCTAGCCCACAATGCTTTTGGTAGTGATTAATTATGTGAACCCTCTAATAAACAACGCGCAAACCCAGTAACATCCCTCTAATGGAGACCAACTCTTAATTGAATAGCACAGATATCACCCCGCCCGTGGCCAATCAATCCATTCCCTTAGCGAGAGAGAGGGGGAAAGAATGGTGAGGGGAAAAGAGAGGGGGAGGGAGGGAGGAAAGAGGGATAGGGGGAAGGACAGGAGACTCATAATCTGTCTCAGCGACCGAATTTAAAGCAGGAAACAGGATCCGAGAGCCGCGATGGATTCCAGTTGCACCACCGACACGGACGCTGACGTCACTGCAAAGCGCAAACGCGGTGATTACTTCATTTCTTTTTTTCCGCCCCGTGGAGCGATATTCGTTCGGGAACGTGCGTGTCACGTCACAGGTTTGGATTAACCTGGAAGTATATGACGTGCAGATGGAACTGGTCGGCGGCAGGAAGGGGGGGATAGGTAGGAGTAGGGTTTGGGGAGGAGGGTGGAGAGCGGTGGAGGGGGGAGAGCGGTGGAGGGGGGAGAGGGGCGGAGGGGGAAGAGGGGTGGATGGGGGAGAGGGTGGAGGAGAGGGGGAGGATAATGGCCGTCGCAGCGCGTGATGGGCACGGTCGAGGGTCGTTTGACAATGAGGGCGCTGAGGTCACGCGTGCGTGGCGAACGGTCCCGTCACACCGACTCCTGCGCCCGCCGGTACTCGAACACGCTGCCTCGCTCCTGGAATGCCGTTTTCCTCTTGTCCGCTCCCGGATCGGCGCTTGCAGCCCTTTCCTCCGGGTCGCCGTAGCCGCCTCCGCCCGGAGTGAGCATTCTGAACACGTCCTGAGGAAATAAAGTTTAGCGGTTTAAAGGTTTAGCGCGCGTGGAGTCGAATTTTATAGGATTTCGAAGACAAGAAAGGGAAAAGTTGCTGAATTAATGGGTGTCCTTATGACTTTTTAGGTTGTAGTCGATAGGGACACAATCGTCTCGAGGAAAACTGATTTACTCGTTGAATCGAGATAAAATTGTTTTGCATCAGGTGAACGCTGAGCGATAAATACTGGTCGGGCTCAACGAATTCGGGATATCGAAATCCGGAAACGTTTAGAAAACTGGAAATTTGAAAAATGGTACAAGATCCAATTTAACAGACTCGTATCCGAATTAAAATTTCCGAAATCCCAAATTCCTTCCAAAATATGGGATTATCGCTTTATTGATAGATAGTGATTGTTAATTAAACTATGAAATTTGAGAAGAAGAAAAAATCCTGTATTTGACCGGGGATAATAACCCACTAGTCGGAAAGGTGCTTTAACCAACTAAGCTACCTAGCCAGCATGATTAAAGCACCTATCCAGAAAGTAAGAGACCCAGGTTCGATTTCCGGTCAAGTACAGGATTTTTTCTCCTTTTCAAACGTCAAAATTTAGTATCAGCTTTATGGGCACATGCATAACACGTCATTTCCTCAATTTTCCATCTTGTTAAATTGATAATTGCGCCCACGCTTGTCAGGTTACCTAAATCAATGTTGCCAGTAAAATTTATTTTATTCGAACCTATTTCTCCTCATACTTTAGACAGTATTGTGTTGTTTACGTGCTCCTTTTTTCCGGAGTTTAATCTTTTTCTTGCTAAGAAACCGTATCCTGATATGTACGGTACAGCAAAAAGAGTGCAATTCTTCCGTCGAAAATTAAACGGATTGGTTCTTCGAATCGCCGCATGTAGCCGTCAAGTTCACAATTTCAATCACTACGCTCTGATTCATAGTTTGAAAAAATCCTATGGGTGACTCTCCGACGATGAAGTAAACATTTGCACAAAGCGCTGACTCCTTTGTTTGAAAATCGGCGAAACAAGGTTTTCTATCTTTCCAATTTCTCTTTCGGGTTTATTTCGCCTTTTCCTTAAACGATGGGAGTCGAAATTTCGGAATGAAACATTCCACTGACTTCCTGCCTTGTGTGAAGGATTGCTCAAGCTTCCAGCTGCCTTTTACTCCAGCGATGTCTCTAGAATCCTCTCAAGTTTCATTTATATCACTAGGGATAAATACATAAAAATCGTCATTTGCGCTCGAGTCATGCTGGATCTCGTGGTCCGACAGCTTTATAAACTTAAAATAATGACAAGCTTTGGTACATGCAATTTTAAAATGTTGTATATAAACACTGTTAAATATTTGTAAGCAGTAATGGCTTACTAATAATGTTTGCATGAAGAGTTATGGTTTCTGTGATTTATGTGTTCACTATAAATGTCCCAGAAGAAATAAATAGGAACTTTTAAAGAGGAAGAGGGTTAAATACGAGAAAACCATGCGATGATTTAGTCACTCACCCTCGGGGGTATGCATAGTGGGTCGTCGGAGATCCATCGGCCTTCGATTGCAAATTGCCACCAATGATGGAATTAATGTATCATATGATCCTTATGCTACGGGCATAAGCTGGAATGTTGGGAAATTTGGAAACCGAAGAAAAAATCTGCTATGACTGGGAAACGAACTCGGGCCTTCCACTTGCCGGGCGAGTATTCTACCACCGAAACAGGAAAATTACTCTGCTACAGTAGTTCAGTGGTAGAATATCAAGTGGAAAACCCGGGTTCGATTCCCGGTCATAGCAGATTTTTCTCCCATTTCCAAATACCACAAATGAGCACATCAAAACTATCAACTGACCTAAGCAATCACTGACTGAATCTCTATAACACTCTAATTAAGTGAAAAAATAATTATATATGCACAAATATTCTGCTAAATTTTGGAGTTATTGACAACAAAATTATATTGTAAAAATATTCAAATTTAGCCCATTCGATAATGTTAGCTAAATAATAAAATAAGGATCCGATGTAATACCTCACAACAACAAAAGCAGGAAAACTACGCCCCAAAGCAACAAATATTATTTCTTTGCTAGTGGTTCTTTAAAACGACCGGCTGGGCAAAAATGTGTTAAGACTCCTTTCGCACGTCGGGGCTCCATCCTTTCGAGAACCACACGCACCGAGCGTCCATTTTAACAAGATAGGCTCTCAACGCGAGCCATAAAGGAAGAGGTCTAGGAGATCCCTTCCAAACTTGTTCATCCTATTTCTCCCTCCCAACTTTTACCGTCCGTTTTCTCCCTCCGCCCGAATCGATGTCACGGGAGGCACCTTTCCCCCGATGACTGCGTCATTGTAGATCAGCTACATGCGTCTAACGCCGCGACATTTCTTTAAAGAAAGCGAGAGAGAGATGGAGAGAGAGAGAGGGAGGGAGGGAGGAAGGGGTGAGAAAAGGGTGTGAGGATTGCATCGATGGAAGGAAAGAAGTCTTCTAGTGAAGGAAGAGGGAGAGAAATTAAGGAGGGGAGGGAATATTGTTGGGTGTGATGAATTAATATCACCATCCCTCTCCATTCCTCCTCCCCACGCTTGACTCCACAGCTATATCCCCCCTTTCTCTCTCTCTTTCTCTCCATTTCCACTCTCCCTTTGGCGAGACAGAAACCCTCGCTGGGGAGTGGGCACTTTCTCAGACTGCATTAATGAACCCCAGAGAGAGAGAGAGAGGGCGAGAGAGAGAGGGCGAGAGTGAGAAGCGGGAGGGAAAAGAGGGGTGAGATGGGGTGTAAAGGGAAATTCTCATCCTAGCGAAAAGGGGGATTTTACAAATTTCTCTCGATACCCATTGCGCGCACTCTTTAAACGAGAAAAGGGCCCCAATTTTAATCAAGTGCTGATGGGGCGCGTCGAACCCCTCCTTCAGACTCTTTGGTACCTATATAACCACAGAGTAAAGATGAGGGCTGAGAGATTGAAGTCACGCTCCCGGAGAAGAGGAAGTAAAAGGCGTTTCTCTTATTAATCCACTCGCGAAGGACTCCTCTCTCTCTATTTGGGCCCATTTTCTTCCTCCCACTCTCGCTTCCCGAAATCATCCTCCTCCGTCACGTTAACGCCATTAATTTTTTCCAAGATAACGCACGACAGATGCGATACTTTTTCATTAATTAAAGAAAAAAGCGCTTAAATGGCCTTAAAACTTTATACGTTCTAAATGACGCGAGTTGCCGTAGGAATATTTATTAAATTAAATAATTAGTGAATAGTTTACTCGTGGAAGTTTTTTCTGGGATGAGCACGGCATATCAACCCTATACATTCTGAGTGCAGCCGAGTAATCGACATGAATCCGACGGTGAGATTGAGGCATTACTTTTATCCGAGGTCACAAAGGGAAGGAAGAGGACAAGCGCATTACTCATTAAATGAAAGTGAAGTCAAATAAAGGATTATTTTGCATAGGGTATTATTAGTGGAAAGCTATTTCCTCCCGCAATAGGTATTAAATTTAGAAAAAATATTTGAATACTCTAAGAAATAGCGGTGCATATTTAATTGTACTGACGTTCAAAAGTCATTTGAGTTCTTGATCATTAGGCACCATAGTGGGATCATTATTAAGGCGTGTCAAATTACATGTTGTGATTCACTATAAAAATTTATTTGAAAGATATAGGGGTTCCGAATACAATTACCAATTGTAGTGATTCATTACCATATTATATATACATATATACTAGGGGCCTATTTCAATTTTGTGTCATTATTTAATTTGCAATATTTCTTTATACATAAACAATTTAGTGTTCGAATTCTTGAATACCCCACATATTTCCATGTGTAAACCATGATTCAGGCGTAAAAATTCCAACTTTGGCTAAGGTTGGTCCTTGAGATTTATTTATTGTCATGGCATTAAGAAAGTTTGATCACGAATTGTCTGCAATGCATGTTAAAAGGTATTGCTGGATCATTTGGCGTGTCAATTTTTACACGTGGGATGAAGTGAATGATTCCAGCCATAAAACCTGTAATGACTTCCAGTAACTAATTTAATTATTAATCACATTTAAGTAATCAATCACTCATCATTGTTTGTTTGTTTGAGTGGCCAGCCAATTCGCCTCTCTTACAGCACAAATGGGTATCTCAGAGGTAGTGCAATGAATAGCCGGGGAAGGGAGAAGGGAGACCCGGTGCCGGCATTTTGCCTGCTCTTACGAAGAACACCAGGGGGGCTAACGGCTTAACGCCCCTTCCGAAGGACGGAACAGCTGAATTTGCGCGGTCTCCTCAAACCACACAAACAGGAGGCCGGGCGACCTTGGAAAAATCCTGTTTGCGCAGGATTCGTACCCGCTGCCTTTTCAAGCAGCAAGCGAATAGCAACCAGCGTCCTAACCACTACACCACCGGCACCACCGGCACCCACCAGTATTTACGAGAAATTCTAAGAAATACAACCGATAAGAAAAATTCTACGGTACAAATTAAAATCTTCATTTCTTTCCTCAAAGAATGGTACAAAACTCGATATGATATTACAATTCTAAGATATTGTAATGTGCAAGAGAAAATTACCCTGCACGATGGATTTTCGATTTCTCGTGTAAATCAAATGGGAATCAAAATGGAATCGAACTCGGAACTTCAATCTTCGCGACAAAAACTATCCTCGGAAGCTCGACCCATGTAGCAAGAGATTTCCACAAAGCCTCATGAAAATCGGTGTATTAGTTCAAAAGTTAATGGGGGGGAGGGACAGACAGCCAGACATACGGACAGACAGACAGACAGACACAACAAAACTATAAGACAATTTTTATTCTGGAAATTAGGCTAAAAATGAATGAAAGAGGTTTAAAAAAATCTAAAATCTATAAGAGCCTTCTTCTGTCCCTTTGTGGCTCTCTCTGTCACGCTATAACAATGCGAATAACTCGATCAAGGATCGAGATACATTTTTGAATTTGACAGGAATGCTCGATTTACATATTTTATGGTGATGACGAAAAAACTCGAAAAAGTCCTGGGTTCGAATCCAAGGAAGACATTTCCAGTTTCCATAAAATCACACGTATACATCGACTTTTTCACACGCAGGCTTTTATTCTTTTTGAGATCTAAGTTAGTTACCATAAACTAATCAGTTCTTGTGACCTCCATACAAATGTTAAATATAAAATTTCGCATTGACCTGATTAACAGTTTTTGAGTTCGAGTACTCACAAAAAAGCTGTCACGTACAATCATCGAGAAAATGGTTAAAACGTTTTCAGGGGACCTCAACACGTGTATTTTAGTTGAAATTTCGAAATCGTTTTTTTTTTCAGAAAACAATACTTTCCCCTATACTACCTATGAAGAAAGTAAAAACCAGCTATCAAAGCAATTCTGGAAAAGCTTGACTAGGCACAAAATCAAACGAACAATTTCCGGGAATTATTAAAAATTTTCTCGGGAATCGAGAATAAAAAATATCGAGTAAAATCCCGGGAACGGGAATTCTCGGTTCCAAATATACACGCACATCATTTGTTTCATCTTAGGTTTTAGGATACATATATGTCGTACGACACTAATGATAGTTTAATGATGGGCAGAAATATTTTTAAGCGCCTTAGACGAATAACTTGCCCTTTCTCAAATGTATTCATTTAATATAAAAGAAAAACGAAGGAATTCGATAAGAAATTTCTAAGGAACGAGAAATAATCCACGGGTGTCTCAAAGATTATAAAAATCAAATGTCACCAAAGAACAATAAGAAGAAGTTTATAATGGGTATTTCAAATTCAGACGCGAAAGACGAACGTTTTAAAGAAAAATAATGTTATTGTAGAATGAGTCTTTAATTCCTTGGGGAGATTTAAAGAACAATAATAATGATATTGAGTGTGCGAGGGGACGACTGAAGATTACGAGGCGTGGGTGGAAAAGAGTCACATACATTCGACAGAAAATGAAAGAGAATCGAAGGGTTCAAGGTAATGAAAGGAAGGCCGGAAACGAAGGCAATTTTAGGATGACTTGCATTATATTTTTACTGAAATTCTGACGAAGAAGATTCTTAAAGTAATCGATCTAAACATTAATATTATACATTGATAAGTGGCAGTGTGTCCTCACATTCAATTCATCTTTGCCCTCTTAAAAACAAAATAGGACGTACTGTATGTTAAGTTTACAAAATTATTGAGTACTTTAATCCTTGTGATTCAATATTAATTCACTCAAGCTCGTATATCTCTAAAAGCAATGCAAGGTACGGAATGGGATTATAAATACTCTTCAAAGCCCTTTCCTGCGGAACTTGCATGTAAAATAAACAACTGCACCTAAAATACGATCCATTAAGACGTTTTTCCTCAACATTCTCATATTTTACAAGACAATCCCGTCGCATGAAATTATCGTCGCCAGATAACGACTGAAGGAAAGAACCATTATGAACGAAACAAGATGGAAAAGTATGTATACTCCATAAATGGAATACACAGAGATTTTAAAGGCGTTCTTAATGGGAAATACGTATGAAACGGTATCGAAAGATTAGGCGATTCTCACATTTTTATCCCCGAAACTATAAGTCGTAATTATATAGGGACTATCTTGTAGTAAATGTTTTTCTCTATCCAAATCAATTTTTTAATCTATATCTTACAGGTCATATAAGAGCATGGGAGAGAAACATATGGATTTTTAATTGTTGTTTGCTGAGAGAACCGTCTTCGCGATCAGAGTAAATGAAATATGCGATGTTTTGCTCGGGATTTTCTCGAATTTTTATGTCCGAAGCCATAACTCGTAATTATGTGGTCTCGCAGACTATCTTGTAGTAAATTTATGTCCTCTATCCGAATAAATTCTTTAAACTATACGTCGCAGATCATATATAGGCGGGATAGAAAAACGCGGATTTAAATTGTTGTTTGCCGAGAGAACCGCCTTATAGATCGATGTAGAAAAAATATGCGATGGTTTGCGCGGGACTTTCTAGAATTTCTATCTACGAAACTATAACTCGTAACTGTGTGGTCCCGCAGACTTGTTTTTAGTAAATGTCCTCTATCTAAATAAATTTTTAATCCATACCTTACAGATCATATAAGAGCTAGGGAGAGAAAAAGAAGTAGGGAGAGAAAAGTTTGGCATTTCATTGTTGCTTGACGGACGCCATTTAACGAGATACAAGTATACATTTATTATAGTAATTATGTAAAGTAGATGTTTTAATTGACGGATTCAGTTGAAAATCACAATTGGACGACAAATTTTAATAACGCTCACTCATACTTAATTTAAATAAAATTCGCCCAGCGGTTTAGAAGATGAAAGTTACGACGGACGGACGAGCGGACGGACCAGACGCCCATAAGGCGTTCCGCTGTTACCGCTTCGCTGGGAAAGAACGCCTAAAAATGATCAAGGCCTCATCTAAAACGAAATCAATCATTTTTAATCCGAACATTTTTAGCCTTTCACTGAAAATACTACAAAGATCGGATAAATTACGTACGGTCAAGAAAAGCCAGAGAACGGCCGATGATATTGCTATGTGGAGAAGGGAGGGCGAGGAAGTAGACGGCGGGCCAATATAAAGAAAGCTCAGGAAAGGGCAAAGTGCGCATCACGGCAAGGATTACTACATCACTAGTATAGACACGCATAGAGCTTCGATCCCATTTATGTCAAAAGCGGAAGCGAGGAGAAATAATTACGTTTCGCTCAAAGGGCAGAGAGGTCTTCTCCGCAAACACCCCCCCCCCCTCCTCCATCTCTCATTCCCCTCTCCTCTACATTTCTCCTCCCCCTCCACTCGGAGGCGTAGATAACTGGCAGTAATGGCGCCTATGGCAAATTATTTTGGAAACACCTTGTATCATACTGAATATAATTTTTTCTGCGTTTTGATAAGGAATAACAGCGTTTTTATTAACAATAACTTTAGTATTTCAGTATTAAATTGATACTCATTCATGGAAAAATATATTTTTAACCTTTTTTCGGAAACGTTTCGCGTCTTTTGCCACTTTCGCCATACCCTAGTTACGGCACTGCGTCTTCACTTCTCCTTACCTCCTGATCCTCTCCCCTCCACCTCTCCTCGCCTTGTTTTCCCACAAACAAACAAATCTCCCTCTTCCCTCTCTTCATTTCCAAAAATGCTAACTTGGCATTGTAATTATGTAGTACTTTATTCTATGTAATCTTTCATTTTATTTTTATTCTTTGTTACTTTCTTCCTGTCTGTAATTGAAAATGGGTTAGATGGAAGAAGACACTGTTTAGTCTTAATCTCGCCCAAATAAAGACGGATATCTATCTATGATAAATAGACTAGTGATAACAGGTAGAAAATACGGTATGGAAATAAATACAGAAAAATCCAAGGTCATTCGAATATCGGGTAAAGAAGAGAATCTGAACATAACTATTGGGGGAAAGCCATTAGAACAAGTTTCAGAATATAAATACCTTGGAAGTATCATAACACGAGAGGCAAAATGTACGGATGAGATCAAAACTAGAATAGGAAAAGCAAAAGCGGCTTTCAGGAGAAAGAAACAACTACTTACAGGGAATATAAGGGAAGATATCCGCAAGAAGTTGATAAAATGCTACGTATGGAGTATAGCATTGTATGGGGCAGAAACATGGACGCTAAGGAAAAATGACATAAAATACTTGGAAAGCTTTGAAATGTGGACTTGGAGGAGAATGCTGAAGATAAAATGGACAGATAGGATGAAAAACGATGAAGTGCTACGAAGAATAGGAGAGAAGCGAATGATTATACAGACTATCAGAAAGAGGAAGGCTAACTGGGTTGGACATTACCTGAGGAGAGAGAGTATGATTAAAGACGTGTTAGAAGGAAAACTAGATGGGAAAAGGGAAAGAGGTAGGAAAAGGTTTCAGCTGATAGACGATTTGAAAGGGAAAGAGAGTTATCAAGATATAAAGAGGACAGCGGAAAATAGGAGTATATGGAGAACCAGGTTTAACCATGAATAATCACGGACCTGTCTACGGACAGACTACCTATGATGATGATCTATCTATCTCTTACTCCCACCGTCTCCCTCTTCCCTCTCTTTCTCCTCCCTTCCTGTTTTCCCTTCCTTTCCTTCCTCTCTCATCTCCCTAATTCTCTCTTCCTTTAAATCTATCTCCTACCTCCCTCTCTCTCCGCCCTCCCTCTTCCTCCTCCCTGTCTCTCTGCCCTCCACTTTTCCCCCTCTCCCGCCCCTCTCTCATCTCCCCTTCATTTCTCCTTCCCCTCTACCCTTCCTCCCTACCTCTCCACCCTCCTCCCCCTCTCCCCACCTCCTCCATTCTACTCCCACCCACACGCCCAGAACGGCGCGAACTCCGCACACCCGCCACACCACCGTCCCACGTGATCCGATCTCCGACGTCTGGGGCAGAAACATCGCCACTACCACGTTCGCCCATGGAGCGCCGTCAATAAATGACGATCGCACGGAGGTAACGGTTACGATCTGTTAGGATGGATGGCGGCAGAGAGATGAAAGAGGCGCACACGAAGGGGAGATGGGGTTTCCATGAATGGCCCGAAAGAATTCTCTCGGGGGAATGAGCGAATTCGATGAGGGAGGGAGGGGGGGGGAGAGAGAGAAAGTCTCGACTCCAGAGAGCCACTTAAAAAGGAAGTAATTACGCTGTGGAAGAGGATGTAGATAATCAAATTTCTATCGATCGATTTTCGGCGAATGAATATACAAGAGAGTCCCGTAAATTCACGCTTACGTAAAAATTGATGGGCGATGTCCGCTTAAAATATTTAAGACGTTTCTAATCACGGTTGGAATCGGCCGTGTTCGTTAATTCTGACAAAAATCTGGTCCTTTCTTTCTGAAATTAAAAGAAATACTGTTCCAATTTAAGAAAAGCAGCGCCAAGTAAAGTTGAAATAAAAATAATTACCGACTAAACTGGACATGCCTTTAACACTTTTATTGGATAATAGCGCGAGAGTTCCAAAAGGTATATAAATAATCTTACTTCTAGCGAGTATATTAGAAAGCGGCACTCCGATGCTAAATTGCGGAACAAGAACGTTGAATGATCAGAACACAATTCATCTCTTAGGAAATTTATATAACATGATACAGAGTTTTCTAGAATGAGGAAAAAACTGTCTCCTATATGCGTAGATTACATATGGTTCGTATTCTTGGGCCTATGCATATACATATATAGAAGCACATGAAGCATGATTACGAAGAAGAAGTCCCTCAAGCGCGAACAAGAAAGGGAAATTAGTGAGCCGCGTGGGAAAATTGATCGACAGCATCACGAGGAAAAGGTGACCATCAAAGAAATATAGAACGCAAATTATGCGTTTCGGTGCGACCGCGTTAATGATAAGGACCGCGTTAGAGCTTTTGGTTTTTTTCGTTCAACACCGCGCGGAATTCGGAGTGAGGATGGGAGAAAGAAACAAGTGAGCGATGATTAGAGAGAAGAAGGAACGTCGCCATGGTAATCGCGTGCGACACGCCCCCCCTCCAACTCCCTCCACCTCCTTCCACCCTCCCCCACCCCTTTCCCCTCCGCCCTTTTCCCCTCCGCCCCTTTCCCCCTCTGCCCCTTTCCCCTCCAACCCTTTCCCTCTGCCCCTTTCCCCACCAATCCTCGCCAGGACGCGTATAGTCTGCAAGGAAAAAGGGAGTCCTGAAAACGAGCGACGGCGCGCATTCGTGGATGTCCCTTCGTCGCGGTTAATTCTCTCGGAAAAAAGGAAGATAAAACATTTGCGCCGAAGTAAATGAAGCGCACGAAGCTGCAAAACGTCGCTATAGAAAAAACAAAGCGAACAAAATGCTCGGAAAAATATGCTCCGGGGAATGCTGCATAAATATCCCGGGAGCTTATAAATAGGGAATATAGGGATTTTTCGGGTTGGACGCGATTTTGCCCGTTTTTTGCCTAACGGTTCGATTTTGAAAATTTCGGGTAAAATCCGAATAAACCCGAAAATGCTACACTAGCAGATAATAAAATAATTAATGTTAAACAAGGAGCTTCGAACTATCGGACACGATTTTAATATGCAAACGCTTTATAATTTCAGCCCACGTCTACATTTGATACATAAATAACCTTCAGTGATTTGGTTGTAATTTATTTAAAATCTCGAGTTTATCACTTAATCATAACTATTTCAAAAACGCAGAGTTGTCGACAGAAATGGAGACGTAATTAATTCATGCGGACGTTACATCTCACGTTGAAGAAGACGGTCGAAAAGTCTCTTCAAGACATAAAAGTTTATCGTTTGACCATATCAGAGATATGGAACTTCATTTACACGACACAACATCGCATTCTTCGCAGTTTTTTAGGCTGATTGAATAGCGGCAACAATCTACAACACTTTCAAATATTGTTTCGTTGCCAGTTTACATACGTTACCAACCCAGGCCCAAAAATATTTAACGTGCATAATATAACGTGTACTGGTTAAAAACTTT
Organism: Tanypteryx hageni; assembly: GCA_028673005.1. Lineage (NCBI taxonomy): Eukaryota > Metazoa > Arthropoda > Insecta > Odonata > Petaluridae > Tanypteryx > Tanypteryx hageni. The sequence continues at coordinate 15,908,136 of CM054117.1, forward strand.
ATTTCTATTGAACCCTATTTAACGCGAATTCTTTACTAATGTAATGCTTTGCTTTCATTAAAACCCGATTTCACCCGATTGGTTTAACGAATTTTAAAACCCGATGACTACCCTCCGACTGCGATTTTATTTTTAACCCCAAAAATATATTCCCTGCTTAGAACGGGTATCGTTAAATTCGAATGTCAGCCCAATGATATGTAAGGGAGAGAATTCGGAGGAGGAGACGGAAGGAAAGGTCCATCCCGAACGTTTTCATCCAGGAGGAATCAAAGAACGCTGGAGGGTAGAACATCGAAGAGGAAATGGAATTAAAGCGACGCCAATTAAAGAACGCCCTTCCCTCTTTCACGCTCCGCCTCCCTCTTAATCCTTGAAAAAAAAAAGACTCGCGAAACTCGCCTCTGCGTCCGAATTTATCTGGGTCAAAATCGGAGTCCGCGTCCCCACCATAGGGGAGAGACCCAAATCGTCAACGTGGCGTGAAAAGCATGAATGGGAGAGGCCTTCTCTAATGGCCCGCACAATCCACGCAGCCATCGAGGGCGGTCTTTTATGCCGCGCGCACCATCCATTTTTTTTTCTAAACGACCAAAGTTGCGCGCCTGGAAGGGATGCGAATAAGTCCCCTCCCATTCGCCCCCCGTCCCACTACCTCCGCCCCCCGCCCCTCTACCTCCACCCCCCTACCTCCGCCCCTCTACCTCTTCCACCCACCCCTCTGCCTCTGCCCCCGCCCCTCTACCTCTGCTCCCCACACCTCTACCTCCGCCCCCCGCCCCTCTCCCCTTCCCCCCGCCCCTTCCCCCCACCCCTCTACCTCTGCCCCCCGCCCCTCTACCTCTGCCCCCCGCCCCTCTACCTCTGCCCCTCCCCCCTCTACCTCTGCTCCCCGCCCCTCTACCTCCGCCCCCCGCCCCTCTACCCCTTCCCCCCGCCCCTCTACCTCTGCCCCCCGCCCCTCTACCTCTGCCCCCCACCCCTCTACCTCTGCCCCCCCTCTACCTCTGCTCCCCGCCCCTCTACCTCCGCCACCCGCCCCTCTACCTTCGCCACCCGCCCCTTTTACTTCCGCCACCCGCCGTGCGTGGAACCTTCGACCCGTTCTTCCGGAAAGCGCTTTCCTCTCTCAAGTCCAGATGAATCATAAAAAACACCGAGAGGTTCGTTCAATTGATTCTACGTCGCGGTTTTGTAACTTCCGTGATGCATCGCGTAGAGGAAAAATACGCGAGGCCATTATCTCGAAATATCCGAGGGTTTCCGAATCTTTCGGCGACCGATCATTATGCGCGGACTTCGGAATTTCTTTGCCGAGAAAACCCTCATTCGGGAAAACGATTGCGCGAGCGCTCGACGGTCGTTATAAACTGCAGGCGATGCGGCGATCCACATCAAAAGTTTCTTTCGAGTGCGAGATAATATTCCTTAAACTTCGGATTTTATGCAAAGATATATTTGGCACATATGGAAAAAAAATCTAATTAGATTTCCACGTATTATTTAAAATAAGTCATTCATGTAAAATTTTCCGTCAATTTGACGAAAGCCAAAACAATTTCCGCGCATTACTGAAATAACTACAATACATATTAATCTATTTTTAATAACACAATGAAAAATCTCCGTAGGCATTCACACCAGCATAATGGCCACGATAGCATAATAAATCAGGTCAAATTTTAGGGAGACCTCAAAAAATATATTTTTCAGATAGTTCATAGAATTTCTTCCTTCTGTGATTGCGAAGAGCTGGGCTGGGCTGTCTAATTTGATTCGCAATAATATTATTATTACTATAAAGAAAATTTATTTCAAATTCTGAATAAAAGGAATCCCAAATATTTTCTACGGCTTAAAGAAATTTGCTCCTACGTTTAAACTCCGTAACTACAGCATATATTATGAAATTCCACGTAATTAATCCTCTCCTCTCAGGTCAACCGCATTTGATGACCTTGTCCCATTCAGAGAGACTTTTTTATCTGTAGGCATGCGGCTTTGTTCTCCGAAGGTTTTTCACGTTCACGTCAAAATGAAAAGAAACAACAATCCACCTTTTTATACTATCCAACTTTTTCCTTTCACTTTCATAAGCAGACAAAACATCACGCGGACAAAATCTGTCTCCTCGTCACCTGAAATTTGCCTCGTTTTCTTTTTTAAGAGAAATCGTCCGCTTCCCCATTACAAAAACTGTCCCTTCAGGTATAAATTCATTTTCCCTGAGATCTTTTATGAAACCACCGAATTAAACTCAGTTCAACTTATCTAGCATATGATAGAGTGTATGTTACCATTCATCATAATTTACTATTTTTTTAGACCGTTGAAAAAACTTAACGCATGTCTCGTGGAATTAGGCATAAAGCTTGCGCAACGTAGGCAAGACTTATCTAGGCAAATAGGTTTTATATTATTTGATGGTAAACTACGTGTTGCGTAGCATGAAAAAAACAAGTTTCTAATGCACGCTGAAAGCGTAGAATAAAGGAGGCGAAGAGACGCTCTTTTAACCGCAAATTCTTCGCATCCTTATTTTGCGAAGAACTATTTGGAATGTTCATTGCCGTCGCTTAGCATTCGATTCTGATATTCGCGTTTACCGTCACATCCACGCCAAAACTTCCCAAGGATCTCTTTAAAATCTCATTAAACGGCTTCAGAGATGCTTTCTTAAAGATGTCGAAATAGCGATTGCAATCACGGGGCCCATCAGAATAGACCTCTCCATGTGAGACACTCCAGGTACTTTTGCGGCACAAGTCGGATGGAGAATTTTGTTGCGATAAACAGTAGTTGAATGCTCATAATCTCATAAGGTGAAATTGTGGCGAGCTGCAGGATGTCGTTTTCCAGTTTTATGGGGCGAAGAGGAAAAAGGAGTGAAAACCCCCTGAAACGGCAGCCCCCATTATAGAATAGCGATTAAATAAAAAAATCTCATATTAATAACAATATCACCATTTTAAAATGTAGGTTAATATGCTTGTACGAATTGAACAATCACGCATAAATATGCGGAGTCTTTATTAGTCATTATCCATTAAATTTAAAAAACGGTATGGTTCGGTAAAATTCTTGCTCTTCGCATTCAAGATAGCTGAAAATTTTGTTTTGATTAATTTAGCCTAAACTGGACATATATATCACTAACTATGCGTTATTTATCAAATCAGGGTTATGACCGGTAATCTACACTTAAATTTAGACATTTTTGTAATTCCTTAACAAATATTTTTTTAATTTTCACACTACGCTATTTGCTACGTCAAGAATGTTTTTAGCCTACTTTCCAGAATGGAAATAATCTTATTAGTTCGTCTGTCTGTCCTCCTCTATTAACTTTTGAACCAATAGACTTGTTACTGGGGCCGAGCTCCTGAGGATAGTTTCTGATGCGAAGATTGAACGTCCCGGGTTCGATTCCAGGAACTATCCTCCAATTTGATTTATGTACATGGGAAATCTGAAATCCATCGTGCAGGGTAATTTTCTCTTGCACATTAAAATATCTTAGAATTGTAATATCGGAGCGAGTTTTGTAGTATTCTCCGAAGAAAGGAATGAAGATTATAATTTTTATCGTAGAATGTTGCTCCTCAGTCGCATTTCTTCGAATTTCCAGTAAATACTGGCCATTGGCAGTTATAATCACTGATTACGAGAGTGTTGCCATTTGACGAATATTGTTGGACACGGATTCGGTATAGTCTGGTGCAGTGGCTCTCAATCTGGTGGTCGGCGAGGCTACTATAGGGGGCCCGCGGAAAAAATAACCTCCTCACTGCTATGCTCCGCAAATATATTTGTTGAGGTAATCAAAAAGACTGCCACAAAATGTAAGCTGTGAACATTACAAACGATTGCTGAGTGCATATTATTCCTTTGATATTATGTTAGATTGTCATTCACAGTGGAGTGTAAAAAACAACTAGCTACGCGATGCTTTTTTGAAGGTCGAAAAGAGGTCCGTGCACACAAAAAGATTGGCTACCGCTGGCCTAGCACACACACGCGTTATTTTTGCCACATAAATACACGTGATCAATTTAGTTTTCCGTTCGAATGTATTTGTAGAATTTTATAACGCTAACTTACAAAATTTGGGAAAGTAGGCATCATAAGATCCGGTTGGATCATCTTGTTTTCTAATTCTTAAGCATTCAGTGGGGGAAGTTTCCTGAAACCCGAGTAATTCCGAAAACCGAAATCTTCCAACGCCCACGGAATCTGGATTCGAGAGATTTTACAGCATTCGCAAAGATGTGACATTCCAACTTCTACAGTATTATTATAACCGCAATCAAAAATCACTAAAATGCGGAAGATGAAAATAAATATCGTTTTTTTAAGGCCACGTCAGGAGCACCGCACGAAACGCTTAATATCTCGCTGCCAGTCCCCCCTCCCCCTCAATTTTGTGGAGACCATTTTTCTTACCGTCCACGCCATTCATATAAATCTCCATAAATTCTGCTAAGATCCCAAGGAAGCTTTATTCGAGACTCGATAAAAAATACAAAAAGCCACAAATAAAACCATGCTCATCGCTTTTTAAGAAGCGATCGTATTTCTCTAGCATCGGGGATGAGTAAAAAAAACCGTTTACAACCGCTACATAAAGACGGCCGCTCGAAACGACGTAAAAGAAACTGGGTCAAAATTTTCAACTCCCGGGGCCATAAGACTGCAATTCTTCTAGCGGCGTGAACGACAGAGGAATAGCGAAAAGAGTATCGTAGGCAGGGAGCAACAACACCTGCAGCCAATCCCTCCATTTCGGTCGAATCGCGAAGGGAGCGCCTCGCTCCGAATCACTACGAGCGACGTAGAACGAACGACGAAAAAAAGACTCTTAAGAACGCGAAACCTATGAAAATATCCCTCAGTCCATTTTTGTTCATAGACGACATCTTCGTGGAAATCGGAGCGTAAATGTGTGCGCGTAGGGATTGCCTATAAGTCACTCCAGCGAACTCTCCTTCTCTCTCTCCCCCGAAGAGACTTCTTCCCTCAGGATCCACTCTTCCTTCCTAAACCCCTTTCACACCCATACGAAGACACATACGCGCCTATATTTGCCATACTGCTACCACCAATCCCCACTCTTAAATCTCTCTCTCTTTTACACCATCTCAAAACCCAAATTTTATCACCCGAGCCGTTCCCGTCGCAGTCCTTGAATCGCCTCCAGAAGCAAAGGGTTGGGGGAGAGGGTTATCCCGCCTGCCCTCCTCCTTTTTTAACCCCTTCCGATCATCCCCCGCATCCTCGTCCTTCGATTCACACCCGTTTATCTCCCGCAGCGATCTTCTCCCTCCCTATCCGGATGATTCGGCCTCTCCCCCACCCCCGTCCCTATTTTTATGCCTCGATTCCTCCTTTCCCCTCGTGAGAAAGGGTTCGCTCTTAAAGGGGTGGGACCACGCCTCACCCCTTCGCCTCCTCTTTAACACGCCGTTGAATCCTTATCTCTTCCCGTGCTCTTCATACCCTCCCCGCCTCTCCTAGGCCTTACGTCTTGTTCTCCTTATCTCTTACGCATGCGACGCTTTCGCGCGATTTCGTCGCCTCGAATTTTCGGCTGTTTGCGCGGAAAGGGGGCCTTCGTCCCGGCGACGACGCGGATCGTTTTCATATCTCTCTCTCTCCTCTTTCGACTTTTTTGTCGCGAGGTCGTGGGATCCGGCTCGGATGATCGGTTTTTATCACGTCGATCGCTTTATAAGGTCGACGTTTACACGAAGCGGAAGCTTGGTTGTAAAACCGAAGTAAAAAATGTCAATTCATCGTGAGTTAGTTCATTAAATTTAATATAGAAAAGAAGGTAAATTGTGTTTACGGAAATTTTATCGCCATAGAGCAAACAAATGTTAATAGCGTCTTCGGATAAATTTAATTCCAAGTATACGCAATAGTTAAATGTGCATCGTGTTTTAAAATGGAGATTATAAATATATAAGGTAAATTTGTTTTGAATTACTAATTACTTTTGCTAAGGATTTTTCAGAACTATTGTGGTTAATTATATAGTCAATTCCAAGTTCATATGTGGGGAAAATTAATTTTTTGCGTCATAGAAAAGGTAAATTCCTAGGTGAAATAAGTTTTAATAAAATTAACTTTTACGGTATGGAATAAAGGAACACCAATTTAAAAATAGTAAATCTCATTTAAATGCATCCCATCACCGTAATTGCGAAACTAGTAAGTCCTCAAGTGACTGATTTTTTCACTTCCTAGCAAGACGAGATATTTTCGAAGAGCACGTCGAAGAGTTTCGCGATTCTCAGGACGTCCGTTAATTCCAAAACAACGCGCTCGGGAAATATCTCCGACACACACAGACATACACAAATCCAAGCGGAAAAATTCAGGGAGCGAGCCATAACTCTTTACGAGGGAGATTCCGAGTAAAAAATGAACGACAAACATTTATGGAGAAGTGAGAAGCGCGGAAGCCACCCATCTCCAAAGGGATTATAAGATACTAACAAAATGTCTATAACTCCGAGAGTCAGAGCTTCTGGAGTTCCATTTAGCAAACACCCTTCAATCCTCACCTAAACTCCGCAATGGATCTCCCCCCTCCTCTCGCACTTCTCTCCTACAATGGCCTCCTAGTTCGGGTCAGTGGATCGTCACGGAACCAGATTCCGAGTGCCCTTTCCATCCTACGCTTGATAGGATAACCATTATAGTTATTATTATCCCCGCCAGGGTGCACACGGAACTCCATCACCCCCCTCCACCTCTCCTTCTCCCCCTCCTTCTCTCTCCCTCCAGCACAGCTTTCCTCCTTCCAGAAGCGATTTACCTTCCGATAATCTATTGTCGTCAGGATCGTTTGGGTCCAGGGAAACGACAGACGATGAAGGAGAGAGAGAGATCGAAACGTTTCGCAGATTCTGCATGGCTCCCTCCAAATGATTGGCTCCTTCTCCTCTATCCCTGATCCCCACTCTCTCTCTCTCTCTATGCTCTCCCCTCTCCCCGTTCCAACCCCCTTCATCTCCCTCTCCATCCTCCTCTTTCCACACTCCCCATGCCCCTCTCTCGCTCCCTCCAATTCTCCTCTCTCTCCCATTGTCTTATATCCATGTATGTATAGCATGTATGTATATTTTATGTATGTATGCCTTAATGTGAACTCATATGATTTATTTTTTTATTTTTTATGTATAACTGTGTTTGTGTGTATTTCATTTTAAGTATTTATCTTTCATGATCTTCTCAATCTTTAAATATTGCTATCGGTAGGTTTTGCAGGTTATTCACACCCCCTTTCTTGTGTGGGCGTTTCCTGCAATGGGAGTTTCTCTAGGGAATAGTACTTTAATTATCCCTAGTTTTTCCCTACAAACAAATCTCCATCTCTTTTCATTTCCTAAAATGCAAACTTGTCATTGTATTTATGTAGTACTTTATTTTATGTAATCTTTTATTTTATTTTTATTATTTGTCACTTTCTTCCTGCCTGTAATTGACAATAAGTTAGATGGAAAAAGAGACTGCTTAGTCACAATCTCGCCCAATTAAAGACGCAGATCTCTCTATCTTCTCCTCCCATTTCCATCTCCCCTTTCCTCTCCTCATTTCCTCCTCAGTCTCTCCTCCCTCTTCTCCCCCTCTAATCCATCTCTCCTCCCCCACCTCAATCTCTCCCACCCTCCTCTCTCTCTCCCTCCCATTCTCCTCTCTCCCCATTCCCACCCCCTCTCTCTCCTTCCCATTTTCCTCTCCCTCCCGTTCTCCATTCCCCCCTCCCATTCTTCCCCCTCTCCTTACCACTCCTCCCTCTCTCTTTCTCTCCTCCCTTTCTTTTCTCTCTCTCCCCCCCCTCTCTCCTCCCTCTTTCCTCCCTTTCTCATGTCCTTCCCCTTTCATTCCCCTCCTCGCTACCTCAAACAGCCAATCCCACCCTCCAATCCACGCTCTTCCCTTAGATTTATTATTCTTTTACGCGAGTCATTTTTCCGATCGTTTACTTTCGCGTCATTAAGCAGGGCTGCCTCCCTCCTACTTACAACCACAAAAAGCGATCTTAAATGTCAATAACGGAGACTCAATTTACCATAAAGCTCTACGTCGCTTTTCCAATCCGCGAAGCTTGATTTCCACAATGTCATCCTACATTGATTCTTCATGCTCACGCGTAATTGAATTACACAAACGCTGCATGAATCAGCCGCTTTTTGTCAGCGAAAAGAAATAGAAAAATCCTTAGACAATCATAACATCCATGTCCTAGGCGGGAATCGAGTTAACTTGTTACCTCGATAGCTATGAATCGAAACACGGCTGGAATGTGCACTCGGCTATACTCCAGCCAAGTTTGACAATAAACATCACCATAGAAACAAATCGAAAAGAAAACGGCACGAAAGTTTTTGAGAAAAATACTTTCGAAAATCAAAATTGTGTGATAAGAATAAGAATCGTCACTTTTCCCATTAGAACAGTACATATCTCACTCCGATTTCATATTTCTAAAATATTTTAAAATGCAAAAGAAAAACTGCACGGGGGATTTTAGATTAACCATGTAAATCAAATGGGTAAAGAACTCACCTGGAATCGAACTCGGGACCTGTTAATTCGGAATAAAACTTATGGTCCGGAGGTAGTCCCCGAGAGCACTACCATTACACCAAGTTTCACGGAAATTCATGAAGATGTTAGTTGGGGACACACACACGTGGACACGGACACCGAGGCGATCTCATAAGACTATTTTCCGTTTTTTGGAAAGTAGGCTTAAAAAGAGAGAACATACGGGAGACGATGATTAATACGCTGGAAATAACATCGGCACACGAAAATTCCTTTCAAAACGGATAGGAAAAGATATATTTAATACATATCGCACCCCCGCGAGAAAAGTGACACAACTAAAAAATTTTACATTTTCAGGAGAGCAAATTTAAATGCTATAAGTAAACCAACAAATATCACAACAACAGTACAGGAAGTTCAGAATTATAGTTTTGGTATGTATATCACTCTAACATTGTTGCAGGCTTCAAAGCTAGTAACGCCAGTACAATTTAAAGCAAATTTCCACCCCTGCGGATCAACATTTACCACCCCTTTTGACTTGTGTTACTTTTCTACTGTATTGTGTAAAATTCTTGTGACTTATGACGCTGATCTTGTATGGTTTAAACATCGGTTTTCATTGTTAAAGTAGAGCACTGAAAGAAAATAATCGATTCCATTATTTTTACTAAAAAACATAATTATTCATTCAATATCCAACTATACATTACGAGGTTAGCGTAGGGTATTTCCATGTCGATACATTAGTTTCGGTAGTCTCCGTATAAGTCGGAGAGCGATTTTCCACTTTCGATATAATCGCGAGTCGATGCCATACTCCCCGCGAAAAAATCGCATTGTCTGGACAGATCTTTGAGAGTCCGGTATTTCATGAATATTTCTCGCTTGAATTCTTCGTTGGATGGTGAAGTAAACAGAAGAGTGTACCGCTGCCTCCTCTGTGTTGTTGTCCACTACCGATGCTTGAAAGTCTCTTAGGGGAGGTGATAGCAGGTTGGTTTCCGATTTAGTCCTTCATAAGGATGGCACCGCTTGCCCTACACGATCCTCCTGCGTTTTGGAGGGGGAAGATAGCCCGTGTTCTTCGATGCCGGTCCCACGGCATAACCGTGTGTTCCCTGATGGCCCGCAGCTCCGTCGATTCCTTGGTCTGCAGGTCGGCGAAGAATTTTGCCTCTCTACTCCGTAGCCCGTCCAGGATGGGCTCTGTGTCCGCAAGGTTGCGAATCTTCACGCCGAGGGCCAAGATGGAGCGGAGACACGATCTCTCTATAACCGCGTCTGCTTCTCCCAGCAGATGCCAACCTCTCACTCCACGCCGATGATCCGAAAGTGCTGAAGACGATGCCCTGTATAAGTGCAGCTTTCTAATCTTCGTTGAATCTGGATGTGCATTGAAGCCTACTCTTTTGGGCGCACGGGGGACGCAAGGCTCTACCATCGAATTTATTCTTGCTTTCAGAACTTGAGATGTACGCTTGTCCCGAGTTTCCGAGAAATTTAGTCTTCTTTTTATTCCACTCTGATTGATTTATCGTGCGCTTTTTGCCCCTTTAAATCACAATTTCGTCGTTTTTATCATTCATTTCCCCATTACTGTCATTTGGCTCACATAAATCAGATGCCAATGACCGATCTTTATCGGATGAAGATCGTAAAATCTGGTTCTAGGTCTGTGTCGTCTGATGAAAAGTCGTAACTACCGTTTTCAGTGATGATAATTTCTGAAGGTCTCTCTGGATGACAAATAAAAATATGACCTTCTTCAAATTTACACACACAACATTAACACCGAATGAATAAATAAAAACTGACACTAGACAAAATATGATGTTCTTCCTGTTAAAACGCACGAGCTCCTTCTTCAACGGATGTGGTTAAACTAACTCGTGTCACTTTACAAGATTTACCGACGAATACTAGAATACTTTCAAGCAGGGGAAGTGACACTACTGCTATGTGACGGAAAATATCCTTATTACATTTGCGAAATTTTCTACTGTAAAGTACACACATTTTTCATTTTAATACAAATGTTTACTATAAAATGACCGTTTTCGAGTTGTGCCACTTTTCTCGCGGGGGTGCGATATATTAACAAATTATATTTATAGAACAAAAAAATTGCATGGAGATCAAACGAGGAGAAAAATTAAGGTTTCGTTTTATGCTGTAAAACGGCGAAATTACAGAATATTCCTTCTAAATTTCTGTTAATTGTTTGCGAAGGATTGAAGGATTTACTTCAATTTGCATTTACGAATTCTTCTTGAAAATGGCGACAATTCACAACCAACTATATATCGACGATGAGCTGGAAGGAATATCCTCGGCTCATATTAAGCGATAAGCGTTTTATCCGTATAATGCACTTCGCTAAGGCAACGCTGTTAAATTCCGCCTTCTAGTGAAAATTGGCGTGAAATTGAAATAAAAAATGTACTGCAAAAAATCTGCATGAGTAGAAGGGCATAAACACTATTACGAGGAAAGAGTTTTTTTGTAAAGCAAGGGAAAGGGAAAAAAACTTCCCCTGACAAAGTGAGACATTTTTCACTACAATCACCATACATAAAATTCAGACGAAAAAAATATGAGAAACAAATAAAAAAATGGAGTCTGAGCATAGCAACTTACGATCGATAGATGCTGCCACCACGCACAGGGCGCAATTTCCCCGAATAGACCTACATTTCCCCGCCATCTCAATCACCATCCCTCTCTCACACTCTTCCTCTCTCTCTCTCTCTCTCTCTCTCTCTTCCTCTCAACGGAGTTTTTGAGCCATTTTATGCGCAGAATGCTATGCAAAGGTTTCTTCGATGAGGTGCAAGAGATGAAATGAAACGGATGAGAAGTGTCTTCGGCAAAACGAAATACTCGGATATGGAAGTCTAGATTAGCGAAGGGATTGGTTTGAAAGGAAGCCAGTGTATGGCATAAAAGGATATAGCTTGGCAGTGCGCTGTAGGTACCTTCACGGTAGGACGAGTCCATCCTCGAGGCGGGACCGCTTTTAGGGGAGGTGGTGTTTAGGTGTGAGCATTGACTGCGCGAACATAAAATCTGAAGGGGAAGAAGGAAGAGGTACACTAAGGCTGATGGACTCGTTCGAACCAAAATTCGTCTACTGCGCAGGTGCTCTGACGTCACCTACCCCTTAAAGCTTCTCCTTCCCTATCATTCCATTCCCCTCTCACGCGTCTCCGCCTGCCACCTTAGAACGTACGAGCAATAGACTGAAATCAGCGAGATTTCTTCGCCTGCGACGTAGACTTGAAGGATAAACAACGAGGGAAGCTATCAAGTCCAAGAGAAACGTTAAAAAGAAATGAGTTGGAAAAATAAAGGTAATATTGCTCGAGCATTCTCGACACACTAACGTAGAAATACTACATTAAAACTAGAAATCTCGATTGTACTGTGATACATTTGATAGCGTAATCGAACGCGCAATTCTGAGAAATTTTATAAACTCGCTGAATCTTCTACTTGAAGGTTTTTACGCAAGCATCGTAAAACTTTTCCCATCTGTGAATCAAAGGGGAATTTATACTGTTATTCTCCAGCATTCATTCCTTTGTACCTACATAGCTGCATCAAAAAATTGACCTTATCTAACGATAGATTTTTATTGTTACAGTAGCTTAGATGTCCACTAAAGCACAACTGAAATATTCGAATTAACTTAAAACTATTTATTTAGTCAAAAAAGTATTACACCAGCATTGCAAATTATAATAATGTAAAGTCTCTTAACATAATCCAATCTTTTCCCTTCACATCATTCATTCCTAAAGACATCTTTTTCCGTGATATCGAAATAACAATAATACAGATCGAGATAACGAAATTACAAAGTTACATTATATTTTAAAAAATACCCTTTCACCTCATTGATGCCTTTAAACCCCAAGTTCGATTTCACAGATTTCTACTTGTTTTCATTGAGAAAATGCGTGATCGGCTGTCAAAAAAATATACGACGTAAAACCTCAATTGGATTAAATCACAATAATGTTGTGTTTAAATTTTACTCCAGTTTTGCAAAATGTAATGAAGTATTTCCTTCGACCTAATTAATACAATTTTTTCCGCGATTGTTCTTCCAGAAAACTGAAGTCTCATAAATATAACGAGAACGAAATTCCAAAATTGCAACGCATTTTAAACAGACCATTTCATAATAATAATATCAAAACTAATCCAGTAACTAAAATAATAAAAATTTCAACTGATGTACTCAGCATAACCACCATTTTACTGGTTTTGTATTTTACGGCAAAATTGGTCGGCTAAAATTTCCAGATACTACTTTTATCGTCAATAAAAATAAACACGTTTATGAAGTAGAAATTTTTCTCTTTTTCCCTCATTAATTTCCTCAGTTATGGGTTTTTAATCTATTCAAAATATGCGCATCTATTAATTTGGTCTTTCCTTGACAACCGTTGTTTACAATGTATAAGCATCTCTCAAACGGAATGGATTTTCCGGAATTTTTTGTTACAAATTGCTGATATAATTTTAACATTTTAGATTTTACACCTTAATATCGTCGAATAGGAAATTAGGGTAAATAATCAAACTTTTGTCGCAAATTTACTTTTTGATTTTTAGAATTCTCAATAAAACGTGAAATACCTTAACTTTCAAGGGAATGTTTTAAACAAAGGCAGAAAATTAAATTTCCTATAACTTTTATTCCAATACTTTTTTACATTCATCAAATATTAAAGGAAATATTTCAAAAAATCTGATGTGGCCACAACATTTCTAAAAATTCCAAATAGGTTAAATAATAATATTTTAAGAAACTGCGAGAAATTTTTATGCTAAAAAAAACCGTAATAAACTCAAACATCGCCTCCTGATATTGGATATAATCACGAAGCTCCATTAATTAAGAAACTACAAAGGAGCGTTACTAAGACGTTACTAAGCGTAAATTGTTAACAACGGTCGTCGGTAGGTGGCGTGGTGGTGGCAGCTAAAATATTTAGTTTTTAAGATATCTCTTAAACAATGCATTATATGAGAAAATGTTTCAAACGAAGTTTGTAGAAAATTAAATTACCTACGACTTTTACTCCAGTACGTTTTTACATATATCAAATATTAAAGCAAATATTTAAAAATAACGGATGTGACAAGAGTAAAAACCCCCTTCCGGTTGACAGATTTTTACCCAAAATCTAATCAGTTCTTCTGACTTACATAAAAATGTTAAATATAAAATTTCGCTTTGACCTGATTAATAGTTTTTGAGTTAGAGCACCGACAACAAACTGTCACATACACTCGCACAAACAGACCATCGATAAAATGGTCAAAACGTGGTCAGGAGACCTCAAAACGTGTATATCCGTTGAAATCTCGAAATCAATTTTTTTCATAAAAACAATACTTTCCCTATACTACGCATGGAGAAAGTAAAACGGATAAGTGACAAGAGTAAACACTCAATTTCGGTTGACCGATTTTTACCAAAACTTAATTAGTTCTTTTTCTTTTAACAAAATGTCAAATATAAAGTTTCGCGTTGATCTGGTTTTTGAGGTAAGAGTGCCCGAAAAATTCCGGTCACAGACACACGGACATACCCACAGACATAATCGAGAAAATAGTCAAAACGTGTTCGGGAACCTTAAAACCTGTATTTCCGTTAAAATCTCGAATCAGATTTTTCATGAAACAATACTTTCTCTATACTTCGTATATGGAGAAAGTGAAAATTGATACCAAGTACAAAAAAGTGAAAATTTTCTAATAAAGAAAACGAATATGTGAATTTCATAATGAAAAGGTGTGACCTGCCATGTGTAATCTACGCCATGGGTGTCCAGATATGGAGGCTCATCTAGTAGAAAAAATCTTGAGTGGCCGCACGGGAAGGGGAGGAGCTTGGGGATTTGTTTGCTAAAACAATTATTAATTTTTTGTTTTTATTTTTCATTTCATATTTGTTAAAAAGTTTTTTCAAAGTATTTTTAATTAATTTAATTCAAATTACAAATTTTTGTTTTCTTTTTTAAAATACATATTTCTTCAATAAAGTTTAATTTTTACAAAGTATTTTAAATTTATTTAATTCAAAAGATCATCAATTTGTAAATCCTTTAATTTTGTGGATGATAATCTGAGCTGATGGGTCAGATTTTCATCAGTCAAATTATACTGCTATCGATTTTTTGTGAATTTCATTTGGGTGAAAAGTTGTTCACAAAGGCAAGTGCTCCCAAAAAGTGATGTCATTTTTAAGGCATGGTCTCTGAGACCTGGATATTTTTCTCGTGTAACACAAATATTATGAAAATTTTCTTGTTTTTCTTTAAAAGCACAATGGGCTTCAATATCAGATTGCCGTTCAATAAGCTCAAGTTGCAGACAATCTGGTGAAGAATTAGAGTCCACACCAAATGGGTTTAATAAGAGATAATGTAGACTTAGTTTATTCCAAGCATGCCATTATCATAGGCAGGGGTGGGCAAATCGCGGATCTAGGACAACTTAACTGCGGCTCGCAATCAAATTTATAAATCAAGAACATTCTCTGGCTTGAATTGATATAAAGGCAAAGTAATTAGCGGCGGTAAGACGGATATAAGTTAATATGTTAGTAAAATTGGCGTGTTAGCACTACGAAAAACATATTTAAAGTGATATCTGTGCCTTATATCTCTTTAACCTATTCTCTGCTGCTCTCACACGTCTTCTGACTCTCGAATTTACGAAGAATTTCGTATGCGGTTTCGAGAGTATCAAGTTTGGCCACGCCTGATCAAGGGAAAAATATGAAAGTTCACCTTTGTGTAGGAATCAGTGGATATGGCAAAGCAACCGATGTCCCTGTAGAATAATTTAACACTAAGGCTTTTCCAACCCTGTGACGTAATTGGTTTTAAAAAACTTTGTAATATTCACGAAAAACATATCATAACGTCGTAGGGCGACTAAGAGTAAGGATGAAAAAAGGGAGGGGAGAAGGAGAGGGAAATGGAAGAGCAGTGTTTGGATGGCTGAGAAATCAAATGACTGCTGAGAGATAGTGAATACAAAAACGGAAAGGGGGTAGGAGTGAGTGAAGGATGGCATAACAGGATGACTAAAATACCCTTATTAAGTGCTTTGACGTATTACCGTTTGCCTCTTGAGACGCTCCGCGACGACGCCCTAAATCCGTGTGAGAGAATTCTCTTTCAGTGGGGTTTGCAGTGTTTCGAGGCAGTACCAAGTAGCGCTGGCAGGACGATAGGTACATGACTCATCATCATCCTCGGAACAATAAATAACAAGCGAGGAAAGAATTGCCAAACAAGTCCCAGAAAGAAGGCGTATTTTTTCGAAAACACATTCACCCTTACCAAAGGAAACTGAGAATTAACAAACTTTAATTGGCCATATTGCTAAAATAATATGAATATACATTTAAACAACAAATAGAATTACGACAATTGAAAATATTTTGGAATTTCTTCTCTCAAAAATGACCACAAGAACATTAAAAATTAAAATAATTCAGCGGGCGGCACGAAATCGGGCAAGTGGCCGATGCGGCCCGGTGGCCGCAGTTTGGATACTCACGATCTACGCATTATGCTACACTTTGACGCAAAGTGAAATGAGAAAGCTTATAAGTTTTATTTAGTTGATAAACAGCCATTAAAAAGATGTTGAATCATTTTTATTACTTGTTAATTTCCTGAAGTGAATGAGTTTTCGAGGATCGTTTGATCTATATATGCCAGCCGGCTCTATATATGTAACTACGGAAGTAGTAGTCTATCAAAAAACAACTGAAAATTATTAATTTACATATATGAAACCGAGTATGAAAAATAACATATTTTTGTAATTATGTATGTACACGTTTGTAGAACGAGAAATTTATCAGTATAATCAACGAACCAAGCGAACATATTTAAGCGTTTTTATATAGAGTCTGCGGTCCATCAAAATATTTGTTTCTAGATTTATACTATTCCTTGCATTCTAAATGATTACATCTACCACGGAATTAATCATGGACTGCAAAAAGCTAATTGTTATTTTATGGCATTTTATCTCGTAAATCGACTCGACGGGGTAGGCGGCGACTGCTCCACGTAAGCGAATAAAGCTATTTCCGTGTAAAGCGTCGTCGCAAACAGAATGTATGCCTCGCTCTAAACGATTAAAGAGCCTTTTTAGAGGTTTAAATACACACGAACGCGCTTACCATAATCGCTTTAAGGAAACGTATCTACACGGAAAATACCCGAACCAAAAACACACTCGGAATATGCGCCTGGAATGCATGTGACGCGACATCCACTCGAGTAAAGCGGCTTGCCTAAGCATCGGGGGAAAGGAGGGGATGGGGCAAGATAAACGCGCGAGGATTCTGTCACCAATTTATCTCCGCGTCCTTTTCTTCACACTTCCCGGATAGGTCTCCTGCAGCGGCGTTTTCAATGAAACCAACGTTTGGACGCACCGGAAAGGGGGTGGTGGGACGCGGAAAGGGCGGGGGGGGGGGGGAGTCCCGAGGGGCGGAGGAAGGACCGGGGTGAAGCGAGGGGATGCGGAGGGGAGCGTCCGTGGGACGACGCGAGAGACTGGACGGGAGAAGCGCCGAAAGGTTCGAGCTGCCGCCAGTCCATTCGCCCCGATACAGCGATCCACGCTTTCGACCTTCCATCCGGTCCGCGTGCCGTAATGAGCTCCATCTGACTTATCGGCGGAGTCCGTGCGAAATACCATGAATGCTCGCGGCGATAAGCGCCATAAATTAAAGGGGGGTGGTTAGAGCTCTCGGGTTATTGATTGCTTTCTGCCTCAAAAGCCCATGTCACTCGCGAGGGAATCTTATCGCGCGACGGCGGTCTTGTTTTTCCAGTTTGAGGCTGGTCATGTCGCCCTCGTCCGAGAAAATCAAACGTGGAGGTATAAGTACATGGAAATCAGGTTCACTCGGTCAGATACCGCGGATCATTTATCAGAA
Organism: Tanypteryx hageni; assembly: GCA_028673005.1. Lineage (NCBI taxonomy): Eukaryota > Metazoa > Arthropoda > Insecta > Odonata > Petaluridae > Tanypteryx > Tanypteryx hageni. Next base: position 15,925,681 of record CM054117.1, read on the forward strand.
TTAAAAGATGATCGAATCGTTTAATTTTAACTGAATTTTATGACGCTGCCGATAGCAACTTCCTTTCACGCTTAATTATTTTTACGCGTATTACGCTAAACGCCAATGCTGGAAAAACACCTCCACCGTAATGAAGATTGCTCAATCGATGTGACACGGTACTAAAATGTGTATATACCATAAACAAAAGGATTAACAACTTATCCAATAATCTTCTCGCGTCGCCGATTTGTCCGTCAAATTAATTTGATACGACGTTAAACCATCTTTGGAGAGTTTTTATCGCTATTCTCAGCCTCCAGGTCGCGTGAAACAAGGTTCCAGTGCCGCAGTACGCAAAACAGCAACAAAAGAGGAGAAAGTCAACCGCTTCCATCGCACGAATTAAGCATCCCTCCAAATCTATAGCTTCCCCACCCCGTCTTTAACGGCAGTTCAACCTGCCACGGTTGATCCGCGAGGTTTTTCATAAGGAAAGGAAGCGGGAATAATCCATCATTCCATCCGCGCCTTCCTGTACGACCGTCCCCACACACACCACGACCTCGACTCTTCCTCCGCACCCGGGAACGCTTCACATCCGCAATCCAAAAACTTCTTCTAGAGAGAAGGGTGGAGGCCCACCTCTTCCGCCCCGCAGAAAGCCCTCGCCTGACACGAGAGAAAAGTACCCACGGGGAGGTGGGTCGCAACGAGAGAAAGAGAGGCGGGGAAAATATGGAGGGAGGATGTTCATCCCCGCGGAAAGATAGTGGTGTGCAGTGTTGCCACTTGTTTTTAGCATTTGGGAGTTATATTTTATCTTCTTGGTAGCTATATAGGTAGGTATATAATTGCCAATGATATTCATGGCTGCGTAAGGAAACTAACCTAAAGGTGTCTCTATATAATAAGAGTATTGTTTTTGTGCGCACAGCATATAATTAAACTATTTTTAAGCTATTATTGTCTTTTATAAACTAACAAGAAGATGGAACCTTACTCGGAACAAATTTCAACGGGTAATTAAAAAGAATTTATTTTTAGTCTTTTTTCCAACACTACTCCATTTATCCCCATAAAAATTGCATGGGAGGTACTATCTAGCAGGGCATATTCCAATTTTTAGCTCGTAAATAAATCTTGTAATTATCTGCTATCGCAGACTTTTTTGTGATCTCCTCTGTCCGAATAAATCTTTTAATCTATAAATTAAAATTCATATAATAGGTAAGAGCAAAATGTACATTTCCTATTCTTGTTTCCAAAGCATTATCTGATACGAATACGTAAAACAAACGTCGTTATTCATGCGCCCATTTTCCATAATACTACTAAGGGGCGCTTTCTATAAGAAACGGATGCGGACAAAGAGCATTTTGACCATTAAATCTAACAAAAATGTATCTGGAATTACACATTTCCAGCAAAAAAAGATTTTTTTGGGTAGTCGCTAGAAATAGCTAGATTTTTTATCGATTCGCTAGATTTGTAAGAAGTCTCTAAAACCTCTTTTTGGAAATGAGTGTAAAGTAACTAGATTTATCTACAAATGCGCTAGATTGGCAACACTGGTGGTGCGGCGGATAGAGTGGAGTGAGAAAGAGAGAGAGAAGAGGGAGGAAGGGAGGGAGCGGAAGAGAGGATAGAAGGGTGGGAGGGAGGGAAAAGGGAGAGCACCCATCGAGCGAGAGACGGAGGTGTTAAAGGGGTAAAAGAGGGTCCGAGGGGGCGGATGAGATTTGCAGGGGCGGGGGCGATTACCCCCTGGACGGCCTCCGACGATGCGTGGCAGCCATAGCGACGGAAGGATATGGAACTTGAAAAATCTTTTCGGTATTTTTTATAAAAAAAGAAGGTTTTTCGCACTGGCTTTGATGAAACGCTTCTTGCTCGTTTCCATCCCGTCCCCGTTCTTCCATATCAGTTGGGACGTGCTAAAAAGCGTGGAGGGAGAGAGGAAGGGTGGAAGGTAGAGAGGGAGATAGGATGAGGGAGGGAGAGAGGGTGAGGGAGGGGGAGCGAGAGAGGGGGAAGAGAGAGAGGGGAGATGGGATAGAGGGAGGGAGAAAGGGTGAGGGAGGGGGAGCGAGAGAGGGGGAGATAGAGGGGGGAAGGGAGAGAATGAGGGAGGGAGATAGGGTGAGGGAGGGAGATCGGGTGAGGGAGGGAGAGAGATAGGAAGAAGAGAGGATTGATAGGAGAGATTGACCTCTGTCCTTACCTCCCTTTCCAAAATCCGCCTTTTTTATTCCGTTTCGTTAAGGGGCTTTTAGGCAGGCGCACGGGGATTTGCTTGGCGAAAGGCGCACGACTAATACAAAAGCGAGTTCCCGTATCCTTTTTAAAGGCAATGGAAGAGAAATAATGAGCTGGTCCGCCTTAGAAACTTAATAGCAAAATTTTTCCCAACCAAAATATTGGATTCTTTGTGCTTGTGCTTGGATAATTATCGATAATATTTTCGAATATCCAAGGATATAATTTGGCGAGGAATAGGTTCAGATGTTTTTTTTTAAGTAAAACTCTGTATTTTCTCATCCTAGCAACACATAAAGTGTCTACCTTGCGTCAACAACGAGCGCCTTGTTTAATGTACGAGTACTAGTGCTGTCCAGTTTGTATGACCATGTAGGGAACATAAGCGTGTGATAAGGCGCTAAAGGTTCAGACTTCAAGAAGTCCTTTTTTATTGCCAAGATTAATTAATGGCATTTATTTATTTATTTTCCATTCTAAAAATTAAGTGTTAAACATTTTGTTCATACTAAATAAACATACTCGATGCTAAACAAGTTGACTACAGTACCACTGTAGCAAAAACGCTGCCAAGTATCAACGTGAAGTGTGTTCGCTGAATGAATGTTTAATGGAAAAACTAAGTTCAATCTTGGTGTGACAGTATTTATCCGCTTTAATATCGTTTTCCCAAGGACTAAGTACCTGTCAGAGAACGTTGTCTGAAATGTCATTCCTGCATTCTGATTTTATGTAATTGATGACTGAAAGATCTTTTTATCTCTTCTACCAAGGGTTGAAAGCATGCCAAGTCCAAACTTTCGCAAATTAGAATAGTTGCCCTAGTCGAAAAGTTATAATAACTGCACTACAGAATCAAGTCTTAACTGTAACTTCATTTAAACGAAATGCTGGAATTGTTTTACACTGTAGTCGACTATTTCATCACTCCTTTCATCTTAAAAATCACTACTATTAAACAACTTACCTATTTTTGTTTTTCTTAAATCGATAATAAGACTGACATGTATTCGTCATTTCCATTCAGCTTTCTGTTCATAATTTTTAAGTGTTATAATTTCTGTCAAGAGGAAGATTTAATTTTAAATGGTGACGTCACAGATATTCTCAAGAGATGTTTCGCTTCTTACGCGATATAACGAACGAATACCATTACTACGACCGATCGGCCATTCATTCCCTCGTCCTCTGAAAACGCACGCGTCCATGCGAATCCTCATTAGCAACATCCACACCTCGGCACGTGGAAAACTATGTAGAACTCTTTATGATTACGAAGGAGAAGTAAAGCGAGAAACTGCTCAATGCGTGCTCGCAGAAGGAGTCGCGAAGATATCCTCCGAGGCGGAGAAACTGTCGATGCGGCTCCGGAAGACGCGATGGGCGAAAAAAGAAGAGAAAGGCGCGATTCGAAGATGTCTGAAAACCCTCGTCAACTCGGCTTTCCTCTTAAAAGTGTCAAGCGAGTGAATCCCACTTCCGTCTAATTTCGCGCCTTCACCTGCAAATCGGACGGAGAGAGAGTGTGAGAAAGAGGATCGGAAGTGAGAGAAAAAGAGAAAAAATAACTCTCGAGGATGTTAAACGCATTTGGGAAAAGTCACTTATCGCTTCGTAATAAATATTTCCCGAGTGAACGGGCGATGCGAGGTCCAATCACCGATCCGATCACCTCCATTCCCTCCTCCCTCCCTCCATCATTCCTCACTTCCTCCATCATTCCTCACTCTCTCCTCTGACGAAATGGTGCCGCCCCTCTTCGCGAGGGCAGTAACAGCATGGCAGGAGGCTCAAAAAGTAAACTGGGAGGCGGCAGACGCGTGCTTTTACTGCATTCGAGCACTCCTTTTCACGCCAGAGTGACTGCTACCCGGATACGTGTGACATTGCGCCAAATCAATCGTGACGCGAGGCTATGGTACGGATACTGGTAAAATAAATATTTGCGCCGCAATAAGGACCGTTCGTTTCCGCGTAGCGGTCCGGTATACTGTTTATCTAAGCCGTGTACATTTTGTTGGGTTCTGCGCCGTATTTAAAACAATTGAATGTCCGAATGTAACTCAATACTGCTACATGAAAGTGGCGTAAGTTTCATGTGGATGGGAATGATACTTAATTTGTTTGCATCAAACATGAGGAATTATGAAATATTTAAACTTTAAAGTAATTCCCTACATTTCTTATGCCATAACATTAATCCAAAGGAAAACTGATCGTGACCTTGACAATTTCTACTACCATAAAACTAAGTAATTTCTCTAAATTAAATTACACTTAGTTTTGTCATGTTAATTAGATAAAATACGCCCAAGTATAACTGTAATTCTAAAATCTCTTAATGTAAATACATTAAACTACATTTTTGCTTAACCTTTACTAAGCATAAAAAGAGAAATGCCAGTATAATTTTGATTTTTGTATACGCTGAGACCGACCGAAGGTATGTGGTGCAATATCCACGAGGCATATGAAATATTAAACTCATATTAACTTGTGATAATCTTATATTTACCGCTTAGAGTAGTAAGATAAGAGTATAGTTTAACCAATGACAACATAGCAAACGTTTTAGCACATTCCCTTATGACAGTTACAGTGCTTATTAAGCATATATTTTGAAAGGCCTCCCTTCAATGATCTAACCAAAAAGTGTATTTTCGTTGGCACAAAACTATTGAGAACGTCAATAGTACCATAATAATCATTCGATATGGCGACATTACAAACGATTAATGTAAGCCGATTAAATGAAGTAGGAACGAAAAAACAAATATACTACTTTAGAAAGTTCTAGCATAATATACTATTTATTATGTTTATAGAAAATTGCATCCGGCAAATTTCGTGTTAGGAACATATTATATTTTGCCAAGATATATTATGAACAGACTATTAATAACTATGATTTAAAAATATGTAGTGCCTAAGGATATGAGGGTATAAGATTCAATGTCGATTAAAAAGTAAATACTAGCAAACGTATGCCGATGGAAAAGTATTGTTCCAATCATCATTTAGACGCCAAAATTATTACTATCGCATAATTTAGTTTAGGAGTCAAAACTAAATACATACGTTTGCAAACGGAGTTTCTAACTTCCTTCTATTCAATATAACACGGCTGAAAGTAGATCATATCTTCCGAGTATATTACGGACATCGAGAAAGATGAATGCTCGAGGTAATTCTATCTGCGTCTTTGAAAATACTGCTGACCTAGTGAAGAAATGTCGTTGTCAAATAACCGAACTCAAAAGAAAGTTCTGCATCCTCGACTGGATTTCCTCTCTAAACCGATACGGCGAACACATCAATCATTTCGTTCGACTTCGCATTCTCACCAGCATATATCCAATAAGTAAATTATATTTTTTTCTCGATTGAAAAGAGTTTTCATGTTTTTTCTTCAGAGCAGGAAAAATTTCTCGAGGTACTTCTCATAAACGATAAACGGCGCACACAGTCCACATCAATGCAACGTGCGTTCTTTCTCTAAATGTGCTAATCCGATACGTAGCAGAGCACACTTTATTTACTCCAAGTACAAGATTGAATGGCACAATTTTCCGATTTATTATGTAGTTAATGCGAATGATTTTAAAGGCATATCTTGATTAAAATGAAACAATACATTATTTGTAACTACTCTGAATTCTTCATCTCTTTAAACAATAACTTTTGCGATATTAATGATAAAAATTAAACCTAATGCGTTAATGAACTTTTACTCGTCGAATTTATTAATTAAAAGGGATAGATGTGTCTTTAAAATCGACGAATATCGGTGATTTTCGCAAACAAACATAAACTAAACATTTTTAGGATATTTTAACATAGTATCTGATTTTTCCATATTTAACGGCAAATTTCAATTCCATATATGGTTTGATAAATCATAAAATATTATAAAGTCAAACGTAGTCCCATTTTGAAAGACACGTGAAAATCTTCCGGCAAGAACGATACGCAACGAAAAAGAAAACCGCCGTACATACGCTTTCAAAGGAAAAGATTTCGACGTACATCGACTTGGGCTTACTTTTTTCCCTCCCTCGCTCAACCGAAGTATATCCCACAATGGAGGAAGGAAAAACAAGTGCGCAAAAGCCATTCCGAAGGAGAGTTTAAAAGAGTAGAAAAGCCCATCCAGAGGAAAGAGACTGGAAGGCATTCATCATCGGTGCGACCTGCGTCCCATAAAGAATTCTTCCGTAACTCATGAGTCGGTGAGTCATGAATGGTAAAAGGGTACGCGAAGGGTGTGAGAGAGGGAGATTAGAGGGAGAGGAGAGACTGAAAGAGAAAAGAGAGATAGAGGAGAGAGGGGAGAGAAGAGAGGAGAGGGACAAAGGGGGAGGAGACAGTGAAAGAGAGAGGGAGAGGAGAGAAAGAGAGAAAAGAGGGAGAGGAAAGAGGGAAAGGAAAGAGGGAGAGGAAAGAGGGAGAGGAAAGAGGGAGAGGAAAGGGGGAGAGGAAAGAGGGAGAGGAAAGAGGGAGAGGAAAGGGGGAGAGGAAAGAGGGAGAGGAGAGGGGAAGAGGAAAGAGGGAGAGGAGACAGTGGAAGATAGGAGAGGAGAGAGAGAGGAGATAGAGATAGGGAAAGGTGAGAGAGAGAGAGGAGAGAGGGAGAGGAGAGAGGGAGAGGAGAGAGAGGGAGAGGAGAGAGGGGGAGAGGAGAGAGGGGGAGAGGAGAGAGAGGGAGAGGAGAGAGTGGAAGAGGAGGGGGAGGTGAGAGAGAGAGGAGAGAGGGAGAGAAGAAAGAGAAAGATGAGAGGTGAGGAGAGACAGTGATGGAGAGAGGAGTAGAGAAGAAAGAATTCGGTGGCTATGAAAAGAAAAAGTAGAAAGTAAAGAAGGGCCAAAGAGAAGAGAACGGAAAGGTTTGGTCTAAAGTTTCAGGAAGACCGCAGATCCTAGAAAAGGTACTAGCAGTGGAAAGGTGGAATCGGGGTTGGCGGAGGGAGAAGGAGATAGGTAGATTTGGAAGAGACCGTGGAAGGGGATGGAGAGTTTCGAGGGAAGAAGGAAAGTGAGACAGAAAACGGAAACGCCCACGTCTACGTTTACATCTTACCCTGCAATCCACCTAATTGGTGGGTGGCAACGCACCTAAACCTACCTAAAGAGTGTCTATCGCAGGTTGAAATTTTCTATTGTGATCTCATATTGTCCTCGGAAAGTACGAGACTCGATAACGCTCCGTCCTACAATCGATCTCACGTATTTTATCGTCTTGGTCGTTTCTACCTATATACGCTGGTGCTTCAATTATCCCTACAACCTCCTCTTTTAGACATTCCGACCTATATTCTCCAGAAGCCTCAACATTGAGTTCAATCTACGGTCGTCCAGTGGTAACCAGTTCAAATCACTCAATAATGAAGTGACGCTTTCCTTATGTTCGTACATTTGTTTTAGGAATCTGGCTGCTCTGCGCTGTATTCTTTCTAATTGAATTATATGTGCCTTCTCATACGCATCCGATATACTTGAGGCGTATTCCACTTGTGGTCTAACCAGTGATAAATAACATGTTTCACGTTTCAGGAAAAGACACGAGAGAGAGAGAGAAAAGGACACAAAAGGAGAAGAATGTGGAGGAAAGGAACGAGGGAATACGAGGAGAGTGAAGAATGGGGGAAAAGAGAGGGTGAGAGAGGGGTCAGTATGTTAGATATTGGCGTGGTTTAGGAGAGAGAGAGTTATAAGGAGGGAGAGAGAGAGATGCTGGAGTGGGTGAATGGAGTCTTAGAGGATCAGACGGATTCATAGCTAGGAGAATGGCGGGGAAACGGCATTAAAGGTAAGAGAGAAGGCGAGCGTGCTTGAGTTGCGAAATGGTGGAGTGGGAGAGGAAGTGGACTGGAAACCCCTGAGAGGGAAGGAGATGGTGGGGGATAAGTGGGAGAAGTGGGGGGAGAAGTGGGGGGAGGGTGGGGTAGAAGTGGAAGGATGGTGGGGGAGAAGTGGAAGGAGGGTGGGGGAGAAGTGGAAGGAGGGTGAGGGAGAAGTGGAAGGAGGGTGGGGAGAAGTGGAAGGAAGGTGGGGAAGAGGTGGGAGGAGGGTGGGGAAGAAGTGGGAGGAGGGTGGGAGAGAAGTGGGGGGAGGATGGGGGAGAAGTGGGGGAGGGTGGGGGAGAAGTGGGGGGAGAAGTGGGAAGGGGGGAGAATGGGATAGAAGTGGGGGGAGGGGGAGAATGAGAGGAGGGTGGGGGAAAGTGGGAGGAGGGTGGGGGAGAAGTGGGGGGAGGGTGGCGAGATATAGTAAAGAGAGAGAATAGAACGGAAATCGACGCTGCAAGGTTTCGGAAGGAGAGGGAGGGAGAAAGGAGGAGAATGGAGGAGATAGGATGAGGGGGACGGAGATAGGAGTAGGGAGATAGATAGATAGGTAATCGTCTTTATTCAGACGAAATTTGGTCCATTCTTACATTAAACCCTTCATCAATATCATGAATATTAAAAATAAAAGTATTACAATAAACAGCATATAAAAATATACAAAACATAAAAAGATATAAGTGAAGAGAGATTTAAGTTTGTGGAGAAAACCTAGGTAAAAACAGTCTTGTTCTGCCCAGTAAAACCCACGCAGGAAAACACCAACTGAGAAGGGGGTTATGAAAAACCTACGAAAATCCTACATAGTGCATATATCACAATGGAAAAGTACAACAAAATATATATAACAGTAAGTACAGTAAGGAGGAGGGAGAGAGGAGGGAGAGAGGAGGAGGGAGAGAGGAGGGAGACAAGAGGATGGAGAGAGGGGGAGGAAGAGAGGCGAAGGATGTGAGAATCTGCTTTTGTTCTCGCAGTCGATGGGGCCGTGGGAGGAAGAGGCCCACGCAGAAACCAGTAAAGCTACGTTTCGCAGATTTATTCGCAGGCGTTTCGCATTCGAAAGACGAGGTGAGCGGGATATGGCACGGGGGAGTTATCCGGGTGACAAAGAGAAAAAGAAACGACGGCATCTGGACGGATCGTAGCGTGTTCAGAAGGGTTCGGATGGAGAATGGGAGAGAGGGAGATAGGTGAAGAGATGCGAAGTGATGGATGGAGGGAGGATGGCAGAGATAGGAGGGAGAAAGAAAGACTCGGATCCAGTGGGGACCTCGGATACGCAAAATGAAAGAGGCGCGTTGACGCACGCGTGGGGAACAAGGGCAATCCATTAGGCCACCGCGAAGTAGGGCGGGGGCAGGGCGGAGGGCAGGGCGGGGTGCAGGGCGGGGCAGGGTGGGGCGGGGCAGAGCGGGAGAGAGTGGATAGGATACTATATCGTGGCTCGTCGGAATTTCAAAAGTGAAAGGTTATAGTATTCGGTGAAGATATTTGAAAGAAATTAATATGCTGGAATGCTGGGGAAAATACAAGGTGATTGACAGAAAATGGCGTCCCGTTTAAGTTCCTGACTCTAGTGATTTTATCCTACAAATCACCGCAATTGTCCTTAATCGATAGAAACAAGTGACACTGTAGCACCGATGTTAATAATCTAACACCACTTACCATTCTGAAGTTCGTAGAAAATGGATGTTTGATTTTAGATCTAAATATCACGCACGACCGACGTTTTAAAAATGTAATTCACAAAAATTATATAGCGACATTTTAACTATTATTTCAATAAATAGTTGGGATATTTCAGTATTATATGCTTGCGTTTGTAAAAATTATCATATCTCACGACATCACGTCATTCCACAATCTGGACGATAACATGGATCTATGAATTAGTGCCCAAAGTACGGCCCGCGAAGGGTTTTTGTGCGGCCCGCGAGGGTATGACGAAAAACTTACCCAAAAGATTGACCACACAAATTTATACATTTTTTAAATTTTTATAATAAAACTGTTAATACTGAAATGTTAACCATAATAACCATATTTAGACTTGATGATTCACTTACATGGTTCCTTAGAACATATAGATAACTTCCGATTTAATCTCTAATCCGGCCCGCCAAAGAATTGGCAACTGCCAATGCGGCTCGCCGAAGGATTTGCAACCACCGACGCGGCCCGCCAGTAAAAAGGTTTGGGCGCCACTGCACTGGCATAAGCAGACTCAGCGCCCACCGAAAGAACAAATGGCCGTCAGCGCCTATATTTGGTGTACATTGAAATGTACGCACAGACGATAACTCGTAAGATTTGAACAAGTTTTAACTAATCCGCTCGCCTAATGGACAATTTACTTTTAAGGGTGAAACATAAAAAGAATAGTATATTGCACAAGTACATACATTTTCTAACTAAACTTCAGTCGTAGTGCAAAAAAATATTTAATTATAATACATATATATATATAATGCAATAAATTAGACTGCCTCTTGCATCTTAAATCTCACCGCGTTAACTTGTGAACGGGTCTATTTTTTCGAACCCACACGAATCAGGGGCGATTCCTAAATAAATATAAGGAACTGGGTCACCGAATCCAACCGATGGATATCGCCGATTCGAGCGCGTATTTAGTTCCGATCGCAAAACTCCTAGCGCTGGAAACAAAGCCACTCTCCAATGTTTCGCGAGTAATAAATCTTCCTTCGCAAAGATTATTCCCTCAACAAACTGCGTCTCGGCGGCCATAAAGTTCTATGCACGAGCATCACAAACCTAAACGCACACCTTTAAAACACAGTCCATTACTTACGGTTGAAAAACTTTAGGCTTTGATCGGTGATTCCTCGAGCTACTTCGCTTTAGATAGTGCCGGAGCGAGCAACAAAGAAGCCACCCCGCGAATATATCCACGGAGCTTTAAGATGGACCAGGTCCAACGATAAACTTCCCTCTCTAAGTAGAAGTTAAAGCACGCCATGAGATGGCGGAATAGATACGATAACATCTGAGCCGAAGAGAAGGGTTCCTGCAATCTGACGTTGCGTAAATAAGCAAACCAGTCATCATTGCTCGCATCCATTCCTGCCCCCTAGTCCCTCGCTACGCCTCTCGTGGGACCCTTCCCCTCTGGCTCTCAAGCGCCCCCTCCGGCAGACCCGTCGACTCCTCTGACCCAGCGGCACCGACTGCTCCGAGGCTCCTTCCCGTACATCCTCCGACCTCCTATCTCACTCATATATTTCCTCTCTTATCGCCCCATTATCCCTCATCTCCCACTCATCTCCCCCTCTCTCTCCCCTCCTCCATTCCTCCCTACTATACCCTCCTCCCTCTACCTTCCTCCCTCTTTCCTCCTCCCTCTACCCTCCTCCCTCTTTCCTCCTCCCTCTACCCTCCTCCCTCGTTCCTCCTCCCTCGTTCCTCCTCCCTCGTTCCTCCTCCCTCGTTCCTCCTCTCTCTACCCTCCTCCCTCTACCCTCTTTCCTCCTCCCTCGTTCCTCCTCCCTCGTTCCTCCTCCCTCGTTCCTCCTCCCTCTACCCTCCTCTCTCTACCCTCCTCCCTCTACCCTCCTCCCTCTACCCTCCTCCCTCTACCCTCCTCTCTCTACCCTCCTCCCTCTTTCCTCCTTCCTCTACCCTCCTCCCTCGTTCCTCCTCCCTCGTTCCTCCTCCCTCTACCCTCCTCTCTCTACCCTCCTCTCTCTACCCTCCTCCCTCTACCCTCCTCCCTCTACCCTCCTCTCTCTACCCTCCTCCCTCTACCCTCTTTCCTCCTCCCTCGTTCCTCCTCCCTCGTTCCTCCTCCCTCGTTCCTCCTCCCTCTACCCTCCTCTCTCTACCCTCCTCCCTCTACCCTCCTCCCTCTACCCTCCTCCCTCTACCCTCCTCCCTCTACCCTCCTCTCTCTACCCTCCTCCCTCTTTCCTCCTTCCTCTACCCTCCTCCCTCGTTCCTCCTCCCTCGTTCCTCCTCCCTCTGCCCTCCTCTCTCTACCCTCCTCTCTCTACCCTCCTCCCTCTACCCTCCTCCCTCTACCCTCCTCTCTCTACCCTCCTCCCTCTACCCTCCTCCCTCTAACCCTCCTCCTTCTACCCTCCTCTCTCTACCCTCCTCTCTCTACCCTCCTCCCTCTACCCTCCTCTCTCTACCCTCCTCCCTCTACCCTCCTCCCTCTACTCTCCTCCCTCTACCCTCCTCCCTCTAACCCTCCTCCTTCTACCCTCCTCTCTCTTCCTTCCTCTGCCGAGTGAAGACGTTTCATTTCAACTCCTCGATCACCCGACGAATAAAAAAATGTCACCCAGCAGTTGGTCCGATCGAGTGTTTGAGAGATGCGCCCACGACAAAGAGACAAGAAAAATAAGTGCTTTACAGATTTATACAAGCGGACAAAACTGTTTTTCTGATTCGATTCCTGTATTTCATCAATAAATATTGTATGTATTATGTTCAGTTTTTGGACGAGCAAAGCAGACCTTATCAACTTCGAGCAACGCCGGATGTGAAAAGCTTGATTAAAGAAATAACTGCTAGCCTCGTTAAGGTCTTTGGAGGCAGGAATAATCCACGCCTTTCGTAAGATCACTAGAAATAAGGAGTGAACCTTTCAAAAACTTCCGTGTAAACAGATCTTACTTACGTTCAAGGATTGGATCCCCTCCAGAAATAAAAAAACATTTAAAGGACCGTATTTCATCCACTGCCCAAGTAAACACACGCAGTCACCTAATGTATATGTAAAGATATATGCAACGAAACTGATATAAATAGCAAAGGCACCCAATAAATTCGAAAACGGGAGAGGGAGGAAGGGTGAGAGAGAGGGAAAGGGAAGGAGAGAGGACGATCAGAAAGTGGGAGAATGCGGTTGGGAGGTTACAAGGCGACGTCACACCCACCTCTCTCTGGATATGGAGCGGAATGAAGGAAATGGAGCAAGGGAAGGGATTGATAGGGAATGCGATGGGAAGAAGGGAGCAGGCCGAAATGAGAGATGGAGAGTGGACGAGGAGGAGGTATTGTCGATCGTCGAGTGTGGCGGCGAAAGGGGAATTGCGCAATGGAGGAAGGGAGATCAGAAAAGGGTAAAAGACGGCAAAAGAGGACGTTGTGGAGGAGAGAGAGAGAGGGAGAAAACAGCGAGATAGTGTATTTGTGTATTGTGTATTTAATTGAGCTTAAAATGATTAAGCAATGAAAAAAGACTATATAAATAAGGATTTGTAAGAAAAAGTTCTCAATCTGTAATGAGAGGAAGGAATAGAGAGATAAATGCGGAGTAATATAGATACAGGTGAGACTGGTCTTGCGGAGGGAGATGAACTTCACTTTTGACGTCGAGAGACCGTTTTCCTCCGCAACCCTTCTCACGCGCATTCCCATGAGCCATTTCGTGATTCCAGGGTTTGACCTCGGAAGTGTTATAAGTGAGAGTAACAACCCTGCGATCTGCTTTCGGGATCAAAGGAGGAAATTGGACCGATCCTACTTCTTAACGCGGCGTGGAATGGTTGTTCGGATACTTCGCCTCGAGTGCAAGTTCTTCTCGAACACCTATTACATCAACTATCTTTAGTAATAACTAGAGCCCGGAAGTTCAGGCACTATAAAATGTCAAAATAGGCAGGCAAACTGGCACAATAAAACAGAAAACTAGGCACTAAAAAGGCATTCATTTCAACCCAAATATTACTATTATATGGAGTATATATAACATTTCAATAAAATATGATTGCGATTGCTATTGATAACGACTTCAAGTTATGAACTATTGCATGAAACGAGAGGTTTTTTTTTAAATTTCAAATTAAAAACTCTGTCTTCTGTTTGTTAGGATGTGTTTTAAAGTGAAAAGGATCTCTCTACCTCCATGGAAGTGACAGGGGCGTATTTAAAGCAAGCTATATTTGCGATACTCGCCTTACTTTTTGTGCTACTGTCCCCTTCTAGAATCTTCGCAATTATTTTCATTTTATCCAAGTCTTTGTTGGCGCACAACACTTTTTCACACTTGTTTTACAACTATACCCTTTTCACCTGGAGCACCGCACATTTCACCTTCAGTGAACTGAACAACTTTTAGCCTACTTTCCAAAAAATGGAAAGTAGTCTTATGAGATCGCCTCGATGTCCGTGTGTTTCCCTCTTTAATATCTTCTTCGTGAATGAACCGATTTCAACTAAATTAGATACATAAAACACGCACATATATTAATGACCAAAATGACACATTTGGACAGGATCGACTAGGTAGGGGTGCCATAATCGCAAAGTTTAACTATTCGGTAATTTTGAATTTGGAAGGAATTGGAACAACCGATTTCAACAAAATTTTGAATAAAGTGAGCATGCTACATAAAATAACAAAATCAAGATGTTTAGTATAGATATAGAAATCAGGGCTGCCACAATACAAGGATTAAAAAAATTCCTTTTCGTATTTGTGTTGAACTGTCCATATCAATTTTAACCAAATTTAATACTTATAATATACACATATATACAAAGCCATATTAGCATTTTAAACCGAATCAGACAAACAGGGATGCCACAATTACAAATGAAACCCTTTCAGTTATTAAGTATTTGGAAGGAATTGACTAAACGGATTTCAATTAAATTTTGTATATAATATTTATACAACATACTATAATTAAATCAAGATTTTTAAAGCGGAGCTAAAGAGCAGGGCTACCACAGTAAATACTTAAATAATATTTCTTTTACACGTATTTCTAGAGAACTGTCCGCATGGATTTTAATCAATATAATATATTTAATCTTCATATAAATAAATAACCAAAATATAATATTTCAACCGGGGCGACTAAACAGGGCTAACACAATATCAAGGTTAGAATCTTTCTGTAACTATGGATTTAGAAGGTATTGGCAGAACGGATTTCAAGGAAATTTCGTTTGTAGGGCGAGTATAGAATGAGAAAACGAGATGAATATGTTCAGAACGAATCAAAAAAGCGGGACTACCACAATATAAGGGAAAATAATTTTCTGATTTCAAAACAAATACATTAGTATACCATTATACTATTGCTAATTTGACGAAAAGCACTTCTGAACCACGGGAAACCTGTGTACACCCCTACTTGCTATATATTAAAATTTTAATGAAAGGAAAGTAGGCGGATTAGTTCTTCCCATAACTACTTGTTCAAGTAATGCAATGGCGTCTGGCAACTTGGAGAATTAGCCTGCGATGTATGCTATATCGTGGCTGACAGACGTTTTTTCCAGGAGTTCTTTGGCGATACGTATGAAGTAGGCGCCTTCTTCATCGAAAGCGTTGACAACTTCTTTTATCTTTTCAAGATTAACATCCGGCCATAGAAGATTCAATGTAATGGTGAAAAGTTGAGCTATTGTTGAGTCATTAGCGTTTTCCAAAACTTCTGACGTAAGTAAATGAATTTTTGTTTGCTGACAAACCTCCATGGTTCCTATTATGACGTTTGCAAAGAACCTTCCCACAACGTCGGTAGTCTCGTCGATAGAGATCCAAATTGTCTTGTCCCCAGCATTATCTCTGATTTTTTGGATAACACAGTTGTCAAAATAGGTTTTCCTCATTGTTGGTTCACTTGGAACCTCTTAGTTAGTATATTTTTCCAAAAACGCTTTCAAAGAACTGTTTTCTAATTTCCATAAAGGAATGCCGGCTTCGACGAAAGATTTACACAATTTGAAGAAAAGCTCCGACTGCCTAGTAGAAGCTGAACAAAACAATGGTAAAAGGGCCGTCTTCTTACTGCCGCCAGTCTTCTTATCAGCTGCAGCTTTATGTTTTGTGGTACTTATATGCTTCGAAATCACCGACTTTTCACAAAGTTTACAAAAAACCACTGATCCGTGTCAATAAAATATCAACACCATATTCTTTAATGAAATTGTTCAGTCTCTGCTTCATGGAATCACTCACTTTAGGCATTGTGGCCATTAGAATGGAAGTGTCACATTCACCACACAAACAAATTGTTAAAAAACGACTGTTATGAACTGTTTGAAAGCCAAAAGGCAACTGAGGGATGCTAGGAGTAAAAGGAAGGGTTCATTCGGCCTTCCTGAGCCACGGGTTTCCCAAAAGTGAACTCAGATTAATAGCAGTGGTCGGATTAAGATAAAGGCATAGCTGCGCATATGGTTTGAGTTTAATATGATACCGAACCGAGGGTG
This sequence comes from Tanypteryx hageni, assembly GCA_028673005.1. Classification (NCBI taxonomy): domain Eukaryota; kingdom Metazoa; phylum Arthropoda; class Insecta; order Odonata; family Petaluridae; genus Tanypteryx; species Tanypteryx hageni. The sequence goes on from CM054117.1 coordinate 15,941,961, forward strand.
GGTAAAAAAATCGTCCTTGAAGTGTCAAACAAAACAGTATAGTGGCCAAATTTAAGAGATTAGGCAAAATTGAGTAAAATAGGAAAAAATAGGCGTTTTTGGATTAAAAAAACATATTTGAAAAAAACATGAAATAGGAACTTATGGCATTTTGCCTGACCTTCCGGGCTTTAGTAACTAATAATATTCCGAGGGGAAAAGTGAAGAAGTATACTGCCAAGGAGCAACGTTTTTCAAGGTAAACTTTTTAAAAGGAATCTCCATCACAGATGCAGTCCTCTCACTTTGCCTCCAAATCTGAAGAAAATGGTTTCCAAATTGATTTCACAACGTAATGAAAACGATTTAATTCAATCGGGAGTGGAGCGGCTAAGATGGCGGCAATCGTTTTATATCTCGGGACAAAGGATGGAGTGCATTAGGGTGAGCATACGTTCCGGTTTCTTCCGGGGCAGTTCCGGATTTTGGTTGACCGTCGAAACCGATCGAATTCGTAATTTTTGGAAATCGCAATAGTTTCCGCCATTGACTCAATAAAAGTTACATTTAAACTGTTCAAAGTTTTTCACTTTTACGATTAAGAATGTATAAATATAAAAGATGAAATGGTGTATTGGCGCGATTTTTGCTCTTCAAAATTAGAGCACCCTGAGGTATATATAATTTAATGCGCAAAATACTCGGTAAAACAAATGGGAATTCATAAAATATCATTAATAATGTGAATATATTTTAATGACCATAAATATCTAAGTTTGCGCTGCAGAAAGGCAACTTTTATGGTACAGACAGTTTCGGATTAGGGAAGTACACACATATCGCAGTGAGTAAAAGTTGCTTTGTTAAATGGTAATCCAGAGAAGATGTACTTCCACGTAATTCAAGCGAAATTGCCGAAAATTATAACTTAAGAGAGGATTGCATTCTCGCAGTATTTTGACCCAAAGAAGATTTACGAAGTAGAGAACAGCCACGGGCATTCATGGCTGGATTCCTCTCAAACGAAAGTATTGAGATGGGCCATCCACGCCTGTAAAAGCAGCTATGAAACGAAAATGCGATCATTGTGCATTAAAAGGTAACTGGTGGGTGATATCGCAGATGAACATATGTAGAGGAGAGAGCAGAAGATGTAGAGAGAGAGAGAAAGAGAGAGATGTTTAAACGGGGAAAATATCGATTCGATGACAAAGAACGAATGATCCTTAGTCTCACACCAATTGATGAATGTGAAGGCAAAAGAATATGCGGAAAACGCTATCTTTCTCACAATCGACGGGTATCACTGACATTTTTTAAATAATATAGGGAAGCGAAATAAAACAAAAAGAAGATTTCTATCTTTGTCTCTGATCTTTATATGCGATTAAATTCATCAATAGATTCTAATTTAATTTCCACCTACTGGAAAATAAAACAAAAATACGAAAACAGCTGTAGCTACGGAAATGGAATTAAATATAATTGAATAATGAAACCTTTCATTTCCTTTTCAAACGACATGGCAAGAGAATTATAATAATTATCGAAAATAAAATAAGAACAGCATGGTATTACAAAACGTCGGGAATATAATCTCCTGGTATTAGAATAAATAACAAGCAATGTACATACAAAATCCTAGTAAAGATGCATAGGTATCTAAAGATGAATTAAGGATTAAAGGATCGTGACTGTGAACGTAAAAAATACATGGTGAAAAGTAAAGTCTATGGTTGATCGGAAGGGCAAGCATTGAATCTCCTCCGAACCCAATAAATGCGTGGTAGTTAGGGATTGTCGAAGTGTGTCGGTCTCTAGCGACGAGTATCTTCTCTTCAAACCCCAAACCCATGTGTGGAAACGCGTCGTTAAGCATTGATTTTTCACAATGAAAACAATCTTCGATACATGTCAGAATATAGCTTCTGTTAAATCAATGGAATAATGTGATCGATAGTCATGGAGAATAAAATGTCCGAATGTTCAAAGGATGAATGAAGTATCGTTTTTTTGTTCTTATTCACAATCGATTTTCGGGAAATACAATGGGAATTTGAATACGCGCGTCAACCATACCAACCTTTATTCTTTGAGTCGCTCACCAGTTTGAGTGCCGAGTCCAATATAAAAGAGCATTTTTAACTATTTTTAAAATGCCGTTTTGTAATTTCCTGGACCGATTCCTATAATGGAGCATCTGAATAGAGAACCAGTTCGCGAAAAGCTATCATAAATATTCGTGTATATTCACTCCATCTCGAAACAAAGGGTTGAAGAAATACTGCGCAAGCAATATACTAGATGGCAGTGAGAACGATGTATCGGGGCAGAATAACGAAAACGCTCTTACGATCCCGACAACTGAATCCCTTGCTTCCGAGAAAGATAACGATTTCGACATAATCGAGTATGAATGGGCCAAACTTTTCAGACTATTATGACAGCGACCAAGAATTTCTCGGATTTTCATTTGAGATTTTACATGTGCTCCCGTTTTATACGAATATAGTACATGTGTTCGAATTTCATTGCTCCTTTTTCTAAATTCTTTATGGTCCAGTCCGCGTGCAATTTTGGGTTTTTATAATAAAAGTTATTTATGATTTCATTTCTTCGTGATATTTAATTAAATTACATGTAATTAACGCATCTAAGTTTATTTTATAGAAATGAAAGACTTATTGTAATTTCTACTAAAAAAGATTAACTCGACCGGCTTCGATTATTAGAGCATCATTGCCTGATGAAGCTGTAAAAGACGAAACCGAACGAGTAAATCTTTTTTAGTGTAAATTACATTGTCTTTAATGGAATCTTTCCACAAAGTGAGGCCTTCCCAAGTGGATTTTGTTAGTGTATTTTTCATTGATTTTGGAAAGAATTATACTTTCGTGTAACACGAGTGGGAAGTGGGCAGACAGGAAGAGGGATTGTTAATAATAATAATAGGTAATAATAATAGGAAATAATAATAGGTAATAATAATAGGTAATAATAATAGGTAACAATAACAATAATATTTATTGAGGGAAAAGGCCGCCAACATTGCGTTAAGAACGATGATAGTTCGTCGGGACGGTACTTTCATAACGACGGAATGAATTCACATAAAAGAGAGAGAGATAGAGAGAGAGAGAGAGAGAGAGAGAGAGAGTCTAACACAATAGAAAATTGTAGGTATTTATTCGTCGATTGCCGTGCAAGAAAAAATCAGGTTAACGAACAAAATAACATTTCTGTCGCATTCCTTACTCTGGTAAATTAAACCTATAAAATGTTATCCAAATATCATATCAGAATTAATTTCAGCGAAATCATGCATGATGGCATCGAATAAATTCTTTTGATAAAATCGAGGTTCGCGGAGCAAGAATTAATGATTCTTATATTAATCTGGCAAAACATGCCTTCAAACACTTTCGCATTTTAAAAAATATGATGTGGACACCACATGATTTTCTCCATACCTGTAATATTTTAAAAATTCCAAATAATAATAATAATAAATAATTTAAGGAACTGCGAAAAAAAATTAAAGACTTTACAAAGAACAGAAATAAACTCAAACCGTAGCCTCCTGATATTGGATATAGCCCCGAAGCTCCAACAATTAAGAAAATATAAAGGAGCGTAAAGTGTTGCAATAGCCGCCGGTAGGTGGTGGCAACTTAAAAATATATTTTTTTAAATCTCTTCAACAATGCATTTTTTTAAAAAATGTTTCGAACAAATGTTGTATAAAATTAAATTTCCTACGACAATTATTCCAGTACTGTTCATCAAATATTAAAGCAAATATTAAATAAATGGAATATCTCCTTAACAATTCGTCCTACAAAAAATGTTCCAAACAAAAGTTATAGAGAATAATATTATCTATGAAGTGTATAATAAACAACATTTACATGTATGAAGATTTAAAAGAGTTATTTGCCAAAAACCACAACATGATTCGAGTAAACATCAACTTCCGGTTGAGAAGTTGTTGCCAAAACCTAACCAGCTCTTCATTATATAGTATTCTTTCTAAATATAAAATTTGGTATTGATATGAGTGTAAATTTTTGAGTAAGAGCGCCCACAAAATCCTATTACATACAGACCGACAGACAGACACACAGGCATCATCGAGAAAATAGTCAAAACGTGTTCCGGGGACCTGAAAACATGTATTTCCGTTCAAATCTCGAATTCAATTTTTATGTGAAAGCAATATACTTCGTACATGGAGAAAGTAAAAAGGGGTCACGCCATGTTGCGAGCCATAGATTGCTCCACAATAGTTTGTTTTGTTCATTATAAATAATCGGTTCGACATACATTTCTCACATTTGTAGACTTCTAGTTCATGCAATAATGACAATGGTTATATTATTTTGTGGACAGCTTGGTGGTCGATGGACATAAACTAGACATATAGATATATTTTCAGCCATATTGCTTGTGTAATATATTGTTTGACTACAAGCTCTCTAACTGGATGACTTTTAGTTAAAATCCTTGAAGCCATTTTCAGTAAATCGACATTTTGTGAAAATCCGCCTTAATGAACTAACCTCCATATACATATATAAACACGATATGAATCATTTCAAGAACGCTTTTATTCTGTGTGATAGCCTTGATACATAAATGCAAAATTGCCTCAGATTCTGTCCAACCCTTTATCCCGTAGAACCTCGCGCAGACGACAAACTACACAGATAAGGAATCGAACAAACTTTTTCGGACGCAGAAACTTATAAAAAGAGCATATTCATCAAATCTCGAAATCGGATTTTTCTCACGGTCACAATCCGCAATTTGATTACCTTATTACATAGTTTATGAGAAAGTAAAGAAAAATCAAATATTATTTTTCCCTCTTTCTTTCTATCATAACTTCTACAGCGAAAATTTTAGAAATCCCTTCTCTTCGAAAACAGTACTGCATTTTCGGTTGTAGCATAAAGAGTCAACATCGCATACGCATGTAATCAGTGTATAAAAAACAAGATTGGAAAGGTGTACTCCATGTCGGAGTACACCGAGTTTCCAAATGCGATCATTGAGATTTCATACAATGTTCTCAATATTTTTCCCTCAGATGAGTATTTAACGAGAAGCTAGCTAGGTACGTTGTAAAATACATGTAGGTTTTCATGTAAAGTGGTCGTAATTATTGTCCGATTTTATCCAAAATTGGAATCGGTCGACAAATGTTAGCAAAACTACCAAATACCAAATTTCATCAAAATACGTCCAGCGGTTCCCGAGTTGAAACAAAAGAACATTGTAAACTACATGGAGGTCATTATGTAAAGTGGTCGTAATTGTTGTCCGATTTTAACCAAAATTGTAATAGTTCTACAAATGTTAGCAAAACTCACCAATACCAAATTTCAGTAAAACACGTCCAGCGGTTCCCGCGTTTTAACACGCGGACGGACGGAAACGACCTCCCCTATATGCGTTCACTTCGTGCATAGAGCGCAAAAAAATGCAAACCTATGAATTTTATTTGTAATATTTAAGACAGTAGAAACGATAACTTCTTTAAAAAGAAAACGAGCTTACCGAATTCGTGAAATTCGGTAAATGTTACGAATTATTATCTCGCGAGCGAACCCAATTCATCTCGAATATCACTCGGCAGACAAAACAAAACACAGGCTATAAAAAATTATTATCGTTTTTCGGAAGCTGGTGACGCATTTTCTGTTTTTTTTAGGAATTTAGGAATCGCGGAAGTTGGGACACTAAACTTCGACCGTCATAAAAAGCGAAAAACTCTTAGACTGAAATTTACTCTCGAATTTCCGCAGACGCCTCGGTCGAGACGGAATCGATTATGAATTCGAGTGGAAGGACTTAAAAAGCTGCAATCGCGACACGATTGTCGTTGTCTTTAACGAATCTGTTCGGAGTGGAAGGAATGAAAAAACACTTATAAAGGACATCTTTCCAAAGGGTATGGCGTCGCTTGGTGAGAAGGGGCTTTAGATTAACATTTCTAGGGATTGAGAGCAGCCGATAGCGCTAAATCGATAAAACAGCACTCCGATGCTGATCCTTTAATCTTTGAATACAAAGCGACAAAGAAGTTGGCGAAGAGGAAAAGGTTTTGTAATCTGTTAAAGGATGTTAAAAGGGAATGGGCGAGAACGGAAAAATTGATGGAGCCACGCCCCACGCTTAAATTCCAACGGCATATTTCATTCGAACATTTTTTACGGAATTCTAACGATACGCACCGTTTTATCTGCGAAGAGGAAAGTTATTATTTTAAATCAAACAAATCATATTGCAATAAATTTGTTCGAGTGGAAATATAGTTTTCTAAACTCAATAGCATTCGCACCTTATAACACTTCCTTTGAGTTAAAAGTATGAATATGCTTAAGTGCTCATATCTTAAGTAAAGATAACGGGAAAGTCCTTCGGTAAATTAAATTTGTAACTGTTTGTTAGATGTTCTTTTTATATATAACTGAGATTATAAAATAAAAGAAGGGACATTTATCTAAATCATAGTCAGAATTAATAGCAAAAATAATATAAATGAATACGATAAATTAAGTTCAGCGAACATTTAATTAAAGACCATAGTTTCGTTTTACTTCAATATGGCACAGCACTAAGAAAGAGCCATCTAATCGAATACCGAGAAATATAATTAAAGCCGTTCTCAAATTGAAAGTCTTTAAATATACATGAAGGCGCATAATTAAAAGCATTAATTGGGCATTTGATTATTCAATTTGAGAGTTTTAAAATGAGCAATTTGTTTGATTTTTTATTCGGTCATTTAAAAATAAATCCAGTGCAATGAATAATAGTGTAATACGAAATTATTTTATCAGTTTTATTTCAAAACTATGATGTTATGAAACTTGAGCATCCATCCCATCTCCATTACATCGAAAATGATAATTTCCAAAAGATTAAATTACACAATCGTGTACAAGACTTTATGTCCATTTTTTAAGAAAAACTGAACTGAATAAAATTTCATATACATTGCACATGATTAAGTAAAGTCTTCCATGTGATTCAAAAGAAGCTGCGTAGCCATTTAACGCTTCCAAGGTTAACTATCAAAACATAAAAGAATGCTTCTGATGAAAGATATAATACAGGTTTGGAACTTATCTTCTGCTACGGAATTTTCAGTTTCGCATCCCTTCACGAAACTACCAGAGTCCCCAAGTACCAATAACTCAAATAATTTTCCCATATAAACCACGCATTAATTGGCGAGTTGGTGGAATTACGCATGCGACCACACCAGTGGCGTACGGAAAAATGTGTGCCCCCCGAAAAAACAAAATTGAATTCCAGGATAAATAAAATATAAGGGCCTCGCGAAAATAATAATAAAATAATATGGGCCCGCCGCGCGAAGGTTGTGGGGTTGTCCGCTACGCCACTGAACCACACCAAATGTATTTCACCGAATTACGAGCATCGTCTATCACGCGAAGAAGACCTGAGAGTGAATATAGTCGCGAGAATACGAAAGCGGATTCCATCGCTGCAAATGAACCACGACGCCATCGACCGATCGTAGCTCCAAATTCGGTGGAAAGTGTCCAAACCTAAGCATCGCGAGTACATTTCTCAAAGGGCGGTCATCGCTGCATCTCAAACGTAAAAAAAGAGGTAAGCGTCATCATCAGTCCTCGCTTAATCGCCGTCGAAAAATGGGTCAGAATATCCTATTGCCTCCTAACACCAAATGCGGCTTTAATCGCGCCAACTTATCAAAAAGCCATAAGTCGTAGGCGAGGAAATCCTCTGAGAAAGCGCTCTTCACTTTCGGGAAAAGAGACGAGGATTAAAAAGAGAAACGCAGCATCTAAAGAAAAAAAATGTCCGACCTTTTTCTCTTAGCTCGGACGATAGTCGCCGATCAATCCGAAGTGCAACCAACGTGCAGCTGAAATACGCGAGATCTCATCTGGCTCCGGTCCCTGAGGGAAATGGCTTCTGAGGCGGCGAAAAAGAAATGGTGGTCGGGAAGAGGGGCAGACGGAGACTGAGTTGAAGGTGGGGGCAGAGGAGAAGGCAGAGGAGAAGGCGGGGGCAGAGGAGGAGGCGGGGGCAGAGGAGGAGGCGGGGGCAGAGGGGAAGGCGAGGGCAGAGGGGAAGGCGAGGGCAGAGGAGGCAGAGGAAAAGGCGGAGGCAGAGGGGAAGGCGGAGGCAGAGAGGAAGGCGGGGGCAGAGGGGAAGGCGGGGGCAGAGGGGAAGGCGGGGGCAGGGGGGAAGGCGGGGGCAGAGGGGAAGGCGGGGGCAGAGGGGAAGGCGGGGGAAGAGGGGAAGGCGGGGGCAGAGGGGAAGGCGGGGGCAGAGGGGAAGGCGAGGGCAGAGGAGGAGGCAGAGAGGAAGGCGGGGGCAGAGGGGAAGGCGGGGGCAGAGGAGGAGGCGGTGGCAGAGGAGGAGGCAGAGGGGAAGGCGGGGGCAGAGGAGGAGGCGGGAGCAGAGGGAGTGGTGGGGATAGAGGGGAGGCGGGGGCAGAGTGGGAGGGGGGGCAGAGGGGGAGGCGGGGGCTTAGGTGGAAGGTGTGAGGCCTGAATGGACCTCGCATCCATTTCCCTTCGTGAACCAACCCATTTACTTTGAGCATTTCCAAAAACCCTTCCACGCATCCTCGCCTTCAATTAAAGATGGGATTCCGGCTCTTCATGGAGAGGGGTGAAGGAGATTCGGAAGAGGAGGCGAAGAGGGAGAGTGTGTGGCGGCTGGCCGCGTCTACTAATTGCGTGGGACGGAGACGTCCAGCACATGTCCCCGCGTCACATGTGGCGCGCCAGGGAATTTTTGCTCGGCACGCCACGAAAATGACCGCCCTTGTAATTTTTTGTCTTTTGAATCTGAAGATAACTAACTAGGATGATAATTGCTAAATAGACAGCAACATCTACGCAATATTTACGAGATCAAACAGGAATGTGAGCGCCACTCCGGTTGGTCCGAAAGAACAATTTATATAGTTTTTATTCACAGCGCAAAGCAGATACCATGGCATAGGCGAAAATTATTTACTATTTCAACTGAATGAGGCAAAAAGGAGTTCAATTTACGTAATGGGAAAATCAGACATGAAAATGCTCGAAACACATTATGTGAGGTATAGGAAGGATGAGTATGCGAAAAAAATTGAAGAGAGAATAGGAGGAGACGGTGAAGACGGTTTATATTCAGAAAGGAGGCAGCATTTGAGGATGTATATTTGGTTACATTTCTTCAAGGGATAGCGTTGCATCATTTTTCAACCGAATGATTAAACTTGCACCTCATCCGAAGGAATTTTTATTGCATTTCTCAAACTATTACGGCATTTAGACCGAAATTTCGCATAGAATCTGGCAAGAGGGCGGACAGGGAGAGATCAGGTATAGTTTCAGAGTCGGAGTGATAAGGTAGAGTAGGAGGGAAGCGAGAGGACGGGAAGGAGCACCAAATTTCCAGTTTTACGCCACTTGCAGTCTGTATTGCGAAGGGCAGGAGGAGATAGATAGATAAGGAGTGAGGAGGAGAAAAAGAGGAGGAGGAGGGAGAGAGGAGGGAGACAGGAGGGAGAGAGCAGGAGGGAGAGAGCAGGAGGGAGAGAGGAGGGAGAGAGCAGGAGGGAGAGAGCAGGAGGGAGAGAGGAGGGAGAGAGGAGGAGGAGGGAGAGAGGAGGAGGAGGGAGAGAGGAAGAGGAGGAGGGAGAGAGGAGGAGGAGGGAGAGAGGAGGAGGAGGGAGAGAGGAGGAGGGAGAGAGGAGGAGGAGAGAGAGAGGAGGAGAGAGAGAGGAGGAGGAGAGAGAGGAGGAGGAGGAGGAGAGAGAGAGAGGAGGAGGAGGACGGAGAGCGAAGGAGGAGAAGGTGAGTCTTCAAAAAATGCACCATGGCGACTACTTTTTCAACCGCCCAACCCACTTGTGTCTCCCGCACGCGTTGCACTCTCCGGTCGAGAGTGAAGGACGGGATAAAGGGGTGGGGAAGGCGAGGAGGAGCGGGGAAGGCGAGGAGGAACGGAGAAGGCGAGGAGGAGCGGGGAAGGCGAGGAGGAGCGGGGAAGGCGAGGAGGAGCGGGGAAGGCGAGGAGGAGCGGGGAAGGCGAGGAGGAGTAGGGAAGGCGAGGAGGAGCAGGGAAGGCGAGGAGGAAGGGAATGGTGAACGTCGAATGCATGGTGCGAGAGGGAGAGGTAAAGAGGGTATTCCCGTGCCGAAGCGCGGGGGCCGTCCGAGTGCGAGAGTGGGAGTGGCGGGGGAGTGGGCTTGGGAGGTAGGGGGGCTATGGGGCGCACCCACCTCTACGAGCGTTTGCCACGACGTGACAAACGCGTGCCTCGACTCGCTCTGGGCCCAGACGTGGTGGCGGCATAAAATCGAAATCGCGGTAAACTTCTAAGTAAGTGGAAGTGTAAAAGGAGCGATATTGTGAATTGTTCCTTAAAATGCGATCACTTTAACCCTGGAATACAACATTGCTAAGAGATCACTTCTCCATTATAATTTTAGAAGTTATAACAAGCGGTTCGAACCAGGACTAACGCAGGCTGGTTTCTCAAAGTTGATGTCCCGAATTTATTACTTATATTGACAGGAAATGTTTCAGTATGTGTTAGTCATTCCAAGGAATTCTCATACCATGAATACCATCAGTAATTCATAATTTATCCATGATAGAGAAAAATTGGGAAACAAATTAATAGATTATTATCAGGTTTAAAATACAAAAAGCAATGTCAACATATCTTTCTGGCATTATATTTTCATGTATTTTTTTAAATAAAAGAATTTAATAAATGTTACTGTTTATGCGCTAATTTGTTTGGATAAACTGTTCATTATTGAAGGGTAGTCGAATGGGAAAGAAAATAACCCATTTTTTCACTCGTCTATGCTCAAGCCGAGTTCAGTAATACTAGTCTCCACGGCAGCAAACCGATTAAATGCGATTTAAAACGCTAAAACGCTATGCTTTAATATAGATTCAAGAAAATACGATCAATTATCAAAATTCTGTGATAAGAATTAGAATCTACATTCCTTTCGCCCTAGAACTGTACAAACCTCACACCGATATCACAATTTTAAGATATTTTAAAGTATCAAAGAAAACGTCTTTTCACGATGGATTTGAGACTTTCTATGTAAAACTGATAGGGAAAAACATTTATGGAATCAATCCTGGGACTTCAATCTTCGCCAAATAAAATATATCCCGGAGGTGGGCCCTGGCAGCATGAGCTTCATACCAAGTTTCATGAAAATCGGTCCATTAATGCAAAAGTTGTTAGTGTGACACACACAGATAGAACCATTTTATAAGACTGTTTCCTTTGGAAACCAGTCTAAAAATTGGGGGTCTGATGTTCTCTACTCGTCGATGTCACTGGAATCATCATTTGAATTTCTTCTCGGAATCCGTCGTGAGATAATTTTTTTATTTGTCGCGGTTTCAGAATGGGACTAAAATATCAAAATTACACTAGCAGTTACAGCATCGAGAATACTTCTAAATTTAAAATCTTATAGGTGGCAAAAAGGTGCTGGAGGAAACCTAGTCGACTCTGTAATGTTGGAGAGGCGCTGGGGTTGTCGAAGAGACGCAATTTTTGGGAAGAATGTGGAAAGCTTCGTCTGTCAGCTGTCTTTACTTTGTGGCCGAATAAGCGGCTCTCCGAATTTACGCTTAGTGTCCACTGGGCACTCCTTGTTTCTACTCGTAACTCGTTTCATATTTCTTCTTCCTCAAGTTCACACGCACACAAAACACGCAGGCGCGCGCGGACACCCGCACTCAGATTTACATTCTCCTATTTCCTTTATATGATCAAGTTGAAACATATTTTCCTCGAGTATAATTTGCCCTTACAAATTAAACTCGATTATGGCAATATTTGGATATAAAACCCAGACCTAGCGAGGCATGGCTTCGCTGAGGGCAACCCCGAATCGACGACCGAAGCTATCGTCGAACGAACCCGCAGCCCTCTATCATTTTGGAAAGGCGATCAAATCCTTCGCCTGCACTTCCATATTGGCGACCGATTCTTAAGCGTCCCAGCAAATATGCGGCCCTTAAAACTGACAAAATCTCTCTCCCGTCTGAATCATCCCGAGAGTCTCCTGCGATAAAAACCATCTCCTCTTCGAAATCTGTCTTTGCCTCCGACGGACGTTAGACCGAACTTTATGGAACCAATTCAGCACAAATAATGGCTCTATCAATCTATTCGAACTCTCAGTGCGAATTTATCTCTTCAACTTTGATGGATAACTTATCGCCCGTCCTTTCCGCCCGAGTTTTTTTATCCCGCCCCAGACTCTCGTGCCTTGAAAGATTTCGCCTTCTTTCCTCGCGGAGAATGCCTCGCTAAAAATAAGCCAATTAAAATCTCCGCATCCCCACCTATTCTTTAGGACCTTTGATCGTGTTGTTATATATGCAAACTCTGTAGTGTTTCTAATATAGTAAGAATAGATTTATCTTTAATGGTAAAAGCTATATTGCGCTTTAGTAAATAAATTAAATCGAGAAAAATGGGAATATCGCGATATTCGATGCTTATAACATGCCAATTTAAAGATTTCTCGAATGAAGTTATGACAGGAATAGATAGATAATGTAACACATTAAATTCTACGATTCTCCATTTATTTTAGAAAGAAGAAACGTTTCTGGAATTATTGATCCGCGTTTTGGATTTCTCTGCGCCAAGACTTTCCGCCAGGTAACCCAAATTTTTCAACTTCTAATTAAAACAAAGCGTTCCAGAGAGGGAAACTATCGATAATTAAAAGGCAGAAGACAGTAGCTCTTTCTGCGGTATAAAAAACGGACTCTCGACTCCGACAGAGTTCATCAATCGAGACCGAAATAGCCTCAATTACGAACCTGCTTGGCGACGAATGCAAATGTGACACATTGAAAGCATTCGCGAATTTAAAACCTTAATAATCTCTTTACAGACAAATCTCTTCTATTACGTGCTCTTTCGATAAACATGTTCGGGTTCCTCCTTTACTCCCCACTTCCCCCCTCCCTCTACCACAGTGGCGTGACCCAAGCATATTATAATAGCATTTAAATTCGGCATATATTACAATATTATTATTGTTTATAAACAGAAAAGTTAATTTTCGGTCCATGCGTTTGCGCCCCTTTAGCCCTGCGCCCCGGGGCACCTATCCCCTCTGCTCCTCCCTCGCTGCGCCACTGCTCTACCCTCCCTCCGCCCTGCCTCGCCATTTTGAGCCATCTATTTTCCTCCTACGCCACTTGCTCTGTCTCCTGGCTCTCTATTGGTTACTCTGAACTTCAAATATATCAGAAAAAAATAGTCCTTAGACTTTATAATATAGGCACACGGACGGGATTCATAATTAATCCTTTCCTCCTATTCCTTTTGCTTTTTTCGCGCCCGCGATTCGCGTTTCTTTCTTTTCCTCCGCTACTTAAAACGTAAGAGGGGACCCTCGATTTCGCGCCCGAGGAAAGACCTTTGTCTGTCTGTCTGTCTTTCGCCCACTCGAACTGCCATTCTGTCTCCTCTTCCTCGCATCAAACGCCTTCTCGTTTGACTTTCTTTTCACGCGTGTTCGCCCTCCTCCAATTCGAGCCAAGCGAAAATTTAACTATTGTTTTCATCCGAGGTTTTTTTAATGCAAAGTTACAATATCATTTCAGTGGAAATTAACCTGTCCCCTTTGATGCAGTTGATTGCGTGATTTTATAAAGTTTTAGTTCAGTTATGTATATCAAAGATTGAAAATTACGAGTTTTGAATACAGAATATTTTATTCTTCACGCATTACCAGATAAATTCATTCCTTTTGTAATATTAACTAAAAATTAAATGAAGCATAATTTCCACATAATGTTAATGAGTTTGCTTTATCGCAACACAACAGTTAAATTTTATACCTGTGATGGCAATCCGTGTAATCTCCGCACCCAGTTCATGTAATGGAATCAACATTAAGTTATTTTCAAATCGAGCCTGCTTATTAATCCTGGAGATAATTTTGGGTCGAATCATATACAAATGCCACTAATAAAACATTCAGAAGAAATTTTAACCGAGCCAATAAAGCTACACTCGAGACTCAAAATCTGAAACAGTTTTTTCAAACAAGTTTTTTTGCTTGGGAATTTCATCCAATAAATTTGACGAAGCAAAAAAGGTTTCTCCATCATGGGAGAGGGATGATAGTGGAGGATGAAACGCGCGGCGCGTGAATTCCTTTTTCTATCTCTCGAAGGAGCAACCCGAGATATATTTTCTCTCTTGCGGTTAGCCGTACATCTGGCAGCTACCGAATAAATGGCCGGGGGTGCTTTAGGTGCGCGGGACGAGCAAAAAAGGAGAAAAATCGCTGCGAACGAGTCGCCGCTGATCGAATGGGATAAAGGGAGGATATGCGCTCGCGCTAAAAAGGGCCGCGGCCGCATCAACCAACGGCCCATTCGTCATCATTAGCTCTCCCGAGAGGATGATAAGCGGATCGGAGGGGGCGGGGGAGGCGGAGAACGGGTGTTTTTCCCGGAGAGTCGAGACGAGCGTTGCGAGAAACGATCCAGAACAAGAGGCCCGTCATCGCCTTCTCCTCTCGTAACTCTCCCTCTCTCCTCCTCAATCTTTATGGTAGCGAAGGAAAAAAAAGCTCCTATTCTGTCCATCAGCGCTCGATTGCCCAGAGATAGATAAAAATGTCCGCCCATTCTAGAAGCGCGTGGTGCCACAAACAATTCGTAAGAAAGGGATCATCTGTCGGCGGGCGGAGATGAAATAAGGACCCACTATGAAATGGATGAAGAGAGTGGGTGTGACGCGAAGATATCAAACGGAGGGAACGCCTCCTCTCCCGATCTTCTTCGGGGGCAGGGAAAAATTTCCACACGCGTTATCCTATGGAATGTTGAGGACCGCCGTTATCCGTGTGATTGTTATGTTCATTGGTCGTTGTGCCATTACTCCATTGGAAGTCGCCCTTTTAACCGATATTTGCAACGTATCGGACGGGCTAATACTAAGTGACCACGTGTTATGACGCGAGCAGTGACTCCGACACGCGACAATCGGCTGACCTGAATCGTTGGATAGAGCTCTTCCTGTGCCCTGAGGAAAGATTCTTGTCGAGAAATAAAGTGCTATTATCTCACTTCTACACGTTTATTTTTCTATCTTAGAGACTCGACATGGCAGTATTCGTGATTTAGCTATCGTTTTAAAACAGAAACTGTTTTAACGATGCGCTATGAATAGTTACCTTTCAGTGAGAGGGAAAATTCTCTAGATATTACAAAGTTCCTTTACTCTCTTGGAAATGTGAATATTTTACAATCGCTAGGCTTTTCTAGATTTCACGATCAAATCGTTCAGCCTCCTCACCTCTCCAGAGAAACGAACCTAAATTTCTAAAAAAAAACAGGATAACAGGATCTCCGCGAGATGGAAGCCTCATGCACGTGCAAATTAAAATTACGCCATTTTAGGACGAAGAATGACGGAAAGAGCCCATTAACCCTTAAGGCGCGGAATAAAAAGCTCTTCCCCCTTTCAAATCTTTCTACCCCCCCCCCCCCCATACGGCCCCTCCCCGCCGCCCTCGCTCTTCCATTCATCGAGCGAACTTCTTCTCTCTTAATTCCTTTTAAAAACTTCCATTTCCTCAGCTAATAATCTTTCCGCTCACGTAACAGAACAGAACCCATCAAAACCGCCTTTGTGGTAATTCCGCCCCCCCCCCCCCTCCGTCCCCCCTTTCTCCCCCCATTCCTCCCAAAGCCCCCGATTGCCTTGCCCGCCGCCGCTTGCATTCTCTCTCGACTTAAGAGACCTTTCCTTCCCCACTCAACCGGAATTCGAAGACAGAGACAATTCTTCACGGAATCTGTATGTCGCACACTACACTCGTAATGCACGATTTGGATAGGTTGGCAATAAATTGCCTCTTTCACGCCTTCCCTTAAGCGGCACTTAACAAATGAGCTTTTTTTTTCTTTGAGCGCAGTTCTTTCGCGAGCAAGGAAGAAGTAACAGCCACTTGTTTACCCTTTAGCTGCTACGTTATTTTGACTAGGTCAGTACATACATGGTGCTGAGCCGAGTTTTTTTGTTCGTAAAAATTAACGCTGTGCCAAGATTTTTCATTGAAATTAACATCCATTTGAAGCTTCAAGAATCTAAATTTTACAAACACTAGTAATTAAATTTAACATAACACTAACAAAACCTTTTATATTTGAACAGATGGTTAGATATGTTATTTTACTGGTGAAATTCGCGATATTTATTACTGCTTTAAAAAATTTTAACTGCAAGGTGACTGAATTCGCACTAAAAACGAAATACAGTTATTTCAGGTGTCCAAGATCAGTACTTAGTGCATGGAAAATGTGATAAGATGGCTTAGGGATGCTCAGAAAAGTAGTAGTTTTAACACGATTGAGTAGAGAAAATTAAGACATATGAATTAGCAACAATGGAAAATTCCCGCATACACTAAATGCATTAATAGAAGTCAAAGAAAAAACTGTGGTGACTGCAATGGCAACCCACCACACCACCTATATGTTAATGGAAGGAACATCTTGAAAAGACTCTTGTCAATATTTGAGGAAAAGGAGTGCAAGACGACAATATATATTGATTAGAGCCATTAAGATCTCAGCCATAATCACTATATAACACTTAATGACAAGAATGCCTATGTGAGTCCTGGAGCCCAGGGGCATGCTAAGCTACCACGGGCCCCAGAGCACCAGATGGTTCCAATATATTGAAACCAGTCAACCATACCACTATACTGATATTAGGAAGAGATGCAATGATATTGTATCAAGCATCAAATGAAATACGATATGTTGATATTGTAATTTATTGATAAAAGGTAAAAAAATCTCCAAAAGTCTGTTACAGTGTCTCGAAAATTGAGTCTCCTTGTTATGTCCCATTCGATGCTGAGCACAGCCAAATCACTGAGTTATTCCTCTAACAATGATGATTTTTTATTCATTTTAAAGGCGAGAAAGAACACTCTCCATCAGTATTTGACAACATAATAGTCAAATAAATTCTCAGCGCAACAAATACATTTGGAAGCCATATCTAGATTGGTAGTACTCAGTACACAAGTTGCATTTATAGGTATTTTCATCACATCTGACTCTTCTTTTGCGTAATAAAAATATTGAAGAAGTTTGTCAGGGAAGGAAACTTCGAGGTCATCTGGATAAGCTTGTTGCAGCATTGCTTACACCAATTAGCACACTAAACCGAGCATTGAGAGCTGAATACACAACTTTTTGGTGATCAAGTTCTGTGGCCAGATGGTCAAGGATGGTGTAAAACACACTGGCACGAAACTGACTTTGTGCTGATACTAATTGAGATGAAGATGAAGTCAATCTATTTTCCTTATACATATTATATCCCACAAGCACTTCAGCTTCTTGTTCATAATTGGAAAACTGAGACTCATAATGAATTTCACATATCCATGAAAGTAGTGTGTCATACACATGAGCACAGATTATAAGTGTACATTCTTTTGCTTGCAAGTTTGCTGTTTTGATGAAATCGACTGAGGATAATGTCTCATATTACTGTTAGCAGAGCAGTTTCGAATTTGTCAATTTTTTTTCAGCAATGCTCGTGCCCGACTTTTGGTGTCACTGCTCTCTTCTGCATCCACTGGCATTGCAGATAGTAATAAAGGTAAAGTACTCCTTTAGCCAAACAATTAGAGGGTCACAACACCCAATGCATTTCGCCCACAAGGTGGGCATCGTCAGGGGTAAAACCTGTTTCAACAGTGACTGGGAGTTGACACGCGATCTAGAGCAGTGGTTCTCAAGCAGATCTATCTTGTGACCCCCTCCATGCAGACGTACGGTCGTCACGACCCCTCCATGAGTTTTTGAGATAAAAAAGGATTTATCCAAAAATGGGAATTTATGATAATAAGCTAAAATGTTACCACTGAAATTACTTTATTTATAAATATTTATGCGTAAAGATACATTTTTAGATGTTTATCATTACTGAGACATCTACAATGTTACAAAAATCGCTGTATGTAAATACAAATATGTATTCTATTACACCGGTCTTGGCCATATGAATTAAACTTTTTAATTTTTTATTTTGTCATTCAATAGAAAACACACACTCATGAGAGACATCCTGACATGACACATATAATTGATGCAGAAACACTATGGGTTCAATGTACACATTACACGTACCTCCCAGCTTATCCTCACAGTGACAACTGACAAATGCTGGAAATGAAAAATGATTCGGCATCTAGGCTAACCCTCTTTGGTGCTGCCATTGGGTCTGTCGCTACGGGCGATACTCAGAGTTGCCAAATGGCAGTTAACTTGTTTGGAAATTTCTGATCCAATGTAAATATAAAAAAGGCAAGAGTATTGTATGATATACATAAAAATTGTTTTGAAACTTTTAAGGAAAAAAACAGTGTAAAGTGTAAAAACAGCACTTTATAATTTTATCAATAATAGGATTTAGGATCAACTATTTGATAACACAAAATCTATTATTATAATTTTCTATCTGCAGAATCTCTTCTCAAGAGCATGGGGCCCAGGGCACGTGCCCTAAGTGCCCTGGGGTTAACATGCCCCTGCTGGAACCTCATACCTTGTAATATGCAAAACTTTATATCTACATATATTGTTAACAAAACAGAAACATTGCATATTTGAAGGAGGTAAATAGAAAGACTTCAATAACAATAAAGGAAAGAAAGCCACTGGAGGTGAATTTTCTCATTGCCATCTTTAGAAGGAACTTTTCTCCTTTCACATTGCAAGAGGAGATGGGTTTGAGAAATGGAAAAGAGAGGAAAGGAAGGAGAAGAGAGTCGAGGATCAAGACATGGATGAAAAATAGAGAAAGAAAATAAAGACGCAGAGGTGAAACTATTACCACACGAACTCCATTATATGGCAATGTTTTTTTTTAGTTTTAATGTAAGCCTGAAAATCCGAACTCGACTTATGATCGTGGCCCAAGATATCTTCTATTCCTCCTCTCCATTTTTTCTTTCACATGGTGGCACATGAAGAATAGAGGGGTTGTTACATGAAGCCCATAAGGAGAAAAGTCCATTAATCTAAGTATAATAAAAATTCTTCTTTCACTTACCCCAGATTGTACTTGAATTGCTGTCTTTGCACCAAGATAAATAACTCTCCCATCAGATTTGATTAAAAGATTCAATCCTTTTGCACCATCTCGGCCACCTAAGGGTAAAATAATGAATTTTGAATGAGTAGACAGGGAGAAAAAGTTGGGTAAATGTAATACTGGCATTAAAACATATAGTTCTTAACTTACACAAATATCATTAGTAAGTAGTATATAGTAATAATAAGTACTTTCTTTGCACATTCATCAAACCAAATGTCTTGATCTACAAACAGAAAATTAATTTCATTCAATTGACATAAACCATTTTATCAATCTAAATTATCCTATTTTCAAGTAATGAGATGTTTATCACCCTGCTAAAGGAATATATCAGAACCTATCCAAAAAATCAAACATAAGGATGTTACTTTCTTGATAGCTAGCAACAATCTGTTATCAAAAGCACATGAACCAGCAAATGGATTTTTAGAATGCAAGAGTATTTTGCAAACAAGAATTTCACCTACCTTTGAGTCCATAGGGGGAAAATACACGCCTTTCTGTAAGAACTGATAGAGTGGCAGGTTGTCTAAATAGTAACTCTCGTGCAACTCCAAGACCACCCCTGTATTTGCCTTGTCCTCCAAAAAATGCTTCCGGGTCATCGCGAAGTTGAAACCTCTTCACAATCACAGGATAACGTCTTTCAAGAATCTCTGTATCTGTGATTCGTGTGTTGGTCATGTGCGTATGTACACCAGAACGGCCATCCCAAGTACGACCCTAACACAATGATAATTATTAATCAGCATTTTCTATACAAGATAAGAACAGGATCACTCATTATCAACAGTATATAATTAGTGTAAGGTTGTGTGATCCATAGCAGTGATTCCCAAACTTTGTGTACCTTTGACTCCTCTTTAAAATAGCATAAATTATTACGATCCCTCAACCCTGAAGTTTTTTTACAAAATTATTGAATATTTATAGCTTGTCAAAATTCAAAATTTAGAAGTTTATTAAGGTGAGCAATATCAATCTAGCATTGAAATTACTGATATATTTTAATGGAAATAATATTTTTACTCAAATAGTTCTAAATAAGTTTGATTGATGAGGTTACCATTGAAAAAGTTATAAAATGTTTGCATATAGCATTAACTATTTGCACCTCAACTTAAATATAAACTGATAACTCACTGCTCCAGCTCCTCCAGCTACAGTCTCATAATAACCCCAGTTGTCATTGCCAAGAGTGACATTATTCATGCAACCATTGGAGGCTGCTACACCAGCATCTAGAGCACGCAGGACAACATCTACTATTCTCTGAGATGTTAAGACATTTCCTCCAACAACAGCGGCAGTCTCTGATGGACAAAGTATGGATCCTTTGGGTGTGATCACTTTGACAGGTGTAAGGCATCCCTGCAAGTCACGGTATATGAACCAGAATCATCAACACCAAAGGAAGAAAGTAAGAATATAAGACAAAATAAAACTGCTTCTTACTTGGTTCAGAGGCACATCATGGCCAACCATGCATCTCAAACAGTAAATTATGGCTGACAATGTAATTGCTCTTGGAGCATTACAATTTCCCCATACTTCATAGCCAGTTCCACTAAAAAAATCAAATTCATTTGAAAAGCTAATTTCAACTGTCTTAAATTCAATATAAATTATCTACTGTATGGAGACTACTAAATATTACTGACTCCAAAAAATCAGAAATTCCTATTGAGCAAGGATGTCTCTTATGTATATTATATACTGAGGCAATAAGTAGGATGCAGACGAGGGGCATAAAATGCATTACACTTGATTCAGGAATCAAATTTTTTCCAACTAGGCTCTCACTAAATTGATTCAAATACCACATTATCTCCCTGTATGTTAAAAAGTTTATAAATATAAAATTCATAGGATTACAGAGTTAAGTATTAAAATTTTATTTCCAGTAATATGTTAACCTTAATTCAGTGGTGCCCAAACTACAGCCTGCTAAGGGTTTTGTGCGGCCCAAAAAGCTATGGCGAAAAAGGTATTAAAAAAATTTAACACAAATTCATATATTTTTTAAATTTTGAATGGTAAAAGTTTAAATATTGAAATGTTAGCCATGAAAACCTGATTTAGACTTGATTTTCACTTATATGGCTCCTCAGATTATATAGAAAACTTCTGATTTAAACTCTAATCCGGCCCACCAAAGAATTGGCAACTTCCAATGCGGCCCGCCAAGGGATTCACAACCACTGATGTGGCCCACCATTAGAAAAGTTTGGGCAGCACTGAATATGACATCTGTGCCCTATATGCTATTACAAATGCAAAACTGGCAGTCTTTATTGAGTTATGTAACCAAGGTATGCCATACGTCTTATAATATACATTATATCCTTATTCTGTCCGTCTGTTGGTCCGCCGGAACGCTCTATACAAATCCCCATAAAAAAGAACACCTAAAAATCCCATTTTTTCACTTGCAGGCTTTTAGGCTTTTATTCTTTTGCAAAATTAAATTACAAGTAATTGACCTATGATCTTTGGACCTAGACCATTTTAAAGAAAAATAAACATAGATCTACTTTTGCCTTTGGTTTAAAATCGCTCAAGTTATACGTTTAAATCACATTTATTGGAAAATTTAAGCTTTTAAAGGATATGCTGCCTTGCCGACCATGTCATTGTTTAACCTTGAGATAGTATTGTCATCTCAAGTCTTATACTATATGTGTAAGGAAAGCGTGCTTTGAATGCTTTAGTACAAGAGAGAAGGCGCCCAAATTTTTTATAATTAAAATGGTGTTTTTCATTAATTTCTTTTCAGTTAACTTCACATTGAAATTTTTGGTAATTAACTATTTTTATAGTTATTTTCATAGTTTTTTTGCAGTGCATCATATAATTTACCGGAGTTATAAATACGCATCACATATATGAATCATGCAAAAAGTCATTCCTTGACATGCAGACCTTTTTCATTTACACTTTTAAAAAACTCAAGGATAAGGTATTTAACTTAGATAAACAAAGAGAAGAATTTAAATCTCAATTGCTAATCTCCAAAAATTATGTTTTAGGTAATATGATTTTTCACATTTTCACACATTTTATTTATATTTGGCCACTGTTGTCCCAATAGCATTTGTATAGGATTAAAAGTAACTGCAGCACAAAAATAACAACAATAAATTATAATTGGTTATAAAAAATTTTATACTATTGAATCTCAAAGTATAGTTAAAACTCATTGCAGTTCATGTAAGTATTTAGTTAATAGTAAGTAAGTTACTACTCAATTTTCCTTTGATGGTAATAGACAGTTAGCTCACATTTTATCATGTTTTTTATGAGTTAATAAGATTAAAATAATTGATTTATTAAGTAAAATTCTCTGTTTTAAATAAATTATAATTCGCTCAAATAATTTCTGCAAATTCTTCATGCATTATATCTTATTATTTCGATTTTCCTCTTATTATCAGGAATTATTTGGATAATCATTTGGCCTCTCTGATAATAATTATTTAAACAATATAATTAAAACAAAGATAACTTTCAAAAACAGTGATTTGATTGTGCATAAAAGTCAAACCAGATCATAGCAAATATTACTGATTTTTCCTATCAAAATCAATTGTCTTTGGAATACGTTTAAGATGCTTTCATAGGAGAGAGAGAAAAAAGAAAGGAGAGAGAGAAAAAAGAAAGGAGAGAGAGGAAAAAAGAAAGGAGAAAGAGGCAAAGGGAGAGAGAGGGAGTAAGAGAAAATTAAATGTTCCATAAATTAAAAATTGCTTTGAACATAAAATAATTGTATAGCGTAATGGGTTTTTTTGCCATACAATTTCTATTCGCCCAAAACTATTTTTACTCAGTGTAACACTCAATTATGTGAATTTTATATTTATTGTTTACTTTTTAATGTATATACAAGTTGATTTCATTAATTTTTTATTTTAACTTAATACTTAATTCACGCATACCTGTCATATTTGACGGGCAATTATGCTAGTATTTCAATAAAAGCCTCAAGTATAAAACACTAAGATGGATGTATCTATACTAAGCAATTCAGAAAATAGAATGTTTTTTGAGAAAATGAGAGTTTTTTTTTAATAAAATGTAAATGACAGGAAACATTTCTTTATGTTCCATGTAGTCTAAAAAGAAGTGAATATTTCAGGAGATAAAGAAAATATTTTCATTGTAATTTCCCGGTAAAGTAGCAGTCTTGATTAAGTGATTTGGTCCGAGTGTGTCATTTCCATTGCTTACCTAAAAAATACAATTCGGAATTTTGGGATTTTAAAAATTAATTTTCGTAGGTTTTTACTTAGATTTGTGTAAGTCAAGTCTTGCATAACTTGGGAACAGTCTGTATTTATTTATTTATGGTACTATACTAAATACCTAACATGACAATATAATTCTAAAATTTTGTTCTTATACCCCTCAAAATCTAGGATGCACATTATACACAGGGTATACGAAAAAGTATGGGTGTGTGTTATGTATGAGTACACACAGTATACATGCATTTTCCATAGGGTACACCGGCGGGTGCCCTTTCCCCCCACTCGGCACTCTCTCTGTCACTCCCAATTTCTCCCACTGTCTCTGTCTCCCTCCCTGCTCCCGTTCCTTCAACTACCCCCTCCTCGTCGGCTGGAAATTCTGATTCCCAGCCGATACTGCTTCCCACTTCACCTGAACCCTTTCCGCGATCAC
Organism: Tanypteryx hageni; assembly: GCA_028673005.1. NCBI lineage: Eukaryota > Metazoa > Arthropoda > Insecta > Odonata > Petaluridae > Tanypteryx > Tanypteryx hageni. The sequence goes on from CM054117.1 coordinate 15,965,818, forward strand.
CACCACTCCTCCGGTCACCCCCGAGGGAGGAGGAAGAACAACCACCACCATCACCACCCGAGGCACAACATCGCCAACTCAGACCAACAATGGTGAGGCGCGAGGGAGAGCGTCTTGTAGTGGAATTCCCCATTCCGGATCATCTGGAATGCACGGAAGCCGGCTGCACCACCAAGTTCTGGGCCAAGCTGTGGACGGCCATGGAGCGTTCGCTCGAGCGGCACCTGAGCAGCATTCACGATGTGGGGAAGCTCACCACCGTGAATTGGTGCTCGGTCTGCGAAGAGCAAATCGGCAGAAAGCCGTCCGCACATACCTGCCTCAAGACCCGGAACGTCAGGGAGGAGCAGACGGCCGTGCATAGGTTCCACTGCAGGACGTGCGAGTTCTTGTGCCCCACCAAGCGTGGACTCTCCAATCACGAGTCCACGCATCGCCAGCCCGACGAAATCGTCGTCCCCGACCCGTTCCCGTCCCTCCCCCTCCCGACGACCTAACCCCAGACCCCGAACCCATTCCCCTACACCAAACCCCGCATACCAACGACGATCCTCCGGCTGGCGATGAACGTGAAGAGGACATGAGGCCAACAGTGACGCCCGCTGCCCTGGACACCGAAGGAGGAGCCACCGACGGAGCCGCGGACCAGGACCCCCGCCTCAGCGACATCGAGTACGAGTGGATCCGGGCCCTCGACAAGACCGCCGGACGGTCATGGGAGGAGTTCGAGGCGGTCGTGGAGGATCTGATGGCCGCCATCCCCCGCGGAAGAAAGAAGACCTGGAGGGACTTACCGGAGGAAAGGACGAGGCCGGCGCCGAGACCAGCGCCCGCGAGAAGGAACCCCGGCTACGATCCCGTAGCAGCCTCGGAGATCCAGAGGCTGTTCAGGAGCAGCCCGAGGAAGGCGGTGCAGTCCATTCTGGAGACTGCATCTCCGTACTGCGCAATCCCGAAGGCCGAACTGGAGGCACACTTCAGGGAGGTCTACGGGGGGGGGGGCGCAGCAGCGGCCTCTGGACACACCTCTGACCTCTGCGGAGGACGCTCCAGAGGAGGATCACGCCGGGGGAGACCGCCGCGAGACTGAGGAGGGCAAAGAACACCGCGCTAGGCCCGGACCTCGTCACCTATGGAGACCTACGGCGATTTGACTCCAAGGGGAGAATACTGGCAGTCGTCTTCGATCGCTGCCTGAAGGAAGCCAAAACAACGGCCACATGGAAGACCTCGAGGACAGTCCTCATCCACAAGAAGGGAGCCCGGAATAAAGTAGGCAACTGGAGGCCGCTCACGCTTGGCAATACCATTGCCAAGCTATACGCGGCTATCCTCGCTGACCGCATCACAACGTGGTCGACGAGGGGCAGGAGAATCTCCAGCTGCCAGAAAGGATTCCGGGAATATGAGGGCTGCCACGAGCACAACTTCCTCCTTCAGGCAGCGATCGACGAGACGCGATGGAAGCGGAGGACGGCATGCTTAGCGTGGTTGGACCTCACCAACGCTTTCGGGTCCATCCCCCACTGGCACATCGGGCGTACCCTGCAGCACATGGGACTCCCGGAGGAGATGCTGAGGGTGGTGGAGGATCAACACCTCTGCTCCACCACCATAAGGTCCGCCGAAGGAGACACAGAGCCCATCGACATCAGGGCCGGTGTCGAACAGGGCTGCCCTCTCTCCCCCTCGATCTTCAACTTGGGGATCGAACCGGTGGTGAGAGCGGCAGTGGAAGAGGCGGCGGACCAGGGAGTCGACGTGCACGGCGACAAGATCGCCGTGCTGGGATACGCCGACGATCTCGTGCTTTTGGGGAGGGACCCAGATTCCCTGCAGCGCCTACTGACCATCATAGGCGAGAAGGCGATGGCTGCAGGGCTGAGGTTCAACCCTGAGAAGTGTGCCACCCTCCACTTGGACTTCTCGACACGGCACCCGGTGCGCGACACGCCCTTCGTGATTAAGGGTGGAATGCCAAAGAGGCTGCGGGAGGGAGAACCGTACTCCTACCTCGGCGTTCCGGTTGGCTACAAGGTCAGCCGGAGGCCGGGGGAGGAGCTACGATGCCTGGGCGAGGATGTGAAGAAGATCGACGAGAGCCTCCTCGCCCTATGGCAAAAAATTCAGGCGACGAAGATGTTCCTCCTCTCCAGAATGGCGTTCATCCTGAGGGCGGGCGCCGTGCCGAAGACTCCCTTGACCCAGATCGACTCGAGCGTGAAGGTCTGCGCGAAGAAGTGGATGGGCCTGCCCCGGCGGAGATGGTTTTCATGCACCCGAGGCATGGCGGCGCAGGCCTCCTCCCCCTCGGTGATGCAGCCGAGATGTCCTGACGGTCGTCCAGGGATATCGGCTGCTTCACTGTAAGGACCCCGTCGTAAGGAACATCGCTTGGGGGCAGCTGCGTGAAGTTGTGAGGAGGAAGATCAGAAGAGGTGCTCTCCGGAACGAAGATCTGGCCAACTATCTCTGCGGATCCACGCAGGGAGAGTTGGCCCAGGAGAGCAGCGACTTCTCGCTCTTCACCCAGGTGCAGAATGCCACACGGAGGCTTTTCTTGAGGATCGGCGTAGCATGGAGATGGTCCCCCCAGCTGAGGGAGCTGCAGATCACCATCGGAGGCATCGAGGGGGACGACCAACAGCCCCCGGAGGTGAGAGTCCCTCCGAGCGCCATGCGGTTGCTCGAGAGGACTCTCACCGATGCAGTGAGAAAGGCCTACCTGGAACGGCTTAAGTCTAAGCCGGATCAGGGAAAGGCGATCGACGCCTCCAGCTGCTCCCCGGCCTCCAATCACTTGCTCACGAATGGAAGATTCACAAGGTTTTATGATTGGAGGTTCGTGCACAGAGCACAGCTGGATGTACTACCTCTGAACACATGCCAAAGATGGGATCCTCGAGGAGACAAGCGGTGCAGGGGCTGCGGGCATGGGGAGGAGACCCTTCCCCATGTCCTCAACCACTGCAAGAGGCATTTCCGCACCTGGCAGCTGCGGCATGACGGAGTCCTGGGGAGGCTGGCGAACTCCATCAGGGGCCCTGATAGTCGACCTGACCATCACGTTTGAAAACTGGAGGGAGGGACTCCTGGAGGCGAGGCGGACAAAGGAGACGAAGTACGAGCCTATCGCTGAACAGCTGGCAGCCTAGGGGTACCAGACCTCGGTGGAGGCATTAGTCGTGGGAAGCTTGGGTTCCTGGGACCCTGAGAACGACCATGTTCTCAGGAGCCTGGGCGTCCTGCGGCGATACTCCACCATCATGAGGTCCCTGATGGTTTCTGACACAGTGCGATCGTCACGTGACATTTACATCAAGCACGTGTCTGGGCGGAGACAGTACGAAGATGGTGCTGGGGGTGTATAAGAGGGATGGGATGACGCTTCCCTGTAATTTTTCTTTTCTTGTTTAGTGATTTTTTTAAGATTGAAAATGTGCTATGTGAAAAACTATGTCAGGGCATGCTAGTGTACAAAGCGCGCCCTGACAGTGAACTATAAAAAACTATATGAAACTTTAAATTTGTATCAACATGGGAAGGAGGCCCTAGAGGCGATGCACTATAAAACTTTTGCATCTGTGATGCCATGCAATGTACTTAAAAGAATTTTTCAATAAACTACTTAATACTATTACGATCTAGCCTAAAGTCATAGCCGCGTGTTCCGCATTGCGGTCACGTTCAGAAGCTACGCGATGGTTCTCTCCGCCGCCAAACTATCTTTTTGGTAGCCTGCACTCTGCGGTGCAATCTGTGAGTCTGGTCTGGCCAGCAGTAGCCAGGGGCGGATATCACCCACAGAGGACGGCCCTTGGGGACCGTCAGCAGGCTAAGGGTTGGCCCGGAATAAATTTTTTTATCCACCGTTTCATTCTGGGTAGGGAGCAGTTTTTAAACCGTTGCGTGTATTTTAATATTTGATCTTTTTATATTTTATACCATGGCGAAGTGAAGTGTGGCCTTCGTTATGGGGACAACAAAAGTTTTCCACATTAAAAAAATGTAAAATTTTCATTCATTTAGGAGTTCTTCAGTTCAAGTCCCAAGGTCACACATTTTTTAAGTAATTTAAAAATGCAAATAAAAAATATGCTGCACCCATTCCCATATTATTCAAATGGAGGAACAAATCTAGCCTAAGCTTATGTTTACTACCTTCAGCATGGAACAGCAAGGAGAAGATTTTCCTACTGGAAGTAGTAAACGCAACCTGTTCCCAATACAATCCTGGAATCAAACTGGGACCATTATATCACACAGGCATAACCCGAAAGCTTCTTTAGGCCCTTGTCTATTAAAATCTGAAAGCATGTTTACATAGATTCAGACATTTTTGAGCTATTCAACATCCTCGAGTTGAATATTCAAGTTAAAAAGTGCCCCTACACATAGTATGAAAGAGAGGTCATATACAATATGGGTAGCAACCACAGTAGCATATACTTATGCATGTTAACCATATCAGAATTAGTGAGTGCTTCAGTAGGTCAGTTAAGAGTTTTCATATAAAGTTATCAAGAGATGCTGTGGAAGCATACAAATTAAAATCAATTCTAAGCAATTTTTTAGTTGAAATTTCATCACATATGATGCTAAGCTCATAAGTTTAATAAGCAAATATGAAATAGTTTGTGTTTAATTTCATAATTGCTTTTTCATATTAACTTCTCAAGCCATATAAGGTGCACTTGCATGCTGGTTGCCACCTGTCAGATATATGTAATGAATTTCTGGTACAAACAATTCCCAGTAGACGAGTCTACCAGCTGATTTGATAATCAGTAAAACTTGCTTTAGTTTAATTCTTTTGGTAAAAGAAATTCTTCCCAATTCCTTAGATTTGTGTCCAATGTTTCAGGATTTGGAGATTAATTTAGAAGCAATGATCCATAGTGTTAGCACAGACAAACTAATCTGCTAACAACAGATGAAAATCTTCTTTTCAATTATAGACCTCTATTAAAACTTTGATAATGTGGAAACCTGCGGAATAAATATCGGTAGAGGAGTAAGACAAGGCTGCTGCCTATCGCCAACCCTATTCAATATATATGGAGAAAGTATAATGCAAGAAGCTTTAGAAGGCACAGGAGATTCAAAATTGGAGGAAGGATTATAAGAACAGTAAAATACGCAGATGATCAAGTACTTCTAGCAAGAAAAGAAGAGGAGCTACAAAAAATGATAAATAGACTAGTGATAACAGGTAGAAAATACGGTATGGAAATACAGAAAAATCCAAGGTCATTTGAATATTGGGCAAAGAAGAGAATCTGAACATAAATATTGGGGGAAAGCCTTTAGAACAAGTTTCAGAATATAAATACCTTGAAAGCATCATAACACGAGAAGCAAAATGTACGGATGAGATCAGAAATAGAATAGGAAAAGCAAAAGCGGCTTTCAGGAGAAAGAAACAACTACTTACAGGGAATATAAGGGAAGATATCCGCAAGAAGTTGATAAAATGCTACGTATGGAGTATAGCATTGTATGGGGCAGAAACATGGACGCTAAGGAAAAATGACATCAAATACTTGGAAAGCTTTGAAATGTGGACTTGGAGGAGAATGTTGAAGATAAAATGGACAGATAGGATGAAAAACGATGAAGTGCTACAAAGAATAGGAGAGAAGTGAATGATTATACAGACTATCAGAAAGAGGAAGGCAAACTGGGTTGGACATTACCTGAGGAGAGAGAGTATGATTAAAGATGTGTTAGAAGGAAAACTAGATGGGAAAAGTGAAAGAGGTAGGAAAAGGTTTCAGCTGATAGACGATTTGAAAGGGAAAGAGAGTCATCAAGATATGAAGAGGACAGCGGAAAATAGGAGTATATGGAGAACCAGGTTTAACCAAGAATAATCATGGACCTGTCTACAAACAGACTACCTATGATGATGATGATTAAAACTAAAAGTGAACAACAAAATAACTTTGCTTTACTCTCACATCCAGTCAGCCATTCAACACTGTTATAAATATCTACATTAAAATTTCTTGTGCATAATTCAATTTTTATATTTAAATTTAACTAAACCTCTTAGTTGGTGCTGACTCCCATTTTTATGAAACATTTCTTATAAATTGTCCTACCTTTTTCCTAAACTTAAATTTAAACCTGCTTTCTACTCCCCTGTTACATTTTCCAAATTATTCCTCAATGCTAAAGACCCGATACAGTTGTCATTAAGAAGTGGTGTATACAAACTTGCTTGTGATGACTGCGGAGCAGTCTACATCGGCCAAACGAGTTCTGACAAGAGGATTAAGGAGCATAAGCGATACTTCCATTTAAATAATTTGAATTCTCAATTTGCAAAACATCTTTTAAACCTCAATCATCATAGTTCCTTCAACCCTAAATTCCTCCACTTTGAAATTAAAGGTCGCAAATTGGATGCTCTTGAACAGCTAGAGATTTATTTGTGAAGACTCGCTTCTCTTAAATGAATTCTTTTTCCACAATCATTCTCCTCTATTTAGCTTAACGAATATTTTGTAAATACTTTGTATCAACATTGTTGTCTTTGGCCCTTTTACCAAGTTTTTGTAACATTTTGTAACTTTATTATGCTTTCGCCATCTTTTCCAACCCCTTCCTTTTCCTAACTGTTTATTCAATTACCTTCCATTCGTTTTCTGTGTAACCCCTCCTGTCTTCCTCTCCCCCCCTTTTTCCCCATATATATATGGAATGATTTTTATATTTTATCACCTAATGATGCTACAAATGTAGTGAAACCGGTCGTGCAAAATAAATTTGTGGAAGTGACTAAGTTCTTTCTTTTTCTCGATGATGCTTTGCGTTTGGTATGCCAACGGCAGACGTAAAGTGGATGTGAGTTTCACAGTGTAGAAAATTTATGAGAGCACTTGAGTAGTACATGCTTTGCTGAGTTTTAAAGTGAAATAGTGACAAGTTGTTATTTATAACTTTTAAATAAGATACCCTAAATGAATGGCAGATCACGTAGAGAAAAAAGTAACTGTGGTAAGAGGGAATGTATCGAAAGGAATTAAAAGAAGTTATGACAGAAATTTTAAGTTAATGGTGGTGCACTATGCTGAAGAAACAAATAATTGTGCAGCAGGGAAATACAATGTGACTGCAGCAAATGTGCAAAGGTGGAAGCAAGCAAAAGAGAAACTTGAAGGTGCTAACTCAACACGGAGATCATTTAGTGGACAAAAACAAGGCCGATTTCATGCATTAGAAGAGGAGATTGCAAACTTGTGCATATTCAAAGAATGGACGGTAAACTGGTGATGCAAGATATCATTAAATTGAAAGCCCAAGAATTAGCACGATTGCAAAACATTCCACACCAAGAATTTAAGGCCGGTAATGGATGGTGTATGTTTTAGCATGCAATGAAGAACTTCCCTTTGCCAGCATCTACCTTCCGGCTTCACAGACAATCAAATAACTTTCCAGAGACAGGCAATTCGGTTGCGGAAAAGTCAAAATTACCTTCTGAGCCAAATGGGTAATGCAGATGAGACATCTATTTACTTCGACATGCCATCCAATTACACAGTCAATGAAAAAGGTGCAAAAAATGTCTTCATAAAAACTTCCAAGAATGAAAAACTGCGCATTACTGTAATGCTGGCTGTATTAGTGGACGGAACAAAGTTGCCGCCGTATGTTATTTTAAAACGCAAAACAGTGCCTAAGGAAGTATTACCAAATGGAATAATTGTTAAATGTCAAGGCCAAGGATGGATGTCAGCTGATTTAATGAAGGACTGGCTAAGCATAGTGTGGAATAAAAGACCTGGGGCACTTTTAAGGCAGAGAGCAATGCTTGTCTTAGATGCGTTCAAAGGCCACCTTACAGAGGAAGTTCAAAATACCCTTCATGGTATGAATACTGACCTTGTAGTTATACCAGGAGGTATGACATAAATTCAAGTGCTAGATATTGTAGTGATGAAACCCTTCAAGGATTACATAAAGTCATTTTATTCAGAATGGCTTTTGGCAGGGGACCATGCATTAACTCCTACAGATAAAATTAAGAAGCCCAGTATACCACTTCTCTGTAATTGGATCATTGCAGCATGGAAAAAAATAGATCCCAATAGTATCTCAAGAGGGTTCAAGAAATGCTGCATATCAAATTCCATGGACGGGAAGAAAACAGAGAGGAGAGGGAGATGTAAGTAGTAAATTTACTTTTTATATTCATCCTCTTATTGTTAGCTTATTATACATATATGTAAAAGTTATTTTGTAAATGAACCTAATTTTTTTAGGGGTCGTCTTAAATTCAAGGGCGTCTTCCTTTCGGTTAAATACAGTAATTCGACAAGATGCCTAGTCTCCGACCATATACTATAACGAATGGCTCATTGATATGTATGCATTAATATTGTTGCTTCCTAGTAGTGCTATTTTCAGCTGTTGTGTGGTGCCAGCTGTCAAGGTGGATTTTAAAATGATGTCGCAGTCACACAGTTTTACTGAAGGTATGCTTCTAAAATTGCACTTGTGAATGTGTAATTTTTGTTGTTATTACTGCTATTATTATTTTAATTTATAATCTGGAAGCAATGCTTCCCTTGTTTCCATGGAAGATTTGCCCATAGACTCCAACATATAAAAGGTTAAGGTAAAATTCATTTGAATAATGCTCAGATAATTCAAGGTTTGTTGTATACCTTAAACTGTTATACTAGTTCAAAACCGTGAAAATTAACTTCAACTCTATTCAATTTTTCATATCAAACCAGCATAATAGAGAACATTTACTCAACCTGAAATCAAATATAGCAGATCCCTCCTCAGGATTCAGTGTAACCTTAAGTCTTATAGGTGAACCATCATCAAGGAAATCTTCAGCCTTTAGTACACACATCCTGGCTGCATCAACTTCATCCTCCTTGCTCTTGCGATTAGCTATCTCCTTAAGCATATCTCTAACAGCCAATTCAGCATTGTCTTGAATGTACTTCATATAAGACTGAACAACATCAAGCCTATATGCATCAATCAGTTCCCTAACTAGCCAAATCCCCTGGAAAGAAACAGAGATAATAAATAGCATTCAATATAAAGAAAGAAACTCCCCATGAGAAAAATATCCCACCATTGTATATTGATGTAATTCACTAAGCTAGTCCTTACTGCAGTGTTTCTCAACCGGGGTGACATCACACCCCAGGGTGACGCAAGAGTTGTTGAAGGATGACGCAAATATTTGATAAATTCACAGTGTATCATATTCTGGCTTATAAAAATAAATAAAACCAGAAGAATACCTGCCTCTGCTTCTTTGAATGCATAAATTTTGATCTTTATGTTGTAGATAAAGCCTAATTTATCTTTAAAGATGACTTGAAGGAAATAGAACAGTAAACGGGGTGACGCAGAACAGTAAATGGGGTGACGCAGAACAGTAAATGGGGTGACGCAGAACAGAAATGGGATGACGCAAACAAAAAAAGGTTGAGAAACTCTGCCTTACTGTGTGGAATTCCATCATATGAAGAAAATGAACGCAAGAGGTTGAGCTTTTGTTGGCTTAAGGAAGAAACATAGTCTCTAACATATTCAGGAAAAACTAATATCTATACTTGAATAACTCTCTTATTTACACAGTTATTAAAGCAGAAATATTTGTCTTTCCTTTCTTTCACTATATACTTGCTACTATGGATACAGACATCCCAATATATGGAAAAGATCCTTTATTAATATTTTTTTTACAATTTATCAAAAGTTTGAATTTCCATAAAGTGAACCCCATATTCTCATTTATGTCCATTTTATAATTAGCGCTAAATTCTGGTGGAAAAATTCGTCCAAAAGACAACAAAATTGTTCTTTATAATGCAGCAGGTTCCCATAAGGAATGTCATGGATGCCCATCATAATTCCCATCAAACCCTATGATATGCTGACTGCCAAGCCCATTTTGCAAATATTGTCACGTGCCAAGGGTATTTTTTCATATTTTGCAAATAACTGAAATCTACTTTTATCTTTTAATAATTATTTTCATCTAATGGCAGCATATTTCCAATTCATGTTTGAATTGCACTGTAGCAGCCTGATAAGGGCCATATGGTCCCCAAAATCAACGGCAGTATCCAAGAATCTCATTTGGCCCCTTAGAGCAGCTCCGTGAGAGTGAATTATGATTGACAGAGAAGTCAACAAGTTAATTGGAGACTTATTACCTTTTGATTGGCAGCAATTTGTGCTCTCAGATCAGAAAGGTTGTCATGAAGGTTTCTAGTTCCTGTACAGCCAGGAGGAGCATCACATGGAACTGTCGTAAGAGCCTTAATGAGTTCATCTTCCATGAATTTCCCTTTCTCCACAATTTTAAAACTTTTAAAGGCTGCTCCCTCTTCTGAAAGCAAATGAGAGTGAGGTGGCATTGACCCTGGGGTTGACCCACCAATGTCGGCATGGTGACCTCGACTTGCTACAAAGAAAACTGGATGAGATTCTTCCCTGAAATATATTTAAAAGGGAGTAGAAGAAAAATGAAAATTGTAGTTATAAATAATTCCACCCTAGAGAAACAGTAAAATCTTGTTACAATGAATGCCATTACAACGAAAGCTTCACTATAATGAAAATATTTCCAAGTCCTGGCCAGCTTCCGTAAGGAATAATGCTTTTTAAATCTTGTTAGAACAAAATTACTTATTACGGAAAATTCAGTACAAAAATTCTTTTTAAACCTAACCTATGCATAAAATGTGTTAGTATACGAAGAAATAATTTCATGAAAGTCTTCAACTTTCCACTTCTTTTTCATTTTCTTCTCATAAAAGGTATGTAAGATGGGAATAGCAGAAAAGAATTTAGAATGGTTTCAAAATTATAACTCTAGAATCATTCCCGTAAGTGGTCCACTCATTCGGCAAATAGCATTAGAATTAGCTAACCTTCTCAGACATGGCATACTTCAAGCTTGTGTTGAGTGGCCCAATAGATTTTGTGAATGGTATGGAACTGCACCAAAATTAATCTGCGTGGAGATAAATGTCGTTCTACTAGATACAATGAACAAATGGCATGCAGGAGATATTAAAAAGCTGACTAATGACTACAGTTCGGATGATATTTTTAATGCAAATGAGACAAGCATGTTTAATCACTTGTTACAGCATACTACATTTGCTGTTAAATGTGATTGTTGTAGAGGGCGCAAGAAATGCAAGAAACAATTGACTACACGTTTTCATTGCAATTCATCAGGAATTGAAAAGATGAAGCTATTAATCATCAGAAAATGAGCATTGTTTCAAACATATTTTTTCTCATCCTTGCAAATATCGCGCAAACCTTCAGGAGTGGATGACAAGACATTTTAGCAAATGGTTGATAAAATTTGATACAAATATGAAACAAGCCAAATGCAAGATTTTAATGCTGATCGACAATTATTTTATGCATATGCTCCCACACCTAGGAAATGTTTAGGTTGTATATCTACCAGCAAATTATACATTTATTTGCAACCATAGGATCTTGGCATAATTCATAATGCACATTAAAGAAGCCAAGTATAAAACAAATTCATATTGATCTCAACAATCATAACAAAACAACATCATCATCATCTGATGAGCTTCCAGGATGATATGTCCATTACCTTTATGTCCACAGTTATATATGTCCACAGTTACATTTATACATGTCCACAGTTATATATGTCCACAGTTATATATGTCCACAGTTACATATGTCCACAGTTATACAGGGCGCTATGGAAATACCTCCAAAAACTGCGGGAGCTTGTTAAGCGGTCCAAAATAAAGAGAAAAGTTCTTATGAATATATATTGATAAACGCACCATGTATGAGATACAGCTCCATTTGGTCCATGCCACTGAGTGGGAGTTGGGATCATAAAAGGAATAAAAGGAGAAGCATTGTAGTGCATAACTTTATTAATGTTCTCAACAATCCTATGAAGTACTTAAAAATCATAATAAATGCTAAAAAAGACCTCCTTCCAAATGTATGCACGCTTTAGTCCTTCGTCTTAAGGACTTCCTAATACAGTGAAAGAGAACAGGTTGTGCTGCAATGGTTTGACAAGCATTTTGAATCCTCTGCCAAAGCTCCTCTCTTGTGTTGACGTATTCAGCATTAACCATGGTCTTTAGGGTCCCCCAAATGCAGAAATCACACGGATTTAAGTCTGGAGATATAGCTGGCCAGTGCATTGGGCCTTCTTGACCAATCCACCAAACTATGAAGATTCCATTAAGAAGTCCTCGTACCATATGGGTGTAATGTCCTGGAGTGCCTTCATGTATAAACCACATTGTGATTCTCAGTGCAAGTCCACAGTGTCCACAGTATATGTCCACAGTGATGTCCACAATTATATATGTCCACAGTTATATATGTATACGTCTTTCAAAAGCTTATGGCGGCTGCGCAGAAGTCGAAAATGAGTCCGGACGAGTCCATTAGTGAAACGTCACAACTGCGGGGGTGAGGGTAGCATTCGCGTGGAGAAAAACCCTTCACTCTCTCCTGAGGTTAGCTTGGGTTAGCTCCACGCGGTCAAGTTCTTGTACCAACTTCTGTGCTTTATACTTTTTACTTTTATATTTTTGTTATCGTTATTTTTCATCGCTGTTTTGATTATTTTGTTTTTGAGTCTTTATTATATAGTTTTTGTTATTTCGTTATTGTTATTTCGTTTTTGTTATACCTTTTTCGTTAATTCGTTTTTGTTATTTCGTTTTTGTTATACCTTTTTCGTTAATTCGTTTTCGTTATTTCGTTTTCATTGCTTAGTTTTGTTAAACTCGTTTACTGCCAACATGGATACCCCTCCATCAACCTCCAAGCTAGGGAATAAGAGTCATTCACAGCCAGGCACGAGAGATACTTCACAACGTGATCAAGTTCATGAATAAGGAAGTTGCAGCAGTTCCAGGAAAGATGTAATGAAGGCATGGCTGGATACAAGGGGAATGCAGTACTCAACGGCTGAAACTAAACTCGAGTTGTACGATAAAATTAAGAAAATTAAGCCAGCTCATAAAATTTTTGCTGTGGATATAATATTAGCCGAGCATGGACATTCGACGCTTAGGCTGCCTCCGTATCATCCTGAATTCAACCCAATCGAAAATATTTGGGGTATATTAAAGAATTGGGTAGGGTCAAGAAACACAAGTTTTAAACTAAATGAGGTGAAGATATTAGTGGAAGAAAAATGTGCAGATATCGGGAAAGCAGAGTGGCAGAATGTATGCGAACGTGTAAAAAAACTGAAGCTGAATATATAAAAAACGAGATGATAATGGATGATATTGTGAATGAGGTTATCATAACTTCGGATTCAGAATCAGGAGATACAGATTCATCTGAATAAAACATTATTGATGAAAATGTATCGATGTGAATGTGTATAATAAAACCTTTCTTTGAAATATTTACTTTTCTTTTGGAAATCCTTTCCTCTATCGTAGCTGACTTTCCATTAAATTGCGGGTACCATACGATATGAATAAGAGCAAAATCGTATTAACGCAACCTATTGTTGATAAACGACCGGATATTACTTAGTATTACTTTCTTGGGTTGGCTACGCTGGCAGGCGGCAACACCATTCAGCTCACTTTCCCCTTAAGCTACCCACTCCCTGACCATTCCCCTCCATGTCACGTGACAGTTCGCGCATCTCACCGCCGTAAGCTTTTAAGACCACTATACACAGTTATATACGAGGGTGAATCAAAAAGTTCCTGGAAAGTTTCAGTAACAATGTTCCTGCATTCCAAATAATAACAAAGCATTGTTGCCTAAAACTAGCAATATCTTAGCCATAACAACTCAATATTTCGTAACAATTCATTCATTTGTTATAATATAAAAGCAGTTTTTCTAACCCATTAATTCATGAGTATGGATAACTTAAAGTTTGAGATTCGAGTAAACGTAATGTTTTTGACAAAACTTGGATGGAAATCGAATGCCATTATTCAGGCTTTGCAGAAAGTTTACGGGGATGATGCATCTAAAAAAGCTGCAGTTTATGAATGGATTAAACAGTTTAAGCTTGGACGAGAAGACATTAAAGATGATTATCGAAGTGGAAGACCATCAACGTCGATCAACGAAGAAACCATGGTCACCGTCCAATCAATTGTGGAAGAAGATAGACGAGTTTCAGTGCAAATGATAGCCAAACATTTGGAAATCTCATATGGCTCAGCAAAATCAATCCTCAAAGATAGTTTAGGATTAAGCAAGCTTTCTGCTAGATGAGTACTGAAAGCGTTGCGCCCTGAACACAAGACTCAGAGAGCTGACCATGCAGTTGAGTTCCTCAACCGATTTGATGCAGACCCAGAAGATTTCTTTCGCCGAATAGTGACTGGTGATGAAACATGGATCTACCAGTACGATCCGGAAAGCAAAATTCAATCAAAACAATGGTTACCAAGGGGGTCAAGTGGACCAATAAAGTTCAAAGCTGAATAATCAATTAAGAAGGTTATGGCAATTGTTTTTTGGGATAATGTAGGTGTAATCATGGTCGATTTTCTTGAGGGGCAACGGACAGTAACAGGAGGTTATTACGAACAAGTTTTTAAAAAACTGAACGCTGCGCTTATAAAAAAAGGCCTTGGAAACTGCATCGGCGAATTCTGTTTCACCATGACAATGCCCCAGCACATTCATCTACAGTATCAAAAGCTGTGCTTCGAGAATTGCGCTGGGAAACGTTGTCTCACCCACCCTACAGTCCAGACTTGGCTCCTTCGGACTTTTTTCTGTTTCCCAAATTAAAGGAGCACATCAAGGGAGTTTGCTGGGAATTGATATGTGAGGCCAAACAAGCAGTTTTGAACTGGTATCATTCAAACGATCAAAATTTCTACAGAAATGGGTTAGAACGATGGCGAAATCGAATGGAAAATTGTTTCGAGTTGAATGTTGAATATGTTCAAAAATAACTCCAAAATAAATGGTTCTTTTTGAGTTTCTTTTGTTTTTATATGATGATTCCGGGAACTTTTTGATTCACACTCGTATATCCACAGTTATATATGTCCATAATTATATATGTCCACAGTTATGTATGTCCACAGGCTTTATGTCCACAGTCTTTAGGTCCACTCTGTTATGTCCACAGCCGATATGTCCACAGTCTTTAGGTCCACAGCCAATATGTCCATATTTATATGTCCACTTTTATATCTGTCCACAGACTTTATGACCACAGTCCATGTAAGGGAAATGGAGGGGAGGAAGAGAATATGAAGTAAAAGAAATGGAGGGGGGCAGAAGGTGGGGGAGGGAAATGAGGGTGTGTAGTAAATCCTAATGAAACACAGTCGACATTGGTATCAATCAACTAAGAATTTTATAACAATTGCAGATATGCAGCAATAAAATAACAAGATGATCCAACAGAACTTATGATGCCTACTTTCCATTTAATCATTTATTTAATACTTATATTGGCTTTAATAGCTTTAAAGTCATCTTGGACATGTAGCTCTTTGTGTTCCCAAATTTCGTAATTGAGCATTGTAAAATATTTCAAATAGATTCAAATGGAATATTAAATTGATCTCACGTATTTGTGCAGCAAAAATAACATATGTATTAGACTATACCGAATCTGAGCACAAGAATAGTTGTTACTATGGCAACACTCACATAATGAGTGATAAAAACTGCAAAAATGCTAGTTTTGTGCGAAATTCTAAGAAATACGATCTCTAAGCAAAATTCTATGATAAAAATTAGAATATTCATCTCTTTCCTCAGTACAAAACTCGCTCCAATATTACAATTTTAAGATATTTTAATGTGCAAGAGAAAATTATCCTGCACGATGGATTTCAGATTTCCCATGTAAATCAAATGAGAAGGATAGTTCCTGGAATCAAACCCGGGGCTTCAATCTTTGCAACAAAAACTATCCTCGGGAGCTCAAACCAAGTAGCAAGAGATTTCCACCAACTGTCATGAAAATTGGTCTATTGGTTCAAAATTTAATAGGGGGGACAGACAGACAGACCCAACGACCAAACGATAAGACTATTTCCATTCTGGAAAGTAGGCTAAAAATGGAGGGGGTAGAAGGGGGGGAGAGAAAAAGGGGGTGTGTTAGTGAAATCCTAAGGAAACACAGTTGACATTGGTGTCAATCAACTAAGAATTTTATAGCAATTGCATATACGCAGCAATAAAATTAAAATGGAGAGGGTAGACTTTGTTTCCTTAGGATTTCTCACACATCCCCACCTTTTGCTCTTCCCTCCCTTCTACCCCCTCCATTTTTACTTTATTGCTGCATATTTGCAATTGTTATAAAATTCTTAGTTGATTGATACCAATGTTGACTGTGTTTCTTTAGGATTTCCTACACCCCCTCCCCATTTCCCTCCCCCACCTTCTGCCCCCCTCCATTTCTTTTACTTCATATTCTCTTCCCCCATTCATTTCCTTTACGTGGACTTAAAGACTGTAGACGTAAAGTCAGTGGACATATATAACTATGGACATATTGGCTGTGGACCTAAAACGAGAAATTTTTATGTCAAATACACTCCATTTTGGCCTTATCTGTTGCATGACATTGGATGAATGGTGACAAAAACACTCACTCTGAATGCATTCAACAAACAGAGTTACGATTCACAGCATATGAAACTATAACATCCCTTAACCTAATGTAACATGCAGAGATATTTAGTAGATCCATTCATGTTCAGGTAATTAACTTGTTGATTAACAAAATATATAATTTATACTGACCAATATGTGAAGTAAAATAAATACATTGACCAATTGTTACAATATAACTATTGACCAGAGTACATATATGTGCAACACATCCATACCTGTAAAAAACAGGTGTGATGACAGTTAAGTCAGGCAAATGAGAACCTCCAGCACATGGATGGTTGGCAAGTATTACATCTCCATCATAAATGTTATCTCCCAGAACTTGCATCTACAAAAACAAACAGATATATATATATATATATATTACTTGCTGATTAACAATAGTGCTTCAGCACATGACATAATAGAAATACCCTCATTAGTTTAATCTTAATAGGGTTAGGCAGAGGTTCATACCCACAAGGGCTACTTTCAAGGCAAGGATAAATTAATAAGAGAATAAAAAATTAGATTTGGACTCTCCTTCCACCTTGAGAAAATTCTACGCTTGCTACTTAAATCTTGAATAGTTCATCAATAAAAGGACATTTTGAAACAGAAAAACCAGCATTATCAACTGATAATACCAATTTATAAAGATTGATTATTAGACTACTTTCCAAAAAATGGAAAGTAGTCTCATGAGATCGCCTCGGTGACCGTGCGTGTGTCCCTAACATCTTCTTCATGAACGAACCGATTTCAATTAACTTTGGTACATAGAATATGCACATGAATTAATGACCAAGATGACATATTTGGATCGGATTGACTTAGCAGGGATGCCACAATTGCAAAGTTAAACTTTTGGTAATTATGAATTTGGAAGGAATTGGCCCAACCGATTTCAACGGAATTTTGTATGAAGTAGGCATGCAACATAAAATAACAAAATCAAGATGTTTAGTATAGATATAGAAAGCAGGGCTGCCACAATACAAGGAATAAAAAAAATCTTTTTACACATATTTGTGTTGACTGTCCACATCAATTTTAACCAAACTTAATATTTATAATATACACATATATACAAAACCATATAAGCATATTTAAACTGAATCAGCCAAACAGGGATGCCACAATTATAAATTAAACTCTTTCAGTAATTAAGGATTTGGAAGGAATTGGCTGAATGGATTTCAATTAAATTTTGTATATAAGATTTGTACAATATACCATAATTAAATCAAGATGTATAAAACAGAGCTAAGGAGCAGGGCTATCACAATAAAAAGTTAAATAATATTTCTTTTACATGTATTTCTTGGGAACTGACCTAATGGATTTTAGCCAAATATAGTATATTTAATCTTCATATAAATAAATAACCAAAATATTTCAGTCAGGTTGACTAAACAGGGCTACCACAATATCAAGGTTAGAATTTTTATGTAACTATGAATTTGAAAAGTATTGGCTGAACCGATTTCAAAGACATTTCATTTGTAGGGCTAGTATAGAATGGGAAAACGAGATGAATATGTTTAGAATGGATCAAAAAAGCAGGGCAACCACAAAATAAGGAAAAATAATTTTCTGATTTCAAAGCAAATACATGAGTTTAGAATTATACTACAGTGAATTTGATGAAAGGCACTTCTTACCATGGGAAACCTGTATACACCCCTAATTTTTATATATTAAAATTGCATTGAAAGGAAAGTAGGTGGATTTGTACTTTTAAAAACTACTTGTTTTGCTTGAAATTCCTGAACAGCTCATGAGATAGGTAAAATTTGCCTAGTTTCCAATGGAATTTTTGTAGACATAGTAAAAATATAAAACTGCACAAAAAATAGAATGCCTGGTGATAGCTGGTTTAGAAAAATACAAAATTTGAATGTAATCAGTACAATGCCTGATACTCATATTGATGTAAATTAAATAAAGTAAACTCCCAATTATCTGTGCGTGGGTTAACCAGTTTGTGGATTATCCATGTATGATTATTCCTTCTTTTCTCCCCTTTTTAACAAATTTGTTGTTTTATAAAATTGCATACCACAATATTCAGGAACGTACTTACCTTTTACACTCGTATGTTGAGTGTCACTTGATATATCTATTAGAGAGAATGAGTCTAAGATTTATGGATTTTTTTCTGGCCAGCTCGTAATGGCATTTTTTGTGTCTAAGCAAACTCCTTTAGGTAAACAAGCTGCATATTGACACATATGGGGATGATTCATTGAACTCTGGCCAATTCGCATTTGCATTTTTTAATGACTTATGCTTCTCTTAGATTATGGGCACTCGTAGGGAATGGATCCAATGGAAACAAAGCAAAATGGAGACATGGACAAAAATTTCCTGTCTGAGTAAATAGAAGTGGTGCATTTCAGGGTCAACCGCAATAGGATCGCAAGACCCTGCATTTTTAATCTGAATTTCAGACGTAGCTGGGTGAGAACACCAGGGGATTCTCCTCTGCCAAAGCCTCTCAACCACCGGTGTTTCTCAGCAAACACATACTGCACTTTTGTTTATGCATCTGTATCATGAGAACTAATAATGTTATTGGAATGGAGTCTTTTTCAAAAATAAATTTCAATATTTCTACACATTTGGTTCACTTGATGTATCCCTCTAACTCTATTAGGGAAATTGTTTCTTGCAGCCCGACTTTTTCATGTCTCCAGAAAATTTTTTTGATGATTTTATTAAATTTTTTAAAGGCATCTGATTAACATTATATATTTAACATTTATATGATCATTATTTATATTCTTTCAAAAGGCATAACAAAATAATTTGCCCCTATTGTACCAGTAGAAGCTGATTTATGATGTATTTTCAAAAAGAGATAAAAGACATAGGGTGGGAAATGTTTAGTTTCTCTAACTTTTAATACTTTTTCATTTTTACACCTTCCAATTTCTGAGCTTGGGTCGACACTGATGACACAGATCATTGATTCCGTGGACTTTTGTTTGATTTACAAGCATCCTTTGCATTGTGACAGTCACTCAACGATTATGGCTACAATGCTACAGTATTTAGACTTTTCCACAGTTGAGGTGTGCTCAATTCATGGTGGAAAAACTGGGGCCAGTCATTATGCATATCACTCACGATATGTAATCTCAGCCTTCCCACTTTGATTTTCGAAAAAACATGCTTTTCCGTAATATAAATTAACGTCATTATGCAAGAAATGTCTGTATGTCTAACAGTAAAATTCACTCATGTATGCCATGTAGAAGGGTCGTTGATGTGATAGAATAAGTAGTCAATCCGATAAATTGATTTTTTGGAGATGATAAAAATGGAGGTTGGCTTACAATCAAGGTCGGTTTATAATCAGGTAAATACAGTAAATATATTGGGTGGTGCAACCTGATATTGAACAGTCTCCTGCATAGCTCCAAGATGCACTGGAATATGAGGAGCATTTGAAACAAGGCCGCCATCTGGTCCAAAAAGTGCACAAGAGAAGTCCAGTCTCTCTTTTATATTGGTGGAGATAGAAGTTCGCTGCAAAATTCTTTAAAAAACAAACATCAAATGCAATTCAGTTTGCTGCAGGGCAGCAATATAAATGACTCTAACATGCATGCATCTATTAAAAAGATAAATATTAAGCAAAATACTGCAGTTACCAAAATATAAGGTTTATCTTATACAGGCATGCCTCGCTTAGCACAAGAGAGGCATTTTGAGACATCTGTGCACTAACATAATTTGTGCTAAATGAACAGTTTGTAACATAGCACTCAGCCCAGTTGATTTTTACTTTTCAGAAATTTTAGTATTTTTATCTTACAACTTATATAATGATAGACCATTTTTATAAAATAATTTAAAGTCAAGAAAATGAAGAATAGGGCAATTATTTTTAAATAGAGTATTTCCCGGAAGATTGTCTATGCAAAAAAGTTCGCAAACTAGAAAAAAAAACTACTGTACACGTTATACATGGGAAAACAAGTGCATACTTGTGACTTAAAAATTATTTACACCTAGTGTTATGATTCTTCGATATCTATGTTCTTTAGCTGACAGATTCACAATATTTCCTCTCATTCTGTTTAAAAGCCTGAATGTATGTAATTCTGCTAAATCGGATGACAACTAAAGATTTTTTATTGCTAAAAACAACAAATTTTCAAGTTTAAAATATTTTTATGGACAGATTTAATGTGTAATCAAAAATCAGCGGTTGGCAAAAGAACGTTTAATCCTATAGACCAGCGATTCCCAAACTATGGTACGCGTACCACCAATGGTACGCGAAGATTCTGCCAGTGGTACGCGAGTTTAGTGTCTGCATTCACCCATGGAACTACACAACGAGTGACCACAGAGAAGAGCGGACTATTGCCCGCACCATCCGGACACGTCCGCTGCACAGCTCATGGCTCACAGTCAACTGCCGACGTATCGTTACTCATCTGTTTGCGTTTTCACATTGCTATTTTAAACAACATTATTCTGAACTGAATCAGGTGAGAAACTTGTTTGTTTCAATTAATTCCATTCTTGAAAATATGAACGTGAGGGAAAAAGACCAGCTGATTGATTTGGCTTGTGATGGAGGACTACAATTTGGATTCAGCATCTACAAACTTGAAGAATTTTGGTTAAGGAGATGAGCTAAATATCCCACTCTTTCTGACATAACGTTGAAAATTCTAATCCCATTCTGCACGACTTACATATGTGAAACGGGGTTTTCTACTATATTGGTAATTAAAAACAAAAATCAAACAAGAATGAACCTCGAACCGGACCTTTGCTGGAAGTTAACTAACATTGGGTCACATATTAAAATGCTATCTACATATATCCAAGCTGATCCATCACATTGACTGATTTTCTTTGTATTTTAAGCATGATAAATGCGAGAAAATAATTAATTTTTCAGTACTGCCTATTTTATCTGCCTACCTTATATTATTTTGAAAATGCCTCTTTCCTTGGTAAAGAAAATTTTTTAAGTTCATACTTACTATGTGGTACGAAGAAATTTTGCCACGTTTTCGGTGGTATGCGAAAAGAAAAGTTTGGGAACCGCTGCTTTAGACAATCATTCATTTATGTCCCGAGGAATGAAAAGCTTCTGTACTAGAACCCAGTCCATTTTTGTACACGGTAATTAACTAAAAGCCTCTTGAGCCATTGATCTCTAAAGCTGAGATAATGGTTAAAATAAATTACGCTGTTCTCTAGTTAATCAACATTCTTTGGGAGTTGATACATTTACATTATGGTCTTTACCAATTAACAGAAAATTTTTGACTGCATGTTATCTGTACATTTTAATGATCGTTAAAAATATAAAGATGCACGTTATCAACTAGGTGCATGATATCAATGGGAAAATAAGGTAATTATTTATTATGAGCATATTGGTGCATAACATCTTCAAAAAAATAATTCTTTATGATGGAAAATCACAATTTTCTAATAATATTTGCTATGAAAAACATATTATAAAATTAATAACATATACAAAATATCAAAAATATTTCTGATTTTCTAATAACATTTTTTATGAAAAAAAGTATTATAAAATGAATGCAAAATACATAATATCTCTTTCTCTCTCTACATAACATAAAAACGTAATGGTGATCATCATGCTCATGATCATAATGTGTAATGCTGTCTATGAACCTACACTGCACAAATTTCAATCACATTTTAAAATTACTTAGAATCATTGTACGAATATGGGATTTGTACCAAACAATGCCTATAAGAATGAAAATTTAGTTTCCTACTGTCAATATTTAAATACCAGTCGAATCTGTCCACAGAACATGAAAATTCCGAGTATTTTTTGGGTTAATCTTTTTTCGACAAGGGAAATTGTTGTTAATTTCAGCATACAGTGCACTGCATAATGGTTCCCCTCCTCTCAAATAAAAATTACAACAAATTTATCTTTAATTAGAGTGGAGTGATTATCACTGAACAGAGAGTGAACTACGAATGAATGTGAGAAAAATGTTGGGACCGTAATAAAATACCATAGCATTTAGGAACTTTATTTTATTAATTTTCAAAAATTAAAATAAAAGTCCCGAGATGCCAACAGCACTATATCGAAAATGCGCTAAAAGAACATGAGCTAAATGAGGCATACCTGTAGAAGTTGTTTTACGTTCAAGTAATATGAAATAACTCCGCACAGATTAACATTTTTGTGTCAATGGCCTGCTGCAAGTCATTTGGTATTACCTATTTGAATGTACAAATGTTCTAAAAGAAAGATATAAAAAACTGAAGTGTGCTATTTATAAGGGGAAAGTAATCAATGGGTCTACACATTCACTAGCAAGACACATTCTTGTGGACATGAAATTCTTTTCTCATGTAAAGAGCAAACTTCAGTTTTCTATTCGGTCTTTTAAAACATCATATACACCCAGTCCCCAACTAACACGACAGATGTGTTCTTAAAAAATTTCGTGTAAGGTGAAATCGTGTTAGTTGAACACAAATTTCTCATAAGAAATAATGTAAATAGAAGGGATCATTCCAGCATCCTCACCTGATTTGCATATTTGTAATGTTGCAACAAAAGTATAGTATCTCACCTAACATAAATTAAAGCAGGCACTAAAATGGATTTTTCAGGACAAAGCGCTGCTTTGTATAATTCTCTATATTTCATAAAAATTGTTTCTAATTTGAGATGAAGAATGGAATTTTTCTTAGAAATCTATCATGTACAAGAAGAGAGAAAAAACATAATAGCAACCTTTTATAATCCAGAAATAATCATGTGATTTATAAGAAAACTCACCGCCCCATCTGTTCAGCTATGCTCATAAATCTGTGTGAAAATATACTAAGTTGAATGGAATCAAGGCCAGTTCCAAGAATGGATGAAGATGGTGTACTCCCTATCATGATTTTTATGTCACCAGAACAAGTAACTTCAGCCTGGCATCCAGGTTCTACCAGCACTGTAGACAAACCATCCATGATGATAGAAGGACCTGGTAGTATGTGCCCAGCACCAAGTTTATTCAACAAATACACAGGTGTGCTGAGGTAACTATTGGATTGCTCAAAATAAACTTCAGTAATCTGCAAAAATAAAATGTCAAGATTACTGTTTTGTGACAAATTAATCATTTAATGACACTTAATTTGTATCGATCCCCATATTTTTACAAATTTTGAACATGTATTATTTTTTCCTTGGGCATAAAGCATTTATTTAAATAGTTGTGTATATCTTGTAAATTAAATAAAATACAATGCAATTATCTGCATATTCTTTCCAAAAAATTTGATTTATATTAAAAACGTAAATAGTCACAAAAAACTAAACATAAACAAGTTTAAAAAATTAATTACCAGTTCAATGGGAGCAGGACCAGAACAAGCTTCAACAACATTCTCCAAATTAATTGATGATTTACCAACACCTCGGACCCGTACATCATCAACAATAATGGGACGATTAGGTATTGTAAAACCAAATTCTCTCTTATATCTGAAATTAGATATTGACCAACAGATTAGCAATTTTGCAAGTACATACAAAGAGCAAAATTAAAAAGACCAGATTTATCTAGATTATGATACAGTCATCAAAGCAATCTAAGGATTGGAAGGACCTGTCATAAGACAGAACACTAGTGAGGATAATGATAATGCATTAAGATGCACAGCAAAGAGTTCGATAGTTTTAGTTTTTTATTCCAATTTATATGCCAGTGTCAACTGGCTATGAAAAATGCTTCTAAAATACTCTAATTGAATTACATTTGAGTTAATAAGGAGTAAAAAGATAACCTAATTGTTATTAAAATATCACTAAGGATGTTTGCTTTGTAGCTGAAAAGCTCATTTTGTAGTCTCAACCATTTTATGGCTAAAGGAGTTATATATTAGATTACCAACTGTGTTTCAACCAAATCTGCATAACAAGGATCACCACTTCAGTGATCTCAGGTGGGAAAGCTTGTGCATAGATTGCCTCTTGATGAATTATGCAATGAAGCGATGTCACATTAGTATAATCCGACATTTTTTGTTGCAGTGAACCAAACCTTTTCTGTGCCCCTCTGAGACCCGGTGCCCCATCTGTCACGACTGAGTTGATAAACTTTATGGTGGAAGGTGTAACTTTGTGGAATTGTTCCATAGTATAAACAAGGAAAAACTCATTCTAAGTTTCACAATTTTTATGAGCTATTTGCACGAGGTGAACACATATAGGGGAGGTCATTTCCATCCGTCTGTCCACATGTTTCAACTCAGAAACCACTGGATGTATTTTGATGAAATTTGGTATTGAGGAGTTTTACTAAAATTTGTCAACTGATTAAAATTGGATGATAATAATGATCACTTTACATGAAGACCTACATGTATTTTACAATGTACCTGTTTCAACTCGGGAACTGCTGGACATATTTTCATGAAATTTGGTATTGGGAAGTTTTACTAAAATTTGTCGATCTCATTTGGAAACTGTGTACTCCAACATTGAGTACACCTTCGCATTCTTGTTATTTTAATTCATGACCTGTGTTTCAAAGTAGTGATGATGAAGTAGTACTTCAAAATCTGGGTAATGAACTGAAATAAGAATTGTGGAACTTAAAAAGTGATTTTCTTGTTTAGACTGAGATGATACTGCTGGCGTTAATTTCTTTCTTTTTTAAACAACCAACGACAGTCAATAAAATATCATCTCCTCTCGTCTTTGAGGTGCAGCAATTCAATAAGCTCCTATTGGGATCCTGTGGAATACACAATTTGTCTAGAAGAGCCACTTGTGCAATATCATAGACATCACATATTTCATCACAAACAATAGAGAAACCTGCAGCTGAATTAATGTCCTTTATCTGCTGAATGGCGATATCCATCCAATTTTTATTGTTCTATCCCTCACCTTCTTTGAAGACAATGGCATGCCTCAAAGTTTATTGACTATTTCATCTTTGTTTCTAAAATCACAATACAGCTGCTATAATATTTTAATAAAGGACAAAGGGGATATGCAAAACTAGGGATAGGCTAGGTTGGAGGTGCAAACCCCCCTCAGTCCACTTCTGTTAGCAGCCCAGTTTGTTATTTTAATAACCGCATTATATTTCAAATGGCTTCATGGCATCCTTTCAGGCAATGATTAATGCAAAGAAGCAATCCCAGGCCAATATAATTAGCAATTACTTTCTGCTATAGACATACTAACTTCCAATATCGATGAAATTTTATATTCGAGGTTACCACAATGTTCTTCAAAATATTTAAGTAAAAGTTTTTGAAAATTTCATGAGGGCTGCTTCCAAAATATAATGAAAACATGCTTCATTTGCCACCTTCACTTATTAGAAACAAACTAAATAATGAATATATCCTTTCTTAAGGTGCTAGATTGGTGCCTCCCAAAGGACCTAATCACCTAATTGGATATCTTAATTTAGCTAATACAGAGGTTGAGTCCTTGGTTAAGGTCATATTTGCTGTCTAGTCTATATCATAAGTTTTCAAACTTACTGAATTCATGGAATCCTTCTATTTAAACAATTTTTCTCTGAGCCCTAACCAACAGGGTAACACATTGGGTCTTTCTGTTTTTCTCTCTAAATATTTCTTGAAGATTATTATAGTGAAGTGGATAGTTTTACTATATGTATTCTTCAAATTCCTTTATGAAGACCTTCTGTCATAAATCTTAACACTAGAAGTATAGATATTTTGTCCCATCTAGAATGGCTTTGGGTAATTTTTACTTCAACTTTCTGCATGATTTTAATTTAATATAATCAAATTAACATGACTTGAGATAAAACTGTATTCGCCATCTGTAAATGGCTCACCTCATTTCACTATCTCATGGGCTGCCACAAAACTAGCAGCAGTTGCCCACTTGATGGCTTCACTCATTTAGAAAAGATATCCTTACTTTGTTCAGCTTGGTGCTTTGACTCCTCCATTAATCTCCAATTGGATATTTTTTTAACAAATGAAGCTTGTTTCTTTAAGGACTGCCTCTCTATATATGATATTTTGTTGTTGATGAGTTTTTCATTGTAAATGAGACATGCAGGAAGACCATTTGAACTCATAATGAATACATAGGATTTGATTCATTCATTATTAAATTTTCAATTTCCACCATTGATTGTCCCCTTTTTTGAAGACATTTCAATTCCAAATTGTAAAATGAATGTTTATTTTATTTTAATTTGTCCTGAAAATAAGTAAAAGCATGTAAGCTTAAATCCCAGGAACCTTAAGAAAATATGTAAAGAAACTATCGAAGATTCTAAAAACTAGGATAAAACGAATTCTTAGAAGCAGAAACTAAATGGAAAGTTCATGAAGTTATTATGAAATATTCCTGTTACCATGGAACATAGTCTGGCAGAGGTAAATAAGGATGAATAGCAGCAGATCGTTAAGAAGCCCTTTTATTATAGCTTATTAATCAATAATGAGTATGTGTATGAATCCAGAGGAAAAAAGATATGGCAATTGAAAGGGATGAAATACCTATTTCGATTTCGGAATTATTCCTTCATCAGCTATAGAGAGAGAATAATAAATAAATAAATAAAGAGGAATAATTCCGAAAGCTTCTACGTTTGTGATGTTTCTGTGTTTTAGTGTTCTTTTACGTGTGTCGCTTCGACATCCCCGGGGCCTCGCCAACCTGAAGTCGTCTGATTGGTGAGTGTTCACTGGGTTTCCTCATCCCAACACCTTGTTGACATCCATATATATATATATATATATACACACACACACACAGTTCTTGTTTTATGCAATAGGTGGTCCTGGAAATGGCCAGATAAATGCAGAATCCACAAAAAAAGAGCTGTTTAACATGTATTTCAATGTAGGGCATTCCAGAAAAGTTTCGTTCTCATCTAGGCCATGAAAAATCTTTTCAAAAAATAAGATTAAAAATGTACCAGCATGAAAAGGGAGGGGTGCAAGACACAGTGAAACAATACAATAGTAAATAAACAAAAACTCCTTCACCGTAAAACGGAAGAGAATACACTCATGCTGCAGGTTGCTGGTAAACACCGTCACAGGACCTAAGTAAAAAGGAGACACACACACATGCAGAAACATACAAAAGCCACTCACACAGTAAACTCTAACCAAAAATTAAAACTAGACACTGATTTTTCGACATTGGGGAGAGGGGGAAGAAGTGAAAGCATTTGGAACGGTTTACTGAGTAACTGAAAAAGGGGGAGTGAGGGATAGAATCTAAGCCATTGTTCATAACCGTGTTTTTGTTTTTATGTATGTAGATGCTTTTGTATGCATTGAGTTTATTGTATTGGTTGATTGATTTGAGTAAGGATAGGTTTTCTGTGGTGATAGGATGGTGAATGTCAAAAATATGAGTTGCAATGTTTGATTTGTTTATTATGTTGTTTTTGTAATGTGCTATGTGTTCATCAAACCGGGTTTTCAGTTTGCGCCTAGATTGTCCTATGTAAATTTTGTCATACGAACTGCAATTGACTTGGTAAATATCTGATTTGGGATGATTGGGAATTTTATCTTTCGGGTTTGTCAGTAGGTTGGATAATTTATTTTTGTTGACAAAAACCGGCTGAAGATCAAATTTTGAAAGCATGCATTGGAGATTTTTTTGCTAGTTTTGGTGCATATGGTAGTTTTATGTATTTTTTCTTTGTGTTTTTGTTCGTGAGTGTGGTGCATGATTTAATTTGAATATTGTGTTTGTGTTTTTGAATCATTTTGTCGATGATTTGAGAGTCGAGTCCATTGTGTAATGCACAGTTTTTAATAAATGTAACTTCTTTGTCAGATTTGTTTTCGATAGAGGTGTATTTAGTAGTCTGTGAATCATGGAGTGGAAGGGAGCCAATTTATGTGAGATATGGTGGTGAGAGTCCATATGAATATATGTGTTGGTGTGCGTAGGTTTTCTGTAAATGTTGAATTGCAGTTTATTATATTTTCTTGTAATGATCAAATATAAGAAAGATAAAGATTTATTGTTTTCTATTTCGTGTGTAAAATCTATCATGTCTAATAGTTGGTTGAGGTGTTGTATAAAATTAGGGATGCTTTCTTTTGCTGTGTCAAAGATTGCGAAAATGCCATCTACGTAATGGAGCCAAGTTCTTAGAAAATATGGGAAGGAAGATTTACAAGACTTCTCAAAATTTGTCAAGAAATTTTAAATGATACATACCTCTTCAAAAATGTCACCTCAAAATCACCATACTTTCCACATGACTTTGTTTTTGCATTAGGAGCTATAGGAGAGCACATTAAAGCACAGTCTGTTCCCATATACCGCAAATGAAGAAATGGCTCGGTTATCACCTGAGATTTTTCAAAACCTTGTCTTGTCAACTCATTCTGACATTGAGATGCAAGCATATCAAGATGTTTCTCCAGGTAATTGAAAGAATCTGCTTTGTAGAATTGAAATGAGCAAAAACATATATATATATATTAGTAGAAGGTACTTGCATTCTGCAAGCATTTCATCTCACCTTGAAAAACCTTAATTTTTCAGAGAGATATTTCATTATTAGAAATATTTTTAATTCAAAATATTTTGCCTCTACCAATTTTCGTTCTTTCCTTATGGAAAAATATTGGAGTAAAACACCTCAAATTTGCAATTATACCAATATTATTATTATTCCTTTGTGATGCACTAATGCCACATTTTTGTGCCAAATTTTTAAGTTATAGCATATCTAATAGTGAAATAATATTTATCTAATTGTTTAAATTTTAAATATTTTTAATGGCCGCAATAACAACTTCATGGAGATATTCAAATATTTATAGGTGCATTTGCACTAAGCTCTAAAAAAACTTTAAAAATTTCAGCTCCCTAGCTCGCCCTGAAACACCTCCCCTTTCCTCTCCCACCCAATACCATTTTGGCCACTATCGATGTCTGTTCCCTCTACACAAACATCCCCCACGATGATGGACTCTCTGCCCTTAGTAAACTCCTGGACTCAAGACCACCCGACGCAAGACCTTCCTCCCATTTCTTATTAGACTTGGCAGCAATGGTGCTCAAATTGAACAACTTCTCTTTCGATGGTCGTCACTACCTTCAAATTAGAGGCACTGCGATGGGCACCCGAATGGCGCCTTCATACGCCAATTGCTACCTTGGAGAATGGGAAAGACTCTTCCTCAACGTTCCACTCAGACCACTTTTGTGGCTGAGATACATCGACGATGTCTTCCTCATTTGGACGCATGGACCTGACTCTCTCCTTTTCTTTCTCTCGCGTCTCTCCTCCCATCCTTCACTGTCCTTCACCCACCAATCCTCTACCTCCCACATCACATTCCTGGATGTCGATCTTTACCTTCAAGACAGCCAAATCCGCACCTGTGTTCACATCAAACCCACCAACAGCCTCCAATACCTCCACTTTGATAGCTGCCATCCCCTTCATACCAAAACCTCTATCCCCTATGCCCTTGCTCGTCGAGGATGGAGGCTTTGTTTCGATAGAGCATCCCTTCTAGAGTATTACTCTGTCCTCGAGGATGCTCTTCTCAAACGTGGTTACCCTCCAGTCTTGGTCCACGAACAGATCCATAGGGCGATGACGCCTACCCACATTGGATCTCATCCTCACCCACCCACCATTCCTGCATCTACCCCTCCACTCACTCTTACGACACTTTTCCATCCTGGTATCCACGAAGCTCTCAAAACAATCCTTTATGCTGCCCACCCAATTCTTACCTCTTCCTCCCATCAGTCCCTCTTTATCAACCTTTTTGCCAATCCTCCGCTCCTCTCCTTCCGCCGGCCCCCAAATTTGGGAAATATCTTGTGGAGGAAGGAACTTCCCACTTCTACCACGCTTCTTGCATTAGGTTCCCACCCCTGCGGAAAACCTCGCTGCCTCACTTGCCCTATTCACCTACCATCATCTTCTTTCTCGAGTCCCTCCACCAACATCACCTACCCCATCACCTCCAGAAGCAACTGCACCACCCGTAACGTCATTTACCTCCTTACCTGCACCCTTTGTCCCGCGTTTTACGTAGGCCTCACCAGCAATCCGTTAAACATCCGAATGAACGGTCACCGGAATAGCGTTTCTCTCAGACGCCCCCTCCCAGTTGCATTACATGCTAATACCCACAATGTCCCCTTCAATAGTTGCTACAATGTTAGGATTATTCGCGCTTTACCCTATGACACTCCTGCCCCCCTTCTCCGACACTGGGAACTAGCACATATCCATCTTCTCGACTCTTTCTTTCCGCCTGGCCTCAACCTCCGCTAACCCTATTAGCCCCCTTACAATGTCTCCTTGTTACTTTGTAACTATTCGCACTCTACCTCATCACACTCCCTCTTTATTGGCTATCCACCCCTCCTACTCCCCACCTCCTCCAATCATCAACCTTCCCACATCACCCTGTCATTTCCCGCCCAGTGTGTCACTTTACGTTACTCTTTCGCTGAAGAAGGGCATAGGCCCGATAAGCTTGCGTGTGTTTTTGTGTTCGTGTGTTTTACGTGTCTCTTCGACGCCCCCAGCAGCCTGCCAGCTTGGTCCTCAACTTGGTGAGTGTCCGCTGGGCTTCCCTCAACACCTTGTTGCCACCCTCATCACTACCTTTTCTTTTCCTTTAGTTAATATATATATAGTGATCAATAGAATTATCAAAGAAAAATATTTAGCCATTTTAATGAGAAAATGAGTTGTTCCAAAGCCAAATGATTACTGTGTCAGTTAAAATTGAACAACAAAAATATGCAAACCACTAACTGAGGCTCACCTGAACAGTATACCTTGGCACAAGGTTCTTGAGCTTCATGGACAACATCAGCCAAAGCCATGCCATAAGCAGATAGTATACCAGCATAACGATGAACAAAAACAGTGGACATTCCTAAAGATCTTGCAATAGCACAAGCATGTTGGCCACCTGCACCACCAAAAACAGCCAAGGCATGGTGAGTAGTGTCATATCCTTTAGCCTGCAATTAGAAATATAATTCTATCAGATGGATCAACAACACATCGGAATAAAACTGAGTAAAAACTAAATGACAAAAATTCCACTGCCTTGAAGCAGCATGCTTCTAAGATAAATTTCTCACACAAAATATGCTAAGAATGCACTCAATGATTAAAATCCTTGAATCAAAAGGGAATATTACCTGAGTCAGAGCTCTTATAGGTCTGCACATGGCCTCATTGGCAACACGGATGAATCCCATTGCTACTTCTTCCAATGTCATCACTTTTTTCTCCTTTTGATTTCTATCTTCAACTTGACTGCAGATAAATTTATTCACCTGGTAATATATAATTGGCATTATTATTGATCCAATGACTTGTATGGCACAAATATAGGATAAGTCAGAAATGTAAATTGAAACAATGAACATCACAAAAAACCATGAACATCATCAAAGCAGTATAGCATCAACAATTACAGTAATGGACCTAAAATGAACCCTTAAGGCACACACATATCAATTGGTAAAAGGTCTGATTTATGATCTGACATAGTAGCATACTGATGTCTGCCTGTGAGATATGATTTGATCCAACATAAAAATGTCACATGTACTGAGGGATTCCATCTTCTTAAGAAGTAGGTCATGATTAACAATGTCAAATTCTCGACTCAAATCTGACTCAAATCAAAGAACAGTTCAAGTATAGTAATACCCTGTTTTAACACTACCCCATACAATGCTGATTTGTTATAATGCTCTTTGTTCTTGGACCACTTTTACTTTCTCCATACGTTTTGTATAGGTGCTTTAACTCAAGAACTAATTATATAACTTTTAAAATTATATTTTTATGTTCTTCTCAAGTATTATGCTATGGAAGAAATAAAAAAATAATTATGAGACATGATTTGATTTTATTGCAGATTTTCAGTATGTAACAGAAATTTTTCAGTCAAAATAACTGAAAATAACCACCGAAATCATCAAATGAATCACAGCAGAAACAGCACGTTCTCAGACTGCAGATCAACGTATGGTTTTGTTTACATATCTCACAAAATTGGACACCTATTGGTGGTATTGGGTGCTGATTATAAGGGGAGGGTGTATGGAATCTGTTACAGTGTGAGAAAATGACAAAAAAGCTGTGACAGTTATATTGCGGGATTTCTGGTACGTAGCAGATACACTAATATTTTGAAAATAGGTAATAAATTACAATTTTAGGAACGAATAAGTAATATACTAAATTGACCACGCATAACCCTGATTCAGTTAGTGCTCTCGTTTTCAGGAACGTATCCCCAGCGCTAAACGGGGTATGACTGTATATCTTTCTTGTGGTCAAGGGGATAAAATAATTTACACCATACCTAGCTAATTCAGTAGATTTGCCTCTTCTAAAACCATACTGAGCATTTGATGAGTGTTTTTTGACAAAAGCAATTATAATAGATTGATTAGAGAAGTTTAGATAATGATCTCTGAATTGCAATAGGCTTATAGCTTGACTTACAGATTTTACTGTCCTTTTTTATATAGGAACTAACCTGGATATTTTTAAGGCATTGGGAAATGTGTCAGTACTCAGAAACTGGTAACAAAGATACATAAGTGGCTCCATTAAGTGGATCACACACTTAAGAAGAAGCCATCTTGGAATACCATCAAAGTAAGAATGAACTCATTCTATGTCTTTTGTTAGCAATATTAATATCTCAGATTCACTGTTAGGATGTAGATGTAGGGAGTATATGGAATTAGTTTGCAAATGATTTGAGTAGCCATTATTTGACATGTAACTTCATTTCGCTACATGAACAATGTATTCATTATATAAATTGGCAATCTCAGTAAATCTGGTAATTTAATTTCCTCTGGAATCACAAATTTAATTGATTTAATTGTGATTTTATGTGGAGCAGTTTTTTTTAACTATTTACCATGATTCTTTTGCTGTATTATTTGCATTTGACTTCTGCTGTCATTGTAAGACTTTTTAGAGAATGAGATTAATTTTTTGTAAGATCTTTAAAGATTTGAGTAGTTTCAGGAGTATTCCGTTTCTTACAATCAATCAAGGTTTGCCTTACAAGTGATATCCATTCATTCTTTGTTTCATTTTTCTCTTTAAATATTAGGTATTATTAGGAAGGCCCTTTTAAAGCAGTAGTTAAATAAGAAAAGAAATTCATTGAAACTTTCTTCAAAGAAGCTTTTAGAATAGATGATGGACCAATCAATTTTGCCAAGAAGAAATAAGAAGATTTGTACATTGATTTAGTAAAAGATCAAGTTTTCCTATTTTTTGGATGATGTTTTATGGTGTTCATAGGGTTTAAAGGGGGTGTTTTGGGGTGGGATGCGATTATATAGCCTCTCCCACTCAAATGTCAACCTCACCTGCACGTGGTGCACCCTGCTTCACAGACGAGGCTCTGGCGTCCGAGTGACTCCCGGGATAAGGAGTCCCCCCTCTACCAAATGCCAACGGCCTATTTAGGGGCGGATGAGAAGGTGGAGGGGTAGGGCACCCTCTTGCCCTTGGGGTGGGAAAATGCCCCTAAAGGCGGAGGAACTATTTTGATAGTCAACGGCATAGGATGGAGAAGGCAACAGGAAACCACTCCATTAAAGATCCTATTGGATATCCCGAGGGTAGCAACCATGGAAGGTTTTAGAAAGGAATTTGTTACTGATCATGGTATTCGGAACCCAAGATCCGGCAGGGGATGTAGCAGGGCTTCCCAGGTCGTTATCCAACGAAATCCCTGTCAAAACGTCAAAATAGGTACTTGGAACGTCAGAACATTACTAAAAATAGGTAAATTAGAAGAAATAAAGAAAGAAATGGAGAAAAATGAGATTGATATCTTAGGTTTATGTGAAACAAGGTGGCAAGAGAAAGGAGATTTTTACAGTGATAAATTTAGAATAATTCATAGTGGAGGTGAAAAGAGAGGAAGGAATGGAATAGCAGTCATTATTAGTAAGAAATGGGCAAACAGTGTTTGCAATACATATCACATAAATGATAGGTTGTTGATGGTAAGAATGAGCACCGTGCCAACGGATACAGTGATAATACAAGCGTATTTCCCAACAAGTAGTGCAGAAGAAGGAGAAGTAGAAAAGGTGTATGAAGAAATAGAAGAACTTATAAAGATGACAAAAGATAAAGATAATGTAATAATAATGGGAGACTTTAATGCTGTGATTGGATCTAGTCGAAATAGTAGAATGGTAGGAAAATTTGGTTTAGGTGAAACAAATGAAAGGGGAGAAAGATTAATTGAGTTTTGTGAACAGAATGAGATGATGGTATCAAACACTTTCTTTGAAGTTTCCAAAAGAAGAAGATACACATGGGAGGCGCCAGACAGAAGAAGGTTTCAAATAGATTATATTTTAGTAAAAAGAAGATATAAGAACCAGGTAAAATCGAGTTATAGTTACCCAGGTCCAGATGTAGACAGTGACCACAAGCTAGTCATGGCAAAATGCAATATTAGGTTTAAGAAAATAAAGAGAACAGTTAAAAAGAACTGGCATCTACAGGGACTGAAAGAGTTACCAACGGCTAAGAATTACCAAGAAAAAACAAATGAGTTGATGAGAAATTATGAAGGACAACTTAGTTGGGAGGAATTTAAAAAAGGGGTTATTAAAGCTCCAGAGGAAGTTATTGGAAAGAGAAAATTGGAGCCTAGAAAACCTTGGATGACTGAGGAGATACTGATTTTAATTGAAGAAAGGAACAAGTTGAGGAAGAATGGAAATGATGAAACTTATAAAAAAGTTAAGAATGAGATTATTAACAAATGCAGAGAAGAAAAAGAGAGATGGACCAAAGAGATAGTGAAGGAAATTGAGGAAGATACAAAGGGAGGAAGGCAAGACAAAGCATACTTCAAAATTAAAACTCTCCAGTACAAACCAAGAACTAAATCGGCAATAGTTAAGGATAAGGAAGGAAATATGTTATGGGAAAATGAAAAAGTATGTGCTCGGTGGAAAGAATACATAGAAGAATTATATAGTGGAAGAGATGTTGGAGATGGATGTAGATTTATTGAAAATGAAGAGGAAATAAGAAATGACGAGTTAGGCCCAACAATAACCAAAGAAGAGTTTTATAAAGCTATTAATAATCTTAATTCAGGCAAGGCAACAGGTGTTGATGGTATACCTGCAGAACTTTTGAAGAACTTAGGGGAGGAAGCAAAAGAACATTTCTTTAAAATTATAAAAGATTGTTACGAAAAAGGAAAATTACCTGATGACTTTATAAAAAGTAAAACTATAAGTTTACCAAAGAAGGGGAATGCAGTGGAGTGTAGTAACTACAGAACAATTTCACTACTTTCGCACGCCTCAAAAGTTTTAATTTATATCGTGAAAAACAGAATAAAAAGGAAAATAGAACATTATATTAGTGAAGATCAATTTGGATTTAGAAGTGGGAGAGGAAC
This sequence comes from Tanypteryx hageni, assembly GCA_028673005.1. Classification (NCBI taxonomy): domain Eukaryota; kingdom Metazoa; phylum Arthropoda; class Insecta; order Odonata; family Petaluridae; genus Tanypteryx; species Tanypteryx hageni. The sequence continues at coordinate 16,001,902 of CM054117.1, forward strand.
GAGAGAAGCTATATTAGCCCTCAGGGTGATAATGGAAAGATGTTTAGAAATGAACAGGACATTATATTTAACGTTTATTGATTTGGAGAAGGCCTTTGATACAGTTAATTGGGAACTGTTGTTTAAGACTATGAAAAAAATAGGTATTGATTGGAGGGACAGAAGATTAATTTTTAAGCTTTATCAAAATCAAACTACAAGAATAAATATAAATGGATTAGAGAGTGAAGCAAAGATAAGGAAAGGAGTAAGACAAGGATGTCCGCTATCTCCATATTTGTTTAATATGTTCATTGAAGAAAGTATAGAAGTTATGAAGGAAAAGACAAAAGGCATAAAAATAAATGGAGTTAGAATACACTGCATTAGATTTGCAGATGACATTGTAATATTCAGCGATTCAAAAAGAGAAATGAATAAAATGCTGAAAGTATTATCGGACACGTTAAAACAGTGGGAATTAAAGATAAATATCAAGAAAACCAAATTGATGGTTATAGGCAAAAGTAATGCAGGGACAATATCAAAGATCAAAATAGACAATCAGGAAATTGAGCAGGTGAAGCAGTTTTGCTACCTAGGTAGTACAATTACTGAAGATAATAGATGCGTACAGGAAGTGAAAAGAAGAATAGCACTTGCAAAGCAAGCTTTTCAATGCAAAAGGAACCTACTGACAAGCAGTCATATGAATTTGGAAGTAAGGAAATCCTTTGCAAAAGCTTTTGTCTGGAGTACCATACTTTATGGTAGTGAAAGTTGGACGTTAGGAAAGAGGGAGAGGTCCCGTCTGGAAGCGACAGAAATGTGGATATGGAGAAGATTGATAAAGACAAGTTGGACAGAGAGAAAGACAAACCTTGAAGTTTTGGAAGAAGTAAAAGAAGAAAGGAAACTGATCAGAGGAATGGAAGAAAGGAAGGCAAAATTTTTAGGCCATGTGATTAGACATAATGGATTAATTGTGAACATCTTGGAGGGGAAACTTTTAGGGAAGAAAGGAAGAGGCAGACCAAGAAAGAAATACCTAGATGACGTGGAGTCAGTGATGGGAGTTGAGAAATACGAGATGTTGAAGAGAATGGCAGAGGACAGGAGTTCATGGTTGCAGCGACAAGGCTTAGCCTTTAGATGAAGAAGAAGAAGGGTTTAAAGTTACCAGAATGGTATGATGAACAGATATGCCAGGGTTGAATGCAGATATTCTAATGTCGCATTCATTGAAATTAGTAAAAACATCATCAATGGTTTTCTGGGAGAAACTAGTAACTTTTCTTGGGCAGCAAATTAGAGATTTTGTACAAAAGTAATCTGTTAAATCTAACACTAGTTTTCATGTTGTTTTCATTTGAAAGTCTACATTGTTATCATCTCTCAGTATAGTTAGCCTCTTATTATTTGGTTTAATCAATTCAAGCAAGTTTTCAAGCTTACTTAAAAATTCAATTTGAATCTGCAAATTCAAATTCTTTATTCAGATTCAATTGATATGACCTATTCAAAATTGGAAAGATGTAGTCAAGCAATACAGTTATTATGTAAACAAGATTGGAAAGGTGTACTCCATGTCGGAGTACACAGTCTCCAAATGCATTCTTTGAGATTTCACAATATTCTCAATATTTTTCGCTCAGATGAGAATTTAACGAGAAGCAAGCGAGGTATGTTGTAAAAAACATGTAGGTCTTCATGCAAAGTAGTCATAATTATTGTCCGATTTTAATCGAAATTGCAATCGGTCAATTAATTTTAAGAAAACTCCCCAATACCAAATTTCATCACAATATGTCAAGCGAGTCCCGAGTTGAAACAAAGGAACATTGTAAACTACATGTAAAGTGGTCATCATTGTTGTTCGATTTTAACCAAAATTAAAATCAGTAGACCAATTTTAGCAAAACTCCCCAATACCAAATTTCATCAAAATACATCCAGTGGTTCCTGAGTTGAAACAAAAGAGCTATGTAGGTCTTCATGTAAAGTGGTCATCATTGTTGTTCGATTTTGACCAAAATTGAAATCGGTCAATCAATCTTAGCAAAACTCCCCAGTACCGAATTTCATCAAAATATGTCCAGCGGTTTCTGAGTTGAAACAAAAGAACATTGTAGGTCTTCATGTAAAGTGGTCATCATTGTTGTTCGATTTTGACGAAAATTGAAAATGGTTGACAAATTTTAGCAAAACTCCCCAATACCGAATTTCATCAAAATACATATAGCAGTTTCTGAGTTTTAACATGCAGATGGACGGAATCGACCTCCCCTATATGCATTCACTTCGTGCTTCTAGTTATTTCTAATCAACAAATATTTGAGAAGAAAATTTACCATGAACAAGTATGTAATGCCATTAATGGCTGTACAGGGTTCAACTGACACCAAAGCCTAAGTTCAACTTTCTGCTGCCCATGCAAAAGGGTATTTCTTACCTTTAGTATTGATGATTATGATATGTTCCTTTGTATGATATTGCACAACAGTTGCAATAAAAATATATTATGCAGTGTCTGATGGACCCTGCATGGCCTCTCCTGAGTAAATAATTATGAATGGAAATTGAGTTAAATAGACCGGCATTTAGGGAGTAATATGTTTAAACAGCCTTTGGAATAGTTATACAAGTGAAGATATAAAAATGAATTTTTATAACCAACTTTTATATAGTTAATACTTTAATATGAATAAACTCTATAATATAATTATGATAACCTTTTTCCTTGCATGTGCGTAAAAAATTAAAAAAGTGTCTACCAGCTCTTGAGTGACGTGGGGGTCTCTCTATTTAAACTTTAATCTTTTTAGAGTTGTGAGTATAGTAGACGGAAGTAGAGAACTCTGTGGCAAATGTAAGATTGATTGGTATATAAGTAGTAAGAAGTTTGATAGTATCTTTTGATTTATTAATGAAAATACTGACTTATCCATTCATATTGCTTAAAATAAATGAAAATATATTGCTAGTTCAGAGTAATTCAGCTTCAGATACTAATAGGAGCGAAACTTGAATATTTCATATTTTAGTCACCTAACTTAAATGATGAAAATAATAAATTGAATAAGTATAGTTAGCTGAAGAATTGCTAAGCTACAGCACAACACTTTAAAATGTTTTACTTAAATTTGTTCAAATTAACATCCTTTACAACAGTATTACCTATCTTAAATACTGAAAAAAGGAATATGATACTCAAATGTGAGGGCTTTTAGAAAAATGCAAGAACAATTGATCTTAAAGGCCTATAATTAGAAAATATTTCATCCAAAGTAAAAAATAAGCCAAGTGCACAGTTACAAAGAATAAAATTATATTCATGGCACAAACTACATAAACAAATATAGTCATCTAAAGTAGTGTTCACATGAATTTTCAATGTGAACTATTCCGAGAAGATCGCATTAATGGTTATTAATATTATTGCAATACGAATGTGATTATAATGTAATAATAATAAAATGCATGTATAAGGCGATATTATAAGAGGAGCGATAAGAATTTAATAATAATAATAAAAATCATCAAAAGCTTACATGTACCTTGAATTTCCAGATGTATTTTTTTAATAAAACTCATAGAGAAAACAGTTTTTAGAATAATCTTAAATGAATAAAGATAAAAATTTTTTAAGATAATTAAAAACTTACTATCAATAATAAGTACGATTAACAAAAACCTACAATTATTAGCAGAAATAATCCTTCAAAAAAGTAGGAATGCTAGTATCAATACAAATCCAGATTAAAATAAAGCTCTCCTACATCACCAACAATTACAATAGTTTGTTTAATCTCGTTGCTATGATTGACGCTTGTCTGTCTTCCCACGCGAATTTAAATACAAATTTATCGCAGCGCCACCCCAAGGATCTGGTGGCCGAGGTGACTAAATCACTCATATTACGCGATGTGAGGTGAGGTGAGGTGGTTCGAACCCCGCAAGCAATAAAATCACCAATATTATTGCTGACATTCTGAAATTTACCAGTATGAATCTCTTAATAAAATAAATGAAATATATTCTTTTCTGAAAACATTTCTAAATAAAGTGCATTTCTGAATGTATCTAGCAATATAAAGTTTTTGTAAATATTTCTTTAAGTAAAACTTACATATTCTCATATTTTTCCATTGAAAATTTTATAAAAAGCTAATCCCTATATGTTAGTGGTGCTAATTTTTATGAGTTATTTATAATTGCTTATTCATTCGCTCTTTTACATAAAAAGTTATAATCATATAATCAAATATCAGAAAATTACCTCATCAGTTAGTTCACCGATTGCCATTTGGCTTGCTGAAGTATCCAATGGCTCATTTTCACTGGGACCAAATATACAAGGAAAGAAATTTGGTAAAAGCCGTCCCAATACAAGATTGGCATCAGTCACTGAAGCAGGGCCGCCTTTTCTATAACATGAAGGTCCAGGATCAGCCCCACTTGACTCTGGCCCAACAGCAAAAAGTCCAGAGCGAAACGTAAGTATTGATCCACCTCCAGCTGCCACAGTGTTGACATCCAGCTAGCAGATAAATTACATTATCCTAGTGGATTATTTTAGTACCTTCCAAGACAATAAAAATAACATTGCAATATACCTTCGGAAAGTCTGCATAATGAAATAATATAATACACTCAATCCCCGACTAACACAAATTATACCAATACAACTTTGGTTTAACATGATTTTTAAAGTTTTCGACTAACATAACTGGTCGTTCGGTTTAACACAATTTCTCCACAACTTCTCTACGATCATGAAAAAGGTCTAGAAAGCAGAAATAGACACAAACTTTAGCCCTGCTCTTCATTAATTGCAGATGACAATGAGCCCATTATCGTAACATCTGATCCAGAGGATGTATTTGACAATATCTATGTCTGATGCAGAAGGCGACAGATTTCATGGTTTTTAAACTGCACTGCAGACAAGTAGAAAATACCATTCTTGAATGTTTTTAAAATTTCCTTTGGACATTTTTGTGATTTTCTATAGATCGTATGTTATCTTTTGAAAAATCATTTCATGTATTAAAACAAAAAATGTTTAATTCTTAGTTATTTGATGTTTAAAATGACCATTTTACAAATCTTCCAAATGAAGTCTGCTAAATAAATGGTGAACAGTTCAACAGCTGATTCAAAATGGCGGTCACCTAAACCAAAAAATATTCGGGAGTTTATGCTTCACACTTTATTGATGATGGGAATAAGAAACCAAGAAAAGTTATATCGATAGAGCAAAAAATAGATTTACTTAAATGCTATAAGAACACTGAACGAACACGTGATATCATTCGTCATACAGGTCTTAACAAAGCAATGCTACAAACCATCTGCATTATCACCGTTTTAAGTGCTTTTCTTCATTGCTGAAAAGCACTATTATCTTCGTGACGTCCGTCCGTCCGTACGCATCTATCATGGAAGAATTGGCTTATCTGATTTCAACCAAATTTGGTACATAGAATATTCACATAAATATAGGATCAAAATGGCATATTTCGACCAGATCAACTTAGCAGGGGTACCACAATTGCAAAATTAAACTTTTCAGTAATAATGAATTTGGAAGGAATTGCCTGAATGGATTTCAACTAAATTTTGTAAATAAGATTTGTACAACATCAGATAATAAAAATCAAGATGATTAAAGCAGAGATAAAGAGCAGGGCTACCACAATAAAAAGTAAAATTATATTTTTACATGTATTTATAGAGAACTGGCAGCATGAATTTTAATCCAATATGGCACATAAAATCTTCATATAAAAAATTACCAAAACAGCATATTTCAACCAGGTCGACTAAACAGGGCTACCACAATATCAAGGTTAGAATGTTTCTGTAACTATGAATTTGGAAGTTTTTAGCTGAACCTATTTCAAAAAGAATTTTCACTTGTACAGCGAGTATAGAATGGCAAAATGAAATGAACATGTTTCGAGCGTATCTATAAAGCAAGGCTACCAACATATAAGGAAAAATAATTTTCTGATTTCAAAGCAAATATATTAATATATGATTACACTACAGCGAATTTGACGAAAAGCACTTATGTACCACGGGAAACCTGTGCATATCTCTACTTGTTTTCTGTAAAAATGAGTTACATGTATGAAATATACATAAACAAATAAAAAACACAAAGCATGAACCAAAGTATAATCATAAAGATGGAATAAAATTAAAAATATGTCAATCAGGTGCTGGAATGCATCCTCCCCTATTTATATTATTTCTTATGAGAAATTCGGGTACTTTGGTATTAATGGGGCACCACTTCTGCAGTGCCTCTAGGGGTGAGATATAGAACAACAAGGTGCTGATAGTGGTGAGATTTGAAATTACATGGAGCAGTTCTCCATTGGAACTCGGCTGGGCCAGGGAAGCGAAATTTGAAGATGAAGGAAAATTTTATTTGACCCCACCGGGTTGGGAGAGTTATTGGAAATGTTTTTGGTTTTTCCTTGCATTCACTGTGTTCCCTCCTTGGGTTGGGAAGTGTTCATCTTAATGTATGCCAGTCAGTGATGAAGCTTGCGTTCCGTGTGTATGACTGGTATATATTAAGATGAATGCTTCCCAACCCGAGGGGGGAACACAGTGAACGTGAGGAGGAACCAAAAACACTTTGACTAACTTACCCAACCTGGTGAAGCCAAGTAAAATTTTCCTTCATGTTCAAATTTCCTTCCCTGGCCCAGCCAAGTTCCTATGGAGTACTGCTCTGCATAATTCCAAATCTTGCCACTTTCGGCACCTTGTAGTTTCATATCTCGCCCCTAGAAGGGCACTGTGGAGGTGGAGTCCCGTAATACTAAAGTACTACTACCGACTAACACGATTTCACCTTACACGAAATTTTTTAAGAACTCATCTATTGTGTTAGTCGGGGACTGGGTGTATCTTATAAAGAATAACTTCATTTTTATTTTTAAAACAAAATATCTGCTTAACATTACTGCTCTGATTAAAACTGTATAACCTGTAACAAAGTAAGAGGTTACCTACTTGAGGTGCTTGTATGGTAACTCCAGCTGTTGTTGATTCAAAAACATGTTCATACTCTCCTGCAAATCGACTCACATCAGTTGAAGTCCCTCCCATATCAAATCCAATAACTGGTGGGGGCTTGCTACCATTTTTATTCATATATTCTGTTGTAGTAATGGCATAGCCTACAACACCACCAGCTGGCCCAGACAAAATAGCTCTTGATCCATTAAAACTGTAAAATATCACAGAATCATAACAATACTTCATCAAATTGGTGGAATAAAGTGATCTCGTTTCAAAATTATTTCCCAATACTTCATCAGTTTTGTCTGCATTTTTTGCTATTACGATTTATTTTTTAACCAGTAAAATAATCCTGTACAAAAACAAAGGTTTTGATATCTTTCAAGGTGACTTGTTATTCTAAAGATTTCTTTAATATGTGGTTGAAAATCATCAAACTTGGGTATTTTTCCATTTTCAACTTAATTAGGTAGCCAGTTAATGAATCCATATATCTATTCATAAAATAATTCTTACTGGTCCATAGGTGTTAGGCCGCCATCACTTTGCATGAAGAGAACATTGGTCCCCTTAAGATTATTTTTGAATCCAGATGCAAAACTCTATATTTATAGAATAAATAATTGTATTAATATATAAAACAAATAATGTATACATCTTTTGCCAATAAATTATTAAAACATAACAGAAATGAATTTTTAATAATAAATTGAACATATTTCATAGTTCTATAAGGATCTGTAGTGGTTTCATCAGGAAAATAATGGGAAAGGATAGAAAGAAAAATCTTCATTTCTTTTTAATAAAATATACCGAGTTCTAAGTTGACCTGCCCTTTGAGGTTTTTTATAAACCTCATCTTGTCTCACCCTGCTCATAAACTTTAATGGTGTTTTAGCACTTGAAGTCATCGTGGATTGTAAACCAAATACTTCCAATAATCTCTGTGAGGGATAAATGACTTATTTTTGCCATGAACAAACATTCCTCACATATGAGTAAAGCTAGGTCTCTTTTTCTGACTGTATTACATACTGAATATTTAGCATCCAATCATCTTCATGTAGTTGGTAGTAAAATTCTAATAATATAGATAAGCAATATATTTGTTACAAGTATTGAAAGTCAAATTTCACAAATAAATTATGACATCATAAATAACATTTATTTCATAGATACCTGGACATATTTCTGGACATGGGGAGTCAAGTATGCATCGGCACAAGCAGTAAAACCTCTCGGTACAATTCGAGCCATTGCTGTAACTTGGTGTGAAAGGGATACATGATGAAATCCTAATTCTCTTGCCAATTCACCAACTTTCAGCTCATGATCCACATACCTTAAGAAAAGCAAAAAAATAAACTGACAAAAAAATCATAATTTATAAATTTAATTAAGCTCAATTCAAATGATAATGACTCCTATGTAATTTTTCCCCATGAACACCAAAACTGATACACAGTTACATTGATCTTTCATTGTTACACTTTTCCATTTGATTTTCAACATAGTCACCCTCAAGCTCCACAAACTTGTGCCATCTTGGAACTAGTTTCAAAATGCCATCACGGAAGAATGACAAGTCTTGCTGACATAACCATTGATGAACAGCCATCTTCACAGCATTGTCATCTTCGAAATATTGTCCCCCTATACCTTCCTTGAAGCAATCGAAAAGATGAAAATCACTGGAAGCAAGGTATGGGTTATAAGGATGGATGAGGAAAGACAATGCACCCAAGGTGTGCAATGACACCTACTCTTTGTTGGCTGGTGCGTGGCCTGGCATTGTCATGCTGCCACTCTTCAACTTCCTGAATGTTTCAATATAGCAGGTTGAGTTAATTGTCATTCCCTTGGGTTTGAAATCCACTAGCAGGATACTATGCATGTACCAAAAGACAGTAAGCATGACCTTAGCAGCGGAAGCCTGTTTTGATTTTTTTGTTACAGGGCAACTCTTTGATGATGCCATTCCATGCATTTTGCTTACTTGTTTGGGGTTGATGGTAAAGAACCCAGAATTCATCCCCAGTAACAATTCATGATGGAAAAATCTCCACCATTTCCTCATATTGCCAAAGAAGATCTTCACAGATGCTTTTCCTCATTTTCCTTTCATCCTCGGTTAGCTTGTGTGGTACCCACTTCACACACACTTTAGCATGGCCAAGATCATAACATGCTGTTCAATGCCAATAATGCAACTAAGCTCATTTTGTGTGATCCATCAGTTCTTGCAAATCACTTTATCAACCTTCTGCCTGTTGTCATCAGTCACAGTTGATGCTGGTCAGCTACTTTGCAGTTTGTTTCAATCAAAGAAAGTTTCATTGCTTTTAAAATGCCTCATCCATTGCCTTATTATCTCCACACAAACTGTGTCCTTTCCAAAAATATTTCTCAGATAAAAGTGCTCTGCTTGGCTCTATTCCTTCCACCGTGAGAATCTCAATAAAAGCTCTCTGCTTTTAATGTGTGTTGGTTACAACATGCATTTTGAACTTCTTTAATGATCATATGTTAACACCTCCTCAATTTAAGAAAGAATTATCAAGCTCACTTTGTCTGAAATCGAATAGTCAAACTAGTATATCTCTCCAACATGGCTATTGGAGAGACACATTTTGTTAACTTTTTACAATCCATCATCCAGAACCCAACATATCCTACATGACCAACTTAAAATGGAAAAAGCTCAATTACATTAGCATTTCCAAAGATAGACAGACATTTAATGCTATAAATTTCACTTTCATTACAATTTTAGTATATATGATATCTGAGAATTATTGTTAATAAAATTTTTTTATTAAATGGACATTGAATACAAAGCAGGATCTATGGAAATAGAATATTTTCCAAAATTAGAGGAGAGGAGTTCAACAAAAATGCAATAAGAACTTCCTTACGCATAAGAATGCAACAGCACAACAGCTAGGCAATTAATTCCTTTAGCCTTCACTTGTAACAATTCCTCTCTTAAAGCATTTAGCTTAAGTTCTTTAGCAACTAGAAATTCTTCTCCCGTAATGCCTTTCACCATCTCCCATGACTCTGAACCAGGTATATGATGCCCATGTTCCATGTTGGTACCTATGCTTATGCTGGAACTGACTGGAACGATGCGGCCTTGGACTTCAATCACCTCTTCATACAGAACATCAGGTGTTAAAATTTCCTATGCAAATGGGAAACATAAAGTTTAGAAAACAATGTAATCATCATCATCATTTATTTATTCCATTAACCAGTAATTTATATGGCTGGAATACGCATTGTCAAATCAGTGCATATAGTGTGTGTGTATGTGTATGTATGTGTGTGTGTGTATATATATATATATATATATACACACACATACACAAATAACAATGGAACGACGAATAACACATTTTTTATAATCACCTTTAGAACACCATTATAGAATAACTGAAGCACCTTCTTCAAATTTCGCGCCGAAATTTGCATCACGAACAACCGTTGTGGAGATATGGTGGAAATGACCAGAGAGGGACAAAGGGGTGGGTAGAGGGGGAGAGTAGCACGCATCTACCAAATTGGTCGAGCCCTCTCTACCACCGCATTTAGCAACCTTGGTATGTTCAAATAGCTAAAATGCTCTTATATGATCTGTACGGTATAGATTAAAAATTTTATTTGGGTAGAGGACAACATTTGCTACAATATAGTTCGATATCACGTACTTACAATAAATGGTTTTCAAGATAAAAATTATTAATACATAATAATCGTTAAAAATACGTATAGCGATCAGAAATTCTATTCCCTTGTGCTTATATGATCCGTAAGGTATGGATTACAAACATTATCTATATGGAGGCTAGAATTTTCTACAAAATGATTGAAAAAGCTCGTACCGAAGAGTTATAGTTTCCGAGATAATAATTATTAAATTTAGTCAGATAACTTAAATGACAAAAATAATAAATTGTTCTTTTCTTAACATCACATCAACCATCCATATAAAACCACTGTATAAGTATAGCTGAAGAATTGCTAAGGTACAACAAACACTTTAAAATGTTTCATTTAAATTTGTTCAAATTAACATCCTTTACAAGAGTATTACCTATCTTAAATACTGAAAAAAGGAATATGATACTTAAATGTGAGGACTTTTAGAAAAATAGTCTTAAAGGCCTATAATTAGAAAATATTTCATTCAAAGTAAAAAATAAGCAAAGTGAACAATTCCAAAGAATAAAATTATGTTCATGGCACAAACTACATAAATATAGTCATCTAAAGTAGTGTTGAAATGAATTTTCAATGTGAACTATTCCGAGAAGATCGCATTATGATTATTAATAGTACTGCAATACGAATGTGATTATAATGTAATAAAAATAAAATGCATGTATAAGGCAATATTATAAGAGGAGCGATAAGAATTTAATAATAATAATAAAATTCATCAAAAGCTTACATGTACCTTGATTTTCCAGACGTATTTTTTTAATAAAACTCATAGAGAAAACAGTTTTTAGAATAATCTTAAATGAATAAAGATAAAAAGTTTTTAAGATAATTAAAAACTTACTATCAATAATAATTACGATAAATAAAAACCTACAATTATTAGCAGAAATAACCCTTCAAAAACATAGGAATGCTAGTATCAATACAAATCCACATTAAAATAAAGTTCTCTTACACCATCAACAATTACAATAGTTTGTTTAATCTCGTTGCTATGATTGATGCATGTCTATCTTCCCACGCAAGTTCAAATACACATTTATTGCTGTGCCAACCCAAGGATCTGGTGGCCGAGGTGACTACATCACTCGTATTACGCGATGTGAGGTGGTTCGAACCCTGCAAGCAGCTTTGGATTTTTTTCAGATTAGGCAGGGTCCAAAACATATATATATATATATATATATATATATATATATATATATATATATATATATATATATATAAAGCAAAGTTAATATAAAAGTTGGTAAAATGGCTACTTCTGTCCCTTTGTGGCTCCCTCTTGTCATGCTATAAAAATGCGAATAACTCGATAATGGATTGAGATTAATTTTTTATATTTGGCAAAAATGATCAATTCACATATTATGTAATTTGGTCAATAACAGCTCTACTATCCTTGCCATAGACTTTGAGAATATAATTGTCTCTTTACCTAGTTCAGGTTTAATTATTTGCCATGCTTCTTTGGTACTATTTGGGGCATTTGTTAGCCTGCTATCATTATATGTTCTTTTTGCTATTTTTATTAATGATTTATACTGTTTTTTTATATTTAAGAATGCAGAGCAAATTTCAGGAGTCTATGATGGTAGGACAAGTTTTTAACAGTGTTAGAAATTTCAACTATATCATTGGTAACCCAGCTTTTCTTTTTGCGTGAGCTATTATTGGTTTTCTTTCTGATGACAGAAATAGCACAGTTAAACAAATAAAGGAATTTATGATAGAAATAACTGAAGCTCTCATTAAAGGAAACTGCATTGTGCACATCATTCCAACATTCATTCTGAAGAAGATTACAGAGGTTAGAAATATTTGATTTTGAAAAGACTCTTATGTTACTCAGGGGTGTAGTCCTAAAACGAAAAGTACCAGGGCGCTTAAATTTTTTATGTACACTAGTTTATAACCCGTCAAAATGACACAAAAAAACTAAGGCATTGTTATACATTACTACTTTATAATCACATAATTTTGAATACCTAACTGATTTATAACAATCTATCTATTGTATAAGTAATTAACTATAAACAATATTAAATATCAAAGATTGCAAGAAAATTTTAATTTCGTTTTACTTAGGTTGAATTTTTTAAAATCTCAATTTCTTAACAAGGAAATATATTATAAGTACACTGAGCTTACGTTCACGCCTTCTTAACTTAGCTGCTCTTTTAATTAAAAAAAGCACATCTTTCCTTGAATCTAGCTCTTTAACTTGAGCGAAGGTTCGCTTACTTGAACGGACAATAACCACTAATATTTACCGAACTCTGATAGGTTCTGATAGGCTTGCTAGTCAGCCAATAAAAACACCTTTGAGCATGATGCAAGTTCAGAAAATTATTACAAGGAAAATATACACCATTGAATAATAAAAAATGATAGCTTTATTGTCTTAAATGATTGTATTGAAAAATCTTAAAATAAATTCCCAAGTTCTTTTTTTCTATATTAGAAGTGTCATCATTTTTTACATCGCGACTTCTTGTCTTCAGCAGAATGATGGTGCACAAACCATGATTTTACATATGGAACTGCATTCCATGATACAAGTGGAGATCCATTTATTTTAATGAAAATAAGGGATGATATGTTTGTCAGCAAAATTTTCGATCGAAGTTTGGATATGATGAGGTTCATCGCAGTACACCCTCTTTCGCATTCGCTGGAGCTACATAGCATCGTTTTCATTGCATTTGTCAGTGGGGCGAGATGATGTTGAATATTTTGCCTGCCTTCATCGAAAAAATCCGAAAACCGTTCAATATTGAACGGCTGTTCTCGAGGCGGAAGCGAAAGCAAATATTTTTAATTCTTTCCTCCCCATATTGAACGTCCTATGCTATTTCACAATCTACATTTTCCGGCCATGTTTCTGGATTCAGAACCTCAAAATCTTTTATCATCTCTTTGTATTTTTCTACTTCAATGCCATAATCTCCTGACTTTCGATACGATGCAGTTGTAGCAAACTACGCGATTCCAATGCATTCGCAACCCACTCCAGTACCCTTACGTCGATTGGTAATTGCTCCATCTTCAACTGCAGTAGATTGTGTGGCACTCTGTCAAATGCTGTCGAGAAATCGACGATTATAGCATCAACTTCTTTCCCTTCGTCTAATGAGTCAGCAATGTCTTGACACAAACCCACTAATTGGGTTTCACAGGAATACCCTTTCCTGAACCCATGCTGAGTTTTACATAGCCACTTATCCCTTACCCACCAACCCCGTATGTAGTCTGATATTAGCTTCTCCATTAGTTTACAAACCACAGACGTTAAGCTAACCGGCCTATAGTTCTTTACTACCGTCTTTTCACCTTTCTTAAAAATGGGTATAATATGTGCCATTTTCCAGTCTTTAGGTAAGGCATGATTATTCATCGTTACATTGAATAGGTGAGTTATGTAGGGAGACATGGCAGTAGCACCCAGTTTCAGTTTGTCAGTTGCAATAAAATCCGGCCCCACTGACTTATTTGCCCTCAATTTCCTAATTTTTTTAAAAATGTCTGTATCCGTGACTCTAATGGGTATTATCTCTGATGCATTTTTGTATATCTTCCAGTTTAAGGAGTCATTTATCAGCTCTCGAGTTTTTAAGTTATCCCGACTATTTTCTTGTTTCCTATATACGCTTGTAAACCATTCATTAAAAGCATTAGCTTTACTGTAATCCTCGATGACTAACACCCCTTCACTATCTTTAACTGACGCTATATCCATCCTGTTATCTTTCCTTCTCCTAATAAATTTGTAAAATTTGTTTCCGTTACCCTTAGATATGACGTTAACAAGATATTTTTCCTTCGCCTTCTTCTTTTCCCTATTTAAATCGCGAACCATTTTCTTATAACTCTGAAACAACGCCCTACTCAAATTTCTTGTTCTGTGTGCTCTCCTTACTTTTTTCTTTAGTTTAGTTCTTTTAGTTTAGCAAAGATGAACCAAAAATATATTAGGAACCGAAACTGGTATGTATTTTGTATGAGTACCATAAAGGAAAGGAGGATTTTTCCCTGTCTTTAGAATTCACTTGCTGTTTTTAGAACTGATTTTAAAACCTCCAACCTCGACTTGGGTTTTCCTCACTCTACCCAATGCTTTTCTGTCATCCCGTGCTTTTCTCCCAAATACTCTCATTTTCCTCCCCTTGGGATCTTTAACCTGTAATCATAATAGAATGCGATGGAAAGGACCTGTTTTATGTTTCTTGCCGCCACTCTCTGTGAGTTAATGCCTCATGGGTTGCAGCCCAGGTAGGATGCACACTTTGCTGCTTGGGTCAGGGCGGCCCCATAGGGAGTCATGAGTGAGGCTGTAAATTTGACGTTGGTGGACAGCAGTGGTGTACCGGACACCCCCACGCAGCCGGGGGTGAAGGGAGGGGGGATCCGTGGCCAAAAGGAGGTCAATTTTGTTTTGTGAGGACTTTAAATTTTTTTCCAAGACTTCAAAATTGTTTTGGCGAAAGCCTACACATTTCCAGTATGCCACTGACTTACAGGAATGACGAAAGAAAAATGAAAGATTAAGGGCTGACCCATAGTTTTGGCTTTTAAGTTTATGTAACCATGACTATGCTCGCATTTCCCCACACTTTCGAAGCTAGCGGGGATGCAAGTTGGCCCTGGTTGCTTAAAAAAGTACTGGGGCGACGTCCTGGTGTGCCCTGGCTCGACTACACCCCTGATGTTACTGTAACTGGTAGGCCAAGTTTGAGATGGGGAGCAAACATCAAAAGTAGCTTCAACAGCAAGGTGGTCTGATATTCCAAGATCATAAGCTTTAGATTCTACTTTTGTTGGGTCATAATTTGAAATTAAATTATCCAATTGTGTTTGAGAAGAAGCAGTAAAGTGTGTTGGTTGGGATATAAAGGATTTTATACCAAATGCATCAAAAAGATTAGTCAATTGAGTACATAGAGGGGTATCAACTAGCATATCACAATTTAAATCTCCTGTAAGAATAATGGTTTTATCCTTACTATAGATTTTGTTCAACAGGTGTTCAAATTTTAGCATAAAAGAATTAAAATTGCCTAAGGGAGAGTGGTATAAAACAACTAACACAAAACTTTGGTCTCCTATTTTGAAGGAGGATGTTGCATTTTCAAAGACTTTCTCCTCATTCATGGAATATTGTGCAACTTGGAAGTCCCAAACAATTGTCTTTTTAGCAAAGATAGCCACACCACTGTTTTTATAAGTAGTCCTAGAAAAATGACACACTAAATAATAATCCTTGATATTAAAAACACTTATGTAATTCCTGGTCCCTGAGCCAATGTTCAATAATACACAAAATGTCTGGTTTAATATCCTTCAAGTCGATCTCTAATGTTAGGGCTTTATGCCTAAGACACTGAACATTTAAATGTAAGATGACAAACTTTACACCAATATTAACATGGGTCAACTCTGAGGTGGGAGAAGGCGGGCTCTCCAAAAAGAATACCTAACCACCAAGACATTTTTTGACCAAATTGCCAGATCAATTAGGGAATCAAGTAGCTCAGCATCAGCTGATACTCGAAAAGATGAGTATTCTCCTTTGGTGACAAGTTGCTGCTCCACCTCCACATCACCTGATATTTTACCTCTAAGATATTTCACAACATCTTCAACAGTAGTATCCTTGTGAAATCGCCACACATGTAGACGGATTTTTCTGGGAACACCAGAGAGAGAGAGAGAGCCCTCTAATGAAGGAGTGGTAGTGGCACTTCCTATGATAGGCTTCCTTCTTGGTTTACGCTTTTAGGAAACCATGGTGAACCCATCTTCATCGCTTGGTTTTCGGGCACAATTTATGGCAGGATCGTGGCAGTGCGAACTCGCCGGCTTAATGGTTGGGTTGATTTTGTTATTACTCACAGTATGATTGAAAATATTGTTTCATTTGTAAGTTTTATTGTGCAGTTTCAGCAAATTACTATAATGATAATGTTTTTGATTAATTTCTTTTGATATTGACGCGTGGTCGGTGCATTGATTACTTTATATTAAAAAAACCACAGAATATATGATATGCTGTACCATTATTATTACTATTATTATTCAACTATTAATAAAAGCCTTAATCTGTTGGTTGGTTGGTTGAAACGCTATATGGGATTTTCCATAAGAGGGATCTTAAATATACCTCTTTCACACTTGCAGACTTATTTTCTTTTTCAAAATTAAATTAGAAGTAATTGATGCACGATCTTAGGATAAGAACCATTTTAAAGGAAATTAAATGAAGATTCCTATTCTTATCATCAATTTTTGTTTTCGAATCGAATTCCCTCGCATTAAGTTAAAATATTCGAAAATTTGTCAAAATTTTGCATTTTTATTGAAACATTCCCTTGGCGATCAACAGCATTTTTGTTCATACAGAAAATCAACCTATCTGGCGAGTCCATAATAGCCAATTTTTTTTTTTAATAAAACATTAAAGATGTTGTTAACTTAGTTAAAAAATTGTATACTCTTATTGTCTTACTATTAACCCTCGAGTACAGTCGCCTGGGTGTTTAACACCCGGAGTGTTTTAGAAATGCAATATTTTTCAACTCGTTCACATTGTTATATCCAAATCTATAGTAGCTGCGTTTTTAGGTATTTAGAGTATATCGAAAGTAATATTAGCATGATTTAATTTTTTCTGTGGGGAAAAAATACATTTTTTGGAGCTCTGGGTGTCGGACACCCACCGACCTTACTGGTGTGACAAACTTTGTCTCTCCATTAGCCGTGCTCTCAGAGTCCCCTGCAAGAGTCTAAGTCTATGTGTTCATTCTGTGATATTCATGTATGTAAGGAACATTCAAATATTTATTGTGATGATTGCCAGAACAAAATATCTGACCGAATGGAGATTTTAGAGAGTTCAGATGATTGACGTGGATGCATCACATATTTTTTACACAGTTTAATAAAATATAAAAAAAAAATAATTTCATGTGTTTAATATAAATATTAAAATTAGACATTAAGTAAAATTTAGTTAAAAATAAGAGTTAGGCTCATTAAAAACAAAGAAAAAATATGTTGGGTGTCCGACACCCAGCGACCTGAATCTTGTTTGTAAAGTAGACGACCGTACTGGAGGGTTAAATATCAAGAAATATATTAAAGTGAAAACCTGTTCATCTATCTTATCTAATGTTCATATAAGTGTCAGATTTAGCTCACTTCCTTCCAATATAGTTGAATATATTAAGTTCCAATTTTCACATTGAATTTCAACAGGCATTTACACTAGTCAGAAATAGTGAACAAAACAAAGAATACTGTGTACTGGTAGTATAAATCATGTAGGTATGTGCTTTTGGTTATGAAAATGGTGTGAGCTATATAATTATTTTAAGGGAGACAAAAAAGTGGTTCAACTAATAACACTCTTTGTAACAATTTTTTGTCATAGGAACAATCGCATTGGGTCACTTCACACAAGGGTCTCTAGATGTTTGAAGGAAGTACTGCAACACAGGCCCCTAGTGTGTGTGTATATATATATATATATATATATATATATATATATATATATATATATATATATATATATATATATATATACATATAAACTTAAGGAAAAGTAGTGATAAGGGTGGCAACAAGGTGTTGGAGGAAGCCCAGTAGACACTTACCAATTTGAGGACCAAGTTGGCAGGCTGCTGGGGGCTTCAAAGAGAGACACGTAAATAAACACGCACACAAAAAAGAAAGCTTTTCGGGCATATGCCCTTCGTCAGCAATGGAGAGAGAGTAACTGAAAGTGACACACTGGATGGGGAATGACAGGGTGATGTGAGAAGGTCGATGATTGGAGGAGACGGGGAGTGGAAAGGGTGGATAGCATATATATATATATATATATATATATATATATCATTATATATCGACGACTCTTACAGAGGAGGATATAACATACGATATATAATAGATATATAACATATAACAGGAGGATACTAATGTTTAGGCACTTCCAGATAAGCTGGAGATTCGAAATTTTTTTCTTAGGTAGGATTTTGTGCAAAACCAACTAGAAAAAACGAAAATCTTGAAAAAGTGCAACAATGCGGCCGATAAAAATTCGCAATTGTTTAAACAAATTTTCATGGTTTATGTATTTCCGCATGTGCTACGGAGTTGAAATTTTTTTTGTAAGTAGAATTCTTAAAAAAACGAAATAGGGATTATACAAATTTTGATATTTTAATTTGTTTGGCAGTTAAAAATTCTTAAAGTTTAAACAATTGGATAACTGTTTAGGTACTACGGGATGAGCTAGGAAGCTGAAATTTTCAAATTATTTACAGAGTAGTAAATTTGCATAAATAAACATTTCAATTTTACCATATATGAATTGCGGCGGCCGTTAAAAATTATTTAAATTTAAACAATTACAAAAATATTATTATACTTCTAGGAGTGCTACAACTTAAAAATTTGGCTAAAATGTGTAGCATTAGTACCCCATAATGGAGAAAGTGTAAAATGTTTAAAATTGCAACATTTGGGGAGTTTTAAACTATTATTTTTACATGTGGGAAAAACAATAATCGCTGCGGAGTTGAAATCTTTAGAATTAAAAGAATATTTGTAATGATGAAATGTCTGTCTGAAAAATGAATGTTTTTTCAAGGTGAGATGAAATGCTTGCAGTATGCAAGCACCAACTACTAGTATATATATATATATATATATATATATATATATATATATATATATATATATATATATATATATTATAGATAACTTTACTTTTTGTAAATGTATGTCTAAGAGCAAAATGGTACAAACCAAATCAAAAATCCTTGGTCTAGCCTGATTTCCTATGTAGAGAAGATCTCTAAAACCATTATTTATTACAAGAGCTATTCTTTCTCCTTTGCGCTCCAGAAGGGCATTGGTGGCAACAGTCGTGCCCATTCTGATCCACTCAATTTGAGAGGCATCAATTAATTCTCCCATTGGTATCTTCAAATCAGATTCCTGAAATGGTTATTTGACAAAGTTAGTGCTTATCTGAACTTAATGAAAAATATTTACAATATTTATCAAACTGAAAGTTGGCGATGATGCGTTTTCAATATTAATTATTCAGAAAACAATTTTCTGAACTGAATGTTTCTTGGTGAAAGGATAGAAGGAAAAATCTCTAAAAAGTATGGAGTAAATAATTTCAGACTACATAAAATCAGCAACTAGAAAATATTTTTCATTTACTAAGATCATACTAGTTTCAGCTTTTCAAAAATTCTTTCATTTCTAAGTATAAGTTAGTAAGGAATTTCCAACAAATATTGTGTGATAGTTGAAACTAATCAAATTTGTAAACAAGACAGGATAAACCCATTGGCTACTAAGGCTATAGACTAGACCCATATTGAAGTAGCACCTTAGTCACAGTGGCAGAAAAAATTATCCTTAGGCCCCTCATAATCTTAACCAGGCCCTGATGATGAATTCAAAAAATTTCAATCAAATGCAAATCCAACCATCACTGAAAATCAATCTAAAATTAGTAAGTCAAAATACATATCAAAGTTTGTAATTTAAAAAAAAATTAATTATCATTATAGTTTCTTTATAATTATAAGTACATGTTCTCTCTAAGCTGTAACATTGATGAGTACAAAATGGCAGGTTTTTTGGCATAGGGGGCCCCAAAAACTTGGTTGCATCCGGGCCCCCGAAAGTACTTGGCCGACCCTGCTTGAGGATGTGCACCTCGTTGCCAAAACTTGGTACATACACACTAAAGAGACCTTGAGGATGTGCACCTTGATGCCAGAATTTTGATTTTTTTGTTTGTATGGAATTTCTCGCTAACCAATCTCCTGGATTATTATAGCTTCCACACCAAAAACACACACACAAGTGAGGAGGGAAATCTGGTGCCAGCATTAGCCTACTCTTGACGAAGAGCACCAAGGGGGCCAACTGCTTAACGCCCATTCCGAAGGAAGGAGCACTGACTTGCGCAGTCTCCTCAAATCACACAAGTAGGAGACGGGACCATACCAGGTTGAAAAATCTGACCTCCACCAGATTCGAACCTGGGACCGCTACGTGGAAGGCCAACACTTGAACCACTCCACCACCTTCACCCTGCCAGAATTTTGATTTTTGGGGGAAGGGGATGTCATACAAATCATACCCTACAGCATTTCTCAAAAACCAAGAAACTTAGAGACTTAAAACTAGACGCGATTACTAAAGAGACCTTGAGGATATGCACCTCAGGGCTAGAATTTTTATTCCTTAGGGGAAAAGGAAGGTGAAATACAAATCATACCCAACAGCAGTTTTCAAAAACCAGAAACTTAGAGACTTAACACTTGGTACACTTACTAAAGAGACCTTGAGAATGTGCATCTCAGTGCCACAATTTTGATTTTGAGAGGAGGGGAAGGGAGGGTGTCATATGAATCATACCATACAGCATTTCTCAAAAGCCAAGAAACTTACACTTGGTACACTTACTAAAAAGACCTTCAGGATGTGTACCTCTGGGATAGACGTTTTTGGGGAAGGAGATGCCATACAAATCATACCCTGACTAGAGGCCTGTGTTAATTTTTGTAAAATTACACAACTTATTTTGAATATTCTTAGCAAAATATCAAATTTGCATCTATATTTAATTTGTTCATATCAATTAAGGGTGAATATTGGTCACTTATCTCGAGAATACCTTGAGTTTGAATGAAAACATTAGCGAGTGAAATGAGCATGAAAAATTTGAAACTGTAAACCCAGGGCAAAGCCTGGGCAAGTAGCTAGTATAACATAAAAATTACAATTTTAAAATTCTAGGAGCTACAAGAGAGAACTCAGTAAGTTACAATAGTAAGGGGACTGATAAGGAAGAGTGGCAATAGGGTAGGTGAACTAAGCACCTGAAGTAAAGTACACTACGAGGATTGAAGGTCAGCTGGGGGAGGGGTTATGAATCAGTAAAACGAGGTTTTAAGACTTGCAGAAATCTTTTGGTTTTAATTCAATATCTTATATTTAATACATGTGAAATATTAGAATACATTTAAATATTTCTGTTATCGATTAAATACCAAGAGGCTAATGTAAATAGTTCATGATACATTTTAAACTATACCAGTGACATACAATAATAAAAAAATTCAGTAATCTCTCTAGCTCAAAACTTTTGAAGGGATGCAAGAATCATCAAAGTTGAAATATTATTCTGTTAAGAGATAAGCAATTAGAAAAGCTATTATGTACCTACTCAAAGTTTAAAGGAGAAAGAGGGATAAAAGAGGCTAGAGAATAAAATAAAACAAGCAATTAAACTAAGTCAAGATATTGATGATTGCGTTGATTTAATCATGATTATAAAATACGACTAAAAGCTAATTCGTTTTAACAGGATGGAGTCATTTATGAGAACCAATCACTAGGCAGATAGTTATCTAGTTGAGTAAATAAGAACTATGGCATCTTTACCACCAGACTGCAGTGACAAGCAGTTAGCTATAAATTTTATTTTCACCGTTCAAAATTCATGGTAAATCGATTAACTTAAGATTATAACTAAAAACGTAATCCACAATATATAATAACTTATGAGATACAAATGGTAAACATAGTAATTAACTTTACCATTAAATTAGATAAAAAATTGTGCAAATTGTTTCCAGAATACTTTTTCACGGAAATTTTGAAAGGTTTATTAAGTCGTACCTCTTCTAATATTCTTCTGATACCTTCTCTTGGCGCATCTGAGTAGTTAGCCGGATCAACAGATAGCAATTTCATTACCCGTACTTTTCCATTGGGACACTGTGCGTATACATCTGTAAAAGTTCCACCACGATCTATCGCAAACTTGAATTTTCCTTTCCCATCATTAGACGGCATGGTCATGCGATAAACAAAAAGGTTTTTTTTGAATTTCGTCCTTTTCACAGAAATGCGTATTGTGCGTATCTCTTGTTGATGTCTGCTACTCTAAGTCGACCTACGAAATGTCGACTCCTAAAATCGGGTTCGATTACAAAATGGAAAACCTAATATGTTAGAAAATAAATTTTAATTTGAGATTTATCTGGAGTATCCACAGTTAGGGTACTAATTTAAAATACTCTTCAAAAATTACGCATCATACTTTATTTTATAGGCCTAATAAGTATAAAAATATAGTTTAGAATAGTTCATGTTGGTATTAAGACACATCTGGTTAACAAATAGTCGATAGGGTGATATGGTCGATAGTCATGTAGAGTTATGGTGTTAGCGGTGGATATGGTAATCAAATAACGTTTGCGGAAGCCGAATGAAAGTTACAAGTGTTTGTGTGTTGAACAGTATAAATATACATCATAGAAGTCATCATAGATTGCAATTAATCTGCTATTAATCTATAAAATGGCTGGATTCGATTTGTTATCCGATCAAGGGCTACGTCTTGATGGCCGGCGAGCTAATGAATTAAGGAAAATTCAGTGCAAACTTGGAGTTTTTAGTCAACCTGATGGAAGTTCCTACTTAGAACAAGGAAATACAAAAGTTTTAGCCGCAGTATATGGACCTCACGAGGTAAAGTAATTTCATTTTTTTATAGTCATACTTCTGACTCTAAAAACACGATGAAAGTCATGCGTTATGCTTGAACTAACGAGAAAATCTGTCACAGGACACAGTTTCCCCTTTCTAGTATTTTTTACTCATGTAAATAAACAATCTAGTATACATTTGCTACACTAATTATTATTTAATGCATAGCATCGATTTGTTTAACTTTGTTAAATTGAGTTGTTATTTTTGCTAGATAAGAGGTAGCCGCGCTAAAAGGTTACTAGATCAGGTTTTGGTCAATTGCCAGTATAGCATGGCGACTTTCAGCACTGGAGAAAGAAAGAGAAGGCCAAGGGGTGACAGAAAATCTCAAGAAATGTCATCACATCTTCGACAAACTTTTGAAGCTGCAATTAAGACGGAATTGTATCCACGGTCTCAGATAGATATATTTGTTGAGGTAATTATATGTTTACTATTCATAGCCTTAAAATGTATCTCGCCGAATTTTAATGTGAACGTTTACTTTTACAAAAGTTTTGTAAATTTGAAACACATGAATTTCAATTGATACAAATTCAATTTTAACCCTCAGACTACCAAGGGGAGTAACAAAATTACCCAAGGCGCTATTTTTTATATTTTCTTTTAAAAAATTCTGATTTTTATCCTCTTATGTAATGGTTCTATAATGTATGAAGAGCATTATTATGTAAAAGAAAACAAAGTACCTAACAATTTCTGAGAAATATTGAAAATAACCGAGTTACCCCTCTTGGTATTATTCAGAACAGTATCCCCCATCGAAGAAAATAAAGAATTTCGACTTAAAGAACCTGCAATAGCATTAATATACCTGTTTGCCTTTTTTTAAGCCTATAGTTATCTTCTAAATTTCGTACTTGCTACTACAGGTGAATGGCAGGTGTTGAATCTACAGAATTCTTATCGTATGGAAACATCAAAAAAATAATCAGTAGTAATTTAGAATGACTTCCATTACATTATACATTACATGTTAAAATGCATTTATTATGCAAGAAGAGTGGTAGCCAAACTATTAGTGTGTTTGCTGCTAACCACAGAGTCAGTTTTAATTCGGCAGGGACTTTTTATTCGCCCCCAGACCAACCAACCAATCTATAAATAACCATTGAAACTTTCAATGAAAAACACATCTGGTTTGCTAATGTATTAATATATTGTGATGTTTTTTATTTGATGCACCAAGTAAACTGCAAAAATAAAATTATTTTCACTAAACAAAATTTTTTATTAACTACATAATTGTTTAAATAAAAATAATTTTCAGTATGGTAGTTGAAATGACTTTAAATTACTAACAAATTAAAGTAATCACCCATTTTTATGAAAAATGTTTAGTTACAATAGAAATTTTGTGAGGTAATTCAATTATCACCCTTGGTAGGATTGAGGTGCAAAATACCTTGGTAATCTGATGGCTAAAATTACTTACAAAAGGGGTTGGCAACCTGTGGCCCACGAAAGCTTTTTATGTGTCCTGCAAAGCAATGATTAAAAAGTGATCAGTTGAACTCACATAGACAATTAAAAAATTTTCAGTAAGATTATGGTCTCACCTTTTCAGGTGAAGTTTTAATGCTAGTAAATTGTTTAGATTTGATTTTCACTAACATGACATCACAGAATCTCTAGGTAACTGTTTATTTAAACGGTCATCCAGCCTGATGAAGCTCTCGTGACTTCTTATGTGGCCCTCCGAAGCATTCACAGCTACAAATGTGCCCCGCCATGCAGAAAAGGTTGCCAACCACCGACTTACAACATTCACCATGTAACTCAATTCTTTGGATATGATAAAGTTTTTGTTGTTCCAAAACTTAATTGAGATAAAATAAATGCATTATATATTAATATTATTATTATTATATATTAATAAAGCGGATTAGTTACATTCCTTGCCATTTTCTTTCGATCATTTTTGAGGTTTATTATATTTCCGTAGACTCACCTGATTTGAATTCGAGATAAATCTTTTTGAAATATCCACATGGAATTGAACTTCAATGAATTATTAAAACTTCTAATTAAAATATTTTTATGATTCTGAAAGGTTCTTCAGGCAGATGGAGGAAACTATTCAGCTTGTGTAAATGCTGCAACGTTAGCATTAGTTGATGCTGGTATTCCCTTGCATGAGTATGTTACATCTTGCACAACTGTATTGGCACCTCCACCTGCAGTAATGTGGGATGAAGAGAAACACGAAGAAGGGGAAGTGGCTCTAGTAGATGCAAGCCATCGTGAGGAAACAAGTGGAAGTCCAACACTGACAGTTGCAGCACTTGCTGATTCAGGCCGTCTTGTTCTTTGCCAGGTGATGACATCCATTCCAATAAGTCAAGTGTTTTTCAACCGTTGTTCTGCTGACATTGCCTAAGTGTTCTCGGAAATATTCCACCAAAAATAATTTTATATAAATTTCGATTTCTTAATGAATTTAAAAATAAAAAGTATTTTAATTTTGCTCTCAAACTATCTATCAGGGAAGCAGAAAGTAGCAGGTTACAACTTCTAACCTGCTGCAGTATGCATGCGCGTTCCCACAGCCATGGTATATATAAATGCATATAGGTGCTCCACCAATTTTTACTCCATTCCAAAGTGTTCCGCCACACAGAAAAGATTGAAAAACACTGGAATAAGTCATGAATGCACTAAATATTTTTGGTATATTCCAGATTTTAATGACAGCAATTTTTTGTAAATATAATATCTTATTTATTAGAAATAAAAACTAAATTTATAGGTCAGTTGAGTTCACAGAATTATACTGTCTAATAAATACATTAAAAATTTAGTTCTTAGACGTTACCATTTTATAATTAACATAGGGTTACCAGATGTCCTCGTTTCTGAGGACATGTCCTAGTTTTAGAGGCGTCCTCAGAGATTTTATGCTTTTGTCCTCATTTTTTTAATTTTTTAACATTGTGACATAATAATGACATTAGTACAGATGCTCCTCGGCTTATGATGGGGTTCCGTGTGTGTGTGTGTGTATATATATATATATATATATATATATATATATATATATATATATATATATATATAAAATTGGTGGTATCAATTGTTTTACCTCAACTTGACAAACAAAAACATTAAAAGCATGTAAATAATCTTTCTTTTATCACCACCTTTATCACTTTCACTTTTCAATATGCATTTTCCATTTTTGCTAAAAATGCAGATGTAGAGCATGTGTTTTTGCTAATCGCCAATCAATGGAATAAAGTTAGAAATAAGATGGATTTAAATACTGTAAATGGTTTTTTTCTCACAACTTAGAATATGCAGATGGTTAGTAAAACATCTTATAATTATTTAATTAATAATCCTGATCTATTATCAAAGATAGGCAACAACGATAAATATTAAATGTGTTATTAGGTTTTTAGTTACTAGCTTATTGTGAATTTGTTAATTTTACAACAACAACAACACACCTTGACGCTTTTCCTTGCGGGGTAAGCCATGCCATATATCTGCCAATTACCAACCCATCTCCACATGCTTCCTCCACAAACTTATATCCTTGCACACTTCTTTTGCTTCGCTTACACTCATACACTGAGTCACACATTTCCTCTTATTCCTCATACTTTTCACGTCCCTTTTTCTCAGAGTCTCACTAACCACATCCAACCAAGTCTTGCGCGGTCTGCCTCTCCCTCTCTCGCCATTCACTCTTCCTTCATATATCTGCTCGGTGATTCTACTCTTCTCCATTCTTTCTACATGCCCGAACCACCTCAGCAGACCTCTCTCATACAAATCTGTCACACTAGCTTTCATACCACATTCGTTCATCACCCAATTATTCCTTACTTTGTCCCTCCTAGATTTTCCACAAACTCTTCTCATGTATCCCATCCCAACCGCATTCAAACTACTTTTATGCTTCTCCTGACTCACCCATGTTTCACTGCCATACAGCAAGGTAGGCATTAAAACACTCTTGTATACAGACATTTTCACTTCTTTTGACAACCATTCATTCTTTGCAATCAACCACACACTCCCTGCCACCTTTCTACCAGCATTCACTCTCCTTTTGATTTCCCCATCTACTCTACCATTTTTACTAAACATTCTACCAAGGTATACAAATTCATCCACTGCCTCAATCGTTCCACCATTTATGCTAACTTGACAGTCGTTCACCTCATTCTCCCGATCAAACACAACTACCCTGGTTTTGGCCACATTTATCCTTAAGTCCATTCTCCCTGTCGTATCATGCAGGCTATCTAACATTCTCTGCAATTCTCCTGGGTTCTCAGCCATTAACACAGCATCATCAGCATACAAAAGTACACGAACATTCTCTCCACCAACCTTAACACCCACCATATCCATACATGCCTGTCTCACACATTTATCCATGAACACATTAAATAGCCAAGGGGACATGACACATCCTTGTCGTACACCTTGCTCAACTCTAAACCAATCACTCATCATGCCATTCACCCTTACACATGCCCTACTTCCAGTATACACTACCTTTATAGCATTCAGCAACCAACCATTTACTCCATACTCTCTCAAAACATTCCACAATTCATTACGATTCACTCTGTCGTATGCTTTCTCTAGATCAACAAATGCACAGTACACTTTCTTTCTTACATCCATGCACTTCTCAACCACTTGCTGTAGGGCAAATATTTGGTCGGTGCAACTCCTTCCAGGCATGAAGCCACATTGCACTCCCCACATTTTATCCATAGTTACCTTTTGTACTCTTCAATCAAAACTTTCCCATACACCTTTCCAGGTATACTCAGAAAACTAATCGCTCTATAATTCTTACATTCAGTTCTATCTCCCTTACCCTTGTAGAATGGTACAATTACTCCATCCTTCCATTCAGCAGGCACTTTCGAACTCCTAGCACACATATTGCACAGATCTCACATCTAACACATAAGCAAATCACCTCCATACTTCAACATCTCTCCCGTTATGCCATCCACACCTGCAGCTTTTCCATTTTTCAACATATTTACTGCTTTAACTACCTCATTCTTACTAATCCCCTCATATTCATTAATAATCACTCCAACAGATTCACTCGGATTTCTAGACCCATTCACAACATTTCCATACAACTCTTCAAAATACTTTTTCCAACACTCCCTTACATCACTCTCATTCCACACCATATCACCATTCTTTCCTTGAATTCCGCTCACACCCTTACTCACTCCTTGCCTTGCTCTCTTCACCCATTTCCAGTACAACTTCTTATTCCCCTCAAAATCATTCTGCATTTTCTCAGCCTCATTCATCCGCAATTGTTCTTTACTCTCTTTCACAATATTTTTTGCAGCTCTCCTTTTCTCTTTATACATTTCATACAGTGCCTTTCGCTCATTTTCATTCTTAGCAGCAATCATTCTCACATATACCTCCTTTTTCTCATTCACAGCCACTTTAACTCTCTCATTCCACCATGCATCACCTCTCATTCTTCCAACAACTGCAGTCCCACACACCTTAGTAACACACTGCAAGATGATACCTTTCAATCTGTTCTAAGCCTTCTCCACATTCTCTTCTCTCATTTCCTCCTTCCATTCACTCTCTTCGGCCATCAGCCTTTCTTTTAGCACACTTTCATATTCCCACCTATTCATTTGCTCTTGCAATCTTTCCACTTTTACTCTAGTTACCTTCTCCCCTTTCCTCTTTCTCACAATCCATTTTCTCCCAAGATCTACTCTAGAGATCACTAAATAGTGGTCTGATCCACATTCTGCACCTCTCACAACTCTCGTATCATTCACAAGCTCCCTCAACCGTTCATCATACACAACAAATCTATCACTCTCTTCGCTACCCCTCTTGTCCATGTATACAAATGGATTGACTTGTGCTTGAACCATGTGTTTGAGACAAACAATCCCATTTCCGTACATACATTCACCAAGCTTTCACCATTATCATTCACTCTTGGGTCACCAAATGGTCCAAGGACCCTTTCTGTGCCTTCTCGTTTTACTCCCACCCATCCATTCATATCTCGGAGCATAATTACTCTTTCTCCTGGTTCACACTCACTCAAAATATCTCTCAATTCTTCCCAAAATTTATTCTTATCATATTCATTCTCACCATCAACTGGAGCATAACATGTAACAAGCATAATCCTGCGCACACCCACTTTCATCCGCACCCACAACAGCCTTGGTGACACTAATTCATGCTTTCTCACATGCATCTTAGCCCTTTCATTCAGTATCAATCCCACACCTTGACTACCATGCACGCATACATCTACTCCAGACCAAAAGGCCTAACTACCGTTATTCATTTCTATCTCTTCCCTCCCTTTACGCTTAGTTTCACTCACACACAAAACATCTATCCTCCTTTTATCCATTTCATTCATCAATTCACTCTCTTTCCCATACACACCTCTTACTTTCCATGTTGCAATCTTCCATACCGGGTTATCATCAGATGGGCCAACCTGCTTCGACCTACGCTGCCCATCATGGTTTCGGTCATCCGAGGCATTCTTATAGCACATTGTAGTAACGTTAAAAATAGGGTAAGCAAGGTTACCAGCCTATACTGTACCCATGCCACATGCAGCATTCCCTACTAACGGTAAGGGCACAATACCGGTCAGTTTTGGCACAATTTAGCCGTCATGCCACAAGCGTAACCAACACTCAGTATTACTCCAGGTATGCTTACGCTATTCTACACAATCTAGGATCTCTACTCTAGAGACTACCTTGTGAGCCAACATTCCGTTGCCCGTGTCCTACCAACTAGGAGGTACGTGCAGTTTACTGACACACTTTGGACACAATTAATTTTACATCTTATATAATATAAATGTGTATTATATTATATTAATAAAAATCCTTTTGTAAAACTAATTTTGGAATACCAAATTTAATCTGGAAATGTCCTCATTTTGAAAACTGAAAATGTCCTCATTTTTTCCTATTTTGTTCTCGCTTTTGAATTTTAGATCTATTTACCCTAAATTAACATTTACTTCTGGAAACTATGGCAGAATTTTAAATGTGGAAAGAATCCCTCAACAGTAAATTACAATTATTAGAGATTTGCGAGGAAGGAGATGGAGAGATAGCAAAGAATAGTAAATAGTAGGGATGGGATGATTCCTCGAATCCCTCGAATCTTGAAAAAGATTCGAGATTTAGAAAACTCGAATCTTCGCGCTTTTTTCATCATTCAAATCTTTCAAATCCTAACCTAAAAACCATTAAACATTTTAACTCAAAACTTTGGAAAGATTAGTTTTATTGACGTCCAATTGAAGCGTTCATTAAAAAAGAACGTGATTGTTGCAATTTCAGTGGTACCCGGATCACCAATATCACATCGTGGCGACCCAGAGCGAGTTCGAATGCTAGTACGTATACAGAACATGCATTTTTTTAAATCAGAAAATAGCCAGTGAACAGTGAAATGTTACTGCTAAAATCAGCCTAAAATCCCAGGATGCAGTTTCCCGCATGCATTCTCAGTCTAATCTGGCATCTTGCTACACTGCAATTCCATCGGGAATCATAGCCGAAGTGGATATACATTAGGTGGCATTCCCCATTCCTGCAGAAACCTGACACTCGCTTCTTCTCCAAGTGGCAATTGGTGGTATTTTAGCGGTGGCATTTCACTTAATGATGATACTACGACGAGTGATACCCAACCCGAGGGACTGGGCCACAGTGAATGTGGGAAAAAACCAAAAACACTTAAGCTAACTTACCCAACTGGGGGAGGGGGGAGTTGGAGTATTTTGTGGGCTGAGCAGTCCTATCTGGCATGCTGAGTATGAGTATGTTGCGGCTTGTAATAGTTCCATTTCTCGTTGGCGGCTCTGCGTCGGTTTATTTACGTTCTACATCTCCAGTTATGCAGAAAGAACCAAAACTTCCTTAGGCAGCTATTGCATAGAGAAGTGGGCCTGGCCATAAACTGACAACATCATAAGCCATACACTTATTTTTTTGAACTCTTGGTAGTCTGTTTTGTTGTTTTATGTATTGTTCATAATTTAATTTTTAGCTATAGAATTTCGTACTGATTTTCCTTATTCATCCTGATAGTAATCCTGTATTTGCTGCTTTGTATGGGCAACAAATGCCAATTGTAAAGAAATGAATGGTCACTACCTATGTATGAACTTAAAATGCATGATCTTTCTGTGTATATTTTCTTAAATGTTTTCTCGGGGGGTGCCAGTGGTGTAGTGGTTAGGATGCTGGCTTCTACTCGCCTGCTGCTTGAAAGGGCAGCAGGCATGAATCTTGCGAAAGTAGGATTTTTTCCAAGGTCACCTGGCCCATTTGTGTGGTTTGAGAAGACTGAGCAAAGTCAACGTTCCATCCTTTGGAAGAGATGTTAAGCAATTGGTCCCCTTGGTGCTCTTCGTTAAGAGTAGGCTGATGCCGGCACCAGGTTTCCCTCCTCCCTTGTGAGTGTGTGGAAGAAGTTTTGGCTACAATAATCCAAGAGGTTGAATAGCCAAAAATACATGCACACACTCAAATGTTTTATTTAAAAAATGAGGTATTGAATCAGATTTTTTAAGTGGGACTTAGGAACGTTTTGTTCCAAGAACTAGTGTAGTTGCCTGTCAAAATAATGATGGGATTTTAATCATAAATATTAGTTGAATGTTTTATCTCACAATGGTTTTTTTCCCCAACCTCTTATCTTATCTAAAAATGATGTCTTCTCTGTTACTTTGTTAATAGTGTCTTTTAGTGTAATGCTCTTCATTTATCCTTTCCTCTCCCTCTTTCCATTTCTCCTTTCTTCCCATCCCTCCCCCTTCTCTCTCCTTACCTACTCTCCCAATCCATTGCTCTCCATTTCCTCACGTTCTTTTCTAATTCTATCCCTGCCTATCTACCTTCCACCCTATCTACACTCCACCCTATCTCTCTTCCTCCCCACATCTCCTCTCTCTTTCTCTACATCTATATAGTCATTTAGATAACCAAAAAAATCCATAATAAATTGCAGTCCCATTAGGATTACGCAATTTTGCGAAAAAATCTAACAATGAGGATTGCCATCCTTAAAAAAAAACGTGAAATTTGGCATCAAGAACCAATTTATGGATTAATTTGATATGCATTTGGAAATTGATAGCAGGAAAATAACTTTTCATTCTTTTGGGCACTCTTAGGTTCAAGTCCTGAGTTATTTATGCATTGAATACCTTCCTCGCCCAGCAGTTGTCGGATTTTGCTGCTTAAAATTTATTATATTGTCACTATTCATTAAGTATATTTATGAAATAGTTCCTTTTTATTGTTAATTTTTCCCAATAATATTAAGCTTGCCATGTAGGGTCATAATTAAAATAATTCTTATTATACAGGTTGGCCAAAGATTGCATTTGGATCGAATGAATCGTACTCTAGAGAGAGCTCTACAAGGCTGCAAAGATGTGCGTGATGTGTTAGATGAAGCTGTGAGGGACCATTTGGCATTATGTGGCATAAGTGAAGCAGCGTCAAGCTAACTATGAAAAGTCTTGTGTATTACTTCTATATTATGAAGACTTGATTGAACTGAATATGTAAGACATGTTGTTCTGTTTTGCAAGTACAGAATCAGGAATTGTGTTCATTATGTAAGAAATATGTTTGTTCATTGTGCCACAAATACATTTTATTTGAATTAAAATTTTTAGGAAGTATTGTATGTTTAACTGTTGTTTTAACTGTCAAAATTTGATGCTTTTCCACACACTATGTAAGAATTATCATTGGTGTCACATTTTTATCTATTATTTGGAAAATTCTCTTACATGAAACTTGTAATCTTACATAACTTTAAGTGTATGAAAATTAGACCAATTTATTAAACAATTCAGGTGAGTTTCTACCTAATTCCTTTGGAATCTAATAATAGGTTTTAGCCTTTTTGAAAAGTCAAGGGTCATTGAGGCTGTTAGGTTGCTCAAAAAGCATTCTCAGGATTTGAATTTTCCAATAAAAAGAGCTCTTTGCATAGAATAATATGAACAATCAAGAAAATCATATTCTCAGATTATTTTATACATATCATTAAACGCAATAAGTACCGTATTAACCTGAATATAAGGCGACCTCAAATAAAACGTGAGCCCAAAAATTTGGAAGGTTTTTCAAGAAAAAAATTTATACTCACAAAAAATCAGAAACTTACTCTGTATTGTGGCAATGAATAGCCAGTTTCAAAATAGTAGATCAACATCGGGGAGACTATCTAGAAAAAGCCTAAAATATGAATTTTCAAAACCTATTTGAACCAAGAACTTTTCAGCCACCCCGCTTATTAAAATCACTAGTCCTTGAATATAACGTGAAAGCTAATTTTCAAATGCAGTTTCATGATGAAAACATTACATTATATTCGGGCTAATATGGTATTCAAGAAAATATATTAAAAAATCGAATTAGCATTAAAAGACTGGTAATTGCACAATTTTGTTTGTTATTAAAAAGCATTCTAGTAGCATAACGGATAATTATGTCTACCTGATTATTTGACTTTGTGTTTAGTTGAATGTTATGTTATCAATGTACTTTTGAAAAATTCCTAATTTCCTCATGACAATGTATCAAGCAATAATATAGATTTGAACTTAGCACCATTTAAAAGTTATCATGAAAAAATAACTCTACAAGACATTTTCATAATAATTTTTCTATGTGATTCGAGTATAATCTCTAAAGATATGTCTATTGATTACAATCAGTCCAAGTTTTTATCCATTGCTTAATAAGCATTTTTGTTGTTATAACTTTGTCATTTGCTGTTCAAACGGTATGTAACTCTTATTAATTTGTAATTGTGTGTATATGTGCCTGAAATCAGTGTCTTCTCTGAAGAGATAGGCTAATGCAAGTTAACTCAAAATATTTACTGAGCCCAAGTAGTTATTTCAAATTACGAATTTTTCCTGTTAAATTATTTATACCAGTCGTTAACTGAAAAGTTTCCCATCTGAAGTTTTGTAGACTTTGTAGTAATAATAGGCATTTGAAAACCTGACTCTTCATTGCCGTATTGTAGGAGGCCACAACCGTGTGTTGTCTGATATGTGCTGTGCCTGTTTTTATCAGCAATTTTTTCCCAATGAGACCACGCAAATTCAGCATTCCATCCTTCGGAAGGGATGTTAAGCAGTTGGCCCCCTTGGTGCTCTTCATAAAGAGTAGGCTAATGCCAGCACCGGGTTTCCCTCCTCCCTTCTGTGGATATGTCTATTTGATGACAGTGCAAAATGACCGTAGCAGTCGATGCAACTTAAAATATCAATTACTATTACTACTACTTTTTCCCAGTGTCATGAAAATGGTTTCAAAATTGTAGACTTGCGAAAAAATTTGCAAGGGCAGAAGTATGTTCCTATTGCAATCAAAGTAAATGCAAGTCTCCTGGAACTGCTCATCTGTGAGGCTGAACGTGGATCTTTCAGAGATCAAATTTCAGTCTTTAGTAGAAACCTGTATCACCAAATGGACACGATTGTTCAAAATCAAAGGTGAAGACAATTTTGATGTTTTTTATATTGAAGGTATTTTTCACTCTAAATTTCTCCTAGAAGGTAAAAGAATGAACCACGCATCCTATATAGAGGTCCTTCAACATATGAGAAGCATTTTGTAGGAAGAGGGCAAACCTTTGGTTGGATCTCAGGATTCTTCACAACCTATCATCGCACAGCATAGGCATCCGCTGGAACTTTTCCAGGAGGAGGCAAGGAGATAGGCAAGCTCCCACAGTTGGGTTTGGTGGGCTTAATATTTTAGTGGTTTGTTTTAAGCATACTGCAGGGGGTCCCTACCTGTTAATCCCCTAATCTAACCAGACATCAAAGGTTGTTTTCCCTGTGGCACAGGCCTGATCTAGAGAGGGGCAGCTGCCCCCCTAGCAGACACCCATGTTGCGCAGTGGTCTTTTAGTAAGGGAATGAAAACTCGAATTGGAACAAATAAAACAATATTAGGGCGGGATGGCAGAGTGGTTAGAGCATTGGCCTTCCATGCAGCGGTTTCAGGTTTGAATTGGGGGGGGACTGATTTTTCAACCTGAGATCATCCCATCCCCTACTTGTGTGGTTTGAGGAGACAGCACTTTGTCCTTCGGAAGGGACATTAAACAGTTGGTGCTCTTTGTAAAGAGTAAGCTAATGCCGGCACCAGGTTCCTCTCCTCCCTTGTGTATGTGTTTGGTGTGTAAGGAGTAATGGCTACAATAATCCAAAAGTTTGATTAGCCAGAAATTCCATACAAACAAAAAATGAGTGACTCTAAAGAACATTACAAAGCAGTACTTTTTAAAATAATTTCCTGGCATAGCAAAACCATTTGGAGGAGTGTATCGCTCGAAAAGGAGACTATTTTGATGGAAGACTACTATGATCTTTTTGTTTCAAACCTGTGACTTTCTATGCTATCAGTTCAGAAACTTATGGCTCGCACCAAAATGAGTGCCAACATTTAAATATTTAGTAGTTTACTGGTTACTGTTATAAATAAACTGCCAAAATAAAAATAAGAAAATTTATTACAAGATTCAGCTTCAGTACATAACATCGCAATCGAGATCATAGTTGTATCTTACATTCTGCGTAAATGCAAAATTACTTAATTCATTTGTTGGTTTCAAACAATGCTGCGTAAAAGACAAAATAAATGCATACGAACACGGCAATCAGTGCACCGATCATTATGATGATATCCTGCAAGTAAAAGAAAGATCGCTGCATGTAGTTAATTTATGTCAGCAAAGAATTAGAAGGTTAAATTAAAACTCGAGGTAGTTTACTTTATATATAGCTGGCGCATTTTCTTTCATATCAGACTTATTTTTGGAATCTCTTAATTGCTCTCTGCTTTTCTTCGTATCTTGTTTTCCTGGAATAACGTAAAAGTATAAATTAAAATTTATGAAAAAATTTGCACTAAATAATAAATTTGTTGCCAATACCTATTTGCTTTCTGTAATGATCTACGGGATTTGATCCCGTACTGTCCTTCCGTGCACGGCCCATTATTTAAATATTGCGACTGAATATATTAAAAGGGAAATAAGTAATCGAAATTACCACATTTTTGCTTTGTAAGATTATGAAATATTAACACGAGTTTCAGTTCAAGTACATTCGTACGCTGCTATCGTTTTTTTAGTTATATTGCTCTTGATGATAACAGAATTGTTATATTATATCATTCGAAAGATAGTGTTGTAACTTTTTCATTTCGCAATAAGGGGCCACCGGACAAAAAGAATTAGATTCGGCGTAGTTTTTGGGCGATAAACAAATACAATTGCGTACAATGTTCACACGGTGAGATTAAAATATACACATTTCGCCCTACGTTTTTCGCTCTTAGTGACGTCCTTGAATTGTGGGTGGTTGAATGTGATCCTGTAACCTCGGGACACAAAACAGTGGATTGGAATTTCAAGTTTCACTTGGGAGTTTCTTAATTGTTGCGAGATGAATGATATAAACACTTGCAACTTCGCTTGTCTCACTTGTATATTATTGGTTTAGACGCAGCATACGACATCTATAGCAAGTATTACTAAATTACTATAGCCCCTGAATTTAAATTTTTTTCTTTCTTCTAAAATAACGTTATTTTTATTAGAGGGGTGTGTATAAATTTGCGTGTAATAACTTAAAGTATTAGAAGTTATATTAGTCTTGCTTGTTTCATCTTCTCGTAACGAGCTAAGTGTGTAATTCTGATTCGTTGTGTGAAACGTAAGATTTGACATGCTGCAGTCAATATTTCGATTTACAAAATTTTGTTGCTTTTCAGAAACAAGCTGAAAGAAATCTCATGATCTCATCGAGCAAAATGGTTTTTCATTGGTCACCGCTAATATGCGGAGCTAGATGTGTATTTATGAAAAAATCTTCTCCTGCTTTAATAAAGCAACTTGTACGATTGCATAGTCGTGTTAGCCCTTCTACGCTACATGTTGCTCGTCCAATGAAAAATGTGCCGGCATTTGCAGAGCAGAAGGTATGACGAATTCAAAACCGACATCCATTTTATGAGCTTACAGGAGTTTCTAATTGTTATTGTTCAAAGATACATTTATGTAAACTAATGAGAACACCCTGTTTTTTCACGGAATACGTAGGTGCAACCAGTTTTTAAACATGCTGACAAGTTTGCTAGACGAACAGCTATCAGAGACCGCCATGGGGACTACACATACGAGGGTATCTTCCTTAGTAGCAATCAACTTGCTGGCCAAATAAGTGAAATTCTTAGAGGACGTCATGGTGAACGTGTTGCCTTACTTTGCCCGAACGATGCATCATATGTGATAGCACAGTGGGCTTGTTGGATGAGCGGACAAATCGGTAGGAATGTATGGATTATATGTTTGCTCCATACCATGGCTGTATGTCGAATGAACCAACAATTTGTACCCTTCGAAGTTTATTATTTCAAAATTAATATTGTGTCAAGTATTTTTTAAATTTATTTTAATTGCTGCTAGATTTAAATTTGTTTCAAACGGCGGTTCTAAGCCAGATGACCTAAAGTAAAAACAGTTGCTGATGACATGTTAAAGTAAAAGACTTCAAAAATGAATGAAATTGCCCATAAAAGGAAGTTGAGAAGTGAAAATCTATTTAAAACAAAATAATTCATTTTAAATTTTTTTATGAGCTAGTGTTATATCTCATTCCATAATTTGCATTCATTGTAGATGCTATTGTGAGAACCAGTTTCTCTCAAACCTTTGATAACATATTAAATCAACTGTAAAATTTGATTAAATGACTGCAAAAACTTATTTAAAACCTATTTTTAGTGTGAATTTATAGATGTTCAAAAACAGTTGAAAATGAATGATTTTCCCTTGGTTATCTGTTTGGATTTGAAGAATTTCCAATTTTTGTGAAAAATTACTTTAATTACTTTTGATTTAATGATATTAGACATATTGATCATTTCCATGAAAATGTAGGAAAAATCAAATGCATTTTTACATTTTTTTAGAATCCACTATTGCTAAATTACTGTTAAAGATATATAATAACCCAAGAGGTTGATTAGCCAAAAATACACGCATGCAATACTGTTAAAGATAGATTTGAGACCAGAATGAATGCCTGGTATTGTCAACTTTTTATGGCAGTTAAAGCTATGCAAGTTACATATTAATTAGGTTTTTGCCGTGAGGCAAATTCAATGGAATAGAAGTTTATTGGTCGGAGAGACAACTATACCATTGTATAAGTCAAAATAATACAAAATGTACATATGAAAATTAACACAGAGATACATCACTAGCACAAACACAGGTTTATATAAAGTTCACTTTAACAGAGGAAACCATTACATTATGACATGTTACTATATAACAGCAGAGTAAGTGATAAAATTAACATAAAAGTGATTGCATAAGGCGATCATTAAAGCACAAAATAAGATACAATATTATGATATATACATGCAACAATTTTAAACACATAGCAATGGCAGTTTATTTATTTGGCATTTAGAATTTATTCTTTAGGAATTCATTGTCACTGTAATAGCATTTACTGATAAGAAAACATTTCAATTTTTTGTGAAAGGCAGTAGTAGAAGAAAGAATCTTGATATCATGAGGTAGTTTATTGAAAATAATGTATGTATGTATGAGGGCCTTTTAAACACAGAGAGGAATGGTACTGTTTGCTATGGATGTTGTTCCTTAAATGTGTGTTAGAAGTTATGGTAATCTTAATTGACAGGAAACTTGTCATAGTTATTTTTAACGAGAGGCACAAGCATATATGGTGCCAGCCCAAGCCCTTTTAGGAGTGGGAGCAAGAATTTTTTTGGATGCCTCTAATAAAGGAGTTCTTTACCACAGTTTATAGTATCCACAGCAAAATATACATATGTATGCATTTATATCATCTTACCAACACCGTAAAAAGTTTTGAGAATATGCTATTTCAGAGAGACATTCATTATTTTCAAATGCAAAATTTGTTTAATTCGACTAATTGTGATATCTTTTTAATGAAAACCACCTATAATCACCATAAATGTTGTAATAATTACTTTTATTTTCTTATCCATTACTAGCACATGCATACACAATATATTATGTTAGTATTTTACCAAATCTTCCTGATAGCGCTTTTTCCCAGGAAGGAAACTCGTGCTTAGCAAAGTACATTCTACTGTTCAATTTCCTATCCATAACCACATGAGAAAAGGAGCCCATAAACAAATGATTTTTCTCTAAGTTTGGTACGTCCCAAAAGGAATGAATGAATCTACACGGGTAGGTGAATTTCATATGATAATGAATTAAAACAAAAAATCTGATGGATAAAAATTCTGAGAAGAGACTATTAAGTGTATTTAATTTTAAAAAAGGACAAAAATGCAGATAAATAAAAATAAATCTCCATTACAGAAAGTTTAATGTACATATATTTGAATTAAATACAGCTGTATCATAATACATTTTTAAATAAATTGCAAAATGAACGAATATTTATAAAACTCTCTTCCTAGCTTTTAATGCTGCAAAGTCTTGAATCAGTTCCTCCAAATCTAAATTATCTGCAGTGAATCTAATCACTCCTTATAGCGCAAATAATTTTTTATTAACTTCAGTTTAGAAAAGGAATGTTCACTGGAAATGTCAATAAAATTCTCAGTGTTATGTATTAGTTGGGAAGTAAATACACAAAATTATTTTCACATATAAACAACAAAATTTCCTTTGGGGAACGACTCAGAATTTTATGAGAGATGGCTTTCAACTCGTCAAAAAGTTCAAGAGCTATTATGTCTCATTCCGTGCTATCCATTTAAGTGGCTTCCAAATTCATGCAGCATTTAAAAAAAATATCCTTCTAAATTACTGATTCCCTCTAAGTCGAAAAGTAAACCAAATACCGAATTATATTTTTGTAATAGCTTAAATCTTTCAGTGACTGATGAGATTGCTGTGTCGAGAATGGCATTGAAAGAAGTCGACCTTAAATTGCTTTTCATGACAATTAATTGGGTCTTCTGATGTCTCATACATGAACTGTTTTATTGCTGTGATTTCTTACATTTTCTTCTTGGGGAAAATCTGCTGTTAAATTAAGATTTTCTGCCAATTTCCCAGCAGTTTCTTTCACCTTAAGAAAATTGTCCTCTGACCGATAAGCCTCTAAAAAAGATTTTGTTTGACTTAATGACTTTAATGCTACAATGACATCAATTGATATCCCTTGCAGAAGCTTACTGGAAATATTAATTTCCTACAAAATCTCGTACCAAATTATAATGCTACAAATAAATTTAAAACTACATATTTTTCTAGCGATAGCTTTTGCTTTAACCCTGGTTTTAGTTCCATGCTGTCCCAATAGTGTATTGTCTTCAGCAATAGAGGTTAGGGCATCGTGAATGCTCACAATTTGAAATCTAACAGCTTTAACTGCATCCACATGACTTTCCCAGCGTGTTCCACTGAGCGGTTTGACAGTAAAATCTGAAACATGCTTTAAAAGAACGTCCCAGCAGTAAGTCGATGCAGAAAAAAATTGTAAATACATTGAATTTTATCAAAAAAATCTACAGCTTCCATATTGCAGTTGGCAGCATTATTAAGGATTAAATTTAATGAATGTGTGCTGCATGGCACAAAGAATGCTCGTGGATATTTCTTCGTAATAAGAGTTTGAACTCCACACTTTTTCCCTCTCATATTGGACTCATTATCATACCCGTCTGTTATTCAAATTTAAATTCAGCTCTTTGATCTTTTTTAAAATTACAGTTGCCATTCCTTCACCCATAGAATTTTGGATATTTACAAAATTTATGAATCTCTCTTCTATTTTTACCATTTCACATGTCTATATTTTTTCTTGTATATTTACATATCTTATTATTAAAGTCATTTGCTCTACATGGGAGACATCTGAGGTACTATCTACTATAATCGAATAATATTTTGCTTTTTCTATCTCATTCAAAATATTCTCCTTAATTTTGTTTCCTAATAGGTTTGTGATTTCGTTTTGGATTGTTTTTCCTAGGTAAGAATATACGTAGTATATTGAGAAAGTATTGTAATCATGAAAAAATTCAACCTCGAGATTTTGATGGAAATACATGTTTTAGGTGTCTTTGATTCCATAAAAGTTGTTTTTACCATGCTGTCTGTCTGTCAGTCTGTTCGCTGTTCTAGAGCCCAAATGCATAAATAAAATCTATTGTTATATCATATTTTGCAGACCCTACTTTCATAAAATGATATTGCACAAAAAGGAAGGGTAGTTTATTCTTGGCGAATTTTAGAAATATTTTATTTACTCAAAAATGGCTCCAGAGAATTTAATCAAAATCAATCCAATTGTAGAGCCTGATGTCTCAAATAATACTACGTAAGCCATATATCCCTTAAAATCACTATATGGCATCCAGAGACATTACAATGTATGCTAAGCTACCTTACGTAAGTCCTATAACGTCACGCCTCCGCCGTGATCCACTTAAAATCATATTACAGCCTAAACAGTTAAACTAAATCGATTGATGTGTCATATTTTTGGATAATATCATTCATAATAGACACTCGGAGGAAGTGAACAATATTGCAAAACAATTAAGGGTACTTTATTCTAGGATATTTTGAAACAAAATTGATTTATTCAAAAATGGCTCTAGGGATTTTGATGAAAATCCATCCAATGGTACAGCCTGATGTAACAAGTAATACTAACTATGCCATAGGTCCCAAAAAATTACTAAATATCGAAGTGGCATTAAAATATATGCTCAACTACGGTTAACTTAGATTTGTAAGCGTTTTTCTTTTATAAGCATACACAGTCGACCAAACGTATATACGTATATGAGAATGTTTGCGCAATGTATATTGCGCCATTTATTTATATTCACACCCAGAAAGATGCAACTTCTTTTTGATTCCATCCGCCATTCTAAAATTAAATAAGTTAAGAGATTTATTATAAGTACACATTTAATTATTATTTTTAATTTCTTTACAAAAGAGGAGTATTATAAAAAAAATTCATTACCGAGTAGTTTGAATAGTATATTTAGCCGAAATATTGGAAAATGTAATGATTAATAATTAAAAAACCTAAATATAAAAATTTTATTTCTCCGGTCATACAAAATTCTCCATTTGAATTAATACTTGACTTTAACGAAAATTGTCAGATATCGAGCTGTTACCCTTCAGACTATGGTGAAGTAGTTGTGATATTAAGCTTAATCTGCCAACCGCCATGTATGTGATAAATGTAATATCTACTTGCAGCCGAGGGTGAGCGAATATGGCAGGTTCTGCAGATAGACGAGCAGAATTGTGTAATATCTACTGCCATACATTTAATAAACAACTTAGATGCTGAATATTCATTGTATTTATTATTGAGTGAAGCATTCTCGGGTGGGGAGCCAGGTCGTATCGGCTATCTCTGTCATCATCTTCAGGGAACCTCAGTATTTATTATTGAATTACAAAAGATAACAATTTTCCACAATTCCAAATTAAATACCTACCACTGGTTTGTCTTTGAAAATTAAATCCCCAGATGACTGGTTAAGTAAAGAATGCTTATAATTTGAACATTTTCACCTATAGATTGTGAGATAGGCACGTAATTTCATCAAAATGCCAACAAAAACTTTTTATCCTGCAGATAAAGGACAATGGTGACTTGCGGAATGCGTTACTTGCTCCGTTAGTTATCTTACAATTTTGTTCGGAGAAGGAATGGAATCTACTTGATGTAGATGTAATAATCAATCACTATAACCACACATAACAAAACAAAAAAT
Source organism: Tanypteryx hageni (assembly GCA_028673005.1). NCBI lineage: Eukaryota > Metazoa > Arthropoda > Insecta > Odonata > Petaluridae > Tanypteryx > Tanypteryx hageni. The sequence continues at coordinate 16,045,077 of CM054117.1, forward strand.
AATGCATATATAATAACTCAAATAATTTGCAAAAGAAACTTAATTGCAGTTAAATATTATGGAAACGTACATTGATAATAATGAAATAAACACTGAAAACCTAAAAAAAAGTGATGTAATTATAATTTTGGGGGAACAACCCTCGAAGCCAAGCGATAATGGAAAGACAATCATCGTCGAATCAAATTTGCATCACTGAATCACTTCGCATTAACTTTACGTTGGGCTAAGATCTTAAAATTAACACCTATTAGATAAAAATGAGATTTACTTCTTCCGCAATGGATGATCAGTATTTTTCCTCATGCCATAGAAATATGCTACTAATATTGACCGGCTAAATTATTCGATTATTATATTTGCCAAACACGAACTATTCCTGATGTAGTTATTTAAAAAATATTGAAGTTTTCTGCCAATCACTTTTTCAGAAATAGCATACCAAATTACATACATATAAATAAATATTGCACTTTTCGTAATCATATTATATTCAGGGTGATACAAATTGTATATAAATAGTGAAATGATAAGATACAAGCCTGTAATTCAGTAAGTGCAGAAAAACTTCCAGAGCACACAAATATTGAGATCATTCTTCCACAACTGACAATGAAAGACTGACGGAAAGTATCAAAAATGTTGTATAGAAGGAGTGAGAGGGAGGAGGAACTTTCAATTGTTTTAAGGAAAACCCTTTCCGAAATCATGGAGATGGTGGACTTTCAAAGAATGCGAAGCTCTACGAGGCATCTGCACTAGAACCGAGATAAAGGAGAAACCTCCTCCGAAAAAGATACCGAGCCTCTTCTGCTAATCACTGCAGAAATCTGCAACCCGGGGTGTAAAGGGTAGCGATATGCAGTCACCATTGTCCTACTGTTGGAAAGGTCGTTAGAGAGGCCGAAAATGGAAACAGGAGAGGAATCGACATGGGGTAGGGGTAATCTCAACCTGAGAGCAGTCCTTCTTCCGTTTATTGCCATTGAACTTGATGAGTGAACCAAAAGATGACATCTCCATCCCCAGAAAAGGATAGAACAATTCGGAAAAAGCCATGTTAGCGGGAGAGAAGCACCATAGGATATCAGCCCTCGTGGAGAGGGCTCAATGGGTCAGAACTCAGCAGACGGCATGCAACACAGATGACAAAGAACAATGCCACTTTCTTGCTCTTGCACTTAATTGCACCCTCAACTCTTTTCTTTGACACTCTTTCCAAAACAAGAGTCCAACGACATGGGAAAAACCATGTCGGTTGTTGGACAGATGGAAAAATTTCGGGCAACGGAATTTCCACGCCATTCCCTTTCCATATTTGCAAATACCGTATTTACCCGAAAGGAAGACGAGGTTTTTTCACAAAAATGACATTAAAAATATTAAGTATTGTCTTAGAATGGAGTATGAGGATTTAAGGTAAAAATACACCCCTATTTTAAATGCGCCATGAAACACCCAGATGTCAAGTATATGTCCGTTATAATATTTATTATTGCATCAAGTAATACATTGTATTTAATTAATGACTACAATACTTTAAAAATTTAAGGCCAAATTTCTTAAAATTGCTCCCACAGACCAATGGTTCCACTTCGGCGGTAGGGAAGTGTTTAGAGCTGGGTAGGTAATTGGGTGACAAGTTGAAAAAAATGACTACAGCTGGACAGTTCCATGCATATATGAAACAAAGTCATGTAGGCACCAATTAAGGTGTCTAGTAATACGATGTAAACAAGACATACAATTTAAACGTATCTATTACAATTTAAACATGATGCTTTGTGTTTGGTATGCCATTGGCAGATGTAAAGTGGACTTGAGTTTCAGAGTGTAGAAAATTTACGAGAGCACTTGAGTAGTACACGCTTTGCTGAGTTTTAAAGTGAAATAGTGACAAGTTATTATTTATAACTTTTAAATTAGATACCCCAAACAAATGGCAGATCGCGTAGAGAAAAAAGGAACTGCGGTAAGAGGGAATGTATCGAAAGGAATTAGAAGTTACCACAGAAATTTTAAGTTAATGGTGGTGCGCTTTGCTGAAGAAACAAATAATTGTGTGTTAGGGAGGAAATACAATGTGACTGAAGCAAATGTGCGAAGGTGGAAGCAATCTAAAGAGAAACTTGAAGGTGCTAACTCAACACGGAGATCATTTAGTGGACCAAAACGAGGCTGATTTCATGCATTAGAAGAGGAAATTACAAACTTTGTGTGTATTCAAAGAATGGACGGTAAACCTGTGATGCGGGACATCATTAAATTGAAAGCCCAAGAATTAGCACAATCACAAAACATTCCACATCAAGAATTTAAAGCTAGTAATGGTTGGTATGATGCGTCGTAATGGTTTTAGCCTGTGACGAAGAACTTCACTTTGCCAGTGTCTACCTTCCGACTTCATGGACAAACAAATAGCTTTCCAGAGGCATGTAATTTGGTTGCAGAAAAGTCACAATTACCTTCTGAGCCAAATGGGTTATACAGATGAGACACCTATTTACTTGGACATGCCATCCAAGTACACAGTCAACGAAAAAGGTGCAAAAAATGTCTTCATAAAAACTTCCGGGAATGAAAAACTGCACATTACTGTAATGCTGGCTGTATTAGCGGATGGAACAAAGTTGCCGCTGTATGTTATTTTAAAACACAAAACAGTGCCTAAGGAAGTACTACCAAATGGAATAATTGTTAAATGTCAAGGCCAAGGATGGATGTCAGCTGATTTAATGAAGGACTGGCTAAGCATAGTGTGGAATAGACAACCTGGGTCACTTTAAAGCAGAGAGCAATGCTTGTCTTAAATGCATTCAAAGGCCGCCTTACAGAGGAAGTTCAAAATACCCTTCATGGTATGAATACTGGTCTTGTAGTTATAAGGTATGACATCACAAATTCAAGTGTTAGATGTTGTAGTGATAAAGCCCTTTAAGGATTACATAAAGTCATTTTATTCAGAATGGCTTTTGGCAGGGGACCATGCATTAACTCCTACAGGGAAAATTAAGAAGCCCAGTATACCACTTCTCCGTAATTGGATCATTGCAGCATGGAAAAAAATTGATCTCAATAGTATTTCAAGAGGGTTCAAGAAATGCTGCATATCAAATTCCATGGATGGTATGGAAGATGACTTGTTTGAATTTGAATAAGTTGTGATGAATGAACAGGACAGCAAGAATAAGGGAAGGAAACAGTGGAGAGGGAGATGTAATTAGTAAATTTATGTTTTTTATTCATCCTCTTAATGTTAGCTTATTATACATACATTTAGTTTTTTTGTAAGTGAACCTAATTTTTTTAGGGGTCGTCTTAAATTCAAGGTCGTCTTCCTTTCGGGTAAATATGGTAAGTTTCTGGATGGCCGCCCCTCCAACTGGCTGCCCATGTTGTCCATACCTTGGGCCGGCACTGAGCATATATATAAAGAGAAAGGTGCATAAGTATGTTCAGCAAGGTGAAAAGAGGCTTTCCAGGAGTGCGGGTGGATACTCGAAGCATGGCTTTTACTGCTTGCTTCTGCAAAGAGAAAACCTTTTTTGAAACTTTGAAGTTACCCCAAAACATTCTACCAAAGGATAGGACAGAGTGCACTTTAGCATAATATACCAATTTTAGAACATCATTTGACACAACTGGAGCCAGTTGCCTTATCATAAAAATGCCAATAGCGATTTTTTAATTAATGCATTTGTGTGGACAGACCAACCTAGATCTTCAGAAATATTCAGGCCAAGGATCTTTGTAGATGGTGAATGGCAAATGGAATAACTTTGAAACAGAAAAAAATCTGCTACAGCTTATGCCATTCTGCATAGTTTCATTTTATTTCATCAATTTCTGGCTTTGGCAATCTCACCATTTGAGAGGGAGGGGTTTTCTTTGACGTTCTCTTGGAGGACGTCCGTTGGGGCTGGTTGATACTAGCTTGGCTAGCCTGGACCCAACTAAGAAAAACACCCGTGTTCAGAAACAGGAAAGATTATCTGCTACAGTAGTTCAGTGGTCGAATATCTGCCTGGCAAGTGGAAGACCCGGGTTCGATTCCCAGTCATAGCAGAACTTTTTCTGTTTCAAAGTTATTCCCATTGTAACCCCAAAACAAACTGATCGCATAAACCCTGATCTAAAAAGGCACCGTATTTGCAAAACCTGGAGTGTTTCTGGAGCCCTGCCGCGAAATTTAACACTGACTCCCTGTTCTTTTGAACCCGCTCGTTGAATCTGTCTTTTGGCAATGACTGCTCGCTTAGGTGAAAATTGCATTCGTAGCACGCAGTGATTTCATTGTACTTCAAACCTACCAGTTTCTTTGGCTCGCATATGTCCCTCAACACTTCGTACGTCTCCTTACCAATCGAGGAAGCAGAATGGCTTTCTTTTTCGCCAAATGAATGGCGGAGTCTGACCCCAAATCATTTACTATGAACAATTGTTCCAACCTTTCCTCATACGTATCCCAATTATCTTCCCCTTGTCCATAAAATTCGGCATCCTCGTCGCCAATGTAGTGTATTAACACAAGCACACACATTCATTTCCAGCTCCGGCGTCAGACTGACTAGCCACCGCTGTAGATTTATTTGTTGCCATAAGCAAGTGATGACTATGCGTGCACCTGGCACCAATAAAGGATGCTCAAGCGCAAGTAATAGCTACAACATTACACCTTCCCTGCCACATTTAGTCAGTTGTCGACAGAAAGATGAGATGAGGTTGAAACCATTTACACAAAAGACAGTAGTCTCATCATCATTTAACCAATGTTTGGACAGTAATATAATATTTGCATTAAGTTCATGAAGCAATAATTCAAGGGAATGGCCTTTGTTTCTAAGGCACTGGATGTTTACATAAAATAATACCAAAGTTGTGACATTTATACCAGAATAATTCTTATTTGAATGTATTTCTCTGTACCTTTATAAGAAGTACTTCATGTCTTTTGCAGTTGTCCCTTTGTGCCATGAGCATCCATTACCAGTAATGGAGCACTACATCCGTGACAGTGATGCAGCACTCCTTTTGGCTGTGCCTGAATATTTGGATGTAGCATCAGAACTATTGAAAGACGGTCGGAAAATGATAGTGGTGGAAGATGCCTTGAAGGTGTTAGCAAAACGACATGGCCCAAACAGAGCCGTCTCTTCCTTGGCAGCTGCTGATGAGGAAGTTGACCTTCAACCTAATCATGTTTTGAAAGGTGGCCTTGAAGATGAATTCTATGCAGATAGTGATGCCCTCATCATATACACCAGTGGAACCACTGGACCTCCTAAAGGTAAGTTTCACTGGCTTTAACAGCTTGACTACCAAAAATAATTTACAGTTCTTTTACAGCAACAGATTTTGTCACACGATTACTTTTACAGTAAACTTGGAGGCCCTCAATCTGGGAAGCTTGTTTCCAAGAAGTTGCCCGATTCAAGGTTTTTTGGTGGGGTAGATTGTATTGACTTGCATATATGTACTTTTTCCAAATTTTGTGTTTATAAAATGAAACAATGACTTATATGCAGGGGCAGGTTTTCCAATAGGTGGAGTAGACAAGTGCCTATGGGTGGCTACACCATTGGGGCAGTCGCTCTGTTTGAGTCCATTGTTTTACATTATTAGCTGCTGATCAAATTAAATTATTGCTTATGAGAAACAGGCTTTTAAGGACTGTATGGCAGCACAATCTGACTGCTTCCCAAGTGCACAGTGGTGCTTGCGAGCACCAGTTTGGGAAATTCATTCACAGAGGGTTTCAAATTTTCCTTTAAGAAACATTTTTCAGGATTGCATATCATTCATTGAGAATTGTCTGTTTATCAGTTTTTGCTGGTAATTAATGGTAATCACCAAGGGCCCACAAGAAAGATCCCATAGTCTGTCAGATATCAGGGCATTGCCACAGTTTGTTGTCATATTCTGATAATTCTATCTTTAGAGACCTTTAAGTGGTGTTGCTTTTGTTTAGTGAGTTGTTTCAATTTCTCTTCTCTCTGTAGTTTATCTATTTACTAAAGAGAGTGTAGGGGAAGGAAAGTTAGGTCCAAATGTAATACGTTTGTATTGGCGCTCTTCTTGCATGTCACACACAAAATAAAATCTGTTAATAATATTTTATGACGCTAAATTGTGAAATATGGCTACACAAAGAGCAACTCATCCGCAGTGATTTTAAAGCTATTAAAGCCAATATAAGTAATTGCTGCACCATGTTTAATTTAAAATAATTATGTGGAAGCGGGCATCATAAGTTCCGTTTGGATCATCTTGTTTTGTCATTGGATTCTGCGACCATGAGTTCAAAGTTCAGGTGGAACTACAACAAATCAGTTTTGATTTTTTTACGCTATTAAACCTCTCTTCTCAGCATGAATACACATATTTAGTGGTAAAAATTTAGAAATTTTTAAACAAAAAGCTGGATGTACTAAAATTTGCATCTAATCTGTATTCTGGTTGATTCTACTAATTGATTGATCATTTTCAATTTGATTATTTTACTTACAAGGGGAGGATCAGGCATTGATGTCTCAAACTGTGACCAGCTTTTGCTGGTGGATAGAAGTATAAAAATAAGCAGACACGTGCCTTGGCTTTTGGCTCCATAGACCCTAGTTCGCAAGAAACCGGGGTCAAAGTTTATTGAAAATTACCTCGCCCGTTATAAGCTCTTCACGGGGAGTTATCTAATGGTTATACAGGGTAGCCGAGTGGTTAAGATGCTGAACTACAAAGCTTACAATTCTTGTATTGTGGTTCGAATTCCAATGCTGGCAGGTTTTTTAAAATCTAGGTATTATAATGAAGTATTATTTGATATACCGTATTTACTCGTGTACCCCGCACACCTTTTTACCTGAAACGACAGTGAATAAAAGGGGATGCGCATCTTATACAGGGTTTTCTGACCAAGTAATATAAATTTTATCAATAGTAAATTTTCCGCCTGCGTAGTTAACTGGAGAAACACAACTCATTGACGTTCATGAATGCACTTCTTCTTTCCACAAGTTTTGAGGCATACCACGCATACTGCTGCATAGGTTTGAAGTGTGGCACAGAGAGCTGATGATGCAACAGTGGATGGATTCTGATTGCATCCTCACGCGAGCTGATTTCTCGCCTCTCTTCAAGAAGATTGTAGCATTCTGGATGTGGGCAATAAACTTTTACTTGCCTATAGAAATAGACCGCATGACTGGCACAACAGCATACATTTGGGTTCTATAACCTTTAGTTTGCAGGTTGGCACATCATTTTTATCAACGAAGTTTGCATCGTACATGGCTATATTTGTTTGCCCACCCCAAGAATCTATTATCAGCAAGAAGTTTCTATTCCCAACATAAGGTTTTAGTACGTTCTGAAGAAATGATTTGTACAGGATCGAAGTCAATTTTCCTGATTTGGAACAGGTGACAAACACATTCCTTTCTTTACTTGCACTGTAATTCCTCGATTTTTCACGCACTCTCGGTCTAAATTTGCCAGCTGGTTCTTGCATACACAAAAAAACTACCGGCAGTAACTTACCTGATGCAGTTAGCATCTATTGTGAGTGATTTTATTCATATTTTTGAAAGCAAGATGCACCGATTTTTCCCCTTTATGGGATAATGTGCACCTAATGTCTACTCTGTGCTCACACCCTGTTTGATCTGTATTTATTACGTAATAGAGATCATAATGGGGGACCAACAGGGCTGTCTGTTTCTGAAACTATTGTGCAGCTGCTAGGGTTTCTTCTAGAGTGATTTGATCCCTACATGACATGTTTCGTAACTTTACATTGTCATATCCAGAATTGTCTCTCAAATCGATTGACCCATGATCTGGACGTGGTGAATTCAAAATCTGGTGACATATGCTTGTAAGCTGCCGCAAGTGCCCACTGTTGCAAATTTCTTGTGGTATGTGGTTTGTTTCACTTCCTGGCCTCGATGAAATGGTTGTACATCCAGTTGTTGATCATGTCGTATTTGTCATGCCAAGTTCCACCCCTCTGTATGTCTTACTCCCATTCAGCAACTTGTCCTTTGCGCCACAACAAAGTTGAATCCTGGGGCCTTAAAGTGGATAAACACCAATTTGGATGCTATTTGGCCAGGTTCACCACTTGGTCTTTTATTTTGAGGGGTATGTGATCGTATTTACGTATCTTTTTCTCTGGCTTGTATGAATCACTTCCATTTGAAACTTCATGCGAGCTGGAGCTTTCAGCTTCCTTCTCATAGTCAGAAACTGCAATTATGTCATCACCTACTTCAACTTCACTTTCATAGTAGAGTTCTTCTGTTTCTGCAAGCTCCAAGTCCCCAAGCATTTCTATGAAACATTCAACGGTTTTCTGCCCAATTCACTTGGCTCGTGATGTAATACTCTCGGCTTTGAAATCCCCGATGATGTGCATTTCCCATAATGACTCTGCAAAATAGGAATGGATTACTATTTGATGAAGGACTTTACCATTGTTATTACTACCAAGTTACTGTTGTTAAAAAGTAATAGTAAATATACATATATTGTATTCTAAATTTGGATACGAAGTCATAGTTACATACCTTCAAAATATTGAACAGCATCACTCACATCTTGTTTGTCATAACCACATATAAAAGGAAGTCATTCATTGTGTCTTTACTCAAACACGGAACCTGATCAATTATTCATTCTTTTTTAAAAACAGCGCTCATGGATGTCTGTAAATGTTTTCTCTTTGCTCACTAACAAGAGAACCACTGGCAGCAAAGGCATTACCTACCTTATAATACATTTCTAGAGTTTATGGGACTCACCCTCATGTGCTTTCGCTGACTTTCAAGAGACTTCAATGAGAGGGCAAAGCAGTGTTGCCATATTTTCAAATTTCCTAAAATCATGCAGGAGTGGGGATCTATACACAATTTTTTCTCACACATACTTTTACCGAGAGTGAATTGCATAATTTGTTTTTCTAAAAATAATAATCCAAGGCAATTTAAAAAAAATAAAACTTAAATAAAATAGTACTTCATTGTAATAAATTTTTAAAAAATTCCTGAAGCTTCAAGAGAACCCAGGGTTTTGGATTTAACAGGCCCTGTAGAAATGTTACAGCCATGTCAAATGACGAAGTTCTTGCATTACATTCATACTAACAACAGTGTGTGTGCGTGCGCAAAAGTATATGTGCATGAATACAACTTGTATTCTTTCATTTTGAATTGTTAGTTCTCTCTCCATAAGAATAAAATACATTTTCAAAATAATAAAAGATGTTGCCAGCTATACCTTCCTGCTGTTCAATAATGCTACTGCTTTGAAATTTATTTATAAGTTTAGTTAACTGTTAATGAATATGCATTATGTAAGCAATAGGAACTGTTTTTCCCATGCGTAAGCTTACCGAGAATGGATTGTATAATTTGTTTTTTCTAAAAATAATAATCCAAGGCATTATTTCAAAACAGAATAAAACTTATATCAAATTCTACTTCCATTGTAATACCTTGTTTTAAAAAAAATGCCAGCATTAGGATTTGAACCACAAAACAACAATCGTCAGCTTTGTAGTTTAGCGCCTTAACCACTCGGCTACCCTGCCTAACCATTAAATAACTCCCCATGAAGAGCAAGGGGTAAAGTAATTTTCAATAAACTTTGACACCTGATTTCTTGCAAACTAGGGTGTCATTAATTTTTTTCTGAGAATTGTTAAATCCTGTGTGCCCTCCTTTCGCTAACTCTCTAATAGTAAGATCTTATCTTCCCTTTCTTTGGATTATCCCTCTGTTCATCGAACTAAGTCTGATCTTTCTTTTATATACAATATACTAAACTCTATTACTGACTGTCCTGAGTTACTTGCTCAATTTAATTTCCGTGTTCCTAATAGATCTACTCGCTCTTCTTTCTTATTTTACTACCCCACCCCCAGAATTTCACTTGCTAAACATTCTCTTTTCTTTCGTCTCCCTTCCCTTTTAAACTCACTTTCCCCTAATGTAGATCCTTTTTCAATGTCCAAAGAGTCTTTTCTTAAAAACGGAATGTCATGTTGTCGCACAACTTAATTTTTATTGACTGCTCCTGCATACACTTATATTTTATTGTATTTCATTTTATATTATTTGTACTTTATTTTGGTTGTTATGTTGTTAATTTTCGAATGTTTAATTTTCACTGTAAATTGGCGGTATCACTGTATGTGAAAAAATGATTAAATAAATAGATAAATAAATATGGAGTTAAAAGCCGAGACACTTGTCTGCTTATTTTTATGCTTCTATCCACCAGCGAAAGCTGGTCACAGTTTATGTCATCGATGCCTGGTCCTCCCCTTGTTAGTTTATGCCACATTAGTCTAAATTATAGTATGTGATATGTCCAATTGATTAGCTCTATTTTTACATTGTAATGGAATAGAATTTCACTTGTGCTGAAGGTAATCCCATCCACATTAACATAAAAATGCTGACCCACATGGAGAAATTTCTTATGTGAATATGAGACGAATCTTGATTTTTAGACGCTTAAATGAAAAGGCCTCTTTTATATTGGTTGAATAAAGTTAGTTCCTACAGAAGAATTGAAAGTCATAATGTATGTGACATTTGGTCATAATTTTATTAAGTTGGTTGTTATCTTTCCCATGCAATTGTGATTTTTTGGCATAGTTTGCAACTACTCCATAAAACTTTAATTTTTAAAATTCTTATTCCTTGTTGACTTTGGTTTCAGGTGTTGTAGGAGGTTCTGATCTACTTTCCAGTTTTACTGTCTTTATCTTCCATATTTCACTTATGATGAATCCCAATTTCCATATATTCATGGTCAAGGAAAGTTAATTAAATTGCCGATTAAGTTTTTTCAATATGTTAGCATTATTTCACCTTGTTTCACCTGTTACAGTTCTTGAGTGTCTTTAATTTTTATTGAATTTTCAATTAAGTAAATGTATCAGGTGAATTGTATCCTTATTATTGGTCTTTGAAGGATTAATATGTGTGGTATTTAAATATAATCTTACTACCAAATTTCTTTTATATCTCAGGTGTGGTGTTGACCCACAACAATATCCAACATCAAGCATTTTCTCTCATCCAGTCTTGGGCCTGGAATGAAAAGGATATTATACTTCACACGCTTCCACTTCATCATATTCACGGCATTATTAACGTTCTTCTCTGTCCCCTATTTGTTGGTGCAAAGTAAGTTGAAGTAATTTGAAAACTTTTAAGTAGCATAAAACATACCCTTGCAACTGCAATTTTGTGTTCTGTTTTCAATATATTATATTAAACCATTTAAAATATAAAAATGAAAATGGAGAACCCTCCTTATAACCATAAAAATTAAAAAAGAAGTGCACAAATACACACGGGTTTAGAAGAAATTACTCCATTCCAGGGACCGAACACTCACACAATCTCACACACTCCAGGTTTAGGGGAACTACTCCATGACAGGGACCCTTGTTTACAAGAACACATCACGCAAGCAAATAAACCACAAAGTGTATGTCTTTTTTAAAAGAATGCCTAAATATGCATTTCGGGATCAATGATTCCATCCTCAGTAGGCTGATCGTAAAGATGAGGAAATGCGAGTTGTGGAGGATATATTTACACTCGGGACAGGAGAGAGTGTATTTGTGTACTCCTTTTTTAATTTTTATTGTTATAAGGAGGTTTCATTTTTATTGTAACTAACCACAGGACTCCAACATTTGATTTTTCATTTCAAATATGTTAAACACGTAGAATTATGGTAAAACGCGGAAAAGCTAATGGAAACAGAAAAACGATAAAAAATCATGCTTCTTGAGGGATATACTGGTAAAGAAAGGGTTAAATACAAGTACAGGCATCCTTCAATTAGTGCTCTTAATTGGTTCCTGAAAAACAGAGCACTAAATGAAACCGCATTAACCTTTTAACGCCAGGTTTAAATGCCTGCCAATAAGGTCCCGCTGCCAGAGTTTCTCAAGGGTATTTAAATTTTTCTTGAATCTATTTGAAAAATACAGTATATCTCACTATCTATTGGTGATAAAATGTTCAAATAAAAAGCAGTTTATAATAAATATATTGTAGAATGACGTGGTTTTTGCTTAGTAGAGGAAATAAATGCTCTTGTTTATCATATTGGTATATAAACTTCATGTAAACAAAAAAAATTAAAAACAAAAATGTTTACTCACTTTTTGGTGGCATGGTTCCTACTCAGTTCACAGCTATTGCTATCCTGGTATCCTAGATTGTTGGGCTAGTGTGATATTCCTCAAAGCAAGGAGCAACACACAATCCTATATCACACACCTTACATTCATATTTGTTATCCTTTCGTAGAGCGCATACGGCATCACATGCAATTCATCATAACAGGCCAATGTTTATTGTCTTTGTCCTCTAAATGCTTTGTCTGAGTCCCACTCTGACTAGATCGACCCCTTCCTCCAGCTGGAACTGGAAGAGCTCTAGCACCTTCTTCAACCAATTGCCGTCTGAGGGAAAGACGAAATTGCCGATGAGAAAATGAGCCAACGCATGACGTGAGGATCCAACTATTGAGGACTGTGAGGTCAACAAAGTGGAAAAATAGTTTTTTTGTCCACTTCTATGTGTGGTGACTGATAATGTAGCTGTTTGCCATTCTATCCCCTTTATCCACATACCCCATGTGGCAGTTATAGTCCTCGATAATAACAGACCTCAGAGCATTTCCGCTGTCGTCATGGAAGTTTCCTTCTCCTGGTGGGTCGTGCAAATTTGTCAGCATGTGAATGTCTCTCTTGTCCTTCCACATTATGGCAGTCAAGTCATCTCTGGTCCTAACATGTATGTCACCTCATTTCAATTTTTGTCTTTTACCAGTGAAGTCTTGCGGCATCCCCTTCCGGTTTGATCTGACAGTGCCACAACAGTAAATTTTCTTTGTCTAAATATCGTCAAAGAGAGTAGGAGAGGAGAAGAGGTTGTCCATGTATAATTTATGCCCAACTCCTTCCACTTTTCTAGTCGGTTCCCTAACAATCGCATGTGTCGCTGTCATGTCTTGTGTTGCAATTTGTCGGCCTTTCCCCAAGTACACTTTCATGTCATATGTATAACCTTTCTTGTCGCCGAGTTTATAAATTTTTATGCTGAAACGTTTGTTTTTTTTGGTATACATTGCTTGAAAATTAACCTCCCCTTGAAAAGAACGATCACTTCATCTACTGCCAAGTGCTCAGATGGGGTGTAATTCTTGGCATAACTGTCATTGAGCATTTCAAACAGTCCTAATTTTCCATAATCGGTCGTAATTTTTGTCATTCCTATCAGATTCGTTAGTGTTGTCAGTGAAAGGAAGATAGTGGAGAATATGAAGAAATCTGTCACATCTCATAGTAGCAGTAAAGAAAGGAGTGTGGAATTGTTGCAATGTCGACCAGTAGTCCCTCAAAGTGCCTCTTACGTTGTGTCCCATTTGCAGAATTATGACCAAAAACAAATATATGGTCACGTCAGGCTGTGGAGAAGTTCCTTCGTCTAATTTGTCAATGAACTGGTGATAATACCTGTTTGTCTCATCCACCAGGATTTGGAAAACTTCCACAAAATAAAACATAAAAATGTGCAATGGAGTCGTTGTTGGTAGTCGCATCAGCTTTCAAACCACTAAGGCCACCGGTTAAGGGTTGCTCACGTCTGGTTCTTCTTTGGCCCTGACGTGGTGTTCTCCATTCCGATTCTTCTCTGCTCCTCGTGGAAGTATCTCTCTCAGGTTGATCCTCTTCAATTTCACTTTCTGCACTTTCCTCCTTGTACGCATCGGAATCAACAAATATTTCATCCGTTTCCTCATGTGTCTTGCGTTTAGAGGCCATTTTATAAAATATTTATGGAAGTATGTATTCAAAAAGTAAGATATGGATGTATAATTAATATCCATAAATATGTCAAATATATTCTAAACACTAAAGAAATAAACAAAGTGCTGCAAAAATTTATAACTCATCAGCTTACTTCTGCTCTATATTGTGAACTGGAAAAGAATGACAAAGATGGAATGTATGTCGATGTGCAAAAGGAAGAGAAGAATAAACAAGGGAAGTAAGGCATGAGTATTGTCACGAGGTTCGTCTTTTACTCCATCTGTTTGAGTTGTGAAAGAGAGTCCCACAGCTAATGCCTACCACTTGAGACAGAGAGACTCTCAAGGGTTTGTTTAATCTTCCCCTCCCTCCCTCGTGCATAGTCTTGCAATTGGAGGTCCTTTTGTATAATATTTACAGAAATATATATTCCAAAAGAAAATTATAAATATATAAATAATATTCGTAAATAAGTAAAATATATTCTAAACACTAAAGAAATAAAAAAGCTACGAAAATTGATAGCTCATCAGGTTGCTTCTGCTCTATTACACAAACTGCTAAGGAATAACGAAGGCAGAATGTGTATGTCGATGCGTAAAAGAATGAGGAAACTAACCAAGGGAACTAAGGCATGAGTATTTTCACAAACTTTGATTTGTATTGCATCTATTTTGACTTGTGAAAAAGAGTCCGTGAGTACAATGATATAAATAAATAAAAATATTTCTTTTATGAATGCCTTAGAAATTTGCTTGTGTTTCTGTGAGTGATTGCGTTGTCTTTGAGCCTTCATCATTGTCTTTGGACACATGAATCTACTGGCAATCTGTGGACCTTTGTTTGTTTTGTGTGACATTTATGAAGTTATTGTTCAACAAACAAGCAATAGTTGAAGAATATTTTTTTTGAGTCTACTATTCTAGTATTTTTATTGATTTTTCGTTATTTTTCGAAATATCTTGTACATTGGTCAACCTTTTACAGTTTTTTGAAAAATTAATTTCTCCATACTATTGCAGACTTTGAACTTTTAGGATGGAATCTTTGTGAGATCCATCTTCGGCAAGATGCATCCCACCGATTGATGATGCAAATTTGGGGAAATCTCGTTTATTCGCTGATGCACTTAGCTTTTGCAACAAACTTCTTCACGAAAGTGATTTAATTTTTGATTGTGCTATCACCATTGGTCGTGAGATGTACGATCGTATTATGGGAATGAAATATAAAACAAAATTTCTGTTACCTATCGATGCATAAGCAAATGAATGTTTCCCTTTTAACTCTCCCCATCATTGCTCCCGATGATGATTGGTGGCTGTAGATTATTAATGTTTTTAACCAATTAACCAAATTTCTGAGGGATTCATAAAGAAATATTTCTATTTATTTATATTATTGTACTTTTAACTGACTTCTAGCCAGTACATTTTCTTTTTTACTTTCAACAATCCTTTGCCTGATATACGTCTGCCTAATGGGTCTATTTTAAGTATTCGGAAGAAGTCTTCGCAAAAATAATTTCAGGGATCATTTCCATGTCATAAGCATCAATATACAGAAAACTCTCGATAATCCGGCACCCCTCGGGACTGGAGTAGTACCGGAATAATGAGATTGCCGGATCAGTGAGAGGCAAAATTTATAGTATATGTTCAAGGAGATAACACACGTGTATTAACCAATACGGTCGGACTTGAGGAATACATTTCATTTTCCACCCTCAAATTCTACGTAAATTAGTTATAAATAACAAAAAATGACCATGAACATTTAAATCTGGTGCTTGTGCTAAATGTGCGAGGGAATTCCACGCTGCATACAGACACATACGTACGTATGTATTTAGGTGTTATATCATAGGTTTAATTCCCAGGTTTATCATTTATTAGGTACTTATCGGAATTTTCGAGCCATAGCGGAATTAAATAATTATAAAATCATCTCCGGGAGGCTTCTGTAGAAATAGCAAATGCGGCGACTGAAGAATTGTGGAGCTAGAGCAGCAAAGAATCAAAGAAATAAGACTTGAAGAGCAAAGAGTGAGGCAGGCAAACGTCAGAGCAACAAAAACTACTGACCAAAGGAATATAGAACGAGACAGGTTAATGCAAGAGCAAAAGAAACTATTGACCAAAGGGATTTATGAATTCAAGAACAAAGAAAGTGTCAATAGTTTCTTTTGCTCTTGCATTAACCTGTCTCGTTCTAAAGTCCTTTGGTCAGTGGTTTTTGTTGCTCTGACGTTCGCCTGCCTCACTCTTTGCTCTTCAAGTCTTTTATTTTTTTGATTCTTTGCTGCTCTGGTGAGAACCATTCGTTTGGAATTGATCTTATTTGAATCTGATAATAATCTTCCGATTCTTTTTGGCATGGTTTCTTATTTGAACCATTGATTTGGTGAAAATAATAAAAATTAAAATGAGATCGTTATAGAATTAAAGGGTTAATTATTCAGATATGAATATTTTTGATATTCAGTTTTATTGTTGAGTAACACAGCGAATGAAAAAGTATAATCCAAAACTTTTACTAAGTAAGTGCAGAATCTTACCTTCCTTGCAATTATCTCAAAAGCATTAAATATGTTCCTTAATAGATGTTGAGCTCACTTATACAATAACAACATAAACCAAAAAGGAATCCTACAACTAATAACAGAAGTATTCTTCGCGGGTAACCAAAACAATGTCCAAAATAATCATCCAAGTAAATAATACAACTCGAAATATGTTACTATTGAAAAAAGTTATAGACAATTATGTCAATCAATCAATTCTGATTCTTTATCATATTACCATTTTAATAGGTAATATGTGGATATATAACTTAAAAAGTAAATAACAAAACAAATATGGACGTAAAGAGTAAATAAGTAAACAAATATGAACGTGTGTTTCCATGCGTATCTTATTGGTGCTCAACAATAAATGAATCCCATAATAAACAAAAATAATTTTTTAAACCTTTTACATAAAAAATTTCGGTGAAAAATTAGCGTATTCAGCTAATTTTAGTGGTTGGATTGTTTATTCAAAAATTGGTACCTCCAGCTATTCAGGAAGTAGGTATGACTTTATTTTGCACAAATCCACTATCTCTTCAAAATATATAATATATTTTGTCTCTCTCCCCCTTTCTGCCTTTCTCCTTTCTGTCTCTCTCCTTTCTTCCTCTCTCTCTCTCATATTAAAGCATTTAAATCACAAATTCCTTATGCATATAGTATAAGGATTAAGGGGACAATACAATCTCGAGGTTTAACAATGACATGGTCGGCAAGGCAACATATTGTTAAAAAGCTTAAAATTTTTAAATAAATATGATTTTAACATAGAACTTGAGTGATTTTGTATCATTGACAAAGTGTGATGATAAGAATAAGAAACGTTATTTATTTTCTTTGAAATGATCCAGGTGTGTAGATCGTAGGTCAATTCTTTCTAATTTTAATTTGCAAAAGAGTAAAAGTCTGTAAGTTGAAAAATCGATTTTTACATGTTATCTTATGGGAAATGGCACTCCCCTCCCCACAAAAATAAAAATTCTGGTGCACACATTCATGGTCCCATTAGTAAGTGTACCAAGTTTTAAATCTCTAAGTTTCTTGGTTTTTGAGATATCCTGTCTAGACACACACACACACACATTGCCTTTTATTAATAGAGACTAGCTGCTTAGTGCAGCATTGCTTGCAGCATCAATAAGATGTGCTTACTTCCACCAAGCATGGTAAATTAATGCTATGGGTGGGTTTATTTTTAGAAATGTATTCCAAAATACTACAGAGCTTTTCAGCTAATTCCGATGGTTCCACATTTATACCAGTTCCATGTTTGGTCCTGAGATGGCAGTAATAGAAAGATCCATGACATAAATATTTTCTATCAAAATTTTCTGTTCAAATTATATTTGCGACAGATGCTGCCATTAGATATTCGTACTTTTTTACTTTAGTATTTTTTATGACATTAATGTAATGCAATGGAAATCAAGAATGTACATGGGTATAATTTTAAAAAATGCATGTCAAAATACTATGGTGCCACCTGGTGGAGAACACTTCAACTATCTCCGACAGTCCTGTATTTTAGGTTATATCAGTTCATTTGACAGCCAAGAGATGGCAGTATGGTAAAATTGCATGACAACAGTATTTTCTATCAAAATCTTTTCAAATTAAGTTTTCCAACAAGTGCTTTTATTAGATACTCGTAGTGTTTTAATTTTAATGTTTTAGGCGATATTTGCAACCACAAAAAGAAGTAGAAATACTTGTAATGAAATTTTAGTAATGTATTTGACAGGCCATGGATCATTGTTGTCCATTAACCATTCGGGGACAAAATACAATGGTAAATTGTCACAGAGCGTTGACCCGAGATGCTCGCATATTTTAGATGTGAAGTGTCATCGGTGTTTTCTGACACTGACGAAACACACTTAATATATTGATTAGCATGGTTTTCTCCTCAATTCTCCCAGAATGCGAAAATCTGGTGTGAGGTAGGTACACTTTAATTTTTTATTTTAACTGCAAAGAAGTCTTACCCGAGTATAACGTGCACCACTGCCTTATGACCTAAAAATTTTGTTTTCAAACTGCGCGTTATATACGAGTATATAAGTTAGTATGTAAAAATGGCTTATCATTTTATAAGTTGCAAGATAAAAATAGTAAAATTTCTGAAAAGTAAAAATCAACTGAGTTAAGTGCTATGTTACAAACTGTCGTTTAGTGCTATTTCGGTTAGCGCACAGATGTCTTGGAACGCCTCTCTTGCACTAAGCGAGGCATGCCTGTATACTATATATTTTGGAAAGTTGTTTGTCTGTTTGCTATGCATTTGGACAACTCTTAAGATATCTTAACCAAACTTTAAATGACGGTTCCTATCAAGGAGCAGGTTTATGTGTTTGTTTGGATATAATTTTACTTTCATTAAGAAGCTTAATATTAAATTATCCATTTATAAATCTCAGTATTTTTTGTTTCTTAGAATTCCTAAGCAATGCCGGGTACTTTCAGCTTTATAAAAACAATGTAAGAGATCTCTATCTTGAATGGATGATTGCATACCATGATGGCTGAAGTTAAAATTATAAAATTTTTCCAATTCATCATTAGATAACACATCATGGGTAGAGCTGCAGTATACGTGAATAAGATGGTTCATATTAAAAAAAGGTCAATTCATGCATTAAAGTATTTGCTAATTTGGGGTGGTTTCAAATTTAGTCTTACAAATAATTTACTCTATTCTTTCATATACAAAATCAGGCTATTCCTGGGTTAGTATCTCAAATCTAACTAAAATTGAAATGTAATATTGTAAACCCATGCATGATTTCCGTGTATTTCTTATGGGGGATATGAAAAGAAAACAACATCAAAAATGAGCCCTGAAAAGGACAAATATTGGAATTTGGATAATTCTCTTTAGTTTTATCTGATAACCAATCATTGTGCCATATTTTAGGTCTGCTGCAGGAGCATGTTCTCTGAGTTACAATTTGTGCAATCGACTGATGGGTTCCTTTTATTATCTTTAATTACAGGTTCCTGGGTTCTCAGTGCATTTTTTGTGTTACCTATAAAATATTCTAATATGGAGCATAACCGTTACAATACAAATATTTTAGTCTTAAATATGTGTTACGTTTATTAACTTGAATATGAAAATCCAAATCTTCAAAAACAAAAAATGTGCTGAATACTTTGAAATCATAAAAAATGTTCCTGATCTGCAGCATATATTTAGAAGTCCCTATAAATTAGTATTCTAAATGAGAAGCGCATATTTAAGGTGGATACGTAACCTCGAACCAAAATAACAAAAATAAAAGAGTAACTACACTTAATTATTTTTACCGAATTATTTCGTTATAACGTTAAACCTAACAGTAAATGAAATGTAAATTTTAGCGTAATGAAAAACGAAATCGCTTTTTTGCTTGTAACGAAACTACGAATCTTTTATTTTCATTTGCCAGCACTCGTTCTAAAACCTCTGATGTTAATCAATTCAAGACCTTCGCTATCAATGGCAGGATCATAAGTATAGGTATTATTCCTCAATGAAATCCATTTGGATAATCTATTTCGTGCAGTGTGTATTTGTTGTTGTTGAAGGCGATTATGAGAATTTTCATCAGTTTAATTCATTCGAGAATTCCTGTTTTTCTCTATCTGCAGCGAGTCGAGATTCCCTTTGTTCAATTTTCTCATTTAATCGTGTTTTTTTGTCTTTTACAGTTGTGTCACAGGCAACGTTCTCTTAACTCACGTGTTTCTCTTTCATAAAAATTCATCCTATTTATTTTTAAGCAATCCAAACAATCCGCCATCTTAATTCAATATTAACGCTTTTATCAATTGTTGGGTCAAACAAACACTAATTTTTCACTCTATAGCTTAATTTATTACTTATATTTATGTAATAATATAATTAATCAAAAGAAAGGTTCTGTCAATCATTGTATCTAATGCACTTAGTAATTAATTTGATAATTTTTTAATTCTGTATTTTTAACACAAATTGCAATGTGGTGATTTTATTTACTTCATGAAATAATCAGCCAACAATAAAAAAAGTAAATGTATAATTGTATTTTGTGTTAAGAAGACAGTAAAATTGTTGAATTTCTTAATTAAAATTTTTTTCCTGTAATGTATGTCACCTGTATTCCCCATTCTACACAGGCAAACTATCCTCTTTATTTATAAGATTATTAATGAAAATTGTTGTTTTCTGAATTTACATTGAAAGGATCTATTTAAAAATTAATATCTTATTTAGTCAAGTGACTTTACAAAGCATTTTCTTTTTAACAGGTGTCTTATGCTTCCCAAATTCGAAACTTCACAAGTTTGGAGTCAGCTTCTCTCAATAAATATGCCTGCTCAAGACCGTATTAATATTTTTATGGCGGTTCCAACCATTTATGCAAAGCTAATTGATGAATATGATAAAATCTTCAGTAAAAATAGTCGCATGAAAGAGTACATAAGGACAGTTTGCTTGCAAAAGATCAGGTAAGGACTTTCATATAATGTGATAATTTTATCTTAAATTACATAAATTAATAATAATAATTTCTACATAGTTTGGAGTTTTCAGCATCTGTACCATTTTTTACATTTGTGAAAATTTTGGGAAAAATGAAATGATAAAATATTAGTTTACTGGGAGTCCCAAAAGTCCCTTTACCCTCAGGTGCTTCGATTAAATATTAATAATAAAGCATATGTTATATTTGTTATATTCATTTTTATATTTATTGTTACAGTCATGCCTCATTTAGTGCAAAGTAAGTGTTTCAAAAGGCCTTTGCGCTAACCAAATTTGCACTAAACAAACTGTTTATAATGTAATACTTAATGGGGATTGGTTTTCAATATCTCAAGGCTAAGTTTTTATTGCTTTTCATCATTACTGAAAAGCACTATTATCTTGGTGATGTCCATCTGTCTGTACCCATATATCAGGGAAGAATTGGCAGAAACGATTTCAACCAAATTTGGTGCATAGAACCTTAACATAAATACATGACTAAAACAACATATTTGGATCAGATCGACTTGGTAGGAGTTCCACAATTGCAAAATAAAACTTTTTGGTAATTACGAATTTGGAAGGAATTGGCAGAACCGATTTCAATGAAACAATAGGAACAATAAAATTTCTTTTTACATATATTTGTGTTGAACTGTCTGCATCAGTTTTAATAACAAACTATATATAATGTACACATACATATAAAATCATAATAGCATATTTGGACCAGGTCAGCCAAACAGGGTTGCCACAATTACAAATTAAACTCTTTAAGTAATTATGGATTTGGAAGGAATTGGCTGAATGGATTTCAACTCATTTTTGTATATAATATCTGCACAACATACCATAATGAAATCAAGATGTTAAAAGAGAAGCTTAAGAGCGGGGCTACCACAATAAAAGGTAAAATAATATTTCTTTTACACATATTCTTAAGAATTGACCGCATGGATTTAAATAAATATGGTATATATAATCTATATTAATAAAATTGAAATTCCATCTGTTTGTTACTGCATCATGCAAAAACGGCTGAACAGATTTTCATGAAACTTGCAGGGTATCTTTAGGATGGTCCAACTTAAAGTATAGGCTATGTAGCATAGCTAAAAAAGTTTTGGTGGACGGATTTGGGGGGAGAGGGGGGGTACATACATTTTTAAAGAAAACCGTGGTTTGTGGCACATCATTTTAATGATTTTTGAAGAGCTGAATCCAAAAATGTAACTTTCTTATACACTTTGTTACTTTGTCTGACCAATGTGCGAGATCGAGACTCGGGCAGAAGTGGGGGGGTGATGGCAGAGTGAGGGGTGAACACGCACTAGCTTTGCTGCAGCTTAGGGCTCAGTCTTGATCCAACCTCCATACTGGATGAACTATCACTCTCTTAACTGTCTGTTTTGCCATGACGATTAATAAGGCACAGGGGCAGATGCTCCAAATAGCAGGTGTTGACTTGCGATCAAGTTGCTTCTCACACAGGTAGCTTTATGTGGATTGCTCGAGGGTGAGTAGCACCAGGGATCTGTTTGTTTGTGCCCCCAATGAAAAGACCAAAAATATTGTGTACAAAGAAGCGTTGAACTAATGTGAACTGCCAGACATCCCGGGCAACGCCAGGTAATACAGCTAGTCTTCATATTAATAAATAACCGAAATAGCATATTACAGCTGGGTTGCCTAAACAGGGCTACCACAATATCAAGGTTAGAATTTTTCTGCAACTATGAATTTGACAAACAGCTTTTCTGTACCACGGGAATCCCTTTAAATAAACAAAAAATGTGTAAATTCACGAGTATTATTGAAAATAATATTATAGTGCTTTTTAAATGACATTGTGAATTAGAGAGAGAAGGTTGAGCGCGACCTTGAAGAAACCAATGAGAAGGAAGCAGGCAGAACTTCAGCGGGTGAGACTTCACTCTCTCTTGTCTCTCCGTCATGGTAACATCGTCTCTGAGTGTGCTCTGTTGCCATGTGTTTGTGCCGCTGAGGTTTGCACTTGATGTTCTTTTTTTAGATCAAATGGAGTTTAGATTCATATTTCCATAAGTCTTTTTTTATTTCTTGTTTGTTTGTAGATCACTTCGTTCATTCAGTTTTCTCATTTTTAATTTAGTTTTCTTGTTTTTAATTTAGTTTTCTCATTTTGAATTTTGTTTTCTCGTTTTTAATTTAGTTTTCTTGTTTTTAATTTAGTTTTCTCATTTTGAATTTAGTTTTCTCATTTTGAATTTAGTTTTCTCATCTTGAATTTAGTTTTCTCATTTTGAGTTTAGTTTTCTCGTTTTGAATTTAGTTTTCTCATTTTGAATTTAGTTTTCTCGTTTTTAATTTAGTTTTCTCGTTTTTAATTTAGTTTTCTCGTTTTTAATTTAGTTTTCTCGTTTTTAATTTAGTTTTCTTGTATTTAATTTAGTTTTCATTATTCATTCAGTTTTTGCATTTTTCATTAACTTTCTCGCGGTTCATTCAGTTTTCTATTTAGTTTGTTGATTTCTTAAGTTATTCAATTAGTTTGTTACTTCGTTGTGCTCATTGTTTTTGTTACTTTGCAATTGTGTTGTTGATTGCATAGTTAGTGTGTAAGCAATGGAGAATAAGAGGATGAACATTCTGGGCAATCAAGCCAAGAAGATTATCCATAATGTACTCCAGTGCTTTCAAAAAGAGGAGTTAGGGCATCCTGTTATTTCTCTTGAAAAAGTACATAAGAGAGTAGCTGAGGCCTGTGACGTAACAAAGAAAAATTCAGGTGATTGCTCGTGAAAATAGATTTGTATGATAGGGCACGTGGCATCAAGTTTGCTATTACAAAGTATTATAACGTTCACCATTCCCTTTGCCTTGTGTGCTCACCTCGTGCGTTCGTGTAGAAGATATGGCAACGGCAAATAGCGAAGAGACACTGAAAACAGAAAGCATGCGAGCAGTTCCGAGTACAAATGAACTTTCACCTGCAAAGTCATTTGAAAAGCACTATAGTTGATATTTACTTAATATTAATTATTATTACTAATAAAGATAACATACAATGTTTAAGTGCTTGCTGATTTGCCAAATAAACGAGAATTTGAGCAGTTTAAAATTTATTTATTTTTACACTAGCTGAAATTACCCAGCGTTGCTCGGGTCTTTAAGTCAAGACAAAAATATTGAGTAAGATTTGAGAATAAAACCAAGAAATGAAACTAGGTTAATTTTTATTATAGTGCTTAATGGTATGCAATATTTCTTGTCTTCCCTTTTTTGCCCAAATAAATAAATTTGTCCCGCATCCTTCATCGACAAATTTGGCAACTATTTTTTATCAATTAATCATAAACAATCGATGGAATAATTTTTAAAATATACTTATTTCACTTGAATTGATTTCCAGTGGAAGAAACTGCATCATATTATGTGGTCATGAATATCAAAAACATTAAAAACTTGGGCAGGAATTGAAACCATTGGATATGTTTGAAGATATATTCAAATTTAGTTTAACCATACGTTATCCCATGTAAAGGCTGATTATGTGGGTCTAATTTGTCATGTGAATACTTTTAAGTTAAACCTATGAAACAAAATGAGATCCAGGACTTGGAAATTGAATTTGGCGATAAAAAGTGTTACGGTATGACATGGAAAGTGATATAATAATCTAATAAGCATAATTGGCATAAGTTCCAAACTTTACCAAACGTTGCCCATTCCTTAATTATGCAAGCAATGTTTACATTAACATTTACTATTTTATCTATTGTATTGTAAAGTTTTACCGTTAATATAATTATGCATTAATGTCTTACTTAATATTCACATGGATAGATGCACTGAAGCTTTTAAAGCAGCAATAAAATTATGTGGATTATGTCAATACTATTAGCCAAAACGTAAACAATAAACATCATCTTGGTTACCAAACAAATGTAAGTAGATGTATCAATTTATGTTGCTATAAATCTTTCAATGTTAATGGTAAAAGATAACAATGTTATAATATTCCTTAAAAATCATTTGACTCTGTTTAAAAGTAGACATAGACTATATTTAATCCATTTGTACCCTTTATCTTGGCGTTGGCTATTCTTCTTCTACAGCTCGCCATGGCGTGGACTTTCCTTGCATTAATCTTTATGTGACTATCTCCCTCTGAGGAGGACAACAATTAAGAAATTTAGCTTTGTTGCTGTTTGGAAAATGTTAATAAATTTTGCACTTAAAGGATAATTTCGAGCGATTTAAAATTTAATACGACTAAACATGAACAGAATTAAAATATTCAGTCTTTTGTGCATAAAATAAGCCATTTCCTGTGATCGTAAGTTAATATTAAGGTATATTTATATCCACATCAGTGAAGGGCTGTATGGCATTTTGGGATTTCTTCACCCTATATCCCATGCATTCTTGTGGAAATAGTATTTCGTTGACTCCATGGGGTATGAGAGATCCCACGGTCTGGAAACCTATACTAAAACCTTCCCTTGGTCCGTAGCATGGCCCATGGAACTTTTGAATTCGATGGCTCTTATGGTGTCCAAGTTATTAACACACAAACATTCTCTTTTATATATTAGATTATGAAGAAATTCCACCAAGTGACACCTGGAACCATTAACTATAAGATGTTCACCTTTTAAAAACGTGGAATCACTTGAAGCTTTTCCTCAATATTTATTCTTTTTCTTGTTTTTTTAGGATTATTTTCTGCTTTATTATTGTCTTCAGTCAATTTCCCTTTTCTGCCATGATTTATGTAAATTATTTTTCCATTATTTACCAGGGACAAACTGGCCAGCCAGGCAATTGCCCTGATTGGAAGGAAACCCCTATGTTAGACAACTCACTCCCATGACTTGATTAACATCTCTTTGTGCTAAGGATTTGTCTTGATCCCTCATCTGGCATTTTTTGTTATTGTCGGAGTTTATGAAATGTATCTGATCAAAATTTTAATTTCATTGATAGCTCAATATATTTTAATGCCGCTAAACGCTAGGTATATAGTATTTTTTGAGAAATATGGCATGATTATTAACCCTTAATTAGTCGCGTGGGGTCAATATGACCCCAAGCAATGTTTTTTCATCAATATCTAAAGAAATGTATTGTCAATCTAACCCAAACTTGTTCTACCTTCGACACTGACATTCTAGAAGAGAAATTAGCATTTTTTTTAATTTGTTATTTTTGATATTTTTATATTTATATATATAGTATAAATATTGTAAATATTGAGAAAATTAAACTATTTTAATGTGCTATTTTGGTGTGTATCCATTTGTTATGTATATATGAGGTTAAAAAAGTTGCTTTTATTTTGACATCTCTCTACCTGTTGCTTTTTTCTCTATTGGTCTAGAAGGGTTAAACGCAATACAGATTATTATTATCACATCAGAAATACAAATAATTTTCCTGATAAGCAGTATTTCATTGTTTTAACACTAGTTCTCTTATGATACATTTCTACTTCACTAATTTTCACTATAGGTTGGTTATCCCTCTTCCTCCCATCTCCCCCCCCTCCAGTGTACCCTTTTCCCTCTTTTCGGAATTCTACGGGTGTTTTCTTACTTCGGCCGCACACACGCAACTGTTTTTTTCCCATAGTTTTCTACCCGCAATAAAAGTCACAAACAAACGCACGTGGTCTCTCTAGAAATTGCTGTCGAAGAATTGACCAGAGGATGACTTCTTTGATGCAGAAATCCCCGTAATCTATCAAGACCGATGCATGATTTTTGAAACTATTTTCTAGATTTTATAATTGAATTACATCCATATTATTCCCTTTTCTGTACAGTAATTATTTATCACATGCTTTCGTCATTTACTGGAAATGGAACATCTTTCTAGCGACTTTTGGCAGATTTTTTATCACCCTCATTGGATGAAGCTCTTAGTACCCATGTGCAAAAAGGATAAAAGAAAGCTGTTTGCCTTTTATTACCGCTCACCCTTTTTAGCACGAGTTTCTCCCTTATTTTTCGGAATAAGCACGAACACGAATGAGATCGGCAATCTTCAAAGTTTTTGGATCTCCTACCGGTCGCATGACAGTCACAGTTGGGACGTTTTAGACCAAAATGTAAAAATCCTACTTTCATTGGGGTTTCTATGGAGAAGTCCCAAGTACGTTCACACTTATAGGGGAGGATGTGGTTGGACCTCGGCACAAACCCCTTGGGTCGCTCAAGGAGGCAACTTTTGTCCCAAGCCCCATCGAGGGCAATCCTTGGTGACAGCAGAAGTGAGCTTGAATCTTTCTGCTAGTTGGGGGCAGCCATAAACTACTTCATGCTGTAGGTGGGGGCCGGAAAGCGACCGTGCCGCAACCGATGTCTAACCCACAAGTGTGAGTGATCTCCGCAACAATAGTCCTATCCCTAATAAAGCCCTCAACGCGACCTTCATGCGACAATGCAACAAAAGGTGGCGTAGATACATGCGATCAGCTATGCGCTGCTTATAATGTTGGCAGAAGAACGAAAAGATGGCCGTTAGCTGTGTTTTTTCATTTGCTGAACGTTTCTGCCATAAATGCCTTTATTGTTTATAAACAAAACGTTCAAAAGAAAATGACAAAACGAAATTTCTTGAAATCATTATCAAAGGAATTAATAAAGGATCTACAGATTTTGAGGTCTCAGAGTAAGTTTATATCTAGGCATCTCCGAAATCGCATATGCACTCAACAGGGATTGCGGAGGAAGGTCCATCACCGGGATCGGGACTATCAAGAGGAAGATGCGAACATTGCCCAAGAAATAAGGACAATAAAGTGTCCACTAGATGTGGAAATCGTGGAGCTTTTACTTGAAAAGACCATATGATAATGAAGTGCATTGAATGTGGGGAGAGGGAAAGTGATTAGAAAATACAAAAAAATATTTTAAGTTATTTTAATCAATGTTTATTGTAAAAATTATTAATAAATAATTTTATTATAATGTAAGATTGATTTTATTTCCAGTAAAATATAAATAAATTAATATATTATTGCTTATCTTTAGAAATCATTTTGGGGTCATATTGACCCCATGCGACTATACGGAACTTTTTTTCACGCGACTAACTAAGGGTTAACAACACCAAGGTGTATAACTGAAACTAAACTATAACAAAACTGTTAATATAACTTACTTTATCAAGCGTGACTTTGTGGAAGTGTTTAATATTATTCATAATAAAACATAAGTAGTATTTTTCCATGATATATTTTTCCCAACAACCACATCCCCTCACCTATCACCAGATGATGCTGTATCATAATGAAACCAGTCTTAACCCTCCAGTACTCACGTGGGGTGCTATGGACACCCCAGGCATACGTTTTATGACAGGGTTCCTTTCCTTTTGCCTTTTCTGAACCTATTCTGCTAAAAATTTCAGTTTTCTGTGGTAATCCTTTGAGTTTGAACTTTTTCCTAAGAGAGTGCTGCACTGTACATGATGGAAATCAGCGTTTTTTTCTTTGTGTGGATGTTGTTCATATTTTATTCTGAAATTATTGTTACTATCTACAGAACTTTTGGCATTTCACATAATTTAGGATTGTCTCTCAATAGTTTCTTAACTGATCATCATTGTATAATGTGTTATTTCCCGTAATTGGAGATCACATCTCAACAATTTCTTCACTGACTCTGATCCTACAAGGTTTGTAGATTTTTATTACTTCAATGTTCAGTTTTTGTTTTTAAGCTCTCAGTAGACTGTTTCTGACTGATATTTGACAGAACTACCGTGAGGGACAGCTGATATTTCAGGTAAACATTTACCAATCCATAAGAGAGAGTGAATTGCACGAATATTCAAATTGAAAAAAATAAAGCAAGTACAGTTTTCAAGGTTATGATGTAAAAAACAGGGTTTCCTCTCATGTACAATTATTATTTGTGTTCTATTGTTGGATATCTGATTTCCTTAATTGAACTTGCGATATTATAAATAGTCTATTCCTAAAAACTCATAGATTGACATTCGAAAATATTCATGAAAGACCTTAAGACTTTTTCTTTTCGAAATAGATTACTAATGAAAAAATCATTTGAAACTTCTCAAAAGTCATGTATAAATGATTATAAATGGAACAAAATAAAGAATTAATTGAATAATAGTGAAATTTTTTATGAAAAATTAACGCAAGTACTGCAGGGTTAAGGAAAAATATATTGTGGAAAAGTACTACTTGTGTTTTATTATAAATAAATCTTTTAATAGCCATTTAGAACAAATCAACATTTCGTGAAAATCTACAAGAATAAACTACCCTTAATTGTTGCCCTATATCGTTCCTCTTTTCAGAGGATCCATTCTGGATGATAGTACACATAAATAAAAGATCTCATTCAATTTTGTTAACCATTTAGGCTCTAGGACAGTGGTTCCCAACCATTTTATCCTGCGACCCTGAGCTGACCAACAATAGGGCCTCGTGACCCATACTCCTAATTGACTGAAAATACAATACAGGTATGCCTCGTTTAGCGCATGTTCTTTTCCTGCATTTTCGATATAGCGCAGTTGGCATCTCGGACCTAAAATTTTAATTTTTGAAAATTTTTAAAATAATGCTCCTAAATGCTACGGTCCTTTATTATGGTCCCAGCATTTTTCTCACCTTCATTTGTACTTCACTCTCTGATCAGAGATAGTCATTCCACTCTAATAAAAGACAAGTTGTTGTTGTTATTTATACTTGATTTCTATTTCACTCATTCACTTTTATTATGTTTTTTACATTGGTTTGCCACAATTCCACAGTCTTTTGCAGTGACACTAACATCGGAAGTTATAAAGTTCTTAACGTTACTGTTGAGATGTGCTGGGTTGGGTTCGCTTTGGATGGGTTTTTGCTTAAGATTGGGTTAGATTAGGCTCACGAGAACTTGAACTTTTGCTAGCGTTAGTCATATGTTATTCTAATGTTATTTTGCTGTTGGTACCTATGCGATAGCTACATATCTGAAGCTGCGGTGGTGCAGCTGAATTGTAATATCACTCATATTCCGTTTTTGTTTACTTTTGCGCTGGCCAATCATCATCAAAGATCTTGGTAATCATGAAGAATTTTAGGAACATGTCAAGGTAATACACTATATTGATGTTTTACCAAGTATTTACCAGAAATAGTTAGGATATTTTGTATATCATTTATTTTATAATGTTTTTCATCGCAAATGTTATTAGAAAATTGTGATTTTCCATCATAAAGAATTAGTTTTTTGAAGCTTTTTTACACCAACAAGATTATAATAAATAGTTATTTAAAAATAATTGTCATATACCATATTAACTTGTTTAATACCCACAAACAGGTAATGTATTTACATAGAAATTTACATGATTTAGGTTGACTACTGACAGCTGGCAAGGAATTTTAAAAAATTTCTGATAAATATCGTTCTTATTATGTTATTCTACGAATTAAAAAAAATACCTTGGTTGTAAACTGAGGAAATAAAATTCATGGCATATTGCGCTTACAAAACGCATACCAACTCATCTCACGCCAGGCACGCAGTGTTAGTAGGCTTTTCGCGGGTTGCCTGCCCTCAAATGATGAAGGGGCAAATATTGTGATGGGAACTCATGGGAAAAAAAGTGCTGGTATTACATGAGTAAATACGGTACTTCGTTTTCTTGACTTTAAATTAGTATATAAAAATGGCCTATCATTATATAAGTTGCAAGATAGAAATGGTAATATTTCTGACAAGTAAAAATCAACTGGGTTAAGTGCTATGTTAAAAACTGTTCATTTAGCACAAATTCGGCTAGTGCAAAGGTGACTCGAAACACCTCTCATGCGCTAAACTAAACCTGTACAGGCATGCCTCACTTAGCGCAAGAGAGGAGATTATTTATTGCTAAAAGCAACAAATTTTCAAGTTTAAAATATTTTTACGGAAAGATTTAATACGTAATAATAAATCAGCAGTTGGCAAAAGAACGTTTAATCCTTTAGATAGTCTTTCATTTGTGTCCCGAGGCATGAAAAGCTTCTGTAATAAAACTCAGTCCGTTTTTGTACACGTAATTAACTAAAAGCCTCTTTAGGCGTCGATCTTTACAGCTGAAATAATGGTTAAAATAAATTGCGCTGTTGCCTAGTTAACATTCCTTGGGGCTTGATACATTTATATAATGGTCTTAACCAATCAACAAAATTTTCGAATGCGCATTATCTGTACATTTTTACAAACATTAAAAATATTAACAATAAGATGCACGTTTTCCTAAAAGGTGTTCATTATCGATGGGAAAATATGATAATTATTTAATATGAACATAATGGTGTACAAAAGCTTCAAAAAACTAATTTTTTATAATGGAAAATCACAATTTTATAATAAAATTTGCTATGAATAATGTATAAAACTTAACTTAAAATTGGAATTATGATTATCATCATGTATAACGCTATCTATGATGCATAACTTTCAATCACATTTTAAAATTACTAATACTCATACAAATATGAGATTTGTGCCAAACAACACCTAAAAGAAGGAAAATTCAATTTCTTACCGTCAATTTTTAAATACCCATCGAATCTGTACACATATATCTCTTGAACACAAAAATTACATGTATTTTTCGGGTTAATCTTTTGTCGTCAAAGGAAATCGCATTGCTGCTAATTTCAACATATGAGTACAGTAAACCACTTAAAGGTTCCCATCATCTCAAAAATAAATAACAACAAATTTATCTTTAATTATAGTGGAATGACTATTACTAAACAAAAAAAGAAGTACTAATGAAAGTAAGTGAGAAAAATGTTGGGACCATAATAAAAGACTCTAGCATTTAGGAACTTTATTTTATTAATTTTCAAAAATTAAAACTTGTTCTGAGATGCCAAAAGCGCTATATCGAAAATGCGTTAAAAGAACATGCAGTAAACAAGGCATACCTGTATAGATGAACCAGAGAGAATGCAGTAAATACGCCCCTGCCAGCAGGCACTGCTATTGTAATGTTACTGCACTGCAATTTAGATCGCTCTCGGTCATGACCATTTTCAAAAAAAGGTTATAATTATAGAGTGAAATCCAGGATAGTGGATGTGCAGAGGGAAATTATTTGGCTGCTCCAGTATTCCGCTTGACCCTATCCATTTTCATGCATAATTGCTAAAAGCTTCGAAGGGCTAGGGTCACTTGCATCAGCTGCTAGCATGTATTTTGACTGATAAAGGTTAGACAGTGTCCTAATGATATGTAGATACAAACTGACTGTTGGGAAAGTTTCCTTCTGATTACCCTACTGAAGACCTCCCACAACCCATTTTCTTTCACACCATTAAAAAGCTCACACGAGATTCTACCCCTTTCATTCACTATCATCTACTGATGATGAGAGCTTCACTCTTGAAATGCATATACGTATAGAGTAACGTCCTTCAAAAAAAAAAAAATGTTTTTGAGATCTGTGCGATTGAGTTTGAGTGCATGTGTGTTTGGTCTAAGTCTGTTTGGTCCCTGTCATTGTCGTGAGATGCATAAATCATCAGACATTTGTTTGAGATATCAAGTCTCTGGCATGAAACAAATTTTTCCATAAACTTGATATATATATTTTTTAACTGTTTACCTCTAATTTTTTTTTATTCGTATGGTTTATGAGTTTGTTTTAAAGAATTTTTTTTAAATTTTAATTGAAACTTAGGTATACAATTGTTTAAGTCCCAAATTTGGAGATCCATTGTAACTAATTTCTAAATGCAAATTAAAAATATGATGCACTCGTTCTCATGATATTCAAATGGAGAAAGTTTGAAAAAGAAAAGCTTATAGAAAATTAAACTGGTCAATCAAATCAGTTTAAAAACCTTATCATATGCTGCTCCCAATAAGTTCATCGGTATTCGGGAGGTGGAGATTCAAGGGATTTTATCGAAATTTTGGTTTTTACCAGCATTCTTTGAAGCAAAAGGACAGGTGGGTGGCATCAACAGAGTCTGCTCTGCCATTATATTATTACTGTACAGTACTTCTTTGTACTTTGAATGTCTGTTTCCATTGTGTTTTTATATTACAATCATGTTTTTTAAGTATGACATACTTCTTTTTAACATTGAAGTGTACATTATAAAACTATACATATGTCACTCAGGGATCACTCCCCCTTTCTCACAATTTTCCATAAGCCCTGTTACTGCATTCTCTACCTAAGCCATAATTTTCTGTTCTTAACTCAAGGATAGGAGTATAAAAAGCATGAGTGGACATAAAATAACATGAAAATTGGTTGTCTATGTATGAGGTTTCTCATATAAACAGCTTGGTTTGCCCAATCCAGATGGGATCATTGATGAAGTGGGCAGTTTTTGCATTTTATGGATGTTTTAACATGTTAAAAAATCGTTCTTAAGCTGTTAGAAAACAGAATAGGAAAATTGAAACACCAACCCTATCTTATTTCTGGTCCAAGGATATTTCTTCAGATTAGTCAAAATTCTGAAATTCCAATCTAGAGATGTTTCTGGACCACAGAATTATGTACAAGAAATTAAACTATAAACTTAGATACTTTTCTTTTTTATAACCATTGTTGAAGCTTTGTTTTAAATGTTTCTTCCTTTTACCTTCAGCCTGCCTGAGCTTCATCAGGGATATATACCCTGTATATTTCCATTTCCAGTTGGTTTTATTCATCTCTAAAGCTTCAAAATGAGTTCCATTAGTAGTTTTATGTGGCTTTGATCTGTTTGCTGTAATTATGCATGTTAAATAAAAAAAGCTACAGAAACTGCAGATTATGAGAAAAGAATTAAGAAATAACTCTCGTGCTATTTCCGTTTGCAGATTGATGGTAAGCGGATCAGCTCCTTTGCCCACTCCTATTTTTGAACGCTGGGAAGAAATCACTGGACATCGCCTCTTGGAGCGTTATGGAATGTCAGAAATTGGCATGGCCCTTTCAAACCCTCTTGATGGTGATCGTATTCCTGGTTAGTCATCTGAATGGTATTTTATA
Organism: Tanypteryx hageni; assembly: GCA_028673005.1. Taxonomy (NCBI): domain Eukaryota; kingdom Metazoa; phylum Arthropoda; class Insecta; order Odonata; family Petaluridae; genus Tanypteryx; species Tanypteryx hageni. Next base: position 16,078,962 of record CM054117.1, read on the forward strand.
TCAATTTGAATTAAAATAGGATAAAATTGTTTAAACTGCAAATTGCATAGCCTATTTAAATGAAATTACAAATTGATTTTCCTTTACATTTCTTAATGTAATATTCCTTTAGGGGCAAGCACCCGAGGCACAGGCTCTGGGCGCCAAAATAAAAAAGTTAGCTGTAGTTAATTCTTAAAAAATCTAATACGCCAGCCCAAAAGGGTGCAATATATGTAAAAACCACATCAGTGATGAAATGAGTTGCTGGATTTATATTTTTACTCTTTTCAAGGCAAAATTTTCATCCCAATTTTCAGCTTGTTTTCGCATTCAAAAATGACCACATTGTCATTTATAGCTAGGAAAACTTTTAGAAAGTAATAAAATTGATCACAAGCAACCTGACAGTACAGATGCAATTGTATACTTAAAATGCTATATCTTGGCAGTGCGCTGTAGGCACCTTTACAATAGGACGAGTCAATCCTCAAGGTGGGACCGCTTTTAGGGGAGGTGGTGTTTAGGTGTGAGCATTGACTGCACGAACTTAAAATCTGGAGGGGAAGAAGGAAGAGGTACACTAAGGCTGATGGACTTGTCCGAACCAAAATTCGTCTACTGCGCAGGTGCTCTGACATCAGCTCCCCCTTAAAGCTTCTTCTTCCCATTCATTCCATTCTCCACTCATGCATCTCGGCCTGCCACCTTAGAGCGCAAGAGGTATACCCAGTAGCATTATGCAAAGAATATCAATCTTTTTAATGATCGCTATGTATGTATCATTATGAAAATGATTTGATGAATAATAATCTGATTATGATAATTTCAATATAATAATGTGCAAAAATTTAAATAAAGATTACTAAAGATTCAAGTTTTGAGATGATAATTGGCAAGCCTTCAGCTTTTTGTAATTTCAGTTTCTAGTGCCGGATATGTAAGGTGTATACCTCTCGGGCAGCTTACGCACCCCTTGCAATCCCCAAGACAGAGTATTCCTCACCATGTGTGCAGTGATTGGGTGGGTAAATGTTGATAAAAAGAAGTACCGTAAATACCCGCGTATAATGCGCACCTTTTTTTTTTAAATATTTTAGTTAAAAATTAGGATGCGTGTTATGTGAGGGTACATAATCTTCCTATTTTTATTTGACCCCATATTTCCACAATTTTGGCACAGTAATTACTGCCTGGGTATCCTCATTTTTATTGGTGATTTTTTACGAAAAGTAAGATAGATAATAGTTAAAATTTATTAACTAATTCTATAAACATACATTAATTAGATATGAAAAGAATCAATTCAGTATATATTCATTTTAAAAACCAAGAAATTCTTCGTCACTGGACCATTCTTCTTCGATGTTGTTATCGGAATCGGCATCATATGCATGACGTCACCCTACACCGGCGCCCGGCCTGGTGGTGAGGTACTGGTACTACTTACAATAAGAAACAATGCCTTGAGTATGCTGGCAGTTGATGGTTCTTGTAGAACTAAATAAAGTTATCGTTCCCTACCTTTCTCTCAGCATTCATAAGTGATTTATTCTTGAGTCTGTAGTTAATTATGGTTATTTGCTATCGTGTTTACCTGCTCCAGAGTGTTCTAAAAAGGGTATAACTGAAGGTTTGGCAAACCCGTCCACCTCAGGTGTGACAAAAACGTACGTAAAAATCAGGATTGTCGTCATTCCTTCATTTTTATTAGCTCAAAGAATGTCGTATGCCATACTATGAAATTAACATAATTCGATTTATTGTGTATATCCTAATATCACCTTGTAAGTAAACATAGAGTATGTAATGATTGAGTTAGCTGATGTTCTTTTGGAACGTTATTCGAAAATTTCATTTTGCACTTTCATTTTGTTACCAATACATGCGTAATACCAATAATTCGATCATTGCCTTAGAACACGTTACACCATCTACTTTATTCTAGAATGGTAACGCTAAAAAAAATCTGTGCGCACTATACGCGAGTATATAGAAAAATCATAGAATACGAGGCTGAAAACCCCCCTGTGCGTTATACAAGGGTGCGCATTATGCGCGGGTATTTACGGTAATATATCGCATACGACAATGCGCTGGATATTTCGGCAGACAGCAATTTGCTAGCAAACTCGGTGACTGGGTACGATCGAATCAGAGCCAACTAACTAATTAGCCTTTTTTGTATCCAAGAACCTCTAGCCCAGGACGTGGGGTGCCTGCGGGCACCAGGGCGCCCATCAAGGTTTGCTGTGGCGCTCACCGAGGTTTGTTCAGGTGTCCTTAAAACTTGCAGCTCTTGCAACTAATAGTGTTGAGTGGTCACATAATACTGAAAAGTGCCAATCTAAAAAGACTTCATGACTTTGTCATATAGAATTTACATACAAATTGATACAATGATTCTACTTGCAATTTTTTCACCAACCTCTCGTAAGTGGCTCATTGTATTATTTTAGCATTAATCTTTATCGTAATTAATAACAATTATATTAGATGATATAATGAATTTTGTAATAGCAATGAAAAATGTTGGTGGAGAGGGGCGCTTGAACAAATTTGGTGCTCAGGGCAGCAATACACATTGAGCCCATCCTGCTTTTAATTTTACCTTCTCAACTCAACTCAAATTCTATTCAAGGAATTTTTTTAATGGATAATTAGGCAAAACTGGTTGTTCACACACACACTTTGTAACTTCAATAGAAATAATATTGCGCATAGACCTTTAATATAGTGAGATATAACAATGTCACTATTTTATATCACTATATATACAAAATAATAAAATATAAATAAAATAAAACCTGTTAGAATTTAAACTTCAGTATAACAAGTACTGGAAATGCTAAGTAATGTGTATGAAGTATTGGTGCATCTACAAATGACTTAAAAAACAATAACATGGAGATTTCTGTTACAGACAACTCAGTCATAATTAAATGTCATTTTTTTCTAGTCCAAGATGTTTTAGATAATATGGTGTTAAATGCTTGTTATTACAGGGTTATTGTAAAGGAGATTTACAGATTTCAAGATTGCAGTATACAACAATATACTGTATTTTTCAGGCTATAAGATGCACTTTTTTCACAGAAAAATTACTCTCAAAATCAGCCTGTATCTTATAGACTAGGTAAGTTTATTACTATATTCACTACTGACATTCAGAAATCCACTGATCCCCAAAATGGAATAATTAGCAGCCATTGGTTGACAAATTCATTAAAATATACATTATTAATAATTAATAGTGAAAAATTGTTAATATATATAGTAAAACCTTATGCAACGTGAATTCTGATGACACATTCCCATTATTGTGCTTTATTACTGTCTGCTCACAGTAATTATAATTTTGGTGCATTTGCAATGTTTGTTACGATTAATTCCTACTGCACCCATTGAATAGCCTGGTTAATGCCACGGAACATTATAAATTCGATAGATGTCATAAAATTTTTATTAATAACTTGGACAAATACTGTTACTTGTATTGAGATTGCAATGGCTACAAGAGTAAAAAGTTATGGCTACACTATAAGCTTCAGGTGAATCAATATGCAAAAATGACTGGAAAACAAGCAGCAGAACGTCATTTCTCTCCATGTCCCACAGAAAAATTATATTAGAATGGAGAAAATAGGAGGAAAAACTGAAGGTGACAGGAAAAGAGAAACATAGACTTCGTAAACTTGGTCCTAAATAGTCAAAACTAGTGGAGATGAAAAATTGGATAGTAGAACAAAGGAACTTAGTTATTGCTGTATCAATGAAAGCTGTTATGTACAAGGCAAAAAGGGTTGCAGAACAAAAAGGACTAGTTGAGCATTCGTATCGTTATTACATACTAGTAAAAGGTTCTTGCATTATGCAAGCATTTCATCTCACCTTGAAAAAAACATTAATTTTTCATCAGAGAGATATTTCATTATTAGAAATATTTTTTTAATTCATAAGTTTTCTTATGGAACAATATTGGAGTAATAGCAATCTCTAAAATTTGCAATTTTAAGAATAATATGCTTTTTCCATTGTGGGGTACTAATGTCACATATTTCTGCCAAATTTTAAAGTTGTAGCACATTTAGAAGAGAAATGAAATTTATCAAATTGTTTAAAATTTAAAAATTTTTAATGGCCACAATAACAATTTCATGGAAATTTTCAGATGTTTCTTTGTGCACTTGCACTAAGCTCTAAATAACTGAAAAATGTCAGCTCCCTAGCTTAACTCTAAGTACAGGTACATCCTGGGTTAGGTAAGTAATGCGTTCCAGCACCCATTGCATAACTCGAAATTTGCATAAGTTGAAATTTACTACGGAAAGTACAGCAGAGGTGGGGAAACTATGGCACATGGGCAGGATCCAGTCCCTGAAGGTGTTTATTCGGTACACGGAGCTGTTTTGAAAATGCGATCTCTGAAAATTAATATAATTTACTACATCAGCACGGTACAAGTACTCGGTTAAAATAGAGGCATGTAAACGCAGTGTCTAATGTGAGTATAGAATATAGTTAACAGAAAACTGAGCTTACAATGAAAATTAAGACTAATGGTGTGTGAATTGAAAGATAAATAAATGAATTCTCGATGTAAATCAATAATATATTACGCAAGGTGAAACGTCGGTTTTTACTAAGTGCAGTTTGCTTTTGCAGCATCCAATAGACATTTTCTTGGTAAACAAAATGTAGAATGTCAGTTTTGTCAAGCTGTTAATTTCCATGCTAAAATGAAGGCAATTCAAGCCATTTACATATTATGCAGTTATGGGGAAGACTTTAATCGTTCAAGGAGAATTTCCGAAAGAGTTATTCACTAAAATACTAAATGCTTATCAGCCATGTTTACAAGGGCCACACTTCTGTTAATTTGTGCAAAAGCAAACACACGTTGAAAGATCAAGCACCTGTGTCAACAATCGGAAAGAGACTGAAGGGATTGGGAGAGAAACCACACTACCACACAGACATATAACAACAATGTAATCTATTATTGTATTCATATGAGTGCAGGTATATGCCACAATTGGAGCCATCACTAGAATTAGGTAGATTGTTGCATCGATTCACTAGATTAGTAGGTAGTCGCTGTGGTCTTTTTTCATGTGTAATTCATAACCAAAGTCGCTACATATTGCTAAAAATTTGCTAGAATGACTACATTGGCTGAGTAGCATTAAAACCCACACTTTGTTTTCTTTCTCCATGCACATACATATAGATTTAGTTCAAGCTCACTTACAAAAACTGCTAATGTAAGCATAACAAAAATTTTTCATACATAATTTATGGGGCCGTATACGTAAGTGTGGGTTTGCTTCCAGTCCTTTGTGCTTGCTACTAATTCTTTGGAATAATCTACGCAGTCAGTGTTTGCAGTCCCTATTGCTCGCAAACCTTTTTTGGAGAGTTCCATAAATAGATCTGGTGACAAAAAATCTATCGCAAATAAGGGTGCAACCTGACCCAAAGAGAGGCTCTGCAAGTTGCATCATGACACTTTCAACCAAACCCAAATTATTCTTTTTAATTGTCCCTTTCCCTGTATATAATTCTAAATGAAAAACAAATCCCGATGTTCCATCTTCTCTTCCCCACCATTTGAATCCCCTTTTGATGGGTTTTATCAGCATATATTGTTTCATTGCGGAGCTACCAGTAAATTTCACCATCACTTCATCTATTGACTGATACTCAGAAAAGTTATAATATTTTTCATAATTGTAATTCAAACTATCCAGAATAGGTCTAATTTTGTAGTTTATCAAAATCGAAGCTATCTTGTAGAGGCTGCCATGAATTATCATTTACGTGAAAATTCCCCAAAACTGGCAAAAATCTATCCCTTGCCATGATTTCTGATACACCAGGTTCATTCAAGGCCCTATTTGCGGACCAATATTCCTTCAGGCTTGGAAGATCATGAAATCCCATCATAAAAATAACACCTAACAGGCTTTGAACTCATCTACTGTAAGATCTTCCCAAATATTTCCACTTCCACCCGCAGTTGACATTTTTTGCGAGGTGTACAAATTAGTCTGCTTGACGCAATGGTCCAACATATCACCTGTGAAAAATAAAAAAATCTAAAGGCGAAGCATTTTCTGGTAAGTATTAGGACCAGGTGTAAACTGAGAGGGACTAGTACCTAAATTTATCAAACCTCTTCTGGACCATGTCAATCTGCTTCTTTTAGCCCATTGAACTGTCTCTTCAATTTCACCATCAGATTCATCGTCTGAAGGTATAGGTCAGGGGTGGGGAACCTTTTTTCATTAGAAGGCCAAATGTTACTTAACGGAGACCTCATCAGTCCGCACATTGCGGTGTATGTTGCATACATTCACATTTATCAAAATTGAAATAACAAAGAGGCTAACTCAATTGAATGGCTTTTAATCTAACGAATACAAATTTCAATTATTCATATTTACTAATATTTTTAAAAACTTTGAAGGCTTTAACAAATATAATGACTTTTTAATCTAATGGAAAAATTTAAATTCTTCATATTTACTGATATATTAATAAACTTTAAAGAAGTTAAAACAAATTAAGGACTTGTAAATAAAATGTTGCATTCAATCACATTCATCAAATTAAGAAGGCAAACACAATTTAATGACTTTTTGTGAATGTTTTTTGTGAGATAAGAATTTGATATTTGTTGTCTTTAGGTTCAATTGGTCTTCCAGGTGAGTTTTTGTCAGGCACGTCTTGATTTGAGCCATATATGAACATGTTGATTCACAACAATAGGTTGTGACAAAACAAGAGAGTAAACGACGAGCATATTGACACAGTCATGGGTATTCAACAGCATTCTTCCATATTTCAATGGGATCCTTCTTACTGTCGAATAGAGGCATCAGAATGTTATCTTCTGAGAGCTCAACCAACTCCATCTGCAAATCCTCAGGTGCATTCGAGACAACAACCAGATGTGGCTGAAAAGCTAATCTCAGTGTGGCATCATGTTTCTCAAAATCTTTAAATCTGTCTTTCCATTCTTCAATCAAGGAGTCTAAGAAACCTATATATTTATTCATATTCCAATTTTTCAAGTTTTTATTCATATTTTTTTATCAATTACCTTTGCCAATTCGGGAAAATGCTCGGCTGAAACAACTTATATGGTAAGTCCAATTTTAAATAAACCTTGTAGAGAAGTATTCAAATGATTTTGCGTTGACATTAAATCACACAAAAATGCAGCATTTCTGCAGAAATCTTTCTTCAAAATTTCACAAGGTTCATTCTGCTCTTTGAAAAAGCTCGTGACTTGTTTTCGCAAAGCTAAAAAATTTTCTAGTACGTGACCTTGTGACAACCAGCACTCTTTAGAATGATATGGAAGATCTACACTAAATGTTTCATCTTCATTTTGAAGCATGGTGCAAAACTGGTGATGCCATGAAGCATTTGCTCGAATGTCATTTAAAACAGTAGATTTGGCACAAAGATTCTGTTGATGCAAAATATATATCTTTTGTTTGTTCTTTCTGTAACTTGCATGCTAAAATCATATACGAGTTTGAATATGTTTAAACAAGTATGCAAAAGGCCGCACTGAGTATCACAAAAGGCCGCCAGTTCCCCACCCCTAGTATAGGTGAAATATTTTCACAGGGTTTAGGAATTTCTTCCTCTTAAATATCACTATTGATAGAGGATATATTATCACTTTTTACTCCATCATTTGGTATAGAAAGCAATAAATCCAATTTGTGATCCTCACGATTTCCTCTTGGTCGCCATTATCAAATTAAATAAGGGCTAAGTTAAAAAACATGTAAAATGGTAACCACTTACGAAAAACATAGGCGACTTTACAGAACGAAACTTAAAACTGTCCGTAAGCTGCTAGCAAAAAAAAGGAACTACAAGTAACTAACACACTCCATACAAGAGGGCAGAAGTGGACGGTACCCTAACATCACTGTGGTGGTGCTCCATCCCTAATCAGTTAACAAGAGAGGTACATTCTTAAAAAGTGTCGTGTAGGCAAATTCATGCTGAATGAATGCAAAAAACCATTGAAACCCATGTAAAAGGTGAGAGATGCATGTTGGAGGGGAAGAGAGCATGCAAGAGAGCAGAGATTTGATAGATATTGATTGATATGCATTTAGTACAATAATGTATGTACCAGTACAATATAAATAAAATACAATAGATACATAAATAAAAATATTGGTACTTGACACATTTGATTTTCAAAGTTAGGAATTTTTTTATGGACCTGGATCACCTTGCAGCTAGTTTTGAATTGGAAACTTTTTCGTGTTATTTGAACAGTTTCCCTAATTGATACCTTGTGCTAATGTGAATTTTGTGCTTTGTGAACTCGTGTTAAGCGGGGACTACCTGTACTACCCACTCTACTGACTTTTTTTTTCCAAAATAAAGGACTAGATGTCAGGATTATGTAGTTTATATGTAGGATGTTGGATGAGACATTTCGCTGCTGGTCACTTAATACTGATTGTATGCACGTTCATACATAAATAACAAAGTACTTATCACATTGCACAAAAAATGTATCTAACTTTATAATAATGTCATAACATAATGAAATGAAACATTTGTTGGTTATGATGACGTTATATAGGGAGATGCTTGTTGAAATTCAACGTGAAAGTTTTTTATGAAATTTTGTGAATAAAGATGATGTGAAGCTATTATCCAAGTCAATGGTATGCAATTACATGAAAGTGGCACCAATGCAAATGACTAAGATTACGTCAAATTTTCATGTTAAAAACTGATCTGTTGATCGATTTGATGCAAAAATCTATGGCAGGAAAACAAACTTTCATTCTTTTACGCATTCATTGTTTCACGTCTCATACTCTTACAATGATTCTAAGTAATTTAATATGCGAATGATTAATGTTCTACATTCAAATATATTCCTTCTCGTAAATAACGCAATGAATGCTGTTTACATTGGTTGCTATGAAAATCATTTCCCTCTCCTTCCTTCCTCTCTCTCTCATATTAAAAGCATGCAAGGCACGCTTTCACCCATAAGGATTTAAATAACAATATCATTTCAAGGTTTAACAATGTAGTTGGTTGGGAAGGCAACTTCCCGTTAAAATGGCAAGATTTCCCCAAAATATATGAATTAAATGTTTAACATGAGGAATTTCGAACTGTAGATGGGAAAAGATTAACAGAATAAAAAACTTTATAATTTTTTCTTTAAAATGGTTCAGATCCAAAGATCGTAGATTAATTCTTTCTAATTTATATCTCAAAAGAAGAAAAGTCTGCATGTCAAAAAGTGTTATCTTATGTGGAATGCAAATCCTTTGTCACAGCATTATTATATCTGAATAGATTATTTCTGCCAAATTTCAAGTTTACATCTGCATATTTGATTGAGTTATTTGCATTTTAAGAGCGTGACACATAGCATCTTAAAACATCACAATGCCATAAAGAAAATCATATATGGGGATAAAAATATTGTTGTTATTTTACAAAATATGAACATTTTTTGTTGATAAATTAGTGAGAAAGTAACTCAAGCATCAAATCCGGGTAAATGCGCTGATTAAGAAAAAATTTTTAAACGTAATTCTACGATAAATAATAAGTATGCTCACATGTAATGTTGATGCTCAGGAACACCAATCTTTAAAGAGTTTCTAGGATGGTATTGTATTGAAAACATGAAAAATATGTGTATTATATAGAAGTTGGGTTGGTAGGTTGAACTGGGAGTGGTTGGTTGGTTGTGTTAAGTTGCAGCACAAACTTGGTGGCCATATATAGTAACAGAATATGCCAGAATTGTTACTATGACTAGTCATAAACTGTTTTCAATACAATCCCGTCGCAGAAACTCTTAAAAGGTTGGTATTGCTGGGCGTCAAGATTATATGTAAGCTTAAATATCTTATTATTTATATTATCATAGAATTACCCAGTGAGCACTCACCAATAAGATGTCTTCAAGTTGGCAAGCTGCTGGGGATGTTGAAGTAACACATAAAATGCACAAAAAAAAAACAAATAACCCCAGCAGCTGACCAACTTGAAAACATCTTATTGGTGAGTGCTCACTGGGCTTCCTTATCCCAACAACTTGTTGCCATCCATTAATCCCATTTACCTTTCCTCTTCCATACCACCACCATAGGTAGTCTGTCCGTAGACAGGTCCGTGATTATTCTTGGTTAAACCTGGTTCTCCATATACTCCTATTTTCCTCTGTCCTCTTTATATCTTGATAACTCTCTTTCCCTTTCAAATCGTCTATCAGCTGAAACCTTTTCCTACCTCTTTCCCTTTTCCCATCTAGTTTTCCTTCTAACACGTCTTTAATCATACTCTCTCTCCTCAGGTAATGTCCAACCCAGTTAGCCTTCCTCTTTCTGATAGTCTGTATAATCATTCGCTTCTCTTCTATTCTTCGTAGCACTTCATCGTTTTTCATCCTATCTGTCCATTTTATCTTCAGCATTCTCCTCCAAGTCCACATTTCAAAGCTTTCCAAGTATTTGATGTCATTTTTCCTTAGCGTCCATGTTTCTGCCCCATACAATGCTATACTCCATACGTAGCATTTTATCAACTTCTTGCGGATATCTTCCCTTATATTCCCTGTAAGTAGTAAAGATTATATGGTTGGACAATATGAGGTCTCTCGAGGTAAAACAATCCTCTTCCATAAGCATATATATATATAGACTTAAGGAAATGAAAAGGTAGTGATGAGGGTGGCAACAAGGTGTTGAAGGAAGCCCAGTGGACACTTACCAAGTCGGAGACCAAGTTGGCAGGCTGCTGGGGGCGTCAAAGAGACACGTTGAGCACACCAACACAAAAACAAAAAACATGCAAGCTTATCGGGCCTATGCCCTTCTTCAGCGATAGAGTAAATGAGAGTGACACACTGAGCGGGGAATGACAGGGTGATGTATATATATTAACTTAAGGAAATGAAAAGGTGGTGATGAGGGTGGCAACAAGTTGTTGAAGGAAGCCCAGCGGACACTTACCAAGTCGGGGACCAAGATGGCAGGCTGCTGGGGGCATCGAAGAGACACGTTGAACACACAAACACAAAAAACATGCAAGCTTATCGGGTCTATGCCCTTCTTCAGCGATGAGTTGTTGGTGCTTGCATACTGCAAGTGCTTAAGAAATCACCATACACCAATATCTGAATTTGTAAATAAACCAACCTGACATCATTTGAACTACCCATTTAAATAAGATCATAGTTTCATTTTCTGCTAAATTACAGAATCTATCCGGAATTTCTAAATTTTATGGCAGTTGGCTCACGTCCAAGTTTTCGAATTTCAAGTTTCATGGCTCAGATTGTCCATTTTAAACAATAACTATAATCATCATTAAGACAATAGCCTATATGTTACACTAAAATTTATGTAAAAATTAGAATATTTTGTGTGTTATGATTATGGTTTCATCCTCCTTGCCTTTTAGTACGTATCCGGATAAAAAAAATTAATTTAAAATTATCACGTAATCGTATGCATACATCATCGTATGTATACGTCATTGTCTGAAATAAAATGGATTGTAATGCACCTTAAATCAATGCTCTTGTAGTAGGGAAAATCAATTCCTTCAAGAAAAATAAACTTCATTCTTTCATCCACAGTACGGTGTATGTCCCAACTTTTTATCTTAATTTTAAATAATTTAAAAAAGCAATTTTATATAGCCCTGCACAGTTTTCATTGCTTTTCTTATGGGTGTTTAAAATTTGACTTTGGGGTAAAAACACCCCTTAAATATAACTTTTTCTGTAATTTCGGATTTTTTCGTGGGGTTGTATTCAATGACCTATCTTCCTTCCAAATTTCAGCTATGTAGCTCTTCTAAAAGTACCTTAGGTTTTATATGATATATCCTATATACAGTATTTCTCAGCATATAAGATGCAGTTTTTTCCCAGAAAAATGATCCCCAAAATCAGCCTGCATCTTATACGCCGAAGGTAAGATTATTACTGCTCTCAATACTGGCACCAATGAACTCACTCATCCCCAAAATGCAATAATTAGCAGTCATTCGCCCCAAAAACAAAATATACATTATTAATAATTAATAGTGAAACATTTGTTAATATATACAGTAATACCTTATTCAACGTGAATTCCGAGGATACATTTTCATTATTACATGTCCGCTCACAGTGATTACAATTTTGGCCTAATTTTGATGTTTTAGTTCCTACTGAGCCTTTTGAATAGCATGATTAATGCCACGGAACAGTAGAATTTGTGTAGATGCCATAAATATTATATACATATCTAGGGTAAATAACGTTATGTGTATTGAGATCACAATTGCTACAGGAGTGAAAAGATGTGCCTACGCTATTAGTTATAAGCTTCAGGCGAGTCAATATGCAAAAGCACAGAAGCCAAGCAGCCGCACGTCATTTCGGTCAGCGAAGAAAAAGGACTAGTTGAGCATACGTATCGTTAATACATATGCATTCCATTTATTATTTATCTCATTAAATTAAAATATTGTCTAGCACTTAAGTTTAAGTAGGTACTGTTGGTAAAGGATATCTATACGTGCGACATGTACGGCACACTCCGACAGCTTTAATTAATACGACTGCTGAGTTCACGCAGGGCACATTTACATATAGAAGTCTCAAAGCAATTATTTATGTTTTAGATCATCCCTATGTATTTTACAAATGAAGTTTATCTAATATGTTATATTTAACTGTTATCACGTCATAATATTTTCTGTAAATGTATCTGGATACGGACTTAATCATGGCTGGAAATGTTACAAAATGTGGCCCTTCGTAAATGCCTTGGTGAACCAAAATATTTTCCTGAAAATCTTCTAAAAAACCGGTGTGTCTTATACCCCGGTGTGTCTTGTATGCCAAAAATACGGTATGTAAGAAGCAGATCCTATATATTTAAGAAGCAGCTATTTATAATGATATATAGTATGTATATATATTCCTGCACACAAAATACACAAAAAATCAGTAAGTAAACAGCTTTAAGTATAAGTTATAAGGCTAATTTCCCTAAAACTGTGATAAGTTCTCCATAGCCGAATTGTCTAATCCTGTCTCGGAAACGGGCAGTACCATCCTGACCAGGTTCAAACCCAGCTAAGGTAAGTTTTTTTTTCTAGTGGCAGTGTTGGCTTCAAATTGTAAAAGGCTTCTGACAGAAAACGACAAATTATAATAGATTTTTGGTGAGATATGGTATATGTAGTATTATATATGACATAACTTTGGGCCATGCACAGACTACTAGTAAGCTGCATTTTAAAATCTCTTCCAGTTTCAGGTATATATCTTTCAAAATCTTGGAATCAAATATTTCAGTCTTTCATACAATCTCTGTATGAGAAAGTGAGAATTACTGTGACAGTGATTACAATTCTTAAAAATCATCATTTTCTTTAAGATGGTTTTATTTTATCAAGCTTTTCACTTGTTAACTTATTTTATTTAAAATGTATCTCATTAAATAGGCTTCATTTTTAGTTGGCTTCTTCTGTTATGAATATTCTAAATATTTTTTACAATTACTTTCAAAATAAAAAAACACTAAAATACATGGAATGAATTTGACTATACTCCCTTTCTAAACTTATACTTTGCTTCAGGTTATGTTGGAACACCTCTACCCTATGTAAATGTTAAAATTGTTGAATCTACACCTGAAGGAGAAAGGCTTATCGCAGAAGGTACAGAGTTTGAAACTAGAATTCCTCCTGGAGCAAAGGAAGGAGAAGTTGGTGAATTATATGTGCGAGGTCCAACTGTGTTCAGAAATTACTGGAGAAACAGTGAGGCCACGAAAAAGGATTTGAGCGTTGATGGATGGTTCAGAACCGGTATGACAGAAACCTGCTCTTTAAACTTCAGAAAATATTTTATCAAATATTTGTTTTGATTTTTTTGTTGTAAAACGGAGAGTAAAAACCATTGGAACTGAAATTTATTAATCCTTAAATGCTCCATCTAAATAGGTAACTAGTAAACTTGCTCTTAGCTTTTCATATAATGTAATACAGTAGAGCCCCGCTATAACGCAGTAATTGGGGTCCAAAAAATTCAATTGCGATAAATGCGGTGTCGCGTTATAGCGAAAACCTTCCAGAGCATGTAGGGAAAGTTCCACCTTCCACTCGCTACTGTAGCACATGCTCTTCTTCAGAGCATGTAGTACCTTCTTCTTCCACGCACATTGGTAGCGCTGTGTTAGAAACTCAATTTTGGCGCCTTTTCTTTTTCTGATTCTCCTGAAATTATTTTGAAATCTTTTTGGGAGCCATGTCACGTGTTATAGCGGGGCTCCACTGTATTATAGAACACAATTTATAAGTAACATCATTAAAGGGACCAGTTAAAAATCCATTCCGAGTCTAATGGTATTGATTACAACTGCATTTATTTCAATAAAGTGATTGCACTTTAAATTTATGATAATGTCATATTTGTTTGAGGGATCCACCGCCTGTAAGTGCTCAACCCTCTCACAGCACCATTTATGGCAAGGATGAACTAACGAGGACAAATTCAGTGCGAAACATGGAACCTATGATGTAGTTAGAAGATTTTATTGAAGGAAGACTTAGTGTTTAAAAGTTTATGAAACCCTACCTATCCACCCTAACCCTACCCGAAGGGGATTAAACAGTAGGCAAAAGTTCTGTTCAAGCCTAAAACCGTACCTAATTTACCCAACAATGATTATACATCTAACCTATGTGCATATCTAATTATTAAGCATGCAAATAGCAGCAATAATACATGTATTAGTTACACTTTTCACCACAAATGGTGCTGTGATAGGGTTGGGCACTTGCAGGTTATCAGCCTTTGTGTAAGAGACATTCTCTTAAGCATTCAACATATTCTATTTTATTAGATCATGCATTTATAATTCTATCTAGGAGATTCTGCTCAGTACTCCAATGGATCATATAAAATTGTTGGAAGGTCTTCAGTGGATATTATTAAAACTGGAGGGTATAAAGTTAGTGCCCTTGAAATTGAAACTCATCTACTAGGTCATCCAGATATTGTGGATTGTGCTGTTGTTGCTCTTCCTGATATTATTTGGGGACAAAAAGTTAGTGAAAATTACTAATGCTTAGTTATTCAAAATACTTTGTCAATTTATCTTATTTTTGTTTTTTCATTGCCTTGAACGCTTATGGCAAATCCTTTTTTGCAGGTGGCAGCCATTGTCGTGCCTAAAACTGGAAAAGAAGTACTACTATCAAAGTTGAGGGAATGGTCTAAAAGTAGGATGGTAGCTTATGCTATTCCAACTGTCCTGAAGTGTGTGGATCGTTTGCCCAGAAACCACATGGGAAAAGTAAATAAAAAGGAATTGGTTAAGCAAATGTTTTCTGAAAAGGCAAAGTCAACAAATGCGTAGCCTTAAGGATGTGCGTAAAACAAACTTTCAATGCTCCTTTTAATCAAAACCTGAAAAAGTGTGTACACCATCACAAGTGAGACGTTTGAATGACCACAACATGTAATGAGTTATGTAATGTGTATGTTTCTACCATCACAAAGTTTTGCATATTAATTATTATACATATAAAATATTGTTTAATAATATAAAATTAAAAAATTAAATTCAGTTCTCTAGTCAGCGAAAGTGGGCTTTTATGGTGTATATTGGCTATTAGAGTTTCAGGGGAAAATGTACCAACTCGATCTTCCTTATAGCATTGGATATATTTATTTTAAAATCTTTTTCATTTGTGATTAAAGAAATCAATAAAGTTTTTCCCTTATGCAAGTTGTTTTTTTTTTCACTACGTCGATCTGAAAGGCGATGGAAATTACTCGAGGCAAACTAATAGGTCTATAATATGGGCGAAATAAAAAAAGAAATCCGGCTGTTACGTATAAGTCCACGTGTAGACAAAATGTATCTACGCCTGTGTAGTTAAAACATTTTAAGTAGATTTTAATTACCTATAATCGTAATTAATTTAATTACCTTCACAAAATTCATAGATACTTGGGAGACTTAACGCCTAAACGTAAATTCAAATTATGGAAGTACCGGTCTCCTGCCACCAAGACGCAACACCTATGGCAAAAATCAATTATTTTTTTAATCTGTTTATCAATAACTAATTTTAATTCTATTTTTAAACGATACATAGCCCGGTGCAGGTTATATATCCGCAGTTTCAAGTAAATCTTTTTAATAGTTCATCTTTTGATCTCGTAGTTATTGTAATGCACGCATCCTAGTGGCAAATCTCGGTACCAATACAGTACCTGTGCATGGTGTCCAGTGCACTTCATTAGGCTGTGACTAAAGTCAATACTCTGTTTTATTGTGAATTTAGTGTGTGTGTAAAGTACCATTTAACTGGATCATAGTGTAAATCAAAAAAGCACCTGCTCGGCTGGTGGGTGCTTTTGATGGATCCGACGATCGGTTGGTTTCAACCCGAGCAAGAAGGTCCCGCTAAGGACTTGTGGACACGCATTTGGGAAGTTCAAAGGAGTCTTGACAATATGAATCTTTACCAAATGAATACTAATCAAACGATAGAAACCAAAGCGCCGGAGTACATTCCAATTGGCATTAACAACAGGGAGGAGCCAAGACGTGTTTATTCAAACAGGCCTCAGAATAGCAATAACTATTACAACCGGACAAGAAGGAAAAGAGAGAACCGCGCGAGCACGTACGGCATGAACCAAAATCATGCCGTGTTGATAGGAGAATATGGCGGATGTCCGTGGAGAATACCAACAAAAACGTATAGTAAAGGAGTTATTGGGTAAGATAGACATTATTTCGTTTTGACAACCGTTGATATTATTTCATTTGGTTTAGCTCTTCAGAATTTTGTTGGCTATGTAGGATCATTCCGGTTGTGTTTTGTTCTGTTAAACGGAAGGCTCGTCGGATAAGATTGATCAATATACTAAGGATTAGTGCAGTTTTAATGCACCCTTTTTCATATGTTCAGTTACTCATATATATATTCAATTGTAAGAAACTGGTAGGTTGTAAATGTTTTACGTCCGTTATTTTTAGTGTCAAGCAGTACATTACAAAACCATGGAACACGCCCTTAACCAACAAATTGTCGAGTTAATATTATTAGCAGTTTGAATTGACTTTAAAAATAATATCATAAAAAGCTGTATATATTTCATGTTGAAACATTTGTGCTTTCTTAACGAAGTTGATTTAGCTCCCGTTTCGAGACGATGTTAATTATTATCTTTTGATGGTCAGTTGTAAGGCTAATTCATAGTATACCGAAAAATTAAGTCCATTATTGTGAATCTTTACACTTTATAATTCCGTAAAATTGTACGCTATTAAGGTCCCTTATGTTTAGTTTCTCATAGTTTTTATTTGTTTAATGCTATTATTTAGATGATTATTGAATGTATACTTGGCAAATCTACTGTTGTTGTGATTGAAATGTTAGGCGTATGGAAATATTTTATTAAGCCATTTCCATAACAGTTGTTACGTGTCACTTGAACTCGTATTTCTTGATTATGTTTAACCGTGAGCATATTATGCAGTTTTTTCACCTATCTCTTATTAAAACTCATGTGAATGTATGTTGTCGATTAAAACTAATGATTTTGTCTAATAAAAGTTAAATTTCCTTCCATTGTACTTTGGATGCTTCCCTTTACCCGGCATTTTTTACAAAATACTTGATTTATAGACCACTGTAATGTGCTGGTTGCTTGCTTCATCAGTCTGTATTTAAAGAAATAATTTTAAGTTTCCATCGTAAAATGTAATGAGGTTAAAATACCCTTAAATAATATTTAACTCTTAATGTTTCTATTCTGTAATTCGTTTTTATTCTTCATATTTCGATATTTTCATCAATTTAAGGTTTATACTATGTATGTACATGTATGTGTATATATATACATATACACATCTTACACTCGCCGTGAATGCAAGGTCATATTTGGAGTATTTCGTAATGATGTATTTCTGCAGCTGCTGTCTTAAATTTAAGATGTGATATAAGAAAACACTAAATTCAAGAAAGTATTTTAACTATCGTTTTGTTCCTATAATACGGTCTTGCTGGCCTATTTAATTATTTGAGGGTGTTATAAACTGGATAATTAAGCATTAATAAATAAACGAACAAGGGGGAGATGGTTATTTATAAAGTGCGTTAGCTACCAAACTTTTGGTATTATATATTGAATCGATATCGGTTCGTTTTTTATCGGTTTTCATAATGGGTGTGACATTTTGGAAATTTGATTTAGAGTTGTAATTAGGGTTATAATTTTCTCATGTTTTCCAGGAAATTAGTAAGCTCCGTTTTAATTTGATGCCTTTGAAGATTTATAGAAAATCATTAATGGACTCGGGTGTTATCTTTACGATGCTACGGTTTTGGTCCAGCCTTGAAATAGTTTGATGACGTTTAATTTTTAAGGTAGTTTACGTAAGCTGGTTGATAATAGTAGGTATTTTTTTAGAATTACCATACCTTAAATAGGTTCCAGAATGTTTTAAGTAATTCCATCGTTCACATGTATTTGCTTTTCGTTATGTTCAACAGCTATTTCTCAAGCTAAAACAATCGATTTTGAATGTTAAAGAGTAGTTATAGTATATGGCTAAGTTTTCCTGATAGAGTGAGCGCTGCTTCATGTAGATCTCGCGGAATCTTCTGCATTTCGTAATATTCATGCGCCTGTTAGGTAACAGAAGAATGGAATGTGTAGGAAAAGATGAATGGTGGCCATTGCCAGCTCGGAGGGATGAGTATCAGATCGTAGGAGTGCGGCTATGGAGACGTGAAGAGTCGGAGAGGGTTTCGCACTAACTAAAATTAGAACGTTATGTGGGATTGGGGCGTTGGGGCTCGACTCGAAGAAGAGGCTAGCCGGAGACCAGCCGTAAATGGTGTAAGGCTGCGTTTTCTCACTCAACGCGTATGAGTCATAGTCTCTTAAAAAGAGGAATCTTTACATTGTATCATATTAGAATCCAGTGCACTTGCACGATCTATAATTTTTTTAGGATAAATCATTTAAAAAGCTTTTTTTATTGATTCAATTCCCTACAAGTGGCTTCACATATTCGAGTCGCACATTCAGGTCGCAATTCTTTATTCTACTTTTTCATATAAAACCAATTAATTTCGGAAACCAGAATTTTCGATTCTGGCGTTATTTATGTCACTAAGTACATAATTAATAGTACTGATCTGAGAATTTGTAAAAAGTGAAAGTTGAAAGACTAAATTTAAGATGCCATTTAAAATAGATGAGTGCCTTTATTTGTTAAGTCGTTTGTGGATGCAGTTTCTTACCAGTACGGTTAGCGACATCTGAATTTTAAACACGACTTTGTAACATAATAAATAAGATTTTTAAATTGATTTGTTTCAGGCTCTTTCCGTTTTATTTATTATAATATCCTTATTGGTCACGAAATAGATTATTGATAATCTTTGTTAATAAAATGTGCGCGGAAGGAAATCGAAAGCGCTGATCTTAAAAATTGAGCATCGAAATCAAGGACTTGCGTGACATTAGCCCATATATTACACGTGAAGTCTGCATATTTGTCTTAAGGACACTAACCCGCACTTGTAAGAAGCGCTCATTCGAGTATGAAATGTTTCGTTGAAATTTTTAGGTACTTTTATTCAGAAAATAGGTACTTCCTCACAATTTTGTTGCGAATAAATTTTGTTTTGCATTCACTTGAAAAACCCTGTAATGAATGGTTCACAACATGATGTTGTACAATCTGTGCGTAATATATTTTAGAAATATTCGGTATCTTTTCCTTTATATAGGTTTATAAGAAAGTGGCCGTGCTATAAAGGAAAAGATCCAATATTATTCGTGTCGTAGCGAAACCCCAATTAATTTGTAATCGTTTTCATGCCACTTAACTTTTCAACGGAAATTTTTTTACTGTCGTAGGCTGCACGAAGAAATAGAAGACTTTTTTCACTATATGTCTCCTACGCCTGAAGAGCATCAGCTGAGATTGGACGTTGTCAGTCGCATCAAGAAAGTTACCTTACACCTGTGGCCTGAGGCTCGTGTTGAGATATTCGGCAGCTTTCGTACGGGCCTCTATCTTCCTACCAGGTATTGTCATTATTCGTATATTATTCCATTGTGTTTGTAATTATGATTTATTATAATACCGAGAATGTATCCGAACATCTATAGAGTGCGTCAATTGTCGCATTATTTATCTGCTACGAGAGAACGTAGTCTAATTGATGGCGCCCCTGCAGCAGATGAATGAATCTGGTTTTTTCCATTTCTCACATTTCTTTTGTAATATATACAATTACTGCCGACATTTTTATCCCTACTTTCGGAGTAGCTGTCATAACACATCTAGCTAAGCTGTTAAATTTCACTCTTTTGTGTTAATGTTGGTGAAATGATTATATTCAGCCCAAAAATATTCTTTTTAGAATTTTGCTTTGCCTGCTATTTAACTGTTGCTTGTGACTTCACGATTTTTCTAAAATATTTTATTCTCTGTTAATGTTATTCCTCCTATGAGAGATTTACATAGGACTACCTACCACTTGTGGCTCAAAATGCCGCCCACCTGTTTCATCGCAATTTATCTTTACTCCCCTAACTGGGAATGTATTATTAAAATTCGTGATACTGATAAATTAAATAATGTAAGAACCATATTATCCAACAAAATATGTAATTTGGACCAAATTGTCAAAACTCATCGTCTAAAATGCATATGTATCAAATCATATGGCGTGGGAGTTTCGTACAATTTAAAGTATTCAAGATAACAGTGATTGTTTCGCCAATCACAAATGTCGATCAGACTTGTGGGTCAATAGTTGGTATGCCAAGCTCTCTGACGTCGTGTCGAGTAGCGTGTTGGCGGGTCGATACATGTGTGTACTATGAGGCACCCCGCTTTTACTCTTTTAATCTTCACGTATTTTCCGATTTGTTTCCCGAGTATCGTCAACTGGCTCGAATCGGTCCATTTATCTCATTGGCTGCGCTTAATTAGCGCGTAGTGGATGGGTTTTCATAGGAAGTCGGAGTAATTTCCTTCGTATTACGTTGCCGCCACGGTAGCAAGAGGGCAGCGAGCGTTTCGGGCGTGGTACTACGGCCATTTTCGGAGCGAAGGTTAAACATCCCATTACGTCAGCAACACATGCGGTTCGCGTAAACGGAAATTAACTTGTGATAGAAAAGAATGTTATAATAAAATTACAGCTTGCGACATGTAAGGAATTTAATTGTCATATGCCATTATGTCGCTGATTTTCTTATTTTCATTTAAAAATTTGGAAGGTTTTAAATAACACCTGTTTAAATCGAGGTAATGTACGATCATGGGTTAAATTTAAGCGAGACCTTTATTAACGAATGTGTATTTTTATTATTTATTTTACCTTGAAGAAACCCTCGACAATAAACTATCACTTATTATGATGTGACGATTTGGAAGGAAAAAATCGGGTGATTTCAGTTTAATTAATTTAAAAATGCCGTCAGCTTTATTAATGTCTCCGCTTTTTCTCGAACCCTACCGTAATTATGAGATTCTCTGACCTCGGTCGGCGGATTCACCGTGGTTTCTTCTACGGATATGTACCTTCGATGACTGATCTATTAGCGAACAACAGTTTTGGCCTGGCTCCCGAGTCGTTCCTAAGGAAAAGTTCGTCGAACTCGGGCATCGTGTAGCACAAGGACGAATCCGAAGGACGGTAAGGGAAAGGGCCGTGTCTGGTTTCGGTTTTGGACGCAAGTGGTTGTAAGGGCGACGTCCAAAAAGGGCAAAGCGAGTTCCACGTAATAGCGGCAGACGGGCGAATGTGGCGACTAGCGCCCTGCTTGGAAGATTGCCAGGCGAGAAGTAGGTCAACCATCGGCTTCCTCCCCCACTACTATCTCTTCCCCTCTTGCTTCCTTCCTCCCCCTTCGCCGCACTCCCGCTCCTCTCGCCGCGCTGCTCCCTTCCATCACTCTCCCTCTCGCGCGGTGGCCTCTTCAGTCCGCATTTGTTTTCCCTTAACCCTTCCTTGATGGATGTGTGCGCGCAGGCCCCACTATGGATGCGCTCTCTTCCCCTATTCTCAGTATTTTCACAATGATTACCGACCATCATGGAATATGATATTTTTATCAACTGGAATTGCCCGAAATATATTGTATATATATTGTTCATATTTTTATTTATTGTTTCATTTTAATGATCATAATTTTAGTCAACAAAGTAATCATTTGCTTAACAACTGTTGCGTTGAATTAGCATAAAATTATTCCAATGCCTTTTAGTTTCATTAGTGTAGCAGTTTTTTCTGTGTACTTCTGTTTCTTTCTTTCTTTCATTTTGTTTTACAGTCAGCGTTTGTGTTGTTTTGTCTCATACATCATATAATAGATCATGTACTAATATTTTTTCCCATTTTCCAGTGACATTGATTTGGTTGTGATTGGCAAGTGGGATTCTCTTCCTTTACACACATTGGAAAGAGCCTTATTGGAAAATGACATTGCTGATGCTAATTCACTTAAAGTTCTTGATAAGGCTTCTGTAAGTTTTACTTTATCATAATATATTTCTTTTAGCATATTACCAACTTCCATCACCGACCAATTTCTCTGTATGCTCACTAGCTATAATTTATATCAAAATTCTCTTTATTAGTTCATAACTCGGTGATTGTGTGATCCATTCAAGATTTTAATTTTTATCTATATATTATTGATTGCTTTATTTTTTGTACAGGTTCCTATTGTGAAAATGACAGACAAGAAATCTGATGTAAAAGTTGATATAAGTTTTAACATGAGCAATGGAGTGAAGTCTGCTGAATTAATTAAATGTTTTAAGAGACGTTTTCCTGTTCTCTCTAAGTTGGTGCTAGTCTTAAAACAGTTCCTCCTCCAGAGGGACCTAAATGAAGTTTTTACAGGAGGCATTAGTTCATATAGCCTTATCCTCCTAACTGTTAGCTTCCTTCAGGTGAGTTAATTCATTGCAGCATTAAAATTTTTAAATGCATATACTTATGTTCCTGTGTATAAGACACTTTTTTGTCACCAAATAAGTGCCCTATAATCATGCTGTATCTTATACAAGGAAGTTTTAAATGCCAATAAGATACTTCACTAAAAATTGAAATATGCAGATCCTCCCTGGGTTACATAAGACTCAACTTATGCAAATCCGACTGTAAAATCCTCCTTAAATAAATTTTAAAAGCCATAAATTCCATGTTGCCAAAATTTGCATACAGGGCCAAATGTTTCAGGCTTAGAGGTCAAATGTTGAATGAAGTTTAAACACGTCAATTTATTTTTAATTTATCAAACTATACATAACAATTATTTTACAGAACATTAAATGGCTAGGGAAATTTAATGACAGTATTTTGATACGAAATCTTAAATTTCTTTGCATATCGTTGTGTATCAAGTATTGTTCTCTATTGCGGTCGCAATCCTCGCATAGTGTCAGTGTGTCCCCAAGTGTCTTCATCTCTTGTTGTGTTGATTGTGTGTAGCTCGTGTTTTTTTTTGCAAAATACCTAACTTTTGTCCCTGCAATCATGGCTGATGAACGTAAAAATTGATTCTAAATGTCATAGTGATACAGAGAAGAGAATATGATCACGCTTGAGGAGTAGAGTAGACCTGTAGGGTACCATAAAAGTATATACTGTATTTACCCGAATCCAAGACAAGGGTTGTTTCCGAATTTCAGCTAGTGAAAATCGGGGGTTGTTTTAGATTCGGGTATAAAGTAAGTTTTCACATTATCGACATTTTTTTGTACATCCACCTACAGAGGTACTGTGCAAGCTGCTGCCCTTGCACAGGGGGATGTAAAACCCCCAAGACTGCTTCTTAGTCTGACTCTTACCCTCAGACCTTTCCGGCTTGGATGGTCTTACCAGGAGAATTATCTCCCGCCGGCATAGCTCTTTGGTTCATAAGAGTACACAA
Organism: Tanypteryx hageni; assembly: GCA_028673005.1. Classification (NCBI taxonomy): domain Eukaryota; kingdom Metazoa; phylum Arthropoda; class Insecta; order Odonata; family Petaluridae; genus Tanypteryx; species Tanypteryx hageni. Next base: position 16,102,945 of record CM054117.1, read on the forward strand.
ACCCTCCCACCTCTGTAAGGTTATGCAGTCCTTAGGGAGGGTATGAAGCATAAGATAAAATTCTGCTGAAAATTTAGTTCCATATTAAAATTAATGCAGTATTATTTTTTTAATACATTTTTTTAATGATTTTTTTCTCAAACAAAAATTTGTAACAAACCTTTTAAATGATTGAACAAACTACATATACCTATACTGAATACATGAGTTTGAAATATATGCCATATACATACAAATGACATGTTATTTAACGAAGTAGAGATCTACTGAATTTTATTTTTGAGTGATGGCGTTCACTGAACAATTATTACGCAAACCATTCCCAAAAGTGAAGAACTAAACTTTCCTTCTCTATTGGCGAATATCATTTTGCAGATGTCAAAACAACTGGTAACAGAAAAAGGCGAGTTACATTAATGTTGGCTGTTTTAGCAGGTGGATTAAAATTACAACCATATGTTATCCTAAAACAAAAACAATGCCTACAGGAATTATAGTCAGATGACATGATAATGGATAGATGTCAAAAGAACGTATGAGAGATTGGTTACACGTTGTCTGGAATAGAAGACCAGGAGCGCTATTAAGAAAAAGAGGGATGCTTGTATCAGATGACTTCAAAGGACACAACTCCTGAAGTTAAAGATTCAATTAATGCAATGGATACTGACCTTGTAATAATACCTTGAGGAATGAAATCACAGCTTAAAGTTCTTGATGTTGCTGTTAACAAGCCATTTAAAGATAATTTAAAAGGTTTATATTCGGTGTGGTTATTACACCAAAAGGAAACCTACTATTTCAATGCTCTGCGAATGGATCAAGTCATCATGGCAACAGATAAATACAGAAGTAATTGTGAGTGCATTTAAGAAGTGCTGCTTATCCAATGCCATTGATGGAAGTGAAGATGATGTTTTTATGAGAGTCTACAGACAAAGTTCAGAGTGATAAAGATAGTGAGAGTGAGGACATTGACAAAGAGAGCATAGAGGGTGATGATGACTAATGTAATATGAAGACCTATGATATTCATGAAAATTAAAAATTTTGCTTGTTTAGTGGAATTTTTAATTTTTGCAGGAATCATATGTATTAGATCATAATTTTTTTTTTGTTTTCACAGTCCAGAAAAGAGGCGATTGATGTAGAATAGTAGTTGAATATGGCTGCTCCTTGGGTGCAGGTGATCGTCATATTGAATCAGTTGTTTCATTGTTAACGCTTTATTTAGCAGACATTTATTTTTTAGGATTGAATGTAATTTATATACATAATATTCAACTACAGTTCAAATGATCTGTTTTAATACAGGCAACTTCTGGTTCAAAATGTGTGATATATATTTAATTTTTTCAGTTGCATCCACGTGAAGACGCATATTGTGCGAATGCCAATCTTGGAGTTCTACTCATAGAATTCTTTGAGCTCTATGGAAGGCATTTCAATTACGTGAAAACTGGGATACGTGTTAAGGATGGTGGAGCATATATCTCAAAAGAGGAGGTATGTTACATTCTCACACAACGAGGTAATGGTGTTATTTTGCATTTTCTAATTGAGTTCCTTTATTTATATTATTTTCCATTGAAGATTAATTAGGATCCATTGTTCACCTTCACCTAGTGTAAATGAAGAAGCTTCCTTATGATTCTTTTGCATGAATAATGTTTAATGTCCTGATCTGGCTATTTAAATGATTTTCTGCTCTGTCAGAAGACTCATTTTTTTAATCTTCCATTTAGTTTTACTGCTCATAGTAAGCTGACTGTTTTAAATTGGTACCATTCATCTCCATTATTATATTATTACTTTATTGGCAAGAGTGTTTGCTGTGTATAATTTCTCATATATATTTGTTAATATTTCATCTGTACAATGAAACAAAATCTAGGCAAATTGACATATTATTTTGTGGGCTCATAAATGACAAATATTTCTTACCAAGTTAAAAAAAATTAATGCAAAATAATACTTTAGTTATTCTTCTGTATGGAGCTTGGTAGTACATTTATCATCTCATCAAATATGCACCATGTTGTCATTATGAGATTGCTCTCTTCCTGTAAAATTCTTAACTATTTTCAGAAAAATATTTAGTTGATTTAGGTCTCCTTGAAAGTCACTTGGCAAAAATAGCAATTTCTAGTAACCAAATATTATGCATAAATAAATGGCTTGGCATTAAATTATAACATTTGTTAACATTATAAATGTATTTATTAGATAACTAGCAGCCCGTTGCAGCTATGCTTGCAGTTAATTTGTATTAATCTTACCACATCATTTTAGTGGTACTCACGCAAAATTTTGTTAAGTCAGTCAGAAGTCTGCACATTATAAAATTAACTTAGACAGGGAAATAATGATACATAGTCTACCCCTTGGCATTTTTTATTTTCTGTGATTTTACAGCAATGTATTACAGCATCGGCTCCTAACTTTATCTTTTCGCAAACCCCTTGAGCTAACCTATTTCTCGTCACGAACCCCTTGGATTAAACTTTTATCTTCGTGAACCTCTTGAGTTTCAGCAGTTTTGGCGGCGAACCCCTTATTATAATGGAGAGTAAATTTTGTAAAACAAATCTTTTTTAACACATTCAATTCATGAAAAAAATGCCTTTTTTCACTTGCAGGCTTTTTTCTTTTGCAAAATTAAATTAGAAGTAATTGACCTATGATCTTTAGACGGGGACCATTTTAAAGAAAAATAAAAATGATTCTTATTCTTATCGTCGACTTTTTCGAAATTGCTCAAGGTATACATTTAAATCATATTTTTTGGAAAATTTTAAGCTTTTTAAAGATATGTTGTTTTGCCAACCGTGTCATTGTTAAACCTCGAGATTGTATTGTCAATCTTTCTTATACTATTCAAAAGGAAATTGTGCTCTGAATGCTTTAGTACGAGAGAGAGAGAAGGTGCCCGAATTATTTATAATTAAAATTGTGTTTTTCATTAATTTCTTTTAAGTAAACTTCCTATTGAAATTTTAGGTAATTAACTATTTTTATAGTTATTTTCATAGTTTTTTTGTAGTGCATCTTATAAATGACCGGAGATATAAATTCTCATCGCATATATGAATCGTGAAAAAAGCCATTCCTTAACATGCCGATCTTTTTTGTTTACATTTAAAAATATTTCAAGGCTGAGGTATTTAACTTAGTTATGTGATGAGAAGAATTTAAATCTCATTCGTAAATCTCCAAAAATTACGTTTTAATACGATTTTCACGTTTTCATGCATTTTATTTATATTGGGCCACTGTTGTCCCAATTGTTGATTTATATTCTTGGCCTCATAAAAAATCCACCAATTTAATGCTTTAACACGGGTCAGACTTTTTTACCTGGGTATAACTTATTTACTGAATCTATTAAGTAATTAAAGGGAGGAAGGAAAAAAGATTGGGAATGAGCAGAAATTGAGAAAGAGGACGAGGAAGTAGCATTTTTATAGAAGTATAAGGAGCTGCAGTACAAAAAACAATAAATTATAATTGATTATAAAAAATTTTATACTATCGCCATTGCCAAATGCTGAGAATTCATGAAATTAAATATAGGTCACGTAATTTTCAATGGATTTCTTTAACTGATAATACAGCAAATATTTCGAACCGAATTTCAAATAGGAGTGAAAAACAACAACTTCTTTAGCTAAAGTGATTTTTCTGGAAAATTTTCAAAACTAATATAGTTCAAAGAAAAGTGCGATCTCAAAGTATAGTTACAACTCATTGCAGTTCATGTAAATATTTAGTTAATAGTAAGTAAGTTACTACTCAATTTTCCTTTGATGGTAATTGACAGTTTGTTCACATTTTATCCTGTTTTTTACGAGTTAATAAGATTAAAATAATTCATTTATTAAGTTAAATTCTATACATTTTAAATTACTTACAATTTGCTCAAATATTTCAAGTAAATTTCAGATACTTCTTTATGCAATATATATTATTATTTCGATTTTCCTCTTATTTTCATCAATTATTTGGATAATCATATGACCTCTCTACTAATAATTACTTAAACAGTATAATTAAAATAAAGATAACTTTCAAAAACTCTGATTTGATTGTGCATGAAAGCCAAACCAGATCATAGCATATCTTATGATTTTTCATATCGAAATCATATATGTATATTTGGAATACTTTTATGATAATCCTGCCATATTTGACGGGCAATTTCACTAGTAATTTATAATAACCCATATTCTCCTTATCATCAAATTTGAAACATGCATCGGCCTATTTGCATTAATAAACATTAAATAAGTAGAATATATTGATTTTACTTACAAAAAGGGTAATATTCCAGTATTGAAATAAAGAAAGGAGATTTTTTCTTTTAGTCAATCATTTAAAACACCCTCAATCCACAAGCATTTTACTGAATGATAATTATCTGCTATTATTTATGTTGCTACAACAATAATTTCGTTGCTTTATAAAAAGCGAGAACCAAATAACTTTTTTGTCTATTTGAAGGCTTAATAGACGCTGATTGAATCGGAGGCAACAATGCGTGGTGCCCTGGCAACACCCGGAAAGAGTACAAAAAAGCCATATAATGTTGAAAATAACTGCGTATTTCTGACAAATTCTTCTGTGTAACAGAAAAGCATTGCAATAATCAGATACTTTATGGTTTTGGCCATCAAATAAAGAAAAACAGAAAATTGGTCCATATTTACATATTTTGATGAATGAAAGAAAAAAATCATGCACCTTGAAAAATCGAAAATCCCGTGTAAACTTATAGGAAAATATAATCGTCTCCTGGAGTCGAATCCAAGACTTTTTCCGGGATGTTTGAGTTTTCTAGGGAGCACCTCATGGGGGTTTAGCGATTGTGAAAGTTTCAGCTCTTAATTCCATTGTGAAATGTCCAAAAGTACCGTGACGGACAGACAGATGGACAATTGAGAATAATTATATAAGGATATTGCTTTTGCATTGTGTATTAAAATTAATTTCAATTTCTCAATAAGCGATACAGTTAATGTACAGGGATTTTCCTCATTTTCCCCTATCAGCTTGTTGTTCCCAAAAGATTTTCTACTTTTCAATGTTTGTAGTGGGCAAAGTGAGCCATATGTATTTTGCCTGTAAATTATATCAGAATGCTAAATGTGCACAATTGTTTTCCTTCTTGAAAACCACTATGAGCAAAATTTCTCACAATTTCATTTTTAATGATAAAGTGGACTAAGGATGATTGCCGTGGATAACCAGGTGTCCCTTGTGTGTGTGTGTACGTGCATGTATAGTTGGCAACAGTATGTTGGGAACAAAAGATGGAAAAACCAATCAATATGGAAACTCATGCAACAAAAGTTAGTTTTCTATTTTTATTTGCTCCATATGCAGTCGAGGAGTAATGTTTTCATGAAAAGAATCAAATTCAAAATTTCAACAGAAATACAAATGTTGAGGTCCCATGAGTACATTTTCACTATTTTCTTGATGATATTTGTGTATGTAAGATTGGAATTTTGTGGGTGCTCTAACTCAAAAACTATTAATCAGATCAGCACAGAACTTTATATTTATGATTTTTATTAGTAATTCAAGGTCTGAAAAGGTTTTGGCCAAAACTGTTCAACTGAAAGTGGAGGTTTACTCTTGTCATTTTTCTGTTTTTCCTAATACAGGCAGTCCTCGACTTTTGGACATAATGTGTTCCTGAAAATGTGTCCGAAAGTCGAATGGTAGACTTACATGTTATAATGTTGGGTTCCGTTCCCAGAGAGCTGAAGAATATTGTAAAATCCCTAATTATGGTATAAGTTTTTTATTTTTTTTACCACTGACATGGGGAGACTACTTACCTTGGGTCGTCGATTTTGACGAAACTTTTTTAGGTGGTAGAATACTTAAAATAAGGAGACCCATGTATCTGCTTTTGATTGAATGGACCTTAGTTTCGGCAGAATCTTTTTTCTTTTCGCAAGATTAACTGTGGCTGAATAAAATGCAATAATAGGCCTGCAATGCTGAGTGGGTGAGTTGGCTGGGTGGTTACCATACTGGCTTCGAATATTTTGTCTCAGGTTCAAATCCCACGTCATACCTAGTTTTTTTTTTCGTTCTAACCCAGTTTATTATTTTTAATTTATTGTATTATTTACTATTTATTATATTATTATTTATTTGTTTCATTAAAATCGATGCACAAGAGCGTATTGGTAGCTATTTCGATGTGAATTGACGTCCGAAAAAACAACTGTTAGATTCGTGCTATTTGTCACTTGAAGGCAAAGTGTGTGTACGCGTTTTTGGATTATAACTGTTGTAAAAACAAGAAAAGCATTCATAAGGCCTCACAACCTTTAGGGACAACTCCAAATGCCTCACAGTTCTGCTCACTCGAAGCCCAAACGTACCTCCAGGTTCTTGCATACAAAGAAACACTTTGAGTAGCAAATTTCCTGAGGCAGTGATCACATACTGTGCCGTGTATGAATGTGTAATTTTGTTCCTGTCTCTGATATATCTCTGGACAGTCTTTTTGCCTTGATGAGTCAAAGTTCGCTTCATGTCAATTCTGTACTCACATCCAGTTTGGTCGGTATTAATGACGTAGTCAAGGTCATAGATGGGTATTTTGGGCAATTTTTGTTTTCAGAAAACCTTGGCAGCTTTTAACCACTCATCTGGGTATGCCATATATATGTTACGGTAAAAGTACGTTATTGGGAAATGTGTACATTTACTGATAAATGTGCACATTTACCACCAAACTCGGTAAATGTAAGTTTAAGTTTCCAGAAATACATATTAGCAGCATGATGATGATGACTAATTGTGTAAATTTTTAATGTCTTTCTACCATATTTTATTAATTTGTGTTCATTAAATATTATTAACAAATTAGATTTTTAATGTAATAATAAATATATATTAACATTTTAATTCATTTCTTGTAGTAAAAATAGTTTAAGACAAATTTTAAGAATAACTCAAATACTGAATAATTGATGTATTTTTTAATTGATTTGCGATTTGAATCACCTCAATTGCAGTTTAAAGGCCCACCTCCAGTTTCGAAGAATAAATATCCAGATGAGTAGTTCAAGTTTCTTGCAAAGATGTTTCATCTTTTTGAAAAATGTAGTTTATAACTTTTCGCTGTTGAATTCGGAATTCTTTCTTGAATTTTATTAGCCACACTCAAGATGCAGTGAAGGTGAACCTCAGCAATGTATGTTGATAGGCTGCAGCTAATGCCCACTGGATGTGACTTGGTCCTTCCTTTTCCTTGCTTTGCAAAGTCTGTCATATGTACAGTTTTTAATCATGTTCACGTTCCTCCTTCGTATTATCTTTATTCCACTGTGATACTTGTTCTTTGCATTTCTACAACTGTGATCCTCATTCCTGTAGTGTTAGATTTACAATTCACATTGAAATATCTACCAATATGCTCTTGTGCATCAATTTTAATGAAGTAATTAAATAATAATATAATAAATATATTAAAAATAATGAAGTGGATTAGAACGAAAAAAAAAACAAGGTATGACGTGGCATTTGAACCCGGGACAAAATGTTCGGAAGCCAGTATGGTAACCACCCACCAAACCCACCTGCTCGACATTGTCAGTCTACTATTGCATTTTATCCAGCCACAGTTATTCATGCGAAAAGAAAAAAAGATTCTGCCGAAACTAAGGCCCATTCAATCAAAAGCCGATTCACGGCTCTTCTTATGTATTCTACCACCCAAAAAAGTTTCATCGAAATCGATGACCCAAGGTATTGCTCGTTTCTTTAGTGGTGGCAGTCGGCGACGCGTGAGAGGGGAAGGGAAAGACTTGTGAGGGGACCCTTTAAGGGGAAAGTCGATTTCATAGCCATGCGCAGTAGAACATTTTGGGTTCAGACTAATAGTTTGGAGAATAGGTTGTGCAGCTTTTGCCCACGGCTAAACATGGCCTCCCCTATAGGCGGTCCCGCCTCAATGATGGACTCATCCTTCCGTGAGAGTGCCTTCTGCGCACCGCCGCCACTAAAGGAACATACTATATGTAATCTCCCCTTAAGAGTGTTATTCAATGTATACAGAGTATTTTTTAAAATTTAAAAGCTACATTTCCTCAGTCACTGTAGCTCTCTTTTTTGACATAATCATCGGCTGTGTATTTCCAGCATTTCGTGCATGGTCTCTAATTTTATCCTTTTCCTTAAGTCTACTGAGCATCCAATTGAGGCTATAGGTTCGCCGCTTTCAGCATGCCTAATTATTTCAAGCTTTGTCTCAATTGTATTAAGTTTCTGAGATCTACGCTTCTTATCACTAGTTCATTTTCCTTTTTCCACTCATTTTTATAAAATAATAATGGCAAAATGCACTAAAATTGTTAAATAATTGCACAAACAAAAACTGCAATGATGACGCTGATGAAACTGTTGGCGGGCAGGCCACGTGACATGTGGTGACTCACAAAGTTTGTTTGTTGGATTGCCGATGTCCGAAAGTCGATTTAAGGGTGTCAATTTATAATGTCCGAAAGAACAAGTTGTCCAAATGTCAAGTGTCTGAAAGTGGAGGACTGCCTTGTCTCCTTTATGACTTTTTGTGTAAATATTGTTATTATCAAAGTTGCAGACAATATCATTTTCTGCAAGTTTTATTTGAAACATTTTTTTCATAAAATGAATTGTTTAAGAGATATTTTGATTACTTATCTGAATTCATTAAGTGAGACCTTTACTTCCATTGCTATGATAAAATATTATAATTCCACCTAGTGTCATATTTTGTAAGCAAATTTTTTTAAAAATATTGACAGCGTTCCTAGAGTTGCTGATGTCTATTTTAAACGTGCATCAATATTTCGTTATCCATAGCAACAACCAACAATTTTGTTTCCTTATTGATTTTTACTGAGAAAATTATTTAAAGTGCTTAAAAATTATTTGCATGTGTAATTGCTTATAATTATTTTTGAGGATGTATCAAGAGCAACTTGTAGGTGCTATTGCAATCATATTCATTGATCTGTGTGGAGAAAGTAATGTGCTGGACATATCAGTTTTTCTTTCAGTAAAGAACTCCTAAAATCAACCTAATCAAGAAAGTTCAAAAGTCCTTTATGAAATGGCTGTGTTTATAAGGAAAATTGCCCTACAACAGTAACAACTATCACAATCTTTATAAGAACTTCAATCCACCACCCCTTTATTTAAGACGCAAAGCATTGGACATAATTTTCATGCATAATTTAGTTGCAGATAATATGGATTACTCACAATTACTAAACCTGGTTGGTTTTGCTGCTCCACTTTGCCCGTCACTTCTTTCTCTTGCCCTTCTTAAGAGTGAATGTCTTTAACACTTGCCTATTCCCAGAGTGGCAAGTACTGCCAAACTATGACACTTTCAAATTTTTGAGATGACAATTAGCTTTACCATACTGAGTTTCATCTTTAACTTTGGGCTGCAAACTAATGATTTCTCAAATATGACAGAAAGAAATAAAGACAGCTTTAAAGTAGCTGGGCACCCCTTAGAAATACCTGTACATGAAAACTTACTTCTAATGGATATGATCCTCTTTGAGGTAGTTCTCTTTGGCAGTGATATACAAATCCCAGTGCCTTCTCCAACTTTCAAAACAATTATGGAAATTACCTTGTGTCAAGCTGTTAGGAACGGCTGTTGCTTTTGCCTGAATATCTTCTACAAACTCAAAATGTGATCCCTTGAGCTTATTTTTCAGTTTTGGGAAGTCACAGGGACCAAGTCCATTGAATAGGGCAGATAATCCAGAACTAATTTTTTTCACCAGAAAGTCAACTAAAAGTGCTTTGTGTACTCAAAAGTTGTAGTGGTGCAAAATCAATTTGTTTGGGAACAATTTGGGCCTTGTGCATCGAATTCGGTCTCATAATCAGAACACCTCAAGATAATTCTTTTGGTTCATCATCTGATTGGCAAGATCAACTTCATGGTGGACGATTCCCTTATTATAAATAAACATCATCATCGTCTTCACATGCATCTTGGATATCCGAGCTTCCATGGGTCATGACGGTAATGGAGTCTTCCACTGAAGACTTTGCCTTATCATCTCTGGGTCATATTGAAACATCCAAGTTTCACCACCAGTCATGATTTTACTCATCAAGTTGTCATCTTCCTGAATTCTTGATGAAAAATCAGAGATTTCTCTTCTCAATCTTTGCTCGTTAGTCAGATTTTTCAGAACCATATTTGAACAAACTCTTGGAATGCCCAATTTTTCACTCAAGATCAATATTACTGACTCGCTATTAATATTCAGTTCCATTGCTATTATTCTGTCAACCATCAATCATTTCGGAGCAAAAGGGCAACTTTTTCCATGTTTTCATCTATTCTTGATGTTGTTGGACTACCAAATCAGTTGTCATCGCTAATATCATTTCTGCCCCCAGAAATGCGCTTGATCTCATTTGAGAACACAATTTCTGGACATGGTGCCATCTCCGTAAATATGAGATAGCATTTCAATAATTACTATCTTTTTACACATATTCATCAAGAATTTGATATTGATCCTTTGCTCCAAAAATTAGTCGCTCATTTTTCAGACTTTTTTATGCATTTTGACATTAATTTCTTTTATGGTTATGATGTAAATTTTGGTGGTTGAAACTATGAAAATCAATTTCGATGATATTTTACTAGTGTGTCAGGGCCACATATGGAAAAGTGATCTTTCTTGTTAATATTTTGTTTGCTTCTTCATTTTGCTATGTCAGCAAATCCATTATAACTCATGCTTAATAAATTGTAGCTAATATTTCTAGCCAGCTTATGTAAAAAAATACCATGTACCAAATTTCAGCTTACATTCCAGTTTACAGTACAGATGTTTGTTGCGCGAAGAAGGAAAAAAAATTAAAGAAGATAGCCCAAAGCACATTGAACATATCAGAACGAAATATAATAGGTTACATATACGTCTATGTCGAAATGATTTTCAAAGTTGTCTTTGAAGGTGCTCAACACTCATCCATATTCATTTGTTTCTCGCATGCGTCCTTCTGCATGAGAGCAGCATAGGGCTCTTGCCACGTTAACTTTCTGCCCATTCCATGCTACCGTTCTTATGAAAATGCATTGATTACTTTCTTTTTTGTCCATTGATTTTTAAGACCGATTCTAAGCCGAAAGGCAATTTCTAAGAAGGTAGAAAAAGGTTGGCTTACAATTGATTATATACAGTTTGTTTTTATTGTCATTTATCATACTTTTATTTTGAATTGTTTTTAATTTTTTATTTTGATCTGGATGTGTAGCTTGAGTGATTTTCACTTACCCAAAATGATTCTGCCATTCAAGAATTAGGCTGTTACTTTAAAAATTATTTTTTGAGGTTTATTATGCAGAAGTGGCTGTGATATCTTACCCTTATTCATTTTTTTAATCTATTTTTTTTAACTTGCCTTTTTATAATAAGAAAAGTAATCATGTAGCCTGATATTCACCTGCTTGCGTTAAAATAATTATCTTTCGCAAGTGCAGCTAAAAAGTTGGTCTTGAAGTTTTAGTTTTATTGTTGAATATATTTTTACATATCTTTCATGGGCCAATGTTGCTCCTCCTCTGCCATTACCTGTGGCAATCTATCATAGGTAACATACTTCTATTCTTAAAATAATAATTTTGTTTTTTCTTTCATAGGTTCAAAAAGACATGGTAGATGGTCATAGACCATCACTTCTGTGTATTGAAGATCCTCTTACCCCAGGAAATGACATCGGGAGAAGTTCATATGGAGCTTTGCATGTGAAACAAGCATTTGAGTATGCCTACATTGTTCTAACTCAAGCTGTCATTCCTGGAAATATATTAATCAATGATGCTAATAAGTCCAGGTAAGCAGTGATGGCCAAGAATTAAATAGTAGGCATTTACCTTTGTCAGGTGTTTTTAGTGTAGGTGCAATCAATGCCATACACCAGTGGACCCCAAAGTAATTCACAGAAGACACAACCTGCAAGTTGATTCTTGCTCAGAAGCTTGCCTATGTGATCACAACCTTCAGAATCGGTTTATAAATAATTCTCCCTCGTTTTGCACATTCAAAATTTTGTTAAATTAAATTAATTACATAAATTTAAAATTTAGGAACTTTGAAAATAAAAATTCGAATTTTTATAGCTGATCAGTACAAATAGGCTCCCTAAGAAAATTGCACTAAGAAATTTGAAGTCTTGAAAATGCCCATTTTATGTCCCTACTAAATGTTATTAATTATACTTTCAGTATCCTTGGACGCATCATTCGAGTTACAGATGAAGTGATTGAGTATCGTCAGTGGATACTGGAAAATGTTCAATTGCCGCCGGTGGTGGAGAAAGAGCGTAACGAGGAGGAGGGGGTGCCACCACCGGCGCAGACAACAACAACAACATCCACACCCCCTCCTCCATATATCTTACCTCCTCAATCAATATCTTCTTCTACTTCCACTGTAACACCCCTTCCTGTGATTACTGCAACAAGAACCCAATTGCCTCATTGTTTGGTCACCCCTTCCACCACACCTGGGCGCCTCCCACCCCCTATTCTTCCGACTAACATTATTCCTTCACCTCATCACCATCATATCTACCAAATCCAACAACAGCAAGCTCAGACTCACTGTTCCTACGCTGCTGTCGCTCGTAGGACTGGTGGTAATGTGCCAAGAGGTAGTGCCGGAGAAGATGATGACTCAGTGTCATCTGGTTCATGTGGTGGTGGTGTTGGTGGTGGGGTGGGGAGTGGTAGTGAAGGTTCAGGATCCACCAGTGGCAGTGTTGAAGGAAGCTCAAATTGCAGTGTGGCCAGTGATACGGTCAGTGCATTAGTGGTTTTGTAATTCTATAATGTTTTTTAGGTTTATTGTTCCTATCATATTTTGCCACTCAAGCATGTATCCTTTATGTCCATATTCATTGTCATTAAATTAGTTTCAACATTGTGTTAGTCCATATTTTACTATACAGCATATTATTTTTGTTTTCACAATTACGAAAAATTTTGCTTGTGTTAAATTACAATTATTTGAATAATTTTACTTGAAAACATCACCACCGAATTCAAGAATAAGAATAAAATAAGTTGTACCTTAAAGTTAGCATTCATGAAAAAATATTTTCCTATGACTAACGTTATTTAATTATTGTGTAACATTTAAAGCAAAGGAGGAAAAAGTTGTTCATATCTCATTGATTATATTATGAGATATTTTAATGTAATGGCAGCTATGTTGGTTTGGACATAATCACTGTTATGGTGGCTGAATTGAGTATATTACTTTACTTAAGAGTGTATCTTGTCTTCTCACTTAAAAATTTAGGGTGGTACTATATGAACACTTGTGATTGATTGACTCATTGTGTACATTACAGTTTTGCCTTCTTACTTGAATCATGCCATTTCCATTTTGCAGGACTCGGAAACTAATGGCGAGCCAGGTCACCCTAGCAGAGTGAACTCTCCTAACAACAATAGCATTGATCTCGTGAGGGGTGGAATAAGCAATGGTGGGGGAAGCAGTAGTAGCAGTGGAGCTAGTAGTGGACGAGGCAGTGCGAGTCCGCCTCCCCAACCCCCTGCCATCCTCACCCAATCTCCATATTCTATGAACCACGTGCCCCCCCCACATCCCACCCATCACCATCATCCACACCATGCATACCCAGTGTCCATCTCTCACCTTCATCATACACATTGCATCCCTCCATACGACCACACGCAACCGCCTCCTGTCACTTCACCTCCACCTCATCAAACGACTCCCCAACAGCATACACAGTATGTTACTAATCATCATCACCGACATAGTCACAAAGGCCGAGGACTAAGCAGTGGAGTAGGTGTAGGTAATCAGCTGCTGACTGGTGACACAAGAAACAGTGGAGGTGGTTGGCCAAAACAGAGGCGATTCTCTGCAGGTGGATCACCATCAGTGCCATCTATCCCTCAAGGTAATATATCTTATGGTCTCTGTTATAGCTAGAAGAGAATTTAAAATCATAAAAATATTTCATTGAAACCTTGCAGATATTATTGATGTGCAATTTTGATGCAAATAAACATTGCCCTTAATGATCACTATAGCCATTATTTCTTGGAAATCAAGAAAAAGCACTTCAATGTCAAAAAATTGAAAAAGTATATATCTTAGGTGTCTCCAATAGCCATAACTAGGTTATTAAAAAACCATAGGTGTGATTTGGCGACAATGCAACCATTCACTGCAAGTGAACCACCAGAGGTAGTTGCATTGTGGCTGAAATGTGCATCAAGGTTTTTAAAACTTAGTTGTGACTATTAGAGAAACCTAAGATATGTACTTCTTACAATTTTTTATATTGATATGCTTATTCTTTAATTTTTGCATCCATAAGACAAGCTCAATAAGTCTCTAATGAAGCAGTTGTTGAGGTGAAATATGGAACGTTGGTAAAAAATTTTCATCTCTCAATTTTTTACTCGTGTTTTAGTTCATTTTATTTTTTTAGTGATTATTCTCAATTCTCGGAAAGTTTCAATGCATTAGCTTGAGTTTTATATTGGCTACATGGCTTTAAAGATAGCAGTGCAAGAGATTGAACTACTATCATATTGTGTATCTGCTAGAAGAGGCAGGTGCCGTTTAAAGGACTCCTAGTTAACCAATAGAAGCTGCATCAACAATTAGTAAAAAACATTGCAAAACTTAGATGTAATGTAACTGCTGAATTAAATTCTTTGTTCATCATTCGTTCACAAGAAATTATTAACTTTTGTAACAAACATATGAGATATGCACTGTGACGGAGAAAATTAATCCATGAAAAACAACATTTGGTCAGATTTGGTTTCATTGGTCTAGGAAAGGATGCTGTTAGTCAATATCAGTGGTTTTCCTACCTGTGTAGTGCTATATACATGGAGCAGTTAATAACATTAGTGAAGTGATGAATTGAGAGAATGGCACATTTACTTGTTTGTGACATTGCATTAGCGCTCCCCAGTTATACTTCTGAGTTAAGTGGAGGCATGGAGACTGTGTTGGAATACTTTCTGCAATATTACAAAGGAAACAGTCACTTTGACGCAATACAGTATCTAAAAAACTTAATTTTTTCAAATTTATTGTTTATGGTTGTTAATCATAACAAAACTTAAAAATTAACGTTAACAAATACTCTATATGAGAGCATTGGAATTTTTGAAAGTTGAATGTCGAAAGAAGATTACTAGATCTTTATTAGGGTGAGATTGAGACTAGACAGTTTTTTCTTTTATCTGACCCATAAGAAGAGGGAGTAAGAAAGACCATCGGTGTAAGCGACAGCATTATTACATCTTTGGCTCCACCAATGGCTACAAGAGCTCTGAAATGATGCAAGTTCCCACATTTATATGTTAATTCAGCATGTATCACTTTATTTGCTGTCTAATTCATTATTTTAATTTATAGCAAATTACAATATAAGGTAACACAAGTAAAATTCTTGGAATGCATTCTGAGTTGTGTTCAAAAAAACCTTTAATATTTTAGGAAAAATTGATATAATTTAATTTTTAATGGTTTTCACTCACCAAATCTGAGAACTTTCTGATAAATTGATTTATTCATTATTTAATTTCAGTATAACTCTTTATTTGCACTTTTCCAGGATAGAAAAATGCAAATTGCAGACAATTTAAACTACAGGAAAAGAATAAATTAAGTAATCGTTGCCCTATATGTTCAATACACAAACTGTCAATTTTAATAATACAGTAAAACTCCCAAATTTGTGGGGGTTACATTCCCAAAAACATCACAAATTTAGAATCCACGAAAATTGAAGCAAAGGTCTTATGAGAAAATGGGGGTTTGATTCGTGGCTCTCCATTATTTTGTCAACAATAAATAAATAAATGGTAGGCTAAAAGTGGTTTCGAACCAATATAATGTGGCACTTAAATCTGCCTTAGCCATACAGTATATTTGCCAAGATAATTTCATGTAAACCATGATTAGCAAAGAGGATGCCAAAAAAAAATATTTATTGAGTCATGTAAAAGATAAAAAAATGCATGCATTAAAATTGGTGTCCACTACAAAATGAACCCCAGTAACTTTCGTGCTCTGAAGGGTTCCTGCTGCCACACTATCCCTGATGTTCTATTCATATTTCTTAATGTACCAAACCGTTGACTTATATAGTCGATATTGTCTGCTCACTATGCTACACTCTGGCCACTAGCAAGTTTATTTAGTAACTCTTATATCTCACTTAAAGTCAACGTCTTCTTTTTGCTTCTGCTTCCTGTATTATCACTTGCTTTCTTCTTAGTAGACATTTTCGAAAAACGTGGTCACATCCTGATAAAAAACCTCGCAGATGGAGAAATTTATTTGTTTCGTGTTCTTTTCACTTCAGATTGGCAGCAAAAGTAAAAAAATCACGAAACTGCGAAGCAAGTGAATTTGGAAACCGCGAATTTGGGGGTTCTGCTGTACTATAATACCGTATTTACTTGTGTACCCCGCGCACCCCTATTTTTATTTATTTGTTTATTTTATATTAGTTCATAAACAGCCATTAACGGCCTTTTACAATGGGCATAATAACTTGAAGAAAGACGAACACATACAACCATGTCCTCGGCAGGATTTGAACCCGCGACCCTAGCATTGGGAGCCAGACATGCTAACCACCCCTCTACCAAGGCTGGTCCAGAGGGAAAAAAATTAATTTATTTAAACAGGAATAAGTTTTTTAAAAATAAAATCGGGCTCTTCAACGGTTCCCACTTCCTGAAACAAGTTTTGCTCTAATTAAGTATCTTGACTTCAAAATTCAATTCAAAAAGAAAATTCACCAATCCGCGATAGATTTCGAATGGAGAATTATCTCCCTCTCCCCTCTACTAGGTGACGTAACTTATTGGGCATTCTCTTTATGCCGATACTAGCAGAAATCACCTCATCTTTGACAGTCTTCTTTTCTCTTAACCTCTCAGAAGTTTTTAATGTAATATTACACAACTTCATCCACAATTTACCCTGTTTTGAGGTAATATCACAGATAACTTTGACATATTACGCACTTTATCTTTAGTAAAATTACGCACCGATGCGGAGCTTCATTTATTGCATATTTTTGACGTAATATGGCGCTCAGCATCAATAGCCTGTACAGTAAGGTCCTCTCTCGTACTGGTGGTGGATTGTGTACCGGCCGCGGCGGTTTTATGGTCGCATAGATACACATATAATTCATAGAATTCAACATCTTCTGCGTATATAGATGTAGATGCAATCATATTGCAGAAAATTTACTTTTGATAAAATTTATATTACTTGGTCAGGAAACCCCATGTAAGACACGTACCCCCTTTTTTTCGCCGGGGGTCCAGGTGAAAGGGTGCGCGAGGTACATAAGTAAATCCGGTAATAGTATAAAGAATGAAAAAGCCTAAGAGTTGAACATTAACTGATTAAATCCATTCCAGTGAAATCTTGATTTAGGAGTCCTGCGTTTAATGATTTTCTTGCATTTATTTTTTGCAGTCCCGTCAAACACCTCATTTAAGTAATGATATTATTTTCTTCTAATTAATATTTCTCAATTTAGTGTTTTATCGGAATTTAGAATAATAAATTTTTGACCACTTCATTAAAAACCAACCTCGATTTAATGCAACTTGGCGGTTACTACCTCAGTCCTTAAGCCAGAGGTGGGCAAACCTTTTACGTGGCGGGCCGCATTAACAGATGAAAATGCTTGGACAAGTCACATCGGAAGTAATATGAGATAATGTGAGGGATCCTGTTAGTGAAAATTGATAATAAATAATATGTTATCCCGTAACTTCACTGGAAAAGGTTTTCTGGCCATAATTTTAAGCTACAAATATGAAATTGTGTATTTTATATGACGGTTCACTTTTATAATAGCATCGCGGGGCGCAGTTTGCCCACCTCTGCCTTAAGCTATGACCACACATGTTTTTTTGTTGGAACTGGAAAATAACACAGGCAATGGATCCATTGTAAATAGTGCTTGTGGCCTCACTTTTTCTTACTGAGTAAACAAGTATTGCATCTCTGGGTCACCCACAATAGATTGCAACACTGCTGTTTTTAATCTGAATTTTGAATGTAGCTGAGTGGCTCTCACATGCGGGGAGTTGGAGAGGAGACTGCCTCAGGTGGCACTTTTCTAGGGGTGACTTTATGACAGTGTTGCCACCAATCTGCATCTATGTCATGAACGGGGGAGGGGGCATTCTGTATTTTTGCCTCCGAGGACAGATTTCCGTGCAACGGTCCTGATCAGGAAACATGCACCTCTTATTTACAGCAAATTATTAATCAGTGAGGCAGAAAATGTGCCTATTCTGTAGGATAACAGTTGTTAAGGACATTAATAAAACGAATTATAATGATTAATATCGTTAACCCTTCAGCGCCGAACTCGGTGCACTGTATGGACCTCGATTTCTTCACATGCCACCAAAATCGGTGCAGGGTACTGACCCATGCCACGCTTGTTTTAATTTATTCTTGTGAGAAGAGTTTTAACTGGTTTTTTAATTGTGAAAGGCAAAGGTTTGCTCTTATATGTAACTTAAACAATTTATTTGTTCTAAATGCAATAATTATGCAACATCAAATTTATTGTGCCGTGAAGACATGTACTCGGCTGATTGGCAGGCGAAGTTTTTATGTTTCCTATTTTTTCACCATCACACCCACTCTATTCTAATTCATTTTTTTCTGCATCCGAGTTTCTTCCTAAAAGTAAATCCATCATTCTTTTATCAATTTTCACAATATTTCTAAGGAAAAACAATATGAAAAAAGAAGACTTGAAAATGTTGTTAGGAAAAAATCGGCCAAGAATGAATGTTCAAAATGTGAGCGAAGTAAAATCTCAAAAATAAAAGCAAAATATACCATCCCAAAAACTTCATTAGTCTCCCTTTGTAAACTAGAAAGATGTTGACAGCAAAAGGACCTTATAACCTCAAGGCATTGAGACTTTCAAGCATCAGTCATTCTCTGACTGATGTATGAGAACATGGACATGGGATGATATGGTGCTGGTTGCAAAGAACCCAAACAAACCAAGCAGATCTATTAGTAGAGACCTTTCTAAGTGCATCTGAAAGACATTCTTATTATTTCTTTGAAAGAAATGCAAATATGGCAGTGCAAAGATACAGAAACACTGCAGTCCCTTGGTTCCATTTTGTGTTACACATCCACACTGCACGATGGTAAAGCTTGAAGCTTAATGAATACCTCTATTTTACATATCATCTATTTTTAGGAATATATTCTTAAAACATTGAGCAATTTTTCTTTTCCCTGTATAGAAATTGCTAGTAGAAATCTACTACGTTTCAGTGATGAAGAGTTGCAAAAAGTGTTGGAGGAATCCAATGACATCTCACATAGTACTGATAGTGAATGTGATAGTAATTTAGTTATATTGATGATGTTGCAGTTGCAGACGAACTCATAAATCAGCCAGATAGTGAAGATGAAAAGAGAAGGGACGAAGAATTTCAGTGGGAGAGAATGGAAAATTCTATTCCACAACTGGAGGTATTTATTGGAAACTGCAGAGCTCAGAATGTTGCTAAATGTGTGGTTGATATTGTTGAATTTTTTTAACTATTTTATGACATCTGATAAAAATAATAGCAGAAGAAACTAATAGATATGCGGAACAATACAAAAATACAAGGGGCAACGTGTTTTCTTTTCGAAGCTTATCACACAAAATTAAACTATTAAGGTAATTAAAATAGTTATAATCTCTATATTTTGACGGTCATATTCATAATGTTTGTAATCAATTCATAGTATTTCTTAAATAGTAGAGCCAAAGGGACATTTACGGGTTTAAAAAATTCAGTTCATGCTAAGACGAGCTTTCTTTTGACAAAAAGATCATACAAGAGGAAAGAAAATATGGACTAGTTTTTGAGACGTTCGTCACCCTCATTCATGCTATAGGTCCATCTGGTGCTATTTTTTAACAATTCTTGAATGCGATGAATTGTCTGTGAGAGATTGCTGGGCATGAAAGCGAAGAAGAAGAGATAACAAAATATCTGAAGTCTGTTTATGAATATCTTGCTATTAGAATGGAGTTGGAGGCAACAAAACAAATTTCGCATCCTAAAAGAAATACTATTACACTATTAATTCGTGTTTTATGAAATGATATTCTATTTGCCGAACGATATTGTAATACTTTATAAGAATATCACAATGAAAATAAACAGGTATAATAACAGTAATATTATTGTAATTATATAAAAATTGCATTCAAATCCATTGAATAAAAAAAGATAAAGATAAATGTGTCTCCATACTTCAAAATCCCAACTTCTATTTAAATTTCCTCCATCCATGGGGTAGACTAGAATTGAAATCACCTCCACCGCTGAAGGGTTAACCAAACTTTCAGTATAGAAATAAAAATATATTTTTTGAAAACTTAAGTAATTATTTGAATCAATCTCAATTACCTGGTAGTGTTACTATGTTACATTTTTGATTGTTACTTTGTCTCGTGGCAATAACAATCAAATAAAACAAACTTGGAAGTAATTATGACTTTTCTTTCAAACCAATGGAAGATTGCATGTTTGTACAGTCTTTTTTCTGTTATGTGTTCACTGTGTGATAGATCATTGAATGAACTGATGGACATTCTGTGGAACTCAAAAACAAGAAGCCCAAACCAGGACTAATGCAGGCTGGTTTCCCAAAGTTGACATCCCGAATTGATTACTTATATTGACAGGAAATGTTTCAGTGAGTGTTAGTCATTCCAAGGAATTCTCATACCATAAATGCCACTTGTAATTCATAGTTTATCAATGATAGAGAAAAATTGAAAAACAAATTAATAGAGCATTATCAGTTTTAAAATACTAAAAACAACGTCAAAATCTCTTTCTGACATATTTTGCATGTATTTTTTAAATAAACGAATTTAATAAATGTTACTGTTTATATGCTAATATGTCTGGATCAACTGTCCATTGCTGAAGAGTGGTCGAGCGGAAAAGAAAGTAACCCATTTGTTCACTCATCTTTGTTCAAGCCGAGTTTGGTAATAATCGACTCCATGGCAACAATCCGATAAAATGCTATTTAAAACGCAAAAACGATATGTTTTAGTAGAAATTCAAGAAAATGCGATCAATTATAAAAATTTTGTGAGAAGAGTTAGAATCTGCATTCTTTTCCCCATAGAACTGTACAAACCTCACTCCGATGTCACAATTATAAGATATTTTAATGTATTAAAGAAAACATCTCTGCACGATGGATTTGAGACTTTCTATGTAAAACAAATAGGGAAAAACGTTACTGGAATCGAACCCAGGACTTAAATCTTCGCCAAATAAAATATAACAGAAGTGGGCCCTGGCAGCACGAGCCTCATACCAAGTTTCATGAAAATCGGTCCTTGGGTGCAAAAGTTGTTAATAGAGGACAAACACAGACAGGAACTTCCTTCCTTCCTTCCTTTGGAAACCTGCCTAAAAATTCAGGGTTACTTGAATTTGTTAAAAAAAATAATAAATAAAATTTACCTTTTGTTATGAATCACCCACTTTCCTATTTATGCATTAGCAACAGAACAGCTAAAGAAACTTCAATAAAATTCATCACTTTGGAATAAACTGGGTGGAACCTGAGAATTGTGTTCGCCTGATGAACTTAGTGTCTGGTGTGGTGTGACTCCGTGGTTAGCTCAAATGAGAAAAAATCGCACATGTGCTCGGGTGTTCATGTTCAAGAATTCAACATTTACTTGCTTTAATACTATGTAACCTCTATTTAGTGTTTACCACAATTTAATGTAGAAAAAGTTATTTCCCCAATGAAACATCAAATAGGGGTTTCACTGTATATAGGTTTTTTATTTGCTAAAAAACACAGGATATGTGAAGTAAGCTTGTGGACAAAAGAAATGCATCATAATGATTAAAGAATTTATTCATAAAACAAAAACCTCAATCCTTATTTTCTTCAATAGAAAATTTTTCTGATTGTTTTTCCATTGTCCTCTTCTAGGGAACTTGGACAGACTTTTTGAAAATTCACAGTCCTAGGCAGGCTTGATTTATGAATTGCAATTGATTAATTTGAAAAAATTAACAAATACAGTTTCTGGAAATCGCATCAGAATCACTATATAAAATAATCAATTGAACAAGTTTAAATAGCAAGAAATTCAGTTTTCAAAGACTTTTGCATGAATTCAATGCTTCAAGAGGATGTATCATGTCCTTTTTATGCAATTGGTTAAATTATAGTTTAATTGTTTATATAGTTGTACTCATTTTCTACTGTAGAGTAAATTTTATTTTTAACATGACATTATAATTTTTATTTTTTGTTAATTAATTACTTGAAAATATTTTTCCTCACAATCCCTTATGTGAGATAGATAGTACTAGATATATGGGAAAAAATTTACTATTTAAAAATTGATGGGTTTAATAACCCCATAAGAAAAAATAAAAATATCCCAGAAATATAATGAGATTGGCAGCTACCCAACCAGTTAATTTTCTTTACAGAATGTACAAAAAAGTTAGATCTTAACATGCAAAACATGCATAAAAAATCTGATGTTATCCATAGGAAAAGTCGTGTATTAAAAATGTAGAACTGGATAAAAAGACATTAAAATCGTCCAGTAGAAGAATGTTCAAGTGCTTTCTCTACATTTAAGATGTTTTAAAAATGGGAATTCAGTGTAGAAAGCTATGTATATTTTGGTAAGACTTTTATAACAAATGCATGTATTTCCTTTATACTTTCGTTGAACAATTTTAGAGCATAAAAGATGCCAGGAATGAATTTCGGTACTGTGGTCAAATCATTTACTGCTTCAGTACAGGGTGGCCCAGTTGTTTTTCTCAGTACCATATGTCAAACTATATATGTGTGTGTATGTATATATATATAACGATATGGAAAAAGAGATAATATGATGAAATAAATGCAACGAGAGGTTGAGAGGGATAGGAAGGAGCCAGTGAACACTTACCATACGGTGGTAGACATCCACAGCGATAGAGGAAGGCTTATAATTTGAAGCTTTCGGGCAACACACGCCCTTCTTCAGCGAGAGAACAACGGAGACTATATATTTTATATTTAATTTTATTTATGTTAACCCTAATCTGATACAAATTTCAAGTGCAGTTAAAAGTTTGCGTGTGAGATTCTAGTGTAAAATTTTGACAGCGTTTATACCTCATGACATGATAACAAAATTGCTTTTGAAAACTGCCTGCCAATAAATAAGGCTATGGATTAATATGGTCCTGCAGATACATTGCACGATTTAAATAGAGCAGAAGTGCATCAATTAGCATGGAATTATGAATAAATATGTTAAACCTGTTTTCATTTGAGAATATAAGTAAAGGAAATTTAATTCACAAAAGATGTTAGGTAACTAAGCACAAAATTCTACTAAATAAAATAACTACAGTCAAACCCTGATTTAGCACCCCTATATAGTGCCACCCCCACATATACGTTTTGAACAGAACTTCCATCTTTTGATTACATAGAGCAAGCATACACTTCAATTTAACGCCAATGTCAGTGATGGACAAACGGTGATGCTAAATCAGAGTTTGACTCTATATGACCATGGTTTCGACTTGTAAAGTCATCATTAGATGGCCAGCTATAGGCCAGCAAACAATGCACATGGAGTAAGAACAGGAGAAAGTGACTAATGAAACAGAAGAGGTTTGACAATATCTTCTAAAATGAAAGGATCGCTGAATTAATCTGAATATATTTGCTTTAGCATGTAGTAATGGGAGGGGCAAAGGTGCTCATTGACATGTTATGTGGTGATCAGGAATTGGTTAATTTCTAGTTGTTTCAATGACATTGTCATGAGCACTTTCTCCCCTCCCACTCCTTCCTGCTAACTCAAATTTGTAAGCATTGAGTTTCAAATTAATTAATTAATCCTTTAGAAAACATCCTCAAACATCTTGCAGTTCAATAGTTCCCTCCCATCCTTCCTCTCTATACCAATACCCACCTTAGCACTCAGGATGCATTCTGGGTAAGAGGGCGCTAACTGAAACAATGCTAAGAAGGATTATTATGTCATCGTATATTGTTCTTGATGCTTTTGACACATTACTAGCATAACACCTGTGGGTTTCTTTTGGGATAATCAGGTATAAAATGCCCACAACCACAGAAAAAAGTAATCAAGTGAGGAGTCAAGCATGACTATGTGCAAGTAAATCAAAAGCACTATACAGGGCATTACTGAATATTGTTTGGCTCGTATATCAACTGCAACTGAATACTTTAAGACCTTGATATGACCTTCCTGATACATACTGTATATGCCGGTGTATAAGTTGACCTTGAATTTTCGGAATGTAAATACACGACTATAGGTCTACCGCGATCAAAAGAACATTTTGGTGTGTGGCCTAATCCCACACTCCACTTGGCACCCTCCCCTCTCACCCTTCCTTACTGTATGGGCTATCACTGTCTCAGTCCTTTTCTAACTATACTGTTGCCAAATATTCACAAAACTTCATCTAGGCAGCCAACTGTAAATAGTGAGAACTGACAACCTAAGGAGAAGGATGGGCTAATAGTGGAGTGGGGGTAGTCAAGATGACCGAGGGAACTTCCTCTCCATGTGCTGCCAAAGTCTGCGCATGTTCTTATGTTTGTGCCTTACCTATAGACATACAAGGTGTGTCTATTAAGTTTCAAGACTAAATTCATAAAAAAATCAGAAATAAGCTTAAGGAAAAAAATTACCATTTATTGTTCTAAATACTCTCCTTGACTATTTATACAAAAAATAGCTCAGTCTGTAAGTTTATTCGTGGCGGAGTGGAACACTTTGGCCAAAATCGCATTCAGCTCCCTCGTCACGTTCTGCTGGATTTCGGAATGTCCACAAAATGCTGCCCCTTCAACTTCAATTTTAGTTGGAGAAGCAAAAAATAGTCCGCCGGAGCTAAATCTGGTGACTATGGGGGGTGGTCCAACACAGTGACCACTTTTTGGTTCAAAAACTGCTTCACAATTGCAGCATAGTGGGCTGGCGCATTGTCGTGGAGAAGGAACCAATCGTTTGTTTGGTGAAATGCTGGTCTCACGCACTGAATTCTCTGTAAAAGTCAGCCCATGACCTCTTTATAGAATGCAGAATTCACGGAATGACTTTCAAGAACAAATCCTTGTGATTCACACTCGCAATTGAAAAAAAATGATGAGCATCGTCTTTGTTTTCGACTTCTGAAACCTGTTTTTTTGCTTTTGGAGAATTTTTGCCAACCCATTCAGTGCTGTCTCTTTGTATCTAGATCATGATCAAAACACCAAGATTCATCGCCGGTAACGATTTTTTTCAAAAAATTCGGGTCACTTTCCATCATTTTGATCAGATCATTTCAGTTCACGACGTAGTCCTGCTTCTGCTCAATTGTTAATGGGTGTGGAACGAACTTCACACACAATTTCCTTTTGCCCAAATCTTCCACTACAATCTTTTTTTGCCATGTATTTACTAATTTTTAATTCTTCTGCAATCATTCGGGGAGTAATATGAGGATCTGCTGCCAGTAATGCGAGCACAGCTTCAACGTTGCTGTCAATTCATGAAGTGGTGGGACGGCCGCTTCGTGGGTTGTCCTTGACATCCTCCCGACCGTGTCGAAAATGCCCATACCACACAAAAATGTTTGCTCTCGATAAAGCCTCATTCCAGTATGCACTTCGTATCATTTCCACCGATTCTGTAGCCAAGTTTTTGGCAAAATTTAATCACAACTCTTTGCTCAAGCGACAAATCCTTGGCAACGTCAAAAAACTCATCACTTGAACAGGCAACCACGCGAGCTGGAATGACCGTTGTCTAATGACACATGGCGACATGCTAGGGAAAGTTGGATAGTTAATAGTTCAAGCATCACCCGATAGATCGCACAAATAGTACATTTTTTAAACAATCAGTCTTGAAACTTAATACACGCACTTTGTATAGTCACCGTACAAGTCGACCCCCCACTTTTTCGCTAAAAAAACTTCCCATGGTATTTTTACTTCTCCATATACAAAGTATATTGAGAAAGTGTTTTCACGAAAAAAATCAACTTCGAGATTTCAACGGAAATATGTTTTAAGGTCCCCTGAATGCATTTTGACTTTTCACGATGATGTCTGTGTATCAGCTGTGTGGCTGTGATTGGAATTTTGTGGGTGTTCTAACTCAAAAACATCTTATCAGATCAGCAAAAAACTGTATATTTATAACTTTTGTTATAATATCAAGAACTGATTAGTTTTTGGCTATGATTGGTCAACCGGAAGTGGGAGTTTATTCTTGTTAATATTTTCAATTTTCTCAAATAATCTCTTTAAAACTTCATAATTCGTAATAATTGTTAAGAGTACTAAAGTTGCTCGTGATGAATTTCATGAACGCTTTGGATCGAATGAATAATACGAGGAATTTTATGGTTTTTAAAACTTAAATGTAACCTTTTCCAAAAAATGCAGTGTTGATTTTGAGTTATTAAATCATTTGTTTAATTTAAGCAAGATCAGACATATACCATATTGCCATCTATTGGCGGAATGTATTTCTATTTATTCTTCATACCTGTAGTTGCAAATAGATCGTTTATATTTTTGAAATTCAGTAATAAAAACAAAAGTTAAAATTTTTTTATTAACTATTAAAAATAATTATCTTAAATCTTCTAAAATAAATGAGAATATGTAAACAATGGAGCAGCTGATTCAAAATGGCGATCACTTACACCATAAGACCAAATGTTTTCATAAATATCAATGTTTTTAATCTGTTATTTAAGGGTCACATTTTATATTCGGTATATAAGTTGATCTTAAGTTTTTGGAATTTTTTTTTAGCTTCAAAGGTCGACTTATACACCGGTATATACTGTAATTGCAGAGGAATTTATTCTTATTCTGTTTTCATTGTAAAAATGTTTTATAACTAGAATTTCATTCTTACAAGCAATAACACATGATTTTACTTGTTTAGGGAAAACATTTTGACAACATAGGCAAAGAATTGATTGCTAATGGTAAGTCATTAGGTCATATAATAGATCTAGACTTTTTTATTTGGTTTTTATTTCGCCTTCACCTTATCACTATAAACTCCATCCCTATACCTTTCTGTAAAACAGTTAGGAATCTTGGTGTCACACTATAAGATACTTTTGCCTGGTCAGCACATGTCAATAAACTATGTCGCAAAGTATATCTCTCACTCCATTACTCCAAACTGCTAAAAAATGTTCTCCCCGAAAAATTTAAAAAACTCCTACTTGAGGCATCAGTCCTTAATTCGAACTTTTGTGACACTATCTCGATGCCAATCAGGAATTATACAAGAAACTGCAAAGAGCTCATAACTCCTGCATTAGATGTATTTTGAATATGAAAAAGTGATCACGTAAGTTACACCTTCAGTCAATTAGGATGGCAAATATTGGAAGACTTGAGGAAAATCCACATCTAAATGACTTTAAAGCGCATCCTCACCTCATCTTTCCAGTACCTTCTCAGTAAATTCAATTTCCTAAACTAGTTTCACTCAGTGATCACTCGAAGCTCATCCAGATTACTTATTCCAATGTATTGTAGCAGCATTTACAATAAGTCTTTCACTGTCTCTGCCTGCAAACTTTGAAATTCCCTTCCTAAGTAACATCTGCATCACCATTAATGTAAATATGTACTTTCAAAAATCATTGCAGAAACTTCATCAGTAGCAAAGATACTTAGTTCACTTCTTTTAACCTATTTCCTCATTCCGATCTAGACTATTAATTTTGCCAACACTAATCTACATTTCTTATAAATTTCAACACTAATTCTATCTGTCCCATCAGCGGGGAAACGGTCTTGAATACAAAGACCAGCTCATGTACATTTCTTTTACAATTTTTTTGTCTCTTTTATTTGTAAACTAGCTTAAAAGCCTGTCAAATGTGACAGGAAATAGTTTAAAAAATTATTTAGATTTCTAGCATTTGTTATCACAATTCTAACATTTATTTTTACAAGTTATTTTCTTATCACATCAATTCATTAATACAATCATCAGAAATGTACTCTCGCCAACTTAAAGAAATCTAAAATACTAAAGTTAAATACATTTAATAGCAAAATATGAAAGAAAAAAAAACTAATGCAATTGCCTGCCAACAATTACATGTATGCATGACTTAAACATTAAGTTAAAATTTAAATAAAAAAGTAAATAAAGTAAACTTCTATATGCACTAAAAAGTAAATAATCGTTATAAAATTCACATATTTAAATGTTCCACAAAGTAAAAATAGTTTTGGGCTATTACAAGTTATGTGGCAAAGTAATATTAATGAAAATTTGTTCAACATTGTGCTACTCAACTTTTTTATGCTCAAAACTTTTTTATTTTATGGAACATTCAGTCATGTGAATTTTTACATTTAGTGCATATAAAACGTTTTCTTTTAATGAATGTATAGAAATTTAATTATTCTGTTTTTACTCAAAGATTAATGTCATATTCAGCTTTTGCAGAAAATGTTCTTAAAGGCCTTAAAAATTCAGCAATTTGAATCTCTTTATCAGACTTCCTTAACACAAAGATCAATTAATAATAAAATATTTGTTTATTTTCACATCTCATATTGTTTAAACTTCAAAATTGCATAGAAATTTTGTGGTTTTAACACTCAATTTAAATGTGCAGTTCAAAGAGTTACACGAATGGTGATGTTTAATTTAATGGTAAATATGTATAACATCAGCCAATTATACTTAGTTTTCCTGCTCTGAAATGCTTTTAACTAGAAATGTGTGCATCAGCATAGTTGACATTGCTACTATCATTCTTTGTTTGTGAGATTCACAGTAAATGTGCTTTTTAACTGCTCTAATTCCAAGATTCGCAATATAAATCATAATATTGCACCAAGTACATGTTGTTTAAGTTGGATTTTCTTCTGTTGTCTTAAGCAAATTAAATTACTTTTCCCATAATTTATTAAAACTACATATATTTGAGATGAAAAGAAAAAACTTTGTCACTTCCACAAATTTATTGAACACGACCAGTTTCACTATGATCGTAGCATTATCAGGTGAAAAATTATATATATAAAACCGTTCCATATATAGGGAAAAGGAGGAGGGAGAAAGGAGGGGTTACACAGGAAGCAATTGGATGGTAATTAAAGAAATGGTTAGGAAAAGGAAGGGGTTTGAAAAGGATGGCAGAAGCAAAATAAAGTTACAAATTGTATAAAAAAAATTGGTAAAAGAGCCAAAGACAGCAAAGTTACAAAGTATTACAAGATCTTAGGTAAGCTTAACAGAGGAGAATGATTGTGGAAAAGGTATTCATTTAGTCTTTACAAATAATTATCTCTAGCTGTTCTAGAGCATCCAATTTGCGACCATTAATTTCAAAGTGGAGGAATTTAGGGCTGAAGGAACTATGATGATTGAAGTTTAAAAGATATTTCACAAATTGGGAATTCAAATCGTTTAACCAGAAATATCGCTTATGCTCCTTAATCCTCTTATCAAAACCCCTCCCCGTTTGGCCAATGTAGACCGCTCCGCAATCAATCACAAGCAAGTTTATGTACACCACTTCTTAAAGACAACTGTATCGGGTCTTTAGCATTAAGAAATAATTTGGAAAAGATAACTGAGGAGTAGAAAGAGGTTTAAGTTTAAATTTAGGAATAAGATTGGACAATATACAGTAATACCTCGATATACGAAGTAGATGCGTTCCTAAAACATCATTCGCATATTGAAACTTTGTATATCGAATAACATGACTACAATGGGATGCTCTCCCAATCTTAATAACTTCGCATCTTATAGCGTAAACCTTTTATTAAATAACTATCACATTTTTAAAAGGTGATACATTAAAGAACATTAATTATTCATGTACATAAATTACAATCATGAAAACTTGTATAAGTAAAAAGTGTATGTACAAATAAATAAATATATATATATATATATATTTACATGTATGGCACTGCATCTTTGGGTGCTGAAATGCAAAGAACCCATAGTTCGAACTAAAAGAATGTCATCTTTTATTTTGTAGTTAAACAAAAAAAAAGCTGTTTGCAAAATATTCTACACATAAACTTACCATTGGTAAAATTGTTAGTACGTTATTACTGCTAATGTTAGTTACATTGTTGATGGCAAATGAAAAATATCTTTAAATGAAAAGTTCGTTATAGCGAAACTTTGTATATCGAGTATTCACATATCGAGGGACTACTGTATAAGAAAGGTTTCTTAAAAATGGGAGTCTGCGCCAACTAAGAGGTTTGGAGGTGAGATTAGGCAGAAAAGAAACGATTTTTTGGGAGGCAATAAATAAATGTCTTTTAGAGATAATTTTATTGGTTAAAACTGTTGTAGCCATTGTTGATAGCAATCTTTTTAATGGTGTTAAATGATGATGATGCTATGATCGTAGCTAAACCGTTCGTATTCAATAAATTTGTGGAAGTGACAGTTTTTTCTTTTCATCTTGATGAGTAAATTCCACAAAGTAGAGCCTGACCTCATTAATGATACATATATTTGGTTTAGGTGAAATTGTAAAACTCTCATTGGGAAGGGTTAAATTCCCTCAAAGTGAAATTTTTATATGAGTATTTTACAAAAAGGTAATTTTCTTAAATTTTTTATCGTTCCATGGCAAATATTTGACTCAAAAAAGCCAAATTCATTCGTGGGTAATTCGTCTAACAGCAACAAGCACGTGTAAATTGGAGATTACATGCTCAGTTTTTACCTCAGTTTTAACAAAGGTAAAAACTGATGAGACAGCAGAGGTAAAACTGAGTTTCTGAACTAGAAAACGAAAACTGATTTCCAGCTGACACACAGCTTTAAATCTGCAGTCCAGGCTTGTACAGTTAAAACTGAGCATGTAAACCGCGTTAAAGACTTTCATAAATTGCTGATTTTAAACGAATCATGAATTGAAGAAACGAAATAATAATCTTATTTTATGTACACTATTCATTTGTTTTAACTTACAATTGTGTAAAGCAAAGGCTCTTTTTTAATTTTTGGCTGTTAAATATCGAGTTGATTAAATAATGAATTCGTTGGAAAGAAAGACAAACTGCATCCTTCTCAAACTCAGGCTAGGACACAGGACAAATCATTCGAAAGGACAGTTGGCAACCCTAGATATTACCCGAATTTATAATCCCAGTCAATCATACATAATTACATAAAACCGGCAGCAATGCAAATCTCCTTGGCGACAAATGATTTTCACGTAAAATAGGACAAATTTTGGGGTTTAAAACTAATATGTGGACCAATTTGATGTGTATCCAAAAATGTATGGCAGGGAAATGAAATTTAGCATAAGTAGAGTATATTTTATAGTTGAAGATGGCTATGGGATACATAATTTTGTGCCTTTTAAAATAAGTTTTTAAGAGGATATGGTTTTTGGAATGACAGATTTTTGGTTATGCTGTATTTAAAAAAAAAAAAATGAATTTGAAATTATTTTTAAATTAATACAAACATTTTGTTAATTGTTATATGTTTTGTATATTATATTCAGGCCATTCATACAATGGATAGGGAGGGACAAGTGGTTCTCAAACGTTTTTAAGCCGCATCTCACTTTCATAGATAAAGAGGGTTTTGCGGCACACCAGTCTTGTGACAAGCTTTATACTATTTTCGATACGGATATTACAACCTTTGGACACATCCATTTGTTGATGCTACTACATAATCAATTTATGTATTAGAAGAAAAACTCTTGCCCTAATTACCCACCAACACAAGCAAATAGTTGATTTATTTATTAAACAAAGTTTTTCGTGGCACCTAAATATCTACTGCGGCACCAGTTTGAGAACCACTGAGATAGACTGTTGACTTTGAATCACATCTGTCATCATTGTTTAATGTTTAAAATGTATTAACACATGTGAATTATGGAAGCATGCTAGATTAGAAGTAATGTTACATTAATTAATTAATTTTCTTTCACACATTTTCATGGCGATAGAAGTATTGTAGTCTAATTGTAATTGCATTGTAGGAATGGCTAGTGTTTAGTTTTGGGAACAGATGTAGAAAAATTCTTTAAAATATATATGTTGAAAGCGGTGCAGAAATGAATACACACATGGTTGGGGTTACACTCACCCACCTCATAGGTACTCCAACGAACCACTGTGGGAGCTACAGGAGTTCCAAGAGTGCAGCCAATCCCTCCTCCACCTACCCCTCCTCATTGCAGGCGAGGACGATTCAACACCCGAACACCAAAGTCACTACAACAACCAGCGGCGGAGTGGCATCTCGAGTGGAGTTTCATCGCGAAGGGGTGGAAGCCATGGGGGCAGCAGAGGTTCCTGGCCTGGCCGGCATTACTACCATCAAAGTCAACGGCAGCACCAACCGTGATTCGCTTCCAAAGGACACCAATTACGGTCATCATCAACTCCCAGTCCGCAACTCAGGGATGAAGGCGAGGACTTTTCGTCAAAGAAAAAAGAATGCGGTTACATAGGGAGTTGATGAAGACATTTGAGGCCAGGCTGTGAGGAGATTAATTGGAATTCTCCTTCTAGTGAAAGTTTACACTTGTCATCTTCATCTTCATTGTGTTCCATGATATTGACTGAGTGAGTGCCATGTTGAGTTGTTAGGCAATGGAGAACTGTGAGTTACCGTTGCTATGAATGAGAAGTGAAGTTGTACCTTGAGGTTCTCTGGTCAGGGCAACAATTAAGACCCATCGTCTTATACAGAATAAGTGTGTATTTGTGAATCTTTTGGAGTGCTTTAGTGAATGCGATATTTCCTATCTTATTTTTCTTTATTTCTGGTATGAATGAAAAGTGCGAGTACTTCCTAGTTTGTGTGAAAGTGTACCAGGGTTTATATCATATGTTGACTATAAGCAAATGAAATGCAATCTAAAAAAAAAAAACAAAAAACTCAAAGCTTAAAAAAATAATAAAAACTTAAAATAAAAAATGCAACCAATATCAAGGTATATGATTTATTTTTTAAACAAGAAAATGAAATGGATTTGTGGTAAAATTCAGTTTCCCTTGCCTTTATTTTGAAAATTTTACATTAATGGCTAGACTGTATTAACTTTACAAAATCTAGCTACAATCAAAGGTAAAAATGGGTTAAGGGATTCATTTTCCCTTTATTCCAATGGATATTAGTATATACAGAGTACTATTATCCCTCACATAAACGCCATCAAGCAGCATTAAAGAAAGCCTTAGATAAGTATCAAAAGTGTATGTGTATGTTTACATGAGCTAGAGTGTGAGAGCTTGTGTGCAATCTTATTCCTGACTTTTTTATGAAGGATCCAAAGTTCCAAGTGTTAGGTTTTTTTCTGGTGACGTCTAGATAAAGGAAGTAACTATTCAAAGAGAGTCTTTGGTTAGAATCATTTGAATCCATGAAGTACAATTTCAAGATGTGCAAAGGGACCATAATGGAACAGCATAGTGCTCATTAGTACACTCCTGGACGATGGATGCAGTTGGAACTTAATTACACCTAAATCTTCAACGTCATCTGTCATGTCTGGCAGCTCTCAGACAAGGATACTTCTGTTTCTTTATAGCTCTTTCAAGAAATGCTTAAATGGCTGCAGAACATCGGCAAGCTGCAATACCCATAAGACTTGCCTTCCATACCTAGCGACTGTTTATTCAAATGTGCCTCTGTGTCTGTCTTTCTGTACAAAGATAGAAAAGAAGTTGGAAAATGAATGTTCTTCATTGATACTAATATATTTAATCACGATATCAAGATTGGTTAGTGTATTTTTGTAGAGGTTAATGAGCAGTGGCGACTTTTTTATTTATTTATTTTTTGTTGTCGATATTGATAACGCGTGACTACTTAAGTGCCATGAAGTTTGTTGTCTTAAGTCATTAATTGGCAACTCTCCCTGTATTCATGGCAATTTGGGTTTTGATCAGGCTGTTCTTTTAAAGGTAACAAAACCCGAGGGCTTTTTCTGTGATACAGAGCGTAAACAACCGTAACTTTACAAACACTGCCAATGTTGTTGGAATTGTCATTATATAATGCCTTTAATTATTAAATTTTTTGCTATAATTGTGAAATTTTGAGTAGTAGAGTATTGTTTCCTAGCTGTTTAGTACTTACAACAAGTATACTATCCTAGTGTACCATCTTTCTCCACCCGATGATGTTGTTAGGCATAACTCATGACGTTTACAAATGGATTAGTAATGCATGTTCTTCATCAGGTGAAAATTTATACCATGAATGTAACTAGAAATCTCTGATTTTACCATTGCTTTTTTTGCAATCCTGGTATGTGAACAGGATGACAATACTTCTCATCCTTCGTTTTTTAAAAACATTTTTGTATCAAGATTTATAAGTAGAAATCCTCATGAATGAATGTTTTTAAAATTACATTATAAATTTAATATGGCTGTACTGTATATAACTACCATGATTTCTAAGTTTGAGGGTCTGCATTAAAAGTTTACATGAGTAATTTATAGTAGGCTCTAGTCAGTGGATGATATGCCAAATATAAAATGATGATAGGTGTTCAATTCCTGTATGGGAGTAAAAGTGATTCATTTGAGTGATTTTTTTAAAATATGGGTGCTCTGTACAGTTAGTAGTAGTAAACTTAATCAGTATTTCTGTACTATTTGCATATCAAATTATTCAAATTTATGAAACAGGTTAGCAATACTATGAAGTTTAAAATTCTTTTAAGAAAATTTCCAATTCCTTCCTGTCAAATAACCTGCTGCGTATTTATGTGTGGCTTTTATTATAAGGCCACTTATGAAGTGGATGTTTGTGGCCGTTTTAATGTTCTTTGACATTTATATTCAAAGTATTGGCAAATATAGTTTTTCACTTTTGTAAGGTTACTCACTGACAAATGCATGAAAACTTTTTTAAGTTACGATGACTTAAGTGTTTTTATATTCAAGAAGTAGATAAAAATACAAGTGGTAAGCTGGTATACAGAACACCATTATTTATCAAATTTCGTTATAAACCCACGTGTTGGTTACATTGAGGAATTTCCCGCTATTATTCTAGAAATAGAGCCTTCTTTCCTATTGGTCCCAATTCCTTTGAAATCTGTTGCGTCTGATTGGTCGAAGGCCAAAACACTGCTGTCTGGGTACGATCGTGCCGCCGGTAAGGATCCGCCATATTTTCGGTAAAGAGGATGTGTAAAGTTGAGAGGGATATGTAGCAATTTGTTGCAAAAGAAGTATTAACATTTATATATTTTATTACCAATCAGAGCAGTAATTTTTATGTAATAGGTATA
The DNA here is from genome assembly GCA_028673005.1 of Tanypteryx hageni. Lineage (NCBI taxonomy): Eukaryota > Metazoa > Arthropoda > Insecta > Odonata > Petaluridae > Tanypteryx > Tanypteryx hageni. The sequence goes on from CM054117.1 coordinate 16,138,379, forward strand.
TATTAATACATTCTTCAATAAAGAATTGTCGCTCCAAATTTTTGAGTTTACTTAAAATTTCCTTCCTGTTCTTGCTTTGAAGTTGACGTACGTGGTGCACGTGGGGAGAAAGTAGTGTTCTGGATTCCTTTCTTATTCCAGTCCATTACGAGATATGTTTAACCAAACTACATTAGGTGGTACTTCCACCTTCGCAACTACTCCGAGCACTGCAAATCCTATGCGAGACTTCGAAGTAACTTCACCTCCGGACGATTCTGTTTCATCGTTAGCATTTAGTCCAGCCTCCATTCCGCAGAATTTTCTTATCGCAGGCAGCTGGGATAGCAATGTAAGTTTTTAATAGCATTAAATATGTATTTGTATAACTTGCCCATAATTTCATGCTATGACAATTTAGGTTAGGTGCTGGGAGGTTGAACAATCGGGAAAAACTATACCCAAATCAATGCAAACTATGCAAGGCCCAGTTTTGGACGTGTGCTGGAGCGATGTAAGTTCGTTGCTATTATTGCGGAAAACTATTATTCAAATATTCAAGAATTTACTCCTACTATATTCGTCGTTTTTTAGGATGCAACTAAAGTGTTCATGGCTTCATGTGACAAAATGGTCAAATGTTGGGACTTGAATAGTAATCAAACAGTACAGGTTGCAGCTCATGACGCCCCAGTTAAAACTTGCCATTGGATTAAAGCACCGTCGTATACATGTTTGATGACTGGATCTTGGGATAAAACGTTAAAGGTATGGTCACTGAACAGTCAAAACGTTTTATTAATCGTCGAGTCATGTTGAAATAATTAGATTCGTGATGTGATAACCTTCCGTGAGTTGGGTGATGATTGGAAATACTTGTATTTTTATTAGTTTTGGGACACAAGGACACCAACGCCAATGCTCACAATCAACCTCCCAGAACGGTGCTATTGTGCAGATGTGGTAAGTTGGATTGCCATTGGACGCCCTGATTTTGTTTGAAACGCGTAGCTTTTATTCACTGATAAACATAGCCTATATAATCATCACTGCAGTGTGTTGATAACAAATTAAGCCTATTTATATTTAATGATTCAATGAAGAAACTAGTGATGTTTAGACAAAGCTTCTGTAATTAAAGCTAAAATTGTATTTTGTTTGGAAATATACGACATCTCAATTTCCAAATGGTTTTATCAAACTTGCATAATTAGACCATTTACAAGTTATAACGGCTTTTATGTTTGTGTAACAAATTGGTTAAATTTTTATTAGTTTAATTCCATTGACTACATGGCAGATACTCTGCAAATAGATAGCAAATTTTACTTCAAGTGTATTAAAGCTGTTCATTTAATTCAGGACTATCCAATGGCAGTTGTTGGCACAGCAGGACGAGGTTTAATAGTGTATCTGCTAGAAGGAAAACCTCAAGAATATAAAAGAATAGAATCACCTCTTAAGTATCAACATCGTTGTGTATCCATCTTCAAGGATAAGAAAAATTCACCAGCAGGTAATATAATGAAATTTTGGTATGTGTAAGAAGAGATATTGCATAAAATGAATAATTGAAGTATAGATAAAGTAGATTTCATCTATAGTGTATTGATAAAATATTCCGCAGTTTTCAAACCAGTATCCTTCCAATATTTTGTCCTGCATATTGATTTTGTCTTTTCATTTTTATTCTCAGTTTGTAGTTTTCATTCACTAAATCTAGCTGGCTTCTTTTGTATGTAGATATAATTGTATACAGCAAATATTGAATGTATAGTAATTACGGATTTTTTTAAGAACTGAATGAAAGCAGCTTTGCTTAGTTCATAAATTTTGTTGAAATTTAATGATATGGATAGCTGTGAATGCTATGCATACATTTTTGTTACTTCAAATCAGGGATGGAAAACATAACGATACCTGATAACGTTATAATGATTAAATTGCTTTTTTACAATAACAATGATATATACATATTATAATAACCAATAATGTTTAACAATGTTATCAAAACATTTTCAAAATTTTAATTGCAATAAAGTTATTATAACGTCATCAAACCAAAATCTTTTGGCCAGGCAACATTGCACAAAGTGTAGCTAACTTAAGTGCATTTTGTCACGTGCTTAGTGTCAGCTGTCATGGACCAGAAATGGAATAGTGTAACAAAGGATTAGTTTTCGTTACATAACCTAAAAAACTAGAACTGTTAAGTCTGCGAGGTGTTAGTAACGTAATTCGCTATTTATCTTGATCCACAATTCCAAGCCACATTGTCAGAAGAGCATCGCATTGAAGCGAAACTTCATTTAAAAAGATTCGAACTATAAAGAATATAAGTAGAAATTTTAGTAAAGAGATTGAAATCATTCCGCTAAACGAAGCACATTCAACCACCAATGGTGATAAATTTGATCAATTTATAACTAAAATTTCTTTAAGAATAACGAAGAAATCAATATAGCTGCACTTTTCGAAGGTTTTCATATAGGTACTTCAGAGCAAATGTTTGAGATTTACACATTTTATTTCCTTTTTTGCCAAAGATGTATAATTGTATAGTATTACTTTGACTGTTTTTATTATATAACTGAATTAAAATTATTATAGACAATTATTTTGTGGTTTTATTTAATACTTTAATTATGATTGGGCTATTGTCCAAAGTAAGCAAAAAAATTTAAATAACATTATATAACAGTTTTCTAAAATAACGTTTATAACATTTCATAATGTTAAAATTAAATTACATACCATTGCTTTTACGTTATGTAATGAAAACTATGCCTTTGTAACATTACAGAATAACAACTATTTGAAACGTTATTCCATCCCTGCTATATAAAAGAAATGAGAAATGGTTTTGAATAGCATAATTTAGAAGTTGGGTTAAAAATTGTTGAAGGTGAACGTCATTTTGTTATTAAAAACATGAGCTACCATATATCATAGCACATTAATCAACCTTTTTAACAATTAATATAACCTGTTTAAAAATTAGGGTCAAATTATAATCCTAGTACAAAAATGGGAATTACAGGTAAATGACAGCTACTTGTTGTCCTTGCACATTTGGTCTTAGGCGTATTCATCTTGTTGGATTCATTCTCTCTCCAATCTCAGCCGACCTAATTCCCATGCTGCAGCAGTTATTTGATGGTTTAGGAAATTCTACAACTAACTTGAAACCAACTTTGTATTTCATTCTTTTGATCCGCAGAGACATAAAGATAATAGTTGTCAGTTTGGATCAATGTCATTGCAATGCATATCCAAGAATGATATTACGTAACGTAATATATGTCGTGTTAGCACCAGAATTTCTCACTTATTCTAAGATAGGAATCAAGTTTGCTATTCACTATTGAGCTGCTTATTTTCTAGTATTATTCAATCTTTGATCATATGGGACCCTGATTTTTTCTGAACATATTGAAGTATTCACTTCCTTGTTTCTTCAAAACTTTGTCATACAGGATCATTGTCTTGTCTGAAGAAACATTTGTTAAGAGAAAAAGGTGAGTTTGGTTGACTTAAGTTGCAAGTGTATGCCTAAACATTTAGGGCGGATCATCAAGGTTGGCTTTCAGACAGGGTCTACTTACGTGGTACAGTAAAAAAGTTTGCACTTGGAGAATCAGTTGCTTCTACATTATCGTAGCAGACTAAGGATGTTATTCGCCTGCCACCTCTTTTTTGCCATATGAAATGCCAAGAGAGCTTCGGGTTTCCTTGGAGAGAGAAATCGACTTTGTTCAAGTAAGAATGATACTTAGACATTTGCAAATGTTTGAAAGCTGTACGATGAGTTGAGAATTCCACATAGTCACTAGGTAGTTTCGTTCTTTTCCATTTTTTAAATGCTCTGATTTTCATCTTAAGTCATATTTCAAATTCAATTAAACCAGTGGTTGGAAATTTTTTCTACGTGGTGCAACACTTTTACAGGTGTGATTTCTTTGGCAGGTCCTTTTAGATCACACCAGTAGTGGCCTAGATACCTTGTAGTATTGTAGTCATGTCAATACATTTTTAACATAGTTTTGGAGGTTTTGTTACCATAATTAAAATTTATGAAAGTGTGTGTTAAATTTATAGATCATTTTTTCATGATATCTTTGCATAAAATGATGTATAGAGCCATGCACCTAATGGACCATAGATTGCTAACCCCTGGCTTAGTCCTTCATGTCTTAAACTTACGTGGTCTAAGACAAATCTATTCCCAGTAAAATCCTTGTTGTAAGTCAATGTTAAAATGATAGCTAGAGATGAAGTTTGATAAGAATATTGCAGTATAAAGGAGTCTTTTTTTACATGATGGAAGTTGGGACAGTTAAAATGAATGCTATTCATGCTGAATGCCAGAATAACTTTTGAAAACTGGAATGTCTCAATAATGTCTCTGGAATAACTCAAAAGTTCTTTAGATAAAATATATTTAATTTGCATATGAATTTATGAACTTCCATTTAAAGACTGATTTTGTGCTGATTTGACTCTTTTTCCTTTTTTTAGGTTTTGCTCTTGGAAGTGTGGAAGGTAGAGTAGCAATTCAGTATGTTAGCCCACAGAACCCTAAGGACAACTTTACTTTTAAGTGCCACCGCTCTAATGGTACTCCAAATGGTTATCAGGATATATTTGCGGTAGGTATATAGGTTGATAGCTTTGCAGTTAGAAAATTATTTACATTAGTGGTGGTGAAATCTGACAATATAGTAAATGTAGAACAGTATATCATTGATTGGGTGTCGGTGGTGTAGTGGTAAGGGCATTGGCCTACTATGCTAAGCGGCACCGACCACGAATCCTGCGAAAGGGATTTTTTCCAAGGTCGCCCATCCCCCTACATGTGTGGTTTGAGGAGACTGCTCAAAAGTCAATGCTCTGTCCTTTGGAAAGGACGTTAAACAGTTGGCCCCCTTGGTGCTCTTCGCAAAGAGTAGGCAAATGCTGGCACCAGTTTTCCTTCCTCCCTTCTGTGTTTGTGTCTGATGTGGAAGGCAATGGGAAACCACCATACCATGTATGTATATTCTCTAGTCCAGGGGTTCCCAAATCGTGGGCCATGGCCTACTGGCGGGCCACAGCACGTTTTCCAGGTGGGCCACAGAGACTGCCCAATTCTTGTCTTTTTTTCTTGATAGGCATATGGCCACAACATTTTCGAGTTGTACCTGACAAAGTTGGCAGAACACAGTATGACTCATGCAACTTGCATGAGTCATACCAATTTCTGCATAGTGTTTGGTTTCTGGCAATTGCTGACAACTTATTTACTTGTGTTTTGTGGTGCGCTTGAGTCATACAGTAGGCCATGACATACCAGGCCAAAGCCTATGATTGTCTTCCACTCTGAAACAACCCAAGCAGTATAGGAGTTCTCAAAGGAGAATCTGTCTTGTAGAAGGCAAACAAGAAGGGCGGAGAGACAGTCCACATCTTCCAGTATAAATTTTCTGTCCTGTACTGAAGCGGTGATGCTAGGGGAAAATCTTGGCACCTAGAGTACCCAAACTGGGTGCTGCAGCTGATTTTTAGCGATGACACAAAAAACAGTTTAGTAAATTAATCAACGAGTTGAATGTTTTGATTTGTAATTAGGGGAATAATAACAGATATAGTAGATATATGCATACCGATGAGCCTACTGTTTTTAATTCGTAAAGTATCAGTTTGTGTCTAACCTAGTTCAGGTAAAGTCGGGTTACTGTAAATAGCCGCGTATAATGCGCACCCTCATATAACGCTCAGGGGGATCTATGATTTTTCTATATACCTGCATATAGCACGAACAGATTTTTTTTTATCATTACCGTTCCAGAATAATGTAGATGGTGTAACATGGTCACAAGTAATGATCGAATTATTGGTATTATGTATTGGTAACATAATGAAAGTCCAAAATGAAATTTTTGAATAACGTTTCAAAAGAACGTCAGCTAACTCAATCATTACATACTCTGTTTACTTACAAGGTAATATTAGGATATACACAATAAAGCCAATTATATTAATTTCATAGTATGGCATTGTTTGAGCTAATAAATTGAATGAATGACGATAATCCTATGTCGAAGTTTTTTTACATACGTTTTAGTCACGTCTAAGGTGGATGGGTTTTCCCAACCTTCAGTTTTACCCTTATTATAACATTCTGGAGCACGTAAAAACGATAGCAAATAACCATAATTAACTACAGACTCGAAGAATCAAGAATAAATGATGTATGAATGCTGAAAGAAAAGCAGGGAACAATAACTTGATGGTAGTTCTACAAGAAGCATCAACTCCCAACGTACTCAAAGGCATCAGCTGCCATTTTTTCTAATTGTAAGTAGTACCAGTACCTCACCAGCAGGCTGGCTGCTGGTGTAGGGTGACATCATGCATAAGATGACGATTCTGATAACAACATCGAAGAAGAATGGTCCAGTGATGAAGAATTTCTTGGCTTTTAAAATGAATAAATACTGAATTCATTCTTTTCATATCTAATTAATGTATGTTTATAGAATTAGTTAATAAATTCTAACTATTATCCATCTTACTTTTCGTAAAAATCACCAATAAAATTATGAGGATACCCGGGCAGTAATTAATGTGCCGAAATTGTGGAAATATGGGGCCAAATGAAAATAGGAAGATTATGTACCCTTGCATAACACGCATCCTAATTTTTAACTCAAATATTTCGAAGAAAAAAAAGCGCATTATACGTGGGTATTTACAATATTTTTATTCTAAAGAAGAGATGCAATTTGAAAATTTTCTTAAATGTCATAACATCACTCATAAAGAAAATCCTTTAACTTGGTGGACAAAGAGTGCAGCTATCTATCCTGAACTTTCAAAATTGGCCAGGTGTTACTTATGATCACCTCCAAGCAGCATACCCAGTGAAAGGATGTTTAGTGAGGTGGGAATCGTATACGAAGAGCGGAGGAATAAACTCCTTCCTCAAAATGCAGAAAAACTATTGTTTCTTCATCATAATCTCCCATTATTGCAATCTAAGTATGAAAGTGAAATTTAATTATTAAAATTAAAAATGACCACCTTTATTTTTTCTCTATTTAAGAAGATTTCATTAAATTATAAAATTCTACAAGCTGGTACTGTAACCAGTTAAGTATGTATTACTATGCATTTTATGTAAAATGTTTTCATGATTCAGTTTAACTTTTGTTAAGAGTAATAAGAGTTTGTTTTTAAAGGTTTATTATAATTAAAATGTCATTTCTTTGAATGCTTTTTGCAAACTAAAAAGTAAAGTTGAAATAATTTCTATTCCATTTGTCTTTATTGGTATCCTTTTTTCTCATGAGGGTCCTAGTACTGTACTGGGTCCGGGTAATTGTCGGGTACTGAAAATATACCGGGTAATAGCCAGGTACCCAGTGCATCACTAGTTATCATTACATTCCCCACGTTACATTTGTCTGGAAAATTGTACAGGGAGCAAAGGGAGGGGGTCACATCTCTGTGACTTGCCCCCGGATGAAGGAGAACCTAGCTACGCCACTGGCCCAGACTTTAAACGCACTCAATCATCAATGGCTTTATTATTTTTTAATGTACCTCATACTAGAGGTTTTTATTAAAGGATTTTTTTCAATAAGTTAACTTCCTTTTAAGTGCATTTCATCAGAAATAAGATGTTCTCATAGCTTCCAGTCTGTTTTTTGTATTTGCTATCAACCATTCATCTCTGCAAGAAATGTGGCACTTACCCGTGGCAGAACAATTTGATCTAAAAAATTATACTTAATATTTGTGTATTAATTTGTTGTACTAAATGACTCTTAAGCCAAGAAACCACCCAAAAAAATGACAATTTTGTAATCACTGTTTTCTCAGGGATTAAACCCTTAAGCTGCAGAAATATAAATTACCCTACGTGCTTAAAATGTTTTATCGATACTATTTCCTTCTGTTCTCTGGTTTTAATTATGCTCAGAATTACTCGGAATGTCTTTTGTCATCTGAAATATAATAACTCATGTAGAAGGGATTTAAAGAGACAATGACTTGAGTGTGGAGCTGCGCCTTAAGTTCGAAGCACGTTCTTAAATTTGTAATGTAAGTCTGGAGCATCATTAGTCTTAAGTCATGGACTGACTGTATTTCTGTATCTAGGTGCACTGTTTATGCTCTGCTAGTGTGATTTACGTACGAGGTTTTAAGTTTTCACCCAAAAGAGTTCATATTTCCATCTCTAAGTACGCTGTTCCTGAGTAGCATCTGTTAACCCAAGTGCGGCAGTGCTGTGAATGCTGTTTCTAAAAGAAAAAGTTCCTCTATCTGCCTCTAGGGGAGCTCTTCCTACTCTGTCGCCTCTTCAAAATCTTCACCAAAAAGAGTTCGGATTTTTTGCAAAGCTAAGCCGAAAAATGTTAAAAACTGTTGACAATTGTATGCTAAATTGCTTTAAAAAATTGCTGGGTTTGAAATACTTTTGCCGGGGTTCGATTCCCGAAGGGACCAAAATTTTTTCTGATTTAAAAAAAAAATTTTTTTGCAATTTCCAGCATATCGTCGATAAGCCTTACAAAACATTTTTTTAAAATTTATTTCATGCATTATAACTACTATTTTCTTCATCGTAATGCAGTTTTTATTGCCCCAAAAACTGAAGATCACTCGCAAAACACGAACAAAAACAAACAATTCCAATCGCCACTCCAAAATGTGCCCTCGAACAATAAATCGCTCTGCAATAATCTGACGTTGACTGTGGTAGAGAGACAAGGACGTCTGCTAATAAGGCCACAAAAAACTGCGTCTAGTCATCTTATAATGTTATTAAAATTACGGTGTTGTTGTTAAAGGGATTTGTTATCAGTTGCAGGTGTCAATTATTGTCATTATAATTATAATTGGCATTATGTCACAATATTGTTGGGTTATTTCGGTGCATTGTTCTGCATTCCTCCTTTCAAATCTCATCATGTATTTATCATGATGGTAAAGCGAATGGGTAGTGATCCGTAAAATTGTTCGTGAAGAATTACAGTGAAGAATTTCGATTAAGAAAATAGTAGTTATAATGCATGGAATAAGTTTTTAAATGTCGTACAAGTTGTATCGATGATATGCTGGAAATTGCGAAAATAATTTTTAAAAAAATCAGAAAAAAATTTGGTCCCTTCGGGGATCGAACCACGGCAAAAATATTTCAAACCCAACTCGTTTCCCCTAGACCAACGCTCCTAGATAATTCAGAAAAGACTTTTAACGTTCTTATTACGTTGACTCTCGGATTGCGATTTTCAAAGGGCATTTGCTCGTAAACGACGTCGAGTTGGCACCTAGGTAGAAATAGGAGTCCATTATTTTACATATACTTTCATTCTGCAAAGTCTCAATCCGATGCAAGTGTCACACCTTGGGGGCTTCCCTTGTCAGAACCATAGTGAGGATGGGGCATGTGCATAGGGCACAGCTTCGTAAGGGGGTGCCAAATGGAAGTCTTATTATACACAAGATAAAATGTGATTTAAACGAAAATAAGAGGATGAAGAAGGAAATTTCATGACAAGATGAAAGTTGAAGTATCTGAAACAACAGAAAATACTCCTATGATGCAGTACATAAAGAAATAAATTCTCTTCAAATGCAACTGGTATGATTTACATCTTTATATGAAATTGATAATGCTTTTAAATTTTTAAGTTGTGCTGTATATGAACGAAGATGGAATTATAAATTCCTGTAAAAATGCTGCTAGTATGTATAAAAACTATGTGGATGAGTTAATCGAAGAAGTTCATAGTTTGAAACACCACCTGCCAGCAATATAAAGTTAAAAATTATACAGGAAGAAATTTTAGGATTTCTTTGCGAATAGAAACTTTTAAGTTCATTTCTTAATGTAGAAATTTTACTAATAGTTTTTCTGTCATTCGCTACATCAATTTCATCTGAAGTGTGTTCAGGAAACTAAAATTGATCAAAAGTTACTTACGGTCATCAATGAACCAAGAGAGACTTTCTGGTATGGCCAGCTTATCTATTGAATATGACACTGCTAAAAATATAGATTTCAATGACACAATCAATATGTTTGCTGCAAATAAAGCTAAAAAAATAAAACTAAAGATATGATTGTTTATTTTTAGTTAAATACCCTTTTAAAAATATGAACTTATAATTTTATTAGATCATTTTGGGGTGCCAGAAGCTCCTTTGTCCAGGGCACCAATAGTGGTCACTATGACCCTGCCTATACTGAATGCAAGTGTTCAAAATATACACCAAATACATTCAGTGAGAAATTGTCATAATATCTCTTTTGTTTTGACAGTCTGCTAAAAGGGATGGGTCGTCTTGGATTCAGGCAAATACGGTATTCTGTGCTCTAACTAGAGCTACTAAGTAGTAATAAGCTAAGGCATTTGAAATTTTTGTGATAATATTTTTTGTAAAAGTTTTCAAAATGTTTCTTTCTTCTAAAAAACAGAAGCATGTAATTCTTTATTTTTACTGTAAAATGCTATTTGAACGTTTTATAACCAATAGTTCATGGGATACTCGATTTTCTTCAGAAAGCAAACAAAAATACTTGAAATATCCTGAAGTAAATCTTGTGTTTAAAGGTTAAGTAGTATAATTTTTATCAAATGTGTCACCAGAGGTTATTCTGTGCTTTGATATTACAGGTGAATGACATCTGTTTCCATCCAGTTCATGGGACTCTTGCCACTGTTGGTTCAGATGGTAGATTCAGTTTTTGGGATAAAGATGCCCGGACTAAACTGAAGTCCTCTGAACCTATGGAACAACCTATTACCCGATGTTGCTTCAATCATAATGGTCAGATATTTGCATATGCTGTCAGCTATGACTGGTCTAAGGTAAATGGTGTTAAGAGGATTAATGTTTTTATTTACTTTTAGCATTGGTTTTAAAATATTAATAATACTAGTCTACTGCAGGAAATTTTGAGAAACATCAAGAAAATATTATAATAAACAAAGAACGAACAGAAAAGAAGAATCAAAATCAGGGAGAGTGGCAAAATTAGAAACAAAGATAAAACTGTAAAGATGAACAAAAATGATAAAAGCAGTAACGAGCAAAGAGAAAAAGAATAATCAAACGTCGATAGTGTGACAAACCATTTAGTAACAATGCCTTAGAATAAATAAATACATCTTCCACCTATCCTTGTTTTTTCTCCCTCTTTCTTCCTCCCCTTGGAGTAGTAAGGTCATAAATATACGCATGGACATCTGCTGGAACTTTTTTCGAGGGGAGGGCAAGAGGTGATAGGCAAGCTCCCAATCTTTCCAGGAGGGTGAGGCAAGGCGATGAACAAGCTCCCAGTCAGGATTGGTGGGCTTAATATTTTAGTGGTTTGTTTCACGCATATTGCAGGTGGCCCCACCTGCTTGCCTGACCTCAGAAAAATGTCCGCATTAATCTCCTCACCTAACCAGACATAAGTGACACTTGGCACAGGCCTGATCCAGAGGGGAGCAACTGCTCCCTCCCAGCTAACGCTTCTGTCCATCCCCCTTTATTAACTTTTGAACCAGTAGACCAATTTTCATGAAACTTGGTGGAAATCTCTTGCTACATGGGCCTAACTCCCAAGGATAGTTTTTGTTGCGAAGATTGAAGTCCTGGATTTGATTCCAGGAATTATCCTTCCCATTTGATTTACATGGGAAATCTCATCCATCATGCAGGGTAATTTTCTCTTGCACATTAAAATATTTTAGAATTGTAATATCGGAGTTTTGTACTATTTTCAGAGGTAAGGAATGAAGATTCCAATTTTTATCGTAGAATTTTGCTTATTGATTGTATTTCTTACAATTTCATGTAAATTCAGGCAATTTTGCGGTTGTGATCAGTCATTACGAAGGTGTTGCCATAGCAACAACTATTGTTGGACTCAGATTCGGTATATTCTAATACATACACACTTTATTTTTGCAGCATCAATACGCGTGATCAATTTAATATTCCGAATGTATTTGTAGTATTTTATAACGCTAAATTATGAAATTTGGGAACACAAAGATCTGCGATGACTTTAAATCTATTAAAGCCAATATAAGTATTAAATAAATGATTAAATGGAAAGTAGGCACATACCGTATCTGCCCGAATAGAAGCCGACCCCGGATTTAAGCCGACCCCACGAAATTTTCCAACATTTTTTGGCAAAAAAAAGTATTTTCGTAAATTTTATGCTTAAGTGTACCAGACATGCACGCACAACCTAAAATACATTATACATTACATCTATATAATTATATACGTTCCATGTAAAGTTTTATTAGGTATTATTACTGTTAATTATAAATAAAGTCAACGCCGTTGATCACACCTTACAATCAAATGTGAGTATATTTATTTATCTTACTGGAATTCAAACTGTTGCGCATTGAAAGCTGTCATCGAATTTGGCGTGATCGTCTACTTAGTCATTATACGCAATTTTAATAGATTCTATGAAAGAGGTTTCCAAGTTTTATTATTATTGCTGTTAATTATCAGATGAATTACAGTTAACGCCATTGCTCACACCTTCGAATCAGACGTATCTTATGTTAGCGGAATTGAAACAGTTGCGCATCGAAAGTCGTCATCGAATTTTGCGAATTGACTAAGCAGACGATATCGTCTGCTTAGTCAGTATACGCAATTTTAATACATTCTATGAAAGAGGGTTTTAACATGCATACAAAAATGACAATGGCTATAGCAAAATATAAAATAAACAAGAAAAATTAATATGAACTTCTTTTATACTGTCGGCTCCTAACTTTAACGTACCTGCCATTTAAATGATCCGTAAAAGCTACGACGTCTGCTACATCTGAACTTTAAATCGATTGCAGCACCAAGAAGTGCAATTAAAACAAAGAGTTGAAGCAGCTTAGTGTAGTCAGAATTTGTAAAAACCTCTAATAAGACCGGTGTTGGTATCTTAAGAACTCGTTGCAAATTATGATCAAAACGAATTTGCTGTAGCGTGCAATCATACTATGAACCTGGTGGGTTGTTAAAACTCGGTTGTTTTATATACCACCCTTTCCTTTGGATAAGAACCCACTTACTTTTAACTACGTGTTAAAATATATAAATAACATTCAATAGAAATTTAAATTACAGCTCCGGGCAATAGGAGGTATGCTATGGAAACAAGACATTTTTCAGCGATGGCGTCGTACGAGGATGCCAAATTTTTCCTCAGGCTCGCATTTAAGCCGAGGGTGATTTTTTTCACGATAGATTTTGACAAAAAGTATCGGCTTATATTCGGGCAGATACGGTAAGTTGTATTTGGATCATCTTGTTAGAAAGTTATCAGCATTTAACTCCGCAAAATTTCATGAACTTTCAATTTTGAAAAATCTCACTGGCTTAATAAGTCAATGCAAAGTCACTACTGAAAGGGTAAACTGGGCTAATGAAGTGGAAAGGATGCACAATTAATGCAAAATATATAATCTGAAAAATATAATTTTAGTAAATTAGATCCAAAAGTGATGATTACACTTGTTTGTTAGGCTAAATTTGGAATGAAATCCACTCGTTTAGTCTATTTTTCAACTAAGTTGAGTGTTTTTCATTGTTTCATACTTTTTTAGCTGCTAAAATATCAGTACTATCATACTTTCCTTTTTTCATAATTCATTACTGCTTTATATTAAAGCATTTATTGGCTATATTGTGGCTATGAATTTTCTGTTTGTTCATAACTTTCAGTACTGCTTTCTTATCTCATTTACTGCACTTTTCATCATGTATGTGCGGTAAACCTATTCCACATCGGTCACTTTCTAGCCATTTCTTTATATTCTTCTCTTTCATGATCTCAAACCCTTCATCTTTTCATTCAGCCTATAATCATGTCTTCAACAGGAAAAATATCTTTGTGTCTTGTACATGTCTTAACAGAATGAATTGAGTATGTTTATGTTGCATGCATGGAATACACACTCCAGGATTTAAAAAATCTTAATGATAATGTAAAAAAGATAACCTTGTCATTTATCATGCATAGAGATTATGCATGATTGATCAAGACTTGACCCTGTTTTCATTGCATTTAAGATATTACTATTTGAACTGCATCAGATTCATGAATACAAGACTGGTAACTTGCCATTGGAAACAAAAGTACATTTAACAATGAGGCCCAGCATTTGATTATTACCGTATTTACCTGAAAGGAAGACGAGGTTTTTTTCACAAAAATGCCATTAAAAATATTAGGTATTGTCTTAGAATGGAGTATGAGGATTAAAGGTGAGAATACACCCATATTTTAAATGCACCATGAAACACCCTGATGTCAAGTATATGTCCATTAAAATATTTATTATTGTATAAAGTAATTCATCGTATTTAATTAATTACTACAATACTTATAAGTACTAAATAGTATAATATATCATTATATATCGACGTTTCTTACAGAGGAGGATATCATTATATATAGACATTTCTTGCAGAGGAGGATATCATTATATATAGACGTTTCTTACAGAGGAGGATATCATTATATATAGACGCTCCTTACAGAGGAGGAGGATATAACATAATAGTCGAAGGTGCTTGCATACTGCAAGCATTTAATCGTACCTTGAAAAAAACATTAATTTTCAGAGAGATATTCCATCATGAGGAATATTTCCTTAATTCTAAAGATTTCTCCTTTGGAGGGGTTTTTGTTTTTTCATTATGGAACAATAATAATAATGGAGTAAAGCAATCACTAATTTTTGCAATTTTCGAAATATTATACTTTTCCCACATTGAGTTAATGACACATTTCTGCCAAATTTTAAATTTATAGTACAATTAAAAGTCAAATAACATTTATCTAATTATTTCCATTTAAATAATTTATAACGGCCAAAATAACAATTTTATGGTTAAAGTGAAATGTTAATTCGGTTACATAGATTAACCTCCAAATAATTTAAAAATTTCAGCTCGCTAACTTGCGGCATAGTGTCTAAACATTTACCGATTTGTTTAAACTTTAAGAATTTTTAACTGCCAACTACTAGTATAATATACTTATTATACTACTACTATTAAACTTATTATTAAAAACAAATATCCAAATTTCAATTCTTGAATCTTCCAAAAAGAGTCACCTAATTTATGTTAATTGCATGCATTGTTCCGACTAGTTCAAGTTTTTGTGCATTGCTTTATTCAATGATCTATGTACATCATAATTGAATTGAAAAGATTATCTAACAATAATAAAAGGATACTTCTGTCCCTTGGTCCCTTTGTGGCTCCCTCTGTCATGTTATAAAAATGCGAATAACTCGATAATGGAAGAAGAAGTGCTTCATCTTGTTAATGCTCCGAGTCCTTATATTAAATAACATCTCATTTGGCTCAACAAAATCTATGACAGCAGAGCATCAGCATGTTGTTTGTTTGCACTTGTGGCCATCATGGAATTATTTCTGGAAGCATAGATGAAACTAAGGGACCATATCTTTCAGGCTATAAGACGCACTTTTTTTTTTTAAAAAATGTCCTCCAAAGTCAGACTGCATATTATAGACTGACAAGGGGAGACTATGTACCTTGGGTTGTCGATTTCAACAAAACTTTTTTGGGTGGTAGAATACTTAAATAAGAAGACCCGTGTATCAGCTTGGGTTGAATGAGCCTTGGTTTTGGCAGAATCTTTTTTCTTTTTGCAAGATTGTCTATGGCTGGATAAAATGCAATAATAGGCCAACAATGTTGAGCAGGTGGGTTGGCTGGGTGATTTCCGTACTGGCTTCTGAATATTTTGTCCCGGGTTCAAATCCCATGTCATACCTAGGTTTTTTTGTTTTAATTCACTTTATTATTTTTAATTTATTGTATTATTTATTTATTAACTTTATTATATTATTTATTTATTCATTATCTTA
This sequence comes from Tanypteryx hageni, assembly GCA_028673005.1. Lineage (NCBI taxonomy): Eukaryota > Metazoa > Arthropoda > Insecta > Odonata > Petaluridae > Tanypteryx > Tanypteryx hageni. The sequence continues at coordinate 16,154,269 of CM054117.1, forward strand.
TTAATTATTTACTTTATTAAAATCTATGCACATGAGCATATTGGTAACTATTTTGATGTGAATTGACGTCCAAAAGAACAACTGTTAGATTCGTGCTATTCGTCACTTGAAAGGAGAGTGTGTACATGTTTTGATGTTAACTGTCGTAAAAACAAGAAAAGCATTCATAAGGCTTCACAACTGTTTTAAAAAAATGAATCAATTCTGTCATCATTTTACCAGATTTGGAGCACGTAATTACAACGTTTAGGAACTCCTCCTCCAACTGCCTCACGGTTCTGCTGACTCAAAGCCCAAACGTACCTCCAGATTCTTGCACACAAAGAAACACTTTGGGTAGCAAATTTCCTGAGGCGGTGATCGCATACTGTGCCGTGTATGAATTAGTGATTTTGTTCCCATCTCTGATATATCTCTGGACAGCCTTTTCGCTTTGATGAGTCAAAGTTCACTTCACGTCAACTCTGTACTCACATCCAGTTTGGTCAGTATTAATGTCGTAGTCTAGGTCATAGTTGGGTATTATGCGCAATGTTTGTTTTCAGAAAACCTCGGCAGCTTTTAAAGTTGCTTGCAAAGACATTTCATCTTTTTGAAAAACATAGTTTGTATCTTTTCACTGTCAAATTCGGAATTCTTTCTTGAATTTTATTAGCCACGCTCGAGAAGCAGTGAAGGTGAACCCCAGCTATGTATGTTGATAGACTGCAGCTAACGCCCACTGGATGTGACTTGGTCCTTCCTTTTCCTTGTTTTGCAAACTCTGTCGTATGTAGTTTTTAATCATGTTTTGTTTGTCCAAGCAAGTTCATCCTTTTGTATTATCTTTACTCCACTGTGATACTTGTTCTTTGCATTTCAACAACAGTGATTCTCAGTCCTGTAGCATTAGATTTACAATTCACATAGAAATATCTACCAATACGCTCTTGTGCATCGATTTTAATGAAGTGAATAAATAATATAATAAATAAATAATAATGTAATAAAGTTAATAAATAATAATATAATCAAGTTAATAAATAAATAATATTACAATAAATTAAAAATAAAGTGGATTAAAACAAAAAATAACTAGGTATGACGTGGGATTTGAACCCGGGAGTAAATATTCAGAAACCAGTATGGTAACCACCCAACCAACCCACCTGCTCAACATTGTCAGCCTATTATTGCATTTTATACAGCCACAGTTAATCCTACGAAAAGAAAAAAGATTGCCAAAACTAAGGCCCATTCATTCAAAAGCCGATACATTGGTCTTCTTATTTTAAGTATACTACCACCAAAAAAAGTTTTTTCGAAATCGACGACCCAATGTACATAGTCTTTCCTTGTGAAGGCAATATTACTACTGCATTCAGCACTGGCACAAACCCCCTGATCCCCAAAATGGATTAATTGGCAGTCATTCCTCACAAAATCATTAAAATATTGAGTCTCATTTTAGTTACTCGCTGCTGCTGACTCAAGACAATCAAATGTTAAGATAATGGTAACGTAAACTGCAGAATACCAACATATATTGTAACAAGAATAATAAACAATAGGAATACTCCACTTGGGAGGAATAATAAACGATATGAATGCCAAGAACAATTGCAGGGATGAATTGTGACGGCTGCTCTCATCCAGCATGCCTTTCTCCTCTCTTCTGTACTCGGTCGTCCACTCTGCTTGGATCTCTTGCACTTCTTACTCTGCCTCATTCTACTCTCCTGGCGTTACCAGAAACTCGAGATTCAGGATTCTCTCGACATGAGAGCATATCTCCCGCAAAAGTTTATCGTCCGATTTCAATGATCACAGCGAGATCTTCTGGCTTAATGTCTGTTGGGCATATAAAAGATGTCGTGGGAATCTACGCAAGATGCTGGCATTCCTGTCAATGGTGGAGTTCGTGTGATGCTCGAGTTCAGACAAGATAACATTTGGCAAACACAAAAACCGAGGGGGACAAATCGTTGCAATATACATTATTAATAATTAATAGTGAAAAGTTGTTAATATATACAGTAAAACCTTATGCAACGTGAATTCTGATGCATTTTAATTATTGCACTTTATTACATGTCTGCTCACAGTGATTACAATTTCATTGCATTCGCGAAATAATAATAGGGATGTTTTATGTTCTAATGAGCCCGTCGAATAACGAGATTAGTGCCATGGAACATTAGAATTCTGATTGATGTCATAAAAATGTTATAAATATCTTAGATAAATAATGTTGTGTATTGAGATTGTAATGGCTACAAGAGTGGAAAGATATGCCTACACTTTTAGCTATAAGCTTCAGGTGATTCAATATGGAAAAACACGCTATAATTGAACAGCAGAACATCATTTTGGTGCATGTACCACAGAAAAAAATTATCCGTGAATGGAGAAAACGGGAGTAAAAACTGAAGGTGACAGGAAGAGGGAAACATAGCCCTCATAAGCTTGGTCCCAAATGGCCACAACTAGAGGAGAAAGTGAAGAAATGGTTAGTAAAACAGGAAGTTAGGTATTGCTGTATTGATCAAAACAGTTTTGTACTAGGCAAACAGAGTTGCAGAAGAAGGACTAGTTGAGCATACATATCTTGAAAACATATGAATTCCATTTATTAAGAATTAAAATCTCATCTTGCACTTAAATTTAAGAATAAGGGATGTCTATATGTGCAATGTGTGGCACACTCCAAATGCCAAATTAATAGGACTTCAGAGTACACGCAGGGCACATTTAGCTACACATACAAGTTTTGAAGCAATTATGTATGTTTTAGTATATCCCTATTTGCTTTCATGAATTAAATTTCTCTGAAACATTATATCTAACTATTATCATGCCATATTTTCTTTAAATGTTGTGAGATGCAGACTTAATCATGGCTAGACATGACGTGGCCCTTTCTAAATGCTTTGGTGAACCGAAATGTTTTCCTGAGAAATTTCTAAAAATCGGGATGCTTCTTATAACCTGAAAAATACAGTAATTTAAATTAAAGTCAGAAGAGGTAAATGCCTAATTGGCCTTTGAAAAAAAGATATTTAAAATGTAACGTGATGGAAAGATCATTTATTTCAATATTATATGTAATGCTGAAATCTAACAATGTAAAATGCTTAATATCTTTGTCTGCCACTAAAACTTGAAATTTGGCAAAGATAATCTACTCGGATATAAAAATGCTGTGATGAAGGAAAATTTACAAAAAATATTCCAAGGTTCGACTCCAGGGGATGATTTGCATTCCCCATAAGATAACGTAAAAATTGACTTTTTGACATGCAGGCTTTTCTTATTTTTGAGATTAAAATTAGTAAAAATGTATCCACAACCTTAAGATCTGAACCGTTTTAAAGAAAAATTTATAAGGTTTCTTATTCTGTTCATCATTTTTTGCCTACAGTTCGAAATCCCTCATGCTAAACATTTAATTCACTTGGGAAATCTTGCCATTTTAACGGGATGTTGCCTTGCCTACCAATGACATTATTGAACCTCAAAATCCTATTGTTATTCCAGTCTTATGGATTTAAGCATGCTTTAAAGGCTTTTAATATGAGGAGAGGGAAATGATTTACATAATTCGTTGCGTTATTTACAAAAAGGAATACCTAAAGAACTGAAATACTATAAAGAGCTACATCCGATATTATTGAAATGGAAATGGTATGAAAATCTGAGGAACATGCTGTATGTTTTAGTAAACAAACTGAGCATGTAAAAAAATTATGGAGTGAAAGATTGGACAATAGGTTGTGGGAGTTAAGTAGAAGAATGGAGGACGATTTGGGAAATAGGGAGAGAAAGCTGTTTAAAAGAATCAAAAATAATAATAAAAGGCTTATGTCCATCAATTAGTCCATACATCAAAGATGTAGATAGAAAATTGAAATTTGACAGAAATTTATATGAGCTAATCAGAATTTGTTTATATAGGGTTGACATGGTAATATATGAAATAAATGTCCATTTGTGGCTCTATTTTGAGAGGGGATGTTTGCACTTCCTCCGAATAAAATTTAAATTTAATGAAACAATATTTTATGTGGACTGAAAATTAAAAAATATATAATTCACATTATAGTATGTTCCCCCGAGTTGAAATTATTTTGTCCTGCTATAGTTGTCTAGCGTAATGTTTAACAAATAAATATTCTTTTTTATGTAAGATATGTATATCACGCTGAGAGAGAGAGCTACATTTCTGAGGGGAGAATGAGAATGTGAGGGAGAAAGGATGGGAAGAAGTGAGGGTGGAGAATAGGAAGGAGAATGGGAAGAAGGAAGAGAGGGAAAATAGGGAGAGAGAATAAGGGGAGAGGGAGGGAGGAAGAATGGGAAATACCTTAATTTTAATACATACTCTGCACATACCCATCGTATTTGGCAGGCAATTATGCTAGTAGATTTTAATATGATTGTATGTCAATTGATTATACGTTTGATTCTTATTTTTTTGTAATCACATACCCATCGTATTTGACAGGCAATTATGCTAGTAGATTTTAATATGATTGTATGTCAATTGATTATACGTTTGATTCTTATTTTTTTGTAATCACAAAATACATGGGGTAATAGTGTCCGTTCCTTCACTATTTCCTGAAATATTGGCTATTAATGAGTCTCTTTCTTGCATTAATAAAAGTTTATTAGAAAGTGAAACATCGTGTGAATACAGGTTTCCTTTGAGATAAGTCGGCAATGTGTTCTTTGGAAAGTGAGTATATCTCAAAAAAGTGTATCGCAGGGGAAATTTTCCCATATAACCGTTATAATGGTTAATGTGTTCCCAGCTCGAAAATTTCAACTTAGTCATTACCTAAATATTGGTATAATTGGCAAGTTTGCTACTATTTGATGCAATGACTCTGTCTCTTCCTTAACTAAAAGAGTACCGTATATACCAGCATATAAGTTGACCTCGATTGAATGTTTTTAATCTGTTATTTAAGGGTCACATTTATATTCGGTGTATAAGTCAACCTTAAGTTTTTGGAATTATTTTTGAGCTTCAAAGGTCGACTTATATGCTGGCATATACAGTACTTAAAGGCATATTCCTTTGAGCCTACTCATCCATCCAGGCATTAAGAAACTTCTCCATCTTCACCATAATAAGATTCTGTTACATAGGAGTAATCCGAGAAGCCCTTCAAGGCATAGTTTTTGCATTCTTTAATCTTGTTACCAGACTTCAGTTTCCTTTTTCACAACTTCAAGTTTTATTTCAAGGAAAATATCCTGTTTTACCTTAGATGCAACTTTAGCCCTATTTTCCAATTATTATTTAATACACAAAAATCCCAATGACACACTATAATGAAAAACCTTAGAATGCAATCGCTACAAGAGAAGGCTGTAACTGAGTAAGCGTGTTCAGTCACATTGAGAACATAAATGTGTCGTATCATTGTCACGGCATCTCGAGGGATACTTGTATACCAAAAACTAACATACCTTATAACTTATTCAGAATCTTTTGTTTTATTCTCTTTCTATCTTATATTTTGACCATCTTGCTGAATATCGTGATTTAACATTCTTGAGTATCATTCAGCAAATATTAATTACTGTATTTTATTCTTGTATTTCAGGGCCATGAATTTTACAATCAACTTAAAAAGAACTACATTTTTCTACGTTCATGCTTTGAAGAGTTGAAGCCTAGAACCAAGACATAACATTTGTGTTCGTCAGGTTCTCATTAAATTTTTACGAACTTGCTGAAGGATGATTCTGTAAAGGCATTCCAGTAATACAGGCATTACAAAGAATTTAAGGGTTAAAAATATTTATTATCATATTAACCTGCAAAAGTTTTGGCAAGATCTGCTGATATAAAGATCTAGTAATTCTCATCAAGTTTTACCCATTAAAGGGTTGAATGCAGTTTAATTAACTGAGGTAATAATTGATACTTCCCATTGTTCAATGTTTGTAACAAAAATAAAAATTTGTATTTCATAATTCTACCTTTTTTAAGACACTTCAAAATGTACATTATATACAGTGTTCATGTTGAAAAAGTGTAAATATACTACAATATTATTTCATTTTTGAAACTTCTAGTCAATTCCTTGTATGGGAGAACAATTGAGTTCAGCAATATCACTTCAGATGGAACAGTCACACTGCAACCTGAAATAGAAAATAATTTTCAGTAACCAAAATTTCTCCATGGTCCCAGCTTGAATTTATAAATACTTTACCAAGAATAGTAATTGAAGGGTTGAGACGGCCATCTGAATTGAAAAGAGGTGCCATTTCCATTTTGGCAAAGGGTTTATCTGGATTTGGGTCACATGGTGTTCCTTCAACTCTTGCCCAAGCTCCAACTGTGCTGCCGCTACCCAGGACGGAGTATAGCACAAGACTGTGGTCAGAGACGTGGGCCCCTGCTAGCAGTATTGATTCTCTAATACGGACTCCTGGTCCAACAACAGCACCTTTTCCTATGCTAACATTAGGCCCAAGCTATCCTTCACAAAATAGAGGGTTTATAAACACACCACCAAGTCATGATTGAAAATTGTATGCAATGAATAATACAACAGTGGTACACACAACTTTATGCTCCCATTGTTTACTGACCTAACAAGCTTTAATTCACTCAAAAAAGTGAATGTAGCAATTTGCAAGATTTCTCTTTTTGTCATTAACAGTTGCATAGCACTACAATCTTTTAAAAACTCACCACGGCTGTAGAATGAACTGTAGCTGTTGGATGAACATGAACATCTCCAATTATCTTTGGTGTGTTAGCATCGCCCATTCCCATAGGAAATAACCTTTCAGGCCTCCTTTTCCGATAAAGCTCCAAGTAATGCCGATTTGCATAAATAGCCGACCCTGCAGTTTTGAGCTGTGACCACCAATTAGTTGTGGGGAAAGCAAATGCTTTCCCTGTTCCTGCAAGTGGCATTAGCAAATCTCGCTCAAATCTAATGGATTCCTTCCCATTGTTGATTTCATTTCCTCCTCCATAGCTATGATAAAGAAAATTGGGCTTGAGAGTAGTTTTGTACCACTGATTAATATTAACAACTACTATGCTAATGGATAAGGCACATATTGAGATGATTTGACAAAGGAGGATCTTAGAAGGCAAAATTTGCGGAGGGAGATAAAGAAGAGGAATATTAGAGAATTTAAAGCTTCTTTTATACTTCTAGAAGTATAAAAGAGGCTTTCAGAGGAGGGGGAGTAGAGGTAGCGATTCAGCTGAAACCTGTCTTCGGACAGCAGCATGATGATGCTTAACATTAGTACGTACTTGTAGTATTCTTCCTGCTTTTTGTTGAATATGGCAGCTATGGTTTGGAATATTTCCAGAGAGCAAATATAAACTCCGCAATTGATTAATGTCGATACAAACGTTGACGGTTTCTCTACATAATGCTTCACTTCCAAGGTTTCTCGGTCTTCAACGATGCAGCCATAATTCATGGATTGTTGTCTAGTCGCCTCCGTTGCTAGAATGGTTATTAAGGGACTAGTACAGGCGTTACCATCACCTTTTCCATCTTTTACGGTTCTTTGTACTCTTTCCCGATGAGAATGAAGCATCTCCGCAAGTGGAAAATCGGCGCAAACATCTCCATTTAAAACAAAGAAAGCTTCTGGATTTCCGCTTCTAATTTGATCCCTAAAATGGAACAAACCGCCCGCAGTTCCGAGGGAGGTGTATTCCTGAAGGTACCTGTAAACAAATTTTTAATGCTTGTGTTCACATCCCAATATGTATAAGCATGCAATAAATGCTAAATGGATTAATTAATGCACTTTTAACATCGAATAAAAATTATACGGGAATTAAATTAGTTCTTGATATAATCTCACCGAATATTAATTTTGTACTCTTGCATCATTTCGGCAACGAATTGTGATAGTTCTGATGCTGGGAAGTAACCCAATAATATGATTTCTTTTAAGTTTGGAAGACAACAACATGCTTCGATGTGATGCTGAATAAGAGGCAGGCCCGCCACGGGAAAGAGTGGTTTTGGTATGTCGAGAGAAAGAGGTCGGAATCTTGTTCCTGCATTGATAATATTTACATTTATAAATATTTCAATAAAATCGGAGCTCCTTTTGCATTTAATTTACAGGTTCATGCTATACCTTTTTGGGGTCCACCTATTAATATCACAGCCTTAAGCATTATTAATTCTTAGGACTTCAAATTAACTTTTGCCACGAGTTTGCTTACACTGCAAGAGATAAAACGATTGCTCCTACTGCGTAAGCTCTTAATTGTTTACTAAACAACCTTGCGGTCGATTTGCTGTGCCCTCTATTGTATGATTTTTACAGTTTAAGTATACGAAAATAAACATTTATAAATACTATTTTTTAAATTTGAACGCTATTAGCCTCATATGCGATGTTAAAAAATCCAAACAAATAATAAATTGACTTTTTTACGTAAAATATTTTCTTAAATAGTTGGTACATTTATTTGACTAAAGAAATTTTGTTATGGCCGAACAGATATGGCTTCTTCGAAATGTGTTTACTTTATGTTTGTTATTGTAGCACTTATGGCAAATTCCGGTTAGTTGAACTTATATATTAGTTGTAGGATACGTAAATTTTATTGCATTGAACGATATGTTTAAACACGTTTTGTTAAGTTGCTTAATGATAACCAGTTATCGTTTGCGTACTTCAACACAAAAATTGGAACACTTAATTTCTATTTGCATGTTGTGTTATTTGATTTTTTATTCATTTTTTCAGCGTATTTCACATAGGAAGTACATAATTGTACATTTTCTGATTTGTATTTGATTGCAATTATATAATAGGTGATGTTACTTCTGGAATCAACATCGGTGATTATTTAATCGAAAATGAGGAGTCGGAAGAAGAAAAAGCCAGCAACCATAGGCTGTTAAATTCCCAGAATATGATAACTTTACAGACTTATAAATGTTACTCTTGTGATCCTCCTGACTGTACAATTACATCACCGTGCACTGGTGCACTACAGGTCAGTAGAGTGTTAGTGTTATATTATTCATAGCCTCTCAAAAATTGTCAGAGAAACTGTACGTATTCGGGTTCCGACTATTATTATTAAATGTATTGTCATTTTAGTTGAATATGTTTTGTTTACGGCTTAGATGTTTCATTTTAAGCAGGTTAATGCCCATTGTGGTGTTCTTCCCTCCCATTTATCACATCTTTAAAAATTTAATAGATCACTTAATTTCATTTGTAAATGATTATATGAAACTAGTTTCTTTCGCATCTGTTTCATTGTTTAAATTATGATGGTAAAATAATAATATTTGGGTCATAATACCTGTTAGAAAACAAAACCATCAAAAGCAACAAGCATTTCATTTCTGAGTTTTTAACAGATAAGGGTCCGAATCTCATAATCATCTTTCTTGAATGAAGAGATCTTATATAGCCCTTGATGTTTATTTATTAAGATAATATCTACATTTTAGTGGATGTGAATATAGTGTAACTATATATTCAAGGTGAGTAAAACTTGCCAAACTGTAAAAAATCAAACATTATTCTCAGAATGAATGGTTTTATTCTGGTTTATTTTCTCCTGTATTGGCAAAGAAGTGTTTGATTGAAAGGCCTATTGTTATATTAGTTGACCTTTAGAAAAATTTCATGTTTGTTTTTTATTTTGTAGTGCTGGAAATCAAGAGTACGTGATACCAATGGAGTTGAGAGAGTATCCAGGGGGTGTACAAGTAATATTGATCAGCTTCCATTCTACTGTAGTACTCATAGCTATGATGCCAGTCATCAAAAACGCCACACAGGTGGCCAGTATGCTTTTGACTGTTGTGCTGGAGATTACTGCAATAATGGAAGTTTCCCAGAACTTCCTCCCATTGTTTATCGAGGTATGTATCTTTTTAATGCTAATGAGGTTATGTCCACTTGTTATCCTTAAAAAAATTTAAATATTTTATGGTTCTAAAATTAACCATTCAGTATTTATATTTCATTTGAGTGATTTTCTTAACTATACCAGCAGCAATCAACATTGAAATTTAAGTGTTAAGGTGTTTTGTTGATTTGGAATAATCCCTCCTCAGCTCAGATGCCAATTTGGTGACACAGTAAAACCCTGTATTTACGTTATCGGAATGTACATTTCCCACAATTTACAACATTCTATATGGGTCCCATCAATTTTCCTATGATTCCAATGTAAGTAAAACCCTGTATTTACGTTATTTCATTTTAAGTTTTCCCGGTATTCACGTCATTTTGTTTGAATTTCCCATTTTTCAAAAACAATTTAGCATGCGATTCCCAGAAGTTTTTAACGTTTTTTGACTTAGCTTTGCAAAAAAATCTGAACTCTTTTGGGCGAAGATTTCAAAAATGGCGGCAGAGTAGGAACAGAGCCCTTAGAGGCAGAAATATGAACTCTTTCTTATCAAAACAGCACTTGCTTTAACAGATGCTATAGCAAAATGCTCGAAAATGGCGGTTTGCAATAGGCACATTTACAGAAGGACGAGTCGATCCTCGAGGCTGGACCTCCTATAGGGGGGGTGGTGTTTAGGTGTGGGCATTTGATGCGCAAACTTGGACTCTTGCTAACCAAAATTGTGTTACTGCTCATAGGCTCTGACGTCGACTCCCTCTTAAAGTTTCTCTTACCCATTCCTTCCCTTCTCCTCTCACGTGTCTCCGCCTGCCACCTTAGAGCATGCGAGCAATACTCGGGAAAAGCGTACTTAGAAACGGAAATATGTATGAACTCTTTTGGGTGAAACTTCAAAACCTCATACGTAAATCATACTAGCAGAGCATAAACAGCACACCTAGATACAGAAATACTATTTACTCTTTGAACCCAGTATGAATGCTATTGAAAAGATGTTCAAGTTTGGCGCTATCATGTTTTAACGCTTTCCACTCAAATTCTGCCCCTTCGCTCCTATAGTTTGTAATTAAATTTAAGTTAAATTTGTAATTTGTTATACCATATCTGCCCGAACATAAGCCGATGTTATTGTCAAAATCTATCATGAAAAAAATCATCCCTCGGCTTAAATGCGAGTTCAAGAAAAAAGTTGGAGTTAGGGTTAAGTCCCCTAATCACCCATAGATGGCGGCACATCTCTCATTGCTGTCACGTTCAAATGATAGTACTATATTTTTCGTAAAGTAAATATTTTACCTACTATAAATATTAATGAATAAATAATAGAGGTATAATAGTTAGCAATTTGTATTATTTTTCATTATCCATTAAAAGAAGTTCCTATTAGTTTTACTTGGATATTGTAGTTATTGCTATAGCCATTGTAATGTTTGTATGCATGTTAAAACCTCATTCATGGAATCTATTACAATTACGTTCATTGACTTCGCAGACGATTATGCAAAATACAATGATGGCTTTTGATGCTCAACTGTTGAATTACAGTAAAACTTGTGTGTGAAGTTATATATGATATATCGATATGAACATGTATAATTATAAAATACAATTTCTTAAGGCAATGTAAATGCTAATTTCATTGGAAATAGACTATTGCTTTATTTGACCTTGTGTGAAAATGAAGATGAATGAAATTATCGTAACTGAATGTGGAACATTATTCAACTACGCAAAATTATTAATTTGAGTAATATTTCAAATGGCAACAACTAAACCATTTCCTACTCTATTCTTCCATCTCCAGTAATGTATTCTAGGCCGTGCATGCATGCCCGGCACATTTCAGTATAAAATCTGTGAAATTTACTTTTTTGCCAAAAAATGATGGAAATTTTTAGGGGGTCAGCTTATATTCGTGGTTAGCTTATATTCGGACAGATACGGTAATTTAACTTACTGTATTGTCCCGAATATAACGAGATGTTTTTTTCCAAAAAATAACATATAGAAAATAGCCCCCACGTTATATTCGAGTACTAGTGATTTTAAAAGATCATAAAATCGTGTTTCGAAAAATCCCTGTACATTCCACATGTCTGTTAAGTGATAGAAGATATTTGTTACACTGTAGACACATTAGGCGTACATGTTACAATGTACATATTTGAAAAGCATCTGAGGCGAGAATAATCGAGTTTAGTCGGCAGCTGAACTCCTCATTAGTCATTGAATTGAAACTATCAGTGCGTCGGCGTATTCCTTGTGCCTACCTTCCCGAGTTTTTAACCCATCCATTATTTTAACAATTGGTGACAAAAAGGATGCTGATCATGTTGAGCAAAAATCTGATGTGGCCACTGCATCACTTTCTCCATACCTGTAATATTTCTACAAATTCCAAATGGGTTACATAATAATAAATATTTTAAGAAACTGAGAGAAAATTTTACACTTTACAAAGAACAGAAATAAACTCAAACCATAGCCTTCTGATATTGGATATAGCCACAAAGCTCCAAAAATTAAGAAAAGAAAAAGGAACGTAACTAAGAATCAATCGTTAACAATGGTAGGTGGCGTGGTGGTGGCAGCAAAAATATAAGGTATCTCTTAAACAATGCATTGTATGGGAAAATGTTTCAAACAAAGGTTGTATAAAATTAAATTTCCTACAACTTTTGTTGCGATACATTTTTAGATTTATCAAATATTAAAGAAAATATTTCGAAATAACAGATAAGTGACAAGAGTTGGCACCCACTTCCGGTTGACCGATTTTTACCAAAAACTAATCAGTTATTGTGATTTTCATAAAAATGCTAAACAAAATTTCGCCTTCACCTGATTAATGGTTTTTAGTTAGAGTATCCACAAAAAGCTATCACATACGCACACACATAGACATCGAGAAAATTGTCAAAACATGTTCAGGGGATCTCAGAACGTGTATTTCCGTTGAAATCTCGAAGTCGATTTTTTCATGAAAGCAATACTTTCCCCTATACTATGTATATGGAGAAAGTAAAACGGTTCTTCCAAATCCCAGGTTAACAGAGGAATCCGATGAAGTTATCACATGAATATTAAATTAGTCATAGCTCAAGAGTTGGAAAAAATGAACAATATTCAAGCTTTGAAAAAGTATGATGTTTCTAAAGTAAATATACCTATGTACAATTTTCCAGACAAATGTAATGTGGGGACGTGGAGAATGTAATGGAAATCCAACCATACTATACATATTAGCAGGACCAGTTTCAGTTGAAAATTAAGTGTAAGCGGGGTAAACATTTGCCACCCCTCTGCATATCAAAGATAGGAAAGATTATAAACTTAACAATGAAAATAAATTTATTTTACACATTTTAGTTTTTTAGAAAAATATTACATGTACATGTTATATTGCATTCAGAAACAATAAATAAAACATTGAATGACAAATTTATTGATAAAAGTAAATGCCTGTACAAAGAATTAAAATCTCTTAATTTTGCCACTGTTTATATAATCAATCAGCATATTTATAGATTGCAGCTTTGCGAGCCCACTTTACGAAAAGGACTAGATTAAGTTTATTTTTCGGACTTTTTTATGGGCAAAATCATTGATCAATTCCTTGTATTTTAATTTTGACACTATTTCACTATCTATAGAAATTATAGCCAAATTTGTCAGTCTCGCTTGAGGCATAGAGGAACACAGTAATGTTTTTATGAAATTCAGCTTTGAAAAACTCCTTTCTACTGTTGAAACTGTTATGGGAATAGTAAGTAATATAGGCAATGCTGCCCATGTATTCAGAAATAAATCCTCGAAATGGTTCTGTGAGATAAATTTCAACACTAATACTGGGTTGTTATTTTCTTCGGGTAGAATACTTTGCAGCGTGCTAAGTTCTTCTAAATTTTCTCCACCGTATCGCTTTTAAGGGATTTCTCCAAACCAAAACAAAATGTTTTCAAATCTTCGTATTTGTGATTCTTGACATTTTTACTTTCTCCATATACATTTTGAAATATTTGCATTAATATTTGATTTATGTAAAAATGTACTGGATTAAAAGTTGTAGGAAATTTAATTTTCTAAAACCTTTGTTTGAAACATTTTTTCATATAATTCATTGTTTAACCCATTAGGGACGAAATTAAATGCCAGAAAATAGCCAATTTGTTACCTTTTTGGGAAAAGCCCGATAGAAAAAGAATGTTAACTCTAATCTGCTTGAAACGTTCACTGGGCCATACTAAGAGTCTATATTAACTAGCAAACTGCTTACTGAGGCTTTTTATTTCTTAATTATTTGAGATTCTGATGGAATTCTCTGAAGCAAGTGTCAATGCACAGCCTTTTTTCACAAACAGAACATACAAAAATTGTCCTCTTCCTAATTCCTTTTCCCCGGCATACCACACATTCTTTATGCAAAAGTTTATTCATATCATTTCTTTTCACTTGATCTGGATAGTGGCACTCTCCAAAATTATGTGAAGGAGGAACTGTAGCTCTACGTCCACGTGCCTTTCTGCTACTGTAGCCTCCAATGAGGTCTCCGATTATATTCAAATAGAACTTTTTAAGGGGAAAAGTTGGCTTATTGGTAGCTTGTTTGTAGTAGATATAAGAATTTACTACCGTTCTATTTATTAAATCAAAGATCAATCTATGCCACCACTTTTTTGAAGGAATGTGCAAACTGTAGTAGCTACATAATTGATCGTTTCGATCTAATCCTCCCATGAATTAATTGTATAACCTCACAATCTCAGGACAGCACACTTCCACCTTCGACCCATCCTTTTCACAGACTGCATTGGGTATGTGGGTGAATCGTAACCTGATGACAAAAAGAATATAGACCTTTTGTCTCGCCAGCCTAAGGAAACGAGTGGGGCGGTGGAGGAGAGCTACTCACAGTCCCCTTGGTTACTTTGCTTCCAGTCCTTTGTGTTTGCTAACAATTCTTTGGGATAATTGACACGGTTGGTGTTTGCAGTCCCTATGGCTCTCAAACCTTTTTTTGGAGAGTTCCATAAATAGATCTGGTGACGTAAAAAAATCTATCGCAAATAAGGGTGCAGCCTGACCCAAAGAGAGGCTCTGCAAGTTGCATCACGACATTTCCACCCAAAACCAAATTATTCTTTTGAATTGTCCCTTTCCCTGTATAAATGAAAAACAAATCCTGATGTTCCATCTGCTCTTCCCCACTATTTGAATCCCCTTTTGATGGGTTTTATCAGCATATATTGTTTCATTGCGGAGCTACCAGTAAATTTCACCATCACTTCATCTATTGACTGATACTCAGAAAAGTTATAATATTTTTTATAATTGCAATTCAAACTATCCAGAATAGATCTAATTTTGTAGAGTTTATCAAAATCTAAGCTATCTTGTAGAGGCTGCCGTGAATTATCATTTACGTGTAAATTCCGCAAATTTAATTTTCTGGTAAGTAAGTATTAGGACCAGGTGTAAACTGAGAGTGACTAGTGCCTAAATTTATCAAACCTCTTCTGGGCCAAGTAAATCTGCTTCTATTAACCTGTTGAACTGTCTCTTCAATTTCACCATCGGATTCATCGTCTAAAGTTATAGGTGAAATATTTTCACAGGGTTCAGGAATTTCTTCCTCTTGAATATCACTATCGATAGAGGATATATCACTTTTTACTCCATCATCTGGTATAGAAAATAATAAATCCAGTTTGTGATCCTCACACCGTTTTTTCTTGGTTGCCATTGTCAAATTAAAAAAAGGCTAAGTTTAAAAACACGTAAAATGATAACCGCTTAAGAAAAACAGGTGCGACTTCACAGGATGAAACTTAAAACTGTCCGTAAACTGCTAGCAAAAAAAAGGAACTACAGGTAATTAACACACCTCACACAAGAGGGCAGAAGAGGGCGGTACCCTAACACCACCGCGGTGATGCTCCGTCCCTAATTGGTTAAGAGATATCTTATATTTTTAGTTGCCACCACCACGCCACCTACCGATGACTATTATTAACAATTGACGCTTAGTTACGTCTTACAATTAGTTACGTTCCTTTTTCTTTTCTTAATTGTTGGAGCTTTGTGGCTATATCCAATATCAGAAGGCTATGGTTTGAGTTTATTTCTGTTCTTTGTAAAGTGTAAAATTTTCTGTTTCTTAAAATATTAATTATTATGTAGCCTATTTGGAATTTTTAGAAATATTACAGTTATGGAGAAAGTGATGTGGTGGCCACATCAGATTTATTATATCATATAGAAATTTCCACAATTCATTATGCTGATATGACTGTTAAAATTGGACATTTAGAAATTGCAGCATCTACAACTGGAAGGAAAAAAGTTGTGCGAAAGCTAAAAAAAGTGTGCTGGTTAAGTAAATGAATAAATAGATGTGTATACTCTTTATAAACTTAGCTCTTTTAACACTGATTTTGTTGTTAGTCTTAATGTAACAAGTGAGCAAGTTTAAAAGTAAAATCAGTTTAGCTATTTCCTTATCCCTCAATTTGCTCTTTCTCGCAATTTACACTTTTTTCCCAGGTCCCTAGAAAAGTTTAAACAAGGGGTTTTACTGTATTTTCATTTAAATATGTGTAACTAGAGAGCCTAATACATGATTTGTATGTATAAGTTTTCATTTGGTCATTTATAAAAAAAAATATTGTTCATCATCTGCTTTTAAATTTTAAATCTTTTTAAAAACATTTATGTTACAATAAACTCGACATACGAGTTGGTGCCGATGCTGGCCGTGTCGAGCCATACTCAACATACGAGTGGAAAAGGTTAATAATAGTTATTTCTGCAAATAGAAAATGTATGTGGAAACCAAAATTATAACATTTTGCTATAATAATATTTTATAAATATTATTTTTTTTAAATATTCTCCCATTGGGGTTGGAATGCGAGAACCTAAAAATCACACAAAAAAAGGTTACTGCCTAAACTGCCATGACCACCACTTTTGTTTGGATACTTTAACTTCAAATGAACTTTTATCGCATTTGTGTATTTTCGTGACATTTGGAACAGTTATTACTCGGAAGCTAAGGGCCAATGGAAATAATTTTGATACAAGGGATCTCTTATTTTATGTATACTTTCTACTCTCCAAATTTCATCCGAATCCCTGATGGGCAGGGTGTAACCCCTTCTTGTCAGTGCAAAATCAGATTTTTCATTTGTCTATATAGGTAACTCTTGTTATGTACCCTTTCATTATATGTGTTTTTGGATATATGAAGTTTTATTCTGACAAAAGTTGCAGAAGAACCCACGCCTTTTTCTGCAAGTTGGGGGTGGTTCAACCGCTTTAAAAGTCGAAATGCATTTCACAGTCACATGTTAACTGGAGAGGCAGCTTCTGCAGATCACTTTGCAGTTGAATTATTACAAACTATATAAGCCTCCCGTTTTATGCATATTCGATTTATTCAGCGATTTTCAGGAACGCATGTCCCGCATATAACGAGAGTTACCTGCAATATCCTCAATACTAGTCTACTGCCCTGAACTTCTTTCTCTTTTTGGTTTCTATATTCTGACTTGGTCTTCCCATCTCGACTCTCTATCTTCGTTCCCCTTCATTTGGCTTTTTTAGTTTGTTTTTCCTACTTGGTTGTTTATCATTATTTGTTATTGTGTTGTATTGTTAATTCATGTGTTATAATATTTCACTGTAAAATGGCTTGTGTTATATGTGGAATTATATGAATGCATTCCAAAAGACGGCACATGAAGAGATTTCACATGGCATGATATTTCAAAGAAGAATTGCAAGTACAGGCAGTCCCCACTTTTATGGCAGGTTATGTTCCTGGAAACCGCGATGAAAAGCAGATTGACGAAAAGTGGATCACTATTTTCCATAGACACGATATTAAAATGAGGGGTTTTGTTTCTGACCAAGGATACTAGACTGAAAAGTTCTCGGAAAGGCCTATTTTAAAAGATTATAAGATAAGCATCCTAAGGAATAGATGAAACACGATTATTATATATGCAAACATTGCTTCATATTTCAATAACACACATTCAAATAACATTGTTAGACAAAATCATAAATTTAGATTTTCATCATAATGAATTTTATTAAAACACAATGTAATGATGCTGCATTATGTTGTTAAAATATAAGAATCACCCTTTGTAAGCATTAAGGATGGGCGGATCCAGAAACTTCCCAAGGGTGGGGGGGGCGATCGCCCCAATTGCACCTTCCCTCTCTGCCGACGGTCATATACTTTGAAAATCTCCACCCCATCAGAATCTTTCTTTGCCTTGTCTGTGTAGAAACAAGGAATGTTGCACAGAATAAATTTAAGAATCCACCCAGTGGAGGGCAATGGGGTTGTCCAAGGGGAGGGCAATCTCCCTCCCTTGGATCCACCACTGGTTAAGGACAAAATTATTTGAAGGATGGCACATGTGTAGGGCCACAATTAGTGAATATTGGTAAAGAGTAGCACTCAACAGAAAAAAGGTTGCCGACCCCTGCACTAGAAAGTTGACAAACTGAGTCTGAGTTCGGATGGAAAAAATGCAGGAAATGGATCCAATAGAAACAGTATTAGGTGGCTACACAGACAAGAATTCTCCATCCAAGTAAACAGAACAGCTATATCTTGGAGTCACCTGCAATTGGATCATAATACTGAGCATTTCTAATCTGAATTTTTGGCATAATCGCCTGATCACATGAGGCGATTCTCCTTGCACAGGCATTATTTTGTTATGTATGTCTTATTTGCAGAGAATTATTATTCAGTGAAGTAGAAAAGTGACTATTCTTTAGGGTAATAGTGTTTAAGAATATAAAGACAGAATTAATAAAGTGAATTTAAATTATTGATATTGTTATCAAACCTTCAGTATAGAAATGAAAAATATTATTTAAAAATTTAAAAAATTATCTGTGTATCCGTATCATGAGAACTAAAAATCTTATTGGATTGCTGTATTTTCTAAAAATAAATTTCATCATTTCTGCACATATTGTTTGCTTGATGCACCCCTCTAAATCAGTTAAGTAAGAAGTCTCCCAGAGACCGACTTTTCAAAAAAATAAAGTTATTAAACTTTTTAAGGACATTTGATTAATATTAAATGTAATAGTTATTCACAGTCTTTCAAGAGAGTTAAAAAATTGTTACTATTGGATCAGTAGAAGCAGAGATATGACGTATGTTTAGAAAATGATAAAAAACTTAGTGTGTGCCAAAGTTCTTAGTGTCTGTAATATTAAATAATTTTCTCAAGTTTTTAAAAATTATAATAATCAGGATCAGTGTGAAATTTACTATGATTGAGTCATATTGTCACTTAAATGACAAATTCATCATAGTCATCACATTCTAGAAGTGGAATGCACTATAGCTGTAGTCGAGCTTCGTGTGATTCTGCAGTCAACATGGGCATGAAAAAATCAGGAATATACCTATGTACTATGTTTGTGAGAAAGTAAAAGTAAAGTAAAGTAGGCTCATTATCTGAAGTAATGAATAATTCCATTAAATGTTTTGTGCAGTAGAATCTCACTTCTCTGGCATTTTTATCACTAAAGATTGCTTGTTGTCAAATCATAATCTTAATGTATTCCTGTGCAGTGAACAGTTAAACATTAGGCACCATGAGCATTTATGAGATTTGGATATGCTCTTTGGCGTTATGGGATCATTGTTATTGACATTACATTGTGTTTAAGCAGCCTGTCAAATAACTTTGATGAGGTGCCTTTTAAAATGTAATATATATTCCTGTAATGTATTTTCTTGATATTTCAGATGATGTGTCACCATTTTCACCCAACACAAGCTATATTTTGAAGTTGACATTTTGTATAGTGGGACCAGCAATAGCAGTTGGGATTATTGGTGCAGTGGTGATTCTGTTATTGCACAGAACACACAGAAAACGTCTTGCTCGTACACCCGATGATCCAGAGACTTATTATTCAGATGATCTTAGGGTCACTCCTGCTGGGGATAGTACCTTACGGGTGAGAGAGATTGGTATATTTGTTTACATTAGTTTTAAGAACTGAAAACTATATCAATGGTTTATTTAACTCTTACAGTCAATGCCACCCCTTACCAAATGCAGTGAAATATTGTTATAATGTACTTTACAAGTTTACAAGCTTTTATTAATCCATCATTTTATTTATGAATAATGTAAAAATACTTTAATATTATACACATCGGTGTAACATAGTTTTCATTGTTATGTATAAATGTACACGATTCAAATGGGATAATTTTCATCATAGCATGTTTATTAGGCATGCAATAAAAGAAAGTCAAACTGAAATTTGAGAAGTAAATTTGTTCTAACATGACTATACATTATTTATTTAATAAATAGATGCATATTATATTATAAATATACTATATATTAATGAATATTTATATAATTATAATAAAACTAGTGTATTGGCCATCATATGACGGGTGTCAGTTACTGTATGGTAGAAAAACCCGTCGTAAGAGTGGTAATCCTACTGAAACCACACATCTTAAGTAATCGTAACTCATAATTATGGATAATCACAAAATTAGTTTATCTTTCTAGTGTAATTGTCCGTTGAAATTCAAAGGGGAACTTGGAGATGAATAATAACAGCTTTAACTATTGAGTAAGAGTCGGTATAAAATTTGTCAAAAATGAAGTCATAATAATAAATAAATAATAATATTCCTTCCCTCCCTTTCGCCGCCTCTCTCTACCTTCCTTCCTCTCTTTCTTTCCTTCTCTCTCTCCCTCCCTCCCTCTCTCTGCCTCTTTTCTCTCACCTCCCAACTCTTTCATTTCCTCCTGTCACAATCTATAGCTCTCCCTCTTTTTCTCCATCTCCTTCTTTATCTCTTTTCTTCTGTCCTTTTCTAATTCTATACCTACCTTACTCTCTATGTACCTTCCATTCTATATCCCTTCCTTCCTATCTTCCTCCCCACATCCCCCTCCCTCTTACTCTACATCTATATAGTTGTATAGATAAGCAAAAGAATCCAAATCCCAGTCCCATTGGGATTACATAATTTCGCGAAAAATCCTATGATAATTTAAGGCAATCTATGCACTCATATATATTACACGTATGTGGGTTGAGACAACATTTGATTCTCGAAGTTTAACAATGACGTGGTCAGCAAGGCAAAATCCCATTTCAAAGCTGATATTTTTCCAAAATATGTGATTTAAATGTTTAATTTTCCTAAAACATAGTTCAAATTTGAAGATCATACGTCAATTCTTTCTAATTTGAATTTCCAAAAGAGTAAAATCCTGCACCTTAAAAAGTTGCTTTTTACGTGTTATCTTATGGGAAATGGAACTCACCCCCCTCTAGTCAAACCCGGGTCTTTTATCGTCATTTAATTTTTATATCTGAATCAAACATTCCTGCAAAATTTCAATCTTCCACTTAATCGGGAAGTATGTTAAAAATGTGTTAAAAAGTGCCATTTATGACGTCAGCATTATACACAAACACACCTAGGTTTTTATTATTAAAATAATTTATAATGCCGGCCGATTCATCGCCTGCTATTCATTGCCTGAGAGTGCGCATTCTTGCTTTCACTTGTGCTGGTGTGATGTACTGCGTTTATCATGCTTTTTTACGACCTGCTGATTCCCTCTGTCCTACACGCTATGGGTATCTGAGAGGTAGTGCAATAAATAGCTGGTCAGTTAAAAATTTTAGGAAGAAAGGTGACTTCCCAATTTTAAGGTATACATGCGTGCTTTATTAAAATTTGTATTTGAACATATACCTATACCAGCTTTTTACGAAATTATTAATACAAATTTCAAGAAAATTTCTAATGAAATTTTTATATTAGCATGACAACTAGTGCAATGCTTTTATATGGGAAATATGTATCCCAATAATTTTTGGTGTATCTGAACTTATATCTAAGATTTATCGAAATTTTGAATACGTAATTTCCACGAAATTGTGTGTACAATAATTATAAAAAATGAATTATAATAAATATTTGAATGCACGTAAATTATATTATGCAAGTGTGCATTTTTCTAACTTGTTAAATGTACATGAATGTATGTGTAAGAGTAATTTCCGACTTAAGTAATTTTTTACTTACGTTAAGTTTCACAGAACGAATTAAATACGTAAGTTGGGGACTGCCTGTATAGGATTTTTTCTCCTTTTTAAATTTCTTTTAAAGCTTTTTGCTGTCATGCATAGCATTTCAATTCCTCAACATTCCATCTTGAAATTCAAACTAATCTTTATTATTAAAACTATCATTAATATTTCAAACATCATTTTCTTAAACTATCCATCTATCAGGTGATATCTGCATCACTAAATCTCATTCTCATAATGCATTGTATGTGTTGATTATAGTGTTAGTAATAGTCTGATTGCTATGAGAGAAAAAATGGTTTGTGCCATATACCTACCATGTGGTAATGGGTTAAAATCTGTGCATCTTATCAGCTGGTTGCTACTGATTGTTCATATTTTTTGTTATTGAAATTTTAGGAGTACCTGGAGCATTCACTTACATCAGGATCAGGCTCAGGTTTACCGCTACTTATCCAGCGGACATTGGCTAAACAAATTTCATTAGCAGAATGCATTGGCAAAGGACGTTATGGGGAAGTATGGCGTGGAATATGGCATGGAGAGAATGTAGCTGTTAAGATTTTCTTTTCTAGAGATGAAGCTTCTTGGAGTAGAGAAACAGAAATCTACAGGTCAGCATCTTAATCTCATAACAGCATTTCATTTTATGTATTCATTATGAAGAGATAAAAATTAGTTTTTATTTAAAATTGGAAAATTTGTGCATTGTGTGAATTAAACTGTCGTCTACCATCTTATTGTTGACTACTTTTCACCATTTATGCCTTCATTCCTTAAGGAACATATTTTATCAGGACAACCATAAATGCCGTATTTACCCGAATCCAAGACGAGGTTTTTTCCAAATTTCAGCTTGTGAAAATCAGGGCTCATCTTAAATTTGAGGTCATATACCATCAATACATCGCAGTCAATTGATCGCGCATCAAATCGTTGTGCTTCAATTCGTGGCACATCAACTCGACACACAATAAAATTGTTGCGCATCAGTACATTGCTCAACAAACTCATCGCTCGTCAATTTACCGCTAGACAAATTTGTCGTGTGACAATTTTGTTGCGAAACAAATTCGTCGCGAGACTAATTGGAAGGCGAGACACTAAGAAGAATTTGTCAAGAGATGAATTGACATGCGATGTGTTTGCCATGCAATGCATCAATGCACGGCAAAATGACTGTGGTGAGTTTTTATTGAACTGTAGGAAGTATGATTATGCGTTTAATCGATGTTTTTTAAACAAATGAAACAAGATAAAATAATTATATTTTAATGCAAACTTATGATCCAGAATTCAATTAATAGTCTTAATTTTTAAAATACCTACATTTAAAAATTTTTTTTAAGAAAAAATTTGTAACAACTCATTTCAATTAATGAATTAACTAGTTTGCCTATACTGAATATTTGTGTTCGAAATATACACCAAATACAGTCACTGAGAAATTAGGTCATAAAATCGTTTTTCTGTTTTGACAGTCTGATAAAAGACGGGGTTATCTTAGATTTGGGTAAATATGGTACTGCCTGTTTTATTAAGTATAAACTGACAGATTCCATTCTGAAGTAAATTTTTAATATCCGTATTTGCATGAAAAATTTTTTAATTAAATTTCAGTAATCTTTCCTTCTTATTTTGTTGCAGCACTGTTCTCTTGCGCCATGAAAATATTCTTGGCTACATTGGATCAGACATGACTTCACGAAACTCTTGTACTCAGTTATGGTTGGTCACTCATTACCATGTATTGGGCTCTCTTTATGACCATCTCAATCGCTCAACTCTAACCCATCACCAGATGATGAAACTGTGCATTTCTGCTATAAATGGAATTGTTCACTTGCACACAGAAATATTTGGCACACAGGTAAATATAGTATTTTGATTGGCATTTTTATTGCAATGCTTAAATGTGTTACATTATTAAATGTGATCACTGTGAAGGACTAGAGGATTTATGTCCAATAAGGAATGAGGAAGAATGCTGGATGAATACGTTCTTCGTGGCTTAGTTCTACCATATTTACTCGTGTACCATGCCCACCCCTATTTTTGGGCCAGTTCAGAGGGAGAGAAAAATAAATTTGTGCCAGAATAAGTTGATATCTGGGATTTTAAAAAAAATTCGGCCTCTTCACTGATTCTCCTTCTTTGAAACCAGGTCCATGTGTATACTTCGTAGAACTCTTCATCTTCTGCAAGTGTAAACGTAGATGCATGTGTGTGGCAGTGAATTTACTATCGATACTTGAAATTTATATAACCTGTTCAGAAATCCTCATGTCAGACGCACATCATCTTTCACCGGCATTTCGTGGAAAAAGGTGAGCAGGGTACACAAATAAATAGGTATTTCCCAAGAAATACGCTAGTAAGAAACAATTACAAAATCCTTCTTATAGTTTTCTTTGCAGTATTCCTATTCTCTCCATTATAATTATTTATTACTAGCTGGAGTTACCCGGCATCGAACGGGAAAGAATTTTCTTTTAAGTAGCAAATGATTTTTATATCTCGAGGCCCCACACTGTCAGTGCCCCCAAATTTCTTAAATGTGTTATTTGGAGATGAGGTTCACACAGAATTTTAACTACCACCTAAAGAAACCATTGAAAAATTTTAGTCAGATTTGTGCTCGTGGGTGTATCTCAATGGCGAATCTATCAAATAATCAAGGCCGACTGCTTTTCCAAGAATATTTGGCATAATCGAGCAGTTTTATTAATATAGAGATTACTCCGAGTGAACCATAAGCCCTGAATTTTCATTCTCCATTCCTTAATTATGCAAGCGTTGTTTACATTAACATTTAATATTTTATATATTGTATTGTAAAGTTTTACCATTAATATATTTGCGCATTGACATCTTGCTTAATATCCACATGGATAGATGCACTGAAGCCTTTAAAGCAGCAATAAAATTATGTGGATTATGTTAATAACGTTAGCCAAAACGTAAACAATAAACAACATCTTGGTTACCGAACCAATATAAGTAGATATATCGATTTATCTTGCGATAAATCTTTCAATGTTAATGTTAAAAGATAACAATGTTCTAATATTCCTTAAAAATCATTTGGCTCACTTTAAAAGATTCATAGACTATATTTAGGCATGAATCTGTTTTTACCCTTTATCTTGTCATTGGCTGTTCTTCTTCTATGGCTTGCCATGGCGTGGACTTTCCTCGCATTAATCTTTACATGGCTATCTCCCTTTGAAGAGGACAACAATTAAGAAATTTAGCTTTGTTGCCGCCTGGAAAATGTTAATAAATTTTGCACTTAAAGGATAATTTTGAGTGATTTCGCACATAATACGACAAAACATGAACCGAATTAAAATATTCCGACATCGTGTGTAAAATAAGCCATTTAGGTATATTTATATCCACATCAGTGAAGGGCTGCATGGCATTTTGGGACTTCTCCACACCATTTCCCATGCATTCTTATGGAAATAGTATTTTGTTGACCCCATGGGGTATCAGAGACCCCACGGTCTGCAAACCTATACCAAGTTCTTCCTTTAGTCCATAGGATGGCCCATGAAACTTTTGAATTCGATAGCTTCAATGGTGTAAAAATGTATAAGGGACATACATATATACACACATTCATTTTTATATATTAGATTTAAACAAAAACCATTTTTGCATTTCAACTACAGGGAAAACCAGCAATTGCACACAGGGACATTAAGAGCAAAAACATCCTGGTGAGGTTGAATGGAACTTGTGTGATAGCAGACTTTGGTTTGGCTGTGACGCATACCCAGACCACTGGAGAACTTGATGTTGGACAAAATACCAGAGTTGGTACAAAACGCTATATGAGTCCTGAAGTTCTTGATGAGCAGTAAGTGATAATATCTATCCTCTTGTTTGTCATTTAACCCTTTCCCCACAAATTAATTTTGCGTTTCAGCCCCCACACTTTGTAATTAAAATCAATCATTTTAAGTAATTTTATTCAAAGCTTATTACTTGTTCAAAACTTATATACCGTATCTGCCCAAATACAAGTCGATGTTTTTTGTCAAGATCTATGATGAAAAAATCACCCCACAGCTTAAATGCAAGTCCAAGAAAAAATTTGGGGTTAGGGTTGTCTCATAGTCACCCATAGATGGCAGCACATCTCTCATTGCCTTCGTGTTCAAATAATAGTACTATATTTTTTAAGGTAAATATTTGACCTATGATGAATATTACTGAATAAATAATGAGTCTATGGTAAAAGGGTTGAAAAATGCTGCATTTCAAATGATGTTGATAGAAGCGAGGGTGACGTTCTTTGGGACGATGATTTCAGTGACCAGTCTTCCAGTGGAGAAGAAGAAAGTGATACTCATATTACCTGATTCAGTAAATCAATTTTAATCTTTCATATATGTTGAAGAATATGTTCTTTCATTTCTAAATGCTATTGGATAATTTCTTTCATTTCTCAGGGCTATGCATATGTATCATTAATCCTTTTAGTGCCATGGGCCGATATATCGACTTTTGCTTCTTGGGTGAAGAGTGCCACGGCCGATATATCGGCTCTAGCATAGACTGAAATTGATCTGGTAATAACTAATCATAGTCACTACACATCCCACAAACACATTTGTATATATTAATTTTTTTGTTCGAAATTTATGGCTGCACAAGATGATTGAAAAATCTGGAGTTTGTACTATTTTTTGTATTTCCATGTGATTTATTATTATGATTTTCTAGAGTAATATAGGTATTATAATTTTCAAGTTCTAATGGTGTATATTGTATGTAAGATGAAAATTATTTGTGATAAACTTTATTTATTTTTTGGCAGTATGATGTGCAAAACCTTTTTATTGCTATTAAATAATTCACCTAATACAGTAAAACCCCTTATTTACACTTTTCTAGGGACCTGGGAAAAAAACTGTAATTTGCGGGAAAGTGAAATTGCAGGAATAGGAAAAATAGCTAAATTGATTTACTTTTAAACTCGCTCATTTGTTACAGTATGACAACCAATAAAATCAGTGTTAAAAGAACTAAGTTTATAAAGAGTATATCTATTTATTCATTTACTTAACCAGCACTTTTTAATAGTAGTAATATTAAAATATATGCCGAATTAAAATTCTAGTATGTATAGTATGCTTGGGTTTCCATTACATTCTCCATATTACATTTGTCTGGAAAATTGTACATAGACATCATAGGTGTATTTACTTCAGGAACATCATACTTGTTCGAAGCTTGAATAGTATTCATTTTTTCCACCTCTTGAGCTATGACTATTTTAAAATTCATGTTATAACTTTATCGGATTCCTCTGTTAACGTGGGATTTGGAAGAACTTTTTTTCTCAACATGATCAATATCCTTTTTGTCACCCATTTTTTAAATAACGGATGGGTAAAAACTTGCTAAGGTAGGTACAAAGAGTACGCCAACGCATTGATAGCTTCAATTCAATGACTAATGGGGAGTTCAGCCACCGACTGAACTCTATCTATTCTCGCCTCAGGCGCTTTTCAAGTACACTGTAACATGTATGCCTATGTGTCTACAATGTAACAAGTATTATGTACCACTTAATGGACATGCGGAATGTACAGTGATTTTTCAAAACATGATTTTACAATCTTTTAAAATCATTAGTACTCGAATATAATGTGGGGACTACTTTTAGATTTCATGTTTTGGAAAAAAAACATCATGTTATATTCGGGACAACACGGTAACTTGAATTACAACAAACTACAAGTTAACTTAAATTTAATTACAAACAGTGGGAGCCAATGGGCAGGATTTGAGTGGAAAGGATTAAAACATAATAGCACCAAACTTGAACATCTTTTCAATAGCATTCATACTTGGTTCAAAGAATAAATAGCATAAATAGTATTTCCGTATCTAGGTGCGCTGTTTATCCTCTGCTAGTGTGATTTACATATGAGGATTTGAAGTTTTCACCCAAAAGAGTTAATACATATTTCCGTCCCCAAGCTCGCTGTTCCTGAGTAGCGAGTGCTGTTTTGAAAAGAAAAAGTTCATATTTCTGTCTCTGGGGGCGTTTTCAAAATCTTCGTCCAAAAGAGTTCTGCTTTTTTTACGAAGCTATGCCAAAAAATGTTAAAAACTGTTGGGGATCGCATGCTAAATTCTTTTAAAAAATCGGAAATTCTAACGTAAAATGGCGCGAATAGCAGGAAAACTTAAAATGAAATAGTGTAAATACAGGATTTTACTTACATTGGAATCATAGGAAAATTGATGGGCCCTAATAAAATGTTGTAAATAGCAGGAAAACACACATTCCGATAACATAAATATGGGGTTTTACTGTATTTAATTTAAATAAAAATTATTTAATTATGAAGAATGTACTATTTTTTACAATTCTGAAAAAACTAGCTTATTATCTTAAGAAATAATTTCACTGTGATAGTATTCCTAAGGTAATATAAAATTCACAAATAGCCTGTGGCACTTCTGGCTATACCCACCGAAATCTGCATGGCACTAAAAGGGTTAAGAATAGTTAGCAATTTGCATTATTTTTCATTAGTCATTTAAAGAAGTTCCTATTAGTTTTACTTGGCTATTGTAGTTATTGCTATATCCATTGTAATGTTTGTATGCATGTTAAAACCTCATTCATGGAATCTATTAAAATTGCGTACATTGACTATATTACGCAAAGTGCGATGATGGCTTTTGTTGCTCCACTGTTTGAATTTAGGTAAAACTTGACATGAACGTGTATAATTACCATATATACCTGAATATAAGATGAGGTTTTGTTCCAATTTTTATGGCTGAAAAATTATTGGTCGTCTTATAATCACGCGATGTGTAATGGTGTGATTGACAGAGGAGCCAAAGGCTGAGATAAGGTGCGTTTTTACACTATGCCTTGGAACAGGACACGGGACTTGCCTAAGGCCAATTTCTGGAGGGCTGAGATCAGTAAACACTCTCCGCAGACAAAGTCCAATGTTTACACTTCCTCTCTCGATTCCGAGACATCTCGCCCAGTTTCTGTTCGATCATGATGGAAGAAACCTCTTTTGGCGATCGTTTCTAGTGCTGGGGGCAAGCCCAAGAGCAAGTTCTTCTGCTTGTCACATGATATTTTGTTTACTCGGTTTTCAAAATCCAGTCCCAGGGCTGAGTTCACGGTCAAGATGGTTGGACTCAGGATGGGAAACAGGGATTTTCTTAACTGCAAGTGCATCCTCTGCCTTGTTCTTGAATTCACCACAATTCGTGCCAGAGCAGCTATAATTTGGGTGAATCCCATATTAGGTACCGGATGTTTCTTTTGCTGCAACTATGAGAAAATTTTCAAGATAAAGTGGTCGAAAGACGCTGTGTGCAATTTAATCGACGAATGGAAGAAAAGGCTATCCTTGAGGGATGCGAGGAGCCAACACTTTAAAAATAAGAATTTAAAGGACTGTTTAGATGAAATAGCTACGGCATTTGGTGTTTCTTCTGAGAATATAAAAATTTTTTTTTTATTCTGCGCATTTTTTTATATTTACAATGTCATATCTACGCTTCTATTGAACAAAATGAGACAATTTTTTTCTATGTGGCTTCTGTAATGATTATAAATGAAGGCTGTGTAAATGAAAATTTTATAAGATTTATGCAGTCTTTTAAAAAATAAGAAATGTAACATTTAATTTCAAATTTTCAGTCGCGACATGAAAAAGTTGACCTGTGAGAAACTTTTCCCTATAAGGTTTAGAGGGGTAAATCCAGCAAATGAAATGTTTGGAAAAGTTGAAATATTTTTTTGAAGAAGATTGAATATCAATAACTTAATAGTTTTCACAATACCAAGAACTATATGAAAGCTTGGGCACACCCTTGACAGATAAATAATCGGTGTGCTGCATCTTTTCTCCAGCGATTTGTGCATGATGTAAGATAGAATAAAATATATATTTAACAGATGTCATGTTTTTCATAAATCCTCAAAATATTTTATAAAAATCACTATAAAGGAAGCACTAGAAACGATCGCCAAAAGAGGTTTCTTCCATCATGATCGAACAGAAACTGGGCGAGAAGTCTCGGAATCAGCCTTGGTAGAGGGGTGGTTAGCATGTCTGGCTCCCAATGCCGAGGGCATGGCTGTATGTGGTCGTCTTTGTTAACGTTATTACTCTCATTGTAAAAGGCCATTAATGGCTGTTTATGAGCTAACATAAAATAAATAAATAAATAGAAAGTGTAAACATTGTACTTCATCTGCGGAGAGTGTTTACTGATCTCAGCCCCCCAGAACTTGACCTTAGGCAAATCCCATGTCCTGTTCCGAGGTATAGTGTAAATGCGCCTATAGGCACCTGGCGTATTGTTTTTACGGTCACGAGTTATGTATAGATGCTTACTGAGTGAATTATCTTCTTTGTATCATCAAAGTTGCAACTCCTGCATGTGCTAAACTTCTTAGCTGGCTTCGTACATACTTAGGTTGAATGGGCAAAAGATTCTACACCAACATACGTAATTTGATTCTATCACGATATCATAGCGTGTTGACCAAAGACAAAGTGAACCATCAATGACTGTAGTAAATTGAAGTCTTTGTGATTGTTAACTATCCAATTTTACGTAAAAATATAGGTGACCACATTGAGAAGAGAGGTTCTACACCTTCACAAGTATTGAAATCATTGCATAATAGTTATGATACAAACTTTAAACTTTTAGTGGTGAAATATGCTGATGAAACTAACAATTGTGCAGCAGCAAGAAGGTTTGGTGTCACCGAGGCGAATATGCGGCGGTGGAAAAAATTGCAGGAAATGCTGAAGTGTACAAGTTCAAATCGGAAAGCATTTCGTGGGTCTAAGGAAGGACATGATAAAAATTTAGAGGGCCAGTTAATAACATTTGTGCAAGAAAATTGCAACAGTGGACTGCTAGTCTCATGGGAGAGTACAAATGAAGTCACTAGATTTGGCATTGATGTTGAAGATTTCATGGCAGCAATTCAAGGCAAGTGTGGGGTGGATCACCTGGTTTATACGGTGGAACGGCTTATCTCTGCTGCAAAGAACATCGTTAGCGCAAAGACTTCCTGCATATTTCACTGAAAAAATCACTGAATATCAGCATTATATTATTTGTTTACGTCGTGAACATAGCTATCTCATAGGCCAGATGCAGATGAAACAGCTGTGTTTTTCTATATGCCAACTAACACTACAGTTGATAACAAAGGGGCAAAGTCAGTGATAGTTAAAACCTCTGGAAATGGAAAAACTAAGGGTAACAGTAATGCTATGGGTATTAGCTGATGTGGCAAAATTGTGACCCTTTGTAATATTCAAACTGAAAGAAAAACTACCCCCTGGTATCATTTACACATGCAATGAGAAAGACTGGATGACTAGTGATTTGATGATGCAGTGGCTAGGTGAAGTTTGGGATAAATGGCCTGGTGCTCTTTTAAAGATCAATGCTAGTTCTTGATGGTTTTCGAGGACATCTTACGGATTATGTGAAATCCAAAATATCACACCTCAACACTGATCTGGTGGTCATACCTCTCAAATACAAGTGATTGATGTGGTTGTCAACATGGGGAATGGTTGCTGTCAGTGAATTGCCCTTTGACTCCAGCAGCTAAAATGAAAAAAACCAACAGAGGCTCGACTGGGAAAATGGATTAAGACTGTGTGGGACAATATCTCACCAGCATCAATAGTCCATGGATTTAAGAAGTGTTGTGTTCCTAACAGTTTGGATGGATCAGAAGATGACATTCTGTGGGCAGCTTTGGAGATTCCTCCAGTAGTGAAAGTGAAAATAATTAAAATGTGCTAATGAGAAATAATTTGCATGAGAAATTCTAATGTTCTAAAATATTCAAATGAAAATTCCAATCAAAATTGCTTATTTCAATTGGTTCGATGTTTATTACTCATCGGTATAATAAACCTCTATCATTGTGTGCATAATAAATTTTTTCCTTTCATTAGGAGTTAAAAATGGAAGCTCGTCTTAAAATCAGAGTCGTTTTATAATTAGAGTTGTCTTATAATCAGTCGTCTTATATTCAGGTATATATGGTATTAAAATGCAATTTATTAAGGCAATGTAAATGCTAATTTCATTGGAAATAGGCTTGGATTAAAAATTATCTAGGCAAGGTCATTATTACTTTATTTGATCTTTTGTGAAATTGAAGATGAATGAAATTATTGTCACTGAATGTTAAACATTATTCAACGAGGCAAAATTATTAATTGGAGCAATGTTTCAAAATGTCAACAACTAAACCATTTCCCACTTTTTTCGATATCGAATAATGTATTCTAGGCTGTGCACAGCCTAGAATATATGCCCCGCACCCTTCAGCATAAAATCTACGAAATTTATTGGCTTCTTTCGGACAGATACGATAATTAGAAATAATTACATAGGTTAACTTCTTAGCTATATTTCATTTACAATAAGAGGTTTTTATGAAAAAATGGGTACACAGTGTAATTTTTAGCGGTTTTTTAAGGTCTGCTAATGTAATCATTTTCTGTCCCTCAATATCACTTCCGTGTCTGGTGACGAACTTTTTCACCATTCAAGTTGAAGCAACTAAATTTTGAGGGATTATTAATGGCTATAGGTTCTTCCTGCAGTTGAAATTTGAAGACTCCAAGGGCAGCCTATGTTTGTTATTTAAAAAATCCTGCCCTAAATGTTATGAATGTATAGTTTTATAGAATGTAATGTTTTATATATCATTTCTGCAATTACTGAAAGAAACACGTAAAAATATGAATAAATATCGTGTGTGATTTTTCAGAGAGACTAATGAAAAAGTGCTAAAATTGCAGTTATGCAAATAATATTTTTCTGTATTTTCATTTTTTAATATTTTTTGTTAGCTTTTGCATTGTTTTACCTGGATGTATTGCCTTTATGAAAATAAGTTAAATATATTATCAAAAAGAATAAAATACCACATACTTTATCAATGTAACGTTGACTTTTCATTTTTTTTTTTAAATGAAAAAAAAATTTAAACAAAACATCAAATGGTGAACTCCAACATTCCCTTAATATAATTAATATCTGTAATCATTTATGCAGTTACTGAAAGAATCAGGCAGGAATATGAATAAATAGCATGTATGTGATTTTTCTTGGAGATTGATGCAAAATTGTTGAAATAGCCATGGCACTTTTGGGCATATCCACCAAAATCAGCTCTCAAAACATTAATATCTGATTCATTAGTTCTTTCCTTACTTGTTTTTTATTAAAATTTTTGCAATGGATAGTATTTTTCAAAATACTCCTGGATATAGTCCTGGCTTTCTTGTACAAGTATTGCAGAAAATCTTTCTTTTCTATTTTCTTTTATCTTTCTATCTGAACAAGCATGTAATTGCTTTTCTTATTTGCACAAATAAAATGTAGATGTTCATTGAGCTATCTTTGGCATCTGAGCTTATTGGCTGACCATGTTTTCAGGAGATATTTCTCGCATCTGACACCAGCTGTTTCATTAAATTTGTTTGTGGCTGACTTAATCTTTCTGCTTATGAGCTTTCTGTTCATTGAAAAGCTTCCTCCACCGCTTTGCAATTAAACGAGTTACTTGAAACATAGTGATCAGCTTTGTCAACTCCTCCCATATTGTTATTGTAATCTTCTGTTATTATTACGGTGAACAAATACACATACAATACATATTTTCAGTTTTATAAGTGGCATAAATTTCATGTTTATGGAATTCGTTCTTCATAGGATCAATGCTGATTGCTTTGAGTCATATCGGCGAGTGGACATTTATGCCTTTGGCTTAGTGCTTTGGGAGATTTGTCGAAGGACTCTATCAAATGGCATTGCTGAGGAGTATCGGCCGCCATTTTATGACATGGTTCCATCTGATCCCAGCTTTGAGGATATGAGGAAAGTTGTTTGCTTGGATCAGCAGCGTCCCAGTCTTCCTAACCGCTGGGCCTCTGATATGGTGAGTCGTAGAAGTAGTTTTGATCCATCTTGACTTACTTGTAATCTGTGAATAAGCCTGTGTTTTTCTCATACATAATTACTGTATTTACTCTCATATAAGCCGCTACTGCATATGAACCGCACCCTTGTTTTTTGAGACTGAATCTAGGAAGAAAAGTTTCCGAAAATAAGCTACACTTCAAAAATCACAATTACCATATTTAATCGATTATGAGCTGACACCAATTGTAAGGCCATGCAAGGGAAAAAATTTATTTTAAAGTGCTTAGACAGCAAATCTCAAAATTTCACAAGTATGAATGCCTTTGGTTTTCAGTTCGTAATTAAATAAAGAGTATTAACTGATATTACGGAAACATAAAATACACTTGATTCACTTATTCATAACAATTTCTAAGAAAAAAGTAATTTGACTGCGTTATCCCCCAGGAAATTAATCTGTAAACAAAAATAGCCTTGATTCTCATAAATCATATATGGACACTGTATTACATAACGCACATTAGTACTACACAAATAGTGCTGCAAGATTAGATGTTTCTTCTGCCTATGCTATTACTTTCCTCTTAAAGTTCGCAGAATAATGTGTTCGTCCCATAATGGGGTCATTTAAAAAAACAAAATCTCACTACACTAAATGACAAATTAACGCTTGCCACGAGGAAGTAACAGTTCGCTCGGGAAATTATGTACGTATACTAGACACTCCATATCTAGCTTCTTACCAATACAAGCGCTACCGCCGCCTTTTTTACGACTTTGAGGCACCACGTACTATTTACGTAATTTATTTCTTCTTAGATGTTCAGTCATTTTGATTCTTTTTTGCTTACATTTAAAGTAGATAGTTGACTTCCACTTTAATACACTTATATCTCGCATTATAATGTAAATACGGACAAATTCATTTACTTCTTTTTTTACCCCGATTCTAAGCCGAGTGGCGATTTCTGAGATGGTGAAAAGGTAAAAAAAAGGTTGGCTTACAATCGATTTAATATGTATGCATAAAACATTCTGATTAATTACTTATATGTATCATTAACTGTACACAAATATCGGTAAATATTGGTATTGTTTGTAATAATAAAGTATTTCAGTGAATTATTTGTAACCAATCAGCAAGATATTCATTTCGCAGAATACAAAGTACAATATTATCGAAAATCTCGGAATGTGCATTTTACCCAAACATGGAAAGCAATGTAAAATCACGACTTTCGGACTGATAGAAACGCCACCAAAATGTTTCTTACAATAGAATTATGTATTGGAATATATGCGACTAAACTGTGACAATACCTTGATATCCATCAAACTACAGAATTTTTCTCATGGGCCCCTAACGCTACCGTAGCGATCATCTTTATCTTTGTCATCAATAATAATATTGTTTCTTTTCTCTTTTATTTGTTTCGGTGGTTATTTTATGATATTATACATCACATACTGCACATTGAATCACCCAGCCATTTAGCAAAGTCATAGTGAATTTCAACGATTATCTCACATTTTTGGATTTTCCAGTTTTGTAGCCTTGAATATAAGCTGCATCCTCGTTTTGGAGTTGAAAATTTTGGGGGAAAAGTGCGGCTTATATGCGAGTAAATACGGCACCACTAAATAATGGAAAAAATTTCATAATTTGATTTGAGCTTTGGGATTGTTATTTTCTGTTCTGTTAATTGTAATTTTGTTCGTTTACCCTTAAGACTCTGAGTGGAATGGCAAAACTCATGAAGGAATGTTGGCATCAAAATCCAAACGTTCGCCTGCCAGCTCTTCGTATCAAGAAGAACCTGGTGAAGCTAGCGACAAATGACTTACAAATCCATTTGGACCTGGAAGTGTGATGATAATGGACAATTTTGGAGTGCATTTGTTTGAAGGTTGGATCCTTTCTTACTAAAAGTGGTATGTTACTCTGTCAGGAATTCTTCCCTTGGCTGATGCTGAACTAATTACTCGAAAGGATTCACTTGAAACAGTGCATTTGGTGCTGTACAACACTGGCTGCTGCTGATGCTGCATTTGTGCTCAGGCATCCAGGGACTCACTGTTGAGAGTGATAATCAAGAATTCTACACTCAGCCTTTTTTATAATAAAAACATTGAGATTATTTATTATTTCTTCTAGAGACAATATTGTAAAATAACACACAATTTTGACAGTATCATTTTCACACATTAAGAAGAGTGGAAGCATCTCATTCTCTGTATTGTTTTCATGCCAACATTCAATATGATGTTTTATCATAGCGAGGACAAAGTGTCACTGGTTCATATGTTTTTGTTGCCATTTAATTTTAAGAATGGGCTGATTTTTTCAAAATAGTGGTTTGAAAGATATCCAAGAAGATGCCCTTTTAATGTCTCTAATGAAAACAGTGCCAAAGCAATCAAGTGTGTAAATCTGTTGTGAATTTATATCTATGACCACAAACGTGTATTGTTCACACTCATCAGGGAGTCAAGTTTGGCAATGTCTACTTGACAAAATAGTATTTGCTCGTATCAAATAATTTTTTATTGTTGGAGTTTTCTAAAATGTTAGAATTAATCAAGAATGAATTAATTTTAAGAAATGAGGAATTGTTCTTCAGTTAATTGTTTTTGTAGTAAGATATAAATTTTCTACTCGATGAAGGAAGTTGAAAAAGAAATGTTTTAGACTGTAATTTTTGTTTTGTTATTCAAGTTAAACATAGTTTCATCATTGTTTTTATATGGTCATATAATCAAATTTTAATTTTACCACTAGTTTTAAATGTATTTAGTGTAAATAGTTAGTTGTAAACTTATTGCAAAATAGGAGTGAGATTGAAGCATTGACATTTTTGTACAAAATGCAATAAAATGAGAAATATTTTTCACGACTTTTGTCAAGTGCCTGTTGAATAGCATGTTTTCCATCATAGTCATCTGTATCAAGTCCATTAATAATAAATTCATTAATTGATTTACTTTCATTTTAGTAAGTTGTTTTCATCTCTATGCTTCTAGATTTTTTTAATTGTTAAATTTACGATTCAATAATCAGAAAATATACTAACTACACCAAAATACAGCAAAACCCTACCTTATGAACTCCCAGTTAACAAACACCTCCGAATAACGAACAAATGATGTCGGCCCATGCAAACCTCTATTTAAAAGCATGTGTAAATACATCTTTACAACAAACTCCCACAATATGAAAACTCCCAAATAACGAAGGGAAAAATTGTCCCTTCTGCTTATATATACAACGTCAGAACGAAATTTTGCTCACAAAGCAGTTATTTTTCATTTACGCGTGGAAAATGAAAATACAGTGGTCTAGCTTTGAACAAGCCAATCAGAGCATGTATGTTGGTACATCCTATTTCCGGCCTTGCTGAATAATCAAGCATCACTGACCGGTGCACTCGAGGTGTGAGAAAGTGTTTTTTGAGCGATAGGGTGTTTTTCTATGTTAAGGTGATCTTTTTCTATAAGGAGTTCCTGCACAAGAGAAGCTTGAAGTATTTATTGCTCATGTTATTCAGTGGTGGACGGTGATTCAGGATGCTTATTTTCTGCTGCTTTTCAAGGTAGGTTTGTAGTTTATCAACCCATGTGGCCATGCTTTCACAAAACTAGATCACATAAATATTGTCTTAAAATCGTAAATTGTTACAATACCCGGCAATTTTGTGGTAAATTAATGTGCAATAATCATTAGTCTCACTGTAGGTTTATGCAGGGTGGACAGATTCTTTTTTTTTAAATTGGGAAGTGTACTCTAGTTGCTGTAGTACCGAGATTTATTAATGGGTAATTTATTTTTTTAGTTTTTTAAAGAACAGTCAGAAAAATAACTTCCCAAAATATATATTATTACATCTGCAATCCTGTCAATTTTTGAAATGTTAAGTCCGACATCTTGATTCAAAATGGCATCCAATTGTATCAAACTTAATCTTTGTTAAAAAATATAGTCTCCTGAACTTCGCATGTCTATAATTTTTCTGTGCTTATGCTATTGGCAAAGTAGAAATCTATTTTTCAAGCCTGAACTTTCACGTAAAAATTTAAGCCGGCCAAATTTTGCCTTCTTTTACTAAATCAAATAAATTTTGCCTATCATTCTTTTCTGGCTGACGATAAAAAATAATCGGGAAATGGCTGTATAGATACATCTCTGCAGTGAAAGAAAAATTTATGAAATTTAATTATTATATCTATACGCTTAAACTTACAGCAGCTGTTGATTTTTGTAAAAACTGAGACAAATGTTTCAACAAAAGAAAATTTTCAGGAAAATAAATATAATCCTGTAGGAATTAAAATTTCTTGGTAATTTTGCTACTATTTGGTACTATGTTATATAATGATAAATAATTTGACAAAACTCTCTGTTCCAGCGTTAAGAAAGAGAAAATTCAATTCGTTTAAGATTCTGCCTACATTTGAATGCATTCACTGGGTATAAATCTATGGCTTCAGGCAATACTTTTGTTGATTAAGGAAAAGCGTGTGGTCTTTAGTTATTTCTTTTCTTTGGAACTTTATGCTGTTTTCCTAAAAGTAATGTCGATTTTTAATTCATTAAGGCCATGTCTACTGATAGGGGAACCAAATGGTGTCAAGCAGAAAATAGACATACTGAAAGAAGTGGACCAGGGGATGAAAAAGGAGGAAGTTGCCCAGCAATTGGATATTCGACCGTCAACGTTTTCAACAATTCTTGGGCAATGTTCCGACATTCTGAACACAGCTGTGCAGGGTCCAAAAAAGAAATGTGTCCGTACAATCAGTTATTCAACCCACAGGTTGGTAGCAAATGATGTGTCGTGATTTTTTTGGTAAACATAGCGGAAGTTCTTTGTAAGCAAACAGATGAAGGAAGTGAGTCACATTCAATTTTCCCTCTTCATGACGTGTGTGTGCCGGGAAAATTTGCAACTTTTCAGAAATTTCAGATAATTGTGTGCCCTTTTTCTGCGGCGCCACATGTTTCCTCAGTCAAAAAGGTAAATAAATGCATCTGGATATATTAAAATTACAAATTAGGATGGGGTGGGGATGGTGTAGAGTTGGCACACTAGCAAGCTCTTTTTTATTTAACAATAAACTATCTATAATTCCACAAATATTTGTGCGCACAAATTTTGCCTTTGTGCTCTGGCCGTGCAGACCATGTGTGCATGGACATGCATGCAGCTTAGAGGGAACATTGGTAACAGTATTTTTTATATTTTTGTGTGTTCTTTGCACGAAATGAAGGGGAGGTAATTTCCGTCCGTCTGTCTGCATTTTTAAACTCTGGAACTGCTGGGCTTAATTGGATAAAATTTAGTATTGGGAGTTTTAGTAAAATTTGTCAACCGATTTCAATTTTGGTTAAAATTGGAAAATAAATACTACCACTTTACATGAAGACCTACATGTAGTTTACAATTTACCTCAGTTTCAACTCGAGAACTGCAGGACTTATTTTGATGAGTTTTACTAAAATTTGTAAACCGATTTCAATTTTGATTCAAAGCAGACAATAATTATGACCACTTTACATGAAGACCTACATGTAGTTTACAGCATACCTGTTTCAACTCGGTAACCACAGGATGTATTTTGATGAAATTTGGTATTGGGGGGTTTTACTAAAATTTGTCAATCTCAAAGAACACATTTGGAAACTGTGTACTCTGACATGGAGTACAACTTTCTATACTTGTTTATTTAATAATTTTCTTATATCGCAAAATTTTGAAAGGAAATATAGAGAAAAATAGAAGGAATTGATGTGTCACCACCACAATCTCGGACTGAAAACTGACTGTAGTCTGCCAAAACACTACCTTGGACATAAAAAGTAA
Source organism: Tanypteryx hageni (assembly GCA_028673005.1). Taxonomy (NCBI): domain Eukaryota; kingdom Metazoa; phylum Arthropoda; class Insecta; order Odonata; family Petaluridae; genus Tanypteryx; species Tanypteryx hageni. The sequence goes on from CM054117.1 coordinate 16,194,088, forward strand.
CTCGTCAATTACATTATTTCTCCGGTGAAATATTGTGTACACATGAAGTGAATGTGAAAACAATTTAAAAGTAGTTCATATATAATGAAACGAAATTGTTTTTCATTGTTCATGTTGAGATCTTTTGAATGGGAGGAGAAAGGCTCTTTGTTCTCCGGGTTTTGTAAGAGCGTATGTCCGAATCAAGTGAGCGTATCGAGAGGTGGAGTCAGAGAGTGTAATGAGCGTAAAACCGAAGAAAGCATATCAGTATTGTTTACGCTTGGAACAAAATAAAAAGGAAATGTTAATGTGATATGTGCATTAAAACAGTTATAATTCATTATCATACTTATATGCCCTGATAATTTCAATTTGAAAATGTTTATAATGAATAAATGCCAGTTTGGAAACAAAATAAAAAGGAAATACATATATTGTTTACACTTGGAAAAAATGAAAAGGAAATATTAATGTGATGCATTAAAAACAATTATAAATCATTATCATACTTACTATGTCTCGATTATTTCAATTTGAAAATGTTTATAACAAATTAATGTCAGTTGTATCTTGACACAAATCTTGGTAGTAAGCCTTCTTGTTTAAACTTGAAATAAACACATCACCATTAACTTAGCGACTTATACTATTGTCCGCTAGGGGCACCACGTTATTTCGTACAGTGCTTTAAAAACCTCATTTTATTACGCTATTAATATATAGATTTTGAAAAATATCGGTTTTTAAACGGGATATTGCCTTGCCAACCACGTCATTGTTAAACTTAGAGAATCAATTGTTCTCTCAACCCACATATGTGTAATATATACGAGTGCATAGATTTCCTTAAATTATTGTAGGATTTTTCGCGAAATTGCATAATGCTAATGGGACTGGGATTTAGTTTGGATTCTTTTGCTTATCTAAACGACTATATAGATGTAGAGTAAATGAGAAGGGGATGTGGGGAGGGAGATCGGAAGGAAGGAATATAAAATGGAAGGTAGATAGAGAGTAAGGGAGGTACAGAATTAGAATAGGACGGGAGGAAAGAGATAAAGAAGGAGACGGAGAAAAAGAGGGAGAGCTATGGATTGGGACAGGAGGGAATGAGAGAGGGGGGAGGTGAGAGAAAAGAGAGGGAGGGAGAAGGAAAGAAAGATAGAAAGGAAGGTAGAGAGGGACGGCAAAAGGGAGGGAAGGAATATTATTGTTTATTTATTATTATTACTTCATTTTTGACAAGGGGTTCATCATTGGAAAAAACAAGATTCAGAAAGAAATTCTCCCGAATCTCTATTTTGGCAAATTTTATACCGGCTCTTACTCAATAATTACAGCTGTTATTATGCATCTTCAAGTTCCCCTTGGAATTTCAATGGGCAATTACACTAGAAAAATAAACTAATTTTGTGATTATCCATTTATGAGTTACTATTACTTAAGATGTATGGTTTCAGTAGGATTACAAGTCTTACGATGGGTTTTTCAACCATATAGTAACTGACACCCGTCATATGATGGTCAATACACTAGTATCATTATAAATAGCTGCTTCTTACAATTATAGGATATATGATAAAGGATTTATATAAAAGCTAAGGTATTTCTAGAAGTGCTACAGAGCTGAAATTTGGAAGGAGGATGGGTCATAGGGTACAACCTCGGGAAAAATCCGAAATTCCAGAAAAAGTTATATTTAAGGGGTGTTTCTGACCTCAAAGTCCAATTTTAAACATCCATATGATAAGCATTGAAAACTTCAGAGCTATATAAAGTTGCTTTTTTAAATTATTTAAATTTAGATACAAAGTCGAGACATGCATTGTACTATAGAAGAAAGAATGAAGTTTATTTTTCTTGAAGATAAAATTCAAATCCATGCTAAATTTGCATAAAAATTTTATTTTAATCGTGAAATTATGTAATTTTTTTCAGTCTTCAACATTGAAAAATATTAACTACCATAGCAACGACTCCATTGCCTTTTAATGGGAATTAAATTTCCACCCTTCAGGAGCATTGATTTAATGCTTATTTTGAGACTAGATTATAATCCATTTGATTTTAGCCGACGAATACATACATAATACATATGATGGCCTGACAATTTTAAATTAATTTTTTATCCGGATACGTATTAAAAGCACGGATGATGACTCCTATCACACAAAATATCCTAATTTTTACATAACTTTAGTGTGTCTTAATGATGTTTATAGTTATTGCTTAAACATGTCGATCTGAGCCATAAAACTTGAAATTAACTTGGACACGAGCCGATTGCCAGAGAATTTAGAAATTCCGGATAGATGCCTTAATTTTGCAGAAGATGAAAACTATTATCTTATTTAAATTGGTAGTTCAAATGCTGTCGCATTGTTTTATTTACGAGTTAAGATCTTGGCATATGGTGATTTTTAAATGCTTGGATTATATACAAATTCAGTATATACAAATATATGTTAAAAAAATATTTCCGTATATTTAATTTTCTGAAACTTGAATAATAATTACTTTTCCTTGAGATTCAATAAATAAGTAAGGTTGGAGACAACGGCGAAATTGATGTTAAATAGAATTAACTCCTTGAGTGAATGTGTGAGTGACATCAGGTCCCTGGCATGGAGTAACAACCCCTAAACCTGTAAGTTTATAATTTTTATTGTCTTTTGCCTTTTCCTGCCTTTCCTCCTTCCCCCCCCCCTTTTTCATTGTGTGTCTCTAATCTTGAGATTCAAATTAAGTAAGTTTCACTATAATTCGTTATGACGATATTTAATTTCCATTAAAACGTCTTTAATTTCCATTAAAAGCACTAAAAGTCCCTTTAAAAGCAATGAGGTTGTTCCCATCGTTTTTATACATATCGTTACATGTTCGCACAATGAACCTATTTCTGCACTATTTTTAAAGAGGTAAGCTTTCAAGTCAAAATATTCTTGTGTGTGTATATATATACATAAACACAATACATCGCATTAACACATTGCCTACCGGATTAAGTTTCCTCTACTACACTCAGTTCCTGGACATTTTCTCCAAAAAAAGCATATGTATGTATGCCCAGTCAATTCGCCTCTCTTACAGCACAAATGGGTATCTCAGAGGTAGTGCAATGAATAACCGGGGAGGGAGGAGGGAAACCCGGTGCCAGCATTTGCCTGCTCTTTCGAAGAACACCAGGGGGGCCAACAGCTTAACGTCCCTTCCGAAGGACGGAACAGCTGAATTTGCGTGGTCTCCTCAAACTACGCAAACAGGGGGCCGGGTGACCTTGAGAAAAATCCTACTCGCGCAGGATTCGTACCCGATGACTTTTTCAAGCATCGGGCGAGTAGCAGCCAGCGTCTTATTTATTGTCATATTAAATTAAATTAGTACATTTCAGTGCCATGAAAATGGCTGATCCCCCAATCATACTTGGGGGATATCAAACTACTAGTCTTTCTTCCAGTCACAACACTCACTGTTCGAATTGGCGTTGTCCCGAGACATGCTCCACGTATATGTCTCGGGAACAACGCACGGCGGCCGAGCACATCTTCTTCTTCAGGGCGGCGACTCGTCCCTTGTGGATCTTGAGGCGGTTGAGGATCGCGTCGTTCCTGGCGTCCCAGGACCCCAGCGACCCCACGACAATGGCTCCCAGCCGCACCTCGGTCCTGTAGCCGCTCCGCGCCCGCATCCTCTCAGCCAGGCCGTCGTACTTTTCCATTTTGATGGCCCTTGATGCGCAGAGGGCTAAGAGGCGGTTCTCGAAAGGCACGGTCACATCGATGATGTGGACCGTAACTCCCGGTGCCTCTCGGATGACGAGGTCCGGCCGCAGGAGCGATTCGTCGCCCGGGACTCGCTGGTCGATGGAGACCTCCCACGACGATGGCAGCGCTTCCACCAGGAGTTTTTGAACACCACCAGCACCCCCTCCAAAAAAAAAGCATGTGAAATTTTGTGGCTGGCTTAAATGTGATCATCTTCTTGGTTAAAAGTGATGATTGAATTAGTAAAAGATCAAATTAACAATTTAAATATACTACGTACTTTGTATCATTTACTTTTTATTGTAAGTAAAAAATAAAATAATATTCCAATAAATTCGATATTGTGTTTTCTTTAATATTTGAAAATTTAACCCTTTTGCTGCTATTGACGCATATATGCGGTCGGGAAGAGCGATGCCTTGACTGCTAACGACGCATATATGCGTTTCAAGCTTTTCCATTCGCTGCTCAAATAAAGATGAAAATATTTTTTTGAGATGGTTAATAATCAATATGAATGTAAATTATTGACAAAATAACTTATAAAATATAAAGAGACTAAAAGACGAATGAAAGAACGTAGACGCGGAGCTCCTAGAGAAAGTATTCAGCACAGACATGCTTCAAGGTCACTGAACTCGGTGCGCACAGCTGACGCAGAAGCTAAAAGTCCATAGCAGCGAAAGGGTTTAAGAGTTTCGAAATAAAAATTAAATTTAAATCATCGAATTGTAAGTTCAAAAGCTGCCAGCCATATATGTGAGTAGTAATTTTAAGCGTCGAAAATCTCTCTGAAAAATGAACTACTTCTACGAAGTAGTAATTTTAAGCCTCGATATTCGTCGAAAATTTCTCAGGAAAATAAACGTTGATTTTCAAAACAAAATTAATGTCGAATCCTACCATGTCTAGTCATAAGTATGTATAAGTTCCTCCCATGGTGTCTTGTACTAACATTGTGATAACTGTAACATAATTGGTTATTAAAAAATATATGGTAAAATCAATAGGAATAGAAATTCTGCAGAGGTGTAGAGAAAAATCTCATACAAAATTAAGTACATAGAACGTGTGGTAGAAATTCATATAAATCAAAAGTGGAGCTATTTTATGTTTCAAAACTAAAAAATCTGATGTGGCCAACACATGAATTTCTCCCTATGTAGTTGGTAACTTACGAGTTTGCGGCACTAGAATCTGTCAGCATTGAACTGATATATTTCCTTAACAATTGGCTCTACAACAGATTATTAAATTCAAAAGTTGTAGAGAATAAAATTATCTATATCTTAGGTTATTAAATACGATTACGTTAATGAAGAATTACAGGAGATATTTGTCACAAACAAAAACGACAAGAATAAACATCTAAGAAAATCTAAACAGTCCTTGACTTTATAATAAAAATGCTAAATATGAAATTTTATGCTGATCGGATTATTAGTTTTTGAGTTAAAGCGCCCCCAAAATTCCGGTCAGAGACACAGCCACACACAGACATCATCAAGAAAATAGTGGAAACGTGTTCAGGAGACCTTAAAGCATGTATTTCCATATAAATCTCGAATTCGATTTTTTTCGAGTAAAAATATATGTTAAACAGCAGCGGAGCATGTGCCATCAGTGTCTAGAGTATGTGCCATCAGCATCTAGAGTACAACACTAATAGGCCGCTATACAGGAAACTAGCAGATTTCATTTTTATGCATAAGAAGACAGATAGAAATGAAAGCAGAGTCCGGCTATATATACAGGTAAATCAAAAAGTTAAGGCAATTTATTTTTTATTGCATTTAGAAAGGTCAAATGTAGTACAAACTTTTAGTGATATTTTTCAACGTAGGCTCCTTGCTTTTCCAAACACTTGTTAAATCAGTCCACAAGCTTCTTAATGCAGTCTGAGAAGAATGTTTTTGGTTGTTTCTGCAGTCAAGAATGCACCGCTTCTTTGACTTAGTCATCATGTGAAAATCGAGGTTCACACAATGCTTTTTTCAGAGGAACAAAAAGATTATATGTACTCACTTGGGGCGAGGTCCAGTCTATAGGGTGGGTGAGGATGAATTTCAAATTTAAGCTCTTGAATTGTTTCAATGGTTGCAGCAGCTGAATGAGGTCGAGCATTGTCATGATGCAAAGTAACACCTTTTGACAGCAATCCTCTGGGTTTACTGCGAATAGCACTAATTTTGCGATATTTCAGGTCATCGTGCATGATCGAATACACAGTTCCATAGCTGATGCCTAACATTTCGGCAACAGCAGTAATGGTAATCTGTCTGTTTTCTCGTATGACAGCATTAACTTGATCGACATTGTTTGCTGTTCTTGAACTTGTCAGATGGGCTGAATGGTCTTCGTCAACTTGTTCTGTCACTTTCGAACTTTTCCACACATGCAGGTACGAGCGCACACATAAACAAACACGCAATCACACATGCTCACACTCTCTTTCTTTCTCCCTCTCTCTCACACACACACTCCCTCTCACACTAATTCACACACGTGACCTGAAGCTTACGCTTTAGCTCACCAAAAAAATGCGAACTATCATTTAGTAAAAAATATTTGTGGAAACATTGTTTGTTATAGGGCTCATAGTTTTCATTCTCAAACAAGGGCTTCACTTCAACGGTACTTCTGTAACATGCATCGGTAAAGCTACGCTATCTATCTCTTATTCTGTTATAAATATTGAGGAAGAGCTACATGAAGATGGATCATTCTATTAGGATTTAGGTTTAATCTGCCAAATGAATGAGTAAATGAGAGACACATGGTAGAATTTGATGTTTATTTTTTTAATCGACTTTATTTTCCCAAGAGATTTTTGATGAATATCGACGTTTAAAATTACTACTTGGTAGAATTCAATGTTTATTTTTTAAATCGAGGTTTATTTTCCTGGGAGACTTTTTGACGAATGCCAACACTTAAAATTACTACTTACATATATGGCTGGAAGTTTTCAATCTTTCAATTCGATGATTGAAATTTATTTTTTATTTAGAAATTCTACATAAATATATACGTAGGAATATTTGTTCCAGGAATACACTCCATGGGGTCAATGCGTGGAAGGTGTAGCAAAACGGTTAAACAGTTTCGAACCTCATTTAACAGGGGTCGAGAAAGTCTCAGCAGGATATATCCATGACCTTATCTCTATAGAGAGTCTCGTAGAATACTCCACCATTAGGTCGGCAAATATAATCACAAAAATCTCAAAAGGTCTAAGAAACACGTGTTCTCAAAACTACCCTAGGACCTCGCGGTTAACTGATTGTTCAGAGTAGAAGTGTGAGCATTTCAAAAACACGAATAATTGATTGTAAGGAAATACCCCTCTTTCAGTCCTTCTCTTAATGTAAGCCCAAAAAAGGAACGAAATCGTAGGTAGAAAATAATATTGTGAAAAAGTAACCAGAAACGGCTTAAATATTATAATGAATAATAGGTTTTTAGAAGTATACTTTTCCATCTTGTTCGAAAATCGACGACTATTCATTTTCGTCGATTTTGAAATTTTAAAAATATCGACGTTTTTCGATAAATCAAATCCTACCAAGCTTACCCATAAGTAGGCTGACCATATGTCCCGTTTTCTCTGGGACAGTCCCATTTTTGGGCCATTTCCAGACTCCCGTTGTTTTCGGCAAAAAAGTCATTTGTCCCGTTTCAAAGCTTTTCAAGATTAAAATTCAGACTTTCCAAATTTCTCAAAATATGGATAATATTAGATTTTAACTGAGAATATTTCTCTGTTTAGGAAAGTGAGAATAAGGCTAAGTTGTCACTTTATAGAACAGGTACACAGATTTATTTGTCTGCCCCCTTTTCTGTGAGCTCTGGATCTTTCAATGTTTAAGCTGAATAGCTAGTTGCATCTTTGTTGTGGGGTTAATCGAGGTATTCAAACAAATAAAGGCTGATGCATCAACATTGTCACAGAATTAATGGTTCGTTCTGATTCGCTTAAAGAAAGAAGGTCTGTGTAAGTCTTTGATTCGGCTGTAACATTCTTCTTAGCTTTTCCCCGATCGTATTATCTTCCAAGTTCAGTGTTAGATGAAGTGAAGCAAGCAGAGGTAGTTGTATATATTGTGATAGTGGGATAAAATTAAAAGAAATTCCTGTGAAAGGTAAGACTACTATTTCACCTATTTAGTGGCAATTTATACTTATGAAATTTCATTGGAATTATACACGTAATAAATGAGAACCAGGAAATTTAATTACTATGAAAAACCACTTTTTAAATAGAATTGCTTAGTTTGATTACATTATTGTCTTAGTGATCATTTTTTATCTTGCTTGATATTAAGCAAATATTATTTACTTTCATTTTGTGAATTACTTTTCTTATAAGTTTACTGAGATTTACAAGCTTTTAAAATAATTTTTTATATGTATATTATTTAGTAACCTATAATAAGAAGAAAATGGCAAAGAGAATTTTTTCATTTAACGATGACCTGCAAAAGGAGTTTAAATTTATTAAACAGGACAGTACTTTTGTGAATGACAATTCTAAGGTGTACTGTGGAATCTGCAGTGTTCACTTTTCTGTTGCTCATGGAGGTAAGAGTGACATAAATCAACACCTGCGAAGCCGAAGACAAAGATGCAGAAAATGTAGCAGGGACCTGTAGAAGTATCAGCTCATTTTTTTCACCAGAGGATTCGACATGTGAAAAAATTGCAGCCAGTGAAGCTCTTTTTGCATTTCATACAGAGTGTTAGAGTCAGAGTTTTCATACAAATGACTGTTTGTCTAGTTTGATCAAAAAGATTTACCAACCTAAGTTTTCATCTGCCCATACCAAGTCGGAAGCAATTATTTGCAATGTTTTGTCACCTTATGTATTAGAGCAAGTTTCCGTTGATTTAATTAAATGCAGTAGTGTAACTATTAGTTTAGATGCTTCAAACAAAAAAGAGAACAAACTTTTTCCTGTTATTGTTCGGTATTTCTTACCAGATAATGGTGTTCAAACTAAAATCTTAGAGTTTGCTTCTTTACCTGGTGAAACATCCGATTTACAATGCAACCTGCTAATTGCCATTGTAAATAAGTATTGTTTGTAAAACAAGATTGTAGGATTTTGTGCCAATAATGCAAACACCAATTTTGGCGGTTGTAACAAATAGTCAAAATAATATATGGCGTAAACTTGAAAAAGGACTTGCAAGGAATGTTATTGGAATTGGTTGCGGTGTACATATCATACTCAACTGCCTTCAATGTGCTATTGACTGTTGGCAATTTGATGTTGAATGCTTTGCGGTTAAAGTTTACTAGTACTTTCACATATATGCAGTTAGAGTTCAGGAGCTCAAAGACTTTTGTAAATTTGCAGGAGAAGATTATTCTAAGTTATTAGAACATGGAAACACAAGATTTTTATCCTTAGGACCTGCAATAGACAGAATATTAGAAATGTTTAATGGGTTACGTTCTTACTTTCTTTCACAATAAAAGTGTCCAGTGATTTTGAAAAACCTATTTTAAGATTCCTGCCTAAAATTATGGTTATCATTTGGGAGAGATCAAATTTCAACATTTCAAAAAGCAGTAGAATCTATAGAAAAAAAACATGTGTCGGCAACTGAAGTAGCCTTCGATGTTAAATATCTTAAAGAAGTCCTTATTGCTAGGAATGAAGAAATTTTTGTTACAACAGATGTAAGAATTCAATTTAAGTCGCTGGTGGAATCAGAAAAGATATATGAATCCGAGTCTTATGCAATCATTTCAATTTTTTATTCTACTATTATAGAATATTTGGAAAAATGGGAAAAGAGCTTTGGGGTATCTGATAGGTTTGAATGGATATTATTAAAACAGTTACTTCAGTGGAAAGAGATACATAACGGTTTGGAAGAAATTAAAGATCATTTCAGTTGCATAGGAGTAGATGAAACCCAATTATTTGACCAATGGGTTTGTATGAAGTCCATCATAACTAGAAAGATAGGAATTTGGAACTCAGAACATATAAATAAATGGGTTGAAATATTTTTGGAAATGAATAGACTATCTGTAGCCTATGAAGATTTTTAAAAAATCGTCAAATTGGTGTTATGTCTTCCAGGAACAACAGCCTCAGTTAAAAGAGTATTCTCTCTCATGAACAAAATTTGGTTGAATGAAAAATCGAGAATAAGCATTGATACTATGAAAGCAAGGCTAATCATGCATGTGAACTTTGACATGAAGTGTAATGATTTCTATGACAAAATTGTAAAAGATAAAAATTTGTTAAAGAAAATAAGCTCAGCAGAAAAATATAACTTAGCTTAACTACTAAACATTGATAATAAGTAAAGATTTTTTAGTATTTTTTGCTTTAGTTGTCGTTTCTTGTTTAAACTGTATAAATATAATTATACTTTCTGTATTACTGAAATGCAAGAAATGTAAGTTTTTCTATGGCAAATAAACAAGAATGAAGAACTTAGAAAAAGGAGGTTTTATGCAGTTCTTATCCTTCGATTTTTATTTTTATTCAATAAAGCAAATATTTAATTCTATCCAAATGGCCCCTAGAATTAGCATGTTATTTATCTAATTTTTAAATAAATTGGTTCCTCACTGTTTGATTCTATTATATATATTGCTACCGAAATGAGATCAAAAGATCTTATCTAATGGTAATATGTATTTAATTTAAAAACCATATCTGTATCGTAAGTAAAATAATTATTTAAAAATTGTCTTTTTCCTTGTAATAGACTTGTAAAGGCTGAGTAGCGTTTCTGTCTTTTTAGTTGAAACTTATCGCTCAACTTTTAAAAATAATGTCAAGTTTACGATTAATTTTTATACACAAAAATATTTCTTAATTATATTAACCTTGAGAATATATGAAATAATAATATTCGGCAACAAATATAAAAGAAGTAGTTTACTATTATATTAAAATTGAGAGATAAAAAGGAAAGCAAACGTTTTCATAATAAATTTCATTCCTATTAGGATTACTCTTTTCTTGAAAAAACTATGTTGACGTAGCGGAGAATAATTTTTCATTTAAAAAAAGAGCTTTTTGGGGATTAAAAACGTAATGAACTCATTTCAACTTATACTGCTGAGACCATATGAACGCATGAAGTATGGGTATTTTCTCTCTACTTAAGATAAATAAATAACTAAAGATAAATTTCCAATCTACAGAATTACTCCAATTCCTTCAAATCATGTATTTATTGGAGTGATATAAACCACCCTTTTTTAAATAGTCGTGCGAAAAAATTGTCTCGTTTTCTTCATGGGAAATGTACCGTTTTCGCTTTGTTGGGGTATGGTCAGCATACCCATAAGACACCTCATCTTTGGGCTTACAGTACAATCTTCGGGCTCCAAGTTGCACTAAGGATACCTATGTAATTTTTATTTATCTATTTTATGCCAACCCATAAACAACCGTTACCGGCCTTTTACAATAACAATACAATAACGACCACGCCCTCGGCAAGATTCGAACCCGCGACTCATACACGCTATCCACTCCTTTACCAATGCGGGCGTTTCGTAAAATTAATCAATGCCTTTGCGAAGACGATATTTTCGGTAATGGGAAACATTAGGACGGATAAATGTAATCTATTCTGAGTAAATTTCTTGAAATCAAAGCACATTATAACGTATCATTATAAATAGCTGCTTCTTACATGTATATCAGGGGTCGACAGCCTTTTGTGCATGGCGGGCCACATTCGTAATGTGAATGCTTTGGAGGGCCGCTTTGAAAGTCACGAGCGTTTCGGCGGGCCGTATGATTGTTTAAGTCCGAAGTTTTACAGAGATTCTGTGATCCCATATTGGTAAAAATCATATCTAAAGAATTTACCAGCGTTATATATGCATCAGAAAAGGTTTTGAGACCAAAATTTTACTGAAAAATACGAAATTTTCGGTTAAACTGTACCGATCACATTTTCATTGTGACTTCGCGGGCCGCATAAAGATCTCTCGGGGGCCGCATCCGGCCCCCGGTTCGTATGTTGCCGACCCCTGATGTATAGGATACTAGCGATAGGTTACCCGGCGTTGCCCGGGACCCAGAGCAGTGTAAAAATTACCTAATTAAAATAACATGAATATTAATTTATTTTATTGTGCTTACGGCAATTATTTTTTAAAACATCTGTATTGTTTATTAGTATAGAGCTTCAGGATATACTGCGTTTCTCGTGCAAAATAAAACCAAATCAAGATGTGCAACTTTACCTGTGTAAGTTTTTCCTGTTGTTATGTCAAAGAAACACACTTACTTACGTGAATACGAACAAACAAACCAAACTGTTAAAAACAAACAACTATATTTATTCGATTTTAGTCCTTGAAACTAAATACGAATTAATAAAACAGTGAAATACGAAAACTCTTTTGCAGCTGTGCTTAAAAGAAAGTATACGCGGGTCATTTTAAATTACGATAATGCCATGTTTCTATAAACAGTATAACAACAATGCAGACATTCTATTAATATTACAAATTTAATTTATTATTTTTCTTTTCTAGGAAATTAGTCGGAGAATTAATCATTCGAATGTCAATTGTTATAAAATACAAATCGAACGCAATAAATAATTCATTATAACGTCATTGATTCCCCTTAATAGCATAAATTAGACGCAATCGTAACATTTCGTGTATCTGTTCTCATTGAAAAGCATTTAGCTTGCAATCATGGCAATTCACATTTTCCATTGCTGAAAACCGTAAAATATTCCCTTTTTTTCCACGATAAAAATTAATAATTACGCTAATCCAATGGGTCGAGTGAATAAAAAATAAGCAAATGCTTATGCTTAAGATTTCTCTCACTTTTTAAGCAAATGCTTAATTTGGGATGAATAAAAAAATAGCATTTGCTTTTGCTAAAAAGAATAAGCATTTGCTTATTTTTAGGAATTTTCTTAAGCATTTGCTTAAAATTGTGTGAATAAAACCGAGCTTTTGCTTAATGCTTTAAGCATATGCTTAAACTTTTTTAAGTGAGGTAAAGGGCTTGCTAAAATATTTCTAAGTACTCTATTTTCATGATAATTGATCCTAAATATAAATATGGTAATTTATGGTGACACAAAAGGTTAAAAAATACGAGAAAAGTTTCAACAACCAATGGTTAAAAAAATTTACATCGTTTCTCCGAAGAAAATGTCAAGTATATTTCAAATCTGTTACTCGGAGAATATCAAGAGAGACGTGGTGGAGAAATATTTTTAAGGTACTTAAGTGATCCCGGATTTCGCTATCAAGGCAAATGACTGGATAAAATTACTATAAATGAATAAAAATTATTATTGAATTCTGTTATAAAAGAAATAGTTTTAAAAAATTATTAATTAACTTTTTTTAAATATTACCCAATATGTTTATGTTTTTAGTTTGAAATTCAACTATGTAAAACTTTAAATGTAAACAAAAACAAGTGAGGGAAGAGTTGCAAACAGCTTTCTTTCGTAAAATTTAAGCATTTGCTTAAAACTGAGTAGCAAATGCTTATAAGCAAAAGCAAACTTTTATTCACTCAATATGAAGCAAATGCTTTCAGCATTTGCTTATGCTTTTAGCAAATGCTTTTGCTTTTACTGTTTGCTTTAAGCATTTGCTTAATTTTTATTCACTCGACCCAATATGTATTCGAATTCTGCTCTCAAAAATAAGAAAACTTATTCTTTTTTTACATAGAACTGTTCAAGTCCCGAGTTCATATATCATATAATAATAAATTTAAAATGCAATTTTATAAAGCCCTGCACCGATTGAACTTACTTTCCCGTGCTTTTCTTATGGAGAAAAGATGGGGTAATGCAACCACATAAATGAAAAAGTAAAAAAAAATACGCCCGAGGTGCACACCCTGAGGTTGTCCTAAGTACGGATACCAAGTTTCAGCTTTCTGGGTCTCTTGGTTTTGGAGTTACAGCTTTAACACACAAACAAACACATTTACTTTTATTTATATGATGATGATATGATATAGGATATGTCATGTAATAGCTAAGGTACATCTAGAAGTGCTACAGAGCTGAAATTTGGAAGGAGGCTAGGTCATTGGGTACACCTCAGGAAAAATCCTAAGTAACAGAAAAAGATATATTTAAGAGGTGTTTTTGACCTCAAAGTCCAATTTTAAACACCAATAAGAAAAGCATTGAAAACGGTGCAGGGCTATATAAAATTTCTTTTTTAAAATTATTTATAATTAAGATACAGATTCGAGACATGCACCATACCATGGATGAAAAAATGAAGTTTTTTAAAGACAGAAATCAAATCCATGCTAAATTTGCGTAAAAATTTGATTTTAATCATAAAATTATGAAAAAGTTTTTTGGTTTTCAACAATGAGAAATATTAACTGCCATAACAGTGATCCCAATGCCTTTCAATGGGAATGTATTTTCTATACTTAAAGAGCATTGATTTAATGTTTAGATTGCATTATAATCCATTTGATTTCAGCCAACGACGTATACCTACATATGATGACGTGATAATTTTAAATTTAGTTATTATCCAGATACGTACTAAAAGGCACGGATGATGTTGCCATAATCCTAACGCAAAAAATTATCCAATTTTTACATAAATTTTAGTGTAACATATAGGTTATTGTCTTAATGATGATTATAGCTATTGATAGATCACTTAATTTCTGGGAAAATGAAAACTATTATCTTATTTAAATGAGCCCTGTGTAGTTCAAACGATGTTTGTTTACGAGTTTAGATCTTGGTGTATGGTGATTTTTTAAGCGCTTGCAGTATGCAAGCACCAAAAACTGGGATTTAAAATGGTTACTGTTATTGAAGTTGAAATAAAGTAATATTTAAAAAATAATAAACTATTTAATACAAAATAAAATAAATAGGTGATATTGAAGTTGTTCGCAGTTGTTTAATGTTTTAGTTTCCATATTAATAGAAACAATAAATTGTTTTAGTTGAAAGTTTTTCAAAATCTTCTGTTTGAGATATAGTCCGAAGTGACAACCGTAGAAAAAACGCAGAAAAATAGCAATTCGCAGTATTTCATGAATGATGATGTCACCCCGCAGCCGAAGGCAGAAATAAGAAAGCCAAAGTAACGAAGCGGCGAAAACAGTCCTTTGGAGTTGCGTCAATGGCAATTCAGTCCTAATGTTGTAACAGCCGCAAAGGAATAATAATGGGTATCTTAAAAACAATACCCCCGGCGGGACCCGTTGCCTGTTTCGCTAAGACGACTTAAATGTCGAGTAGAGAATCGCCCTCACCTCTGAACTAAAAACGTGCCCAAATTATTGACGAAAGCTGCGAAACCGCTTTCTAAAAAATCCGGACCCTCCGTCAACGCGCGGCCGGCCTTTTTTGTTTTTCCTATCTCTTGCTGTAATCGCCGATTCGCGAAGCCGAGGCCTTGCGGAATAAAGAGGCAGGTTAAGCGAACCGGTGAGCCCGACCGAGATGCAGCGCGTGCTATATGCTCTGTTCGCCGCTCTTGCAGGTACGTCAGGATGCCAATTCCGAATCTCAAGCATCGCTTTTCAGACACCGTTAACGCAAACGAGTACATTTTGTAAAAATAGTAAATTAATAAATATAGAAATTTCTGCTCTGCGTAGAATTGTTTTCGGACGAATTTGGAACGTCCAGAGATTCCAAGTACATTTTCATATTTCTTTTCTGTTTCCCTCGATTAGCCGTGCGGATGAGTGAAGCGGTTGGTTGGACGCCGCTGCCGTTCCCACTGGCTCCATTGCAACCGTTCGCGCCAGTATACAACTCCGTGAAGAACCAACGATGTAGGAATGACAGCCTGATCTACTTGAACGACCTGCGGAGCATGAAACTGTGGGCGGTGCAGAGTAAGTGGCGGTAAATTTAAACGCATATGCATGTGTATTTATCTTATAGCCGAGCCGCTGCTCGAATTTTTAATAATAACAGAAGCAATCTTTCGTAAAAAATCAACATCCAAGCCACTCCCCAAAGTGATAACAGTCGTTGTTATATATCTTTAAAGAAAAAACTGCGTCTATGTAATAATGGAATATAACGTGAGAGTAACTCGTACTCGGAGATATTAAAATACTTTGTTTAGGCTATTCATCTAGTCTTCTCTCTTAAACGAGTAAACCCATGTGATATTTCCGAACGAGAGTCGAGATATCTGCAAACAAGTTAATCAAAATGCATTCTTGATGCATTTATCTAGGTCAAGAGAATAAGGTTTAACCCAACTGCAATACATTCCATTCTTTTATCCATCAAGAAAAATGTCCTGGATTCTCTCGCATATTTCTTATTATGCAATATTTTGGTCATTTATCGCTAATTGCAAAACGTTTAGAAATCTCCATTCTAAAAACTAAATACAATGCGATCTCGCCGTTTGCGGGGGATACAGTTCGGAAAATCTCCGCGAACGGCAAATCCGTATACGGCTAGATTAAAGGCTCACGGGAAAAATAGGGTTATGCTCTCGGTTCGCGAGGTACTTTCGAATAAAATATTTAAATATTTTGCTAGTGTACATATATATATATATATATATATATATATATATATATATATATATATATATGTATACATATATATATACATATATATATATATTGTCGTTTAAAATCAACAATTTAATTTAATGCACAAAAATTAATGATTATTCGAACAGTAAAAAAAAATTAAAAACTAAATAAAATGAACTTTACAAATATCTCGAATGATTTTTAAATATGGGGAAGTAAAAGCCTTTTTGATCTTCCTTTGTATGAAGAACATCTCTGTTATACTAACACGTGAGCGAATTGCGATACGGATTTGAAGTGACGTAAATTCTGCGCATATTACGACGATCGACGACCGTGGAGGGGACACCAAAACTGGCGCAAATGTTGCGAAAGGCGTCTTTTCAAGGTTAACTGATTGCTTAAGATTGTTTTGATGATGATTAATTTTTAAATCTGTACAATTTTATGACTTTTATTGTGCTACAATGTTAACTGTGCCACTACCGCTATGCGGACTCGACTTTCTTCCGCGCCAATCCGCGAATACTCCAGGAGCTTAGACCACGAACGGTAAAGCTGTGCCTCAAACATTTAACCGCGAATAGGCATAATCGTGAAGGGGAAAACCGCGAACGGCGAGGTCGTACTGTATTTAAGAAAATTAATCCACTCTGATATACGCCGAAAATCCATCTAACGAGATACAACTCACGACTTCTGAGCAATAATTTACATTTGATTTATCAATTCTTTGTGTGTATATTTCGTAGTGCCGTCTACGCTAAAGGAGAATACGAAATATTTTATTATAAGAGCTAACATTACCCAACCCTGCTTGCGTTGCATGTTTACCTTTCCGGCTGCCTACCAGTGTCAAAAGGTGACGCAACGTTGCGTCCGTTAACGACGGTGGCCTTTTACCTCAGCTTGAATAAAAAACATAACGCGCATGGAATCCTCCAAGGAGTTTTCCTATCGCTAGAAAAAACAAATACGGCGATGGTTTCCAGGAGTTCTTTTTAAAAAATGCTTTTTCATTTATACTGTAATTTATCAAAATGAAAAAACAACAACGAAAGGAAAACAACCTCCGAATGTCGCAACGACGACTCGAAATTTTCATGATATGAAGGAGCTTTATTTGAACTAAAGGGGCCAAAAGGCAATCTAGCGCCAAACGATAGAACTGTAAGAGAATTCGGTTTTATTTTTGGGAACCTACCTATCTGGAAAAAGAGACATTTTTATTTCAACTAAGTAATCCATGACGCAGTTTCGGAGAGTCTCTTTGATCATATGGAATACGTCTCTCCATTCTAAGGCAAATATGCGTATAAAATTCACATAGAGATAATGAAAAAACATTTCGCGCTACTATCAAGGCCGGATTAAGGGGCTCGAGGGCTCGGGTGCATAATTTTTCGCAGGTCCCTCCCTCCACAGTGTCTGGGGCCTCCGTGGGGCCCCTTTTATCACGGAGCCCTGGCGCAACTGCGCCACTGCGTCCCAGTTAATCCGGCATTGGTTACTACACAATGAGAGATTGTTGACATAAATTTATTTACATTTTTCAACCAAAGCAAGAGCCAAAAAAATTGTTCATCGAGCAATTTTAATCCCGATGCTTTAACTAAAAGTCATAAAATCAATATCACTAACACAATCCACATAGAAAAAGGTCGGCGTTTGATAAATGTTCCTTCGATTCGCAGTGTACGATTCGGCGGGGAAAATATCATCCGGAGTCCTCAAAGGGAACGTGATGTGGCTGGGTGACGACAAGGAGTGCTTGAGGGTCTCTTCCAATCCCAGTGCCGGACCGCGAGAAGAGAACATACGAGGACAGTACTGCGTGGCTTCGGTTTACGCTGAGCCGAAATCGAACGACGCGCGGGACGATGGACACCCGGACGAACACTCGGACCTGGAGGAGATTTACGACAGGATACACTCATACGGACCCCTCGTCAGCAAACACGATGACGTGAGCGACAGAGTCGAATCTAGACGCGACGTAGATTCGCGTCGAAGAACGTACCCCCGCAGGGGGGTTTTCGAAATGATTTACGATATTTGATCGACTTAATAAGAGCGGAACAATATCAACTTTATATTCGAAACTATCGAAATTTTTTTTTAAATTTTGATTGCTAGGTAGATGTATCTAAATTAGAATATATATATATATATATATATATATATATATATATATATATATATATATATATATATATATATATGCATGTATGTCTATCTCTCTCTCATAGCTTTTGGAATAATTCGGTTCTTCTTCCTCCTGCGACAGCCCGTCGGGTTCTTCCCCAGCTTCTCGCCACTCTACATCGGACTCTGCGTGCCTCATTCCTGCACTGCCGACGACTTCAGAGTCGCTCTCTCGGAATGGCTGTCCGCCGGAAACGCCTTCGAATCCAACGCGGGTGTTAATGTGAGCGTGGTCGTGTCCTCCGACTCCTGCCTGAAGGAAGAGCGCCTCGAAATGCATCTCAAAGCGAAAGCAACCTTGTGAGTAGAAAATTAAAAAAGTGCGGCTCTTCGTATGTGGGGGCGCGGAATATCCCCGCCCAGGGGCGTACTGATAGGCTCCGCAACCCCCACAATGCAGGGAGGGATTTAACCCCCCCCCCCATCGACATTTAGAGGGCCTCCAATCATTCAAACCGTACTGACGAAGGCGTCTGACTCCCGCTTTAAGAATCCGAAAAATATACCTAATTGCGATTTCTACAATACGGCTTTATAACGCTGAGCAGAGGCATTTCTCGGCACGAAAACAGTGCAAGATATAGGCTACTATTATATGCATTCAGACATCTCGCGCTCTTAGGCCAATGTACAGGGTCACCCAAAAAAGACGCTTCAGTTTAAATTGCTTATATTTTTTATTTACTCAACGCACAGGAATTATTTTTGTGTTGATTTACAAAGTAGAATTGGGAGATTAATGGAAAACATTTTCAATATGTGAACCATCAGTATCCGGGACCATTTGTAATCACCGTTGAAAATTGGCAAGAACGTCAGGAGTGAATGTGCCACAAAAATCAACTCTAACACCTTTGGCGATTTCGCTCAGGGTCTTGAGAACTTGAATCTTATACGGAAACATTTCCAGATCTTCTGTTAATATCCTATAGATCAATGATCGCGATATAGCTAATCGTTGCGACAGACTTGTAACAGATTTGTAAGGACTTCGTGTAATTGCTTCATCAACACGTGCAATGTTGTTCACTGATCTCAATGTTCTGTTCCTACCGACGACACCTTTCTTATTGTCGGTCACAGCACCCATATTTTCAAACTTTATCACCAACCTTTTTACTGCTGATCTGATTGGACCTTCCCTGCACTTGAATTCATTGCAAAAATCGCGCTGCACTTGCACTACACTACTGGTAGAATAAAAAGTTTTCATTATAAACACGCATTGCTGTACAGTACGCCATCTTATCAAACAATGTTTCAGGAGTATGCCGCTAGGTGGCAACATTTCTCCCAAGTCTACTGTGTAAATTAACAGAAATCGTTACTGTACGTTGAGTGTATAAAACAATATAAGCACACTTCTTGGGTGTTACATATAGCTAGGGAAGATGATTGTGTTTATTTGTGTATATTGCATTTACTTGTTAAGTGAAGCATGAGTTCTGCGTACACTGTTCAGGCTCTAAAGGACGATGAATTGTCTTCAATTACCGGTCGGTCTGGTAGTCACTACTTTAGGCCTCCAATGTCATCATGAAGTACGTCTCTGTTTTCATATATGGGTACGTAGGTAAATTTTGGTTCTTTTCAACACCACGAGGCGTCTCTGATGGCACATAAGATTTTACAGACCGTATATATTCACTAGGGGCCGTTCAAGTGTTACAACAGCAAAATTTTAGCTATATTTGACTCCCCATATCATCAACCGTCAGCATTTGGGTGACCCCCCTCCCCTCGTTTTACGTAATATTTCTTTGTACCTCCATCTTTTTCAATAAAAATTAGAAAATGCGTGCTTAAACATGGCAATGCTTCCTAATGCCTTCTTATAGCGTTGCAATGCATTTTAATGCTCTTTTAAAACACGATGAGGAAAATTTTATCAGAGTAAACAAGGTAAAGTTATAAGGCGAAAAGAATTCTAATGTCGGGTGAAATGCGGGTAACGAGCAGGTGGAAGCTTGCTGTGGACGAGCTGTCGCGACACGTAAATCGCACGCAATAAATAAAAAAATTCTTAAATAAAAAATCTTACGTAAGCATTGATCATACACCTCCTCCCCTGAGTCAGCAAACGTTAGCTTTCCCTAGAACCTCTTCTCCCCCTTAAGGGGCGTTAATCACAGATGCCAAGGTCTTAGCTCCCACACCTGGAAATTTTGCCAGTGTCCAGTGTTCCATGTACATGTTCCATCGAAAAATATCCGGGATCGACGGCTTCACTTCCTCTCCAAAGGAATACTTGTCATATTTTTATCCGTAAAATATCATCGACCTCGGCCTGGAATCGAACCCGCAATACTTAAACCCATTGACGAGTATTTCAACCACTGCTCCAACGGCGTTGACCGATAACTGTAAGTTAATAAATCTACTCAATGTCATAGACTAATGAATACGTCTTATTTTTCTTATCTCTCTATGGCATTATAGGGATGGTTATGCATAATATAATATTTTGAACCCATTTCTCCAAATGGATTAAAGTTAATAAAAGAAACAGACTTATTACTAAAATGTTTTATAATTTCATACTTTTCAAAATATCAGTAGCGTTTGTGTGAGGGAGGGAGAATTCTTCGTTAATATACAGGCAATGAGAAGTAATTCAGCTTGGAACACATTTAAGATCTACATTATTATTTGCTGCAGTGGGGCTCCAGATTTTCCGGTACGCCACTGTCCTCGCCATAACGTTCGCAAACTCAGAATTCGGAATAAAGCTGTTTTTGCGCGTCGATGACTCCGAAGAAACGATAATAAAAAAAAACGTATTTGGAACCACTCCCGAAAAAATTAAAAAAATTAAAAAATACGCATCGCCTCGCTTAGGACCTACGTAGTAATTCAGTCATCGGTTCCTATCCCTCGTAGATAATGATAATGATAAAATTGTAACAACACCTATCTAATCCGCCAAAAAGTATCTAGTCGTAGATAGCCAACCGATTGCTCTTTCATCATGTATGTATTCTCAAAAAAGCAACTTCATTCGTACCTCGACAGCTTGAATCCGAAAAGAAAATAAATGGGAACCCCAAATTCAAAATCCCTATTATTAGAAAAATTGTAGAACCCCAAAACCAAGTATCTCCACCAGGATTGTTTTGCTATTTTTTCCTTTTTAGTCCGTTAGTATAAAAGTAATTCTAAAAATGTTATAAGATTCAAATTTTGAACGGAAACTTAACCCGAAGAGGAGTATGGAGAATGGTCTATCCTTTACTATCCGATAATGAGTCTTCATTCGTATTCACTATGAAAAAAATAGTAATCTCTTCGTAATAACCGCTTCTCAAACATTATTTTTGTCATATAGTATAGCTTTCGCAAGACTATTACTTATCACTTATTAGGGTTTTCCTCAAAATCAACAATAGTCTAGGAATTGTGAGGAATCCACCAGTATCTGTAAAAAGTACGAGGCATAAGTGTTTGATTCTAGAAAAAACCTCCACTTATTTAGCGAGGGCAAATCTAGTTGTCATTCTATTGTATCTGATAGGACAATTTTTTACGTAAACAAAAAAACGAAATTTTTATTTTCATAAATATCACCGCGACGTTTATTTTTGCCGCTGCTTGCAGAGAAAGGAGCTTCGGGAAAATGATAGAATTTTTATTTAAATCCAGTGGAAACCTGCCCACCTCTCTTGCTTAATCGAGGGAAATTATGTCCTCGAACCTCAACTCTGCCGTATTAGACCAAACTGCACATTTCCGCTTTCGAAACTGACAGCAGATTATAACTTCTGCAGCAATTCCAAATGAGTGAGGTATATTCACAATCAAATGTAAAAGCTTTCCCTAGGTGGCTCCAGAAAGTCGGAACGTAACTGTCACTTTGAAATAGATTATTTTTACTTTCTCCATATACGTATAAAGAAAATATTGTTTTCATGAAAAAATCGAATTCGAGATTTCAACGGAAATACATGTTTTAAGGTCCCCTGAACACGTTTTGACTTTTCTCGATGATGTCTGTGTGCGCGTGCGTGTGTGTATGTGCGTTTTTGACTGGCATTTTGTGGGTACTCGAACTCAAAAACTAGATCAACGCAAAATTTTATATTTGACATTTTTGTAAAAGGGAAAAGAACTGATTAGTTTTTGGTAAAAATCGAACGACCAAAATTGTATGTTTACTCCTGTCACTCATCCGTTTTTTATATTTGCTTTAATATTTAATGAATTTAAAAAAGTACTGGAATAAAAGTTGTAGGAAATTTAATTTTCTACAGTCTCGTTCAACTAACTTATTACCGTATTTATCGCAACCCTCCGTATGTTCCAGTTTATGTTCTGATTGGAGACCCCATGTGAATAGGGTTATCAGATGCTGATCGTCACAAACGGGACATAATGAGTTTTGAAGGAGAAATTCGGGACATTTTAAAAAAAAAACAGAGCAATGAGAATTTTGCTATTTTTAGATGTTCTGTGCTCTATATTTGAAATAAAAACGTTTAGAAAAGAGAAAGTACACTTTTATTTGTTTATTTTAATAACAAATTGATTTATATATTTCATGAATAATTGAGCAGTATTACAATAAAGTAGCCATAGGTTTTTTAGTCTTATTTTCGAGTTCTTCTATCTGCCTTATTCAAATTTTTATCCTTTTTTATCATCTCATAAAAATCTTAACGGGTCAAATGTAAGTTAAATTTACATAACAAAATGCAATCGATTGTTTTTATATACAGACGATTTCGTTCATCAAAAGGGAAAACGAGGGAGTCGCAGATGCGAAAAGAAATGTGCCGGAAGAGCATATCCATCGGAGCAGGACCATATTTGCTGTGCGGAAAGTTGGAATAGATATTTTTCTATCAGTGGCGTTGGCGTCGATATTGAAGTATCCAAAATCTGTTGTTGTTAGGGAAACGGGACAATCAAGCTGGACGAAATTAAAACTCATGGTAGTTGGAATGAGAACATAATGGTGTCATGTCGCTTCGTGATATCTGTGCATACTAATTCGGTCCGGCAGTCAAAAAAACATATCAACTCAGTCCCAGGGTTTTCAGAAGGACATACTAACTCAGTCCCACCACGAAACAAAATTTGCCTTCCCATTTTTCGCAGACTTAGGACTGTCTGTACTAAAAGTAGCTTTCTCGAAATTCGCGTATGTACACTATACTTGGTGAAAATTTTAACTGGAGTTTAAAGCATTCGGAGACTAAATATTGAAAAGCCTCTACATACACTTCAACACTTTTATTAGGAAGCAAGAAAAATACCGAAGGTACTACATAAGTGCCGTCTATTATGCCATGGACAGTAAAAAGCTGACAAATATTTTGGACAACTTTTACATTTGCCATCAACGAAAATCATATCCATGCTAACTAAAAGTTCCAAATTTGAATTGGTCGAAAAACCAGCTGTTTTTGACGCTGTCATTTATTTTTCTTGGCGATTACTTTTTGAATCTAGTGCCTGTGCGGGGAACTGGGTTAGTATAGGCCTCTAACAACCTTGGGACTGAGCTAGTATGCGACCTTATCGAACAACGACATCCCGGGAATGAGTTGGTATGCAGCCCGTGATATATATAAGAGCGTTTAAATGTGGCAGAAACCGCTGGAAGCAAACCCACTGGGATGGTACCTTTGAGCGAAAAATATCAACTTATTTGCCGTAGAAAGCTGTTTAAAATACGTGCATAGTCGAGAAACTACGTACAGTGTTAAACAGAGATGCATTCTCATCAGAAATGTATTAAAAAGTTTTGATTAATTCGTGATTAATCATCCCTACGGTCAATGGATACCCCGCCGGGAAGGGTGAGCTCGGGCGTCGAGGAAGGGTTCGCACAGCCGAAGACTTGAGGTATCTCGCGGGCTAATGACGGTCCTTGGGATTGACCGCCGCGAGGTCTATCTACTTTTAACCTTTTCCAAATTTTCCTCAGGCCTCTCGTTTAAACTTTTAATTTTAGGATTGGGGTAGTGCACAGCATTGAAGAGGAATTGAAATAGTTTTGAATGTAAAGGTATATACAACACAAATGCACGTGAAAAGTATAACAAAATTAATCAATAAAAGATGAAAGATAAGTATACATTACTAAAAAAAGAATACAGGCACGCACATATTCAGCGTCGACTGCCATGAAATCAAAACATTGGCTCTTCCTGGCACCCCTCAATCTCTGGCGCCATAGTTGCCTGTTTTGCTACCCCGTTCCACCGGCCTTGGCCGCGATATGTATAACTTAATTATCTAAAAATCGCTATATTTTGCTTTGACATGTTTAACAAGTGCTTCCCAAGATCCTAATTGTTCGTTGATTCCAAAATGAAAAACTAAATATACCGTAAAAACACGCACGAATTTGTCAATACGGTTATTAAGCTAAACGGTTAAGTTTGAGGATAATTATGATACTCATTCCATTTTTCTCACTATTGAAAGCGAAAAATATACTTTATCACTTCCTTTCCAGGTTTTTCTATGCGTTCATGACACTTGTTGGGATCGCTGGATCACTTTATGAATACAGAGAACAACATTCAAAAAGCGGAGAAGTTGTCAAAAGAGGTGAGATAATTTTAATTAATTATATTTTTAAGGGGCCGCGGCTGGATTGCGTCACAAATTGTAATTCAAATGACCTGCGACCTCACAAAAAATATTCTCCGCGCATATGAATTATTTCACGACTTATATAACTAACAAGGAAAGGTTACGCCCTGCCCCTCAGGGATTCGGACGAAATTTGGAGAGTAGAAAGTATACATGAAATAAGAGATCCCTTGTATCGAAATTATATTCATTGGCCCTTAGCTTTCAAGTGATAACCGTTCCAAATGTCGCGGAAATACGCAAACGCGATAAAAATCCATTTGGAGAATATCTAACCATATGTTCGGCGGCAAACTTTTTCGTAAAATTTTTGTGTTCAAACTCCCATTGGAGAATATTTTTATTTATTTATTATTATTAAATACGTATTATTATAATAATAATAATATATCATTATATCAAATTATATTGTTTATAATAATATTTATTTAATACATTTTTAATTAATATTTATAAAATTTTATTATACCTAAATTATTGCCGTTATAATTTGCACTTCTTTATATAGTATATGAAGCACGGTATGAATTAATAAAATGATTTCCCGTCCTTAATAATAACTATTTCTACGAATAGAAAATGTACCTGGAAACCAAAATTATAACAGCAATAATTTTGGTATAATAATATTTTATAAATATGATATGTACTCCAAATGGACTTTTCTCGCGTTTGCGTTTTGGAACGGTTATTACTCGGAAGCTAAGGACCAATGAATATAATTTCGATACAAGGGATCTCTTATTTCATATATACTTTCTACTCTCCATATTTCGCCCGAATCCCTGAAGGGCAGGGCGTAACCTCTCCTTGTAAGTCACAATTATCGAATGATAAGTTTTTAATGGGACGATAAACATTTAACTTCATTGACGGCGCTGTTGAAAATAAGCATTCGTTTTTTTTAACGTTTCTATTAAAATGCGCCTGAAAAAATTTTACATCCCCAAAATAAATTAGATTTCCAGTTTTGCTTAAATATTTATGCGTTCAATGGGACTCTTTTTGGGCCGCCGGAGGTATCCCGATGAGGATATTCCTGGCGTTCTCCTTTCGCAGGAACCTCCGCGTATTGTTCGACACGGAAGGTCCAATCGACGAGCTAGGATGTCTACACGGCGTCCGAGCCATTTTCTGCGCCGACCTTTACGTCCTGCACAAGTTGATTGTCTTCCTCCACAACGCGATGGCCAACCGGGATGACATGATATACGTGAGTTTGTGCACCACACACACACACACACACATATATATATATTATATATATTATATTATATATATATTCTTCGCTGAAGAAGGGCTTAGGCCCGATAAGCTTGCGTGTGTTTTTGTGTTCGTGTGTTTTACGTGTCTCTTCGACGCCCCCAGCAGCCTGCCAGCTTGGTCCTCAACTTGGTGAGTGTCCGCTGGGCTTCCCTCAACACCTTGTTGCCACCCTCATCACTACCTTTTCTTTTCCTTTAGTTAATATATATACCGTCCTTTTTTCTCCTTTTTTGTCTATATCTTTACGTTTCTTTCCTGTCGTCTTTTCCTCTTTCTTTCTCTTCCACCATGGAACTGACCCGTCTCCGTTATCATCTCCGTAGACACATTACCCTCAACTGCCAGATTGAATTCCTCAACTCCTGCCTTGCACTTGGACTCACCCCCAAATGCCTCACCATCAGAATTCCTCTTTCAGGTCTTCCTCCCCCTATACGCGCTTCCCTAGCCCTCACGTATCACCTCGCCTCTATCCACATTATCCGTTCCACCATACACCATTATACCACCCTCTCTAACTCCCACTTCGCTAATTGTAAATCTCTCGTTCTTTATCTTCGTCATTCTTCGCAATCCATATCCGACCTTCGTGCCGCTTTCCTTCAAGCGGCTAATGATATCACCGCACATCGCAACAGACTTCTCCGTAAACTCTCTCTGCTTTGCGTCCGGCACCTCAAACTTGGTCTTCCCCTTCCGTTCATAACAGCTGGCGAGGTCAACAAACCACCTCCTTCCCCGCCACTCATCGGTCAAACTCCCTGTCTTGCGGACCTCCTGGGATTCCCAACGCCACCATCACTTCATATCCTGAAAAAGACCCACACTTTCCTAACCCGCAAACCTTTGAAGCGCTCATATTTTTCGCACACTCCTGCCACCACCTCTTCATCTTGCCAACCATATGAAGTCTTGAACCTTTCCTCCAACGTACTTACCCCTGCCGAGAATGAACTCCTCTCACGCGGCCTTTCTTTTTGTCCCACCACCAAATTTGATCATTTTCGCCTCCTTGCCGACGTCCAGTCCTTTGCCCGCACACTACGTCTAAAAACTAACCCTCCCAAAGAAGACTCTCTCACCTCTGCCAACCCAAAACTCCCTCCCGGCCTCCCACCTACCTTTTCCATCTTCAAACCTCCTTCCCAATACATTCCACCCACCCTTCCTTCCCTACACCCGGTCGAACAATACCTCAATTATATCCTTTCCAGAATCTCCCAACCTAACTTTTCCGATCTTATCGACCATACAGATAATCTTACCAGACGTGAAAGGCATGCCATTTCCACACTCAAACATCTTGACCATATCATCATCCTCCCTGCCGACAAGGGCACCACCACGGTTGTGATGGATCGCGCCAAATATAACGAGGAAGCCGAGCGCCAACTTTCTGACGAAACCTCTTACCATCACCTTACTTCCAACCCCACAGACCACCACTCCTACCAAATTTCGTCCTATCTTCATTCCTCAGGCAAACAGGCAGGCCTTTCCGATTCCGCCATTGCTCTAATGATCCCCAACAAACCCCGCACACCCACATTCTACCTTCTCCCTAAAATCCATAAACCCAACATCCCCGGTAGCCCCATTGTTGCCAGCTTTAATTCCCCTACAGAACGCATCTCCGCCTTCGTTGACTCCCACCTACAACCTCTCATTCGTCAATTCCCTTCCTTCATCCAAGACATTAACCACTTTCTCAAACGTCTCAAACACCTCCCCTTTCCTCTCTCACCCAATACCATTTTGGCCACTATCGATGTCTGTTCCCTCTGCACAAACATCCCCCACGATGATGGACTCTCTGCCCTTAGTAAACTCCTGGACTCAAGACCACCCGACGCAAGACCTTCCTCTCATTTCTTATTAGACTTGGCAGCAATGGTGCTCAAATTGAACAACTTCTCTTTCGATGGTCGTCACTACCTTCAAATTAGAGGCACTGCGATGGGCACCCGAATGGCGCCTTCATACGCCAATTGCTACCTTGGAGAATGGGAAAGACTCTTCCTCAACGTTCCACTCAGACCACTTTTGTGGCTGAGATACATCGACGATGTCTTCCTCATTTGGACGCATGGACCTGACTCTCTCCTTTCCTTTCTCTCGCGTCTCTCCTCCCATCCTTCACTGTCCTTCACCCACCAATCCTCTACCTCCCACATCACATTCCTGGATGTCGATCTTTACCTTCAAGACAGCCAAATCCGCACCTGTGTTCACATCAAACCCACCAACAGCCTCCAATACCTCCACTTTGATAGCTGCCATCCCCTTCATACCAAAACCTCTATCCCCTATGCCCTTGCTCGTCGAGGATGGAGGCTTTGTTCCGATAGAGCATCCCTTCTAGAGTATTACTCTGTCCTCGAGGATGCTCTTCTCAAACGTGGTTACCCTCCAGTCTTGGTCCGCGAACAGATCCATAGGGCGATGACGCCTACCCACATTGGATCTCATCCTCACACACCCACTATTCCTGCATCTACCCCTCCACTCACTCTTACGACACTTTTCCATCCTGGTATCCACGAAGCTCTCAAAACAATCCTTCATGCTGCCCACCCAATTCTTACCTCTTCCTCCCATCAGTCCCTCTTTATCAACCTTTTTGCCAATCCTCCGCTCCTCTCCTTCCGCCGGCCCCCAAATTTGGGAAATATCTTGTGGAGGAAGGATCTTCCCACTTCTACCACGCTTCTTGCAATAGGTTCCCACCCCTGCGGAAAACCTCGCTGCCTCACTTGCCCTATCCACCTACCATCATCTTCTTTCTCGAGTCCCTCCACCAACATCACCTACCCCATCACCTCCAGAAGCAACTGCACCACCCGTAACGTCATTTACCTCCTTACCTGCACCCTTTGTCCCGCGTTTTACGTAGGCCTCACCAGCAATCCGTTAAACATCCGAATGAACGGTCACCGGAATAGCGTTTCTCTCAGACGCCCCCTCCCAGTTGCATTACATGCTAATACCCACAATGTTCCCTTTAATAGTTGCTACAATGTTAGGATTATTCGCGCTTTACCCTATGACACTCCTGCCCCCCTTCTACGACACTGGAAACTAGCACATATCCATCTTCTCGACTCTTTCTCTCCGCCTGGCCTCAACCTCCGCTATTACAATGTTTCCTTGTTACTTTGTAACTATTCGGACTCTACCTCATCACACTCCCTCTTTATGGGCTATCCACCCCTCCTACTCCCCACCTCCTCCAATCATCAACCTTCCCACATCACCCTGTCATTCCCCGCCCAGTGTGTCACTTTACGTTACTCTTTCGCTGAAGAAGGGCTTAGGCCCGACAAGCTTGCGTGTGTTTTTGTGTTCGTGTGTTTTACGTGTCTCTTCGACGCCCCCAGCAGCTTGCCAGCTTGGTCCTCAACTTGGTGAGTGTCCGCTGGGCTTCCCTCAACACCTTGTTGCCACCCTCATCACTACCTTTTCTTTTCCTTTAGTTAATATATATATATATATATATATATATATATATATATATATAATAAAATAATAAAAATGAAAATAAAAGAGAGTAGAGAGCAGAGATCTATATCGGGAGCGTCACAAAACAACCCTTTTCAGGAAATGTTTACAACGAGTATGTATGATGGTGGTGAGGCTTAGTTTGCGTATATGCAGGTTTTAGAAGGTAGGGGAAAAATTTTGTAATGGTTTGGCGGCGATCATCTTCATATAGGTTTTTAATGGATTTAGGACCTTGAAAAAAAAATTACACGAAGGGCTGCGAATTCCTTACACTGCAGCACGCGGGGTGAATCCTATACTGAAGGGAATGAATGGGTTTCCACAAATAACGTATCCGTGTGTTTCCGATAGAATTTTCCTGACAAAATACGATTCAAGTGGGATAAAATGGGATCCAAGCGGGGCAAAGTAAAAACAGTTTTGACGCGTGGGGTCGAAGAGGAAGGGCAGACGGTCCGAATTACCAAATTTCCCACGCGGGTTGAGTTATTCGTGTTTTTTACTCCCTTCGCGAAGATGCTAATAGGAGCAGCTTCCATATTTACGCGTGCGAACACTTTTCGAGATACGTGACGCGTAACGGCGTTAAACGCGAATCACTCAGTGATTCGGTGTTGGGTATATTAAAATGATAACAAAATGTTGCATCCATACATTCTCTGGTATTTCAGAGCTGCAGTAGAAAGAGTGACATATAAGAAGATTTTTTAACCTTTTTATCTGTATTAAATCTTCCCACATCGACATACTGAAGTTGAACGAGTTGGATGAATGGCTTACACGCTCGAATATGTGACGTCATCGCCGGGTTAGAGAACGAAAAAACGTTTTAGTAGATAGGGATAATAGATATGTGCATATTTCATTATATTCTAAATTATAATAATTTTATTCCAATTTTAAAATGCCATTATAACACCAATTTAAACATGTATAACAGTGGAATATATCTAATAAAGAACGTAACTAATCCTTATCCCATCGTTTACAACGAGAAAACTATTTTCGGTACACGCGTTTTCCTGTTGCGCGACGATTTTGTGGAACGCAACTGCCGAGTAAATGCGCCTGTACTTTCTCTCGCGTACGAGGTACTTATTTCAATTTTACTTTTGTATCTAAGAAAGATTCTCACAGGTTGTGTATTTTTGTAATGAAACTTGCATCTCGATTTTTCTATATTAGTTTATTGTTTAATTATGTTAATATATTTCGTTTATATAATAAATTATATTTATGATAAAGTGCAGCGCTTTACCGTCTAACATTAACATTCCACCGTCACAACATTCATAAAAGGAGTTAAAATGATGGTCTTTAAAAGGTCTTTCGTTTTCGTATCCTGTCAAGCGTTAACCACATTTCAGTTCGCGGAAGGAGCTGCAAGCATGCCGCTAAGAGCCTTCTGGAGCCAAGTGGACACGTTCGTCTTGCTCAGCGGTCTCCTGACGTCATACTACACAGTTAAAAGACTACAAGAGGGAAGACGATTAAACATAATTAAGATGTACTTAATGCGCTATATCAAGTGAGTGAGTGAATTCTCAAAGTTATTCATCGCTTGAGAAAACTAAGTCGATAAGCATAATGAAACAAGAGAGGAAAGACGCGCGCTATGTAATCTCGTTAACTAACTAACTCTACCACTTTTCTTAGAAGAATTATTTGGTATGATTAATATTTTTTCTGCGAGATATGACGGAAAGTTCATTTTTAGGCAGGTTTCCAAAGGAAACATAGCCTTATGAAATGGTCCTGTGTGTATGTGTCCCCTAATAACAACTTTTCAACCAATGGATCGATTTTCATGAAACTTGGTATGAGGTTCGTGTTGCCAGGGCCCACCTCAGGGTTATATTTTATTTGGCGGGGTCCGGGTTCTATTCCATGATCGTTTTTTCCTTTTTTTACATAGGAAATCTCAAATCCATCTTGCAGAGATGTTTTCTTTAATACATTAAAATATCTTAAAATTGTGATATCGGAGCGAGGTATGTACTGTTCTAAGGGAAAAAGAATGTAGATTCTAATTCTTATCACCAAATTTTGATGATTTATCGTATTTTCTTGAATTTCTACTAAACCATAGCGTTTTTAGTGCTTTTGTCATTGCTGAAACGCACTATTATCTTCGTGATGTCCGTCCGTCCGTACGCATATATCAGGGAAGAATTAGCTGAACCGATTTAAACCAAATTTAGTACGTAGAATATTGTGACATATTTGAACCGGAACGATTCAGCAGGGGTGCCACAATTGCAAAGTTTAACTTTTCGGTAGTTGTGAATTTGGAAGGAATTACCCTAACCGATTTCAGGGAAATTTTGTAAGAAAGAGTTGTGCAACCTAGAAAAACAAAACCAACATGTTTTGTGTAGATATAGAAATCAAGGCTGCTACAATCAAAGCAATAAAAAAATTCCTTTTCCACGTATTTGTTTTGAATTGTCAGAATCAATTTTAACGAAATTTAGTATTTATAATGTCACATATATACTAAACCATAATAGCATATTTGGACCTGATCAGACAAACAGTGGTGCCACAATTTAAAATTAAACTATTTCAGTAATAATGGATTTGGAGGGAATTGGCTGGACGAATTTCAACTAAATTTTGCGTATAAGTTTTGTACAAAATATCATAATGAAATCGAGATGTTTAAAGCGGAGTTAAAGAGCAAGGCTACCACAGAAAAAAGTTAAATGATATTACTTTTACACGTATTTATAAAGAACTGACCATATGGATTTTAATCAAATGTGGTGTCTATAATATTCATATGAATAAATAACCAAAATATTATATTTAAACCTTGTCGACTAAACAGGTCTACCACAATATCAAGGTTAGAAATTTTCGGTAACTATCAGTGGCGGCTCGTAGCTAAAATTAGTGGGGGTGCTGCTCCAGAAAATTTTTAGCCTTTGTTTTAAAATTGTGTAAAAGGAAAAAAACATGTATAAAAAGAAAATTTATTCAGGAACTTGATAAAATCTTAACAAAAAAAAAACAAACATTTTTACTTACTTTAACTTAAATTGCTACAGTTCAAGCTTGATCTATTCATTTAAAAATGAAATCCATTCTTCTTGTTTTAAAAAGTTCAATAATTTTCTCCTTGATCTCTGGATGACAATTGAGGAAATTTTTCTCCATTGAAAGTACTGCAAGCGCATTTAGTCTTTCCGAATTCATAGTGCTTCTTAAAAAAGTTTTTATTCTTTTCAATGTTGAAAAGCAGCACTCTGCCTCAGATGTAGTCATGGGAATTGTCAAGAGGATTTTTATCAGTTTCGTAATTTCACTAAAAACATCATCTAGATTATTTTCCAAGATAAATTTCAGCAGCTCAATTAATTTGCAATATTCATGAATATCAGTCCTACAATAGAATACTTTTAGTTCAGTTTCAAGCTTTTCTTTGTCAATCATGGGATAAGCTTCAGTGGTCAGTACTATCTCTTTTGTGGGATGTTCATTCTTAAATCTAGTGAAGCATTTCTTGTTGAACAATTTAGCAGCTACTAAGTGTTTAGTGGAAGAATATCTGTCCATTATATCAACACATATATAGTCACACACTTCCTTAGCTTCTGCCATGAGTGTCTTTGAAGGATTCTCACAGTACTTTGAGTTTCTCAATTCTAAAATAGCAGTTTTGAAATTTGCTATATATTCATTAACTTTAAACACACTAATCTCTCGAGATTGCATTTGGTTGTAAATTATTTCAACATGAGGCATAATCTGATGAAAAAGCTCTAACCAAAACTTGAAATTATCATCATTCAGGTATTTTAAAATTCCTGTTGCTTCTGCAATGGTTTGATCTGCATTTGATGTTGACTGAATTTCAGTAAGGCAGTTTTTTAAAGGTTGCAAATTTTCATGAACTCTGTTTATGGTCCGTATGTTGAAATTCCACCTTGTAGAGGATGGACGTGGAATGCTGACATCCATATGTTTCTTGAGAATGGACACACGTTGTGGTGATCTTGAGAAGAATGTTGGAATAGCCAGAATGTTAGAGAAAAATATTCTTGCGTTTCGTGTAATACTTGCTGCATTTCTCATTATTAAATTAAGTTGATGTGCATAACAGTGAATGAAATGTGCATTACTATAAACTGCTTTTATTTTTGCTTGAACTCCTGCTTTTTTGCCTTTCATGACATTTGCACCATCAAATGTCTGAGCTATCAGTTTTTGTCCATTTCCTTGAAGGATTATGTCCAATTGTTCTAAAATACGTTTTGATATGCCATCTGCAGTTTGATTTTCTGGAATAAAGAATCCCCAAAAACGCTCAAATATTTCTTCATTCAATACGTACCGTAGAACAAGGACCATTTGAGTGTGTTCCGAAACATCTTTTGTGTCATCAGCCATGACAGCTACAAAGGAAGCTTTTCTAAATTCCGTCCTTATCTCCTCATGGTATATTTGTAGCAGGCAGTCAAGTATCTCATTCTGAATGGTCTTAGAAACACCTTTGAAGACTGCACTGGTTTATAAGTGATTCTTCAAATCTGAATCTAATTTAGATGCAAAATTTACTAATCCTCTAAATACCCCTGTATTTACTGAATCGTCTTTTTCATCATGTCCACGTAAGGGAGTTTCAAAGTTTCCACAAAAGTAAATGCAGTCTATTATTTTGGACAAAATTTCACGGTTCTTTTTAACTTTTATATTATGCTCATTGATTGAAAGTCTGTATGCCTCACTAAGTTTCTCCTTAATACTTACGGTTCCTAAAAGTGACAGTGAAACAACATTATCAACGTGCTTCTTTGACTTCTCATGCTTTTCAGTTTTTTCTTTCATTTTGTTTATATTTCTAAAACCATCTTTTATCCACGGTACATCACCTCCAAACAGCAAACACGGGAAGCAAAACAGTGCATTTTTTACTTCACAGCCGCAAAGCCAACTTTTCCGTTGGTACCATTCAGAATTAAAGCTACGAATATATTTCTTGTTGTTGCTTTTGCCTGGCTGAGATATTAGAATATCAGGTGTTGAACGACCTCTTTTCTTAACTGTAACTTTCTCATGGAGAGATAGCTGTGAAAACTTAAGCTGTTGAAGTTCACTTACAGTCACAGAACTTATTTCTTGGGGATGCAAGGCCATGGTTAAAGTTTTCTGTTAAATAAAAGAACCGAAAAAAAATGAATCAAATAGAATAGCTGTAAGCAGAATAATAATCTAATTCTACACTCTTCTACACTTTATCACATTCAAGAATATGGTACACGGTTTTTAAGCACAACACACGCTGAGTAAAAATTAACTTCCTTCCACCATCACGCCAGAGCCGGCACTGCGAGAGCAACAGTGCTCTCTCTACCTGGCAGTCCCGCCTTCCTCCCCACCCCCCTCCTATGTGCGCATGCGCACAACAGTCAAACACCACGTCGCTGGCACTGTGAAGCGCACAGTTCCATACAAAGATTTTTGTATCTTTTTCATAAACTGGGGGATGGCTACTGAAGTACTGACATTAAGCTTAAGGAATATATATTGTACTACAAAAATAAAGAAAGAATTAAAGAAAAAAGGACTCATTATATTAAATGTTATCGATAACATCAAGTGGAAATAGGGGGTGCTGCAGTTCCGCAGTGCCTATACACGTGCCGCCACTGGTAACTATGAATTTGGAAGGTATTAGGTGAACGGAATTAAAATAAATTTCGTTTGTAGGGCGAGCATAGAATGGGAAAACGAACTGAATATGTTTAGAATGGATCTAAAATGCAGGGCTACTACAATATAAGGAAAAATAATTTTCTGATTTCAATGCAAATACATTAGTATACGATTATGCAAGGACGAATTTGACGAAAGGCACTTCTGTACCACGGAAAACCCGTGTACACCCCTACTTGTTGCATTTTAAATCGCATTTTATCGGATTGTTGCCATGGAGACGATTATTACCGAACTCGGCTTGAGCATAAAAGAGTGAATAAATGAGTTATTACTTTCTCCATACGTAGTATAGGGGAAAGTATTGTTTTCATGAAAAAAATCAATATCGAGATTTCAACGGAAATACACGTTTTGAGGTCCCCTTAATACGTTTTGACCCTTTCTCGATGTCTGTGTTTGTGTACGTGACAGTTTTTTTGTGGGTGCTCTTAACTCAAAAACTATTAATCAGGTCAGCGCGAACTTTTATATTTAATATTTTCATGATAGTCACAAGAACTGATTAGTTTTGGTAAAAATCGGTCAACCGAAAGTGGGTGTTTACTCTTGTCACTTATCCGTTATTTTCAAATATTTGCTTTAATATTTGATATATGTAAAAATGCACTGGAATAAAAGTTGTAGAAAATTTAATTTTCTACAACAGTTGTTTGAAAAATTTTCCCATTTAATTTATTGTTTAAGAGATATTTTAAAAATTAATTTTTTAGCTGCCACCTCCTACCGGCGACTATTGTTAACAATTGACGCTTAGTTACGTCTTAGTAACGCTCCTTTTTATTTTCTTTATTGTTGGAGCTTTGTGACTTTATCCAATATCAGATGGCTATGGTTTGAATTTATTTCTGTTCTTTATAGTCTAAAATTATCTCGGTTTCTAAAAATATTTTTTATTATGTAACCGAGTGGTGCCCAAACTACGGCCCGCGAAGCTATGGCGAAAAAGCAATTTAAAAAATTGAATACAGAAATCCATTTTTATAATAACTTTAAATATTAAAGTTTTAGCCATGAAAACCTTATTTAGACTTGATTTTCACTTATATGCCACCTTAGAATATATAGAAAACGTCCTATTTAAACTCTAATCCGGCTCGCAGAAGAATTGGCAGTTCCCAAGAGATTCGCAACCACTGATGTGGCCCGCCATTAGAAAAGTTTGGGCACCACTGATGTAACCTGTCAGATTTTTACATTTATCAAATATTAAAGCAAAATGGTCGAAACGTGTTCAGGGGACCTCAAAACGTGTATTTCCGTTGAAATCTCGTAATCGTTTTTTCCTGAACCAATACTTTCCCCTATACTACGTATGGGGAAAGTAAAAAAATCCCTGAGACCACACAATTACGACTTGTAGTTTCGGATATAAAAAATTAAGAACCGCCCAATCTTTCGATATTGTTATATAGGTATTTCCCACAAAGAACGCCTTTGAAACCTCTGTCTATTCCATTCATGGAGTATATACGTTTTCGTCTTGTTTACTTTTTGTAAAGAAGACCTAAAAACGAAACCGTATTGCGGTGTCGAAGAGCACATCCCGCTATATATAAATACACGCACACACACTTCTCAATGCGTTGCGTATTTTAAAAATTCAGAAGGATTATTAATGCTATTTCTTATTTAAAATTTTTATTCTGTCCCATCGCGATTCTAAGCGGATTTAAATGTTCAGAGATATAAAAGTAAACTTCATTGTTTCGCTCTTGCGTAAGCTTAACAGCCAATCTCGTTTCTAACTAATTTATGAATTGGCACTTCACTGATTCCCATGTAATGGTCGCACTTGGTCTCCGCCTGTAGTATACTTGGAAAGAAAATAAAAAAGTTTCAAAATGTTCATTAAATGTCGACACAATTGGGACAGGAGTCGTGTTTCTATTACGGAGAGTTAGTGACATATCTTCGTGGCAACTGAAGCGAACAATATCCGCAGTGGCGAAGGCCCCAGGCGCAAAAGTTTCGGGTGGCCCCCAACTGTCCGTGAGGGAGGAGAGACTCAATCTACAAATTTTTTACAACTTATGAATGGAAAAATGTATGCGGCAGGTTAAATAAATTGAATTACAGTTATGCATAAGTAGAAAATTTAATATTTATTATATTAACATGCATATATAGAAAAATAAACAAAAAAATGAATTATAAAAAAAAATATTGTATTTAACGAAA
The DNA here is from genome assembly GCA_028673005.1 of Tanypteryx hageni. Classification (NCBI taxonomy): domain Eukaryota; kingdom Metazoa; phylum Arthropoda; class Insecta; order Odonata; family Petaluridae; genus Tanypteryx; species Tanypteryx hageni. Next base: position 16,231,829 of record CM054117.1, read on the forward strand.
ATCACATATTTGGTATTAACTATTAATAAATACAATAGGAACAATATTTACGTAAGTATGTACGTAAGTAGTAGATTATACCGATTGTGAAATATTTTACTAAATTAAATATTGTAAAAAAACGAGTTTTGACTGTTTTGAGGCCCCCATGATTGTCGAGGCCCCAGGCGAGCGCCTCATACGCACGCGCGGCAATCCGTCACCACTGTAAATACCTAATCACCTTTAATTTTCTTTCGTGCGCCCGCAACATTTGGTAAATTAAGCGGAACGCATTATCTACGACAAAGGAATGGACGTAAATATGTCTATTTTCTTTACGTATCCCACAGCGTTTTTAAGTGAAAAGAAGAGAAGAAGAAGTGGGTAATTTACGACAAAGGAATAAACGTAAACATAAACTTTATATTACTATTATTCGAGTAAGGTATGTTTTAAATAAATGTCGATTGTTTTATTAATTACAAGCGATTATTAGGAAATAAGTAGGTGAATCAAAAATTCGATATATCCTTGGCATCACTACTGGAATATCATTTTTCAGTTCTTAGACATTATGCTAAGTCGTTAATATTTATCTTAACATAAATCGTAAAGAACGCTTCTGCACCGCATGTATGCACGCATGGTGCGTGCATCTTTCCTCTCTTGTTATTTATTGTCCATTGCTGCTTTGTTAGAGAATGCAAAATATATTCATCGTTTATTATGAGAATTTGTCGTACTTAAATTTTTTAAAAACTCATATGTAAAAGTTCCCTTATTTATAAATGCTGAAACTTATACGTAGTCTAGTCTCTGGTTACATCCCCGGAAGCGAAAGCTTCACACGCGGATATATTACGTTTTTAATGAATAAAGATTGTACTAATTCCGAAAAATGATTTAACCTCCATTGTTGCCGTCTTTGTTGCAGATTCACGCCAGTGTTCGTCGTATGCGTGCTATGGCTGGAGAACCTGGCAGAGTATACGTTGACGCAATCGCAATACCTTCGTTACGCGAAACACTTCGCCAACAGCTGTAAGTCTGGCTGGCTTAACATAATAACCTACACAAATACGTTCCGAGGAATAGACGACATGGTAAGTGCATTAATTCTTCAAATCGTGGAGCATACTAACCACTTTATCGAAGAAACATCTTTGCTAATGAATAAAATTGGCTAAAATGCGATTTATCGATGAATTGCAAATCGAAAGCATAAAACCATCGCTTTATCGTTTATCGAGATGGAGCATAACAATTAAGTACTCTAGTTATCTTTAATGATTTGCAAGATTAAATAATTATTTAGGTTTATAACTTATGTTTTGATGGATAACAATGGTAACAAACTTTTCCAATCCGCCGTAACACTGACCTCCATTCTTTCCTTCCTAGTGCTACACGCCGGCACATCAGCTGGAAACGGACATGCAAATGTATCTACTCGCGCCTCTCTTGGTGCTGTTCTTGTGGAAAATACCCAACATTGCCGTTCCCACCATATTCGGTATGATGGCTTACCTTTCTTTCCTCAAGTACCAAGTGATCTTCACGGAGAAGCTGGCGACCATAATATACTACGGAATACCGTGAGTCTTAAAGCGAAGTCTTTGAACTAAAACATTCCCTTACAAACGGATTGCTTCCCGTAATCGACTTATAAATCTGACAAAATCTAAGAGTGTTCATTTCAATTGATTTTTACGTTTAATTTCGAATAAAGCAGAATCGGTTATGTTGATGAATCCTGTCTCTCGGTGCCCAGACATATTGTCCAAAGGCTTTTCGTCCAAAATATAATTTTGTCCAGATTGCATTAAGTCCATCTATTTATTAGTCCAGTAATATTTCGTCCTATCTATTTTGGTCCAAGAATTTATTTGTCCACTAAATATTATTGCGCAAAGCTTTTTTGTTCCGTAAAGAACACAATAGGAAGAATTTTAAATAGAAAATTGTATTACCAAAAGAATTAATGTCCAATCTACTCATCTTCCACATTTTCTTCCTCCTCGACTTCCTCGGTATCGTTCTGCTATTTTTTTAGCTTTTGTAGCGACCGCTGGATATAAAATATTAAAAGTCTATTGGGGTCATCTAAACCCGAATCAAATTGTAAGAATCTTTTGTTATTAAATTTTTGGTAATACGTGGATACGATGTCAATATCACCGAGTTTTCTCGGTGCTTAAGGACGGCTCTTATTTTGGTGACTTTTAATTCTTCTCAAAATATTATTACGTTCTGGTAGTTTCATAATAATTTCTTCATCATCTATATTAGGAACTTCTTCACGAAACTGCCGCAGGTGGCTGGTTTGAATTCTCTTCTGCTCTTCGCTTAATCCCTCGGACAACTTTTCTGACTTCTCCCTCGTTCCTATCACTCTCATGGGTGTGCTTTCCTATTTTATAAACAGTAATTTTGGAGTGTGTGTCACAATTTGTTATACACTTAGCATTGCAGATGTCCCCTTTTTCACACCCCCCAATATTTTCTTATATGTTGCTTGTTATGAGAATGGTTGTGGCATAAAAAGTTCTCATTCTTCAGCAAATACTTACCTTTCGTTGATTCCGCTACTTTTGCCATTCTTCCTTTACTCTCTATATAAAATTTTGGGAATAAAAATATCAGTGAAATATATTCTTTTTGCTCCAAACGTCTTTAGAACTGAATAGTTAATATTTTAAACACGTTTATGCTGTCGTGTAACAATAATTGTTGTAGTTTTCCTTAGTAACGACATAACGGCCAACAGTATGTTAAAATTTAAATAGTTCTGAAAACAAAAAATGGACAGAAATCTACACCGGACGTGAATGATAATGGATAAATTCTTATTGGACAAAAAAACTGTTGGACAAACAGTGTTTGACAAAAGTGCTTGGACAAAATGTCTTTCGACCAAATAACTTTTGGACGAAATGTCATTGGACGAAATTTATTTGACGATTTGTCCTGGAAGCCTGTCACTCCAGTAATGGCAGTCGTCCATTTTAAAGAATCTGAGGAAATACAATTTTCCGCCGGATTATTTCGCGCGAACATCATTCATTTATCCTTCGCGATTTCGTTTTTCAATTGCCCAAGTTTGGCTACAAGTGCGTTGCGAGGAGAGGGGATGTAAGTGACTTAGGGCAGTGGTTTCCAAACTGTGGGGCGCGACCCCTGGTTGGGGAGTGGGGGGGCGCGAGGAATATATCGGAGGAGGGGGGGCGCACGTATATTTGGCATCTGTTTAGCCATCCTAACTGCAAGACCTATAATATGCGAGTCAAATCCTAGCCCTCAATAGGACGTATCGTTTGCCTCATTGTTTTTCTTAAGGTGGTTATAGTAATAATTGCATTTGTCGGTCCAGTAGGTATTGTAAATGAATTTCGACTGAACATGGTATGGAGTGGAGGTGCAGAGACAGTTTTATTAGGCGAGGGGGGACAAAGGCATCTTTGTTGGGTGAGGGGGGCGCGGCCTTGTAAGTTTGGAAACCGCTGACTTAAAGGGAGCGAAGGTCGGCCGAGGCCCAATGGAAGGACGGGCGCGAAAATTCCCGCAGACTCGTTTTCAGATCCAAACGCCTTCATTTTTCCTCGAAACACTTATTGATTAGAACGATGGTTGGACGAAAGCAAGACTATTCCTTTCGATTGTTCAACTCAGTCTCAACCGCAATATACACGTTCAATCGCTTAATAACTATTTCATATGAAAGAGTTAGTCTTAGAGAAATCTTATAATTTCATCTTGCGCACTGGCGCCTTCATAAATCCTACAGCTTATTACGCCGTGTTCGTCATATACTATTCCATTCGCCCTTGGTTCATTTGAAGTGTTTCGATGGTCATCGATATATTAATTCCGAATTCCAAATAAATAGCTAACATTTGTTTAACGACTGTAAAAGAAAAGTAACTAAAAATAAACACTTTATTCATTATCTGATTTTATTAATGAATACATATTTACCTTTCGGACTGCTTAAATAAATTCCGAGTTCAATATGGTCCAAACAGAATCGTTCACTTAAGCACTAAATATTCGGTTCAGAAAAGTGACAGGAAATTCGGAAGCATCCATTCATTAATTAAATATAAGCAGTGAGCTCATTACTAACAGTAATTACTAAGCGTAATTTTGGTAATTTACTTCATCACGAAAGCGGATTTTTTCTCACTGCCATTTCTATGAATCCGCTTCTAAATTAAAATTACAAATTTAAATACTGACATATCTTGCAAATTAAATCGTAAAATGAAAACGCAGAGATTTTAAAATGGCCCCTTTTAATGTAATTAACCACGCATGCAGGCTATCTTTGCTGAGCAGGACTGCAAACAGGCTGTATCTGAACGTCTTCCACCGACTTGTCCCATACTTCGCTGGAATACTGCTAGGATACTACTTAAGGGTTCGTGACCAGCAGAAGAGATTGTCTAAGGTGAGAATGAAATGGAGTCGCTCCGCTCCCACCGATTGATCGCCATCATTTACTCCAAAATGAATCTATGCACGATTTAAATGAACTGAAAAATTGGTTCCAAAGTGACAGCCGGTAAGTTCCGATTGGGCGTAAAATTTTCAGTCTATTTTTACTTTCTCCATATACGTAGTATAGGGGAAAGTATTGTTTTTATGAAAAAATCGACGTCGAGATTTCAACGGAAATACACGTTTTGAGGTCCCCTTAGTACCTTTTGACCCTTTCTCGATGTCTGTGTGTGTGTGTATGTGACAGTTTTTTTGTGGGTGCTCTTAACTCAAAAACTATTAATCAGGTCAGCGCGAACTTTTATATTTAATATTTTCATGACAGTCACAAGAACTGATTAGTTTTGGTAAAAATCGGTCAACCGAAAGTGGGTGTTTACTCTTTTCACTTATCCGTTATTTTCAAATATTTATATTTGATATATTTATATATTAATATAATATATAATATATTAATATATAATATATATATATAATATATTATATAATATTATATATATATATATATTATATTTCTACAACCGTTGTTTGAAACATTTTCCCATTTAATTTATTGTTAAAGAGATATTTTAAAAATCAATTTTTTAGCTGTCACCTCCTACCGGCGACTATTGTTAACAATTGACGCTTAGTTACGTCTTAGTAACGCTCCTTTTTATTTTCTTAATTATTGGAGCTTTGTGACTATATCCAATATCGGAAGGCTAAGGATTGAGTTTATTTCTGTTCTTGGTAAAATCTTTAAATTTTTCTCGCAGTTCCTTAAAATATTCATTATCATTTAACCTATTTGGATGCTTAGAAATATTACAGGTATGGAGAAAGTCATGTGGTGGCCACATCATATTTTTATTAATTACGAAGGTTTTACTAGGCGAGATTCTATATTTACTTGTAGCAATACTCGATTTAGAAAAGGGGGCTTCGAAAACGAAAAATCAATATTAATCCCATGCTATCGTTAGTTCTAAAATTACCGCATTTACTCGCGTAATTGCTCTAATTTTTCACACGATTTTTTTTACACTTAAACAAGGGTGGGATATATACGCGGTTTTTCCCTATCGTATGAAAGTAATCATAACAGAAAAAAGATTTTATTCCCACCTCATAGTTCAGGTGGGGCCATTGGCGTGTTTGGAAATTTCTCGCCCCCAAATTATTTTTTCGCCCCTCTCCCCTTTTTAGCGCTTTTTTCCTGAATAGAATTGCTCATGTATGTGATTTGTCTTTCCATCCGTCATCTTTGGTTCATAATAGTTTAATTCACCGAAAGTTTGCGTAATATTATCTTTTTATTTCCGCCCTGAAATCCCGTTTATTGCCGCCTGCCCTAGGCCATTGCCTACTTTGGCCTCATTTCAAATCCGCTACATGGTGGGGCAATTACGCGTAAATGCAGTAATCACTTCGAATTAAAGAAACCGACCGGTGACGGCTAATTAAGAAAATGTTTCGCAAAAAAGGGCAAGCGGTACAGGTGGACTTACCGCGGCGGCTGCGTTGACGACCGAGTCATGAACATCGTTTGTCGCTTACACTGCTCTCGATCCGTCATCAGGTTCTCCTGTTTGCTGGAAGCGGATTGGCCCTGTGGTGCGCGCATTACTCGTTCCTGAGCATGGTGCATAATGCGAAACCTGATTACGTCTACAACGTTGAGGAAGCAGCATCGTACGGCACTTTGCAGCCGCTCTTTTGGAGTTACGCCATCTGCTGGTTCATTTACATCTGCGCCAGTGGGCAAGCAGGTTGGTTAATATAATAATAATATTAAAGATTATGTTTCGTGCAGATTTTCTCAATTAAAAAACTAACGACGTAGGCTGTATTTCTGCTTCAAATACATAATTTGAAAAATATAATATATATATATATGTCGATACAGAGTGGATAAACCAGCCTTTGAGATGGAAAGGGTTCCTCGTAAGCAGTCGCTTGGCCTTCGCATTCTATCTGTCGCAACTGGCTGTCATGATGGCTGAAACCGGAAGGACCCCTACGCCTATTACATTTTCCCCGTCTATGATAGTAAGTGAAGGAGTTTCTTTTACTTTGTTGCTGAGGTAAAATTGCTGGAAAGATTATACTTTGGAGCACACTATGAAACATATCGAACCGTGGCTCGAAGAGTACACCTCATTGCAGGGGCCTGCAACCTTTTTAGCCTTGAGGACGCATTTGCGAATTCAGAGAAGGATTGCGGGCGCCAATTGGGGGTACACAGAAAAATAAAGCTAAAAGAAATGGGTTAGATTTTTTTAATTTTCAAACAAAAATATTTTGATTTGAATTCAAAATTTATTAATAATAAAGAAGGTGAATCTTGAAATTTTTAATGAGAAAATTGAATTTGTACTTCTTCTGTACTATCTTATTGCACCTCCCCAGGAAATGACTTGCCATAGCCGTAGTAGCGGGCGCCAAGGAATTTTATGAAGGGCACCATGGCACCCGTGGGCGCCGGGTTGAGGAGCCCTGCCTCATTGCATCCGCGGTTACATTCAAAAGCAAATTTCTTACGCTATCATCCTATTTCACGCGGTACATTCCTATCACCTATTCCAGTGGCGCCCAAACGTTTTTGCTCGAGGGCCGCATCGGTGGTTTCAAATTCTTCGGCGGGCCGCATTGGCCGGATAAGAGATTAAATCGGAAATTATCTACATATTCTAAGAAGCCATATAAGTGAAAGTCAAGTCTAAATAAGGTTTTTATGGATAACATTTCAGTATTAAAAGGTTTAATATAAAAATTTTTATAAAATGTATAAATTTTTGTGTTAAATGTTTCGGATAGGTTTTTCATGATACCCTCGCGGGCCGCACGAAAACACTTCGCGGGCCGCATCCGGCCCGCGGTCTGCATTTTGGGCACCACTGACCTATTCCATTGGAAGGGAAAGCTATTTAAGAAGCGTTTCGATTTTAGACTTTCGTTTCAAAATCGAATGACTGGGATCAAGGCCGCGCGTGGAAATCTGCCGGCCGAGACAGAAAGACAAAATACCGCTCCAATTCATGACCCATATATGCGGCGATACAGCTAGAATAGAAAAGTGCCGCCTCTCAAACTCGCCTCAAGCGACGGCCGTTACTGGGATGATACAAGCGTCACGCGTGTTTGCCCACCGTTCGCGTTCTCTGTTTTGTAAGGCTCTTCAAAGAATTTCGGTTTAATTTTCTACGCAGAGCTAATTTCCAAATTGAAAGTCAACCATTTATGATTTATCACAACGGTGTTTCTCTTTATCTCTGAAAGGGTGCCATGCCCACAAAATGGTTGGAACCACTTGCTTAATGGAAGAAACGGCAATTTTAACACAACTTTCAAAAAAATAACGAAATTTAGTATTGCGAACCCATAGCTTACTCGATTGATGAATGGTGGTTCACTCGCGGCGCTTATTCAGGACTGCCACAATGTAAAAAGAAGTCCTAAAGACTGACAAATCTATATTTTATAACATTCATTTTTTCTAAATCCACGCATAAAAATGCTGATTTGAACCGTGTGACTCGATCGTGGTACCCACATGACAAGAGGAAAAAATTGAAATTTCATCCACTAAACACATTGATCTCTATAAAATAATTAGAACGTAAAATCGGTGAAACGCTACTGCATCGTAGACAAAATGACCATCTGGTATTCCCAATCTTTCTATAGCTACTGGAGCCAAGGGCGGATCCATGCTTCATACTTGGGGAATCAAAGAAAAAGAAACTGTTTCAAAGTATCTTCAAAAGCGTGCATATTTAATATTTAAAAAGGAAATGTAATATTTTGCATAGAAAAACAAATACATTTAAAAGAGTAACATCTCTTCGATGTTATTATTACTATTTATATAATCTTTTTCGGTGTTCGGAAATCTTGGGTGATAATTATCCATTTACCTCCGCCCCTTCCCCCCCCCCCCCTCTCCCATCTCCACCTGAATTCGCCCTTGACTGGAGATACATAGCGTCTCAATATGACTCCAGCAATAAGGCGAGGCCAACAATTCTCTTATTCATTTTAATTGGATTATTTTTCAGTTTGACTTAAATACGTTCGCAAAAGTTATCCTGGTAACGATTTGGCTGACTCTACTATTTCTCTCCCCTATTGCAGAATTTTGGAGGATATTCGCTAAAGATCGTAAGTTACATTTTTCGTTTGAAAGTACGTTTTTGCATGTGTGATAAAAATGACAGTAATCATCTGAGATTCACAGTGAAAACAGATGCCTACTGCTCTGTTCGGCAAATTGATATTTTTCACTTTCAAAACACATATAAGAGCAATTCAAAGAAAATATTAATTTCTATTATAGAATTCGTTTTCTCTGAATCTTATATGGATGTAGAATACCCTAATGGTCATTACTGCGTTTTCTGTTAATATTTCGCAAGAGTTTGTTGGTAGAAATTCGAAGATTGCCCAAATAGCAGACGACTCTGCAAAATTGACAGCTGCCATTACGAGGGAAAAGTGTATAATTATTTTCATTTCAATGCAAATGAAACAAATTATGTGTAATTCTGATTCAATCTTAAGAACTGATTAAATTTTCGTTACTATTTCTTCGCAGCAGATGCTGTCACGACAGCAAAACAAGAACAAGACTGATTATTTGTGGGACTGAGAGGACAGCGTATGGAAGAGAAACAACCAAATGGAGTATACTTATTTTTTACATCAAACGGAGTAGCCATGAACAAAACACTTCCATTAATTACTATACTAAAGCTTTACAAAAACAACACGCCGACCTGTTTAAAAGTCAATGGTGTGTCGAGAATGAGAGAAATTGTTAAATAAATATATTAAACCTTAAAATGTTGTATTCAATCCGAAGCCGTTAAACATTCCTGGTAAACAAGCTCGTTTATTTGTTCATTATTTCTCATGGATTTGAATGGAAAAATGTATGTACTATTGCAGTTGCGTAGCTATATTCCGAATAGCATGGACGATGCCAAAGGGCCTTCTCTTCGGTGAAGCCCGCAAGAGACAGGATGTGAAGGCCTCGAAAAAGTCCAGCTACGCCGCCGCATAAACAGGTCCAACTCGGGGTGCAAGGGACGCACGGCAACAGTGGCGGATCCAGGAGGGGGGTGATTGCCCCCCCCCTCTGGATTGACACCATTTTCCTCCATTTGATGCTATCTGAAACCTTATCTATGCCAAATTCCTCGACTCTACGCTGCAGCTTAGGTCCGCCAGGCAAGGGAAAGAAAGATTCTGACAGGGGTGGGAATTTTCAGAATGTAGGTTGGTAGGCATTTGCGTATTGAAGAGGAGGAAGGGGCAATGGTCAATGGAGAGTTCCTGGATCCTCCACGGCGTCAACTCTTCGGGGGTGGTGAAAGTCGGGATGACATTTTTTCTTTCTTCATTGGTATTAACTAAATTTGCCACTTTAACGGTAATATTTTTAACACCCCGTTGGACAGACTGATACAGGAATACATTTGCGATCGAACCCAGGCCCACGCTGTAGAATCTAGGCACCATCCCATTTCTTATCAACAATTCGACAATGAATCTATGTTGCATACGATGTTTTTGCATATTTTCGACGTTGATTTCTCGAACCCATTCACAAAAACCCTGAGACACGGGTCCCCTTATTTTCGATTTTGAATCGCCTGGTCGCGTTTCATCAAAATCCGTGGTCGTAGCCTCTCCTTGTGAGTACCTATTGTTGTTGTTGGTAAAAGTTGTCCTCTATCAGAATAAAGACTTTAATCCATATCTCACAGATCATATAAAAGCATGGGAGAGACAATATGGATTATAATTGTTGTTTGACGAGTGAATCGCCGTATCGATTGATGTAAAAAAATGTGCTATGTTATTCTGGAGATATTCTCAAATTATTGTCTCCGAAAAAATAAGTCGTAATTATGTGTTGTCGCGGGTTTTATTGGGTAAATGTTGTCCTCTCTCCAAATACATTTTTTGGTGGATCAATAAACATATTACGTAATTTCAAACATTTTATCAAAAATGTTGCCAGGGCAAATTAAATTTTTATTCTACCGATTTATTTTTTAATCAGTCTTACTAAACCAACCAATCGAAAATTATTTAAAACATAGCTCACTTGAGTTCCGTATTTATAATATTTACGTTTACGTTCTATTCTTCGCCGTAGATAATCTACATCTACATATTACCCTGCAAGTCACCTTGACGGTGGATGGCAGGGGGTGCCGCGCACCAAGTTCCTAACTAATTATTATTCACATTTATCTATTGTGGTCACGTATTGTCCTAGGGAAAAAGGACTCCTTATACCTCTCCGTCCTACTATCTATTTCGCGAATCTTGTCCTCATTATCCCTCCGTCCGATATACGTTGGTTGTCGAATAAAAAATATCCTTCATTTCATTTACGAATATCTCCGACCTATATTTATCTAGAAGTTTAAGTCTCGCCTGTAATCTACGATCTTTCAACGTTGGCCAACTCAACTCATCAATGAGTAACGTAACGCTCTGTTTTTATCGTAATTCTTTTTCACGAATCTAGCTGCTCGCCGCTGTATTTTTTCTAAATCCTTTATGAGTCCCCTCTGATATGGATCCCAAACCGCTGCTGCGTATTCCATTTGAGGTCTAACCAACGATAAATAACAGGATTCTCTCACCTTTTCCGTGCTTTTCCTGACTATCCTACGCACAAAAGCCAACTTCTTATTTGCCGCACCTATCACTCGTCTTATGTGGGTGTCCCAAGACGTCACGATTCAAGGTTACCCCGAAGTATTTCACGGATTCCGAAACAGGAATGCTCTCACCATCTATCGAGTAGGTAATCACGGACGATGGGCTTCTAGATTTCCAAAAGTTTAGAACGTTACTCTTTTTCTGATTGATTTCTAGCTGCCATTCCTTGCACCAAACAGATAACGCATCCAGATCATCCTGAAGCTGACGATGGTCGCTAGGACCACTAATTTCTCTATAGACTACGGTGTCATCCGCAAAAAGCCTGATATTACTTTTTACAACTGAGCTGATGTCGTTTATATAAAGCAAGAAAAGCATAGGTCCGATCACACTACCCTGCGGCACTCCAGAGACTACATCTGCCACACTCGAGGACTTACCATCGATGACTACTTTTTGTTTTCTATTCCAAAGGAAAGCGCCAACCCAGTTAATGACTTTAACATTAACGCCAAGATTTCCCAATTTTAATAACAACATACGGTGGGGAACCTTGTCAAAAGCTTTTCTAAAATCAAGGAACACTGCATCGACCTGCTTATTAATTTCGCCGCATGATAAAACATCATTCACAAACAGACCGAGTTGGGTGTCACAGGATCTACCTTTTCTGAAGCCATGTTGACAGCTGACTAAGAGCGATCTACTCTCAAGATAACGCATTGTGTTGCTAACAATAATGTGCTCCAAAATCTTACATGATAATGATGTTAGAGAAATCGGCCTATAATTTTCGGGGTTTTCTTTGTCACCTCCCTTACGAATGGGTGTGACGTGTGCTAGTCTCCAATCATCAGGAACCTCACAGAGGGTAAGAGATTTCTCGAAAACTGTCCGAAGGAAGGGAGCTATTTCATCTGCTAGTTCTTTTAATACACGCGCGGGAATTCCTTCTGGTTCTGGGTTTTTGTTGGGCTTTATCGCACCCAGTTGCTTCGCTATTCCTGCCTCAGAGATTTTAATATTATCCATCCGAGTACATCCATCGGGAATAAGATTATCTTCAAGTCTATTTCCACCTGCCGTGAACGCCTTCGCGAAGTAAACGTTTAGTAGATTAGCTTTATCCTCCCCATCGTGAAGGATGTCTCCGGAATCACATCGCAGGGAGAGTATTGAAGGACCCACTCCCTTGACTTCTCTTACATAGGACCAGAACCCTTTTGGATCCTCCTTCAATTTTGTATTTAATACCTCATTCCGGAAGGTGTTAAATGCGTTACGCATGGTTTTTCTCGCTAGTACGCGGGCACTGTTATACTCATGGACTATAGCTGTGCGATACTCATCGGAAGCCGTGGTAGGTATGTTTTTCAATTTTGCGTGGCTACGCTTCTGCCGTCTTAAGGCAATCCTGACTTCCTTATTAAACCAACGAGGTTCTTTCTTATCAGATTTTAACTTACTGGGGATAAATCTATTGATACCTTTTCCTAGTATATCCTTAAATGATAACCATGATGGCTCCATATCTAATCGTTGTCTTTTCACGATAACTGACAAAGGTACTTTTGAGATGTAAGCTGAAACTTTTAAAGTCGGCCTTGGCGAAAGCGTATACATTCCGAAAAGGCTTAGGATGTCTTTTGAGCTTTAATTCGCACTCCGCATACACAGCTTGATGGTCGCTAAGTCCCTCCTCTGTGGATACCTTAGTTATCCTATGCGGGATGTTAGAAGCAAGCAAGTCGAGAACATTGCCCGAACGCGTGGCTTTTCGTACTATCTGGGTTAGGGAATATTCATGAAACGTGTCAATTAAGGCTTCACACGATTCGCGTTCTTTACCTCCCGTAACGAAACATAGGTTTTCCCAATCGATTGACGGTAAGTTAAAATCGCCTCCAATTATCACATAACCGTCGTTCATAATAGATCTAAGCTCGGCTAATTGCCTCTCTAAACTTAAAATATAATCAACTTTGGCATTAGGTGGTCTGTAAAATTAGCATAAATATATCTTTTTCGAATTATCCTTACCTAGGCGGCACCACACGCTCTCGGTCATTTCATCGATAATAGGGATCTGACAACTATCGTTTTTTTCACTTATTGCCAAAAATACTCCGCCACCTATTCTATTGGCACGGTCTTTTCTGTATACTCTATAGCTTTTCGGAAAAATTTCTTGGCTAGCGATATCTTCAGTGAGCCAACTTTCCGTACCTATAACTACATCCGCATGCAACGTGCGAATTACGTGTTCGAGTTCGGCAGACTTCCTACGAATGCTGCGGCAGTTTAAAACTATAATATTTAATTTCTCGTTATCGCCCGAAGCATTAACTGCTCTATTACGGCTTTTGCAGGTGGACTCTCTCACTTCGCGACCAGAAACTGTATTACACTCGATGCCCCTATGAAATCTCCTATTACGCCTACACCCTACCCTACTCTCTAATCTAAAAAAGACCTACCATGGTCGAAGATCCTACACGCTACACTCTGTGAAGCCTCGGTCGTGTAATGAACTCCAGAGCCGTTTAGGGGTACCCTACACGATCCGAAAACCGGCCGGAGATCAACAAAGTCGACTCCCATGCCCACACAGAAATTCCATAGCCTTTGGTTTAGCCCCGCCACGCGGCTCCAAACCTCCGAACCACAGTCAATCCGCGGGACAATACTACAAATGGTGAGCCGCACATCAGAACCCGACTCCTCTCGGACACGAGTGACCTCGGCGACCAAGTCCTCAAAAGAACTTAGAATCTCCTCGGAACCGCGCTTCGAGGCGTCATTAGTTCCAACATGGACCAGCATCCGCAGCCTAGAGCAACCCGTTGACTCCACCGACTCCCTTACCGCCCTCGTCACTTGGGGGACCGTTCCTCCTGGTATACACCTGGAGAACACCCGCTCAGCCACTCCCTCCCGGCGGGCCCGAGTTAGCAAGGGAGCCATAACACGCCGGACATTAGAACTACCTATTACTAGGAGCCCTCCCTTCCCACCCCGACTTCCCATAGATCCAGCCTCCGCCAAAGAGACGGGAGCGGATGCGAGAGCATCGGCCGAAGTGTCGTCCTCCGACAACGCCGCGAACCGATTGCAAACTGGAAGAGGGTCTGCCGAGGCATTCCCAGCTCCCAGCCTTCGCAGGACCACCCCACGATCCCCCCGGTTGGAGACCACTCTCCAATCGTTGGTTTTCAGGATTGGAGCGACCCCAGCCCCCGAAGAGGTCCCACAAACACCCTCGATCACACCACCGACTTTCGCACTCGAGCGCACCCGAGTAGCCATCATGGCGCGGTGAGTTCTCGGGGATGGATGCGTTCTCCCAACACGAACAAGGGCCGACTCCGCTCTTGCCACCCTCCGACGGAGGTCCGTAACCTCTCTTACCAGCTCCGTGATTCGAGACCTCATTCCCTCGAAATCAGCGTCGCATAGAAAGGAGGAAACGGGAATCCTAGGTGAAGCCATCCAAAACACTAATCTATACTAGCTACGAATTAAATTAAACTTCAAGCTAAGGTTATACTAAGTGACTAACTAATTCGTGGACTTAAGGTCTACGCTAGAGAGGAACGCAGGTAAAAAGTGAAAGGGAAGCGCTGACTCACCGCACAAACAATGTTAGCAAACAGGCAAGATAGAAACACAAGCAAGCGTTAAAACAATTTAAATTAGTACACCAACAGCGATAATCAAGTTAAGACAAGTTAAGTTAGTACACAAACAGCGTAGAGTTCTTACAGAAACATTTACTACCTGAATATGAGTTTTTTTTAAAGGAAGTGCTAGAAAAATACTACTGAAAAATGACGATATTGGGATTAAGAGATACTACAATAAACAATATAAATAAATGTTAGTTCTACTTATCAGTACGGTTACTTCGACTCTACTTCTACTGCTACACAACGATACAGCTACGGAAGGACAGCTGCTACAGCTACTGCTATTAAAGCGCCGGTCACCCGCAGGTCAGAAGCTCTCGCAGGAGGAAGTGAAAGGCACGTCCTTACCCTTCGACAGCCAGGCACTAACTGATCCATTTCCTTCCGCTTACAAAAATCTGTCATGCATGCATAAGGAATAAAATATATTTTGTAATTATAGCAGATCTTATTTACTTCAGAAGCCAATAAGATTATTTACGTTGACAATTAGATAGCTATGCATCAATTTTTCTAAGTTCAAAGCGAATTACGACTTTCTCGTTCAATTTTCTTGATAACAGCTAATCCTACGATAAAAATGTAGTGAAAATGAAATACTCTACGTTACAAGTCCTACGAGTATTTTTGAAAAATGTTTGGAAGTGACCAAAAATTTACGAGATATAACGGAAAATTTATTTTTTGTCACCAGTAAAGGGGTACCGCTGAGTGGATTTCGTGATTTATTTATATGATTTTTCTAATCGGCTTAGACTGTAAGTCCTTAATATCAAATTTCGTAAAAATCCGTTCAGGAGAAACCGAGAACGAACATGCGGAATGAAGGACAGACGAACGGACGGACAAACCGAAGCTAATATGCGCTTGTGCTGGAAGCGAAAGGCGCCTGAAAAGAACGCCTAATGGTCAGGTCGCGTCCTTCCGTCCGTCCGCATGTTTCATCTGCGAAACTACTTGGTGGATGTTGTCGAAATTTCGCATTTAGGGCATAGGGCAAAAGAAGCTAAGTAAATTATACAAATGGTTCACGTAACCTGATCGGGAGTACCATTTTACTGTTGACAAAAAATGAACTTTTTCTTTATATCTCGTGAAATATCGCTTATGACTAAAAAGTCTTCAAACAAAATTTGAAGAGCTAGTCAATTAAATAGCACGTTTTGTTCGGTACATTTTTATCGAAGAACTATACAAGAAATTCAAACGTGAATGTCGTAATTCACCTTGAACTTGGAGAAAGTTTCCCGTTTTTAGGCTGGTTTCCAAAGGAAACAGCCTCATGAAATGATCCTGTCTGTGTGTACGTGTGTTTGTATGTATGTGTGTGTGTGTGTCCCACTAACAACTTTTGAACCAATGGAACGATTTTTATGAAACTTGGCATGAGGCTTGTGCTGCCAGGGCCCAATCATTACGAATCTGGCTGCTCTGCGCTGTACTCTTTCTAATTGAATTATATGTCCCTTCCCATACGGATCCCATATGCTTGAGACGTATTCCACTTGTGGTCTAACCAGTGATAAGTAACACGTTTCGCGTACTTTTTCTGTAGTGTTCCGTACTATTCTACCTATGAAAGCTAGTTTCTTGTTGGCCGCGCCTATAACTCGACGAATGTGCATGCCCCATGAAAGATCTCGACAAATGGTTACTCCTAAATATTTAACATGCTCGGCTGCATGAATATTTATTCCATCTATTTTATTCTCGAACCCTACTTCTATGTTTTTACTTTTCCAGAACGTAACTGCGGCACATTTAGTGTAATTAATTTCAATTTGCCATTCTTTGCACCAAGCTGAAAAAGCTCTTAAGTCTTCGCGCAGCGACTGATGATCCTCCTGGTTTTTTATTTCTTTATATAGAACGGTATCATTTGCAAAAAGTCTTATTTTACTACAATCTATCGAGTAGATATCATTCACATATATTAAGAAAAGTAGTGGGCCCAATAAACTTCCCTGAGGAACACCCGACGCAACTTTAACGGGGGAGGAGTATTTCCCATCGATGACAACTATCTGTTCTCGAGAGGAAATCTCTCACCCAACTGACAACTTTCGGATTGATACCATATTGTCCTAACTTTGCCATTAATTTCTTATAAGATACTTTATCAAACGCCTTTCTGAAATCAATGAATATGGCATTGACCTGAGTATTTTTCTCTCCGCATCGCAACAAATCATCCACGAACAAGCCGAGCTGCGTTTCGCATGATCTACCTCTCCGGAATCCGTTCTGGCATCCTCTAAGCAATGAGTGACTATCTAAATAGCGCATTACAGAACTAAAGATTATATGCTCAAGTATCTTGCACAATAATGAAGTTAGGGAAATTGGCCTATAATTTTCGGGGTTCTCTTTGTGGCCGCCCTTATGGATGGGCGTAACGTGTGCCATCTTCCAATCTTTAGGAACTACCCTTTCCGCAATGGATTTCTCGAATATAATTAAATTTAAATACGGCGCGATTTCATAAGCTAACTCTTTCAATACTCGCGCGGGTATTTCCTCCGGCCCAGGAGATTTACTTGGTTTAACAGAATGAAGTTGGATCGCGATACCATTTTCGGAAAATATCAAATCTTCCATGAAGTCGCCCTGATGCATAGGAATAGTGGTTTCACATTCGTCGTCATTAGGAGTAAAAACTTTCTGGAAGTGTTGATTTAAAAGGTTTGGTTTCTCCGCACTATCGTGAACTACATTTCCCGTTTCCGATCTCAGTGACGCAATAGTGGACTTCTCTGACATAAGACCAAAATGCTTTCGGGTTCTCTTTCAAGTTATCCAGTGAAACCTTCTTTTTGTAATTGTTATACGCATTACGCAATGGCAGTCTGGTTATGGAGCGCGCCTCCTTGTGTTGCTGCCTTAACGTTGCAATTTGTTCGACCGTAGCTGTTGAGGATGTGTTATTTACGCAAGAGTGGAGTTTTCTTTGCCGTCGAAGAGCGCTCCTATTTTCCTGGTTGTACCAGCTAGGTTCTGCATTTTCACGCTTCAGTTTGCTCGGAATAAATTTATCTGTACTTTCTCGCATCATATCTCTGGGCGTGCACCAGGATTCTTCCGCGTCTGCAATATCTGTTACCTCGCAGAAATGAGTATATTTATTTCGCAGAAAATACCTAAATCTTGAAATCGGCTTTGGCGAATACATAAAGCTTTCTTTTAGCTTTAACCTGTTTCTTAATGTTGAGATGAAACTCCACGTACACTCCCTTGTGATTGCTTATACCCTCAGCAACAGATACCCCATTCATACGCTCAGGAAGATTCATCATCATCATCATCATCATGAGGTGTTCTGCCTCTAGGCAGGTCCCTGGCACCAGCGTTGTCTCCACTCATTTCTGTTCCTTGCCATTTCTTTCATTTCCTGATACCCTCCCCTTTCTTTCAGATCGTCAAACATTTTTATTCTTCTACGTCCCCTTTTCCTTTCACCTTCTACTGATCCTTCCAACACCATCAATAGTAAACCTTCTCCTCTCAAGATATGCCCTAACCAGTTACTTTTCCTCCTCTGAATTGTTTCAAGTAATCTTCTCTTCTCATTCACCCTTGTTAGTATTGCTTCATTCCTTATCCTATCTGTCCACTTAACCTTCTCCATCCGCCTCCACACCCACATTTCAAATGCCTCTAGTCTTTCTTTCTCTCTTTTCTTTAGCGTCCATGTTTCACACCCATAAAGCAATACACTCCAAACATAGCACTTCACAAGACGTTTCTTCAGATTTAAATCCATTTTACCACATAGTACCCGTTTTTTCCTATTAAATGTTTCTTTTGCCATTGCTATTCTTGTTCTTATTTCTTTTTCACTTCTCCAGTCTTCAGTTAGCATGCTTCCCAAATATCTATACTGTTTTACTTGCTCCACTCTTCCATCCTTTATTGACACATTCATAATCTCTCTATCCCCTATTCTCATCACCTTTGTTTTCTTTATGTTCATTTTCATTCCATATTCCATCATCCTGTCTTCTACCTTTGTAACCATTTCCTGAATATGCCTCGTTTCATCTGCCAAAATTACCATGTCATCAGCAAACCTTATACAATTTATTATTCTACCCCCAATACTAATTCCTTTATCATTCCCTATTCCATTGTCAATCATTTCTTCAGCATATATATTGAACAGGGTTGGCGATAAGCAGCAACCTTGCCTTACTCCTCTTCCTAGATCATACCATTCGGTCTGTGCATCTTTTATCCTCATAGCTGCTTTCTGTTTCATATACAGCTCTTTAATTAACCTTCTATCTTTCCAGTCTACTTTTTTTGCTTTTAGTATTTCCATCAGTTTTTCCCAGTTCACTCGGTCGAATGCCTTCTCCATATCTATGAAGCACAGACTAATTCCTTTACCCCTTTCTATATATCTCTCTCCACTCATTCTTATCAATCCTATTGCATCTCATGTACCTCTACTCTTTCTAAATCCAAACTGTTCCTCTGCAACATTTTCTTCTATTTTGCTAATTAGTCTCCTGTTCATAACCCTAAGTAGAACCTTTGCTGCATGTGTAATTAAACTGATTGTTCTGTGTTCACTGCATTTTCTTGTTCCTTGCTTTTTCGGAATTGGAATCATAATTGTTTTGACAAAATCCTCTGGCCACATCCCCTTGTCATAGATTGCATTACACAACTTCACTATTTCTTCCAGTCCTTCCTCATTAAGACACTTAAATAATTCTATCGGTATCTCATCTACCCCCATTGCCTTCCCATTCTTCATATCTTTTATTGCTTGTAGCACCTCTATTTTCAATATCGAAACCCCTGTTTCGTCATTATTTATTTCATCCTGCTCTTCAATACGGAGATCCTTTGGTTTTTCATTTGATTTGTACAACTCCTCCGTGTATTCTCTCCATCTATTAAGGACCTCCTCTTCCTTATATAGAACTTTATCTTCTTTACTTGCAATCTCTTTCACACATGCACTTGTTCTCCATCTATCCCACGTTACATTTTTTACTTTCTTATACATCAAGTCATACATTCCTTTTCTCTCTAGATCTTCTATATCTGAGCATTCCTCCTCTAGCCATCTCTCCCTTGCTTTTTGGGCTTCTCTTCTTAGTTCATTATTCAGTTTCCTGTATTTCCTTTTTCCATCTTCATCAGTCCTGCTTTTGTATTGCCTTCTTTCTTCCATCTTTTCTATCA
Organism: Tanypteryx hageni; assembly: GCA_028673005.1. Classification (NCBI taxonomy): domain Eukaryota; kingdom Metazoa; phylum Arthropoda; class Insecta; order Odonata; family Petaluridae; genus Tanypteryx; species Tanypteryx hageni. Next base: position 16,251,850 of record CM054117.1, read on the forward strand.
TTTCCTTTGTCACCCATGGCTTTTTTATTCTTTTTCCTTTGAAAAACCCAATAGCCTGTTCTGCTGTTTTCCTTATAGCCTTCTTTATCCTATTCCATGCTTCATCCACATTTTCCTCCGACACGTTTTCTCTTTTGATTGCCTGAGCTAATTTTTCTCCTATTCTTTCTTTTCCTACTGTGGCTATATTCTCTAAGTCCCATTTCCTAACTATCATAGCCTTCTTAACCTTCTTCAAGGCTAGTTTTATTTCGGCCATGAGGAGCACATGATCACTGTCAATGTCTGCTCCTGGAAGTCCATATGCCTTTTTTACTCCATTTCTATATCTTTCTTCCACTAGAATATAATCTATTTGATATCTGGCTCCATCTCCTGGTGATTTCCACGTGTATAGCCTTCTCTTATGATTTTCAAACCAAGTATTTGATATAAACATCCTCTTCTCTTTACAGAACTCAACAAGTCTTTCACCTCTTTCATTTCTTTTTCCTAGTCCAAATTTTCCTACTACTTGGTCTTCTCTTCCCTCTCCTACCACAGCGTTCCAATCGCCCATCACTATCTTGCAACAGTTTTTACCTTCCTCCTCCATAATATTTTCTATCTTCTCGTATATTTCTTCAACAGCCTCATCTTCATGTTGGCTGGTCGGCATATAAACTTGTATCAACAGTAGATCTTTTGGGTGCATTCCTATTCTAAGACCAATTGCTCTATCATTTACAAATATCACCCTCTGTACACAATTTGCTATTTCCTTATTCAAAATTACCCCTACTCCATTCGTTCCTCCAGTACCTCCTGAGTAGTACACCGTGATGTCATCACTTTTTATTTCCCCTCTTCCTTCCCATCTCATTTCACTTAAGCCAATCATATCCATTCTATTTATTTTCATCTCTTTCTTTAAATTTTCCAACTTCCCTGCTCGTAGGAGTGTTCTAACATTCCACGTGCCAATTCTCAACTTCTTTCCAGCTTCCTTCCTTCCTTGTGTTAAACGGAACCTCTCGTGTTTTCCCCCCCGGAGATCCGAGCGGGGGACCATTTTGCCTCCGGAATATTTAACAAGAGAAGACTCCGTCATGATGCCTCTACATGGGATATATTGTGGCGGTGGTTTCCCATTGCCCATATGTTCAGCCGCCCCTAACATGGGGAACAGACGCTGTTTGCAGCCGCCCCTAATATGGAGAACAGACGCTGCTGCCTGTTGGTCCGCGGGAGGTATTTTATTTCCCTCCTACCCTACATATCTGTAGAGCATTCCCCTATCCGCCACCCAGGGACGCGCCCTCTAGAGGTTACAGGCTCCTCCGAGGGTCAGGAAGATTAGTAGCCAATAAATCTAATATATTATTAAATCTCGTGGGAAACCTCACTAACTGATACAATGAGTGTTTGCCGAAAGTTTCAAGTAAAGCCTCGCAAGATTCACGCTCTCTACCACCGGGATAAAAGCAATTATGCCTCCAATCAATTGACGGAAGATTGAAATCTCCCCCGATTATAATGGCTTTATCTTTATTATTCGAACTTAGCGTCGCCACTTGTTTCTCTAGATAATAAATAGTTTCCACTCTCGCATTTGGTGGTCTATAAAAGGCGCATATATTTACAGTTTTACAGTCGCCCTACTTCACACTACACCAAACACTTTCGACTTCGTCGTCATTAATCTTTATTTGGTAACTTTCGTATTTATTGCTAACTGCTATAAAGACTCCACCTCCCGACCGGATACATCGATCTTTTCTAAAAACGCTATAGTCACGAGGAAAGATCTTCTGACTGGCTATGTCCGCCGTTAGCCAACTTTCTGTGCCTATCACTACGTCAGCACGCAGACTACGAATGAGATGTTCAAGTTCGGTCTCCTTCCTGCGAATGCTGCGACAGTTAACCGTGATGATTTTTAGTTTATCGCTATTACTACGTAACGATGCCTCGCGCGCTACTGAATTATTATTATTATTTACTGCCTCCTTGTCCTCCCTATTACGTCGACTATTTCTACGCTTAGAATGTATTCTACTGTTAATTAACATCGCGTTTATAGTGGTATGACGGTCGGACGTATTACTACTATTGACGTGCCTCACAACGCTTGGTGAAGAATTACCATTCCTTAAGTCTAACCTAAAAAAGCCCTAGCATGCTCGAACACCCTACGCGTATCTCTCTCTCCCTATTATCCGTCTATTTCTCAAATCCATCATCCTCTTGGTCCCAAACCCTGACGGAAAATCGAGGTTCTACTGTATGTTTTTTATTATTTATTACTTGCATTTTAAAAGAATAATCAATTCTATTATTTCATGTTTTATTTATTTCACTTTTCTCGTGGCCGCGTATGAATGGAGAGGGAGAGGCAGGGCGGTGCGGTCGCACAGGGCCCCGCGCTTGGAAAGGACCTGCGTCTGAAAATTATGTTTAAAATCGTAATTCTCACGTAAGAGCTAAAAACGGGGGAAAGGGTGGCCTCGGCCAAAGGAGGGCCTTAATGAAGATTGCGCTGGAGAATTTTCAAGAAATTACTGTTCTTTCAAATTCTTGTAATTTTTCATGCAACCAGTACAGTGAAAGGCGCAGCCTCTTGGAAGATCCACGCCCTAGGAATGCTCGCCTTGTGAGGCCCCATGGGGTCCGACCCCAACCATAGAGTGTCCTTTTTCTGTTAACCTTTTGTTTATGGTTCTCATCTGGGAACAAAAACTTGAGTTGGGTACGGAAGCACCATTCTGCGACCCGACCAACTACAATAGTTCTTGTGGGGTCATTTTCAGTGTTAATTTATATTTCTCATTTGTAAGTAGAGGCTGCACCGAGGGCAGGCCCTCAGAGAGCCAGAGATAGGCCCGGACCGCTTCCATATTTTCAGGCCCCTCACCCCTTGACTTTCCCCCTCCCATATGATTCACCTATGACCTATGCTAGGAGACGGACGATGAACTGTTGAAGAGACGATCAGCAGAAAATATTGCTATGGGAATGATAGAATCTATTTTAAAATCAAATAATTTGTCATTTGAAAAGTTAGGTTTACCAATTGTTGGTGGTGTTCGAGTGGCGGTTGCTCCTACTTGCATTGAAGATCATCAAACAGATGGAAGATATATATTTAGTCAGTTAAATACGGAGCAAAAATGAATTGTCGAAGAAATTCTTGATTCTGTTGACGGACGTTCCATCTAGAAATTATTTTTTATCGAGGGACCAGGTGGTTACGGAAAAACTTTTATTTACACATGTCTTCCTCACATAATAAGAGGAAGAAATCAATTAGGTTTAGCCGCAGCATGGACAGGCATTGCAGCTCTGTTGATGCAAGAGGGAAAAACCGTTCATAAAACCTTGGGTCTTCCAGTGCCTTTGACTGAAACATCTGTTTCTTCCATAAAATATAATTCGCCACAAGCTGAACTTTTGCGAAAAACATCCATAATTGTCATCGACGAAGCGTCATTACTTCCAGGATTAGCTGTTAACTGCATAGATCGTTTATTGAGAGACCTTATGCAATCTGAACTACCAATGGGTGATAAAATAATTGTTTTTGGGGGTGACTTCCGTCAAGTCCTTCCAGTTGTTCCTCACGGTGGTGGAGTTCAAATATACGAGTCTTGCATTCAGATGCCGAAGATATGTCAATATGTAACAATTTTGCGGTTTAACAATAAATATGCGCACTAAACCATCTGAAATCGATTTTGCAGACTGGCTCCTAAAATTAGGCAACAATCAAATACCTGTAGTCATAGCAGACAATATCATACGTATTCCAGATCAATTCTTCGTTATTGATTCCTTATTAACTCATGTTTTTGGCAAGGTCATTGGTAACAACATATCAGAGTATGCAAACAAGGCCATTGTATGTCCATTCAATGAGGACTGTGACCTAATAAATAATAGAAATTCTCAACCTCATCAGTGGAGAAGCCAATGAATATTTCAATATTGATTCTATCTGCTCAGAAGATGAATCTATGGGTGGAATTCCTATCGAATATCTAAATTCAATAACACCGTCTGGCATGTCCTCACATCATCTTAAATTAAAAAAGGTGCTATAGTTATGTTAATACGTAATATGCACCTAGGCTTTAGTTTAGGGAACGGGGTCAGAATGGTTGTGACGGGAATGTACAATAAAGCTTTAAAGTTGGAAAGGACATGAAATATTCTTACCAAGAATAGAATTTATATCCACCGACTCTAACCTACCATTCGCAATGAAAAGAAGAGTTTCCTATTCGACTGGCTTTCGCTATAACCATAAATAAATCACAAGGTCAAAATTTCGAAAAGTTGGGTGTATACTTACCACGTTGCGTATTCAATCACGGACAACTTTACGTTGCGTTCAGTAGAGCCCGTTTACAGCAGATGTTAAACTGAAAATGTTATCAACAATTGGACAAGGACAGTTGGAGAATTTCGAAGGATATTACACGAAAAATATGGTTTATAATGAAATGTTACGCTGAGTAACATATTGAAAAAGCTATTTTTTGTATATAGTTATTATATCTTTTCTTTATCTTCGTTTTTTATTTTATATTGTATTATGTATGTATTGTGTAATTATTATAATTATATAACATTTATAAATGAAATTATGATTATTTAAAATATTATAATTTATCGATCTGTTCCCCTCAGGTTCTTGCAGCATTAGCTGTCATAAAATGTGATCTTTAAACAAACAAATGTCCAAACCAAGACTAATGCAGGCTGGTTTCCTAAAGTTGACGTCCCGAATTCATTACTTATGTTGACAAGAAATATTTCAATATGTGTTAGTCATTCCAAGGAGTTCTCATACCATAAATACTATTTGCGATTCATATATTATCAATTTTAGAGAAAAATTGTAAAACAAATAAATAGAGCATAAGCAGGTTTCAAATACTAAAAGAAATGTCAGCATCTCTTTCTGACATATTTTGCCTGTATTTATTGTAAATAAACAAATTTAATAAATAGAGTAAGTGGCCACAATGTTGTTAAGGACTTTTAGTACCCTTCCCACTCCCCTTTCCTTGATATTCACTCCATACGCCCCCCTCCCTCCCATTAGTTTCCTAACAAACCCCGATGACTCCACCTACTCATCACCCAATCATCATTCTCTGGGCCCAGATTTAAATGTAACTTCCCATCCTTTTTCCCCCTTCCCCCGCTCCTCATAATACTGTGTATATAAGCTCTTGGTCTAAGTTTTTCGCATTACTCCTGATGATGACGCAAAGCGTCGAAATCTAGATAGTCTTTTAATAAAAGTATTGTAGGAATTTACAAAGTTAATTTTATTTTTAAATATGAATTTCTACAAAGTAAAGGCCGAAACAATTGACTATACAGTAGATCGATTATTCGGCGATCGATTATCCGATTTCTAACATTATCCGGCAGTCCTGACCGATCCGGCGAAAGTTGCGAGTAATTTGGCAGTCGCCGAAGAATCGCATCAAAGGCAGTTTCAGTCCGGCGATAGCGCACCGCGCGGTGCCAAAACGTTTCGGGACGATCGTGAGTAATACAGAAGGATCTGGGTTATACGTAGGCTTGGTAGGATTCGATTTAAATCGATAAATGTCAATAAACATCGATTTTTAAAAACTTTTATATTCGATGAAAATGAATTGTCATCGATAAGTGTCGATTTTTCACATTTTCTACAAAATTATACGTCATGACTTAAAAATTGCCTTGCTACGCTCAAACTTGATATATTTTACCATCAAACATCCAAAATGGAAGAGAAGTCGATAGCTGTCATACCAAACGGCCGCACATTCGAAATTCATTACACTTTCTGATTTCTGAATAAGGGGCGCGAATTAACGAGTAAAATATACTTTATGATTTATTCCGAAAAATTAACTTCCAAGTTGGTGATCGAAGTCGAATAACACATTCACCAAAATAAAGATAACAACAAACAAGGCAGCATACAAGAAGCCTTCTTTTTATTTACACACTGTTAGTTAAATTTAATTAGAAGGGATTCAATTTATAAAATCTTTATAGATAAAAACCGACAAAATATATTAAAATTAACATCTACATTATTGATCGCTTTTAAGAAATATAAAAGTCGAAAACTAAACATCCTAGTAAAATGTATTAAAATAAACGTGGATGTTGGTCTCAGATTTTTAGGAAAAATAAACAGATTTTAGCCGTCGATTTTTACGAAAAATAAACGCCGACAACTGCCAAGCCTAGTTATATGCAACCCAGTTATACGTAATACTCATTTACCCGTATTTTTATATAATCCTAGGCGAAACACTTTGCAATATCATACCCACTCATACTGAGTTGTACGTAACTGAATTGTACGTCCTTCTCGTTATTCTATTTTACAGTACTGCATTTATGTTTTTAAATATCCCATGCTTTATTTATAACATTTTGTATGGTAAATAAATTCAGAACACTAAACAACACATATACAACACAAAAAAACAATGTTGTAAAAGAGCGTTCAAAAATAAGCTGTATAAAATCTTTGATGTGATTACCCTGCGTTTTTAAAAATCCGGGGACCCCTTCCTCCCTAGGTCGCCGGATTATCGATGATCTACTGTATTACTGTTTATACGCTAATGTGTATGGATCAACTGTCCATTGCTTAAGGATAGTCGAGTGGAAAAGAAAATAACCCATTTGTTCACTCGTCTTTGCTCAGGCCGAGTTTGATAATAATCGTCCCCATGGCAACAATTCGATAAAATTTTATTTAAAACGCAAAAACGCTATTTTTAGTAGAAATTCAAGAAAATACCATCAATCATAAAAATTCTGTCATAAGAATCAGAATTTACATTATTTTCCCCTTAGAAAAGTACAAACCTCGCTCCGATATCATAATTTTAAGATATTTTAATGCATTAAAGAAAACATCTCTGCACGGTGAATTTGAGACTTCCTATGTAAAACAAATAAGGAAAAACGTTCCTGGAATCGAACCCAGGACTTCAATCTTCGCCAAATAAAATATAACCCGAAGGTGGGCCCTGGAAGCACGAGCCTCATACCAAGTTTCATGAAAATCGGTCCATTGATGCAAAAGTTGTTAGTAGGGGACACAAACAGACAGGACCAATTGCATAAGGCTGTTTCCTTTGGAAACTAGCATAAAAATACGCTTCGTTTTCTTAACCCCGATCTCTAACACTATTTCACATTGCATCAAGGTCTTCGCGAAGTTTTCGAGAAAAGCGCGAGCGGAAAGGGTTCACGATATGTTTATTTGAATAAATTACCCCCTGCTGAACCGGTTCGAATATTTATGAAATCAAATTTCAAATAAAATTTATTTGGTTAGCCGTAAGGATGAAATCTTCGGAATGCGTTGGACAGTAAATTTAAGATCTCAGCTCAGACTCGTAATCACTGACTGGCGTCATATTTTCCATTTGAATGTCGCTCGTTGTTCCGATCGCTCAATTATTAGACTAGTGGACTGTATAATTCGTATTTTATTTTACCGAGGATGGTACAATCACCGAATCCGTGTTCTAATTACAAACACCCGAGCCAGGCAGGCACGTCCAGCGTCACCGTTTTAATGTCTCTACTCCCGAGTGGGCAGACGCGTCCTCTCCTCACCGTGTTCACGTCTCCACTCCCGCACACCGTCCAAAGGCAACGTTGCCACACTTCACCGTTCAACCTCACGGCGCCCGCCAGGATGCCGCCACCCGTCAACAACACAAACAAAGGCAAACATACAATGTCCCAACATGCCGACCGCTGAAAAGAAATTACAATCTCCTTTTCTTACATAACAATTTAATGTCAACAAATTATAATTCAGGTGCAGTTGGGAAAGGGCAAACCCTTGTAATGGGTCGCTTAAAGGTTCCAGAGGGGGTACGGATAGTTGCTACTCGCACTAATCCGTCGGGGCCTGGATGGATTTCTTGAATCACTGCCAGCTTCCAACAGAGTGGAGGTAAGTTGTCTTCCTTCAGGATACAAAGGGTTCCAGGTTGCACATTTGCACAGGTTGATGTCCACTTGACCCTCTGCTGTAAGTGACTGAGATAGTCAGTCGACCATTTGCACCAAAATTGCTGGAGCTGCCGCTGTAGGAACTGCCATCTGGAAAGTAAGCTAAGCTTGACATCGATTAAGTCTGGTTCAGGAAAACTAGTGATAGCCGAGCCAATCAGAAAATGACCAGGAGTAAGAACAGCAGGGTCATTGGGATCATTTGAGAGAGGAATCAAGGGCCTTGAATTGAGACAAGCTTCAATCTGAGTTGTTAACGTGGCCAACTCCTCGAAGGTTAAACATGCATTTTCCATGACTCGCCGTAGATGGTATTTAAAGGATTTCACTCCAGCTTCCCATATGCCACCGAAATGTGGTGCTCGGGGTGGAATGAAATTCCATGTAATGCCCTCTTGTTGAGCATATGTGTTCACCCTTAATTGGTGGTCTTCTGCTTGGAAAAGCGCCTTTAATTCTCGAAGTTCTCTTTCGGCTCCAACAAAATTCGTTCCATTGTCGCTGTAAACATTATTGCATCGACCTCGACGTGACACAAACCTTTTCAAGGCTGCCAAAAATGCTTGTGTGGACATGTCACTGACGACTTCGAGATGAATGGCTCTAGTGGACAAACATACAAATATGGCGATATAGCATTTACTCTTCACTTTACTTCTGCGAGTTCCAAATTTCACATACAAGGGTCCAGCGTAGTCAATTCCACAATTAAGAAATGGTCTAGCGGGTTTCACCCTTGGGCTGGGCAATTGACCCATGAGTTGACGAGTTGATTCATCATGATAAATTGTCGTGGCCAAGCTGGTCACAGTCTTCCGTTGTTCTGGCATGTCGTGTGATGCCGGAAGAATGCCTGCGGTAGGCCATGAAATTGATGGATCCAGGAGCCATGTTGGTTCGTTCCACCATAATGAGTTGTGAATTAAATCATTTGGATTGATTCCTCTTGATATTAGGTCAGCTGGGTTGTCCTGAGATGCGACGTGTTGTCTTCTATTAATTTATGTTTTAGAGCCAGTTTTTGATGCATAATATTTGCGACTTGATTGTGACGGTGTAAATAGTCAGTCTGTGTTAGTCTGATGCATGCTCCTGTAATGTGCTGTATAGTTTCTGGGTGTTCTCTACATTTTCGGCATCTGTCATCTTGAATTTGTCTATTCTTTATTATGTACTTCTGGTAGTTCCTTGTATTTATCACTTTATCTTGTATGGCTAGCATGAATCCCTCTGTTTCTGGGAAGAGATCTCCGTGTTTGAGCCAGGTGTTCGACGCTTCTTTGTCGACATCAGATCGGCTCAAATCTTGGGGGTGTCTCCCGTGGAGGGTCATGCAGTTCCACCTATCAATTTTCTCTGCTATTGTTTGGGGTTCTTCATGACCTTGTGTTACTGTATCAGTTAGATTCAAAGGTGAATATTTATTATCTGATTTACAAATATTTATGTGAAGAGGGGAATCTTGACGCCCATGAAAGTATTTCCTTAGAAGTTTGATTTGGTTATTATGTAAGTTTTTTATGTCTGTTATACCTCTGCCTCCTTCTGTGCGTGGTAGTGTCAATCTGTAAATACTTGAGTACGGGTGGTGCTTTCTGCACTTTGTCCATTTGGTTCTTATTTTTCGTTGTAAGTTTTCAATATCTGTGTCTGTCCAAGTTATTATACCGAATGAATATATTAAAACCGGAATGGCAAAAGTATTAATAGCTTTTGTCATATTTTTACTGTTTAATTCTGTGTGGAGTATCTTTTTAAGTCTATTGGTAAATTCTATTGTCAGATTTTTCTTAATATCAGCATGGTTTATTTTCTTTGACTGTTCGTATCCTAAATACTTGTACATTTCTAATTCATCCATAGGTTCTATTATTCCCTGATTTTCTGTTTCGAATCCTAAGAGTTCTATTCCTCCTTTTTTTATGTTTAGCGTTCTACATTTATTCAGTCCAAATTCCATTTTAATGTCTGTCGAAAATTTCTCTACTAGTTTTATTAATTCACTGAGTTTTGGATGTGTTGATGCATAAAGTTTTAAATCATCCATGTACAGTAGGTGTGATATTATATGTTTTGACTGATTATTTTTTATTAAATATCCTGTGTTCGTTCTGTTTGACATATTTGAGAGTGGATTTAAAGCAAGACAAAACCAGACTGAGCTTAAGGAATCACCCTGAAATATACCTCTGTTTATTTTTATTTCCTTTGTATAAACATTTGTTTTGTTATCAATAAGATTAACTATTGTGTGCCATTGCCGCATGGCTTTCTCCAGAAAATTAACTAAAATCGGGTTTATTCTGTATATTTTTAATACTTCTATTAACCAAGAGTGGGGGACTGAATCAAAGGCCTTGCGATAATCTATGTAGCAGCATGAGAGATTTTTCTTGTGTCTTTGTGCTTGCTTAAGTATTATTGAGTCAATTATCAATTGTTCTTTACAGCCTTTCATGCCTTTGCGACAGCCTTTTTGTTCTTCAGTGAGAATGTTTTCATTGTCTAAGTGAGAGTTAATTAGATGTGTTATACATGATGTAATAATTTTATAAATGGTTTGTAAGCAGGTTATAGGCCGGTAGTTAGATGGGTCATTATTATTCTTACTTTTTGGGAGAAGATATGTTTTGCCTTCCATTAAAAATCTAGGTACTTGGTCGGGGTCTTCAATAAATTTATTTATTTGGGTTAATAAATGTGTGTGTGCGCATGTAAATCTTTTGTACCAGTAGTTGTGAATGTTGTCACTGCCAGTGCATTTCCAGTTATGTGTCTTCCGGATGATGGTTTGTAATAGATCTAGTGATATGTCGGGGGCCGGCATACTATGAATGTTATGAAATTGTTCTATTTCTGTCTGTATCCAATGTGCTTCAGCGTTGTGTATTTCAGTATTTGACCATATTTGAGACCAAAAATCTTCTATGGCATCTTTCGTTGGCAGTTGAGTGCTTTGTGACTGTTTGTCACCGGTTGATTTTAACACACTATAAAACCCTCTCTCATTATTTTTAAATTGTGTGTTCTGCTGTTTGCGTCTAGTGCACTTGTTATATCTGTTTAGTCTAGCTTTGTATGCCGCAAGTTTTTGTTTAAGAGTATCTATGAATTCTATCATGTGTTTGTTTGGGTTGTCATGTTTCGTGTGCATTTGATATTTTTTAACTACCATTTTAGCTTTACCTTGTAATTTTTTGCTAGGGTTACCTTTTGAGTATTCTATTAGACGTGCAATTTCAACTCTTATACTTTCTATTTTGTTTAACAGTCTCTTTTTCCAATTTGGGATGTATGGTACTTGTTTTCTGTCTGATTTATCACAGTCATTTTGTTTAACAATTTTTGAGCCATTGCATTTAGCCGCAGTGAGTGCAGCGCAGTATATTAATGTGTGGATTTCTTCAAATGTTTCTATATTTTCTATGTGTTCAGGCATTATTACCTCATTTAATATGAGATTTATTTTAGATAGTTTTACTGAAGTGTGTTGTTTTGGTATGTAAGCTCTTTTTGTGGGGTCTGTACCTGTATATTCTATAAGTGCAATGTTGAAAGTTTCTCTTACATTTTCAATCAAGTCAGCATCGGCATTTACTTCAATATTATGGTTGTTACTATCTGGGGTAGAAATTTCATTAGTTAATTTATTACTATTATTAGGATTGCCACTATTTTGTATTGCAGTGTTTTCATTAATTAAATTCTTACCAATTGATGTTGGACTTTCTTTTGTTATAATATTTGAATTGCGTTCTGTTTCATTTGGCAAATTTGTAGGTTTGTCATTATTTATAGGCATATTGGTTAATATAACTCCCATATCTGCTTCTAATTCTTGGCCTATTTCATGTTTTAGTTGGTTCAATGTTTCAGGAGATACTAAACTATTTCTAATTATTGCTCTGCGTTGGTCTGATATATGTTGAACTGTTACAGGTATGTTTGGGTATTGATTTGTAAATGCGGTATGGAGTTGATCTCTGTAGGCTGTCATATCGGATTCTAATTTTGTAATTCTGTAATACGTGCGCATGATAAAGGTGTTAACTTCAGCTGCCCATTACATGCGTACATGTCTCCGGCCTGCTTGGGTGGTCTCAGTTAAAAGTGGGTTGCCCCCCTAAGAAGCACATTCAGCTTGTGCAATATTACTTGACGGTGTTGGGTTATTGCATCCATTGGATTTGGCTGTTGCTGTTTCGGGTGACCCGATCGATGTCCGCCTAGTCGACACACGACCACTACCGGCTCGCATACTGTCACCCCCAGCGGTAGCTCCAGAGGTGCCCTGGCGATCCCCAGGCAGCGGCTTTTTATCCGAGGCTGAACTCCTTTTTCTAGTCTCCATTTTCTAAAAAAAGGGGTTGCCTTTTTAAACTACGGCCAGGTATGATGGCAGTAACCCTGCTTACTCGGGCTATGGGCGCCGCCGTTGACTTCTAAAGTTCTTCCGCCGTCGTCCTAGGGGAATCCCCTGCCATGGAATTCTCCAGCTTAAGAGGCCTCCGCTTAGTGTGATACTGGGGTATTGCCCTCCCTCAGCCTCTTACCAGGATGCCGCCCACTTTGGGAACAGACGCACCTGGATTTTATTCTCTTTTGGTGCATATTATTATTATTATATCACATTTATATATTTATTCGAAATAAAGAAAATAGAAATTTTATTTATTTATTTTAAATTAGAAATGATATAACATCAAAAATAAGTTTTCTTTTAGGAGTTATTTATAAATGAAACTTTTTATTATACATTATTCGAAATAAAGTGATGTTATAACACAAATAAAAATACAACATATTCTTGAGAGGATATTTAGGGCTGCGGAATACAAAATCAGTTAACGTAACCTTTTATAATATTTTTTATTTTACAGACGATTTACAATAGTCATATTCAAAAATCTATTATAGAATTTTTACAGCGGTTTACAACATAGCGTGCTGAATGAGCATATTTTTACAGTAAAATGAAATTTCGTACAGAAATCTTTTCATATCAAAATCACTAGGGTCACAGATTTCCATGCTACATTCCACATCTTCAATCAATTCTTCTTGCAGTTTCTCCGCAATATCACTATTTGCGCAGGTATGTAGATTTTCACTGTCTTTACACACGTTGCAATTAGACAAAGGTTTATTCCTAAATTTCTCAACAATTGTGGGAAAGGCAAATGATGATGAGACATCACGATATGCATTGCTCCAAACTATTTTGGATACAATAAAAGAGTTTAACCAAAATGTACCATGTTGTTGCACTCAACCAAACACAGAATTTCTCATCTTTCACCAATTTTAACATTGTTTCACCGTATAGCTCACTAATATACACTTTTAAGTCGACAACTGAAACAATCTCCATAGGCACGCCTAAACCATTCGCTATAAACGAATCTATCTTCTCCTTAGCATTCATCAAATCTTTCCATTGCGTGGGGAGGAGTGCAATTCCTGAGTTACCATTCTTGCCAATGAAAACAGTTGCTTGGAAATTATTTTCAAAATCCAGACCTACGGAAACCTTTTTCGAACCGGATCGATTAATTTTATAGGTGCGGCTCATAATCAAGCCAATTCTCTCACCGTGCAATGAATCGCCATCATCGTTGTCAGCGACTCCACCTTTGCGTAGAGTTTGAAACGCGGGTGATGATGATGATTCACGACGTTTCACACGATTTGTATTGGCTGTGGATCCTTTCTTGTATTCCATGTTATCCCGATTCTCCTGTCGTTGTAATTGTCTTGTTCGCAATCCACCTCTACGTTGCTGCATTTGCGAATACGGTGAAAATCTGTGTCTATTCTCCATTATGGCAGTGTACGTACGCACGTCGTGCCGCTTTCAATGACGGTTAAATTATGAAAAATGATGTTGATGATGATGATGATGACTCCGAAGTTAGCAATCTATATCACGTGACATATTTATTTGCTTTAGTACTGATACCGCGATTAAGACATTGTGGTGATTCACCCTGTATTTCAAACAAGTTTCAACCTGCTGAATTAGTTTGATTCTTAATATGGTGCATGCTTCATATCATCGGGAATTCTTCATTGTCTGTTGTTACTCATCCCGCGAATGACTTGAGAGACCTGGATACGTCACTTGTTTTCGATTTTATTCCAACCCCATGTCACAATATCCACACCGATACCCTGAAGTCTATGATGAACCATACCCATTCTTAAACATGAACCTCTTATAAGGGTGTTTTTCGTGTATGACTAAAGAGCTGGATACGTCACATGTTTTTCGACCTTACTCCAACTCCATATCACAACATCCTCAATGATACCCCCAAAACCTATGCTGAATCATACCCATGAGCCACACCCTTTTCCTAACAAGACTCCTAATGCGCTTGTTTTGCTCATTTATCTCGTATCTTACTCACCCACAAACACACCTTCCACAACGCAGCGACGCTGCCCATGATTCATTACAACCCTGACTATAATATTTTGTATTACAACGTTCTCATAGTTAACCAACAGCCCTAAGAGTTTTGGACTAAATAGCAGGGCTGCTGAATTTTCTGGTTTCTTCCGCTGAGGAAACTCGACGATCGCTACGCGGCCAGTCTCGTGTTCTTTTACCTTGTTTGACCGTACATTCGCCGAGAAAACCAACGTTCGCTACTCTCTGTCTCTTGAGTTTTTCGCTTGAGTTCTATTATTATTAGAGTTTGACAGTGCATTCGTTTAGAAAACCAAGTTTAGCAGTATATTCTCTGAGAAAAGCAACGCTCACGACGATGACGCTGTAACCGCTTATAATTTTTTGTGCGCCCGATTTTGCTTTCCGGTATGAAGGTTAATATTTCTAACCGTGGGGATAACTCAATTGTAAATATTACATTTCAAAATTTAAATTATTTAATCGATGGGGAAACCGCGGCAATTAAAGTTAAGCGTGCGGCAATAAAATATATCGAGATGATGGAGAGGTTGGAAAGTATCCATAAGAAGAAGAAGAAAAAGGTGCAGCCCTTTGTTGATTATGGAGGAAGAGGTGATCTGAAAAGCCGAATTGACGAAGCTGGAAATAATTTGAAAAGGAAGGCTGTAGAAACAGTTGACGAACTTATGACAGGATCTGGGTACAAAAAAGACGGATTATAAATCGCAGTCATTCGTCATCTAGAACCCGAAGTGGTGAGAAGTCGTTGAATAATTCACGCGAAAGAAAAACTAAGAAGAAGAAGAAGAAAACAAGTAGGAGTAATAACGTCAATAAAAAGAAGAAGAAGAAGAGTGTGAGCAGACGAAAAATTGTGAAGCGCACCCTATTGATATATTTGCTTAGAAGATGTCGTTTTTACATTCCCATTCGTGCGAATGTGCAAAATCTGAATTGGACCTCTTCACTCTCCCACCTACTCAAACCAGCATACAAAATGGTCAGTGGATACATTATAAGCCGTTATCTTCTCTTAGTGATGATTCTCCGATAGAATTTGTTGTACCTGGGCAGGGAGATGAGTACATAGATCTGTCGCAAACATTGCTTCATGTCGTAGTCCGTATAATAAAAAATGATGGCACCGATACTACAGAGGATAACCAAGTTGGCCCCGTAAATAATTTTTTACATTCTATTTTCTCCCAAGTGGATGTGTACTTATATCAAAAATTGATATCTCCGCCGAGTAATGCATATCCTTACCGAGCGTACATTGAAACTCTTCTCAATTACGGCCCGCCTGCAAAGAAATCGCATTTAACAATGTCTCTTTGGTTTGATGATACAGCTAAAGCAATGGATAATACTATGCAGGACTCGTAAGGCGTACAGCTCTGACTAAACTCAGTAAACCCGTTGATATGATTGGAAACATACACTGTGATATTTTCAATCAAGACAAATTTCACCTAAATGGGGTTGAACTACTTATCAAAATGATTCGTTCTCGCGATAATTTCAGCCTTATGGCGGAATCAAATTATGCTAAAATAAAAGTAATGGATGCTACTCTTTTGGTAAGACGGGTTAGAATTAATCCTACGATTTTAATTGCGCATAGCAGAGCATTGGATAGAAGTGCAGCTAAATATTCTTTAACGAGAGTGGATGTAAAAGTTCTAACCATTTCTTCAGGAATACAAAGTAAAGTAGTTGATAATATATTCGTTGGTCAATTACCGAAGCGGTGCATATTGGGGTTTGTGACCAACAAGGCTTTTAATGGTGATGTAACAAAAAACCCATTCAACTTTCAACATTTTAAAATGACACACTTATCCCTTTATATCAATGGGCAGCAGATACCGTCAAAGCCTCTGCAAACAGATTACACAAATGATAATTTATACGTTATGGCATATCATACGCTATTCAGTGGCACCGGCATCCATTTCTCAAATGAGGGGAACTCAATCACACGCGAGCAATATCCACATGGATTTTGCCTAACAGGTTTCGACTTAACAGCCGATCTTTCATCAAATTTGGGTTCACACTGGAATCTTATAAGACAAGGAAGCCTTCGCATGGATGTTCGTTTCGAGGAGGCTCTTCAAGAGACTCTGACTTGTATAATTTACGCCGAATTCGATAGTATTATCGAAATCGATCGTCATCGAAATGTTCTTGTGGACTACGGCAGTTATATAGTTGATGAAGCCTTTACAAAGTTTCATTTCAAGTATCAGCTTAGTCTAAGCAAGATGAAAAATCTCTTCGTGGATTTCCAGGCATGTATCGGTAATTTCGGAGAGTTTGTTTTAAAGGAAATAGCAATACTCGATGAGGATGAGTTATTATTTCAGCATTGGATCGTAGGGCCGCCTTATCCAAATCATACTCTAGTGAGGAAAAGTCGAAAGCAGAATACGTGGTTGGAAGCTTGTCACCACGGATTGAATTGGAATGACGGTTATGCATTACACCATGATTTAAGAAGAACGTTGTTTTTTATTGGGAAAAGATATAAAAATATATATATTAAAGGTTCGCAAAAGGCTGAATACTTGTCAAATCTTCTGTGCAAACTTGTCATTAACATTGAAGAGTACGGTTGCCCATCGCTAAAAAGCTTAACTGGTGATTTCGTTTGTGCTACATCAAACGTTTATCATATTGCTAGCTGGTATAAGAATAATCCCATCAAACTATGAATTCATCCGAACTTAACTTCTACTTCAAAAACATCAAAACTTTTCAAGATATTCAAACGGGCGTATGTGCAGCCGATACGCTTCCGATTCGAGCTGCACGGCCGTGTGCATACATAGCCAATACTGATCCTCAACATAAACCTGGCCAACACTGGGTAGCTTTTTTCATAGACGAAAACGGTCTGGGAGAATATTTTGATAGTTATGGATTACCACCCATCATCAAAAATCATCGTAAATTCATCGTTAGCAATACGGAAAAGTGGATTCACAACAGCACACCGTTGCAAAGTTATTCATCAAGTATTTGTGGACATTACTGTGTGGTGTTTCTTTTCTTCAAATGTAAAGGTTACAGTCTGGAATCCATGTTACGACATTTCAGTGAAAACAGAAAAAAGAATGATATTTTTGTAAAATGTTTTGTAGATAAATTATCAATAAAAATTATTAATGTGAACTTTTCTAATAATAATAATTATTATTATTATCATAAAGTTTTACAATCGTGTGACAAATTCATTATGGGAATTTCGAATGAAACACTTTGTCAAACACTCTGCGTAGTACTTAAATATATACTTGAATAGTGTTTTCAGTCAGTATTACTATATGTAATGTAGATAGTATTTTCTCGGTAACGCATGGGATATTAACCATAAGAATAAGTTTCAATGCATAGTAGTAAAATATTTTTGTTCTTTGAAAACACAAATCAATCAAGTTTCATTGACGGGCAATTTTTGCGTGCGTGCATGTTTCAGTCTTTTTTCGTGAATTAAAGTTGTTAGTTGACAGAAATGATGTTGTGTTTTACTGGACATAGTTTTTAGAGCCTATTTTACGTTTTATAAAGCCTAATTAAGGTACTTAAAGAGCCTATTTTAGTCGCCTAAAACTTAATTTTTAGAACCTAAAAATCCGCGGTCTAGTGATAAGGAATTCGTCGTAATATAATTGTTTTCATTTTGTACATAAAAAACATACCCATAAGTGTGTGTGTGTGTGTATATATAATATATTTATTCATTGTCTAATAGTTTGTTTCATTTCTTTTTCAGGGCCGAGCAGTGGAGAATTTATACAAATATATACAAAAGGATTGTTTGACTTGTCATTGTTAATCTGAAATTATTTCTCCTGATTAAATAAATGCATATCTAACATTCTTTGTTTTCTTATTTATTTAATGCATATATACCAGTAATAAATGTAAGGAATCCGATAAATGACGCGAAAAAGTTTTAAAAAAATCAATAAAAAGGGAGGAGGGGGCTACGCTCACTGCACTAGTAACAGCGCCATCTATCGGTTTCCTGTGGAACTATTTCGATTATAACCTTCAAACTATTG